>CM055122.1:43421662-46317912 GCA_029206835.1 Rana muscosa | reverse complement strand
GGGGAATAGATGAAGAAAAGAGAATTATCGCTGCATGACCGAATGTATGCAGGGCTTAGTGAAACAAAGTGGCACTTTCCCTGTGCATTCAGTAATCTCGGAAGCCATTAAAAAGGAATGGGCTGATCCAGAGAAACCATTTTTCCCAAGATCGCATAGAAGACGCTTTCCGTTCAATGAAGACCCAGATGCGCTTTGGAATAAAATTCCAAAATTAGACGCAACGTTTTCACAAGTTTCCAGGTCAACCGACTTGGCATTTGAAGACATGGGTGTACTCAAAGATCCCATGGACAAAAGGATGGATCAGCAGCTTAAAAAAGCTTGGCAATCCATTATGGGTAACCTTAAACCAGCTATGGCTACTACCTGTGTTTCTAGAAACATGGAGCTCTAGCTTAATCAGCTTAAAGCTCATATTATAGCAGACTCACCTAAGCAGGAGATCCTTGATTCTTTTTCTACCCTAGCAGCAGCTGTGGCTTATATTTCTGACGCTTCTGCAGAATCAATTAGGATGTCAGCCAGATCTGGGGCCTTAAGCCATAGAGCTCTCCTGGCTGAATTGGTTAAGACATGGCCAGGGGACGCAGCTTCCAAAAGTAGGTTATGTGGAATTCCTTTTTTTGGAGATCTTTTGTTCGGTCCTGATCTGGATTCTATTTTAGATAGGACAGCGGACAAAAAGTCCTTTCTTTTTAAAAGGAAAAAACAACCAGTTAAGCCGTTTTTTTCGACCTCAAAAAAATCAGGATCAGGGAAGCAGGCCCCAAGAAAAAAGAGAATTGGTTGGCGCAAAAAGGTAAAGGCAGAGGGAATGTCCTCTTCAATCCTCCTGCGCCAACCAATAAAATGCAATGACTTGTCATTGCCTGTGGGGGGAAGGCTTCAAAAATTCCTTCCTCTTTGGGCAAGCGTGACGGAAAACTCATTTATTTTGGACACGCTGGCCCAGGGATACAAAATAGAACTTTCGGATCTTCCTCCAGAAAGATACTGTGTAACAAACCTGCCAAGGGACACAACCAAAGGCCCTAGCCATGAAAAACCTCTTGGAGGATCTGATGAGACAGGGTCTTGTGGTTCAGGTATCTCCAGAGGAACGTTACCGGGGTTTCTATTCCCAAATCTTCCTGATAAGGAAACCATCAGGAAGCTTCCGTCTCATTCTCAACTTAAAACTGTTAAACAAGTCAGTCCAATACAGGTGGTTCCGCATGGACTTCCATTTTTTCGGTGAGAAATCTTAGTCAAGGGATGCTTCATGGCATCAATCGACTTAAGAGACGCATACCTGCATGTGCCCATAGCCCCTCAGTCTCAAAAATACCTAAGGTTGGCAATAAATATGGGGAGGGAGGTGCTTCATTTACAATTCAAGGCCCTCCCGTTTGCGTGAATATCCGCGGGGCGGATGAAAGACCAGATAATGGCGGAAGCTCTAGCTCCTCTGTCTACAGGGAATCTCGGTCATCCCTTATCTGGACGACCTCCTAATTTTTGCCCCTTCCAGAGAGGTTGCAGGTAGATCTAACCAAGGCCCGCAGTCATCTGGAAGCCTTGGGCTGGATTGTAAATACTCAAAAATCTAATTTCAATCCTGCTCAGAGTTCAGTTTCTAAGTTATCTGAGATTCTGTAGAGCAAAGGATTTTTCTCCCAGAAGAAAAGACAAGGTCTTGAGTGTAGTAGCCAGTCTTCAGACAAACCAGGAGGTGTCAATCAGGAGGATTATGTCAGTCCTGGGTACCTTAACCTCAACAATGCCGGCCATTCAATGGTCGAGGCTCCATTTCAGGCCCCTCCAGAGTTTTCTTCTACAGGTATGGGATCACAGCCCAGAAACCTTAGACACAAAAGTAAAACTTCCCACCAGGGTCAAGAGGACTCTTTGGTGGTGGAGGAATCGGGCAGTTCTGTCAAGGGGCCTGCTTTGGTCCTTTCCGACAGAAGTAAGGGTCACGACAGACGCCAGCAGTTGGGGAGCCCACTGGGATCAAAACATAGCACAGGGAGTTTGGTCCCAATCAGAAGCAGGAAGGTCCTCAAATTGGATGGAGTTAAAAGCAGTTGCTCTAGCCTTAGCTGCCTTCTCTCCAAACCTCCAAGGGTCCCATGTGCAGATTCTTTCAGACAATGTCACCACAGTGGCATACCTGAACAAACAAAGGGGCACAAGGCGCAAAGCTCTACTGTTGCTGTCATCAAATCCTAGAGTGGGCAGAGAAGCATTTACTCTCACTGTCAGCAGTGCATCTCAAAGGCACGCTAAACGAAGTAGCAGACTTCTTGAGCAGACAAAGAATTCAAGAGGCAGAGTGGAGCCTGAATCCGGAGATATTCTCACTGATCACCAAGAAGTGGGGATGTCCTCAGGTGGATCTGTTTGCATCAAAAGAAAACACCCAGCTCCCTCAATTCTTCTCTCTGCACCGAGACAGCAGATCAATAGGGATAGATGCATTGGCACATCTCTGGAGCTTCCATCTGGGTTATGCCTTCCCTCCTTTTTCAGCTAATCCCTCTGGTATTGAGAAAAATACAGAAGGAAAAGATCAGTAATCCTGATCACTCCGTTCTGGCCGAAAAGAGCCTGTTTTTCCTCCATCCTACAAATGATGATCAAACCTTTCTGACAGCTTCCTCTCATGCAGGACTTGCTACTTCAGGGCCCAGTGTACCACCCGGACGTAGCCAGACTAAGCCTCACGGCTTGGTGTCTGAGGAGCAGTTATTAAGGAACAAAGGACTGTCAGAGCCTCTAGTATCTACTTTACTCACCAGTAGAAAGAGAGTAACTAGAGATATCTACGCAAAGGTTTGGAAAGTCTACAACAGTTGGTGTCATTCATCAAACCGAACCCTAGAAGACATTGTGTCGATTCTGGAGTTTCTACAAAATGGTGTGGACAAAGGTCTTGCAATTAGCACTCTCAAAGTGCAAGTGGCTGCCCTGGGAGTATACCTGGAAAAACCAATTTCCTCAGTTCCTTTTAATCACAAGATTCTTTAGGTCACTTACTAGAGCCAGGCCAGTGCCTACTAAACATTTTCCTAAATGGGACCTGTCGGTAGTTTTGCAAGCCTTCACGAAAGAACCTTTCGAACCGTTGCAGACAATCTCGTTGAAAGATTTGACTCTTAAAACGGTATTCTTAGTTGCAGTTACGACTGCGAGACGAATCGGTGAACTACACGCTCTTTCAATAAAAGATCCTTTTATGTTAATTTACCCAGACAGGATTGTGCTTAGAACAGATCCAGGGTTTTTGCCAAAGGTGGCATCAGTTCATAACAGATCGCAGGAAATTATCCTGCTGACTTTTTTTGTTCAAATCCTTCAGGAAGAAGGGAGACTTTATTCCATAACCTTGGATGTAAGAAGAATTTTATTACACTACTTGGAAATAACAAAGGACTTTAGGTCTTCGGACTCTTTATTTGTTCTTTTTTCTGGTAACAGAAAGGGACGCCAAGCATCGAAGGGGTCAATTGCTAGATGGCTAAAACTGGCTATTTCTGAAGCTTATTCCCAGACTGGTTTGTCTCCTCCACAGGAATACGTGCACACTCTACTCGAGCTCTAGCCACTACATGGGCAGAAAAAGCTGGTGCCACCCCACATCAGATCTGTAAGGCGGCTACGTGGTCAAGCTATTTGACATTTGTCCATCATTAGACTGGACCTGCTGTCAGCCGATGATCAGGCATTCGGCAGAAAGGTCCTGCAGGCTGTTGTCCCTCCCTAGTTGGTAAGTCTCGATTATCCTCATGTGCTGTCTTGAAAGACGATAGGGGAAAATGCAAGTTAGACTTACCGGTAACTTGTTTTCCAAGAGTCTTTCAGGACAGCAAGCTACCCGCCCTTCTTGGTTTGTATATATTGATGATATATATATGTGTGTGTGTGTGTGTGTGTGTGTGTGTGTGTGTGTGTGTGTGTGTGTGTATATAGTACATACATGCTGTGATTAACCATATTCTGATTATGTGTTCCAGCTTGGGCCGGAGGTACTCTACTACAACTGACGATATGTGGGGAGTCGCCTCCTTTTAAATTATGGTGGAGATTGTGTTTGATGTTTCCTAGTGAGTGGAGCCACTCTCTCATGTACTGTCCTGAAAGACTCTTGGAAAACAAGTTACCGGTAAGTCTAACTTACATTTTACTGCCACTTGGACGCACATGACCCTGTCCAGGATAGACCTAGTACTCTGCAATGAGGAGGCATTGGGAGAGGTGGTATACGAACCTAGGAGCATCTCAGATCACTCCTCAGTAATTTTTGAAATAAAGACGGATAGAGGGCATAGTAAAGGATTGGAGGATAAATCATTCTGGTTGGAAGTAATTGAGGATCCAGGGGGAATAAGTGCTAGCCTAAAATTTATAAGAGCAAACAATGGATCAGCCTCAATGGGAGTGATTTGGGAAGCTCTGAAAGCGTTTCTACGGGGAATTTCAATTAAAAAAAATATTTATCAAAAAAACAATCACGTGCCAAGGAAATTGTAGCACGAGAAAAGGTGATGAGGTCAGAGATCAACTTTATAGGAAATCCAACTATAGAGAATCACAAGGAATGGTCAGAGGCACAGGAAGAGTATAAAAAACCAGTAATAAAGGCGGAAAATAAAAAAATATTCCAGAAACAATGTCTATGGGGAGGGGGAGAGAGCGGGGAGAATCCTGGCCCTAATAGCTAGGGCTGGGGCTCCCCTATCTGTCATCCCAGTGGTCTGCGATGAGGAGGGGGGAATCAGAGGTACACCAAAAATAAGAGTCCTTCAAAAAATACTACCAGAGTTTGAGTTATAATGGGCAACAATGGATATGGAAAGCCAAAAGGCTCCAGGGCCTGATGGCTTGCCAATAGAAATATATAAAACCTACGGTAAGGTGCGGCTTCCAAGACTCCTGGAGGTATTTAATTGGGCAGCTGAGGAATGGGAAGTTTCCCGTGTCTGACAGAAGCAACAATTATTGTACTAGTAAAAGAAGGGAAAGACCAATTGTAGATGGCCTCATACAGACCAATATCTTTTCTATGCGCAGATGTAAAAATCCTGGCCAAAATATTGGCAATGAGGTTAAATAAGATAATCTCAAAGCTGGTACATCCGGACCAGATGGGATTTATCCCAGGTAGGTCCACCAGCTCTAATAGAAGAGCATTCCTAAATACACAGCTGCAAACGGAAGTAGAGGGGTCAAGAGCAATATTGTCCTTGGACGCAACTAAGGCGTTTGACAGCCTTGAGTGGCATTATCTTTGGAAAGTATTGGTAGAGTTTCAGTTTGGCCCTAATTTTATCCAATGGATTAAAATATTATATGAAAGTCCCAGGGCGAAGGTAAGGATAAATGGAGTGTGTTCAGATTGGTTCCAATTGGCGAGGGGGACAAGGCAGGGATGCCCATTGTCGCCCCTGCCCTTCGCCCTCGCTATGGAACCACTGGCCACTGCTATAAGGGCATCCCCGGGAATAAAGGGTTTCAAGAGGAGACTGAGGGAGGAGAAGATGGCTATGTATGCGGATGACGTATTGCTTTTTCTGGGGGACACGCAAGCCTCACTGGAAGGGGCAATAGACATAATAGGGGAATTTGGTAAATTCTCGGGGCTAACAATTGGGATAAATCGGCTCTTACCAATAGACCCATTGATAGGGCAGATGGATCAAGTGAAAGTGGTGACCCAAATGAGATACTTAGGAATTAACATAACGACCCCGGGCAGTACATAACTGGAAACTTGGTACCCTTATTGACAAAGCTCAGACAAAAATGTTGTGTGTGGAATAGGCTCCCACTCTGTGGTCGGTAGGAGCAACCTGATAAAATGGTATGGATGCCGCAAATCTTATACATTCTTCATAATTCCCCAGTATGGATCCCAAGACGGTGGTTTAAGAAAATGGTGTGTTTCGGGAATTAATCTGGAGGAACAGAGCAGCAAGGATTTGCCTCTGCGCCTTACAACAATCAAAAGAAAAGGGTAAACTGGCCCTTCCAAACCCTAGATACTATTTTCTAGCTGCCCAGGTACAGCATATGAGAGGTAGTAACCAAATGGCAGGAAGAGAAACAAGGGTTAATTCTGAACGATACATGCCATGATACAGAAGTGGAGGCGGACTCTTTTGTTCTAAATGTCCCACAGCTCAATTAATGGTAAAATGCTGGAAAGAGGTTAAGAAGATCATGGGATATAAGGGATTTTCTGAGTTTTCTCCCATATGGGATAACGGCAACCTGCAAGAACTCGGTTATGGGGAAGGTTGAGGAGTGGGACAGACTTGGTATACATCTATTGGCACAACTTTATAAAGCAGGAAGAATAAAATCATTTTCAAGAAATAAGGGACGATTACACTGTCCCAAATAGATCCTTTTACAGATATCTGCAAATCAGACATGCGCTGAATGCGCAGTTTGGACAGATCCCACCAGAATGGAACGATATGCCCCTTCGTAAATTAGTAAATGCAGAGATTTCCAGGGGGGGCTATCTCAGGCATACAAGTCTCTAGAAAGGGCCGATCAGGGGGAGGCAGTGGTTAGTAAAAATAAGGTTAAATGGGAGAGATGTGGGCCCACTTTCGTAGGAACAATGGGAGCAAATATTAGCTACAGGACCCAGAGTGTCATTGTTGCCCTCAAATAATGTCCCTTTACCTGATATATAGAGTATATTATACACCCCAAAGGATGTTTCAGTTCGGTAGGAGGCCGGACTCAAGATGTCAGATGTAGGGACAATAGGGGAGACCTAATACACATGGTCTGGAGATGCCCCAAGTTATATCAATACTGGAAGCAAATAGTTGAAAGGATTAATATTGTGTTTGAGACATCTTTGCAACCAGAAGCCAGGCTGTGTACTGGGTCTTCTGGAAGAAAGGACTGCTAGACGAACGAATAGCAATAACAAGATGACTGTTTCAAGGAAGGAAAATTATCGCGCAGAAGTGGCAAGCGGAAAGCCCCCCCCCACAGTGAGAGTGGGGGAAGGTGATAGATGATACAGCTGCGATAGAGATCACAAATTTAATAATGTGGATAGAAGTAGAAACACGTTTAAGGGTGGGTGACGGATAAGTAAGCAGGATGCATGGGTGTGAGGTTATGTGAATGCGAAGAAGGGATAATGGGTTTTTTTTATGCAGGATAAATTTATATATGTATTGTGGTACATTGAAAATATTGATGTATGAATGTTTTAATATGTGGAAAAAGAGAATAAAGAATATCTGATTAAAAGTACAGACATGTACGTTTTGAGTGCAGTAATTTTACACGTATACTGCAATGAACAATTTTACGCATCAGTTTTTGTTCAGTTTTTTTCCCCATCCCCCTCACTCCATCTATGACCAGCTTGGTGTTTTTGCATGTTGTGGCAATATGTGGGCAGTAAATGCTCGAAGCGACAATATGTGAGCAACAGTCGATCATGACCCCATACGACCAGAAGATGACTTATTTAGAATTTAAGGGATTCAGTAATCTGAAATGGAGGTGAAAAAACTGCACTAGAACCCAAAGTGTAAGTAAAGCTGCCAGCACTCATACAAAGTATAACAAGGGTGGAATAAATAGTGCAGCGCAAGATGAGAATGAAAACTACCACTAAATCTTAAATGGCCTGATGAAACCAACAATGGTAGCATGTGAAAAAAACCAATGTGAAAAACAAGGCACTCCATTAATTAAATTATAGTCCAAGTGAATATAAATGCATGGAAATACTGCAATGAATGGTGGAGTCCATGTACTGTGAATCCAGTGTGATGATCCTTCCCACGGAAGAGCGAATCACATGAATGACTGGTTGACTGAAGAAATATCAATATAAGAACGATGTAAGATGGGTACTCTTACCGCAACAGGTGGACTCATCTGTCATATGACAGTGAGTCAAGTGAGCGTAGGGTCTCGGCAACCAAGGATGATGCAACTGGAACACTGGGCGCTGCAGTGGTACGAAACGATCCAGGAAAGGATGGTCCAAAGAACTGGGATGTAGGGTCCACACTCCTCCCGCATAAAGGTTCAAGATATGACGTGGAAAAGGCAAATGTGGCATCACTGCACCCCACATTGCTTTTAGACTAATTTGTGATCACTTTGTTTCATCTGCCATTTATGATTTAGTGGTAGTTTTCATTCTTGTCTTGCGCTGCACTAATTATCCCATTCAGTAATCTGAGACCTTTGCTAGGGTCTAGCACATGGATATGCAATTAGCGGCCCTCCAGCTGTTGCAAAACTACAAGTCCCATCATGCCTCTGCCTCTGGGTGTCATGCTTGCTGCTGTCAGTCTCGCTATGCCTCATGGGACTTGTAGTTTGGCAACAGCTGGAGGTCCGCTAATTGCATATCCCTGGTCTAGCAGGACACTCTGAGAAAAATGTATCCCCCCCCCTTTTTTTTTTTTGCTAGACGATTTTGAGTTGTGTTTTTTTCACTTGATCTTCTACATGCTGCTAAACTCTGTATGCCACAGTCCATTTACTAATGTTGGACCCCACTGGAATGTGTCTCTTAGGCACTGGGCTCTCCTAGTGTTGCTTCCCAGACCTTTGAGATATTGGCCACAAGGTGGTTTTTTTGGATGCAGAACCATGGCCTATGGTTTGACCCAGTCTCCCGGGGCTCTTAACAAATATGCTGTCACGGCTGAGGCAAAACTTACTGCATTGACAACATTGAGCATAAGCTTTTTTTAAACCCCCCCCCATTCCATTTTTATTTTTAAAACTTAACATGAGGAATTCCATGGTGCATCATTGGTGTCTCCTGCACTATTTTTTTCGCTTTCTACATTCTTCCCTCAGTGTGAAGTAGCTGATTCCCACCTCTGTGTGAGATATATGTGGTTCATATCAGTTAGTTCTTGCTGACTACAGTGACATGGCCACCTCCTGGCAATTACTGTTTTTGCTTAAGCAGTTGGTTGTGATTTAAACCAAAGCTTTAAAACATGTTGGATCCCAGGCCCAAGGGTAGCAGTCCTGTTGCATCTGGTCTCTCCATTGCTCTAATGGTGAAGGCTATTGGACCTTTTTATATAGAAAGACCTCAGTAATCTGCAAACTCAGAAGTCATATGTGACACCTCATGGCTTGGCGACAGTTTGTGTAAGAGGGAGATGTGTGTAGTATGGGCGCAGCTTCTAGGATGAATCACACCACCCACTAGACTGGGGCTTTTTGAGAGACTTCCTGGGGGAGGAGCTACGATAGTGTGCAATTGTCGACTAGGGGGTGGATAGAGGATGCACCAACCGGGAGCTCTGAGCCCCTGTGGACAAAAAACTGCAACACTGTTCTGCTCTGAGTCTGGAGCCTCCAGTATTCTGGGAGAAGCTATGGGGGGGGGGATGTATGAGGAGTTTTGCTCACTTCTAGTCTGTCTCCGGAGGCAAGTAATCAGTCAGAATTGTTAACCGGATACCTCAGGCATACTTTGAGCCAGTTACTATAACTGGTCTTTACCGCCAATCTGAAAGCTGGTCTCCACAGACAGGACATCAGCTAGTTAACTCAGAGAAACTCTTCACTAGGTATCCTTAGACCAACGACCAGCCAGTGATCTCATGTGAGATCAGTTACCTCAGGAAAGCCCTTCTACGGAGTACTATAAGAAAGTTGTCTGGTTAATTCAGGTGAAGCAAGCTTGCAGCTGACAACAATAGACAAGATATCGGGCATCAGCTCTTCATCAGATAAATTGATCAATTCCTGAAGTGAGATTAGTAGCCATTGTAGTAATCTGACTTTAAATTAAGATCAGAATTTTAAGTTTTTTTTGTAACACGGTTTAATTTTTTAAATAAAAACTCATCTGCCAATTTTTGGTCAAGCTGTGAATGTATAGTTGATTAGATATAATTTGTTGCTTAGAAAATATATAATCTATATTAACCCCTTATTCAGCTTGCTTCATATTACGTCAGTTCAGAATTTATATTCTCTCGATTTAAGATCTCATGAAGTGATTTCTAAAAAGTTGAGTTTGACAAGCTACAAGGCAGGGCTTAAACCCTATGTGCCAGGTAGCCATTTTGACCATAAGTCTCGTCCTAGCTTATGGGCTACCACCCGAATTCTCCCCACACCCAGCGCACGTGTGATGTCACTTCCGGGTCCCCGTTCAGTTGCATTGTTTTACCGTGGATGTCTCCTAAACCACTCCCGGACCGCCTGCTGTCGTTATAAGTCAGTACTTTGAAGTTGAATATCGTTATGGCAGCAGATAGCTGTCATAATCCAGGGTATTTTCTGAAGCGGGGGAGCGGTCCGCTTTAAGACAAGTGGTCTCCGCAGCGTATTTGCTGCAAGATCATTTTCCGGTGGCGTTCCGGTCGTTTTACTAGACCTTTTGCGGTAATATCGTGCGACACATTATCTCACAAGTGAGTACACCCTCATATTTTTGTAAATATTTTATATCTTTTCATGTGATGATACTTTGCTACAATGTAAATTGGTGCTAGAGCTGGGCGATTTTTGGGGAGAAAAGAGAAAAATAAAAAAATCGATTTAAATAAAAATAAAAAAACTATCCACGATTCGAATCGTTTAATTTTTTTTGATGGACACCGCGCCGGTCCTGAGGAGCTGCGGGCAGAAGTTTTTAGGTGAGGCTGCAGCTTCGGCCTAGTCCGTGGCATCTGGCCTCGCGGACTAGGCCAAAGCCGCGGCCTCACCTAAAAACTCCTGCCCACAGCTCCTCAGGACAGGTGCGGTGTCAGCGCCGGTCCTGGTGAAAAAAAAATAGATTTGCTGAAAATCTGAACCGATTTGACCAACTCTGTTCACGATTCAAATCAATTATTTATTTTTTTCCCAGCCCCTAATTGGTGAGTGTAAATCTTGTATAACAGTGTCAATTTGCTGTCCCCTCAAAATAAAACACAGCCATTTAATATCTAAGCCGCTGGCAACAAAAGAGAGTACACCCCCAAGTGAAGATGTCCAAATTGGGCCCAAAGTGTCACTATTTTATGTGGCCACAATTTTACAGCACTGCCTTGACCCTCTTGGGCATGGAGTTCACCAGAGCTTTACAAGTTGCCACTGGAGACCTCTTCCACTCCATGATGACATCAGAGCTGGTGGATGTTGGAGACCTTGCACTCCCCCACCTTCCGTTTTTGAGCATGCTCAATAGGGTTTAGGTCTGGAGACATGCTTGGCCAGTCCACCATTATCCTCGGCTTCTTTTGCAAGAAAGTTGTCGTCTTGGAGGTGTCTGGGGTCGTTGTGTTGGATTACTGCCCTGCAGCCCAGTCTCTGAAGGGAGGGGATCATGTGCTGCTTCAGTATGTCACAGTACATGTTGGCCTTTATGGTTCCCTCAATGAACTGTAGCTCCCCAGTGCCGGCAGCACTCGTGCAGCTCCAGACCATGACACTCCCACCACCATGCTTGACTGTAGGCAAGATGCACTTGTCTTTGTACTCCTCACCTGGTTGCCACCACACACGCTTGACATCATTTGAACCAAATAAGTTCATCTTGGTCTCATCAGACCATAGGACATGGTTCCAGTAATCCATGTCCTTAGTCTGCTTGTCTTCGGCAAACTGTTTGCGGATTTTCTTGTGCATTCTCTTTAGAAGAGGCTTCCTTCTGGGACGACAGCCATGCAGACCAATTTGATGGTGTGTGTGTGTGTGTCATATGGACGTATGAGTAAGGACAGGCTGACCCCCACCCTTTCAACCTCTGCAGCAATGCTGGCAGCACTCGTATGTATATTTCCCAAAGGCAACCTCTGGATGTGACCCAGAGTACAAGCACTAAACTTTGGTCGACCATGGTGAGACCTGTTGAGTGGAACCTGTCCAGTTAAATCGCTGTATGGTCTTGGCCACCGTGCTGCCGCTCTGTTTCAGGGTCTTAAGTCGTCTTATAGACTAGGCCATCTTTATGTAGAGCAACAATCCTGTTTCAGATCCTGAGTTCTTTGCCATGAGGTGCCATGTTGAACTACCAGTGAGAGCGATGACACCAAATTTAACACACCTCCCTATTTACACCTGAGACCTTGTATCACTAACGAGTCACCTGACACCGGGGAGGGAAAATGGCTAATTGGGCGCAATTTGGACTTTTTCACTTAAGGTGGTACTTTTTTTTTTTTGCCAGTAGTTTAGACATTATCCGCTTGCCGCCCACAGGTATACGTCTGCAGAATGGCACGTACAGGCAAGAAGGCTGTGTAAATATACGTTCCCTTTAAGAAGCGGTTGTTGACGCGCGGCACAGTCTCCGTGAGCCCGACCACGGACTCGATCGCAGCGGGCATACCCGCAATTGTCTCACGGAGAGATAGAATGGGGAGATGTTAGTGTAAACACATCTTCCCGTTCTGCCTAGTGACACTGTCACTGATCATGTTCCCTGCCCTCTGGTATATCCACTTACTCTGCATCTCGCAGATCAGTTTTTTTTTTTTTTAATGTCTAGCAAGGGGTAGGACATGGCTCCCTTCGGGCCCATTGTTTTTAATTTTATTTCTATTTTTTTTTTTTTGTTTCCTGCGATCTTCGATCAACTGCCGACTGGGTGACAGGCTGGGTCCTCGATCCTTGTAGTCACCCCAGTTTTGGCCATCGAGCGTGGGGGGACCCCAGCTACGCGCTGGGTTTTCCACGACATACCCGTCGCTCTACGGGTGGCCGGTGAGCCAACACTCCAGGGCCTGCATCGGACCGCTCAGCTTCGGCTGACCTTACGGCTGAGTCGCAGCAGCCTGTCCGCTGAGTGTCGTGCTCTAGGGTATGCATATGATCGCTCCCTAGGGTCCAATCACAGCATGCCTGGCTGACAGTCACTTTCTGTGCGCGGATGATCATCTGTTTTGGAATGTCTTCCAGCATGATACACGCAGGAAGGCTAAGGACCTCCCCTGCTTCAGCAGGGTGACTTGGCTGGACATTCCTGGAGAGACCAAGTAAGGGGTTGGGGCCACTTTCTTTCCTCTCTTCCTGCCTTCCCTCCTCCCTGGCCTTGAGCTAGGTTTCTGGATGCTGGGTCACCTAAGGGGTTCCATCTGGAGCGGGGCTGGCTGTAACTATCATTTTTAAAAGATGTCATTTCTGCTTACCTGTGTGCTTCCCTCTCCATGCTGTCGGTGGCCATTTTGCCGTGGTCCATGCCTGTTTCGGCCTCTAGTGACTGTCTGGCGGCCATGTTCTTGTAGTTTTACGCCTATATGTAGCTAGCGCTGCTCGGCACCATTTTCTTGTGCTCACACCCGCTTTTGCCTCTATCGACTGTTCGGCGACCATGTTTCTGAAGATTCACGCTGTAGCTATAGACCGGCGGCCATATTTTTGGGGTCCGCGGCCGCCTTTTGCCTCTATATTCGGCTCGGCGGGCATTTTCTTCGAGCCCACGTCGTTCATACAGCCGTTTGGCGGCCATTTTGCGATAGTCTCCGGCCTCTAGGGTGCATTACACTGGCTCAAATTCACACAGGAAACGCTGATGAACTATCAAACTGACACAGCAGCGGTGGGATAGCATCACAGGCGCAGCACACGGCAGCATAGTGGTACAGATCCAAGGGTGGTGAGTCCTCTGGGAGACCCAGCATCTCTGATCAGCTAGGAGGGTGGCCTATTATCTTGCCTGGGGCCCTGTGGGTGTCAGTGCGTGGTCAGCATGGCGTCTGAGCCAGATGTGTTTTCCCCTGAAACATCAGGGGCACCAGATGCCAAATCAGGTGTATCTATGGGCGCTATGTCTGCAATCCTAGAGGCTTTTGCTGCCCGGGTGGAAGCAGCACACGGGAATACGGGGGGTAGTAAACGCCCCCCGCAATCTCTGGGGATAATTCTGATGCAGAACCAGGTCCAGCTATGGCTCATGACCCGTATTCTGATGCATCAGAGACTGCAGACCATGACCGATCGGACAGTGAGGATGACTCCAAGTCCAGGTCCGTACCCAAAAAGGCTTTGGTATCTGACCTTATTACTGCAGTGTAGGATACACTAAAATTGGAAAATGCTGCAGAGGCAGCAGAGACTCCGGTCCCCTTCGGGTTCCGTAAACCTGCCCACACTGCTATGGTGTTTCCTTGTCTTATTTTGATAAGCTCTGTAACGGCACCCCAATCTCAAGGGGTATTAACGCCGTTTACGATGTTCCCTCTCCTAGACACGCATCCACTCGCTACCGATATCCACAGCTAAACGACCCTTTCCTATAGGAGCCGACCCCTCTGGAAGAAGACGAGACGCACTCTGTCTCTTCTGTAGTAGGAATGACTTTATTATCGAGAAACATTGTAACTTTATACACAATTCAAGGCACATGATTTAACATGAACAAGGGCCCAGCTCCACCCACACATCCCAAGACTCAACACCTCATCCTGACGTCTGCTAGGCTTCAAAAGATCCCAACACAATAGAATATACGATCTCCAATACACATCTTTTCACAAAGGGTTAGCAGCCAGTCTGTCTGGCACTTTACAATACACACAAGGACAGACTTAAATGAACAATAGAAATGCAAAACAACTTAATTCCTCACAGCAATGATACTTAACCCCCACATACAGTATACATCCAATCTATATACAATGTATATACAGCCTTGAATATGGCTCACAGACCATATCGGGGGTTTCTTTTATTCACCCTGTGTCCAAAGTGACCCCACTGTCACAAGCTCTTATACAAGGAGTGGGAAAACCCACTGAGGGTTTTTACATCCCCCCCCCCCAAAGAATTTGGCGGTACGATACCCTTTTTGAGGAGTTTTCTAAAGAAATGGATCTCTCCCCCTATAGTGGACCCTCCGGTGTCCAGACTTAACAGAGCTACCACAATCCCAGTAGAAGGGGCTCCTGTTTTTCAAGGACCCTGTGGATAAGAAAGCTGAATCGCTCGCTACCTATACTCTGTGGTAGGCTCATCGGTGTGCCCAGCATTGGCGGGGGCCTTAGTGTCTCAGACACTTAATGAATGGGCAAAATTGCAACTCCAGGGGGTTAAAGGAGCGAGATGCTCCTAATGAGAACTTTGGCCGACCAGTTGGTCCAGGGCCTTAAGTTTGTCTGCGAGTCAGACATGGATACTATTCCCCTGCTGTCAAAAGCTTTGGTTTATGCAGTAGCAATACGCCGCCTGATCTGGCTAAAAGGCTGGTCTGCAGACCAGGCCTCCAAGAAGGCCCTGCTGGATCTGCCCTTTAAGGGCGACAGACTTTTCGGGGCCTCTCTGGATGACATCAAGGATGCCTGCAGGAGGTAAGAGTACTTTGCTTCCTCAAACTAAGAAGGGTAAGGGACCACGCCAAGGGCAAGGGCCCTCCTTTACTGCACGCAAGCGGTTTTTTTCGTACGCCCAGGGCGACAGGGAAAAGACCCCAGGCCGAGAAGGCGCCTGTCCAAGGGCAAAAGCGTCCTTGGCCCCGCAAACCCAATAAGCCTGCGGACAAATCTGCTTCCGCATGAAGGTCTGCCCCCACCCAGCTTTCGGGTGGGGGGGGACGTCTTCACAAATTCGCGTCTCAGTGGACAGCTCTAATCCCGACAGGTGGGTTTGCGAAGTAATCTCCTCAGGCTACAAGATAGAATTCCTCTCTTGTCCACTGGACAGATTCGTTCCCTCCAACCTCCAGCGACAGCCGACCCGTCGGGAGGCCCTGTACGGGGCGGTCCAGGGTCTGCTGGAACGCGGTGTGGTCCTTCCAGTTCCAAAGCGGAAACGGGGTCAGGGCTTTTACTCGAATCTGTTCATTGTGCCAAAGAAAGATGGGGTTCGTCCGATCTTGGATCTCGGGGCCCTCAATTGCTTTGTGAAGTTACAAAGATTTCGTATGGAGTCTGTTCGATCTGTAGTCACTGCTCTCCATCCAGGGGACTTTATGGCCTCCTTGGACATAAAGGACGCATACCTGCATGTTCCCATATACTCCAGACACCAGAGGTTTCCGCGATTCGCAATCTGGAAGAACCACTATCAGTTTGTGGCTCTCCCGTTTGGCCTGGCTTCGGCACCCAGGACGTTCACCAAGGTGCTCGTGCCGATTCTGGCACTTCTAAGACAGCCGAGTATCGCTATCATGGGCTACTTGGACGACCTTCTTCTGAAGGCCCCTTCAAGCTCAGAATTAGAGGTAAGCGTGTCCATTACCTGTCAGACTCTTCCAGACTGTGGTTGGGTACTAAATACGCAAAAGTCAGTTTTGGTACCAACTCAACGCCTAGTGTACCTGGGGTTGATTCTGGATTCCTTAGAAGCAAAGGTATTCCTCCCTGTTGAAAAGTTGCAGACCCTTCGGGCTGCAGTGCGGCAGCAGACATCCAAGAGTTGGTCGTCACTCAGTTTTTGCATGCGAGTGTTAGGCCTCATGGTAGCCTCCTTCGAGGCAGTCCCATATGCTCAATATCACACTCGGGTGTTACAGAAAAGTTCTGTCCAGATGGAACAGATGTCCACCTCTGGATTATCAAATCCGGGTAAGCCACCTAGTCAGGAGATCCCTGGTATGGTGGCTGACATCACCGGCTCTTCTGGCTGGTAAGTCATTAATTCCTGTTTACTGGATAGTGATTACGATGGACGCGAGCCTTACAGGTTGGGGGGGGGGGGGGAGTCGGGTGTTCAGTCGACGCAAGATCGCTGGACCCTGGAGGAATCCCGCCTGCCGATCAATGTCCTGGAAATCCGGGCGATCAGGCTGTGCCTCTTCAGATGGTCTGAGTCTGCAAGGGCATCCAGTCAGGAAACGCCACAGCAGTGGCATATGTCAATCGTCAAGGAGGAACAAGAAGCTCAGCTGCAGCATCGGAGGTCGCTCGCATCCCGAGGTGGGCAAAAAGGAGCGTACCAGCACTGTCGGCCGTGTACATTCCGGGTTTGGAGAACTGGCAGGCGGACTACCTGAGTCGCCAAGTGCTGGACCAGGGAGAATGGTCCTTACACCCGGAAGTGTTCCAGCTCATCTGCCAAAGATGGGGCACGCCAGACGTAGATCTTCTGGCTTCCCGACTCAATCGGAAGGTATTGAGGTTTGTGGCCCGGCCAAGGGACCCATGGGCAGGGCCGTTTGAAGGAATTTGGGGGCCCCAAGCAGATTGAGAATTTGGGGCCCCCGAGGGTAGGGTTGCCACCTTTTCGTCAAGCCAAACCCGAACGCTTAAGCAGCGCACTCCATTTTTTTATTTATTTTTGTAGTACATTAAATTCATTACCTCTGTACAAAGCAATGCACAGCAATTTTGTTATGTAGTATACACTATACATATATTTTTGTGATTAAATAACATTTCTAATCATATGGAATTAATCACAACAGTCTCCCTTTACATCAGTCAACAGTCTCCCTTTACATCAGTCAACAGTCTCCCTTTACATCAGTCAACAGTCTCCCTTTACATCAGAGTCAGCAGAGTCTCCCTTTACATCAGAGTCAGCAGAGTCTCCCTTTACATCAGAGTCAGCAGAGTCTCCCTTTACATCAGAGTCAGCAGAGTCTCCCTTTACATCAGAGTCAGCAGAGTCTCCCTTTACATCAGAGTCAGCAGAGTCTCCCTTTACATCAGAGTCAGCAGAGTCTCCCTTTACATCAGAGTCAGCAGAGTCTCCCTTTACATCAGAGTCAGCAGAGTCTCCCTTTACATCAGAGTCAGCAGAGTCTCCCTTTACATCAGAGTCAGCAGAGTCTCCCTTTACATCAGAGTCAGCAGAGTCTCCCTTTACATCAGAGTCAGCAGAGTCTCCCTTTACATCAGAGTCAGCAGAGTCTCCCTTTACATCAGAGTCAGCAGAGTCTCCCTTTACATCAGAGTCAGCAGAGTCTCCCTTTACATCAGAGTCAGCAGAGTCTCCCTTTACATCAGAGTCAGCAGAGTCTCCCTTTACATCAGAGTCAGCAGGAGAGGAGTGCAGAGGGTAATATGGAGGCAGTATGTAGAGGAGAGGACAGTGGTGGGTAAGATGGGGTTAGGGATTTCCTTTAGTGTCTGTGGGGTGACCCGGGAGTGATTTTGGGAAGATAAAGAAAGGAAAGTGACTATGGAATGATGTCCCTCAGCTGGATGTATAAAGTGGTCTGTGGGTGATATAAGCTGGGGGGAGTTGGGGGCTGAGAATTGTTCAGATGGTGAGGTCTATAATGCAAAAAAAGCTCTTCTGCTCATCTACTAATATATACAGCAATAAATCAAACAGCAGTATTATTCAATGAAAACAATCTGTTACACCCCTTTCACACTGTAGCGTTTTGCAGGCACTATAGCGTTAAAAATAGTGCCTGCAAAACGCTGCTAAACTGCTGCCCCATTCATTCCAGTGTGAAAGCCCGAGGGCTTTCACACTGGAGCGTTGCGCTAGCAGGACGTTAGAAAAAGTCCTGCTAGCTGCATCTTTGCAGCGGTGAAGGAGCGGTGAGTTTTCCGTGCCTCCACCGCTGCTGCCCATTGAAATGAATAGGACAGTGCGGCTATACTGCCCGCAATGTGCTGCTTCAGCGGTTTTAACACTTTCTCGGCTGCCAGCGGGGGTAAAACTGCCCCGCTAGCGGCCGAAATGCAGTAAAAATAGCGGCGTATTACCGCCGACGTTATGGGTGCTCCAGTGTGAAAGGGCTCTTATAAACCGTAAGCACATACATGTGTATATATATAATCCAGCCCCCAGCACTCTGTATGTACAGATAATGTGAAGGTAATGTATGACAATTCATATAACTCTGTTATCCAAGCTCTGAGTCTGTACAATCAGAAGTGTAGACTCATTACATATATACAGGTTACATGAATGGTCACACATTACTGTCACATTATCTAGTCTGAGTGATTGGGGGATGTTTGTATAGACAACATGTGTGCTGCTCAGGAGGTATCTGTCAGCTGTGATTGGGCTGCACAGTCACTTGCAACAAATACTCCTAAACTTTGCAGCTTTGCTTCCTAGGAGACTTTTCTCAGGAAAAAAATAATTCAGCTCACCTCCTCCCTTCCTCTGGTCAGCCCGACAGGAGCTTCAGTGAGCTCCGCCTCCCGATTCTCTCAGCACTCCGCACTGGTGATTGGAGGGGGGGGGGGGGGAGGAGGTTGAGTCAGAGATACCAGAGACTGTGCAGGACACTGGAGGGGGGGGGGGGGAGACAGAAAGAAGCTTTGGATTCCAGCACACACCGTAGCCACTGTGCACTTATTTAAAAGCAATGCTGCTGCTGTCTCACAGTGACAGGTGTGCCGATGGTCTCCCCCCTGCCTGAATGGGAGGGGGGGGGGCGCCGATCGGGGGAGGGGGGGCCGCTCTGCTGGGGCCCCAACCCAGCTTGGGGTCCCAAGCATTTGCTTGGTTTGCCTCTCCTGTTCTGACGGCCCTGCCCATGGGCAGAGGCAACGGACGCGTTGGTGGCATTGTGGGGTCAGTATCGGCTAATCTATGCCTTCCCTCCCTTTTTAAGGCTTCTTCCCCATCTGCTTCGCAGAGTGGAGGCAGAGGGAATTCCAATGATCCTGATTGCTCCAGATTGGCCTCAGCGTCCCTGGTACGCCGATCTAGTACATCTAGTAACGGACGTCCCCTGGCACCTAATACTACGGGAGGACCTGCTGTCGCAAGGTCCCATACTTCATCCTGCTTTACGGTCACTGGCTTTAACGGCATGGCTATTGAGAACCAGGTACTGAGACCGGGGCCTGTCAGATTCAGTAATCTCTACTATGAGAAGTGCTTGGAAGCCGTCCTCTTGGAAGGTTTATCGCCGCACTTGGAAGGCCTACATCTCCATGTGTGAGGAAATGAAATTGCATCCGCGTACTTATTTGGTCTCCAGAATCCTGCTGTTTTTACAGCGTGGGGTGGACCAAAGGCTTGCCTTAAGTACGATTTTAAGGGACAGATACCTGCCCTGGCTGTCTTATCAGCGACCCCTGGCGACTGTCCCCTGCTACCTCCGTGGGACTTGAACCTGGTCATCTCGGTGCTTCAGAAGGCACTGTTTAAGAATATTAGGGATATTCCCTTGTTGACACTTTCTCAAAGTGGTCTTGATGGCTGTTACATCAGTTAGACAAGTTTTTGAGCTGGCAGCCTTATCATGCAAGGCTCCCTATTTGATCTTCCATAAGGATAAGGTGGTGCTGCGGCCGTAGCCTTCCTTTCTTCCGAAAAGTTGTTTCGGCTTTTCATCTCAACGAAGACATTGTACTTTCATCCTTGTGTCCTCATCCGTTGAATCTTAAGGAGCCGGCATTGCATTCCTTGGACGTTGTCCGAGCTTTGAGAGTTTACTTAGTGAGCGACTTCCGGAACCGGGAAGTAGCAGATGTGGAGTCCAGATGAAGTCAGACCAGACGAAACCGGTAGAGTGTACAAGCGTAATGTCACAAACACTTCCAGGATTTGTCAGCATTTGTCTCTTACATGCCTGTTTGATACAGCTTAAATGTGAGTAATCTTGCTATAAGTTCAATAAAAGTGTTTTTTATTACGGAATTACACTATTTGGGATTCCTTCCTTTCCCTCTTACTCTGAGATAACACTGGGATTACCACAAAAGGACCAGGGAGACAAGACACCGCCAGAGTGCTGCACAGTGGCATACACTGTGAACTTTTTTCACCCCAAGAGGGGGTGAACATCTGGTGAGTGCGGTCTTTATTGGAGCACGTTCTGCTGTGGGCACCAGACTTGAAGATTAAAAGGTCACATCACCAGGCACTGGGCACCTAGCATCTGAAAAAAAACTACAAAATCATTGGACAATCATATTGCTCAATCGAATCGCATGAGGTTGCATTTGCACCTTATTGCATAGTCGCTCAACCAAATCGCATGAGGTTGCATTTGCACTTTTCTGCATAGTCGCAAGATTTTTTGCCTAGCAAAGTTGCTGGGCTTCTAGCATCAAATCATTGGACAATCACATCAATTTGCACAATTCTGCATTTTTAAAAAAATAAAAATTTTTTGCACTTTATCGCATAGTCGCAGGACATTTTTGCATGCATCATTAATTTATTACTATAGGGGTTTTATACATTGGTTTAATTTTTTACACTTATCACCTTTAATTGTTCACAATATTTTATTCATTTCATTGTTGTATTTTTTATATATATATATATTTTATGCTCATCATTTCCGCATTAATCTATATTTATCACATATTCATATATATTAGTGAAGCATTTAGGAGTTACACTATGGCACCAATGACACTAGTATAATATAGGGGTATTTATGTATCTATTTATATACAAAATATTCACTTGCACTCTAGAGCAAGGAAGTCCATGAATTGTAATTAGCGCCAATTCTACACCTCCCTTCAGTCTACTCATTTACTCCACCCAGGTGGATTAATTGTGTAGAGGCAGCTCCTTACTTATTCATCACAGGATGTATTTATACACCCCTGTTGTGTGTTCCTACTGGCATATTAGGTCCATTGCGCGGATTCACACTCACACTCTACATCAACGTACCTGTAAGTGGCTGCCTTCCCACGGGTGGGGGGGTCCAATCAGATCCCCCCCCCCCCCTGGTACATGCGGTGGTCGTTTTTTTGTTCAGGAGCGATCCGGGATGAGGGGGCGGCCATTGGTTTCTGGCCACCCCCTCACGATCGCTCCTGGCGAATGAGATGCTTCCCCTGCCTGTGTAATGTAAACACAGGCAGGAGGAAGTGATGTCATCTCTCCATGAGGCGGTCTTTTCGTCCGGAGCATCGAGGAGAGAAGAGATCAAGTGCACTGCGCACACAAATCACCCCCCAGTCAGCGTCTCTGATTGCAGTGATCATTTTTTTACTGATCACTGCATTTAGTGTTATCTGTGACGGTAAAAAGTGTTGGGGCAGTTAGCTTTAGGTCCAGGGTACCCCCCCTAATGTTTAACCCTATGATCACCCCCCCAGGTAACCCTTTCACCCCCTATCGCCAGTGTCACTAAGCAATCGTTTTTCTGATCGCTGTATTAATGTCGCTGGTGCCGCTAGTTAGCCAGTTTATTATTTTTTTTAGGTTCGCCGACCAGGTTTTTTATAGCCACAGGTACCCCCATATATTAAATAAAAATTTTAACCCCCTGATTGCCCCTAGAGTTAACCCTTTCACCAGTGATCACCGTATAAGTGTTAAGGGTGACGCTGGTTGGTTAGTTTGCTTTTTATAGCATCAGGGCAACTGCCGTATATAACCCAATAAAGGTTTAACCCCCTGATCGCCCGGCTGGTGATATAAATTAGGTTTTAGCGGCAGTTAGGGTCTGCATCGCCCCAGGCAGTGTCAGGTTAGTGCCAGTAATGCCAACACCCACGCGTGAAGAGTACACCTCCCTTGGTTGTATAGTATGAACAGATCAATATCTGATCTATACTAGTGTCCCCAGCAGTTTAGGGTTCCCAAAAACGCAGTGTTAGCGGGATCAGCCCAGATACCTGCTAGCGCCTGCGTTTAACCCCTCCGCCCAGCCCACCCAAGTGCAGTATCGATCACCGTCACTTACAAAACGCAACACGCATAACTGCAGCGTTCGCAGAGACAGGCCTGATCCCTGCGATCTTTAAGTTATTTTGGTAGCGTTTGATACATTTGCTGACAGTCTGGTGCTTTTTTAGCTGTGAATCCTTACTAGTGTACCACTAAATTTAGAGCCCAAAATGGCAAATCGAAGGTACACATGTAAAGAGGCCTACGAGATTCTGAGCATGACAGATAGTGAAGAGGTCAGGCATCTGTCAGATTCAGGCTCAGAATACAACCCAGTAGAAGACAGTGGCTCCATGTCAGATAGCTCTGACGACAAAGATGAGGTCCCTGCTAAGGTCAGGCGTACCCAATCTTCTGATGTTGAGCAAGAACCGCAGGGCTCTCGTATTATTGAGCAGAGAAGTATTAGCGCCGCTATTCCTTCTGGTGAACTGGCAAGCACCAGCGGCCTAGTACACCCTGGACGTACATCAGCACTGCAGTAACACTTGGTGATGTGGCGAGTCCCATAAGCCACCAAGAAGAAGACAAAGGCCCATAGTGCCCTTCCTGAAGAATTTGCCTATCCTGATTGGGTCCCCACCACTTCTGCAGCACCCGTATATCCCCCATTCACTGGCCAACCCGGTATTCAGGGTGAAACAGCTGATTTTACGCCACTTGATTTTTATTTGTTTTTCACTGAAGATCTCTATAGATCTATTGTGGACCAGAGTAATTTTGAATGCTGGTCAATTCATCGCCGCTAATCCCCAATTGCCTTCCATTGCCAGAGATTGGGAACCAATTACGGTTTCCGAATTTAAAACCTTTCTGGGCCTTTCCCTCAACATGGGCACACATAAATTCTCGTTGTTGCACGCCTATTGGTCCATGCGCCCAATTGACCATATGCCCGTGTTCTCTGCCTCCATGTCCAGGAAACGACTCGAGCAGATCTTGCGGTTTATGCACTTCAACGATAATTAACTTTGTCGTCCACGTGGAGACCCTGAATATGATCGGCTCTACAAAATTCGGCCCCTCATAAACCACTTCAACAAATGTTTTGCAGCCTTGTTTACTCCTGATCAAGATGTCTGCATTGATGAGGCTGATTAAATTTTCTGTCCGCTTGTCTTTCAAACAGTACCTTCCCAGCAAGCGTGCCAGATATGGGGTCAAGCTCTATAAGTTCTGTGACAGGGCAACATGCTATGTATGGAGCGTTATGGTTTGAGGGAAAAGACAGTCGGGTAGAGCCGGAGAACTGCCCAGATTACATAGGGAGCGCTGGCAAGATAGTGTGGAACTTGGTGTCACCCTTATTCGGAAAGGGGTACCACTTGTATTTTTAGTCACTTGTTTGATCATCAGATTGGAGCATGTGGCACCATGTGACCTAATCGCCGGGGCTTTCCCCAGGGGCTTGTAGATTCTCGTCTTAGGCTGGGGGAGAGAGCCTGCTTGAAGTGTAGTAATTTGCTTGCTGTGGAGGGATAATCAGAATGTTTTCGTTCTTCCCTCCCTTCACACAGACACAGTCCAAATTCGTATGGCGACTAGTGTTGTGGAGAAACCTATCTGTGTCCATGAATATAACCAAAATATGGGGGGGGGGTTTTGGAGACCATCAACGACCAGTTGTTGGTGCTGTATCACATTGCTCGTAAGGCGAGACGCTGGTACAAAAGTGTCTGTCTATCCTTATTTCAATTGGCTTTGAACGCTCATGTGCTATACAGAGCTTCAGGTGGGACTTTATCTCATCCTGGAATTTAAGGAAGGATAATCAGACCTCCTGTATCCAGACGGTTCTGCACCTCACCATTCCCAACCAAATGCAGTAAGCCAGCTGAATTCAGTGATTAAGAACAATGTATGTTTTTAAAAGGTTTTATTGAATAAAATTCAAAGGAGTAGTAACAATTAAGATATGAGCTCTGGTGACATACAATCTTAAAATTCTACACAATTTACGAACACTAAAAATTGTCATACAGCTCAACATATTACATATAGAAGCGTGTAGCAATTTCTAATGCATTTCAACCCCTTCCAGGGGTCTTCAGAGGTTTTGGTGTTGCTATAAAAGAATGCGTTTAATAAATTTCAAGGTTTTCCACCTAATTTTACAAAAACGAAAAGTGTGTGTGTGTGTGTGTGTGTGTGTGTGTGTGTGTGTGTGTCTGTGTCTGTCTTAGCCAGAGTTTCCACTAAGAGAAGCCCCAGAGAGTCCCAGGCACATCCTATGAAAACTTTTAAAAAACCTTCCAAAACTTCCCTCAACACCAATCCCAATGTAATAACCTTTATAAAACAGAGATTTTGGTAAACTACCCCGCATCAAAAACACTTCTCAGAACCTATCACCAGGCGAAGATGCAGCTCTAACTTCCCTACATAGTAAAACCTTCTGATAAAGGGGGAAATTTTGTCCTCATGGATAACTGTGACTACATAATGTGTTAACAGATCCTTAACAAAGACTGGTATAGAAACATTTCAATCCAATGCATTGACCAGTACAACACAGATTTTTACTTTATTATTTGACCAAGCCTTCAGGAATAGTTATTTCAAAGGACTTGTATGAATTTGTCAGAACAAAATACCCTAAAACAGCTACCTTCTTCTTTTTTTTTTTTTTTTTTTTTTTTTATAGCTTACCGAAAATCCACAAGCAACAGAAACCACCGCCCGGACGACCCATAGTCTCCGGGAACGCATTAATTTCTGAAAATTTGAGCCGTGTCATTGATACATATTTACAACCTTATGTTTTATCCCTCCCATCCTTTGTAAAGGATAGGATCCACCTTCTGCAGATCGTCGAACTTGCCATCTCATAAGAGTCGATCCTCGTTGCCATTGATGTTGAGGCCCTGTATAGCAGCATCCCCCACACCAAGGGCCTAGCTGCAGTGCAGAGGATCCTCACACAGGGCACCCTCCACGATCGTGGTCTGAATATTTTTTACTTGACGGCTTGCAATACATACTTCATCACAACTTTTTTCTTTCAATGACTCCCACTTCCTCCAGGTGCAGGGCGTAGCGATGGACATGTTGTGCCCCATCCTACGCCAATCTGTACCTGGGGGAGTGGGAGCAGTCCCTCCTCGGCGACGAAGACCTTGTCGAATATATGAACCACATCAAAGTGTGGTGACGGTATATCAACGACGTCTTTGTCGTCTGGGAGGGACCTGAAAGCACCCTTTTTACGTTTTTTTTTAATCGTTTCAACCAAATTGATTATTATTTAAAATTCACGATCTATGACGAACAAACCATTACTGTTTTGGATGTCTGACTTTTTGTCGACTCTGGACACCTGTGTAGCACCCTTATTCAGAAAAGCACTGCCGGAAATACGGTGCTGCACGCTGACAGCTTTCATCCTATACCACTCAAAAATTCCATACTGTATGGACAATACTTGTGACTTTGTCGCAATTGTTCAAATGACACACTTTTTTTATGATGAGGCCAGAATAGACACCTAGCAAGAGGCTACAGTAGGTCATGCTTGCGTAAGGCCTACAATAAAGCAGCCGCAAAATTTAGACCAGAACTCTTATTCAATAAGAAATCCAAAAATGATTCCAACCTGGAACAAATTAGGATTATTATGCGTTTCTTGCGACAGCATAATGCGATAAGGGAAATGGTACAAAAACATTGGACCATACTTACCGGTGATCCTAAACTTAATATATTTGTCTCAGATTACCCCTCCATTACCTATAAACGTGCAACATCCATTAAAGATCTCTTGGTTCAGAGCGAATACAAAAATGCTCAGAAAAGGGACACCTAGTCCAGCTTTTGGTACTTTCCCATGTGGACATTGCTCCCATTGCCCACTCATGAGGAAAGATAGGGTCTTCTGCCTTCCCAATTGAGAGATTTTCAAGCCCTCACACTTCACTAATTGCCAAACGCGAGGCATGGTATATTTGGAGTGAGTGCGGTGCCTTTTACGTAGGCAAGACGAAACAGGAACTTTGGCGACGTGTGTCCAAACACAACACACAGCATGGAGATCGGTAATCGATATCTTCCAATCGGAAGATATGCTGTATTCGAATATAATTATAAAGTACCCAAAGTTTCCTTCGCCGCTCTCTATCACATTCCCTATCGAGGGGGTGATTGGAACAAGATCCTGCTCCAACATGAGCAAAGGTGGATCTTTAGACTGCAAGCTACAATTTTCCCAGGCCTAAATGAATCGTTTATCCTTTGCTCCTTTTTTTGAAAGGATTTGCCTCAGGAAAAACACAGATTAAAACTTCAAAGATAAAGACCCAATCTTGTTCTTGTTTCTCTCTGCTTCTTCCCTTCCTTCCTTTCCTCTTTCTTCTTCCTTTCCCTTTCCCTTTTCTCCCCCCACATTCCTGCACTTTCCCTCCCCCCCCCCCCCCCCCCCTCCCCATCCTTTTTTTTTTTTTTTTTTTGCCCTCTCATGAGGATTGATTCTCAGTCTCATTTCATATGCTGTGCTAGATAATTTTGATTTATCAATTTGCAGTTCATGCTCACAATATCTTTTTAGATGATGCAATATGTATAAATAAAAAACAATGTATATTTTATTATGGTTAATGGCCTAATGTAACTCATATGGGCATATACAAATATAAAATGTAGTGATGATTTTATGACAATGATGTTCCTTCCCCCCCCCCCCCCATCAGTTGTTCCAGTATCTCCCACTGACAATCGGCCGACTGTGTGACCCCGACGCTGGCCCCGCTGGTTCTTCATGCTTGCAGCTTCCCGGGAAGGGAGCATAGGGCCCTGTGCTCCCTTTTATGCTCCATTAGGTGGCAGCAGGTCTGTCCACACATGAGCTATTTTTCCCCTTGCTGGCGGCATCTGTGATTGTGTTTTTGTGCCGTCCGCAGCGCGCGGCTATGCCATGCGCATGCGTGACGTCACTGCATCACGTGATTACAGCGAAAGCAACGGCAATGGCCGGGGACTTTCGTCCCCCACAGACGCCGAGGAATTCACCTCAGGAGTGCCGCAGACGTGGCACGGATGACCCAGTGATCCGGTAAGGCACACAGGAGGGGGCGGACCCATAGCGGCCAGGCTGGTAATCTCTAACCAATTAAAGACTCAATATATAATTCACATGGAGCTAGGTGATCTTTCAGATCCCCAGCATACCAGTGTAAGACATACGATCCCCGGGGTAAGCACACCACCAATAATCCAAGATCTAAATCGCTGGCATTATCTGCTAATTGATTTAAAACCGGTCTATGATCAGCTTTCATTTCAGAACTGTTGGCATACACTGACCTGATTATTTTTTATTTTTTCATCTGAAAGCTGCTTTCAGTTTAGAATTTCTCTCCAGCTGGATACGTTGTATATTTCTTACTGCCAAGGTAATAAGCTTATATCTTTCACTACCAGCACTGACAACCATCACTCCTTTCTTCCTGGGGGGTCCTTCGATTTTTGTTTTCAACACAAATTTTGATATAAATTTAATTTCAGCCAGACGGAATGTAGAAAATGGGAGATTTGGGAGAATCTAAATAGTTTAGAGTCGGGCATATCTAAAGGTGAGAGAAAGTGACCAATTCGATATAAGCCCTAATCTGTCCGCCATCGAAACCCCCCAATGTTCATTCCTGGTGGGAATGCAGTGTTATGGAACAAATGTGCCAGGGGCTTCAGTGGTGATGTCAGGGTATTTTGTTCATAGAGCTTGGAGCAGAGTGCAACACAGAGAGTGGGGGATAAAACGCAGGTCTCAGTTTAGGGTCACACCACAGCAGATAGTCAATGGTGTTCAAGGGTACAGCTTGTCTTTCAATAGAGAGCCAGTCAGGCTTCGGACCCCTCGGGAAGACCATTGAAATTTGTGCAAGTTATGCTGCCTGATAGTAATCCCAAAGGGTCGAGAGACCCAAGCCTCCCTGCGATTTTAGGCGGAAAAGGATTCTCGAGGGGCATCTATACCCTTTATTACCCCCACACAAAGCGGACTATATCTGACTGGAGTTTACTAAGGAGTTGTTTAATCGGGATTGGTAGGGGAGCGGATAAGTATAAAAGTCGAGGGAGAAGGGTCATCTTAATCGCATGGACTCTACCCAACCAGGACAGACCACACTTCGACCATTTATTCATGTCGCCTCTACAGTTATGCAACATAGGGGGGTAGTTTGCTTTAAAAAGGTTACTGATGTCTGGTGTATCGTTTTCAAATATCGCCAAACACTCCTTCCGAGCCCCGCCCCCCCCAACCCCGCCCATAGAGCTGGGGGCCCAGGCAGACCCCAAAAGGAGTACTATCTAAAAGTCATAACCTAAAACGGGGGGTACCCCCCAAAGCAACGCAATAGTGCTCCTCTGTCCAACAAGAGGCCTCGCTTAAACCTGCCGGGCGAAGGAGCATGTCAGAGGAACAGAAATGAGCGGAACTGAACAGTAACAATATTTCTGCAGCTATGAAATGGTGAGGATTAACACTCTCAAAGAGCTTAATGACAGACATAAGGTAAAGTCCAATAAGGCGGACTGCAGTCCTGTAGGTTCTCCGCATATTGCAAGAGGTAAAGCCTCCCACCCCACCCCAAGTCCAGGAGAACTGACCCAGAAGATCAAACTGTAACAACAATGGCAAGTAAAACATTCGCCTATCCATACTAGGCGAGGGGTCAGATCAAACATGAGCTACCATTAAGGGGTGAGAAGGGAAGTCTCAAGCACGTAGGGAAGGTGTAAGTTTCACAGAGACTTGCTGGGCGGTGGTCTCTCTGTCGGAAGGGGTGCTTCTGTTGGTCTGCATGGAGGAAGGTTCCTGTGACAGTATTCCAAGGTGTAACAGGAGGCGTTCTCCCTCTGCCAGTGAGGAGAAGCCAAAGCTTTTGTTCTTGAAGGAAAAGTTCAGGTGGAATGACCATCTGTATGCAATCTTTTTTCCATCAGGACCTGGAGCAATGGTTTAAGTGATCGTCTTTTTTGAACCGTATATGGCGAAAGGTCAGCAAAGATCTGAATTTTGTGCCCATGGAAAGTGAGGTTATCAGAGCTCCTGGACTTTTTCCTCACCTTTTTACTGAATAATGAGTTTTCACAATGATGTCTCTGGGGAGGCCGTCAGAGCGGGGTGGTTGAAGGGCTTGGTGAGCTCTTTCCAGCTCCAGGCGGTTTTCAGCAATATCTCCAATAAGGTTTTTTATGAGAGACTTTACAGCCACCTGAACCTCTCTGATTCGGGCAGTCCCTTGATCCTAAAGTTATAGCGTCTCGATCTGTTCTCGAGGTCGTCGATCTTTGCGAACGCTGTTTCCAATTGATCCTGCACATCTTGCTGTGTTCTGGTTAATCCGAGCCACAGATTGGTCTGCTTTTTGCTCTATAGTGTCCATTCTCATCCCTATTTGCTGTAAGTCTGCATGAATGGAAGCAGTAATCTGAGCAGCATTCTGTGCCAGTCCTTTAGAGAGCATTTGGGCAAATGCTGCCATCATAGATGAGGTCAGTGGGGATGGGTTAAGCGTCTGGCTTCACTGACATCCAGGAGTAGGCCTGTATGGGGATCCAGCATGGGGGTAGTGGGGATGCCAGCACTCATCCTGCCCAGCAGAGATTCTGTGGAAGCCGGAGATGTGGTCAGGGCCAGGGGTGAGTAATCCGTACCTGGAGGAGAGGGAGAGACCCAGGTCCTGGTCTGCAATAGAGTCCTCTGTATGCTCCGTGCTGTGAGCCTCGTGGAGACGCCGCCATCTTGGCATAGCTGAGGGGGCCGGGAACCGCCGACATCTGGTGCGATGGGTTCCTCCGTGCTGGCGCTGCTGACATCCACGGGCTCCGGGGGGCTTCCGCTACTTAAAAATCCTGGCGGGGGGGGCGCTCTGAGCTCCGGTGGTTAAAAACGGGCCGTGGTGGAGCGGAGCTTTAGAAGCCGGTGGCCATCTTGGGAGCTGCCGCGCATGCGCCTTCAGACCCCTTAAATTTTTCACGTTATGTTGCAGCCATTTGCTAAAATCATCCAAGTTATTTTTTTTCCCTCAATGTACACACAGCACCCCATATTGACAGAAAAACACAGAAGTTTTGACATTTTTGCAGATTTATAAAAAAAAAAAAAATGAAATATCACATGGTCCTAAGTATTCAGACCCTTTACTGTGACACTCATATATTTAACTCGGGTGCTGTCCATTTCTTCTGATCATCCTTTTGAGATGGTTCTACACCTTCATTTGAGTCCAGCTGTGTTTGATTATACTGATTGGACTTGATTAGGAAAGCCACACACCTGTCTATATAAGACCTTACAGCTCACAGTGCATGTCAGAGCAAATGAGAATGATGAGGTCAAAGGAACTGCCTGAAGATCTGACAGAATTGTGGCAAGGCACAGATCTGGCCAAGGTTACAAAAATTCTGCTGCACTTAAGGATCTTAAGAGCACAGTGGCCTCCATAATCCTTAAATGGAAGATGTTTGGGATGACCAGAACCTTTCCTAAAGCTGGCCGTCCAGCCAAACTTGGCTATCGGGGCTAGAAGAGCCTTGGTGAGAGAGGTAAAGAAGAACCCAAAGATCACTGTGGTTGAGCTCCAGAGATGCAGTCGGGAGAAAGTTGTACAAAGTCAACCATGACTGCAGCCCTTCACCAGTCGGGGCTTTATGGCAGAGTGGCCAGATGGAAGCCTCTCCTCAGTGTAGGACACATGAAAGCCTGTATGGAGTTTGCTAAAAAAACACCCGAAGGACTCCCAAGACGGTGAGAAATAAGATTCTCTGGTCTGATGAGACCAAGATAGAACTTTTTGGCCTTAATTCTAAGCGGCATGTGTGGAGAAAACCAGGCACTGCTCATCACCTATCCAATACAGTTCCAATAGTGAAGCATGGTGGTGGCAACAGCATGCTGTGGGGGTGTTTTTCAGCTGCAGGGACAGGACGACTGGTTGCAATCAAGGGAAAGATGAATGCGGCCAAGTACAGGGATATCCTGAAAGAAAGCCTTCTCCAGAGTGCTCAGGACCTCAGACTGGGCCGAAGGTTTACTTTCCAACAAGACAATAACCCTAAGCACACAGCTAAAATAACGGAGTGGCTTAACAACTCAGTGACTGTTCTTGATTGGCCCAGCCAGAGCCCTGACTTAAACCCAATTGAGCATCTCTGGAGAGACCTAAAAATGGCTGTCCACCAACGTTTACCATCCAACCTGACAGAACTGGAGAGGATCTGCAAGGAGGAATGGCAGAGGAACCCCAAATCCAGGTGTGAATTACTTGTTGCATCTTTCCCAAAAAGACTCATGGCTGTATTAGATCAAAAGGGTGCTTCTACTAAATACTGAGCAAAGGGTCTGAATACTTAGGACCATGTGATATTTCACTTTTATCTTTTTAATAAATCTGCAAAAATGTCAACAATTCTGTGTTTTTCTGTCAATATGGGGTGCTGTGTACATTGAGGAAAAAAAATGAACTTAAATGATTTTAGCAAATGGCTGCAATATAACAGAGTGAAAAATTGTGTAGAATTTTAAGATTGTATGTCACCAGAGCTCACAACTTAATTGTTACTACTCGTTTCAGTTTTATTCAATAAAACCTTTTAAACATACATTGTTCTCAATCACTGAATTCAGCTGTCCAAAAACCCCACTGGGGAACTTCCCATTCTATATATCATTTGGGGTGAGCAGCAATTTCCCTTTCCCATTTCAGAACTAGTCTACTGGACCCCATTTTTTTCAAAAAGAGTACCTGTCACTATCATAGGGGATATTTACATTCCCTGAGAACAATAAAAATGGTCAAAAAAACAGAAGGAACAGTTTTAAAAAAAAAAAAGCAAAATGAATAAAATACCCCCCCCCCCTGCTCTTGCGCAAAGGTGAACTTAAGCGTCGGTCTGGCGTCATATGTAAACAGCAATTGCACCATGCATGTGAGGTTATCACCGCGAAGGTCAGATCGAGGGCAGTCATTTTAGCAGTAGACCTCCTGTAAATCTAATGTGGTAACCTGTAAAGGCTTTTAAAAATGTATGTAGTTTGTCACCACTGCGCGTTCGTGCGCTATTTTAAAGCATGTCGTGTTTGGTATCCATGTGCTCAGCCTAAGATCATCTTTTTTTATTTCATCAAACACTTGTGCAATATAGTGTGTTTTAGTGCACTAACATTAAGTGTGTTTTTTCCCCCAAAAAATGCGTTTGAAAAATCGCTGCGCAAATACGGGGTTGGGGAAGAAAAACATCCATGTTTTCATGTAAAAAAAGTGTCAAAGGGCTTTGTCTTCAAGTGGTTAGAGTGGATGATGTGTGACATAAGCTTCCTAATGTTGTGCATAAAATGCCAGGACAGTTCAAACCCCCCCCCCCAAATGACCCCATTTTGGAAAGTAGACACCCCAAGCTATTTGAGGCATGTCGCATCCATGGAATATTTTTATATTTTGACACAAGTTTGCTGCACAGTGGTCACTAAATGATATATTGCTCAAAACATGCCATGGGCAAATGTGGAATTACACCCTAAAATACATTCTGTACTTTTTTTTTTTCATACAAACAATTTTTATTGAGAAATTAAAGGTTCATACAATTGGTGGCCAGTATAAAATATATAAAAAACATATTTTGCTAAATCCTGTGGAGGCGGCCCTCGGGGGGGGGGGGTCAAAACTTGCAACCCAGGGGCATCCCGGGCCACCCCATTACACTGTGAAAATATAATACAAAAACAAAATGCGATAGAAGGAATGCTCCTAAGGTATAACAATGTTTTTGTGTTCGTTCTTTTCTTTCTTGCAAAGAAAAAACTTATGGTCATATAAAACTGGGAATAAGAATAACAGTCAAATGATACACATAACAAAAAAGAAATGCATGCCCCGATATGGGAAGCCTTTACCGAAGGTGTTGACAATATGTCTACCTAGCGTGAGGGCAAATGAGGAATGCTACCCAGATATGGAGATGACATTTATGGAGCCCAGGGCTTCCATTGCAGGTCCTAAATAGGCATAGTATCCATGATGGTGTGGAATACCCTCTCCATAATCTGAATAGCCGCCATACGCATAAGAACCTGATCCCACGGGACCCCTGGGGTACGCCAAAATAGGGCTATAGACCACTGTACTGCACTGAAGAGTGTGTGCGCCAATTTCTGTTCAGGTGGGGTGGAGCCGGGGATGTCGGCGAAGAATAGGCACATCTGATACGTCCAGGGTAGGTAGACCCCCTGTGATCCCCGCCACCCTATCACTAACCTTATCCCATATGTCCCTCAAGGCTGCGCAGCTCCAAAAGATATGTAAGTGGGTCCCAACCTCTGGACAACCTCTGAAGCAGCGCTCAGAAACAGTGGGGAAGAATCTATGTAGCTTAGCAGGGGTATAATACCACCTGGTATGTAACTTCACCACTGTCTCCTTGACCGCCACTGACCTTGTGCATATTCAAAATCCTATTACTCCATTCCTCTGGGGAAGCAACTTCTCCAGTTTCCCTCTCCCACCCCAGCATGGCAGTAGATTTCTCAGTAAGGCCTTGACCTCCTAGAAAATCATATAAATGGGTGATGGTCCCCCTGTCCGATGTAGGGCCACAGAGATTCTCAAATGTATTGATGTGATTAGGGACTGCTCCTGAACATCGTGAGGGAAAAAAAATGCCTTTATTTGTAAATGTAAAATTCGACCTGGGGAAGGCATGAGAGGATTGTAGGGCTTGGAAGGGGCAAAACTCCCCATCTTTTATGAAGTGAGTCCAGGGTAACCAAGTCCCCCTCGATCCACAGTGCAAAATTATTCCTGTTGGGAAAAGCTGCCGGGAAGGCGGGGGTCCCCAATGAAGGAGGCCAATCTGGGCTTGGGGGGGTAGCAGGGAGAGTCTTGTCTTATATAGGGACCAAATGCGTAGGGATTGTCCCACCAAATTTAAAGCGGAAACCTCTCCGGGGCCAATCGATTTAGCCCAGAGCAAACCCGGGAGATAATATGGGTCTACTGATACCCACTCGAATTGAAGCCATGGGATCCCACGAGGAGGGGTATGCCATTGTGCCAATTACAGAAGTCTAGAGGACATATAATAAAGCAGGGCTTGACAAATTTACTTTGAAACTAGGAGCCAGCTAAAAAAGTTAGGAGCCATTTTTTTTTTTTTTTTAACACTGGTTATTGTCGTTGGGGGGGAAAAAAAAAATCTTAAATTTACACAGAAAACTGTTTCCATCTTTGTGGGGGAGGGGGTGTGTAAATGGAACTTAAGCTGTTCCAACCAGCTGCCCCACAATCCCTGTCCACTCATCGTTATGGGCACGGTTGGCACAAGACATTGTGCTGCCTGGGCCTAAGAATTAATTGCTGCCCGACAAAAAATAAAATTACGCCCACCAAAAGGTTCCCACATACATTATTTTATATCGTGACAATTAAAATAAAAATGTAATGTATTGGGGAGTTAGATTTACATGCAAGAGTGGTGGTGGTTGGGGGGTTCCATCCAATGCATCTGTGGTGATGGTGGGGGGGTTCAGTCAGTGGTGGTGGGGGGGTTCTGTCAGAGGCAGCAGTGATGGTGGTGGGGGGTTGTCAGAGGCAGATGTGGTGGTGGTGGGGTTCAGCTAGAGCCAGTGGTGGGGGGTTCATACAGAGGCAGTAGTGATGGTGGTGGGGGGGTTCAGTCAGAGGCAGCGGTGGTGGGGGGGTTCATACAGAGGCAGTGGTGATTGTGGTGGGGGGTTCAGTCAGAGGCAGATGTGGCGGGGGTCTTCAGTCAGAGGCAGATGTGGTGGTGGTGGGGGTCTTCAGTCAGAGGCAGATGTGGTGGGGGGGGTTCAGTCAGAGGCAGCGATGGTGCAGTCCGAGGCAGTGGTGATGGTGGTGGGGGGTTCAGTCAGTGGCAGATGTGGTGGTGGGGGGGGTTCAGTCAGAGGCAGATGTGGTGGGGGGGTTCAGTCAGAGGCAGTGATGGTGGGGGGTTCAGTCCGAGGCAGTGGTGATGGTGGTGGGGGGTTCAGTCAGTGGCAGATGTGGTGGTGGGGGGGGGTTCAGTCAGAGGCAGATGTGGTGGGGTTGTTCATACAAAGGCGGTGGTGGTGGGGGGGGGGGGTTCAGCTAGAGGCGGCGGTGATGAGGGGGGGTTCAGACAAAGTCAGGGAGGGGTCAGGAGGGTATACACCAGGGAGGGGTGAAAACCTGGAGACCGTGACAATCATTAAGCCCAATTGTCAGCTAACAGGCAGAACTTCCATGCTAAATCCAGCAGATTTAGCATAGAGGTGTCTGCAAGCTACACGAGGTACGGCAAGATGATTTTACCTCCACACACACTGGCTTGTCTCCCTCTGCTCACTGTCACACCAGACTGGCACGGGCGCGATCTCGTAGGTCAGGGGCACCCCCATCCCGATTCCCGCCCACTCAAACAGCAAAAGAGAGAGGTAGGGGGAAGGTACAGGGGGCGGAGTTTTCAGTCCCCATCTACAGCGATGTGATGAGCAATAAAGTAGTGGCTGTAATCTGTTTTGGCCCGCTCCTGTCGCCTCCAACAGCAGCGGCGCCGGGCTCCCTCACTGTGGAAGTTCCAGTTCCCAGTTGTCAGGCAGAGAGAGCAGGCAGGGGAAACCCTCGGCCCGGCCAGTGACTGCTTGTAGCAGCCCCGGCCACCAGAAGAGGGCGCCAGTTCCCCTGCAGTGTGAGCAATGTAAGGGGAATGCCCTTAGTCAACAGAGCGAGCGGTGCACCTCGCTCCAGCAGGCCGCAATGCCGCGGCCTCAATTACTGGCCGGAGCGGTGTCTTGCATGGGGACAAGACACCTGCTGCAGTCTAGCCCAGGCGCCAGGCCGGTAATTCTAGGCACCAATGCGACCTGGCGCCTGGGGTTTGTCGAGCCCTGTAATAAAGCAACAGGTGAGGTAAACCTAGACCCCCCCTTTACCCTGGGCCTGTAAACCATCTGCTTACCCAGCCGTGGTGTCTTAAGTCAGACAAATTTGTTCACATCCCTTTGCAACTGTTCAATCTTTTGGCGGGGCACATAATTGGGAAGGGCTCTAAAAAAAAGTTTTGGGAGAATAGACATTTTCACTGCTTGTATCTGTCCCAAGAACGTGATATGGTACTGGCTCCAGGCCAATAGCAGTTGCCTGATAAGAGCAAAAGCAGGTGGGTAATTGGCCAGATACATCTTATGAAGCGAAGGGGCCAGTTTAATCCCTAAATATGATAATGTCTTCCATAGAGAAATTAAAATTAGAATGGAGGGAGTTAATAGTTTGGCTAGGGAAATTAATTGGGAGGGCGGAGCATTTGGAAAGATTAACCCCCAGACCTGAAAGTTTCTGGAAGGTGTTTAAGGTAGATATAAGGTTGGGAATCGAGACAATAGGGTCTGGTAGAAATAAAAGCACATCGTCTGCATATAAGCTAATTTTAAACTCCCGATCACCTTTAGTATATCCCTGAATGTTAGGATCTAGGCTAATTGATCTGGCCAAAGGTTCTATAGCGAGCGCGAACAGTGGGGATAACGGACAACCTTGTCTCGTACCCCTACCCAACATAAAGTAATCAGAATTACAGCCTGGGAGTTTAATACAGGTGCGTGGGTGGTTATAAAGCGCCCTAAATCCATGAACAAAAGCCCCCGAGAAGCCAAACCTCTCTCTGAGGTCAATTCAAGATACGGCCACAGCACGCTATCGAAAGCCTTGTGGATTTCCAGGCCAAGGAGCAGCACCCTGCCGGCGTGCAACTCCGCGTCCTGTATAATGTTAGAGGCGAGCCTAATGTTGTCTGTAATTTGCCTAGACAGGATAAAACCTGTCTGATCTGGGGAGATAAGGGAAGTAATTATCTGTGATAGTCGGTCCGCCAATATCTGACCAAATATCTTCAGATCGTTATTAATGACCGAAATGGGCCTATAGTTTTGGGGCAGGGTATGATCCCTATTGGGCTTCGGGATCAGCAACATCTTCGCAAGAAGCATATCATCTAGAAAAACATTGCCCTCAAGTATATGGTCAAATAGGAATTTCAGACGTGGAACCAAAGTGTCTCTAAATTTCTTATAATATGGGGCCGAGTACCCGTCAGGACCCGGAGCCTTGGAGGGCTTTAGTGTCTTGATAACCGCTGCAATCTCCAGTTCTGAACAAGGTGCATTCAGCTCAGCCAGATGCTCTTGAGTCAGTGCAGGTAGAGGCAGGTCATCTAACCAGGATTTGAGGGTAGGATCTGGAGGTGAGGAAGGAGGGGAAAGAAGCTCCGTATAAAATTTAGAAAAATTTGGAACACCTCTGTAGGGTGGGAAACCAAACCCCCAGTAGGATTCCTCAGTGTGGGGGGGGGGGGGTTGTACTGATTGGTTTGGCTTCCGTGCGAACATGGTTGAGGCCGAGTTACTGTGCAACAGGAACTTGGCACCTGACCATCTCAAGGACCTTTCTGTCTGCTCAGAGAATCTTGTCAAGCTCCAATCTACATTTTTGTATTTTTTACTCAAAAGGTCTGGGGCGTGATTTTGTGAATGTACGTGGTACAACCTAACCGCCTCTGTTTCTTTCAGCTGCAATCTGAATAAGGTGGCCTCTGAGCACTACCTTATGGGCCGCCCAAAGGGTCGGGGTGGGGAGACCTCCCCTGTGTCATTGGTGGCAAAATATTCTGCCAAGTGCTTAGCCAGCTGCGACACTACGATAGGGTCTGTGAGTAGAGATTCATTCAGTCTCCATCCTGCAACAGAGGGTCTAAGGCCTATGTGGGAGACGTCTAAGGAAACCATCTGGTGGTCTGACCATGGGCAGGAATGTATAGCAGCAGAGGTGGAATTCGCTAGCAATATGGGGGCGCAGAACTGATCTATCCTGGAGTAGCTATCGTGGGGGTGGGAATAAATATATTCCCGGGCCCCCACATTGTGTGCTCTCCAGGAGTCCACCAGATTGTGAGCGTGCAACAGCGACTTCAACAATTTGCGGAAAGCATTTAAAGCGCTACCAGGCCTGCTTCTGTCTAGAGCCGAGTGCGCCACCAAATTGAAGTTCCCTCCCAGCAGCAGATGTGGGGAGCTATATCTAAAATGTGAAAAAAATTCCTAAAAAAGGTTGCTTGGGAGTCATTGGGGGCATATACATTAGCTATCGTTATCTTTTTCCCTTGCAATCAGCCCTGCAAAATAAGAAATCTACTAGCTGGATCTTTGTATACATGTTCAACATCAAACCTTTTTTCAGAAAGATTGCCACTCCTCGGGACCTAGACCCAAAAGTTGTAAAGTAACCCGGGCCAAAAGATCTATCAAAATATGTAGGGCGCTTACTCTCGGAGAAATGGGTCTCCTGCAAAAATATGATATCCGCCCTCAGGCGTTTATAGGCATTAAATGCCTTCTTCTGTTTTTGAGGGGAATTAAACCCCCTAGTGTTATGGGAAATTAATCTAATACCCATTCCGGATTTGTGGGGGCATATAGGGTCATCACCTCGTGGGAGGGTCCAGAGGAGCCTGCCATCTTGGTCCCGTGCCTCGACTGATGCGGGTACTATCCGTCTTACCCTTGCAGTAACAGATACAATCACGCAACTAGATGTAGCACATGTACTAAGAGCATGTAAATGAAGCACAGTAAAAATTGAGTCAGCAAAGAGTCCCATATCGTGAAAACAAAAAACGCACATAAACCATGGGGTCGGGAGGGGATAGACCATCCCGACAGTAGGTTAAAGTAGTAACTCGTCGGGCTACAAACTTCCTGACCAATAGGACTGAAACGTCCAACACTCTTGACAACCTTCTAGAATGGCTGTGACCACTAGAGTAGGGGGACAACCAAGCGGGCACCGCTGCAGGTTTGCACCGCGGGGAACAGTTCAGGCAAAATATGGTGCAATGAGGAGTAAACAGCGGAAAGGGTGGGAGGGAAGAGTCCTTGAGGTAGGGGTGTAAAAAAAAAAAAAAAAAAAAAACACAAATAGAAACCCCTCCCCCCCCCCAGCATGTAAGAGTCACTCCTCGACCGTCCCAGAAAGACCCTCAACCATACGAGATGGGGGGGAAAAACACAAAAAAAAAAAAAAAACCCCCATAGAAAAACCTGTTGTAATGAGAGATACAAACAGCCGCTGGTCCGGTGGGCCCGGATACGATGGAAACAGCCAGCTCTCAGTTCAAACTCTCCCGTAGATCTTGCCTCTGGCTCCTGCGGTCCCTGCGTGGCAATGGGGTGGACCAGACGGGCGAGGGGTGGAGGGCATCCTCGGAAGATCCTTTTGCCATAAGGCCAAGCTTGACTAGTAGTTCCTTCCCCTCTTGGATGGTGACCAACGGTGTATGTGGTCCCCTGATGTGGGACCTGTATTTTAAAGGGGAATCCCCACCGGTACCGAATCCTGGCCTCCTGCAAAGGAGTTGTGATCTCTTTAAATCTGCAGCGTTTGTCCAGCGTGGCCGTGGATATATCCGGAAAGATTTGTATTTTGGTATCATCCAGCACAATGTTTGGGGTATTGCAGGAGGCTCTCAGGATCGCCTCTTTTATCAGGTAGTCTTTAAGGCATAGTACAATATCCCTGGGGGGTTAGTCATCCGGCGGTTTAGGACGCAGGGCTCTATGAATCCTGTCGCATGCAAAAGCTGCCACCGGGGATGCAGGAAGCAGGGACTGAAACAGCTTGTGGATGGCGGGGACGAGCTCCGTGACCCGCTCCGGCACCCCTCTAACCTCAGGTTGCTCCTCCTGTTTCTATTGTCCAAGTCCTCTAAGTGGGATTGGAGCTGAAACAGTCATTAAGCATTTCATGATCCTTACGGAGATCCGAATAGGCAAGCTGCAGCTCATCATGCTTAGTCTCCAGGAGATCCGTCCAACCCCCCCCCCCCCCAGGACCGCCATCTCCTGCTGCAGGGTGTGCGCGGATTTATGGAGCTCAGTCTGGAATTTTTCAGCCAGCTTGTTGTACATGGCTGCCAGACTGTCATCAAGGTCCGCCTTGGTGAGCTGCAGGCTGTACTCCCCATCCACAGACGAGTGTACAGGGGAGGCCGCCGGGCTTTGAGCTGCGTGTAGATCACTGTGTGGTACGGCACCATCTTGGTTCTTCACCGACATCTCCTGGACTCTGAGGAGATAGTTTGTGAGGGTCTTCTGCGCTGGTTTTCTGTGGCGAGACTTTGAGGACGGCATGCACCGCTCTCTCCCCCGGGGGTGTAGTTAAGAATTGGCTCGGTTTGGAAGCTTGATGGCCCCAGGGAAGGTTTCGGAATCCCCGCGGTGTACGGAGCTCTGCTTTTAGATGAGATCTTCGCGCCGTGTATGCGCCCCCGTGTGAGACTTTTTGAGAGCCTAGCCGCGTACGGGACTCCAAAAACCAAGCACCGCCTTCAGGCTTTCTAAGAGTGTACATTTTTGATTTCACTTCTCACTGCCTATCAGTTTCGGAGGCCATGGAATGCCCAGATGGAGCACCCCCCCCCCAATGACCCCATTTTGTAAAGTAAACACCCCGAGCTATTTTCTGAGGTATGGTGAGTATTTTGCAGATCTCGCTTTTTGTCAGTTTTTTTAAAATTGAAAATAACTTTTTTTTTTTTCTTTCTTTTCAAAAACAAATGAGCTGTAAAATGCTCACCATGCCTCTCGGCAAATAGCTTGGGGTGTCTACTTTCCAAAATAAGGTCATGGGGGGGGGGGCGGCCTTGTACCATCTTGGCATTTTATGGCCTTCAAAACTGTGATAGGTAGTGAGGAATGAAATCAAGCACCGCCTTCAGGATTTAAGGACATAAATTCTTGGTTTTCAGGGTCCCGTACACGGCTAGGCTCCCAAAAAGTCCCACATGTGGTATCCCCGTACTCAGAAGCAGCAGAATGTATTTTGGGGTGTAATTTCACATATAACCATGGCATGTGTGAGCAATATCATTTAGTGACAACTTTTTTGTAATTTTATTTTTTTTAGTCATTATTCAATCACTTGAGACAAAAAAAATATTCAATGGGCTCAACATGCCTCTCAGCAATTTCCTTGGTGTCTTCTTTCAAAAATTGGGTCATTTGGGGGGGGGGGGGGGGTTTGTACTGCCCTGCCATTTTAGCACCTCAAGAAATGAGATGGGCAGTCATAAAAGCTGTGTAAATTCCAGAAAATGTACCCTAGTTTGTAGGCGCTATAACTTTTGCGCAAACCAATAAATATACGCTTATTGACTTCTTCTTTTACTAAAGACATGTATGTGGCTGAATACATTTTGGCCTAAATGTATGACTAAAATTGAGTTTATTCGATTTTTCTTATAAACGGAAAAAGACTGAAAATTTTGAAAAAAAATATTTTCTACTTTTCATTATATCGCAAAAAAAAAATAATCTCAGAGGCAATCAAATACCATTAAAAAGCTTTATTTGTGGGAAGAAAAGGACGCAAATTTTGTTTGGGTACAGCATTGCATGTCCGCACAATTTCCAGTTAAAGCAGCGCAGTGCCAAATTCTGAAAACACCTCTGGTCCTTGACCTGCATAATGGTGCGGGGCTTAAGTGGTTAAAACCAATTTTTTTTTTTTTTTATAAAAATTCAAAAGGTTAACGTCTCACATCGCCTCCCTTCACATAGTGCCCACAGTTTACAATGCCCAGTATTTGAAGCAGTAAAGATTGAGTCAAATGATATCTGCTTGGGGTGTCTTCAGCATTGGTCTGACGCCTCAATGCGTTTTGCAGGAACCCCACTTCAGCAGGTATTGAAGTGTTAGCAACAACTGAATTTCACACAAAAAAAAACTGTATACATATCTGAACAGTCAGAGAAACCAGAACGGTTATCGGGGCTCTCCAAATATCTAGAGGTCCATACACAAGAGAATGCGTTCGGTCCAACCATGCTGTGATTGTCCCTGAGGCAGTTGTGGGAGCAAATTTAAACTTAATTTGCTAACATTAAGATGTCTGCATAAATATACTATAAAGACCATATCGGGAACCACCCCAAACATGTGTTGTCAGTCTAATTGTGCTTTTTTTTTTTTCTTGGCCTTTTTCTGGCTGCACTTAGTTGCGTAGTTAATAGTCATTCTGGTTTAACAAAGACACAAGTCTACTTACCAAGGGGCAATCTGATGTTCCCTGGCTCAGCCTTGCCTAAAATTATTAGTGTCCAGTTGTATAATGTACATTTAGGAAAGAATCCAGGCCTTTTTCAAAGCCTGAGTGATCTGAGATGAAAGACCAAACACTGCTTATTCAGAGCTACCTGTGGCTGCTTTTATAGATGCAGCTCTGCCGATGGATCAGACAGCGTGCTATGCGATCGTTCACTGTTCTTTCAAAAAATTGAACGTGTTCAGTGCTGCGATCCAGAGCTGTATGTATAAAAGCAGCTGCTGATGCACACGGTGCCTCAGGCTGTGTAATTTGCCAGCAAGGGCTGCTCTGGATACTAGCGCTGTTGATCACAAATTTGGCACCTTTCCAACACCCTGGTGAAGTTTTTAAAACTCTTGAACAGGATTTTCGTTCTGTCAATCAGTCCGATTTTAAAAGGTGAAGCTTCAGAGGCGGCTTTAGGCTTTGTGAGGCCTTGGGCAAAACTTGACATGGGGCGTCACGCACACCCATGATGGGAAAAATAATTCAAGGACAAGAGCCTCTTCCCCACAACCCTGGCCGGTGGTTGTAGGGGTCTGCGGGCAGGGGGCTTGACAGAATCTGGAAGCCCCCTTTAACAAGGTGGCCCCCAGATCCTGCTCTTTAATACCTAAGGGGCGGGGGCCACCTGGTGATGTCACCTGCTGAACCCGCCCCCTTTTGAGGTCATTGACTGAGGGCATGCTGGGTCATTGACATCACAAGGGGTGGTGTCACCGATATTCACTGGTTGTTAGGGACGCTGGCGGCCCCACTCCTGAGTCGGGGCTCTTAACGCTGCCTGAGCACAGCAACGTTAAGGTCCCCTGTACCTCAAAACTGGGGTAATGCATTGGGTAAGTTAGGCGGGCGCGAGGACCCGGTGAGTGTGAGGCCTTAGGCAACCACCTAATTAAAGAGCCGTCTCTGTAAAGCTTTCTCCACAAACAGAACGTCAATACAGTAGGTGCACAGTATTCAGTATGGTGTGATATTTCTACAAAAGTGGTTGCCCCAACTCATGGACTAAAAGGGTGTGTGCTGCCTCTGGCCAAGGGCCTGTTAATGGCCCCTCCAGACCCCCCCCCCCATTTTTTCTTGCATGAACTTGATCGTTCCAGCCGCTGTCCCAGGTCATCATTTGATATTGAAAGCGGCAGGAGCCATTGGGCAGGGTCGAGTCCTGTTCGTCAATGGACACAGTAGTAAGACTTGAGGGCGCTCGCATGGGTGCCCCCATGGAAAGCATCTCTCGGTGGGGGCACCCAATGAATAGGAGGAGCCAGGAGCACCGCCAGGGCACACCAGAAAAGGCTCAAGGCTTTTACATTCAATTAAAGCTGCTATTGTAATCCACCATATGTGGTGGACTCTTGAGCCGTGTGTGTGTGTGTGTGTGTGTTTTTAATCCATGGAGGTACCATGGCAAATACAATATTGAATAAAAAAAGACACTAAAAATGTCTTAACTCATTGGGACTTTCAATGCACCCCTAACACAGGTCTACACAGAATTTGTTTACATCAAGAATGACATCTTTAATTGTGCATGTAAGGATTTTTTTTTTGCTTTATTTGATTTTTGTGATTTGCTCCTTGTGTGATCTTTCTCTGACCTCTACCCTGCATGTCTTAACCCTTGCACTGTGACGGGAGGGCCCGTGGAACCCAGAATCCCTTGGAAAGTATGGGATACCCTTGTTTCAGCTCCCCGTGCACCTCTTATGTCTAAGTTACCCTGTGTCTATTAGGGGCACAGGGTGAGCAAGAAAATAATGGACATTAAGAATGTGGCTTGGGTTACTTAAAATGGAACCCTGTATATGCCATATTAGACTGACTCATACTGTTAGAAGGTGCGGATGTCAACTCCAGCCGTCTGTTGTCTGTTATAATGTAAATGAGTCTAGTATGGCTTCTCTTTCATCCATTGTTGGTTGTGCTAATTACCCCTGCATTTGTATGAAGGAGTTGATTTGTGATGTTGATTGTGTCTTCTGAGCTACAAGATGGCAAGTCTGGCCTAAAGGTCATGTCTGAGTCATCTAGGCTGTCTAAAGGATTAGTAATTAGCTCATGTTAATTAGGTTTCTGGTCACAGGTGTATTTTCAGAGTTAAATGAGCAGGAGGTATGCACCTCTATTGTATAAAAGAGCCCATATTTCTTTCAATAAAGTCTGATTCCTGCTTGACCCTCAACACGAAGCTTCATCTTGTACTTGGGAGAATTATTCTTATGGGTTTCTTGTTCGGCTGATTGGAGTGTTCGGTAGCTGCCTTTGTGTTCGGGTATGGAATGTCCTAAACGAATTTAACCCCTTTCATACTCCGTGTCGTTAGTCACCACTAGGAGGTGTTGGTGGGGCTTTGGGTTTTAGTCCTTTCTCTTCCATGTTGTAGTGTCTTGAGAACGATGTACTGAGCTTTATCAAAATGTTGATGCCAAAAATGCTTTATTATATATAAAAAAATAACCCATCTGCCTCCTCTGCATGACCCATGAGTGCCTCTAAACCAGTTTTATAGATTAACTTTTTTTGTTTATAATATCTTTCTTGCATAATCGGCTCGTCTTAAATAGTATGAATTTACAACCATCTGCAAATTTGAACATTCGAGCTGTGCTGTTATATCAACATGTTTTCAAAATATTTAAAGTAGCATTAAACCAAACATTTAATATATTGCAGTTCATCAGTCATTGGATGCGGTAGCTGAATTTAGTTTTTCCTTATGCTTTTTTCCTCCGTTTTCACTTTGATCTGGCCAGTAACACCTGCATTGGTGTTCATTGAAAGATAAAGCGACGCCGGCTATAAAGACCATAGGGTTATATTGCCACATTCAGAAATATAATACTAGGCAGAAAAACAAAGTACCGTATGCGCAATTTCACGCGCGAGTACTACAGAAGGTATTCTGTCCAGAAGGGACAAGTGCCCTTCATCCCTGGCTTGTCAAATCCGGGTGAGCCGCATAGTTAGGACCTCCCTAGTTGGTGGCTGACATCACCGGCACTTCTGTCTGGGAAGTCCTTCCTTCCTTTTTGACTGGATGGTGGTCACGACGGACGCCAGCCTTACCGGTTGGGAGGGGGGGGGGGAGTCTGGGGGGTTCAGTCGACCAGGGTCGCTGGACTCCAGAGGAATCCCACTTGCCGATCAACGTCCTGGAACTCTGGGCGATCAGGCTGTGCCACATGGTCTCAGAGGCTACAGGGGCGTCCAGTCGGGATCCAGTCTAGCAACGCCACGGCGGAACAAGAAGCTCAGCTACAGCATTGCAGGTCGCTCACGCCCGAAGGTGGATAGAAAAAAAGCGTACTGGCCCTGTCGGCCGTATACATTCTGGGCGTGGAAAACTGGCAGGCGTAGTCGCCAGATGCTGTACCAAAGAGAATGGTCTCTACACCTGGAGGAGTTTCAGCTCCTTTGCCAAAAATGGGGCATGCCAGACGCAGATCTCCTGGCTTCTCGACTCGATCGGAAGGTATGAGGTTTGTGGCCAGGTCAAGAGACCCATGGGCAGATGCATCAGTGGCACCGCGGAGTCGGTACCGGCTAACCTACGCCTTCCCTCCTCTGGCGCTCCTTCCTCATCTGCTTCGCATACCTGAGGCAGAGAGGATTCCAAGAATCCCAACTGCTCTGGATTGGCCTCGGCGTCCTTGGTATGCCGAACTAGTGCGTCTGGTAGCAGACGCCTCTTGGCGTCTAGTGCTAAGAAAGGACCTGCTGTCGCAAGGTCCCATACGCCATCCTGTTTTACAGTCGCTGGCTTTAACGGCATGGCTATTGAGAGCCTGTTGCTAAGACCGGGGCCGGTCAGAATCCGTGTTCTCTACCATAAGGAGTGCTCGGAAATCATCCTAGGAAGATTTACCATCGCACTTGGAAGACCTACATATCCATTTGTGAGGAAATGAGGTGGCATCCGCGTACTTTTGTTCCAGAGTCCTGCTGTTCTTACAGCGTGGGGCGGACCAAAAATTTTGCTTAAGTACAATTAGGGGGCAGATATCTGCCCTGGCTGTCTTTTTTTTTTTTTTTTTTTTCCTTTTTTTTTTTTTTCTTTTTCAACGACCCCTAGTGACTCACTCTCTAGTGAGAATGTTTGTACAGGGGGATTCGGCATGCGGCCCCTCCGGTCCACCCTCCACTACCTCCGTGGGGCTTGTATAGCAGACGTCCCTTGGCGTCTACCGCTACAAGAGGACCGGCTGTCGCAAGGTCCCATACGCCATCCTGCTTTACAGTTGAGGGCTTTAACGGCATGGCCTCTAGGTGCCTCAGAAACCACAGTTTGAGAACATTAGGACATTTTCCTTGACACTTTCTCAGAAAGTTGTCCTTTTTGGTGGCTGTTTCAGTTGAGACAGGTTTCTGAGCTGGCAGCCTTGCCATGCAAGGCTCCCTATCTGATTTTCCACAAGGATAAGGTGGTATTGCGTCCGCAGCCTTCTTTTCTTCCTAAGGTCGTTCGACCTTCCATCTCAAGGAAGACATTGTACTGCCATCCTTGTGTCCTCATCCGTCGAATCCTAAGGAGACGACGTTGCATTCCTTGGACGTTCTCCAAGCTCTAAGAGTATACTTGTCTGTTACTGCTCCGTTCCGGAGTTCAGACTCGCTGTTTGTTTCGGTGGCTGGTCCCAAGAGGGGCCCAGCGGTCTCGTCGGCCACCATCTCGAGGTGGATCCGACAGATCGTGAGTCAGGCTTATGCCATAAAGGGTCGGGCGCCTCCCTGTCACGGCGCATTTGACCAGGGCAAGAAGTGCCTCTTGGGTTAACGGCATGGCCTCTCGGTGCTTCAGAAACCACCGTTTGAGAACATCAAGGAGAGTCCCTTGACACTTTCTCAGAAAGTGGTTCTTTTGGTGGCTGTTGTGTCAGTTAAGACAGGTGTCTGAGCTGGCAGCCTTGTCATGCAAGGCTCCCTATCTGATCTTTCACAAGCATAAGGTGGTGCTGCGTCCGCAGCCTTTTTTTTTCCTAAGGTCGTTGCGACCTTCCATCTCAGGGAAGACATTGTACTGCCATCCTTGTGTCCTCATCCGTCGAATCCTAAGGAGGCGGTGTATTTCTTGGACACAGACGCTTGATGCGCTCAGAGCTCGGACAGTTTCCCAGGTGTGTAAGGCGGCGACCTGGTCGTCCGTTCACTTTCACTTTACAAGTTGGTGTGTGTGCATCTTCGGATGCTTCTTTCGGCCACAAGACATTGCAGGCGACGGTTTAGTTAGAACTCCTCAGTTAAGGAGCTCTGTTTTGTTTTGGGGTGAAGTTTTATTGCTGTTTCTACCCCTCGTTTTTGACACTGCTTTGGGACGTCCCACTTTGTCAAGATTAAGGCTGTGTCCGTCCATGAACGAAAAGAGAAAATAGGATTTTTTACTCACCGTAAAATCCTTTTCGGAGTTCATGGACGGACACAGCACCCACCCCTCTTTTTAAGTTTGTACTGCTTTTTGACGAACTGATCTGCTTAGTGCAAGCTGAGAGGATATTGTCAGTAGGACCGCCCCCTGGGCAGGGCTGTTCAGCTTTGAAGTTAACACTTTCTGCCTAGTCCTAAAAAAAAAAAAAGCTAATGCCCACTTTAAGATTAAGGCTGTGTCCGTCTATGAACTCAAAAAATGATTTTACGGTGAGTAAATCAATTTTTTTTTGCTTTATGGACAGATCGGACACTTGTCATTTTATACAGCGATCGGTGCTATAAATAGCCACTGATTACTGTATAAATGTCCCTGGAAGGGGTTAACACTAGGGGGCAATCAAGGGGTTAAATGTGTTCCCTTACTGTGTTCTGACTGTGGGAGGAGACCAATCGATGTACCTATATACTAAGAACACACGATCTGTCTTCTCTCCCCTGACAGGACGTAGATTTGGGTTTTAACACAGATCCACATTTTCGCTCCATCACGAGTGATCACAGGTGCCCGGTAGACATTGCGGCCGCCGAGCATGCGCATCAGCTCCTTAGTGACGCGGTGGGTGCGCGCCCCCTATTCCTCAAAGCGGCTGCTGTACAGCTACGGTGACTTGCACGGAGGAGCCATTCTGCTGCCGTCAAACTATGGCGGGCGGTCAGCATGTGGTTAAACTGTTAATGGTAAAGTGAGGTCAGAACATATAGGCCCCATTAAAAGATGATCTGGGAAAAATTTTGGGTTGTCCCCAGAAAAGTAGAGGGAATGGGACCACTAGTTGTGGTGACCTGGGGATCCCCCAAAAAAATAATTTGTAGGTATTTCCTCACTTTCTGTTTGGATATGGGGCAATAAGTGAAGGGAAATCTCCACAATGGGACACGGATAGCGAAAAAAATCCTGACAAGGCTTGTAACTCTTCCTTGTGTGATCCAAACTAAAAAAAAGTTTTGCCTATATTTCTACTTTAAGAACTGGAATGGTACCAGCTGATTGGTGGGAGGCCAACGTGGTACTAATAAAAAAAAAAAAGGGTGTGTTTAATTATATTATATTTTTTTATATAAAAAATGTGCTCATAAGTTTACATACCCTGGCAGAATTTATGCTTTCTTGGCCATTTTTCAAAGAATATGAATAACACCTTTTTTTTTTTTTTTTTCTTTCACTCATGGTTAGTGTTTGGCTGAAGCCATTTATTATCAATCAACTGTTTACTTTTTAAATCGTAATAGCAACAGACTATCCAAATGACCCTGATCAAAAGTTTACACACCCCAGTTCCTAATACCGTGCATTGCCCCCTTTAACATCAATGACAGCTTGAAGTCTTGTGTTTGTGGATGAGGCTCTTTATCTTCTCGGATGGTAAAGCTGGCCATTCCTGTAAGTTTTATTGGTCTTGCATGGACTGCATGTTTTGAGACCGACCCCACCCCCCCCCCCCCCCCCAGAGTGGCTGAATGATATTGAGGTCAGGAGACTGAGATGGCCACTCCAGAACTTTCACTTTATTCTGCTGTAGCCAATGACAGGTCGACTTAGCCTTGTGTTTTTGGATCATTGTCATGTTAGAATGTCCAAGTACGTCCCATGTGCAGCTTCCTGGCTGGTGAATGCAAATGTTCAAGTATTTTGATAACATGCATTCATCTTGCCATCAATTTTGACCAAATTTCCTGTGCCTTTGTATCTCGCAAATCCCCAAAACATCAGTGATCCACCTCCTGTACCTTTCATCATAGGCCTTGTTGACTCCTCTCCAAATGTAGCGTTTATGGTTGTGGCCAAAGCTCAATTTTGATCTCATCACTCCAAATGACTGTGCAAAGAAGTGGAAAATGAGGGGTTCTGTTGAAACCAAACAATGGTCAGGTAGACCAACAAATTTCAGCCACAACTGCCAGGAAAATTGATCAGGATGCAAAGACAAACCCACAAATAACTTCAGATGAAATACTGGACTCTCTGAAAACGTGGTATGGCTGTTTCAAGATGCACAATTAGGAGGCACTTGAAGAAAGATGGGCTGCATGGTCAAGTCGCCAGAAGAAAGCCATTACTACACAAATGCCACAAAGTATCCCGCTTATATTACGCCAACCCGCACAGACCAGCCTCAAACCTTCTGGCAGTCATTTGGAGTGATGAGACCAAAATTTAGCTTTTTGGCCACAACCATAAACGCTACATTTGGAGAGAAGTCAACAAGGCCTATAAAGGTACACTATTCCTACTGTGATACAGAGGTGGATCGCTGATGTTTTGGGGATGTGTGAGCTACAATGGCACAGAATCTGGTCAAAATTGATGGCAATATGAATGCAGTATGTTCTCAAAATACTGGAGGAACATTTTGCATTCATCGGCCAGGAAGCTGCGCATGGGACATACTTGGACATTCCAACAGAATGATCCAAAACTAAATCGACCTGTCATTGACTACAGCAGAATAAAGTGAAGGTTCTGGAGTGGCCATCTCGGTCTCCTGACCTCAATATCATTGAGCCACTCTGGGGAGATCTCAAACGTGCAGTTCATGCAAGACAGCCCAAGAATTTACAAAAACTAAAGGCTTTTTGCCAAGAGGAATGGGCAGCTTTAACATCTGAGAAGATAGAGCCTTATCCACAAATGCCACAAAAGACTTCAAGCTGTCATTGATGTTAAAGGGGGCAATGCACGATATTAAGAACTGGGGTATGTAAACTTTTTTTGATCAGGGTCATTTTTGTAGTTATGATTTTAAAGAGTAAACCCAGTTGATTAAAAATGAAAAACACGAACCATGAGTGAAGTTGTTTTTTTTTTCTTTTTTTTTTCTCATTCATTCATATTCTCCGAAAAATGGCCAAAAAATCATAAATTCTGTAAACTTGTGTCCAACTGTAAATAGATGGAAATCTCTATTGGGATTATTAATCGATAGATGGATATGGAAGCCACAGGCCAGTCAGTCGAACACTAATGATGCATAAACTATTGGCGGCGAGAGAAGGGACTATATGCATAAATTTTCCAATGAAAACGGTATCCTTAGTAATCGGTATGGATACATGAAAGATCTTTCTTGCCAGACCAATCTGCTAACATTCTATCCATCCAAAGAAAGGTGACATTCTATCCATCTGGTGACATTATCCAGAGACCCCACCCCCTTGCGACCTCACAAAAAGGTATAAAGTCGAAACACCCCTGTTAAAATGTCAGGTTTCTGTGATGCAAAAAGAGACCAAGATAAATAATTTTAGAACTAATTTCAGAACTTTTTCCACCTTTTTTTTGTGACCTATGAACTGTACAAGTCAGGTAAACAAACTGAAATCTTTTAGGTGGAGTGAAAAGAAAATAAACTAAAATATGGTTGCATAAGTGTGTACACACCCTAAACTAATACTTTTGTTTCAGCACCTTTTTGATTTTATTACAGCACTCAGTCTTTTTGGGTATGAGTCGATCAGCATGGCACTCTGCAAAAACACGCAATCTGTCAGATTGCGAGGACAACAGCCCCCTTCAAATCGCCCCACAGATTTTCAATCTGATTCAGGTCTGGGCTCTGGCTGGGCCATTCCAAAACTTTAATCTTGTGAAGCCATTCCTTTGTTGATTTGGATATATGTTTTGGATCATTGTCATGCTGAAAGATTCCTCATGTTCAGCTTTCTAGCAGAAGCCTGAAGGTTTTGTGCCAATATTGACTGGCATTTGGAACTGTTCATAATTCCCTCTACCTTGACTAAGGCCCCTGTTCTAGCTGAGGGAAAAAAGGCTCCAAAGCATGATGCTGCCACTACCATACTTCACTGTGGGTATGGTGTTCTTTTGGTGATGTGCAGTGTTTTTTGCATCAAACATATCTTTTGGTAATTATGGACAAACAGTTCAACCTTGGTTTCATCAAACCAGAACACATTTTCCCACATGCTTTTGGGAAACGTCAGATGTGTTTTTTGCAAAATTTAACCAGACTTCTCTTTTAAAAGGCTTCCATCTTGCCACTCTACCCCATAGCCCAGACATGAAGTAAATGGGAGATTGTTACATGTATCACACAGCCAGTACTTGCCAGATCTTCCTGCAGCTCCATTAATGTTGCTGTAGGCCTCTTTTCAGCCCCCCTGACCAGTTTTCTTGTCTTTTCATGAATTTTGGAGGGATGTCCAGTTCTTTGTAATGTCACTGTTGTGCCATATTTCTTTATTGTATATCATGGGACACAGGCTAATTACATACTGGGCTATACGCCATCTCTAGGTGAATGGAAACTGGTAGACCAAGTCTTGGACAGGAAGTCCAGCCCTATATAACCCCTTCCATAAAGGAAGTACTTCAGTTTTTTTTATATATATATTTTTTTTTTTACCAGTGTCTGCAAGGTGAATTGACACCTTTTTTTCGTTTTGAGCTCAGTCTTGAGTCCCAAGAACAGTTCTTATAATGAATCAAGGGATTGACAGTCCTTATTGGTGGATGAAGATTCTCTTGTCACAAGTTTTCTTTTCTTGCACCACTATGGAATAATCCTATAAGGACTGTTTTGAGATTAACCACTCCCATCCTTGATTTATCCGTCAGCTCATTAATATCAACTTTATCTGCTGTATTGGGACTATTTCTTTTCTCACTTATAATTCCTTTTTCAGTTGGGAAGCACTTTATATGACTGTTTTTTGCTATATGCCAGCTGCATTTCAGTTGTATGTGATGTTGGTGTTTTCTATTCACATTTTGCAGTCACTGAGTTTTTAACCATTTGGTACATTTCAATGGTATTTTTCAGATTTTTTGGTATACACTTTATTGTATTATACATTTACTAGGTTTATCAATGTATGATTTCCTTTAATTAGGATTTTATTTCATCACTTAGCGCTGTACCTTTTTTACCACACATGCTACAAGTGTAAGCTGAGTAAATGTAAGCGTGCAGGTTCATCTCTCATGTCCAAAAAACCTTTACCAGCAGAGATGGACGTATCTTCCATATTAAACAGTTCATTTGCTGTAGCACCCAATTTGTCGTGTATGGGTTGAGATGCCCTTGTGGCTTCCTTTAGGTAGGACGGTGTGAGCCGTGTGTACCCACTTTGGCGAGTATCGTAGTTTTATAGAACAAAAATAAATGGCAGTGTTCCATGCCACATGGGGGTAGTACAGATGGCTTAGACACTTCTGGGATTGTCATTGATATGGACTCTATACCACAAGGTGAAAGGTTTACCTGTTTATGTAAGCGGGAGTACTTCTGGATATTTACTTTAAATAGTATGACACCTGAGGGGCTTAAGGAGGAGTTGGAGATGGGTACCCGGATTTTAAAAGTGTTATACAAAAGTGAGAAGTTGGTCTTTTAATTTTAATTTCTGTACATTTTTTATTTTTACAATATTCATTTTTATATATTTATCAGCTGATTATAGATGAGTGTAAAGATCAAATGGGCTTTTTCCAAGTCCTCTTCCAGGACGGCTTACAGAGAGGCCCCTCCCACCTAGCACAGGAAACGCATGATCCACATCATAAAAAGCACTGCACATGCATTGGCTCCTCCAGTATTTGTTTCCTCCGGCCAGACAGGAGCTCCAAACGGATGTTTGTTTTTTCGGCCTTCGTGCTAGGTGGCAGGGGCCTCTGAGGAGCTAATGCATGTGCAGTGCTTTTTATGATGTGGATCATGTGTTTCCTGTGCTAGGTGGGAGGAGACTATCTCTAAGCCGTCCTGGAAGATTCCTGGAAAATGGTTATCAGGTAATAACTGTTTTTCTAATGTGTTTGAGAAGTTGGGGTCCTTTTTTTTTAATTGAAAATTAATTAAAATCAAAATCTTATTGTAATTTTAAATGTGTAAAAATTAGAGCTGCACGATTTTGGCCAAAAGGAGAATCCCATTTTTTTTGCTTAGAATATTTGATCACCCCTGCGGTTTTTATCTTTTGCGCTTTAAACAAATAGAGCGTACTTTTTACACTTTTCTATAATAAATATCCCCAAATAATATTTTTTTTTCCCCTCCAGTTTAGGCCGATATGTATGTAGCGGGTATCAATATTTAGGGGAAGTGTCTGGGCGGTAGCATGGCCCAGATGCACTAATTACTAGGGTTTATGGCCGTTTTGGTTCGTGGAAGATATCAATGGTGTCCAGTTCCCTGCGGCCCCTGGGTGGCGCTGTTGCCTTGGGTTGAACCACCATTGTAGGGCCGTGCCCTTTTTGTCCTCTTGCGCCAGTAGTACAGCGGGGCGGGGAACTTGCTGTGCCTGCTGGGAGAGGGTATAAAGGGGCGGCCATCTTGTGCACGAGGTCGGAGCACCAGGCATCTTCAGCCTGGGTGCTGCTGTCCATTCGTCCGTGTCCAGGTGCCCTTGGCCTGGGCACGTGGAGTCGAGTTCCATCCCAGGCACCTTAAGCCTGGGGTGAGGTACTTTGCAAGAAGGCCTGGGGCCCAGTGCCTTCCGCTGGGTCCCGCGAGGGATGAAGTATTCCTAGGGTGCCCCCGGAATTTGGTGCCCGAATCCAGGGCATAAGGGACCAGGTATGCGACCCTCTCGAAGAGCTGGTACAGCATAATGCCGGTGACGGTGTGGGCCTCTGGAGACCGTCCGGATGGATGTCTTTCCCTGACAGGGGCCATTTATCCGAATGGATGTATTCTATGTTCTTATGGTCAGTGGCGGGGATCCAACTGAACCAGGTCGGTGGAAGAGACCTACTTTCACCAAGGTTTGTAGCCGAAACCAAATTCACAGTCGGGGGCAGCGACTGTGCGCCAAGCCTGTTTGCGCTATACGGAACAGGAGAGAGCTTTAATTCTTTGATTGTGCTTGGACCTTCTCCTTCCCACCCCTGTCTGTTCAAGTTCAACCAGTCTACTCTTCTAGGACTATTTGTTGCTCAAACAGAAAAAAATAATGTTGGACTTTATTTGGCGTGGAACTCAAGTTACTGGGAGCCCTGCCTGCAACAGTGGCAATCATCCTCCAAGAGAAGCTGAAGCTCTGGACGTGAACACAGACCCGAAGGTAAAGGGTTTAGCTCACACCTCTGCATAACGCACATCAGGGGGCATGAGCTGGTGGTGCGTTCCCCCCCCCCCATTCTTCTCCCTGGTACCCCTAGACGAGTCAGCCAGCCGCAAAAAGAGGGCGAAGCTGGTAAAAGCTGGTAAAATCGCAATAAGCATTGATTGGTTTGCGCAAGAGTTATCGCGTCTACAAACTAAGATATATAGTTTTACTAGTAATGGCGGAGATCAGCGATTTTATCGTGACTGCAACATTATGGCGGACACATCGGACACTTTTGACCCCATTTTGGGACCATTGTCATTTTTACAGGGATCAGTGCTATAAAAATGCACTGATTACTGTATAAATGACACTGGCAGTTAAGGGGTTAACCTGTAGGGGGCGCTGAAGTAGTTAAGTGTCCTAGGGAGTGATTCTAACTGTTAGGGGGCGTGGCTACGAGTGACATGTCACTGATCGCTGTTCGCGATGAGAGGGAACAGACAATCAGTGACATGTCACTAGGAAGAACAGGGAGATGTGTTTACACTGACATCTCCCTGTTCTTCAGCTCTGTGACCCGATCGCGGGACACCGACTGACATAGCGTCCGTGGGCACGGAGCTCTCATCAGGGTCGCGCGCGCGCCACCGGTGCACGCGACCACACGGCGGCAAATTAAAGGTGTGTGTGTGTGTGTGTGTATATATACACGCCCATTTGCCCAGCCGTGCCATTCTGTCGACATAGTTCATGCGGCAAGCGGTTAGTGTAATTTTTCACCAAAAAAAAAATCTTTTGAAAGACTGGTCCGCAAATACTGTACAGTGAGATGTAATATTGCAACAACCGCCATTTTTGTTCTCTAGGGTCTCTGCTAAAAAATGTTTTGGGGTTCTAAGTAATTTTCTAGCAAAAAATTATTAACTTGAAACTGACAAATGTAAAAAGTTTAGTGGTTAAACTTCCCTCATTTACACACAAGTGTATTCCTTTAATCTAAACAAGTTGTTACTATGTTTATACTTGGTTCCCCAACTGAAGAATGTCGGCTGTCTGCTTCAGCAGAGAATTCTCTGCATAGAATCGGGAAATACTTTTTCAAGATCGCAAGGGAAAAAAAAATCGCGATTTAACAATCGTGCAGCCCTTCTTTTCTTTTTTTTTTTTTTTCATAGCCGATTTATAGATGAGTGTTAAAGAACAAATGGTCTTTTTTTCTAATGGGTTTTTTGCAATATGTGTTCTCAATGTGATTTATTTTAATGAGTTGTACTGTTTAAGATCATAACTACAGTAATATTATTCTTTATGGCAGTATATGTGATTTATTTTAATTCCAATTAATGTATTTTATGATGGGTTGTTTACCTGTCTTTTAATGTCACGTGAACTCCATACTCCCGACCTGGTTCCTTTTAAGAATTCTTCAGAGGGAGGGGTTTGGGTTCCATATATTATGTGGTGAATAGGAATTGTGTGACCTGAAGGAGGCCGTACCTCCAAACATGTCATAGCAACCGCACAGGGAGACAATCTACCTGTCGCCACCTGCTATCGTGGCCGGGATTGACGTCACGCAGCACCGGCTGGTCCGGGCACACGCGTGGCTCCTCGTACTGTCAAGCGGGATGCTTCAGATAAAATTTCACAATCCATCCTCGCTTTGTCTTGGAGCTCGGTCCTTTTACAGGCCAGGAGAGGAGGCACACATGTTGGTGTAACTGTAATTATCAAGTCTCTGCTTGTGGCTGCAACCTTTTTTTGTTTAAATTGGGGTAAAAAAAATCTTGTATGAAAAGTTTTTATTGAGTTTTATCAGACAGGGCAGAACAAGTCCATCAAAATTTTGTACAGTAAAGGCCCGTACACAGTCGGACTTTTGGCCAACAAACTTAATTTTGAGCAAGTTGGACCAATAATCCGACCGTGTACGCTCCATCGGACAAACTTCTTTTGCTTTTCTTGTTTTCATCGGACAAAAGTTGGGTCTGCAAACGGACAAACTTTTGCCCAACAAAAGTCTGGAGCAAAGTCCGACCGTGTGTACAGAAAACCATCTGATTTTTGTCCGATGGATAAAACAAATGTTAAAATCAACCAACAATAGCAGAAGTTGACCAAAGGGTGGCGGTAAAGAGCAGAAAAACTACGTGGTGTTGGAAAAAGTTTTGGGAAAGTTTGCAGAAAAGTCTGAGCGTGTATGCTATGCGTGTTCCCGACCAACTCTGTTCGGACAAAAAACCACGGAAAAGTCCGATGGAAGTCCGACCGTGTGTACGAGGCTTAAGAATAGGCTGATGCATAAACCAAAGAGTAGCAACATCTAATATGGACATAGCGCCAGTTCACCTAAATTAGACTTAAGATGCAACAGTATAAAACATTAATATCACCCCTAGTCAAGTGTGCGCAAACAGATTTTCCAAATGACGAAGAAGACCTTACATTTTGGAAATTGGAAGACAGGGAAGAAGGCGTAAGCAGGAAGAGAACCAGAGCAGGCTCAATAGAAATCGAGGGGAGAATCTGGGTAAATTCTTATGAGTAGAGGATGGAGTAGGGAGAAAAAAGTTGGGGGGCGGTGGGGTCTGTTATGTGAAAGCAATTAGCTAGGGACACATGCACAAAGGTGTTATGATCTTGAGAGAATCGGAAGTCGTGCCAGTAAAACCAGGTTTTATTGAATTGTTACTCCTTTCAGTTTAATGCGGCCATCAATTGTTCCATCGGGTTAATTTCATTCACCACAGCTTTCCACTGACCAATTGAAGGGGAATCTGAGCTGTCGATCTATTGGCATCCAGGTTCAACAACTTTCATCAGTTTGTCCCGATTAAGGGATCCCCTGGCAATCGTAGCAGATGCACTGGTAGTTCCATAGAGCCAGTACTCCCTGGTTTATGCTCTCCCCCCCCCCCCCCTCTCCTTCTACATTTTGTTGCGCAGGATTCGGAGAGGGTTGCAGTCATTCTGCTGGCACCAGCCTGGCCCAGAAGGCCCTGGTTCCCGGAGAGTGAGAGATTGGCACTAGAAGGGCCATGGATTCTTCCGCCCCACCCCGATCTACTGTCTCGTAGAGGTCGACTGATATATATGCCGGCCGATATTTGGCCATTTTTGAGAGCCTTATTGGCCAATTATTATCCAAATTAGGCCAATATTTATTTACCACTGACCGCACCATGCCCACGTTCCTCCTCCCTTCTCCACACTGTTGGCAGGGCAGCGCAGTGGTGTGTGAAACTGACATGTAACCGAATGCAGAGAGAGGAGCTGTCAAAATTGAGCCTCGATGTCGGGGGTGGGTGGGACCCAGTAGCTATAAAACACCAGTCAATGGATAGGATCTGGGTGGGCCGCTACGTGTATGTGGCCCTGCCCCCTTAAACAGCCCGATCGTTGGCTGGTGTTTGCTACTGGGGCCCGCCCAGTCCTGACATCACTACTGAATTTGACAGCTCCTCTATCAGCATTCAGTTACACGTCAGTTTCACACAGTTACACTATCGGCTCAGTGTGAAACCTGCCAGTGCCAACCAGTACAATCTGTACTGAGGGCATCAAGTGTGTGTGGTAGAGTGACAGGAGCAAGCGGGGGGAGTAGAGTGGGCGAGTTTGAGACTAAGGGAAAAAAAATCGGCCAAAAATCGGCCAGAGAAAAACCCAAATCTGGACGACCTCTAGACTCCAAGTCCTATATTCCACCCAAATATTTTAGTCTCTAAATTTGACGGCATGGCTATTTAACTATTTAAAGGCTAAATCTTTTCTGACACTTGTAGCTTACAAGTAAAAACCCTGTATTTTCTGCTAGAAAATCACTTGGAACCCCCAAACATTATATATTTTTTTTAGCAGAGACCCTAGGGAAAAAAAAGGCGGTTGTTGCAATATTTTGTCACACGGTATTGGCGCAGCGGTCTTTCAAACGCAATTTTTTGGGAAAAAATACACTTTAATGAATATTAAATAAAACTAAAAACTTTTTTTCGTCAAAGTTTTGATTACCTGTTTTTGTGCCTGCTTCCTGATTCCCTTACCGAAGATGGCGGCGGCAGCACCCAAGAGCCGAGAGAGATCGGCTTCGGGTGCCGACATCGCGGGCGCCCAGGACAAGTAAGTGTCCATATATTAAGTCAGCAGCTGCAGTATTTGTAGCTGCTGACTTTTAATATTATTTTTTTTTTGGCGGAACTCCGCTGCTTTCACACTGGAGCGGGCAGGCGTTGGCGGTAAAACGCAGCTAGTTTTAGCTGCGCTTTACCATTTTAGTGGCGATATTCGGCTGCTAGCGGGGAGCTTATAACCCAGCTAGCGGCCGATGAAGAGGTTAAATGCGCCCATGTAGCACCGCTGCAGAAGCGCTTTGCAGGCGCTTCGGCAGCAGTGCCCATTCATTTCAATGGGCAGTAGTGGTGGAGGAGCGGTATACACCGCTCCAAAGATGCTGCTTGCAGGACTTCTTTTTTTTTTTTTTAACGTCCTGCCAGCGCACCCGCCTCAGTGTGAAAGCACTCAGGCTTTCACACTGAGACTGCAGGGGAGCTGTTTTGCAGCCATTTTTACAGGTGCTATTTTTAGCTCAAAAGTGCCTGAAAAACGCCCCAGTGTGAAAGGGGTCCAACTGTTAGTTTTGTTTTTTTTTTTTTCCCCTTCATCTCCTAAAATCTAAAAAAATCGGCCTAACATATCGGCCCAAAAAAATCGGCATCATATATCGGCCGCAGCGATTTCTAAATATCGGCATCGGCCAGAGAAAAACCCATATCGGTCGACCTCTAACCGTGTGTTTGCAAGCCAAGCTTGAGCGGCATTCTGTCAGAAAAACCATCCAAGGTTTTTACGACGGAAAATCCGATCGCGTGTACGCGGCATTACTCTATTATTTTTTGATGTATTCAAAGAAAAGGATTTTACAGGTATCCCCTTGAGTCTTCACTGTATTCCATGGTATCGAATGCCTTTAAAAATTATTTTGTACCCTGCTGTCTAATGCCTTTTAACAATGGGATCCCTCTGATGCATTGGAAGCTCTCTGCGGACCATGGCTTTTGCTGTAGGATGTGATTAAGAATGCCAGGAAAGACCTACTAGAACAGCTGAACTGTGGGGTTAAATGATGGCAGGTGTGTATTGAATGTGATTGTTTAATTCTGACACGGCTACATCCCCAGTTCTAAGAGGGTTCGCACACTTGTGCAACCACATTATTTTAGTTTATTTTTATCCCCACACCCCCCTCCCCCTTAAAGACTTCAGTTTGTTTTCAAATTCTTGTACAGTTTATAGGTCACATGGGATTGTACACCCCATTAACACCCATCATACCATAAGAACATACCTAAAATATAAAATAAAACACACAACAAGGATTGTGGAAAAGTTTAGGCCGCGGCCCCTTTATTGGGTTTAAAACAATTTTAATTATGAAATTAACTTTAACCTTTAATACCAGAATCGCTGTTGACCATTAACAGACCAACATGCTTAGTCACTAAGACTCAAGCAGCAATATCTTATACCAACCAAATACCAGTTTCCCAACCACTGTCCACCCACAAAGGGGGCGACATTACCCAAAAAAAAAAAAATAGACCTTGAATATCAAACAGAACTGTTGGTAAGGTAACCAATAACAGACCAACTTGCTTAGTCACTAAGACTCAAGCAGTAATATCTTATATAAAACAAGTAACAGCGTACCGACCACTGTCCACCCACAAAGTGGGCGACATTACCCACATAAAGGGGGACCGCGACGGGGATGGAGAAATAAAGGGGAGGGAGGGTGGGAGAGCAGGTCAAAAGATCCAGAAGGCAGGCTGAGGAGAATCCAGAGGTGAGTCCAACTGACAGTCCTGAGGTAAATGCTAACTCCGCCCAGTGACAGGGGAGGATATAAGTAAAAGGTTACACTCATTGGCTAGATGTTTCCCACCAAAGGATTTGTCACCAATCCAGTGCTCTACAGCTGAGGTAAATCTTCCTAGCAACAGCAGGCAGCTTGTCACCTGAAACATAAAACAGAAAGAACCAGCAAAGCAGCCATAGAGAGACATGTACTTAACAATTATCATAGCCCTCTATTAAGAGTAAAATGTATTTATTAAACAAATGGGTGTTAGGGGTGACAATCCCATGGGGCCACTTCTCTATTTTATTCTTTCGTGGCCCTGACATGGGATTGTACACCCCATTAACACCCATCATACCATAAGAACATACCTAAAATATAAAAACACAACAAGGATTGTGGAAAAGTTTAGGCCGCGGCCCCTTTATTGGGTTTAAAACAATTTTAATTATGAAATTAACTTTAACCTTTAATACCAGAATCGCTGTTAACCATTAACAGACCAACATGCTTAGTCACTAAGACTCAAGCAGCAATATCTTATACCAACCAAATACCAGTTTACCAACCACTGTCCACCCACAAAGTGGGCGACATTACCCAAAAGCCAGGTTACCAACCTGGCCCCACCCCACCACCGCGGCCTAAAAAAATCACTCTTTACAATCCTGCATTGAACATGCCCTTACCAATGACAGAGAAAATGTACCAAAAACATAACTCCCAAACTTATGAAATTATAAAGAGGGACACCCTTCTGCAGAGTAAGTAGCAAAAGAAATGTCCCCAGTTACAGTGACCTCGGATCTAATATACAAAAAATGATTGGCTAAACAATACATGTGTTTTTTACCTCTACTTTTCCTTTATACTGATTTTTCAAAATATCAAATGCAGTAATATAGAGGCTGAATAAAATGTTTAGTGTAGCATAACACTTTTGGCAGTAAAATAGTACATTTTGTATAGAGATGTACATATCAGTCTAAAAAGAGGGACAACTGGAGCTGCATGAGATGGACAGAGGGATTTGGTCCCAAAGGAGGGACAATTGGGCACTATGCCAAATACTGCAAGACCTCTGATGAAACTCTCCAGATCACAATAGGGAAAAATGAAGTCACTAATAATGAGTATACAGCAAATTAGCATATCAATCAATTTTATGGTAACTATACTATGAACTGAAGTCCAGGCCTAGAAAACCACTTAATTGTAGACAGGACAGTCTTTTTTTTTTTTGAAAGGTCCAAGATTTTAAATCCCTTCCAGGTGAACAAGGATGTCCAACACAGCTCACACTTGCAAATAAGGAATATGCTCAGCCAACTATTCCAAATACATACCCCATATACCCTGCAAGAGAACTGGATTTTTAACAGGAGGGAAGTAAAATCCTCTGCACCAGACAACCTATGAATGTCGTCAATTCATACAATATTTATTTATTTTTTTTTATTATAAAAGGCGGGCACTTGCATAATAAATGCAAAGAGCAGGATGGACATAAAGAGCAGGGCGCCCATCTACGTCCTGATGCACTTCCTATGTAGCGGCTGCATATCCTGCACCATAAACATCTTTTAGGGACAGATTTAAATTATGATTCTGATAAAAAGGGAGCCATTCACATGTGACAAAAAAATAAAGGAATGCCTTGCGAATAGTGGAAATTGCTGAATCAGGTCTATTGGGCAATGGGAATATCCTAAGGCATTAAATGATAACTGCCTATCCTTGCTTTGCTAATCTAATTCTGCAAGCACTATTGTCCAGCAAGTTAACAACTTACCTCCACTAACCAGACTGAACTGAGTGGGAAAGCAGTTTTAATGTGTTTTATATGAAGAACAGGTTGATTCCATACCAGTAACGAAATTACATGACATGTTGAATGCAATTTGTGACCCAATAGCAGCATATAAACACTGCTTCTAAAATCCTTTTCAGAACTCCTAACCAAAAGCGAGAATTATATGAAAAGTCATGTCTCAAACTCCTAACAGTTTTGGTGAAAGAGTGTGGAAACAACCACTTTGCAGAACTTTTTTGACCTTCATATCACATGTATCAGAGTCCTCAAAAAAGAAACAACCAGTGGCATAGATAATGCAGGTTGTTTAAGCAAGGGAATGGAATATTATATGGCATATAACTGCAAGCAAAAAAAAATGGGTTTAAGGAAAGTGTAGGCCATTGCTCACTGCTGAGGTAACCATTGTCCTGAAACACTGGAAACATAGCAAAACAAAGCATCTGCTATTAAATGTTTGGCTACCCTGAAAATGTCTTACTTTAACCTAAACATTAAATGAAGACCAGGAAGAACCCTATACAGAATCTTAGACAATTTCATAAAATCGCTATTCTAACATTCATCAATAAGAGGCTCTGGTGGCTGAACTGCTTTCTCCAAAGTGCCACAGCCACCACAACAAGGAAGAGCCCAAGTAAACAATATTCTTAGGGATACCATGAAAATACAATATTCTGGTCAAAACACTGAACATTATTTGCCAGACCAGAAATTACCGCATTCAATATACTCTGCATCTGTAGACAACTAGAAAATGCTTCAAAACCAGTAGATACTCTTTTACCTTCTAAAAACAAAACAAAAAAAACAACATGCCAAAAAGGTAATTTAAGGCCTGAGATGAGCAGCACCCAGCCCACTAGCAAAATTCTGCTCATAGGCAAAATGCCTGATACAAACACTAAAAATCCCAAGGACAACTGAATCGCATAAACCGTATGCTAATTTCTGATAAGGTGGTTCTGAAAAGATACCGTGTCTTTTTTTGTAGGAGTCTAAAAATCCATCCTGGCAAACTCTATACCGACACCAGGAAATAAATGTGGAGCAAGGCAGAAATGAGATTCAGCAGCCAAAGGGACTTGCTACCATCCTACTGGAAGACCAGGGGATCACTTTCCCCATGCTCACTGGACTCTGGCTTTGATAACAAACTGCCTAACAGGCAACAGTGTTTTGCAAAGCAGATTTCTGCAGCACTGTAGCAGAAATGCATTGTGATTGAGTAAAAGAAAATCAGAGCCCTATACTGAATTGAGGGGAGGAGGAGCATTGGAGGATGCAGATCTCTGTGGCAGAGCCTCAGAGCAGATCATGTAGCTACACCAAAAGCCTTCCAATGCTTCACTATTGAATCTTCATGCTGCTTATCAAGAAAATACATTTGAGATGAAGCAAGAGAATGACCAGGGACTCACAAGCTCCTGACCAAAAGCACCTGACCAAAAGCAGAGAACAAAAAGATTTATTGTCAGATTTGACTAAAGGGGCATCTGATTAAATGATCTAATCACAAAAAGAGCTTGATATACTGTAGATTTAGGTATATCAATGAGAATAGGCTATCACCAATTAGATCAATAAAGAACATGAACCCTTAGGAACTAACAAATGATTAAACTCATGGGGTTCTTCAGGAATCACAGCTAAAGGTGATAACCTAATATAAACACATGGAGGTAGGATCCTCACTTCATAAATTTATTTAAACATTTTAAAACTCTATTATGTCTAAATGTCATGTTCTGTGACACACTGAACGGTATGTGTACTGCTCTTTAACTTTTCCTAATAAAACAAAGTGGGAAAAATATATGTAAAAACACAATCTCAGGCAACTCCTTCACAGATTTAAAACTTAATAGCCCTAAACAGCCCAATTCCTGTGAAGAAAGTAAATAAAACCCTCAGAAAAGGCAAGTTGACTGATCAGCCTGTTAGGCACACATGTAAGCACACAATCTTCGAATCCTGACATACTTTATACTGCACAGGAGCACTAGCCCCCCTAACACAATACTGTACCTGCAATAACTGCAGCAAATGAAAACACAATGAAGACATTTCACAGGTCAGAAGTGTGATAAGTGAACTATAAATGAAAGCACTAGAGAGCTGAGAGTGAACAGGAAAGGGGTGACTAAAGGCTGACAGACAGAGCACAATGAACAGGGAAGACACTGACACAGAGAAGACTGAAGCAGACGGAACAGAGTGAAGTCTTTCCCGGCCCTCAGAGCCTTCACTCACCCCTAGTCTGTGGTGATGATGATGATGATGATGATGATCCTGTTGGAGAGGTGTTAATCACGCTGTCGGCCCATGGTAGCAGCTTCAGACCCGCTGCCTACCTGACTCACGCTGATAGGAACAGTGGCACTGTGGGTGTCTGAGTAGGGCCTCCTTATCCTGCATATTCTTTCACTGTAGCTTCTGTCCTGTCGGCCTGTGCACTGACACTTCCAGTCAGCGGTCCTCTTCTTCTGTTCCCTGTAAAGTCCCAGTGGTGATGTGATGCTCCTATGGTCTTGTCTCAGGTCCAGGTCTGCCTATAGGTGGATGAAAAGTTCCATGGCTGGCCTCAGGTAACCTATTGCCATCAGTATTTAGAGTATACCTAGCACTTCAGGAATGAGAGGCACAATACAGGCCCAGGGCCCACAGATGTAAGTGAAGATACAGCTGTCACCAGTGAAAACTGAGGGGGGAAAGTAAAAAATAAATAAAAATTAAATGACTGAGGCAAGCCTTTCTCCAGGGGAATTAGTCCTTTTGAAGTAGTTCATGAAGTAGAATATCCATTCTGGGCTGAGAGCAGGTCAAAAGATCCAGAAGGCAGGCTGAGGAGAATCCAGAGGTGAGTCCAACTGACAGTCCTGAGGTAAATGCTAACTCCGCCCAGTGACGGGAGGATATAAATAAAAGGTTACACTCATTGGCTAGATGTTTCCCACCAAAGGATTTGTCACCAATCCAGTGCTCTACAGCTGAGGTAAATCTTCCTAGCAACAGCAGGCAGCTTGTCACCTGAAACATAAAACAGAAAGAACCAGCAAAGCAGCCATAGAGAGACATGTACTTAACAATTATCATAGCCCTCTATTAAGAGTAAAATGTGTTTATTAAACAAATGGGTGTTAGGGGTGACAATCCCATGGGGCCACTTCTCTATTTTATTCTTTCGTGGCCCTGACATTGGTGGAAAATTCTGAAATTATTTTGTCTCCTTTTTTTTTTTTTATCACAGAAACCTGACCTTTTAACAGGCGTGTAGAATTTTTATATTCACTGTACCTTGCATTTTGGCCTTCTTACAGTTAAGACTTCACCAGAGTTTGTTGTGTTTGGAATTTACAGATTTCAGCCTTATCCACCCTATTCCAGATGCCTCTGGCTTTCCTTTCCCTTGTTAGAAACTATTCTATATCTTCAGAGATCACGCCACGCCACTGTGTCCAGAACAAGTGACCATGCAACTTCTTCCCAAGTACGTCTTTTGAACTACCACCTCTGTGTGAAATGCCTGCTTGCCTCCAGAATCGGACCCCACAGCAGAGTCTCCTTTGCCTTTTACTACACTCCTTCTGTGGGCGTCTCAACACCACTCTTCCTCCTCCTGGTTCCAATTCAGGTGTTGAGTGTACCCTTATACTCGTTCTATATCCATCAGTACATAGCATGAGATAAAAGAACTATAGTGCTCTTTTTCAGAACTTTTTATTCTTTTAGAAACAGATTAATCACAGCTGCACAAATTACATAAACATGCATTTTAAGGTACTCGGCTCACTGCCGATACCTGGACTTCAACTGTGTCACGGGCTCAGGTCCTCCCACCCATACACACTTTTTTTATTTTTTTTTATTGGGCTTATTAGTAGGCGGGGAACCAACCTCTTGCCCTTTTTATGACTATATGGCAAGAGGGAGGTCGAGCCCATGATGTCACACTTGAAATACGAGTATCAGCGGTGAGCTGAGTATCTTGAAACACCAGTTTTTTTTTATGTCATTTGTGTAAGTGTGTGTATAATCTGTTTTTAAAGAGAATAAAAGTTCAGAGAGCACTATGGTTCTCTCCCTTTTCTCATGCTATGGATGTGTAACAAGTATAAGGGTACCCTCAACACCTGAATTGGAACCAGTAGGAGGAAGAGTGGTGTTGAGACGCCCACAGAAGGAGTGTAGTAAAGGACAAATGGCTCTGTAGTGGGGTCTGATTCTGGAGCTGAGCAGGCATTTCACACAGGTGGTTCACAAGACACATATGGGAAGCATTGCATAGCATTTGCATTGTCACTTCTCTGAAGAGAATATCTATTGACAGATTTAATTTTTATTCTTTTTCTTCACTTGAATATTGGTTTTCAAGGGTGTTTGTAAAGAATTGCGCAGCACTGTATTAATATACAAATATTTCTAGTGACAACTGTAAACTTTTGTGTGAGTCTCCCTATTTAAACAAACTTGGCAGCTGGACCAAAGCCAGACATGCATGGATTGTAGTTTTGATCCATATATGGGCAGAGAGGTTGTATAGAAGTCGATCTACCGATTTTGACTTCTGTACAAACGATTAGTTGGATTTTCCCCACTCTATCATCGCTGCAAGCTATAGCTTGCAATGGGGATTAGTGTATTCTGAAAGCAGGGAAGTCACCCCACAGTTAAAACAATAGCTCAGCAAGGATTACCCCATCCACAGAATGGTGTGGGTGGGAGAATCAAGCGGCGATGGCCTGTCCATACAGGCGCAGTGGTGCCACCCCCCCCCCCCCCCCATACATGCGTTGTATTCCTGATTCTCCTCCAGTTGGTTTGCCACCCAGTGGTTCACGCTGGTTTAACCACTATAATCTTTGGGCTACTTTATACTTCCTACTCCATCCAAAACTAAAAATGATTTACTTGGATGTTCGGCTTTTTTTTTCTCCCCCCTAATAATCATGCTTACCTAGGTGGCTCGGGCTCTTTAGCTTGCTGAGCCAGTTCAGGGTTGTGGGCAGATGCCAACAATATTGTTGCGATCTTGCTCCAGCCTGGACCGGCTCTGACAGCAGCCGACGGCATGCTTTAGCCCACTCTTTGCTAAAAAAAAAAAATTGGTTCACAGGAGTGCAGAACGAACCACTCCTGTGATCCACAGTAGAAGGTACAGCCAAATGAGCTGTGGCTGTACTTCACCACCTTTTAATTGTTAAACTGTAAATCCACGATACCATGTCAAGTCTAATGCTGGTGACATCTACATTTTGTCAATAGGCTTCATGTACACGGGACATTTTTACAACCTCTCTTGAAGGATTTAACTTGACAGATGGTAACCCACGTTTAAAACGTCTGTTTTGCCGCGTTTGCGTTTTAGAAGCGTTAAAAAAAAAATATATTTTTTTTTAAATGGCAAAAACGCCTATAAACTAAACGCAGGGTTAGTGTTTAGCCGCGTTTGGCGTCCAAATTCATTATTTTTTTTCCTCCAAAAAAGGCCTATAAACGCAACTGTCTAAAAACGACAGTAAACGAACCGGTGTACATGTACACATAAAACAATCATTGAATGAGTTCAGGGGCAGTTGAAAAGTGTCCAACTACCTCTGATTTTAGCAGCAGTTTACATGGGGCCTTAGGCCTCTTTCACACTGGGGCGGGAGGTGCGGTGGCGATATAGCGCCGCCATTTTTAGCGGTGCTATACCGTCAGTATTGCGGCGGTATTCGGCCGCTAGCGGTGCATTTTTAACCCCCGCTAGCGGCCGAAAAGGGGTTAATACCGCCGGCAATGCGCCTCTGCAGTGGTTTCCCATTGCTTTCAATGGGAAGGAGCAGTGTAGGAGCGGTAAACACACTGCTCCAAAGATGCTACTAGCAGGACTTTTGGAGCGGTCCTGCTAGCGCACCGCTCCAGTGTGAAAGCCCTCGGGCTTTCACACTGAAGACATAGCAGCTGCTGTTTAGAGTCGGTTTGCAGGTGCTATTTTTAGCGCAATAGCGCCTGCAAACTGCTCCAGTGTGAAAGGGGCCTTGGTCATCTCTCAGACTATGGCTTTTTTTTTTTTGGGGCAAATTCTGTACAAGCCCTGGTATAAATCTCATTGAGTAATATAATGGATACAGATTATTTTTCATTTAGTATTTGTAGTAGCATTATTGGTATTAGTATTGGTCTTGTTAGTATCGTTCGTAACTTTGGTCAAATCATTTAGTGTTTGTGCATTCTACAGTTTTGCACCTGAATTTTCAGAAATAAATGCAGGAAAATTTAGACTGACTAATGTAGCATTTTTTTTTTTTTTTACGTTTGCTGCTTTTTTAGCCTGCATGTATTGGCTTTTCTGGCAGCAGATTCTACAAAAATGTAGACTTGGCGGTGTAAGTTATGTACAACTCTTATGCTATGTGTATACGTGCCTGGCAAACACAGACCCCTTTGTGAGGAAAGGTAAATGAGTTTGTTTAAATTTACCTTTTTAGAGCAAATGGGATGTGTAGACCACTACTGATGAAGTGATTCTGGTTTCTTTGAAACCATTGCTAATTTAAAGGTTTAAAAGACTGCCTAAATAAGAGGTTTCCCCATGTGGTCTTCTCACATTTGGTTTAGTGCCAACCCATTTCTTTTTCACAAAATTCACAGCCCATCTACAGTTTAACAAAACACTAATTGTTATTAGGGTAACCTTCAAGATAACGGAGATTGTCTTTATTTTTTTGCATAAACTGGGGTGATGTCATCTTGCGTGTTCAGTCAGAAAGCCAGTTTGTCTGCATTTGTTGCATATGTTCAACTGAAATGTTAGCTTCCTATACTTAAAACTGCCATTTTTATTCTGCTGATATTTTGCCTTCCCTGATTACTCCTTTCCCCTTGCATAGTAAGACCCGGTTCACACAGGGGCGGCACGACTTTGGGGGCGACTCGGCAAGGCGATCTCAAGACGACGTCAGAGTTGACTTGCAAAATGACTTCTGTATTGAAGTCAATGCAAGTCGTCCCGAGTCACCGCAAAAGTCGTACAAGAACCTTTTTCTAAGTCGGAGCGACTTGAGTCGCTCCTATTAGAATGGTTCCATTGAACAGAGCTGGATGCGACTTGTCAGGCGGCTGAGTCGCCTGACGAGTTGCCCCTGTGTGAACCGGCTCTGATGAATAAAACTCTTTCCATTACACACAATATTTTAGACCCAGATGTATCTTTGCCAAGTGTTTTTTTGCTTCTTTATGCAATGCAGGCAGATCATGCTTTGTGGGAGGCCTGGAAGGGTGCTGAACTTTGCTCCCTGACAGCATAAAGCTATAGTAATGCCCACACATGATGAAGAGCTCCCTTGATTGAAAGTACTGAATTCCAATGAATTGAAGTGGTAGCCCACTCCTTTCCTTATGCATCCATACTGTATTTGGGCCAAGGACAGTGCGGCTGGAGGGGAAAGAGCTAGATAATGCAATCCAGCCAGAAGATGAGGCGGCCGCCATTGAATTGCAGCTTCTAATGCACAGTAAACAAACCAAAGTGTTTTTTTGAGGCATGGAGTCATTTGAAAACGTAATTTATATTTTTTCATCAAATTTTTGTAATGCGGGAAAATTACTTAAATATTTTTCACACAGCATGAACTTACTTGGAATTCACCTCAAACACATAGGGGGTTATTTACGAAAGGCAAATCCACTTTGCACTACAAGTGGAAAGGGCACTCGAAAGGGCACTCGAAAGGGCAGTCGCTGTAAATCTGAGGGGTAGATCTGAAATGAGAAGCTCTGCTGATTTTATTATCCAATCATGTGCAAGCTAAAATGCTGTTTTCTTTCGTTCATGGACGGACACAGCTCCTTTATTCTTGACCTTAGGGTTTATACGCCGTCTATCAAGAGGACTAGGCAGACATGTTAACAGTTAAAAACATGTAACTTCAGAAAAGCTGAACAGTACCGCCAAGGGGGCAGTCCCTCTGGCTATAACCCCCCTCACCCTGCAGTCAGCAGCAGTTTTTTTTTCTGCCTAGCATAGAAGGTCCTGGCTCCCAGTTGGAACCATTGGTCCTGGATGTTTTTTGCTTTTCTACTTTTTTGATCCTGAGATCTACTATCAACTGCCGGCTGGGTGACAGGCTGGATAATATAGATCCTTGTAGTCTCCCCAGTCCGGCCATCGAGCGTGAGCAGACCTTTAACTACGCGCTGGGTCGGACATGACATACCCTGTTGCTCCAGGGGTGGCCGGTGAGCTATATGCTCCGGGGCACACATGAACGGGCTATTGCTGTCCGAGTCACAGTGGGCCATGGCCGACAGCCACTCCGTACTGCTCGGGTGATGGGTCTGTCTGGAATGCGTCCAGCAGTCCCCGCAGGACGGGTAAGTAGGGTTCCACCTGTTTCGTCAGGATGGAACAACTGGGCATTCCTGGGGAGGTCGATTAGGGGTCTCTCACTCTCCCTTCTCTCCCTGTCCCTTCCTTCCTCCCCATGCATCTGTGGTGGCTGGGCCTGCTGTGTTCCTGACCGGGGGTTCTCTGGGGGGGGGCGGCTCCGGGTCCTGGCTGGGGGCTGCACTGGGTGTAGGGTCCGCTCTCCTCCATTGTAAGGTGTTGTCTGGTCTGCCATGTGGGGGGCCTCCGCTGCATGTCACAGCCTTTTTTTCCTTACCTCAGAAACGGTCGGCGGACATTTTGGCAGAGTCAGCGCTATTTTCTTGTAGCCGCGCTAGTGTTAATGCTGAAGCAGCCATCGGCTATTTTCTTGTAGCTCGCGCTCTTTCCTGAGGCAGCCGGCGGCCATTTTCTTGCAGCTTCTGCTTAGTTTTTGGCTTCTAGCGCTGGGAATGTCTTTCTGAACGGTGCGAACAGCACAGAACACCTCAGACGCAGGAGAACACCACAGGCAGTGCAGGAGGGAGCGGACCGCATCGCTGTGCAGTACCAGGGTCAGTGTGGTGAGTCCTGTGGGGGGCTCCTCGGTCCTGTAGCAGCAATGAGGGTGGACCTTTTGTGTACCTTGCCTTTAGTCCCTAAGTGGCTGTCAGGAGAGTGTGGGTCAGCATGGCGTCAGAAACTGGCGCTTCTTCCCCAGACATCCCTGTGATGGCAACCGGTGCCCCTCCGGTGCCTATGGACGCTTTGTCGGCGGTCCTGAAGTCTTTTGTTGCCAGGGTTGAGGCGGTGTGTGGGCGTAAGGGGGGGTAAACGCCCCCTCCCCCCACCATCTTCTTGGGAAAGCTCTGATTCAGACTCTGGCCTAACTGTGGCACACGGCCCCTGTTCTGACGTGTCAGAGGATGTGGACCAGGACCATTCTGACAGTGAGGAAGACTCCATGTCCGGGTCAGCGCAGGAAAAGGTGATTGTTGGAGCACTTATCACCGCAGTGCGGGAGACCCTAAAATTGGATGCTACGGCGGGGGCATCTACTGAGGTGTCGGTCCCTTTTGGGTCCCACAAGCCGACCTGCACTGCTAAGGTGTTTACCTAACTTATTTTAATAAGTTTATATACAAAGAATTGGAAACGACCGCAGCGGGCCTTTTCGGTCCCAAAACGCATGGCGGTCCTTTTGAGGAGAGTTTCCTGAAAAAATGGACATCTCCCCCGATTGTGGACCCCCCGGTATCCAGGTTAAACAAAGTAACCACGATTCTGGTAGAGGGGATCCCCTGCCTTTAAGGACCCTGCAGACAGGAGGGCAGAGGCGGTGGCCCGGTCCATGTTCATGGTGGTGAGGTCAGCATTGCGGCCAGTGTTGGCCACGGCCCTGATGTCAGACACTTACAGAATGGGCAAAATTGTTGCACCACGAGTTGGTAGAGCAACAACAGGCTTCCCCGGTCTGCATGGAACTGGCTGACCAGTTGGTGCATAGCCTTTATGTCTGCTATGCAGCCTTAGATACAGCTCCCTTGCTTTCCAGAGCCTCAGTATCTGCTGTGGTGTTACGTTGCCTGATTTGGCTAAAATGCTGGTCCGCGGACCAGAATTTCACGAAGATTTGCCCTCCCAGGGAGAGAGGCTATTTGGACCCTCTCTGGATGACATTATTAAGAATGTCACTGGGGGGTAAGAGCATGCTGCTCCCACAATCCAGAAAAGGTAAGGACCCACGCCGTAGGCCAGGGCCCTCCTTTTCTACTCAAGCGTTTTTTCCGTCAGCCTGGGCCCGCAGGTAAGTGTTCCCAGGCCGACAAGGTGCCAGCTGAGGGACAAAAGCTTTCCTGGTTTCGCAAGCCAAGCCTTTGAACAAATCTGCGACAGCATGAAGGTTTGCCCCCGCCCGACTCCGGTGTGGGGGTTGCCTTCGAGTTTGCAGCTCGGTGGACCTCCCTGCTTTCCGACCAGTGGGTTTGCGAAGTGGTTTCATCAGGGTACAAGATATAATTTTGTACAAATGGGACAAATCTCCATTGTCCCTGGATTGTCAAATCGGGGTGAGCCAGCTAGTCAGGGCTTCCCTGGTCTGGTGGCTGAGATCTCCGTCCCTTCAGTCCGGAAAGTCATTCCGTCCAGTGGAAAGGAAGGTGATCACGACAGACGCCAGCCTGACCGTTTGGGGTGGTAGTTTGGGGCGTACAGTCGACACAGGGTCGCTGGATGCAGGAATAATCCCGCCTGCCGATCAATGTGCTGGAACTTCGGGCGATCAGGCAGTGCCTCTCCGCATGGTCACAGAGGCTGCAGAGACGTCCAATCAGCATCCAGTCGGACAACGCCACGCCGGTGGCGTATGTCAACCATAGAGGAACAAGAAGCTTGGCTGCAGCATTGTAGCATTGTAGGTAGCTCACATCCTGCGGTGGGCAGAGCGGAGCGTGCCAGCTCTATCGGCATATACATTCCGGGCGTAGAAAACTGGCAAGCGGAACTACCTAAGTCGCCAGATGCTGGACCAAGGAGAATGGTCGCTACACCCAGATGTGTTTTTGACTCCTTTGCCTGAGATGGGGCACGCCAGACGTAGATCTCCTGGCTTCTCGACTCAATCGGAAGGTAATTGAGGTTTGTGGCTAGGTCCAAAGAGCCCTGGGCAGACGCGGTGGCGGCTCCGTAGGGACAGTATCAGCTAATTTATGCCTTCTCACCCCCCCCCGCGCTAATACTACTTCCTCGTCTGCTCCGCAGAGTGGAGACAGGCGGTTCCGGTGATTCTAATTGCCCCAGATTGGCCGCGGCGTCCCTGGTACGCCGACCTAGTATGCCTGGTGGTGGATGTTCCTTAGCGACTGCTGATGTGAGTACCTTCTGTCTCCAGGTCCTATACTTCATCCTGCTTTACAGTCGCTGGCTTTAACAGCATGGCTGTTGCATGTCAGGTACTAAGGGACCGAGGCCTGTCGGATTCAGTAATTTCCACCATGCTGAGGGCACGGAAGTCCTCTTCTCCTGAAGATCTATCATCGCACGTGGAAGGCCTAAATCTCTGTGTGAGGAGATGGATTGGTGTCCACGGACATATTCGGGTTCCAGGATCCTGCTGTTTTTTACAGCGTGGAGTGGATCAAAAACTTGCCCTAAGCACCATTAAGCGGCAGATTTCAGCCTTGGCTTTTATTTCAACGACCCTTGGCGGCTCATTCACTGGTGAGTACGTTTGTGCAAGGGGTTCGACATGTGGCCCCTCCGGTTCGACCACCACTGCCTCCCTGGGATTTGAATCTGGTGCTCTTGGTACTTCAGAAACCTCCGTTTGAGAACATCAGAGATTTCCCTTTTGACACTCTCTCAAAGTTTCCTTTCTGGTGGCTATTACATCAGTCAGGAGGGTTTCTGAATTGGCAGCCTTGTCTTGCAAGTCTCCCTACTAGGTCCTCCAAGGATAAAGCGGTGCTACGCCCACAGCCTTTGTTTCTTCCGACGGTTGTTTCGGCTTTTCATCTAAAAGAGGACATTGTGCTTCCATCCTTTGTCCTCGGCCGTCGCATCCCAAAGAGGTTTCTTTACGTTCCTTGGACGTGGTCCGAGCTCTGCGGGTGTATCGGTCTGCTACGGCTCAGTTTCGGAGGTCAGACTCACTGTCGGTGACTGGTCCAAAGAAAGGCCTGGCTGTCTCGTCAGCCACTATTTCTAGGTGGATCAGACAGATCGTGATTCAGGCTTATGCCCTAAAAGGGCAGGCACCTCCCTTTCCTGTCACGGCGCATTCGACCAGGGGAATGGGTGCCTCCTGGGCTTTCAGACATCAAGCGTCTGTCTCCCAGGTGTGTAAAGCAGCGACCTGGTCATCCGTTCACACTTTTACGTTTTACAAGGTTGATGTGCATGCATCTGCGGATGCTTGCTTCGGCCGCAAAGTTTTGCAGGCGGCTGTTTAAGGGTGCAACTCCTCCATTAAGGAGCTCTGTTTTTTTATTTTTTTTGGGTGGAAGTTTGTTTGCTTGCTGTTCCCACCCCTCGTTTTTTTGACACTGCTTGGGGACGTCCCTAAGATCAAGAATAAAGGAGCTGTGTCCGTCCATGAAACGAAAGAGAAAATAGGATTTTTGAACGAGAAAAGGATTTTACGGTGAGTTCATGGACGGACAAAGCACCCACTGTTTGTACTGCTATTTGACGAACTGAGGTGCTGACTGCAGGGTGTTTGGTTATAGCCAGAGGGACTGCCCCTTCGGCAGTACTGTTCAGCTTTGCTGTAGTTGCATGTTTTTAACTGTTTAACATGTCTGCCTAGTCCTCTCCTGATGGCATATAAACCCTAAGGTCAAGAATAAAGGAGCTTTGTCTGGCCATGAACTTCAGAGCAAAGGATTTTACTGTGAGTACAAAAATCCTATTTTTTCTTTTCATTGCATGTCCCCCTCGGATCTACAGCGACTGCACTTTCAGTGCAATTTCAAGTGCACTTTGCATTCTTTTACTCCTGTGTATGGAAATAACACATGTGAGGCAATTTCAATGTTTGGACTGATTATTGGACATTGGATCTTGTGTATCGTAAAAATCAACATTGTATCAAAAACTGTGTACTGTAATCACCTCTGTAGGAGCAATCGTCAATATAGCTTGGTGTAGTCACCTATAGCAGTCTGCTTCTATAAGCCAAGCAAGCCTAGCCTATTGGTACGTGGTTGCCCCCAGGAATGCAGTGTGTGTTGGCGAGGAAAGAACAAAAACCAAGGAATGAGCTCCTGTGGTTTCAGGCAGACAGTTGTCTGCAGGGGATGGCTGGGACTGGTTTCACAGGAATGTAGTCAGTGGAACATGCAGATGGGTCATTTTAGGCAGAAGGCAAAGACCTGGTCAGCGAACAAGATAAGTGTTGGTCCAGGTGGCAGGCAGAGGCAACACTTCACTGGTGTGGTGGTGCTCAGGGAGACACAGTTGATGGCTGCACTTGCTCTGATGACACTGGGACTTGTGCGTCAGCAATCAGTAACACTGTTTCTGGCTTACACAGGTCTGGTAAGTCCTGGGACTGGTGTGGTAATCAAGAACACAGTTGATGGCATACAATGGTGTGGCGGTGATCAGGAACATTGTTGGCATACACTGTTCTGGTGACACTGCAACGGTGTGGCAGTAATCAGGAATATGGTTGCTGGCTACACTAATCTGGTGACACTGGCGCAGTGGTGATTGGGGACACTGGCTGACTACCCTATTGGTGGCACTGGGATTGCTGTGGTGGCAATCGGTGTCACAGGATGCACTGATCTAGCGACCATGTACTGCTGTGGCTAGTCATCAGACATAGGCTGACTGCACTGACGGTGATATCAGAGCAGCCAACCATTGTAAATGATCACTAGCTACAGCAGTACAATGTCGCTGCACTAGTGACTGAGGAGTGTGTTTGTTTTTTTTTTTGTTTTTTTTGTTTTTTATTTCTCATATACATATGCACATGTGTATACTATAAATCATAGTTTCAAGTGTTTTGTGTACTTCATCTGAAGTACTTGGGTTGATCCTGCCAGTCACCTTTCTCTTTTTTAAACTGACCACACGGAGCCAAGACACTGTTTTTCTGTGGTCTTTCATCGTTTGGCCATTCAAAAAGAATGGGGCACCCTGCAGATCCATATGTATTGGGTGGGTAGTTCAGCCACCACGCAGAAAAGCAATGTGAACGGCCTGAAACCTCTTTGCAAAGCAAATGGTATTAGCACATAATGTTCCAAGAGGCTCTGTTGATCTGCATTGCTTTGTGCCCCTTTTTTAAAACCTTTTAGTCATTAACACTATGCAACCTTTTGCTGAAGGAACGCTGTAGGAGTGGCAAAATACAAGTTCTAGTTTGGCATAGGCTATATCCTGTCTTACAACAGAGTTGAGATGTCCTGGTAAGACCTGAAAAGAGCTGTTCATGCCTAAAAATGTTGCTGAAATTCTGCATGAAGCAGGGAAACCAGACTTCCACAGTTGTGAGACTTGTGAGCATCGTTTCAAGCAAAAGTGGAACTACAAAGACTTGGAACTGGAAATGCCTTTGTTTCACATTTGGCTGCACAATACTAGTATTTTATGCTTAATTTGTATGACTTGATGGGGGGGGGGGAGAGAGGGGAGAGAAACACCTGATCAAAAGTAATGAGTCTTTTTAATGCAGTGGATGGTGGTGCATGGGGAAAAATAAAAGATCAAATGAAAATATTTTCTAATTCTATACAGCTGTAATAACAAAGATAAATTCCTAACCAGACACCCATTTATTCTTGTATATAGCGTTGGCCCCCAAAGAGTAGCAGCGGTCCCAGTCCTGAAAGGCAAAAATGTATATTGCAGCTTACTATTCCTTGGTGTGGTGGCGAAATTGGTTTTCTTCAAGCTTTTTGCTATTTCACCTGCGCTGGAGATACTGCTAAAAAACTAACTCCCCCTCTGTCCCTGTGCGTCTAGTTCACTTCTCCACGGCATCTATGCAGGGAGCCATGGTTGTCACCCTAGGCCAGTGATGGTGAACCTTGGCACCCCAGATGTTTTGTGAACTACATTTCCCATGATGCTTAACTACACTGCAGAGTGCATGAGCATCATGGGAAATGTAGTTCCAAAACATCTGGGTTGCCAAGGTTCGCCATCACTGGCCTTGGCTGTTCTGATATGGACTGCAACAGGGCTTGACAAACCCCAGGTGCCAGGTCGCCATTGCCACCAGATGTTTCAACCGGGTGCCTGGGCTGCTGCCTGAATTACACCCCTGCGCGCCCCCTGCTATGTGTCCCGTACTCCGATTGCCCACCTGCGGGCCTGGAACCGGCATAGCGGATGCTGCTGGGTAGAGGGAGGAGAGCAGACGTATTGACCAAGAAGTGATATCGTTTCCGCGTTTCCCTGCAAATCTCGTTAAAAAGAACCTGTCGCCAAAATCATCCCGTAGGACTTTTTGTCCCTTATGTGAGGGGGGGGGGGGGGGGGAGAATGGTTAATTTAAAAAAATTAATTGTAAAAAAAGTTACCCCCAAGCAGGTCCCTTCCCCCCCAAAAAAATTTGAGGCCCTCCACATATACGCACGTACAAACGTTAACGCAAGGGACAGGGCGCATACGCCTGATGTAACGCTAAACTAATGCCTTTTTATAGGGGGCTTTTCATGCATTGCCTATGGAAAATATAGGGTACTGACATGTTTTAAGGTTTGACATGAGTATCTTTTTACTTGAGGCAACCTCTACTTTTAACTTGCCAAAAAATTAGGTAATTGTTTTTCGTTAAATGTTCCACTCGTAAGATTTGTTGGTAAAAAAAAACTGGCTCCTAGATTCAAAGCAAATTTGAAGTCCTGGACTACAAACAGGACTTTCCCTTTAATTTACATCGGGGGGCGCAAAGAAATTGTTTACAGAAGATGGCTAGGAAGGAAAAGCTTCTAAAAAGCTCATCAAAAGTGACGGGGGCACTATACTTCTGGCAAGATCAACAAATGTGTTCCACATGTCTGATACATAAGGTAATACTGCCACCTACAGCAAAAACAGACTGCATCACCCTTCCTCTCTCTCCAGTTTTTATTTCTAGTGTTCTAGGGAGAATGAATGCTCAGTGAGAAGGAAACTTTTTTTTTTTTTTTTCACTAGATTTTCTCTTCCTGCACCTGGTTCACAAGTAACCCTTGCTGGTACAATCTCACCTCTGTACTGTTAGCATGGTGACCTTACTGCAGCCTACAGTGATCTGGTTACAACAGACTGTTAACCCTTCCTGCTCTGCAGTTGTCTCATGGGTGCCCCCACTGGGAATTTGATAGGTCATTGGTTTGACATGTACAACCCCAGTTCCAAAAGTTGGGACACTGTATAAAAACAGAATGCAAATCTCCTAAACCCCTATTTTATTCACAATAGAAAATGGAAAACCTATAAAATGTTAAACTGAGAATTTACTGTTTTGAGAATAAAATGAGGTCATTTTGAAATTTGCAGCAAAACATCTGTTGGGGGACAGGGCCATGGTGTAGCATCCACTCTTCCCTTAACGGCACTCTGTAAACATCTTGGAAATGAGAAGGCCAGTTGCTGCTGGAGTTTTGGGAGAGAAATGTTGTACCAGTCTTGCTCAATCTAGGACTGCTCAACAGTCCTGGTTCTTTGTCGTATTCTTTTGCTTCAAGATGCGTCAAATATTTTTAATTGGCGAAAGGTCTGTACTGTCATGCTAATGAAGCCATGCTGTTGTTGATGCAGTATGTGGATTAGCATTGTCCTGCTGAAATATGCAAGGCCTTCCCTGAAAAATGCCTGGATAGGAGCATATGATGCGCCTAAACCTGGATATATCTTTCAGCATTGATGCCTTTCCAGATGTGAAAGCTGCCTATTCCATACACTAATGCACCCCCATACCATCAGATGCAGGCTTTTGATCCAAGTGCCAATAACAAGCCAAAGGTCCTCATCCTTTAGTCTGGAGGACATGGTGCCCATAGTTTTCAAAAAACTGTCAAATTTTGATTTGTCTGGCCATAGAACAGTTTTTCACTTTGCAACAGACCATTTTAAATGAGCTTTGGCTTCGATGGCTGTGTTTCTGACTCATGTTCAGATATGGCTTCTTTGCATCATAAAGCTTTACCTTGCATTTTTGGATTGTAGTGACTTTTGGAAGTATTTCTGAGCCCATGCAGTGATGTCCATGAGTCATGCCTGATTTTAATGCAATGCTGCCCGAGGGCCTGACAATCACTGGCATTCAGTATAGTTTTATTTTTCATACATCATGGGACACAGAGTTGGGCTAATATTCATTACCTGCTGGGTTATACTTCATCTCCAGGTGAATGGACACTGGTAAACCGATTGGTCTTTAGACAGGAAGTGATCCCCCATACAGGAAGTACTTCAGTTTTTTTTCCCAGTGTCTGCAAGGTGTATGGCACGGTTGTTTGAACTCTTTGTGCTCCAGGTCTCTAGTCCCACAATCTGTTCTTAAATGAATCAAGGGATTGACTGATCAGATCTATTTGACACAGGCTTTATATGTTTAGATAAATGGTACCCAAGCCTTGCAAAGAAGACTATAGATCCTGTAATGCGGCCTCTGGGCGCTGGACCCTGCGAAGTGGCATCCTGGAAACCACAGCGCTAAAACATTCCTGCAGAGTGGTGTATGTACAGGTCCAAGGGAGTGGACCCTAAATATGAAAAGTGTACCCAGTCCTTGAAGGTCCTCAAGTGACAGGACACCACCATGATGGGTGAAGTTTGGGCTGTTTGTTTCTAAGCTGCCCTGCAGCTGGGTAAGTGAAACCCCCTTTACTTATTGTGGGATGTCCCAGTGATTGTAACAATCAGTCAAGCTAGCTAGAGGCTGGACACCTGTGTGCGGTGACCATAAAGGAGTTTGGGCTAGCTGTGGGTGTTTGCAAAGTGTTTGCTGTTTGTTTTTTCCCTGTATGATTTTGCCGTGGTATGCCATGGCGCACGTGCGTTCGTTTGGTGGCCATGGTGCACGCGGCTTCGCCGCATAGGTGTCGTAGCCTTTATCTGGGCGCACAGATTTGCGTTGTGCGCGAATACAGCCACAGCTTTTCACCGGGACTGCGTAAGCACGCACAGAACATTCCGGCCCACAGCCAGCTTTGTATGCCAAGCATGCAGCGCTTCCAGAAGGCAGCTGTGGACACAGAGCAGGCTCTGAACCAGGCATTTGCAGCAGTTCATTTCTTTTACCTGGGTCACGAGAGTCACCAGGTGTTTGGCGGGCTAAAGCTGCTTGGCAGGATTGTTGCATAGGGACTTGGTGAGCCCTATTAAAGGGTCTCCCTTCTGATGTGTTTTATCACTACACCCAAGTACTCGCTTTGTAGCTAGTAAATGTCTTCAAAAGAGGAGTGGGACTAACACGGAATGTAATGTAAATTGCACTGCATTACATTCTTTCCTGGGAACTCAACGGGGACCCGGAAATTACATCACTCCTGGGTCAACAACTAGAAGGGGGGGGGACACGCGTCCACTCTCCTCCCTCTACCCAGTAGCATCCGCTATGCTGGTCCCAGGCCCGCAGATGGGCTATTGGAGCCCGTGACACATAGCGGGGGGCGTGAGAATTCAGGCAGCAGCCCAGGCACCAGGTCGTCGGTAGTTCCTGATGAACCTAGTCGTATCCCTAGTGTTGTATCCCCTAAAAGACCAGAGGCTTCCGGGCGATCTGAGCTGCTGTGCTTATCTGGTCTTGTGCCTACAGTCAACGCTGCTGCTTCACCCTTTATCACCAAGGATAAACTGTCCTCTGCCCTAGCCAGGTTAGAGAACAGGATTGCTGGCACGATTGCCTCCATCCCGAAGGGTGGCAATCGTGACCGTTTCCCCCCCCCCCCAGCAATAGGTTGAGGATGGGTAAGAGCTAAAAGCTTAGGATTCTGTGGATGGCCTGGCAGAAGAGTCTGCTTGCGAGCAATCTGGACAAGATATCCAGTTGGCATCTACCTCTCAATCCTGACTCCAAAATGGTTTGATCTGCCTTTTTTTAAGTTGCCTCTTGCAGAGGTAACTGAGCCCCCTCCTCGGGTCCTCTTTGGGATCCCTGAGGCCTCTTCAGGCCACACAGGCTTTCCCCTTACACCCTCTGTTGGAACAGGTGGTATATGCGGATTGGGAACATCCTGACAAGATTTTTGTTCCTTCTAAGGTTCCCCTTTTAATATCCCATTGATAAGTGGAGCATGCTAGCCATAGATGCAGCAGTCTCTTCCTTAAACAAGAACTTAACTTGTCTGGTAGATCACGCACAGGGCTTGAGAGACCCTGTTGACAGGAAATTGGAGTCATTAATAAAAGCTTTCTTTTCTTTGGCCGGGTCAGCTATTCAGCCAGCTGTTGCAGCAATTGGTATCTGCCAGTCCGTAAAGGATCAGATCAGATGGCCTGACAGGCCTAACCAGGAGGATGATCTGCCTGAAAATAAGGCAGATATTCCTCGAGCGCTGTTTTGCTGTTGACACCTTAAATGATTCAATACAGCAGGTTTCTCGTTTTGGCAGATGTGGTGGACCTCCTATAAAAGCAAGGTCGTTTACGCCTGCAGATATAACCCTCTGAGGGGTCTTGGTAAATCCTAGATACAAGTATCTCCCGGTTCCCATCTCCTTCCACTCTCACCACGTCTGTCCTCCGTACCGCATAGAGAGGATCCTTCCCTCTGATGGAATATTAGGCACTCACGGACTCCAACAGGAAGTGTAGGAAAAAGGAGTACTCCAGATGGTGTTACCCTTAAACACTTCCACGGTTTATTCATAAAAGTTGTAGGTACAACGATTGGTATACAAAAAACACAAATTTAAAAATGCCGGCAATAAAATACAAAAAAACTGCGAACGCTCGTGCTTCCAGGGTCACGTAGAGCGCGGTGACATGTTTCGTCACACGTGATGTTTTCAAAGGGCATATCTATTGTTTCACATATACACTTAAGTTATGGTTACAGGTTTTGATACAATGTTTTAAAGTAGCGCAACCTTTTTCTCTTTTCGTCCATGGACGGACACAGCGCCTTAAATCTTGACAAAGTGGGTTATGTTCCTGTTCATAGGAGAGGACTAGGCAGAACATGTTGGTTATCTTAACCTGTAACTTTAACAGAGTTGAATAGCCATTCTGCGGTCCCTCTGTACATAACCCCTCCACTCTGCAGTCAGCAGCCTCAGTTTTTTTTCTGCCTAGCAGGTCATTCTCAGTTTTCTTCCAGTTTTCTTCCTCACACACACACGCGCTGTGTGTACAAGGAAGGCGGACAGCTGAGCGGTCTCCCTCTGGGTGGTGAGTCCACTCACTGGGTTACCCCCCACCGGTCGGTGCAGCAAGGAGGGTGCACTTAAGTGTTTTTTTTCACTTGGTCCCTGACAGCTGTCAGTGGGAGTCAGTATCTGGCCTTTCTTCCCCCTAAATTGCCTGAGGCAGCTAACGGTGCCCCTGCACCGGTGGTTTCCATGGATACGCTGTAGACAGTCCTGGAATCATTTGTTGCCATGGTAGAAACGGCGTGCGGGCGTAAGGGGGGTAAAGCGCGCCCCCGACCTCATCTGGGGAGTGCAAGACGGGGCACTTGTGAGTGCACTTCTTGATGCTGTGAGGAACACACAAGCTGGTAGATGCAGCTGGGACTTCCGCAGAGGAGTCTGCCTCCTTTGGGTCGCACAAATCTAACCACTTTGTGACAGTTTTTCCTTGTTACATTCTTTGATAAGTTCATAGATGAGGAATGGGAATGGCCGCAGTGGTCCCTCAGCGCATGATGGTCCGTTATCCTTTTGGGGAGAGCCTTTATAAAAATAAAAAAAAATGGGCCTCTCCTCCGGTCAGGACACCCCGGTCTCTCGGCTACATAAGGTAACCACTCTCCCTGTAGAGGAAACACCTGCCTTTAAGGACCCTACTGATGGGAGGTCCAAAGCGGTGACCCGCTCCAGGTTCACCATGCTGGGGTCAGCATTGCGACCTATATTGGCTACAACTTTGGAGTTCCAGACATTCACTGAATGGGCAAGGATTTTGCAACAGACAAGTAGAGGAGCATCAGCTTCCTCCAGAGTGCGTAAGGCTGGCTGACCAAATGGTACAGGGCCTTGTGTATGCCTTTGATGCCACTCTGGATGCGGCCCCCTTGATTTTCAGAGCCTCTGTATCTGCGGTGGTACTGCGCTGCCGGATATGGCTGAAATGCTGGTCCGCTGACCAAGCATCCAAGAGAGCTCTGGCAGATTGCCTTTCAGAGGTTTTTTGGTACCTTGCTGGACGACATTAAGGATGTCACTGGAGGTAAGAGCACACTTCTACCGCAGTCCTCTAAGGGGAAGGAGACGCGCCGTTGACCGGGGCCCTCCTATAACGCGCAGAAGCGGTATTTTCATCAGTCAAGGTCAGCCAGCAGATCCTCCCAGACTGACAAGGCTCCAGCTGGGGGACAGAAGTGTCCCTGGGTGCGTAAGCCGAACAAGCCTGCTACTGCATGAAATTTTGCCCCCCGCCCGACTCAAGGGTGGGGGGACAGCTTAGCGAGTCTGCAGCTTGGTGGACCTCCATGCTCTGACCAGTGGGTCTGCGAGGTGGTCACTTCGGGGTACAAGAGTTTCTTTCTTGTCCACCAAACAGATCTTTCCCTCAAATCTTCCTCTCCTTCCAGCTCGTCGGTCTGCTTTGATGGGAGCAGTACAAGACTTGCTCAGGTGCGGAGTAATTTTACCTGTACCCTGGAGGAAATGTTTCAGGGATTCTCTTCTAATCTGTTGGTAGTCCCAAAGAAGGACAGTGTCCGTCCAATCTTGGACCTCAGAGGCCCTCAATACCTTTTGTGAGGGTGCGAATGTTCAGGATGGAATCCATTCATTAGGAGGTTGCTGCACTCCATCCGGGGGATTTTCTGGCGTCCCTGGACATCAAGGACGCATACTTGCATGTCCCCATCTGCAACAGCCATCAGAGGTTTCTGCGGTTTGTGATTTGGCATAGCGTCCGCACCAAGAGTTTTTAACAAGGTGTTCACCCCAATCTGGCTTTGCTGAGACAGCGAGGCATTGCTATCATGGGCTACTTGGACGATCTTCTGAGAGCTGCTTCTGGCTCAGAATTAGAGGACATGTCTATAGCCAGTCGGACCCTCCGGGAAATTGGTTGGGTACTGAACATACAGAAGTCGGTGTTGGTACCGACTCAGCATCTGGAGTACCTAGGCTTGACCCTGGACTCCTCGGAGGCAAAGGTCTTCCTTCCTTTGGAGCAGTTGCAGACGCTCCAGTCGGCGGTGAAATTGTTAGCATCCCGCAAATGGTCGTCTGTTTTTTGCATGAGTTCTGGACCTCATGGTGGCCTCCTTCGAGGCAGTACCGTATGCCCAATTCCACACAAGTATTGCAGGAAGAGATCCTGTCCAAATGGAACAGATCTCCATTGTCTCTGGATTCAGGTAAGTCACCTGGTCAAGGCTTCCCTGAGAGATCCATGGCTCTTCGGTCCGGGAGGTTGTTCCTTCCTTTCCATTGGACTGTGATAATGACGGACGCCAGCCTCACAGGTTAGGGGGGGGGAGGGAGGAGAGTCTAGGGGGGTCTAGTTGGCCCAGGGTTGCTGGACTCCGGTCAAAATCTCACCTGAAGAAAGAAAAGAAGGTCTTCTGGACGCATCACTCCGGTTAAAAGGCCTTTATTCCAAAAAAAGGGGGTTTCAGAAAACCAAAAACACTCTGCACAACACAACAAACTGATCTAGTTAACTGACGCGTTTCACACTATTTAAAGTGCTTATTCATAGCTAGTTATTACACAAATCCTACCCAAGATATACCCTAAACAGGGAAAGTCATGTGATCCAACCCCAAGGTGAAAATAATTAGTTAATTGAAAATTAATTAAATTAATTACACATGAAGTGATTCAAGTGAAATGGGTGTGGTTCACTGACCACAATGAAAAAAGAGGATAGAAATGCCTCACCATATGACAATCTATACAGATATGTAAAAAATATATTTTTAGAAAATATAATATATATAAAAAAAAATATATAATAAAAATAAGTGATATGGTGTGGAGTGGGAACAAAAATATATCAATAAGAATAAATGTAGAAATCGAATAAAATGAATAAAAAATTGGGATGAAATGCTACCAATTGAAAAAAGAGTATAAATATAAATATGCATCCAAGACATGTGTGACCATGTGTGTAAATGCAAAAAAGAGAAAAAATATATATGTATGAATATAGATATATATGTGCATATCGTGAAATTTTGGACATGTATAGATGAAAAAATGCAAAGCAACCTTAAAATTGATTAGGTGCACTGTAAAGTGCTTGCATTAATATTACTTAGTCCGTGCTGATATGTGCATGTCTCTTTAAAGATATATTTATTTTTAAATTTTATTATTTTATTATTAATATTGATAATTTATACAGTGAATTTAATGTGAAAAAAAGAACAAATGTTCTGTTTAAACTAATGTCTGTACAGATTTGTATTGATATATGGGTATATGTCTCTTTAACAAATATTTGAGTCTATATGTCTGTTGGGATGGAAGTCATTCCTGAAGGTATATTGTGTATGTGTGCACATGGTGGCTCCAAAAATGTGAGCATTGATCGAGGTAGGCGTCCAACCATAGACGTCTCGATTGGAAACCATTCCGTCCAATACAACCAACCACAGACGTCTCGATGGAAAACAATCCATCCAATCAAAACATCTGAAAGGTATTCTACGTGAACAATACACTTTGAAGTGAATGTTTGTGAAAAAGTCACCCTTAGGGTTGGATCCTGACTTAATGTGAACATGCCATGATGCCCACATAAACTTATACACTAAATGAATGTCAATGCAATATTACATCTACAGCACAATATACATACAGATGAAACATGGGCCATAAAGCTTGTGTGTGCATTGGTTTCCGAGATGGAAATCTATATGTCATTTCCATATACAAAATGAACTCTGTATATGCCCAAGACAGTGCATGCTGTTAAAAAATAACATAACCAAAACCAACATAAATTAAATAAAAAGAATAAAGAGACTATAAAACACGCAAATTAATGTGTGACACATATACAATAAAACAATCTGATCAAGACGATCTACCACTAATAGATAATTAGTGCAAAAAAAAAGAGAGACCAAAACATGCAATTTCTTCCAAGCCAGGTGAATAATGGTTCAAGACAAAAAGAATTGGGGGAAGAAAAAGAGAAGAAAATGGTCCCAATAAAGTAGTAGAACTATCATGTTCCATATATTATATGAACAATAATATAGAAACCATAAAGATTTGAACATGCAACAAGCAGTCAATATCATGGTAACTATATGAAACAAGATAAAATAAAAAAAAAGATAAAATAAAAACTTCTGACAATAAACCGGATATAAACATGTGTGTACCCATGAGCATGTAGTAAGGAGGGACAAAAAGGCGATCCGAACCTAAATGGACACGCATGGGTAACCAATGTTAGAAACATCAGAAAAAATGCCAGACACAGAAAACTAGAAAGGACACTGTGCAGGACGCGAGGACTAATCATAATAATGGGATACATCCCATTCAAAGTTAAGGCCTGCCGGTATCCTGGTGTGCAATGAAAAAATCCAATAGACTTCACGCCTGCACAGTGTCCTGAATTTGTCTCCCCCTCTTAAAGGTGAAACAATATTTTCTATACCTTCTCACCTGCTGATCAATAACCTCGAACTTCGAGCGATCAGACTGTGCCGCTCCAAGTGGTCGCAGAGACTTCAAGGGCATCCGGTCAGGATCAAGTCGGACAACGCCACCGGCAGTGGCTTCTGTCCTCCATTAGGGAGGAACAAGGAGCTCGGCCGCAGCATCAGAAGTCGCTCGCATCCTAAGATAGAGCCGACATGCTCCTTTTCGGCCCATCGGCTGTTTCCATCTGGGCGTATAAAACTGGCTGGCGGACTGAGTCGCCAGATGCTGGACCAAGGGGAATGGTCGTTACACCAGAGGTGTTTCAACTCCTTTTGTCAGAAATGGGGCACACCAGTTGTGTCTCCTGGCCTCTCGACTCAATCGCAAGGTTTGTGGCCAGGTCCAGGGATCCCTGGGCAGATGCGTTGGTGGCTCCATGGGGTCATTATCGGCTAATTTATGCTTTTCCACAATTTAATTGCTTCCTCGTCTCCTCCAGAGTGGAGGCCGAGGGGATTCTGGTGATTCTGATAACCCCGGCGTCAACCTCGTGAGACTGGTAGCAGACTCTCCCTGGCAGCTGCCAATGCGGGAGGACCTTCTGTCTCAAGGTCCCATACTTCATCCTGCTTTACAGTCGCTGGCTTTAACGGCATGGCTATTGAAAGCCAAGTACGAAGGGATCGTGGTTTTGTCAGATTCGGTAATCTCCACCATGTTGAGGGCCCAGAAATTGTTTCTTCCCGGACGATCTCCCATTGCACTTGGAAGGCCTACATCTCTGTGTGAAGAGATGGCCTGGCGCCCATGGGTATCTTTGGTTTCTCGGATCCTGCTGTTAGTGCGGAGTGGATCTGAAACTTGCCTTAAGCACTATTAAGGGGCAGATTTCAGCCTTGGCTGTCTTCTTCCAACGATCCCTGGCGGCTCACTCACTGGTAAGTACGTTTTGTACAGGGGGTCCGACAAGTGGTTCCCCCGATTAGACCACTGCTTCCTCCGTGGGACTTGAATCTGGCGCTCTCAGTACTTCAGGGACCTCCCTTTGAGAACTTCAGAGATTCCTCTTGACGCTTTCTCAGAAAGTTTCCTTTCTAGTTGCCATTACATCGGTCAGAAGGGTTTCTGAATTGGCGGCCTTGTCTTGCAAGTCGCCTTACATGGTCCTCCATAAGGATAAAGCGGTACTACGCCCGCAGCCTTCACTCCTTCCTAAGGTAGTTTCGGCTTTTCACTTAAGCGAGGACTTCGTACTTCCATCCTTGTGTCCTCGGCCATCCCATGGTGCGCTACATACCTTGGACGTGGTACGTGCCCTATGGGTGTACCTGTCTGCTAATGCTCCGTTCCGGAGTTCTGACTCGCTGTTCATGTCAGTGTCTGGTCCACAGAAGGGCCTGACGGTCTCGTTGGCCACCTTTCTAGGTGGATCATACAGACCGTCATCCAGGCCTCTGCCCTTAAGGGGCGGGCACCTACCTTTCCTGTCACGGTGCATTCAACCAGGGCAATTGGTGCCTCCTGGGCTTTCCGACATCTACCATCGGTCTCACAGGTGTGTAAGCCGGCGACCTGGTCGTCTGTTCACACTTTCTCAGTTTTACAAGATTGATGTGAGTGCATCTTCGGATGCTTCCTTTGGCCGCAAGTTTTTGTAGGCGGCTGTTTGAGATTGCAACTCTTCCGTTGAGGAGCTCTGTTTGGGGTGAAGTTAAGTCTTCCTTAGATTGCTGTTCCCACCCCTCGTTTTTTCTGACACTGCTCGGGGACGTACCACTTTGTCAAGATTTAAGGAGCTGTGTCCGTCCATGGACGAAAAGAGAAAATAGGATTTTTTTTGTACTTGCCGTAAAATCCTTTTCTCTGTCGGCCATGGACGGACAATTCACCCACCCCTCTTTTTAGTTTGTACTGCTTTTCTACGAACTGAGGCTGCTGACTGCAGGGTGGAGGATTATGTACGGAGGGACCGCCCCCTGGGTGGGGCTGTTCAACTCGGTTATCTTAAAACATGTTCTGCCTAGTCCTCCTATGAACAGGAACATAACCCACTTTGTCAAGATTTAAGGAGCTGTGTCCGTCCATGGACGACAAATTTTTTTTACGGTGAGTACAAAAAATCCTATTCACATCTTTTATTTTTCTTTTTTTTTTTTTAGGTATCTTTACATGAGTATCGCATGTTTGAAAGTGTTGCAGCTTCTCCTCAGGGAATTTTTAATTTTCTTTACTTTTAGCGCAGTATAGGCCCCCCTTTTTTTTTGACAACTTGTTGGCTTGGAACAGAAGACAAGCCCTGGATTAGCCAATGTTCTTTGTCACGGACCGGGATAATCTCATCATGGATGTGCAGCCGTCAAGCTGCAGCAACTGTATGCTGTCGTGTCAATATGGACCAAAATCTCAGAAGAATGTTTCCAACAATTTATGCTATGAAGAATTGAGGCCGTTCTGAAGGCAAAACGCGTCCAACCCGGTACTAGCAAGGTGTAACTAATAAATGGGCTGGTGAGTGCATATTATTAACAGCAGAAGGGCAGGGTCAAAGCATATTGGCCTGATTTATCCCCTTGCGCCGACCGTAAGCACATATGCTTAAAGAGGTTATACCAGGGTGATGCCTGGCGGTCAGTTCTTTTAGGGATAACAACCGATGTGAAGAAAAATACCTTTTTTCTTTCTCGTACATCACGGGACACAGAGCGACATAGTCATTACTAATGGGTTATATAGATACCTTTAGGTGCTGGCACTGGCAACTTCCAAAACCGGAAGTACCCTCCCCTATATAAGCCCCTCCCATCCGGGAGCACCTCAGTTTTTTGCCAGTGTCTAAGGTGTTGGCCAAGAAGAAACATGTGTTTTTCACTGAGCTTGCGTACAGGTTCTTTTGGGCCTCAGTAAGCTATTCCGGATCCGACCAAAAAAGCTTCATAGCTAAACGGTCGGTACCCGGGCCTTGCAGAGAAGAGCAAGGTTTTGCCTGTAATGCTTCTCTTAGGAGAGCTGGACCCTGGGATCCAGAGCTCTGGTCATACCCACGACCAAGATGTTTTCTGTGCAGGGTGCTATACAGGTCCAGGGGAGTGGAATCCTTGGGAACCCGGTCCCTGAAGGTTTGATTACAATGCCTGCCGTGATAGGTGAAGTTTGGGCTTCTGTGGACCAAACAGAGTCCTGCGGCGAGGAAAAGGTAAGTGGGGGCCCTCGGGAACTTGGTTCTATTGAGGGACCCCCAAGCCTATTTTGTCTTTCTGCCTATTACCTAAGGTATTCCCGCTAATATTCTGTGTATGCCTGTTACTACTGAAAAAATGTAAAAATTTTAATAGTAGGCAAGAAAAAAAAAAAAATGTAAGACCGCGGTACCTGTGTTAGACACTAGAGGCCGCTATGGTTCTTTCTCTTGTAATGTGGATTTTTTTCGTCCAGAATCAAATCCAGGCAGTTGGTATGTTCTCTCCTGGGAAGCTGTCTCCTCTGCCCTGTTGCTGCGCTCATCCATCCCCGGGCCCTGCGGCAAAGGGACCCTGGCTCCCATCTAGCTCCTTGTTGTTTTCAAAAAAGGCGCACGTGCCTCTATTCATAGAGGCGATCTGGAAAAAGGGGCGGAGCGGGTGGATGACGCTCAGGTGTGCGCCGCGGCGCTACTGCGCATGTGCGGGCGTCCAGCGTGTTTTAAAGCACATTATAGCTGGCTATTGAAGTGCACAGACAGAGCTAGCAACAGTATAAAGGCACACAGAGGCGGTTGATGCAGGCATCCCCTAGAAAGGCACTTTAGTAGACACCAACTGTGATATAGCAGCAATTGTGCTAGACTATTCTCAGTAAAAGTGGTGTATTACGGCTGGAATACCTCAGCTTTAGGCTTAGGAATATGCCGTCCAGAAGCTCCGGAACTGAATCCTCCAGGAAGCGAAGGGGGTCTCATCGGGCTCTGAGGATCTTGGGCATGCTTCTGCTGCACCAGTCTCCCCTGAAGTTCAGAGGTAAGTGACCGTAGAGACCCCGCAGGGGTACTTGGTACTGTGGCTGTCCTCAGTTCACCTGCTCCTGTGTATGTAACAGAGGAGGTTTTTTCCTCAGCTCTGGGAGGATTAGAGAGAGATTGTCAACATTGATCGCTGCCTCCCTGTCAGGGAAAGCACGCCCCATCTCCGTCTCCTCCTTCAGAGTGCCTGTTAGCAGAGCAACAGTCCCATACAGGGATCGACCTGCCTGAAGGGGATCAGGATGAGGTTGATTCTGTTATAGAGGAATCAACAGTGGGGGAACCTTTTCTCAGCATCTCAAGCTGAAAGAGTATGGGTTCAGTCTCTGACTAACATCTTGCCTCAAGGAAAGGTGTTGTCTTTGAAAGATTTGATCCACTTAGTGGGTACAAAAAAGACAGCCGTCCATACGCCTGTGCATGAGGCTGCTGGGAAAAATGGTGGCATCATTCGAAGCAGTACCCTACGGTCAATTCCATTCAAGGAATTTGCAAGGGGCCATACTGTCAGCCTGGAACAAAAAAGTTCAGGCCCTAGACTTACAATGTCCTTGTCCCCTTCCGTTCGCAAGAGCCTCCGTTGGTGGTTGGTTCCCCAAAATCTGGATAAAGGGAAATCCTTCAGTCCGATTTCTTGGAAGGTGGTCACTACAGATGCCAGCCTTATAGGCTGGGGAGCAGTACTGGAGCAATGGTCTCTCCAGGGCAGATGGATGCAGAAAAGGCCCTGCCCATCAATCTCTTAGAGATACGAGCAGCCCGGTATGCCCTAGTAGCATGGACATCCAAACTCCAAGGGTCCCCTGTCAGAATTCAATCAGACAATGCCACAGCAGTGGCATATATCAATCAGGGGGGCACCAGGAGTCGTGCAGCCCAGAGGGAAGTAAATTACATCCTGAAATGGGCAGAAAGATATGTCCCAGCCATATCTGCGGTATTTATTCCAGGAGTGGAGAATTGGAAGGCGGACTTTCTAAGTCACCAGCAATTATGCCCAGAGGAATGGTCCCTTCACCCCGAGGTTTTCTGGACAATATGTCAGCGGTGGGGAACATCGGATGTAGATCTTCTTCTAGCATCCAGATTCAACGCAAAGGTGGACAGGTTTGTCTCTCGGACAAGGGATCCCCTAGCTTGCGGCTCGGATGCCCTAGTGTTCCCTTGGGATCAGTTCAAGCTGATATATGCATTCACACCGCCACAATGGTTACCTCGATTACTCCGCAGAATCAGGGTAGAAAAGAAACCAGTGATTCTGGTGGCTCCAGCGTGGCCCCGAAGAGCGTGGTACGCGGAGATTGTAAAATGTCAGTGGGGAGTCCTTGGTCTCTCCCACGTCATCCGGACCTGCTTTCGCAAGGACCGATATACCACCCTTCCTTACCAGCCCTAGGTTTGACGGCCTGGCTATTGAAGCCCACATTCTAAAAAAGAGAGGGCTCTCTAATCCTGTGGTATCTACCATGATCAATGCCAGGAAGCCGGTATCCAGGCAGATCTACTATAGAATCTGGAAGGCGTACATCGCGTGGTGTGAGGCCAAGAAATGGCATCCACATAAGTACGTAATAGGTAGGAGTCTGGACTTCCTACAGTGGGCTGTAGATGGGAAGCTTGCCTTGAGTACTATCAAAGGTCAGTTTTCGGCCTTGTCAATATTTTTTCAAAGGCCCTTGGCTTCGCATTCACTAGTCAAAGCCTTTAGATAAGGAGTGATGCGTATTAGTCCTCCGGTTAATATTCCCATATGTCCATGGGATCTAAACCTGGTTCTGTCGGTTCTACAGAAACAACCATTTGAACCATTACAGCATAGTTCCTTGGTTCTTCTCACCAAGAAATTGTTTTTTCTAGTAGCCATTTGTTCGGCTAAAAGTGTCGGAATTAGCAGCTATGTCCTGTAAAGAGCCATATCTGGTTATCCATAAGGACAGAGTAGTGTTACGTCCTCATCCAGCCTTTCTTCCTAAGGTGGTATCAAGGTTTTCATTTGAACCAAGATGTGGTTCTTCCTCCTTTTTTCCCCAAACCTAGTTCGGTAGAGGAAAAGTTATTGCATTCTTTGGATGTAGTAAGAGCAGTTAAAGCTTATTTAAAAGCCACTGCTCAGATTCGCAGAACGGATACTTTGTTTATTGTGCCGGAAGGCCCCAGAAAGGGTCAGGCAGCGTCAAAATCTACTTTAGCCAAGTGGATTCATCAGGTCATTATGCAAGCCTATGGCTTAAGAAGGAGACCGCCTCCGTTCAAAGTTAGAGCGCACTCCACGAGAGCAGTTGGAACTTCATGGGCAGCGCATCACCAGGCCTCCCTGGCTCAAATCTGTAAGGCCGCAACATGGTCTTCAGTACACACGTTTACTAGGTTCTACCAGGTGGACGTTAGAAGTCAGGAGGATGTCGCCTTTGGGCGCAGTGTGTTGCAGGCCGCAAAAGATCCTCATGTCTGATAGCGCTCAGCTTATGTATGGTGTATCCCCCCCCCTCGTTGGGCATTGCTTTAGGACATCCCATTAGTAATGACTATGTCGCTCTGTGTCCCGTGATGTACGAGAAAGAAAATAGGATTTTTATAACAGCTTACCTGTAAAATCCTTTTCTTGGAGTACATCACGGGACACAGAGCTCCCACCCCTCTTTTGGGGACACTTATTGCTTTGCTACAAAACTGAGGTGCTCCCGGATGGGAGGGGCTTATATAGGGGAGGGTACTTCCGGTTTTGGAAGTTGCCAGTGCCAGCACCTGAAGGTATCTATATAACCCATTAGTAATGACTATGTCGCTCTGTCCCGTGATGTACTCCAAGAAAAGGATTTTACAGGTAAGCTGTTATAAAAATCCTATTTTTTACTTTCTGCTATAAAACAGCCAATAGAAAAATTGAAAAAAAATCGAATTCATCAATTTAGGCCAATGTATATTCTAAAAATAAAAAAGGAGGGGAAAAAGGGGGGGGGGGGGGTGGGCCTGATTCAAATGCCAGAAAATAGAATTCGCTGGCTGGTACGGTAATTATAACAAACCGGGATCCTCCTAAACAAATTACTGGACAAAAATAGAAAAGGGGTTGGGAAAGAGTCCCAACAGAAAGTTTAAATGGTGAATCATCAACTCAGCTATCTATATAAATGACTTTATTGGTGAACAATAAGTATACGCTTTATCTCAGGGCTGCAACACAACCTATAGGACAAAGGGGCAGATCCAGCATGTGTACATATCATAAAAACATGCATGCAATGGGCTAAAAAGGACAGACGGTCCTGCTACCCCTCTTTATACTCCACAACTGACCCATACGTGTATACATGTACATTCCCAACACTCATGACATGAGAGAAACCTTGGCAGTGAATTGGACATATATAAAACACCTGTGTGTGTGTGTGTATGTGTGTGTGTATGTATGTATATGTGTATATATATATATATGTATGTGTGTGTATGTATGTGTGTGTGTGTGTGTGTGTGTGTGTGTGTGTGTATATGTGTATATATATATATATATATATATATATATATATATATATATATATATATATATATATATATATATATATATTTTTTACCAAAACCCTGGGGGTTAGTCTGAGAGAAAATAGCCTGGAAATATGAATTCAAATATTCATGAAATAGGTAGAAGGAAGTCCAGGGCAGCTTGCTATGGCAAAGAAAATTAGTTCCAAAGCATCAGATCTGACATCAATGTTGGCAGTCTAGAAACCAGCATGTAGAGAGCACAGTGGCTGCTGCATCTCCATGCAGATAGTTGAGAGTGAGAGTAACTAAATTCAAAATTGAGATAGGTTACCTATCATTCATATGATTTGGATGGCTGGTAAGGAAGACTGGTGAGGCAGTGATTGACTATACCCGTGGATAGGGGATGATTTGCCGCGGTATGATAAATGTCAGGAATAACATAGTCTCTCATGACACAGACATATATTGCAGATATGGGGTAGCTTGAGTCAGTGCGGAAGCTTACCCTGTCAGATGTCTGTGTTCCGCGGTGCATCCAGTCCAGAATGTCCAGGAGCCTTACAGTGCCTCAATCTACGTGACCCCTGTGTTTTAATTTCCTGGTTATCGCTCTCGGTCCCTCCACTTCGTGTAGGGGGGCCGTTCACCGTCTCCAGAAAGTGAACGCTGCCGTCCGGCTGTTGCGGTGTCTGTGATCAGGTCACATGTAGTCAGCATGGATTTCCAGGTAGGGTATCGCGAGACCGGTGTTAAGGGACGGGAGTTGGAGCCAGGGCTGGGAGTCAGCAAGAGGTGGCTAGCAGGACGTGGTGTAAGGATCCAACCACTGGGGGCAAAGTGAGTTCCTTCAGGCCGTGCAGGTCATAGGCTTGGTGAGCCTGTTGTCCATGAGGTCAACGGGGGGAAGGGAGACACGGGTCATGTGGAGGTATAGAGGAGGAAGTCCTAGAATCGTCTGTCCCAGTAGGACATGACGCGTTTCTTGAGGTGAACCGTCTGCCAACATTGATGTCAGATCTGATGCTTTGGAACCAATATTCTTTGCCATAGCAAGCTGCCCTGGACTTCCTTCTACCTATTTCATGAATATTTGAATTCATATTTCCAGGCTATTTTCTCTGACTAACCCCCAGGGTTTTGGAGAATAAATATCTATATATTCTCTAATCTATATCTCTCATATGGGTGTTTTTATACATGTCCAATTCACTGCCAAGTTTTCTCTCATGTCAGTGTTGGGTGTTGGGAATGTACATGTATACACGTATGGGTCAGTTGTGGAGTATATAGAGGGGTAGCAAGACCGTCTTGTCTGTCCTTTTTAGCCCATTGCATGCATGTTTCTATGTTTTTATGATATGTACATATGCTGGATCTGCCCCTTTTTCCTATAGGTTGTGTTGCAGCCCTGGGATAAAGCGTATACTTCTTGTTCACCAATAAAGTCATTTATATAGATAGCTGCGTTGTTGATGATTCACCATTTAAACTTTCTGTTGGGGCTCTTTCCCAACCCCCTTTTTCCATTTTTGTCCAATGTATATTCTACATCTGTTAGGTTTACAGATGCTATAAACTTTTTTTTTTTTTTTTTTTAATTTATGTTTATTGATTTTTCCATTGAACAGAGAAAAATTACAGAGCATATCAACATACACGCTTACACATTATTTTCTTGTATTCAGTAGCAATATACCAGTATTACACCGTGAAGCGGGAGCATAAACAATATAGTCTCGAAATAACATTCAAGCCTAATAAGGCCTACAGCTTGTGGCCACATGGCCACATAGGTGTCCCAGTTCCTCAACGGAGGATAAGAAAAAAAAAAAAAAACACAAAACCCTAATACCAAAGGTGTATCGAGAGTATTTAACTGTGATTTTCACAGGACTCATTCGGTTATTCTTATTCAGTAATACTTAAGTGCTTGCATTCACTCACACAACACTCATACCCATTCACCCAGCACTTCCACCCATTTCCCCAGCCGAAACTACAGCTGGGTGGGGGCACTCCTCCTACTCCCCCCCCACATTTATGTGGGATATGTTTCATGTCCCCAGCTTCTTTATTTAGGATAGGAGGTAGTTCTCCCCCCCCCCCCCCCCATCAAACAGGAGGGGCTGAATCAGGGCCCACTACTGCTGAGACAGAGGGGTATCCTTCCAAAAGGAGCTGTCTATATCCAGCCAAGGTTGCCAGATCTTGTAGAATTTCTGTATACAGGCCCTTCCTTTATAGATTAGTTTAAAGGTTGGTACGACTTTGTTTATCATGCGGTACAGCAGTTGGATGTTGGGAGCAGATTCACACTTCCATTGTAGTAATATCAGTTTTCTGGCATAAAAGAGTATCAAGCGGACTAGGGTCCGTTCGTGGGTTCTGGGTATGTGGTCATTAAGGATGCCCAGGAGCCCCACTTCAACAGTGTGGGGGGTCACTAGGCATAGATTGTTTTCAAAAAAAGAGAATAGGTCCACCCAGAACCCCAAGAGGGCCGGGCAGGACCAAAACATGTGTACATAACCAGCATTGGTGCACTTACATCTAGGGCAGAGGGCCCCTGAAACATAACCCATGCGAGCCAGACGGGCCGGCGTGTAATGCAGTTGATGAATAAATTTGAACTGTATATATTGGTCGTTAGACCCAACAATATCCAAGAAACAGGCCCCAGAGGCCTCCTCCCACCCCTCCTCTGAAAGCCCAGGGATGTCGACCATCCACTTCCGCTGTGCAGCACGGAAGGGAGAACTCCCACCCGTCTGCAGTCGGGAGTAAATGGTCGTGGCTAATTTCGTAATGCCAGAACACGACATCAATGCCTCAAGCGGGGATTCAGCGAGCTCAAGAGTCAGGCCATGAAACTGCGCACGGACAGCGTGTCGTATGAGAAGATATTTAAAATAGAATTTATTTGATAATCCACTTGTAGCTTTTAGGACTTCAAAAGAGATAAATTCACCATTGAGAAAAATGTGGGCAGCGTGGGTAATGCCCAGCCGTGTCCACCACAATGCATCGGGGTGACCCATGAGCTCCAGAAGATTGGGGTTATGCCATAGGGGGGTTTTCGGTGAGACCCCCCCCAATTCTGAAATCGTCTTATTCCCTTCATGCCAGGCCAACCAACTCACTTCTATCGGGGAGCCGCGGGAGCATCGTTTTGGTAAAGATCTATGCATAATATCTACCAATGGGGTCTCTAGGCCAGCAAGTGCCTGCAGTAGATAGGTAGAGCAGGATGCGGAGGCCCCCTGGAACCATTCATAGACATAGGTTAATTGGGCTGCTATAAAATAGTGTCGCAAGTTGGGGCAGGCCAGTCCCCCATCACCCTTAGAGGCCTGGAGGGAAGCCTTCGCCATTCTGGGATTGGTCCCCTGCCATAGGAAGGAGGATAATAACGAGTCTATTCTTTTGAAGAGCTTTTTGTAGAGAAAAATAGGGGATGCCCTAAAGGCATATAAAAATTTAGGTAGGTATATCATTTTAAATATGTTCACCCGCCCTATCAAATTCAAAGGTAATGAGGCCCAAGTTTGCAACCTGGTCTCCATGTGTGTAACAACTGGGGCAATGTTAAGAGATTCAAAGAGGGCCAGGTCTGCATTAATGTGAATGCCCAAATATTTAAATGTGGATCTGACTGACAGGTTAGAGTGAGATAAGTAAGTATAATCCTGTTTGGGGCCTATGGGAAAAGCAACAGACTTGTCCCAGCCCACCTTTAGTCCCGAGACCCTCCCGAACTCCTCCACCACTTCCATTAAAGATTTAAAGGACTGTTCTGTGCCATCAAGGTATATTAATGCGTCATCAGCATATAATGAGATCTTCTCTGTAAGATTACCATAACATATGCCGCCCACCGACGCCGTCTGTCGCACCGCCAGAGCCAAAGGCTCTATGGCAAGTGCGAACAGGAGTGGCGAGAGCGGGCAGCCCTGCCGTGTTCCCCTGTGTAAAGAAAAGACATCCGATACATCCTTGTTAGTACATATTCTTGCCCTGGGATTGATATATAGCAGGCGAACCCATTTTATAAATTGGTGACTAAAACCCATTCGGTGCATGACTTCCCACAAAAAGGTCCATTTCACAGTATCAAAGGCCTTCATCACATCCAGGGACAACACCAGGCCACTTTTATGCTCAGTGTCAGCTCTATGGATATGTATGAACAATCGTCTAATGTTGTCATATGTACTCTTTCCAGGCATGAATCCAGTTTGGTCCCTATGGATAAGGTGTAGGATAATCTTTTGTAGTCTCACTGCCAGTACCTTGGCCAGTATCTTAACATCGCTATTGAGTAAGGAGATTGGACGGTATGAGCCACATAGCGTTGGATCTTTATCAGGCTTGGGGATCACCACAATCAGGGCCTCACACATGGAGGAGGGGAGAACGCCCTCCTCCATTGCCTGCCCAAACTGAGAGTGCAACCTCTGTGCCAAGTCCCCAACATAGTGTTTGTACCATTCAGCGGGCAAACCGTCCAATCCAGGAGTTTTGTTCGGGGGGAGTGAGTATATGGCAGTGGTAATTTCTTCTACCGTCAAAGGTTCATTTAAGATGGATCTGTGTGAGTCCTCCAGTACAGGGAACCGGAGAGACTCGAAGAAACCCATAGTTTCCCATTCAGGTGGAGAGGGCTGGGACGAATATAGGTCCTCCATAGAAGGATTTAAAAGTTAGATTAATGGTCCTAGGGTCTGAAGCGATGGAGCCATCCGGCACCTGGATTTGCGGAATAGTCCTATCAACACAGTCCATGCGGGAGAGATATGCCAACATCTTGCCATTTTTCCCACTGTGTTCAAGCAGCCTGGCCGTCAGATATCTCTGTTGTTTCTGCGTTACATCCACCCTGTGGAGGTCCAGGGCCCTATGCGCCCCCACCAGGACCCCGTGGGAGTCCGGGGTGGGGGACGCAGAATACTGGGCCCTCGCAATCTCCAAGGAGGACTCTAGGGCTAAAAGAGTGGCCTGGAGGTTTTTTTTATGTCTGGTAGTGTTAGAGATGTATGAACCCCGCACAGTCGCCTTAAAGGCGTCCCATGTGGGGCCAGGGGAGGCAGATCCTTCATTATCCACCCAAAAGTGGGACATGTCCTGTCCCACCGGGTCCTGTATTTCGGGGGTGGAGATCCAGCAAGGGCTGAGCCTCCACTGCCGAAAAGATCACCATCACCAACTCTATCTTAAGGGCCGAATGGTCTGAGATTGTCTGCGAGATGTATGCGACCGACTTGACATAAGGGACCATATCAGAGGTTCCCAGGGCATAATCCAGCCTGGAAAGAGTACCATATGTTCTGGATTGACAGGAGTATTCTTTTATCAGTGGATGGCCACGCCGCCAAAGGTCGACGTAACCAAAGGAGGCACACCAGTGGCTAAATAGCTTGGATTCATATTGGAGGGGCCTCAACCTGTCCAGACCTGGGTCCAGGACAGAATTGAAATCCCCCAGCACAAGGGTAGGCAGACCCGGCAATTTAGAAAACTGTAAACTTAAGTCAGTGAAGATTGCAGCCGTGACAGGGGGGGGGCATACACCACCACCAAGACCAATGGGGTGGCGTGGATTTTACACAGTAAAAAAACGTACCTACCCATTGGGTCAATAACTACCTGGTCACAGGAGAAAGGGAGTCCCTTCCTTATGAGGACAGAGACTCCCCTAGCATAATTTGAGTACGTGGAATGATACCCCTGTGACACCCAGTGTTTTTTCAAAGCAAGTATTTTGGAGCCTAGGAGATGTGTCTCCTGTAGGCATAGTATCTGTGGCCTATGTGGCTTGAGAAATTCAAATAAGGATGCTCTTTTAAATTTAGAATTTAACCCCCGGACATTCCAGGAGATGCATGTGATTATAGACATGGCGGGGGGTTAAAAAGGGGCCCATATATGGTAATACAAATCAGACACTTGTCACCGGCGCGGCTGCAATCCAACACTGGGGGGGAGCAGGAGAAAAGGAGTACCCATGAACACATCCACACAACCACCATCCATGCAAACACACAAACCATTACACATACATTACCAGTTGAAATCCACATTGATTTCGTTACTACCCCTGCCGTACCCCAAGAACAAGGGGCCGGCTTTGTCCCAAAACTGCTAGTAGACACTAGGAACATGGCCAATACAGGCAAGTCAGCAAACTATTTTGATCAGTCAATGATCAGAGAACAAAAAAAGAAAAAAAAAAAAAGAAAACCAAAGGGGAAAGAAAAAGGAAAACAACTGCAGCATCCCAATCTTCCCCTTAAAGATCCATAGCCTCTTGTCGAGCTGTAGAATAAGGTACCTGCCATAGGCACAAAGAGCCCCCGATTGGGGCGAGAAAAAGAAAATGAAGTGGCTTTGTAGCCTGTGCGGGGGGGATACCCCGATCAGCTTGCAGGTGGTCGGTCAGATGCGCGGCCGGGTTTGGACAGGGATTCATACCAGGAAAGCGCAGTAGCAGGGTTCTGAAAAAAGTGCACTTGGTCCTGGTGGACGACTCTCAGCGTCGCGGGAAATTGCATGGAGTATTGTATGGTCTGTTCTCTCAACTTCTGTTTAACATGTTGATACTTGGCTCTCGCAGCACGAACTGCTGGGGAGTAATCTGGGTAGAGGGAGACCGATGCGTTGTTGATTTTCAGGCTTCCCTTTATGCGGGCAGCCCTCAGGATAGCGTCCCTGTCCCTATAATTTAGGAGACGGATAACCATGGTGCGAGGGGGGTTTCCAGCAGGGAGCGGTCTCCCAGGGACCCTGTGGGCCCGTTCGATCACAAAACATGGGGACAGGCAGTCTTTGCCAAATTCCTGGGTAAACCAGCATTCAAGGAAGGATACCGGGTCTGCACCCTCGACCCGTTCTGGGAGGCCCACCAGGCGCAGGTTATTCCTACGTAAACGATTTTCCAAATCATCGATCTTATCTGCCAACGATTGAATTCTGTTGCCATGGGTTTTCAGCACAGGCAGGGCCGGGCCTACAGTGTCTTCCAGGTCACTAATGCGGCGTTCTGTCTCAGCGACCCGGTCCCTGACCTTATGCATGTCCTGGCGCATTATAGTAATGTCCAGCTTTAGTTCCTCCACCTTCCCCATAATATCAGAATGATTTACCTTCAGGATTTTGAGAACATCCAGCAAGGTGGGCTCCGGTTCCGGCCTCTCCTCGAGACCGTCATCACTCGGAGCGGGGTGGGCCAGGGGTATTGAAGGGGCTGAAGCCCCAGGGGATGGTGGTAGTGAGGGGTCCAGATCGTCACCGAAGAGTTCCGGTGTAGATGAGAGAGGCACATGTAGCATGGTGGAGCGGCGGCCATCTTGGGAGGACCGAGTGGTAATATTCATCCTGACCGGGGGCTGTTTTCTCCCTTTTCTTCCTCCCATCCACCAAAATTCTTCCGTGGATGAGTAGCAGGGTCCCTCTTGGGTGTCTGGAGAAAGTTTTGGGCCGATTGGTTTGGCAGGTTAGCAGGATTGCGAAGGATTGTGCAGAGGGATCTTGGAGCTGCAGAGAGGAACGTCTGCTCACATGCTGCGTCAGGCCACGCCCCCACAGATGCTATAAACTTTACCAATGGGATATTGGTAATGGCGGCAATCGGCAACTTTTATAGCAGGACTTTTGCGTCGGACGCGTACTGACACTTTTGACATTTTTTGGGGACCAGTGACATGAATACGTTAATCAGTGCTAAAATTATGTACGGTCTCTGTACTAATGACAGCGGAGAAGGGTTAAACGGGTGATCAAAGGGTTAACTTTGTTTCTAGCCAGTGTTTTTAGTGTACTGGGGTAGGTGCTTTTACTAAAGGAAGACATGGGTCCATGTCCCTGCTTTGCAGAGACAAGTTCCATGCCTTCACTCCTGTCAGAACGGCATTCTACCTCTGTGCTGGATGACCTGCGGGTGCCGGCGGACAGTCTGCGGTAGGGGTGCACATCTTCAGATCATAATCGAATCAACGATTCGATTCCGCAATGCATCATGATTACTGAGGAGCGCCCACTTCTGCTTGGGCTGCCTAGTCGCCCCTTCCTCCCTGCAATCTTCTGGGACACATCACGGGTCCCAGAAGATTGCCCGGCTATGCAGGACAGTGCAGTGAGACGTGCGCACCCAGCTGTGAAGCTGCAAGCTGTCACAGCCCGATGCCCACAGTAGTATTGTCAGTGCCATGGACAGGCAGGGAAGAGAATGGAGGGTTTGGGTGGCCACGTCGCTGGATTGTGGGACGGGTGAGTGTCCTTTTTTATAAAGTCAGAAGATGCACTTTTTTTTTTTTTTTTTTTACTGGAACTCTGCTTTTGATTTAAAAACTACACTCCCTTAAGTGCACTACAGGGTACAGGCATTAAAGATTATTCAGAGGGGGTAACCAATGGTCGGACTTTTAAAGGCAAAATAGAAGTAGCAAAAAAAGTAGCTTTTTGTAATATAACAGTGTAAAAGAATAAAAACCATACAAGATATTCGAAAGTATAGATTCGGTCCCTTGTGCGTCTACGTGTTTCGCCGTGAGGCTTCTTCAGGACGAACAACAAGAGATGGCAAGAACAGAACAAGTCTCTCCATCTTAAGATGGACAGGATCTCGTATATAAACATCCGAATATCAAACTCTATATAGGCACGGAAAAGTTCCATAGGAAATATAGTAGAGATAATATGTATATCTGGGATTCTGCTAGCAGATGAACTAGAATATACCATTGGGCAAACGTTCCCTATGTGGGGAATATCCAATATAGGAAATGCCAGTATACTGCACTCTAGTGAATATATAGTCCATGATTTAGTAGATGACAGATATCTCGCTTGATGGGGGCAGGTGTCCAGATAATGGGGCTTATGAGATCCACAAGGCATCAATATGCAACAGCAGGTGTCCAATAAGACAAAACAGATGGGTATAAGAAAATGAAGCACCCCTGATAACTGGATCCGGACAGCGAGATAATCGTCCGAGGACGTGTGCAGTGGAACCCCCAGGAGACAGCCTCATGCTGTACACATCTGTCCTCTACTAAATCACGGACTATATATTCACTAGCGTGCAGTATACTGGATTTTCCTATATTGGATATTCCCCACATAGGGAACGTTTGCCCAATAGTATATTCTAGTTCATCTGCTAGCAGAATCCCAGATATACATATTATCTCTACTATATTTCCTATGGAACTTTTCACTGCCTATATATAGAGTCTGATATTCGGATGTTTATATGAGATCCTGTCCATCTTAAGATAGTGAGACTTGTTCTGTTCTTGCCATCTCTTGTTCGTCCTGAAGAAGCCTCACGGTGAAACGCGTAGACGCACAAGGGACCGAATCTATACTTTCGAATATCTTGTATGGTATTTATTCTTGCCGACTGGGTGACAGGCTGGATCCCCGATCCTTGTAGTCCCCCCAGTTTTGGCCATCGAGCGTGTGCCGACCTTTAGCTACGCGCTGGGTCGTCCACGACGTGCCCCGTTGCTCCAGGGGTGGCCAGTGAGCTATATGCTCCGGGGCACACATGACCGGGCTCTGTCTGTCAGTGTGCCGGGCCGACAGCTATGCTGTAACCGCGCGGACGTTGGGTCTGTCAGGAATGCCTTCAGCTAGTCCACGCAGGATGGGTAAGTAGCAGTCCCCCTGCTCCGGCAGGGTGGGCACGGCTGGGCATTCCCGGGGAGTTTGATTTAGGTCCAAGGTGCTCGCCCCGATCCTGGCCTTGCTGAGGCAGCAAGGGATCGCAATCAGGGGCTATATGGTCGATCTCTGTCTGAGAGCAGCTTCCACCTCAGACTTTAAGGGTGGGTGTGGAGATCGCCAGTCAGACTCTTCGGGAGTTTGGTTGGGTACTGAACCTCTAGAAGTTTGTGTTGGTGCCGACTCAACGCCTAGAATACCTGGGCTCGATTCTAGACTCCTGTCTAGAATCAAGTGGTTGCTTGCTTTAGTTGGGCTTGGTCCAAGCTCTGCAGGTTTATCTTACTACTACTACTACTACTTCGACTACTACTACTACTACTTCGTCTACTACGTGACTGGTTCAAAGAAAGTCCTGGCAGTCTCGTCGGCCACCATTTCTTGGTAGGTCAGACAGATTGTAATTCAGGCTTATGCCCTTAAAGGGCGGGCGTCTCCCTTTCCTGTCACTGCGCATTCGACCAGGGCAATAGGTGCCTCCTGGGCTTTCTGACATCGAGCATCTGTCTCACAGGTGTGTAAGGTGGCGATCTGGTCCTCCATTCACACTTTTACTAAGTTTTACAAGGTTGACCAGCATGCGTCTACGGATGCCTGCTTTGGCTGCAAAGTTTTTGTAGGCTGCTGTTTCAGGTTGAAACTCCTCCGTTGAGGAGCTCTGTTTGGGGTGAAGTTGGTTTGATTGCTGTTCCCACCCCTCAATTTCGACACTGCTTGGGGGCATCCCTAGTGTCAAGATTAAGGTGCTGTGTCCGTCCATGAACGAAAGAGAAAATGGGATTTTTGTACTCGCCCTAAAATCCTTTTCTGAGTTCATGGACGGACACAGCACCCACCCCTCCTTTTTTTTATGTTTGTACTGCTTTTTGACGAACCTGAGCAGCTGCATGCAGGGAGAGGGGTTGTACCCGCGGTACTGTATAGTTTTGATGTTTTAACACTAACATGTTTTCTGCCTAGTCCTCTCCTGATAGAAGGCCAATACCCTAATGTCAAGATTAAGATGCTTGACCGTCCATGAACTCAAAAGGATTTTACGGTGAGTACAAAAATCCCTTTTATTTGCTGCTTCTATTGTTTTCCCTTTAAAGTCCGACCATTGGTTACCCCCTCTGAGTAATCTTCCATGTTTTCCCCTTGAACAAATACCGATGTGGAATTGAGTGCTTTCCCTTTTTCCTTTTTATTATTCAGGGTACAGGCATTCACACACCGCTTGCTGGGAGATCTGGAGGGATTAGAATCCCCAGTTCCCTGGCTTCCCCGTTTGCGCACTGAGTTAACATAGTGGAATGTGCAAACGGGGGAAGTCAGAACTGTCAGCACGGAGTGTGAACGAGGTGTAAGTACAGACATTTGTACTCACTGCTGTTAAAATAACTGTTGTAATAAATCCTGAGTTATAATCCATTAAGTTGCCCCGCTGTGTGTGCTTTTTAAAAAATATGGAGCTTCAAAACTGCATTTCTTAGTGTGTGTACAGTGTACATTCTGCTCATGTGACTGCGCGGCCCGCCTCTCGCCTCGCGTCTCTTCTGCTGTCAGCGAGGAGTTCTCGGCCCCTCTTCTGATCTGATGGCTACAGTCAGTGGGTGGGGCTGAGAACTCCTCTCTTACGTCAGGAGAGGCAGGCCAGGCACTCACATGAGCGGATAGTACACAGTACACACACTGAGGAATGCAGTATGAAGCTACATTTTTTTTTTTTAAAGCACATACAGCAGGGCACTTAATGGATTAGGACTCGGGATATATTTTAACAGCTAATATGCTCTGAGCTCTCCCGGGAGGGGTGGGCGGGGCAAGTCGGGATGACGTCACCCGGAAATCAATTTTTCAGTTCGTATGCGCCGATGCTGCATTGGGGACACTCGAAATGCGATTAATTTCAGCACCCCTAGTTTGCGGTACTCGCAGATCAGCTCCTGATGTGTATAATCGCAGTGAGCTGGGCCACTACCCAGAAGCGTTAAATTAGGTACGTGATCCTACACAGCAGTGCCGCCTTGCTAAATAGTGATCCTAGCATAGTAAGAAAACTTTAGTCTCGGGTCATATGAGAGGACACACCACTGGATGAGAAGCGTTTTAGTTAACTGTGTAGGGGGCTCTTTGCTGTTAGAGGTATGGATGTGGAACTCCGTTCCACAGTTGGTTTCAGCTGGGATTGTAGTTTTTTTATTTAAAAAAAAATGTTTACACAGGTGTATGGGAAATGGTTGTGACTTAACACACATGTCCAACCCCTCTGTCTTAGTCTAACTTTACCTGCTCCCAATTCTGCAGTCCTTGCCTAGGATTATGCTGCATGCTCTGCCCCCTTTCCTCCCACAGCCTCTTGAGACGCATTCAGAGTGCCATCTAAGTTTTTTCATGCACTATGGGGAGCTGGGTGTGGTTCCTCAGGAAGCCACAGCCAGTTCCCATATCCAAGACCGTACCAGGACCCCCAGCAAAAAGAACGAGGGATGCACTGATAAAAAAATTCCTTCAGCACTCGCCGATATCAATGCCGTTTTTTTTTTTTTTGTTTAACACTGTACTTTCCTTTTTGATCAACTTTATTTCTATTACAAGGGCTGAACAACATCCCTTGTAATACAATGGGTCGTGACCGGTCCTCTTTATGGAGGTCTGGTATCTAATCAAACCCAAATCTCTCCTCTGTCTTCCAATGCAGCCGATAAGTCTGGTTGCTTCACTGGCTTCTAACGGCCAGGTAACCTAAGAGCCGAAACAGGAAGTGACTAAATCCTTGTTGCTTCCATATCTTTTGAAATTATGGCTAAAAAGTTCAACCTTGGTTTCATTAGACCATAACACATTTTCCCACATGGTTTTGGATGACTTCAGATGTGTTTTTGCTAAATTTAGCAGGGCTTGGATGTTAACTCTACCCCATAGCACTGACATATGAAGAATACGGAAGATTGTCTCATATACCACACAGCCAGTACTTTCCAGATGCAGCTCCTTAAGGCTACTTTCACACTGGGTGGGGGGGGTGTTAGCGGTAAAGCGCTGCTAATTTTAGCGGTGATTTACCGCTGTAATAGCAGTGCTTTTTGGCCAATAGCGGGGCACTTTTAACCCCAGCTAGCGCCTGAATAAAGGGTTAAGCGCCCGCAAAGCACCGCTTTTTTGAAGACATTTGCAGGCGCTTCGGCAGCAGTGCCCATTGATTCCAATGGCAGGGGCGGTGGAGGAGCCGGTGTATTCACCGCTCCTCCTCCGCCCAAAAGATGCTGCTTGCAGGACTTTTTCTAACGTCCTGCAAGCGCACGGCCCCAGTGTGAAAGCACTCGGGCTCTTTCACTGGGGCTGCAGGGGAGGCGTCTTACAGGCGCCATTTCTCTTTCTTTCTTTCGTTCATGGATGGACACAGCCTTAATCTTGACAAAGTGGGTATTGGCCTTCATTCAGGAGTGACTAGGCAGAAAGTGTTAACTTCAAAGCTTAACAGCCCCGCCCAGGGGGGCGACCTACTGGCTATATCCCCTCAGCCTGCACTAAGCAGCTCAGTTTTTTCTGCCTTGCTAAGAAGACATGGCTCCCTTCGGGCCCATAGGCCTGGAGGTTTCTTTCAAATTGAAATTTTAATATTTGCTTGTCTGCGGTCACCTGCTACCTATACACAGTGGTGGGCTCGGCTGTGCGTCCAATGGTGGTTGGGGTCCTGGTGTCTGACACTCACTGAAGGGGCAAAAATGCTGCTCCATGGGTTTAAAGCACATGAGGCTCCCTCTGACGAGGTGGCTATGGCAAACCAGTTGATACAGGGCTTTTTAAAATTGTCTGCGAATCAGCCTTGGACACTAGTCCTCTGCTGTCCAGAGCTCAAGCTATGCAGTGGTGTTACGCCATCTGCTCTGGCTAAAGGGTTGGTCGGCGGACCAATCTTCCAAGAAGGCCCTGATGGATTTCCCCTTTAAGGGTGACAGACTTTTTGGATATCCCTGGATGACATTATTAAAGATGCCACAGGAGGTAAGAGCACACTGCCCCCACAATCCAAAAAGGGTAAGGAGCCAGGCCATAGGCCGTCCGCCTAGTGTGGCAAGTAAACGCTGATAAAGCGCCTGCTGAGGGACAGAAGCGTCCCTGGTTTCGCAAGCCCAACATGCCTGCAAACAAATCTAAGTTCGCATGTAGGTCTATCCCCACCCATATCTCGGGTAGGGAGGATGTCTTCGACCTGGTAGGCATCTCAGATCTCTGACTGGTGGGTTTGCGAAGTAGTTTCCTCAGGGTACAATCTAGTTCTCTCTTGCCCACCGAACAGATTTAATTTTTTTCCCTCCAACCGCCAGCTTCAGCAGACTCGTTGGGAAGCCCTATATGGGTCGGTTCAAGACCTGCTGATACGCAGGGTGATCATTCCTGTTTCAGTACAATAACGGGTTCGGGGGTTTTACCCAAATCTGTTCGTAGTACCCAAAGGAGGAGGGGGTTCGTCCAATCTTGAATCTGAGGGCCCTCAATTGCCTTGTGGAGATGCAAAGATTCCGGAGGGAGTTGGTTTGCTCTGTTATCGCTGCCCTCCATCCGGGGGATTTTCTGGCATATTTGGACATTGAGGACGCATACTTGCATGTCCCCATATGCACCAGGCATCAGATGTCTGCGCTTTACGGCCGGGGACGACCACTACCAGTTGGTGGCTCTCCCCTTTGGCCTGGCATTGGCGCCAAGGGTGTTCACCAAGTTGCTCCCCCTGATTCTGGCCCTAAGACAGCGTGGCATCGCGATCGTGGGCTACTTGGATGATCTTCTTCTGAGGGCCACTTCAAGCTCAGAATTGGGCTCCTTCGGGGGTATTTATTGGAGGTTCGCACAGCATGGATCTCATTGTTTGCTTTTTTTCACTGAGGCCAGATACACAAGTTCAGGTCCCTTCTTTGGAACTCTCTACCTTCTGACTTACTCCACCAAGGTACACTTTCATATGTCTGTATACCACTCACTTCAAGCATTCATGTGCAACTTGCTTTTTCATCAGTCTTCACCACACACCTGCTTTCCATTTCATTCACACTTTTTTTCTTTCTGCTTTCCTTTCTGATCTCTCCTTAATCACACCAGCCAATCAATTGCATTTTTTTTTCACTCTTCCCCGCAGTCTCCATACTTTTACCATCCTTGGCTCAGGTCTTTTATCTACGCATAGATATACATATGTTACCATATACTTATTTACTCCAATATTCTAATATACCTATTTACATTCAGAGCCAACATTCCTTATGAATTGTTGAGGCTTTTGGGATACACATATTCCATCCATGCTGTACCTTCCTTTCGTTTCGCCCCGTTTGGAATTTTGTTTGGCTCCACCTCCTCGGCTCCCTGGTGAGACAATCACTGCTGCCATTTGGGAGCCTCGCCTCCACTGTCTTTTGGCAATGTCCAGTTGTGAGTATGGGGTTTTCCTTATTTAAGGCCCCCCCCTCTGCCTTCACATCATACTATATACTATTTCATTTTAGGTACACTATGTGCATCTACCCCTGAAGAGCGAGCCAAGCCTTGCGAAACTCGTCGGGTACACTTGATGCCTGTGTATTTACATGATTGTCAAATACTTGCAATATCATTTTACCTACTTTTTTACGTGTCTTGTATTGTATGAATTGGCTCATGTTCATGACATCAATGTATGTACTGTTTTTTACTTGCATAAATATACATTGCAATTATTCGTGCAATTTTTTTTTTTTCTCTTTTTTCTTTTTCCATTGGCTCAACAGTGCTCACCTCACTCAGTCCCAAGGGCGAACCTTTCTCTTTTCATGTATATTTAGGGATGGAGGTGTGTCACTGGTGACACCAGACCTTTTTCTTTATTTTTTATTTTTTTTCTGAAGCTCAGAATTGGAGGTGAGCGTGTCTATGTCAGGCCCTCCGATACTTTGGGTGCTGAAGTCGGTATTGGTACTGACTCAACTCCTAGTGTAGCTGATTCTGAACTCCTCAGAGGCAAAAGTTTTTCTCCCTAATGGGAAAGTTGCAGACCCTTCGGGCTGCGGTGCAGCAGTTGATATCCCAAAGAGGGTCGTCATTCTGATTTGCATGCGAGTCATGGTAGCCTCCTTCGAGGCGGTACCGTATGCGCAATTTCACACGAGTGTTACAGAGGGTAATTCTGTCCAGAAGGGACAAGTGCCCATCACCCCTGGGTTGTCAAATCCGGTTGAGCCACCTAGTCAAGACCTCCCTAGTTTCGTGGCTGACATCACCGGAACTTCTGTCCGGGAAGTCGTTCCTTTCTTTTGACTGGATGGTGGTCACGACGGACGCCAGCCTTACCGGTTGGGGGGGGTGGAGTCTGGGGGGGTTCAGTCGACCCAGGGTCGCTGGACTCCGAAGGGCCGATCAATGTCCTGGAACTCCGGGCGATCAGGCCGTGCCTCTCCACATGGTCTCAGAGGCTACAGGGGTGTCCAGTCAGGATCCTGTCGGACAACGCCACGGCGGTGGCGTATGTCAAGCTCAGTGCAGCATCTGAGGTCGCTCACATCCTAAGGTGGGCAGAAAGGAGCGTACCGGCCCTGTCGGATGTATACATTCCGGGCGTAGAAAACTGGCAGGCGGAGTCGCCAGATGCTGGACCAAAAAGAATGGTTTCTACACCCGGAGGCATTTCAGCTCCTTTGCCAAAGAGGGGGCACGCCAGACGTAGATCTCCTGGCTTCTCGACTCAATCGGCAGGTTATTGAGGTTTGTGGCCAGGTCAAGAGACCCATGGGCAGACGTGACAGATGTGTTGGTGGCACCGTGGAGTCAGTACCGGCTAATCTATGCCTTCCCTCCTCTGAAGCTCCTTCCTCAGCTCCTTCCTCATCTGCTTCGCAGACTGGAGGCAGAGAGGATTCCAATGATCCCTATTACTCCGGATTGGCCTCTGTGTCCTTTTTTACGCGGATCTAGTGCGTCTGATATAAGAAGCCTTTTGGCGTCTACCGCTAACAAAGGCCCTGCTGTCGCAAGGTCCCATACGCCATCCTGTTTTACAGTCACTGGCTTTAATGGCATGGCTATTGAGAGCCAGGTTTTAAGACCGGGGCCTGTCAGACTCGGTGATCTCTACCATGAGGAGTGCTTGGAAATCATCTAGGAAGATTTACCATCGCACTTGGAAGACCTACTTATACATTTGTGAGGAAATGAGGTGGCATCCGCGTACTTATTTGGTTCCAGAGTCCTGCTGTTCTTGCAGCGTGGGGCAGCCAAAAATGTTGCTAATTTTGCTTTAAGTACAATTAAGGGGCAGATATCTGCCCTGGCTGGCTCCCCCCCCCCCCCCCACGACCCCTGGTGGCTCACTTTCTAGTGAGAACGTTTGTACAGGGGGTTCGGCATGCGGCCCCTCTGGTCCGCCCTCCACTACCTCTGTGGGGTTTGTATAGCAGACGTCCCTTGGCGTCTACTGCTACGAGACGACCTGCTGTTGCAAGGTCCCATACGCCATTCTGCTTAGTCGCTGACTTTAACGGCATGACATCTCGGTGCTTCAGAAACCACCATTTGAGAACATCAGGGAGATTCCCTTGACACTTTCTCAGAAAGTGGTCCTTTTGGTGGCTGTTACGTCAGTTAAGACGGGTTTCTGAGCTGGCAGCCTTGTCATGCAAGGCTCCCTATTTGATCTTCCACAAGGATAAGGTGGTGCTGCGTCTGCAGCCTTTTCTTCCTAAGGTCGTTTCGACCTTCCATCTCAAGGAAGACATTGTACTGCCATTCTTGTGTCCTTCCGTCGAATCCTAAGGAGACTATGTTTCATTTCTTGGACGTTGTCTGAGCTCTGAGAATATACTTGTCTGTTACTGCTCCATTCTGGAGTTCAGACTGGAGTTTGTTTCGGTGGCTGGTCCCAAGAAGGGCCCAGCGGTCTCGCCGGCCACCATTCCGAGGTGGATCCGACAGATCGTGATCAGGCTTGCGCCATAAAGGGTCAGGCGCCTCCGACCAGGGCAAGACGTGCCTCTTGGGCTTTCTGACATTAAGCGTCTTTTTCCCAGGTGTGTAGGGCGGCGACCTGGTCATCCGTTCACACTTTCACTAAACTTTACAAGTTGATGTGAGTGCATCTTCGGATGCTTCTTTCGGCCGCAAGGTGTTGCAGGCAGGTGTTTAGAGTTGCAACTCCTCCGTTGAGCTCTGTCTTGTTTTGGGGTGAAGTTGTTTTAATGCTGTTCCCACCCCTCGTTTTTGACACTGCTTTGGGACATCCCACTTTGTCAAATTAAGGCTGTGTCCGTCCATGAACAAAAGAGAACATAGGATTTTTATACTCGCCGTAAAACCATTTTCTGAGTTCATGGACGGACACAGCACCCACTTCAAGTTTGTACTGCTTTTGAGGAACTGAGCTGCTTAGTGCAGACTGAGGGGGTATAGCCAGTAGGACCGCCCCCTGGGCGGGGCTGTTCAGCTTCGAAGTTATCACATTCTGCCTAGTCACTCCTGAATGAAGGCTAATACCCACTTTGTCAAGATTAAGGGCTGTGTTCGTCCATGAACTCGGAAGGATTTTACTGTGAGTATAAAAATCCTATTACTTTTAGCCCAAAAGCGCCTGAAAAATGCTTCAGTGTAAAAGGTTTTAATGTTTCTATAGGCCTCTTGGCAGGCTTCCTGGCCAGTTTTCTTCTCGTCTTCATCAATTTTGGAGGGACATCCAGTTCTTGGTAATGTCACCGTTGTGCCATATTTTCTCCACTTGATTGTCTTCACTGTGTTCAATGGAATATATAATGCCTTGGAAATTCTTTTGTGCCCTTCTGACTGATACCTTTTAACAATAAAATCCCTCTGATGCTTTGGAAGCTGTATGTGGATCATGGCTTTTGCTGTAGGATGTGACCAAGAAAATATCAGTAAAGGCCTACTAGAACAGCTGAACTTTGGGGTTGGGCCCCTTTCACACTACAACGACTTCAAAGTCGCGCGATTGTACTGCGATTCGCGGCTGCGATTTTGCCACAATTTCAGGGAATGTCTGTGTAACTGGCATCAAAGTCGGACCAAAGTAGTGCAGGGACTACTTTGAAATCGGAACGACTTGAAGTCGTACTAATGAATGGTTGTCATTGGAAATCATGGGGAATGACTTGTCGTGCTACTTTGCAGTCCCAAATCGTGGTACAAGTGTGGAAGGGGCCTTAATCAGAGGCACTTTAGATGGCAGGTGTGTACTAACTCCTATTTTTAACATGAGCTTGAATGTGATTGCTTAAAAAGGAAGTAAACTTTGCAGGAAAAAAAAGCAAAGTAAAGGCATAATGTGCTAGTCTGCATTGCAAACTAGCACATTGTGACACTTACCTGCAAATGAAGGCCTTGTCATCCCAGCTGCAGGCTGCATCCATCTTTTTAAGTCTTTCTTCTGGGTCTGGTACCCAGCTCTGACTGGCCGGAGCCCTGTGACGCCAGTCCCACGAATGCACGCAGGATCCGCTGGTCACAGCATAGGGCTCTGAAGAAACGGCACCAGCGGCTGTTCCTTCAGAGCACATGTGCCAATTACCTAATTGGCGCAGTATACAGTAAATATCTCCTAAACTGTGCAAGTTTAGGAGATATTTACAGTACCTATAGGTAAGCCGCCTTGTACTTCCTCTTTAATTCTGAACACAACTACAGCCCCAGTTATAAGCGGGGTGTGCACACTTGTGCAACAACATTATTTTAGTTTTTTAGCATTTAGATTCGATTTTCATTTTTTTTTCGATTGAATTGTACAGTTTAAGTCACAGTAAAGGTGGAAAGTTCTGAGAAAAATTGTGTGTATAGACTTTATATCCACTGTACAACATGAACACAAGTTAATGATCGGATGAGGAAATGTACTCTTTGAACTGTTTGCAGGAAAACTTGTACAACTACAGAGGGTTGAAAAAACAATATATAATTGTAGTTTTAGGGAGTTATGCATTACTTTCCCATTCTAGGAAACAAGTTTAACACTGGACTGCTATAGCAAAGCATCCAAAATGCCCAACTATAGAACTATAGAGCTGTGTAAATAAAACTAAACTAAAGATGGAGTCTGGGTTCACAATGGTGCGATGTGGGAAACCCTGCGAATCCAGTGCGGGTTCCACATCACACCTGACTCGCAGGCAGTTCACACTGCCCTCTTCGAACCGCTGGGAGTGTCAATATCAAGTGAATGACTCCCCCAGATCGGTTCACATCTCACTGCGAACTGTCAATTTGGACAGGAGTTGGATCGTGTGAGTGTGAACACCCATAGCGAGCCGATTCTGGTACGAACAAAAAAGGGTCCTGCACGAGTTTGGTTCTGAATGCGATGCAAATTCAGCCATACAATATGTATGGCTGAATTCGCATTGCACAGACATAGCTTGTGTTTTGCACAGCTGTGCGGAGTGAATCACATGAGATGTCTGGCATGGCTGCAGTGTGAATCGGCCCTGAACCTTAAAAAGTGGAATGGAACACAAAAGCCAGACCTACAGACTCTCTGCCTCCTGAGTATCCTATTGGTCCAATAGAAGGCATAACTGGCTTCACGCAGTAGATGAATGGAGGGGATACAATTCCTGGCAAACGGGACAAGAACCCTGCTGTGAAAATAAAATGGAAGCTGCCCAATAATACCCGCATCCAAAGTAATGAATGCAGGTAACAAGCATTAAAGCAGGAAAGCACTAGCATGTGAATCTGAGTTTTTGAACAGATCTGGAAAACCTGACCCATCGGTGGCCCCTGAGACCTGTGATATACACTTGGCATTTTACCAACTTTGCTTGAATGGGATCACTAATGCTATGCAGTCAAGGATCCAACACTTTCAAAAGTGTTGTCTATATCCACTTTATTAGCTGTGTTTTGGAGAGTTGGCAGCATGGCTAATGGAAAACCTAAAAATAAAATCTGCTAATGCTGTAAAGAAATATGTGGGTAGCATCTGCATGAGGGCTGCATAGAAATAAATTCTGGTATTACATAAGGCACTGTAGTTATCTAATCTAACAGTATAATTGCGTTATGTAAACCTTTTGAGTATAATGCTCAGATTTTCTTTTAAATGAGGACTGCAAGCAGAATGTACGCATTTGTATGAACTCTGAGTAACATAAGACAAAGACAGCCAATGATGGTTTTGAGTTTTGTAAAAGCAGTACAATGTGACCTGTGGCACATTATAACCTAGCCCGCTTTAACCACTTGCCCTCTGGAAGTTTTACCCCCCCACCCTTCATGACCAGGCTGTTTTTGTGATACGGCACTGTTATTTTAATTGACAATCTCCTGTGGTCATGCAACGCTGTACCCCAAAAAAAAAAATTCCCCACAAATGGCTATAAACAAAGACCAACAATTTTGAAGCAACTTTTTTACCTTCTGCTATAAAACATTAAGATTTTAAAAATAAATTTGGGCCAATCTACATTCCGCTACATATTTTTGGTGACAAAAATCCCAATAAGCATAAATTTGTTGGTTTGAGCAAATGTTTGTGTCTAACTATGGGATATACTGGAATTTAAAAAAAATATATTAAAAAATGTAATACTAGTAATGGTGGGGCTTAGCGAATTATAGCAGGACTGCGATATTGTGGCAGACAATCTAATGCCAACTGACACTTTGTGGGAACCAGTGACACTAATACTGTGATCAGTGGTAGAAATATGAACTGTCGCTGCTATACTAGTATCAATGGCTAGGAAGGGGTAAACATCTAGGGTGGTCAAAGGGTTAAATGTGTGCCTAGCCAGTGTTTGTGTGTACTATATGTGCTGTTTTTAGGCTCCATGCACACTGAAGCTCATAAACTGCAGTTTATTGGCGTTTGGGCATTTTTTTTTTTTTTTTTTTTTTAAAAAGCCCATAAACTTCACTCTGTTAGCCTATGTGTCCATGCACACATGGACGTTTTTTAGCGTTAATGGTCTTTTTTTTCTGAACGCAAGAAATGTGCGTTCAAAGTGCCGTTTTTTGGTGGGAAAAACGCTCAACTCAGCTCGCCAGCGTTTTTAGCGGTTTTTTTGATCCATTGAAAAAAAAAAAGTGCGCCAATAAGTGCTATTGCAAAAACGCAAAAAAAGTTGAAAGGCTCCCTGGCATTTTTTATAGCTTTTTTTTTTTTTTTTTTTTTTTTTTTTAGTGTCCAGTGTGCATGGAGCCTTACGAAGGGATGTGATGGATTTTATTTCCTGCTTAGCTGGGAAAGCGAGATTCATCCCTCCCCTCTGTCGGGCCAGAGCGCTGCATTGTTTACATATACAGAGCTCTGTCCAGCCTCTCTCCTCGACTATCAACAGACATCCATTGGCAAGCACACGCTGATCGACTTCTGTGTGTGTGTGTGTGTGTGTGTGTGTGTGTGTGTGTGTAGATGGGAGTACACCCCTCACATTTTTGTAAATATGACATTTTCACTTAGGGTTGTACTCACTTTTGTTGCCAGCGGCTTAGACATTAATGGCTGTTTGAGTTATATTGAGGGGGCAGCAAAAAGATAAAATTATTACAAAAATGTGAGGGGTGTACTCGTGAATTTATTTTAGTATGTATGCATGTATGAGTTGATTGGCTACCATGCACAGCTGCACCAGATTTTGCAATCTCCGGTTTCAGTAAATCAACCCCAAAGTGGAAAACAGGGCAAGCTGACGCTGTCGCCTATTGTATTAAAGAAAAAGTAGATTGGTCGCGCACCATGGAAGGAAGAACTGTAGAATAGTTACTTTATTGTCAATGTGCCAAAGGACGTTACAGGAACATTGGTAGACTGGTTTTACACGGATAACTTGTGCTTGTTCACAACCTATGGTGGGTGGAGCTCAGGATTACCTGGTGTTGGCATAAACTGTCCATGGAGATAGCAGCCGGAAGTCGCACTAAAGCCCTGTACACAAGGGCTGAATGTTGGGAGACCTCAGCCGATTCAATAAAAACCAGCCTACATTCGGCATGTGTAAGTCAGCCGGTCCGACAGAACCCGGCCATTTGCTGGAAAACCAGCAGCTGACCAGAGTGTTTTGGTAGGGGGCCACCCCCCTGTCGGAACACGACAGCTCAGCAGAGGAGATTGCTATACCAACGTCTGGATTTTTAGTACAGTGGCTCCAGCTGGAGCTGTCAGTAGGTGTGTTTTTCAACCCAGCAGGTTGAACAAAAAACTTGGTGTGTACCAAGCTTAAGTGCTTTAGATGGAGACAAGTACACACTATAGAAGGATAAGCTTTCATATCGTTTTAAAACCATTTTAATTCCAGGAATGTCTGCCAAGTACCCCATTTGTGGCACTATGTAAATTGTTTTGGTGGTGGCAAATTCCATTGCATTTTTATATTGCACATTTGATAATTTTGTTAAATGTTTTTTTGTTTTTGTTTTTTTGTTTTTAGATGATGATGTTGACCTAGAGGCTCTTGTGAATGATATGAATTCTTCTCTGGACAGTTTGTACTCTACATGCAGCAGGGTATCGGAATCTGTGCCACTTCTTAAAAATGGACAGCTTAATCAAAGCCAGCTATCAAACTCAGGAACCAACAATCTTCCGTCCACGCAACAGAGACAGAAGATGCAACGCTCCCAACCAATGCAAATACAAGCAGTCAGGTTGTAAACCTAATGAGCATGTTTCATTTAGGGTTTTCTTGACATGTCTTCATCGGTATATTTAGTGTTTGGTGCAGTGTTTTTTGTTTTTTTTTTTTGTGGAAAACTAAATGAAGAGAAAATAAAATGTACCTAGAACAATTTTCTGTTAGTGACCTTTTGCCACAGAAGTAAAAATAAAACAAAACAAAGGTACCCTGTAAAAAGCTTAAAGTAGACCTATAGGCCAAATTTTGTGTTTTTCATTTTGAACTGGGGGAGGGTTGAGACCTGTCTTTATTTATGTTTCTTCTGTGTTCCGGTTTTGGCTATATGGGTATAAATCTCTCCAATGGAAGTAAGGAAATCCCTGCAAATTAAAGGGGTTGTAAGGTCAGAAGTTTTTTTAAAAAGCCTTGTGTGCAGTGGCCCCCCTAATACTTACCGGAGCCCCTTCTCTGTCCAGCGATGTCCACGAGTGTCTTGGCCCCGCCCCCTCTCCCTCCTGATTGGCTGAAACACAGCGGTGCCATTGTCTCCTGCTGCTGTCAGTCAGGTTAGCCTATGAGGAGATGGGGGGGTGGGGCCAAAACCGCAGTGTCTGGACACACAGAGCTGCAGCTTACTGTGAGGACACTCAACAGGAGCGAGGGACCCGAGAAGGAGGATCTGGGCTGCCCTGTGGAAATCCACTGCAACAGAGCAGGTAAGTATAACATGTTTTTATAGATAAGACTTTACAATCACTTTACGGGAATACCTTGGGGGGTCCTGCTATTGGACAGGGTCGGTTCTAGCCCATCTGATGTGGGGTGCAGTTGAAAGATGGGAGGTCAGCAGTTTGCACAAAGTCCCTGATGCTCTTCTGGGGTCCCTGAGCGGCGCTCCTGGCGCCTCTTCCCACTCAGGGCACTCGTGCGTGCACGCTCCTGTGGCCATTAACAGACAGCAGGACTCTGCCCCGCCCCATTGGATTGCTGCTGTCAATCAAATCCAATCGGGACCCAAGAAACTGGCTGGAGCTGGTGTGCTTAAGCTCGTCCCTGGAAAGACCGGGTTCAGGCAAGTAAAAGGGGGGGCTCTGAGGGGCTGCTGCATAACGGGGTGAGAGAGAACTGTATTTGCACAGCGGTCTTTCAAATGCTTTTTTTGGGGGGGGGGGGAATTAACTTCAATGAATGAAAAAAAATAAACGGTAAAGTTGGCCCAATTTTTTTTTTTTTTTGTATAATGTGAAAGCTGTTAATCACAATTCTCACGATTCTTGGTGTATCATTTTATCCAGAATCGTGCAGCGCTAGTACTTGGCGATTTAAAAAAGGAATCGGTGCATCCCTAGTAAATACTTAAAACGCCACGCTATAAAATTGTGCATGCCTGTGGAATGGTGACAAACTACAGTAATCTCAGGCAACACTTTGAAAGCCTTTGCAGGTCACCATTTTAGGGTTAAACTGGAGTACTGGTGCTAGAATTATTGCTATCACTCTGCTGCAATACCTCACATGTGTGGTGCAATCACCTTTTACGTGTATGTGGGATCCACGCATGTGTTCGCATTTGTGTGTGAGCATGAGGGGCAAGGGTGCTTTTAAAATTTATAGATATATCACAAAGGGGTAAAAATGATCTGGCAGCTGTATAGCTGCTCAGATCACTTTTTACATTAAAGAGCATCACTATCTTTTAAAGGGAGGGAAAAACAAAACCTAGCAGTGTCATGAGTGCAGCTATAGCCATGACCCTGGTAGAACCACTGAAAACCAGAGGACGTACGAGTATGTCCATTTGTGGGAAGTGGTCAAAGTTAAATTCTTCCTTACTGTAACTTTTTACTTGTAGCCAATAATACAAAAATTGTTCTCATTGTAAAGATTTTTGCTTCAAAATTGTAAAGCGGACTCATAACCTGCCCAAATAGTAGAGCTAGACACTTTACTTTTGGGCAATCGATGACATTGGCAAAAAGGGGTGTAAATGAAAACTGTCTTGGTGTTTCCTTCTACTAGACTATCTTTTTACCATTTTACAATAAGCAGCCAGCTTCCAGGGAGTATAAAGCATTGCAGTGTAAGGGTAGAAAGTGTCATTTTCAGCAATCTAATAATTTAACCACTTAAGTCCCGGACCATTTTGGCTAGTTGATGACCAGGCCCCTTTTTGCGATTCGGCACTGCGTGGCTTTAACTGACAATTGCGCGGTCGTGCGACGTGGCTCCCAAAGAAAATTGACGTCCTTTTTTTCCCCACAAATAGAGCTTTCTTTTGGTGGTATTTGATCGCCTCTACGGTTTTTTATTTTTTGTGCTATAAACAAAAATAGAGCGACAATTTTGAAAAAAATGCAATATTTTTTACTTTTTGCTATAATAAATATCCCCCAAAAAGTATATAAAATTTTTTTTTTTCCTTAGCTTAGGCCGATACGTATTCTTCTATATATTTTTGGTAAAAAAAATCGCAATCTGCGTTTATTGATTGGTTTGCGCAGAAGTTATAGCGTTTACAATATAGGGGATCATTTTATGGCATTTTTATTCATTTCTTTTTTTTTTACTAGTAATGGCGGTGATCAGTGATGTGTTTTTTTTTTTTTTTTTTTTTTTGTGACTGTGACATTATGGCGGACACATCAGACACTTTTGACACATTTTTGGGACCATTGTCATTTTCACAGCGATCGGTGCTATAAAAATGCACTGGTTACTGTGAAAATGACACTGGCAGTGAAGGGGTTAACCACTAGGTGGCGCTAAAGGGGTTAAGTGTGCTCTGATCAGTGTTTCTAACTTGGGCTCTGTGTGGACATGACACCGATCTCCACTCAGAGTACACGGAGCCGAGATCCGTGTCATTAGGCAGAGCAGGGAGATGCTTGTTTACACAAGCATCTCCCTGCTCTATGCCTCCGTGAGACGATCGCGGTGACCCCCGCGGCGATCGAGTCGTGGGAGCCGCGGTCCGACTCATGGGGAAGGTAGCGGGGTCGCGAGCGTGACCCCCCCACATCGGGCAGTTAAAGGGGACGTACAGGTACGTTGATGTGCCTGTACGTGCCATTCTGCCGACGTATATCTACTGGAGGCGGTCCTTAAGTTCTTAAAGTATAACTAAAGGCAAATATTGTATTGTCCCCAGAGAAGTAATCGTGGGGATATCTTCCAATGGGCAAACTAGTTCTGGTGACCTGGGGGGAGGTCCCCTATGAATTGGCAGGGATTTCCTTTCCTGTTTGGCTATGGGACAGAAAGTAGAGGAAAATCTCAGCAATGGGACAGAGATGGAAGAAAATTTGAGTTGTAACCTTCCCTTGCTCTATCAAAAATGAATAAAGTTTAGCCTATAATTCTACTTTAAGGCATTTTCAATCAAAAATGTGCTACTAGGAAGGTACTATGTAGGAAGGAGTGCAAGATTTTAAAGACACACAAAGGTGTGAGGTGTTATTATTTTTCTCAATAGTTACATGATTGTATGAGAAACTAGGAAGTACCCTGGGCAGCTTGCCTGTAGGAAGGAAGTACAAGCTGGTGGCAAGATCATTGGTATATTTTGAAAAGGAATAAAAATGGGTACAGAATATGAAGTTAGAGGAACTAAATAGGGATGCACCAATATATCGATCGCCGAAAATTAAATTATTGGCCAAAAATAGGCCTATCAACGTTTTGCCGATAATAAGAAAAGTGCCAAAAATGGCATGCTGCGCCCTATTGACGCCCGTGCAAAAAATGCTGCACCCCCTCCCCCATTGATTTCAGTGCAAAAACATTGCATTTAACATTTTATTTAAAAAAACTGTCCATTTCAGTTTTTGGCCACGTGCATTGTGAATTTTCAATTCAGTAAACCACTAGAACAAAACCTTTTTCAGCCAAGGAAGCTGTCTTGGCCTCTGATCTTCAACTGCCATGGAGCTGCACAATGTGATCTGTTATGACACCAGCCATTTCATGGTTTGACAGTTGGCATTCCCCGGCATGCTGGAAATCTTTTTGGAAACTATTCAATGAGTTAAGTTCAGTTTTAGGGCCAGTTCACACCAGACGCAGTTCCGTGTGCTTTTTTTTTTCTGCACAAAATTCATGCACAGTGTTTTCCATGTATTCCAATGGCTGTAGTTGGCTCTAGTTTGCACCATGCAGTCAGTTTCTGTTCAGATTCTGCTCCGGAAACTGACTGGATGGTGTGAACTAGAGCCAACAAGAGCCGTTGGAATACATGGAAAACACTGTGCATGCATTTTTAGTGCAGAAAAAATGTGCACAAAACTGTACAGAACTGCATCTGGTGTGAACTGGCACTTAAAGGCGTTTACCTTTGGGAACACCTGATTTTTAGGGTGCAACATGTTCCCAGTGCTGCTGCCCCCCGTGGCAGCAGTATGGGGAGAAGTTCCCCATACTAGCTTTCATGGTTTGAAAACAGTGGGGCTTCGCCCACACGGTCCCGTCATTCATACATGCAGCTCTGTGTGTCCGAACGAACTACCATAGGATAAAAAGTCCAAAATGCAGCGCTTCAGTGAAAAAAATATTTTTATGTATGTAAATGGCAACCTCCAAACTTGATAGGCAGGTCATATCCAGGTTCATCAATACCAGAAAGACATCAGGACTCACAAAAAGATGGATATATTGTGCGATCACCAACCCAACCCAATGTAAGGAAAAAAACAATAGTTGCCTCTGATGATATCCACATAGGAGGAAACATGTCAGGCTGGCCGCTGAGTTTTTTTATGTCATGATGTTCCTTTTTACCTGTAAGTATACTACAATAAATATCGTGTTTTACCTCTACAAGCTTCACTATTGCTTTTTTTCCTTACATTGGGTTAATATCCTGTTGGTGATCGCACAATATATCCATCTTTTTGTGAGTCCTGATGTCTTTCTGGTATTGATGAACCTGGATAATTCTATGACCTGCCTATCATCAAGTTTGGAGTGTGCCATTTGAATCCATTACTGACCTCTTGCATCATATGATTACATCGCTTGTTTTCATATTTTTCTGGTAAGCAGATTGATAGCACGTGGGTGTGGTGTGCTTTTCCTTTGCACATTGAAGTTTGGTGGCGGCTCTACATCATATTTACTTCATATTGAATTTCATATGGACTTGTATTTATTTATATTATACATACACATACACTCTGGGTATGGAAAGTTTTCAGACCCACTTAAATTTTTCTCTTTGTTATATTGCAGCCATTTGCTAAAATCATTTAAGTTCATTTTTTCTCTTTTTCGTCCATGTACTGACACAGCTCTAATACTGAAACACGTGGGTGTATGTCCCTGCTCGCAGGAGAAGATCTAGGCAGAATGTTAGATGTTAGAAACATACATTCTAGAAAAAAACAGAGCTGAACAGCCCCGCCCAGGGGGGCGGTCCCGCCAGACATAACTGGGGCTGCAGGTAGGAGGGTTTTTTTCTGCCTAGAAGTGGCTCTCTCAGGAGCCAGTCTCCTGGAAGATTTTATTTTTATTCCTTTGGGCATTTTTTATTTTTGAGACCAACTGTCGGCTGGGCAACAGGTTGGGTACACTGGTATCCTCGTAGTCTTCCCTGTCCGACCATTGAGCATGCTGATCCTCGCCTTGTGTGCGTGAGACTCAGTTCACGACATGCCCCATGACTCCAGGGGTGGCTTTTATGCTCCAGCGGTCCTCACAAGACTGAACAGTACCTGCTGTATCTTTCGCGGTGGACCGGGCCGACAGCTACTCAGTACTACTCTGTGATGGGTCTGTCTGAAACAAGCCAGTGGGTCCCTATGGGACGGGTAAGTAGTCTCTTCTGCTTCAGGTGAGTATATGCTGGCTGTGTTTCTCTGTCTGGGGGGTTTCTCCCTGTCTCCCCCCGGTTATGCTGCTCTCTGCACCCTGTACTGGCGCTGTGCTGTGTGGGGGTACTTGGGGGTCGCTCTGGCCTGGCGGGGGGCACTCATGTCTGTGTGCTGGGGCTGTGAGGTGTGAGTGTTTGGAGAAGCCACTAGCTGCCATGGCTTTTACTGTTTAAGCTGCGCTCGGCAGCCATCTTGCCGCGGATCAATGGCGCTGCTTACACGCGGCTGGCGGCCATTTTCGTGAAGCTGCGGCGCTTTCGGTTTTGGCCGAATCTCCTCGCACTCTCCTCAGACTTCACTCGCGCTGGCAGCGCAGTGACATACAGCAGAGTTGAGTGGTCCTTACAAGGGTTGGTGAGTCCTCTTGGTATCCCCGCCTCAGCACAGCCAGTGGCTGGACTGCATTATTCACTTTATAGTGTATAAGGTGTCAGAGGGTGGCAAATATGGAGTCTGGTTCACCTGCTTCCCCACTCTTGTCAGAGGTAACTGGCAGTGCTCCAGCACCTGCGGTCCCTATAGACCAGTTATCGGCAGTCCTGAAAAAAAATTCTTGTCAGGACGGAAGCGGTGGGCGAGCAAGGGAGCTATAAAACGCCCCCTCCCCACACAATCTCACACATGGGGAGTGCTCTGATTCAGATATGGGCCTAGCTGCTGCTGCTCAGGACCCTAGCTCTGAATATTTTAATGTTTTTGAACAGGACATTCCTTGTGAGGAAGACACCAGTTCTGAGTCAATAAATGACAGGGCGCTTGTAAGTGAGCTCATTGATGCTGTGAGGGACACTCGCAAGCTGGATGCTGTGGCTGAGGTACCTCAGGCGGACACTTTCTGCTTTGGTTCTTTTCAAGCTTTTCTTTTACACAGCTTCCTCACTGTTTCCTCACATGCTGCGTCGAGAGCAGCATGGATGATACAGTGGTACACAGTGCCCCCCCCCCCCCTGGTCGGTGCAGCATGGTGGGGGGTGGGGACTTTATTCATTTATTTATATAGTCCCTGTGAGCCTTCTGTGTGATGTCTCTGAGGCAACAACAGAGTTTCTGCACCTGTGGTTTCCCGCCATTTCCTGGGGAACGCTCTGAGCTCTGACAGAACCACTGTCTGCGGTGTCAGGTTACCTTTTTACCTGCATGCTGCTTCTGCAGCACATTTAAGCAGGTTGGAATGATAACAGAGAAGATTATGTGCCTCGGCGCCATAATGAAAACTTTATCTTATAACTCTACACTGGATACATTCAGTGTATGTATGTGTTATTGATCTGTGTCTGCGCGGGTTTCCTCCCACATTCCAATGCTGTGTCTTCAGTGCCATACACGATATAAACATACACAATATGTTTATACACGACTCTAAATACATTAACAATATATGTATGTATTATACACTCTGGGTTGGCGTGGGTGTCCTCCGGGTGCTCCGGTGTCCTCTCACGGTATGTGCGTTTCGGCTCTCTGCACAGTATAAACATGTTCAATATGTTTATTGCACATGCTATAAATACTTATAGTATATGTATGCTGTCTGCGTGGGTTTCCTCCCACACTCCAAGGGTAATGCTCAGCATAACCATGTGCAATATGTTTAATCACAAGCTATCATTCCTACACGGTATCTGTGTGCTGTCTCCGTGGGTTTCTTCCGGGTGTTCCGGTTTCCTCCCTCTGACGGTATGGGCGCCTTTGGCTATCTGCACAGTTTAAACATGTTCCATATGTTTATCACGCATACTATAATACCTAGGCGGTATGTGTATGCAGTCTGAATCTTGTGCGATTTGATTATCCATATGCTAACATACCTACATGGTATGTGTGTGCAGTCTGCGTGGGTTTCCTCTGGGTCCTCCGGTTTCCGCCCACACTACATGACATGCCCGCCTTCAGTGCCATACACAGTATAAACATACACGTTATATTTATACACAACACTAAAATACATTCACAGTAGATGTATGTATTGTATTCTCTGGGTCTGCGTGGGGTTCCTCCGGGTACTCCGGTTTCCTCCCACACGCCAACGGTGTGCGCATCTTCGGCGCTGTGCACACACAGACATGTTCAAAATGTTTATCACACATACTATAGTACCTACACGGTATGCGATCTGCATGGGTTTCATCCGGGTGCTCCGGTTTTTCCCCCGCGCTCCAATGGTGTGTGCATTTTCAGCGCTATGCACAGCATAAACGTGCAATTTGTTTGCATGCTAACATGCCTACACGGTTGTGTACGCAGTCTGCGTGGCTGGTTTCCGCTTACGCCCCAATGAGGTGCGCGCCTTTGTCGCTGGCACAGTATAAACGTGTTTTAATATGTTTATCCACACTTTCTAAACTACATACGCCGTATGTGGTTGTACTATGCTCTTTGGGGCTGAGGGGGTTTCCTCCCATGCTCTAAATGTGCGTTTTGACGCAATACACAGTATAAACTATGTGTTTGTACAATCAGCACTTATCAATGGAGCAGAAGCGCTGGCTTGGACTGTGTTCGCCATGCCGAGGTTAGCGTTGCGCCTGCGTCTCTCTGGCATTCCTGAAGCTCAATGACTAAGCAAAAGCCTCTGCTTCATCTATCAGTCGACCAGGTGCACTGCAACTGCTTTAGCCTCTAGGGTCTCTGTGTCCGGGGTGGGTCTGCGCCACCTGTAGAGGCTGAGTTACTGGTCCACTGACCGAGTTTCTAGGGAAGCTCTGTCAGGTTGCCTTTCTTGTAATGCAAAAAATATTGCGCAACCCAAGACAAAGCAATAAAGTGAATGAAACAATAATAATAAATGCTTCAAAGGACTCCTAAAAAGCAATGGTGTGAATGCTCCTAAAAAGCAATGGTGTGAATGCTCCTAAAAGATAGACAAAAATTGTATGTGTATGTCTGATATAAGTAAACTTCAAATACATATAATGGAATTAAGTGAAAACCAAAAAATTAGCAACACATAAAATTTCCTTAAAAGAATGGGCTATGGCCAGAGAAGCGAAGGTGCCAATCGTCCTCAGTTTCTTCTTTTCAGCAGGTAATAAGGACTCACAATCAGGTATAAGATGTCTGCTTACCAGATTTGATGGACCCCCATTACAGGGATCAAATGGGCTTGGTAGACACGATTACTCCCGACATCTAGTAAAGGGAAACATACTCCTCGAGATCCTATGCTCCTCTGCTGCACCGTGTTCAAAAATCCTCCCAGGTTAAGGTAAACCAAAACAAGAGCACCGCTCATATGGCATAAAAGGGATAAGAACAAAAAAACTTCATGGTGCAGAAGCGTTAAAAGGAATTCCCCTTTATTGTATAAAAATGATAGTACTGACATCCACAGATTTGAAAAAATTAGAGATCGCACTTTCTTGGCCAACAATTGAGGCACCCCGTAAGCCGGGGCCTCCCTTGTCCGATACATTGCGAGGTCTCCTTGGGTTTATCATACCCATCCCGCTGCAGGACGGTCCGGTCGGCCGTGTGCATTCCAGGGGAAGGGTCCTTACATCGGAGGCATTTTCACCTCCTTTACCGGATGTGGGGCACCGGATGTGGACCTTTTTAGCCTCTCGACTCACTCACAAGATGTAGAGATTCGTGGCCAGGTCCAGGGATCCCTGGGCAGACGCGTGGGGGCAGTATCGCCTGATGTATGCTTACCCTCCGCAACTGTTTTTGCCTCGCCTGCTTCGCAGAGTAGTGGTCGAGGCCATTCCGGTGATCCTCATTGCTCCGGGACGGCGACATTGGAACGCCGATCTAGTTCGGCCACTCGCAGACGTTCCTTGGTGACTGCCTATTTGGGTGGACCTTCTGTCTCATGGTCCCCTACCTCATCCTTCTTTACGGTCCTTGGCACGGCTGTTAAAGCCAGGTGCTGAGGGACTGAGGTCTCTCTGATTCGGTCATCTCATCTGTTGTGGCACGGAAAGCTTCCTCCAGAAAGGTCTCTCACCGTACCTGGAAAGCTTACATCGCTATGTGCGAGGAGCTTGATGGCGTATTCCGTTGCCAAGATTTTGCTGTTCTTACAGCGTGGTGTGACCCAAAAGCTGGCCTTGCGTACCATCGAGGGTTGGATTTCGGCCCGGGCTGTCTTTTTTCAACGACCGCTAGCGGGCCCTTCCTTGATTAGCACCTTTATGCAGGGGGTTCGCCATGTGACCCCCCCCCTGTCAAGCCTCCTCCCCCTCCTTGGGATCTGACTTGGGTGCTCTCGGTTCTCCAAGAACATCCCTTTGAAAATATTAGGGAGATTCCTCTCTTGACCTTGTCCCAGAAGGTGGCTTTCTTGGTGGCCATTACTTCTGTTCGACGGGTGTCGGAGTTGGCGGCCTTGTCCCGCAAGTCGCCTTACTTGGTCCTTCATAAGGATAAGGCGGTGTTGCGCCCACGACTGTCTTTCCTTTCAAAGGTGGTCTCGGCCTTTCACCTTAATGAGGACATTGTTTTTCCATCCTTGTGTCCTCACCCATCGCATCCCTGAGAGTTTGCGCTTCATACATTGGATGTGGTACGAGCCTTACGGGTGTACCTGTCTGCTACTGTTTCCATTCGGAAGTCTGACTCACTGTTTGTGTCTGTCTCTGGTCCAAAACAGGGCCAAGCGGTGTCGTCTGATCCACCTACAAAAAGGTGGCAGACAGACCGTTATACAGGCCTATGCCCTTAAGGGGCAGGCGCCTCCCTTTCCGGTTATGGCGCATTCCACCAGGGCAATTGGTGCTTCCTGGGCTTTCCGACATAAGCGTCGGTTGCACATATGTGCAGGGCGGCGACCTGGTCGTCCGTTCATACCTTTCTTTTTCGTACATCACGGGACACAGAGCGACTTAGTCATTACTAATGGGTTATATAGTTTACCTTCAGGTGTTGGCACTGGCCAATTCCAAACCGGAAGTACCCTCCCCTATATAAGCCCCTCCCACCCGGGAGCACCTCAGTTTTTTGCCAGTGTCTAAGGTGTTGGCCAAAGAGTAACATGTGTTTTCACTGGGCTTGCGTACAGGTTCTTTTGGGCCTTAGTAAGCTGTTCCGGATCCCACCAAAAAAGCTTCATAGCTAAACGGTCGGTACCCGGGCCTTGCAGCAGAAGAGCAAGGTTTTGCCTGTAATGCTTCTCTTAGGAGGGCTGGACCCTGGGATCCAGAGCTCTGGTCATACCCACGACCAAGACGCTGTCTGTGCAGGGTGCTATACAGGTCCAGGGGAGTGGAATCCTTGGGAACCCGGTCCCTGAAGGTTTAATTACAATGCCTGCCGTGATAGGTGAAGTTTGGACTTTTGTGGACCAAACAAAGTCCTGCGGCGGGGATCAGGTAAGTGGGGGCCCTCAGGAACTTGGTTCTATTGGGGGACCCCCAAGCCTAATTTGTCTTTCTGTCTGTTACCTAACGGTATTCCCGCTAAATATCTGTGTTTGCCTATAACTACTGAAAATGTAAAATTTTAATAGTAGTCAAGAAAAAAAAAAAAAAAAACAGGGACCGCGGTACCTGTGTTAAACCACTAGAGGCCGCTGTAGTCCATTTTTCTTGTAAATGTGGATCTTTGGTTTTCTCAACTCAAAAGATCCAGGCAGCTGGTAAGTTTCTCTGAGGGAATCCACTTCCTCTGCCCTGTTGCTGCGTTCATCCACCGCACAGGCCCTCCGGCAAAAAGGGCCCTGGCTCCTAGTCCTCTGTTGGTTTTCGAAAAGGGCGCCATTGGCGCACGGGCGCGCGCGCGGGCGCGTGCACGCGCCTCCTATGAAAAAAAAGGGGCGGGGCGGGTGGATGACGCTCGATGCGCGCCGCGGCGCTTCTGCGCATGTGCGGGCGTCCCAGCATGGTTAAAAGACACAGTACAAGTGTCAGCTGCATGCAAACAGAGCTAGCAACAAACAGTGGCACACAGAGGCGGTTGATGCAGGCATCCCCATAGAAAGGCACTTTAGTGGACACCAGCTGGTATATAGCAGCACCTGTGTTAGACTATTACCAGCAAAAATTGGTGTATGACGACGGGAATACCTCAGCTTTGTGCTTAAGGGATATGTCGTCCAGACGCTCCGGAAATAGATCTTCCAGGAAGCCAAAGGGGTCTCCATCGGGCTCTGAGGATATTGGGCATGCTTGCACTGCACCAATCTCCCCTGAGAATGCAGAGGTCAGTAGCCGTAGAAACCCCGCAGGAATGCCTGGTGCTGCGGCTGTCCCCAGTCCACCAGCTCCTGTATATATAACAGAGGAGGTTTTATCCTCAACTCTGGGAGGATTGGAAGAGAGATTAACAGCATTGATCGCTGCTTCCCTGTCACAGGAAAAGCGCGTCCGATCTCCGTCTCCTCCTTCAGAGTGCCTGTTAGTGGAGGAACAGCCCCACACAGAGATCGACCTACCTGAAGGGGATCAGGATGAGGTTGATTCACTTATAGAGGAATCAACAGTGGAAGAACCTTTCTCAGCTTCTCAGGCTGAAAGATTATGGGTTCAGTCTCTGACTAACATGGTCCGATCAGCATTTAAAATGCCTCTGGCGGAACCACCATCCACTACGGTTTCCTCGCTGGGGTCGCTAAAAGCTCCCCAGGCGGTCTGTTCCTTCCCAATCCACCCTTTATTAGAAGGGCTTATTTACCAGGATTGGGAGCATCCTGATAAAATATTTGCTCCCCCCAAGAGATTTCCGGTGATCTATCCCATGGAGGATAAGTTCATAAGAAAATGGAGGGTCCCTATAGTGGACGCAGCCATCTCTTCTGTTAACAAATCACTGACATGTCCAGTAGATAATGTTCCAATGTTCAAAGACCCAATAGATAAAAAATTGGAGTCTTTACTAAAATCTGCTTTCTCTACAGCAAGTATGGTGACACAACCTGCGGTAGCAGCGATTGGAGTCTGCCAAGCAGTGAAAGATCAGTTGAAACAAGTCTTAAGGGACTTACCAGATCAGCAGGCTCATGCCCTAGCTGACCTGCCTAGAGCCTTGTGTTTTGCGGTGGACGCCATAAAGGATACAATCCAACAGGCCTCCCGCTTTACGCTGTCTATAGTACATATGCGTAGGCTTCTGTGGCTCAAAAACTGGTCTGCTGAAGCTCCCTGTAAAAAACTGCTGGTTAGCTTCCCATTTCATGGAGAACGCTTATTTGGAGAAGATCTGGACAAATATATCCAGAAAATTTCTGCCGGTAAAAGTTCACTCTTACCGGTTAAGAACAAGGGTAGAAGTCCTTCTTTTAAGAGGCCTACCTCTCCAGTCCCGGGCACATCGGCTGGGAAGCAGTTCCGACGGCCTCCGCGGTCAAATTCAGGGGGCAGAAATCAGGGACAATCACAGGGTAACAAGAAGCCCTGGATCAAGAGAGGTACAAAACCTCCCCCTAAGGCATGAAGTATTGCCCCCGCTCAATCGGGTGGGGGGAAGACTTCAGTTGTTCACAGAGACCTGGCGGGACACCATCAGAGACAGATGGGTGCTCTCCGCAGTAAGTCTGGGATACAAGCTGGAGTTAAAAGGCACTCCTCCTGCCCAATTTATGAGGTCAAACGTGCCAAGAGATCCCCAAAAGAGAGGATCCCTCCTTCTGGCACTAGAACAACTATTGCTCCAAGGGGTAATCATGAAGGTTCCCCTGGAAGAAAGCGGATTCGGGTTTTACTCGAACCTTTTCACAGTCCCCAAACCAAATGGGGACGTGAGGCCCATATTAAATCTAAAAGGGCTAAACAAGTTCCTAAATATCAGGACCTTTCGGATGGAGTCGATCCGATCAGTGGCCACCGCCCTACAAGGGCAGGAATGGCTAGCCTCGATCGACATAAGGGATGCTTATCTGCATATTCCCATCTTTCCGGCCCATCAGAAATTTCTACGCTTTGCAGTAGAAGGGCGCCATTTTCAGTTCAGAGCCTTACCTTTCGGTCTGGCCACAGCACCACGAGTGTTCACAAAAATTCTGGCCCCATTATTGGCCAATCTAAGAACACAGGGTGTAACGATAATGGCATATCTAGACGACCTGCTACTAATAGACCACTCAGTGGAAAAGCTGGAAGTAGCTATTCACAAGACAATCGAGTATCTGGAATATCACGGTTGGATTATCAACCGGGACAAGTCAGCTCTAAGACCAGTCAAAAGTCTGGAATACTTAGGGCTAAGGCTGGATTCAAATCAGAGAAAGATTTTCTTACCTCCAGAGAAGGTGTCGTCTTTAAGAAATTTGACCCACTTAGTGGGTACAAAAAGAAAACCATCCATACGTCTCTGCATGAGGCTGCTGGGAAAGATGGTGGCTTCATTCGAAGCGGTACCCTACGGTCAATTCCATTCAAGGAATTTGCAAAGGGCCATACTGTCAGCCTGGAACAAAAAAGTTCAGGCTTTAGACTTACCAATGTCCCTGTCCCCTTCCGTTCGCAAGAGCCTCCATTGGTGGTTGGTGCCCCAGAATCTGGAAAGGGGGAAACCCTTCAGTCCGGTTTCTTGGAAGGTGGTCACTACAGATGCCAGCCTCATCGGCTGGGGGGCAGTGCTGGAGCAATGGTCTCTCCAGGGCAGGTGGTCAGAAGCAGAAAAGGCCCTGCCCATCAATCTCTTAGAGATACGAGCAGCCCGGTATGCCCTAGTAGCATGGACATCCAAACTCCAGGGGTCCCCTGTCAGAATTCAATCAGACAATGCCACGGCAGTGGCATATATCAATCATCAGGGTGGCACCAAAAGTCGTGCAGCCCAGAAGGAAGCAAATTGCATCCTGGAGTGGGCAGAAAGATATGTCCCAGCCATATCCGCGGTTTTCATCCCAGGAGTGGAAAGAGCGGAGTTTCTAAGTCGCCAACAATTATGCCCGGGGGAATGGTCTCTTCACCCCAAGGTTTTCCAGGCAATATGCCAGCGGTGGGGAACACCGGATGTAGATCTGCTAGCATCCAGATTCAACGCAAAGGTGGACAGGTTTGTGTCTCGCACAAGGGATCCCCTAGCTTGCGGCTCGGATGCCCTAGTGTTCCCTTGGGATCGGTTCAAGCTGATATATGCATTCCCACCGCCACAATTGTTACCACGATTACTCCGCAGAATCAGGGTAGAAAAGAAACCAGTGATTCTGGTGGCTCCAGCGTGGCCCCGAAGGGCATGGTACGCGGAGATTGTAAAAATGTCAGTGAGGAGTCCTTGGACCCTCCCACTTCGTCCGGACCTGCTGTCGCAAGGACCGATATACCACCCTTCCTTACCAGCCCTAGGTTTGACGGCCTGGCTATTGAAGCCCACATTCTGAAAAAGAGAGGGCTCTCTAATTCTGTGGTATCTACCATGATCAATGCCAGGAAACCGGTATCCAGGCAGATCTATTATAGGATCTGGAAAGCGTACATTACGTGGTGTGAGACCAAGAAATGGCATCCACGTAAGTACATGATAGGGAGGATTCTGGACTTCCTACAGTGAGCTGTAGATAGGAAGCTGGCCTTGAGTACTATCAAGGGTCAGATTTCGGCCTTGTCAATATTTTTTCAAAGGCCCTTGGCTTCGCATTCACTAGTCAAAGCCTTTATACAAGGAGTGATGCGTATTAGCCCTCCGGTTAGTATTCCCATATGTCCTTGGGACTTAAACCTGGTGCTGTCGGTTCTACAGAAACAACCGTTTGAACCATTACAACACATTTCCTTGGTTCTTCTCACCAGGAAATTGGTTTTCTTAGTAGCCATTTGTTCGGCTAAAAGAGTGTCGGAATTAGCAGCTATGTCCTGTAAGGAGCCATATCTGGTTGTCCATAAGGACAGAGTAGTATTACGTCCTCATCCAGCCTTTCTTCCTAAGGTGGTATCGAGGTTTCATTTGAACCAAGATGTGGTTCTTCCTTCTTTTTTCCCCAAACCTAGCTCAGTAGAGGAAAAGTTATTACATTCTTTGGATGTGGTAAGAGCAGTTAAAGCTTATCTAAAAGCCACTGCTCAGATTCGCAGAACGGATTCTTTGTTTGTTCTGCCGGAAGGCCCCAGAAGGGGTCAGGCAGCATCAAAATCTACTTTAGCCAAGTGGATTCGACAGGTCATAATACAAGCCTATGGCTTGAGAAAGAGACCGCCTCCGTTCAAAGTTAGGGCGCACTCCACAAGAGCGGTTGGAACTTCATGGGCAGTGCATCACCAGGCCTCCCTGGCTCAAGTATGTAAGGCCGCAACATGGTCTTCGGTACACACGTTTACTAGATTCTATCAGGTAGACGTCAGAAGTCAGGAGGATGTCGCCTTTGGGCGCAGTGTGTTGCAGGCCGCAAAAGATCCTCATGCCTGATGGCGCCCAGCTTATGTACCCCCCCCTCATTTGGCATTGCTTTGGGACGTCCCATTAGTAATGACTAAGTCGCTCTGTGTCCCGTGATGTACGAAAAAGAAAAAGGGATTTTTATAACAGCTTACCTGTAAAATCCTTTTCTTGGAGTACATCACGGGACACAGAGCTCCCACCCCTCTTTTTGGGACACTTATTGCTTGGCTACAAAACTGAGGTGCTCCCGGGTGGGAGGGGCTTATATAGGGGAGGGTACTTCCGGTTTGGAATTGGCCAGTGCCAACACCTGAAGGTAAACTATATAACCCATTAGTAATGACTAAGTCGCTCTGTGTCCCGTGATGTACTCCAAGAAAAGGATTTTACAGGTAAGCTGTTATAAAAATCCCTTTTTTCTAAGTTCTATAAGGTTGATGTGGCTGCATCTTCGGATGCTTCCATCGGCCGCAAGGGTTGCAAGCCGCTGTTTAAATTTGCAACTCCTCGCGTTCTGCTTGTTTGGAGTGGAGTTTGGTTTTTCCGTTACTACTGCTACCACCCTTTTCTGATACTGCTTTGGGATGTCCCACGTGTTTCAGTATTAGAGCTGTGTCAGTCCATGGACGATAAGAGAAAATGGGATTTTTGTACTCACCGTAAAATCCTTTTCTCTGATGTCCATGGACTGACACAGCACCCACCCTTCTTTAAGGTTTGTACTGCTTTGTTACGAACTGAGGTAGGAGGGTTATGCCTGGAGGGCCGCATCCCTGGGCAGGGCTGTTCAGCTCTGTTTTTTTTTCTAGAATGTATGTTTCTAACATCTAACATTCTGCCTAGATCTTCTCCTGCGAGCAGGGACATATACCCACGTGTTTCAGTATTAGAGCTGTATCAGTCCATGGACGTCAGAGAAAAGGATTTTACGATGAGTACAAAAATCCCATTTTTTGTCTTCATTAATGTACACCCAGCACCCCATATTGACAGAAAAACACAGAATTGTTGAAATTTTTTAGGATCATGTGATATTTCAGTTTTTCTTTACGTATTCAGACCCTTTGCTGTGACACTCATATATTTAACTCAGGTGCTGTCCATTTCTTCTGATCATCCTTGAGATGGTTCTAAACCTTAATTTAAGTCCAGCTGTGTTTGATATACTGATTGGACTTGATTAGGAAAGCCACACACCTGTCTATATAAGACCTTACAGCTCACAGTGCATGTCAGAGCAAATGAGAATCATGAGGTCAAAGGAACTGCCTGAAGAGCTCAGATAGAATTGTGGCAAGGCACAGATTTGACCAAGGTTACAAAAAAAATTCTGCTGCACTTGAGGTTCCTAAGAGCACAGTGGCCTCAATAATCCTTAAATGGAAGACCGTTTGGGATGACCAGAACCCTTCCTAGAGCTGGCCGTCTGGCCAAACTGAGCTATCGGGGGAGAAGAGCCTTGATGAGAGAGGTAAAGAACCCAAAGATCACTGGCTGAGCTCCAGAGATGCAGTCGGGAGATGGGAGAAAGTTGTAGAAAGTCAACCATCACTGCAGCCCTCCACCAGTCAGGGTTTTATGGCAGAGTGGCCCGACGGCACCCTCTCCTCAGTGCAAGACACATGAAAGCCTGCATGGAGTTTGCTAAAAAAAAACACCTGAAGGACTCCAAGATGGTGAGAAATAAGATTCTCTTGTCTGAGACCAAGATAGAACTTTTTGGCCTTAATTCTAAGCGTTATGTGTGGAGAAAACCAGGCAATGCTCATCACCTGTCCAATACAGTCCCAACAGTGAAGCATGGTGGTGGCAGCATCATGCTGTGGGGGTGTTTTTCAGCTGTAGGGACAGGACGACTGGTTGCAATCGAGGGAAAGATGAATGTGGCAAAGTACAGGGATATCCTGGACGAAAACCTTCTCCAGAGTGCTCAGGACCTCAGACTGGGCCAAAGGTTTACCTTCCAACATGAAAATGACCCTAAGCACACAGCTAAAATAACAAAGGAGTGGCTTCACAACCACTCCGTGACTGTTCTTGAATGGCCCAGCCAGAGCCCTGACTTAAACCCAATTCAGCATCTCTGGAGAGACCTAAAAATGGCTGTCCAACGTTTACCATCCAATCTGACAGAACTGTAGAGGATCTGCAAGGAGGAATGGCAGAGGAACCCCAAATCCAGGTGTGAAAAACTTGTTGCATCTTTCCCAAAAAGACTCATGGCTGTATTCTATCAAAAGGGTGCTTCTACTAAATACTGAGCAAAGGGTCTGAATACTTGGGACCATGTGATATTTCAGTTTTTCTTTTTTCATAAATCTGCAATAGGGCCGAGACACCTAGCCGATTAATCGACACCTAGCCGATTAATCGACACCTAGCCGATTAATCGACACCTAGCCGATTAATCGACACCTAGCCGATAAAAATTTCATAATCGATCGGCCAGTAACATGAGGTTAAAAATAAACTAAAATTAACCCTTTATAGTACAAAAAGAGCAAATTGCTACTATAAATATTAATTTCACTGTTCCACAGTAAAAAATGAATCCCTTTAAAGTAGCGATTATTTGCTCTTTTTGTACTAATTTTTGTTTTTTTAACCCCATGTTAAACCTCTCAGGCCTGGGTCACACCTCCGTGTTTTTTGGTGCTTTTGCAGAAACACACTACAGGTCATTTACATGGTTTCCTATGTCGTGGAATTATTGGTTGTTTTCAGAGCATCCAGCCTATATTTCCTGTGCTAAACATGCACACACTTTAGATTCATCTTTTTGCAATAATGCTATCTTTAAGTTTGCTAAGTTCCACTCACCATCATTCGTCCCATCATTCATCCCAAGAAAGGCAGCACCACACAGCTAGCTATGTTCTCGTCCTCAGGCCATCCCAGAGCAGACTGTCTAGCCGACGCCTCCTCAGACTTTTATTAGACGCCAAAGATCTCTTAGACAGGAGGTGATTGGCTGCAGCAACCAATCACCTCCCCCATGGGAGGGGACATCACAGGATGTCCCCTCCACACAGGAGAATGACCATACAAGGACATCCCCTTCAACAGGGTTTCCCATTGCATGAATACCACACAAGAAATATATACAATTCAATACAATAATACAATGAATACAATAACGTATGATGGCTAAAGTTGATAGGAATCCTTATTCTGCGCTATTCCATAGAATAACGCATATTCAGATTATACTATTATTGAATGGGGGAGGGAGGCTATCTGTAGACGCGCGCTACGAATCCCAATCAATGTTGATCAGACACAGCAGAGACAAGAGCACGCATCTGCCTATAACCAATGATGTCGTTGCAGAGCGAGCATATCCCCTCCAGCGATCGTCCGTGCTAATGCACAGAGGGCCCCCGTCGGTGGACAGATCCGCACGCTGCAAACATCAAACTCTAACCTCAAGACGTTTTCCCCTACCAGACGTGATTCAACCAGCCTCAGACTGCCCCAGCCAGCTCTTTAGAGCAGGCTGCGGAAGTACGAACACTGGGTGACACACTGACAATACATATTAAATACATCTTCATAAAAATCTCCAACAGTCCTCCTTTTTTTTGTCATATGCACCCCATGTGTCCATCGATGAAACTCGATCTGCTTCTTACACCTGGAAATGAATCAGTCCTTTCCATAAAAAGGAAAACACGGCTTGACATGTAGACTCTACTCTTCAGGGGCATGACTTATAAAGGAGGACACGACATGGTGAGCTGTAGTAATCGCCGATCCGTCTGTGATCCTCTGTGTCTTGTATGTGGGTCCGGTTTCGGGGAGTCTCATCAAGGAAACTCTGGTCACGCGTCAAATCAGGCAACAGGAGCACCTCGTCATGACATAGGATAGAAATAAAAACGACATGAGTATATATATTCCCACTTCCTTTTAACCACAATCCGCTGTAAAAATAAAAATTAGATCCCCAAAGATCCCCAGACCCTTAAAAGGACTCTCAACCTTCACTTAGCTACAGCTCTGGCTTCAACAATTACATGTAGAACCCTATCCTTAACGGATGAGAATTGTTCAATCGTAGCCTGAGCACCCCCCCCCCCACCTTGTACATCCAGGACACCATGCCCAGACCTGGTCGGGGTTGGTGAACAAATCCCTTCTAGCTGTCCCTGCCATTCTTAATTTCTCGCGCCATCAGATCCTCGCGATCGGCCACGAGATGAGATGCTGGGGCAGCTTCACCATCACGCATGAACCTCTTGCTTTGGGGGAATTACCTTTTTTATAAGCTGCAGATCCACAGAAGCACCAAACTAAAGTTCAAACACACTTGTGGGCTGCTTAGATACCCAAACCGACAAGAGGCAGAGCTATTAAAACTATAACCAATTTTACCCTTTAAAAATGCATTGTTCGATTCCATTGACAAGTGTCTGTTTGGAGTCTTCACCAGTCTGTCAAAACTCCTCATACCCATAACATCATAAATGCATTTACCTCTGTCATCGCTGGGGACTAAAACTTGGTGAAGACCCAGAACAGACCTAGCAATCGGTCCTGTTTGCTTTCTAAGCTAGTCAGGAAATGCACTTTAAATAATAACTTGGGATGCTTTTCATCGTTACCCTTGCTAAAATTTACTAAACAAAAATATAAATAAACAAAGATACTCCTCATTCTTTGGTGTGGTTGAGCCGCTTCTTGCAGTGGCTGGCGTGGTCTCATCCCTCAAGCTTCTTTACAACGACCCAGTCACCTGGTTGGAAAGAATGTAAACTGATTATTGTGTCGGGGTCCAGGAGGGACCCGTGAACCCTGTGATGGACATTTTGAAGTTCATGTCACAGCGATCGCACCGCCCCCATCAGCCGAGAATATAAGTGGCAGCTAATGAGGAAAGTACGACTCTGGTTTTGATTGACCTCCAAACAACCCTCATATGACAATAACCCAGACATCGGGACTGTGGTCACTGCATAACCTGTGCGTGGCTTACAATACCTGGAACCATTGTCAAAAGGTTCTTAGCATCTGGGATGGGAACCTACTTCACCAGACTGCTGCTTGCCGATTCAAATTCTATGAAAGAAAGACAGTCTTGGCACAAACTTGGTTAGAATTACAGAGGTTATTAGTTTGAAAAAAAACTGTCATTCTTACATTTATCACTTTTTCCCCCATTTTCTTCCTCCTTACAGACTGAAGGAAGAAATGCGTGGTGCAGGAAAACAATGAAATAGCCTATGATACTTTTACCTCCTTAGACTCGTATTTATCCATATGTACAGCTGTCTACATACACCTGCTCTGTGTACACACTCCTTGGACCTGAAAAATACTTATAAGCCAAATTATTACTCTATCCTTCATATTTAACCTGCAAAGAATGGTAAACAATGACATTCCTGTACATTGGTAAATTGTCAATGACATTCTTTCAAAACTGATTCAAACAAAACCCTCTGTAACCCTTACTTTTCCCGTTCCTACAAAAATACAACAGCCGCGACGCATCGGAGGATCGCTGCGGTAAGTTCGAACATATTCACGTTACTATATACAAACATTCAGATACAAATGTGGGGGAGATACTTCACGGTTTCCAAAACAAAAAAATGAAAAAACAAAAACGGCCAGAGTTCTCCCTTCACTCTTTTAGCAATAGAAAAAAATACAATGGGACAAACAGAGCAGCTCGAGAACCTTGCATGGACCAGCCATACAAAGTTCAAACAAACGGGCATGAGACTACACCTCCATCAATACACTCATCATTACAGACCTCTGAAGCCGCAGGTGAACTACATCCACTCCAGAGGGATACCCAAAATAGTATCATTGAACCACCTATGTTAATCTTTTTGGGGTTCAAAGGCCTTTGCCCCAAAACTAGGCTTCGTGCACTGTGTGACCGTCTGACTGTGGGAAGCCTCCATTCCTTCCCTTTGCACAGACCTTGTGTCCATGGCGATTCGAATCGGCTTATCGTCTTAAACCTGCGTCTAGGTTATACCGTTGCACCCATTTCGGAGAGCACCGCCCGGTGTCTTCTTATACGGTGGATTGAACTACAACCACTATCTGGTCCAGTCCCCCAACTAGAAACCCTAACCGAGGCGTCAACTCTATGGCTTGTTGTCCCAACACTTTTGGAACTACAGCAACAACCACAGATCAACCCCCGAATTAGGCCTCTACCCCTCACAGTGCATGCATACACAAGCATTTTCCGCTATACACACATACACTGCGTTGCCAGACTAAACCACACAGAACACTTACGCCAGTTTACCACCTGCAGAACAATGTGGCTGCTCTCTGTATCTAGATGATACAATAATGGTGATGCCCCCCTGTTTGCTCTCTACCCAAAACTGTATTGCAGTACAAAACTTCACAAAACTGGAACAAAATATAAAACACTTTTAAACGCTTTCCATTTTCCTTCCAAACACAAATCTCATTGGCCAACCTTTCAGACAACCCCAAGCTCCTCCCACCAACTTTCTGCTGATATATAAATGCTGAAAAAAAAACAATGTCATGCTCAGCTCTCAAAAAAACAAACTGGTTTATTTACATATCAATTGTTCAGGGAGGGGGAGGGGGGAGCCTAGCCCCAATCGCCTTGTCTATTAACCACTTAACGACCGCTCACTGTATATGTACGTCGGCAGAATGGCACAGACAGGCACAATCACGTACAGTGTACGTGATTGCCTTTGTACAGTTGGGGGGTCCGATCGGACCCCCCTCCTATACAGTGAGCGGTCGGTATTTGTTGGGGAGCGATCCGACATGAGGGGACGGCCGTTCGATTCCGGCCACCCCCCCGCGATCGCTCCCGGCGAATGGAAATGCTTCCTCTGCTGTGTAATGTAAACACAGGCAGAGGAAGCAGGAGGAAGTGATGTCATCTCTCATGCGGCGCTCACATATACCGAGCGCCGTACAAGAGAAGAGACACAGGTCAGTGCACTAACACTACACTGACACCAGGACACATAGGCACACAAATCGCCCCCCCAGGCCCCCCCAGATCACCCCCCAGCCCCCAGTCAGTGTCACTGATTGCAGTGACCATTTATTTACTGATTACTGCAATCAGTGACATTTGTGACTGTAAAAGTGTCACTACATTTAGTTTTAGGTCCAGTGTAGCCCCCTAACCCCCCCTAATAAAGGTTTAACCCCCTTGATCGCCCCCCAGGTAACCCTTTCACCCCCTATCACCGCCGTCGCTAAGCGATCATTTTTCTGATCGCTGACTTGGTGTCGGTGATGCCGATCGGTGGCCAGTAATTTTTTTTAGGTTCGCCGCAGGTTTTTATAGCGTCAGGTACCCCCATATATTATCTAATAAAGGTTTAACCCCCTAATTGCCCCTAGTTAACCCTTTCACCAGAGATCACCATATAAGTGTTACGGGTGACGCTGGTTAGTTAGTTTGCTCTTTATAGTGTCAGGGCACCCGCCGTGTATATATAACCCAATAAAGGTTTAACCCCCTGATCGCCCGGTGGGTGATATCAATTAGGTTTTAGCGTCAGAGAGGGTCTGCGTCACACCCCAGGCAGCGTCAGGTTAGTGCCAGTAACGCCAACACCCACGCGTGAAGCATACACCCCCCTTAGTGGTATAGTATCTGAACAGATCAATATCTGATCAGATCTATACTAGCGTCCCCAGCAGTTTAGGGTTCCCAAAAACGCAGTGTTAGCGGGATCAGCCCAGATACCTGCTAGCACCTGCGTTTTGCCCTTCTGTCTAGCCCAGGCCACCCAAGTGCAGTATCGATCGATCGCTGTCACTTACAAAACACAACACACATAACTGCAGCGTTCGCAGAGACAGGCCTGATCCCTGCGACTCCATTGCTGTAGGAGGTGATTTCACCACCACAGTTAAAAAAAAAAAGCATATATGCCGAAGCATTGGGGCAGCAGGAGCGGAGGAGCGATTTTGCTCCTAAGGCCGCGTACATACGGTCGAAATTCCGACGGAGGTTTGCCCGTGGAAAAGTCTGACCATGTGTACGCGGCATAACTTTTGCGGGAAGATGCCCCCATGCTTCGGCATATATAAATGGTGCATGTATGCCCATCATTAGAAGTGGGTGGATGAAGGGCGGTATTCTAATGGTGGGCATACCCACCGATCAATCTCTTTTTTTTTTCGTTCAGCCAACAGGCTGCATGAAAAAAAAGATTACAATACATGTCCAACAAGGACCAGCAACGTACTGGTATGTTGCTGGACTTTGAATGGTTATACCAGATTGATGCCTGTGGGTTTAGGTATCATCTTGGTATCATTCTTTTCAGCCAGCGGCCGGCTTTCGTGTAAAAGCAATCCTAGTGGCTAATTTAGCCTCTGGACTGCTTTTACAAGCAGTGGGAGGGAATGTGTCCCCCCCCCCCCGGATATAAAAAGCGCCATTGGGAAATTGGGAAAGCATTTTATCACACCGATCTTGGTGTGGTCAGATGCTTTGAGGGCAGAGGAAAGATCTAGGGTCTAGAAGACCCCAGTTTTTTCAAAAAAAAGTACCTGTCACTACCTATTGCTATCATAGGGGATATTTACATTCCCTGAGATAACAATAAAGATGATTAAAAAATAAATAAAATATGGAAGGAACAATTTAAAAATAAAATAAAAAAGCACCCCTGTCCTGCCCTGCCCTGCTCTTGCCCAATGGCGAACGCAAGCGTCGGTCTGGCATCATATGTAAACGGCAATTGCACCATGCATGTAAGGTATCACCGCGAAGGTCAGATCGAGGGCAGTAATTTTAGCAGTAGACCTCCTCTGTAAATCTAACGGGATAACCTGTAAAGGCTTTTAAAAATGTATGTAGTTTGTCGCCAATGCGCGTTTGTGCGAAATTTTAAAGCAGGTCGTGTTTGGTATCTATGTACTCGGCCTAAGATCATCTTTTTTTATTTCATTAAACATTTGGGCAATATAGTGTGTTTTAGTGCATTAAAATTAAAGTGTATTTTTTCCCCAAAAAATGCGTTTGAAAAATCGCTGCGCAAATACTGTGTAGAAAAAAAAATGCAACACCCACCATTTTAATCTGTAGGGCCTTTGCTTTAAAAATATATATAATGTTTGGGGGTTCAACATAATTTTCTTGCAAAAAAAAATATGTTTTCATGTAAACAAAAAGTGTCAAAAAGGGCTTTGTCTTCAAGTGGTTAGAAGAGTGGATGTAAGCTTCCTAATGTTGTGTATAAAATGCCAGAACAGTTCAAAACCCCCCCAAATGACCCCATTTTGGAAAGTAGACACCCCAAGCTATATACTGAGAGGCATGTCGAGTCCATGGAATATTTTATATGTTGACGCAAGTTGCGGGAAAAAGACAATTTTTTTTTTTTTTTTGCATAAAGTTGTCACTTAATGATATATTGCTCAAACATGCCATGGGCATATGTGGAATTACACCCCAAAATACATTCTGCTGCTTCTCCTGAGTACGGAGATACCACAAGTGTGAGAATTTTTGGGAGCCTAGCCGCGTACGGGACCCCAAAAACCAAGCACTGCCTTCAGGCTTTCTAAGGGTGTAAATTTTTGATTTCACTTCTCACTGCCTATCACAGTTTCGGAGGCCATGGAATGCCCAGATGGCACAAACCCCCCCCCAAATGACCCCATTTTGGAAAGTAGACACTCCAAGCTATTTGCTGAGAGGTATTGAGTATTTTGCAGATCTCGCTTTTTGTCTCAAAGTTTTGAAAATTGGGAAAAAAATATATATATATATATTTTCTTTCTTCATTTTCAAAAACAAATGAGAGCTGTAAAATACTCACCATGCCTCTCAGCAAATAGCTTGGGGTGTCTACTTTCCAAAATGGGGTCAATTGGGGGGTTTTGTGCTATTTTGGCATTTTATGGCCTTCGAAACTGTGATGGGTAGTGAGGAGTGAAATCAAAAATTTGTGCCTAGAAATCCTGAAGGCGGTGCTTGGTTTTCGGGGTCCCGTACGCGGCTAGGCTCCTAAAAAGTCCCACACATGTGGTATCCCCGTAATCAGGAGAAGCAGCAAAATGTTTTTTGGGGTGCAATTCCACATATAACCATGGCATGTGTGAGCAATATATCATTTAGTGACAACTTTTTTTTTTTTTTAGTCATTATTCAATCACTTGAGACAAAAAAAAAATATTCAATGGGCTCAACATGCCTCTCAGCAATTTCCTTGGGATGTCTACTTTCCAAAATGGGGTCATTTAGGGGGGGGGGGGGGGGTTTGTACTGCCCTGCCATTTTAGCACCTCAAGAAATGAGGCAGTCATAAATTAAAAGCTGTGTAAATTCCAGAAAATGTACCCTAGTTTGTAGGCGCTATAACTTTTGCGCAAACCAATAAATATACGCTTATTGACATTTTTTTTTACTAAAGACATGTGGCTGAATACATTTTGGCCTAAATGTATGACTAAAATTGAGTTTATTCGATTTCTCTTATAACAAAAAGTAGAAAATATTTTTTTTTCAAAATTTTCGGTCTTTCCGTTTATATCGCAAAAAATAAAAATCGCAATCAAATACCATTAAAAGAAAGCTCTATTTGTGGGAAGAAAAGGACGCAAATTTCGTTTGGGTACAACATTGCATGTCCGCACAGTTTCCAGTTAAAGCAGCGCAGTGCAAAATTCTGAAATCACCTCTGGTCCTTTAGCTACCAAATGGTCCGGGGCTTAAGTGGTTAAGACACCAAACCAAATCCATGGTTAAACATCATATATATTTCAACCATTTAAAAAAAAACCTTTGTCAAGGAAATGATGGAATAAACCCCCCTTTGCAAATGGGAGGGAATCCCCCCTAACCCACACATCCCCTGGAAGTCAAACCATAAGTTGGGACTCAAATACAAACTCCTGCCAAAAGATGGCTATACAGTACAAGTTTCAAAAACAATAAATTGCCTTCTGGGAAACACCCAAATATTTAAACATAAAAACACACATCATTGTACAAAAACTGTTAGTCTTACAATCTATCAAAATTCAGTGTAAAGTGGAGTTTTTACTTAAACGAAATCCAATACAAAAACCGCCACTCATATACTGCAAAGTCAGCTGACCCTGCAATAGCTTATATTCACTTGAATGAAAACAGAAATCCCCATCCTAACACCATCTGTATGGAGTTTGCATGTTCTACCTGTCTCCGCGTTGGCCTCCCCCCACACTCCAAATGCTGGTAGGTCAGCCAGATCCCATCCATAAATAGGCCCCAGCATGTGTGTGTGTCCGCAAGCGCGTTGTGGCCCCTCGGGGTAAGACCGCGCTATTTTAAGATACCTCTCAACTCACCTCAAAAGGTGATGCTTAGAGAAACAAAAACAGTCTCTCAGTATGTCACCCCGGTGTCTCACTACTCTCCCCAGCAGTGCACAGGTCAAACTGCAAACGCATAAAACAGGACAAAACTGCGCCAATCAAAAAATGCCAATACAGCATATCCAGGGGCCGTGTTTGCTAAACTGGAACTTCCTATCTCAAACTGTAAACGTCTCTCAAAATGGCCGACAAGCCAGGACAACAAAATGGTGGATGACCACCGCACACCTCATGGACAACAACAAAAATGGCGCCATTAACGCATGCAATTTTTCCCACCAAAAACAGCATGGGACATCACAATGAACACCACATGGGTTCCCCCACACAAAGAAAAACACAAATGGCCTCTAGATTCCAACGCAGAAAAGACCGCACCAAATTCGCACCAAACATCAAAAACTGAGAAACTCCACCAGCAAAATAGCCGACGAATGCCACAGCACGGTCACATGGTATCACACCCAAAGGAAAGATGGCTGCACCTTCCCTTATAGGATACCCACAGGCTAAGGAAAAACTGCGCCTCAAAATGGCAGACAAACCACAAGGCTAACAAAAGCCAAGAAATGGCGCCATTAACGCATGTATTTTTTTCCCGCCAAAACCATCTCTTTAAAAGAAAATCAAAAATGTTTTTCTCCACAAAGACAGACTACACTTGAGATTCACACTCAACCATAGACACACACTCTAAGCTACTTCAACTTAGACCCTTTGGCCAACTAAACAGCACATTTAAAAAAATGTTAGTTACATAAACAATATTAAAAACATATTCATTTCTCCAAGTTCATATACTCTGAGATATTCACCACACACTTATACAGTACAATGATGCCTGCTCAGTTTCCTTCCCTCAGGGCATAGCCCCAGCAACACAAAGCAGTGGGCAAGCCCTTCCCCCATTCAAGCACATGGCTGCTCCGACAAGCCTCTGAGAAATACAAAAAGCTCAACCAAACACACACATTGCAGGCTGAATAATCCCACATCTATACCTTCATTTCATACACAATATACAGTTTCCATCAGCATTCACACAGGCACAAACACTGCACACAACTTTGTTCTGAAAATTGGAAAGTCCGATATACACAACTTTCAAACATGTTGGCAGTGATAGCCATGCTGCCTGCCCCATCCCCACTAAAGCACATGGCTTATGGCTCAATGCAGCGGCCATCAATAACAATGCAGCCAAATACTCTTACAGCAAGCAGCTTCCCCACATAAACATTCAGGCTCATAAGATCGGATTTGCAGACATACGATCTCTCTCCCAACAAAATCACACACACACACACACACACACACACATCTCTCATACTGCAACCCTACAGCATTACCTCAAAAAGACGAAAAATGTGTTCTTTTACAGAGCAGAGCCCCCACACATCGGGTCGTAGATCCACTCTCTCCCCCCCCCCCCCCCCCCCCATCTCGACCTGATGTCCAAAGGGGCTCTATCTAGTCCCTTCAGAGTCGCCATCCTGTCATGGAAGTACAGGTTGTATGCAGAGCACACAGCCTATATTTCCTGTGCTAAACATGCACCCACTTCAGATATCATCTTTTTGCAATAATGCTATCTTTAGGCTAAGTTCCACTCACCGTTCATCCGTCCCATCCATAACCTGAAGCAAGCATCACACAGCCAGCTCTGTTCTCATCTCAGCCTCCCAGCATAGTGTCTGGGAGCAGTGTCTCTCGCTCTTTTATTAAAATCCCCACAGGATTAAAATCCCAACAGGAAGTGAGGTCACAGCATGTGACCTTCACACAGGGAAAATGACAATACAAGGACATCCCTTCCAACCGGGAATCCTATACAATGCAGTACATGAATACCACTCAAGAAATATAGCTTAAAGGATTCAATACAATAATACATACAATGAATACAATATTCAACCAGATTCAGACTGCCCCAGCCAGCTCTTTAGAGCAGGCTGCGGAAGTACTAACACTGGGTGACACTATGACAATACATATTAAATCTTCATAAAAATCTCCTCAACACCTATGGGACACGTTCACATCCATAATTTTTTCAGCTGCTGCGTATTTGGAAAGGGCAAGGACTTTTTTTTAAACGCAAAACAGTGCTATTAGTTTTTTGGTTTAATATACTTCAATGGGGAAGCTGCAGAAAAGCATGTAATGTGTTTTTGCGGCAATTTGTGTTTTGTAATCTGCCCAACAACAAATTGGCCCAAAAAAATGTAAAAATGCAAAAAATTACTTTTTTTTTTTTTTTTTACGGTTATTAACCGATTAGTCGATTAATCGAAACAATAATCGGCCAACTAATCGATTATGAAAATCGTTAGTTGCAGCCCTAATCTGCAAAAATGTAAATTCTGTGTTTTTCTGTCAATATGGGGTGCTGTGTACATTGAGGGAAAAAAATGAACTTAAATGATTTTAGCAAATGGCTGCAATATAACAGTGAAAAATGTAAGGGGGTCTGAATACTTCCCGTACCCACTTTGTGTACATACATTTTATTTTTTTCACTGAAGCGCTGCATTTTGGACTTTTTATACTTGTGTATGATTAATCAAACTGTGCTGGCTGCTTTCCTTGCTCTTTGAGTTAGCGCAGATATCTGTTCATCCTGCTGAACTACTATAGGACTCATTGTGCTCAAAGGAGTTGTAGTGGGAGCTGAGGAGCACCTTATTTGCCCATTAGGGGCCCCTGGAAAGCTATTTTAAAGTGATTTGTAAAGGCTCGTTTAAGAAGAAGAAAAGTTTTATACTTGCCTCTGTGCAGTTGGTTTTGTATAGAGCAGCCCACATACGCCTCTCCTTGGGATCCCTCTCTGCTGCTCCTAGCCCCTCCCTCCTTGGAGTGCCCCTCAGCTAGCAGCTTTCTACAGGGGGCACCCAAGCCGAGTCAGAGCTCCCTGTATCCGTTCAGACACGGGAGCCCCGACCTAGCCCCTTGCCCTCTCCCGTGATTGGCTGACCTATGAGTAATGAGGGTGGCTGCTACACACAGGTTTTTTTTTTTTTATCTTAACGCATAGAATGCATTAAGATAAACCACCTTTTACAACTCCTTTTTAAAAGTTTGACTTCTGAAGGTGTCATCAGGCAGGGCTCAGATCCACTGGAGAATCCTCCCGGTTTTCTTGTGGGCCAGCTGTGGCCCAGATTGCAAGGTTCATAATTTTATTATGTTGCTTGCTTCCTGGTTGGCTTGGCACATATCGCTATAGACATGACTTGGGCAGATAAATAAAATGCTCCAAGAAATGTCTGCTGCTCTAAAAGTTTAGTTTTAAAACTAAGAGCATTTTCAAAGATGGTAAATAAAACAAAAGAATATTCCAAAGTGGCTGACCCTGCAGAAAAGCATGTATAAAACAGTACGCCACAAATAGACACCCTAAAAATGATTAAAATCACACCTTTCTCTTTCGTTCATGGACGGACACAGCCTTAATCTTGACAGTCACCATTGGCCTTCCTTCAGGAGTGACTAGGCAGAAAGTGTTAACAACTTCAAAGCTGAACAGCCCCACCCAGGGGGCGGTCCTACTGGCTATATCCCCTCAGCCTGCACTAAGCAGATCATTTTTTTTTTCTTCTGCCTAGCTAAGAGGACATGGTTCCCTTCGGGCCCATAGGCCTGGGGTTTTTTGTTCCAGATTGAAATTGTATTTTTATTTTTGTTCCTGTGATCTTCGATCAACTGCCGACTGGGTGACAGGCTGGATCCCAGATCCTTGTAGTCTCCCCAGTTTCGGCCATCGAGTGTGTGCCAACCGTAGCTACGCGCTGGGTCGTCAACGACATTCCCGTCGCTCTACTGGTGGCCGTGAGCTATACGCTCCAGGGCATGCATACGACCCGTCAATAGGCCGGGCCGACAGTCGCCTCCGTCACCATGCGGAAGGTGGTCTGTCTGGGATGCTTCCAGCACAATCCACGCAGGAAGGGTAAGTAGTAATCCCCTGCTTCGGCAGGAAGCCAAAGCTGGGCATTCCTGGAGAGTCGAGTAAGAAGGTTCTATCCTTTCCTCCCTCCCCTCCTCCATAGGCTCTGAGCCGGCTGCTGGGAGCGGGTGTTCACCTCGGGGGCTCCACCTGTGTGGGAACTGTGCATGCATGTCCGCTAGATGTTATGAGCTGCCATGGAAAAAGTTTGCTTACCTGTGTATTCTGCTCCATGCTGTCAGTGACCATTTTGCTGGTGATCCATGCTGTGTTTGGCCTCTAGCTGCGTGGTGGCCATGTTCTTGTGGTCCGCGCTGTGTTTGGCCTCTCTTGGTGGCCATTTTTCTTGTAATCCATGCTGTTTGGCCTCTTCTGCGCTGGCGGACATGTTTTTTTGTGGTCTGCGCTGTGTTTGGCCTCTAGCTGCCGCTCCGCGGGCATTTTCTCATGGTCCACGCCGATCAAATGGTATTTTAACGGCACAAGCCTACAGACACACGCTGCAGAGTCATCAGACTGATAGCTGACAAGGAAGCAGCTCTACTAAGGAAGCGGACGGCAGCTGTACTATTGTTCTAGGGTGGCGAGTCCCCTGGGGGGGAACCCCCTTGTCTCTGTTGCAGCTAGGAAGGTGGGCTGTTGGTACCATGAACTGGAGTCCTTGTGTCAAGTGCATGGGTCAGTATGACATCAGAAGCATATGCTTCTCCCCCTGATACACCTGAATTGGCATCTGGTGCTTCTGTGCCCGCTGTCAGACGCTAGGTTGGCATCCTGGTTGTTGCCAAGGTGGAAGCGGCGCATGGAACACGAGGGGTAAAAGGTGCCCCCTCCATCTTCTGGCGATAACTGATGCAGAGCCAGGTCCAGCTATGACTCATGGCCCTGGTTCTGGCACATCAGAGGATGCGGACCGTGGCCGGTCGGACAGTCCGGGTCACCACGCAACAAGGCTATGATAGATGACAATATCACCGCAGTGCGGGATACTCTAAAGATAGAGGAGCCTGCAGAAATGCAGAGGCGTCGCTCCCTTTTGGGTTCCGTAAAGCCGACCCGCACTGCTAAGGTGTTTCCTTGTGCGTCTTACATGGACAAGCTTCTATACAAAAAGTTTGGCGGTGCGTTATCCTTTTGAGGAGTTTCCTGAAAAGATGGACCTCTCCTCCGATAGTGGACCCTCAGGTGTCCAGATTAAACAGGGTAGCCACAATTCCGGTGGAAGGGGCTCCTGCTTTCAAGGACCCTGGGGACAGGAAGGCTGAAGCGGCCATCCGCTACCTATACGGCTCGGCTGTGCGCCCAACGGTGGTTGGGGCCCTGGTGTCTGACACTCTTTGAAAGGTCAAAGATGCTGCTCCATGGGTTTAAAGCACATGAGGCTCCCTTGGACGAGGTGGCTATGGCCGACCAGTTGATACTGGGCCTTGGACACCATTTCTCTGATGTCCAGAGCCTCAAGCTATGCGGTGGTGTTATGCCGTTTGCTCTGGCTAAAAGGTTGGTCGGCGGACCAATCCTCCAAGAAGGCCCTGATGGATTGCCCTTTAAGGGCGACAGACTTTTTTGGAGCATCCCTGGATGACCTTATTAAATATGGCACAGGAGGTAAGAGCATGCTGCTCCCACAATCCAAAAAAGGAGCCACACCATTGGCTAGGGCCCTCCTTCACCGCAAACAAGCTGTTTTTTCGTCCGCCTAGTGCGGCAAGTAAACGATCCCAGACCGATGAAGCGTCCCTGGTTTCGCAAGCCTGCGAACAAATCTACGTCCGCTAAAAGGTCTGTCCCCATCCATCTCTCAGGTAGGGGGACGTGTTCGTGGATTTGCGACCTGGTGGACATCTCAGATCCCCAACAGGTGGGTTTGCAAAGTAGTTTCCTCCGGGTACAAGATGGTCTCTCTTGCCCTCCGAACAGATTATTTTTTCCTTTGCCCTCCAACCGCCAGCTTCTGATGACTCGTCGAAGCCCTATATGGGGCGGTTCCAGACCTGCTGATACGCGGGGTGATAATTCATGTTGCAGTACAGGAACGGATTCAAGGGTTTTACTCAAATCTGTTAATAGTACCAAAGAGGGGGTTCATCCAATCTTGGATCTCAAAGCCCTCAATTGTGAGGTACAAAGATTCCGGCGGGAGTTGGTTCGCTCTGTTGGACGCATACTTGCGGGTCCCCATAGGCACCAGGCAGCAGACATGTCTGCGCTTTACGGCTGAGGAAGACCACTTACAAGTGGTGGCGCCCACCTTGGCCTGGCATCAGCACCGAAGGTGCTCGCCCTGATTCTGGCCCTACCAGGACAGCGTGGCGATATTCTTCTGAGGGCCTCAAGCTCAGAATAGAGGTGAGCGTGTCTAACCTGTCAGACCCTCCGATACTTGTTTGGGTGCTGAACACTCAGAAGCCAGTATTGGTACCGACTCAACTCCTAGTGTATCTGGGGTTGATCCTGGACCCCTCCTAGGGGGAAGTTTGCAGACCCTTCAGGCTGTGGTGCGGCAGTTGACATCTCAAAGATGGTCATCACTCCGCTTTTGCATGCGAGTCCTGGGCCTCATGGTGGCCTCCTTCGAGGTGGTACCATATGCACAATTTCACATGCGGGGGGGGGGGGAAGTCTGGGGGACATGGTCGCAGAGGCTACAGGGGCATCCAGTCAGACAATCGGACAGTGCCACGGCAGTGGCATATGTTAACCATCAGGGAAGAACAAGAAGCTTGGCTGCAGCATCAGAGATCGCCCACATCTTAAGGTGGGCAGAAAGGAGCATACCGTCCCTGTCGGCCGTATACATTCCGGGCGTAGAAAACTGGTAGGCAGAGTCGCCAGATGCTGGACCAAGGAGAATGGTCTCTACACCCAGAGGGGTTTCAGCTCCTTTGCCTTTCTCCTGTGGAGATTCCCTTGTTGACACTTTCTCAGAAAGTGGTCCTTTTGGTGGCTGTTGTCAGTTAAGATGGGTTTCTGAGCTGGCAGCCTTGTCATGCAAGGCTCCCTATCTGATCTTCCACAAGGATAAGGTGGTGCTGCGTCTGCAGACTTCTTTTCTTCCTAAGGTCGTTTTGACCTTCCATCTCAAGGAAGACCTTGTACTGCCATCCTTGTGTCCCCATCTGTCGAATCCTAAGGAGACGACGTTTCATTCCTTGGAAGTTGTCCGAGCTCTAAGAGCATCAAGCGTCTGTTTCCCAGGTGTGTAAGGCGGCGACCTGGTCGTCCGTTCACACTTTCACTAAACTTTACAAGTTGATGTGAGTGCATCTTCGGATGCTTCTTCGGCCGCAAAGGTTTGCAGGCGGCTGTTTAGAGTTGCAACTCCTCAGTTGAGGAGCTCTGTTTTGTTTTGGGGTGAAGTTGTTTTAATGCTGTTCCCACCCCCTCGTTTTTGGCACTGCTTTGGGATGTCCCACTTTGTCAAGATTAAGGCTGTGTCCGTCCATGAACGAGCGCGAGAAAATAGTTTTTTTTTATACTCGCCGTAAAATCCTTTTGAGTTCATGGACGGACACCGCACCCACCCCTCTTTTTAAGTTTGTACTGCTTTTGACGAACTGATCTGCTTAGTGCAGGCTGAGGGGATATAGCCAGTAGGACCGCCCCCTGGGTGGGGCTGTTCAGCTTTTGAAGAAGTTAACACTTTCTGCCTAGTCACTCCTGAAGGAAGGCTAGTACCCACTTTGTCAAGATTAAGGCTGTGTCCGTCCATGAACTCAGAGAAAGGGATTTTACAGTGAGTATAAATCCTATTTTTCCCCAAATGTCATAACCTCTGGTCCCTGAATACTGCATGCCAAAAAATGGAAGAAAACTTAACTACCCTAAACTGACAGGGCCTGGTCATAAAAATAAGACTGTTTATGGTGTACGTAAATCTCAACAATAAACTCCTATTCACTCCCTTTTTGGTATGCTAAATATAGCATTAAAGTGGTTGTAAACCCTCCTAAAATTTTTTTTTTTTAACTAGCTGTAAGAGAAAGGCATAATGAGCTAATATGACTAGCATAATAGCTCATTATGCATCACTTGCCTTAGATCGGGGCCCCCGAAGCCGTCCTCGTCTCCCTCTTCAGCCGCATCCATCGCTGCAGCGATAGCCGGAAGGTTACTTCCGGGTATCGCCGCTCCAGCCAATCACAGCGCCGCACCGGCGCTGTGATTGGCCGGAGCGGCGAAGACGTGACTCCGCATGCGCGCGTGAGCCGTCGAATATTGCGACCTAGCCGAATTTGTGAATGGGGTTAACCCCATGCGCATGCGCGTGACGTCAGCGTCACCGCATTTAAATGCAAATATCGCCTTAACCGTGTAGATTAAGGAGATATTTCATGCACCTACAGGTAAGCCTTAATCTAGGCTTACCTGTAGGTGTTTGTTTATAAAGTGGGTTTACACCCACTTTAAGTGTTCTTATTAAATCTGTTCGGTAAGTGCAAAAAATGCCTGTTCTCTTCTCTTGTAAGAAATCTTGCAAAATGCCCAAGCCACTTGCTGTGTGGTAAACATGTCAGCCAGAAGCAGGAACAAGCCCATGTGTTCCATTTACAGTATGTGAAGCACTGCTAAACAATGGAAAACAGTTATAACTCTCTACTGCCATATACGTATTGGTAGAATTCCACTTGATAAACACTACAAAGGATTTTTTGTAAGTAAACCTATTTCCAGTGCGAAAACGTAGGTTTGAGGCCGAGGGGTTTGTGATCAGCACAAATATGGGCCCAAACCACTATGAAAGTGTAGCCCATCTATCCATTTTCCAGGCAGAATGTACTGTACAGGAGAAAATCTACATAAATTGCCCAAAACACTAGATTATAAAACTGTAATATGCTGACCGCATCAGAATAGGTAGCGGTATATTTAAAGCATTCTAGAATATCCAACCTTCCATCAGGTAGGTTGTCATTTTAGCTGCATTTCAATCAAGAGATGGAAATAAATATCCACATCATGTACCAATGGTATCAATGGGATCACTATTCATGTGAAATAACTTCTTTAACCACTTGAGCCCCGGACCAATACGCAGCATAAAGACCAGGCCCCTTTTTACGATTCGGCACTGTCGCTTTAACTGACAATTGCGCGACGTGGCTCCCAAACAAAATTGACGTCCTTTTTTTCCCACAAATAGCTTTCTTTTGGTGGCATTTGAACACCTCTGCGTTTTTTTTTTTTTTTTTGCGCTATAAACAAAAATAGAGCGGCAATTTTGAAAAGAATTCAATATTTTTTACTTTTTGCTATAATATCCCCAAAAAATATATAAAAAAACATTTTTACTCTTTCGTCCATGGACCGACACAGCCTCTCTATTGACAAAGTGGGTATTATCCATTAATTAGGAGTGACTAGGCAGAAAACTTGTAAAAAGTGTTGCATCACACCCTCTACAGTACCGCCCAGGGGGCGGACCCTCTGGGTATATCACCTCAGTCTGCATCTCGCAGATCAGTTTTTTTCTGTCTAGCAAGGAGTAGGACATGGCTCTCTTCGGGCCCATTGGTCCGGGGGAAAAAGATATATATTTTTTTGCTACATTTTTTGTTTCCTGCGATCTTCGATCAACTGCCGACTGGGTGACAGGCTGGATCCTCGATCCTTGTAGTCTCCCCAGTTCGGCCATCGAGCGTGTGCCGACCCTAGCTACGCGCTGGGTTTTCCACGGGTGGCCGATGAGCCTACGCTCCAGGGACTGCATCGGACCGTTCCGCTTCGGCTGACCTTATGGCCGAGTCGCAGCAGCCTGTCCGGTGAGCGCCACGCTCCAGGGCATACATATGATCGTCCCTTTTGGGTCCAATCACAGCATGCCTGGCCAACAGTCACCTTCCGTGCGCGGACGATGATCTGTTTGGAATATCTTCCAGTATAATACATGCAGGATAGGTAAGTAAACTCCCCTGCCTCAGCTGGGTGATTTGGCTGGACATTCCTGGAGAGACCAAGTAAGTGGTTGTGGCCCCTTTCTTCCCTCGCTCCCTGCCTTTTCCCTCCTCCCTGGGCTTCTAGAGGTTGCTGGGGGTCACCTAAGGGGTTCCACTGGCTGTAACTAACATTTAAAAGAAATGTCATTTCTGCTTACCTGTGTGTGCTTCCTCCTCCATGCTGTCGGCGGCCATTTTGTGGTGGTCCATGCCGGGTTCGGCCTCTACTGACTGCCCGGCGGCCGCCATCCTGTGGTTTCGGCGCCATTTTCTTGTAGTCCACACCCACTGGCCTCTATCAACTGATCAGCGGCCATCTTTTTGTGGGCTATGGCTGCTTGGCCTCTATCTTCGGCTCGGCGGCCATTTTCTTAGAGCCCACATTATCTTCCATACAGACGTTTTTGGCGGCCATTTTGAGAGAGTCTCTAGGGTGCGTTACACTGGCGCGAAAATTCACACAGGAAGCGCTGATAAAAGAAGCAGACTGACACAGCAGCAGTGGGACAGCATCACAGGCGCAGCACACGGCAGCATAGCAGTACCGGTCCAGGGTGGTGAGTCCTCAGGGTAACCCAGCATCTCGGCAATGCAGGAGAGTGGCCTATTGATATCTTGCCTGGAGCCCTGTGGGTGTCAGCATGTGGTCAGCATGGCATCTGAGCCAGATGTCTTCTCCCCTGAAGCACCAGATTTAGCAGCTGGTGCCCCTGAGGTGTCTATGAACGCTATGTGGGCAATCCTAGAGGCGTTTGCTGCCAGGGTGGAAGCAGCACACGGGAATACAGGGGGTAGTAAACGCCCCCATCCCCTGCAATCTTCCGGGGATATTTCTGATGCAGAACCAGGTCCAGCTACGGCTCATGGCCCAGATTCAGACGCATCAGAGACTGCAGACCGTGACCGATCGGACAGTGAGGATGACTCCAAGTCCAGGTCAGTACGCGAGACGGCTTTGGTATCTGACTTTCTTACTGCAGTGCGGGATACGCTAAAGTTGGAAAATACTGCAGAAGCAGCAGAAACTCCAGTCCCCTTTGGGTTTCGTAAACCTGCCCGCACTGCTAACGTATTCCCTTGTGTGTCTTATTTTGACAAACTTATACAAGGAATGGGAGAACCCACTGAGGGTCTTTACAGCCCCAAAGAGGTTTGCGGTACGGTACCCCTTTGAGGAGAGTTTTCTGAAGAAATGGACCTCTCCCCCTATAGTGGACCCTCCGGTGTCCAGACTTAATAGAGCCACCACTATTCCAGTAGAAGGGGCTCCTGTTTTCAAGGACCCTGTGGATAAGAAGGCTGAAGCACTCGCTCGCTACCTATACTCAGTGGTAGGCTCAGCAGTACGCCCGGCATTGGCGGGGGCCCTAGTGTCTCAGACACTTACTGAATGGGCAAAATTGCTACTCCAGGGGTTAAAGGAGCGAGATGCTCCTCCTAATGAGATAACTTTGGCCGACCAGTTGGTCCAGGGCCTTAAGTTTGTTTGCGAGTCCGACATGGATACTATTCCCCTGCTGTCAAAAGCTTCGGTTTATGCAGTAGCAATACGCTGCCTGATCTGGCTAAAGGGCTGGTCTGCGGACCAGACTTCCAAGAAAGCCCTGTTGGATCTGCCTTTTAAGGGCGACAGACTTTTTGGGGCTTCTCTGGATGACATCATCAAGGATGCAACAGGAGGTAAAAGCACTTTGCTTCCCCAAACTAGCAAGGATAGGAGGCCACGCCAAGGGCCCTCCTTTACTGCACGCAGGCGGTTTTTTCGTCCCCCTAGGGCGACAGGGAAACGACCTGAGGCTGACAAGGCGCCTGCCCAAGGACAAAAGTGTCCTTGGTCCCGCAAACCCAACAAGCCTGCGGACAAATCTGCCTCCGCATGAAGGTCCGCCCCCACCCAGCTCTCGGGTGGGGGGACGTCTTCGCAAATTCGCGACTCAGTGGACAGCTCTAGTCTCTGACCGGTGGGTTTGCGAAGTAATCTCCTCAGGCTACAAGATAGAATTTCTCTCTTGTCCACCGGACAGGTTCATCACCTCCAATCTCCAGCTACTACCGACCCGTCGGGAGGCCCTGTATGGGGCGGTCCAGGGTCTACTGGAACGCGGGGTAGTTATTCCAGTTCCAGAACAAGAACGAGGTCAGGGTTTTTACTCAAATCTGTTCATTGTGCCGAAGGAGGGGGTTCGTCCATTCTTGGATATCAGAGCCCTCATAGCTTTGTGAAAGTACAAAGATTTTGGATAGTCGGTTTGATCTGTAGTCACGGCTCTCCATCCGGGGGACTTTCTGGCCTCCTTGGACATCAAGGGCGCATACCTGCATGTCCCCATATACTCCAGACACCAGAGGTTTCTGCGATTTGCTATCGGGAAGAACCACTACCAGTTTGTGGCCCTCCCGTTTGGCCTTGCCTCAGCACCCAGGACGTTCACCAAGGTGCTCGCTCCGATTCTGGCACTTCTAAGACAGCGGGGTATCGCTATCATGGGCTACTTGGACGACCTTCTACTGAAGGCCCCTTCAAGCTCAGAATTAGAGGTAAGCGTGTCTATTACCTGTCAGACTCTTCGAGACTGTGGTTGGATACTAAACACGCAAAAGTCGGTATTGGTGCCCACTCAACGACTAGTGTACCTGGGGCTGATTCTGGATTCCTCAGAGGCAAAGGTATTCCTCCCTGTGGAGAAGTTGCAGACCCTCCGGGCTGCAGTACGGCAGCTGACTTCCAGGAATTGGTCGTCACTCCGTTTTTGCATGCGAGTGTTGGGCCTCATGGTAGCCTCCTTCGAGGCGGTCCCATATGCTCAATACCACACTCGAGTGTTACAGAAGGTAGTTCTGTCCAGATGGAACAGATGCCCTTCATCTCTGGATTATCAAATCCGAGTGAGCCACCTAGTCAGGAGATCCCTGGTATGGTGGCTGACAGCACCGGCTCTAATGGCCGGGAAGTCATTTCTTCCGGTTTACTGGATAGTGATCACGACGGACGCCAGCCTTACAGGTTGGCGGGGAGTCTGGGGGTGTTCAGTCGGCGCAAGGTCGCTGGACCCCAGAGGAAGCCCTCCTGCCGATCAATGTCCTGGAAATCCGGGCGATCAGGCTGTGCCTCTTCAAATGGTCTCAGAGGCTGCAAGGGCGTCCAGTCAGGATCCAGTCAGACAACACCACAGCAGTGGCATATGTCAATCATCAAGGAGGAACAAGAAGCTCCGCTGCAGCATCGGAGGTCCCTCGCAATCTGAAGTGGGCAGAGAGGAGCGTACCGGCACTGTCGGCCGTGTACATTCCGGGTGTGGAAAACTGGCAGGTGGACTACCTGAGCCGCCAGATGCTGGACCAGGGAGAATGGTCCTTACACCCGGAGGTGTTCCAACTCCTCTGCCAAAGATGGGGCACACCAGACGTAGATCTTCTGGCTTCCCGACTCAATCGGAAGGTATTGAGGTTTGTGGCCCGATCAAGAGACCCATGGGCAGACGCAACGGACGTGTTGGTGGCATAGTGGGGTCAGTATCGGCTAATCTATGCCTTCCCTCCCTTAAGGCTTCTTCCTCTTCTGCTCCGCAGAGTGGAGGCAGAGGGAATTCCAATGATCCTAATCGCTCCAGATTGGCCTCGGTGTCCTTGGTACGCTGATCTAGTACGTCTGGTAGCAGACATCCCCTGGCGCCTACCACTACGGAAGGACCTGCTATCGCAAGGTCCCATACTCCATCCTGCTTTACAGTCACTGGCTTTAACGGCATGGCTGTTGAGAACCAGGTACTGAGAGACCGGGGCCTATCAGATTCAGTTATCTCTACTATGAGAAGTGCTCGGAAACCGTCCTCTAGGAAGGTTCATCACCGCACTTGGAAGGCCTACATCTCCATGTGTGAGGAAATGAAATGGCATCCGTGTACTTATTTGGTTTCCAGAATCCTGCTGTTTACAGCATGGGGTGGACCAAAGACTTGCCTTAAGTACGATTTAAGGGACAGATATCTGCCCTGGCTGTCTTTTTTTTTTCAGCGACCCCTGGCGACTCTCTCGTGAGTACATTTGTGCAGGGGGTTCGACATGTGGCCCCTCCGGTCCGTCCCCCACTACTTCCGTGGGACTTGAACCTGGTCCTCTCGGTGCTTCAGAAGGCACCGTTTGAGAATATTAGAGATATTCCCCTGTTGACACTTTCTCACTTTCTGGTGGCTGTTACGTCAGACGAGTCTCTGAGCTGGCAGCCTTGTCCTGCAAGGCTCCCTATTTGATTTTCCACAAGGATAAAGTGGTGCTGCAGCCTCAGCCTTCCTTTCTTCCGAAGGTCGTTTCGGCTTTTCATCTCAACGAAGACATTGTACTTCCATCCTTGTGTCCTCACCCGTCGAATCCTAAGGAGTCGGTGTTGCATTCCTTGGACGTTGTCCGAGCTTTGAGTATACCTATCTGCTACTTCCCTGTTCCGGAAGTCAGACTCGCTGTTTCGGTGGCTGGTCCCAAGAAGGGCCAAGCAGTCTTGTCGGCCACCATCTCTAGGTGGATCCGACAGTAATCCAGGCTTGCGCCTTAAAGGGTCACGCGCCCCCCTTTCCGGTCACGGCGCATTCAACCAGGGCAATAGGTGCCTCTTGGGCTTTCCGACCTCAAGCGTCTGTTTCCCAGTTATGTAAAGCGGCGACTTGGTCGTCCGCTCACACTTTCACAAAATTCTACAAAGTTTATGTAGGTGCATCTTCGGATGCCTCTTTCGGCCGCAAGGTTTTGCAAGCGGCTGTTTAGAGTTGCAACTCCTCCGTTGGAGTGCTGTTTTTTGTGTTTCGGGTGAAGTTTATTTTTATGCTGTTACCACCCCCTCGTTTTTTCTCTGACACTGCTTTGGGACGTCCCACTTTGTCAATAGAGAGGCTGTGTCAGTCCATGAACGAAAGAGTAAATAGGATTTTTTACTCGCCGTAAAATCCTTTTCTCTGAGTCCATGGACTGACACAGCACCCACCCCTCCTTTTTAAGTTTGTACTGCTTTTTGACGAACTGATCTGCGAGATGCAGACTGAGGTGATATACCCAGAGGGTCTGTCCCCTGGGCGGTACTGTAGAGGGTGTGATGCAACACTTTTTACAAGTTTTCTGCCTAGTCACTCCTAATTAATGGATAATACCCACTTTGTCAATAGAGGCTGTGTCGGTTCATGGACTCAGAAAAGGATTTTACGGTGAGTAAAAAATCCTGTTTTCCTCAGTTTAGGCCGATACGTATTCTTCTACATATTTTTGGTAAAAAAAAACCGCAATCGCCGTTTATTGATTGGTTTGCGCAAAAATTATAGCGTTTACAAAATAGGGAAACGTTTTATGGCATTTTTATAATTTATTTTTTTACTAGTAATGGCGGCAATCAGCCTTTCTTTTTTTTTCGTGACTGCGACATGGCGGACCCTTTTGACACATTTGGGACCGTTGTCATTTTTACAGCGATCAGTGCAATAAAAATGCACTGGTTACTGTAAAAATGACACTGGGAGAGAAGGGGTTAACCACTAAAGGCGCTGAAGGGGTTGAGTGTGCCTAGGGGCATGTTTCTAACGGAGGGGGGGGCGGAGATCGGTGACAGTGTCGGTAGGTGAGCGGGGAGATGTGTTTACACTAACATCTCCCCGCTCCATCCCTCCGTGAGGCGATCGCGGGGATCCCTGTGGCGATAGAGTCCGTGGGACCCGCGGCCCGACTCACGGGGATGACTGCAGGGTCGCGAACGCGGCCACACAGCAGGCAGTTAAAGGGGACATACAGGTACGGGATTGCATGTACATGCCATTCTGCCGACGTATATATGCCGTGAGCGATCATTAAGTGTTCAACGAAGTCCTCATAGTTCCAGCAAGTCGCATACAGTGATGGTATTCATCCAGCCTACTTGTATTGACCATCAAACTGATATTTTTTATTTGCAATTTACTTTTATATTGTACAGTAAGGAAAATAATTGATTCCCTGCAGATTTTATAAGTTTGCCCACTTACAAAGAAATTAAGGGTCTGATCGTAGGTGTATTTTAAAACGATAAAGCGAATATCAAACAAAAATCCAGAAAAACATACAAATGTTATTGATTTGCAATTCAGTGAGTAAAAAAGGTATTTGATCCCCTACCAACAATACTGGCTCCCACAGACTGGCTACAGTATGTGGTCCTGTCAATTTTAAGACGGTGCTCCTAATGACAATTCGATATGTGTAAGACACCTGTCCACATAATTGTTTGTTCTGTTCAAAACTCCCCATCATGGGCAAGATCAAAGAGCTGTCAAAGAACAGGGACAAGATTGTAGATCTGCACAAGGTTAGGAATGGGCTACAAGACCATCAGCAAGAAGCTTGGTAAGGAGACAACTGTTGAAGGTTTTATTCGCCAAAATTATTCGTAAATGGAAGAAATGCAAAACCAATCGTCCTGGAGCTTCATGCAAGATTTCACCTCTTAGGGTAAGGATGATCATGAAGTGAGGGATCAGCCCAGAACTACATGGGAGAAGTTTGTGAATGATCTCAAGGCAGTTGGGACCACAGTCCCCAAACCATTGGTAACCCCATACGCTGCCATGGACTGAAATCCTGCAGCACCCGCAAGGTCCGCCTCAAGAAGGCACATGTGCAGACCCGTTTGAAGTTTGCCAATAAACATCCTGAATGATTCAGAGAAGGATTGGGAGAAAGTGCTGTCAGATGAGACCAAAATCAAGCTCTTTGGTATTAACTTGACTCGCCATGTTTGGAGGAAGAGAAATGCTGACTATGACCCCAAGAACACCATCCCCACAGTCGAGCACTGAGGTGGAAACAACATGCTTCGGGCTGTTTCTCTGCTAAAGGTATATGCCGACTTTGCCGCATTGAGGGGCCAATAGACTGAGCCATGTATTGTAAAACCTTTTGGATGAGAACCTTCTTCCCTCAGCCATGACACTGAAGATGGGTCTTCCAACATGACAATGACCCAAAACATACCGCCAAGGCAACAAAGGAGAGGCTCAAGAAGTACATTAACCGTTTGTCAATCAGCCGCTGTTGCTATACGGCGGCAGATCAGCGCTCCTGCACGAATCGCCGTAGCTGTACAGCGGTGCGCTCTGTCCCGTTGCACACTGCGGGAGCGCGCCTGCGGGTCGTGCGGACACTGTTCGCCTGCGATCATCTAGTACAGAGGTAGAATGGGGATCTGCCAGTGTTAACGAGCGGATCCCCGTTCTGCCAGATGACATAACAAATCTACTGTTCCCAGTGATCGAAACAGTGATCTGTCATGTACATACCTGGCAGCCCATCCCCCTCCTACAGTTAGAACCCACCTAGGGAACACATTTAATCCCTTGGTCGCCCCTAGTGTTAACCCCTTCCCTGCCAGTGTCATTTTTAAATTGATCAGTGCATTTTTTTAATTTTTATTTTAGCACTGATCCCCAAAGTGTAATTTGGGGTCAAATTTGTCCACCGCAATGTCAGTCCCTCTAAAAATATATATTTTTTTAAATTGTTTCTAATTTGTATTAGGTATATTTTAAATGATCCAGTTCCAGACCCTTCATAACTTTGTAAGTGGGCAAACTTGCAAAATCTGCAGGGGATCAAATTTCCCCACTGTATTTTCAAGCCCATTTTAATTCTCCTATAATAAGGGCCTTTTTTTTTTGGTTTTTGTTTTCCATGCAGACGCCTACAGGAGGAACAACCACGTACATCATCTTTGCCAGCAATTCCAAATCCATTTCCAGAGCTTTGCACACCTGCAGGTTCTCCAGTACTTGCACCAGGATCATTACCTCAAAACCAGCCTGCCAGCAAAAAAAGTGTAAGTATCACCAAAACTAAAGATACATAGGCTCAGAATAGTTTCCTGATATACAACTTTCATATGTAGTGAGTCCCTTGTGGGAAATGTAAAGGTTTTAGCTTTGATAGCATTGTTCATGGAATAAATATTCTAGCTTGCAGAACTATTAGAGTTTATTTTAAGTATGTCTAGCCTCACAATAGAGAATCTATCATGGCATATAAGCAGTCTGTAGCAATTTTCTGTAGAGGGTGAAAGTTGATAACTGACTTTGTGCAGTTATAGCACATGGGTTAATGCTGGCCCCTGCAGCAGCTTATAATTGCCTTCCCTTCTCTGCTCTAACTGACTTTTTTGGGTGCGTCTGTGTACGCTTCTAAGGCAGCTGTTCTCAAATCCTGTCGTTTAGGCCCCTTTCACACTGAGGCGTTTTTACTGCGTTATTGCGGTAAAAATAGCGCTGTAAAAATACCTGAAATAATCCTGCCCCATCATTCTCAATGTGAAAGCCCTGAGGCTTTAGGCTGTAAAAACGCCCATCTCTATTGAAATTAACGTGGTAAAACGCATAGGCGCTATTTTACCACGAACGTTGTAAAATCGCGGGGAAGAAACTCATGATTTCTTGCGTTTTTTTTATTTATTTTTTCCAACGCCTCAGTATGAAAGGGGCCTTAGGACCCACTAACAGGCCAGATTTTAAGTATTACCTTCGGTAGGTGCAGACTAGAATACTGCAATCAATGAGCAGTAAATTATATCACCTGTGATGCATTTCAGTTATCTTGCAAACCTGGCCTGTTAGTGGGTCCTGAGGACGGGGAGTTGAGAACCACTGTTCTAAGGCGTGCGTGTGTGTTGAGCAACTAATTGCTACACAAGGTCATATGGTGGAAAGTGCATGCTGAACCATACATCAAGAAATGTCTCAGCAGGAGAATAAAGAGAAGTTAAAGTAAATCTTTTTTTTTTTTTCCTGCTTTAGAAAAAAAGACCATTTAACTTCTGCACATCCTAGATGTGGGGTCGACAACGCGTTGATTGTGATCTACCAGTTGTCCTTAAGCAGGTGACTGGTAGATCGCAATCTTGTCCCTCCCTTGCCGACCTGCATCTGGCAGAGCTGTGCAGGAAAGCCACGAGCTGGGAACCTGTCAAAAGCTGATACATTCCCTGCCCCCGCAGCACGCCCTTTGGTGTAGGTGTGGCTGTTGGGTGGGGGAATCCTCTGCCATTTTTACAGCGGGTGGGTTCTGGCTGCAGGGGTGAAGAAAATCTCTGCATCCAATGACAGCGAGCAGGTTAGGGCTGCCGGGCGGGGAAAGCCCCTGCCCACCTATAACAGTGGCTGGGTTCTGCCTCTTGTTTGAAGACACCCAAGCTGATCAAACAACCCAGTCCATCCTAGGTGCTTTTGTATGACGTGGGATGGACGAGAGGTTTGACTGGGGTCAGCATTAGAACAGTTAGATCTGCCACATTAACTTGCATATCTCTGCATGAGGTAACAATTTTTGTCATACTGAGCACCCAGTGGCATGGCCCCCCAGTCAACTGCCAGGCCATCCTGAACCACTCTACCATGCCCTTCTGAGTCCCCTGTACATTGCTCTGCTGACCCCCGTCCTGCTCACTCACATCCACTGCCCTACTTTCTCTTTTCGTCCATGGACGGACACAGCTCCTTAAATCTTGACATGTGGGTTATGTTCCTGTTCATAGGAGAGGACTAGGCAGAACATGTTAGTTATCTTAAAACATCCCTTTGGGCCCAGAGTCCTGAAGAATTTGTTATTTTTATTTTTTTGTGATATCTTCTATCAACTGCCAGCTGGGCGACAGGCTGGATATTATAGATCCTTGTAGTCTTCCCAGTTCCGGCCATCGAGCGTGCCAGTCCTTAGCTTCGCGCTGGTTCTGTCACGACGTACCCCATGGCTCCAGGGGTGGCCGGTGAACACATGCTCCGGGGTCCACATATGACTGGGCTGCTGGCTGTCTCACTCAGTGGACCGGGCCGACAGCTACTCCGTACCATCAGTTGTGGGTCTGTCAGGGACGCGCCAGCATGTCCTCGCAAAGACGGGTAAGTACGGTTCCTCCTGTCTCGGCAGGATGAAAGACCTGGGTATTCCCGGTATTAAGGGGTTCTCCTGTCCTCCCTTTCCCTGCTCTGTCGCCCATTCCCCTCCTGCCCTAGGGCCCGCTGTGACCGGGCTGTACCTGTGGGGGGCTGCGAGTCCCTGTGGGGCCCCCGGATCCGCTTTCTGTGAGGGGTGGGGGGGTGTCTGTCTCTTGGGAAGTCTCTGCACAGCCTTCTTGTCCACATCCCGTGGCTCGGGCGCTATTTTTTGCGGCGCCGACGCCATTTTTAGTGTGCCTGCTTTCTCTATTAGAATTTCCATTGGCAGCCATTTTTTCGTGGCCGCGCTGTGGCGCAGGTCGGTATTGCAGGCAGCCATTTTCTTGTGGTCCGCGCTCTTTTTATCTGAGGCGTCTGGTGGCCATTTTGGATTGGGTTTTGGCCTCTAGCACTGGCTTTCTGAACAGTGCACAGCTCATTCTCCTCAGTTTTCTTCCTCACATGTGCTGTGTGTACAAGGAAGGCGGGCAGCGGTGCCGAGTGGTCTCCCTCTGGGTGGTGAGTCCCCTGGGTTACCCCCCCGGTCAGTGCAGCAAGGAGGGTGGACTTAAGTGTTTTTTCACTTGGTCCCTGAGGGCCGTCAGTGGGTGTTAATAAAGTCAGTATGTGACCTTTCTTCCCCTAAATTGCTGGCGACAGCTAACGGTGCCCCTGCACCTGCAGTTTCCATGGATACGCTGTTGACCGTCCTGGAATCATTTGTTGCCAGGGTACAAACGGCGTGCGGGGGGTAAAAAAGCACCCCCTCCCATCTTCTGGGGAGTGCTAGACAGGGCGCTTGTGAGTTCACTTGATGCTGTGAGGGACACTCTCAAACTGGTAGATGCAGCTGGGACTTCCGCAGCGGAGTCTGTCTCCTTTGGGTCACACACATCATCTGACCGCTTTGTGAAAGTTTTTTCCTTATGTCACTTTCTTTGAAAGTTCATAGATAAAGAATGGTAACGGCCGCAGAGGTCCTCTGTGGTCCCTCAGTGCATGGCGGTCCATTATCCTTTTGGAGAGTGCCTTTTAAAAAAAAAAGGGCCTCTCCTCCGGTCGTGGACACCCCAGTCTCCCGGCTACATAAGGTAACCTCTCCCGGTAGAGGGAACCACTGCCTTAAGGACCCTACTGATGGGAGGTCCGAAGCGGTGACCCACTCCAGGTTCACCATGCTGGGGTCAGCGTTGCGATCTATATTGGCTGCGACTTTGGTGTCTCAGATATTCACTGAATGGAGGGTGGCACAGTGGTGTAGTGGTTAACTCCCTCACCTGGCAGCAAGAGGGTCACTGGTTCGAACCCGGACCCTGACACATCTGCCTGGAGTTTGCATGTTCTCCCTGTGTCTGCGTGGGTTTCCTCCCACAATCCAAAGACATGCGCGCCTTCGGCGCCACAGTAAAAACACACACTAATACATACACGGTGTGTGTATGTAAAAAGACCAAATGGTACAGGGCTTTGTGTATGCCTGTGATGTCACCCTGGGTGCGGGCCCCCTTGAATTCCAGAGCCTCTATCTGCGGTGGTACTGCCCCGCCTGATTGGCTGAAATGCTGGCCCGCTGACCAAGCATCCAAAAGAGCTCTGGCAGATTGCCTTTCAGAGGCTTTTTGGTACCTCGCTGGATGACATTGAAGATGTCACTGGAGGTAAGAACACACTACTCCCGCAGTCCTCTAAGGGGAAGGAGCCGCGCCGTTGGCCGGGCCCTCCTATTCCGCGTAGAATCTGTATTTTTGTCAGTCAGGGTCAGCCGGCAGATCCTCCCAGACTGACAAGGCTCCAGCTGGGGGACAGACGCGTCCCTGGGTGAGTAAGCCGAACAAGCCTGCTACCGCATGAAAATTTGCCCCCTCCCGACTCAGGGGTCGGGACGGCTTGGAGAGTTTGCAGCTCGGTGGACCTCCCTGCTCTCTGACCAGTGGGTCTGCGAAGTGGTCACTTCGGGGGACAAGATAGTTTTATTGTCCACCAAACTGATCTTTTACTCAAATCTTCCTCTCCTTCCGGCTCGTCTGTCTGCTTTGATGGGAGCAGTACAAGACTTGCTCTGGTGCGGAGTAGTTTTACCTGTGCCCCTGGTGGAAAGGTTTCAGGGATTCTATTCGAATCTGTTGGTAGTCCCAAGGAAGGACGGTGTCCGTCCAATCTTGGACCTCGGGCCCTCAATACCTTTTGTGAGGGTGAGAATGTTCAGGATGGAATTCGTTCGGAGGTTGCTGCGCTCCATCTGGGGGAATTTCTGGCGTCCCTGGACATCAAGGACGCGTACTTGCATGTCCCCATCTGCAATAGCGTCAGCACCAAGAGTTTTTAACAAGGTGCTTTCCCCGATCTGGCTTTGCCGAGACAGCGAGGCATTGCTATAGTGGGCTACTTGGACGATCTTCTGAGAGCTGCTTCTGGCTCAGAATTAGAGGACATGTCTAGCCAGTCAGACCCTCCGGGAAATTGGTTGGGTACTGAACATACAGAAGTCGGTGTTGGTACCGACTCAGCATCTGGAGTACCTAGGCTTGACCTTGGACAACTCGGAGGCGAAGGTCTTCCTTCCCTTAGAGCAGTTGCAGACGCTCCAGTCGGCGCTGAGATTGTTAGCATCCCGCAAATGGTCGGCTCTCCGTTTTTTTTGCATGCAAGTTCTGGGCCTCGTGGCCTCCTTCGAGGCAGTACTGTATGCCCAATTCCACACTCGAGTATTGCAGGAGGAGATCCTGTCCAAATGGAACAGATCTCTATTGTCTCTGGATTCAGGCAAGTCACCTGGTCATGGCGTCCCTGAGAGGGTGGCTGATATTCTTCAGTCCAGGAGGTCATTCCTTTCTTTCCATGGGACTGTGATCACGACGAACGCCAGCCTCAGTTTGGCGAACTTCGAGCGATCAGACTGTGCCTCTCCAAGTGGTCGCAGAGTCTTCAATGGCGTCTGGTCAAGATCCAGTCGGACAACGCCACAGCGGTGGCTTATGTCAACCATCAGGGAGGAACATGGAGCTCGGCCGCAGCGTCGGAAGTTGCTCACATCCTAAGTTGGGCCGAAAGGGGCGTGCCAGCTCTATTGGCTGTTTACATCCGGGCGTAGAAAACTGGCAGGCGGACTATCTGAGTCGCAAGATGCTGGACCAAGAGGAATGGTCGTTACACCCGGAGGTGTTTCCATTACTTTGTCGGACATGTGGGGCACACCAGTTGTGGATCTCCTGGCCTTGACTCCATCACAAGGTGTCGAGGTTTGTGGCCAGGTCCTGGGATCCCTGGGCAGTCGCGTTGGTGGCTCCATGGAGTCAGTATCGGCTGATTTATGCCTTTCCCCCAATGAAATAGCTTCCTCGTCTGCTCCGCAGAGTGGAGGCCGAGTGGATTCTGGTGCTTCTAATCGCCCCAGACTGATACGGCGTCCCTGGTACGCCGACATCGTGAGACTGGTAGCTGACGCTCCCTGGCGGCTGCCAATGCGGTGGGACCTTCTGTCTCAAGGTCCCGTGCTTCATCCTGGTTTAGTCGCTGGCTTTAATAGCATGGCTATTGAAAGCTTGGTACTAAGGGACCGTGGTCTGTCAGATTCGGTAATCTCCTCCACGTTGAGGGCCCTGAAATCTTCCCCGACGTCCTACCATCGCACTTGGAAGGCCTACATCTGTGTGGAGAGATGACCTGGCGCCCACGGGCATATTCGGTTTCTCTGATCCTGCTGTTACAGTGCGGAGTGGATCTGAAACTTGCCTTAAGCACTATTAAGGGGCAGATTTCAGCCTTGGCTGTCTTCTTCCAACGATCCCTGGCGGCTCACTCACTGGTAAGTATGTTTGTGCAGGGGGTCCGACTCATGGTTCCCCCGATTAGACCACCGCTTCCTCCATGGGACTTGAATCTAGTGCTCTCGGTATTTCAGGAACCTCCCTTTGAGAACATCAGGGAGATTCCTCAGCGCTTTCTCAGAAAGTTGCCTTTCTAGTTGCCATTAAATCGGTCAGAAGGGTTTCTGAATTGGCGGCCTTGTCTTGCAAGTCACCTTACTTGGTCCTTCATAAGGTGCTACGCCCGCAACCTTCATTCCTTCCTAAGGTAGTTTCGGCTTTTCACCTAAACTAGAACTTTGTACTTCCATCCTTGTGTCCTCGGCCGTCGCATTCCAAGGAGGTTGCGCTACATTTTTTAGACTTGGTACGTGCCCTACGGGTGTACCTGTCTGCTACTGCTCCGTTCCGGAGATCTGACTCGTGCCGGTTTCTGGTCCACAGAAGGGCCTGGCGGTCTCGTCGGCCACCAATGCCCTTAAGGGGCTAGCGCCTCCCTTTCCTGTCACGGCGCATTCAACCCAGGCAATTGGTGCCTCCTGGCCTTTCCGACATCTAGCATCTGTCTCACAGGTGTGCAAGATGGCAACCTGGTCGTCTGTTCACACTTTCTCAAAGTTTTACAAGGTTGATGTGAGTGCATCTTCGGATGCTTCCTTTGGCCGCAAGGTTTTGCAGGCGAATGTTTGAGGTTGTATCTCCTCCGTTGAGGAGCTCTGTTTGGGGTGAAGTTAAGTCTTCTTTGATTGCTGTTCCCACCCTTTGTTTTTTTTCTGACACTGCTTGGGGACGTCTCGCATGTCAAGATTTAAGGAGCTGTGCCCGTCCATGGACGAAAAGAGAAAATAGGATTTTTTTTGTACTCCCCTTTAAAATCCTTTTCTCTGTCGTCCATGGACGGACACAGCACCCACCCCTCCTTGTTTAGTTTGTACTGCTTTTCTATGAACTGAGGCTGCTGACTGCAGGGTGGAGGGTTATTTACGAAGGGACCGCCCCCTAGGCGGGGCTGTTAAACTCTGTTTAAGTTACATGTTTTAAGATAACTAACATGTTCTGCCTAGTCCTCTCCTATGAACAGGAACATAACCCACATGTCAAGATTTAAGGAGCTGTGTCTGTCCATGGACGACAGAGAAAATAATTTTACGGTGAGTACAAAAAATCCTATTTTTCCCTGCACACTACTCTACCTACTACTTACACTGGCCAGAGCAGAAAGCCAGGTCTGAAACGAATCAATCAAGTCGGCCTGCAGTACCAGATGTTCTGCCTTCATGATGAACAGCATCAGATTTGAGGGAGTGACCAATTACTCCCAGTCGTGAATGCCGAGTTTCTGGCTGAAGCCAACTTTTAAACGTTTTTTTTTTCTCCAAGCCGACCTTGTCCTTTTCATTGTGGGCTTGCTAGTTAATCTAAAGGGCGCCACACCCCAGGGACCTTTTTGATCTCTACCTTGTCCTGGGAGATCTCCACCTCTTAAAGTTTACCTACCCCTGTCCTAGGTAGCTTCTGGGACCTGCTTAATTTTTATCAATCTGACCAACAGGTTAGTTGGTTCACAAAGGGATTCATTTCATTCCTGTTTTCTCCAGAGATGTACATCTGCTTGTAGAAACATTTTCTAAATTTGTAAATTTCTGTACAAGATCCTCTTCTGATGGTATCGCTACACAGTCCAATCTTTGATCAATCCATTGTTGGCACTGAAGTACAAACCTTGTATAGCTTGCAAAGAGTCTAGTAGGCGCTCTTCCACAAATAAGGTTGTGAAAATGTCAATCAGAATGCAGCATAAGGCAGTACATGGCAAATGCTTGGTGTAGAATACATCTTGCGTTCAATTTGAGCTTATTTTGGCGAAAAAAATATATATGTGTGTGTGTGTGTGTGTGTGTGTGTGTGTGTGTGTATATAATATATACCCTCTGGGTATAATCCCTCTCTCTGCACCTCTCAGATCCGTTTTTTTCTGCCTAGCATAGGACATGGCTCCCTTCGGGCCCATTGGTCCGGGGGGTGTTTTCTATGTTTTTGTTCCTGCGATCTTCGATCAACTGCCGACTGGGTGACAGGCTGGATCCCAGATCCTTGTAGTCTCCCCAGTTTCGGCCATAGAGCGTGTGCCGACCCTAGCTACGCGCTTGGTTTTCCACGACATGCCCGTCGCTCCACGGGTGGCCGGTGAGCTTCGCGCTCCAGGGCATGCATATGATCGGTCTCTATGGCACAATAACAGCATGCCAGACCAACAGTCACCTCCTTGCGCGGATGATGATCTGTCCGGAATGTCTTCCAGCATAATCCATGCAGGAAAGGTAAGTAGCTCCCCTGCTTCGGCAGGAAGACTTGGCTGGACATTCCTGGAGAGATCGAGTAAGTGGTTTTACCCTTTCTTTCCTCTCTCCCTGCCTTCCCTCCTCCCTGGGCTCTGAAGCTAAGGCTGGGTGCTAGGGGGTCACCTGGGAGGGCTCCATCTGGAGCAGGGCTGCGCTGTAGACTGTCATTAATATGTCAATGTGCTGCTTACCTGTGTTTTCTCCCTCCATGCTGTTGGCTGCCATTTTCTTGTGGTCCACGCCTGTTTTGGCCTCTAACGCTCGGCTGCCATTTTCTTGTGGTTCGCGCCGCTCAGCGGCCATTTTCTTGTGGTTCGCGCCGCTCGGCGGCCATTTTCTTGTGGTTCTCGGCGCCCATTTTCTTGTGGTTCGCGCCGCTCGGCCGCCATTTTGTGGAAGTCTTCAGCCTCTAGGGTGCATTCTACAGGCACGAAAGTATACAGACACACACTGACGAGATCAGACTGACACAGGCAGCAGTGGGAGAGCATCTCAGGCGGGAGCAGACGTCAGCGGTAGCGTTCTAAGGATGGTGAGTCCTTTGGGAAACCTCTGCATCTCTGTAGCAGCTAGGAGGGTGGCCTATTGACAGACATTGTACTGCCATCCTTGTCCTCATCCGTCGTATCCTAAGACGACGTTGCATTCCTTGGAATTTGTCGAAACTCTGAGTATGCTTGTCTGGTACGGTTTGTTTCGGTGGCTGGTCCCAAGAAGGGCCCAGCGGTCTTGTCAGCCACCATCTCTAGGTGGATCCGACAGATCGTGATCAGGCTTATGCCGTGAAGGGTCAGGCGCCTCCCTTTCCTGGCGCATTTGACCAGGGCAAGAGGTGCCTCTTGGTGTTGCGTCGGTTAAGACAGGTTTCTGAGCGGGGGCAGCCTTGTTATGCAAGGCTCCTTATCTGATCTTCCACAAGGATAGGTGGTGCTGCGTCCGCAGCCTTCTTTTCTTCCTAAGGTCGTTTTTGACCTCCATCTCAAGGAAGACGTTGTACTGCCATCCATGTGTCCTCATTCGTCGTATCCTAAGGGGGCGACATTGTATTTCTTGGACGCTGTCCGAGCTCTGAGAGCATCAAGCGTCTGTTTCACCAGGTGTGTAAGGCGGCGACCTGCTCGTCCGTTCACACTTTCACTAAACTTTACAAGTTAATGTGTGTGCATCTTCAGATGCTTCTTTCGGCCGCAAGGTATTGCAGGCGGCTGTTTAGAGTTGCAAATACTCCGTTGAGGAGCTCTCTTGTTTTGGGGTGAAGTTGTTTTAATGCTGTTCCCACCCCTCGGTTTTGACACTGCTTTTGGACGTCCCACTTGTCAATAGGAAGCTGTGTCCATCCATGAACGACAGAGTAAATATGATTTTTGTACTCACTGTAAAATCCTTTTCTTTGAGTTCATGGACGGACACAGCACCCACCCCTTTTTTTTTAAGTTTGTACTGCTTTTTGACGAACTGATCTGCGAGGTGCAGGGAGAGGGATTATACCCAGAGGGTCCGCCCCCTGGGCGGTGCTGTATAAGGTGTTGTGTGTTAACACTTTCTACAAGTTTTCTGCCAATTCACTCCTAAATGAAGGATAATACCCACTTGTCAATAGGAAACTGTGTCCGTCCATGAACTCCGAGAAAGGGATTTTACGGTGAGTACAAAAATCCTTTTTTTTTTTTTTTTTTTTTTTTTTTTTTTTTTTTATGGCAATGACCCTAGTTTCATTTTAATGTAACTGATGTTATCAATGCAGGATTATGTAAGCTTTTAGGCAGAGTATAACAAAACAATGAATAGAGCAGCAATTTCTGCATGTCGCTTGACCAAAATTTTTATTTTTTTCTCCCCAAAGGGGCATTAAACCATAAATGTAAAAAATTGCATCTTGCCTTTCTTTGGATGGGGTGGCTGCATTTGTTCTTTAGGCTTATTTCCTTTCGTGATCCAGTCAGTAAGACTTGAGGTGTCTGCATAGTCAGTAATAAAGCCAATACCTTTTGGACAGCGGCATTTAGCGGGGAGATAGTCTACCATTACCATCGGATTTAGATGGGCTTTCAAATTGAAGCCAAACTCCAACTAACTCTTTATATGCAGTAGAGCTGCACGATTCTGGGCAAAATGAGAATCGCGATTCTTTTGCTTAGAATAAAGATCATGAATCTATCAAACTGAACGCCAGAAACCCCCCCAAATAAAAAAACCTGTGATATATCTGAAAATATGAATGTATAAAAAACAGACCAGTGATATGTCTCTGTTAGACCATTCAACTCCTATGAAAGCAGAATCAAACGTTGATTCTGCTTTTTTCATAGGAGTTATATGGTCTTTAACATTATAGACATATCTCTGGTCTGTTTTTATACATTCATATTTTCAGGTATATCACAGGTTTTTTTATATACCGTAATCATACCTTTGTTCACTGATTGCATTCAGCTGGCTTTTATACAAGCAGTGCCAACATCCCAATTTTTAAATCAGAAGCAGTACCGCCGGCAACCACTAGAGACAGCGACCGCTGACATGTAGGAGGAGACGAGAACGATGCTGTCCTGAGTCCACGGGGTCCAGAACTGTGAAAGTTGGAAGCCCAGGCATCCATCCAGCGGCGCAGGCTGCTGTCAGTTCCGATATAGGCGCCATTTGCGTTCCACGCTGGCTCCGACGGCTTCTCTGTCCAGTCTACATCCTGGGGGAGACGTGAAAAATTTAGGTAATCCAGGCCGGAGATCGCGGGGGGGGGGGGGGGGGGGTGAATCGAGATCGCAATTAATATATGATTAATTGTGCAGCTCTAATATGTAGTCACGGGAAAACTTTTTTTTTTGGGGGGGGTGGATAAGTTTTACATAAAAGCTGACCTTTGTAAGCACCCCCTGTCAGTGGTAAATGTTTGTCTCCCCCTTCCAACTGCTTACTTTGTCTGCTTGGTTCGTTAAAGTAAGTTGAAAGACATACTGGCCAAATCGTCAGGTGAAAAAAGGGGCGCTTACTGTGTGTGTGTGTGTGTGTAATCATAAGATTTTTTAAGTGAATCACTAAAACATAATTCAACTTGCTTACCTTTCTCATTTTTTTTTTTTTTTTTTTTTTTTTTTTTTTCTGCTTTACATTTTTTTTCAATATGCACCTTCAGTAGTATAGACACCTGTTTTTTTATAAAAATACATCAATCCTTAATCATTAATAGAGATTAAGTTTGAACAGCCAAGAGTTCACTACAAATCTGTGTGTTCTTGCATAGCACTATAAAGATTGAATTTACATAAGATGGGGTTACATACTATAGAAATGGACCTTAACAGAATAGTTTTAACAAGAAATTTATTAGTTTAGAATCGCTTTATTGCCATTCTCAAAAATGTGGATCAAGAATGGGCTAGGAAACTTCTACTTTTGTATCAGGCGTTACACGTTCCTATGGCAAAATAATGGTAAGCCGTTTGCCCCATGTGTGTTGGAAAATGATATGGCAATTTTTCCTTACAAATGTTAATCTATGTGCACAGTGTGGATTCACATCTTTAATGACAAATGCAAATCCCAGAGAGCCATTTCGTCATGGCGTAAGCTTTAGTTGCTTATCCAGTAGGACAGTGGTCTCCAAACTGTGGACCGGATGTGGCCCTTTGTTTGCTTTTTTCCGGCCCTTGAAGTACCATTTCATCCACTCATACCAATAATGGGGCATAATTCCCCCCCACTGACACCAATAAATGGGCACAATACCTTCCTATGATGCCTATGACGGGCACAATTCCTCCCAATGGGACACAATTTATCCCAATGACCTCAGTGATGAGGCACAAGTTCTCCCAATTAAACAGACAACGGGGCCCAAAAAGACACAATTCCTTCTGACACCAAAGATGGGGCATTCCCAGCCCCCCCCCCCCCACAGACGCCGGGACCTTTTCTGCTTTCAATGGGCTCAAAACCAAATTACTCTTTCGTCCATGGACCGACACAGCTTCTCTATTGACAAAGTGGGTATTATCCGTTAATTAGGAGTGACTAGGCAGAAAAACTTGTAAAAAGTGTTGCATCACACCCTCTACAGTACCGCCCAGGGGGCGGACCCTCTGGGTATACCCTCTCAGTCTGCATCTTTGCAGATCAGTTTTTTTCTGTCTAGCAAGGAGTAGGACATGGCTCCCTTCGGGCCCATTGGTCCGGGGAAAAAAGATCTATATATATTTTTATTTTTTTTGCTACATTTGTTGTTTCCTGCGATCTTCGATCAACTGCCGACTGGGTGACAGGCTGGATCCTCGATCCTTGTAGTCTCCCCAGTTTCGGCCATCGAGCATGTGCCGACCCTAGCTACGCGCTGGGTTTTCCACGACATGCCCGTCGCTCCACGGGTGGCCGGTGAGCTTGCGCTCCAGGGCCTGCATCGGACCGCTCAGCTTCGGCTGACCTTACGGCCGAGTCGCAGCAGCCTGGCCGGTGAGCTTACGCTCCAAGGCTTGCATCGGACCGCTCAGCTTCGGCTGACCTTACGGCCGAGTCGCAGCAGCCTGTCCGGTGAGCGTCATGCTCCAGGGCATACATATGATCGTCCCTTCTGGGTCCAATCACAGCATTCACCTTCCGTGCGCGGATGATGATGATCTGTTTGGAATGTCTTCCAGCAGAATACATGCAGGATAGGTAAGTAAAACTCCCCTGCCTCGGCTGGGTGATTTAGCTGGACATTCCTGGAGAGATCAAGTAAGTGGTTGTGGCCCCTTTCTTCCCTCTCTCCCTGCCTTTCCCTCCTCCCTGGGCTTCTGGCTAAAGGTTGCTGGGTGCTGGGGGTCACCTTGGGGGTCCCACTGGAGCGGGGCTGGCTGTAACTAACATTTAAAAGAAATGTCATTTTTTCTTACCTGTGTTTGTGTCCTTCCTCCTCCATGCTGTCGGCGGCCATTTTGAGGTGGTCCATGCTGAGTTTGGCCTCTTGTGACTGCCCGGCGGCCATCTTCCTGTGGTTCGGCCACACCCACTGGCCCCTATCAGCTGATCAGCGGTCATGTTTGTCCACCCTGTATGCAGATATTGCCGTTCGGCGGCCATCTTTTTGTGGGCTATGGCTGCTTGACCTCTATCTTCTGTCGGCGGCCATTTTCTTAGAGCCCACATTATCTTCCATACAGACGTTTTTGGCAACCATTTTTCGAGAGCCTCCAGCCTCTAGGGTGCATTACACTGGCGCGAAAATTCACACAGGAAGTGCTGATAAAAGAAGCAGACTGACACAGCAGCAGAAGGACAGCATCACAGGCGCAGCATAGCAGTACCTATTCAGGGTGGTGAGTCCTCTGGGTGACCCGGCCTCTCTGCAGCACAGGAGGGTGGCCTATTGATATCTTGCCTGGAGCCCTGTGAGTGTCAGCGTGTGGTCAGCATGGCATCTGAGCCAGATGTCTTCTCCCCTGAAACACCAGATTTAGCAGCTGGTGCCCCTGAGGTGTCTATGAACGCTAGGACTGCAATCCTAGAGGCGTTTGCTGCCAGGGTGGAAGCAGCACACGGGAATACAGGGGGTAGTAAACGCCCCATCCCCTGCAAGCTTCTGGGGATAATTCTGGTGCAGAACCAGGTCCAGCTACGGCTCGGGGCCCAGATTCTGACTCATCAGAGACTGCAGACCGTGACCAGACAGTGAGAATGACTCAAAGTCCAGGTCAGTACGCAAGACGGCTTTGGTATCTGACCTTATTACTGCAGTGCGGGATATGCTAAAATTGGAAAATACTGCAGAAGCAGCAGAGACTCCGGTCCACTTGGGTTTCATAGACCTGCCCGCACTGCTAAGGTGTTCCCTTGTGTGTCTTTTGACAAACTCTTATACAAGGAATGGGAGAACCCACTGAGGGTCTTTACAGCCCCAAAGAGGTTTGCGGTACGGTACCCCTTTTGAGGAGAGTTTTCTGAAGAAATGGACCTCTCCCCCCTATAGTGGACCCTCCGGTGTCCAGACTTAATAGAGCCACCACAATTCCTGTAGAAGGGGCTCCTGTTTTCAAGGACCCTGTGGATAAGAAGGCTGAAGCACTCGCTTGCTACCTATACTCAGTGGTAGGCTTGGCAGTACGCCCGGCATTGGCGGGGGCCCTAGTGTCTCACACACTTACTGAATGGGCAAGATTGCTACTCCAGGGGTTAAGGAGCGAGATGCTCCTCCTGATGAGATGACATTGGCCGTCCTGTTGGTCCAGGGCCTTAGGTTTGTCTGCGAGTCAGACATGAATACTATTCCCCTGCTGTCTAAAACTTTGGTTTATGCAGTAGCAATACGCCGCCTGATCTGGCTAAAAGGCTGGTCTGCGGACCAGACTTCCAAGAAAGCCCTGTTGGATCTGCCTTTTAAGGGCGACAGACTTTTTGGGGCTTCTCTAGATGACATCATCAAGGATGCCACAGGAAGTAAAAGCACTTTGCTTCCCCAAATTAGCAAGGATAAGGGGCCACGCCAAGGGCAAGGGCCCTCCTTTACTGCACACAAGTGTTTTTTTCGTCCCCCTAGGGCGACAGGGAAAAGACCCCAGGCCGATAAAGCGCCTGCCCAAGGACAAAAGCGTCCCTGGTCCTGCATACCCAATAAGCCTGCGGACAAATTTGCGTCCGCATGAAGGTCCACCCCCACCCAGCTCTCGGGTGGGGAGACGTCTTCGCAAATTCGCGACTCAGTGGACAGCACTAATCTCCGACAGGTGGGTTTGCGAAGTAATCTCCTCAGGCTACAAGATAGTTTCTCTCTTGTCCACCGGACAGATTCAACACCTCCAATCTCCAGCTACTACCGACCCGTCGGGAGGCCCTGTATGGGGCGGTCCAGGGTCTACTGGAACGCGGGGTAGTTATTCCAGTTCCAGAACTGGAACAGGGTTTTTCACTCAAATCTGTTCATTGTGCCGAAGAAGGAGGGGGTTCGTCCAAGCTTGGATCTCAGAGCCCTCAATTGCTTTGTGAAGGTACAAAGTTTTCGGATGGAGTCGGTTCGATCTGTAGTCACGGCTCTCCATCCGGGGGACTTTCTGGCCTCCTTGGACATCAAGGATGCATACCTGCATGTCCCCATATACTCCAGACACCAGAGGTTTCTGCGATTTGCTATCGGGAAGGACCACTACCAGTTTGTGGCCCTCCCGTTGGGCCTTGCCTCAGCACCCAGGACGTTCACCAAGGTGCTCGCTCCGATTCTGGCACTTCTAAGACAGCGGGGTATCGCTATCACAGGCTACTTATACGACCTTCTGCTGAAGGCCCCTTCAAGCTCAGAATTAGAGGTAAGCGTGTCCATTACCTGTCAGACTCTTCGAGACTGTGGTTGGATACTAAACACGCAAAAGTCAGTATTGGTGCCCACTCAACGCCTAGGGTACCTGGGGTTGATTCTGGATTCTTCAGAGGCAAAGGTATTCCTCACTGTGGAGAAGTTGCAGACCCTCCGGGCTGCAGTACGGCAGCTGACTTCCAGGAATTGGTCGTCACTCCGTTTTTTGCATGCGAGTGTTGGGCCTCAGGGTAGCCTCCTTCGAGGCGGTTCCATATGCTCAATACCACACTCGAGTGTTACAGAAGGAAGTTCTGTCCAGATGGAACAGATGTCCATCATCTCTGGATTATCAAATCCGAGTGAGCCACATAGTCAGGAGATCCCTGGTATGGTGGCTGACAGCACCGGCTCTAATGGCCGGGAAGTCATTTCTTCCGGTTTACTGGATAGTGATCACGACGGACGCCAGCCTTACAGGCTGGGGGGGAGTCTGGGGTGTTCAGTCGGCGCAAGGTCGCTGGACCCCAGAGGAAGCCCTCCTGCCGATCAATGTCCTGGTAATCCGGGCGATCAGGCTGTGCCTCTTCAAATGGTCTCAGAGGCTGCAAGGGCGTCCAGTCAGGATCCAGTCAGACAACGCCACAGCAGTGGCATATGTCAATCATCAAGGAGGAACAATAAGCTCAGCTGCAACATCGGAGATCGCTCGCATCCTGAAGTGGGCAGAGAGGAGCGTACCGGCACTGTCGGCCGTGTACATTCCAGGTGTGGAAAACTGGCAGGCGGACTACCTGAGCCGCCAGATGCTGGACCAGGGAGAAGGGTCCTTACACCCGGAGGTGTTCCAACTCCTCTGCCAAAGATGGGGCACACCAGACGTAGATCTTCTGGCTTCCCGACTCAATCGGAAGGTATTGAGATTTGTGGCCCGGTCAAGAGACCCATGGGCAGACGCAACGGACGCGTTGGTAGCATCGTGGGGTCAGTATCGGCTAATCTATGCCTTCCCTCCCTTAAGGCTTCTTCCTCTTCTGCTCCACAGAGTGGAGGCAGAGGGAATTCCAATGATCCTAATCGCTCGAGATTGGCCTCAGCGTCCTTGGTACGTCGATCTAGTACGTCTGGTAGCAGACGTCCCCTGGCGCCTACCACTACGGAAGGACCTGCTATCGCAAGGTCCCATATTCCATCCTGCTTTACAGTCATTGGCTTTAACGGCATGGCTGTTGAGAACCAGGTACTGAGAGACCGGGGCCTGTCAGACTCAGTAATCTCTACTATGAGAAGTGCTTGAAAACCGTCCTCTAGGAAGGTCTATCACCACACTTGGAGGGCCTACATCTCCATGTGTGAGGAAATGAAATGGCATCCGCGTACCTATTTGGTTTCCAGAATCCTGCTGTTTTTACAGCATGGGGTGGACCAAGGGCTTGCCCTAGGTACGATTTAAGGGACAGATATCTGCCCTGGCTGTCTTTTTTCAGCGACCCCTGGCGACTCACTCTCTCGTGAGTACATTTGTGCAGGGGGTCCGACATGTGGCCCCTCCGGTCCGTCCCCCGTTACCTCCGTGGGACTTGAACCTGGTCCTCTCGGTGCTTCAGAAGGCACCGTTTGAGAATATTAGAGATATTCCCCTGTTGACACTTTCTCAGAAAGTGGTCTTTTTTGGTGGCTGTTACGTTAGTTAGACGAGTCTCTGAGCTGGCAGCCTTGTCCTGCAAGGCTCCCTATTTTTGATTTTCCACAAGGATAAGGTGGTGCTGCGGCCGCAGCCTTCCTTTCTTCCGAAAGTCGTTTCGGCTTTTCATCTCAACGAAGACATTGTACTTCCATCCTTGTGTCCTCAGCCGTCGAATCCTAAGGAGTCGGCGTTGCATTCCTTGGACGTTGTCCGAGCTTTGAGAGTATACCTATCTGCTACTTCCCTGTTCCGGAAGTCAGACTCACTGTTTGTTTCGGTGGCTGGTCCCAAGAAGGGCCAAGCAGTCTCATCGGCCACCATCTCTAGGTGGATCCGACAGATAGTAATCCAGGCTTACGCCTTAAAGGGTCAGGCGCCCCCCTTTCCTGTCACGGCGCATTCGACCAGGGCAATAGGTGCCTCTTGGGCTTTCCGAAATCAAGCGTCTGTTTCCCAAATATGTAAAGCGGCGACTTGGTCGTCCGCACACACTTTCACAAAATTCTACAAAATTGATGTAGGTGCATCTTCGGATGCCTTTTGGCCGCAAGGTTTTGCAAGCGGCTGTTTAGAGTTGCAACTCCTCCGTTGGAGGAGTGCTGTTTTGTGTTTGGGGTGAAGTTTATTTTTATGCTGTTACCACCCCTCGTTTTTTTTCTGACACTGCTTTGGGACGTCCCACTTTGTCAATAGAGAAGCTGTGTCGGTCCATGGACGAAAGAGTAAATAGGATTTTTTACTCACCGTAAAATCCTTTTCTCTGAGTCCATGAACCGACACAGCACCCACCCCTCCTTTTTAAGTTTGTACTGCTTTTTGACGAACTGATCTGCAAAGATGCAGACTGAGGGTATACCCAGAGGGTCCGCCCCCTGGGTGGTACTGTAGAGGGTGTGATGCAACACTTTTTACAAGTTTTTCTGCCTAGTCACTCCTAATTAATGGATAATACCCACTTTGTCAATAGAGAAGCTGTGTCGGTCCATGGACTCAGAGAAAAGGATTTTACCGTGAGTAAAAAATCATTTTTTTTTTATTTTGAATGGTGTAAGATGCCACCTTTTGTAATACTTTTTTGTAGGAGTTTCCAATGATTGGCGCATTGGGTGGCTTTGTTTATTGGCTGTTCTCCATTTGTTATAGGGGAATGTTTTACCAAGGGCATGTTCCCACGTTTTGGAGGTTTGGGATTTGCTACCTAGTTTTTTGATGAAAGAATATAATCATTAATATAGCCTTGTTTTTTTTTTTTTTTTTTTTGTTTTCAAAAGTTTATTGGAAAAAAACATAAGGCAGCTACAGAGTACACATGATACAAAGGATCAACAGTAATACAGCTGTGGTACATGTAGTTCAACTTAAAAAGAAGAGGTACAACAATATCGTAAAGGAATTTCTAATGAAGAATACCGAAAAGGGCATAGAAGAGCATTTACTGATATAACTCTACATAAAAAAAAGGAAGGTAGATTGGAGATGGGTGGGATGATTCTGGTATGATGAGAAAAGTTTAAGATTAATGTTGCGTGATGTTCCAGTAGGACCATTTTGAATCATAAGTTTGGATGCTATCATTTAAGGTGTGAAAATTTTTTTCAGAGATTTTAATAGGGTCCATTCTAGAAAGTACCTGTGACCAGACAAGATTAGTAGACCTCCAATTGAGGGCTATCATCCATTGTATAGAACTGCATAAAGAATGGAACAATCTGAGGCAGGGTCTAGGAATATCAGGTATATCAGAAAATAATAAACATGTTTGAGGTGTAAGGGTGATCCTATGTTTTGAGGATTGCTCAAATCTATCAGCAGCCATCTGCCAGATCCAAGTTAGGAGAGGGCAGTTCCAAAATGTATGCAAGATGGTACCCTGTTCCAAACAACCTCTGAAACAGTTAGGGGAGACTGAGGGATAAAATTTGTGGAGTCTAGAGGGAGACAGGTACCATCTAGTAAATAATTTCACTGGGGTTTCTCTAAAAGAGACAGCCTTATTGCACTTACGGAGGTTGTTATACATAGAACACCATGACTCCTCTGAAAAAGAACAGTTTAATTCGGTTTCCCAGTGAAGCATTGGAGCTGATTTTACTTCTAGTGAGGAGTTATTGAGAAAATTATAGAATCTGGAAATCAAGCCCTTGTCCCTAGGGGAGGATATACAAATCTTTTCAAATAAGGTATTAGAGAGGAGAGTGTTTAAAGAATGTTTTGCATAGAATGATCTAATCAGTTGATAGCGATCATGTTCAGAATTTGGGAGGTTATATTTTAACTGGAGTGTGCTAAAAGGAGTGAATTCCCATTTGGTTTGAAGTGATTTTAAAGTGGTTAGGTTATTCCTCTCCCAGAGAGAAAATAGTGATCTGCTGTTGTATGCCAAGTCCAGTCTGTTATCCCCTAGAAAGGAGGCCAGCGGGGGGGGGTGGCGGAGGTGACGTCATATGTACTTCTGATCTTATGCCAGAGTTGTAGAAATTGGGCTACTATCGTGTTGTGTTTAAGGAGGTTGCGGGGCAAAATAGAGTTCGACCATAGAATCCCCTGTAGGTGAAATGGGAGAATAGATGTGGACTCAAATCTTTTCCAGGGTATATCCTGGTTAGGGGAGAACCACTGACATAGCTGATTGAGTCTTGCAGCTAAGAAATAGTGCCAAAGGTTTGGGAGACCTAGACCACCCCTAGACTGCGGCCTATGTAACAAAGCATAGCTAAATCTTGATTTTTTTTTCCGCCCAAATAAACTTGTTGAGTATCCTCTGGATAGAATCCAACCTAGTTTTTGATATGTTAATGGTAAGGGCACGGAAATAGTATAACAGTTTGGGGATGATGATCATCTTTACAGCACAAATCCTGCCGAGGAATGAGATATGGAGGGAGGACCATGATTTAAGGATTGAGCTAATTTGTGTGAATAGGGGAGGGTAGTTGGTTTTATATAGGGATTTGTAGCATGATGTAATGTGAATACCCAGGTATTTAAAGGAAAGAGGGCACCATATGAACTGGAAATTGTTTTGTAAAAGGTTCTGCAGGTTTAGGGGAAGGTTGACTGGCATAGCTGAGCATTTGTTTATATTAATCTTAAGGCCCGAGACATCATGAAATATATTAAGAACTTTAAGTAGGGTGGGGATAGAGGTGAGGGGATCAGTAAGGAAGATAAGGGCATCATCTGCATAAAGGCTGATCTTGAATTCCGCTTGAATGATTGTGTATCCCTTAATGTCAGTGTTATTCCTAATGGCGTGAGCAAGGGGTTCTATCGCTAACGCGAAAAGAAGAGGGGAAAGTAAAGTGGGCAGCCCTGTCTAGTTCCCCTACCCAGGGGGAAAAATTCTGAATTATTTCCTGGAATTTTGATACGCGTTTGGGGTGAGTGGTATAGGGCATTAAAGCCTTGTATGAAATTTTCTGGGAGGCCAAATTTGGGGAGGAGAAGATTTAAGTATGACCAGTCTACACTGTCAAAAGCCTTATGTATGTCTAGGCTGAGGAGACATGTCTGACGTGAGTGCAAATTGGCATCTTGGATGATATTAGTAACCATCCTGATGTTATCTACTATTTGACGGCCAGGTATAAAACCTGTTTGGTCAGGGTGCACCAGGGGTGAGATGACTTTTGCTAGTCTGTCAGCCAGAATCCTACCAAATATTTTAAGGTCGTTGTTAAGGACCGATATGGGGCGAAAGTTTTGGGGGAGGGAGTGGTCTTTATAGGGCTTAGGGAGAAGGGATAGATTAGCAAGGAGCATTTCCTCCGGAAAATAATTGCCCTCCAGGATATAGTTAAATAGTCTAGAAAGACTAGGGGCTAGTAAAGGGGCAAATTTCTTGTAGTAAAGGGATGAATACCCATCTGGGCCAGGGGCTGTAGAATTTTTAAGAGATTTGATTATTGAAATGACCTCTGCCTCGGTACAGGGTTTCTTAAGAGAGTCAATCTGCAGTTGGTTTAGTGAGGGAAGATGCAGGCTGTCCAGCCAAGCTAGGGAAGTCCCATCTGGGCGGCCTTTGGGGTTGGACAATAGTTCTTTATAGAAAGATGTGAATATCTTTAGTACCTCTTTGGGGTGTGTAGCTAGATTACCTCTATGGTCTCTGAGTTTGTATATGTGGGTGGGTCTGTTGTCTTGGTTGAGTTTTCTAGCAAAAGCGGCAGAGGGAGAGTTACAGTGTAGTAGAAATTTTGCTTTCGAAAATCTAAGGGATCTTTCAGTATTTGCGGAGAGGATGAGATCAAGAGCTTCTCTTTTAGATTTTATTTGGGAGGTAAGTTCTTGAGAGGGGGAGTGTTGTAGCTGGTTGTATAGGCGCTCCAGATCTTTTGTTAGGCATTTGATATCTGTAAGTCTCTCTTTATTTTTAGAGGCGGCTAAATTGATTATGTGGCCGCGTATGACAGCCTTATGTGCAACCCACAGAGTGGTGGGAGGGGTCTCAATATTAGTGTTATCAATAAAGTAGTTCTCTATGTGGGCAAACATTAATTGAATATTGGAGATGTTGGTAAGTAGAGAGTCATTGAGACGCCAATTAAAGGGGGAGGGGGAGAGGCCTATAGCAGAGGTTTTAAGGGATGTTATGTTGTGGTCAGACCATGGGCATGGGTGTATATGGGCCCGGGAGGAATTTGCCAGGATGATGGGGGTACAGAAAATATAGTCCAACCTGTCATAACAATCATGGGGATAAGAATAATGTGTGAATGCTTTTACCCCTGTGTTGTGGGCCCTCCAAAAGTCTACAAGTTGTAGTTTATTAATGGAGCGGTTAATGGACTTGGAAAAGGCCTTAGAAGAAGGGGTGACTCTACTCCTGTCAAGGGCAGGGTGGGCCGCAAGATTGAAATCTCCTCCCAAGACCATATGTGGGGAGTTATATCGATCCAGGGTCTCAAAAAATTGAGTGAAAAAAATTGACTGTGAGTCGTTTGGAGCATACACTGAGGCAATGGTAATTGCTCGATTGTTTATGGTACCTTTAAGAATGATGTAACGACTCTCAGCGTCTTTAAAGACGGACTGTATATCAAAGATAATGGCGTTGCGTACAAAAATTGCAACTCCACGGGTCTTGTTGGTGAATGTGGTATAGTGGTATTGGTTGTAGGTTCTATCAAAATAGTTAGGGGGGTTGGAGGATGCAATAGCCTTGTTTTTAAAGGGAGAGATTTGTTGAGCTGGTCTATAAATCCGATACAGTAGTTGTATTTGGAAAAGATGGAAAATTTGGATATAACTATATTGTTCCTGCCGAGGGATTTTTTCCTCGTGGATCTCCCTGAAGGGTTTTAATTAACAATTGGAGGTCAGGGCTTGTATTGTATTGATGCCCAACTTAGTCCGGGTATTTTGATTTTTAATTGGGGAATATACATTTCTAATTGTTCTAGAGGTTTGGAATAGATTGAAGGAATGTAGGTTTGGCCAATAAATTATGTAATCTTGAAGAATTTGGGGTAACTTGGATTGTGGGATATTTTAAATTATATGGTGTGTCCTATCAAAACATGTGAGCATAGAGGTGCTTAGGAGTGACTTTTTTTTTCTCTTTCGCTCATGGACGGACACTGCCCTAATCTTGACAAAGTGGGTATTGGCCTTCCTTCAGGAGTGACTAGGCAGAAAGTGTTAACTTCAAAGCTGAACAGCCCCGCCCAGGGGGTGGTCCTACTGGCTGTATCCCCTCAGCCTGCACTAAGCAGATCAGTTTTTCTCTCTTCGTCCATGGACGGACACAGCTCCTTAAATCTTGACATGTGGGTTATGTTCCTGTTCATAGAGGACTAGGCAGAACATGTTGGTTATCTTAAAACATGCAACTTAAACAGAGTTGAACAGCCCCACCCAGGGGGCGGTCGTCCGTACATAACCCTTCACCCTGCAGTCAGCAGCCTCAGTTTTTTCTGCCTAGCAGAGGACGACGTGGCTCCCTTTGGGCCCAGAGTCCTTAATTTTTTATTTTTTATTTTTTTTGTGATATCTTCTATCAACTGCCAGCTGGGCGACAGGCTGGATATTATAGATCCTTGTAGTCTTCCCAGTTCTGGCCATCGAGCGTGCCAGTCCTTAGCTTCGCGCTGGTTCTGCCACGACGTACCCCATGGCTCCAGGGGTGGCCGGTGAGCACATGCTCCGGGGTCCACATATGACTGGGCTGCTTTCTGTCTCACTCAGTGGACCGGGCTGACAGCTACTCTGTACCATCGGTTGTGGGTCTGTCAGGGACGCGCCAGCATGTCCTCGCAAGGAAGCGTAAGTACGGTTCCTCCTGTCTCGGCAGGATGGAACAGCTGAGCATTCCCGGGATTAAGGGGTTCTCCTGTCCTCCCTTTCCCTGCTCTGGTCGCCCTTTCCCTTTCCTACCCTAGGGCCCGCTGCGACCCGGCTGTTCCTGTGGGGGGGCTCAGAGTCCCTGTGGGGGACCGGGGTCCGCTTTCTGTGAGGGGGGGGGTCTGTCTCCTGGGAAGTCTCTGCAGGCCTTGTCCACATCCCGGGGCTCGGGCACCATTTTTAGTGTGCTTTTTTTCTATGTTAATTTCTATTGGCGGCCATTTTGCCGTGGCCGTGCTGTGGCGCAGGTCGGTATTGCGGGCAGCCATTTTCTTGTGGTCCGCTCCCTTTTTATCTGAGGCGGCTGGTGGCCATTTTGGAGTGGGTTTGGCCTTTAGTACTGGCTTTCTGAATGGTGCACACTTCACTCTGTTTTTCATCACATACACACACTGTATATACAAGGCGGGCAGCGGTGCTGAGCAGTCTCCCCTGGGTGGTGAGTCCCCTGTTTTACCCCCCGGTCAGTGCAGCTTGAAGGGTGGATTCTTAAGTGTTTTTCACTTGGTCCCTGAGGACTGTCAGTGGGTGTTTATGGAGTCAGTATGTGACCTTTCTTCCCCTACATTGCCAGAGGCAGCTTATGGTGCCCCTGTACCTGCGGTTTCCATGGATACATTGAGACAGTCCTGGAATCATTTGTTGCCAGGGTAGAAATGGCGTGCAGGTGTAAGGGGGGTGAAAAAGTGCCCCCTCCCCCGCCATCTTCTGGGGTGTTAGGGCACTTATGAGTGCACTTCTGATGCTGTGCGTGACACTCTTCAGCTGGTAGACACAGCTGGGACTTCGGCAGAGGAGTCTGTCTCCTTTGGGTCACACAAATCTGATCGCTTTGTGACAGTTTTTTTCCTTATGTTAATTTCTTTGATAAGTTCATAGATAAGGAATGGGAACGGCCGCAGAGGTCCTTTGTGGTCCCCCAGCGCATGGCGGTCCGTTATCCTCCAGGACCCTACTGATAGGAGGTCCGAAGCGGTGTCCGGCTCCAGGTTCACCATGCTGGGGGTCAGTGTTGCGACCTATATTGGGTGCGACTTTGGTGTTTCAGACATTCACTGAATGGAGGGCAGCACAGTCTTGTAGTGGTTATCCCCCTCACCTGGCAGCAAGGGGGGTCACTGGTTCGACCCGGACCCCATCACCATCTGCCTGGAGTTTACATGTTCTCCCGGTGTCTGCGTGGGTTTTCTCCGGGTACTCCAGTTTCCTCCCACCCTACAAAGACATGCGTGCCTTCGGCGCCACAGTAAGAACATATACACTAATACATACTCGGTGTGTGTATGTAAAATGATTTCCAGAGCCTCTGTATCTGCGGTGGTACTGCGCCACCTGATTGGCTGCAATGCTGGTCTGCTGACAAAGCATCCAAGTGATCTCTGACAGATTGCCTTTCAGAGGTTTTTTGGTACCTTGCTGGACGACACTATTAAGGATGTCACTGGAGGTAAGAGCACACTTCTCCCGCAGTCCTCTGAGGGGAAGGAGCGCGCCGTTGGCCGGGGCCCTCCTATTCCACGCAGAAGTGGTATTTTCATCAGTCTGGGTCAGCCGGCAGATCCTCCCAGACTGACAAGGCTCCAGCTGGGGGACAGAAGCATCCCTGGGTGCCTATGCCGAACAAGTAGGCTAACCTACCTGCTACCGCATGAAATTTTGCCCCCGCCTGACTCGGGTGGGGGGCCGGCTTAGCGAGTTTGCAGCTCAGTGGACCTCCCTGCTCTCTGACCAGTTTGTCTGCAAGGTGGTCACTTAGGGGTACAACATAGTTTCTTCTTGTCCACCATACAGATCTTTCCCTCAAATCTTCCTCTCCTTCCGGCTCGTCGGTCTGCTTTGATGGGATCAGTACAAGACTTTCTCTGGTGCTGAGTAATTTTTTACCTGTGCCCCTGGTGGAAAGGTTTCAGGGATTCCATTCAAATCTGTTGGTAGTCCCGAAGGACGATGTCGTCCAATCTTCGACCTCAGGGCCCTCAATACCTTGTGAGGGTGTGAAGTTCAGGATGAAATCCATTCGTTCAGAGGTTGCTGCGCTCCATCCGGGGGATTTTCTAGCGTCCCTGGACATCAAGGACACATATTTGCATGTCCCCGTTTGCAATAGCCATCAGTGGTTTCTGCGATTTGGCATAGCGTCGGCACCAAGAGTTTTTAACAAGGTGCTTGCCCCGATCTGGCTTTGCTGAGACAGCGGGGCATTGCTATCGTGGGCTACTTGGACGATCTTCTGAGAGCTGCTTTTGGCTCAGAATGAGAGAAGGACATGTCTATAGCCAGTCAGACCCTCTGGGACATTGGTTGGGTGCTGAACATACAGAAGTCGGTGTTCGTACCGACTCAGCGTCTGGAGTACCTAGGCTTGATCCTGGACTCCTCAGAGGCAAAGGTCTTCCTTCCTTTGGAGCAGTTGCAGACGCTCCAGTCGGCGGTGAAATTGTTAGCATCCCGCAAATGGACGTCTCTCCGTTTTTTGCATGCGAGTTCTGCGCCTCATGGTGGCCTCCTTCGAGGCAGTTCCGTATGCCCAATTCCACACGTGTATTGCAGGAGGAGATCCTTTCCAATTGGAACAGATCTCCGTTGTCTCTAGATTCAGGCAAGTCACCTGTTCAAGGCTTCCCTGAGAGGGTGGCTGAGATCTCTGGCTCTTCAGTCCGGGAGGTCGTTCCTTCCTTTCCATGGGACTGTGATCACGATGGACGCCAGCCTCACGGTTTGGAGGGGAGTCTGGGGGGTCCAGTCGGCCCAGGGTTGCTGGACTCCGGACGAATCTCGCCTGCCGATCAATGTCCTCGAACTTCGAGAGATCAGACTGTGCCTCTCTGTGTTCAGACTTCAAGGGCATCTGGTCAGAATCCAGTCGGACAACGCCACGGTGGTGGCTTCTGTCCTCCCAATCAGGGAGGAGCAAGGAGCTTGGCCGCAGCGTCGGTAGTCGCTCACATCCTAAGATGGGCCGAAAGGAGCGTGCCGGCTCCATTGGCTGTTTACATCCGGGCGTAGAAAACTGCCAGCCGGACTATCTGAGACGTCAGATGCTGGACCAAGGGGAATGGTCGTTTAAATTTACTTTGTCAGAAATGGGGCACACCAGTTGTGGATCTCCTGACCTCTCTACTCAATCGCAAGGTGTCGGTTTGTGGCCAGGTCCCAAGGATCCCTGGACAGACACGTCTGACGTGTTGGTGGCTCCATGGGGAATTCATGCCTTTTCTCCAATGAAATTACTTCCTCGTCTGCTCCGCGGAGTGGAGGCCGAGGGGATTCTGGCAATTTTAATCACCCCAGACTGGTATCGGCGTCCCTGGCACGCCGACCTCGTGAGACTGGTAGCTGAAGCTCCCTGGTCGTTGCCAATGCGGGAGGACCTTCTGTCTCAAGGTCCCATACTTCATCCTGCTTTACAGTCGCTGGCTTTAACGGCATGGCTATTGAAAGCCAGATACTAAGGGACCGTGGTCTGTCAGACTCGGTAATCTCCACCATGTTGATGGCTCGGAAGTCATCTTCCCGGAAGATCTACCATCGCACTTGGAAGGCCTACATCTGTGTGAAGAGATGGATTGGCGCCCGCGGGCATATTCGGTTTCTCGGATCCTGCTGTTCTTACAGCGCGGAGTGGATGAAACTTGCCTTAAAGGGGAGTTCCAGCCTTTTTTTTATGTTTATTAAAAGTCAGCAGCTACAAAATGTAGCTGCTGGCTTATAAATAAACATACTTACCTGTTCCACTGTCCAGCGCCGCCCAGAGCTCAGCTCCTCTCCCCCCCTTTTCCGCCGGCGCCTCCATTCATAGTGTGGGCACCCGGCCGTGACAGCTTTCGGCTTCACGGCCGGGCACTCACTGCGCATGCGCAAATGGTGCAGCACTCTGAGTGGACAGGCGATCGCCTGGGACCTGTCACGTCCCAGGTGATCGCCTACAGGGAGGGGCCGCCAAAAGGCGATATGACGTATCGCCTAGGCGACCCCAGGGCTGAAGGAGGAAGTGGGACAGAAAGTCCCACTCCTACTGAAGCCCCCACTCCCCCCCCCCCCCCCCCAAAAAAAAAATTACATGCCAAATGTGGCATGTAAGGGGGCGAGGAGTGGATTAATCGGAAGTTCCAAATTTGGGTGGAACTCAGCTTTAAGCACTTAAGGGGCAGATTCCATCCTTGGCTGTCTTCCAACGGCCCCTAGAGGCTCACTCACTGGTAAGTACGTTTGTGCAGGGGGTCCGACACGTGGTTCCCCCGATTTTTAGACCACCACTTCCTCCGTGGACTTGACTCTAGTGCTCTCGGTACTTTAGGAACCTCCCTTTGAGAACATCAGGGAGATTCCTCTCAACGCTTTCTCAGAAAGTTACCTTTCTAGTTGCCATTACATCGGTCAGAAGGGTTTCTGAATTGGCGGCCTTATCTTGCAAGTCACCTTACTTGGTCCTCCATAAGGATAAAGCGGAGCTACGCCCGCAACCTTCATTTCTTCCTAAGGTAGTTTTGGCTTTTCACCTAAACGAGGACATTGTGCTTCCATCCTTGTGTCCTCGGCCATCGCATTCCTAAGGAGGCTGCGCTACATACCTTGGACGTGGTACGTGCCCTGCAGGTGTAGCTGTCTGCTACTGCTCCGTTCCGGAGATCTGACTCACTGTGTCAGTGTCTGGTCCACAGAAGGGCCTGGCGGTCTCGTCGGGCCACCATTTCTAGGTGGTTCAGGCAGACCGTCATCCAGGCCTATGCCCTTAAGGGGTGGGCGCCTCCCTTTCCTGTCACGGCGCATTCGAATAGGGCAGTTGGTGCCTCCTGGGCTTTTTGACATCAGGCATCGGTCTCACAGGTGTGCAAGGCAGCGACCTGGTCGTCTGTTCACACTTTCTCAAAGTTTTACAAGGTTAATGTGAGTGCATCTTCGGATGCTTCCTTTTGTCCACAAGGTTTTGCAGGTGGCTGTTTGAGGTTGCAACTCAGTTGAGGAGCTCTGGGGTCTTCTGATTGCTGTTCCCACCCCTCGTTTTTTCTGACACTGCTTGGGGACGTCCCACATGTCAAGATTTAAGGAGCTGTGTCCATCCATGGACGAAAAGGGAAAATAGGATTTTTTTGTACTCACCGTAAAATCCTTTTTTCTGTCGTCCCATGGACTGACACAGCACCCACCCCTCCTTTTTTAGTTTGTACTGTTTTTCGATGAACTGAGGCTGCTGACTGCAGGGTGGAGGGTTATGTACGGAGGGACCGCCTCTGGGTGGGGCTGTTCAATTCTGTTTAAGTTACATGTTTTAAGATAACATGTTCTGCCTAGTCCTCTCCTATGAACAGGAACATAACCCACATGTCAAGATTTTAAGGAGCTGTCTGTCCATGGACGACAGAGAAAAGGATTTTACGGTGAGTACAAAAAATCCTATTTTTTCTGCCTAGCTAAGAAGACATGGCTCCCTTCGGGCCCATAGGCCTGGAGGTTTTTTATTTTAGATTGAAAATTTATTATTTTATTTTTATTTTTGTTCCTGTGATCTTCGATCAACTGCCGACTGGGTGACAGGCTGGATCCCAGATCCTTGTAGTTTCCTCAGTTTCAGCCATCGAGCGTGTGCCGACCGTAGCTACGCGCTGGGTTGTCCACCACATGCCCGTCACTCTACGGGTGGCCGTGAGCTATATGCTCCAGGGCATGCATAGGACTGGTCTATAGGGCCAAGTCGCAGCAGCCGGGCCGACAGTCACCTCCGTCACCATGCGGAAGGTGGTCTGTCTGGGATGCTTCCAGCACAATCCACGCAGGAAGGGTAAGTAGTAATCCCCTGCTTCGGCAGGAAGACATAGCTGGGAATTCCTGAAGAAATGAGTAAGAGGTTCCATCCTTCCCTTCCTTCCTCCCTTCCTTCCCTCCTCCCTAGGCTGTCAAGCTAGGCTGGCTGCTGGGGCGGGGGTTCACCTGTGTGGGAATTGTGTATGTACGTCCGCTAGATAAATGTTATGAGCTGCCATGAAAAAAGTTTGCTTACCTGTGTGTTCTGCTCCATGCTGTCGGCGACCATTTTGCTGGTGATCCATGCTGTGTTCGGCCTCTAGCTGCGTGGCGGTCATGTTCTTGTGGTCCGCGCTGTGTTTGGCCTCTAGCTTCCACTCTGCGGCCATTTTTCTTGTGATCCATGCTGTGTTCGGCCTCTTCTGCGCTGGCGGCCATGTTGTGCTCCCGTGCTGTTTGGCCTCTAGCTGCAGCCTGGCGGACATTTTTCTTATAATGCTGTGTGCCGCTCGGCAGCCATGTTTTTGGCTCTATCTGCCGCTCGGCTGCCATTTTCTTGTGGTCCACGCCGATCTAACAGCATTTAGACGGCGCAAGCCTAGAGACGCACGCTGCAGAGTTGGTCAGACTGACATGGCTGACAAGGTAGCAGCTCTACTAGGAACAGGACGGCAGCTGTACTACTGTTCAAGGGTGGCGAGTCCTCTGGGGGGAACCCCCTCGTCTGTGACAGTTGGGAGGGTGGGCTGTTGGTACCTTGACTGGAGTCCTTGTGTCAGGTGCGTGGGTCAGCATGGCATCAGAAGCAGACGCTTCTCCCCTGATGCACCTGAATTGGCATCTGGTGCTCCTGCACCCGCTGTGTCAGACGCTATGTCGGCGTCCTGGTTTGTTGCCAAGGTGGAAGCGTCGTGTGAAAATACAGGGGTAAAAAGTGCCCCCTCCCGCCGCCATCTTCTGGGGACAACTCTGATGCGGAACCGGGCCCAGCTACGGCTCATGGCCCTGGTTCTGACATAGAGGATGCGGACCGTGGCCGGTCGGACAGTGAGGATGACTCCCGGGTCACCACGCGATAAGGCTTTGATAGGTGACCTTATCACCGCAGTGTGCGATACTCTAAATATAGAGGAGCCTGCAGAGGCGTCGGTCCCTTTCAGGTTCCATAAAGCTGACCCGCACTAAGGTGTTCCTTGTGCGTCTTATCTAGACAAGCTTTTATACAAGGAGTGGGACAAACCACAAGGTTTTCGGTCCCCAAAATTTTTTGCGGTGCGTTACCCTTTTGAGGAGAGTTCCTGAAAAGAGAGACCTCCCCTCCGATGGTGGATCCTCAGGTGTCCAGATTAAACAGGGTAGCCACAATTCTGGTGGAAGGGGCTCCTGCTTTCAAGGACCCTGTGGAGAGGAAGACAGAAGCGGTCATCCGCTACCTATACGGCTCGGCTGTGCGCCTAACAGTGGTTGGGGCCCTGGTGTCTCAGACACTCACTGAAGGGGCAAAAATGCTGCTCCGTGGGTGTAAAGCACATGAGGCTCCCTCGGACGAGGTGGCTATGGCCGACCCACTTGATACAGGGCCTCAAGTTGTCTGCGAATCAGCCTTGGACTCTATTCCTCGGCTGTCCAGAGCCTCAAGCTATGCGGTGGTGTTACGCCGTCTGCTCTGGCTAAAGGGTTGGTCGGCGGACCAATCTTCCAAGAAGGCCCTGATGGAATTGCCCTTTAAAGGCGACAGAGATTTTTTTGGAGCATCCCTGGAGGACATTATTTAATATGCCACAGGAGGTAAGAGCATGCTGCTCCCACAATCCAAGAAGGGTAAACAGCCATGCCATTGGCAAGGGACCTCCTTCACCGCGGTTTATTCGTCCACCTAGTGCGGCAAGTAAACTATCCCAGGCCGATAAAGCACCTGCTGAGGGACAAAAGCATCCCTGGTTTTGCAATCCCAACTTGTCTGCAAACACATCTACGTCCGCATAAAGGTCTGTCCCCACCCATCTCTCGGGTAGGGGAACGTCTCGCGAATTCGCGACCTGGTGGACATCTCGGATCCCAGACCGGTGGGTTGGCGAAGAAGTTTCCTCAGGGTACAACATAGTTTCTCTCTTGCCCTCCGAACAGATTATTTTTTTTCCCCCTCCAACCGCCAGCTTCAGCCGACTCGTCGGGAAGCCCTATAGGGGGCGGTTCAAGACCTGCTAAGACGCGGGGTGATTCCTGTTTCAGTACAGGAACGGTTTATGGGGTTTTACTCAAATCTGTTTGAAATACCAAGAAGGAGGGGGTTCATCCAATCTTGGATCTCAGAGCCCTCAATTGCTTTGTGAAGGTACAAAGATTCCAGAGGGAGTTTGTTCGCTCTGTTGAGGACGCATACTTGCATGTCCCCATATGCACCAGGCATCCGATGTCTGCGCTTTGTGGCCGGGGAAGACCACTACCATTTGTGGCTCCCCCCTTGGCCTGGCATCGGCACCAAGGGTGTTCACGAAGGTGCTCGCCCTGATTCTGGCCCTACCTAGACAGCGTGGCATCGCTATCGTGGGCTACTTGGACGATTTTCTTCTGAGGGCCACTCAAGCTCAGAATTAGAGGTGAGCGTGTATATAGCCTGTCAGACCCTCTGATACTTTGGTTGGATGCTGATCACTCAGAAGTCAGGATTGGTACCGACTCAACTCCTAGTGTATCTGGGGTTGATTCTGGACTCTTCAGAGGCAAAGTTTTTTTTCTCCCTATGGGAAAGTTGCAGACCCTTCGGGCTGCGGTGCGGCAGTTGGCGTCCCCAAGTTGGTCGTTACGCCGATTTTGCAGGCGAGTCCTGGGCCTCATGGTAGCCTCCTTCGAGGCGGTACCGTATGCGCAATTTAACGCGAGTGTTACAGAAGGTAATTCTGTCCAGAAGGGACAAGTGCCCTTCATCCCTGGATTGTCCAATCCGGGTGAAACCACCTAGTTAGGATCTCCCTAGTTGGTGGCTGACGTCACCGACACTTCTATCCGGGAAGTCGTTCCTTCCTTTTTACTGGATGGTGGTCACGACGGATGGCAGCCCTACCGGTTGGGGGGGGGGGAAGTCTGGGGGGTTCAGTCGACCCAGGGTCGCTGGACTCTGGAGGAATCCCACTTTCCTATCTATGTCCTAGAACTCCGGGCAATCAGGCTGTGCCTCTCCACATGGTCTCAAGGGCTACAGGAGTGTCCAATCGGGATCCAGTCGGACAACGCCACGGCGGTGGCATATGTCAACCATCAAGGAGGAACAAGAAGCTCCGCTATAGCATCGGAGGTTGCTCACATCCTAAGGTGGGCAGAGAGGATCATACCGGCCGTGTCGGCTGTATATATTCCGGGCATGGAAAACTGGCAGGCGGAGTCGCCAGATGCTAGACAAAGGAGAACGGTCTCTACACCCGGAGGAGTTTCAGCTCCTTTGCCAAAGATAAAGCACGCCAGACGTAGATCTCATGGCTTCTCGACTCAATCGGAAGGTATTGAGGTTTGTGGCCAGGTCAAGAGACCCATGGGCAGACGCGACAGATGCGTTGGTGGCACCGTGGAGTCGGTACCGGCTAATCTATGCCTTCCCTCCTCTGAAGCTCCTTCCTCATCTGCTTAACAGACTGGAGGCAGAGAGGATTCCAAGGATCCCAATTGCTCTGGATTGGCCTCGGCATCCTTGGTACGCTGATCTAGTGCATCTGATAGACTCCCCTTTGCGTCTACCGCTAAGAAAGGACCTGCTGTCGCAAGGTCCCATACACCATCCTGTTTTACAGTCACTGGCTTTAACGGCATGGCTATTGAGAGCCAGGTGCTAAGAGACTGTGGCCTGTCAAACTCTGTGAACTCTACCATGAAGAGTGATTGGAAATCGTCCCCTAGGAAGATTTACCATCGCACTTGGAAGACCTACTTATCCATTTGTGAGGAAATGAGGTGGCATCCACGTACTTATTGGTTTCCAGAGTCCTGCTTTTCTTACAGCGTGGGGTGGATCAAAAGTTTGCTTTAAGTACAATTAAGGGACAGATATCTGCCCTGGCTGTCTTTTTTTTTTTTTCCAACTACCACTGGCGGCTCACACTCTAGTGAGAACGTTTGTACAGGGGCTTTGGCATGCGGCCCCTCCGGTCCGCCCTCCACTACCTCTGTGGGGCTTGTATAGCAGATGTCCCTTGGCATCTACCGATACGAGAGGATCTGCTGTCGCAAGGTCCCATACGCCATCAATGGCTTTAACTGCATGGCCTCTAGGTGCCTTAGAAACCACCATTTGAGAACAGGGAGATTCCCTTGTGTACACGTTCTCACAAAGTGGTCCTTTTTGGTGGCTGTTATGTCAGTTAAGATGGGTTTCTGAGCTGGCAGCCTTGTCATGATCTTCCACGAGGATAAGGTGGCGCTGCGTCCACAGCCTTCTTTTTTTCTAAGGTCGTTTCGACCTTCCATCTCAAGGAAGAGATTGTACAGGCGGTTCGGCATGTGGCCCCTCCGGTCTGTCCTCCACTACCTCCGTGGGACTTGAATCTGGTCCGCTCGGTGCCTCAGAAGCCACCGTTTGAGAACATTAGGGAAAGTCCCTTGTTGACACGTTCTCAGAAGGTAGTCTTTTTGGTGGCTGTTGCTAAAGAGGCAGCGTTGCATTCCTTGGACGTTGTCCGAGCTCTGAGAGTATACTTGTCTGCTCCGTTCCGGTGTTCAGACTCACTGTTTCGGTGGCTGGTCCCAAGAAGGGCCCAGTGGTCTCGTCGGCCACCATTCCGAGGTGAATCCGACCGATCATGATCAGGCTTGCGCCATAAAGGGTCAGGCGCCTCTTTCCTGTCACGGCGCATTCGACCAGGGCAAGAGGTGCCTCTTGGGCTTTCCGACATCAAGCGTTGGTTTCCCAGGTGTGTAAGGCGGCAACCTGGTCATCCGTTCACACTTTCACTAAACTTTACAAGTTGATGTGTGTGCATCTTCGGATGCTTCTTTCGGCCGCAAGGTGTTGCAGGCAGCTGTTTACAGTTGCAACTCCTTGGTGAGGCGCTCTTTGTTTTGGGGTGAAGTTTAATTTTATTTTGTCCCCACCCCTCGTTTTTGACACTGCTTTGGGATGTCCCACTTTGTCAAGCTTAAGGCTTTGTCCATTCATGAACGAAAGAGAAAATAGGATTTTTTTTATACTCACTGTAAAAAAAAAGTTCATGGACGGACACAGCACCCACCCATCTTTTTTTAAGTTTGTACTGCTTTTGACGAACTGATCTGCCTAGTGCAGGCTGAGGGGCTATAGCCAGTAGGACCGCCCCCTGGGCGGTGCTGTTCAGCTTTGAAGAAGTTAACTTTCTGCCTAGTCGCTCCTGAAGGAAGACTAATACCCACTTTGTCAAGAGCACAGAGAAAGGGATTTTACGGTGAGTATAAAAAATCCATTTTTTTTTTTTTTTTTTTTTTTTTACACCGTAGTTCATCTGAGTTGTCTCAGCCACATTCCAGGTCCAACCAGTTATTGGAGAAGTAATAGTGATGATAAAGTTTGAGTAGAGAGCCCTTCTGTCCATTTGCTTAGTTAAGATTGGGTATGGGCATGTATTTTTTTTTTCTTTCCGTATGTATTTAGTGTGCAATTTTGCAAAGGGGTGGATATGATGACTATCGGTATTTTCCAAAGAGAATATTTTTTAGGAAGTATAGTTTCAAGAGGCTTTTCTGCCCATTAATGACACTTCATATTTGGATAATTCCCCAATTTTTGTACAGCTTGCCCTCTTTGAGGGAGTTAGTATTTGTCTGTAGTGCAGTACCTTTTTTATGTGGGTGTTTTAGTCCTCTTCTATTCAGTGAGATCAGTTTACTACCCAATGTAAATTGTGGTGGTTGCTAGAGGTAGTGGATGTACTGTAAAGTAAAATCTCTATATGCCATTTTTTTTTCAGCTGCAGCGGTTGTGTGGTGGAGATTGGATTCCATTGGGAGAGATCTTTTTGAAAGAGTGAGACTGTATGTAGACTGACCTGGTCACTTCTAAAAAGAGTAAAGGCAATAGAAACAAAAACATGTAAAACATCAGTCTGGGAAGAGTTCCAGAACCAATGGGTGGCTTAATCGGCTGCTGTAGAGTTCAAAGATTTGAACCAAGTTAACTTAGCATTGGGGGGGGGAGGGCTGCTTAAAGTAAGCATGTGATAGTTGTGCTTTTTTTTAGGGCTTTCCTGATATAGCATAGTCCATTGAGGCTTTATCATTTCTATTCTCTTTGGAGCTTTGGGTTTGTCTGGTGGGAGAAGTGGCCGAGGGTGTCTGGAGGGCACAATGGGTGAAAGAATGTGCCAAACATTTAGTAGTTTTAGGTCTGCTTCAAGTTGCCTTGTTTGGATACTAAAAATTGTCAGGTTTTCCCATCTATAAAATTTTATGATTTCTGAATGCTTTAGTGTCAGGCACTTCTGTTTTTTGTATTGTTGCAGGTGATCTATATATAGTGATTTTTCCTGTACAGTACCACTATACTGTACAGGTGGAGTGCTCAGTTTGCGGCCCTCTTGGATGCTTAACAGGCATACCCTCTTTCCCTTTCGGAATAAAGTGCTTGTAAAGTTCTATTTTTTTCCCCACCTGCTCTGTTGCAGTGGATTTGCACAGAGCAGCCCAGATTCTCCACTTCTTGGGTCTCTCTTCTGTGATTCTGGCCCCTTCCTCCTGTTTAGTGCCCCAACAGCAAGCGGCTTGCTATGGGGGCACCCGAGCCCAGAATTTTAAAGTACATCTGACTTCTAACTGCTAATTACGCAGTTGAATTGCATGTTTTTTTTTTTTTTACCTGCCAACCTTTTTTTTTTTTTTTTTTTTTTTTTTTTTTTTGGACATTCCATCTTATTTCAATTTTTCATTTTTTTTCCCTTAATCACCTCTTCACCTCCAAGCCTTCTTACTGATTGGGAATTGGCATTACTACCTGTCTAGTAACAGGTTCTGACCTAGGAAGCGGTATTGCTAAACCAGAAAGTAGCACTGCCATGTTTCTTACTGGGATGTACATCACAGAAATGGCTACCTAAAATTAACCCTTTTACAGGTGAAACTGTAAACCTATTCTTTCAACAGTTAGCTGTTAGAATGTTTGTACAGTATTTCAATCATGTGGACCCATTAAAAACACTTTTTTACCCTGAAAATAGAGGGTAAACTGTGTCTGTGTTATACGCAGGGGGCCGTGGAAAGTTTTCTTCCTGAAACTTCCCTCTTAAAGTTAGATAAATATGGTAATTTAATTATAACTGGACATCCATTTATTGAATTTTTTTCCCATATTGGAAACATGGTGACTAAAAGCCAACTTGGGAAAATATGTGATCTGCTTCTGCCTCTGCATTAGAGCTTTCTGCCCTTGTTTCTGGTTTTTCTTTTGTTAATGAAGGGTCTTCCTGGTTCTCCCATACAGTACACCCCCGCCATTGCCGTTATGTCCACCCTCCACACCTTGTGACCGTATCCCTCGTAAACAGACTGTGGCACTGGCTGACGGTGACGGCTCAGCTTTGCACATACTGCCATGAGGTTTAACCTGCAGGAGCTGTGTTCACTAATGTTTTTTATATTTTGCCTTGAGTTTGACTTTAATCTCAGTGTAAATTAAATAAAATTGATCTGCTAAACCTGCCTTGGTGTTTTTAAATTGAAACTTGTGTTTTGTTGTTTTTTTTTTTGTTTTGTTTTTTTGGAATTATAAAATTACACAGACCTGTTAAACTTTCACTTGAGAGTTGTTGTTTTTTTTTAGCTCTGGGGCACATTTTATTCAGGCTTTTACTTGCTAATGAGCGGTGACAGGTTTTGGAACAATTGGCAAGAAGTGCACCTCTGACTTTCATCCTGCCAGTTCTACCCACATGGAGATCCAATCTGGGTGGCTGTGCTGACCTAGATTTTCCTGGAAAGCCCTCTAGTGCCATCATTCTATCCCTCAGCAATGCAAAGCTGTGCAATGGCTCACTGGAGTTTTTAACAGACAATACAGATGCTGAGGTCTTTCTTGTTGAGATCTTAGTGCATAGAACTGGGTAGTTCAGCATTCATCAAACATTTCTGGCATGCATAATCTTGTAGAAAGGAACTTCTTGACTGTTTTTATTTTTCTCTTCCAGTCTTAAGTGTCTGAGCAACATTGCATATATATTGATTTCGGCTAATAAATATGGGCACCTGTCAATGAGGAAAATTATTATTCTTCAGGATTTATATAGTGCCAACAGTTTGAGCAGTCCTTTACGTTAGGGCAGACCGTATCAGTTACAATAAAATTCAATACAGGAAGAATTGGAGCGCCCTGCTTGTTGAAGCTTACAATCTAAAAGGGAGGGTCAAGTGATACAAAAGGCGATAACTGGGGGATGAGCTGATGGAGAAAAAAAAGTAGTTGGGCGGAGGCAGGATAGGATTCTCTGAAAAATTTTCAGGGCTTGCCTCAGTGATCCTTAATTGCTGCTTACCCCCCCCCCCTCCGGTGTCATATTTGGCACCCATCAGGGGGGATGGGGGAACGGTGAAGGCTTGACAGGGCCCCCTTCTGGAAAACCTCCTGGAAGTTCAGCCCCCTCCTTCCGCCATTGGGTCAATCAGAAAGCACAGTGCGCATGCGCAGTAGGGAATGGGCGTGAAGCCGTAAGACTTCATTGTCGGGTTCCCTTACATGGAATGGCAGTGGCTGCACCCGACAGTCGTTCCGAAGATCGGCTGGAGTGCCGACATGCAGGCTCCCTGGACAGGTAAGTATCCATATAGTAAAAGTCAGGAGCTACAGTATTTGTAGCTGCTGACTTAAAAAAAAATTCCCCCCCCCAAGGCGGAACTCTGCTTTAAAAGCACCCTGTGCTTAATCTCCATGCACTGATTAGCCATTCTCAAGCAAAGTGCCTGCTCACCTCTGTATAGATAAGACAGCTGTCTGTCTATACAGAGGTGAGCAGGCACTTTGCTTGGTGATGGATAATCACAGTGCATGAAGATTAAGCACCAGGTGCTTTTAAGTAGAAAAGCACATATTCACTGAGGACTGTATATTTTTGTGTTTTTTTTGTTTGTTTTTTTTGTTCACGATTAACTCTACACAATTGGATGTGTATGTGATCACATCCTTATAGGACTTTGTAGATTGTTTTACTGCTGCACTACTGTATTCATTCCTTGAGTAGATTGAGAATAGGAGAGGTCGAAGAACAGGACCTTGGGGGACCTAGACTGAGGAAAGGAAGGAGAGGGGAGGAAGCAGAATTTTAAGTGACACTGAAGGTGTGGTACGATGGGTAGGATAAGAGCCAAAGAAGTAAAGTGATCAACCATATCAAAGGCAGCCAAACGGTCCAGAAGTAGGAGTACAGAATATTTTCCATTGGTTTTTGCTGTTAGTAAATCATTTGTGAGTTTTAGAGCAGTTTTGAGTGAGGGCTGGAGGAAAAAGGGAGCAAGGAGATGGGGCATAGGTTAAGGTTTGTGGGGTCCAAGGAAGGCTTTTTAAGTAGGGGTAACGAGTTGGGGAAGATGTCAGAGGGAGAGATTGAAGATGGGAGTTAAGAGTGTAGGATAGAGCCAGAGGGTGACCGTAGTATTTGCGAGGGAACAGGGTCCAGGGGACAGATGGCATGGATTGTTGATTAAATCTCCATTATTGACCTGTGTAATGTGGCATTATTCAGTTGATGGATGTAAATGAAGCATTATCTTCTCTACCAAAGGGCATAAAGGTACATACACTGTTACATTTGAGTGTGATGCATTTTGATTTTGTAATTTTTATCTTCATAGTCCAGCCCTGATTTTTATTAAACATGTAGAGGTGCCCCTATTCCTCAAGTTGTGTTATCAGCTGCTCCACAAGCAGATAAAGCCAGCTATGCATGTCCCAAGAATTTAGTGGAGCTCCAGGAGTCAAACTTTAGCCAGTGAAATAAATGTAAGCTAATGTGGAATGTGTCTGCAGACACCTGGCAGTCATAACGTTATGATCACTGAAAAGCAAAGTGAATAATGAGCATTGGTTATCTTGTAACAATGTCATCTGAAAGTTAGTGGTATATTTTTAGCATTATGTAAAAATATTGTCTGAAGTTGATATGTTGAAAGCAGGAAAAAAGTGCAGCACAGTATAAAGGCCTGCGTAGCTTTATGGGACCACTGAGCAATGGAAGATGACCTGTTCTAATTCATGTTTTCTTTACATCATGTAGATAGCCAGGTGCACGTGAGTCACTTACCTGGTGAAGAGATGGCACCAGGATGCAGTATGGGAAGAAAATAAGCTGGCAGAAGCAGTGTAATGCTTTGGGCAATGTTCTGCTGGCAAACTGAGTCCTTCCATACATGTGGATGATTCAGGACATATACCACCTACCTAAACATTGTTGCTGACAAAGTGCACCCCTTCATGGAAACTATATTCCCCGATGGCAGTGGACTCTTTAAGTAGGATAATGCACCCTTTCCTACACTGCAAAAATGGTTCAAGAATAGTTTGAGGAACAATTGAGTTTGAGGTGTCGATTTGGCCTCAATTCTCCAGATCTCAATCTAATGGTGCATCTGTGGGATGTGCTGGGGAAAAAAAGTCTGATCCTCAGAGGCCCCACCTTGCAACTTACAGGACTTGAGGATCTGCTACTGACCAACTGCTCCTGGACCATCCACTGTATCAGAGGGGGGCGGGGGGTTTTAGTGTTAAGGGACCATATCCAAGAATTTGCTGATAAGAATAGTATTGGTTGTAACCAGCATGGATTTTTAAAAGATTGTTCTTGCCAGACCAACCTATTAACATTCTATGAGGAAGTGAGCTGTAATCTGACTAAAGGCACGCCTGTGGATGTAGTGTATGTAGACTTTGCCAAAGCATTTATCACGGTACCCCAAAAACGCTTAACCCACAAATTGAGGTCTATTGATGTTGATGTAAGTATATGCACCTGGACACAGTTTTTAGAAACATTGGTGTGATCCTCCTGTGCAACACACAAATTTTCGCCCTAAGTTCAGTTTTTCCTTCCTAATCGAAAGATCCATAACTTGAAGCTTAATATCGGGTCACCTGTAAGGACTTCCTTTGACAAGTCACATGGAACCAGTCTCTCCTCCCACAATTTTTAGCTTTTGAGAAACTTATAGATGAATCAAGAAATCAACAAGCTGATGAAGGGGGGTAGTTTAGTAATTCAGAATAAAATTATCTGAATTTTATAGGTTATCTGACCCCAACATTATATCATGTTGAGGGAAGATCCACTTCCTGTTTTCCAACAATCCCTCAAACGAATGGTGGAAGCGGCTGGTAGAGATAGAGTGATCCGCAAAAAGGAAAAAACATTCTAGTCTCCCAATGCAGCACCCCCGTATTTCTACCACTTACCAAAGATACACAAGTCCATAGTGAACTGTAACAAAAAACAGGATTATGTTGAACTACGTAATCTTCTGATGAATAAATTCAGAGAAGGATTATCCTGAGGACTTTAAAAGTATAGCAGACCATCCACCTCCCTGTTCTGTGAATCTTGTCTCTTATGACACAAAATCAAGGTTTATTACAGGTTTTAATAGTGACGATAAAGCCATTTGGCCATATTAAGACATTTTGGCACATCTTAAAATTTGACCCCAAGCTTGGCCTCCATTTACCGTTAGACTCTTGTTACATTTAGAAGGGTGTGTAAACTTAAACACATTGCACCAAGTAAACTCAAACAACCTGGTAGGTCAAAGAGCACTGATATTAGATCATTCTTTGATAATAGTTGGTATTTTTTTAATGCAAAAAACGTGGCTGCTTGACATACCAGTTCATTCAACATGGGTAGACCACTTTCAACGATAAAGCTGGAAGAGTATGTATAATCGGACAATTCATCACATGCTCTCACCAGTTTGTGGTGTATGTGTTGCAATGTTCTTTTAACTTGTATGTGGTGTGGCGCACGATACTTACTCTACCAAAACATGGAGGTGAACACTGCCTCTTTAAGCTTTTACATTTTTTTTTTTTACAATAGCTGTCACAATGGGTTAAATTTAGTGGGTGGGTCAGGAGTTGATCCAATTCCTGTCTCCTATAGAACTTCCCAAATTAAGGTTCCTGTCACATGACCTGACAAAAGGGGTGTGCACTGAAACAAGTAGTCAAGACAACCGTCTGTTTTTTCGGCCCATCTACAGTTTGGTCCATAATATAGATTTGGACAGAGGCACAATTTTCATACTTTTGGCTCTGTATGCCACCAGAATACAATTAAAACAACCATCCAAATGAATTTAAAGTGCAGACTTTCTGCTGGGTTGTACAAATGTTAGGAACTGTGACAATTTTTACAGTCCCCTCATTTGCAGGGGCCAAATGTAATTGAACAAATGGATATAATCATAAATAAAATGTTTGTTTTTTATATTTTCTTGAGAATCCTTTACTGGCAATGACTGCCCGAAGTCTGGAACCCATGGGCATTACCAAAAACTCTTTCCTCCTTTCTGATTCTTTGCCTGGCTCAAACTGCAGCTGTCAAGTTGTTGTGGGTCCCTCTGCCTTTAGTTTTGCCTTCAAGTGAAAATGCATGCTCAATTTGGTTGAGATCAGGTGATTGACTTGGTCATTGCAGAAAATTCCACTTTTTCCTTGAAAAGTTCCTGGGTTGCTTTTGCAGTGTAGTGTTTTTGGATTCTTGTCCATCTGTACTGTGAAGTGCCATCCAATCAACTTTTACTGCATTGGACTGACAGTATATCTCTAAACACTGCAGAATTCATGCGGCTGCTTCTGTCTTCTGTCACCTCAAACACAATGACCCAGTGCCACTGGAAGCCATGCATGCCCATGCCATTACACTGCCTCCACCATGTTTTACAGATGACATTGTGTGTTTTGGATCATGAGCTGTTCCAAGCCTTCTGCACACTTTATTTTTTTTTCTTTCTGTCATTCTGGTACAGATTAATCTGTTTCATACGTCCAAAGACTGCTTTTCCAGAACTGGTCTGGCTTTTTTAGAATTTTTTTTTTTTTTGGCAGTCTAATGTTGCTTTTCTGTTCTGGCTTATAAATGGTTTGCACCTTGTGGTGAGCCCTCTGTATTTGCTCTTGTGAAGGCTTCTCTCGATATTTAGACTTTGACAATGACATGCCCACCTCCTGGACAGTGTCCTTCACTTATCTGGATGTTGTGAATGGGTTTTTTCTTTACCATGAAGAGGATCCTGTGATCATCCACCACTGTTGTCTTCCATGCACATCCAGGGCTTATGTTGCGGAGCTCACGAGCGTTCTTTCCTCAGAATGTCCAAACTGTTCATTTGGCCACTCCTAATGTTATCTCTGGGTTTGTTTTTGAAGCCTTACAATGGCCTGTTTCACTTGCATGGACAGCTCCTTTTGAACACATGATGTAGGTTTACAGCAATTGATTCCAAATGCAAATGCCACACTGGGAATCAACTCAAGACCTTTCACCTGCCTAATTGATGAAGAAATGAAGGAGTAGAAGACCACACCTGGCCAGGAAACGGCTTTTGATTCAATTGTCCAATTACCCTAGGTCCCTTGAAAAAGGGGGATGACTATTCTTTAAGAGCTGTAATTCCTAAACCCTTCCTCCGATTTGGATGTACATACCCTCACATTAAACCTGAGTGCGCACGTTCAGCCCATATTCACTATATAACTAGCTTGAATAGGTTTTGGTAAATACCTGGAAAAAAATCTAAAATTGTGCCTGTGTCCAAATATATCTATGGACCCAACTGTAATTGGGATTGCTTCCAGGCCATCCAGCAATTTGTCTTTCCAGCGACTTTGCCTTGGTGTTTCTGCCAGTTTGTGAAGTTACATATGGGTCACTACCCACATCATTCCGGCCCACAGTACGCTGCGGTCTGAGCCTTGGCAGACACTGGAATTGCCTTTTTGTCGGCAGTCAGGTGACCTCCAGGATTAGTTCCCCCACGCCATGGGGCCAGGTCTGGAATACACCCCTGACTCTGCTGTATGAGGTTATGTGGTTGCTTTGTTTTCTGATTTGGCAAGCTGACAGTACTACTTTAACCTTTTTTTTTTTTAATTTGCAATATATTTACTATACCATTTGGCTAAATAAGCATGGCGTTCGAGTGACCTTAAAGATGACAAGTGGCGCTCCTAAATGACTAATTGCATACTCATCATACACGTTCATATGTGTAGTGGGCTGCCTGTTTTATCTTATGATAAATAATCATTCAATGTGTGACCCTAGTGCCCCTGCCGTGTTTGCTTTATGTACCTGGATAGAAAAATGGTTACAGGGGCAGGTCTGAAGGGAGAGCACAAACCAAGCCATAAAGTCCAAGGAATTGTCTGTAGACCTCCAAGACAGGATTTGTAGCGAGGCACAGATCTGGGGAAGTGTATAAAAACATTTCTGCAGCATTTGAAGGTCCCAATGAGCACAGTGAAAAATTTGGAGGTTTAAAGATCTGCTAGATATAGCCACATCCCTGAGACACATGGGAAAAACGGTTTCCCCCTCTGCAATGGGACTTTAAAGGAATAAGAGTAACAAATATTTGTATTAAAATGCAAAGCTTAACCACTTCCCGCCCAGCCTATAGCAGATTGACGGCCGGGAAGTGGTTCTGTTATGCTGACTGGGCATCATATGGCGTCCAGCAGGATAACACGCTGACGCGTGCCCATGGTGATCGCTAGTGCGGCGTGTCAGTCTGACACACCGCATCTCCGATTGTGGTAAGGAGCCTCTGACAGAGGCTTCTTACCACATGATCAGCTGTGACCAATCGCAGCCGATCATCTCATGAACCAGGAAGTGCCGGTAAACGGCATTCCACGGTTTGCACTGACAGGGAGAGACCATCGGTGGCTCTCCCTGTCAGAGGGGGGGGTTCTGTGCTGATAATTGGAACAGCCCCCGTCAGATGTGCTCATCAGCTGCCAATCGGTGCCCCATCAATAGTCTGCCCAGCAGCAACACCTGTCAGTACCCCATCAGTGCTGCCCATCAGTGCCATTTATTAGTGTCCATCAGTGCTGCATATCAGTGCCCGTTGGTGACGGAGAAAACAAAATTTTATGAAACTTTTTTTTTTTTTTTTTTTATTTCCGCCTTTTTTAGTTAAGCAAAAAATAACCCCAGAGGTCATCAAATACCACCAAAAATCTCCATTTGTGGGAAGAAAATAATTTAATAAAAATGTAGTTTGACATTTGCGCAGTCATGCAACACTGTACCGAAAATTAAAAGTGTAGCGCTATCTAAATAAATATGTATAAATGTGAAAATATACACAAAAAACTGGATATGATAATATAGTGATAAACACGTGGATCACCCAAAATAACGTGCTGGGTGACTCCAGTGATAAAGTCCTCAAATTATATTAACACAATTATGCAAATATATGCAAATGAATGTCCATTATAGGCAAATGAATGTCCATTAGAAATGGAATCCATAAAACGAAGGTGATGAAGATCAGTCCAGAGAGAACTTGATGAATCAAAACGTGAAATTGTAATCAACAGTCTTCTGTGTGTGAGAGAAAGTAGCCACCACCAAAGTGAATAGAGGAAGGCTTACCAGAAGTTATGGATTTGGCGGGGCATAAGCCACCCAAATCAAATAAACTTGGAGTGTGAACACTCAAACATTAATTATATACAGATGTGATGTGAGATCCGCCACCAAGTATATGTTGAGGAGGCTTACCAGAGGTCTCGGATTTGGAGAGGCATACGCCGCCCAAATCTGAGATTGCTTTAGGGGTTAATGGACGCCAATGGAGATGGTCTTGAGTGGAGGGGTAGTCTGGAGTCAAAGGGGTTTAGCACTTCAATCAGACGGGACATCCAATAACACAAAACACCAATTCATGTAGGGACTCGGTATCCAATGCATATGTGTGGAGATAGAAAAGCTCACATAGCATAATTCCGTTTGGAAAGAATTTAATAAAAAAAAATCATACAATGTAACACTCACATTTTAAGATGGTCTAAAAGCATGGATGCAGGTACAAGAGCGATGTATATGGACAAATCCACCCGACTAGTTTCGACTAAAAAGTCATCATCTGGGGTATGGACCTTGTCCCACAAACATCGCAAATTTATGAACATATTGACCTCCATGACCCAGGAAGTGAACCACACATGGTTCACTTCCTGTTTGATATATGTCATGGATGGTCACAATACTTATGCACAAATCTATGACTGTATCTCAGCATGATGCAAAAAAACAGGATAACAAAGAAACGGCATTAATAGTAAATAATAGGGCTCTAAATCGCCCTACATACTGGCGCTATCCAAGCCTCGTTTTCAATCCCCTGGTTACTCGGCAGGAAGCAGGCTGTATCCAGGCCTCGCTATGAGAACGAGGCATGGACTCAGCACCCGCACGTCACTTCCGCCGTAACCACGAGGACCGGAAGCGGCAGCCAAGCCTCACTCTAAAGTTGAGACGTTAGGCTGCCTCTTGCCTCAACTGCGTCACTCCGTCGAGACACACACAGGCATAATTAAGGCGCCTATTGGTCAATCCGCCCCTGTAAAGGGCGTGTACCTCGTCCCTTCTAAAGGGGAAAGAATGTATTTCCGACAGGGTGCGCAGATCAAATAAAAAGGCGTTAATGTAGGATAACTATTTAACAAATATAAAAGGTATTGATACCATACATATATTGTACATGATTGAAAGTGGGAAATAATGCATATGTGACAAAACAGCCTGCATTTAGTAAACCTGTATAATCCAATCAGATCATATATAGTGCACATAATGTGCACATAGAGGTACATACAACACATCCAGAGATGTAAATGTGTGTATTAAACGCTAATAAAATAAAAAATGAATGTGTAAATGTACACACATAAACATGTTTTAGAAAAACATATTTTAAAAGGTTTAAAATAATATTTTAAATCAGTAAAAAGGAGAGAGAAAGAAAGAGAGGTCGTATAATTTTAGAGTGGTCAGGACGCATTAATAAAGGAGTTAATGTCCCACTCGACATTCATTCCCTGTGGCTGGTAAGTCTGAAGTTCATATATCCAGAATGTTTCTAATCTGGATACTCCTCTAGTGGTTGCTCCTCCCCTCCATGGAGCAACATATTGATCTATAACTAGAAACTGGGTGCCAACAGAGTTACGGGCATGGTATTGCCGGTAATGTCTGGGGACAGTATGTTTAGTACTTCCAAATTTTATCAGATTCACATGTTCAGATACTCTAGCGGTAAAAGATCTGATCGTTCTGCCCACATACTGTTTCCCGCATGGACAGGTCAACAGGTATACCACATGGGTAGTGCACACGTACAAAAATGTTTAATGGGATAAACTTTATTGGTTACCGTAGATCTAAATTCCTTAGTGGGCCTTCTTCCACATGTGTTGTGTTTACAAACAATGCATTTTTTACAGGGATAGTACCCCATCCAGTTGTGAAAAAAGGTGGGTTTTATAGGTGGGTTGATGATATTCGATGCAATTTGATTCTGAAGGGAGGGTACTCCTTTATAAATAACTTTGGGCTTTTCTGGTATCAATGTGCCCAAAATCCTATCATTTTTCAATATCCCCCAATGTTTTTCAAAAATGGTTTTTATATGTCTGTATTGAGTGGAAAAGGTAGTAAGAAAGGACCATTTGAAAGTATCCTTTCTTTCTTTAGGTGGTCTAGCTTCAAACAATGTGGGTCTTTCAATATCAAGCACCTGTTTAAGGTCATTATCTATCTCTACCAGATTGTACCCCTTCTCCAGAAATCTCTTTTTGAGCACATTGGCTTGTGCCACAAAAGTTTCGGTTTCTGTACAGTTCCGACGGAGACGTAGGAACTGACTCTTGGGGACCGACTTTAACCAAGATTTATGATGGCAACTAGTCATGGGTATAAACCCATTCCTATCAGTAGGCTTGAAATAGGTACTGAATTTAAATTGTTCAGATCTTTCGATCTGTAGATCTAGAAAATGTATCCTAGATTGACTAGATTCGTACGTAAGAGAAATACCTCTATCGTTGTCATTCAACAGACAAAAAAAGCCATCTAGGGTTTCTAAGGTGCCGGTCCATAGGAGGAGGATGTCGTCTATATATCTGGCCCAAAACAGGAGCCGAGGCTCCTGTAGGGCATAGACGACATCCTCCTCCCACTTGGCCATAAATAAATTGGCCAGACTAGGTGCGAATTTCGCCCCATTGCCACACCTTTCTGTTGAAGGAAATAATGTCCATCAAACCAAAAATAGTTGTGATGCGTCGCGAATTCTAATAATTCCATAATAAACTTGACCTGTGGAGCTGCCAACGTGAGGTCCCTATTGAGAAATTCCTGTGACGCCTCCATGCCTCTGTGATGTGGGATACAGGTGTATAGGGACGCCACGTCCGCTGTGGCCATAATGAGCTCGCCTTCGAAGGTCACTGACATAAGGCGTTGAATAACATCCTTAGTATCCTTCAAATAAGAAGGTGTGGTCTTAACGGAAGGTTGCAAAAAGAAATCTATATATCTACCTATCCTCGAAGTGATGGAGTCTATTCCACTAATGATGGGTCGTCCGGGAGGATGGAGGGGATCTTTGTGGATTTTAGGTAAATAATATATGATTGGAATCCTGGGGGCCACTGGAACAAGAAACGACTTCTCTTTTGAATTGAACATTTTAGAATCAAATCCTCTAGTGATGAGACTAGTCAACTCTTTTTTATATTTAATGGTGGGATTAGTATGTATTTCCTTATAAGTATCTTGAGCGCTCAGAATATTATACATTTCAGCCATGTAACTTGCTTAATCTAGCAGGACGATGCCTCCGCCTTTGTCAGCGGGGCGTATGATTAGATCTTTATTGTCACATAGAGTTTTTAGGCCCTGACTAGGTATAGGATTATTAGAAATCTTTTTAATGGGTAATTTAGCCAAATCCTGAAGGACTAAATCTCTAAACATATTGAGAGCTGGAGCAAGCTTATTGGGAGGGTTGAAAAGGAAGGATTAGCCAACCCTGAGTGAACAGTACCTGACGTAGCTGCTCTCGCTATATTTCTAGTTGGATTTGAGGTAATATAGCGTTGAATATTAATTTTTCTAACATACTTATGTATATCTACAAAAGTGTTAAATTTATTCAGTTTACGTGGTGGGGCAAATTTAAGGCCCTTATCCAAGACCATCTTTTCTTCTTTGGAAAGTGTGACACTGCTTAAGTTGAACACACCTTGACAGGTCATGTTCGACTTTTCTTTCCTCCTTTGTGTCCTCCTCCCTCCTCTGGTCCCTCTCGTTTCGGGACCCCTTTTTCTTCTTGGGGGGTCCTCCCGAAAAACCTGAGGGATGAGGATTAGGATATGGAGATCGGTCAAACTCAGCATTGGGATAAGGATATACTCTGTCGTCATATTGATCCTGAAGAGGAAAAAATCTATTGTGAGTAGATGTGACTGGATATCCATATTGGGAAGAGTGAGAGTTATTATGAAAGTTGGATGGTGACCCCCTTTGGTGTGACCCCTCTCTTTCATAGTATTGTTGGTTGTAATCATAATTAGAATGATTACCTCTATGATTTACTCCACCTCTTCTATTGGAGCTATGTCCCCTTCCCCTTTGGGTATTCTTAGGGGTATGGCTATTATGGGGGACCCCACCTTGTGTACGATCACCAGGTGGTTGACTCCTATTCATAGAAGGTTTGGGTTGATTAAGGTGCACAACTGGAGGCGCCGCACTACTTGCATGTGAGGAATTAACCTCCATGGCTGTATCCAATGTAGGCGGTTTCTGCCAGCTGTACACTTTCCCAGATTTATAATCACCAATGTCACGTGAGTATTTTTTGTGTTTTTTGGTTCTCTGGTCCTTATCTTCCTTGATGAGATAAGTTTGAAGGTTAGAGGACAGAGTGTTATATTCAACTGTATTTTTAAATACAAGTAGTCCATCCTTCAGTTCCTTAATTTCTCTATCTAAAGCCAAGTGACGGTTACGTTTCCTGGCAATAAGAAAATTGAGAAATTTGGTCCCAGCATCGTTGAAATATTTAGACCAGGAATCAAGATCTAGTTCTCCCTGTTGCGGGTGTACATCCCATCTAAGACTCCGGGGGTACCATGTTTTCTGCTTCGTTTCACATTATTTCCAGCGCAGTATTACCCTTTTACTTTCCATTACCATTTTCACAATTTCATATTGCTGCAGGAGATCCTTACTTAATTACATTCTACTGTTATTATTTAATTATGGACGTTTTTGACTATCGCGCTTCGCGGATAGTAAACACGGAGGGTGTTTTTGTTGTCACAGGTAATGACACCGAAATAGCAGGTCTATTTCTGAGGTTAAAAAACATCATGGTGTCAGAACTCCATCTCCAATGGGACCTTGTTTTTCTGGAGCAATATGTTGCAGAAAACATGGTACCCCGGAGTCTTAGATGGGATGTACACCCGCAACAGGGAGAACTAGATCTTGATTCCTGGTCTAAATATTTCAACGATGCTGGGACCAAATTTCTCAATTTTCTTATTGCCAGGAAACGTAACCGTCACTTGGCTTTAGATGGAGAAATTAAGGAACTGAAGGATGGACTACTTGTATTTAAAAATACAGTTGAATATAACACTCTGTCCTCTAACCTTCAAACTTATCTCATCAAGGAAGATAAGGACCAGAGAACCAAAAAACACAAAAAATACTCACGTGACATTGGTGATTATAAATCTGGGAAAGTGTACAGCTGGCAGAAACCGCCTACATTGGATACAGCCATGGAGGTTAATTCCTCACATGCAAGTAGTGCGGCGCCTCCAGTTGTGCACCTTAATCAACCCAAACCTTCTATGAATAGGAGTCAACCACCTGGTGATCGTACACAAGGTGGGGTCCCCCATAATAGCCATACCCCTAAGAATACCCAAAGGGGAAGGGGACATAGCTCCAATAGAAGAGGTGGAGTAAATCATAGAGGTAATCATTCTAATTATGATTACAACCAACAATACTATGAAAGAGAGAGGTCACACCAAAGGGGGTCACCATCCAACTTTCATAATAACTCTCACTCTTCCCAATATGGATATCCAGTCACATCTACTCACAATAGATTTTTTCCTCTTCAGGATCAATATGACGACAGAGTATATCCTTATCCCAATGCTGAGTTTGACCGATCTCCATATCCTAATCCTCATCCCTCTCAGGTTTTTCGGGAGGACCCCCCAAGAAGAAAAAGGGGTCCCGAAACGAGAGGGACCAGAGGAGGGAGGAGGACACAAAGGAGGAAAGAAAAGTCGAACATGACCTGTCAAGGTGTGTTCAACTTAAGCAGTGTCACACTTTCCAAAGAAGAAAAGATGGTCTTAGATAAGGGCCTTAAATTTGCCCCACCACGTAAACTGAATAAATTTAACACTTTTGTAGATATACATAAGTATGTTAGAAAAATTAATATTCAACGCTATATTACCTCAAATCCAACTAGAAATATAGCGAGAGCAGCTACGTCAGGTACTGTTCACTCAGGGTTGGCTAATCCTTCCCTTTTCAACCCTCCCAATAAGCTTGCTCCAGCTCTCAATATGTTTAGAGATTTAGTCCTTCAGGATTTGGCTAAATTACCCATTAAAAAGATTTCTAATAATCCTATACCTAGTCAGGGCCTAAAAACTCTATGTGACAATAAAGATCTAATCATACGCCCCGCTGACAAAGGCGGAGGCATCGTCCTGCTAGATAAAGCAAGTTACATGGCTGAAATGTATAATATTCTGAGCGCTCAAGATACTTATAAGGAAATACATACTAATCCCACCATTAAATATAAAAAAGAGTTGACTAGTCTCATCACTAGAGGATTTGATTCTAAAATTTTCAATTCAAAAGAGAAGTCGTTTCTTGTTCCAGTGGCCCCCAGGATTCCAATCATATATTATTTACCTAAAATCCACAAAGATCCCCTCCATCCTCCCGGACGACCCATCATTAGTGGAATAGACTCCATCACTTCGAGGATAGGTAGATATATAGATTTCTTTTTGCAACCTTCCGTTAAGACCACACCTTCTTATTTGAAGGATACTAAGGATGTTATTCAACGCCTTATGTCAGTGACCTTTGAAGGCGAGCTCATTATGGCCACAGCGGACGTGGCGTCCCTATACACCTGTATCCCACATCGGAGGCATGGAGGCGTCACAGGAATTTCTCAATAGGGACCTCACGTTGGCAGCTCCACAGGTCAAGTTTATTATGGAATTATTAGAATTCGCGACACATCACAACTATTTTTGGTTTGATGGACATTATTTCCTTCAACAGAAAGGTGTGGCAATGGGGGCGAAATTCGCACCTAGTCTGGCCAATTTATTTATGGCCAAGTGGGAGGAGGATGTCGTCTATGCCCTACAGGAGCCTCGGCTCCTGTTTTGGGCCAGATATATAGACGACATCCTCCTCCTATGGACCGGCACCTTAGAAACCCTAGATGGCTTTTTTTGTCTGTTGAATGACAACGATAGAGGTATTTCTCTTACGTACGAATCTAGTCAATCTAGGATACATTTTCTAGATCTACAGATCGAAAGATCTGAACAACAATTTAAATTCAGTACCTATTTCAAGCCTACTGATAGGAATGGGTTTATACCCATGACTAGTTGCCATCATAAATCTTGGTTAAAGTCGGTCCCCAAGAGTCAGTTCCTACGTCTCCGTCGGAACTGTACAGAAACCGAAACTTTTGTGTCACAAGCCAATGTGCTCAAAAAGAGATTTCTGGAGAAGGGGTACAATCTGGTAGAGATAGATAATGACCTTAAACAGGTGCTTGATATTGAAAGACCCACATTGTTTGAAGCTAGACCACCTAAAGAAAGAAAGGATACTTTCAAATGGTCCTTTCTTACTACCTTTTCCACTCAATACAGACATATAAAAAACATTTTTGAAAAACATTGGGGGATATTGAAAAATTATAGGATTTTGGGCACATTGATACCAGAAAAGCCCAAAGTTATTTATAAAGGAGTACCCTCCCTTCAGAATCAAATCGCATCGAATATAATCAACCCACCTATAAAACCCACCTTTTTTCACAACTGGATGGGGTACTATCCCTGTAAAAAATGCATTGTTTGTAAACACAACACATGTGGAAGAAGGCCCACTAAGGAATTTAGATCTACGGTAACCAATAAAGTTTATCCCATTAAACATTTTTGTACGTGTGCCACTACCCATGTGGTATACCTGTTGACCTGTCCATGCGGGAAACAGTATGTGGGCAGAACGATCAGATCTTTTACCGCTAGAGTATCTGAACATGTGAATCTGATAAAATTTGGAAGTACTAAACATACTGTCCCCAGACATTACCGGCAATACCATGCCCGTAACCCTGTTGGCACCCAGTTTCTAGTTATAGATCAATATGTTGCTCCATGGAGGGGAGGAGCAACCACTAGAGGAGTATCCAGATTAGAAACATTCTGGATATATGAACTTCATACTTACCAGCCACAGGGAATGAATGTCGAGTGGGACATTAACTCCTTTATTAATGCGTCCTGACCACTCTAAAATTATACGACCTCTCTTTCTTTCTCTCTCCTTTTTACTGATTTTAAATATTATTTTAAACCTTTTAAAATATGTTTTTCTAAAACATGTTTGTGTGTACATTTACACATTCATTTTTTATTTTATTAGCGTTTAATACACACATTTACATCTTTGGATGTGTTGTATGTACCTCTATGTGCACATTATGTGCACTATATATGATCTGATTGGATTATACAGGTTTACTAAATGCAGGCTGTTTTGTCACATATGCATTATTTCCCACTTTCAATCATGTACAATATATGTATGGTATCAATACCTTTTATATTTGTTAAATAGTTATCCTACATTAACGCCTTTTTATTTGATCTGCGCACCCTGTCGGAGATACATTCTTTCCCCTTTAGAAGGGACGAGGTACACGCCCTTTACAGGGGCGGATTGACCAATAGGCGCCTTAATTATGCCTGTATGTGTGTCTCGACGGAGTGACGCAGTTGAGGCAAGAGGCAGCCTAACGTCTCAACTTTAGAGTGAGGCTTGGCTGCCGCTTCCGGTCCTCGTGGTTACGGCGGAAGTGACGTGCGGGTGCTGAGTCCATGCCTCGTTCTCATAGCGAGGCTTGGATACAGCCTGCTTCCTGCTGAGTAACCAGGGGATTGAAAACGAGGCTTGGATAGCGCCAGTATGTAGGGCGATTTAGAGCCCTATTACTATTAATGCCGTTTCTTTGTTATCCTGTTTTTTTGCATCATGCTGAGATAGTCATAGATTTGTGCATAAGTATTGTGACCATCCATGACATATATCAAACAGGAAGTGAACCATATGTGGTTCGCTTCCTGGGTCATGGAGGTCAATATGTTCATAAATTTGCGATTGTTTGTGGGACAAGGTCCATACCCCAGATGATGACTTTTTAGTCGAAACTAGTCGGGTGGATTTGTCCATATACATCGCTCTTGTACCTGCATCCATGCTTTTAGACCATCTTAAAATGTGAGTGTTACATTGTATGATTTTTTTTTATTAAATTCTTTCCAAACGGAATTATGCTATGTGAGCTTTTCTATCTCCACACATATGCATTGGATACCGAGTCCCTACATGAATTGGTGTTTTGTGTTATTGGATGTCCCGTCTGATTGAAGTGCTAAACCCCTTTGACTCCAGACTACCCCTCCACTCAAGACCATCTCCATTGGCGTCCATTAACCCCTAAAGCAATCTCAGATTTGGGCGGCGTATGCCTTTCCAAATCCGAGACCTCTGGTAAGCCTCCTCAACATATACTTGGTGGCGGATCTCACATCACATCTGTATATAATTAATGTTTGAGTGTTCACACTCCAAGTTTATTTGATTTGGGTGGCTTATGCCCCGCCAAATCCATAACTTCTGATAAGCCTTCCTCTATTCACTTTGGTGGTGGCTACTTTCTCTCACACACAGAAGACTGTTGATTACAATTTCACGTTTTGATTCATCACGTTCTCTCTGGACTGATCTTCATCACCTTCGTTTTATGGATTCCATTTCTAATGGACATTCATTTGCCTATAATGGACATTCATTTGCATATATTTGCATAATTGTGTTAATATAATTTGAGGACTTTATCACTGGAGTCACCCAGCACGTTATTTTGGGTGATACACGTGTTTATCACTATATTATCATATCCAGTTTTTTGTGTATATTTTCACATTTATACATATTTATTTAGATAGCGCTACACTTTTAATTTTCGATTATCACTAGCTTTTTTGTACCAGCAGTGTTGGCAGCTTCGTTTCACATTATTTCCAGCGCAGTATTACCCTTTTACTTTCCATGCAACACTGTACCCAAAGTGCGACAGCGCTGAAAGCTGAAAATTGTCCTGGGCAGGAAGGGGTGAAAGTGCCTGATAATGACCAGCGCACGCAGATATAAGTCTGCACAATGGCATGGGCAGGCAGATGGGCGTACCTGTACGTCCCTATTAAATTTTACACCCAGCGGGCGCGCGGGCCTCGTGTGTGCGCTCGCGGGTCCCGGGAACCCTATGTTCCCGGGCGGCCCGCGATTGCGGTTGGCAAAGGCAGAACAGGGGGATGCCTTTGTAAACAAGGCATTCCCCTGTTCTGCCTAGTAACAAGTCACTGATCTACTGTTCCCTGTCATCGGAACAGTGACATGTCACTGGTAGCTCCTCCCCCCAACAGAATCACTCCCTAGGGCACACTTGACCCCTTCAGCACCACCTAGTGGTTAACCCCTTCACTGCCAGTGTAATTTTCACAGTAATCGGTTCCTTTTTTTAGCACTGATCGCTGTAAAAATGGCAATGGTCCCAAAAATGTGTCAAAATTGTCCGATGTGTCTGCCATAAAGTCGCAGTCACAAAAAAAAAATCGCAGACACCGCCATTACTATTAAAAAAAATAATAATAAAAATGCCATAAAACTATCCCCTATTTTGTAGACGCTATAACTTTTGCGCAAACCAATCAATATACGCTTGCGATTTTTACCAAAAATATGTAGATGAATACATATCGGCCTAAACTGAGATTTGCTTTTTTTTTTTTAAATTGGGGTTATATGAAAGTTCAAAATTGTCGCTCTATTTTTGTTTTTAGCGCAAAAAGTCAAAACCGCAGAGATGATCAATTATCACCAAAAGAAAGCTCTATTTGTGGGGGAAAAAAAGACTCCAATTTTGTGTTAGCCACGTCGCACGACTGCGCAATTGTCAGTTAAAGTGACGCAGTGCTGAATCGCCAAAAGTGGCCTGGTCTTTTGCCAGCCAAATGGTCCGGGGTTGAAGTGGTTAAAGTGGTTAATTTTACCAAATTGATTTACAAAAAGTAACGTATTTATCAAATACAGTACACAGTAAAAAAATGCACATTACTACACCATTTGTTCACATAAGTTATTCAATGTTTATAGAAAAGTTGCATAAACATAGCAGTCATGTTTCGGAGCAGCTTGACTCCAGTCTTTTGCAATTTGTGTAGGGTGCAGTATTTCTAAATGTTTAGGTCATGTTAAAAACATTCATCAAACTGTATATATTGGTGGCTCCTGTAGCAATGGACAGGGTTTAGAGACAATACTTGGTGTCCTCAAATCCATGAACTCACACAGGTCAGACTCCATTCACACAGGGGCAACACAACTTTCAGCGTGACTTTGGGAGGCAACTTGGACATGACTTGAGTGTGAATCACAGCGTGACAAGAGGCAACTTACAAGGCAACTTCAAGTTGCCTCCAGGACAGGAGGCTTTCCAGTGGCCAATCAAACAAGAATCAGCTCTGTGGGAGGGGGAGGGAGGGGTTTGCCTGAGAAATTAATGTTCTCTTCCTGTATTGTTGCTTCTGTTAAGACAGTGATCCGACTTCTGAGGCGACTTCAATTGAAATCAATGGCTACAAGTCGCCAAGAAGTCAGATTGAAGTAGTACAGGAACCTGTTCTGAAGTCGGAGCGACTGCAGTAGTGTGCATTAAGATGGCTCCATTCACTTACATTGATTTTCTCATGCAGCGCGACTTGGGGCGACTTGAAGTCGGATCCAAAGTCGTCCCTGTGTGAATGGGCTCTTATAGTCCATAAAAACATAACCATTTGAAAACGGTGCAATCTCTGACATGTATCTCAAACACAACAATACTGTGGGGAAGATGGAAAAGGTCTCCAGAAGCAAATTGCAAGAGCCCCAAAAGGATATGCACTTGGGAGTATATAGCATCACTGAGGAGAGTGTAGACAATCAAGTGTGTGTGTGTGTGTGTGTGTGTGTGTGTGTGTGTATAGTATATTTTTATGAGTATAATGTAGAGTAAATAAATGGCCGGTAGGCCTATCCCATTGCCTACCTCAGATCAAACTGATGGTATACTGCCCAGCAGTGTCAGAAAAAAGAAAAGGTGGAGCTAGTGAGTGGTTGATTCAAAGGGCCATGGGGTGGTCCTAAATGGACCTGTAATATGGTTCCTAATGGATAAAATAAACCTAAAAAGGAAATAAATATATAAAAGCCCTGATTTGATATGGTTTGACTTATCGGTGGCACTATATTGGCGGATTATAGAGTTGCATACCCATAGTCTTAAGCCCCATACACACGATTGGATTTTCTTCAGATTTACAGAGTTTCAATTTGTGTGCAATCAGGCAAAATCTGCAGAAAATCTAATAGTGGGTGGGGTCTAAGTCCAAGATTTAGTAATTGGGACATGCAACAAGTGCAAAATGGTAAAAGGCTTGGTAAAAGGCACCTGAGACTCTCAGACCGTGAGAAACCAAATTCTCTGGTCTGATGAATCAAAGATTGAGCTCCTTTGGCCTGAAGAGAAAGTGTCATGTCTGGAGGAAACCAGGCATCACTCATCACCTGGCCAATACCATCCCTGTAGTGAAGCATGGTGGTGGCAGCATCATGCTGTGGGATGTTTTTCAGCGGCAGGAACCGGGAGACTAGTCAGAATCAAGGGAAAGATTAATGCAATGTACAGGGGCATCCTTGATGAAAAGGTGCTTGAGTGCTCTGGACCTCCATACTGTGGCGAAAGTTCATCTTCCAACAGGACAGCAACCCTAAGCCACGATGACAAAAGAAGTGGGTATGGCACAACGCTGTGGATGTCCTTGAGTAGCCCAGCCAGAGCTCAGACTTGAACCTGATGGAACATCTCTGGAGACTTCTGAAAATGGCTGTGCACCGACGCACCCCATCCAACCTGATGGAACTTGAGAGGTCCTGCAAAGCATAGGAGAAACTGCCCAAAGATAGGTGTGCCAAGCTTGTAGCATCATACTCAGACTTGAGGCTGTAATTGGTGCCATCAGTGCTTCATTTGTGTGTATGTGAATTATTTTTTTATATAAATTTGCAAAGATTTCAAACTTCTTTCACATTGCCATTCTGGGGTATTGTTTTATAGAATTGTGACGAAAATAATGAATTCCATTTTGGAATAAGACTAACATAAAATGTGGAAAAAGTGAAGCGCTGTTAATACTTTCCGCATGCACTGTATTCTCTTTGGCGAAGAGATACTAAAGGGGATATGATCGCGATATACGAATCGCTTAATGCCGATTCCAAAATTAGGAGGAAACTATTCAGTCTCGGGTCACTCAAGAAGGCACGTGGCCACTTAAGTTGGACAAACAATCCAACCTTAAATGGCTTAAGGTTGTGTTTTTTTTTTGTTTGTTTTTTTTCACTGTCGGCAGTAAGGACATGGAACGCCCTTCGTGGTTTCAGCAGGAAGTGTCACAAATTAAAACAAAAAAATAAACTATACAGGCACAGGTGTGGACTGGAGTCTTTCTTCATCCTTACCATAGGCATGCGCACGGGGTGTGCGTGGGCACACCCTAATGCCCAGGCACACCCCAGGGCTTTTTTGCTGGCAGGATCTCCATTCTGGCACCTCTGCTGATGGGCAATGGGAACGCTGTGTCTATGCGAGTGGGACATTTTTTCATTTGGCTGTATAACTCCTGTGAGTGCAGCCACTGACTGCGGAGTGAGCAGGCAAGCGGCCGCATTTTCTGATGCTTCTTCTATAGTTCTGGCTACTGCATCCCTGTCAGTTGAATATCACTCTGCCGCTTGCTGCCAGGAGTGCAGTAGCCACAACTATGGAGGTAGCATCGGGGCTGGATTAACCTCACTGTTTTTAAATGAGACCTGTCCGCTGCCACCGCGGGGGCTTCTGCAGCCCACCGCTGCCCTTTGTCCGAGACAAGCATTGCCAGGATTGTCCCTGGCAGAGGAGGTAACTTTTTCCTCCCTTCCCCTGCCTCGAGTGCCCCGCCTCCCAGCTTCCGCCCTGTAGTGCAGACAATGCAAGAACCTGAGGTGAGGAGGATGCGTTGGGACTGAGGAAATGTCACTGGTAAGGGGGGAGTTGGGGGCACAGACTCTAGCAAAAGTGTGTGTGTGTGGCAGTGAGAGAGGTGGGTGTAATGCAGTCATTCTCAGTCACACTGTGTGTGGGGACATGGGGACCAGCTGACCTGACCCCCTTCTAGAAATATTGTCTGGCACACTGTTTTAAAGAGGAACTCTGGGGATTCTGGTGTAAGGGAGGCTATCTGGGAACCCTGATTTAAGGGAGAAACTGATATAAGATGTAACACTATTTACTCTGGTGTAAGGGGTAATGCTGTGGACTCTGAAGCAGTGGTGGTGTGTCCATAAGGGGCGCACGGGTGCCCCCTCCCTCTCCTGCCACCCTCTATCACCATAGATAGATTCATGCATTGCATGAATCTATCTATGGTCGCCACTGACGGCCCCTAGTCATGTGTCCGGCCCCTTGTCGGGCGTCGGGAGCCTGAATTACAGCGGCGGGTATTGTTTGGAAGCGTTGTGTTAGGAAAGCAAATATTCGCTTTCCTAACACTGAACCGCCTCTCAGCCAATCAGGTGCTCAGGTCTGTTACCTGTCACCTGATAGGTGTCCAATCACAGCGCTGGGATGCACAGTGGCTGCGTTTGCTGGGCACAGTGGCTGCATTTTTTTTTCCAGTATGTTTGCACCCCCCCCAAATACTTTGAGCACCAGCCGCCACTGCTCTGAAGTAAAGGAGGACTCGGATGTGAGGGGGTCACTGTGGCATATGTAGGGGCACATTCACAAATGCTTTGATTTCTGAAGTGATCCACAAAACAGATCACTCTTCATAGAGCATTTTAGAGGTGGTGAGGAGACGCATCGCCTCCACACCATTTGCTTTAACCTCTTGAACTCCACACAGTTGTGGGGCGCTTGCAGAGTGCCGTCATTCATTTGAATTAGTCGGTCAGCGGGTACGACATCTGCTGAAAGCAAAAAGTGATATAATTGCAGCTGCGGCATGTGAACATGCCCAGCTGCTGCCTCTACAGCTAAAAGGTGGTAGTGGTTGAGGGGTGGTAAAAGAATGGTTCAACCAGAGTTTTACTGCCCCTCAACCACTAGTGTAAACAATTAAATATTTTAAGAAGTTAAAAATAAAGTGTTTTATTGTGTGTCGAGCAGTGTCAAGGTCTGTTAAGTGTTAGAGACATTGTCAGGACTCAACACAAAGCAGGATAGGGGCAGAGAGATTGAAACTATCATCAATAAGGACATGGTGTAGAGTGAGACACTACAAAATAAAGTATTTTTCTTAATAGAATTAAAAATAAATTATACTTACCTGTTCAGTGCAATGGAATTGTACAGAGCGGTCCCTTACCTCCTCTTCTGCAGTTCCTCCTTCCTGCGGGTGTCCCCTCAGTAAGCATTGTGCTATGGGGCACCTGTGCAGGCACGCTCACAATCCAGAATGGGTCCACAGACAGGAGAGAAGTAGTGGGGATTGTTTTTACCTTAAAATGAAGAGTGCATGAAGGCAAAACGAAATAAATAAAAAAAATTGACTTTAGCACCACTAACCCACGCATCTGGAGACCAGTTGGAAAATCCACTGCGCACAACACAATGTAATTGCAGTGCTGGTCTCTCTGGATACCCATGACAGATAGTGTTGTAGCATAATCTCCATAGAGGAGATCCCTGGGGGAAAATTCAACGAGGTCCCCTACACAGGCCAGATTTACTTGAAAAGTCCCAATTAATGCAGAAGTGGCCTTGAGAGCTCCCAGTTGCAAACAGCAACCAAGTAATAAGAATTTGCTTTTCCCAGAGAAGGACACTAGCAAAACAATAAATCTGGAAGGGGAGATGTTATAGTGGCTGATTAACAGCTTACATAGTTGGTAAGGATCATAGGCGTGCGCAGCCTATTGCATTAGGGTGTGCTCAACAAAGCTCAAACACATGCGTATAGTGTATATATATATATATATATATATATATATATATATATATATATGTATATATATATATGTATATATTATACATACATACATACATACACACATCACACACACACACAGTGGGGCAAAAAAGTATTTAGTCAGCCACCAATTGTGCAAGTTCTCCCACTTAAAAAGATGAGAGATGCCTGTAATTGTCATCATAGGTATACCTCAACTATGAGAGACAAAATGTGGAAACAAATCCAGACAATCACATTGTCTGATTCGGAAATATTTTTTTTTGCAAATTATGGTGGAAATTAAGTATTTGCTCAATATCAAAAGTTCATCTCAATAATTTGTTATATATCCTTTGTTGGCAATGACAGAGGTCAAACGTTTTCTGTAAGTCTTCACAAGGTTGTCACACTGTTGCTGGTATGTTGGCCCATTCCTCCATGCAGATCTCCAGAGAAGTGATGTTTTGGGGCTGTCGCTGGGCGCAACACGGACTTTCAACTCCCTCCAAAGGTTTTCTATGGGGTTGAGACCTGGAGACTGGCTAGGCCACTCCAGGACCTTGAAATGCTTCTTACGAAGCCACTCCTTCGTTGCCCGGGTGGTGTGTTTGGGATTATTGTCATGCTGAAAGACCCAGCCACGGTTTATCTTCAATGCCCTTGCTGATGGGAGGAGGTTTGCACTCAAAATCTCACGATACATGGCCCCATTCATTCTTTCATGTACACGGATCAGTCGTCCTGTTCCCTTTGCAGAGAAACGGCCCCAAAGCATGATGTTGCCACCCCCATGCTTCCTAGTAGGTATGGTGTTCTTTGGTTGCAACTCAGCATTCTCTCTCCTCCAAACATGAGTTGTGTTTCTACCAATCAGTTCTACTTTGGTTTCATCTGACCATATGACATTCTCCCAATCCTCTTCTGGATCATCCAAATGCTCTCTAGCAAACCTCAGACGGGCCCGGACATGTACTGGCTTAAGCAGGGGGCAACACGTCTGGCACTGCAGGATCTGAGTCCCTGGCGGCATAGTGTGTTACTGATGGTAGCCTTTGTTACGTTGGTCCCAGCTCTCTGCAGGTCATTCACTAGGTCCCCCCATGTGGTTCTGGGATTTTTGCTCACCGTTCTTGTGATCATTTTGACCCCACGGGGTGAGATCTTGCGTGGAGCCCCAGATCGAGGGAGATTATCAGTGGTCTTGTATGTCTTCCATTTTCTAATTATTGCTCCCACAGTTGATTTCTTAACACCAAGCTGCTTGCCTATTGCAGATTCAGTCTTCCCAGCCTGGTGCAGGTCTACAATTTTGTTTTCTGATGTCCTTCGACAGCTCTTTGGTCTTCACCATAGTGAAGTTTGGAGTGTGACTGTTTGAGGTTGTGGCCAGGTGTCTTTTATACTGATAACAAGTTCAAACAGGTGCCATTAATACAGGTAATGAGTGGAGGACAGATGAGCCTCTTAAAGAAGAAGATACAGGTCTGTGAGCCAGAAATCTTGCTTTGTAGGTGACCAAATACTACTTTTCCACCATAATTTGCAAAAAAAAAATCTTTCCAAATCAGACAATGTGATTGTCTGTTTGGATTTGTTTCCACGTTTTGTCTCTCATAGTTGAGGTATACCTATGATGACAATTACAGGCATCTCTCATCTTTTTAAGTGGGAGAACTTGCACAATTGGTGGCTGACTAAATACTTTTTTGCCCCACTGTGTGTGTGTGATGTGTGTATGTATGTATGTATGTATGTATGTATAATATATATATACACTATACGCATGTGTTTGAGCTTTGTTGAGCACACCCTAATGCAATAGGCTGTGCACGCCTATGATCCTTACCAACTATGTAAGCTGTTAATCAGCCAGTATAACATCTCCCCTTCCAGATTTATTGTTTTGCTAGTGTCCTTCTCTGGGAAAAGCAAATTCTTATTACTTGGTTGCTGTTTGCAACTGGGAGCTCTCAAGACCACTTCTGCATTAATTGGGACTTTTCAAGTAAATCTGGCCTGTGTAGGGGACCTCTTGTTGAATTTTCCCCCAGGGATCTCCTCTATGGAGATTATGCTACAACACTATCTGTCATGGGTATCCAGAGAGACCAGCACTGCAATTACATTTTGTGTTGTGCGCAGTGGATTTTCCAACTGGTCTCCAGATGCGTGGGTTAGTGGTGCTAAAGTCATTTTTTTTTATTTATTACGTTTTGCCTTTATGCACTCTTCATTTTAAGGTAAAAACAATCCCCACTACTTCTGTCCTGTCTGTGGACCCATTCTGGATTGTGAGAGTGCCTGCACAGGTGCCCCATAGCACAATGCTTACTGAGGGGACACCCGCAGGAAGGAGGAACTGCAGAAGAGGAGGTAAGGGACCGCTCTGTACAATTCCATTGCACTGAACAGGTAAGTATAATTTATTTTTAATTCTATTAAGAAAAATACTTTATTTTGTAGTGTCTCACTCTACACCATGTCCTTATTGATGATAGTTTCAATCTCTCTGCCCCTATCCTGCTTTGTGTTGAGTCCTGACAATGTCTCTAACACTTAACAGACCTCGACACTGCTCTGGAACAACTCCTCCCTCCAGATGTCATTGCCATTGTTTCAGAACAGGAATGGGTTCGGGATTTCTACTCGCATGTTTATGGTTCCCAAAAAAGATTCGCTCCATTTTTGATCTGAGGGCACATTTGAGTGCAAAATTTCCGCATGGAATCCACCAGGGCAGCCATTGCTTCCCTTCAGGGAAATTTACTGTCTGTGGCTATAGAGGATGTTTACTTGCATCTCCCCATCTTTCCACTATCAGCGCTACCTGTGTTTTGCTGTGGGCACACAATTTTATAATTCAAGGTGCAGTGGAAAGTCCAAAGTTCCTGACTGTTGGCCATTGTCCAAAGGGTTGTTCAGTCTCTCCTGTGGTTCAGTTAAATTCTGAACTTTCTAAAGTTGGTGCTGGAACTGACCGAGTTGGTAGTATCTAGGCATTTCCCTAAATAAGTTTGCTAGAGTTTTCCTTCCGTGAAACAAACCTCTGAATCTCTGCTCCCATGTTCATCTTTTACAGTCCAGGAGTCCTTGTTGCATGAGCGTTCTGGACTTTATGATGGCCTCCAAGGCAGTACCATATGCTCCATTCCACTAGCTTTGCAACACAATCTGGCTGCATGAGACAAGATTGTCTTTGGAAAGCACATATTTGCCTGGCACTCAGGGCAAAGTTATCGCTGGCCAGAGGGCTCACATATCCAGCACTTTAGTCAGAAAAGTCTTCCTTTACTAGGTCTGGAAGATTCTTAATCAGATGCCAGCCTGATTGGCTGGGGACGAGTCCTGGACAACCTTTTCAATGAACCTCGTAATGTCAAGATCATTCAGCCTGGATTCAGCCAGTGCTTCAGCCAGTGCTTAAGCAATGACCTACAATAACTAACGGGCAGCAACCAGAAGTCTTGTGGTTCTGTAAAGCCAATCTGATTCTCTTGGGCAGAACTTTACATTCCTGTCTTGTTAACATGCACATGCTAGGTGTTAAAAATTGGCAAGTGGACTCCAGTAGTTGACGATTTCTGTACTCAAATTCTCTTGTTTCCAGGTCCAGGGATCCTTTAGCCATGGCGGTGGACACTGTTTCTGATCTATGTATTTCATCCTCTGCAGCTCCTTGCTCCACTGGATTGAGATGCAAGGCATTTTAGTGATATTGCATCAAACAAGAGGGGTGTTGCTCAGTTCTTTATCTGGTCCCCGGCAGACTCTCCGTGGGCTCTCCCAGAGCATCTGGAATCTTCTGTCCTGTGGACTGGTTTACAATCCAGTTGTGTTCTTTGGCTTTACTGGCATGGCTGTGGAAGCCAAGGGTCCTAAAGGATGTGGATCAATCAGATTCAGTTGTTTCTATGCTTGTAAAGGCTGAAATTCATTTTTGCTAGATGTACCATTGGATGCCGGAAACTATTGAGGTGATATTATCCCAGTTTGTAGAAACAAGATATACCCGTGCTCAAATCCATATGTCCATTAGGTACCATAGGGGTGTGATCACATTCATACCAGGTAGTAATCGTGTGTGCCTTTTTTTTTTTTTTCCCCTCAATTCGGTCTGGAACATCAGGTGTTGAGCACTTCGGTGGCCAAATTCCAGCCCTAGTGATTACCTCCCAGGTGCTGCTTGCCTCATTCTCTGATCAAAGCGTTTGTGTTTGGAATTACTCAGTTTCCCCTCTATACACTTGTGACTCTATGGGGCCCCAGCCTAGTTCAGTCAGCCCTTCAAAGACCACTGTTTGAGCAGGTATATGCCCTTTTTTCTGCTCTCAGCCTCCTTTGTGATCTTCCTCTTTGCTGTCACCTTTGCATGATGTGTGTGAGTTGGCAACCTTATCCTTCAAGGAATCCTTCCTTGGGGATAAACAACATAAATGTCACTAATCACAAATTAATATATGCAATAACCATAAATTGAAATACAAAATTAAATGCTGTAATAAACCACTGCATTAAATGCTGTTTGAATAGTTAGTCAAACTATAAAAAATGCAAATATTGCACCACTACTTAATTTGACACTAAAAAAAATATTACATACATTAACCTAATGCTAACATAATATAACTACAACTTAAAAACCTGAATCATAAATAAACGCTCTGAGGAATTATAAAATTTGATGGCCATCGACAAAAATGATTTCCTTTGTGGTTCTGTGGTGCTTCGTGACTATACCCATCCACTGACGGTATTCAGACTGACCAGTGTGTTGAGTAGGTTGGAGAAGTTGTCTTAGATTGGACATACCTTGGACAGCATCCTCCTCTGACTGTTTAGATTTGAAAAAATAAAATAATTCTCACGTTAAGTTTTACAGGGTATAGGATGTTTGGCTAAAGCTTTGAACTGAAGCCCTAGTTTTGTTTGTTTTTTTTATGTTTGGTCTCAGTAGGTTTGTCAGTGTTTTGTTTGCTGTTGCCCACCCTTTTGATGACTGATTCACATGTTCCAATTGTCTTTTGATCCTGCATCCAAAATGATTTGATGTAAAATACTTTTTTTAGAGTTCATTAAGGGACACTTGTCCCTTCCCTCTTTCACATCATCCAGTCTTCAGTTGCTTTACCAAAAACTGTTGCATGCTGGTTGTGGGAGGGATTATCTTGCCTGACTGATACTTTCAATCTCCAATTCCCCTGTAAGCAGTAATATAACCCACTTGTCTTCTAATATCTAATCTGGAGTCCCTTAACTCCAAGAAAGAATTATACATTAAGTTGATCCTATTTCTTCCCCCAAAAAATTATTTAAAAGTAGGAAAGGAACACTTACTATGCAAGGTAACAGTCAATGCTAAACCTCTAAAGCAACGGAGGTTAAAAATTCCAATGATGCCCTTAGGCTCCTTTCACACCTGGGTGTTCCTGGATTTGCAGGCGATTCTCCCCGAGATTCCAGAATCGTGGCGCATTTGAGATGCCATTACTTCTAATGGCATCCCAATCATGGTGTGATTTTGCCGCATGAAGCTTGACACTCAAAGAGCAAGAGCTTTTTGGCATCAGCAAAGCGATTTGCTGTGATTGCAATGCGATTTATGCCATTAGAAGTAATGGCATTGCAAACGAGTCCCACGTTTTGACAAGATTCTGGAATTGCGAGCAGAATCGCCCGTGATTCTGTAACGGCCATGTGTGAATGGAGCCTGAATGCTGTCTAATTGAAGGTGAATCTGTTCAGACCAATGTACAAAAGAATATAGTACAACACAACATTCCAGCTGTCATTCTTCCATTGTTTAGAGCAACCAGATATTAATATTTTTTTCGAAAAAAATTAAAATAAAATAAAAATTCAGTCCAGATATATTTTTATACTATATATCATGGATATGCAATTAGCGGACCTCCAGATGTTGCAAAACTACAAGTCCCATCATGCCTCTGTCTCTGGGTGTCATGCTTGCTGCTGTCAGAGTCTCGCTATGCCTCATGGGACTTGTAGTTTGGCAACAGCTGGAGGTCCGCTAATTGCATATCCCTGCTATATATAATGGGCTGCTTGCATTATAACACAAATTGACCTGCTATAAATCTGGATTAGCTTCAATGCAACTTGGGGTATTAAAGCAGTTTGCAGTGATCAAACTGTACTTGATCACCGCAAACTGTTTATATTTGTTTGTTACATTTGAAATGTTGGTAATAAAAAAAGAGCACATCTTGTCTTTTGACGCATGCACAGATGTGGGCCTAAGTCATGCAAGTGCTGTAACTAATCACATGTTAACTTCTGCTTAACTTCCTACTTTAATAGGTTTGTTAACCCACCACATGTGCAAATCACTGCCAGCTCCTCTATTAGAGCCTGGCATAGCACACTGTCTTTTATAAAAACAAGCGTTGTAAATACCTATTTAGGGCGATCTTCAGGCCAGTCAAATGACTCGTGGCCGATGTATACATCCTATATATGGCTTCTGCAGGAGGGGCCGATATCTCCCTCTGACGTGAGCCGGGGAGATCACGTGGCTGCTCAGCTCCTCCTGCAGTAGCCCTGGAGACCAGCCGCGAGTCACATGGCCGGCCTGAAGATCGTGCTAAAACTGTATTTACAGCGCTCGTTTTTATAAATTGCTTGTACAGTGTGCTATGCCTAACTATATTAGAGGGGCTGGCAGCGTCATTTTTGTAAACTTTTATTTGTACTAATGGCGGCAGGGATGGGGTGGAGACGCACAGAGCTGACAGGCAGGGAGGAGGGGGAAAGGAGAGCAGGGCTGGGTGGGACATACACTGACCACGGTGCCCAGGGCTCAGCAGCACTGATTTTCGTGTTCAGCGCAGAGAGGGGGATACAGGAAGTGGCAGGTTCAGGGAGGTTTTTTACAGTTTAGAGAGGGGCAGATTGCATAGCACAAGCACTGTGCAGTTTAATTTGCTTTAAGGGACCAGGATCTATTTATATTTTTTTGGGTTAAACACTTTAAATGCGTGTATTAGTTGAAAGTTGCATCTTGCTAAATTTTTTCCTTTTGTGCAGCCTTCTAAAATATTTAGTTATCCATGAAATATCGCCAGGGACCATCTCATCCAATTTAAATTCCTGCATCGCATCTATCTTACGCCGGCTAGACTGGCCAGGATATTCCCTACAGTCTCCTTGGTGCTGGTGGTGCAGTTCCCTCACGGCCGATTTCATGCATGTCTTTTGGAATTGCTCATTCATCCAGGGGTTCTGGAGAGGGGTTGCCGACTGCATAGCTGGGGTGACCACCATCCAGGTACAGCCTTCAATTGAGGTATGCCTCTTGGGTCTGGTAGACAATCTAGCCCCAAGGAGAGCGACTCGTGCTCTGTTGACGATTCACATATATTACGCCAGGAAACTGATAGTGTTATCATGGAAAAAGCCCAATCCGCCCACTGTATCAGCATGGAAGGGGCTGGTGAATAGAGCTGTACCGCTGTACAAAGCTACGTATGCTAGTAGGGGCGCACCTCAGAAATTTGATAAAGTATGGGGCGGTTGGATGAATAGTGAACTTACGGTGGCGGATTGAGTGGCACCCATTATAAATGCACTTGCAGTAAGAGTTGAATATGGTTGTGATTATGTGACATTTCCAAACAACATATGACTGTGAATGAGTTAAAGTGACTTTATAACTGTATTATTCCTGTTGATGGGTGGGGGTCTGGAGGGAGGGAGAGGGAGCCAATGCTGAAGATTTGTATATAGTTTGTGTTTGGCCCACTGGGTCTGTTTGTTTTGTCAAAAGCTATAAATAAAACTTTTAAAAAAAGAAAAAAATCCATGAAATATCGCTTAATTAATTTGAGGAAAAAGCCTTCAACACCCTCTGTGTGTGTGTGTGTGTGTGTTGAAAAATGTACAGGAAAATGGCTTAAGCAGTTAATGCAAATCAATCTACCTGCATTTGTTCATTGGCACTACAGCCTAAACTGTGCTTTTCAATGTTTTAGTGTACATATAAATTTGTACCACAACAGGCATCCTTTTGCTTTCTTCTGATCCCATCTGCAAAGGGAAATAAAGAGTTATCAAGCACGCCAGAAGTTTAGATGCTTAAGTTGCATGTGGATGACATCAGCTGCTTCCAGGCAGGGCTATTGTGTGTGCAGTTTGGCACAGCAATCAGAATTCAGAGTACACGCATGCTTTTGGCAGAGATTCGTCCCCCCCTCCTTTTTTATTTTTCTTTCTTTGAACTTTTTATTATCTTGGGGTTTTGGATATTAACATGTGGGTGGTCATAAAACATATTTTTTTCTGGGGTGGGATTTTTTTTAATAAATGCTTTAAAAAAAATCTGGGAAGTCTGCAAGAGTGTGTGGGAAATGATTACATCAGTCAGAGGAGAACCACGATTGGTCTGCAAAATGTGGTTTGATTCACAACCTAAAAGATTGACTGTGTAACCCTTTGAGAGGAGGTCTGCAAGAGTTGCCTGCCTTTCCCCAGGAACAGTGCCATGTAAGACTGGCTACGTGACAGGTACAGTACAGTAATCCGTTGACACTGTGTATTCTACCCTGAGTGTGCAGCTTTTAGTCTGCAAGAGGGGCCTGGAAAGCAAAAAAGGAAAAATATAAATATTTCAAGAGGCAATCTAGACTTAAAATGCCATCTTGTTCTCCTGATTGCTGCCTTTTACATGCAGTAGAGGTAAGATTTTTCATATTAAAATTCTCCTGATGGTATCTTCATTAGTTTGTGTTTCACTCGCTACACTGATTAGTGCATTAGTATATGATATATGCACTTGTATATTCACCTACATATTTGTGTTTGTAGTACATATATCATCTTTGTTTTAAACCCATTTGAGCTCATCCTTGTGCACAAGTTTAAATCCTTTAAAAATTATTTAACACCTTTTAATATATGTGTGCATGCATGTGTTTCACATAGCTTGGGCAACCACCTTCTTTTATACATATGTGAATTTATAATATGGGTATTTTTATTAGATCTAGATGTAGAATTCTGAAAAGGTGCAAGACTTTCCTGGGTGCTAGTTGTCATGCATGTCATAAACATGATCTTGCAAAGGGAAAATTACATAACCCAGATGGACGTGCATTGCAGGATAAGCAGAACAGTATGTGCCGTGTAAGCATAGGAGAGAGTAGCTTTTTAAATTGCATAGCCTAATTGCAAGAGTCTAGAAATTTGTAAGGAAAGAATATTACAGTTTTAGCAATGCAAAAATATTCAGTGAAGCATAGTTTTCAGGTTGCAATTTTTATGACAGTGATACAATGGATACTCAAACCTTACAAAAAACACCAGTGTTATAAAAATGTTGGTTATAGCATCAGATGTATCTTTTATTTTATTCCAGTTTAACTTATTTAAAAAGGCACAAATACCAACCAGTTTTAAACACTCAGCCTTTTTAGAAAGTTGAAAAAGTAACAAAAGATTCACTTATTACTGCAGCGCAAAGTGATAGTACAGCTTAATTAGTTCACAGGATTCTAAAGTTTCACCCATAGTGGTAGCATGATATGTTCTTAGCACAATGACCTTAGTGAGGCAGAAGACAAGGCAAGGTTATTGTTTAATGCATTGTGATAGAACATCAAGCTATTAAGTGTGTCCTTTATGTTACAGGTTGTTAAAGTCTTTAGTGAAGATGGGACAAGCAAAATGGTGGAGATTCTAGCAGACATGACAGCCAGGGACTTCTGCCAGCTGCTGATTTACAAAAGTCATTGTGTGGATGATAACAGCTGGACGTTGGTGGAGCACCACCCTCACCTAGGATTAGGTAGGGAATGGTCAAGGAAGGTGATCAAGATGTAATACTGCTATATTTTGTGTTGCTGGACTTCTACAAAGCATACATGCTAGGCCTACTCTTATGCATGTTTTATATTTTGCTTTATGCTTAACATACAGTATAGTGTACTTACAATAGTATAAAAAGTAACTGCACTTTACCCAAAGAATATTTTCTCTGGCAATTGCCGTATAGGATTGTTAATAGTTCTAAATTGGCACACCTTGCATTTGTAAGGGATTCCATTTTTAAATGGAGTCAGGAGGGTTCATTTACCAGAGGCAAGCAAGCTGTTCACTTTGCAAGGAAATCTTCCCCAAAGCTTAGAATGCACTTTTACTTTTTGCTGAGACTACCCAATCACAGGCAAAGAAAATAAACACAATTTACTCTTTCGTCCATGGACCGACACAGCTTCTCTATTGACAAAGTGGGTATTATCCATTAATTAGGAGTGACTAGGCAGAAAAACTTGTAAAAAGTGTTGCATCACACCTTCTACAGTACCGCCCAGGGGGCGGACCATCTGGGTATACCCTCTCAGTCTGCATCTTCGCAGATCAGATCAGTTTTTTTCTGTCTAGCAAGGAGTAGGACATGGCTCCCTTCGGGCCCATTGGTCCGGGGAAAAAAGATATATATATATTTTTATTTTTTTTGCTACATTTGTTGTTTCCTGCGATCTTCGATCAACTGCCGACTGGGTGACAGGCTGGATCCTCGATCCTTGTAGTCTCCCCAGTTTCGGCCATCGAGCGTGTGCCGACCCTAGCTACGCGCTGGGTTTTCCACGACATGCCCGTCGCTCCACGGGTGGCCGGTGAGCTTACGCTCCAGGGCCTGCATCGGACCGCTCAGCTTCGGCTGACCTTACGGCCGAGTCGCAGCAGCCTGGCCGGTGAGCTTACGCTCCAAGGCTTGCATCGGACCGCTCAGCTTCGGCTGACCTTACGGCCGAGTCGCAGCAGCCTGTCCGGTGAGCGTCATGCTCCAGGGCATACATATGATCGTCCCTTCTGGGTCCAATCACAGCATGCCTGGCCAACAGTCACCTTCCGTGCGCGGACGATGATCTGTTTGGAATGTCTTCCAGCAGAATACATGCAGGATAGGTAAGTAAAACTCCCCTGCCTCGGCTGGGTGATTTAGCTGGACATTCCTGGAGAGATCAAGTAAGTGGTTGTGGCCCCTCTCTTCCCTCTCTCCCTGCCTTTCCCTCCTCCCTGGGCTTCTAGCTAAAGGTTGCTGGGTGCTGGGGGTCACCTAGGGGGTCCCACTGGAGCGGGGCTGGCTGTAACTAACATTTAAAAGAAATGTAATTTTTGCTTACCTGTGTTTCTGTGTCTCCATGCTGTCGGTGGCCATTTTGAGGTGGTCCATGCCAAGTTTGGCCTCTTGCTGTGGTTCGGCCACACCCACTGGCCCCTATCAGGTGATCGGCGGCCATGTTTGTCCACCCTGTATGCAGATATTGCCGTTCGGCGGCCATCTTTTTGTGGGCTATGGCTGCCTGACCTCTATCTTCTGTCGACGGCCATTTTCTTAGAGCCCACATTATCTTCCATACAGACGTTTTTGGCAACCATTTTGCGAGAGCCTCCGGCCTCTAGGGTGCATTACACTGGCGCGAAAATTCACACAGGAAGTGCTGATAAAAGAAGCAGACTGACACAGCAGCAAGGGGACAGCATCACAGGCGCAGCATAGCAGTACCTATCCAGGGTGGTGAGTCCTCTGGGTAACCCAGCATCTCTGCAGCGCAGGAGGGTGCCTATTGATATCTTGCCTGGAGCCCTGTGAGTGTCAGTGTGTGGTCAGCATGGCATCTGAGCCAGATGTCTTCTCCCCTGAAACACCAGATTTAGCAGCTGGTGTCCCTGAGGTGTCTATGGACGCTATGTCGGCAATCCTAGAGGCGTTTGCTGCCAGGGTGGAAGCAGCACACGGGAATACAGGGGGTAATAAACGCCCCCGTCCCCTGCAATCTTCTGGGGATATTTCTGATGCAGAACCAGGTCCAGCTACGGCTCATGGCCCAGATTCTGATGCATCAGAGACTGCAGACCGTGACCGATCGGACAGTGAGGAGGACTCCAAGTCCAGGTCAGTACGCGAGACGGCTTTGGTATCTGACCTTATTACTGCAGTGCGGGATACGCTAAAGTTGGAAAGGACTGAAGAAGTAGCAGATACTCCAGTCCCCTTTGGGTTTTGTAAACCTGCCCGCACTGCTAAGGTGTTCCCTTGTGTGTCTTATTTTGACAAACTCTTAGACAAGGAATGGGAGAACCCATTGAGGGTCTTTACAGCCCCCAAGAGGTTTGCAGTACGGTACCCCTTTGAGGAGAGTTTTCTGAAGATATGGACCTCTCCCCCTATAGTGGACCCTTCGGTGTCCAGACTTAATAGAGCCACCACTATTCCAGTAGAAGGGGCTCCTGTTTTCAAGGACCCTGTGGATAAGAAGGCTGAAGCACTCGCTCGCTACCTATACTCAGTGGTAGGCTCGGCAGTACGCACGGCATTGGCGGGGGCCCTAGTGTCTCAGACACTTACTGAATGGGCAAAATTGCTACTCCAGGGGTTAAAGGAGCGAGATGCTCCTCCTAATGAGATAACTTTGTCCGACCAGTTGGTCCAGGGCCTTAAGTTTGTCTGCGAGTCAGACATGGATACTATTCCCCTGCTGTCAAGAGCTTCGGTTTATGCAGTAGCAATACGCCGCCTGATCTGGCTAAAGGGCTGGTCTGCGGACCAGACTTCCAAGAAAGCCCTATTGGATCTGCCTTTTAAGGGCGACAGACTTTTTGGGGCTTCTCTGGATGACATCATCAAGGATGCCACAGGAGGTAAAAGCACTTTGCTTCCCCAAACTAGCAAGGGTAAGGGACCACGCCAAGGGCAAGGGCCCTCCTTTACTGCACGTAAGCGTTTTTTTCGCCCCCTTAAGGTGACAGGGAAAAGACCCCAGGCCGATAAAGCGCCTGCCCAAGGACAAAAGAGTCCTTGGTCCCGCAGACCCAACAAGCCTGCGGACAAATCTGCGTCCACATGAAGGTCCGCCCCCACCCAGCTCTCGGGTGGGGGGACGTCTTCGCAAATTCGCGACTCAGTGGACTGCTCTAGTCTCCGACAGGTGGGTTTGCGAAGTAATCTCCTCAGGCTACAAGATAGAATTTCTCTCTTGTCCACCAGACAGATTCATCACCTCCAATCTCCAGCTACTACCGACCCGTCGGGAGGCCCTGTATGGGGCGGTCCAGGGTCTACTGGAACGCGGGGTAGTTATTCCAGTTCCAGAACAGGAACGGGGTCAGGGTTTTTACTCAAATCTGTTCATTGTGCCAAAGAAGGAGGGGGTTCGTCCAATCTTGGATCTCAGAGCCCTCAATTGCTTTGTGAAGGTACAAAGATTTCGGATGGAGTCGGTTCGATCCGTAATCACGGCTCTCCATCCGGGGGACTTTCTGGCCTCCTTGGACATCAAGGATGCATACCTGCATGTCCCCATATACTCCAGACACCAGAGGTTTCTGCGATTTGCTATCGGGAAGAACCACTACCAGTTTGTGGCCCTCCCGTTTGGCCTTGCCTCAGCACCTCTAAGACAGCGGGGTATCGCTATCACAGGTTACTTGGACGACCTTCTGCTGAAGGCCCCTTCAAGCTCAGAATTAGAGGTAAGCGTGTCCATTACCTGTCAGACTCTTCGAGACTGTGGTTGGATACTAAACACGCAAAAGTCAGTATTGGTGCCCACTCAACGCCTAGTGTACCTGGGGTTGATTCTGGATTCCTCAGAGGCAAAGGTATTCCTCCCTGTGGAGAAGTTGCAGACCCTCCGGGCTGCAGTACGGCAGCTGACTTCCAGGAATTGGTCGTCACTCCGTTTTTGCATGCGAGTGTTGGGCCTCATGGGTAGCCTCCTTCGAGGCGGTCCCATATGCTCAATACCACACTCGAGTGTTACAGAAGGAAGTTCTGTCCAGATGGAACAGATGCCCTTCATCTCTGGATTATCAAATCCGAGTGAGCCACCTAGTCAGGAGATCCCTGGTATGGTGGCTGACAGCACCGGCTCTAATGGCCGGGAAGTCATTTCTTCCGGTTTACTGGATAGTGATCACGACGGACACCAGCCTTCCAGGTTGGGGGGGGGAGTCTGGGGTGTCCAGTCGGTGCAAGGTCGCTGGACCCCAGAGGAAGCCCTCCTGCCGATCAATGTCCTGGAGATCCGGGCGATCAAGCTGTGCCTCTTCAAATGGTCTCGGAGACTGCAAGGGCGTCCAGTCAGGATCCAGTCAGACAACGCCACAGCAGTGGCATATGTCAATCATCAAGGAGGAACAAGAAGCTCAGCTGCAGCATCGGAGATCGCTCGCATCCTGAAGTGGGCAGAGAGGAGCGTACCGGCACTGTCGGCTGTGTACATTCCGGGTGTGGAAAACTGGCAGGCGGACTACCTGAGCCGCCAGATGCTGGACCAGGGAGAATGGTCCTTACACCCAGAGGTGTTCCAACTCCTCTGCCAAAGATGGAGCACACCAGACGTAGATCTTCTGGCTTCCCGACTCAATCGGAAGGTATTGAGGTTTGTGGCCCGGTCAAGAGACCCATGGGCAAACGCAACGGACGCGTTGGTAGCATCGTGGGGTCAGTATCGGCTAATCTATGCCTTCCCTCCCTTAAGGCTTCTTCCTCTTCTGCTCCGCAGAGTGGAGGCAGAGGGAATTCCAATGATCCTAATCGCTCCAGATTGGCCTCAGCGTCCTTGGTACGCCGATCTAGTACGTCTGGTAGCAGACGTCCCCTGGCGCCTACCACTATGGAAGGACCTGCTATCGCAAGGTCCCATATTCCATCCTGCTTTACAGTCATTGGCTTTAACAGCATGGCTGTTGAGAACCAGGTACTGAGAGACCGGGGCCTGTCAGACTCGGTAATCTCTACTATGAGAAGTGCTCGGAAACCGTCCTCTAGGAAGGTCTATCACCGCACTTGGAGGGCCTACATCTCCATGTGTGAGGAAATGAAATGGCATCCGCGTACCTATTTGGTTTCCAGAATCCTGCTGTTTTTACAGCATGGGGTAGACCAAAGGCTTGCCCTAAGTACGATTAAGGGACAGATATCTGCCCTGGCTGTCTTTTTTCAGCGACCCCTGGCGACTCACTCTCTCATGAGTACATTTGTGCAGGGGGTTCGACATGTGGCCCCTCCGGTCCGCCCCCCGTTACCTCCGTGGGACTTGAACCTGGTCCTCTCGGTGCTTCAGAAGGCACCGTTTGAGAATATTAGAGATATTCCCCTGTTGACACTTTCTCAGAAGGTGGTCTTTTTGGTGGCTGTTACGTCAGGTAGACGAGTCTCTGAGCTGGCAGCCCTGTCCTGCAAGGCTCCCTATTTGATTTTCCACAAGGATAAGGTGGTGCTGCGGCCGCAGCCTTCCTTTCTTCCGAAAGTCGTTTCGGCTTTTCATCTCAACGAAGACATTGTACTTCCATCCTTGTGTCCTCAGCCGTCGAATCCTAAGGAGTCGGCGTTGCATTCCTTGGACGTTGTCCGAGCTTTGAGAGTATACCTATCTGCTACTTCCCTGTTCCGGAAGTCAGACTCACTGTTTGTTTCGGTGGCTGGTCCCAAGAAGGGCCAAGCAGTCTCATCGGCCACCATCTCTAGGTGGATCCGACAGTAATCCAGGCTTACGCCTTAAAGGGTCAGGCGCCCCCCTTTCCTGGCACGGCGCATTCGACCAGGGCAATAGGGGCCTCTTGGGCTTTCCGAAATCAAGCGTCTGTTTCCCAATTATGTAAAGCGGCGACTTGGTCGTCCGTACACACTTTCACAAAATTCTACAAAATTGATGTAGGTGCATCTTCGGATGCCTCTTTTGGCCGCAAGGTTTTGCAAGCGGCTGTTTAGAGTTGCAACTCCTCCGTTGGAGGAGTGCTGTTTTGTGTTTGGGGTGAAGTTTATTTTTATGCTGTTACCACCCCTCGTTTTTTCTCTGACACTGCTTTGGGACGTCCCACTTTGTCAATAGAGAAGCTGTGTCGGTCCATGGACGAAAGAGTAAATAGGATTTTTTACTCACCGTAAAATCCTTTTCTCTGAGTCCATGGACCGACACAGCACCCACCCCTCCTTTTTAAGTTTGTACTGCTTTTTGACGAACTGATCTGCGAAGATGCAGACTGAGAGGGTATACCCAGAGGGTCTGCCCCCTGGGCGGTACTGTAGAAGGTGTGATGCAACACTTTTTACAAGTTTTTCTGCCTAGTCACTCCTAATTAACGGATAGTACCCACTTTGTCAATAGAGAAGCTGTGTCGGTCCATGGACTCAGAGAAAAGGATTTTACGGTGAGTAAAAAATCCTATTTTTGCCTGCACATAAGATGGTCAGCAGAGTGTCGCCTCATTTACTAAGCTATGGCGAAAATTCCCATGAAAAGTGTAGCTTCCCTTGTTAATGAACAGTTAAATTGCCCTGTGTAAATCAATCCCACTGTTTTCAAATAGTGTTCATCCAATATGCAACAGCTACCTTGATGTATAATTTCTTAACATCAATGGGTAGATGCAATAAGATCTTTCAATACAGTTGTATTAAACAGGGATATAATGTTGGCTTAGACTTTCAATTGTAACTATAAACTGTTTGTTTTCATTCCTTTTTGTCACCTGTTGTGAAAATATGAATGTCAAATTAAGGCGTAGATTAAACAAATTTTAATCTATTTAGCAAGCTTTAAAGGCTATTATAACTTCAGAGGGATTGGGGACATCGCCAAAGCTTAGGTGGTGTTTTTTTTTTTTTTTTTTTGCTCTTTAAACAACATTCTTTAGTGGTAAAATTGCTGCATTCCAATTACATTTAATAAGCAATGTTTTTTTTTGTTTTTTAACTGCTTTTCTGATGCAATTTTTAACCATAATGAACAAATAAAACATAATTTCTAGAACATAATTTATATATATATATTTTTTACTGAATTCAGTGGACCTTTCTTAGAACTACAGAATAGCTTTATCTTTAACAATTTGGTTTAAAATAGATTTACTTTGGAGTTGCATTTAGCTTACTTCACTAGTTAACATGCTTTTCTCTTTCGTTCATGGACGGACACAGGAGCAATCTTGACAAAGTGGGTATTCAGCCTTCAATCAGAGGTCTAGGCAGAAACACGTTAAATGTTTAGACACATCAACAAAAACTGTAAAGTACCGCCCCAGGGGCGGTCCCTCTAGGTACAACCCCTCTCCCTGCATCATGCAGCTCAGTTTTTTTTCTGCCTAGTATAGGAGGACCTGGCTCCCTTTGGGCCCATGGGTCGGGTGAATTTTTTTCTATTTTTCTCTTTTTGTTCCTGAGAATCTACTATCGACTGGGCGACAGGCTGGATCCCAGATCCTTGTAGTCCCCTCAGTTTCGGCCATCGAGCGTGTGCCGACCTCTAGCTACGCGCTGGGTTGTCCATGACGTGCCCCGTTACTCCAGGGGCGGCCGATGAGCTACATGCCCCGGGGCACACATGACCGGGCTCCATGCTTGAATCAGTGTGCCGGGCCGACAGCCACCCCCGTAACCGCGCGGGAGATGGACCTGTCAGGCATGCCTTCCAGCATACCCACACAGGACGGGTGAGTAGTAGCTCCCCTGCCTCGGCAGGCGGACTTAGCTGAACATTCCTGGGGGGGGTCGATTAGGAGGGGGTACCACCCTACCTTTCCACCCTCCTACCTGTGCTGCGGGTCCGCCCGGGAGGGCCCTCTATCCGTTAGCGGGGGGCTGCACTGCTGCTCCGTGGTGCCTCCTGGGGTGCTGTTTCGGCTGTCATTCTTGTGGGGGGCCTTTGTGCGGAGGCCCCGAGTGTTTGCGGCCTACTGCGTGGCTGTTTTCTACATGCGGCCATTTTGGCGGCGCCTGACGCCGCTTTGTGCTCTGTTTTCACGGCGGCCGTTTTCTTGTGGCCGCGCGCCTCTTTACAGTGCGGCCGTTTTTGGAGGAGTACTTTTGGCCTCCATGGTGTGAACGGCGCAGCCACGCTACAGTGAGGCAGTGTGACACAGGCAGCGGTGGGAGAAGCACCTCAGGCGGGAGACAGGCTGGGCAGTACCGTTCGGGTGGTGAGTCTTCTGGGGGGGGGGACCCTCATTCTTTCTGCAGCAGCTAGAAGGGTGGGTTGTGTACCTTGCCATTTACATCCCCGGGGGTGTCAGGCGCGTGGGTCAGCATGGCGTTGGAAGCGAACGCCTCCTCCCCACTAACACCTGAGTTGGCAACTGGTGCCCCTGCACCTGCTCTGTCAGTGGATGCTATGTCAGCGGTCCTGGAAGCTTTTGTTGCCGGGGTGGAAGTGGTGTGTGGCAAACGGGGAGTAAAAAACGCCCCCTCCCCCCACCATCTTCTGGGGACAACTCTGAGGCGGAGCCAGGCCCAGCTACGGCTGATGGCCCTGGTTCTGATGTGTCGGGACCGGGACCGCGACCGGTCGGATAGTGAGGATGTCTCAGGGTCAGCGCGCCAAAAAATGGCTCTGGTAAGTGATATGGTCCCCGCAGTGCGTGATATGCTAAAGATGGAGGATTCTGCGCATGTGGCAGAGATATCTGTCCCATTTGGGTTCAGTAAGCCCTCTTGCACTGCCAAGGTGTTGGTCCGTTGCTCTTTTGAGGAGTTTCCTGAAAAGATGGACCTCCCCCCAATAGTGGACCCTCCTGTGTCCAGACTTAACAAGGTGACCACTATTCCGGTGGAAGGGGCTCCTGCTTTCAAGGATCCTGCGGACAAGAAAGCTGAAGAAATCGCCCGCTACCTATACACAGTGGTGGGCTCAGCAGTGTGTCCAGTGGTGGCTGGGGCCCTGGTGTTTCAGACACTTACGGAGTGTTAAATTCTGCTCCAGGGGTTAAAGGCACATCAGGCTCCCCCGGACGAGGTGACTCTGGCCGACCAGTTGGTACAAGGCCTTAAGTTTGTCTGCGAGTCAGACTTGGATACGATTCCCTTGCTGTCCAGAGCCTCGGTCTATGCGGTGGTGTTGCGCTGCCTGATCTGGCTAAAAGTGTTGGTCTGCGGACCAATCTTCCGAGAAGGCCCTGATGGATTTGCCCTCTGAGGGCGACAGACTTTTTGGTACCTCTCTGGATGACATCAAGGATGCCACAGGAGGTAGGAGCACGCTGCTCCCACAAGCCAAAAAGAGTAAGGAGCCTCGCCATAGGCAAGGACCCTCCTTCACCGCACACAAGCATTTTTTTCGTCCGCCCAGTGCTGCAGGCAAACGTCCCCAGGCCAATAAAGCACCTGCTGAGGGACAGAAGCGTCCCTGATTTCACAAACCCAACAAGCCTGCGGACAATTCTGCGTCCGCATATAGGTCTGCCCACGTCCATCTCGGGCGGCGGGACGTATTCGCAAATTCGTTGCTCGGTGGATTTGCAAGGTAAATTCCCTCTGGGTACAAGATAGTTTCTCTCTTGTCCACCGAACAGATTTTTTCCCTCCAGCCGGCCTGTCGCAAAGCCCTGTTTGGGGCGGTTCGGGATCTGCTGACTCGCGGGGTGATCATACCTGTTCCTTTGCAGGAACGGTTTCAGGGGTTTTCACTCAAATCTGTTCATAGTGCCAAAGAAGGATGGGGTCCGTCCTTTCTTGGACCTCAAGGCCCTCAATTGCTTTGTGAAAGTACAAAGATTCAGGATGGAGTCAGTTCACTCTGTGGTTGCTGCTCTCCATCCGGGGTTTTTCCTGACGTCCTTGGATATCAAGGACGCATACTTGCATGTCCCCATATGCGCCAGGCATCAGATTTCTGCGCTTTGCGGTCGGGGAAGTCCACTATCAGTTTGTGGCTCCCCCTTTCGGCTTGGCATCGGCACCAAGGTGCTCGCTACGATTCTGGCCCTGCTAAGGCAGCGTGGCATCGCTATCTTGGACTACTTGGACTATCTTCTGAGGGCCGCTTCAAGCTCAGAATTGGTGGGGGTGTGTCTATGGCCTGTCAGACCCTCCGAGATTTTGGTTGGGTTTTGAACACACAAATCGGTTTTGGTACCGACTCAATGTCTGGAATTCCTGGGGTTGATTCTGGACTCCTCAGTGGCGAGGGTGTTTCTCCTGGTGATAGAGCCACAGACTCTTCGGACTGCGGTGCAGCTGTTGACATCCCAGAGTTGGTCGCCACTCCGTTCTTGCATGCGGGTCCTGGGTCTCATGGTAGCCACCTTCAAGGCGGTATCGTATGCTCAAGTTCACACGCGAGTGTTGTAGAAGGGAATTCTGTCCAGATGGGACAAGTGCCCATCGTCCCTGGATTGTCAAATCCGGATAAGCCACCTGGTTGGGTCTTCCCTGGTTTGGTGGCTGACATCACCGGCACTTCTGTCCGGGAAGTCGTTCCTTCCTTTTTACTGAACAGTGATCATGACAGTCACCAGCCTTACCGGTTGGGGGGGGAGTCTGGGGGGTTCAGTCGACCCAGGGTCGCTGGACTCCGGAGGAATCCTGCCTGCCGATCAATGTCCTGGAACTCCGGGCGATCAGGCTGTGCCTCTCCGTGGTCTAAGGCTACAGGGGCATCCAGTCATGATCCAGTCGGACAACGCCATGGCAGTGGCATATGTCAACCATCAAGGTGGAACAAGAAGCGCGGCGGCAGCTTCAGTGGTCACTCACTTCCTGAGGTGGGCAGAACAGAGCGTGCCGGCTCTCTCGGCCTTATACATCCCGGGCGTGGAAAACTGGCAAGCGGACTACCTGAGTCACCAGGTGCTGGACCAGGGAGAATGGTCTCTACACCCGGATGTGTTTCATCTCATTCACCGGAGATGGGGCACGCCAGACGTGGACATCGTGGCTTCTCATCTCAATCGGAAAGTATTGAGGTTTGTGGCCAGGTCAAAGGACCCCCTGGGCAGACGCGTTGGGGGTACCGTGGGGTCGGTATCGGCTAATCTATGCCTTTCCTCCCTTAAAACTTCTTTCCCATCTGCCTCGCAGAGTGGAGGTCGAAGGGATCCCAGTGATCCTGATTGCTCCGGATTGGCCTTGGCGTCCCTGGAACGCCGACCTAGTGCGTCTGGTGGCAGACGTTCCCTGTCATCTGCCACTGAGGACCTTCTGTTGCAAGGTCCCATACTTCATCCTGCTTTTACAGTCGCTGGTTTTAACGGCATGGCTGTTGCAAGCCAGGTGTTGTGGGACCGAGGCCTGTCGGATTCGGTGATTTCTACCATGTTGAGGGCACAATAGTTGTCCTCTCTGAAGATTTGCCATCGCACCTGGAAGGCTTACATCTGTGTGAAGTGGCATCTGCATACTACTTCGGTTTCCAGGGTCCTGCTGATCTTGCAGCGTGAGGTGGACCAAAAGCTTGCCTTAAGTACATTTAAGGGGCAGTTTTCTGCTTTGGCTGTCTTCTTCGAAGACCCTTGGCGGCTCACTCTCTGGTGAGTACGTTTTGTACAGGGGGTTCGACAGGTGGCCCCTCCGGTACGTCCTCCACTACCTCCATGGGACTTGCCCCTGGTCCTCTCGGTGCTTCAGAAGCCACCGTTTGAGAACATGGGGAGATTCCCTTACTGACGCTTTCTCAGGAAGTGATCTTCCTGGTGGCTATTACGTCAGTTAGTTTGAAGTGTTTCTGAGCTGGCAGCCTTGTCCTGCTAGGCTCCATTTCTGGTCTTCCACAAGGATAGGGTAGTGCTGCGTCTGCCGCCTTCTTTTCTTCCTAAGGTCGTGTCGGCCTTTCATCTCAATGAGGGTATTGTACTTCCATCCTTGTGTCCTCGTCTGTCGCATCATAAAGAGGCGGTGTTGCATTCCTTGGACGTTGTCTGGGCTCTGCGGGTGTACCTGTCTGCTACTACTCCGTTCCGTAGGTCGGACTCACTGTTTGTCTCGGTAGTTGGTCCTAAGTAGGGCCTGGCGGTCTCGTCAGCCACCATTTCTAGATGGATCAGGCAGATCTTGATCCAGGCTTATGCCCAAAAGGGGCGGGTCTAGATGGATCAGGCAGATCTTGATCCAGGCTTATGCCCAAAAGGGGCGGGCACCTCCCTTTCCAGTCACGGCGCATTTGGCCAGGGTAATAGGTGCCTCTTGGGTTTTCTGACACCAAGCGTCTGTTTCCCAGGTGTGTAAGGCGGCGATCTGGTCGTCCGTTCACACTTTCACAAAATTTTGTGAGGTTGATGTGAGTGCATGTTTGGATGCTTCCTTCGGCCGCAGGGTTTTGCAGGCGGCTGTTTAAAAGTTGCAACTCCTCCGTTGAGGAGCTCTGTTTTGAAGTTTGTTTTAATGCTGTTCCCACCCCTCGTTTTTTGACACTGCTTTGGGACGTCCCACTTTGTCAAGATTGCTGCTGTGTCCGTCCATGAACGAAAGAGAAAATAGGATTTTTGTACTCACCGTAAAATCCTTTTCTCTGAGTTCATGGACGGACACCGCACCCATCCCTCCTTTTCTATGTTTGTACTGCTTTTTGATGAACTGAGTTGCATGATGCAGGGAGAGGGGTTGTACCTGTTTCTGCCTAGTCCTCTCCTGATTGAAGGCTGAATGCCCACTTTGTCAAGATTGCTGCTGTGTCGGTCCGTTGCGTGTTGTGTTCCTTTTTCTTTTTTTTTTTTTGAGATGTCATTCTGTAAACACTTGACTTTATTTTTTCTACTCAATGTGTTCCTAAATTACACATGCTGCAGTACCAAATTTCACAATACAAAAGCTACACATAAGCTGTATTTATAATGGCTAGAGCTGGCACTAATGGACCAGTGCCTACTTCAGCAAGCACACTATACAATTTAGTTTTTCCTTTAGATTTACCAAAACCATATAATATGAGGTCAAACCAAAACACTTTCAATTTATATGCAATCAGGCAGGCTCTTGCACTACATAGTTGAAGGTAAATCTAAAGGAAATCTAACAAAGTTTGTTTAGTGTGTATCCAGCTTTAGAGGGGGTCTATGTGCCTTTTTTTTATTAAGTGTTCGTGCATAGCAAGAGCACTTATTGTCATCTCACATACATATATATTATTATTATTATTCTTATTATAGCCAAATTTACCACCCTAACTCCTCCCACAGTTTTTACACTACATAGACAAGTAATATACCGAAACGTGCGGATTGTTCCCCGATTGGTGTGCTACTACTTTGTGGAACATTTCGCCGAATCGTTCACGAAATATCGTCGTTTTTGCGGCGAAATTTGTCTCGTAGGAATGAATGGTGAAACTAGAGTGTGAGCTGACAAAATCTGAAAAATCAGGACATGATTTCTAACCTGCCACCACTCCCTGATTTTTAAGCCCACCTACACAAATTTTAGATCAAAACGTTCAGCTATCCCTGCTGCCACTACACGTGTCCACGGCTAAGCCATATAGTCCTTACAGTTTTCACAGTATGACAATTTGTTTGCAACTCACGCCACCCATTGACATTCATTGAAACTCCCCTCTAGCCACTTCAAATTTGAAGGGCAATTCCTAAACTGCGACTGTGCCTTTTTAATTTTAATATTTCAGCGACATACTATATATGTAAATGTAGGTCTGGGTCTTGTGATTCTCACAATATAAAGCTATTCGCTGTAGGATTTATAGTTTTTAAAATACGACCGTTTGAAGAATGGCAAGTATTCAGGAGAGGCTGAAAATCCTGTAACCTGTGGTTAGAGCCTGCATAAACAAACATTGGTTTCCTTGGCAACGCTGAGGGAATTATAGCTCCTCCCACACAGCTCTGAGGGGAGTTTCTGTATCACAAATTGTTGTAACATGGAGGTTGGCTGTGTTGTCTTTCCCTCAGGGACACAGTATGTTCCCAGTTGGGGTGTCTGGGGGGGGGGGGGGGGGGAAGACCATGCACGTCGCCTCTTATTTCTCTAAGGCATTTCTAATGTTAAACTTTGCTTACTTTTTTTTTTTTTTTTATTTTGTAACATTTTTGAAAAAAAAAAACATTAAAAAGAAAAATCATTTTTGAAAAAAAAATCAAACAAAAAAAAATTGAGCATTTTTTTAAATCATTTAAGAAAAAAAAAGTTGAAAAAAAATCATTTTTGAAAAAAATCATTAAAAAAAAATTGGGGAAACAAAAAACATTTTTGAAAAAAATGTTCCGCTCTTTCAGCTAATGATGGGACTTACATTTTTTTTCTACTTTTTAAAATATTAATCTTTTTAACACTTTTCACAGTTACTCCAGCCACTCCAACCACACAACAGTTGCTCAAGGCACTCCACCCAGTTACTCCGCCCACTCCAGTTGTAGACTACTGGTGGAGGCAAGAACACGTCACACAATTTCCCCAGAAATTTTAGCTTTTCTAGTTATTCTTATTATAGCCAAATTTACCACCCTAACTCCTCCCACAACTTTTACACTACATAGACAAGTAATATACCGAAACGTGCGGATTGGTGTGCTATTACTTTGTGGAACGTTTTGCCGAATCATTCACGAAATATCGTCGTTTTTGCGGCAAAATTTGTACCATAGGAATGAATGGCGAAACTAGAGTGTGAGCTGACAAAATCTGAAAAATCAGGACATGATTTCTAAACTGCCACCACTCCCTCATTTTTAAAGCCCACCTACACAAATTTTATATCAAAACGTTCAGCTATCCCTGCTGCCACGACACGTGTCCACGACTAAGCCATAGTCCTGATAGTTTTCACAATATGACGATTTGTTTGCAACTTGATTGCAACTCACGCCATCCATTGACATTCAAACTTGAAGGGCAATTTCTAAACTGCGACTGTGCCTTTTTAATTTTAATAATTCAGAGACCATACTATATATCAAAATGTAGGTCTGGGTCTTGTGATTCTCACAATATAAAGCTCTTCACTGTAGGATTTATCGTTTTTAAAATACGACTGTTTGAAGAATGGCAAGTATTCAGGAAAGGCTGAAAATACTCTGACCTGTGATTAGAGCCTGCATAAACAAACATTGGTTTCCTTGGCAACGCTGAGGGTATTGTAGTTCCTCCCACACAGCTCTGAGGGGAGATTCTGTATCACAAATTGTTGTAACATGGAGGTTGGCTGTGTTGTCTTTCCCTCAGGACACAGTATGTTCCCAGTTGGGGTGTCTGGGGGGGGGGGGGGGAGACAATGCACGTCGCCTCTTATTTGTCTAAGGCATTTCTAATGTTCAACTTTGCTTACTCTTTTGGTTCTGTTATCTGTAAATTGCCATGTACCTCTACCAGGGTTGCCAACTTTCAGTAAATTTACTAACAGTTTGTAAAATCCATATTTGTTGGATCTGTGCATGAATGTCAGTTATGAACATGCAGCCTACATGTCTGTAATGGACGGACATTCATGGACAGATGCAAAAAGTATGGATTTTACAAACCGTTTGTTAATTTACTGAAAGTTGGCAACCCTGACCTCTACTATGTACTGTAATACGACGTATTTTGTGTTCCGCTTTTTATGAGCCCCCATGATAAAAAAATAAAAAAAATAATAATTAAAAAAATATAATAAAAAAAAAAAAATATATATATATATATATATATATATATATATATAATGGATTTTTTTATTTCATATATATATTTTTGGGGGAAAAAAATTTGAGTTTTTTTTTTTTTTTTTCAAAAAAATTGTTCCGCTCCTTCAGCTAATGATGGGACTTCAATTTTTTTCTACTATTTCTACTTTTTAAAATATTAAGCTTTTTAACACTTTTCACAGTTACTCCAGCCACTCCAACCACACAACAGTTGCTCAAGCTACTCCACCCAGTTACTCTGCCCACTCCAGTTGTAGACTACTGGTGGAGGCAAGAACACGTCACACAATTTCCCCAGAAATTGTAGCTTTTTTTAATTCTGTTTTCCCCTCAAATTCAGTGTTTCTTTGCCAGAATATTTTTTTTCTTTCGTAAAGAAGAAAGAATAGTTTGAGTAACAATGCTTGTCCATCACCTAAGAACACTAGTAAACAAAAAAAACTGTAGCCTCATGGAGTGGGCAGGGTTATATGGCTATATAACCGCCAGTAGTGCACATGCGTTGGTGCCTGCGTATGCGCTGGAGTCAGTGGGTCCTGGGGATGAGAAGAGGGCCGGTCACAGCACACGGAGGAACAGTGTGGGAGCGCCTCCTAGCTGTAGCCTCCAGCGCCGCAGCCACCATACAGAGCCATGACGAGTCATAGGTCCTGTTGGCGCCTTGTGGCCCGACATACACATGTGGGCTCACACAACAGTGCAGCATAGAACAAGGCAAACCTCAAGAACAACCATAAAACAGACAAAATGAATTATAAAAGCAATAGGCAGTACAGTATATAGGACAATCACATGATCAAATCACTTCACGTTATATAATTTCCCAGGCTAATATATTTACACTGTGGCATATATGCTCTTTATGGATATGTCATAGGCATGTTGCAAAACATTTTATTTATGGGATAGTTTCTAACATTTGGAGGAAGCAGCCAACATTATGGCAGAAAATCTACCCTATTTAGACCTTTGTGTATTGCTTTTGTCCCATGGACCTTTTTTTGTTTCCAAAAAGTCCCTGGCCTATTTATAGTTAAGCTGAATCTGAGGGCCCTAAACAACCTCGCCAAATGGGCATCTCGTTAAAGAAATGATTTGTAAGATTTCACCACATTGATGCCAGGTGGATACATGGCATTAGGGCTAAATCTTTTATTCCAGTTGCCACCCTTGGGATCCTCTGGGATTCCCTCCAGCAAAATGAGACAGAGGTGTCAAATCTATGATACAAGTGAAGATGTCTGCTCACTGAAGTTGGCGTCTTACAGTTGGCAGAGTAATATAATTGAACTATATGAACTCTGTTGGCAGATTGTTTTCCCTATATAGAAAGCTCCACTCTTGCAGAGCATTAAGTTGATGACCCCCTGGGTGCCGCAGTTGGCAGAAAATCTAGGGGTGCCGGTGAACATTTCTCTATTGGGCAACACAAAGTGGGTACCAGTATGTATCCAGGGACAAAATGTACATTTCCCACATTTTATAAATGCCATTAAGTTGTCTATTTTTTATGTCCTGTAGCTGGAGAATAATGGCTAAGAGTTTATCACATAGTAATGTAGCTTCTTTCCAGTATATTTCCAGTATATTTTTTTAAACTGGGTTTTCTTATGGTAGGTGCCAATGATACAACAAAATATTTCTAAATTCATGTCTGAAGCAAATTTAGAACAGTAGGCATGCTAGAATCGCACGTTTTAAATTTATATAAGAGGGTGTTGCATTCTTGTTGCGATTTTATCATATGCCTTCTGCAACAATGACTTGCCATAACCCCTTGGTAATGGGCGTGAGTGAAGCTTTAGTGCTTAGTCAGGTAAATGAGTACAGTTAACGTCTTAACTGAATACACTGTGCGTAAGTGCCGGTGGATGTGCACTCGCTGCGTGCAGCAAAGTTTTGCCCGCTGTCAAAATAGATTGGTTGCTGGGGGGGCGTGGCTAACCGCCAAGCAAGATGGACGTGTAATTACACAGCTCCTGCACCGACCGGATTACTAAGCAGCATCCCCGCTATCCTGGTAGCCTGCAACAGACACAAAACGTACCAGATTACCTCACTAGTGACCCAGAATGTCCTGACCGAACCGCAAACGGAAAGAGTATCGTCAGCCTAAAAAACTGACAGATTTCTTTACACTGCCGAAAGTCCAAGATGGCGCCCGCGATGATATTCATGGAGCATCTGCGGCCTATACAGATCTTCCGGACGCTGATGGCCTGGAAATACCTCCTCAGCCTCACTCCCCTGATGCCTCTCCATCATCCCTCACTTCATCCGCCGGCAACAGCCCTGCTAAATCGTGGATGCGACTGGATGCAGATTCGGCAGCAAACGAGGTGAGCCCTGTTTCTGATCACACCCCAGCTTCTCCATCCCCCATCGTGGCCTTTCCCACCACAGATCAGCCTGTACTAGACACTACCATGAAGGAGATGCTCATCTCCCTTCAAAGATCCCTTCATAGTGACATCTCCACTATGTTCAATAGATTCTCATCACAAATGCACTGTATGGGACAAAAAATGCACCTTGTTGAAAGACAAATGGGGCAGATGACTGAAACAGTTAATGACCTTGTGGATGCCCATGACCATACACTAGAGGAACAACAGTGGATGAGGGCCAAAATGGCGGACCTTGGACAGGTCCCGCCGCAATAATGTAAAAATTAGGAGTCCCTGAAACAGTCCTACCGCATGACCTTAACGCATTCGCCAGAAAACTGATTACCACAATCTTGCCAGATCTCACCCCCATGGAAACTATCATTAATTGGATCCACCGCCTTCCGAAGCCCCCGCACCTCCAAGCGGAGGTACCACGTGATGTCCTTATGAGGGTACACTTATTTTCATGCCAAGGATCAGCTTCTCAAGTCGAGACATCTCGGCCAACTTCCAGCCCCATACCCCAATCTCCAACTGTACGCTGACCTCTCACAGCATACCCGCCAACTGAGGAGACAACTTAACACCATTACAAAACCGCTCAATAACCACAAGATTCCCTACCAATGGGGTTTCCCTACTAAGATCATAATCACCAAGAATGGGGTTAAACATAACATCTCCACAGTAGAAGAAGGCCTCAAACTACTTAACATGTGGGGAATCATCCCTGAACCACCTCTACCAGCACAACCCAATCGCAGGAGGAACGTCCATTCCTCTGAAAACCGCTTTGGCAGCATGCACTGACTCCAACCAGAATGGTGGGATCACAAATGACCCATATTATTAAGCCTCCGGCCGGATGCCTTGCTCTGTGCTAATTGCTCCACGAACTCACACCCCACAACAACACAGCAGTCCCTTTTTCAATTGACTGCTGTCAGTTTTGCTGTATTCCTGTTTACCCTTTCTCCGTGTTTCAGTTTGTATTTTTTGTTTTTCTCTTCCTAGTTTTTCTTAACCCACATCCTTTACCCCAAGAGCACACAAAAGGATCGGACAAGTGAACCTACCCCTCTGGATCCTCCTGAATAGACAAACGTATCAACGAAACTGAGTAACACTTACCCTTTATAGACACCTACACCTAACTCCGAAATGCCAAAATTTCTATCACTTAACGCCAAAGGATTGAATCATCCGGCGAAAAGAACTTCTCTGTGGCGCACAGCACAGAAGTCTAAATGTGACATTATGTGTTCAAGAAACACACTTTAAAAAATCTGCTGAACCGCATTGCACAACCAAAATTATAGCCACATCTACCAAGCCCCAGGTCCCACCAAGAAGAATGGAGTTATGATGGCGATCAAAAACACAATCAACTTCATACTCCATGACAGTTTATCTGACAGTGATGGTAGATATCTGGCTCTGGACTGTACAATGGATAATACCAGATACACTATTGTCAATGTGTACGCACCCAATACCAGACAAATTAAATTCCTATCGAAACTGATGCCCAAACTCACCAAATTTCGGCAAGGAAATCTCATCATATGCGGAGATTTCAACATTGTTCCAGACAACTCCTTGGATACTTCCTCCTGCAAATTGAGACTTGTCTCGCCTATGGGACATTTCCTCAGGAACAATGATCTGTACGACGTGTGGAGATGCCATCACACCACAGAACGAGTCTACTCATTCTTCTCCCACCGGCACAATTCCTATACCGGGATTGACTACTTTCTTGTTGATAAATGGACTCTACCCAAGATCTCTGAATCATCTATTGACACGATCACATGGTCGGACCATGCACCCGTATCGATTGTCATTGATACTTTACCATCTTCCCCACGCACAAAAATCTGGAGAGCCAACGCCTCGATCCTACAATCACCTGAACATTCAGCCTACATTTGTAAACACTTGGAAGAATTCTTTGATCTAAACCAGGGCTCCACATCAAACAATGCTATACTTTGGAATGCTCATAAGGCATTCGTTAGGGGGATTCTAATCCAAATTGGTGCTAGAGAGAAGAGAAGGAGATCACAGCGTCTTGACACCCTCATTTCCCAAATTAAAAAAAAATGAAGAACAAAACCAGAAACACCCTGACACTAAACTTAAAGAACAGCTAGTACTTCTCAGACAGGAACTTAGAAACTTATTATTAGAATCCTATAATAGAGCTCAGAAGCAATTTAAAGCTAATTACTATTCCACGGGAAACAAAGCAGGGAAAACCATGGCGCTTAGAATTAAAGGCCACCACGCTAAAACTAAAATCTCTCATCTTTATCATCCCTCTACTAAACAAAAACTGATAGACCCCCAAGCTATAGCAGATGCGTTTAGCCACTACTATAAGACACTATATAACCTGAAAGATGATTCTACTACTACTACCCAACCATCCGTAGAAGATATAGAAACTTTCTTACAAGAAATTAATCTTCCCGCTGTATCCCCTGACCAATTATCAACACTGACTGCCCCATTCACACCAATAGAAATTTTAGATGTGATTGCAACCCTCCCGTCCAACAAATCCCCTGGACCGGATGGCCTCACCGGGGAATATTATAAACAATTCCGCACTATTCTAGCACCATTCTGATCGCAAATGTGTAATGACGCTGCCTCCTCCTCTTCTCTCCCACAGGAAATGTTGAATGCCTTAATAATTACCCTACCGAAGCCAGGGAAGGACCCCACCTCCCCACAGAATTTCCGTCCTATATCGCTCCTCAATATTGACACAAAAATCTATGCTAAACTCATAGCAACAAGGTTAGTAAACATCATGCCATCACTGATCCACCCGGATCAATCTGGATTCACGAAAGGCAGGCAAACATTTGATGCAACCCGCAGAATCATTAATATAATCCACAATGCAGATTCTACCAGAACGCCTTCTCTGCTCCTGTCACTGGATGCAGAGAAGGCGTTCGATAGTCAACTGGGCATATCTCCAAGCCACACTCCAAAAGTTTGGCCTTCAAGGTCACATTATCTCTGCGATAATGGCCTTATATTCAAAACCTTCAGCTCAGGTGTACACAGCTGAAATGCTGTCTAAACCATTTCCAATCTCTAATGGAACCCGCCAAGGTTGCCCCTATCACCTCTTATTTTCAATCTAGTGATGGAACCCCTCGCTGAACATATTAGAGCAAACATATCCATCTCTGGTTTCAAGATTGGTTCAATAGTACATAAGATAAATTTGTTTGCCGATGACGTTATAATAATGGTCACCAACCCTATATCCTCCCTGGCTTCGATACAATCTGTGTTACAAAGATTCAGTAATATTTCTTATTCTAAGGTGAACGAAACAGTCACACATTCTAGACCTAGGATTAGATGCTGTCACCAGCAACCACCTGCGGAATTTCTATCCATACCCATGGGCAGTCACAGGTATAACATATTTAGGAATCACACTTACTAAATCTACTATGAATCTTTTCAACAGTAACTACATTGAAGCTAAACAAATGCTGATTACAGAAACTACTAAGCTTTCAAAATTCGAATTCTCCTGGTCTGGTAGGTTAAATGCCTTCAAAATGCTCATTCTTCCTAGGCTGCTTTACATATTCCGCACGCTTCCTATCCCACTAACTACCTCATATCTCTCCAATCCATTATACAACAATTCATATGGCAAGGTAAAAATCCCAGATGTAGTCATCCTAAAACCATCAAACATAAACTGGCAGGAGGTATGGGATACGTAGATATCAAAGATTACTACCTAGCTACCATACTGTCTCAAATGACAGAGTGAGTTACCAACCGTCCAACCACGTTATGGGGTAACATTGAAAACATTATGACCCCTGGACATAATCTCAAAGACTGGCTATTCAGCTCCACACTCACTCAACCTCACCTTCACTTGTACTCACCGACTATCCGAGCATCGGTTCAGGCTTGGAAAATACCACACTCCACAAAATAGTCTCAAATACCTACCAGACTACAAATACCTGTCCAAACCCTCACATTAATATCGCCCGACCTGACTATACCCAAATGGATACTTACTCAGACACCGCGGACCTTAGGAATAAGATTTTACATAAAACCTTCGCCCAAATCCAATCAACATTGCACGCGCCCACTATAGATTTCTTCAACTGTTATAGGATTCAACAATGTCTCACAGCACACCCAAAATTAGAAGGAGAATTACCGCTTAAACTGTGTAACTACTTCTTCTACACTACTACACCTACCAAAGGCACTTCCCTAATCTACTCTACATTACAGGGGAAAAATATCTTCCACAAATCCAAACCTTACACGGACTGGGAAAATGACTTGAACATGCAGTTCTCTGATCAACAATGGCAAACAGCCTTAAAGTCAATCTATAAAACCACTAGCTGCACCTCTCTATGGGAATTAACTCACAAAATCCATTTAAGATGGTACCTGACACCACAGAGAATGGCCAAATTTCAATCACACTCGTCACCCACCTGCTGGAGGAATTGTAACCAAATAGGTACCCTCTTCCACGTTTTATGGTCATGTCCAGAATTAACAAATCTGTGGACCGAGGTAGAACATATTATACAAGATATATGCCATGTCCCTTTTACACTTACTCCACAATTAGCTATACTGAATATAAATACCGAATTACTACCACCACATTTCCGATTAATCATTACTCACATACTCCTAGCAACCAGACTACTCATAACCAGAGGCTGGAAAACAAGCGTCTCCCCAACTTCGAATGAAGTCATAGCATTGGTCCACTCTCACTACGCTTATGAATCAATCTTTTCAAGGGGGAAGCCATCATACTCTAAACTCTACAATCTATGGCTCCCCTGGACTCAATGGTATGTGAACAAGCTTACCGGATACACTCCTGATATCAATACTACGCACTAGGATCACCTTGTTTAATAGATCTACCATATTGCTCTCTACATCCCCCTCCCCCCTCTATCCCCCTCCCACCCCCTTTTATTTTACTTTACCCTACTTTATTCTAGTTTTCACATCATTCAAAAAGTTGTATATAATGTTCTCTGAATACATATGCCTTACTTTGTACACTCTAGATATTATGAATACTTTAGGCATGTACCATCTTATGCACAAACTCATACTTGGCAGTTCTACATTCTTTATTGTTTTACTTCCATATTCCGCTACAGGTTGTTAATAATGCTTAAGCTGTTAAAGTTGCTTCCTAAACCTTCCCCGAATCTGCAGCAGGGTAGAGTTCCGTTATCTCCCCCTAGATACAGAATGTTCCCATTAGGGGTGTCTAGGGGTTTAAGACCTCACAGATCACCTTACCTCCACCATCTATTATAGTCATGTAATTTAACCATCTTTGACAACTTGACATGATATGTATATTCATTAACATGTATGCTATATCAAGTGTGATGTATGGCGATGACTGTTCATTTTACTACCTATACCTTCAATAAAAACTATTGAAACAAAATAGATTGGTTGCTAAACAATTATCCACATCTTTGAAAATTTGTAGGTCCAGAAATGTGATCTGGTGTTGATCACTACTGACGGTAGACACACTGAATCATAACCAATTTAATCTGAAATTTACAAACTCCTGGAGATGGTCATTGGTGCCGGTCCATACAATAAAAAATGTCTATGTAACTCATCCTACATAATGCATGATTGGTGTATCTACATGATTTGCCTGAAAACTGTCCATTCCCCCCCAGGTACAGGTTCACATAGGCAGGTGCTCAGCATGTGCCCATAGCAATGCCCTGCACCTGGAGGTAGTTGGGACTCTTTTTTTTAAAAGTAAACCACTTGTGAGTTAATAAAAAATCGTAATTCCAGTATACTTTAATTGAACCTCCATTGTGCCTTACCTTGTTCTCATGGGAATGTGCGTACCATCCCCACGCCCTGATCGTGAGAGATGCTGGAGTATAATGCCTTCACATCCAATGTCACGAGCAGGGCATCTGGAGGGACCACAAGTCCCTCAATCTGTTTCAAAAGTTCCAATGTGTTCCTTATGTTGGACGGTAACCGCACCACATGGGGCATTAGGACAGAATTAATAAGGCTACTTTGTTTTCTTTGAGCGATCCAATGTCCACTATTATAGGTCTTCCAGGGGGCAGGACTGGATCCTTGTGTACTTTTGGGTAGTACATGGTCACCGCTCTAGGAAATTGGGTGTTAAAATATTTGTAAGTATCCTTGTCAAACAAACCCTCCTGATAAGCAGCATTAATAAGTATTCAGACTTAAACGAGGATGTCTGTGGCCCTGGAATGTGTCGGTACCACTCTTAGATGTCCATTCACATCTTTTCATGTTGTGTTATCAGTAGGATGTTACCTCCTCTATCCAATGCTTTAATTACTAGCTCTAGATGGTTTTGTAGTTTGCTAATGGCTTGATGTGTACGTGTTGGATTACTTAGAGGGGGTGATGGTCATACGTAGGGTTGAAACGAATTGACCTTATTTTAACTTTAGAATTATGAAGAACAACAGATCTTCTGTGACTTTGAAATCGCGCTATTTCCGCATGATTCAAAGCCGCAGATCAGTGCGATTTGGGCCTCCGATTTTCATTGCGACATTTAACGGAAGTCAATGCAAGAACGATGGAATCGTAAAAAAGGTATCGGTTTTAGTCTTAATACCACTGTGAATGAATGTATATGCATGTACATAATATATATGTGTGTGTTATTTCTACTGTCAGAGTAGCTGGTTATTTATTCATATTTACCACTGCATACAGATATTAAAGAATAAATTGGGGTTTTTAAAACTTTACTAAATGTTTTCACCGCACTGTTTCGATTTAATCGGATTACATTTTTTTAAAATCGGCCAACTAATCGATTATGAGAATAATCGTTGGTTGCAGCCATAGGCATACGTTTCACATCACTTACGGTAGCTCTGAGGAAGGCCTAAATGTTGGTTTGTGGTAAGGTCTGGAAATGTTTTTTGTTTTTTGTTTTTGCACAGAGCCAAGATCCTCCTCTTGGCTCCCTCTTTGGCACACCTGGCCCCTCCCTCCTGTTGAGTGCCACCACAGCAAGCATGTGGGGGTACCCGAGACACGGAGCCGCTGCTTGGCCCGCCCCCTTTTCTCCTCATCTGACAGCAGTGTGAGCAGATGGTGCCGCAGTTTTGGCCAATGAGGGAGAGTCCCGGACAGCTGAGTGTCTCGTGCATCGCTGGCTCTAGAATGCATTAAGTTAAAAAAATAAAAAAACCTGCCTTTACAACCACTTTAAGGGGAAGTTTGTGTTGCTTTTGACTTCTGTTTTGGTTATAATTCGCATAGAGCTGCTGTGATTGATTTGCCTTGCACCATTTAGGAGATACTTACTTTATACTATGACGATTAAGTCATGGAGAACTATTTTTTTTTAAACGTTTTTTTTTTTTTGTGCTAGACTGAGGAGATAGGGGGGAGGGTATTTAAGTAGACATGAAAAGATTGATTTAATGGTGTCCTTCCCAGTCCAGGTCTGTATGTCGGCCACACACCCTTTTTCCCTAAACGTCTTTTAGGACAGCACCTGAGACAGTGGCTCCTCCCACTTGCCAACAGGAAACACATCTTCCACCAAACTTTAAAAGGAGGCTCCTTCCCACATGTTGCCAGTTTGTTTCCTCCGGCAGGGAACACCTAGTGGGGAGTCAGGAACTCTTAGGTGCTGTCCTGAGTCCAGGCTTCCTGCTCCACTGTTTTTTTTACCTCAGAGAGCTTGTTCCTCCCATTCCAGAGCGCTGCTGAATGGGCTCCTTCTCCCTCTTTAGGTGCTCGGAGAGCCGGACTGCTGCGCGCACCACTCCTGGGTGGCAGTGGACATTTTTTTTTCTTTGCAACCGCCTGCCTCTCTGAAATGCCATCACCATCTTGGGACTGGCATTCAGTGACTGCATCCGCTGGAAGTGAGGTATCCAGAAAGGGGGCAGCGTCCACAGAGCAGGCGGGCTGTGTCATTTCCGCCAGAAGGGAGGAACGGGGCTGGTGCATATTTGCCTAGCCACACATGGCGCACCACGACTGACTCGATGGCGGCAAGTGAGACCGGCGCCAGCAAGACCAAGGTAAAAGGCAGATGTGATGCTGCCCTATTTTTTTTACTATTCTCGCGCTCTCTTTCTCGCCCTCGCTAAAGACCTGGCCGGGCGATGCAGCATCCAAAAACAAACTTTGTTGGGTGCCATTCTTGAGAGATTTACTTTTTGGGCCTGACTTAGATTCGGTCCTAGATAGGACAGAAGATAAGTAATTCCCAGTTAAGAAAAAACAACCAGTAAAGTCGGCTTTTTCGATCTCAAAGGGCTCAGGAACAAAGTACCAAACCCCAGGAGAAGAAAAATTGGTCGTTGCAGAAGGGAAAAGGCAAAGGTAATGTCCTTTTCCATCCTCCTGCGTCAACCAACAAAACGCAATGACTCGTCACTGCCAGTGGGAGGAAGGCCTCAGAATTTCCTCCCTCATTGGGCCAGCATGACAGAAAACAAATAAATTCTGAGCATGCTGTCCCAAGGCTACAAAGGTTTTTGGATCTTCCTCCAGAAAGATGCTTTGTAACAAACCTACCAAGGGATACAACACAGGCCCTAGCTATGAAGAACCTGATGCATCAAAGGGTTGTGACTCGTGTATTTCCAGAGGAACGTAATCAGGGATTCTATTCTCACATATTCCTGATAAAAAGCCATCCAGGAGTTTCCGTTTTGATTCTCAGTTCTATACAATTGGTTTTGTATGGACTCCATCTTCATGGTCAGGAATCTGCTGACCAAGGAATGCTTTATGGCTTTGATCGATTTGAGAGATGCTTACCTACATATTCCTATAGCCCCTCAGTCCCAAAAATTTCCTGAGGTTGGCAGTCAATATAGGGAAGGACATCTGCAATTCAAGGCCCTTCCTTTCGGCCTTTCATCTGCTCCACGAGTCTTTACAAAAGTTATGGCGGAAGCCCTCGCCCCTCTTCGCCTTCAGGGGATTGCAGTAATCCCGTATCTGGACTACCTCCTCTTTGCCCTGTCCAGGGAGAAGCTGCAAGAAGATCTGGGCAAGGCCCGCAATCATTTGGAATCCCTGGGTTGGAAAGTGAACATTCAGAAATCAAACTTCAATCCGGCTCAGCAAGTACAATTTTTGGGGTACCAGATTCAGTAAAACAGAATTTTTCTTCCGGAAGAGAAAAAAAAAATCAAGGTCCAGAATGTAGTAACTATGCTACAAACGAATCGGGAGAGGTCAGTCAGAAAGGTTATGTCAACCTTGGGAGCTTTAACCTCGACTATGCCAGCCATCCAATGGGCAAGGGTACATTAGAGGCCACTCCAGAGGTTCCTTCTAAAGGTATGGAACCACAGGATGGAGACTAGACACAAGGGTAAAGATCCCCTCTAGTGTCAAATGAACGGAAAAGGGCCTACTCTGGTCCTTCCCGATCAAAACAAATTGTGATGACAAGAGGCCAGTATGGGGGGGGGGGGCACCACCTGGATCAGGATTTGGCACAGGGAGCATGGTCCCAGACCGAAGCAGAAAAATCCTTAAATTGGAGGTAGCTAAAAGCAGTCTCCTTGGTGTTGGCTGCCTTCTCTCCAAACCACCTAGGATTTCATGTCCAGATTCTATCGGACAACGCCACTACTGTAGCCTACCTGAACAAGCAGGGAGGCGTGAGAAGCAAATCTTCAGTTGCTGTCAGCAGAAATTCTGTAGTGGGCGGAAAACCATTTACTATCCTATTGTCCTTGTCTGCAGTCCATCTCAAAGGCACGCTAAACAAAGTGGCAGATTTTTTGGGCAGGCAGAAAATTCAGGAGGCAGAGTGGAGCCTGAATCCAGAGGTTTTTGCATTGATCACCAGGACCTGGGGCCATCCACAAGTGAACCGGTTTGCATCAAGGCAAAACACACCGCTCCTGCAAATTGTTTTCCCTTCACAAAGACAACTATTCTCGGGGGATAGACACCTTGGGGCACCCTTAGCATTTTCACCTGGGGTACGCCTTTCTTTCATTCCAGCTGATTCCATTAGTATTGATAAAAATACAGAAGGAAAGCGTGTCGGTAATCCTGATTACTCCATTCTGGCCAAAGAGCTTGGTTTTCCACCATTCTGGTAATGGCAGTCAAACCATTTTTGGTAGCTTCCTCTCAGGATCTGCTTCTACAAGGCCCAGGTGAAGACTCACTGCCTGGTATCTGAGGAGCAAATGTTAAGGGTTTGTCAGAACCTTTTAATAACCACTTTACTTTCCAGTAGGAACTAGAGCTATTTACGCCAAGGTGTGGAAGGTCTACAATTCTTGGTGTCATTCAGCAAATAGAGCTGTAGAAGACCTTGTCTCAGTATTAGAATTCTTACAAAAGGGTGCGGACAAGGCCCTTGCAGTCAGCACTCTTAAATTGCAAGTTCCCGCCATTGGGGGTTTTCTTGAGGCCAATTTCTTCAGAAACTTTGGTCACAAGATTTTTCAAGGCACTTACCAGATTTAGACCAGCTCTGGCTAAGCATTTTCCCAAACGGAATCTTGGTTCTGCAAGCACTCACAAAGGAACCGTTTGAACCACAACAAGCAGTCTCTTGACTTTGAAAATTGTATTTCTAGTTGCAATCACATCTGCATGAAGAATCCGTGAACTGCACGCGCAGTTAAAATAACCTTTTTTGTCCATTTATCCAGATAGGATTGTACTTAAGACAGATCCAGGCTTTTTGCCAAAAGTTGTGACGTTTCAGAACCAGTCGCAGGAGATCATCCTGCCAACCTTTTGCTCAAACCCTTCAGGGGAAAAGGAAGGTCAGTTTCACAACCTGGATGTGAGATGAACCATATTACACTACCTGGAAGTAACAAAAGATTTCAGGTCCTCTGACTCGTTTGTTCTTCTGGAAACAAAAAGGGCCACCAAGCATCAAAGGGGTCAATTGCTAGATGGCTTAAATTGGCTATTTTGGTAGCCTACTCTCAGATGGGACTATCTCCCCCACTGGGAATTTGAGCACACTCTACAAGGGCTTAAGCCACTACATGGACAGAAAAAGCTGGTGCCACCCCAGATCACATTTGTAAGGTGGCTACATGGTCAAGTTACTTAACGTTTGTCCATTGTTACAGACTAAATCTTCTGTCAGCAGGTGATCAGGCTTTTGGCAGAAAGGTCCTGTAGACTGCTGCCTTCTTGGGGGGGGGGGGGGGGTGTTTAAGTCTTCTTCTTTTTTTTTTTTTTTATCCTATCGGGTGCTGTCCTGGAGAGAAGTTTAGGGAAAATTCAAGTTACACTTACCGGTAACTTGTTTTCCAGGAGGCTTTCAGGACAGCAACAACCCGCCCTATTGTTTTATTATGCTGTGACTAACCAAATTATGTGTTCCAGCTTGGGGGTTGGAGAGGTTCTCTACTACTGGCAACGTGGGAAGGAGCCTCCTTTTTAAAGTTTGGGGGAAGATGTGTTTTCTGTTGGCAAGTGGCAGGAGCCACTCTCTCAGGTGCTGTCCTGAAACACTCCTGGAAAACAAGTTATCGGTAAGTCTAACTTGAATTTTCTAAGTCCTAAACAAATGAAATTTATCAAGTTGCAAAATGTTCTGGAGTGAACTGCTCAGTGTATTTGCTTGTATGGTATTTAGTTCCAACTGCATTTAGCTCAAATGGTGAAAGCATTTCTAATATCTATACTGGTACTAATATAGGACATTTTACTGACTTGAATAGTACCAGCAGATGGTAAAAGGCAAACGTGGTACAGATATTCCAAAAAGGATGCCAGCTTAACCTCAAGTGTGTGTGAACTATTGGAAGGAATGATAAGGGACCAAATCTAAGAATTTGCCACTAAAAATTGTATCAATATTGGTAAAAAATATGGATTCCTGAAAGACTTCTTGCCAGACCAAACTTTTTATAATTTTTTGAGGAGGTGCGCTGTAATTTGGATAGGCCTGTGGATGTAGTAAATCCAGATTTTCCTTGGGCATTTGATACAGTATCCCGTATGTACCTGGATAGAAAGCTGATTACTGGAATGTCCAGAGGGTGGTGATGGCATATTTTCTGAATAGTCTAGAGTTGTGGGGTACCAACGCGTTTGAAAAATTGCTGCGCAAATACTGTGCGAGATATAAAGTTGCAACGACAGCCATTGTATTCTCCCGGGTCTCTGCTAAAAATAATATATAATGTTTGGGGTTCTATGTAATTTTCTAGCAAAAAATTATTTTTACATGTAGGAGAGAAATGTCAGAATTGGCCTGGGTGGCAAGTGGTTAAGCTTTTAAATTAGTTTTTAAACCTAATGTCCGTTGACCCTGTTCGTGCTGGTACATGGCACATGAGCTTTTTTTTTTTGCCCATTTAGGCAGTGCCTGTAAATGTGCAGTGCTTAATTTATTTTTTTCCTCCCTTTTTTTAAAAAAAAATTTTCTTACACCTGCTCACCTCCCCTTGCAGAGCCCAGGAAGCTTCTAAAGCTTGATATGTGTGCAAAAAGCTTCAAAATCAGCAGGAATATGCTCTGCTCATGTGTGAACGCAGGCTTAGAGTCTAGCTCTTAATTGTGTAATTTTTTATTTATTTTTTGTTAATCAGATCCTTTAATTTTTATATGCAAACATTGAAACAATACAAAGTATATAAACAAAATTGATCGCATTAAACCAGGCACATCCCAACAGAACAAAAAAAAAAACCCCAGATCACCACACAACAAAACCCCCCCTGTCCTCCAGTCCCACCATACACTTGGAGTATATATGAAAAAAGATAAGAAAAGAAAAAAAAAAAACGTATCCAATATTACATAGTACCTATTGATTTATGTGATACCCAAGTCATGGACGGAAGCCATCTTGACAAGGTAGCATCAAACTCACTCCCTTCCTTGGAGTATGTATGTGTAGCACACTGATCCTTTTGCCCCTGCTTGCCTTCACCTGCGGAGGGTAAGACACACCATGCCACAAGCCCGTGTCCTTATCAGAGGTCAGGCGGTGTTCACAGATTTGGGTCCTGCAGCGAGTTACCTCCTTCCACTGGTTCTCGTCCCTAAAATTGTAGGGAAAAAGTCTATATTCTTCCCCAAGAAGGCCAATGTCCACACAACTTCAACTCCAACAAAGTTTTCTTTTCTTTTGCTTCAGTTAACGGGGAAATTGAAGAGCGAAAGAAGTTGGCGAAGATAGGAGGTAGATTCAGGCACACAACACTTGACTCACTCTTCGCCACTCAATCCCGAGTGGGTTTAGCTCACCCGGATAGATCCCTCACAGTTCTAGCAGCCAGGGTGGAGCTCGAACAATACTGTAACTTTGTCATCTCCAGGGACGGGTTCAGGAGATCCTCTAATAGTAGCAGAATCCTGTTAGTCCTGAATCCAGTACATTCCTTAAACGTCTGTAGAACTTGGAGAACTGGTGATGCCAATGGGCACTTTACAGAGTTATATTGCTGAGTACTGAGTCCTCCCTCTGATAGGCAACCAGGCCTCTTTCACTGTGACATCTCTCACCGGTCCATCAGACAGGTCCTCCCCTGGTTTCCGCTCCTTCAGAGTGGGCCGCCCCTCACACGGGCTCCATGGAACTCCAGCATATTGATCGCAGACCCAGTTAAAGGTACTGGGCCTGCCTGGAACGTTGCAGCCTCGGGCTAAAGGTGCCCGAGACTCCTCAGCCAGTTAACGCACCCCCCCGGCCAACAGGGCTATAGGGCGCAACTTCGCCGTCGGGGTCCTTGGACTCCCCCTGATATACCACCCCAGCAGGGCACACTCCTCCGGGTACTCCTCTCCCCTGGCACTCCTATAATCATGGCGTCTGCCCCTTATATATCCTCTCCCGGCATGCACGGCAGCCGAGAGGACATTCAATCATGCTATTGTCACCTGAGGTTCGACCCTGGGCAACAGCGTCCCCTACAGGCCAAAGGGGAACTGCACACCAGACAACACTTACAGCAGAGCAGAGTCCAATACCTAACAAATTAGAGAACCTGAGCCAACTATGTCTCATACTACCCCTAAATTTAGACCATAGCGATACCGCAAATTTGGGGTACCCGCTACATATGTTTTTCAAAAAGAATAATCCTATTGAGATTTAAAATCCACTCTGATACAGTCTGTGGGTAGGGAGAGGTCCACTTAAGATCAATCTGCCTACGGGCAACAAAGATTGCGCGCCTTAGTGTTACCAATTGAACTATAAATGGACATATCGCAGTAGCCCAGTAGACATAAAAGCGGTTCAACCGGAATGTTGATATCCAATAGCCCGTTTAGGGTACTAATCGCCTCCGCCCAGTATCTTTGGAGTTTCGGGCACCGCCACAAGAGATGTATTAGCGTACCTGTGTTGCCACATCTAGCACAGGCTGGCCCAGATTTCAGTCCAATTGCATACAAACTGAGTTCTATAGACTCTGTGGAGAATAAAAATATGGGTCAGTCTGTGTGATGGAGAGACACCCGTGGCAAGGACCGTTGAATATCATCCCAGACCTCCTCAGGGATGGTGCCAATATTTTTATTTAATTTTTTCCCAACCAGCCCTAGAGCGGATGGGAAAGTTCAGTAGAAACCTGATAGTACCCTATATGTAGCAGAGGTGAGAACCTTTTTTATTGACCCTGCCTGTACCTTTTTTGTCAAGAACAAGGATAGGGGGTAAAAATATCCTATCAGAAGAGAATTGGGCATGTAAAGCAGTTGAAGAAATTGATAGAACCAATTAGATTGTAGAGAACTCTTCCCTTAGATCTTCAAAGGATTTAAGTATACCGTTCTTGAATAGCGGAGCTAGAGTTGTACCTAATTTTCCCCATCTCTGAAAGTCTCCAAGAGCCAGAATTTGAGGAAGTTTATCATTTTCCCATATGGGAGTGTATCTGGTAGATATGAGACACCCAGCATTTTTTTTAACTGTATCCCATATTTTACACATTAACAAACCGGTGGGCATATCGGCGAGTGAAATGCCCCCTCTTGCACCATTGAGAACAGAGTGGTAGCCAGCCCCTAAATGCATAAGAAAATAATCGATTAGAAGGAAGGGATATCTGCTCAGACTCCGTTCCAGCAAAATGCTGTGTAGTTGGGATGCAAAAAAGTATAACCTTGGGTTAGGAACTGCCAAACAACCTGCATTTTTAGGATGTTGTAGAGTCTCCAGTTTAATATGAGGGGTTATGTTCTGCCATATTAATCGCCTAAATATGGTGTTAATCTTAGTGAAAATCCATATGGGTATCCAAATCGGGACATTGTATAGAAAATAAAGAAGCTGAGGCATCCATATCTTGATTAAATTGATGCGGCCTATTAACAATAATGGGAGCTTATTCCAGGTTTTGCTTTTGAAATCTAAAAAGTCTACAATATGACTGTGGGGAGTCGGACATGGTTATACCCAAATATTTTATGGAGGACACGACCTTAAGATAGAGTGTAGATGGTAGTGAATCTGGAAAGGGGATCCAGAGGCATCAGCATGGATTTCTCCCAGTTTATTCCTAAGCCGGAATACCTTCCAAACTCCTTTGTCATTACTACCGGCAAAGATGAGCAGATATTGGTAAAAAAAAAAAATCAGCATATAATATATTTTCCTCCATATCTCCCCTAATCAAGCCGGTAACATCGGGAGAGGCCCGGATAAGACATGCCAAAGGCTCTATAGCCAGGGCAAAAAGCAGGGGCGACAGTGGGCACTCGTGCCCGGGAGAGTCTAAAACTAGATTGAAGGCCATTGACCCTAACCGTTGCCACCGGATAGGTATAAAGCAACTGCACCCACTGGCAAAAACCAGAGCCAAGCCCAAATTTTTAAAGAATGGCCCACAGGTATGGCCAGTCCACACTATCGATTGCGTCCAATGCCAAAAAGGCACAATTTGAATGACCCGGAGCCGGGACATGCATATTTAAATATGCGTGTCTGATTTTAAGTGTGGTTGACTTGTTGGGCATTAATCCTACCTGATCTGAATGAATAATATATTTGATAACCTTATTTAATCTAGTAGCAAGTATCTTTGCAAGAAACGTCTGTGGATAATTGTTCTGTAAGATTCAGGATGTAGCACGTTTTTATGCTTTTTGGGTATAACTACTATTACATATTGTACAACAGTGATGGTGTTAGCGCTGTGTTTAAACAGAGAGAATGGGAAAACTGAGAACAGTGTGACTGATAACACACTAAACCTGAATAATATTGTGACCTTATATGAAAAAGTGAATGACTTGGTAAAACTCAAATACAATCATGTGATCAACGTGATCCAAATAACCAATCGTGATTAAATCCAAAAAATATTAATATATAAATGCACTTAAAGATATAAAAATATATATATGTATATAGTTGAAGGGTCCAAGTAAATCCAATTTAGACCGTGCAATCCAAAAGTATATTAAAAGTGATTCCCGTCACCAAAATTGAAAAGTGAAAAATTAAAACACACATTAGTTCAGTGCTTGAAGCTTGATTTCTCTTCAGTGCTCCATCTCTGTGCCTGTAAGCAGCTTACCTTGTTGCTAGTTAAGCTTAGCACAACCAGGTCACAGAGTTATTCAGAACAGGTGGACAGTAGCTTGGATGGTGCCAGTCTCCTTCCTGTTGCTGCAATTCTCCCAAATAGCATGTATAAAATCAAACAAGATGGATCATAGTATAGTACCACCAGTGTCCAGAGATACACACACACACACACACACACACACACACACACACACACACACACACACACACCAGAAAGGTACTCACTTCACAGATAAACAATATGGGAGCATCTCCACGAGCACTGAACTCGTCGTCCCAATTTTTTGCATACTATTACATATTGACCGATAGTGTCTGGAAGCCGACCCAGATGAAAAGCATAATAAACTGTACGAAGGGCGGGAAGCATCTTATATTTTTTATAGATCTCTATAGGAAGACCATCAATCCCTGGAGCCTTGGAGTTAGGGAAGCTAGCCAACGCACTTTCCACTTCCAGTAAGGTGAGAGGAGCATTATTCTCTCTTCTATTGAGATAACCGGAAGATTAATACTGGCCAAATGGCTAGATAGCTCTGCTGAGGTATAGTCAGCCCTAGAAGTATATAAATCCTGATAATAGGATTTAAAATGGATATATAGGAGCTAGTCTGATTGAAAACCTCTCCCTCTACATTCATTAGGGCTGAGACATGTGTAGGGTTCGATTGAGACTATCTGAGCCAATAGTCTACCATTCGATTCTCCCTCAGCTCAGCTTAGTCTTTTCTGAAAGAAGAGTTAATTCTTAGCCCTAGATTCCAAGAGCTCATTCAGCCTATTTTGAGATGAGACATTCTTGTTGGGTATCCGGAGAGGAATTCTGAATATACATGGCTTCCGCCACAGAGGTATCGGCCTTTGCAAGCTCAAGCTTTTTACGGGAAGCACTTTTAATAATACTTATGTTCTGGATTAACAATCCCCGAAAATAGGCCTTTAAAGCATCCCATACAACTCGTATGGAAGCAGACCCAAGTTGAAAGACCAAAAATCCACAAGAGTGGAAATGAGATCCTCTTTAGGAAATAGTTCTAATCAAAAGGGGTTCAGCTGCCATAACATATTAGACGCCCAAAGCCCTGATAGAGTAACTACCAGAGGAGAGTGATCTTAGATTCCTCGAGGTTTGATATTCACATCTACTTTATATGGTATAAGATCAGCCCAACACCAAGCCAAATCAATTCTTGATAGTGTCTTGTGCATTTTAGAGTAGAGTGTATAAGCAGATTCTTCGAGATGTAGCTTCCTCCACATATCGTACAGTCCCAATTCCCTGAATAGTCGTCCAAAGGGGAAGAGCTGCCCATCGGTCATTGATCTTGGAGCTGGGCATTTTTCCCGCCCTGTATCAATTACACTGTTAAAAGCTCCAAGCACCAATATTGGCGTCTGGGGTGAAATTATATATACACGTCCAACTTGCATTGTAGAAAAATATATTTGCCATCTTCGTCTACCATAGTCCTATTGCGGGAGAATGCCACACCAGCGTAGACCAGAACAGTAACCTTTTTAACTGCATTTAAGGACTGACAGGAATATTTTACTTCCAACACGGGTAATAGCAGCAAGCATAATGTAAATTCAAACTACCAGCAGTGGGTTTTTAAATGTGTCCTGGATTTGAATGGCTTTTCCCCTATTCTGGAAGAGCACTAGGTCAAAAAAAGTTTAATCCCATAGTGATGTAAATTTCAGTCTGAGGCCATGTTCTTTACACTAAGACAGAAAAATTTGGGAGCAAGGTATCGATCCCAAATTGTCAATTTAGCAACCAAAGAATGGGAAGAGGGGGTGGTTCCAAATCTTTTTCCTATCACAAAAGATTATAGCCTAACTTAACACATAATTGGCTCTCATAGCTGTACCCTGTACAGGTATATGCCTATAGATCAGTGGTTCTCAACTCCAGTCCTCAGGGCCCACCAACAGGCCAGGTTTGCAAGATAACTGAAATGCATCACAGGTGATATAATTTGCTGCTCAGGGATTGCAGTATTCTAGTCTGCATCTCACCAAGGTAATACTTAAAATCTGGCCTGTTAGTGGGTCCTGAGGACAGGAGTTGAGAACCACAGCTATAGATGCACTTTAACCACTTTTCTGTAAAAAAAAAAAACAAACATTTTTTCGCGCACACCTAAAATCTGCATTTTTGCCCAGAAGTTGCTCTAAACCCCCCCAAAATGTATATATTAAACCGACCTCTAAAGGAATAAAATAGTGGCAGTTGCAGTCTTTTATGTTGCATAGGTGTTTATTAATTGCATGTATTCAAGAAAAAGTACAATAAAATTCTACTGCAGACAATATTTTGCATTCCCTTTTAGGTAAAATTATATTCCTTGAGTGAGAAGATAACAAAATATATCAAGCCTTAAAATTGCGCATGCCCGTGAAATTGCAAAAACTATGGTATCCAAAATTCTCCGTAAGTGATGCTATTATGGTTTTTAACGTTGACTGTGAATTATGGCCGTAGATTGCTCTATCCCTGACATTTTATGGCAGTGCCTCACATGTCATGTAATTTTGCTATGCTCATGCTCTAAGCTGCTTGTTTGCATGGGACTGCTCTTTTTTGCCACTTTCTGCTTAGTTTTGGCAGGACGTACTCTTGCTTCCTCCCAGAATTGCACTTTGTGTGCGCACCCTGCATGCAGCAGTGCAAAGCTGATTACCGATCACAGTACTGGGCAGCTATAAGTGACCCTGGCACCATGTGATTGCTGTGACCCCCCCCCAGAGTAGTACAGTGGCACTATGGTAGCACTGCTCTGGGGACAATAGGCAAAGTTAAATATATTTTTTGCTATGACAGGATCACCAGGCAATGTGCAAGTGCAGTGTCTGACATATCGCCGTGGCGGTGATCATGTACAATGGCTGGCTGCTCTGATATCACTGTAGGTCAGTGCCACCAGCCATTATCTCTGTTCACCGTCATAGCAGTAAAATGTCACTTCTGTCAGTATCCCTAATCACTGCTGTTCACTCAGTGCTCCTAATCGCTGCCACCCCAGTCATGTTGGCCTCTATCACAGCCACCCCAGTCCTAGTGTCCCTGATCTCCACCACACAAATTTTGCCTCCGCCTGCCATCTGTACCAACACTGGACGTTTCTGCCTCCTGCCTGGTCTGATCCTTTGCACGTTTGCTGGTCATGTCTCTGCCTGCGCCCTTAACTGGCCCATCTGCACATCCCACTAACTACATTGTTGCAAGATACCAGGGACGTGCGGTGAGGTCAGTGGCTGGTGAGGCACTGGCTAGTATCAGAGCCAGATACACACAGGTTACATATGCCGTGATCGTTGCAGTGAGAGCAAAAATTCTAGCACTTGATCTCTAACTCTAAACATGTAATCTGTAAAAAAAATGAAATTGTCACCTCTGGAGATTTAGAAGTCCTGAAGTTTGGCACCATTCCACAAGTGTGCGCAATTTTAAAGTGTGACATGTTTGGTATCTACTCGGTGTAACATTATACAAAAAAATCAGGTCAACGTTGCTTTTTTTTTTTAGTTTTTATTCATAAAAAGAAAAAGCTGCACAAATACCGAGTGACATAAATAAGTTGCAACAACCACCATTTTATTCCCTAGGGCAGGGGTGCCCAACCTGTGGCCCTCCATCTGCTGCAAAACTACAAGTCCCATGATGCATTGCAAGGCTGACGGTTACAAGCATAACTCCCAAAGCCAGAGGCATGGTGGGACTTGTAGTTCGGCAACAGCTGGAGGGCCACAGGTTGAGCACCCATGCCCTAGGGTGTCTGCTAAAACAAGGTTTGGCGGTTAATTTTCTAGCAAAATGATGATTTTTACATGCAAGAGAGGTGTCAGAATTGGCCTGGGTGGCAAGGGGTTAATTACCATAATCAAGTCATATACAAATTATATATTGTTTTTATCCACTTAACGACGGCTGACTGTATTTATACGTAGGCAGAATGGCACGGGCAGGCACAATTGCGTACCTGTACGTGCCTGCCTTTGTATAGTTGGGGGGTCCCATCGGACCCCCCTTCTATACAGTGAGCGGTCGGCATCGTTCCAGGAGTGATCCATGATGAGGGGACGGCCATTCGTTTCCGGCCACCCCCTCGCGATCGCTCCCGGCGAATGAAAAGCTTCCTCTGCCTGTGTAATGTTTACACAGGCAGGAGGAAGTGATGTCATCTCTCCTGCGGCGCTCACATATACCGAGCGCCGTTGAGAGAAGACATCAGGTTAGTGCACTAAACAGCACACTGACACCAGGACACATAGGCACACGATCGCTACCCCAGATCGCCCCCAGCCCCTAGTCAGTGTCACTGATTGCAGTGACCATTTATTTACTGATCACTGCAATCGGTGACATTTGTGACTATAAAAGTGTCAGGGCAGAGTGTTTTAGGTCCAGTGTAGCCCCCTAACCCCCCCCCCTAATAAAGGTTTAACCCCTTGATCGCCCCCCAGGTAACCCTTTCACCCCCTTTTGCCAGTGTCACTAAGAAATCGTTTTTCTGATCGCTGTATTATGCTGGTGCCGATAGGTAGCCAGTTATTTTTTTTAGGTTCGCTGCAGGTTTTCTTTATCGTACACCACGGGACACAGAGCTAGTCATTACATAATGGGTTAAGGGTCACCAGCGGTGATTGGACACTGGCACAACCAATGGAAGACAGTTCCCCTCCATATAACCCCTCCCATCAGGGAAGTACCTCAGTTTTTTCGCCAGTGTCGAAAGGTGTTGGACGCGTTAGGAGGTGCTAAAGGAAAGCTCTACCAAAGAGACCCTCTGGGGGTAAAAGAGCTATGCTTTCGGATCCATCCAAGACGCCTACAAATGAGCTGAATCTGGATGGGATCCGGGCCTCATCCATGAGGCGTCGCCTGTAATGTCTCTCTTCGGAGGACTGGGCTCTAAGATCCAGCACTTTCGCTATTTCGCTATAAAGTCCTGGTAAGAGTCTTGTACAAGGCCCAGGGGAGAGGTATCCTTTAAATAGGAACCCATATCCCTGAAGGTTGGCACACATAGCCCACCGTGAAGGGTGAAGTTTGGTATCTGTCTGAAAACTTTCAGCAGAAAAACCTGCGGCGTGGATAAGGTGAGATTAGAAGGTCCATAACTAGGTTGGGACCTTTTTCAAAAAGTGGATGTCTTCTTTTTTTCCACCACTGGGGGGAGTAAAGAGCTGAATATACTCACCTCACTCTGTTCAGTGTCGGCTTCGGCGAAGTACACTGCTCGTCACCTCCGCTGCTGAGCTTGCTTGAGCACCCCGCTCCTCCTTCCGGTGGCCGATACAGACACCTGCAGATGCAGGTAAGTGGGGACAGGGGCTGATGAGAGTCCTCTCTCACTATGGCCACCACCATAGCGCTAAAGGCCGCGCGCGAGCGCGCTTTATCGTAGGGGGGGGGGGCCGAGGCGTGCGCGGGCACGTGGCGCGCGCAGGCACAGAAACGGCGCCAAATTTAAAAGACTGTCAGTGTAAAAAGCACTGCAGCAGCAAGCAAGCTTGTTAGTTCTCTTGTTCCTGGCAGAGAAACACAGCAGCTATACAGGGACGTAAGACTCCATGTGGTTGGATTGGGTACTTCCTAGAAGACATCCATGTTATGCATAGTTATGTGTTAAAAGTTGCATACTTAATGTATTTGCTAAACTGAACACGGTAGTATATGCATTTAGGTACCTTGTATTTTGTCTAAACAGTAAGCCTTCCAGGGGAAGTAATGCGGACAAAAAGAGATAAAAGAGCACCGCCGCCTGAGACAGGGGGCTCTAGCTGTGCTGACTCGGTACCTTCCTCTCCTGTGTTGCCAAAAGCACCTGTACAGGATGAGCCATTACCTCTGTCGGGTATGGCGGCTTCCCCAGTGAAGCCTGGGCCTGCATATGTCACTGAGGACACTTTATCAGCTGCCCTAAATAATCTGGAGGAGAAAATTTCTACTTTAATCGCTAAATCCTCTAAAAAGGACAATAAGCGAAGCAGATCTCCTCCAGTATTGGACCTCCCTTCAGAAGTACCTGAGGAGGAGGAGGATGAGGAGGAGGCTACATCAGCAGAGGATGAGGAGCCAGACGGATCAGGGATATCGGATGAGCCTTTTTCGGTATCCCAGATTTTAAAGTCACAGGTGCAATGCTATGCAGGAGCCGTGCGAGCTGCATTTAGGTTACCCTCTTTGGAGGTAACAGAATCACCTGTCTCCTCCCTAGGATCATTAAGATCCCTGCAAGGTGCATGCTCCTTCCCGGTTCATCCGTTACTAGAGGATCTATTGTACGCAGACTGGCAACATCCAGATAAGCGTTTTTCACCTCCAAAAAAGTTTAACATTCTTTATCCTATGGAGGAATTTTTTTTTAAAGAAATGGAGCCTGCCTACGGTAGATGCGGCTATTTCTTGTGTAAATAAAAACCTGACATGTCCAGTGGATAATGTACAAGTGTTTAAAGATCCTTCTGAGAAGAAGTTGGAATCCTTACTGAAATCCTCCTTCCTTTTGGCCGGCTCAATTACCCAACCTGCAGTAGCAGCAGTCGGTATGTGTCAGGTCGTCAGCCAACAGGTAAAGCAGGGGCTGAAGGAGCTGCCTTCAGAGCAGGCTAAAAATTGGGAGAATTTGCCTAAAGCCTTATGCTTTACAGTGGATGCCATGAGAGATTCTATCATACAGGCATCACGCCTTACACTCCAGCTGGTACAGATGCGCAGAGTACTTTGGCTTAAGCATTGGTCAGCGGAAGCCCCATGCAAAAAGTTGTTGGCAAGTTTCCCGTTCCATGGCGAACGCCTTTTTGGGGAAGATTTAGAAAGATATATCCAAAAGATATCAAGTGGTAAAACGACACTTTTACCTGAGAGAAAGCAAAACAAGAGACCTTGTTTTAAACACACTCTCTCCCCAGCTCCCGGGAAATCTGACTCCAGCCAGTGGCGACGGCCTTTTCAGCCGCCCAAAAAAGCCAAAGAACAGGCTCAGAAGAACAAGAAGCCGTGGGGTTCAAGAGCTAATAAGCAAGCCCCCAAAACCTCTCATTGAAGGGGCGCCCCCGCTCGGCCGAGTGAGGGGAAGGCTTCGTCAGTTCTCAGCGACTTGGCGGACAGAAACCCAGGACAAATGGGTGGTATCCACAATATCCTCAGGGTACAGACTGGAATTTCGAGAGATCCCATCTTCTCAATTCCGAAGTTCAAGACTCTCCAAGGATCCACAAAAAAGAGGATCCTTCTTCAAAGGTTTGAATCACTTAATAGCTCAAGGTGTGGTTACAGAGGTACCCCAAAAGGAGCAAGGTTCAGGTTTTTACTCAAACCTCTTTGTGATTCCAAAACCGAACGGAGAAGTCAGACCCATCCTGGATCTAAAAAATCTAAACCAGTTTCTGAACGTTCGCCATTTTCGAATGGAAACGATTCGATCCGGGGTCGCTACTTTAAAAGGCGGAGAATTCATTGCGTCCATAGATATCAAAGACGCATATCTACACATACCAATCCTCCCCGCTCACCAAAGATTCCTAAGGTTTGCGGTAGAAGATCGCCACTTTCAATTTGTGGCCCTGCCATTTGGTGTAGCCACCGCGCCCAGAGTATTCACAAAGGTGCTAGCTCCTCTGTTAGCAAACCTAAGAACACGGGGCATTGCGGTAACAGCCTATCTAGACGATCTACTATTAATAGATCAGTCAAAGGAGGGATTGGATCACGCTGTAGACACTACAGTAGGATACCTGGAGCATTTAGGATGGATTATAAACTTACAAAAATCCTCTCTCCAGGCCCAAAGAAGGATAGTGTACCTGGGCATGATCATAGATACAGCCCAAAACAGGGTATACCTGCCAGAGCCAAAGATACAGTCTCTGAAAGACATGATCCACAAGGTCAAAGCAAACAAGAGGCCGTCTATTCGCCTTTGCATGAGACTATTGGGAAAGATGGTAGCCTCCTTCGAGGCGGTCCCTTACGCCCAGTTTCATTCGAGACTACTTCAAGGCAATATTTTAGCCTCCTGGAACAGGAAGAGCCAAGCTCTGGATATACCCATGCGCCTGTCCTCACAAGTACGCCACAGCTTCAATTGGTGGCTAGAAGCCAGGAATTTACGGAAGGGAAAGTCCTTCCTCCCAGTGGCCTGGAAGGTGGTATCTACGGATGCCAGCCTATCGGGCTGGGGTGCAGTATTCGAGGAGGCTTCTACCCAGGGAACCTGGGTCAAGACTCAGGGGATCCTGCCCATCAATGTGCTAGAGATCCGGGCGGTATATCTAGCCCTCAAAACCTGGACATACAGGTTACAGGGCTACCCAGTTCGGGTTCAATCTGACAATGCTACGGCAGTAGCTTACATCAATCACCAAGGAGGCACCCACAGTCGGGCAGCCCAAAGAGAGGTGAACCGGATCTTGGCATGGGCAGAAGAGCATGTACCTTGCATCTCTGCAATCTTCATTCCAGGGATAGGAAACTGGCAAGCAGACTACCTGAGTCGTCAGCAGCTGCTACCAGGAGAGTGGTCTCTTCACCCAGAGATCTTTCAGGCCATATGTCTGAGATGGGGAAACCCAGATGTAGACCTGCTAGCTTCCAGGTTCAACAAGAAATTGGACAACTTTGTGTCCAGAACGAGAGATCCTCTAGCCTACGGGACAGACGCTCTAATAACTCCATGGAATCAGTTCTCACTGATCTATGCATTCCCTCCGATCCCTCTTCTACAAAGACTGCTTCGCAGGATCAAGGAGGAGGGAATACCAGTAATCCTAGTGGCCCCAAACTGGCCCAGGAGGCCTTGGTATGCCGAGATCGTGAAAATGGCGATAGGAAGGCCCTGGAAGCTTCCACTTCGACACGACCTGTTGTCACAGGGTCCAGTATTCCACCCTTCCTTACAAAGGCTAAATTTGACGGCCTGGCTGCTGAGACCCACATTTTGAAAAAGAGAGGGGTCTCTGGCCTGGTTCTTTCTACGCTCATTAATGCTAGAAAGCCAGCCTCCAGACTCATCTATCATAGAGTCTGGAAAGCATACGTTTCCTGGTGTGAATCCAGAAGTTGGAATCCTCTGAAATATGAAATAAGTAGGATTCTTGCTTTTTGCCAGTTAGGAGTGGATATGAAATTAGCCCTTAGCACCATCAAAGGGCAAATATCGGCTCTATCAGTCTTCTTTCAGAGACCATTGGCATCTCACTCCCTAGTTCGGACATTCATTCAGGGGGTACTGAGGATAAATCCTCCAGTCAGGTCTCCCTTGTGTCCATGGGATTTGAATTTGGTATTGTCAGTGTTGCAAAAGCAACCTTTTGAACCTATTCGCCATATTCCTTTAATTATATTAAGTAGGAAATTGGCCTTTCTGATTGCTATAGCTTCTGCTAGGAGAGTATCAGAGCTAGCAGCTCTTTCTTGTAAAGAGCCTTATCTAATTTGTCACAAGGACAAGATCGTACTACGACCCCATCCGGCTTTTCTGCCTAAGGTGGTGTCGGCTTTTCACTTGAATCAAGACATTGTTCTGCCTTCCTTTTTTCCAAACCCGCGGACGGCGGGGGAAAAATTATTACACTCTCTAGATCTAGTAAGAGCGGTAAGGGTGTATCTGCAAGCAACCGCTCAGATACGTAAAACAGATGTTTTGTTTATTTTACCAGATGGTCCCAAGAAGGGCCAAGCGGTATCAAAATCCACCATTTCCAGGTGGATTAGACAAGTAATTGTTCAAGCTTATGGTTTAAAGAACAGGACTCCTCCTTTTCCTGTTAAGGCGCACTCTACCAGGGCGATAAGTGCTTCATGGGCAGTGCACCACCAGGCTTCGATGGCTCAGATCTGTAAGGCTGCAACTTGGTCCTCAGTCCATACATTTTCCAAATTCTATCAAATAGATGTGAAAGGACATGAGGATTCCGCCTTCGGGCGAAGTGTGCTGCAGGCAGCAGTATAGGGCTTCTGGTCCGCAAGCGGTCGGTTTGATCTGTGTCTCCCCCCCTTCATATGAGCATTGCTCTGGGACGTCCCATTATGTAATGACTAGCTCTGTGTCCCGTGGTGTACGATAAAGAAAATAGGATTTTTATAACAGCTTACCTGTAAAATCCTTTTCTTGGAGTACACCACGGGACACAGAGGTCCCACCCTTCTTATGGGAACCTTACTGCTTTGCTACAAAACTGAGGTACTTCCCTGATGGGAGGGGTTATATGGAGGGGAACTGTCTTCCATTGGTTGTGCCAGTGTCCAATCACCGCTGGTGACCCTTAACCCATTATGTAATGACTAGCTCTGTGTCCCGTGGTGTACTCCAAGAAAAGGATTTTACAGGTAAGCTGTTATAAAAATCCTATTTTTTTTTGTTTACAAAAATTTTATTAGGAAGTTCAGATGTACAGTTACATAGTGTTTATAAAGGTAATCAATATTAAAAGAAAAAAATAACTCATTACCCTAGAACCTGAATTTCCACCCACACACTCTAGCAAATTCATGCAATCTTGACCTATAGTGCCTACCCTTTTTATATATAACATACGCCCATGTAGGAACTCTTTGTACCAGAAAACTTTTTATATATTTACTATCTTCATGTATGAGCTTGATTATCTCTTCGCCGCAGGTTTTAATAGCTTCAGATACCCCCATATATTATCTAATAAAGGTTTTAACCCCCTAATTGCCCCTAGTTAACCCTTTCACCAGTGATCACCATATAAGTGTTACGGGTGACGCTGGTTAGTTAGTTTGCTTTTTATAGTGTCAGGGCACCCGCCGTATATAACCCAATAAAGGTTTAACCCCCTGATCGCCCGGCAGGTGATATCAATTAGGTTTTAGCGTCAGAGAGGGTCTGCGTCGCCCCAGGCAGCGTCAGGTTAGTGCCAGTAACGCTAACACCAACGCGTGAAGCATACACCTCCCTTAGTGGTATAGTATCTGAACAGATCAATATCTGATCTATACTAGCGTCCCCAGCAGTTTAGGGTTCCCAAAAACGCAGTGTTAGCGGGATCAGCCCAGATACCTGCTAGCACCTGTGTTTTGCCCCTCCATCCAGCCCAGGCCACCCAAGTGCAGTATCGATCGATCACTGTCACTTACAAAACACAACCCACATAACTGCAGCGTTCGCAGAGACAGGCCTGATCCCTGCGACTCCAGTGCTGTAGGAGGTGATTTCACCACCACCGTTCAAAAAAAGGAGCATATATGCCGAAGCATGGGGCAGCAGGGGCGGAGGAGCGATTTTGCTCCTAATGCCGCGTACATACGGTCAAAATTCCGGCGGAGGCATGCCCGTGGAAAAGTCCGACCGTGTGTGCGGCATAACTTTTGCGGGAGGATGCCCCCATGCTTCGGCATATATAAATGGTGCATGTATGCCCATCATTAGAAGTGGGTGGATGAAGGGAGGTATTCTAATGGTGGGCATACCCACCGATCAATCTTTTTTTTCGTTCAGCCAACAGGCTGCATGAAAAAAAAGATTACAATACATGTCCAACAAGGACCAGCAACGTACTGGTATGTTGCTGGACTTTGGTTATACCAGATTGATGCCTGCGGGTTTAGGTATCATCTTGGTATCATTCTTTTCAGCCAGCGGCCGACTTTCATGTAAAAGCAATCCTAGCGGCTAATTAGCCTCTGGACTGCTTTTACAAGCAGTGGGAGGGAATGTGTCCCCCCCCCCCCCGGATATAAAAAGCGCCATTGGGAAAGCATTTTATCACACCGATCTTGGTGTGGTCAGATGCTTTGAGGGCAAAGGAAAGATCTAGGGTCCAATAGACCCCGGTTTAAAAAAAAAAGAGTATCTGTCACTACCTATTGCTATCATAGGGGATATTTACATTCCCTGAGATAACAATAAAAATGATAAAAAAACAAAAAAAAATATGGAAGGAACAGTTTAAAAATAAAATAAAGCAAAATTAATAATAATAAAAAAAAAGCACCCCTGTCCCGCCCTGCTCTTGCGCAATGGCGAACGCAAGCGTCGGTCTGGCGTCATATGTAAACAGCAATTGCATCATGCATGTGAGGTATCACCGCAAAGGTCAGATCGAGGGCAGTCATTTTAGCAGTAAACCTCTGTAAATCTAACGTGGTAACCTGTAAAGGCTTTTAAAAATGTATGTAGTTTGTCGCCACTGTGTGTTTGTGCGAAATTTTAAAGCATGTCGTGTTTGGTATCTATGTACTCGGCCTAAGATCATCTTTTTTTATTTCATCAAACATTTGGGCAATATAGTGTGTTTTAGTGCATTAAAATTAAAAAGTGTGTTTTTTCCCCAAAAAATGCATTTGAAAAATCGCTGCGCAAATACTGTGTGGAAAAAAAAATGCAACACCCACCATTTTAATCTGTAGGGCCTTTGCTTTAAAAAATATATATAATGTTTGGGGGTTCAACATAATTTTCTTGCAAAAAAAAAAAAAATGTTTTCATGTAAACGAAAAGTGTCAGAAAGGGCTTTGTCTTCAAGTGGTTAGAAGAGTGGATGTGTAAGCTTCCTAATGTTGTGTATAAAATGCCAGGACAGTTCAAAACCCCCCCAAATGACCCCATTCTGGAAAGTAGACACCCCAAGCTATATACTGAGAGGCATGTCGAGTCCATGGAATATTTTATATGTTGACACAAGTTGCGTAAAAAAAATTTTTATTATTTTTTCTAGCACAAAGTTGTCACTAAATGATATTAATCTTTCGTCCATGGACTGACACAGCCTCTCTATTGACAAAGTGGGTATTATCCGTTAATTAGGGGTGACTAGGCAGAAAACTTGTAAAAAGTGTTGCATCACACCTTCCACAGTACCGCCCAGGGGGCAGACCCTCTGGGTATATCCCCTCAGTCTGCATCTCACAGATCAGTTTTTTTCTGTCTAGCAAGGAGTAGGACATGGCTCCCTTTGGGCCCATTGGTCCGGGGGCAAAAAAAATTTTTTGCTACTTTTTTTGTTTCCTGCGATCTTCAATCAACTGCCGACTGGGTGACAGGCTGGATCCTCGATCCTTGTCTCCCCAGTTTCGGCCATCGAGCGTGTGCTGACCCTAGCTACATGCTGGGTTTTCCACGACATGCCCGTCGCTCCACGGGTGGCCGGTGAGCCTACGCTCCAGGGCCTGCATCGGACCGCTCAGCTTCGGCTAACCTTACGGTCGAGTCGCAGCAGCCTGGCCGGTGAGCGTCGCGCTTCAGGGCATACATATGATTGTCCCCTTGGGTCCAATCACAGCATGCCTGGCCAACAGTCCCCTTCCGTGCGCGGACGATGATCTGTTTGGAAATGTCTTCCAGCATGATACATGCAGGATAGGTAAGTAAACTCCCCTGCCTCGGCTGGGTGATTTGGCTGGACATTCCTGGAGAGATCAAGTAAGTGGTTGTGGCCCCTTTTTTCCCTCTCTCCCTGCCTTTCCCTCCTCCCTGGGCTTCTAGCTAGAAATTGCTGGGGGTCACCTAAGGGGTTCCACTGGAGCGGGGCTGGCTGTAACTAACATTTAAAAGAAATGTAATTTCTGCTTACCTGTGTGTGCTTCCTCCTCCATGCTGTCGGCGGCCATTTTGCGGTGGTCCATGCCGAGTTTGGCCTCTAGTGACTGCCCGGCGGCCATCTTCCTGTGGTTTCGGCACCATTTTTTTGTAGTTCCACACCCACTGGCCTCTATCGACTGATCGACGGCCATGTTTGTTATGATCCACGCTGTATGTATATATTGCCGTTCGGCGGCCATCTTTTTGTGGTCTACGGCTGCCTTGGCCTCTATCGTCGGCTCGGCAGCCATTTTCTTGGAGCCCACATTATCTTCCATACAGACGCTTCGGCGGCCATTTTGCGAGAGTCACCGGCCTCTAGGGTGCATTACACTGGCGCAAAAAATTCACACAGGAAGCGCTTATAAAAGAAGCAGACTGACACAGCAGCAGTGGGACAGCATCACAGGCGCGGCACACGGCAGCATAGCAGTACCGGTCCAGGGTGGTGAGTCCTCTGGGTGATCCAGCATCTCTGCAGCACAGGAGGGTGGCTTATTGATATCTTACCTGGAGCCCTGTGGGTGTCAGTGTGTGGTCAGCATGGCATCTTAGCCAGATGTCTTCTCCCCTGAAACACCAGATTTAGCAGCTGGTGCCCCTGAAGTGTCTATGGACGCTATGTCGGCAATCCTAGAGGTGTTTGCTGTCAGGGTGGAAGCAGCACACGGGAATACAGGGGGTAGTAAATGCCCCCGTCCCCTGCAGTCTTCTGGGGATATTTCTGAGACAGAACCAGGTCCAGCTACGGCTCTGGCCCAGATTCTGACACATCAGAGACTGCAGACCGTGACTGTTCGGACAGTGAGGATGACTCCAAGTCCAGGTCAGTACGCGAGACGGCTTTGGTATCTGACCTTATTACTGCAGTGCGGAATACGCTAAAGTTGGAAAATACTGCAGAAGCAGCAGAGACTCCGGTCCCCTTTGGGTTTCGTAAACCTGCCCGCACTGCTAAGGTGTTCCCTTGTGTGTCTTGTTTTGAAAAACTCTTATACAAGGAATGGGAGAACCCACTGATGGTCTTTACAGCCCCAAAGAGGTTTGTGGTACGGTACCCTTTGAGGAGAGTTTTCTGAAGAGATGGACCTCTCCCCCTATAGTGGACCCTCCGGTGTCCAGAATTAATAGAGCCACCACAATTCCAGTAGAAGGGGCTCCTGTTTTCTAGGACCCTGTGGATAAGAAGGCTGAAGCACTCGCTTGCTACCTATACTCAGTGGTAGGCTTGGCAGTACGCCCGGCATTGGCGGGGGCCCTAGTGTCTCAGACACTTACTGAATGGGCAAAATTGCTACTCCAGGAGTTAAAGGAGCGAGATGCTCCTCCTAATGAGATAACTTTGGCCGACCAGTTGGTCCAGGGCCTTAAGTTTGTCTGCGAGTCAGACATGGATACTATTCCCCTGCTGTCAAAAGCTTTGGTTTATGCAGTAGCAATACGCTGCCTGATCTGGCTAAAGTGCTGGTCTGCAGACCAGACTTCCAAGAAAGCCCTGTTGGATCTGCCTTTTAAGGGCGACAGACTTTTTGGGGTTCTCTGGATGACATCATCAAGGATGCCACAGGAGGTAAAAGCACTTTGCTTCCCCAAATTAGCAAGGGAAAGGGGCCACGCCAAGGGCCCTCCTTTACTGCATGCAAGCGTTTTTTTCGTCCCTTTAGGGCGGCAGAGAAAAGACCCCAGGCCGACAAGGCGCCTGCCCAAGGAAAAAGCGTCCTTGGTCCCGCAGACCCAACAAGCCTGCGGACAAGTCTGCGTCCGCATGAAGGTCCGCCCCTATCCAGCTCTCGAGTGGGGGGACGTCTTCGCAAAATTCGCAACTCAGTGGACAGCTCTAGTCTCCGACAGGTGGGTTTGCGAAGTAATCTCCTCAGGCTACAAGATAGAATTTCTCTCTTGTCCACCGGACAGATTTGTCACCTCCAATCTCCAGCTACCGACCTGTCGGGAGGCCCTGTATGGGGCGGTCCAGGGTCTACTGGAACGCGGGGTAGTTATTCCAGTTCCAGAACAGGAACGGGGTCAGGGTTTTTACTAGGCTTGTGCACAACGGAAAAATTTGTTCCGTTTCGGTTCGTTTCTTTCCGGTCCTGTTGATTCGTAATCATTCGTAATTTTGTTTTGCTAGACGGGATTTTTCGTGTTCGGACTCATTCGTATTTTTGCAAGCGACATTTTTCGTTGAATTTTTTGTTGCTTTATAATTCGTACTTTCGGTAGAGTACGTTGTTTTTCGTTGATTCTGGACACAACTCCTACTTTCGTAACTTTTTTTGGGTTCGTTGATTCGTAATTTTCTGTGTCTCTCTCACGACGACGCTGACTATTATGCCTAATGTGCTTCGAATGGATTTGTACTTTTCGAAATACATAGCGGTTATTTGTAACGATTCGAAATCTCGTATTTTACTTTCGTTTTTTACATGCGGCTATAGCCTCCGCCCCTGTACACCATTTTGAGAGGGTTCAGCACGGTGAGGGAGAAGCAGAGAGCAGAGCAGAGTGAGTGTTATTGTGCTTCGAATGGATTAGAAATCTCGTATTTTACTTTCGTTTTTTACATGCGGCTATAGCCTCCGCCCCTGTACACCATTTTGAGAGGGAGTTCAGCACGGTGAAGGAGAAGCAGAGAGCAGAGCAGAGTGAGTGTTATTGTGTTTCCAATGGATTTGTACATTCGTAAGTTTTTTCATAACGAATTATGCCGAAGACATTCGGGCATTCGCTATTTTGCGGTATAATTTATTTCGGATTCGGTTTTATTCGTAATTGCTTTGTTCGGAAATTCGAATGCTTCCGAATGTCCGAAAGTTGCTAAATTCGGACGAATTTCGATTCGTTACGAAACGAATTGCACAAGCCTAGTTTTTACTCAAATCTGTTCATTGTGCCGAAGGAGGGGGTTCGTCCAATCTTGGATCTCAGAGCCCTCAATTGCTTTGTGAAGGTACAAAGATTTCAGATGGAGTCGGTTCGATCTGTAGTCACGGCTCTCCATCCGGGGGACTTTCTGGCCTCCTTGGACATCAAGGACGCATACCTGCCTGTCCCCATATACTCCAAAAACCAGAGGTTTCTGCGATTTGCTATCGGGAAGAACCACTACCAGTTTGTGGCCCTCCCGTTTGGCCTTGCCTCAGCACCCAGGACGTTCACCAAGGTGCTCGCTCCGATTCTGGCACTTCTAAGACAGCGGGGTATCGCTATCATGGGCTACTTGGACGGCCTCCTACTGAAGGCCCCTTCAAGCTCAGAATTAGAGGTACCGTATATACTCGAGTATAAGCCGACCCGAATATAAGCCGAGGCACCTAATTTTACCACAAAAACTGGGAAAACGTATTGACTCGAGTATAAGCCTAGGGTGTGCCTCACTTTGCCTCACTGTGTCCATGCCTCACTGTGTCCATGTCAAGGTCACCTGTGGCCAGGTGACAGATGCACACCGTAGGGGGACAGGAGTGCACCGCAAGGTAGTGAACCCTATGGCTGACTGCTGCGGATAGGAAACAGGATCCCGGTTGTGCTCCTCTGGTCCCGCTTTCCACAACCACCCAAACGGAAGCTAGAGCCAAGATTCCCCAGGGCGCGGAGTCTAAGGCCCAGCAGGTCTTCTCCAGGGCCTCTAGTGGTGAGGATGTTATGCTGCAGGCTGGGACCAGGTCGCGGCCCCTGGAGTTTCCTAGCTCACGCCCCGTAGGATAAGGGGAAAAGAGGGGAAGCAGCAGCACAAGATATGAGAGAACCGAATAACAAGCTGAAGGTCAGGGGCCACAAGCAGACAAGGATAATGAAAGAACGAGCCGAAGGTCAAGGGTCACGAGCAGACAGGGATAGTCGGGGACAAGCCAATAACGTAACAGAGAGACAGACGTAGCACACGGCAGGCAGGAACCCAAACACACAATGCCTAACAAACACGTTGATCAGCAAAGCAGGCTTGCAGTGCACAGGTTAATATAGTGTTCTGTGATAGGGCCTGGGGTGGAGTCAGGCTGGGAGGAGATTATAAAGGAAGCCAGGTGAAAGGGTTCAGGCCTCTAAGATGAACACATGGGAAGGAAGGTAAGCTGACAGACAAACACTACTGCATATCCATGACAGTCCATGACTAGACTGACGTTTAACATAGGAGTCTATGGAAGGGGTGCCCGGGTTTGAAAAATCGGTGCTCCCTGGCCGTAGGTCCCTCGGACAAGAAACTTTGCAAACTTGTAGAGGAAAAGTGGGGCTATATGTGTGCTAAGTTTGGGGTCCAGAGGACCTACGGCCGGTACCGGGTCCCCAAAGTCAACAGAGAAATTACCATTTAACATGGTAGTCTATGGAAGGGGTGGCCGGCTTTGAAAAATCGGTGCTCCCCCGGACATGAAACTTTGCACACTTGTAGAGGAAGAGTGGGGCTACATGTGTGCCAAGTTTGGGGTCCTACGGCCGGCCGGTACCGGCTCCCCAAAGTTCGGGAGATCAGGCACAAAGGTGACTCGAGTATAAGCCGAGGGGGGCATCTTCAGCACAAAAAATTGTGCTTAAAAACTCGGCTTATACTCGAGTATATACGGTAAGCGTGTCTATTACCTGTCAGACTCTTCGAAACTGTGGTTGGATACTAAACACGCAAAAGTCAGTATTGGTGCCCACTCAACGCCTAGTGTACCTGGGGCTGATTCTGGATTCCTCAGAGGCAAAGGTATTCCTCCCTGTGGAGAAGTTGCAGACCCTCCGGGCTGCAGTACGACAGCTGAATTCCAGGAATTGGTCGTCACTCCGTTTTTGCATGCAAGTGTTAGGCCTCATGGTAGCATCCTTCGAGGCGGTCCCATATGCTCAATACCACACTCGAGTGTTACAGAAGGAAATTCTGTCCAGATGGAACAGATGCCCATCATCTCTGGATTACCAGATCCGAGTGAGCCACCTAGTCAGGAGATCCCTGGTATGGTGGCTGACAGCACCTGCTCTAGTGGCCGGGAAGTATTTTCTTCCGGTTTACTGGATAGTGATCACAACGGACGCCAGCCTTACAGGTTGGGGGGGGAGTCTGGGGTGTTCAGTCGGCGCAAGGTCGCTGGACCCCAGAGGAAGCCCTCCTGCCGATCAATGTCCTGGAAATCCGGGCGATCAGGCTGTGCCTCTTCAAATGGTCTCAGAGGCTGCAAGGGCGTCCAGTCAGGATCCAGTCAGACAACGCCACAGCAGTGGCATATGTCAATCATCAAGGAGGAACAAGAAGCTCCGCTGCAGCATCGAAGATCGCTCGCATCCTGAAGTGGGCAGAGAGGAGCGTACCGGCACTGTCGGCCGTGTACATTCCGGGTGTGGAAAACTGGCAGGCGGACTACCTGAGCCGCCAGATGCTGGACCAGGGAGAGTGGTCCTTACACCCGGAGGTGTTTCAACTCCTCTGCAAAAGATGGGGCACACCAGACGTAGATCTTCTGGCTTCCCGACTCAATCAGAAGGTATTGAGGTTTGTGGCCCGGTCAAGAGACTCATGGGCAGACGCAACGGACGCGTTGGTGGCATTGTGGGGTTAGTATCGGCTAATCTATGCCTTCCCTCCCTTAAGGCTTCTTCCTCTTCTGCTCCGCAGAGTGGAGGCAGAGGGAATTCCAATGATCCTAATCGCTCCAGATTGGCATCAGCGTCCTTGGTACGCCGATCTAGTACGTCTGGTAGCAGACGTCCCCTGGCGCGTACCACTACGGAAGGACCGGCTATCGCAAGGTCCCATACTCCATCCTGCTTTACGGTCACTGGCTTTAACGGCGTGGCTATTGAGAGCCAGGTACTGAGAGACCGGGGCCTATCGGATTCAGTAATCTCTACTATGAGAAGTGCTCGGAAACCGTCCTCTAGGAAGGTTTATCACCGCACTTGGAAGGCCTACATCTCCATGTGTGAGGAAATGAAATGGCATGCGCGTACTTATTTGGTTTCCAGAATCCTGCTGTTTTTACAGCGTGGGGTGGACCAAAGGCTTGCCCTAAGTACAATTAAGGGACAGATATCTGCCCTGGTTGTCTTTTTTTTCAGCGACCCCTGGCGGCTCACTCTCTCGTGAGCACATTTGTGCAGTGAAATCAAAAAATTTACATCCTTAGAAAGCCTGAAGGCGGTGCTTGGTTTTTGGGGTCCCGTACGCGGCTAGGCTCCCAAAAAGTCTCACATGTGGTATCCCTGTACTCAGGAGAAGCAACAGAATGTATTTTGGGGTGTAATTCCACATATGCCCATGGCATGTTTGAGCAATAATAGGATTTTTTACTCACCGTAAAATCATTTTCTCTGAGTCCATGGACCGACACAGCCTCTCTATTGACAAAGTGGGTATTATCCGTTAATTAGGAGTGACTAGGCAGAAAACTTGTAAAAAGTGTTGCATCACATCTTCCACAGTACCGTCCAGGGGGCGGACCCTCTGGGTATATCCCCTCTGTCTGCATCCCGCAGATCAGTTAGTCAAAAAACAGTACAAACTGAGGAGGGGTGGTGCTGTGTCGGTCCATGGACTCAGAGAAAAGGATTTTACGGTGAGTAAAAAAATCCTGAAAACAAAAATGGTGAGGACAGCTGCACTCCAATCCAACGTATGTTTATTGAAGAAAGACAGGCACTACAAAAAACAGCATAAACAAGGACAGCTGACGTGTTTCACACTTGTTCAGTGTTTACTCATATCCTATTTACTCTTTCGTCCATGGACCGACACAGCCTCTCTATTGACAAAGTGGGACGTCCCAAAGCAGTGTCAGAGAAAAAACGAGGGGTGGTAACAGCATAAAAATAAGCTTCACCCCAAAACACAAAACAGCACTCCAACGGAGGAGTTGCAACTCTAAACAGCCGCCTGCAAAACTTTGCGGCCGAAAGAGGTATCCGAAGATGCACCTACATCAACCTTGGAGAATTTGGTAAAGTGTAAGCGGACGACCAAGTCGCCGCTTTACATAATTGGGAAACCGACGCTTGATGTCGGAAAGCCCAAAAGGGACCTATTGCCCTGGTCAAATGCGCCATGACCGGAAAGGGGGGCGCTTGACCCCTTAAGGCGTAAGCCTGGATTACTGTCGGATCCACCTAGAGATGGTGGCCGACGAGACTGCTTGGCCCTTCTTGGGACCAGCCACCGAAACCAACAGTGAGTCTGACTTCCGGAACAGGGAAGTAGCAGATAGGTATACTCTCAAAGCTCGGACAACGTCCAAGGAATGCAACGCCGACTCCTTAGGATTCGACGGATGAGGACACAAGGATGGAAGTACAATGTCTTTGTTGAGATGAAAAGCCAAAACGACCTTCGGAAGAAAGGAAGGCGGTAGCAAAATGTATTTTGGGGTGCAATTCCACACATGACCATGGCATGTGTGAGCAATATATCATTTAGTGACAACTTTTTTTTTTTTTTTTAGTCATTATTCAATCACTTGAGACAAAAAAATATTCAATGGGCTCAACAGGCCTCTCAGCAATTTCCTTGGTGTCTTCTTTCAAAAATGGGGTCATTTGGGGGGGGGGGCTTTGTACTGCCCTGCCATTTTAGCACCTCAAGAAATGATAGGCAGTCATAAATTAAAAGCTGTGTAAATTTCAGAAAATGTACCCTAGTTTGTAGACGCTATAACTTTTGCGCAAACCAATAAATATACGCTTATTGACATATTTTTTACTAAAGACGTGGCTGAATACATTTTGGCCTAAATGTATGACTAAAATTGAGTTTGTTTTATTTTTCTACTTTTTGTTATAAGAATCTTTTTTTTTTCAAAATTTTCAGTCTTTTTCCGTTTACATCGCAAAAAAAAAAAAAAACGCAGAGGCAATCGAATACCATTAAAATAAAGCTCTATTTGTGGGAAGAAAAGGACGCAAATTTTGTTTGGGTACAACATTGCATGGCCGCACAATTTCCAGTTAAAGCAGCGCAGTGCCAAATTCTGAAAACACCTCTGGTCCTTAAGCTGCATAATGGTCCGGGGCTTAAGTGGTTAAGGTTATTTACTATATTTTCAAAATCTGTACTCAAGCAGGTGGCTTAATGGACAAATTACTGAAGTTTGAAGTTGTAACTTCCAACCAGTAATTTCACAGTAAATGGATAAATTATCTTATAACATATAGCATAATATAATTTAGCTTGTACCTTTTCAGCAGCAGAAGATTCTCCCTCAACTGAGAAAAACATGGGATTGTGGGTAAATCTTGTACCCATAAACCCATGTATTTCCTTGTAGTTAAGAGGGCTGTGCTGGAATGGAGCATTTGTCTTTTAAACGCATGCCCCTTCTATGACACTGCAGTCAGAGGCGTGCCTCCACTGCAGTATTTTTATTGGACAGCTGGGACCAATGGTACTTTACAATTGGTCCAAGATTCCAAGCTGTTGAGCTCCGTGCCTCTGACAAGTGAGAGGCGCTGTGAGCTCATCCTCGCAGTCTGCCGCAAACAGTGTCAGCTTGTATTTAACCACTTGCTGACCGCTGCACGCCGATATATACGTTGGCACAGTGGCAGCGGTGGGCAAATGGGCATACCTGTACATCCCCTTTAAGTCGTGACAATGATGTGCTCCGTGAGTGTGCCCGCGGACTCTGTCCGGGGGCCCGCGATCGTGTCACAGAGTGGCAAAACGGGGAGATGCTTATGTAAGCAAGGCATTTTCCTGTTCTGCCTAGCAACATGACAGGGATCTACTGCTTCCCGTCATCGGGAGCAGTGATCTGTCATGTTGAGACCACCCCCCCCCCCCTAAAGTTAGAATCACTCCCTAGGACACACTTAACCCCTTGATCGCCCCCTAGTGTTTAACCCCGGCCCCTGACATTTACACAGTAATTGGTCCATTTTTATAGCACTAATCGCTGTATAAATGCCAATGGTCCCAAAATAGTGTCAAGTGTCCGTCGCAGTCACGATAAAAATCTCAGATCGCTGCCATTACTAATAAAAAATAAATAAAAAATGCCAAATCTATACCCTATTTTGTAGACGCTATAACTTTTCCCCTATTTTGTAGACGCTATAACTTTTCCCCTATTTTGTAGACGCTATAACTTTTCCCCTATTTTGTAGACGCTATAACTTTTCCCCTATTTTGTAGACGCTATAACTTTTCCCCTATTTTGTAGACGCTATAACTTTTCCCCTATTTTGTAGACGCTATAACTTTTCCCCTATTTTGTAGACGCTATAACTTTTCCCCTATTTTGTAGACGCTATAACTTTTCCCCTATTTTGTAGACGCTATAACTTTTGCGCAAACCATTCAATATACGCTTATTGCTGCTTTTTTTTTTTTTTTTTTGGACCAAAAATGTTAATACAGATCGGCCTAGACTGAGGAAAAATTTTGTTTTCAAATTTTTTGGGGGATATTATAGCAAAAAGTATAAAAAATATTGCTTTTTTTTTTTTAATTGTCACTTTTTTTGTTTATAGCGCAAAAAAGGTGATCAAATGCCACCAAAAGAAAGCTCGATTTGTGGGGGGGAAAAAAAGGACGTCAATTTTGTTTGGGTGCAACGTCGCACAACCGCGCAATTGTCGGTTAAATCAACGCAGTGCTGTATCGCAAGAAGTGCTCTGGTCAGAAAGGGGGTAAATTCTTCCAGGGCAGAAGTGGTTAACGGGGCTGCTATGTATTTAGCTTCTGACAGGTTGTGCAAGGAGCCCCATATCTCTGGCACCATAGGTTGTAGGAGCCCCAGAGGTGGTGTGTAGGACTTGGACATACTCTCCCCAAATTTGGGGTCTCTGACCCCAGGTCGCCGAGCTACGACCCTAAAAGCTTTTTATTTTTTTATATGTTCATGGCAGGTGGGGCCCTACCTCCTCTGACTGCACATCCCCGCAACATGCCAGGCTGGTGGATATGGCATTCTTGGGAGGGGGGGTGGAGGGAGGAAGAGTAGGCTTCGAAATTATGGTGGACACATCGGACATTTTTGGTGCTATTTTGGGACCATTCACATTTACACAGCGATCAGTGCTATAAATATGCACTTATTACTGTGTAAATGTGACTGGCAGTGAAGGGGTTAAGTGTGTCCTAGGGATGTGTTCTAACTGTGTGGGGGATGTGCTATATGTGACATGACACTAATCACTGCTCCTGATTACAGAGAGCTGTGATCAGTGTCCTGTCACTTGGAAGAATGAGGAAATGCTTGTATACATCAGCATTTCCCCGTTTGTTATCTCCGTGAGACGATCGCGGGTATCCCCACAGACCTAGTCCGCGGGACCTGCGATCATACTCACGGAGCTCGCGGCGGGCACGCGCTCCCACAATGCCGCGTCTTAAAGGCGACGTACAGGTACGTTAATCTGCCTGTATGTGCCATTCTGCAGACGACGTTTATCGGCGTGAGCCGGTCGTTAAGCGGTTAAGACTGGTTTGTGAGGGGGGGGGGGAATTATTTCAGCATTTTCTAAAAACTTGTGGCAATACAATGTACTCTTTAGAAGTTTCCATGCCTCCTTAATACCTTGAGGCGCTTACTCTCCAATGTGGTTTGTGGGTGTTTCTACTGTCCTGGTGCTCCAGGGCCTTCAAAACTGTGATAGGTAGTCAGGAAAGTAGATGCATTATTTATCCGTAGAATGTGCTTCCTTGGATTTTTGACCCCCCTCTGTGGCTAGGCTATGAGAGACACTCGCATGTGAAATTGCCGTACTCCAGGAGGGGTAGCAGAATGTTTTTGGGTGTAATTCTAACTATGCCCATGATGTGTTAGAAATAGAAAAATGTATTTTCGTGAAGTATGCCTTTATAGAAAGAAATAACCTGTTAAAATGGAAACTTTGTGGGGAAAAAAAATTTCAACCTAAAAAAAAAAACTCACCATGCCTCCCTAAAATACCTTGGACTCGCTACTTTCCAAAAAATATTTTTTTTGTGGGTATCTGTACTGTCCTGGCATTTTGGAGACTGAGGAAATGGGCAGTCAGGGCATCATGATTGGTTTTCAAATAGAGATGGAGATTATATATATATATATATACTGTATATATATATGACATATATATATGACAGTCCCCGGGTTACAAACAAGATGGAGTCTGTAGGTTTGTTAAGTTGAATCTGTTGGAACAGGTAGGTTTTTTTTTTTTTTAAGTGTAGCTCCAGCCAAAAGATTTTTTTAAGTTTTTTGGATTGCAAAGGGAATGGTTAACACCCCTGTAACGTTTGTTTTGCTGTCTGTGCCCCTGTTCAGAAGATTTCACCTCACTTTCTGTCCCAATGACAATTGGATTTAGAAATGTGTTTGGGTTGCTGTGGAAACAAGGATTGGTGATAAAGCATCAGTGGAGGTACCGGTATCTTTTTTTATTATTTTTTTCCCCATAACTCTTATGCCGCGTACACACGACTATTTTTCTCGTCGGGGAAAAATTGTGTTTTTTCTCTGACGAGAAAAACGACCGTGTGTGGGCTTTTCATCATTTTTCCCGACGAGAAAAACGGCATGAATCGCGACGAGAAAAATTTGAACATGCTCTAATTTTTCTTGTCGTGATTCACCGCATTTTTTTCGCGCCAGTTTTCCCATAGGGAAACACTAGCGGGGAACCTACACACGGTCGTTTTTCTCGACCAAGAGAAAAAATGTCAGGAAAAACGGCCGTGTGTAGGGGAACAAGCCGTTCCTCGTTTTTCCTGTCGAGTTTCTCAACGGTGTTTTCACCGTCGAGAAAATCGATCGTGTGTACATGGCATCACGGGAGTGAATTTCCCTTCCTAGGGGAAGATTTCCTCTCGCTTCCTGTTGTCTCCCTCCGTTAGTCAGATGTTTGTAACTAGGGATAGATGGATAGATATAATTTTGTAGTCTCTAACTTTCACACTAAATATACACTGTACATTGATTTGGGCTACTTTTGGCAAAGAAATGTAGCTGAATACATTTTGGCCTAAATTTTAGAAGAAAAATTTATTTGAAAATGTAACGGTGAAAATTTTATGTAGCAAAAAATAGTCCAGTGGTTAACTCCCGCCTGGTCTAGAGACAAATGATGGCCCGATGGGTGCTCTCTAATCCTGGATGGATGTCATATGATCTTGCAGTATTAAGCCCCATGGGCCACGTTGCGGTGCGATCTACCACCTGCTGTGTCGAATGGACACAGTGGATGACAGGTGTACCAGGCCACTGCTGGTACCATGTGACCAATGTGGTACCATGTGATCATTGTGACCAATCACAGCACATCACTTGGCAATTGTTCACAAACAATGTTCAGTCTTCCATTCATAATAATCATTGTATACTATTTATTGTATTGATGAGAACCACCACTTTACATCCAGGAGGGGGGGGGGGTCACATCTTTAGAGCCCTGTAAAAGTGATTGGGGCTTTATCCTTACTTTATCCCCTTGAATACTAGAACATTTGTAAAAATATCTGGTTGTACCAGGGGGTTTGCTTTATCTATGGTCAAAATATAAAGTCTATAATTTCCACATTGTATTTCAATTTCTAGCCTACTCCTATTAATCTGAACAGTCTTGAAATTTGCAAACTTTGTAGAGATCCCCACACATTTATTTCTTGTATTCTAGAACACATTAACTATGCACTGTCAGTAAGCACTGTCGCACATTTCGAAGAGCTTGCCTCTGAACTGCAAGCAGTTAGTACAGGAATCGCAGCAAGATGCCATGGGATATGTTGTCCTTTGCTGTTTACCTTCTATTTGTGAGTAGATGCTACAAAGGATGCAGGTAATCCCAGGATGTTGTGAAGAGATGGCCGACAGACGGCACTCACAACATGGAAATTGATTTTTCAAGTGGGCTTATGTTGAATTACCAAAACAAACTTTTTTTTTTTTTTTTTTTTTTTTATTATTGATAGAATGCGTGTATGCTGTGACCATAGATCTACTTTTAGGAAAGTGAAAAAAAACTGGTAGATCAGGCCTGCTTGGGGTTATGGGGAGCACACCTGTAGGGATAGTCAGATGTAGCCTGGTTCCCACTGGTATGGACTGTTTATTAGAGGTCGACCGATATATCGGCCGATTTTTGGCACTTTTTAATTAATCGGCATCGGCCGATAGTGCTGGAAAAAAAAGCAGATTTAAAAAACTTCAGCACAAATTGCAAATAACTTCTTTCATAGAAGTCAATGCAAGTTGCCTGAAGTTTCCCATGGAGGTGGAGTGATGTGTCTCAGGGCAGCCTGCCAAGTGAGAGGAAAGAGATACAATGTTTCTTCTTATCAATGAACTGAACTCCTGTGTAGAAGTTCTCAGTTTAACCATTTAAAGACAAAATCTTTTCTGACACTTGTAGCTTGCATGTAAAAATCCTGTATTTTCTGCTAGAAAATCACGTTGAACCCCCAAACATTATATTTTTTTAGCAGAGACCCTAGGGAATAAAATGGCAGTTGTTGCAATATTTTATGTCACACGGTATTTGCGCAGCGGTCTTTCAAACGCAATTTTTGGGGAAAAAATACACTTTAATGAATTTTAAATAAAAATAAACAGTAAAGTTGGCTGTTTTTTATTCATTTTTTTTCGTCTAAAAATTTTGATTACCTGTTTTTGTGCCTGCTTCCCTTACCGAAGATGGCGGCGGCAGCACCCGAGAGCCGAGGGAGAGATCGGCTTTGTGTGCCGACATTGCGGGCGCCCAGGACAGGTAAGTGTCAATATAATTAAAAGTCAGCAGCTGCAGTATTTGTAGCTGCTGACTTTTAATATTTATTTTTTTCGGCGGAACTCTGCTTTTACACTAAAGCGGGTAGGCGTTGACGGTAAAACGCAGCTAGTTTTAGCGGCGCTTTACCATCATTTTAGCCGCGCTATTCGGCTGCTAGCGGGGCGCTTATAACCCAGCTAGCGGTCGATGAAGAGGTTAAATGCACCCGTGTAGCACCGCTGCAGAAGCGCTTTACAGGCGCTTCAGCAGCAGTGCCCATTCATTTCAATGGGCAGGAGTGGTGGAGGAGCGGTATACACCGCTCCAAAGATGCTGCTTGCAGGACTTTTTTTAACGTCCTGCCAGCGCACCGCCTCAGTGTGAGACTGCAGGGGAGCTGTTTTGCAGCCACTTTTACAGGTGCTATTTTTAGCCCAAAAGTGCCTGGAAAAACACCCCACTGTGAAAGGGGTCCAACTGTTAGATTTTATGAGATGAAGGGAAAAAAAACAAAAAAAATCGGCCTAACATATCGGCCCAAAAAAAATCGGCATCATATATCGGCCGCCGCGATTTATAAATATCGGCATCGGCCAGAGAAAAACCCATATCGGTCGACCTCTACTGTTTATCGCGTAGATGAATAGGGGCACAAAACATTGGTTGAAGAAAGTAAATGATATATACTGGGAGATAGTAGTTATGAGGCTGTAATGGAGCAGTCTGGATTAGTCATAGCGTTGTACTTTCAATCGTTTGTTCCAAAAATAGTTTGATCATTTGGTCTGTGTGTATTCGGACGAAATATGTTCTTACTTTTTTTTTTTATTTATTCAATTTTTTTTTAACATATCCTAGTTTTTTATTCAATTTTTTTTTTACCATATCCTAGTTCCCCATTTAATAGTTTTAGTGATAGACTACCCAATACCTTATTTTCTCTTGGCAAAATGTAAACTGAAAGTTTGTTTTATGAATTCTACCGAACAACTAGTAGTTTATTTTTTTTCAAATTTTCCAAATCCTAATCAAATGCAATCTTCATAATATATCTGTATTTTTTACCCTAGAGAGATGCCTTGAAGACCATGAACTTGTAGTACAAGTCCAGTCCATGATGTCAAGTGAAAGCAAATTTCTATTTAGGAAGAATTATGCAAAATATGAATTTTTCAAGAATCCTGTGGTGAGTAGGTGAAGATATTTTAATTTTTTTTTTTTTTTTTTTTTTTTTTTTTAGCTGATGCAGGTAGTATATAGAGTGCTAATTTACTGCCAATCGATAGTAAGGTTGCTATTGGCTAAAGTACAGTCGATGCTGTCAGACATCCTTCTTTTTTTTTTTTTTTTTTGTTTCTACTTTTAGCGATCAGTAGTGAGTGTCCTCAGTGGTCAGTTACAACTTGCTGAATCTCCTTGAGAGGGTTATGATTTAGAAAGTAGAATCAAATTGTTACACTGTTGCTGGGGAAGTAAAGCAGCAAGTCTGAGGGCTCAAACGGCGTCTTTGAAGTTGGGCAGATTATTACTGCCTGTTGCAGAATTTTCGTAAAAAGCAAGTTAGAACTCTGCCAGTCAGTGGCCATCATTTCAAATAACCAGTCATCCTGAATGGTAAAATTCTTCATACAGCCTTTTATCATTTTTTTTATACTACTTTCACAACCATTAAATACTGTAGATCATTTAAAAAACCAAGTAAAGACGTGTAGCTATTATCTTTTTTTCTCCCTGCACTAGAAAAATGGACTCTTGACTGCAATATAAGCACTTTCCTCACTTCCCGAAGTATTTAACATTGCCATAGCCCACTGTTTGCACAGAGTTCACCCAAGAAGCAGTGTCTGGTGGATTCAATTGTCAATAGTTAAGTTTTTCTCTGTAATGAACACACCCAGAGAAATGTAAGAGCCCATTCACGCAGGGACGTCTTTGGATCCGACTTCAAGTCGCACTGTATGAGAAAATCGATGTAAGTGAATAGAGCCGTCTTACTGTACACTACTGCAGTCACTCCGACTTCAGAAAGGTTCCTGTACTACTTCAATCCGACTTCTAGGCAACTTGTACCCATTGATTTCAATGGAAGTCACCTCAGAAGTCGGATCACTGTCTTAACAGAAGCAACAATACAGGAAAAGAACATACATTTCTCAGGCAAACCCCTCCCACAGAGCTGATTCTTGTTTGATTGGCCACTGGAAAGCCTCCTGTCCTGGAGGCAACTTGAAGTTGCCTTGTAAGTTGCCTCATGTCACGCTGTGATTCATACTCATGTTGTGTCCAAGTTGCCACCCAAAGTCGCGCTTGAAGTCGTGTTGCCCCTGTGTGAATGGAGTCTAATGCTTCCTTTGGCACACCAACACACAAGTTCAGATTTGTATATACGGGTGCAATGAAAAGCTGTGAACATTGGCTCAATGAGCAATTATAAGTAAAAATCTAAAGTAAAGTATCCTTTTATTTTTGTCTCCATTTGTTACACCAATAAATTGGTTTCTTTAAAAAAAAAACTTTAAATCTATTGGAAAGACAACTCCAATGCACTCTTGGATTGACACGTATGGACTGAAACCCCCTTTATGTACTATAGGAAATTGGGGGACTACCCTACCATAATGTGCATGTTGCTTCATGCAGAGTACAATCATCATAGCATTATGAAAACCTGGCTTTACTATTTTGAGACAATAAATGAAATCTGTTATAGCCTAGAATCCTCTGTTAACAGTATTTTTGTTCATATTTTTTTTCTTTTTCTTTTTACTCATCCTGCTCTGCTTGCCCCTTATCTCAAATATTTTTCAGGTTTGTAACATGTTTAGGTATGTGCCATAAAGGAAACTATACATTTTTTTTCTTGTTAGTGTCCAAGTTTTATAGTTGAATGAAAAATACAGGTCCATGCAGTTGTATGTCTAACAGTTTCCATATTCCTGTATGTCATATTCGCTGAGAAACGCATCAAATTTATTTTAGCTCTAGACTTCGCTGATTCCACGAATTGTGGAAGGTAGTGCCACATCTTTACCGCTTAAACAAAATTAAATCCCTCATGCAGTTTAAGATGGAACTGCTCTTATTCAACTTCAATGGGACTGTTTACTTCAAGAGAAATTAAAGTAATTTTAAAGCCTTTTACTCTTTCATTCATGGACCGACACAGCTTCCAATTGACAAGTGGGTATTATCCGTTTAGGAGTGACTAGGCAGAAAAAACATGTAAAAAGTGTTGCATCACACCTTCTACAGTACCGCCCAGGGGGCGGACCCCCCGGGTATATCCCCTCACTCTGTGTCTCGCAGATCAGATTTTTTCAGTCTAGCAAGGAGAAGGACATGGCTCCCTTCGGGCCCATTGGTCCAGGGAAAATTTTATTTTTTCTACAATTTGCTTTTTTGGTCCTGAGATCTTCGATCAACTGACTGGGTGACAGGCTGGGTCCTCGATCCTTGTAGTCCCCCCAGTTTCAGCTATCGAGCGTGTGCCGACCCTAGCTACGCGCTGGGTTTTTCACGACATACCCGTCGCTCTACGGGTGGCCGGTGAGCCTACGCTCCAGGGCCTGCATTGGACCGCTCAGCTTCGGCTGACCTTGCGGCAGAATCGCAGTAGCCTGTCCGGTGAGCTTACGCTCCTAGGCTTGCATCGACCGCTCAGCTTCGGCTGACCTTACGGCCGAGTCGCAGCAGCCTGTCCGGTGAGCTAACACTCCAGTGCATACATTTGATTGTCCCCTAGGGTCCAATCACAGCATGCCTGGCCGACAGTCACCTCCGTACGCAGATGATGATCTGTCAGGAATGTCTTCTAGCATGAGACACGCATGAAGGGCAAGTAGCTCCCCCTCTTCGGCAGGGTGACATTGGCTGGACATTCCCTGGGAGATAAAGTAAGTGGTTATGACCCCTTTCCTTCCTCTCTCCCTGCCTTCCCTCCTCCCTGGGCTCTGAGCTAAGGTTACTGGGTGCTGGTCACCATGGGGGGTGGGGCTCCATCTGGAGCGGGGCTGCGCTTTGTCATTTAAAAATGTAATTTTGCTTACGTGTGTGTGTGTGTGTGCGCTTCTCCCTCCATGCTGTCGGCGGCCATTTTGCGAGGGTCCATGCCTGTTTCGGCCTCTGGTGAATGTCCGGCGGCCATTTTCTTGTAGTTTCGCGCCAATAGCTCTAAATCGCCGCCCGTCGGCCATTTTCTTGTAGTCCGCGCCCGCTCTGGCCTCTACCAACTGTTCAGCAGCCATGTTTCTTAGGATTCTCGCCTGTATGTATATACTGCCGCTCGGCAGTCATTTTGTTTTCCACGGCCGTTTTTGCCTCTATTCAGGCTCGGCGGCCATTTTCTTAGAGCCCACATTGTTAAATACAGCCGCTTGGCGGCCATTTTGCGGTTGTCTCCGGCCTCTAGGTGCATTCTCTGGCGCAAATTTTCACAGGAGACGCTGATAAGAATCAGACTGACAGACAGCGGTGGGATAGCATCACAGGCGCAGCACACCGCAACATAGCAGTACCGTTCCAAGGGTGGTGAGTCCTCCGGGAGACCCTGCATCTCTGTATCAGCTAGGAGGGTGGCCTATTGATACCTTGCCTGGAGCCCTGTGGGTGTCAGTGCGTGGGTCAGCATGGCGCCTGAAGCAGACGTTTTTTCCCTAAAACACCTGATTTGGTGGCTAGTGCCCCTGATGTTCCTATGGACTGCAGACCGGGACCAAGCGGACAGTGACTCTAAGTCCAGGTCAGTACGGGAAAGGGCTTTGGTATCTGACCTTATTACTGCAGTGCGGGATACGCTAAAATTGGAGAATGCAGCAGAAGCAGCAGACACTCCAATCGCCTTTGGGTTCCGTAAAAACCTACCCGCACTACTAAGGTGTTTCCTTGTGTGTCTTATTTTGATAAGCTCTTATACAAGGAGTGGGAGAACCCATCAAGTGTTTTTACGCCCTCAAGGAATCTTGCTGTACGGTACCCCTTTTTAGGAGAGTTTTCTGAAGAAATGGACCTCTCCCCCAATAGTGGACCCTTCGGTGTCCAGACTTAATAAAGCTACCATAATTCCAGTGGAAGGGGCTCCTGTTTTCAAGGACCCTGTGGTTAAGAAAGCTGAAGCACTCACTCGCTACCTATACACAGTGGTAGGCTCAGCGGTGCGCCCGGCATTGCCGGGGGCCTTGGTGTGTCAGAAACTTACTGAGTGGGCAAAATTGCTGCTCCAGGGGTTAAAGGAGCGAAATGCTCCTCCTAATGAGATAACTTTGGCCGACCAGTTGGTACAAGGCCTTAAGTTTTGTCTGCGAGTCAGACATGGACACTATCCCCTTGCTGTCCAAAGCTTCGGTTTATGCGGTAGCTATATGCCGCCTGATCTGGCTAAAGGGCTGGATCTGCCTTTTGAGGGTGACACACTTTTTGGAGCCTCTCTAGATGACCTCATCAAGGATGTCACAGGAGGTAAAAGCACGTTGCTTCCTCAAACCATAAAGGGTAAGGGACCACGCCAAGGGCCCTCCTTTACTGCACGCAAGCGTTTTATTCGTCTGCCTAGGGCGATAGAAAAAAGACCCCTGGCCGACCAAAACGCCTGTGCAAGGACAAAGACGTTCTTGGTCCCGCAAGTCCAACAAAACTGCGGACAAATCTGCGTCCGCATGAAGGTCCGCCCCCACCCAGTTCTCAAGTGGGGGGACGTCTTCGCAAATTTGCGACTCAGTGGACATCTTTGATCTCCGACCAGTGGGTTTGCGAGGTGATCTCAGGTTACAAGCCAGTTCCAGAGCTCGACCCATGTCTGCCCCTTCTAAGACAGAGGGGCATCGCTATCGTGGGCTACTAGGACAACCTTCTTCTGAAGGCCCCTTCAAGCTCAGAATTGGAGGTAAACGTGTCCATAACCTATCAGACTCTGACTGTGGTTGGGTATAAAACACGCAAAGGTCTGTATTGGTGCCGACTCAACGCCTAGTGTATCTGGGGTTGATTCTGGATTCCTCAGAGGTAGCCTCCTTCGAGACGGTCCCATATGCTCAAGATCACACTCGAGTGTTACAGATTCAGGTTCTGTCCATATGGAACAGATGCCCATCTCTGGATTATCTAATCCGGGTAAGCCACCTAGTTAGGAGATCCCCGATAGGGTGGCTGACATCACCGGCTCTCTTGGCCGGGAGGTCATTCCTTCCTGTTCATTGGATTGTGATCACGACGAACGCCATCCTTTACAGGAGCCCGCCTGCTGATCAAGGTCCTGGAACTCCGGGCGATCAGGCGGTGCCTCTTCAGATGGTTTCAGAGGCTGCAAGGACGTCCAGTCAGGATCCAGTCAGATAACACCACAGCGGTGGCAGATGTCAATCATCAGGGAGGAACAAGAAGCTCGGCTGCAGCATCAGAGGTCGCTCGCAGCCTGAGATGAGCAGAAAGGAGCGTACCGGCACTGTCGGCCGTGTACATTCCGGGTGTGAAGAATTGGCATGCGAACTACCTGAGTCGCCAAATGCTGGAGATGGGTCCTTACACCCGGATGGGTTCCAGCTCATCTGCTAAAGAAGGGGCACGCCACACATCTTTTGGCGTCCCAACTCAATCGGGAGGTATTTAGGTTTGTGGCCCTGTCAAAGGACCCAGGGGCAGACGCAACGGACGCGTTGGTAACATCGTGGGGTCAGTATCAGCTAATCTAGGCCTTCCCTCCCATAAGGGTCCTTCCCCAGCTGCTTCACAGAACAGAGGCAGCGAGAATTCCAAGGTGTCTACCTCTACGGAAGGACCTGCTATCGCAAGGTCCCATACTCCGTCTTGCTTTACAGTCTCTGGCTTTAATGGCAGGGCTATTGAGAACCAGGTACTGAGACAGGGGCCTGTCAGATTCAGTAATCTCTACTATGAGAAGTGCTCGGAAGCCATCCTCTAGGAAGGTTTATCATCGCACTTGGAAGGCCTACATTTCCATGTGTGAAGAAATGAAGTGGCACCCGCGTACTTATTTAGTTTCCAGAATCCTGCTGTTTTTTTACAGCATGTGGTGGACCAAAGGCTTGCCTTAAGTACTATTAAGGGGCAGATATCTGCCCTGGCTGTCTTTTTTTTTTTTCAGCGACCCCTGGCGGCTCACTCTCTCGTGAGTACATTTGTGCAGGGAGTTTGACATGTGGCTCCTCCGGTCTGTCCCCCGCTACCTCCGTGGGACTTGAACCTGGTCCTCTCGGTGCTTCAGAAGTCACCGTTTGAGAATATTAGGGATATTCCCTTATTGACACTTTCTCAGAAAGTGGTCTTTTTTGGTGGCTGTTACGTCAGACGAGTTTCTGAGCTGGCAGCCTTGTCCTGCAAGGCTCCCTATCTGATCTTCCACAAGGATAAGGTGGTGCTGCGGCTTTTCATCTCAACGAGGACATTGTACTTCCATCCTTGTGTCCTCATCTGTCGAATCCTTGGGAGTCGGCGTTGCATTCCTTGGACGTTGTCCGAGCTTTGAGAGTATACCTATCTGCTACTTCCCTGTTCCGGAAGTCAGACTCATGGTTTGTTTCGGTGGCTGGTCCCAAGAAGGGCCAAGCAGTCTCATCAGCCACCATCTTTAGATTGATCCAACAGATATTAATCCAGGCCTACGCCTTAAAGGGTGAAGCGCCCCCCTTTCCTGTCGCTGCGCATTCGACCAGGGCAATAGGTGCCTCTTGGGCTTTCCGACATCAAGCGTCTGTTTCCCAATTATGTAAAGCGGCGACTTGGTCGTCCGCTCACACTTTCACAAAATTCTACAAAGTTGATGTAAGTGCATCTTCGGATGCCTCTTTCGGCCACAAAGTTTTGCAGGCGGCTGTTTAGAGTTGCAACTCCTCCGTTGGAAGAGTGCTGTTTTATGTTTGGGGTGAAGTTTACTTTTATGCTGTTACCACCCCTCGTTTTGACACTGCTTTGGGACGTCCCACTTGTCAATTGGAAGCTGTGTTGGTCCATGAACGAAAGAGTAAAGATTTTTTGTACTCACCGTAAAATCCTTTTCTCTGAGTTCATGGACCGACACAGCACCCACCCCTCCTTTTTAAGTTTGTACTGCTTTTTGACAATCTGATCTGCGAGATGCAGAGTGAGGGGATATACCCGGGGGGTCTGCCCCCTGGGCGGTATTGTAGAAGGTGTGATGCAACACTTTTTTTTTTTTTTCCAAGTTTTTTTTTTTCCTGCCTATTCACTCCTAAATAAGATATTACCCACTTGTCAATTGTAAGCTGTGTTGGTCCATGAATTTTACGGTGAGTACAAAAAATCCATTTTTTTTTTCTAAAAATAAACCTGTTAGACTTGCCTGCTCTGTGTAATGGTCGGGCACAGATCAGGCAGGATCCTCCTTCTCGGGCGCTCCCACAGCAAGCAGTTTGCTCCCAAGCAGACACACTCCCAACCCACAGTTCTGTGTGTCCATTTAAATATGGAGCTGCGGCTCGGCCCCGCCCCTCCATCTTCTGTTTGGCTCACTGCCTGTGATTGACAGCAGCAGGAGCCAATGGCTCCCACTGCTGCCAAAAGCCAAGCGGGAGTGCGAGTCCCAGGGAGGCAAGGCTCTTGTGAACATTGCTGGATTTAGAGGGGGCTAAGGTAAGTATTGGGGGGGGTGGGTCTGGGGAGGCTGCTGCTCACTGGATTTTTTACCTTCATGCATAGAATGCATGAAGGTAGGTTTCTTTACAACCACTTTAAACAGGTGTAACTTAATCAAACAGTACATAACACCGGTATTGTATTTATAGACTGTGTTATAGGCTGGTACCTTCTGGAAAATCTTTTGAGGAAATGCTCCCTGGGCAGTCCCCTATAACCCTATCCCACTCCATAAAACTTTATAGAAGTCCAGCCTGAGCTTTTTAGGCTGGGCTTCTCCTCTGGGTCTCCTCTGGGTTACAGGAGTGCAATTCATTTTGCACTCCTGTGACCTGTTTTCAGCAGAAAGCGGTCTGAAGTCCGCTCTCCGCTGACGTCACTGCCATCAGTTGGGGCAGTGCGTCATCACTACTTGCAAGTCGGGATCCGCCAGCTACCTTGATTGATGGCGATCTCAGCGAGCCGCTGAGACTGCCGCTCCCCGCCCCTACACTGCTCAGCGCTCCAATGAGCGTTGAGAAGTAGAGCAGAAGCCATGCTGAGTGATGGTCAGCATCGCTTTGCTCGGGGAGGAGTAAGAACCGAGCCAACGGTGGCTCGGTTCTCGGTGCAGAGACGCCGGGGGACAGATGCAGCATCGGTCTGATGCTCCATCCACGAGGTAAGTATTAATAGCCAAAAAAAGCATACCGTATCGAGGCACCTAATTTTACCACAAAAAAAATGGAAAAACGTATTGACCCGAGTATAAGCCTAGGGTGTCCATCTGTGTGCCTCACTGTGCCCATTCCTCACTGTACCCAATCTCCCTACCTGATTTCTGGCGCTGTGTGACTAGACTGACGTTTAACATGGGAGTCTATGGAAGGCGTGCCCGGCTTTAAAAAAACAGTGCTCCCCGGCCGTAGGTCCCCTGGACAAAACTGTGCACACTTGTAGATGAAGAGTGGGGCTACATGTGTGGCAAGATTGGGGTCCAGGGGACCTAGGGTGGCCGGTACCGGGTTCCCAAAATCACCAAAGAAATTACCGTTTAACATGGGAGTCTATGGAAGGGGTGCCCGGCTTTGAAAAATCTGCTCTCTGGCCGTAGGTCCCCCAACAAACTTTGCACATATGTAGAGGAAGAGTGGGGCTACATGTGTGCCAAGTTTGAGGTCCAGGGGACCTACAGCTGGCCAGGATCAGGTGCACAAAATTGAAGATGGACACAGACTCGAGTATAAGCCGAGGGGGGTGTTTTCAGCACAAAAAATGTGCTGAAAAACTCGGCTTATACTCGAGTATATACGGTACTGCTCTTTTAAACAGTTTTTGCCCATTACTATAGTCACCATTGAAAAATGTGTATATTTTGGTCATAGCTCTTAATGCCTCTTGTATGAGAATAGATTTGTGTATGCTTACACACCTGTTTCTATGTACAGCTCTATGGTGTGGATCATTATAACACATTCATTTAATCCTGTCTTTCAGAATTTCTTTCCAGAGCAGATGGTTGCTTGGTGTCAACAATCAAATGGTAGCATTCCCCAATCTGATTTATTGCAGGTAATTGATGCATTCTGGGTATTAAAGTGGTATTGAACCTAAAAGCAAACAGTTTTTCTCTTTAGTTCATCGACTGACACAGCGCTCCATTAATCCTGACTATAGGGTTATATCTCCTGAGGGCGTAGGACTAGGCAGAACAAAAATCTTGGCTACGCTCATGGGCCATCCTTGGCTGGTATCTAACTCCATCTCTACTATAGGCATTCAGTGTTTCTGTCTAGTCAGGAGTAAAGACCTAGGCTCCCTGCTGGGATCTTTTTGGTCCTAGCAGTTTTTGCTTTTTTTTTTTCTCTCCTGGGAGATCTACAGTCAACTGCCGGGCAACAAGCTGGATAATCTAGATCCAGTGGTCCCCCCCCCCCCCAAGTCTGGCCAGCAAGTGCGTGCAAACCGGAATGGGGGCAACTAAAGCAACTCTTTTGAGGTCCCCAAATATTTTGCAGTACGTTACCCTTTTAAGGAATTACTGTTAAAGTGGACCAGTTCTCCAGTGGTGCACCCTCCTGAATAAAGCAACCATGATCCCAGTAGAGGATGCCCTGTCCTTTTAAAGACTCGGTCTATAGGAGTCTGTAGTGCGCAGCAGGTTTTGCCTCGGCCCTGGTGTCTCACACTAACTGAATGGGCCAATCTTTTCAAGGCAATCGCCTGTTTTGGGCTACTCTGGATGACATTAAGGGCGTCACGGGGGAGGGGGGGCTATAGTACCTTCCTGCCACAATCTAGGAAAGGGAAGGAGCCTTGTCATAAATGTAGGCCCTCCTTCTCAGCCCATAAAAAAAAATTGTACTCCTGGGACTGCAGGTAAGGGAAATGGATCTTTCAAGTCTTCCCTGGGAGGTTCCAAGCAGCCTTGGTCTGGTAACCTAGAGCTGGCTTCTTCGTTCCTGCATACAAAACCCCTTCAACATGGTGTACCCTTACCCATAACTGGTGCTCGTGCGCAGAAGCAAACATATGTAAATCGTGACCGCAAATGTAAACCGTGTTTAATACCACACATTGGGTATCGCTGCGATCGTTGGAGCGAGAGCAATAATTCTAGAGCAAGACCTCTAAATATTTCTACAGGTTACCGGTTTAGAGTTACAAAGCGCTGCCTATGGAGATTAAGTACCGTAGTGTGTCACCATTCCACAAAAGCGCAATTTTAAAGCCTGACTTGTTGTGTATCTACTCGGCATAACATCTTTCATATTATACAAAAAATTGGGCCAACTTTACTGTTAGTGCATTTCTTCCAAAAAAAATGCATTTGAAAGACCTTCTGTGCAAATAGTGTGCCATTAAAATATTGCAACTGTCACCATTTTATTCTCTAGGGCAGGGATATGCAATTAGCAGACCTCCAGCTGTTGCAAAACTACAAGTCCCATGAGGCATAGCAAGACTGACAGCCACAAGCATGACACCCAGAGGCAGAGGCATGATGGGACTTTCGCAACAGCTGGAGGTCCGCTAATTGCATATCCCTGCTCTAGGGTCTCTGCTTAAAATTGTTTTTATAATACAATGTTTGGAGGTTCTAAGTCAAAAGTCTCAAACTGGTGGCCCTCCAGCTGTTGCCAAACTACAAGTCCCACGAGGTATTGCAAGGCACAAGCATGACTCCCAAAGGCAGAGGCATGATGGGACAGTGGGTAGTTCTGCAACAGCTGGAGGGCCACCAGTTTGAGACCTCTGTTCTAAGTAATCTTTTGTAAAAAATATTGATTTTAACTTGTAAGCAACAAGTGTTAGAAAAAGGCTTGGGCATGAAGGGGTTAAGATTTAACAAATCTGAGCTTTGAGAATTTATCAAAAGAAGCCATTACCAATAGAAAACACTTGTTGTAGAGATCTTCCAGCATGCTTAAAAATCTCCATAATTGAGTAATCCCATTTGATTTCCAAGAAAGATGAAAAAAGTGTTCAGGCACAAAAGGTCATGACAAGGATGCTTGTAGTTGTGCTTATATCATCCAGCCCCTGGCTAGATTGCCTGTGTGTTTCTCAAATCTTCCTCCTCCAGGTGCCTGTGCATTTATTCCTATGCACTTCTGAGTAAGATCCCATACTTGTATTCAGTGCCTCTGTAATTTTATCTTTGATTAAGAAAAGAGACCTAATTATGACTGGTCCTGTAATTGTGTTCCATACCTTTTGTGTTTTGTGTTTTGTGCTTGGGTTAAAAGGGCTGATTCTAATATTTGACTCAACATCTGGTTGTCGCCAGCTTTTGTAGTTTCATTTTTTTTTTTTTTTTTATATACAGAATTTTTTGAATGCCAACAGTTGTCCAGAAATACAAGGCTTCTTGTATGTTAAAGATGTAGGAAAGAAGTCATGGAAGAAACTGTTCATTTGTCTGAGAAGATCTGGACTTTATTGCTCTACTAAAGGAACCTCAAAGGTATAGCTTTTTTTTTTTCTTTTTTTAAATGCTGCATTTTGAGGCAATTAAAATATATTTTGTAATGAGCATTAATAAACTGCTTTCAGTAAGAATATTTTTTTTTACAAAACCTAAAAGGACCATTTTCTCTAAGGTCCCTCAGCCCCCAAACCCCATTTTCTATTCTACCCCAGGACATATTTTATCCTGGTGCATACAATTTACAACACCATTTGTGTAGTAAATTGTCAAATTACTCCATAAGGGACCTTTGACATTTGCCAAACTTTAACATGACTGGAATATAGTGTCAACGTTCGAAACCCAAGCGTCCAACATTAAAGTGACACTAAACGACATCTTTATAGCCTAATGTGTATAGTACAAGGCACAGGCAACTTATTCATAAACCATTGTTTATAGACTCCTACCTTCAGGTGATTAGACACTGCCTAGCTTTTGAGAACATGCCCCCTTGGGGCGAGTCTCCTATAACCTTGCCCCACTTACACATGTCCTCAGGTTCCTGATACCTGTAGGTGATGGACATTTCCTCTGTCCCTGAGAAATCACCTTCACTAATATAATTTTATTTTTTTTATCTTCTGATTCTTATGCCACAAAAAATCTTTGAACTCTACCCAGTGGAAGAAGTTTGCAAAAAAGTGGGCTAGTTATGTGGTTGACCCCTGCTATCTCGGTCTTAAACCAACATCTCACTGTACCTATTGAAAATGCTCTGCCTTTTAAAGATTCTGCAAAAAGAAAATTTTGAGACCTACTTTCAAAGCACTCTTTAACCTAAAAGGCCCTGCCCTGAAACCAGCTCTTGTTGCTATTTCAGTATGTCGAAATTCAGCTAACTGGACCAGGACAATCAACATAATAAAAAAAATCTCTCCTCAAGAAGTCCAAGGTCCTCAAAATGCAGAGCACCTCCTTGCTCTACAGACTTCTGCATCAAAACCTAAGTTTAGCCCTTCCTTTCCACACAAGGCTTGTCTCAGATGCCACCAAGTCCTCTCTAAAGCCCACCTCACAGTGAAGGGGTGCCCTCACTTTTAAGAGTGGGGAGGACATCTGATGCGGTTTGCATCTCTAATTGAAACCATGCCTGGGACGTCTGTTACCCAGAGTTCAACTCTGCCACCAGTTTCTGCTTCCAGGTCAGCCAAGAGCAGTAGGATTTGCAAGAGACCATGCACCACCTCTCGTCTCGGAGTCATTGTACAAGTACCACCACAAGATGGGGAAATATACTCAAACCTGTTTGTTACCAAAGCCCAACGGAGGCATCTGTCCTTTCCTGGACTTGAAATTCCTCAACAAATTCCTTCACATTCCCAAATTTTTGTATAGAATCTGCAAGGTCAGTAATTGCTTCTCCGAGACCAAGGAAACTCCTGGTATCTTTGAACATCAAATATGCTTATGTCCATGTTCCCATTTACCCACCTCACTCGGTTTCTGTTTTTTGCAGTGGCAGACGACCACTCCAATTTTGTCACATTGCCTTTCGGTCTGTTCTGTTACCATGGTGTTTACAAAGATCTTTGCTTGGCTATCTCAGAACTCAAGCCTTCTAGGTAACAGTCTAGCAAGACTACCTCCTGAAGGATTAATTTCCCTCACAAGTCTTACAAATGTCCAAAAAAGCCTTAGCTGATCAACTTGGTGAGATTTAGCTTGAGTTCTGGGCCTAAAGGTGGCCTCTTTTGAGGCAGTACCCTTTGATCGATTCAGTTAAAGAATTTTCCAACTAAACCTTGTCAGCATGCAAAAAAGCAGGCCCTTACACATGCTTCTATCCTCCCAAACAAGAAAGACCTTGTCCTTGTGGATCACCACTTCAATAACAGGCAAAAATCTCTCCTTCCTTACAGTTGTAAAGTTCTTACCAACGCAAGTCTGTCAGGCTGGGAATGAGTCGTCCAATCCTTGACAGTTCATTGCTTGGGTACATGTGTATGAATAAGTTGCCCGTGTCTTGTACTGGATGACTAAGATCAAAAGAATTATGACCTGCCTGTAAATTCTGTATCTTGGAGTACAGGAAACAGGCCACCCTCCCTAAACGCTCCTCGCTGCATTGCTTGCTACAAAACGGAGGACTCGCAGAGTGGGGTAAGGTTAGAGGGGAGGTGCCCCGGGCAGGGGGTTTCTAAACTTTAGTGTCCAATCACCTGAAGGTACAAGCCCATAACCCATGGCGTATGAATTGGTTTCCAATGTTCTATCCTCTATGAAGGGCCATCTTTAAGATTGATTGAACCCTGGGCAAACACTTTTTTTTTTTTTTTGGGCCCCCTCTATGCAATTTCGCCCCCCCCCCCCCTGCTCTGAGACATACAATAAATGGTATCTAAACTCAAAATTTGTTAACTGCAGCAGATCAGGCAGCAATTGCAATTGGTTGCCAAAGGCTAGAGCAGGGAACCTCAGCTCTCCAGCAGTTTCGAAACTACAAATCCCATCATGCCTCTGCCTCTAGGAGTCATGCCTGTGATTGTCAGGGTCTTGCAATGTCTCGTGGGACTTGTAGTTTTGAAACAGCGTGGCAGTGCTGGGAGGATAGGGGGGGGTGAGTTGCAGTGCTGGGAGGATGGGGGGGGGTGAGTTGCAGTGCTGGGAGGATGGGGGGGTGAGTGGCAGTGCTGGGAGGATGGGGGGGTGAGTGGCAGTGTAAAACCCGCGCCCCTCTTTACAGCGGGATCACCAGAGAGTCCCCCCTTCCTTGCATCGGTCGCCAGAGAGCCCCACCCCCCCACCAAATAAATCAAAGCTTTCCCTTGCCTTAAGTTCACTGAAGCTGGCACTGGCAGCAGCTAGGTCTGGAGGGAGAAGCTCCAGTTAACACAGAGGGGTGAAAGGGCAGAGTCAGCTTGTGTGCATGTTATCAGGCCAAAATCACCAGGGTATGTAAACTTTTGATCAGGGTGATTTGGGTAGTTTCTGTTGTCATTATGATTTAAAAAGTAAACACAGTTGATTTGCTGATAATGGCTTTCTGCCAAACACTAACCATGAGTGAAAAGCTTTTGTGTTATTCATATTCTCTGAAAAATGGCCAAGAAATCATAAATTCTGCAAGGGTATGTAAACTTATGAGCACAACTTTATATCCACTGCTTAGTGGCCTTGTAATTACTGTTTTTCTGCCTGCTTATAACCTTATATGCGAGTTCCTTACAGCCGTGGGTTTTTCTGTCTTTATACAATGCATCAGTGGGGAGATTCACCTCTTTGTGTAGATGGAGAAATCTTATTTCAAATAAAGAGAAAAAAAAAAAAACTCTGGTCAAGTGACTCTGGTCACTTTTTTAGTGTCGATTCTTGTTTTCAAAAACGAACAAATTTGTCATCTTGTTTAGAGACCCTATATAAAGTAATGCTTCAATCAGATATGGTCTTTTGCCTTATGCAGTGTCGAGGTATCGCAATGTAGCTGTAACTGGTGATTGTAACAAATTATCCTCCTGGTTTTTAAAGATCTTTTTATAAAATTGGTTAATGTTTACAACTGGAAAAGACTTAAATTGGCATTCAAGTCTGTCAACTATACTTAAACTTTCCCTCCCGTACTTTTTCTGCCTACCCTATGTAAAAAAATGGTATACTCAGTCCAGGTGTGATTCTGCAATCCCGGACTCCCCTGTGTCATGGAGTGCTCAACAATGGCTTGATATTACAGGAGTCATGGCCAGTCATTATTGGTGCTTCCTCCTTTCCCCTGCAGCTGCCACTCACTGGCACAGCATCACGTGACTGGACCAGAGCAGACCAAAAAGCTTAAGAATGGCTGGTGTTGGGCTTGAACTTCACCTTGTGCCGTGTGAATCTTCCTCATCTCTGGAAAGTTTTAGCCTGATGCTTTCTGAGAGGTCATGCAGTGTTTAACGGCACTTGAATAAGATAGACTGTAATAATGATCTAAGCCAGCGACCTCCCACTCGTGGCCAGCAAGGTGTTGGGTCCTTTTTGAAAATATTCAAGCAAGCACTTGGAGTATCTGGTATAGAGCTTCCTGTCTGTCAGTCTATGCGTTTTCAAGGAGAAGACATCATTATCTTGGAAATGTGTGAACAAAGCCAGGGTTTTGTCCTGAGGTAGAGAGGAGTCTGAATTCCCTACAAAAACAGAATGGGGTGCTGTTCTATTCTGTGGTGTTAATGAACAAAAGTTAAGCTCTCTTCTTTGGAAATATCAGTGAGCAGCATGATCTCATGTTTCAGTGGAGACAATTTATTTTTATTTTTTTGCAGGAACCAAGACATTTACAGGGAATATCAGACTTGGAAGATAGCAATATTTATTCACTGATATCCTGTAAGAAGCTGTATAACTCGCCAACAGATTTTGGATTCGGTGTCAAGGTAAAACCCGTTTTATTTAGAGCCTAAATACATTTTAAAGTGGCCTAGAAAGCAACATATTTTTTGTAGATTAGACCCAATTTTAAATTTGTAGTGTGCCATGTTTATAAAAGGTAGCTAAATAATTGACAGTATACCAGAATGTCTACTACATTAACTTTGCATAGCTTTGCCTATGGCAACTTGGATAAGTTTCTGCTGTGCAGCTTTTATGTGAGCTGCTGAGTTATTTCTAGCTCTTGACTAAAGGCATATTTTTATTCAGTTAACTTCACAGCCATGCCTATAACATTTTAATTATAAACTTTATTTTTTCTCATGTCAGTGGCTACATTATACTGTATTGTCTTGGGGCTACACTATGTAGATTGTGAACTGGTTGTATTTTATCCTAATTATCTCAATGTGCATCAAGATATTCTGTTCTGTAAACCTAAACTTATTTGGGGCTGGCCTATGAATTTAGGTGTGGTAGGTGACACAGCAGATACCGTTTAAAGTACTTGAAAACCCTAACTAAATGGCCTTTGGATTTCCCAAAACATTGTGTATTGGAAACCATTGCAGGTTTTATTTATTTTTAAATAAAACCACCTTAGATTTGGTTCATATATATGTAAATTGGATGCAGTTTTTAAACCACATCTGATTCGCATGACATGTAAACCAAACCGACTTTCTACAGAGCCAGTTCACTTCTACAGAGCCAGTTCACATCTGCAGGCCGTCCGCAGTGCATTTTTTCTTTCAAAAGTCCTGTACGATTTTAAGTGTGATTTTCAATTCCGAATGTGTCAACGCTTTATTTAGCGATCACTTTGTTACAGCAAATGGCAATGTTTCAGAGCCTCACAGGACCCCTTCATCAGCCATGTTGCATGTGATTTGCTGTAACAATGTGGAAGCTGAATAAAGCTTTGGACCTATTCTGGAGATCCATGATGTGCTGCTGACATTCTCTTGCTCTGATGCAGGGATCTTCAAACTATATGGCCCCCCAGCTGTTGCGGAACTACAGATTCCATGAGGCATTGTAAAACAAACATTACTAGGCATGATGGGAATTGTAGTGCCTCAACAGCTGGAGGGCAAAAGTTTGAAGACCCCTGTTATGAATATTCAGTTTTAGCTGGTAGTCGCTTCAGCGCCCACTTTTATGCATGGCCTTTTCTTCAGGAACGTGTGCATTGGGAATAGTGCGTTGGATACACTTAAGAAATTTGCACCTGAATCGGTAAATTAACTGAACTCACTGAATTCATTGTAGCATACTATAACTGCTAATCTCCTGCAGGCTTTGCTGCCACTTTCACACAAGCCACCGCTTGAGTGTACCCATGGAATGTGTTAGACTAGTCATTTGTAGTCTCCACAGAGGGTGTATGTGACAGGGTGACAACTCTGATTGATGAGCAGGAACAGAATGTTATAACCAAAACGCAATCGGCAGTCAAAATTTATAAAAGTGTGCATGTGTACACTATAATCAATAATTAAACACAAGTTGCTGTTAAAACACCATTGACTGATTCACCACACGCCTAAATGTATATATAGCACAACCCCGTAGGAGCTGCTGGTTTTAATTTGGGCCTTGCACGTTACCTCAGTATTTGTTGTATAGGGGAAGAAAGTCTGTAGGAACTCCAATGTCTACACAAGATGTAAAACCCTCTGCAGTTAGGTTTTATTTTCCTTTGCATAAAACATATGAAGAATAGTAGAAGGGTGAAGGGAAGGGGTTAGGTTCAGGTACACAGTACAGATGACTGGGGAAAAACTCCAACTATACAGTCATTCACCACTCTTCCTGGAGTGTGTAATGCTCACCCGGATAGGCCCCTCTCACCTGGTCTAGCAGCCGGTATGATGCACGAACAATAATCAGGACCAGTCACTGTCACAGACTGGTGGTGCACAGAATTGGATAATCCGGACTCCTCTGCCACAGGACTTAACTCCCAAACTTCCAGCCAAATGGTCAAGAAGAGCCTTTAAGCCGACCCGGCAGACTGCAAGGTAAACTTTTAGTTGCGTTGTATCCTCCAATAGAATTACCAGGCCCTCCTCAAGACACCAACCTTCCGCTTGGTCTTTTCCAGGACAGGTCCTCCCTTGGTTACCTCGAGTGGCTTCCTCCCTCAGGATGGACCGCACAGGATCACCTTCAAAGGGTAGGCCCCAGTCAGCATAACTGGGCCTACTCGGCAGAGTTGCAGCCTGGGACAAACATGGCTCCGAGGCTGAAATCACACAATATACCCCTCGCGCCAGGAGGGCCGTGGGGGGACGAAGGACCCCAAAAGATGGCGTCTGCCCCTTTTACCCTTCCCCTGCATGCTCAGTGGGTAGACCACACCCACCGAACCATTCCCGGGGGAAGGTACCCAATGCACTCTGACTTGTCAATCTTCCACATTGGCCTGAGGTGGTAACGCCACCTACAGGCAAACAGTGGGAAGTTTTCCAACACAGCCATAGCCGGGAACAGAGGCTAATTTAACATTAATCCTTTACATCTGAGCCCAACTATTGGCTCAGATACCCTCTAAATTTAGCATAGCGCCCACTAATTGGGAGCAGGGCGCTACATATACAATTATATACAATTATAAACGTAACGAGACCCAAAAAACACCAGCATAACAAAGTCAATATAAAATCGCGCTTCCAGCCACCAGTGTGTTTGTTGAATTGAGATACCATGGACTTACCGATTTAAGCCGGTCGTTTGGGCGTAATGCATAAAGGGGGCCAAGCCACACCAGTGACCATCACATTTTTGCCATATTTGGGTCGGGAGAGTCTCTGGTGAGGAGTGGATGGTGCCATACATTGTATCCATGAGCATTTCATAGCCCTCAGTGTGCTTTTTGTATGCGAGTATACTTTTTAGCCTTGAGCTTTATTAAATTTTATGTATGGAAAATATTTGGTCCCAATTTTGTTTTGCCTAGTATACTGCATATACTTTACCTGATGCAAAGTAATGTGTTTAGGAGATTGAGCTGCATATCAGTCATCTTTTTAAAGTTGTATGTTGAGATAAGTTAAAGGATAGCTGTAGGGCTGGTAAGAAATGATGAGGTTAGATATGTGCTACTTTTAATGCATTAAATCTGTACTTTGTTATATTCCAAAGGGGTACTACTCCTATTGCTAGACCTAGCTGTGTCTGCAAACTGCAGGCAAGGGGTTGGTGTCTGCCTGGAGCTGGCTTATACTAAATACAGCCAGTAGGCCATCTGAATAAAACCTATGCAAGACTAGTTATAAAATAGGCAGTGATTAAAGTCATTACCTCTCTATTACTACTTTTTATATGAGGAGTAATTGGGAACAAACATCTTGGAGGGGATGTGAGAATGACTAGCATGAGATTATAATAGTATGCGCTTGTTCAAATAGTGCCTTGATATTTTTGTAATGTAGCCCAACAGAGTCCGAACTGACATTAAAGACCTGCGATTTCTGTGTGCAGAAGACGAACAAAGTAGGACATGTTGGATGACTGCATTCAGACTTTTGAAGGTAAAATTTCATGAGTGAAATGCCATGGAAAAAGCAGGTAATAGTGTTGGTAGATCAATAACTTGGTAAAGTGGTGGTGTAGGCATGTCTTTGTTCTGACCGTTTTTTTTTTTTCCAATTTACATACCACGATCATACACCATAGGTTTCTTGACCATTTTATTTAGACTGCAGCTTCGTCAAGGCTGTGATTGGATAAAGGATGAACTCTAGCTCACTGATTGTCTCTGCACTTTCTTCTTGAGACTTCAAACTACTCCATATTCTAGTTTGAATAGTGATGTACAGGGCATTGCAGGAAGCTAGTACAAAGACGGCTTGATGCGCAACTAAACAAAATTCAAGTATTTTACAACTGAAATAGGAAGCTTATATCTGCCTACAGTAGGTGCCACCAACATTATATATTCATCGCAATCCCATCGTGGAGATTCTCGGCGACAGGGTGGCGACATCTCGCGCTCACTGCAATAGCGAGAAGGAGACGCGGCACTGTATTGAACGGGATCCGACATGGATTCCCGCCAATACCAGGCACTGTGTTTGGTATGAATCCTGAGCGGGAACTCCACGCCAATTTTTAAATTAAAAACCGGCATGGGTTCCCCCTCCAGGAGCATACCAGGCCCTTCGGTCTGGTATGAATTTGAAGGGAAATCCCCTAACCCGAAAAATCGGTGTGGGGGTCCCCCTCAAAATCCAAACCAGACCCTTATCCGAGCATGCAACCTGGCAGAGGCCGCAGGAAGAGATGGGGGGGTACGAGAGAGCGGCCCCCCTCCCTCCTGAACCGCATGCCCTCAACATGGGGGGGGGGGTTTGGTGCTCTGGGACAGGAGGCGACCTGCGCCCCCCGCCCCAAAGCACCCTGTCCCCATGTTGATGGGGACAAGGGCCTCTTCCCGACAACCCTGGCCATTGATTGTCGGGGTCTGCGGGCGGGGGCTGATCGGAATCCGGGAGCCCCCTTTAATAAGGGGGACCCCAGATGCCGGCCCCCCACCCTATGTGAATGAGTATGGGGTACATCGTACCCCTACCCATTCACCTGGTGGAAAAAAAATGTCAAAAAAACACACACAGCTTTTTAAAGTAATTTATTACAAAGCTCCGGGGTCTTCCGACTTCGGGGGTCTCCGGTGTCGTCTCCGGTTCTTCTCTCGCTCTCCGGTTCTTTCTTCCTTCTGCCGGGCCTCCGCTTTTCTTCTTCCAGCTCTTTTGCTAGCGGAGAGGCCCGGTCTTCCCCGTCTCGTCCGGCTCTCCGTTGTCCTTCTGCCGGCCCCTCCACTATCTTCTTCCAGCTCTTTTGCTAGTGGAGGGGCCCGGTCTTCCCGTCGCCCTCTTCTTCCCTCTTCTTCCCTCTTCTTCCCTCTTCTTCCCTCTTCTTCCCTCTTCTTCCCTCTTCTTCCCTCTTCTTCCCTCTTCTTCCCTCTTCTTCCCTCTTCTTCCCTCTTCTTCCCTCTTCTTCCCTCTTCTTCTCCTCCTCGATGTTCACTCGTCGCTTCCTCCCGCTATAATGCTGGCTGTTCGGTCCGCAACGATTGTCATGACGTCTGTCACATGCTCTCATGACGTCTGTCACATGCTCTCATGACGTCTGTCACATGCTCTCATGACGTCTGTCACATGCTCTCATGACGTCTGTCACATGCTCTCATGACGTCTGTCACATGCTCTCATGACGTCTGTCACATGCTCTCATGACGTCTGTCACATGCTCTCATGACGTCTGTCACATGCTCTCATGACGTCTGTCACATGCTCTGGGGCCACCCGGAGCATGTGACTGTGACGTCATGAGAAGCCTATATAAATCGTTGCGGACCGAACAGCCAGCATTATAGCGGGAGAAAGCAACGAGTGAACATCGAGGAGGAGAAGAGGGAAGAAGACGGCGACGGGAAAAGAGCTGGAAGAAGATAGTGGAGGGGCCGGCAGAAGGACAACGGAGAGCCGGACGAGACGACGGAAGACCGGGCCTCTCCGCTAGCAAAAGAGCTGGAAGAAGATAGCGGAGGCCCGGCAGAAGGAAGAAAGAACCGGAGAGCGTGGAGACGACACCAGAGACTCCCGGAGTCAGAAGAAGACCCCCGGAGCTGTGTAATCAATTACTTTAAAAAGCGGTGTGTGTGTTCTTTTATTGACATTTTTTTTCCACCAGGTGAATGGGTAGGGGTACGATGTACCCCATACTCATTCATATAGGGTGGGGGGCCGGCATCTGGGGGCCCCCTTATTAAAGGGGCTCCCGGATTCCGATCAGCCCCCGCCCGCAGACCCCGAAAACCAATGGCCAGGGTTGTCGGGAAGAGGCCCTTGTCCCCATCAATATGGGGACGGTTCTTTGGGGTCGCCCCCCTGCCCTAGCGCACCAAACCCCCCATGTTGAGGGCATGTGGCCTGGTATGGTTCAGGAGGGAGGGGGGCCGCTCTCTCGCCCCCCCTCTTTTCCTGCAGCCTGCCAGGTTGCGTGCTCGGATAAGGGTCTGGTTTGGATTTTGAGGGGGACCCCCATGCCGATTTTTCGGCTTTGGGGATTCCCCTTCAAATCCATACCAGACCGAAGGGCCTGGTATGCTCCTGGAGGGGGGAACCCATGCCGGTTTTTTATTTAAATATTGGCGTGGAGTTCCCGCTCAGGATTCATACCAAACACAGTGCCTGGTATTGGCGGGAATCCACGTCGGATCTCCGTCTACCGGCAATGCGTGTCGCTCATTGCGAAAGGAAAAACATTTTTCCTTTCCCGATGACGAGACAGCTCGGCGCTGGCTCTCGCGACGGGGCTCGTAGGGTGTCAATCTCGCCGCTAGAAGAGGCGAGATTGACACAAAATCGGCGGCACCTACTGTACATGTTGCAAAGTACAACTACAGAATTTAAGGCTTTGAACTGTTCTGAAAGTTAGTAGGCAGGTACCAGTATTGTCTTGAGGAAAGATTTAAGCAACTGAGATGACAATAGTCACCCTAAAAACATGATATAGATTGATTCAAAAGCCTGGCATGTGCGGATTCTGCTAGTGCACTGAATAATAGTGTACAGTTAATGAGGACATGTTGTAGCACAATCTTGCCTGTTGACCCTCTAATCTCTTGCACTCCTGCGGAGGCTTTAAAAGTATTTTGTGCTGGGTGTGTGTAAATCTTTCACAATTCCATAACCTGCAACAGTCCTCTTCTATACCATAGTAACCATTTATTTTTCGTAATGATGGTTGGTTAAATACGCCTAGTTTACGGACTTGAACCAAGACAATTATGCTGACTCTTGCATTTCTGTGGAATTGTCAATGCAGTTTTCTGGGTGTGTAAGATTCTTTCAGTGTTGGGTGTTTAGTAAATGGCAGTAGGGGGGCTGTGTGTATTAGTATGCGAGTATGTATATAAATTTGTACATGTACTGTACAGTGAGGAGAAAAAAGTGTTTGATCCCCTGCTGATTTTGTACGTTTGCCCACTGACAAAGAAATAATCTATAATTTTAATGGTAGCTTTATTTTAATAGTGAGAGATGGCATAACAACAAAAATATCCTGAAAAACTAATTTCAAAAATTCAAAATTTGTATTTTAATGAGAAATCTGTATTTGATCCCCTATCGACAAGCTTTCTGGCTCCCAGGTGTCTTCTATACAGGTAACGAGCTGAGATTAGGAGCACTCAAAGGAAGTTCTAATCACAACTCGTTGCCTGTAAAAGACATCTGTCCACAGAAGCCATCACATTTCAATCTCTCCACCATGACCAAGACTAAAGAGCTGTACAAGGATGTCAGGGACACGATTATAGACCTACACAATGCTGGAATGGGATACAAGAACATCGCCAAGCAGCTTGGTGAGAGGGTGACAACAGTTGGTGCGATTTATTCACAAATGGAAAAAACACTGTCAGTCTCCCTTGGTCTGGGGCTCCATGCAAGATCTCGCCATGATCATGAGATTGGTAAGGAATCAGCCTAGAACTACACGGAAGAATCTGGTCAATGATCTCCATGCAGCTGGGACCATAGTCACCAAGACGACAATTGGTAACCCACTATGCCGTGAAGGAAGCACCTGTACAGGCCTGTCTAAAGTTTGCTAATGAACATCTGAATGATTCAGAGAACTGGGTGAAAGTCTTGTTGTCAGAGGAGACCAAAATCAAGCTCTTTGGCATCAACGCGCCGTGTTTGGAGGAGGAATGCTGCCTATGACCCCAAGAACACCATTCCGGCCGTCCAAACATGGAGATGGAAACATGCTTTAGGGGTGTTTTTCTGCTAAGGGGACAGGACAACTTCACTGCATCAAAGATACGATAGGCAGGGCTATGCACCGTCAAATATTTGGTGAGATCCTCCTTCCCTCAGCCAGGGCTTAGAAAATGGGTCGTGATGGGCTTTCCAGCATGACAATGACCCAAAACACACGGCCAAGGCAACAAAGGAGTGGTTAGAGAAGAAGCACATTAAGGTCCTGGAGTGGCTTAGCCAGTCTCCAGACCCTAATCCCATAGAAAATGTGTGGAGGGAGCTGAAGGTTTGAGTTGCCAAACGTAAGCCTCAAAACCTTAGTGACTTGGAGAGGATCTTCAAAAGAGGAGTGGGACAAAATCCCTCCTGAGATGTGTGCAAACCTGGTGGCCAACTATAAGAAACATCTGACCTCTGAGATTGCCAACAAGGTTTTTGCCACCAAGTACTAAATCCTGTTTTGTGAAGGGGTCAAATGCTTATGTCACTTTTATTAAAATGCAAATCTAGAACTTTTTTAAAATTGTTTTTTTTTCCTGGATTTTGTTTTTCTGTCTATTGCTGTTAAAATAAACCTACCATTTAATTACACTGGTCATTTCTTTGTCAGTGGGCAAACATACAAAATCAGCATGGGATCAAATACTTTTCCCTCACTTTATATATCACATGAGCAAGTATGCTAGAGTTATGGCAGGTTCCATTTTCCGTTTTTCTGTATAATTGTCTCCTTTTTTACAGTACGGTGTGCTGCTATATCAGAACTACAGAATTCCTCAACAGAAAAGTCTGCAAACAAACTTCACAGCACCTGTAGGTTCCTGTTTTGTTGCTAAACTGTATGTTTACTGTTTTTTGAAATTTGTTTTAGGAGACAGCAACATATATTTTGTCAATTTGAAAAAGGCTCCTTTGTTGCACGGTAATATGTTAACAGTTTGAGTAGGGAAAAATTTGTTGGAAATAGTTTTTCACCCCTTCATGTCCAAACATTTAAAAGCTCGACCAGGGGATATTTTGAGTTTTGACACAGGCAAAAATGTTATGCAAACATACAAACTTGCCTTGCTTATTTCAATTCTCACATTAATGGGCAATACTATTTCAGATAAAATATTTTCTCTTATTTACCAGAAACCCACATATTTAAACGGTTTAATGCATATAATTATAGTAAAGGGGCAAAAAAATTGTGTCTTTAATTTGTGGAGGGTGAAACAATTGAAAAAATATACCTTGGGTTATTGAAAGTGTTCTATTTGTAATATTGACAATCTTTGCTGGCACATATCACAATAAGATAATTTTTCACTTGGGTGTCATTGTGGCAGTAATTATATGCACAAAATGACGAGCTGAAAAAGAAACCAAATATATGATGCATCTAAAAACCTCAAAGCTTGGAATAGTTGCCCCCCCCCCCCCACTGAGCTGAGGACAGCCCCCCACCACTCTTTGCCATTGGCTGAAAGCACTGATCAAGAGCCAGCTGCTGGTTTTTTCAGCATGCATGGCCGGCTGGCTTCTGTCGCACAGACCGACTTACACATGGGCAGAATGCTGTGTTTTGTTTTTCTTATTTGAGCTTGCAAATGTCTCCCACCATCCTGCCCGTGTAAGGGGCTTAAATGACTAAATGTTGTAAGGAGTTCATGATGCAGCTGGAGACCACCACTGATTCTGGCACCAAGACTATTTGTATTACCCCTCCCGTGCTAAATCTGGCAAAGACATGCTGCACTTTACTGGTTCAATGAGACGAGTCCTCTGCATAACTCTTATCAGATGTGGAATCTGAGGAATCTTTCCAGAGTGATTTTAGTCTCCAGCCAGTATGCTATAGCCTGAAATCTGTGGAGCTGATGGCTCCTGCTTCAAGTACAATCTCTGGCCTCCATTTGTTATATACTGAAGCAAGCCATAGTGTTTTTTTTTTTTTCTTTCATCCTTTATTCATTGACTTAATTTACAAAGATTAGAAACACCAACAATAACTTGCTTCCTCAATTGATTTTGTTAAAACTGGTCCCCTCCTACGGTAGACTTTTTGAGAGTCAAATTATAAGCCATTAGGAACCACCTTGATTTCTCACCTCCTAACCTTCCTGTATCACCGCACAGATGACTAAAGCTCTCTGATCTTTCTAACCAAAGTTTCATTGCCTATACATTTGCAGGAGAGTAGAGTCTTAGGTTTGATGTTATCCTCCTTTACGGCAGCGCTATTTGTCCTGGCTTGGTAGTGCAAAATGATGCTGAATTTGGAAGTCCTTCCTTCCATTATTTAGGAAGATTCTCACCAGATGCCAGCATATTGGGCTAGGGAGGTGCCCGAAGCACCTTGTTATAGTGGACTTTATTGTCAAAGGAATTTGGCCTCCCATATTGGCATTTTGCAGCTTTGGATGATTTGACTGTCTGCAGAGTTGGGTCATCCTGCTGAGTGCTCATCTGATCTGGATTCAGTCGGACAACACCACAGCAGTGGCATACATCAATTGGAAAGGAACCAGAAGTCTCACCATGGCAAGAGGTAGATCAGATCCTGTGCTGGGTAGATGTTCATGTTACAGCATTGTCTGCCATTTACCTGCCAGATGTAATTTGGCTACAACATGCCCGCTATATTACATGCCTTCACTACAATGTACAAAAAATGTAAAAATCCTTTTTAAAATACATAGTAAAAAAGCACTGAAGTTACATGTATGAACAAAATAAAAAAACATCAAAAAATATACCAGTCCACCAATACTAGTAAGACAAATAAGTTGTAGTAAGGTGCCTTTCAGTAAGTGAAACTGTATGGTAGGAAGGGTGGAGCTGCCACCTAAGATTTCTTCAGGAGTGGCCCTGTAGGCCTAAACAATGGACAGGCAGACTTCCCAGCCGTTAATGTCTGGGCATGATGCGATTTGGTTCCTACACAGGTGTTCCAGTATGTGCCACAGGGGAAGCAGGATGTGGACCTCCTGGCCTCAAGTTTCTCCAGGTGCAAGGGTCTGCTAGCAGAAGCAGCAGATGCTCTGGTGACTCTATGAAACCTGTGTCCTGATTGATGCCTTTCTTACAGATGATCTTTATCTGCTTCACAGGATTATGTTGGAGGGCATTTCCAAAGATTTTGATCATGTGGCTGGGCTCAGGAGGATGCAAGACTCCTGGCAGAAGTTCCAGGAGTTCTATAAAATCTTCCAGCTCTTATGTGTCATGGGTCAATATACCATACTGCTTTATGGTTGGCTTTAACGGCATGGTTATTGAAGGCCAGGTTCTGCAATATTGACATTTTCTCGTTTTTGATTTCTATAATGGTAAAGCCAAGAAGTCTGCTTCTTGCAAGGTCTGTCTTTTAGACCTGGAAGGCATACTTGACTTGGGACTCAAGACTTCCACCCTAGCAGACACTCCGTAGGACTAATCCTTTCCTACCTACAGCTGGGTCTGGACCAGTGTTTGGCTTTCAGCACCATCAAAGGTTTGTAGACGTTTATCTTGTTTTCAAAGACCCTCTGTCCAGGAAGTCTTTCGATCTCTTCCACTGCTCCTTTGCAAGTGCAGTTGCTCCAGAGCTTAGTAAGTGGGAAGCGCTGCTGACTTTTATCATCAAATCATGTGCAAGCAAAGATTTTTTTTTTCCTTGCATTTAATTGGATATTCATTGTGAAGTACTACCTCATTTACTAAGCTCTGGAGCAACTGCATGTGCAAATGGCAGTCTATTTGCCTTTACCAAATCTACTGTTTCCAGTAAGGTGGTATTCCTTGTAGCAATCACATCTGTATAAATTGGGGGGCCTGGTCTTGCAAAGAATTGTTTTGCATAGGGACACCTCCTTCCCTAAAGCTGGCCATGTATGGATTGAAATTCAGTTGGTTCAGGAGGGACCAGCCAAATTTCGATCCACGTGTGGCCATTGTGGTTGAACAGAAGTCTGTCTACCAATTGACTTCTGTTGAACCACCCTGATTTTTCGCATGATAGATGTAGGCTATACACTGCAGCGCTAATGTGTATACTTTCAAATAATTTTTAATTAATCAGAAGTACAGACTGCTTTTATCCATCAAGATATTCAATATTGAATGATACAAAAATTGTAGACAATACTCATTTTGAGGTAGCTTACATTATCTAGGATATGTACTGTCATCTGTACTGTACAGCAAAGTGACTTTTGCCATTTACAGCAATGGAAAATGAATAAGGAAACCGTTTTAACAAGCACCATTTGTCAAGGCACATTCCGCTAGTGGAGCTTTAGAGTCCACATCGGTCTCTACATTCTTGTAACATTAAACATATCCCAAATTGACTACTTGGTATGAAAAAGCCTTAGGGCATTGGTGGTTATGTGCAAGGAATTTCTCATAGGTGAAATGTATAAACTATGGGTCACCTCCAAAATATTGGGCGCTATGGTTGTCTCCCAGTTATGGTGATGGTCAGAGGAGCCAATATCAAAATTAGATCTGTGATGGCTCAGGCAGACATCCAAGCTTACCGTCTCAAGGATCAAGTTCCACCTTCCTGTCAAGGCACTCTTCTAGAGCTGTGATTACTTCTTCCTTTTTGGGGCAGCTGTCTGCTAGCTTGCAAGGCTGTCACCTGATCTACCATATTCTACTAGGTGGACTTGCAGCGTCATTTGGGGTTTGCTTCCACCATAAAGTCTTGCGGGCGGCTACTTGATTTGCAATTCATCCCCATTTTTTTCTTTAGCCGTTTGGCTGTGTTGCACAATTTGACTGCTTATGTACATCCTGAAAATAAGTTGTCCCATATTCCTTATTGGATGAGCACAAACCTTTTTTTTTTTTTTTTTTTTTACATGGTTTTTCTCAATCCTGGTTGCTGCAAAGCTGGTGTTTTTTTTGTTTGAGTGTCCAATTCTCCTGTAGATGGCCGTAAGTCTTCCTGTGTTCCTCAATGGGCTCAAAACTATTTTATGGTAAAAAAAATATTTTTTCTTTTTCATTCAACACAATTCAAGAACTGATTATTAGGATAGCCACACATATGCGTTGCTAGCAGTTATTGTATTTCAGAGTTTAGTGAAGTACATTTTGTGTTTCCAGCTATAATTTAATTGAAGTTATATTGAGTCTGATGTACCAATGAGATTTTTTTCCTTCTATCTGAAACTGATACCAAACATTTTATTTTCCATTTAGTGGAAGGGAAATAACTCATGTTTCACTGTGTTTAATGATGGCAATGCCATCCATGACCGCTAATGGTAATTTGGGGCTGTAGAATAAAATATTTTTAGTATTTTTTAACAAGTACTTTTTTGTACCTCTGTAAATGGGTTGGTTATTGTAACAAACTTTTCCTGTGATCTGCATGATTGGTTAATCATCTTGACCCCATCATGGACCATACAGATCCATTCCTGATTTTCTTTGCAGCTTGCAGCCTCAAGGCCCGCAGTCTAATTGTGCTGTGCACTTTGTGAAAACAGTCAGCACCAGAACTAAACAGGGAAGTGGCCAATAGGATGATCACACAATCAGGTGATTCCTGATCTTTTGTCCAACATCCACTGCTCCTAGTTGCAGCTGGACATGCTGTTAAAAAGCAAAGTCTAGCACATGTACAGTCATGGCCGAAATTGTTGGTACCTCAGAAATTTTTCCAGAAAATCAAGTATTTCTCACAGAAAAGTATTGCAGTAACCCATGTTTTGCTGTACACATGTTTATTCCCTTTGTGTGGATTGGAACAAAACCAAAAAAGAGGAAAAAAAGCAAATTGGACATAATGTCACACAACTCCAAAAATGGGCAGGTCAAAATTCTTGGCATCCTTAACTTAATATTTGGTTGCACACCCTTTGGAAAAAACTGAAATCAGTCACTTCCTATAACCATCAATAAGCTTTTTACACCTCTCACCCGAAATTTTGGACCACGCTTCCTTTGCAAACTGCTCCAGGTCTCTCTTATTGGAAGGGTGCCTTTTCCCAACAGCAATTTTAAGATCTCTCCACAGGTGTTCAATGGGATTTAGTCTCATTGCTGGCCACTTTAGAACTCTCCAGTGCTTTGTTGCCATCCATTTCTGGGTGCTTTTTGACGTATGTTTGGGGTCATTGTCCTGCTGTAAGACCCAAGATCTCAGACGCAAACCCAGCTTTCTGACACTGGGCTCTACAGTGCGACCCAAAATCCTTTGGTAATCCTCAGATTTCATGATGCCTTGCACACATTCAAGGCACCCAGTGCCAGAGGCAGCAAAACAACCCCAAAACATCATTGAACCTCCACCATATTTCACTGTAGGTACTGTTATTTTCTTTGTAGGCCTCATTCCGTTTTCGGTAAACAGTAGAATGATGTGCTTTACCAAAAAGCTCCATCTTTGTCTCATCTGTCCACAAGATGTTTTTCCTAGAAGGATTTTGGCTTATACTCAAGTACATTTTGGCAAACTGTAGTCTTGCTTTTTTATGTCTGTGTCCGCATTGGGGTCCTCCTGGGTCTCCTGCCATAGCGTTTCATTTCATTTAAATGTCGACGGATAGTTTGCGCTGACACTGATGCTCACTGAGCCTGCAGGACAGCTTGAATTTCTTTGGAACTTGTTTGGGGCTGCTTATCCACCATCCGGACTATCCTGCAATGCAACCTTTCATCAATTTTTCTCTTCCGTCCACGCCCAGAGAGATTAGCTACAGTGCCATGGGTTGCAAACTTCTTGATAATGTTGCGCCCTGTGGACAAAGGCAAATTTTAGATCTCTGGAGATGGACTTGTAACCTTGAGATTGTTATTTTTCCACAATTTTGGTTCTCAAGTCCTCAGACAGTTCACTTCTCTTTCTGTTGTCCATGCTTAGTGTGGCACACAGACACACAATGCAAAGACTAAGTGAACTTCTCTCCTTTTTATCTGCTTTCAGGTGTGATTTTTATATTGCCCACACCTGTTACTTGCCCCAGGTGAGCTTAAGGCTGGGTTCACACTAGTGCGACACGACAGCCGTCCTACTTTGGATCCGACTTTGCCCTGCGACATGAAGCCGACATATGTCCGACTTTCAATGAACGGGGATCCGACTTGGATCCCCGCCAATAGCAGGCACGGTTTGGTATGAATCTTGAGGGGGAACTCCAGGCCAAATTTTAAATAAAAAAATGGCATGGGTTCCCCCTTCAGGAGCATACCAGGCTCTTGGGTCTGGTCTGGATTTGAAGGGGAACCCCTACGCCGAAAAAACAGCGTGGGGGTCCCCCCCAAGGACCAAACCAGACCCTTATCCGAGCACGCAACCTGGCAGGCTGCAGGGGAAGAGGGGGGGCGAGAGAATGGCCCCCTCCCTCCTGAAACGTACCAGGCCGCATGCCCTCAACATGGTGGGGTTTGGTGCTCTGGGGCAGGGGGGCGACCTGCGGCCCCCCCACCCCAAAGCACCCTGCCCCCATGTTGATGACAGGGCCTCTTCCCGACAACCCTGGCCGTTGGTTGTCGGGGTCTGCGGGCGGGGGGCTTATCGGAATCCTTTAAGGGGGCCCCCAGATCCCGGCCCCCCACCCTATGTGAATGAATATGGGGTACATCGTACCCCTACCCATTCACCTGGTGGAAAAAAATGTCAAACACACACAGCTTTTTAAATTAATTTATTGCACAGCTCCTGGGGTCTCCGCGCTCTCCGGTTCTTTCTTCTGCCGGGCCCCCGCTATCTTCTTCCAGCTCTTTTGCTAGCGGGGCCCGGTCTTCTCCGTCGCCTTCTTCTTCTCCCGCTCTCCGGTTCTTCTCCCGCTCTCCGGTTCTTCCTTCCGCCGGACCTCCGCTATCTTCTTCCAGCTCTTTTGCTAGCGGAGAGGCCCGGTCTTCCCGTCGTCTCGTCCGGCTCTCCGTTGTCCTTCTGCCGGCCCCTCCACTATCTTCTTCCAGCTCTTTTGTTAGTGGAGGGGCCGGTCTTCCCATCGCCGTCTTTTTCTCTCTTCTCCTCCTCGATGTTGACACGTCGCTTCCTCCCGCTGTAATGCTGGCTGTTCGCTCCGCTCCGAATTATTATAGGCTTCTCATGACGTCACAGTCGCATGCTTCGGGTGGCCCCGTAGCATGTGACTGTGACGTCATGGGAGCATGTGACTGACGTCATGAGAAGCCTATATTCGGAGCGGAGCGAACAGCCAGTATTACATCGGGAGGAAGCGACGAGTCAACATCGAGGAGGAGAAGAGAGAAGAAGACGGCGACGGGAAGACCGGCCCCTCCACTAGCAAAAGAGCTGGAAGAAGATAGTGGAGGGGCCGGCAGAAGGACAACGGAGAGCCGGACGAGACGACGGGAAGACCGGGCCTCCGCTAGCAAAAGAGCTGGAAGAAGATAGCGGAGGCCCGGCAGAAGAAAGAACCGGAGAGCGCGGAGACCCCTGGAGCTGTGCAATAAATTAATTTAAAAAGCTGTGTTGTGTTTTTATTGCCATTTTTTTTCCACCAGGTGAATGGGTAGGGGGTACAATGTACCCCCTACTCATTCACATAGGGTGGGGGGCCGGGATCTGGGGGCCCCTTTATTAAAGGGGGCTCCCGGATTCCGATAAGCCCCCCGCAGACCCCAACAACCAACGGCCAGGGTTGTCGGGAAGAGGCCCTGTCCTCATAAACATGGGGGCAGGGTGCTTTGGGGTGGGGGGCCACAGGTCGCCCCCCTGCCCCAGAGCACCAAACCCCCCATGTTGAGGGCATGCGGCCTGGTACGGTTCAGGAGGGAGGGGGGCCCGCTCTCTCGTCCCTCCCTCTTCCCCTGCGGCCTGCCAGGTTGCATGCTCGGATAAGGGTCTGGTTTGGACTTTGGGGGGGCCCCCACACAGTTTTTTCGGCGTAGGGGTTCCCCTTCAAATCCAGACCCAAGGGCCTGGTATGCTCCCGAAGGGGGAACCCATGCCGGTTTTTTATTTAAAATTTGGCCTGGAGTTCCCCCTCAAGAGCAGCACAGCACAAGTCAAATGCCAAAGTCGGATCATGCAAGACTGCGGTCTGACTTTGATCCGACTTCAATGATAGTCAATGGGCGGAAGTCGGACCAAAGTAGTACAGGGAGCATTTTCAAAGTCGGACCGACGTGTCGGACCAGTTAAGACGGCTCCCATAGGGAAACATTGATTTTCACACGTCATGCGACATGAGCGTTTGTCGCCCCAGTGTGAACCCGGCCTTAAGGAGCATCACATGCTTGAAACAATCTTACTTATCCACAATTTTGAAAGGCTGCCAAGAATTTTGACCAGCCCATTTTTGGAGTTTTGTGTGACATTATGTCCATTTTTTTTCCTTCCTTTTTTTGTTTTGTTCCAATACACACAAAGGGAATAAACGTGTATAGCAAAACATGTTATTGCAATACTTTTCTGTGAGAAATACTTGATTTTCTGGAAAAATTTCTGAGGTGCCAACAATTTCGGCCATGACTGTATGTGACTTTTTAATTGTCTTTTCTATTTTAAACAAGTCCAGCCTGAGATTTTTAGGCTGGGCTTCTCCTCTGGGTCACAGGAGTGCAATTCATTTTGCACTCCTGTGACCTGTTTTCAGCGTAGAGCGGTCTGAAGTCCGCTCTCCGCTGACGTCACTGCCATCAGTCGGGGCAGCGCGTCATCACGACTTCCAAGTCGGGATCCGCCAACTGCCCTGATTGATGGCAGTCTCAGCAGCTCAGCGAGACTGAGACAGCCTCTCCCCGCCCCTCCACTGCTCGGCACGCCAATGAGCGCTGAGAAGTAGAGCAGAAGCCATGCTGACTGATAGTCAGCATGGCTCGGGGAGGAGTGAGAACCAAGCCATCGGCGGTATTCAGTGGCTCGTTTCTCAGTGCACAGATGCCGGGAGACAGCTGCAGCATTAGCTTGATGCTCCATCCACCGAGGTAAGTATAAATAGCAACAAAAAAAAACATACTTCACTTTTAAAGTACATACACTGCAACAAGTGCTCACACAAGCAAATCTATTATAACAAACCTAATGCCATCTGATCAGAACTCTTAAATAGCATTATGTAATAAGTTATATAATCGCAAGCTAGTCTGTGTAACCAAAAATGTATTTTCTTAATGTTCTTGTGTTTCGTTTCAGAGAAGTGTGTCAGAAAATTGCTTAGTTGCCATGGATTTCTCTGGGCAGACGGGGAGGGTTATTGAAAATCCTTTAGAAGCACAAAGTGCTGCAGTCGAAGAAGGTCACGCATGGAGGGTAAATGTCGCCCTGCATCATTGTGCTATGAATTTCAAGACTGGAAAACTAATATTTGAAGTACAAAAACAATTGCAAAAGAGCAAGCCAGCAGTTAACTGCCGTAGTATATTTAAGAAGTCAGCATGTTTCCTTTCTTCTCACTACTTTAAAGCATTCTTGCAGCTTTGGCTCATATTATCATTGCTGGTAACTGGTTGCAGCCAATTGTCTTGGGCCAATAAATTATGATTTTGTCCAAAACCACCAGAGGAGAAAAGATCAATTATAACAAATTATTTACTCTTTTGCAGTTGAGATGACACCTTGTATATTGGGTAAATGTCATTCACATAGCTCAAAAAATAGAACTAAAGGTAAAAAAAAAAAAAAAAAAATTTTTTTTTTGGATAGAGTGAAGAGGAATTATAACACCTGTCAGTTTTTTATGGTCTGTGCCCCCGTTAAGGTGATTCACCCTTTAATATTTGTCCTGTTTACCATTATCATTGAAAGTAAAAAAAAAAAAAAAAATTTGGGGTTGTCCCCAGAAAAGTAATAGACAAGAAATTTTCCAAAGGGGACACTAGTTCTGGTGACCTGTGGGTCCCTAAGGAATTCCTTTTGTGTCGATTTCCTCACTTCCTGTTCGGTTATGGAAAGGAAGGAAAATCTCCACAATGGCACACAGGTGGTGAAGAAAAAAAAATCTGACAGGTTATAACCCTTCTTACTTTATCCAAAATGGGCAAAAAAAGCGTTGCCTATAGTTCTACTTTAAATTGTAATTGCTCTTTTCTAAAAACTCCAAAAACCAATGTTTTCCTCTGCTATGCAGAAGAGATGGGAGTTCATATTTATAATATTTAACCCAGTCTGTATCCTGCTGACAGATCTCATGTATGAACTAATTTTGAACGTGGTCTGTAATAACAAAGAGTTAAAGATCTAGGAGTAGGGCTCTGCATTCTGTTGATATGGGGGAACTTGGTGTGTTCCTTTTTGTCAGTGGGGACTGACTGAACAATTTGAACTGAAGGAATGATGAAACTCAGAGTAGCTTTCAGTCTGCCTGAAGCCTACGCTGAACAAACACCTAGAAAGGTAAGAAATATAAAAAATACATTTTAGTTATTCTGCGTAGATGGGAATATATAGTGTTTTTTTGTTTTTGTTTTTTCTTTCCAGATTTGACTGCAAAAGTGGAAAAACACTTTAAAGCTGATATCCGAGTGATCTTTTTTCAATTTTACAAGAAGGTCCACCCTGATTATCTAATTCTTCTAATCCTCTAACTTGCATCAGCCAATTTTTAGATTCAGAAATTCATTGTAATCTGTGCTACATATGGTTAGCACTGGTCTTTCAGGTGCTAATCAAGTGACTTGACTTATGTGAACAGAACACAGGGTTCTGTCATTGAATGAATCATAGATTGTCAGTCCTTCCTGCAGTGGTGTCGCACACCCTTTGCTGACTCACAGGGTGCTGAATGGAGACCTGTAGCTCTAAGTCAGCGGGGCGTGTGGATCCACTAGAGAGACTGTCATACAAAGCACACAGGTTTGGCTCTGTACCCTGCTATCTCAATGTGAAAAACAAATGGTCAATGTATAAATCTTCTTGCAAATTGTGAAAAAATAGGTGCAAAATGAATAGGCAGCAAATGATCACAAATAGTCCTGCAGATGTCACAAGCTCAGATGGATTATAGTCAAATGATCCACTCACCATTAGTAGAAGGTGCTTACTTCCAAGGACAAGAATGATGAGTTCAGATAAACACAAAATCCAAATAAAAATGACTTACTGGAAACTAGTAGAGTGAGGTTCAAATGCACGGGAGAACAAATGAGAAGTTACTTGCCAGGTCTAGCCCGTTGGCTAGACTTACAAAGCACAGGATGGTAGAAGCAGGCACTCAGTATCAACTTCCACGAGCGCTGCTGAATAGCGTGCGCTCCACAAGAAGCAGGAAATGGTGTCAATGGTTTGGCCGTAAACCGGACACCATTTCCTGCTTCTTGTGGAGCGCACGCTATTCAGCGGCGCTCGTGGAAGTTGATACTGAGTGCCTGCTTCTACCATCCTGTGCTTTGTAAGTCTAGCCAACGGGCTAGACCTGGCAAGTAACTTCTCATTTGTTCTCCCGTGCATTTGAACCTCACTCTACTAGTTTCCAGTAAGTCATTTTTATTTGGATTTTGTGTTTATCTGAACTCATCATTCTTGTCCTTGGAAGTAAGCACCTTCTACTAATGGTGAGTGGATCGTTTGACTATAATCCATCTGAGCTTGTGACATCTGCAGGACTATTTGTGATCATTTGCTGCCTATTCATGTTGCACCTATTTTTTCACAATTTGCAAGAAGATTTATACATTGACTATTTGTTTTTCACATTGAGATTATTGGACATTCCCTGTTTTTTTCTTGTGTGTTTTTTGCTAGCGCTATAGTTAAATTCACGTTTTCACATTATTCAAGTTTTAGCACTTGCTGTTTAGCTGCTGCACATTTATTTCACACATTCATTTATATAATTTATTCCAGCGCCTTTTTTGTGTGTTTTATATTTTTCTGTACCCTGCTGCCCAGCCACATGACTTAAGCTGCTGCAAATTTTTCTACATGCAAGTAGAATGGCCTCTAACCTATTAGTTGCAGCACTTGGATTACTTTTTTCTCATTCATTCAGAGACAATTTGGTTATACTGCTGCCTACAGGAAGATTTGAACACTGGCAAGCAAAAGCCATTGACAAACTAGGTATGACCGCTCCCACTCCCAGCATGCTTCGTTTTTTGCTGGTTTCCAGACTGGACCTCTTTTCTCTGCTGAGAAGTTACTTGATTTACTAGCCATTTCTGAAGTCAGGACTGCTACCACATGCTGCTGAGCCTGTCAGTTTTTTCAGCCATCGTGTTTGGCAGATCCTCAATCTCTTTTGTAGGACATACCCTGCCACTGCTCCTATCTGCAAGAGATGCCCAGTTTTACCCTTGGTCCTTTTTTGAAAGCCTACAATGACCTAGCCCCCCATGGCCATTTACACCCCTCCTTCCAGAAGCTAGTTTGCGAGTTCTCTGGTTTTTACCAGGTGTGTGATGTCCCTGTTGGGCAGTACAATAGTTCAGATCCCAAAGGGAGTTGTACTGCTGCATCAGGCCCCTCCACAATCCACCAATGGTTCTAGGCCAGCCTACAGTATTGCTCCCTGCTTGAGTCCATACACTACTTGGAGTCTCCCCTTGTGCTGTCAAATGTATTCCCTCAACCCCCCCACCTTGTTCAGGGAGAAGTTTGCAGCTATACTGGATTTTATGGACTAAATTGCAAATATGAATGCTGACTTGGAACACAGAGGCTGTAGGTGTACTTCTATGCCCCCCCCCCCCTCCAGAAAGAAAGCTGTTCCACATACCTGCAACTGTAGCATCCTCCTGAGCCTTCTGTGGAGGCATCATTTGATAAGTCACACTAATCATTAGAGCATTTATTTTCAGGGGTGGCAGGCTGCTGCCATAGCTCCCAGGGTTAAAAAAAAAAACAACCATGATAGTTAAAAATAAAACATGCTGCATCTTCTACCAGTGCTGTTACTGGCCTGGGATCACTGAGAGGCTCCTAGACGATCAAAACTTTGATTGCTCTTCTTACGTATATTTCTTTATGGAGACTGCAAGATTCCCCAAATTCACTCCTCACAACCATTTGTGAAGACCAATACCAATCTGGAAATATCCCGCCTTAACATACATGTTGAGAACGTATTGGTGTTTAAGGCTTCCCATTTGAAGAATGTTTAGAAACCTTTTTTCAAATCCTTGTTTTCTCCAGTAGGCCCAGTTTTGTGACTTCCCATAGCCAATAATGCAAGTCTGTCAAAACATAAGGGAATGGATCCAGCTAAAATGCTTACTGATCCTTTATTTGTAGAGTACTTGGAGTTTATGCTTTCAGCACTACACTCTCTTGTGTGGACAGGTTAGTCAACATTTTCCATCTTTCCTTTAAGTGGTTGTAAAGGCTAAAGTTGAGTGCATTTAGGTATAACAAAAAAACCCTACATGATCAGCTCTTACCCCTCCAAATAACTCGGCCTGATCATGATCCAGCACTGTGCATGAAAGTAGCAGTTGGCTTCTGCTTCTGTCAATCAAATTCTATGTTCTGTCTTCATGGGGCAAGTCATTTAGAACCTTGGACAAATCAATTTATTTGGCAGAAGACCAGGTTGTCCCTGGTCTAATGGTTTAGGAAGTTGGTTGTGTAATTGGGGAATTCCGTTCATTTCCATATTCTGTAACATCCTTGTGACAGTCCTGGGCATCGGGTTAATGGGAGAAACTTGGTAGTCTGAATCTCTTGATTAACATCCTGAAACTTTGGGTGATTTGGCAATTTCTCAAGTCTCTCAATCCAGATTGTCTAACACCACCACCGCAGTAGTATACAACTGTCAAGAAGGAATCAAGTCTTGGCGAGACAGGTAGTTTGGATCCTGTCCTGGGCATAGCTTCATGGTCTGTTTTTCTACCAAAGCGTAGATCATTTTTAGGTTGACTTCCCGAGACCACAAAGTATGGACCCAGGGGACAGGTTCCTACATGCAGAAATGTGCCAGGATCTTTGTTACAGGTAGGGGAGGCTGAATGTGTGAACCTTTCTGCCCCCCGGGTTTAACAAACTGCACAGGCTTTGTCTCCCAAGTAATTCCTTATACAGGAATCCTCTAGCGTAAGCAGTGGATGCTTTTTGGATTGAACCTGAGCTATGCCTTTCTCCCCTAAAACTTCATCCTTGTCTGCTTCACAGGATTGAGATAGCAGGCCTTCCAGCGATTCCCATTGCTTTAGACAGACTGGCCCACGTGAATGTGGTACACTGATGTAGTAGGACTTCTGGCAGATGCACTGTGGGCTTTGCCAAATCCTTTAGGATCTTCCATCCCAAGGATTGTTTTGCCATACGTACACTCTGGCTTTAAGGGCATAGTTTTTTGCATGGCTTTGGTAAATCTTAAGGAAATCAGACAACAAAAGTTGTATAGTGTGTATGGGGTCTTAACAAAGTGGTGCTTTTTGCAGTCCTCGCCTTGTGGGGTGTCCAAAAAGGTGGTCTTATACTGCAAGGAATTCTTTATGGCTTTGCATATGGGGGAGGTGGTGTTGGGGTCCAGGACTTCTTGCCTAACGTAGTTTTTTGCCTTTGACCACAACCAGGACATTGTTCTTCCAACCGCCTATGCAGCTCTTATTGAGCAGAAAGTCTCCATTGTCTGGATGTGGTCCAGACACTGAGGGTTAATCTGTCACTGCTTCAAGAAGATGGTTCTCTTTTTGTATTTCGGGTGGACCCCATAATGGTACCCCAGCTTCTTGGACTACAGAATTAAATGACTCGCCTAGCCACACATTGCCACCATCCCTTGAATAGTATATAGAATAAACCTCAAATATTGTGGGATTTTGTAGGCAATCAAAGAAAAGATATTTTTATAAAATCATATATTATATCAAATTCCATTAAACAAGTCCCACATGGGACATAAAAAATATTGCAACATTGTAATATCCATTAACACAAATCTCTACTGAACATAAAGCGGTAGACCCAATCTACTTTCTGTTCCTTTCATAAGTAAATATGCAGAGGAATATAGTAGAGGGTATATCCACAAATGAGGAGAATACTAGAACTAGATGTCGATTTTAAGAATTGTGGAGTGATGGCTCAAGACGAATTGTGTGCTATCGAAGCCCAATATCGCGTTGCAGTTGCTTCAGAAAACACTGAAGTGTCCAAGTATGACACTTATACTATGCCTTGGGTGGATGAAGGAGTTAAGGCCAGCCCAATACATCACTAAACTGGACTTTACCAAGAGTCTTTGCTAGCACCCCTTGGTAAAGAAAAAGGCAGGGAGAATACTGCATTTACTACTGAGAGCCAGTTCCAGTACAAATGCATGTCATTTGGGTTGTGCACCCCACCACCTTTTCAAAAGCCTTGCTATGCCCCTCCCCCCTTGATTTGTCTACCTTGAGAACATCCTTGGCAGCATAAGTTATATGGTAATCTTTTTTTGTTTTTTTGGGTTTTTTTTGTTTGTTTTTTTTATTGAGTTTCAAGACATACAGACATACAGAAAAAGAAAAAAAAACAGTAGTCCCAGACAATCTGGGCACACTCAGGTATTACCCATACATCAATTTGCACAAATACAAAGGAGTATACAAAAATTAAAATTTTAAGTGCAGTATTTGAACACAAGGCACAAAAGGGGGGAAAAAAAAGAGCAGGCATATTGTCACTGAGGCAGATCAACAAGGGAAAATAAAAACTCAAACACTTGAAATCTTCAGGGCACCGCCTCGTAGTGTCTGACCAGGATAAATAATCTGCGTTGAGAGTCAACGGGCTAGCCAGCCATTTACCCCAGATCTTATGTAACGTTTTATTCCACTTCCGGAGCTCAAAACTGAGTTTATAAAGCGGGATAGCATCGTCTATAAGTTTCAGCCAAAGGGACTTCAGAGAGGACTGTGCTCCCTTCCAGGATAATAGGATGGCTTTCTTAACATAAAAATAGAGTATGCGTAGCAATCTCTTGGCATGGGTGGAAATATGTAAGTCCCCAAAAATGCAGAGAAGGCAGTTATTGGGATGAATGTTTGGGAGGCCTAACGCTGAGGAGACAAAGGCACCCGCTTCCTCCCAGAAATCTCGAACTATCGGGCACAACCAAAAACAATGTAGGAAGTCTGCTTCCTGGCCACAGCCACGAAAACAGCTAGCCGAGGGCACGAGTCCCATTTTATATAGTCTAGCTGGGGTAAGGCGAGTCTGATGGAATACTTTAATCTGTATAATTCAGTCTCGGGAGGCAATGACAGAGGTTTGAAATGTATCCCTAAACTCTGACCAGTCCTCATCGTCCAGTGAAATATCTAGGGAAGTCCATTTCACCTGGGCCCTGCAAAACCTAGGGTTAATGCCAGTCATCAGGGCAGCATATTATGTAGAAATCAACTTAGTGGCGTCTGGTTGTCTGAGCAGCTTTTCTAGAGGGGGCAGATCTGTAGGATCATCCAGAGAGCCAAACTGGGCTTGGATAGCATGCCTAAGTTGGTAATAGTAAAACAGGTAGGACCTCGGCAGGTCAAAGTCTAAACTCTACTACAGGTGGCATAAATATTTAACCCCCATTGAATACCAACGATTGAGATCTGGGATAGAGTACAATTCTTGTAAATTGGGGTTAAACCACAGGGGGTTGTTGGGAGATTTCAGCCAAGTATGTTTGGAGACCTTAACTATGTAACGAAAGACTGAAAGGGTATTGGTTATGACTGAGGTACCAGGGTGGTCAGGAGCCCGTCCCCTATAAATAACATTATGCAAGGTTTCCATGGAAGATACAGTGGCTCCCTCCGTGGAGGTACAAGCGTTAGCTGGGACTGGGCACAACTAGTCATGGATATGCACCAACTGAGATGCTAGGTAATATAAATGAAAGTTAGGAAACGCCAACCCTGCCAGATGTGCTGGCAGCCTCAGCGTTTCAAGGACCACTTTAGGGGAGCCTCCCTTCCTCAAAGTAGTACATAGCGAGTCTATACGTTTAAATATTTAGGTATTTTGCAAGGGGAGTTAGTAAGGATATAGAGGAATCTAGGCAGATACATCATCTTAAGGACATTGGCCCTCCCCATGAGGTCTAGAGGCAGGTCCATCCACAACTTGGTCTGTTCTTGAAGGCGGGTCAACAAAGGTTCTAAATTATTAGCAATATAGGAAGACAAGGGGGTCTGCACCTGGTACCCCAAGATATCTAAAGGAAGACACCACCTGTAACTTGGAATCAGGGTGAATCTGAGGAGGCACAGACACATCCAATGGGAAGAGACTAGACTTCTCCCAATTTACCCGAAAACCAGAAAAGTCTCCAAACATATTAATCTCTCTCAACAGGGCCTGGAGTGATTCACTAGTGTCAGCCAAATACACCAAGGTGTCATCGGCGTAAAGAGATTCAAAGCTCTACATTTGCGATCGGGAGACCTTTAATGAAGAGGGAGGAACGAATGCAGACAGCAAGCGATTCCATGAGGGGGGACAGCGGGCACCCCTGTCGTGTCCCCCTAATAATTGGGAATGAGTCAGTAATATTAGAATTAACCCTTACTCTAGCTGCTGGGGAAGTGTAAAGGAGCTTGATTCAAGTTAATATCCAACCTGGACATGGTGTGGAAAGAGTCCGAATGGCAGAAAAATTGGCGCGCATCCGGATGTTTCCACCGCCTGTAAGGCCATGAACCTGGATCCAGTCCAGGAAGGAGGGGAAAGATCTGCCCCACCCCCCAATCGGTCTATCACCGGGTCTAGGACAGCATTAATGTCCCCTACATAAAGTAGGGGGCCAGGGGGTCTGGTCAGCAGATGAAAAGACAACTTGGAAAGCAGGTCCACTGAAAATGGGGGTGGGATGTAAACATTCACTAAAGTAAAGGTTACAGTGGAAATTTGTATGGTAAGGACAATATACCTCCGTCAGGGTCTGTTTTAACCTGAACCGTCTCAGCTGGAAGAGATTTGGCCAAGAGGATAGATACCCCTCTGGAATAGTTAGTATGAGTAGCATGATATGAAGCCGACAGCCAGGGGCGTTTCAGGGCCCTCGTTTTAGAGCCCGTGAGGTGAGTCTTCTGGAGACAAATGAGGACACGTTTTGTTTTTTTTCAGAACGGAGAAGACCAGTGACCTTTTCTGGGGTGCATTCAAACCCCTAGTGTTCCAAGACTATCCTCAGGGGCTTTGCCATGGTAAAATACATAGTAATAAAGAAGCACACAGTAACATAACAGTAAATACAGAAATGACTAGATAGGCCGCACTACCCGAAGCACATACAGGCATAAAACAAAAAATGCCTGGATCTGCCATCAGAGAAGTTTGGGCCAGCAGTGCAATATTGAAAACAGTAGTATCCTGCCACAGGCAGCAACCTGAGAAGCCATTATACAGGGGGAAAAATATAAACCTGAGGTGAAAAAGGAAAAAAAACACCAAGAAAGTACCCAAAAACTCCCGTCCCCCCCCCCCCCCTCCCAACCAACCCAAACATAGCGAGCCTTGGATCCCTAACCAAAAAAAACCTGTCTCAGCAAAAAGGCTGTGTAGGTCAAAAACTGGAGGGTGGTGTAAAATCTGGTGAGGCTCTCAACCGGTGGTAGCAAAAAGAGCAATAATAAACCTGTCCTGATGAACAATGAATGGTCCCCACGGCCGGGGGGATGGAAGGATCTGTAGGCCTCTTCTACAGAAAGGATAAAATACATCTTGGTCGAAGGGTAATGTTCGGGTAGGAGGGCCTATGGGGGATAGTCAGCAAAGCAGTGTTCAACTTCAGGGGTATTAGGCAGTACCCAGCAAGTAAAAAATAAAAATCTAAATAAAACTATATAAGTCGGCCAGGAGGATGGGGAGGTCAGTATATTGTATAATAGGGGCAGGAAAAAAAGTGTTTTCTCTTTTTGTCCACAAAATATGAGGGAGTAGGATCAATATGGCTAGTAAACAGTGTCTGAGGGCCAATAACGGCATCAGTTACCTCTGCGTCTAGGAGCAACACCGTAACTGTCATTCAGCCAGGCCATGGCTTCTTTAGGGCTGGTGTAGAAGTAGGCCTTACCATCGTGGATGATTCGTAGTTTAGCAGGAAAAAGCATGGCATATGGATAGCCCTTACGTGCGCAGGCGAGACTTCACTGCAGAGAAGAATACACGCTGGCGTTGAACCTCAGCAGAAAAGTCCGGATAGACAGAGATGGTGTTACCATTATATTTGAGTGGGCCTTTTTCCCTTGCCAGGCGCAGGATAGCAACTTTATCCTGAAAGTTGAGGATGCAGGCAATAATGGAGCGTGGGGGGCCACCTTCAGGAAGGGGGCGAGGGGGGGTAGTGTGTGCACGTTCTATGACATGACAGAATGAGGGTGCGTCTTTGTCAAAAATTGTCCCGTAACCAGGAAAAGGAACTTTTCAGGGTGGGGGCCTTCTGCACGTTCTGGGAACCCCACAAACCTGAGGTTGTTCCTTCGAGAACGATTTTCCAAATCGTTGATTTTGGCGCAGAGTGCCGCCATTTCGCTTGTGGCATCACGCATGGCAACAGACAAGGGATTTACAGTATCTTCCAGTGTACCAATGCGTTCTTCCGCCTCTCCGCTTCTGGCACAGAGGTTCTGGACATCTTGTTTTAGTAAAGTCCATACGGGTAGAGGCAATCTGAGTGGAAAGGGAGGCCTTACAATCCTGTATAGCCAGCATAATGGAGGATTGAGCAGGTTCAGCAGGGGGAGAATCTGCGGCCTGATTACTGACATAAGATGGCAGGGAGTCCTGGGATAGCTGTGGGTCTGAAAGATGGCAGGAATAGATGCACTCACCCCCAAAGCAGAGCACTGACCAGCAGAAGAAGTGTGCAGCGTGTCGGCGTTCCCTGCATGTGTCGCGGCGCCATCTTGCCTCCTGAACCGCGCTAACTGCTCCGCCGTGGATGGGGGCAGAGGTGACCCGTATTTCACCATCTCAGCCAGCCTGCTCGATGCCCACCGCCGTAGGGAACAAATCGTTACCTTTGGCGAGGAGATAGGACCCAGGAAAAGGTAAGGATTGTGGTTGAGAGCTGGAGCAGTGTGTCTATGCGACTGCTCTCTAAACCATCCAGCCACGCCCCCCTTATATGGTAATCCTGATTAAATTTCAATTGGGTTTGGGCAAGGTACCTGGGGGGGTATGTTGTGCGTAGAGGTGTGGTGAAGCACCAGTTGCACAAATATGCCCAATAATGCTATGACCTGCTTTTTCCTTAAGGGGCAGCATCTACTTTAACCACTTCCCACCCGCAGTATGTCATATGACGTCCTTGACTTTCAGTGTGGATTTCTGAATGATGCCAGTAGATTTCTTTCTCTTGATGGACACAGCACTTCCATTCTTGACCTGAGGGTTATATCTCCACCTTCAGGAGTAGGACTAGGCAGAAAAAAACAAGCACAGCACCGCCAAGGGGGGGGGGAGGAAGTTCTTACTGGTCGTAACCCCCCCACTCTGCTACAGGCAGCTGTTTTTTTTCTGCCTAGTCTGGAGAAGGACCTGGCTCCCTGCTGGAACCTGTGGTTTCTTTGCTTTTCATAGATCCTGGTAGTCTCCCCAGGCTGGCCACCGAGCACGCGCAGACCTGAGCTCCGCACTGGGTTGGACCGCAACGAGCCCAATCCTGGGCCGGGGTGGGCGGTGGGCTAGTAACTCACAGGGACACATATGACCAGGCACCGGACGTCTGGGTCAGTGTCACCGTGGCTGACAGTCACTCTGTTTAGGCGGAGGGTGGATCGGTCTTGGGAGTGTGATCCACAATCTCTGCTGGATGGGCAAGTACATGCTCCACCGGTCCGGCCATGGTTTGGAGCAGCTGGGTACTCCCTGGGGTGTTCTGGGGAATCTCCACATCTCCCTCCCCCCCTGTTGTGCTTCCTGACAGCCGTCCCTGTCAGTTTCTGGGTGCCACTAGGTGGACTTTTTGGCCCCTACCTGACCTTTGTGGGGTCCCTTCCAGGCAGTCTCTGTGCTCTCAAGGTGTGGGATGTGTGGCTGGCGTTGTTCTCAGCGTGTAGCAGCCGCCATTTTGCCTTGGTCTTTGGGCACTGCTGGCTTTGGGCTCTGTCTGCAGAAGTGCGGCCGGCGGCCATTTTTTTGTAGCCTCGTGGGGAGATTCTGCTTGCCCTCTAGCGCTGGATGTTACGCCTGGAACAAGCGCGGATCTCCTTGTGGCTTATCCCCTCTGCCGGAGGACGGACAGCACTGCTCCTCTGAGGTTTGTGTTGGGGTGGTGAGTCCTTCTGGGGTTCCCCCAGCTGGGAGGGTGGATTCCTTTCTCTTGCTGGTGGGCGCATGCATTACGGTGGTGTGCGATAGTTTAAAAATTGAGGATCCGGCCGGGGCATCTGAAGAGGTGTCCGTCCCCTTTCGGTCTCATAAGCCAGTCCGCACCGCTAAGGTGTTTCCTTACCTGTCTTATTTCAAGGATTGGGAATGCCCGCAGCGGTCCTTTTTCAGTCCCAAGGTGTTTTTCGGTGCGTTACCCCTTTGAGCAGAGTCTGCTAAAGAAATGCGCTTCCCCGCCTGTCGTTGATCCTCCGGTATCTCTAGGTTGAACAAGGCGACCATGATTCCAGTGGAGGGGTCCCCTTCTTTTAAAGACCCTGCTGACAAAGGCCAAGGCGTTAGCTCGGTCTATGTTTTTACGATGACTGGTTAAGCCCTTCGTCCAGTGTTGGCCACGGCTCTGGTGTCGCAGACGCTTAATGAGTGGGCTAAGCTATTACACCGCGAGTTGGATAATGAGCAAGTTTCTCCGATCTGTGTGGAACTGGCAGACCAGTTAGTGCAAGGGCTCAAGTATTTTTGTGATGCGGCCTTGGACACGGCCGTTACTTTCTAAAATCTCTGTTGGCCGTGGTTCTTCGCCAGTTGCTTTGGCTTAAGTGCTGGTCGGCGGACCAAACGTCTAAGAAGGCTCTGGTGGATTTGCCTTTCCAGGGTGGGCGGCTATTTGGAGCCACTCTGGATGACATTATAAAGGATATTACTGGGGGGGGGAGTACCTTTCTCTCCATGGTGTGGTTGCCGCTGTCCCGCAAGTGGTGATCTCTACTTTTTTGCATGCGGGTTCTGGGCCTCATGGCATCCACCTTCGAGGCGGTCCCGTATGCCCAGTTTCCCACTCGGGTCGTGCAGAGGGAGATCTTATCCAAATGGGACAATCCCCGGCATCTCTGGTTTGTCAGATCCACGTGAGCCGTCTGACCAGGGCCTCGCTCCTTTGGCTACGGTCTCCGGCTGAACATCGGAAGAGTCTTGTCTATTGATCAACGTTCTGGCGTTTGAGTGCGATTAAGTTATGCCTCTCCATTTGGACGCAGCTGCTTCGCGCAGTCGTCTGTTCAGGATCCAGTCGGACAATGCCACGGCGGTGGCTTGCATCAACCAGGGGGGGACGAGGAGCTCAGCAGTGGCGCTGGAGGTCTCTCACATTCTGCGGTGGGCAGAACTTCACATCCCGGCTCTCTCCGCTGTCTACATTCCAGGCATAGAAAACTGGCAAGTGGCCTACCTCGGCCATCAGTTGCTGGATCAGGAGTAGTCAATGCAGCCTGCGGTGGGGCACACCAGACATGGATCTTCTGGCCTCCCATCTCAATCAGAAGGTGCAAAGATTCATGGCCAAAACAAGGGATCCCTTGGCAGATGCGTCAGACGTGCTGGTGGCATTATCGGCTCATTTATGCCTTTCCTCCCTCGTCTGCTGCGCAGGGTAGAGGCTGGGGGTATACCAGTTATTCTAATCGCTCCAGATTGGCCTCGGCGTCCATGGTACGCCAACGTGGTACAGATGGTGTCAGACGCCCCCTGGCGACTGCCGGTGTGGGAGTACCTCCGGTCTCGGGGACAGATATTCCACCCTGCTTTACAGTGTCTGGCTTTGATGGCCTAGCTATCGAAAGCCAGGTGCTGAGACGGGGTTGCTGGTTTCTGTGATTTCCACTATGTTGAAGGCGCACAAGTCCACTTCACGGAGGATTTATCATCGCACCTGGAAGGTTTGCATCTTTGTGCGAGCTGGTGGGGGTGGCATCTGCGCTCCTATTCGGTATCTAAGATCCTTGTGTTCCTGCATCGTGGGGTTGATCAGAAGCTGGCTTTGAGCACTATCCAGGGGCAAATATCGGCTCTGGCTATTTTCTCAGCGGCCGTTGGCTGCTCACTCGTTGGTGCGTACCCTTTGTTCAAGGGGTTCGGCGTGTGGCTCCCCTGGGATGCTCGCCACTGTCTCCATGAGATCTAAACCTGGTGCTCTCAGTACGTCAAAAGCCACAGTTCAAGTACATTAGGGATATTACTCGCGCTCTCTCAAAGGTTCTTTCTTCTCGCCGGCTATTGCCTACGCTCGGCGAGTTTCTGAGCTGACGGCCTTGTTTTGTAGGTCTCCCTATTCGGTTCTCCAAGGATAAGGCGGTGCTGCGTCTGCATCCCTCGTTTCTCCCAAAGGTGGTATCTGCCTTTCATCTAATCTAGGACATTGTCCTTCCTTCCTTGTGTCCTCGACTGCCACTCCCCAAGGAGGTCACCTTGCACTCTTTGGATGTGGTTTGTGCTCTCCGCGTGTATCTGTCGAGTACGGCTGCTTTTCGGAAGTCGTATTCAACGTAAACTAATTTCTCCTTGGATCCAACTATTATCCAGGCTTATGCCATTAAAAGGGAGAGTGCCCCACTTTCCCGTCACGGTGCATTCTACCAGGGCGATTGGTGCTTCCTGGTCCTTCCGACATCAAGCGTCTTTCTCAAGTGTGTAAGGCGGCTACCTGGTCGTCCGTGCACACTTTCACCAAGTTTTACAGGGTGGATGTTTGGGCATCTTCGGCTGCAAAGTTTTGCAGGTGGCCGTCTGAGGTTTTTGGGGGGGGGGTGTTCTGTTTGGGTGGAGGGTTTTTGCTTTTCTGGGTTCCCACCCCTCGATGTGGCACTGCTTTGGGACGTCCCTAAGGTCAAGAATGGAAGTGTTGTGTCCATGAATAAACAAGAACAGGATTTTTTTCTACTTACCGTAAAATCCCTTTTCTCTGAGTTAATTGACAGACATGGCACCCACCCCTCCTGTTTGTGTTTGTACTGCTTTGTACCAAACTGAGCTGCCTGTAGCAGAGTGGGGGGTTACTACCAGTAAGCACCGCCCCATGGCGGTGCTGTGCTTGTTCGCTTTTTTTTTTTCTGCCTAGTCCTACTCCTAAAGGTGATGATATAACCCCAAGGTCAAGAATGGAAGTGCTGTGTCCGTCAATGAACTTGGAGAAAGGGATTTTAGGGTGAGTAGAAGAAAAATCCTGTTTTTCTGCTGGCGATTCTGTGCACCGTAAGAATAATCATAGCGGCAGCTCCGCCGCTTAATTGTTCTTTCAGGCGTCAGGAGGGTGCTTCTCCGTGCTCTCTCGTGCCATCGGGGACCTGGAGAAAGAAGCCGCCGCCGGATGAGAAGCATAGAGTTCATATCTATGACCGGAGGGCCTGGGCGCGACGTCCAGGCCGCGTATGTCAAAGTGGTGATCTTGGCTGGAAAGCATCAGATCATAAAGAGGACCTGTCGCACACCATTTCTATTACAAGGGATGATTACATTCCTTGTAATAGGAATAAGTGATCAAAAAAAGTGTAAAAATAAACAAAAAAAAATATTTTATATATATGTAGCGGAGCCTCACTCCCCCTCTCGCCTATTGTGAATGGCTTGTGTGTAGGAGTATCTGAGAGAGTGCAGGAACACTACGCCAAGCTCTCCCTTCGTATGTGTATGAGGGTTGAGCAGGGTCACTTGAATTACCTCCGTGTCTGTTCACTACATACGAAGCCTTAGTGGTTCCGTGGAGATGTCTCCCAATGTACTGCTTGGACCTTGAAGAAGGGGACATACCCCGAAAGCTTGTCCTGAAAAATTCTATGTTAGTGCAAATAAAAAAAGTATCACGGACAGTACTTAATTTTCTCTCTCCCAATAACAGAGCCCCACACCAATCGAAAGTCCAACACTCCTTTATTTTCTTGCAGGGTGAACACAATCAGTTGAACTTTCAGTTATGAACAAACGGGTGTGGATACGAGTAGGCCCAGGCACAACTGAACTCTCCTATTCCTTTGCTATCGAATAGGCCTGGCGCACGGTCTCTGCCACCGACCGTGAATTTTGGTCCCCGCCACCGACCGGATGAACCGTTGAGGCCCCTGCCACAGGCCTAATAGCAGGCCTCTGCCACTGACCTCAGTTGAATAGCTGGACCGCTGCCACCGGTCATAGAACATGAACCACCTTCCTCTCTGAACTTGGCCCCTGTTTGGGAAGATATCCCTCCGGGCGGTCTCCAGAGGTTCATCCGGCACTGGCAATCTGCTGCACCAGGTCTTCGGATGAGTCCCTCCTCCGGTCCCTTACGCCACTGGATTCGGGTGCCCCTCTCCCGGGGCCCCCCTAGGACAATCCCTCCCTCGCGGGACCCAGCGGAACGTACTGGGCCCCAGGCCTCCGGCTGAGTACCTCACCCCAGACTGAAGGTGTCTGGGATGGAACACGAACTCCCGGTGTCCAGGCCTAGGCCGCCTGGACCCCAACCACGAACAGCAGCCCTCAGGCTGAAGGTGTCTGGGACTTGAACCTCGTGGCGAAGATGTCTGCCCCCTTTATACCCTCTCCCAGGATGCACGGCGGGTTCCCCGCCCCGCCGTACAACCGCTGCGAGAGGCCACAAAGGGTACGGCACTGCAGCGATGGTTCAACCCTGGGCCAAAGTGACAACGCCACCTGCTGGGCCGCAGAGAAACTATACATCACTGGTGTCTTCACCAGAATTTAAAAGTATATACCGCTACCCCCACGACATCCCCACTAACCCGAAAGTGACGTGTGCGCTTCACACACTCCGCTCTCCTACTAGGAAGCTGCTGCGGTGTCTGCAAGGATTCCCCTGCTCTCCATGGACAGCTGGATCTGGTGATCGCACCCTCTGGGGTCATTTTTATGCAAATTTTTTGTGATTTGATGTACGTAGATAGGTTTAAGGGGGCTTTCAGTGTATGGGCTACTTGGGAATATTAAACAGGATTACACTATATTGCTGTTCCTTGTTTTTATGACCTTGTGTGGAGCTCCTGTGCCTGCTGTCCCTGCCTGCTGGTGATGGTCCCTGGAAAAGTGGCTGGTGTATCTGCTTAAGGCTCTGATTTTTTAATCTTCTGGTGAGTTTTTTTTTTTTTTAATTGGAAACCAACTTTATTGAAAAGTATGCATGGTACATAAATCAACATAAGCCAGTATGGCCAATATAATAGTACATACATGAACACAGTAAAGCATCTGTGTGTCATAAAGATAATAACAGCAGTGAAAGTAGAGCCGGTATACAACAAAAATAAAAAATCGACATGTCAAGTACACGTTTCACCATCCGCCATCCATCTGTCCCAGACCTTCTCATACTTTAGCGGACACCCTCTATGTACATAAATCAGTTTTTTATATGGGAGAGCATCGTTAACCGCCTTTTTCCAGCACTGAACTGTAGGGGGCAGGGCCTGCATCCAATTACGGGCCACTACTTTTCTTGCCAAGAATAGCGTCTCATGTAAAAAGGTACGGAGGGATTTGTCGGCATCCAAGTCTGGCAACAGGCCAAGTAGGCACATCTTTGGGTCAAGGGTAGCAGGGGAGCCCATCTGATCGTGTAGGAAGCGTATCACCTGTGTCCAATATGCCTGAATGGTAGGGCAGAACCATATGAGGTGGTAGAAGGAGCCCGGGGTATGGTCACAGAGGCGGCATCCTGGATTGTACGTGGGCCTGAAACGTGCCACTCTCTGAGGGGTCAGATATGTTCTATGTATAATGTACAGCTGTGTGAGGCGGTCCGACAGCTTGGGGGAAACCTTTTTCACGTCCTCCAAAATCTCGCCCCAGTCCTCATCCTCTATAAGTCCAACATCCGCCTCCCATCTAGTCTTAGCAGTATAGGCCAATGCTGTGGTGCTAGGGAGACGAATGGCGGAGTACAAAGTGGAGATGAGCTTAGCAGGCACATTACCCGTGACTGTGTCCACTATGGAGGGAACTGCCAGGGACGGGTAAGAGCCAGAAAACTGGGCCTGTATGGCGTGACGGAGTTGCAAATACCTGAAGAAAAGGCAATTGGGTAGGGAAAATTCGTCCTTCAGCATTTGGAATGGCTTAAGGCCTGAATCGGTCATGATCTGGTGTATGTATAAGATCCCATGGCGTATCCACGCCGCGGGGTCCGGAATGGACAATAATTCTGGCAAGCATGTATTGTACCAGAGAGGGGTATGAGAGTGTACCTTTGGGGTCCCAGTTCTCTGCAGTGCCGCCCGCCATACCCTCCGGTGGTGAGTCAACATGTCTGCTGTGCGTTGGGGGGGCGTCTTGTCAATGGGGCTCTTAGGACCGATTGAAGTGGGGTGTGGGCCGAGTCATCTGGGTGCTCACAGAGTAGTGTCTGGTATCTCGTTAGTTCATGTTTATCAAAATAGTAGAAGTGGGACAGCTGGGAGGCAAAATAATAATCCTGAAGGTCAGGGAGAGCAGCTCCTCCCAACGTCACAGGGTTCTTCAGAATTCTCCAGGATAATTTGTGTCTGCCATGACCCCAAATAAATGAATTCAGGATGGATTCAATTGTCCTGAAAATTTTTTGTGGTATATAGAGGGGAGCATGCCAGACCAAATAGAGTATCTTGGGAAGGAGTATCATCTTAACTAAGCTGACGCGACCCATAACACCCAGGGGTAGTCTGGCCCAAGTCTGCGTCTTGTTCTTGATCAGAGCAAACAGGGGTTCAATGTTCAGTAGTTTATAATCTGAGAGCGATCTGGTGACCTGTACGCCAAGGTATTTAATCTGGGAGGCCCTTGGAAGAGCCAGAGGAGGGGACGTGAACGAGGAGGGGAAATGGTCAATCGGAAGGATCTGGGACTTAGACCAATTAATACTCAGACCCGAATGGCCACCCATACGTTCTATGGACTGGAGGGCTGCTATAAGAGAAGGACCGGAGTCCGCCAGATACAAAAGTGTGTCGTCGGCATACATCCCAATCTTTTCTTCCAGGTTCCCCATCCTGAGACCTCGGATGCAAGTGTCCGCACGGACCATTATGGCCAACGGCTCCACAGCCAATGTGTAAAGCATGGGGGAAAGGGGGCAGCCCTGCCGGGTCCCTCTCTCCAGCGGGAACTGGTCAGAAAGCCAACCATTCACAAACACTCTGGCCCTTGGGGACTGATAGAGGAGTTGGACCCAGCGAATAAAGCTGGGGCCAAATCCAAATCTTGAGAGACACTCCCACAGGTAGTTCCACTCCACGGAGTCGAAGGCCTTGGCGGCATCCAGCGCCACCACGACCCTCGAGCCAATTTCATCATGGGACCCCTGAATATTCATAAATAGGCGGCGAATATTCATGGCCGTGTTCTTCCCTGGCATAAAGCCGGTTTGGTCAGGGTGTATCAATGACAGAATAACCTGGTTAAGGCGGGAGGCTAGAATCTTAGCTAATATTTTAAAGTCTACCTGTAACAGGGAAATGGGCCTATACGACTCCGGGTATTTAGGGTCCTTTCCGGGTTTGGGAATTACGACTATTTGGGCTTCTCGCATAGATGGGGGTAGAACTCCTGAGTCAAACATGGATTTATACAGGTACTTAAGTTCAGGGATTAGGATTTCAGAGTAGGTGGCATTGAATTCAAGAGGTAGGCCATCCAATCCTGGGGCCTTGGATGAGGCCAGACAGGAAATGGCCTCGGAGATGTCCTCCTCAGTAATAGGGGCTTCCAGAATTTCAAGCTGGTCGTCTGTCAGTCTAGGGAATTGAACTCCCGCTAAGTAGTCCCTGGTGTCTTGGGGAGTGTGGGTGACCCTGGAAGTGTAGAGTGCACGGTAGAATCTCCCAAATTCCTCCGCCACCAGTTGCGGATCGGTGATGTCGTTCCCCTGTGGGTCGGTCAAGGACACCACCACAGGGGGACGCATATCCAAGTGGGCGAGATATGCGAGCAGTTTGCCCGATCTCTCTCCATACTCAAACACCCTCTGTCTACAGAAGAAGATACGTTGTTTAGCCTTCGCTATGTGCAATTGGGAGACCTGGCGCGCCTGAATCTTTAGATTGTTGGCCGCGCTGGGCGAGGGGTCCCGGTGGAACGCCTCCTCCAGCACCTGCAGGTGCTCCGCAGCCTGCTGGACAATAAATGTTGATGACCGTTTAAGCCTGTTAATACGTGTGGAAAGTAGGGAACGAGCGTGAAGTTTAAACATTTCCCACACCGCATCATGCGTGGCAGTGTCCCTGTTGGCCGTAAAATAGTATTGCAATTCTGTGGGGATGTCATCCTGGTCCTGCAGGGCAGTCAGCCAGAACGGGTTTAGCCGCCAAGAAGGAGCAGGGGAAGCCTTCAGGAGCTGGATCGTGACCCAGTAGGGGGCGTGATCCGAGAGTACTCTCGGAGCAAAGCCCACATCTCCTAGTTTAGGCAGCAGGGACATTGAGATAAAAACAAAATCAATTCGTGACATTGTGTTATGACTGGCTGAAAAGCATGAGAAGACTTTAGTGTGCGGGTGTTTGTGGCGCCAAGTGTCAACAAGAGCAAAGTCGGTCATTATGCGGTGCAGTCTGGTATGGGTCGGTGGGTTAAGGGGGGGATCCAGTGTGCCCAGACGGTCCAGAGCGGGGATCGGGGTCATATTGAAGTCCCCCATCCACACTGCCGGTACGGAGGGGTATTGTGTCATAAAGGCAAGGCCTTCCTGAATTACAGCTGAGTTGTACGGGGGGGGGGGGGAATATAGCAGGCAAGTAGCAGGATAGGAGACCCATTAATGGTGGCGTGCATAAACACATATCTGCCCTGCTGATCCGTGCGGAGCAGTATTAGCTCAAAAGGTACCCGTTTGGCAACCAGGACCGATACTCCTCTGGAATATGAGGTGTGAGTGGCATGATAAGCCCACCCCACCCAAGGTTTTTTAAGGGAGGATTGCAAGTGGCCCGTGACATGGGTCTCGACCAGTGTGATAATGTCAGCTCTCTGAGATTTGAGAAATGTCAGGACCGCTGTGCGTTTGATCTTATTGCGTAAGCCTCTAACATTCCACGTGAGGAACTTCAGGGAACTCATGGTGGGTATATGGTGTGTATAATAGACCGCAGCCAGACCAGAACCAGCAGAGCAGATAAGGACACATCAGACAGTACAGAACACATCAGCAACCAATATTGATAGTGCATGTATGACAATGACATAGTACCTTTAGCAGAAATAAACAATTGTGAACATAGTGGCAAATAAAAAACAGCCAAAACATTTCCCCTCCCTCCCAGTCCAGTGCCACCCCAACTCGGCATGAACATAGTATCCCAAAACCAGGTATCAACCGGGGACATCCAACGTGAAAAAAGCATTGGAGGCGAGGGACTTAATTTCAAAGGGACATAGATACCTGTGATGAACAGAAAACAAAAAAGGAGGAAAAAACAGTCAGGTAAACGGGGGGAGTGAAAAAAGTCCATAGAGAACCTAGGGGGGCGACTTCTTCTCTGAGAAGTGCATGGGGTGTAGGGGCCACAAAAGCACAACACCATTGCAGCCGTGCAGAAGGGAGCCCCGCCTGCCATCAGGGTGGTACGTAAAGTAGGATAGGAAGTTCCAGCAACGTTCGGTAAGCTGCCCTCTACAAGTATCTCCCATGTGTGGGGAGAACAGGGAATTAACAGTTAGGTCACCCGAAGGTGGCGAGCATGCTGTGAGATCCGAGGAGGGGCGGAAAAGGCTTTTAGGTCTGTCTCCCCCGTCCCGGCGGAGGGCACCCACTAGCAACAGAGCAACCGTGAGGCGAATCACCAGGGCACGAACAGGGAGTGCCACCGGCACAGGGGGCAGCAGGGGAGAGAAAAGAAAAGTACTCACAGCTCCCAGACAGCGCGGTATGCTCAATCTCGCCGATCTCTCCGGTCAATCCAAGTGGATGCCGACTCTGGGTCCTCGAAAAAGTGGGTCCGACCGTCGCACTCCACACGAAGCTTTGCAGGGTACAGCATGACGTATTTGAGGTGTAGAGTGCGGAGGCGCTTCTTAACATCCTGGAACCTGGAACCTGGACCGCTGCCGTTGCACCTCATTGGAGAAGTCTGGGAAGACGGCAACATGTGCGTTGGTATGGGGGATATTCCCCTTCTCTCTGGTTAGGCGGAGGATCTTGTCGCGATCCCTGAAATTAAGGAACTTCGCTATCAGGGTACGCGGTGGAGCTCCTTGGGGAGGAGGGCGGCCAGGGATTCGATGAGCTCTCTCCACTGCAAACATTACCGAAAATGCGTCTCTGCCGAAGGTTGAGGTTAGGAGGTTTTCAAGGAAGCTCTCCGGATCGGTGCCCTCAGCAGACTCAGGAAGGCCGATGAAGCGGAGGTTACATCTCCGAAGGCGATTTTCCATGTCATCCTGTTATGCGCTAATCTGTTGTAACTGGCGGCGCACCTCATCGGTGGTATGTTGTAAAGGGTGTAAGATATCCTCTGCTCTGCTAATACGGGTCTCCGTCAATCTTCTGGTGAGTTTAAACCCCTCGGGGAGAGTGCATCACGCAGTGGATTGAGAATTGTTTCTCCCTGGTGGAAGGTGCACGCTAGGATTACTACGAAGACACCATTCAGCACTTTGGATTGTTTACATCACCTTGACTACATCTAAGACTTTCTTTATTCAGTGGTTTTTCCACGAGTCTATCATTGATTTTTAAGCGCTGTTTTGTGTATTTTAATATCACAGAGACTGAACTGTTTTATTCTTGTACAGTGGTTTTATTTTTCTTTTAATTTTTAAACGGCTGCTCAGTGGTTTTATATTGGAAAATATTTTTACCATTTTTTTTATCTCTGTTCGTACTGCTTAGAGGTCTGTGGGTTTGATCTAGCGCCGAGTGGGTGTTCTGCAGGCCTTTTATTTACACCCCTTTTTATATATATATATATATATATATATATATATATATATATATATATATATATATAAATATAATGTGTATGTGTGTGTGTAGATATATAGATATAGATATATATATATATATATATATATTATAATTTATTATAATATATAATTTTATTCCCTGATGTGTCTGCTAAAAACCATATATAATGTGGGGGCAAAAGAATATGATTTTTACATGTAGGAGAGGAGTGCCAGAATAGGCCTTGTATGGAAGGGGTTAAGTACTACAGTTGGTTTGTTCTAAGGAGGAAGTAAACTCCGCTCCTCAAATGCTCCTTCTTAAATCCAGTGTAATAAAGCTTTCCATAACATTCTGCATTATTCTTTCCCCCCCTCAGGATGTTTCTTACTTTTTTTTTTTTTCCAGTTGATTTATAATTCCTACTTCTTGGTTGCAGTCAGCCCCATCTTGGCTACGGTCTTCTGAGTCTGAAGAGCAGTTTACTTCTGCCCTTACTGTGTTTCTGTTTTTCCCTGCTGTAACCTCGAACATGCTCAGTAATGTTGCCAAGCCTCGTTTTCATTCCAGATTTAGTATAGCAATATTGTCCCACATATTGATGCATAGAGAGTAGGGCTGGGGAAAAAATCAATTTTAATCTTGAATCGAGTTTTGAGTTCAAATCGATTCAGATTTGAAGAAAATCGTTTTTTTTTTTTTTTAGATTTATTTTTTTTTTAATTGAAAAAAATACATTTCCTTCAAAGTTTACGTAGCAGGGCTGCAGGGGGCGTATCCGGAATGGCACTGGGCGGCGTTACCCCAATTACAATTACATCTACTCGCCGCAGCCGCCGCGAGTAGATGTAATGTAACACTAACCACAAGCCGCCGTCTGCCTACCTGATCAGCGTGTCATGCAGACAGACGGCGGCCATTGCAGTGTTCAAAAGCGGCGCCTCCCGAGTCCTCGTCTGTGATAGGCGGAACACTCCATTTCACAGCAGGCAGTGTTCAGCCTATCACGGACATCCTCTCATCCTCGTCTGTGTTATGAGGATGAGCGGATGTCCATGATGGGCGGAACACTGAATGCTGGGAAATTGAGTGTTCCGCCTATCAGACGAGGAGGAGGCGCGCAGCTTTTGAATCCTAGCATGGCCGCCGGTGTAGCAGTAAAATCCGTATCCCATGAAAATCTGCATCAGGTACGGGCACAGTGATTGAAGCATGGGCACAGTGAGGCGCGGGCACAGTGAGGCATGGGCACAGTTCAATTCAACTAAGAGTAACCTCAGGATTTTTTGTTTTATTAGCTAAATCCAAATACAGTATTTAATAATTTGGTTGTTTAACAATCTTTGTTGCACACTGACTTTGCAGTTAGAGAAAGGGTTTGCCTTTGCAATTTTGTTTGTTGATGCACTTTAATATAATTAAAAAAAAAATTGAATCGTAAATCTAGTTTTTTATAAAAAATCGCAGATTTTTTTGGGGGGGAAAATCGCCCAGCCCTAATAGAGAGGTGAGCAAGCTTTGCAACATATATTTAACCACTTCCGGACCGCCGCGCCACTGTATACGTCGGCACTATGAAGAGGGATATCTCGGTAATGGCAGCAGCTGCTGCCACAACCGAGGTATCCATCTCTTCAGGCGGCGATCCAGTTAACCATAATGGTGGTCTCTGCGGGCGGATTCGCTGGGTGATCACCGTTGGCGGCGGGAGAGGGCCCCCCTCCCGCCACTCGTCCGCGCCCTCCACCGCTTACCAGAGCCATCGGTAGTGGCGGAGGCAATCGGGTCCTCTTCCTAGCTGAGTATGGATAAGAGTAAGGGCAAGATGGCCCCCACCCATCTCCATACCATAGCAGGGCGGAAGCGACGTCAAAATGTCACTTCTGCCCATCGCTCTTAAAGGGCCATTTATATATTTTTTGTCATTTTTTTTTCAAATGACTTTTTTTATTGCATTTTAGTCTAAATGAGATCTGAGGTCTTTTTGACCCCAAATCTCATATTTAAGAGGACCTGTCATGCTTCTTTTTTTTTTTTTTTTTTTTAAAACAGTGTAAAAATGAATAAAATTAAGTAAAATAAGATTTATTTATTTTTTAAAACGCCCCGTTGAGCTCGCGCTCAGAGGCGAATGCATACGGTGAAAAGTGTTCAAACCACACATGTGAGGTATTGCCGCGGTCGTTGGAGCGAGAGCAATAATTCCAACCCTAGACCTCCTCTAACTCAAAACATGCAACCTGTAGAATTTTTTTAAACGTCCCCTATGGAGATTTTTAAGGGTAAAAGTTTGACGTCATTCCACGAGCGTGTGCAATATTGAAGTGTTACATGTTGGGTATCAATTTACTCGGTGTAACATTATCTTTTACAATATAAAAAAAATTAGGCTAACTTTACTGTTTTTTATTTTTAATTCAAAAAAATGCATTTTACTCTTTCATCCATGGACCGACACAGCTTCTCTATTGACAAAGTGGGTATTATCCATTAATTAGGAGTGACTAGGCAGAAAACTTGTAAAAAGTGTTGCACCACATCTTCTACAGTACCGCCCAGGGGGGCGGACCCTCTGGGTATATCCCCTCAGTCTGCATCTCGCAGATCAGTTTTTTTCTGTCTAGCAAGGAGTAGAACATGGCTCCCTTCAGGCCCATTGGTCCGGGGGAAAAATATATTTTTTTGCTACATTTTTTTTTTTTTTTTTGTTTCCTGCGATCTTCGATCAATTGCTGACTGGGTGACAGGCTGGATCCTCAATCCTTGTAGTATCCCCAGTTATGGCCATCGAGCGTGTGCCAACCCTAGCTATGCGCTGGGTTTTCCACGACATGCCCGTCGCTCCAAGGGTGGCCGGTGAGCCTACGCTCCAGGGCCTGCATCGGACCGCTCAGCTTCGGCTGACCTTACGGCCGAGTCGCAGCAGCCTGTCCGGTGAGCGTCGCACTCAAGGGCATACATATGATCGTCCCCTTGGGTCCAATCACAGCATGCCTGGCCATACTTTCCGTGCGCGGTCGATGATCTGTTTGGAATGTCTTCCAGCATGATACATGCAGGATAGGTAAGTAAACTCCCCTGCCTCGGCTGGGTGATTTGGCTGGACATTCCTGGAGAGACCAATTAAGTGGTTGTGGCCCCTTTCTTCCCTCTCTCCTTGCCCTTCCCTCCTCCCTGGGCTTCTAGCTAAGGTTGCTGGGTGCTGGGGGTCACCTAGGGGGTTTCACTAGAGCGGGCTGGCTGTAACTAACATTTAAAAAGATATCATTTCTGCTTACCGGTGTGTGTGTGTGTGCGCTTCTTCCCCCTCCATGCTGTCTGTGGCCATTTTGCGGTGGTCCATGCCGGGTTCAGCCTCTAGTGACTGCCCGGCGGCCATCTTCCTGTGGTTTCGGCACCATTTTCTTGTAGTTCCACACCCTCTGGCCTCTATCGACTGATCGGCGGCCATGTTTGTAATCTTACATACAGATGTTTGGCGGCCATTTTGCGAGAGTCTCTGGCCTCTAGGGTGCATTACACTGGCGCAAGAAATTCACACAGGAAGCACTGATAAAGAAGCAGACTGACACAGCAGCGGTGGGACAGCATCACAGGCGCAGCATAGCGGTACCGATCCAAGGGTGGTGAGTCCTCTGGGTGACCCAGCATCTCTGCAGCACAGGAGGGTGGCCTATTGATATCTTGCCTGGAGCCCTGTGGGTGTCAGCGCGTGGTCAGCATGGCATCTGAGCCAGATGTCTTCTCCCCTGAAACACCAGATTTAGCAGCTGGTGCCCCTGAGGTGTCTATGAACGCTATGACGGCAATCCTAGAGGCGTTTGCTGCCAGGGTGGAAGCAGCACACGGGAATACAGGGGGTAGTAAATGCCCCCGTCCCCTGCAAGCTTCTGGGGATAATTCTGATGCAGAACCAGGTCCAGCTACGGCTCAGGGCCCAGATTCTGATGCATCAGAGACTGCAGACTGTGACCTGACAGTGAGGATGACTCCAAGTCCAGGTCAGTACGCAAGACGGCTTTGGTATCTGACCTTATTACTGCAGTGCGGCATACGCTAAAGTTGGAAAATACTGCAGAAGCAGCAGAGACTCCGGTCCACTTTGGGTTTCATAAACCTGCCCGCACTGCTAAGGTGTTCCCTTGTGTGTCTTATTTTGATAAACTCTTATACAAGGAATGGGAGAACCCACTGAGGGTCTTTACAGCCTCAGAGGTTTGCGGTACGATACCCCCTTTGAGGAGAGTTTTCTGAAGAAATGGACCTCTCCCCCTATAGTGGACCCTCCGGTGTCCAGACTTAATAGAGCCACCACAATTCCAGTAGAAGGGGCTCCTGTTTTCAAGGACACTGTGGATAAGAAGGCTGAAGCGCTCGCTACCTATACTCAGTGGTAGGCTCGGCAGTACGCCCGGCATTGGCGGGGGCCCTAGTGTCTCAGACACTTACTGAATGGGCAAGATTGCTACTCCAGGGGTTAAGGAGCGAGATGCTCCTCCTGATGAGATAACATTGGCCGACCAGTTGGTCCAGGGTTTGGTTTGTCTGCGAGTCAGACATGGATACTATTCCCCTGCTGTCAAAAGCTTCGGTTTATGCAGTAGCAATACGCCGCCTGATCTGGCTAAAGGGCTGGTCTGCGGACCAGACCTCCAAGAAAGCCCTGTTGGATCTGCCTTTTAAGGGCGACAGACTTTTTGGGGCCTCTATGGATGACATCATCAAGGATGCCACAAGAGGTAAAAGCACTTTGCTTCCTCAAACTAGCAAGGGTAGGGGCCACACGAAGGGCAAGAGCCCTCCTTTACTGCATGCAAGCGGTCTTTTCGCCCCCCTAGGGCGACAGGGAAAAGACCCCAGGCCGACAAGGCGCCTGCCCAAGGACAAAAGCGTCTTTGGTCCCGCAAACCCAACAAGCCTGTGGACAAATCTGCGTCCGCATGAAGGTCCGCCCCCACCCATCTCTCGGGTGGGGGGACGTCTTCGCAAATTTGCGACTCAGTGGACAGCTCTAGTCTCCGACAGGTGGGTTTGCGAAGTAATCTCCTCAGGCTACAAGATAGAATTTCTCTCTTGTCCACCGGACAGATTCGTCACCTCCAATCTTCAGCTACTACCGACCTGTCGGAAGGCCCTGTATGGGGGCGGGCCAGGGTCTACTGGAACGCGGGGTAGTTATTCCAATTCCAGAACAGGAACGGGGTCAGGGTTTTTACTCAAATCTGTTCATTGTGCCGAAGGATGGGGTTCATCCAATCTTGGATCTCAGAGCCCTCAATTGCTTTGTGAAGGTACAAAGATTTCGGATGGAGTCGGTTCGATCTGTAGTCACGGCTCTCCATCCGGGGGACTTTCTGGCCTCCTTGGACATCAAGGACGCATACCTGCATGTCCCCATATACTCCAGACACCAGAGGTTTCTGCGATTTGCTATCGGGAAGAACCACTACCAGTTTGTGGCCCTCCCGTTTGGCCTTGCCTCAGCACCCAGGACGTTCACCAAGGTGCTCGCTCCGATTCTGGCACTTCTAAGACAGCGGGGTATCGCTATCATGGGCTACTTGGACGACCTTCTACTGAAGGCCCCTTCAAGCTCAGAATTAGAGGTAAGGGTGTCCATTCGAGACTGTGGTTGGATACTAAACACGCAAAAGTCAGTATTGGTGCCCACTCAACGCCTAGTGTACCTGGGGTTGATTCTGGATTCCTCAGAGGCAAAGGTATTCCTCCCTGTGCAGAAGTTGCAGACCCTCCGGGCTGCAGTACGGCAGCTGACTTCCAGGAATTGGCTGTCACTCCGTTTTTCATGCGAGTGTTAGGCCTCATGGTAGCCTCCTTCGAGGCGGTCCCATATGCTCAATACCACACTCGAGTGTTACAGAAGCAAGTTCTGTCCAGATGGAACAGATGCCCTTCATCTCTGGATTATCAAATCCGAGTGAGCCACCTAGTCAGGAGATACCTGGTATGGTGGCTGACAGCACCGGCTCTAATGGCCGGGAAGTCATTTCTTCCAATTTACTGGATAGTGATCACGACGGACGCCAGCCTTACAGGTTGGGGGCGAGTCTGGGGTGTTCAGTCGGCGCAAGGTCGCTGGACCTCAGAGGAAGCCCTCATGCCGATCAATGTCCTGGAAATCCGGGCGATCAGGCTGTACCTCTTCAAATGGTCTGAGGCTGCAAGGGCGTCCAGTCAGGATCCAGTCAGACAACGCCACAGCAGTGGCATATGTCAATCATCAAGGAGGAACAAGAAGCTCAGCTGCAGCGTCAGAGGTCGCTTGCATCCTGAAGTGGGCAGAGAGGAGCGTACCGGCACTGTGGGCCGTGTACATTCCGGGTGTGGAAAACTTGCAGGCCTACCTGAGCCGCCAGATGCTGGACCAGGTAGAATGGTCCTTACACCCGGAGGTGTTCCAACTCCTCTGCCAAAGATGGGGCACACCAGACATAGATCTTCTGGCTTCCCGACTCAATCGGAAGGCATTGAGGTTTGTGGCCCGCTCAAGAGATCCATGGGCAGACGCAACGGACGCGTTGGTGGCATCGTGGGGTCAGTATCAGCTAATATATGCCTTCCCTCCCTTAAGGCTTCTTTCTCTTCTGCTCCGCAGAGGGAATTCCAATGATCCTAATCGCTCCAGATTGGCCTCAGCGTCCTTGGTACGCCGATCTAGTACGTCTGGTAGCAGATGTCCCCTGGCGCCTACCACTACGGAAGGACCTGCTATTGCAAGGTCCCATACTCCATCCTGCTTTACGGTCACTGGCTTTAATGGCATGGCTGTTGATAGGCCCCGGTCTCTCAGTACCTGGTTATCAGATTCAGTAATCTCTACTATGGGAAGTGCTCGGAAACCGTCCTCTAGGAAGGTTTATCACCGCACTTGGAAGGCCTACATCTTCATGTGTGAGGAAATGAAATGGCTTCCGCGTACTTATTTGGTTTCCAGAATCCTGCGGTTTTTACAGCATGGGGTGGACCAAAGGCTTGCCCTAAGTACGATTAAGGGACAGATATCTGCCCTGGCTGTCTTTTTTTCAGTGACCCCTGGCGACACTCTCTCGTGAGTACATTTGTGCAGGGGGTTCGACATGTGGCCCCTCCGGTCCGTCCCTTGCTACCTCCGTGGGACTTGAACCTTGTCCTCTCGGTGCTTCAGAAGGCACCGTTTGAGAATATTGGAGATATTCCCCTGTTGACACTTTCTCAGAAAGTTGTCTTTTTGGTGGCTGTTACGTCAGTTAGACGAGTCTCTGAGCTGGCAGCCTTGTCCTGCAAGGCTCCCTATTTGATTTTCCACAAGGATAAGGTGGTGCTGCAGCCGCAGTCTTCCTTTCTTCCGAAAGTCGTTTCGGCTTTTCATCTCCATGAAGACAATGTACTTCCATCCTTGTGTCCTCCTCCGTCGAATCCTAAGGAGTCGGCGTTGCATTCCTTGGACGTTGTCCGAGCTTTGAGTATACCTATCTGCTACTTCCCTGTTCCGGAAGTCAGACTCACTGTTTGTTTCGGTGGCTGGTCCCAAGAAGGGCCAAGCAGTCTCGTCGGCCACCATCTCTAGATGGATCCGACAGTAATCCAGGCCTACGCCTTAAAGGGTCAAGCGCCCCCCTTTCCGGTCACTGTGCATTCGACCAGGGCAATAGGTGCCTCTTGGGCTTTCCGACATCAAGCGTCTGTTTCCCAATTATGTAAAGCGGCGACTTGGTCGTCCGCTCACACTTTCACAAAATTCTCCAAGGTTGATGTAGGTGCATCTTCGGATGCCTCTTTCGGCCGCAAAGTTTTGCAGGCGGCTGTTTAGAGTTGCAACTCCTCCGTTGGAGGAGTGCCGTTTTGTGTTTGGGGTGAAGTTTTTATTTTTATGCTGTTACCACCCTTCGTTTTTTCTCTGACACTGCTTTGGGACATCCCACTTTGTCAATAGAGAAGCTGTGTCGGTCCGTGGGCGAAAGAGTAAATAGGATTTTTTACTCACCGTAAAATCCTTTTCTCTGAGTCGATGGACCGACACAGCACCCACCCCTCCTTTTAAGTTTGTACTGCTTTTTGACGAACTGATCTGCGAGATGCAGACTGAAGGGATACACCCAGAGGGTCCGCCCCCCTGGGCGGTACTGTAGGTGTGATGCAACACTTTTTACAAGTTTTCTGCCTAGTCACTCCTAATTAACGGATAATACCCACTTTGTCAATAGAGAAGCTGTGTCGGTCCATGGACTCAGAGAAAAGTATTTTACGGTGAGTAAAAAATCCTATTTTTCCAAAAAGTGCGCTTGTAAGACCGCTGCGCAAATACAGTATTGCTATGACCGCCATTTTATTCTCTAGGGTGTTAGAACCCCCAAACATTATATATTTTTTCTAAGTAATTTTCTAGCAAAAAATTGTTTTTAACTTAAATTGGTTAATGATCGTTTAATATGTTTTTGACAAAATCTACTCAATGGAGCTGATCTCCTTGTTCCTGTGTCCCATGCAGTGCACTGATGTTTACACCACCTGTGACGTTACAAGTCACATGGGCTGTTTCAGAAACTTGTCCTCTAGTGAAGGATTTGAAGCAAAATGATCTGGCAGCTGCCATAAAGTGGGCTTTAGACTCCCTGACCTGGATGAGTTGAAGAAAGCAAAAGCCTGAGTGACTCCTTGGTTCCTGTCGCTCCAGGAATGCAGTTTTTGTGGTAGAGCATTGACCTAGGTGAAGGCCAACTTCGGCACTCCAGATGTTTTCGAACTACATTTCCCATAATGCTCAACTACACTGCATAGTGCATGAGCATAATGGGAAATGTAGTTCCAAAACATCTTGGGTGCCAAGGTTCACCATAACTGACCTAGGTGATAGGTTTAAAATGCTGATGTCTCCTCGTAAATTGTAGGGTATCTTATGCCTCCACACCTACAAGTTGGGGCAAATATGGCTGAGGTGGATATAATGTGAAGGACGTCAGGGATGGGTCCTGGACAAGCAATAGATGTCTCGCTTATTTGATTTCCTCTCTAAGACAGTAGAGGGGTTATTTACCTGCAAGAGGGGCGTATACTCTGTAAACTCCTAAGAGCACATGCAGCTTAGGATTTTGATACCCCTCTTTGTGCATAAAGCCCTGAAGCATTTTTTGGTTTGCATTTTTGAAAATAACCTTTTTAATGTCTATGCTGGTAGTTCCTGACCTTTACGTTCATTTACATGTGTCCCATGTATAACATAATTGCTGCTGGGATTTTTCTACTGTAAATTTAGTCTCATAGGATATGTGGTTTTTGTTTTATAGAAACGCAGTTCACGGATGAATGTTTTAGGAAGCCAAAGCCCACTTCATCCTTCTACACTTAGCACAGGTAAGTAACTCAACTTTGACTTTTATATTTAGGAAAAAATGTACATTTGCCCTGCTTTATTGGAACAACATTTATTTTATTTTTTTCTAGTTATTCATAGGACACAGCCTTGGTTCCATGGTAGAATATCTCGAGAAGAGTCACAAACAATCATTAAACAACAGGGGCTTGTGGATGGGTAAGAACTTAAAAAAAAAAAAAAAAAACTATTTAGCATAGTACTGTTGACAAAAATATTCTTCCTTCAGTCACTTTACCAAATACCATATTGGTCAATTGCCGCTTGCACAGTTGTAGCAACTGTAATATTTTCCCTCACAACTGCACAGATGTGAACCCAAGACAGTGGGTGACACTCCTTGGTGAGGACAGGCAGCAATTAAAACCTGATGGTATAACCTTTAACCTGTAAAAAAAAAACGGAAAAAAGGGAAACCAGTAGTGAAGCCTTGCGGTTTCAGTCTGTTCACCGCTGCACATGCACAAAGCGCACTGCGCTTTGTGAATGGCCCGAGGGTGGGGGAAGGAGGAGGTGGGTGATGGCGAGATCAACCGGAAGTGGGTACCTGTCAAAACAAGGTACCCGCTCTCCCCTAACCCCCCAAAAAAAAGTTCCAAATGTAGGAGGGGGGAGAAAAACAGATAAGCATAGCCCCACCTTTTGGGTGGAACTCTGCTTTAAACTGGCCATACATGGTTACTTTTTTTTTAAATGCCTGCTGAACCAGCCAAAATTTGAGCTGTGGGTGGCTCTACCTAGCTCACCAAGTCTTTCAAAATTGAGGGAGCCAGATAGAAAAAGGTCAGCCAATCAGATGCAGTCACTGTTTGGGGAATTCAGGCAGCCATGGATGCTGCATGTGTCTGTATACAGTAGCTGGCAGAGCTGCCCATGGCTTGATGTTTGGCCAGGTTAGCATGCTTGACTTTGACAGTTGTCACAAGAACAGAAGTCTGTTAGAAAATTTAATCTTTTGCTCTGGTAGCTGTAACATTTTGGGGTTTGCCATCACTTTTTCAGTGACTGTGGTCACCAGGAGGGCTAAATCTTGGTGGGGAATACCACACCACATAAAAAATCTGACATGGGTTTTAATATTTTTCGGCTCTTCACAGATCTACAAAAGTTCCTTTTCTTTGCATGCGCTTTAACCATTAGGTTGTAATTACATTTTTTATTTATTGCTAAACAATTATTGGACCTAATTCTTTTCAGCCTCTTTCTCATACGAGATAGTCAGAGTAATCCAAAGGCGTTTGCGCTTACACTGTGTCATCACCAGAAAATAAAGCATTTCCAGATTTTACCTGTAAGTATTGCTTGTCCATGACATCCTCCCCCCCTACCCCCCCTTGATTTTTCTTGTACCTTTTTAATACATAGGATATTGTGTTAACTAGTTCTGTTTCAATCTTTTTTATTTATTTTTTTCTTGCACATTATAATGTCCGTGTTTAAAGCGGAGCTCCACCCTATTTTAATACTTTAGCTTAATCGTATTGCAGCCTCGAATGAAGTTAGAAACTGAACTTTTTTTTACAGTACCTGTTCTCTTCATCTGTCACTCTGCTTCCTGTGTGGGTAGTACGTAATTTCCTTTACCCGCACTGTCTCCTGGGAGCTTTTGTCATTGCTCCCAGGAGTCATCGCGGAGGCTTGCTGCGGGTTATCGCGGGATTTTCGACGGATGGCGCCGCCCGTTGTAATGGCAACCCGGAAGTTTACGTCCCTGCTTGCCGTAAAGACTGAGCATGCGCGGGAACGAGCGGTGAATGCTGGGAGATTAGCATTCACCGCAACAAGGAAATGAGTGCTTGTGGGCTTCACATGCCCACAAGCAAAATGGAATCCTCGTTACTCATTATATAACTTAGAATTTCATACGTAATCGGACAGCGGATGATTTGAAACACCAGAACAGTGAGTACCATTTTAAAATGGAATAAATAAATGACAAAAAAAAACGAATGGCCGCGAGACATCCGCTTTAAGATGCTACGTTGTAGCTATCACAGTAGAACGGCCTTTAATAAAACCATTCATATCTGTTTCTTGAGTAGTTTGCATTTCCGGTGCATGTCATCTTCCAGCATGTGTTTTGGTTTTTATTCCTGTCCAGAGCTAGCTTTTCTCTTATCGTCCATGGACTGACACAGCTCTAATACTGAAACACGTGGGTATATGTCCCTGCTCGCAGGAGAAGATGTAGGCAGAATGTTAGAAACATTGATTCTAGAAAAAAACAGAGCCGAACAGCCCCGCCCAGAGGGTCGGTCCCTCCAGACATAACCCTCCTACCTGCAGCTTGCAACCTCCGTTTTTTTCTGCCTAGCAGAAGAAGACATGGCTCTCAGGAGCCAGTCTCCTGGAAGATTTTATTTTTATTCCTTTGGGAATTGTATTTTATTTTTGAGACCTTCAATCAACTGTCTGCTGGGCAGCAGGTTGGGTACACTGGTATCCTCGTAGTCTTCCCTGTCCGACCATCGAGCGTGCTGATCCTCGCCTTGTGTGCGTGAGACTCAGTTCACGACATGCCCCATGACTCCAGGGTTGGCCGGGTGGCTTTTATGCTCCCGCGGTCCTCACAAGACTGAACAGTACCTGCTGTATCTTTGGCGGTGGACCGGGCCGACAGCTACTCAGTACTACTCTGTCATAGGTCTGTCTGAAACAAGCCAGTGGGTCCCTATGGGATGGGTAAGTAGTCTCTTCTGCTTCAGGTGAGTACATGCTGGCTGTGTTTCTCTGTCTGGGGGGTTTCTCCCCCCTGTTATGCTGCACCCTGTACTGGCGCGGTGCTGTGTGGGGCTACTTGGGGGTCACTCTGGCCTGGCGGGGGGCGCTTATATCTGTGTGCTGGGGCTGTGAGGTGTGAGTGTTTGGAGAAGCCACTATCTGGCATGGCTATTGCTATTTAAGCTGCGCTCGGTGGCCATCTTGCTGCGGATCAATGGAGCTGCTTACATGCGGGCGGCGGCCATTTTCTTGAAGCCGCGACGCTTTCGGTTTTGGCCTCTATCGCTGCTGCGGCGCAAATCTCCTCACTTCACTCGTGCTGGCAGCGCGGTGACATACAGCAGAGCTGAGCGGTCCTTACAAGGGTTGGTGGGTCCTCTGGGTATCCCCTCCTCAGCACAGCCAGTGGGTGGACTATATTCACTTTATAGTGTATAAGGTCTGAGGGTGGCAAATATGGAGTCTGGCTCACCTGCTTACCCCCTCTTGTCAGAGGCAACTGGCAGTGCTCCAGCACCTGCGGTCCCTATGGACCAGTTGTCGGCAGTCCTGGAAAAATTTATTGTCAGGATGGAAGCGGTGTGCGAGCACAAGGGAGCTATAAAGCGCCCTCTCCCCACACAATCTCACACATGGGGAGTGCTCTGATTCAGATATGGGCCTAGTTGCTGCTGCTCAGGACCCTAGCTCTGAATATATTAATGTTTTTGAACAGGACATTCCTTGTGAGGAAGACACCAGTTCTGAGTCAATAAATGACAGGGCGCTTGTAAGTGAGCTCATTGATGCTGTGAGGGACACTCTCAAGCTGGATGCTGTGGCTGAGGTACCTCAGGCGGACACTTTCTGCTTTGGTTCTTTTCAAGCTTTTCTTTTACACAGCTTCCTCACTGCGTCGAGAGCAGCATGGATGATACAGTGGTACACAGTGCCCCCCCCCCCCTGGTCGGTGCAGCATGGTGGGGGGGGGGGGGACTTTATTCATTTTTCTTTCTCGTACATCACGGGACACAGAGCGACATAGTCATTACTAATGGGTTATATAGATACCGTCAGGTGCTGGCACTGGCAACTTCCAAAACCGGAAGTACCCTCCCCTATATAAGCCCCTCCCATCCGGGAGCACCTCAGTTTTTTGCCAGTGTCTAAGGTGTTGGCCAAGAAGAAACTTGTGTTTTTCACTGAGCTTGCGTACAGGTTCTTTTGGGCCTCAGTAAGCTATTCCGGATCCGACCAAAAAAGCTTCATAGCTAAACGGTCGGTACCCGGGCCTTGCAGAGAAGAGCAAGGTTTTGCCTGTAATGCTTCTCTTAGGAGAGCTGGACCCTGGGATCCAGAGCTCTGGTCATACCCACGACCAAGATGTTTTCTGTGCAGGGTGCTATACAGGTCCAGGGGAGTGGAATCCTTGGGAACCCGGTCCCTGAAGGTTTGATTACAATGCCTGCCGTGATAGGTGAAGTTTGGGCTTTTGTGGACCAAACAGAGTCCTGCGGCGGGGAACAGGTAAGTGGGGGCCCCCAGGAACTTGGTTCTATTGGGGGACCCCCAAGCCTAATTTGTCTTTCTGTCTGTTACCTAATGGTATTCCCGCAAAATTCTGTGCATGCCTGTAACTACTAAAAAAATGTAATAATTTTTAATGGTGGTCAAGAAAAAAAATAAATAATGTTTTTATATATATTTAATATATTAGACTGCGGTACCTGTGTTTGTCCACTAGAGGCCGCTGTGGAATGTTTTCTTGTCATGTGGACTAGCTTCTTCTCAGCAGAGCAAAGTCCAGGCAGATGGTGAGTTCTCTTATAGGAAACTGCTTCCTCTGCCATGTTGCAGTGCTCGTCCATCCCCCGGCCTGCGGCAAAGAGGGGCCCTGGCTCCTGTCCCTTGTTACCATATTTGAAATTAGCGCCGAAGGCGCACGTGCCCGTGCGTGTGCACGCGCCTCTATATATAGAGGTGAGCCGGGAAAGGGGGCGGAGCCTGGGGGATGACGCTCTGTGCGCGCCGCAGCGCTTCTGCGCATGTGCGGGCGTCCCAGCAGTTTTAAAAAAACCACAATATTGTAGTGAGCTGGCTATGAAGTACAGAGACAGAGCTGGCAACATTTAAAGGCATACAGCAAGCGGTTGATACAGGCATCCCCTAGAAAGGCACATTAGTAGACACCAACTGTGATATAGCAGCAATTGTGCTAGACTATTCTCAGTAAAAGTGGTGTATTACGGCTGGAATACCTCAGCTTTAGGCTTAGGAATATGCCGTCCAGAAGCTCCGGAACTGAATCTTCCAGGAAGCGAAGGGGGTCTCATCGGGCTCGGAGGATCTTGGGCATACTCCTGCTGCACCAGTCTCCCCTGAAGTTCAGAGGTAAGTGACCGTAGAGACCCCGCAGGGTACTTGGTACTGTGGCTGTCCTCAGTTCACCTGCTCCTGTGTATGTAACAGAGGAGGTTTTTTCCTCAGCTCTGGGAGGATTAGAGAGAGATTGTCAACATTTATCGCTGCCTCCCTGTCAGGGAAAGCACGCCCGATCTCCGTCTCCTCCTTCAGAGTGCCTGTTAGCAGAGCAACAGTCCCATACAGGGATCGACCTGCCTGAAGGGGATCAGGATGAGGTTGATTCTGTTATAGAGGAATCAACAGTGGGGGAACCTTTTCTCAGCATCTTAAGCTGAAAGATTATGGGTTCAGTCTCTGACTAACATGGTCCGATCAGCATTTAAAAATGCACCTTGCGGAACCATCAACCACTACTGTATCCTCGTTGGGGTCGCTAGAAGCCCCCAGACTGTTTGTTCTTTTCCACTTCACCCTTTACTGAAAGGGCTCATTTACCAGGATTGGGAACGTCCTGAGAAAATATTTATTCCCCCAAGAGATTTCCGGTGGTCTATCCCATGGAGGATAAGTTCATCAAAAAAAAAAAAAAAAAAATGGAAGGTCCCTACAGTGGACGTAGCCATCTCTTGTATGTATAAATCACTGACATGTCCAGTGGATAATGTCCAAATGTTCAAGAACCCAATAGATAAAAGATTGGAGTCCTTATGAAAATCTGCTTGGTGATACAACCAGCAGTAGCAGCTATTGGGGTCTGCTAAGCAGTGAAGGATCAGTTGAAACAGGTCTTGAGGGACTTGACAGATCAGCAGGCTTTGCCCTAGCTGATCTACCTAGAGCCTTAGGCTTTGCGGTTGACGCCATAAAGGATTCAGTCCATCAGGCCTCCCGCCTTACGCTGTCTATAGTACATATGCGTAGGCTCCTATGGCTCAAAAACTGGTCTGCTGAAGCTCCCTGTAAAGAATGGCTGGTTAGCGTCCCATTTCATGGTGAACGCTTATTCAGGGAAAACCTGGACAAATATATCCAGAAAATTTCCAGCGGTAAAAATACGCTCTTGCCGGTTAAAAACAGAGTTAGAGGTCCCTCTTTAAGAGGCCTGCTTCTCCAGTCCCTGGGGCATCGGCTGTGTAACAGTTCCGACGGCCTCCTCGGTCAATTCCCGGGGGTAAAAAACAGGGACAATAGCAGGGTAATGAGAAACCCTGGGTCAGGGGAGGTACAAAACCTCCCCCAAAGTTAAATTCATTGAAGCCCCCACTCAGTCGGGTGGGGGGGAGGACTCCAGTTGTTCGCAAGAGACCTGGCGGGACACGATCAAGACAGATAGGTGCTCTCCGCAGTATGTTTGGGATACAGTTTGGAGTTAAAAGACTCTCCTCCTTCCCATTTTTGAGGTCAAACGTGCCAAGGGATCCCCGGAAGAGAGAGTCCCTCCTGTTGGCACTAGAACAACTATTGCTCCAAGGAGTAATTATGGAGGTTCCCCTGGAAGAATGAGGGTTCGGGTTTTACTCAAACCTCTTTACAGTCCCGAAGCAAACGCGGACGGGAGGCCCATATTAATTCTAAAAGGGCTATACAAATTCCTGTATATCAGGACTTTCCAATGGAGTCAATCCGATCGGTGGCCACTGCCCTATAAGGGGAGGATTGGTTAGCCGCGATCGACATCAAAGATGCTTATTTGCGCATTCCCATCTTTCCAGTCCACCAAAAATTTCTACGCTTTGCAGTAGAAGGGCGCCATTTTCAGTTCAGAGCCTTACCCTTCGGTTCGGCCACAGCACCACGAGTGTTTACAAAAATTCTGGCCCTTTATTGGCCAATCTAAGAACACAAGGTGTAATGATAATGGCATATCTAGATGACTTGTTGCTGATAGACCACTCAGTGAAAAAACTAGACGTGGTCGTTCACAAGACAATCAAGTATCTGGAATCTCACGGTTGGATTATCAACCGAGACAAGTCACCCCTAAAAACCAGTCAAAAGTCTGGAATACTTGGGGCTAAGGTTGGATTCAGGCCAGAGAAAAATATTCTTGCCTCGAGGAAAGGTGTTGTCTTTGAAAGATTTGATCCACTTAGTGGGTACAAAAAAGACAGCCGTCCATACGCCTGTATATGAGGCTGCTGGGAAAGATGGTGGCATCATTCGAAGCAGTACCCTATGGTCAATTCCATTCAAGGAATTTGCAGGGGGCCATACTGTCAGCCTGGAACAAAAAAGTTCAGGCCCTAGACTTACAATGTCCTTGTCCCCTTCCGTTCGCAAGAGCCTCCGTTGGTGGTTGGTTCCCCAGAATCTGGAAAAAAAAAAAGAAATCCTTCAGTCCGATTTCTTGGAAGGTGGTCACTACAGATGCCAGCCTTATAGGCTGGGGAGCAGTACTGGAGCAATGGTCTCTCCAGGGCAGATGGTCGGATGCAGAAAAGGCCCTGCCCATCAATCTTAGAGATACGAGCAGCCCGGTATGCCCTAGTAGCATGGACATCCAAACTCCAAGGGTCCCCTGTCAGAATTCAATCATCAGGGGGGCACCAGGAGTCGTGCGGCCCAGAGGGAAGTAAATTACATCCTGAAATGGGCAGAAAAATATGTCCCAGCCATATCTGCGGTATTCATTCCAGGAGTGGAGAATTGGAAGGCGGACTTTCTAAGTCGCCAGCAATTAGGCCCAGAGGAAGGGTCCCTTCACCCCGAGGTTTTCTGGACAATATGTCAGCGGTGGGGAACATCGGATGTAGATCTTCTAGCATCCAGATTCAACGCAAAGGGGGACAGGTTTGTCTCTCGGACAAGGGATCCCCTAGCTTGCGGCTCGGATGCCCTAGTGTTCCCTTGGGATCAGTTCAAGCTGATATATGCATTCACACCGCCACAATGGTTACCTCGATTACTCCGCAGAATCAGGGTAGAAAAGAAACCAGTGATTCCGGTGGCTCCAGCGTGGCCCCGAAGAGCGTGGTACGCGGAGATTGTAAAATTTCAGTGGGGAGTCCTTGGACTCTCCCACGTCGTCCGGCTTTCGCAAGGACCGATATACCACCCTTCCTTACCAGCCCTAGGTTTGACGGCCTGGCTATTGAAGCCCACATTCTAAAAAAGAGAGGGCTCTCTAATGCGGTGGTATCTACCATGATCAATGCCAGGAAGCCGGTATCCAGGCAGATCTACTATAGAATCTGGAAGGCGTACATCGCGTGGTGTGAGGCCAAGAAATGGCATCCACATAAGTACGTAATAGGTAGGATTCTGGACTTCCTACAGTGGGCTGTAGATAGGAAGCTTGCCTTGAGTACTATCAAGGGTCAGATTTCGGCCTTGTCAATATTTTTTCAAAGGCCCTTGGCTTCGCATTCACTAGTCAAAGCCTTTATACAAGGAGTGATGCGTATTAGTCCTCCGGTTAATATTCCCATATGTCCATGGGATCTAAACTTGGTTCTGTCGGTTCTACAGAAACAACCATTTGAACCATTACAGCATATTTCCTTGGTGCTTCTCACCAGGAAATTGATTTTTCTAGTAGCCATTTGTTCGGCTAAAAGAGTATCGGAATTAGCAGCTATGTCCTGTAAGGAGCCATATCTGGTTATCCATAAGGACAGAGTAGTGTTACGTCCTCATCCAGCCTTTCTTCCTAAGGTGGTATCGAGGTTTCATTTGAACCAAGATGTGGTTCTTCCTTCTTTTTTTTTCCCCAAACCTACTTCGGTAGAGGAAAAGTTATTGCATTCTTTGGATGTAGTAAGAGCAGTTAAAGCTTATCTAAAAGCCACTGCTCAGATTCGCAGAACGGATACTTTGTTTATTCTGCCGGAAGGCCCCAGACAGGGTCAGGCAGCGTCAAAATCTACTTTAGCCAAGTGGATTCGACAGGTCATAATACAAGCCTATGGCTTGAGAAGGAGACCGCCTCCGTTCAAAGTTAGAGCGCACTCCACGAGAGCAGTTGGAACTTCATGGGCAGTGCATCACCAGGCCTCCCTGGCTCAAATCTGTAAGGCCGCAACATGGTCTTCAGTACACACGTTTACTAGGTTCTACCAGGTGGACGTTGGAAGTCAGGAGGATGTCGCCTTTGGGCACAGTGTGTTGCAGGCTGCAAAAGATCCTCATGTCTGATAGCGCTCAGCTTATATATGGTGTATCCCCCCCCTCATTTGGCATTGCTTTAGGACATCCCATTAGTAATGACTATGTCGCTCTGTGTCCCGTGATGTACGAGAAAGAAAATAGGATTTTTATAACAGCTTACCTGTAAAATCCTTTTCTTGGAGTACATCACGGGACACAGAGCTCCCGCCCCTCTTTAGGGACACTTATTGCTTTGCTACAAAACTGAGGTGCTCCCGGATGGGAGGGGCTTATATAGGGGAGGGTACTTCCGGTTTTGGAAGTTGCCAGTGCCAGCACCTGACGGTATCTATATAACCCATTAGTAATGACTATGTCGCTCTGTGTCCCGTGATGTACTCCAAGAAAAGGATTTTACAGGTAAGCTGTTATAAAAATCCTATTATTTCTATAGTCCCTGTGAGCCTTCTGTGTGATGTCTCTGAGGCAACAGGGTCTCTGCACCTGTGATTTCCCGCAGTTTCCTGGGGAACGCTCTGAGCTCTGACAAGACCACGGTCTGCGGTGTCAGAGGTTACCTTTTTACCTGCATGCTGCTTCGGCAGCACATTTAAGCAGGTTGGAATGATACAGAGAAGGTTATGCGCCTCGGCGCCATAATTAAATCTGATCTTATAACCCTACACTGGATACATTCACAGTGTATGTATGGAATGAAGATGTAGCGCTAAGTGAAGAAATGAAGCCCAATAATTTGGGCCTCCAATACAGTGTCCATAGAAAATTTTCGTGTTGTGAAGAAAGAACATGTAGCACTGAAGGGTCATCACATAACTCTTGTAGAAAGAGAGGTAGAATACATTAGACCTGTGGTTTAGGCAGGTCAAATAGGCATACGAAATCCCAGTGGCACTCCTCATCAGTTAGTCTGGAAACTGGATCAGATGGGTCCCCAATGTAGACTGTCCGGTAGGCTCCCTGACTTGACAGCAGACTCCTGGGTTTCACACCGATCCAGGTGGTCCTCCGATGGAACTGGAACCGCCACTCAGCAAGGAGACTTTACCACAGTGAATATTAGTATCCAGTGGCCAAAGGAAGCTATTACTTGACCAACCACCCATGTGAGGAGAAAAGAAGGGAAGGAATGCTCCAATGGTGCAGGTCAATGAGGGTTTATTCAACCAACATAAAAGTGATCACAAACAATAAAAACATTTAAAAAGGTGCAGTGAATGAGGTAGTGTACCAAGCCCTGTTATTGATCTCTGTGTCTGCGTGGGTTTCCTCCCACGTTCCAATGCTGTGTCTTCAGTGCCATACACAATATGTTTATACACAACACTAAATACATTCACAGTAGATGTATGTATTGTATTCTCTGGGTCTGTGTGGGGTTCCTCCGGGTACTCCGGTTTCCTCCCACACGCCAACGGTGTGCGCGCCTTCAGCGCTAGGCACACATAGACATGTTTATCACACATACTATAGTACCTACACGGTATGCGTATGCGGTCTGCGTGGGTTTCATCCGGGTGCTCCGGTTTTTCCCCCGCGCTCCTATGGTGTGCGCATTTTCAGCGCTATGCACAGCATAAACATGTGCAATGGGTTTAATCTACATGCCTACATGGTTGTGTAAGCAGTCTGCGTGGCTGGTTTCCGCATACGCCCCAATGAGGTGCGCGCCTTCGTTGCTGGCACGGTATAAACGGGTTTAATATGTTTATTCACACTTGCTAAACTACATACGCCGTATGTGGTTGTACTATGGTCTTTGTGGCTGAGGGGGTTTCCTCCCACGCTCTAATTGCGCGTTTTGACACAATACACAGTATAAACTATGTGTTTGTACAATCAGCACTTATCAATGGAGTAGCTGCTGGATGGAGCTTTGTCATAGGGATCCCTGGTATCAGGGGTACCACCTTCCACCTGCCCTTCGGGGGTGATCAGAACCGCTGGCTTGGACTGTGTTCGCCATGCTGAGGTTAGCGTTACGCTCCGGTAGTGGCTGTCTCTCTGGCGTTCCTGAAGCTCAGTGATTGGGCAAAAGCCTCTGCTTCATCTATCAGTCAACCCAGCAGGTGCACTGCAACTGCTTTAGCCTCTAGGGTCTCTGTGTCCGAGGTGGGTCTGCGCCACCTGTAGAGGCTGAGTTACTGGTCCACTGAACGAGTTTCTAGGGAAGCTCTGTCAGGTTGCCTTTCTTGGCCAACAATTGAGGCACCCTGTAGGCCGGGGCCTCCCTTCTCCGATGCATTGCGGGGTCTCCTTGGGTTTATCATACCCATCCCGCTGCAGGATGGTCCTGTCGGCCGTGTACATCCCAGGGGAAAGGGTCCTTACATCCGGAGGTGTTTTCACCTCCTTTACCGGAGGTGGGGCACCGGATGTGGACCTTTTGGCCTCTCGAGATGTAGAGATTCGTGGCCAGGTCCAGGGATCCCTGGGCAGACGCGTTGGTGGCCCGTGGGGGCAGTATTGCCTGATGTGTATACTTACCCTCCGCTACTGTTGTTGCTTCGCCTGCTTTGCAGAGTAGTGGTCGAGGCCATTCCAGTGATCCTCATTGCTCCGGGACAGCGACATTGGTACGCCGATCTAGTTCGGCTAGTTGCAGACGTTCCTAGGTGACTGCCTATTTGGGTGGACCTTCTGTCTCATGGTCCCATACTTCATCCTGCTTTACAGTCTTTGGTTTTGGCACGGCTGTTAAAGCCAGGTGCTGAGGGACCAAGGTCTCTCTGATTCGGTTATCTCTGTTGCGGGCAGGGAAATCTTCCTCCAGAAAGATCTATCACCGTACCTGGAAGGCTTACATCGCTATGTGCGAGGCGCTTGATGGCGTCCACGGACGTATTCCGTTCCCAAGATTTTGCTGTTCTTACAGCGTGGTGTGACCCATAAGCTGTTCTTGCGTACCATCGAGGGTCGGATTTCGGCCCAGGCTGTCTTTTTCAACGACCGCTAGCGGGCCATTCCTTGATTAGCACCTTTGTGCAGGGGGTTCGCCATGTGATCCTCCCCCTGTCAAGCCTCCTCCCCCTTCTTGGGATCTGAATTTGGTTCTCCAAGAACATCCCTTTGAAAATATCAGGAAGATTCCTCTCTTGACCTTGTCCCAGAAGGTGTTTTTTCTAGTGGTCATTACTTCTGTTCGACGGGTGTCCGAGTTGGCGGCCTTGTCCCGCAAGTCGCCTTACTTGGTCCTTCATAAGGATAAGGCGGTGTTGCGCCTATGACCGTCTTCCTGTCATGGTGGTCTCGGCCTTTCACCTTAATGAGGACATTGTTCTTCCGGCCTTGTGTCCTCGCCCATCGCATCCCTGAGAGTTTGCACTTCATTCATTGGATGTGGTACGAGCCTTACGGGTGTACCTGTCTGCTACTGTTTCCATTCGGAAGTCTGACTCATTGTTTGTGTCTGTCTCTGGTCCAAAACAGGGCCAAGCGGTGTCGTCTGCCACCTTTTTCTAGGGGGATCAGACAGACCGTTATACAGGCCTATGCCCTTAAGGGGCGGGCGCCTCCCTTTCCGGTTACGGTGCATTCCACCAGGGCAATTGGTGCTTCCTGGGCTTTCCGACATCAAGTGTCGGTTGCACATGTGTGCAAGGCGGCAACCTGGTTGTCTGTTCATACCTTTTCTAAGTTCTGTAAGTTTGATGTGGCTGTATCTTCGGATGCTTCCTTCGGCCGCAAGGGTTGCAGGCCGCTGTTTAAAGTTGCAACTCCTCCATTGAGGAGTTCTGCTTGTTTGGAGTGGAGTTGGTTTTTACTTTACTACTGCTCCAACCCTTTTCTGATACTGCTTTTGGGACGTCCCACGTGTTTCAGTATTAGAGCTGTGTCAGTCCATGGACGATAAGAGAAAATAGGATTTTTGTACTCACCGTAAAATTATTTTCTCTGAAGTCCATGGACTGACACAGCACCCACCCTTCTTTAAGATTTGTACTGCTTTGTTACGGACTGTGGCTGCAAGCTGCAGTTAAGAGGGTTATGGCTGGAGGGACCGCCCCCCTAGGCGGGGCTGTTTGGCTCTTTTTTTCTAGAAAGATGTTAGAAACATACAAACATTCTGCCTAGATCTACTCCTGCGAGCAGGGACATATACCCACGTGTTTCAGTATTAGAGCTGTGTCAGTCCATGGACGTCAGAGAAAAGGATTTTTACAGCGAGTACAAAAATCCTATTTTTTTGGGCAGGGACAACATTTTGTCGAGCCTACAGATGATCCGTGTTTTAAATTGTGCTGTCATTTTAAATTTGAATGTTATTCATCCAGGACCATGAATCAATCTATGCTACGATGCTAGAACTGAATTGAGGTGATCTAAAAAAACACTTATGTAGCGCTGCATTCATTATAACATCCTTAAATTATGGCTCTGCATTCTTTAAGGCTGGGGTTCACACTTAAAATGGATGCAGCTGACAACAGGGGTCCGGTGTATCCTTGTTTATTTCAGGGACAAATTGGGCCTGAATTTTTGCCTGAATTCAGACCTGAAACAGAACCAAAGATGCACAGGACCCCTGTGCAATCTGCTCAGCAGCTGCCTGGAGATGTGTGAACCGGCTCCATTGAGGGACTGTCACAATCTCATGTCATAAGTGTGAATCCAGACTGAGTGTTTTTCAAATTTAAGCGGTGAAAGTATCGGAATTTGACTTGTGGTATTCTGCCTCTTTCAGTCTCTGGACACCATGGATCAGACTGGGGGGGGAGGGGGGCAGAAGCAACTCAAAGCCAATCAATTGAGCTGCAGGGTAATGAGTATGCGAATAGGAGGAGAGACAAGTGCAACAAAGATTAGCTCATCGCTGTATTTTAACTGTCTAGTCACCGGCTAGGGGAGAGGGACAAGACCGTCAAGTCTTTCACTGGTGTATTTAGTAAATGGACATTTCACTTTTAAGCTGAACTCCAGGCAATTTATGTGTAGACTACATGAAAGTGATATATTCTAGATGTATATGGTGCAAATTATAAATTTTGCTCACAAAGTAATGACAACATTTTTAACCCTTGTAGGATGCTGAAAACTATTAATTATGATATACAAAATGTGTTAAAATATGTAATGTATTCATATAGCAATTTTTTGTGAGATGTAGATCAGATGTATAAAGGCTTTTGCAATAATCCTGAAGAAAGTTACCCTGCAGGAATACATAAATGAAAAATTATTTAGAAATGTTCATTTTAAATAAGTTGAAGGAAATGTAAAAATGTATTCAGTTGATCTTTAGGCAAACCTAGTGCCCATATGAGATGCATTATATGGACAATTTATAGTTGCCTTCAGTGATGCGCATGACGGTCGTCTCGCTGTTTTCACAAGTTTTTGTATGCAAATTTTAACTTTTTCTGTAAACCTTTGGCTTGGCCCTTCACTTTCCCAACACATTAATGTCTAATGAGACCATCATGTAAGTACCAATAGGAGAGCAGGGAAGGCAGGACAGGTATGATGTGCAAAAAATCGCAGCGCCAAATGGTGCCTGCCTCACTGAGTTTTTTGCATCTCTTCTATTTCAAGTACTAGAACTGAGCCAGTACTGAATTTTATGAACAGAAATGTTTCCTTTAGAATATCTGTACAATAAAAGCATTTTTACATCTTAAACTTTGTGTTTGCAGTGTGAAGATGACGGGCAGTTGTTCTTTAGCCTTGATGATGGCAATACCAAATTCACAGATTTAATTCAGCTTGTTGAGTTTTATCAGCTAAACAAAGGAGTCCTGCCTTGCAAGCTCAAGCACCACTGCATCATAGTAGCCTTATGACCTTCAAGAAAAGACTGCTTGGAAACAGTAAAGCTTGGATGGCCCTGTGCTTTGAGCGGGGTATAGATTTTTGTGTTTTAAACATGCACCTTCTGACTCTGGATTATCAACTGGTGCCAGTTTATCACAAAAGGCTGTTTTTTGCATATCAACCATGCACCGCCATGCTCTAGACTGGGAAATTTTTAAAATGCAAAAAAGCTGAAAATATCCTAAGGCTGGTTTGCTCATGAGAATGAAAACCCTGAACAATGTCTTTGGCTACAAGTGGAAGATAGTTTAGCAAGAAAGGGGTGGGGATAAGGACTATTGCCCTGGAATAATCTTGACCATTAAGACTGGTGCGTTTACTTTTTTTTTTTTTTTTTTTTTTTATTGAAATACCTTTTTTGCACTCCTGTTTTTTTTTTTTTTGTTTTTTTTGTTTTGTTTTTTGTCTTTGATTTATGATTTGCAGCCTTTTAAAAGGAGCGAGTGTGGCATTTAAATCACCCAGCAGTTGGTAAACTATCATATATGCTATGACCTAAAAAGATTATGGTGAAGATACAATCAAGAACTTTCTGACAAGCTTGTGCTCCTTTTCACCTGCATGCCTCTTTTTAAAAAGCTTACTCTGAAACTGAAGCAAGCCAATTCCCTGTATTTTTTTCACTTTGGCCCCTTTTTTTTTTTTTTTTTTTTATTATATTCACCAAAAACAAAGTAGCTGTTATACGTCTGTCCTAATAAGCTTGAGTCTGTAAGTGATAACTATGCATAAATGTCTGAACTACAGTTTGTCTAGTCATCTATATTGTTTATCAGGAAGTCAATGTTATCATACAGTAGAGGACACGATGGCCAAGGTCATTCAGAATATGCCAGGTATTGTGATAAGGTCTACCTAGAATAAGTTTTGTTTTTGTTTTTTTTTCCACGTTTTTATTGTATTTCTGCAGTGTTTCAGACGCCCCTAAATCTACCACTGTTAAAGGGGATGACAATGCTCGTTTGGGATTTCATTGTAACATATGACAGGTTTTTATAGAATCTTGAGCTTAATTCTGAAATTAAATCCTGTTAACAGAAGAGCAACAGATAATTACAATTTTGTTATTTACTTGAGAATCACTCATGACAGTAAGTTTCCTTGAAACATATCAGCTGTACTATACGACAATGGTATAGAAACACTGTATTTTAGATTATGGAGCACATTGTCTTTGCTTTATTCCATGTATTTGCCTCATATAAAATGAAGAAACTTGATTTTATGTATGTTTGTTTTTTTTGTTTTCTAATGTACAGTATTTTTTATTTGAAAGGAATGCCATGTTGCCCACTGGTAGAACTTTCTTATGAATTTTTGATCATCGCATTGACAACCGTGCACTTGGCTGATTAAAAAGAAAAGGCCTGCAATTCTTTGTGTGCCATTTCATGTTGACTTGGAACAATTACAGCTTTTATTACATTAGACCTCTTGGTTTCAGTTATTAAGTAATGCCTCATGAAGTCTGATACAAGAATTAAATAGAATAAATCAAGTGATTAGGGTATTTTTTACTGGAGTTTTCAGTCTCTATTCTGTATTGGTACATTTTATTGCTTGTTCGCTATTAACCGTGTTTATTTTGACATGAACCCTAAAGCTCCCAAAAATCTGAGCTAAAATTCCTAAGTCAAAAATTACATTAAAGCAGACCTCCAGACAAACCCCTTTTTCTTAATGCACTGTGTAAAAAGTTTACTCTCAAAAGGTGTTGGCCATTTAGGATTGCTGCCGTTTCTTTACAATTTCAATTATATTCTTGCCAGATAGTAGAGCTTTAAAGTGTTAACCGAAAAAATAAAATGTAGATTCTGGTCCCTTTAAAGCAGATTACACAGTACAGCGCTTGTGCTGTGTAATCTGCCCCCCTATAAAATGTAAAAAATAGACCAGGGTAGGTCCGTCCTGATCTCTGTGGTCAAAGTATGTCCCTCTGTCATATGCTGTCCCCTCTGCTCTCACCCCCTCCTTCCTCTGTCACCGACCCTGCCCCCGCTATCCCGCTATTGCTTTTAAAATAAAATAATTACATTTTCACTTCCATACTCAGAGGCTGACATAGCACACTGTCATTAGTTTTACAAAACGAGCAGTGTAAATACTTAATTTGAGCTGTCTTCAGGCTGGTCACATGACTCGCAGCCTCTTTAAAGCTCCGAGACAGGGCTTCTGTGGGGGAGACCGAGCGGCCACATGATCTCCCCGGCTGAGGAGATCACAGCCCCTCCCTCAAAAGCCATTCAGAGCTGGAAAGCGGCCGCGAGTCATGTCACTGGCCTGAAGACAGCTCAAATTAGGTATTTACACTGCTCGTTTGGTAAAACTAAAGACATAGTGTGCTATGCCAGCCTCTAATAGAAAAGCTGGCATAGTTTATATATGTGGGTTAACAAATCCTTTAACTATTCTTCCAGTGCTGCCTCTGAGAGCTGCTGCTGTCATACTGATATTTATCTGCCCCTCTTCCCCTTCTCTATTCACAAGAAGTCTTGTATTTTATGGATAGCTGTTTTCTTTTTACACAGCAAATTACATGAGTAGGGGTTTGCCTAGATGTCTTCAATTGTCATGCTGGGGGAAAAAAATCCTGCTCTTCATACCTTTTTTATAGCATGTCAGATGAATGTTGCAGGTGCCAATTCCTACATTATCCTGATAATTTTGGTACATATAAACGAAAAATATCACCAAGTTAGAAAAAGAAATCTGGGAAACCAGACACATGGGAGCTTTAGATTATGCTCATGTTTAGGAGTGCTTTAACTTTAGCGACTATGCATTCTCACTCTAACATAGAATCAAGAAACGGGCCAACTCTTGCCAGATTTTGCTGTGATTACCGGAAAAAATTGTCTGGTAAAAGCATTCAAAAGAAACCTTGCTGAAAAGACAAATGCCTGCTGACATGATTGGACAATGACCTTTGACGTCAGCCATCTATTTTCTTCATATTGGAACAGAACTTTGAACTGGTTTGAAGGTTTAAAATTAAGAATCTTCTTGACTGTTTAAACATTTTATCTCTACTTGATATATATGTTGACTGTGACTGTTAAAAATAATGTGGATTGTTACCTCTCTACATCTGTATCTAGTGCCTAGCAATTCATCATTTACACTTTCCAGTTTTTAACTGGAATAATTTGTACTTTCTACCTATTGACCAGGGCAGTACTGTGAAGTATGCTGGTGTTGCCAAATGTAAGTTTCCTTTTCAGTATCTGTCTTGTTTTTAAGAATTCAATGAAGTACAATTGGACAGTACAATTTAGCCTACCTATCCAGGTGTGATATGGCAAGTTTTTAGCATTTGAGAATGTGTGGCTATACTTCATGTTGTCTCAGTATATTTAGAATAAAAATGCAATGCTTGAATCATTAATCTGTTGTATTAGACAGGTAGGTAGCATATTAAAAACTGCACAAAATAAAATTGCCTTTAATTATAGCAACCAAAATCCTTCTGTGTATGCTTTAGTACAAAATTGGAAAGAAAATTAAAGATGGGTTGCTAAGGGCAACAATGATGCAGTTTATTAAAAAATTTTTGCATTTCTGCACACTATTTGCCTGTAGAAGTATGAACTTTTAACTTCTGGTAGCTGAAGTTACTAAAATGTTTCAGTAAATGCCTAGCCATATTCTATATAATAAAGGCATATACTGAGTTTTTTGAATGTGATGTAAAGAAGTAGTGAGAAATGAGATTTCATGGTTTTCACAAAGGTATAAATGTTGGCATACATTTGTACAAAATCATATTTTCTGAGTATTACGTATATTAGCAGAGTTTAAGTGTGGTGTGTTCTTAAAATGTTTACAGGAAACCGAGTAACTGATTTGTTTTTGACCATAAACAAAGACCACGGCGAAACAGCATTGTATTCTATGAATAGATGTGATTTCAACTACCACCCCCCTGTGTAGCATTCACTGTAGAACTGTAAACAAAGCTTGTCCAGTGTGCTGACTTAAGCCTAGTACACACTATCAGGTTTTTTTTTCTGGGTAGAACAGAAAAAAACTGACAGCTCAGGTCGGAGCCGCTGTACTAACAATCTGACGTTGGTACATCGATCTCCACTGCTGTGCTATTGTGTTCTGACAGGGAGGTGGCCTCCCCACCAGAACACTCCGGTCATCGCTGTCAGCCATTGGCTGAGAGCGCTGATCGGGAGACAGTCAGCTGCTGGTGTTCCAACATGCTTGTCTAACAAAAAATTTCTGTCAGACTGGCTGCCCTACACATGGGTCGATTTGTTCCCTGGCAATCGGCCCATGTTATAGGCTTTACTATTATAGCTGGGTCATTTTTGACCTTGGGTATAAATGTTCAAAACACCATTGCAGAGGTCAGTAGCTTCCATTTTCAGTTGCCATTTGAGAGAAGGACATAAAAGGTGCTCTGGTACTGCATTATTATGAACGTTGTATTGAATGCTTGAACAGTCCTGTACGAGCTATGGGTGACCATGTACTGCAAACCTATACAGGGCTTGAAATATGCAATACAGATCATATATGCCTTCGCAAGAAGCAGGCAATTAAATTGGTACAGTGCAACACAAATGTTCAGCACAGACTCGCGAGTTACTTATTGGAGTAATTCTGTCACTGCCTGTGGCAAATTGAATTACTGCCCTGTTCTAACATTTTTATTTTAATGAGCTGAGTTTTTATTTTCTCAATGTTTGCTTAACTTTCACCCAGAATTCATACATTTTTCCAATTTAATCCAGTTAGAAAAATGTGTGAATCTTGGATGAGCTGTGTGAAGACCTGATGTGTTTTGCTATTGTATCGAATGACTAGATTTGTTGAAAATGTTGAGTTTGCCCAAAATAGAGTAATTAAAATGAAATTTTTAGCAATGCCTAAAGTGTGGTTGCATTACATTTACTTGGGCCTGTTATATAAATAGCATACAAGTTGGTTACATTTTCAGTTTAGTATAGTGCCCAGAACTTAAAATGTATTTCTATTTTTGAAGTTAAATTTGAGAAAACTGCACCACGTTTACACAGCATACCTTAAAGAAAATAAGCGTATACCCTCAATAACAGTATAGATAATTGAACAACCTTATGAGAATGAAAGAACTATCGGCAGTTACATGACCGATATTCTAATTTCCAGGACGTATGGTTTCCCTGAATATATCTTGCATGGATAACCCTAATTTTGCAACACCACGATCTTGGAATTCTTCTACCTGACCTCAATGCCCTTAGAATCTCTTTTTATATAGTATTGGATACCTTGCCAACAGGCCAATTTTCAGTTTTTGATTTTTTTTTTGGGGTGTGGGGAGGGGGGTTGTGTTTTTTTTTTTTTTTGGTCGGGGGTTTACCCTTCTTCCTTTCTCTACACATGCATCTACTTAAAACGGAACTGCAAATATAGATCAAAAATTTTAAAACATTTTTTATAGGCAATGTATTCGAAGAGCCATAAACTTGTCACTAAATTATACTTAGTGGTTGTAAACCCTGGTTAAAACAAAACAAAAACCCTGCAAGACAAAGGCATAATGAGCTAGTATGCATAGCATACTAGCTCATTATGAATTACCTACCTTAGACCGAAGCCACCACAGCCATCCTAGCCTCCCCCTCCGGGAGGCGACATCTATCCCAAGGCTTACTTCTGGGTATCGCGGCTCCGGCGCTGTGATTGGCCGGAGCCGCAATGACATCACTCCCGCGCATGTGCCATCGGTAACGGCACGCTGACTAAAGCAACAGCACATAGGTGCCATTGCTTCAGTTTGCCCCAGTGCGCATGTGCCGATGACTTTGGCACATGCAGGGGACATCTCCTAAACCGTGCAGGTTTAGGAGATATCCTGGGCAGCTACAAGTAAGCCTTAATATAGGCTTACCTGTAGCATAAAGCGGTTGTCAAGGGTTTACAACCACTTTATTGTACCTACGGGCTCTATTCGTTTAAGGTCTGTTCTTGTTTCCTTTTTTTTTTTGTAACTCTTTAGAAGTCATATAAATATATTGTATAAAAAAAATAATGGTACTGAGATCTGCCAGCACAGTACAGACAGGATTAGTCCTGTCAAACGCCTCTCCCTGGGTCCCTCATGAACAGAAAGAAGTAGGAATTTTTAATGCTGGCGTTTTCAGAAAAGAGCATGTAAATTATGAGCAGCAAACTTAATTTTAAAGTTATGCCACGTGAATAAGCGCACATAATATAAAGCGGGTGCTGTTCCAATTTGGCTCCAAATAGAACTATTTTTTTTTTTTTGAAAGTGTGTGTGTGTGTGTGTGTGTGTGTGTGTGTGTGTGTGTGTGTATAATATATAGATAGAGATATATATCTATAGATATATATAGATATATAGATATATATATAGATATATATATAGATATATAGATATAGATATATATATATATAGATATATATATAGATATATGTATGTACAGTGCCTTGCAAAAGTATTCACCCACTTGGCTTTTTACCTATTTTTGTTACATTACAGCCTTCAGTTCAATGTTTTTTAAAATCTAAATTATATGTGATGGATCAGAACACAATAGTCTAATTTGGTGAAGTAAAATTAAAAAAATATATACGTAACTATTTTTCAGAAATAAAAAATAATTGGCATGTATTCACCCACTTTGTTATGAAGCCCATAAAAAGCTCTGGTGCAACAAATTACCTTCAGAAGTCACATAATTGGTGAAATGTCCACCTGTGCAATCTAAGTGTCACATGATCTGTCATTACATATACACACCTTTTTGAAAGGCCCCAGAGGCTGCAACACTAACCAAACACTGCCATGAAGACCAAGAAACTCTCAAAACAAGTAAGGGGCAATGTTGTGAAGTACAAGTCAGGGTAAGGTTATAAAAAAAAAAATCCAAATCTTTGATCCCTAGGAGCACCATCTAATCTATCATAACCAAATGGAACGAACATGGCACAACAGCAAACCTGCCAAGAGATGGCCGCACACCAAATCTCACGGACCGGGCAAGGAGGGCATTAATCGGAGTGGCAGCACAGAGACCGAAGGTAACCCTGGAGGATCTGCAGAGTACTGGAGTAGCTGTACATAGGACGACAATAAGCCGTACGCTCCATAAAGTTGGGCTTTATGGCAGAGTGGCCAGAAGAAAGCCATTACTTTCAGCAAAAAACAAAATGGCACATTTTGAGTTTGTAAAAGGGCATGTGGGAGACTCCCAAAATGTATGGAGGAAGGTGCTCTGGTCTGATGAGACTAAAATTGAACTTTTTGGCCATCAAAGAAATGCTATGTCTGGCGCAAACCCATTACATCACCCAAAGAACACCATCCCCACAGTGAAACATAGTGGTGGCAGCATCATGCTGTGGGGATGTTTTTCAGCAGTTGGGACTGGCAAACTGGTCAGAGTTGAGGGAAAGATGGCTGGTGCTAAATACAGGGATATTCTTGAGCAAAACCTGTACCACTCTGTGTGATTTGAAGCTAGGACGGAGGTTCACCTTCCAGCAGGACAATGACCCCAAACGCACTGCTAAAGCAGCACTTGAGTGGTTTAGGGGAAACACTTAAATGTGTTGGAATGGCCTAGTCAAAGCCCAGACCTCAATTCAATAGAAAATCTGTGGTCAGACTTAAAGATTTCTGTTCACAAGCAAAATCTGTGGTCAGACTTAAAGATTTCTGTTCACAAGCGCAAACCATCCAACTTGAAGGAGCTGGAGCAGTTTTGCAAGGAGGAATGGACAAAAATCCCAGTGGTAAGATGTGGCAAGCTCATAGAGCCTTGTCCTTGGAGCTGTGATGGCCGCAAAAGGTGGCTCTACAAAGTATTGACTTTAGGGGGGTGAATAGTTATTCACATTGACTTTTTCTGTTATTTTGTCCTATTTGTTTGGTTCACAATAAAAAAAAAAAATCTTAAGTTGTGGGCATGTTCTGTAAATTAAATGATGCAAATCCTCAATCCATGTTAATTCCAGGTTGTGAGGCAACAAAACACGAAAAATGCCAAGGGGTGTGAATGCTTTTGCAAGTGTGTGTGTGTGTGTGTGTGTGGTAAAACATTGGATTGAAAGTTTTGCAAGACGAGCAAAATTTGTTTTATAAATTTTGACTTGATAAACAAGCGATGTCTTGATTTACAAGTAGCGTCATGTCTCAACTGAGTATAAAAGGGAAGATGCGCCTCCAAGTGTAGCAATATGGTTACATTTAATGAAGGTACAACATGCATAAAACTCACATGGTTGATTAAAAGAGGCACATAAGTATGCAGGCATCGGGATAAAGCTGTCCACATAGACTATCCTTCGCACCGCCATCATGCCTTCCACGCTGCGCTTTAGATCGCTCTACTGCAGGGTAGTCTTCCCGGTCACGATTGCAGAGTGAGAGCCGACAGTGGGGAGGACGGTCTATGTGGAGCTTTACCCTGGATGCCTGCATACTTGGATGTGCCTCTTTTATTCATCAACCATGTAAGTTGCTAAATGTTGTACCTTCATTAAATGTAACCATATTGCTACACTTGGCGCATCCCCTTTTTATATATATATATATATATATATAAAATCTCTGTAGCTGTTTTGCTTCTAATCCCCCTTTTGGAGGTTGCCATTTGTGGATTGTCATTTTATGGTTACACAACCTATTGCATTGCTATAATCTCTTTATTTGGACTATAAACTGAAGGACTTATGTGGAATGAATCATCCGTTTCCATTATTTCTTATGGGGAAATTCACCTGTTTCTGGAATGAATTATGCTTGCAATCCAAGGTTTTACTGTATACCTTTTTTTATATCAAGATCTTTTTAATCCCACTGTTAGTTATTGCTAATTTTGGCTAAACACAATACATTTACAGCAAAGTCTTGTACAAATTAACTATTTAACCCACACAGCCAGTACAAAAGCTCCCCTACCCTGGCAGTAAACTGCAAAGAAGCACTACTTTTCTGTGTGGAAGCGGTAGTGCTACATTCCCCTGCTTCGTAAGAGGCAGAACTTGGCAATGAGTATGCAGTGTAAGGATTCCTAATTGCAGGGTCTTTGCTGGAGAGGGGGGTTATTTGCATAACCCCATTGTGAGTGTTAGCCTGCATAGCTATTGGTGCAAAGGAGATTAAAAAATTAGGGTAAAAGTCGAAACTTCCCTTGCATTACATGGCTAAACGTGTGAATTGTCAAACTGCCAGGCTAGAGATGTTAACACAACATGTAGGTCTCTTGAGGAGAGCTGACAACACCACTAGTTGTATTAACCCCCCACACAGCAAGATTTCTACTAAAAGCAGAAGAATCAAGATAAGGGACATAACTTAGTTTGAATGATTTTTTTTATTTTTTTTGCTTTAGCTAAACCTGGGCTTCAAACTTTTTTGATGCCTAGTAATAAAAAACTTTTGGTGTGCCTTGTATATGAAACCGAAAGCCAGTCTGTAAAATCTTAATGCCCAAATTCAAGCAAATTTTGTTTGTGACCCTGTTGGGCAGATTTTTTTTTTATTTTTTTTATCTGACACTGGTATAAACCAAGGGAAATTGCACAAATGCAGAGACAGCAGTGTAAATTCCTGAGATTCAAACACCTAACCACTCTTAAATGTTCATCAGTCTGTCCGTAGTAGAAGAATGTCCCATCACTTTCCATCTGATCACCTATTACTGGGACAAGGTGAGGAGGAATTCTTCCTAGTTGGTGTGTACCATCGGCAATACAACCCTTAAAGGGGTAATAACCACCTCACAATCTACCCCAAAAAAGTGCACTGCTGTAGTGTGGTGCAGCTCAAATTATTGCCCTATGTTTTTGTTGCTTTACATGTGTGTAAATAGAAAAATAAATGATGTAGATAGCCTAGTATAAATACAGTATTTGCATGTTAACATGACCAAACTTTATTTCAATTTTAAAGATAATACAGATTTGTTATGTATTTATCTTGTATGTTTTTCTGTGGGTCCAGGAATTTTAAAGGTGGTATTCCAAATGCCTTGTTTCCTTATTTGGTGGGGGACAGTGAGGATCTTTTATGTTTGCTGCATCCCTTTTGGAGAGATTTCCCAATATTGTGACCACTGTAAAAGGGACAAGAAATGAGGGAAAATCTCGGTAGGGACATGTAAAACCCAACTGAGTGTCTAATGCAGTGTTTCTCAACTCCAGTCCTCAAGGTGCCCCAACAGGTCATGTTTTCAGGATTTCCCTCAAATAAAATTGCTGTGGTAATTACCAAGGCAGTGAAACTGTTCAAATTACCTGTGCAAAATAATGGAGAGCTTGAAAACATGACCTGTTGGGTCGCCTTGAGGACGGGAGTTGAGAAACGCTGGTCTAATGCTTCCCTGTTCTGTCCCAAAGAGTCAACTTTAAGACCACCTACATATTACCTTCACTAAGATGCAGCGGCTGAGAGTGCTGCATTGGGCTGAGCTGCGCTCAGTCTTTCATTTGGAACTTTGTATTTTATGAATACAAAGCTGCTTCTGATTGGCTGACGTGGAGAGGCAGGTGAATGCCATCACCATCTCGAAGGACAGCTCGGCAGTCTGACTCTATTTTGTTTTGTGTGTGCGATTGGGACTTCCCATCCTACTGTGTAGCCGAGACCTACATACAGTTTATACAGCACTTCAACCACTTCATCTTAGTGAAGGTAATAGTTTGGAGCAGCTTGGTCCAAACAAACTATTTCAACTTCAATAAAAGGTAGCGATTAGCGTTAATTGTTAAGCTTTCAACCAGCTTCAAACAACTTTTAATGCTTTTTTCTTTTTTTTTTTTCCTCCAGTGTTGAGAGGTTGAGCATAAATCTTAATGTATCTTGGTGCTTCCCCAGAGTGGGTAATACCACCCCCCTGGGGGGTGCTGGAACGATCCAGGGAGGGGTGTGATAGTAGCCTCAGGTGCAATTGGAGCGCATTGAATAAAAGTAAGGGGGCAGTGAAAGCGTATTGATTTGCATTATAACTGTACTGTCTGCCCTAACGTTGTAACGCACCGCGCAAACTGTTGGCGCTATAAATCATGCTCATTTTGTCCAGGGAAGTTAAGAAATCCTTCTACTTTCCTGAACCTCAGCTCCCCCCGCAAACGACCCTCCCCCTTGATCCAGCGGTGGACTGTTCCTGACGTCCAGAGCATGGCTATGGAGATGGCTCTGGGCTTGATGTCAGGACTCAAAACTGCTAGAGCATGATGGTGCAGGAGCTAGAGAGACCAGTTTTGCTCAGGGAGGAGTGAGGATCAGGTAAATGCATCTCCTTTTTATCTTTTCCCTAGGTAAAAATATGGATGCAAAAAAACATTTTTTGTGTGTTTAAAGGTAGATTTGCAGGGGGCACTCATATTTTATTCCCCTGAAAAGGGGGCGGTAGGCCAGATAAATTTGGGAGCCTCAGGTCCTATCTAAATGCAAAACACAAATATTGCAGCTTACAAACCCTAAATTAGGTGCCTGCATGGGATTTTTTTTTTTTCCAGGCTTTGTTTTAACATACTAATTTAGCAAATGCAGTACACTTCCTGCCCCTACCATGCTCACTACTCACTGTATCTATGGAGGAAGCCATAGCAGGATGGACTGGTTGCCTTTGAGATTTCCAGTTCCAGCTAACAGGAAGTGACAAGATACTACAGTTAATCAGAGTTTCCTGTACCTGCTGCAAAAAGAAACCTATTGTAGCCACCACATTCTGGCCTGCAAATATTACCTTGGTTATTTAATGGGAGCACTTGCTCGCTTTTTTTTACCAAACTGCTAGCAGACATTCAAAGCTTCAAAAAGTGTTTTATATTAACTTACTGAAGCCTGATGGCAGCTTATTTAAAGTGACAACCACAGATCTGTGTTTTTCTTACGATTATCACCAGCTGCTGCTATAGCTTTTAATCACTGTCTTCACCCAGCGAGGACGGCTTCACCTGCCGGGAGAAGACAATTGCTCAGCAGGAGGGATTCCCCTGTCAGCAGTCTGTGGGAATCATGTGAATTTCTTTTCTGCAACCCATGGTTGCAGGAAATACATTTTCTCCTGTTTATGGCTGGCCTTGTACAAAGCTGAAGCCCAGTTTTACAAGGCTTTAATGCTATGCACCATCTGGAACTTTTGTCCAAAACAATTAAAGGTGATTTATCTTACAATCCAAAATGGTCCACCAGGGGGTGTTGAATGAAGCATCAACAATTCAAAGGGAAATCTGACCTGTTTGAAGGTGCAGGATCCAGGCTGCTTTTGCCTCACTACTTATTCCTCATACTTGATTACACATGCTTGCTCCAGGTCAGTGACTCGCCAAGTATTGAGGGAATGATGAGCAAAACGGCCCTAGAGCATGCATCTTCAAAACAGGCATGCAATAGTTGCCTCTACTTCTGTTCAGACCGGTTCTCTAATAAAGCTGATGTGTTAATTATGAGTGCAATTTGTAACTTTTAAATTAATTTCACCCAAGAATGGTGGCTGACGTTAAATTAAAGTGTTACTAAACCCAGAACCTGCATTCACTATATCTGATCTCCCACAGTATACAGAACATGGAAATGCAATTATTTTAGTAAATATAAACCTTTTCTCATCAGCTACTGTATATATAGCAGCCTTGTGACTTGGTAAACCTTATAAGAGGACTTTTCATACTGCACTGATCCTCTGTCTGGACATGTCTGGAAACAGCTGATTGGCCCTGTGCTGATCACATGCACCCTCCCAAGAAAAAAAAAACTAGCAGTACACACCAAACTGAGCATGTGCAGCCCATCCACTGGCTCTGTAAATATCAGGTTTTTCTTTATTTTTTTGACAATGGAAGAGGATCAGAGAGACTGGATCAAATAGCCTTTAAAACAAAACGGAAAAAATGATTAACCCCTTAGGTTCCACAGTGAGTATAACCAGCATGCTTTACTGCGTATACAGACTGATTTTACTGTTGTGGGTTTAGTAACACTTTAAGTGACTACTATAAAGTCATCTCTGATTCTACCATGGTAAAGGTCCATTGTTGAGTCACCGACATGCATCATGATCAAATATAGAAGCCATTCTTGAATGAATGGTAATATTCCCACATTAAATGCCTTCATATGATAAACTTAACTTTTTGAATACAACCTCAATGCGGAAGGTAAAATATTCTATCTCTGTACATAGACAGACTTAAAGCTTATAGTCGTAAACATAAGCAAATGGAGAAAAGGAAAAGTCTAGCTTTTTAAATACTTGAATATAGGTCTTCTGTCAAGTTGGTTATAGGTTTAAAACTTTTTTGTATGTTTTAGGCAGAAAATGTAAATTCCTTAACCAAATTATGATTTTGGCACCTAATGAGTTAAATATTCTATACGTTTTATTGTGAATGTAGAATTTGGGTACAGTTTCTTAAGAATTTAGATTAGAAGATACCTATGCAAAAAATGGCAACAAACCATGACCCCTGAATGTTTATGAAACTTATGGGTTCCCTTTAAATGCTGACTTTTTCTTATTGTCAAGGTCAATATTTGTAGGTATAGCATAATCGAGCATTACCTATGGGTATCTTTATTACAGTTTAGGAATTAGTAAATGAAAACTAGATGGCTGCAAGTGTTCTAATAGCGTAGGAAATGGTTAAACACCTGTCAGTTTTTTTTTGTGTATACCGTATTTATCGGCGTATAACACGCACAGGCGTATAACACGCACCCTAACTTTAAGAGGGAAGTTTCAGGGAAAAAACTTTCCACAGCCCCCTGCGTATAACACACAGGCACAGTTTACCCTCTATTTTCAGGGTAAAAAAGTGAGTGTTATACGCCAATAAATACAGTAGTTAAGGAAGATTTACCTCCACCTCCTGTCTCAAGGCACAATGGGATGTAAGAGGAAATCGTCCCTTAAGCCTCGTACACACACGATCGGATTTTCCAACGAGAATTGTGTGACAGGCTGTTGGCGGAAAATCTGTCTATGCTCCATCGAACAATTGTCGGATTTTCCACGGACAAATTTTAGGCTGTATTCACACTACAACGGAGAGCTGCCGGAGTGCTTTGCTGCTCCAACAGTTCTTCATTGCCGGCTGTGGTAGGGGGCAGTGTGGTGCGTGATTCACTTATTTTTTATTTGTTTTTTTGTGCAAATTTTGACGTGTACACTTCATTCATGGCAATGTTCTGCACTGCCGCAGTATGTGTGAATTCACCCTTAGACTGTCATCAGAACACATGTCTCCAATGGAAGAAACTTCCCACTATTCCTGTTCTAATAACTCAATATTTTAGGTTTCCCCTTTCTGCTCGGGTCACAATTATCATGAAGAATGGGGTGTTTTTACTGTGTCCCTTTTTAGTACAAACAGTCTGCTGGATTCCCTTGCGATTATCGCTGATGTCCTCTATAGCCAAAATTATGTTAGTAAAGCTGACCAAGGTTGTTTAGAAGCCTTATCAAGACAAAGTAGGGTAGGTTTGGCTATTAGAAAAAAAAAATTTCAGTGAAATATATTAATGTTGCATTCTGGCACTGACAATCTTGAGCTGCATTTTGTGGTTAGCCAAGTTCTGATTAGACATTTAAATATTTTTTTTTTTTTTTTTTAATAGTGCCTCATATTGCCCAACAGTGCTTTGGGCACGTCAAAGCACCTGTTATGCTTTTGTTTTATGTTTTTCAAGTTTCATTTAGAAGGTAGTGTCCCAAAAAAGGTGGGCCGATGAGTGTTAAAGGGAACCTGACAAGGACGCTGCCATTGCAGACAACCTTCTCAAAATGCTATTTGCCAGACTTTCTCTGGCTAAAATACCTTGTGTTTCTAAACTGGAGTAAACACGGCTAGATGAAATCAGAGCAAAATCGAAATTCCCGATTTGCATTTTTTTTTTTTTTTTTACAGGTCAACCTATACTTAAATCCCAAAGTATTATATGTCTGTATTATAAGAAACTGGAACAAACACACATTTTTGTCATCCAAAGTATCCAATAACCGATAACATCTGACTGGTCACTGTGGATAAGAACGCTTCTGCTTTGTTTTATTTTTTTAATAGAAACCCTATTAGTGGGCTATTGATAAAGTATAAACCTTTTGAAAAATTAACCATAGGGTTAAAACAACTGAAGGGGGGGAAAAAAACCTTCAGTATAGACTGTTACAGTAAATGAAACCTATATATTTAATGTAATTTAGAGCCTTTACTGATATAGCAAAGTAAATTGTATGCCTGTTTAAGTTTATAAATCTCATAAAAAAAAATCTCTCTCGCCAAAATGTCAGGCATACACTTAAATCTACTTTTGCATGGTTTCTACTGCAATTCTTCTATGTGTGCACCCATACTGACTCAGACTGGCTCAGTGCTGTCTGTGTGCCAGTACCAATTCTCTCCAATACTGTGTATGTAAAATATATATTAGGGGTGTGTGTGTGTATATATCTCACACCTAAATATGGCAAAACAATTGGGTATTTAACCTGGAGGAGCTGTCTGTACATTAGAGTCTAAATAAATTTAAGGTTTTTATATGAGTGGGCTCCCCCTCTTTTTAAAAGATGCAGTTTGACGTTTAACAAGGAGAGATTATTCAGTGTACCATGCATTAAAGTAAAATTATATGACTTTTTTTTTTTTTTCATTTTGGTTGACATAAGGTAGGGGTTAGAACCACCACAAGGGTGTTTTCATTTTATTTATTTTTTTTCCCCAATGCGGATATTTACCTTTACTACTGTCCCATAGCCAAAGTGAGAGGAAATCCCTACAAATTAAGGGAATTGTTTGGGGACCACCAGGTCACTAAAATTTGGTGTCCGTGTTGGAAGATTTCCCCTCTCTTACTTTTCTCGGGACAACCCAAAATACAAGATTTTCTTTTTTTTCGCTTTCAATGATAACGGTAAACAAAACAAATAGAGGGCGAATCTCCCTAATAGTGACACAGACAGCAATAAGACTGACCAGCATTCTAATTCCCCTAGTTATCCAAAACTAAAAACAACGTTTTGCCTTTTACTTTAAACTGAAAATATATTTATAGGTTGAACTTTTTTAATGCCTGTATAAATGACCAGAGGCTTAACAAAAAAGTTAGTGAGCAGTGTAACTTGCCCATCATTTTAAATGTGAATAGACATCACTATCGATAAGATAATGATTTAATGAATTTAAATTATGATAATCTACTTTAAAAGATTGTTTTATGCTTGTATGATGAACTCGTTAATGTTGAAATGCTCTGCTTCCTTGGAAGGTATTGTGCAATATTTTCATCAAAAACTATTTCCTAATTTAATATACTATATATATATATTTTTTTTTTTTGGTGTCTTTGTTACGGTTATTAAAACAAATTGTGACTTTTTTTTTTTTTTTGCTTGTGCATTACTGCGCAACCCCACACCAGCCAGGAAGAGAACGCAAGGGGCTGAAGGACAATATTTTTGTATCAAATGAATGTATGTAAAGGGATGCTCAGGATTGATTCAAGTCAATTTTGTCTCTCCTATGTGTTTCTTAATGTTGTGTAGTATTCCTTAATACATCCAGTTAGATGCCAAACTTTTTTTTATATATATTTTCAGAATTGTTTATAGAAACTTGACTACGTATGTAAAATTGTTAAGTATAGAATAATTTGCTTGACCTTTTTGAAATGTACCCATTCAAGTCTACTTTTTTGGTTTGTCTTCATGCACTAAATACCTGGGGGTTTGAAGAACCCATGCACCTTTTCAGGAGGTAATATTTGCTTGATTTTTTTTAAAGTGGAAATGTCATCTATGTGCACTAGAGAAATTCATTTTGTGGTCTGATTCATGAGTTTGTAGCCTCCTCAGCAGGAACCAGCTGCTGAAAACAAGGCCTCATGAATTTTAAATCACAAGAGTCTGTGATATCACTTACTAGCTAACCACTCTGGGTATTGTCCTGGACTACAAAGTGAATGCTTTCTCTGTGGGTATGTGACCGGTCCGCTTTAAGCAAACTTGCAGTGGGATTAGATTTAAATGTCCTACTCAATGCAAGCTTTGTGATTGACTGAGCCTTCCGTGTTTACTTTTTGGGCATTTTTAAGTAAAAATAAAAAATGGTAGGCAACTGTTTAGCTGTGATAAAAATTTGTCCACAGTCACATGTAAACAGAACCCAGTAATTGTCGGGTTTGTGCTTTGATATTTGCTTAATCCTTAATTTTTTTTGATCTTTTAATGACTGTCTCGGTAAGAATGTTGTAATGCAAGATTTCATTGACTGTAACATATCAGGGAATGCAAAGGTGTTAAGGTAAATCATGTAATCAATATACTGCTTAATGGTGTAAATTGCTTGCTTGTGAACCTAAATGTAACTTTTCAGGTATTTTTGTACAAATAAGGGACTGATACTCTTTTTCTTGTAACATAGAAATAAACACATTTGTTGCATTTGATACTTGGTGCTGTGTTTTTTTTTTTGTTTTTTTGTTTTTATTTAGTTTTTCTCTGCTTGCGGGAGAAGACCTAGGCAGAATGTGAAATGTTATACATACATTCTAAAAAGCCAGAGCTGAACAGCACCGCCCAGGGGGGCGGTCCCTCCCGACATAACCCTCCCACTGTAGTCAGCAGACCTCAGTTTTTTCTGCCTAGCAGAAGAAGACGTAGCTCTCTCAGGAGCCAGTCTCCTGGAAGATTTTACTTTAAAATTGTTTTCCTTTGGGAATTTTATTATTTTATTTTTGAGACCTTCAATCAACTGTCGGCTGGGCAACAGGTTTTGTACACTGGTAACCTCGTAGTCTTCCCTGTCCGACCATCGAGCGCGCTGATCCTCGCCTTGTGTGCGTGAGACTCAGTTCACGACATGCCCCATGACTCCAGGGGTGGCCGGGTTGCTTTTATGCTCCCGCGGTCCTCTCAAGATTGAACAGTACCTGTCTGTATCTTTCGCGGTGGACCGGGCCGACAGCTACTCAGTTACTACTCCTGTGATAGGTCTGTCTGAAACAAGCTAGTGGGTCCCTCTGGGACGGGTAAGTAGTCTCTCCTGCTGCAGGTGAGTACATGCTGGCTGTGTTTCTTTAAATGGGGGGTTTCTCCCGGTCTCCCCCCTTTTTATGCTGCACCCTGTGCTGTGTGGGGGTACTTGGGGGTCGCTCTGGCCTGGCGGGGGGCGCTCATGTCTGTGTAGTGACTCTGGGAGAGGAGCAGTGTTCTGGAGTGTGAGTGTTTGACTTTGTGTGTGCCATTAGCGCTGTGTGGTGATTTAAAAAAAACGCGCTCGGCGGCCATCTTGCCGTGGATCAATGGCGCAGTAATGCATTTCTTGAAGCCGCTGTGCTTTCACTTTTGGTTGCGGCCTGTTTTGGCGCTGCTGCGGCGCGAATCTCCTCACACTCTCCTCACACTCTCCTCACACTCTCCTCACACTCTCCTCACACTCTTCTCACACTCTTCTCACACTCTCCTCACACTCTCCTCACACTCTCCTCACACTCTCCTCAGGCTTCACTCGTGCTGCAGCGCGGTTTCATACAGCGAAACTGAGCGGTCCTTAAGGGTTGGTGAGTCCTCTGGGTATCCCCTCCTCAGCCTCATCGCAGCCAGTGGGTGGACTGTATTATGCACTGTAATAGTGTATAAGGTCTCCGAGGGTGGCAGTATGGAGTCTAGTTCACCTGCTTCTCCACACTTCTGAGGCAACTGGCAGTGCTACTGCACCTGCGGTCCCTAGCGACTAGTTGTCGGCAGTCCTGGAATCATCCTTGCCAGGATGGAAGCGGTGTGAGCGCAAGGGCGCTGTAAAAGCGCCCCCTCCCCACACATTCTCCTGTAGGGGAGTGCTCTGTCTGATATGGGCCTAGCTACTGCTGCTCAGGACCCTAGCTCTGAGGATTTTCATGTTTTTGAACAGGATATTTCTTGTGAAGAAGACTCCAGTTCTGAATAACTGACAGGGTGCTTGTAAGTGAACTCATTGATGCTGTGAGGGACACTCTCAAGCTGAATGTTGAGGCTGAGGAGCCTCAGGTGGAAGCGGTCTCCTTTTTGGTTCCTTTAAAGCCATTGCTTCAAAAAAGGTCTTTCCATAGGTGCCTTTTTTTGATACATTCATTGACAAAGTCTGGGATAAGCCGCAGAAGACTTTGACGGTCCCGCGGCGCCTAGCCTTAAGGTACCCCTTTTGAGGCGGACCTGGTTAAGGAGTGGGCTCTCCCCCCAGTGGTCGACCCCGCCGGTCGCCCGTTTGAATAAGGCTACCACGCTCCCTTTGAAAGGGACTCCTGCATTTAAGGATCCCACTGACAGGAGGTCAGAGGTGGTGAGTAGAACTATGTTTACCTCATTGGGGTCTGCCTTACGCCCTATAGTGGTGGCGACACTTGTGTCTCAGACACTCGCAGGATGGGCAAAGATTTTGCACCAGACAGTACAGGAGCATAATCTCCCTCCTGAGACCATTGCCCTGGCTCACCAACTTGTACAAGGTTTAGTCTGTGTGCGATGCCACTTTGGATGCGGCCTCGATCTCTGCTGTGGTGCTGCGTCGCCTTATTTGGCTGAAATACTGGTCGGCCGACCTAGCTTCAAAAAATCTCCTGGCTGACTTGCCCTTTAAGGGCAGTAGACTGTTTGGGGCTGCCCTGGATGACATTATTATGGATGTCAGAGGGGATAAGAGCACCTTCCTTCCTCAATCTGTTAAGGAAAAAAAGCCCCACCATAGGCTGGGCCCTTCCTTTCCGGCGAATACGTTTTTTCGTCAGTCAGAATCCACGGGTAAGCCCGCCCAGACTGAAAAAAGTGTGGCTGGGGGACACAAGTGTCCCTGGGTGCGTAAGCCTACCAAGCAAGCTCCCAAGCCCGCCGCTGCATGAAGTCCTGCCCCTGCCCGACTCTGGGGTGGGGGGACGTCTTTGCAGGTTCACGGTTCAGTGGACCTCCCGGATCTCCGACCGGTGGGTGTGCGAGGTGGTCACCTCAGGATACAGTTCCGTTCCTGGCCCCCAGACAGATTCTTTCCCTCGAATCTCCCTCTCCTTCCTGCCCATCGGGCGGCCCTCTTAGGGGCCGTACAGGGTTGATCAGGTCCGGAGTGATTGTGCCGGTTCCATCACAGGAGAGGTTTCAGGGGTTCTACTCGAATCTGTAGTCCCAAAAAAGAAGGGGTTCGGCCAATCCTGGGCCTCAAGGCCTTGAATGCCTTTGTGATGGTACAAAAGTTCCGCATGGAATCCATTCGCACGGTGATCGCTACACTCCAAGGGGATTTTCTGGCATCCTTGGACATCAAGGACCCCTACTTGCATGTTCCGATCTGCGCAAGTCACCAGAAGTTTCTGCACTTTGCGATCGCCGAAGTGCACTATCAATTTGTGGCTCTTCCCTTCGGCCTAGCCTCGGCACCAAAGGCATTTACCAAGGTGCTTGCTCCGGTTTTAGCTTTACTGAGACAGCGAGGCATTGCTATCGTGGGCTATCTGGACGATCTTCTAAGAGCAGACAATGCCTCAGAATTAGAAGAAAGTGTGACTATCGTCAGTCAGACCCTCAGGGACTTTGGGTGGCTCCTGAACATTCAGAAGTCGGTCCTGGTCCCGACTCAGCATTCGGAGTATCTCGGTTTTGATCCTGGACTCCTTGGAGTCAAAGGTATTCCTACCCCTGGAGAAGTTACTGACATTTCAGTCTGCAGTGCGGGTCGTCAATCCGTTTTTGTCTAAGAGTCCTGGGACTCATGATGGCCTCATTCGAGGCCGTTCAGTATGCCCAATCACACACACGGGCACTACAGTAAGAGATCCTGTCCACTTGGGACAAATCCCCGTTGTCCTTGGCTCTTCAGATCCAGATGAGTCACCCAGTTTGGGTGTCCCTGGCATGGTGGTTGAGGCAGGGCTGGTGCGAGGACTTTTGACATCCTAGGCGAAACCTTATTTTGCCACCCCCTTGGCTCCACCCCCTTTGCCCTGCCTATGTATGCCCCACCTTTTTTAATGAAGCGCCCATCAAATGCAGCCTCACCAGCACCCATGAATGTAGCCTACCAGTGCCCATCAATGAATGTTTGCTTGCTTCAATTCATTCAGGAGATGGGACACAGGCACAGTCCTCCATCGCCGCTGTACCTCTGACACTATGTGCGAATAGAGCGGCGGCTGCCTGCTGATGCTTAGACTTAGTTGCTTGCTGCAGAGAGAAGGGAGTAGGAACACCAGTGGCTGGGCACCCTAGGCAGCAGTGCGCCCTAGGCGGCTGCCTAGTTTGCCTAGTGGTGGCACCAGCCCTGGGTTGAGGTCCCCAGGCTCTTCGGTCTGGGAAGTCGTTCCTCCCCATCCAGTGGACGGTGATCACGACGGACGCCAGCCTGACGGGCTGGAGTCGGAGTCCTGTCAGCCCAAGTGCTTTGGACTCCGGATGAAGCACGTTTGCCCGTATTTCCAGAACATTGATCGATAATCAGACTGTAAATCAAGGGGGGGGTGGTGCTGCGCTGTTTCTAATGTATGTATATAGTAATAAATAATAGTGCACAAATGGCTAATAAATATCAATCAATATAAAATATAGATAAAAAATATATAATAAAAACAACTGATCTAATATAGTGATGTATAAATACTAAAACCATAAAATCAGTAGTAAAAATATATAAATATATAACTGTGAAAGTATAAATAAATATATATAAATAAGCCTGTAAATAAATATCCAGGTGCACGTTGCTGTGCAAATATGCTGTGAAAAATGAAATAAACGAAGGAAGACGCCTGCAAGGTGCAGTATAATAAGTGCACAAATGTGACTGCTAAATAAACAAAGTGCAGTACAGTGCTAAGGTAAAGCAAAAAAAAAAAAATATTTTAAGTAACGAAAGGTGAAAATTGTCCAATAAGCAAAGGAACACAAATTGAACTCCAAAAGTTCATAGAAGAAGAAAAATAATAATAGGTGGTGCCCGTGCAGATCAATTTCTTATAGGTGACAATCCTGCAGCTTCCTATATGCAAAAAGTGCTGTGGTGATGGGGTGTGTGGATCTTCACTTCCGGTGTCACACACTATAGTAATGGGTGGCCTCTTACCTTGCGGTAATGAGGTAACCGCTTTTGTATAATGGGGGTCGGTGAACTCCTTTATCACGATCCTAGCGTCCAATGGGAAACCTTTGTGGCAGGATGCTGCTGTCCCTCATATATGGAATGACCTATACTGGTTCTTAAGGGTTTGTTTACATCTCCCAATGATGGCCGGGTTAAAAAGAGAAAGATGGGGTCTCGATCGTGAAGTACGTTTTAGCAAGGTGTGTACTTTAATTTTGCATAGGTGATACAAGTTGCTTACATAAACTCACAATTAAATATTAAAAATATGAACTTATCCTAGACGAGCGGCGAGCTCGTATGCCTCCGTCTGACTGTCTGCCTCTCCGTCCCTACGCGTGGCGTCACGGTCACGTGACTTCATCAGGGGATGATGGGAAGGCAATACAATGGTCTTTAAATACTGTTTGTATTGGAATTGGTGCGGCGCCCATTTTCTCGGAGCCCAATGTTAATCTCCATTGGCGGCCATTTTCTTATAGATCCTGTCTCTAGTTATGGCGGAGGCCATCTTTTTGGTAGTTGAAAACAATAAGGAAGTGGCGATCGCAATACTTGCGCCGCCATTTTCCTTGTGATTTATTTAGAGATAGACTGGCGGCCATGTTTATGGAGTCCCTGCAATGGTATGTTATGATGACAAACCACAACATGGCAAGGACATGACCGCAAATCGCTTTTGCAGAGTTGAGGGGGCATCACAATCCAATTGTATATATTCACAAATGGACATAAAATATATTAAAAATCTATAGAAACAATTGTATAGATACAAATAATAAAACATAATTGGATATTTAAATGGGATATAAATATATTAATAATCTATTTAAAATACACTTGTCAGTGTATTAAAAACTATATTTATGAATAAAAGGATCTCTCAAATGGGTGTGGGGTGGGTACCAAATGCCAATCCCCTAGGGGTATAGCAGAGAAATGATTTTGTGTGTTTTGTTTTAGGTCTGGTGGACATCAGGCAGACGTTTGCATAAAGGCTATGCTGGATGTATTTATTCCTACCAGATAATCTAAAATTAATTAATAGAAACTATATATATACAGGTCCTTCTCAAAAAATTAGCATATTGTGATAAAGTTCATTATTTTCTGTAATGTACTGATAAACATTAGACTTTCATATATTTTAGATTCATTACACACAACTGAAGTAGTTCAAGCCTTTTCTTGTTTTAATATTGATGATTTTGGCATACAGCTCATGAAAACCCAAAAATCCTATCTCAAAAAATTAGCATATTTCATCCGACCAATAAAAGAAAAGTGTTTTTAATACAAAAAAAGTCAACCTTCAAATAATTATGTTCAGTTATGCACTCAATGCTTGGTAGGGAATCCTTTTGCAGAAATGACTGCTTCAATGCGGCGTGGCATGGAGGCAACCAGCCTGTGGCACTGCTGAGGTGTTATGGAGGCCCAGGATGCTTCGATAGCGGCCTTAAGCTCATCCAGAGTGTTGGGTCTTGCGTCTCTCAACTTTCTCTTCCCAATATCCCACAGATTCTCTATGGGGTTCAGGTCAGGAGAGTTGGCAGGCCAATTGAGCACAGTAATACCATGGTCAGTAAACCATTTACCAGTGGTTTTGGCACTGTGAGCAGGTGCCAGGTCGTGCTGAACAATGAAATCTTCATCGCCATAAAGCTTTTCAGCGGATGGAAGCATGAAGTGCTCCAAAATCTCCTGATAGCTAGCTGCATTGACCCTGCCCTTGATAAAACACAGTGGACCAACACCAGCAGCTGACATGGCACCCAGACCATCACTGACTGTGGGTACTTGACACTGGACTTCAGGCATTTTGGTATTTCCCTCTCCCCAGTCTTCCTCCAGACTCTGGCACCTTGATTTCCGAATGACATGCAAAATTTGCTTTCATCCGAAAAAAGTACTTTGGACCACTGAGCAACAGTCCAGTGCTGCTTCTCTGTAGCCCAGGTCAGGCGCTTCTGCCGCTGTTTCTGGTTCAAAAGTGGCTTGACATGGGGAATGCGGCACCTGTAGCCCATTTCCTGCACACGCCTGTTCACGGTGGCTCTGGATGTTTCTACTCCAGACTCAGTCCACTGCTTCCGCAGGTCCTCCAAGGTCTGGAATCGGTCCTTCTCCACAATCTTCTTCAGGGTCCGGTCACCTCTTCTCGTTGTGCAGCGTTTTCTGCCACACTTTTTCCTTCCCACAGACTTCCCACTGAGGTGCCTTGATACAGCACTCTGGGAACAGCCTATTCGTTCAGAAATTTCTTTCTGTGTCTTACCCTCTTGCTTGAGGGTGTCAATGATGGCCTTCTGGACAGCAGTCAGGTCGGCAGTCTTACCCATGATTGCGGTTTTGAGTAATGAACCAGGCTGGGAGTTTTTAAAAGCCTCAGGAATCTTTTGCAGGTGTTTAGAGTTAATTAGTTGATTCAGATGATTAGGTTAATAGCTCGTTTAGAGAACCTTTGCATGATATGCTAATTTTTTGAGATAGGATTTTTGGGTTTTCATGAGCTGTATGCCAAAATCATCAATATTAAAACAAGAAAAGGCTTGAACTACTTCAGTTGTGTGTAATGAATCTAAAATATATGAAAGTCTAATGTTTATCAGTACATTACAGAAAATAATGAACTTTATCACAATATGCTAATTTTTTGAGAAGGACCTGTATATATATATATATATACATATGAACATAATTCTAAAATATATATAAAAACATATAAAATTAAGACAGTGTCAGGGGAAAATTCTTATTCTGTTGTGTATAAGGGAAACTTAATTTAAAAGGAGGGGAAGTTTAAAACGGGGGTGACATATGCCCCATCGTGTAAATAAATATATACTAAAAATCACTGAGAAAACAATTCAGGTCGAACTCCACATTGAGTCCTTTTGGCACAAAGGTATCTAAGGTGAAAATCCATTTTGATTCTAATTGACTTAGTGTCCTCACCTTATGCCCCCCCCCGCCAGTGTCTGGTATATGGCTCAATGCCCCAAAATTTGAGCTGTGAGGGGTCTTTGTTATGATGTAATAAAAAATGTTTAGATACATTGTTTGTCGAAACCTTTTATTATATTTTGGACGTGTTCTTTAATGCGGATCCTGAGAAGTCTTTTTGTATGCCCTATATACTGTAGGCCGCAACTACACTCCAGGGCGTAAACCGCCCCTTCGGTGTTGCAGCATATAAAGTCTTTAACTTCATAGGTATCTCCCGTGCTGCTGGATGTGAAGTTAGTTTTCTTCTCGTTTGGTTTCTTTGTTTTCTTGCATGCAAAACATCGTTTACAAGGATAAAAGCCTTTCATTGTGAAAAAGGAAAAGGGTTTGTTGGGTGGGTCTGGCACGTTCTTTACTAATTTATCCCGTATAGTTGGTGCCCTTTTGTAAATGAATCTGGGATTCCTTGGTATTGAATCTTGTAGCTGTTTGTCTGCCAATAGTAAATGCCAATGTCTTTTAATAATTCTTTCAATCTTCTTATATTGTATGTTATAATCAAGGATGATAGATGTCAATGGTTTTGTGGATGGTAGTTGATTTTTATTTTTATCTCTTATCAGTTCGTCCCGGTTTCGACAAACATAATGTATCTAAACATTTTTTATTACATCATAACAAAGACCCCTCACAGCTCAAATTTTGGGGCATTGAGCCATATACCAGACACTGGCGGGGGGGGGGCATAAGGTGAGGACACTAAGTCAATTAGAATCAAAATGGATTTTCACCTTAGATACCTTTGTGCCAAAAGGACTCAATGTGGAGTTCGACCTGAATTGTTTTCTCAGTGATTTTTAGTATATATTTATTTACACGATGGGGCATATGTCACCCCCGTTTTAAACTTCCCCTCCTTTTAAATTAAGTTTCCCTTATACACAACAGAATAAGAATTTTCCCCTGACACTGTCTTAATTTTATATGTTTTTATATATATTTTAGAATTATGTTCATATGTGTGTGTGTGTGTGTGTGTGTGTGTGTATATATATATATATATATATATATATATATATATATATATATATATAGTTTCTATTAATTAATTTTAGATATCTGGTAGGAATAAATACATCCAGCATAGCCTTTATGCAAACGTCTGCCTGATGTCCACCAGACCTAAAACAAAACACACAAAATCATTTCTCTGCTATACCCCTAGGGGATTGGCATTTGGTACCCACCCCACACCCATTTGAGAGATCCTTTTATTCATAAATATAGTTTTTAATACACTGACAAGTGTATTTTAAATAGATTATTAATATATTTATATCCCATTTAAATATCCAATTGTTTTATTATTTGTATCTATACAATTGTTTCTATAGATTTTTAATATATTTTATGTCCATTTGTGAATATATACAATTGGATTGTGATGCCCCCTCAACTCTGCAAAAGCGATTTGCGGTCATGTCCTTGCCATGTTGTGGTTTGTCATCATAACATACCATTGCAGGGACTCCATAAACATGGCCGCCAGTCTATCTCTAAATAAATCACAAGGAAAATGGCGGCGCAAGTATTGCGATCGCCACTTCCTTATTGTTTTCAACTACCAAAAAGATGGCCGCCGCCATAACTAGAGACAGGATCTATAAGAAAATGGCCGCCAATGGAGATTAACATTGGGCTCCGAGAAAATGGCCGCCGCACCAATTCCAATACAAACAGTATTTAAAGACCATTGTATTGCCTTCCCATCATCCCCTGATGAAGTCACGTGACCGTGACGCCAGGCGTAGGGACGGAGAGGCAGACAGTCAGACGGAGGCATACGAGCTCGCCGCTCGTCTAGGATAAGTTCATATTTTTAATATTTAATTGTGAGTTTATGTAAGCAACTTGTATCACCTATGCAAAATTAAAGTACACACCTTGCTAAAACGTACTTCACGATCGAGACCCCATCTTTCTCTTTTTAACCCGGCCATCATTGGGAGATGTAAACAAACCCTTAAGAACCAGTATAGGTCATTCCATATATGAGGGACAGCAGCATCCTGCCACAAAGGTTTCCCATTGGACGCTAGGATCGCGATAAAGGAGTTCACCGACCCCCATTATACAAAAGCGGTTACCTCATTACCGCAAGGTAAGAGGCCACCCATTACTATAGTGTGTGACACCGGAAGTGAAGATCCACACACCCCATCACCACAGCACTTTTTGCATATAGGAAGCTGCAGGATTGTCACCTATAAGAAATTGATCTGCACGGGCACCACCTATTATTATTATTATTATTATTATTATTATTATTTTTCTTCTTCTATGAACTTTTGGAGTTCAATTTGTGTTCCTTTGCTTATTGGACAATTTTCACCTTTCGTTACTTAAAATATTTTTTTTTTTTTGCTTTACCTTAGCACTGTACTGCACTTTGTTTATTTAGCAGTCACATTTGTGCACTTATTATTATACTGCACCTTGCAGGCGTCTTCCTTCGTTTATTTCATTTTTCACAGCATATTTGCACAGCAACGTGCACCTGGATATTTATTTACAGGCTTATTTATATATATTTATTTATACTTTCACAGTTATATATTTATATATTTTTACTACTGATTTTATGGTTTTAGTATTTGTACATCACTATATTAGATCAGTTGTTTTTATTATATATTTTTATTTATCTATATTTTATATTGATTGATATTTATTAGCCATTTGTGCACTATTATTTATTACTATATACATACATTAGAAACAGAGCAGCACCACCCCCCCCCTTGATTTAGATCTTTACTTTACCAGGTTAGGATTAACCTGTTAGGTGCTTGCGATAGTTTCAGTCACCCCCACACTCCTCCAGATTGGTAGCGCAGGAGTACCCACTCTATAGATAATCAGACTGTGCCTCTCCTCATGGTCGGAGAGACTACAGGATCGCACCCTCAGGATCCAGTCGGACGACGCCATGGCGGTGGAGTATGTCAACTATCAAGGGGGGACTCAGAGCTCAATTGCAACTTCTGAGGTCGCCCGCATCCTAAGGTGGGCCAAAAGAAGCGTGCTGGTTCTGTCGGCCGTCTACATTCCGGGCGTAGACAATTGGGATGTGGACCTGCTGGCCTCTCGACTCAATCGCAAGGTGTCGAGGTTTGTGGCCAGGTCCAGGGATCCTTGGGCGGATGCCTCTGATCCATTGGTGGCCCCATGGGGTCATTATCACCTGATATGTTATCCTCCGCTGCAGATGCTTCTTCGCCTGCTGTGCAGGGTGGCGGCCGAAGGGATTCTGGTGGTCCTCTTTGCGCCGGATTGGCCTCTGTGTCATTGGTACGTCGATCTAGTACGTCTCATCGTGGATGTTCCTTAGCGGTTGCCAATGAGGGAGGACCTTCTGTCTCAAGGTCCTATTTTTCATCCTGTTTCAGTCTCTGGCTTTAATGGCATGGCTATTGACAGCCAGGTGCTGAGACAGAGGTCTCTCGGATTCGGTCATTTCGACCATGTTAAGGGCATGGAAGTCTTCCGCCAGAAAGATATATCTCCGTACCTGGGAAGCTTACATTGCTATGTGCGAAGAGCTGGACTGGCGTCCACGGACATATTCCGTCCCCAGAATCCTGCGGTTCTTGCAGCGTGGTGTGACCCAAAAGCTTGCTTTGAGTACCCTTAGGGGTCAGATTTCGGCCTTGGCCGTCCTCTTTCAGCGACCGCTAGCGGATCATTCCTTGGTTAGCACCTTGTGCAGGGGGTTCGCCATGTGCTCCCTCCTGTTAAACCTCCTCTCCCTCCTTGGGATCTGAATTTGGTGCTCTCGGTTCTCCAGGAACCTCCCTTTGAAAATATCGGAGATATTCCCCTCTTGACCTTGTCTCAGAAGGTGGCCTTCTTAGTGGCCCATTACTTCTGTTAGACGGGTGTCTGAGTTGGCGGCCTTGTCCTGCAAGTCGCCCTATTTGGTCATCCATATGGATACGGCGGTGTTGCGTCCGCAACCTTCTTTTTTGCCAAAGGTGGTCTTGGCCTTTCACCTAAATGAGGACATGGTCCTCCCATCCTTGTCCTCACACATCGCATCCCAGAGGGTTTGCGCTTCACACATTGGATGTGGTACGTGCCTTGCGGGTGTACCTGTCTGCTACTATTCGGAAGTATGACTCACTGTTTGTGTCTGTCTGGTCCAACACAGGGCCAAGCGGTTTCGTCTGCCACCATTTCTAGGTGGATCAGACAGACTGTTATACAGGCCTATGCCCTCAAGGGGCGGGCGCCTCCCCTTCCGGTTACGGTGCATTCCACCAGGGCAATTGGTGCTTCCTGGGTTTTCTGGCATCAAGCGTCGGTTGCAAAAGTGTGCAAGGCGGCGATCTGGTCATCCCTCTTCTAAGAGGTTGATGTGGCTGCATCTTCGGATGCTTCCTTCGGCCGCAAGGTGTTGCAGGCTGCTGTTTAATGTTGTAACTCCTCCGTTGAGGAGCTCTGCCTTGTTTGGAGTGAAGTTTTTGGTTTTCCATTTATACTGCTCCCATCCCTCTTGACACTGCTTTGGGACATCCCACTTGTAAAGTGTAAGAGGCTGTGTCAGTCCATGGGCAATAAGAGAAGATAGGATTTTTGTACTCACCGTAAAATCAGTTTCTGACGTCCATGGACTGACACAGCACCCACCCTTTCAAGGTTTGTACTGCTTTGTTACGAATTGAGGTCTGCTGACTGCAGTGGTAGGGTTATGTCTGGAGGGACCGCCCCGGGCGTGGCTGTTCAGCACTGGCTTTTTAGAATGTATGTATAACATTTTTACATTCTGCCTTGGTCTTCTCCTGCAAGCAGGGACATAACCCACGTGTAAAGTGTAAGAGGCTGTGTCAGTCCATGGACGTCAGAGAAATGGATTTTACGGTGAGTACAAAAATCCAATTTTTTTTTTTGTCTCTGACAGGTTTTAGGATTGCACATTCCTAAAATTTTACAGATCTTAAAGTTAGATAAAATGCTTACAAAAGCGGTTTTACCTGCCAAATGTTTTTTTGTTTATCCAGTTCTGGGGGGTTTAGACAGCTCTGCCACACAGCACAGCCCATCTGACTGGGCAGAAGTAGAAAAGGGGAAAGATTTCAAGAATTCCTTCAAAAAGAAGCAGTCGGTATTATCAAAACAATATATTTTATTGAAGAATCCTACATAAAAACTGGTAAAAATAGGTATAACCGCCACCAAATTCGATTAAAATTAGACAACATTGTCTGAAGGCACAGGTAGCTACCACAGACATTAACTCCACACATAAGGCATGGACTATTAAATTCACGGGGGCCGGTTCTAATAGGGGATGAATCTTAATATACTGAGCGACCTGCTCTGCTAGTATTGTCAGTGTGATACTCTGCAAAAGAGAAATTGAAGCTCCACAGATAATTGCAGTAGGAAATAGGTGAGTGTGGTCCGTGCTATGGACATTGCCAATGTAGGAAATTAAATGCATCAGTAGGTTCTAGATAGGCAGCGGAAGATCCAGGTAATTAAAAATAAAGGCAGGGTTTAGCAAGTGAAGCCGCCTGGATTCTCACAATTAGACAGTCTAGGCTCGTGGTACAGATACCACCAGGACTGGTGGAAAGACTAGTAGATGTCTGTATGGAAAGTGAGGAAGGTGAGTGCATATGGGTGTATATGGGTAATCGATTCCCCTGCTGGGTGTAGTAGATACAGCTCACCGCTCTCAAAGTTCCCAGTTCGTTCCAAGCCGCCGACCGTACGGTCAAGGTAGAAGTCAATAGCCTCACTGCTCAGCTTGCGCCATTGGCGTCCCACGCTAGCATCCGGGAATAACTTCCGCATACCTATGAACATCCGGAGGGGTAGGGGAATGTCTCTGGCAGACTGCCCTCATTTCAGAGCATGATGGTGTCATGCTGATGCGTTTCACTCAAGACTTAAGTTTCTTCAGAGCATGACTAGATGTTTGGTGCGGGTCCCTAAATCAATGTGAACCACACCAATTGGTGTCTCCACCGTATATTCATTGCACGTCTACTACAAGTTACCTAGCCAACCACACAAAGATGACAATAAGGGTACCCAGTCGGGAAGTGCAGCAAAGCCCCATGCATGTCAAAGGAACCATGTTAATTTTATCTATCACGCATAGATCTTATTCAGAGGATCAGCTAAAAACGATGGCAAACCAAAGTGCCCAACGAGACCCAATTTTTCTCTGCTTTAATACTTCATCTCCACCCACCACCACACATGCACACCTGGCACCTGCGATTGGACAGTACTGTATTGAGCTCATCTTTGTCACTGTGCTTATTGCTCTTACCAGCATGCTCCTTGGCACATAAGCACTGCAGTATACCTGATTGGCTCATTGTGCGGCTTCTTCCTCTGCCATTCTGAGCTCTGCGGCACATTGGATTGCAAAAGGATAATATCTTGTGAAATTCAAGTACATTGCTTGCCTTAACCTCTTAAGCCCTGGACCAATATGCAGCTAAAGGACCAGGCCCCTTTTTGCGATTCGGCACTGCGTCGCTTTAACTGACAATTGCGCAGTCATGCGACATGGCTCCCAAACAAAATTGGTGTCCTTTTTTTCCCACAAATAGAGCTTTCTTTTGGTGGTATTTGATCACCTCTGCGGTTTTTATTTATTTTTTACTTTTTGCTATAATAAATCCCCCAAAAAAAAAAAAATCCTCAGTTTAGGCCGAAGCGTATTCTTCATATTTTTGGTAAAAAAAAATCGCAATCGCTGTTTGGTTTGTGCAAAAGTTTTAGCGTTTACAAAATAGGGGGTAGTTTTATGGCATTTTTATTAATTTTTTTTTTTAAACTAGTTATGGCGGCGATCAGCAATTTTTTTTTTTCTTCGTGACTGCGACATTATGGCCATTATGACATCGGACACTTTTGACACATTTTTGGGACCATTGTCATTTTCACAGCGATCAGTGCTATAAAAATGCACTGGTTACTGTGAAAATGACACTGGCAGTGAAGGGACTAACCACTAGGTGGTGCTGTAGGGGTTAAGTGTACCCTAAGAAGTGATTCTTACTGTAGGGGGGGGTGTGGCTACACGTTACTGATTCTGTTCCGATGACAGGGAACAGATGATCACTGACATGCCACGGCGAAGAACGGGGAAAGGTTTGTTTACACTCGCCTCTCCCCGTTCTTCAGCTCTGTGACCCGATCGCGGGACACCGGCAGCGATCGGGTCCCGTGGGTGTCGTCACGGAGCCCAGGACCGGGTCGCGAGTGCGGCGCGTGCAACCCACGGCTGGGCTCTTAAAGTGCAACGTACCTGTACGTTGATGTGCCCAACTGTGCCATTCTGCCGACGTATATCGGCGTGAGACGGTCTTTAGGTGGTTAAACTAATAATTTACTGATGCATTAAATTGGTTATTAATCCTAAAGTGGTTATAAAGCCCGAATATTCCTTGCATTAGCTTAAATCGCCCTCTCATCTGCACTTTTACTTTCCTGAGCCCTTAATCGATTAAGTGCTGTGCCTGTCTGCAGCTCTTCTCTCCCCTTACTACTTGTTCTCACGGCTTAGGAAGCTGCTTTCTATGGGGGCATTTTCCAGAGGAGGAGACAGGAGTGTCGGCAGGGAAACCAAGCAGGAGAGGTTTGGGGGTCGCTCTGTGCAATGCATTGCAAAGAGCAGGTAATTATAAACCTGTTTGGCTTTAAAGTGATTGTAAGTGCAATTTTTTAAATAAACAACATATTGGCAACCTCCTGCCCCACTCCCTTCTTACTAAGCACTGGTATAAAAAAAAAAGCGCCACAATTGCACGATTATCCTTCTCTCGTCTGCTTTCTTCTGGTGTCCACATCACTGCCTACTTGATGTGCACACTTCCTATTGGAGGTGGCCAGATCCTCTTAAGCTCCAGAGGCAAAAAAACTCGGAGGCGGTGAGAGTTCTAGTGCCCTAGATAACAAACAGGGAAAAATGTCTGGTTCCCAGTGGAATTATCTGGGCTCATAGGGAGAACCAAGTTTTTGATCCATTATACTGCAGGATGGCTTAGGAAGAGGTGCCTGGATTCAAGACACAGGAGTAAGGTCCACAATGCTCTATTTACATTTTAAATGTTTCCTGGAGCTGGGATTTACCAATATAGAACTCCCTTTAATTTGCATCTCTAGAGCTGCCTGGTGTTTGGCTTTAATATCAGTGTTTCTGAAATGTAACCCATAAACATACCAAAAGTTGGTTTGCTGGAGGATAGGTATTCTTTATTAAAATCTAGTCAGTCACTATTGAAAGACCTAATTACTCATGCATTTTCTTCTAAACAAGGTAGTGTACTGCAGTAGGGAGGCCTATTGTTCAGCCTTCTCCTTACTAATCCATTCTAGCTCCTTCACTTTCCATAATTTACATTAAATGTATTATGAACTGCAAAGGGGCTTCTGCTCAGAATACAGGTGTCAGTTGTAACTGATTTCAAAGTGTGGCCCCAGTGCTGACTGCTTCTAGACTTCAGGGCTTTCAGATCTTGCTATAGACCCCTCAGTATTGGTATGCTTTTTGACTTGCAGTAATCACACTGTGTAAACAGGATTTCAACATGTGGTTGCAATGAAAACCATGACAGCTGATGTGGCTTTCTTAAAATGGTTGTGAACCCTGCTTTATTTTTACTTGCAGGTAAGCCTATAATGAGGCTTACCTGTAGGTAAAATTAATATTGCCTAAACGTGCACAGTTTCGAAGATATTCACCCTGCATGCAGCCACTGACATCGGCGGCGCATGCGCTCTGAAGGTCTGGCATACCATGCCGGACCTTCAGAGCTTCTTGCTGGAACAGAGTCCTCCCATGAGCATGCTTGGGAGTGACATCTTTGCAGCTCCAGCCACTCAGTGCCGGAGCCCGCAATCCCTGAAGAAAGAACGGGAGAATATTTTTGCTCTCAGCGGTGAGTGGGCACCGCTGTAAGGGCTTCATTCTAAAGTGAGTATATCCATAATGTGCTAGTATGTGATGCATACTAGCACAATATGCCCTTGTCTTGCAGTTTTTTTTGCGATTTGCTGCTTTAATGAAGAATTGACCAGATGTGATAAGTGGGAGAGATAATCGATTTTATCTAAGGATGTAATTACAATTTTTTTTTCTTTTTTTGCAGCTTTCTGATGAGAGTAACGCAAAGAACTACGCCATGGAGCAGCTGCCAGACACCTGAGATCAGAGAAAAGTTGAGGATCAACCACTGTTGCATCAGATTCCTGACATTGATTAGCTCCCTTTTTGTGGGTCAAGATTGAACAGAGCCCAATTGATCAGGCAGAGGGAAGTGAAATGGAAGGTACAAAAATGCCTGCCAGGATAAATCCACCACCATGAAAAAAAGCAATAATTAGCAGTAGGACTGCACCTTATGCACATAGTTTTTAGTTTCACAACATCCTCCTATGCCTTAGAGCAGGTCTGCTCCAGGCATGTCTGTCCTTTGGGAGTCTCAATGTTATATAGACATGGAGACATTAAAGATAAAACCATACTTTATAGAGGGGCCTTGATGAGACACAATGCCTTCCACTTTATTGGCAAATGTTTTACAACTAAAACCTATTTTAACACATGTTTGTGTAATTTTGTGGGAAAACCTTTTGGTTTTTGTTTGTACCCTAGTCCAATTACTTCAAGAGGCTAGAGTAGAGCTAATGTGGCTCTGTCCCAGGGCCTGCTGCAGCCAATTAACTTTACTATTAAAATTGATCTGTTGCGGCTCAATGCCTGAATAAAAGGTCGGCTATCTTGGAATATCTATGGCATGCAGCTCTCCCCAGATAAAGTTTGATTTATCCAAACTAGGGATGCTCAAGACAACATGATTAGGGCCATGAATGTTATTGCTAGGTCCAGTAGTCCCAATGATACACCTGTTCACTGATGCCAAAAAGGCCTTTGACAGTGGATTTGACTATTCTTAATACACTTGACCATGTGGGGATGCCTGCCCCCATTCTGTTAGGAAGGAATAGAGGGCCTATATCCATAACCATCAAAGCTGAGCCAAAGACATCAATACCATTCTCCATCAGTAATGGAATGAAACACGGCTGTCACCGTTACTCTGCATACTTACACTAAAACCTTTTCTACATCATTTACCCAACCATTAAAGGTCTTCTGACCAGTGACCCTCACCATAAGGTTGCATTCTACCTTTTTGTTTTTACATCTCAGACCCCCTCACCTCTCCTCACTGTTGAAAGAACTATGTACATATGGATCCCTATCCAACTTTAAAGTGTTTTTGCGAAAGTTGGAGGTTCTAAATATTACTCTTGGCACCTACCAATTTACAATACTGTGTACAAAATCTTCTCACAGCCATCTACATTTTTTAAAGTAAGAATGCTTAAATAATACATATTTTAATTGTTTTGATCAATTTACAAAATGCAAAGTGAGTGAACAGAAGAGAAATCTAAATCAAATCAATATTTAGTGTGACCTATCTTTTTGGTTTCAAACCAGCATCAATTCTTACACTTGCACAAAGCCAGGGAATGCTGTAGGATTAGAGTTCGGTGTATTATTTACCAATTTTACCAAGCAGGTGCTAATAATCATCAATTTAATATGTAGGTTGCAACAGTCATTATCTGAAACAAACCGCTTTGTAGGTGGCTTAAAACCAGGTGAGGAACAGCCAAACACTGCTGCTAAGGTTGGGCTGTGGAAGACTGTTGTATGTCACAGGTCATACACCATGGCAAGACTGAGCACAGCAACAAGGTAGTTATACAGCATCAGCAAGGTCTCTCCAAGGCAAAGATTTCAAAGCAGACTCAGTGAAATAACTGCTAAAATAAATATTATCCGAGGGTGGTTACGGATTCCCTCTTGCATATATGTATTAACTTATTTATCCCTATAGTTGGCTAGTCTATTAAAACTCTGATAATGTTACTGTTAGTGCAATAATATAAGGTTAGCTATGAAAACAAACACACTGCTTAATAAAACGTCTTATTTATTTTCCAAGAAAATGGGAATATGCCAACCTGAAAATACTAAAGAAAAATACTACAGAGCGTATAACAAAAGAACATCAAAGATACTTATCACATGGTCTTATCAGCTGGGCTCAAGATGGTAACAGAGAGAGCTCTCTGTCTTGGTCAGCCCTTTTTAAAGTTCAATCATACACCGTTCAGACCCACCCCATTGCCAGCCCATCTCGGCTTTTGACTAATCAAAGTATTTACGGGGCAGTCCTCAATATATTATAATACTGTCCATCCTGCTGCATTGGCCTCTGCAGCATTGTCCATATGTCATTGCTAGGTGCCCTGGGTCATCTTCAGTGCCTGTTGATCCTTTGGTCTTTGTAACCCATCTTCATCAATCGTCTTGGCAGCCATGGCTCTCTGAAGAGGATTTAAAGCTTATCACACCCGGTGGTCAGGAGCCAAGCTTTTATTCTACAAAGCTTTGATGTGCAACTGGTTACATTCCTAATTGGGGCCATCTGCCTGTATCAACCAGGAAGTGAAATTCCAGAAATATGATATTAAACCATGTTGCCTTCCAACATATGCTGCTTTGCGCCTAAAGGGGCGCATGTCAACCTCCAGACACAGCTCCAATGGAAAAGTCCATAACTGTCTTACCTTGTTGCTCTTCCCAACATGTCTTCAGAAACCGTTTCTATGGAACAGTCCGTTACGGTCTTAATGTGTTGTGCTTCCCAACATGTGCCGCTTTGCCATTGATTGACACAGCACCATAATTCATCAGCGACCGCTTCCATGTCACCATTCTGTGTCTTCTCCTTTCTGGTATCTTCATGACGGAGTGCAATACAGGCAAGGTGTGTCCATTCCCTCACCAGCACACATTCAGAGCAACATATTAACCAGCTTTCAGATACAGAGTCTCGAGGAGGGCCTTACTCACCCATATTACTAACCTAAAATACACATATATCACACTATACCATAGCATAAATCAACCCATTACCATAATAAATATATATATAAAAATAGAAAAGCCTCTAACTTGTACGAAGAGACCCTACCGTCAATTCGTCCCATAACTTGCATAGATAAATGGCAGACCCTTCTATATAAAGGTCGAGTGAAACAATGATAAACCCACAAAATTCCTTCCCTGTGCCTGGATTTCAGAGACCATGCCCAGAGTATACAATGCACCTCTACCTATTATTAGGTTCAAGGAATACCCTAGTTCCATGACTGTTACATTGGCATCCTTTAGGACAAAGAAACAAACTCGTCTATGTCCCAAATAATACCCAGGTGCTTCCTTCCCAGCAATGATCTCTCCATCCAGAACACAGAGTGAAATATCTTCCTAACATTTCTCGTTCACCACTGTGTATTGACCTGGCATACAAAGGACATCATGGTCATGCCTTCGACAGAGGGAAATATCAACCTGCCTCCAGCTTCCATCCTCTCTGATCACATGTGGGTAATTTAGCCTCAAATGCAACAAGGTAGAATCCCCAGTCAGTAAGCCCATTGATGTCACCAAATATACAGACCAAGTCTGCACTTCTGAATATGGGATCAATGAGGCAGCATAACGCCTTTCACAATCCAAACTAGCACAGCCCATCCAGGTATTCGACCACCACTTTGGATTAGTGTAAGCAACGTGTTTTGGCAAAGTCTTACTGAGCTCGTGATGCCAACTCATTAGGTCACTGCCCCTCATACAGAGACTGTACAATCAGCTTGATGCTGGATGATACCTCCACCTGCCCCTGCGTGCACGCCAGAGCCCATGACAGATTTTTGTCCTGTACCACCACACTCTATCAACCTCTCAACATGGTTGACAAAATCCAGAGCCACTTTAACCTGGGTATTTATGTGACTTTGTTGAATGTTAAGGATGCCACCAATCTCTCTGAGTAACAAAGCCCCGTTTTTGGTCTGAAGCTATGGCTGAGAGTTTGTTCCTCAGGATATCGATGTCCACGTCATTAACACCCATACGAGCTTCTATTGCCCCCAATATAGTGCTGAATACATCCCTCTTTCGGTTACTCCTCAGAAATAAGCGTCCTGCATGAACCTCATTCTGTGTCCGCACATCTCTGGGAGTAAGCCACTAGTACAATGACCGCACTTGATTCAGTGTATACTCAGCACATATATGGTAATAGGTTTTTATCAACCACTGTGAGATGTTGAAGCGCCATGTGGTGAAGGCATACTGTACCATTAGCCAGTGTCGGTTCCCCTTTCTCTAGCATGTTTCTGTGTGTAGTCACTGGCATTACCTGTGCAAGGTTCCAAACTCTCAGGTGAGGCGTCAACCAGGCGTATCTCCCCCATATCCAGCTCTGGTGTCCCACACATCCAGTAACCAAGATCATCTCTGTAGGACTGCTAAGATTGAGACACCACCCCTACAAGGAAATTTTAAACCCCATTGATGTGTCACCTGGCACCCTCTAGTCTGGCCAATAGACACCTTATTATGCATATGTGCAGCCTCCTGGGTACCTGCACCATATTAATTTAGTTATGTCAATACATGTCACACATTAAAAACCTTTGCTTCTTTCAATTCCTCCCTCCATAAAAAAAAAAAAACATTTTACATTTCTTGATCTGAAGGATTGGATAGGTTATATTCCTTCCCCAACCGCCAACCCATTGCACTTGTATTCACAGTACGTTTGCATTCATAAATGACAGGAGAGACTCCGGCAAAATGTTTCACAAGTCTTGTTGATGGAAACAGTCTTTCAGATTCAGCATTAGCCCAAAATTGTCCATAAGAAAAAGAAACCTTATATTGGACGTATTAATCTGAATCTTTTAGTTTGTCCCTTCTCCCCTAAATGTTTGTCGGAAAAAATTTGCGGTGTGGAATGCTAACCAGATGAACTGTCATCTATGTTTCAGAAACCCCTCCAATCTCGCTCCAACAGGAATCGAAGTGAAAACAAGAACAGAATCATATTCTTATCCACAATATCTACTCGCTTGCTATGTTTACTTATAGTTCCCTCCTTGAAACCCAGGAACCTAGTATTCCTGGCTTCTGAAACTGAACAAATTATCAAAACAACCATGATTTTTTTGGATGAACCAACTCTTAAATGGATCCCCATGGTACGGGCACAATTTTTTTTAAAATGAACGTGAACTTCTCAAATTCTCAATTTAAATGCTAAAAAAAAACAATGCATTTATCTGTTACTTAAGACCTATGCACTAACTCCCCTTTCAGGTGGACAAAGCCTAAACCTTTTTGGAACTTTTTCCACCTGAATGAAAATAAAAACAACAAAAAAAAACTACAATAAATCCAGCTGCTTGAATGGCTTCCTACCAACTCTTGACTTGGGCTACCTTGAAACTGAGGCGTCGGCGGTAAAGCGGCGCTATTTTTAGCGGCGCTTTACCGACGTTTTTGCGGCGCTATTCAGCCGCTAGTGGGTGCTTGTGCGAACGACCAAAAAAGGGTTAAAACCGCCGGCAAAGCGAGGCTGCAGAAGCGATTTGCCGGCGGTACGGCGGCGCTGCCCATTGATTTCAATGGGCAGGGGCGCTTTAGGAGTATACACCGCTCCTACAGTGCCTCAAAGATGCAGCTAGCAGGACTTTTTGTACCGTCCTGCCAGCGCACCGCTCCAGTGGGAAAGCCCTAGGGCTTTCCCACTGGAGTGAAAGGAGAGGCTCTTTCAGGGCGCTTTGCAGTCGCTATTTTTAGCGCTATAGCACCTGCAAAGCACCTCAGTCTGAAGTAGCCTTAAACAAAAATGTATTCAGGTGCTAATTGAGGACCAATGATCCCCCCTTTCAGGTGGACTAAACCCAACAAGTTTTCCACCTGAACAAAACAAAAATAAAATAAATGAATAAAAAAATAAACATTAAAAATAAAATATATATTTTTTTAAATGTAAAAAAAAAAATATATTTTTTAAATTAAAAATAGGAGAAAAAAAACATAATAATCATGTCGGGAAAAAAAAAATAACAATTCAGAGGCTTATCCTTGAAAATACTAAAAATATATCAAGGTCCTCTATAATATTCCAAACATCTGAAACTCACATCTAAACCTTATTCATAGCAAACAAACATTAACCAGAAGATTCTTACCATCCATGCAGCTCACTAAGGGCTGCTAACATTGTTTCCCCCCCCCCCCCCCCAGTGCTATATTTGCATGAACATGCATCTACCTCCATTTTGAGTTTATGCAGCTGTTCTACATAGTGAAGCCTTTCCTGCCTTAACTGACTATTTTCAGTTTGTAGTCTCCACATTTGGGTCTTAAAAGGGACATGGGTTTAGTTATTATGGCCTCTATGCCTTGGATTGCTACCCCATCTCGCAGAATAAACTTCATAACGCCTTGGTGTAGTTTTAGGGTGGTGCGATTTCCTTTGCATATCATTATTCACCACCAAACAATATTTTGCGACCCCCCCCCCCCCCCTTTTTACACAAAAAGCAATTGAGAGCTGCATAGGCCCTTCTCTGAGCATATGGCGATGGATACTCACATTGCTGCATAACATTACTGTGATCGAAATCAACAAACTTTACACTTTCATTGTCTGAGTATTCACTAGCAATGGACTCGTCAGTCTCCACTGTTTAAACTCCTGAATCAATTTCAAGCGCAGTTACCGCACTTTTATTAATACTCCTCATTCAGGTCTCCAACATTGATAACTATCATAGCAACATCACTTGCAGCAACACTAGCATTTGTCTTTTCTACATGTTGTTTCAAAGCCTCTATCTTTGCTAAGCACTGAGCATGTGCAGAGGAGAACTCCATGGCAGACTGGGCTTGTAATTCCTTCTTAAAGCGGAGGTTCACCCAAAATATCAACTTTATTTTATCCATATCATTGCACCATATACATACACCTATGCCTAATATTTTTTATAGTGCTGCTTTAATTACCGAGAATCAGATGTCTAAAGATGGACTTCCGGGTTTTCCTCCCGCGGGAGTAGGCGTTTCTGTTGTTTTCTCCCGACGCCGCTGTGTTTGCTGGGAGGTCTCTGCAATGTCTCCTGGGAGCACAGTGTCATGCTTCCCAGGAGACAATGCGGAACGCCATCCAGCGAAATCTCTCGATTTCACGCGTCACGTGACTCATCAAGCCGGTCACGTGACGAGAGCGGATCTAATGCCGCCATCTTAAATCGGGGCACGCAGGTGAATAATGCAATATAGATATAGATAGATAGATATATCTATAAATAAATATATGATTATATTATTATTATTATTATTATTATTACTTTTATAATTGTAATTATTAATCACAACGTATATGTATTTAAAAATTATATCCTTTTTTTTTATTTATTATTATTTATTTAATAAAAACCAGTACAGATAAAAAGAAGTATTGAAATGGAATAAATATATAATTTTTTTATTTTAATTATATTAGTTTATGATATCAGTTTTTTTTTGTTTTTGTTTTTTAATCTGTGTCTCGCGCATATATATATAGTGGTTAAAGAGTTTTAGGTATTAGATTATTAAAAATTTATATATTTGTAAATTAATTAATAATGTACGTTAATAATTAATCGTTTAAAAAAAAATATTCTTAAAGTGTATTAATTTTTTTATATATTAAATAATTTTATTTAAAATATATTGGATTAATAATACAGTGAGTTAATATTATTAAATCTGTAGAAAAATTAAATATCATTTATCATGCTCTCATGCCAGAGGGAGAAAATTACACTACCTGCACAGCTGATGCTCAGAGCCCGTTCTGAGCCTTCGCAGATGTTTGTATTGTTATGAATGCCGTCACAACGGGGCGTGAACTTTGAATGACGCTGCCCGTTGTGATGGCAACCAGGAAGTGTTGACGGCGCTGCTCGCCTTCAACACTGCTCATGCGCGAGATAGAGCAGTGAATGCCGGGAGACGAGCATTCACCGCTTCCCGGAAGTCTGTGCTTGTGGGCTTCACAATGCCCACAAGCAAAATGGAAAATGCCGAGATCATTTTTTTAAAGTTTATCTTTTAACCACGTAACGACCGCTCACTGTATATATACGTCGGCAGAATGGCACCGACAGGCACAATCACGTAGAGCATACGTGATCGCCTTTGTACAGTTGGGGGGTCCGATCGGACCCCCCTTCTATACAGTGAGCGGCCGTTAATCGTTGGGGAGCGTTCGGAGATGAGGGGGCGACCATTCGATTTCGGCCACCCCCTCGCGATCGCTCCCGGCCAATGAAAATGCTTCCTCTGCCATGTGATGTAAACACAGGCAGTAGGAAGTGATGTCATCTCCCTCGCGGCGGTCTTTTCGATTCCGGCGCCGAGGAGAGAGGAAGCAGGTTAGTGCACCAGCAGTCCACTGACAAGTAGGTACACATAGGCACACATTTCACCCCCCAGTCACCCCCAGATCACCCCCCAGGTCACCCCCCAGCCCCCAATCACAGTGTCACTGATTGCAGTGATCATTTATTTTACTGATCACTGCTTTTAGTGTCATCTGTGATAGTAAAAAGTTGCAGGGCAGTTAGGATTAGGCCCCTTTAGGTCCAGGGTAGCCCCCTAACCCCCCCTAATAAAGGTTTAACCCCTTGATCGCCCCCCAGGTAACCCTTTCACCCCCTAACGCCAGCGTCGTATTTTCGATCGCTGTATTTAGTGCCGGTGGTGCCCTAGATAGCCAGTTAATAATTTTTAGGTTCGCCGCAGGTTTTTATTAGCGTCAGATACCCCCATATATTATTTTAACCCCCTGATTGCCCCTAGAGTTAACCCTTTCACCAGTGATCACCGTATAAGCGTCACTGGTGACACTGGTTACCCAGTTAGTTACTTAGTTATTTAGGTAACCCGTCAGGTTTTTATATAGCGTCGGGTACCCCCATATTTAACCTAATAAAGGTTTTAACCCCCTGATTGCCCCTAGTTAACCCTTTCACCAGTGATCACCATATAAAGGTTACGGGTGACGCTGGTTGGTTAGTTTGCTTTTTATAGCATCAGGGCACCCGCCGTATATAACCCAATAAAGGTTTAACCCCCTGATCGCCCGGCGGGTGAGATCAATTAGGTTTTAGCGCCAGAGAGGGTCTGCGTCGCCCCAGGCAGCGTTAGGTTAGTGCCAGTAACGCTAACACCCACACGCAAAGCATACACCTCCCTTAGTGGTATAGTATCTGATCAGATCTATACTAGCGTCCCCAGCGGTTTAGGGTTCCCAAAAACGCAGTGTTAGCGGGATCAGCCCAGATACCTGCTAGCACCTGCGTTTAGCCCCTCCGCCCAGCCCACCCAAGTGCAGTATCGATCGATCACTGTCACTTACCAAACACAAAACACATAACTGCAGCGTTCGCAGAGACAGTCCTGATCCCTGCGACCGCTAACAGTTTTTTTTGTAGCGTTTGATATATTTGCTGACGACAGTCGGGTGCTTTTTTTTCCTGTGAATCTTACTAGTGTACCCCTAAATTTAGAGCCCAAAATGGCAAGTCGAAGGTACACTAGTAAAGAGGCCTACGAGATTCTGAGCATGACAGATAGTGAAGAGGAGGTCACGTATCTGTCAGATTCAGGCTCAGAATATCTTCCCGTAGAAGACAGTGACGTCAGCGGCCCCACGTCAGATAGCTCTGATGACGAAGTTGAGGTCCCTGCTAAGGTCAGGTGTACCCGATCCCGATCTTCTGAGGTTGTTGAGGAGCAAGAACCGCAGGGCTCTCGTATCATGGAGCAGAGGAGTACTAGCGCCGCTATTCCTTCTGGTGAATTGGCAAGCACCAGCGGCCTAGTACAGCCTGGGCGTACATCCAGCACTGCAGTATCACGTGGTGACGTGGCGAGTCCCATAAGTGCAGTTCAAGCTGGCGAGGTGGCAAGTACAAGTAGTGTCCCGCTGCCACCGAAAAGAAGACAAAGGCAGGCCCGTCGTACCCATAGTGCCCTTCCTGCAGAATTCGCCTATCCTGATTGGGTCCCCACCACTTCTGCAGAACCCGTACTTCCCCCATTCACTGCCCAACCCGGTATTCAGGTGGAAACAGCTGATTTTATGCCAATCGATTATTATTTGCTGTTTTTCACAGAAGATCTCTATAGATCTATTGTGGACCAGAGTAATTTATATGCTGGTCAATTCATCGCCGCTAATCCCCAGTTGCCTTCCATTGCCAAAGATTGGAAACCAATTACGGTTTCCGAATTTAAGACCTTTCTGGGCCTTTCCCTCAACATGGGCACACACAAATTCCCGTCATTGCGTGCTTATTGGTCCACGCACCCAATTGACCACATGCCCGTGTTCTCTGCCTCCATGCCCAGGAAACGATACGAGCAGATTTTGCGGTTCATGCACTTCAACGACAATGAACTTTGTCGTCCACGTGGGGACCCTGAATACGACCGGCTCTATAAAATTCGGCCCCTCATAAACCACTTCAACGAACGTTTTGCAGCCTTGTTTATTCCCGATCAAGTTGTCTGCGTTGATGAGTCCCTGATTAAATTTTCTGGCCGCTTGGCTTTCAAGCAGTACCTTCCCAGCAAGCGTGCCAGATACGGGGTCAAGCTCTATAAGTGCTGTGACAGGGCAACAGGCTATGTATGGAGCTTTATGGTTTATGAGGGAAAAGACAGTCAGGTTGAGCCGGTCAACTGCCCGGATTACATAGGGAGCGCTGGCAAGATAGTGTGGAACTTGGTGTCACCCTTATTCGGAAAGGGGTACCACTTGTATGTGGACAATTATTACACGAGCGTGCCACTGTTTAGTCACTTGTTTGATCATCAGATTGGAGCATGTGGCACCGTGCGACCTAATCGCCGGGGCTTTCCCCAGCGGCTTGTAGATGCCCGTCTTAGGCTGGGGGAGAGAGCCTGCGTAAAGTGTAATAACTTGCTCGCTATGAAGTGGAGGGACAATAAGAATGTTTTCCTTCTTACCTCCCTTCATGCAGACACGACAGTCCAAATTCGTACGGCGACTGGTGTTGTGGAGAAACCCCTCTGTGTCCACGAATATAACAAAAATATGGAAGGGGTGGACCTCAACGACCAGTTGATGGCGCCGTATCTAATTGACCGTAAGGCGAGACGCTGGTACAAAAAAGTGTCTCTATCCTTATTTCAATTGGCTTTGCTGAACGCTCATGTGCTTTACAGAGCTTCAGGCGGGACTTTATCTCTTCTAAAATTCCAGAATGAGATAGTCACAGAACTCCTGTATCCAGGCGGTTCTGCACCTCACCATCCCCTACCAAATGCAGTAAGCCGGCTGCATGAGAGGCATTATACGCATCTCCTCCCGAGTACCCCTACCCAACGAACCCCCCAAAAAAGATGTCGTGTCTGTAGCAAGCGCGGATTTAGGCGTGACACCCGTTATTATTGTCCACTCTGTCCTGACAAACCTGGTCTTTGCGTTGGTGAATGTTTTGAACGCTACCACTCAAAAGTGAAGTTTTAGCGTAGGGTACAGCATTTCACAGACTAGGACACACTTACACAGGGTCTCCCAAGATGCCATTACATTTTGAGAGACCCGAACCATTACAGTTGTTAAAGTTTAAAAAAAAAAGTGTAAAAAAGAAAAAAAATACGTAAAAACACAAAAAAAATATAAAATAAAAAAAACAAAAATAGTTGTAGTTTTATTGTTCTCTCTCTCTCTCTCTCTCTCTCTCTCTCTCTCTCTCTCTCTCTCTCTCTCTCTCTCTCTCTCTCTCTCTCTCTATTTTCTCTCTATTGTTCTGCTCTTTTTTACTGTATTCCATTCTGCAATGTTTTATCATGCTTGCTTTTCAGGTATGTAATTTTTTGTTTTCAGGTGCGCCATTCAACTGCAGCGCGGAATTATTTATCTTGACAGCAACAGCGTTTGCTCCCACGATACATAAAGCCGTGACTCCAGTGCTGTAGGAGGTGATTTCACCACCACAGTTAAAATAAAGAGCATATATGCCGAAGCATGGGGGCAGCAGGGGCGGAGGAGCGATTTTACTCCTAATGCCGCGTATATACGGTCGAAATTCTGACGGAGGCTTGCCCGTGGAAAAGTTCGACCGTGTGTACGCGGCATAACTTTTTTGCGGGAGGATGCCCCCATGCTTCGGCATATATATATTTTAGGCACAGGTTGCGTTAAAAAAATGTTTTATTTTTTACTAGGTTTTGTTTTGGTATTTACTTTGCAGGTATGGTATGGTAAGGTCTTACTGTTGTACTGTAATGTTACTTTGTTTTAATGTTAACCATCATTTGCTTAGCAGGTACGCCATTCAGTTGCATCGCGGATTTATTTATCTTGACAGCAACAGCGTTTGCTCCCACGATACATAAATCCGTGACTCCAATGCTGTAGGAGGTGATTTCACCACCACAGTTAAAAAAAAGAGCATATATGCCGAAGCATGGAGGCAGCAGGGGAGGAGGAGCGATTTTGCTCCTAATGCCGCGTATATACGGTCGAAATTCCGACGGAGGCTTGCCCGTGGAAAAGTTTGACCGTGTGTACGCGGCATAACCTTTTATGCCGCGTACATACGGTCGAAATTTCGACAAAGGCTTGCCCGTGGAAAAGTCAGACCGTGTGTACGCGGCATAACTTTTTTGCGGGAGGATGCCCCCATGCTTCGGCATATATATATTTTAAGCACAGGTTGCGTTAAAAAAATGTTTTATTTTTTATTAGGTTTTGTTTTGGTATTTGCTTTGCAGGTATGGTATGGTCTTACTGTTGTACTGTAATGTTACTTTGTTTTAATGTTAACCATCATTTGCTTAGCAGGTACGCCATTCAGTTGCATCGCGGATTTATTTATCTTGACAGCAACAGCGTTTGCTCCCACGATACATAAAGCCGTGACTCCAACGCTGTAGGAGGTGATTTCACCACCACAGTTAAAAAAAAGAGCATATATGCCGAAGCATGGGGGCAGCAGGGGCGGAGGAGCGATTTTGCTCCTAATGCCGCGTATATACGGTCGAAATTCCGACGGAGGCTTGCCCGTGGAAAAGTTCGACCGTGTGTACGCGGCATAGCCTTTTATGCCGCGTACATACGGTCGAAATTCCGACGAAGGCTTGCCCGTGGAAAAGTCCGACCGTGTGTACGCGGCATAACTTTTTTGCGGGAGGATGCCCCCATGCTTCGGCATATATGCCCATCATTAGAAGTGGGTGGATGAAGGGAGGTATTCTAATGGTGGGCATACCCACCGATCAATCTCTTTTTTTCGTTCAGCCAACAGGCTGCATGAAAAAAAAAGATTACAATACATGTCCAACAAGGACCAGCAACGTACTGGTATGTTGCTGGACTTTGAATGGTTATACCAGATTGATAGATTGATGCCTGCGGGTATCATTCTTTTCAGCCAGCGGCCGGCTTTCATGTAAAAGCAATCCTAGTGGCTAATTAGCCTCTGGACTGCTTTTATAAGCAGTGGGAGGGAATGCCCCCCCCCCGGATATAAACAGCGCCATTGGGAAATTGGGAAAGCATTTTATCACACCGATCTTGGTGTGGTCAGATGCTTTGAGGGCAGAGGAAAGATTTAGGGTCTAACCCCCCATTTTTTTCAAAAAGAGTACCTGTCACTACTTATTGCTATCATAGGGGATATTTACATTCCCTGAGATAACAATAAAAATGATAAAAAAAAAAAATATGGAAGGAACAATTTAAAAATAAAATAAAAAAGCAAAATAAATAATAATAAAAAAAAAAAAAGCACCGCTGCCCCCCCCTGCTCTTGCGCAAAGGCGAACGCAAGCGTCGGTCTAGCGTCATATGTAAATAGCAATTGCATCATGCATGTGAGGTATCACCGCGAAGGTCAGATCGAGGGCAGTAATTTTAGCAGTAGACCTCCTCTGTAAATCCAACGTGGTAACCTGTAAAGGCTTTTAAATGCTTTTAAAAATGAATGTAGTTTCTCGCCGCTGCGCGTTTGTGCGCAATTTTAAAGCATGTCGTGTTTGGTATCCATGTACTCGGCCTAAGATCATCTTTTTTATTTCATCAAACATTTGGGCAATATAGTGTTTTTTAGTGCATTAAAAATAAAAAAGTGTGTTTTTCCCCCAAAAAATGCGTTTGAAAAATCGCTGCGCAAATACTGTGTGGAAAAAAAAAATGCAACACCCACTATTTTAATCTGTAGGGCCTTTGCTTTAAAAATATATATAATGTTTGGGGGTTCAACATAATTTTCTTGCAAAAAAAAAAATGTTTTCATGTAAACAAAAAGTGTCAGAAAGGGCTTTGTCTTCAAGTGGTTAGAAGAGTGGATGATGTGTGACATAAGCTTCCTAATGTTGTGCATAAAATGCCAGGACAGTTCAAAACCCCCCCAAATGACCCCATTTTGGAAAGTAGACACCTCAAGCTATTTGCTGAGAGGCATGTTGAGCCCATTGAATATTTTTTTTTTTGTCCCAAGTGATTGAATAATGACAAAAATAAAAAAAATAAAGAATTTACAAAAAGTTGTCACTAAATTATATATTGCTCAAACATGCCATGGTTATATGTGGAATTGCACCCCAAAATACATTCTGTTGCTTCTCCTGAGTACGGGGATACCACATGTGTGAGACATTTTGGGAGCCTAGCCGCGTACAGGACCCCGAAAACCAAGCACCGCCTTCAGGATTTCTATGGGTGTAAATTTTTGATTTTACTCCTCACTGCCTATCACAGTTTCGGAGGCCATGGAATGCCCAGATGGCACAAAACCCCCCCAAATGACCCCATTTTGGAAAGTAGACACCCCAAGCTATTTGCTGAGAGGTATGTTGAGTATTTTGCAGATCTCGCTTTTTGTCACAAAGTTTTAAAAATAGAAAAAAAAAAAAATGTCTCTCTTCATTTTCAAAAACAAATGAGAGCTGTAAAATACTCACCATGCCTCTCGGCAAATAGCTTGGGGTGTCTACTTTCCAAAATGGGGTCATTTGTGGGGGTTTTGGACTATCTTGGCATTTTATGGCCTTCAAAACTGTGATAGGTAGTGAGGAGTGAAATCAAAAATTTGTGCCCTTAGAAATCCTGAAGGCGGTGCTTGGTTTTCGGGGGCCCGTACGCGGCTAGGCTCTCAAAAAGTCCCACACATGTGGTATCCCCGTACTCAGGAGAAGCAACCAAATGTATTTTGGGGTGCAATTCTGCATATAACCATGGCATGTTTGAGCAATATATCATTTAGCGACAACTTTTTGTACATTTTTTTTTCTTTTTGTCATTATTCAATCACTTGGGACAAAAAAAAAATATTCAATGGGCTCAACATGCCTCTCAGCAATTTCCTTGGGGTGTCTACTTTCCAAAATGGGGTCATTTTGGGGGGTTTTGTGCTATCTTGGCATTTTATGGCCTTCAAAACTGTGATAGGTAGTGAGGAGTGAAATCAAAAATTTATGCCCTTAGAAACCTTGAAGGCTGTGCTTGGTTTTTGGGGTCCCGTACGCGGCTAGGCTCCCAAAAAGTCCCACACATGTGGTATCCCCGTACTCAGGAGAAGCAGCAGAATGTATTTTGAGGTGCAATTCCACATATAACCATGGCATGTGTGAGCAATATATCATTTAGTGACAACTTTTTGTACATTTTTTTCTTTTTTTTTCTTTTTGTCATTATTCAATCATTTGGGACAAAAAAAAAATATTCAATGGGCTCAACATGCCTCTAAGCAAATAGCTTGGGGTGTCTACTTTCCAAAATGGGGTCATTTGGGGGGGTTTTGTGCCATCTTGGCATTTTATGGCCTTCAAAACTGTGATAGGTAGTGAGGAGTGAAATCAAAAATTTATGCCCTTAGAAACCTTGAAGGCGGTGCTTGGTTTTTGGGGTCCCGTACGCGACTAGGCTCCCAAAAAGTCCCACACATGTGGTATCCCCATACTCAGGAGAAGCAGCAGAATGTATTTTGGGGTGTAATTTCACATATGCCCATGGCATGTGTGAGCAATATATCATTTAGTGACAACTTTGTGCAAAAAAAATAAAGTTTGTCATATTCCTGCAACTTGTGGCAAAATATAAAATATTCCATGGACTAATCATGCCTCTCAGTAAATAGCTTGGGGTGTCTACTTTCCAAAATGGGGTCATTTAGGGGGGTTTTGTGCTATTTTGGCATTTTATGGCCTTCGAAACTGTGATAGGTAGTGAGGAGTGAAATCAAAAATTTGCGCCCTTAGAAATCCTGAAGGCGGTGCTTGGTTTTCGGGGGCCCGTATGCGGCTAGGCTCCTAAAAAGTCCCACACATGTGGTATCCCCGTACTCAGGAGAAGCAGCAGAATGTATTTTGGGGTGCAATTCCACATATAACCATGGCATGTGTGAGCAATATATCATTTAGTGACAACTTTTTGTAATTTTTTTTTTTTTTGTCATTATTCAATCACTTGGGACAAAAAAAAAATATTCAATGGGCTCAACATGCCTCTCAGCAAATTCCCTGGGGTGTCTACTTTCCAAAATGGGGTCATTTGGGGGGTTTTGTACTGCCCTGCCATTTTAGCACCTCAAGAAATGAGATAGGCAGTCATAAATTAAAAGCTGTGTAAATTCCAGAAAATGTACCCTAGTTTGTAGACGCTATAACTTTTGCGCAAACCAATAAATATACGCTTATTGACATTTTTTTTACTAAAGACATGTGGCTGAATACATTTTGGCCTAAATGTATGACTACAATTGAGTTTATTCGATTTTTCTTATAACAAAAAGTAGAAAATATCATTTTTTTTCAAAATTTTCGGTCTTTTTCCGTTTATCTCGCAAAAAATAAAAATCGCAGAGGCAATCAAATACCATTAAAAGAAAGCTCTATTTGTGGGAAGAAAAGGACGCAAATTTCGTTTTAGTACAACATTGCATGTCCGCACAATTTACAGTTAAAGCAGCGCAGTGCAAAATTCTGAATTCACCTCTGGTCCTTTAGCTACCAAATGGTCCGGGGCTTAAGTGGTTAAACCAAAACGGACGGGGGATAGTTTACAGCGCCAAACAAGTGAGTATTAAAGTTATCTGAAACACCATTGAATGCACAGAAAAAAAAAAAGATGGACCGCGGAACCTCCGCTTTAAGCAGTATTATAATGCGCTCATTCTCCGCCTCTCTCAGATTCAAAGAGGCAATGCAGCTTTCTCTTTACACGTTTCCTATAATTCATGAATTTCCTGTTCCAATACACATTTCTCAGTCACTAATTGTTCAATGTGATCAAAAACATTTGCATCTGCCTTTGCAACCATTGTTAATATATTCTTAGTTACACTTTTCACCTGTTCCAATAATTGCTTTCTCTCAGTATCCCATTGGCCTTTTTTCGCTATAGCAATGTCTTTAATTTTCAAAAACATGCATACAACATTGGCTATTCTCGCTTTCCTGCCTTTCTTCGAAGATGGCTTATGTTTTTATCTCATCATTATGAATATTACATTGTTTCAATAACTCATTAAATTGTTGCGTTTAAAGCGTTTTCTGCCCCAGTGTTGAAAATAACACAGGCATGTCTCTTAAGAAAATCTTCAATGACCTCCATTGATATGCTAATTGGTCTACACTGAATCTTTTTTAACCAGTCTATACAACAGTTGCTTACACAATGCATACACACAAACACAAAGATAAAAGATGTGTAAAAGCTAACTTTTACTTGTAGTTCTACCGCACACAAGGCAGAGCACACTCTTAATTAATGCCCTACTATTACCGCTGACTTTAGCCCTCTTAGATCGCAGGCCACATAGGTTTCTGTTCCAATAGAAGTTAAATTTCACTCTCACGTGGGTAAAAAAAAAAAAATAGTTTGAGAGTGCGCAGGGCTCTGTGAATGGCTGCCTGAGCCAAGAGCTCTGCTCCACCTGAGAACAGCGGCGCCCATATCTCAAGGCACAGTGGACGGTTTTTCACCAAAATTGCTGTGAAGGTACCCGAGAGGCTCGGGTACAACCCTAAATGTTTTATAATTTTTGGGGGGCATATTTAGCTGCAATTAAGCCCGTTAATGGCCGAAAAATCCCAAATGGCCGCCGTAGCGGGGTTTACAGTCCCCAGTGTAATTTACCTCACAGAGAACAAACCTGTAATTGAAATTTTACCTCCGACACCCAGGCTGGTCTCCCACAGGTACTTCTCCCCTCACAAATCCCCACTCTATCCCATGTACATCAGAATATATCTGGCTCTAACTATCCTAATAGAGGGAATATCTCTACTGCTCCAAACAGTGCATCTATGTCAGATCTCCTCAGTGATCAGTCTTTTCAAATAGAAGACCTTTTCCAGAGGTTCTCTGAATTACTGGATAGGGGACTAGCTCAAACAGCCACTAAAATTACAGGGGATCTGAAATTAGATTTTCAAAAACTTGGAGCAAGAATCGATATAATTGAACATAAACTTGAAGAAACAGTCTCTGTTTCAAATCAACATTCTATGCAATTATCTACAATCCAGGAACAACTTGATTACGCAAATTCCAGAATTGACGACCTCGAAAACAGGTCCCGAAGGTATAACATCAGAATAAGAGGATTACCTGAAATGGTGCTAGATGTTACTTTTGCAGTTCAGGATCCAATCAAGTCATTATTGCCTAATGACCTTCAGCAGCGTCTTGAACTAGACAGGGCTCATAGAGCCCTTGGACCCCCCAGGAAGGATGGTAAACCTAGAGACATTATCGCAAAACCTCATTACTATTCCATAAAGGAAGAAGTCATGAAACAAACTAGATCTACTTCCCAAGTTTTGTGCCAGGGGACACCCTGTCCAGCTATTTTCAGATCTTTCTTCCTCCACAATCCAACGAAGAAGATCACTAAAACAACTATTGCTTGTTTTAACGCAGAGAGATATCAAATACAGATGGAATTTCTCTTTTGCAGTCAAGTTTTCTCTGAATGGAAGATCTTATTCTTTCACTAACCTCCAAGAAGGTGAACGTATTCTACTCCACCTTAAACTCATCTCTCATGAAACGGACATGGAAACCTCTATACCCAGCAATGGTTCTACCAAAAGACCTACCCCAACAAGCCCACAATCTCCTATTTGGAGCAAAGGAAAGATGAAAAAAACTCAAGGACAATGGTCCCACCTGACTGTAATATTTTAATTTCTGTTCCACATCTCCATTTTTTCTATTTCAGACCCAGAGTCTGATCTCAGACCTGTCTGAGACCTTTTTTGGGGTTTACCCCATTCACAAATTCATCCTGTTTTCACTGTTAGCTCTCCAGTTTCTCAGACTTGCATGAATTAACATTATTTTTTCTTTTTTAATTTTGTTTTTCGTTTTTTCATAAACAATCATTTTGCTGTACAGAAGATGTAATTTTCTGATTTAATATGGGCGCCCTGCTCGGGGGTGGTCCACATGTGCCTCCTCCTATTCCTTGGTAACCTAAGGGCCTGCGAGGACTAGGGTGTCTGATCCTTTTGGGTCAGACCTCTTTTTGTGATTGGTGTATGGAATCAGGGGGTGTCTCCCCTTCTGGTTCTTGGTTGTATATGTTAGGAGACTTATCTTACACTTCTCTTCTTTTTCCCCTCTCTTCTATGTTATTTTATTTTAATTTTTCCTATTTACCGATTTTTTTATCCCTAGACTCAGGGCCGGCGCTACCACTAGCGGACTAGGCGGCCGCCTAGGGTGCCCGGCCGCTGGTTGTTTTACTCCGCATAGTCCTCCACAGAGCTCGACCAGTGCCCTGACATGTGAAGCAGCGCCGCCAAACCCCCCCCCAGTGCGTCTCGCTCGAGTTCTCTCCGCTGCTCTGGACATCACAGTGTCACTGACATGGTGGCATATGGGTCCCGGCTGCAACCCCCCCCAGGTGTGATGTGTGTTGTGTATCACTGGCTGAGTGTCACACCAACTTGTCCAGCATCCACGCTCTCCGCTCTGACTCTGAGAGATGTTTTCAGAATCAGGCAGCCCCTCCCTCTCCGCTCTGTCTGACACTGTGTGTGTGACATGTGTCTGTCCACACAGTTCAGCACCGAGGCCGCTCTTCGCTCTAGTCTGTACATTGTCCAGAGCGCAGCACAGCGCCCCCCCTCTCTATCTCCTGTCTGGCAGACTGGCCGTGTCAGTCTGGAAGATGCGATGCATCATGGGCTTTAGCGGCAGCTCCCGAGCTTGGGGGACAGGTCAGGTGGAGGCCTGGAAGAGGTACCGTGCCACCGACACAGACAGCAGGTGGCAGGTACAGCAGCAGAGTTGATGCGAGCAAGGAACAGGCGGCAGCAATCACAGGGTCACCGTTCACGTTGGTGTGGTGAGTAAAACTTTTGTACATGGTATATGTGATGACAATGACATTTTTCAAAGTGTGTGTGTGTGTGTGTGTGTGTATTAAAATATCTGCCAAATGCCCGCCTCCCCCCAGGGATTAAATGCATTGATTGTCACCGGTGAAGCGGCATTGATGGGCGCGGGTGAGGCTGTATTTGATGGGCGCGGGTGAGGCTGTATTTGATGGGCGCGGGTGAGGCTGTATTTGATGGGCGCGGGTGAGGCTGTATTTGATGGGCGCGGGTGAGGCTGTATTTGATGGGTGCGGGTGGGGTTGTATTTGATGGACGCTGGTGAGGCTGTATTTGATGGGCGCAGGTGAGATGGCATTTGATGGGCACAGGTAAGACTGTATTTGATGGGCGCTGGTGAGATGGCATTTGATGGGCACAGGTGAGATGGAATTTGATGGGTGCTGCTGAGACTGTATTTGATGGGTCATGGGTGCGGGTGAGGCTATATTTGATGGGTGCGGGTGAGACTGCATTTGATGGGCGCTGGTGAGATGGCATTTGGGCACAGGTGAGATGGCATTTGATGGGCACAGGTGAGATGGCATTTGGGCGCTGGTGAGATGGAATTTGATGGGCGCGGGTGAGGCTGTATTTGATTGGCACAGGTGAGACTGTATTTGATGGGCACTGGTGAGATGGCATTTGGGCACAGGTAAGATGGCATTTGATGGGCGCTAGTGAAGCGGCATTGATGGGCGCTGGTGAGGCTGGATTTAATGGGCAGTGCTGAGACTGTATTTGATGGGCAGAGGTGAGGCTGCATTTGATGTGCACTGGTGGGATGGCATTTGATGGGCATCCCTTACAGTCACACACAGACACCAAAACGCACAATGCATCCCTTACACACACAAAAAACCTCTGGTCTCGTCTGGTCCCCTCCATCAATAACTCCCCCCGGTTCCCTCCCTTCATTAACTCCCTCCCATACTGTTTCCTCATTAAAGCGTTTAAACTGGTTAAAAAATAATGTTCTTTAGCAATGAACATACATTTCGCATTAGTAATTATGCTACTAAAATCAGTTTTTGCTGTAAATTGCATCCAGTGCTCCTGTTTCTTCTTGCCAGAGGCTGCCATTTTGTTGAAGCCCAGAACCCCTGAGCAGAAGTAAATCATAAAGTGGAACTAAACCCCTTGATTTAATGGTTAAAAAAAAAAAGCTAGATTCCTGGAATGTTGGGATTGCGAAATGTCACATTTGCTTAAAGCGGAGTTCCACCCAAATTTGGAACTTCCGCTTAATCCACTCCTTGCCCCCTTACATGCCACATTTGGCATGTAATTTTTTTGTGGGGGAGTGGGGGCTTCAGTAGGAGTGGGACTTCCTGTCCCACTAACTTCTTCCGCCCTGGGGCCGCCTAGGCGATTTGTCATATCGCCTTTTGGCGGCCCCTCCCTGTAGGCGATCACCTGGGACGTGACAGGTCCCAGGCGATCGCCTGTCCACTCGGAGAGCACTGCGCCGTTTGCGAATGCGCAGTGAGTGCCAGGCCGTGAAGCCGAAAGCTGTCATGGCCGGGTGCCCACACTATGAATGGAGGCGCAGAGAAAATGTTTACAAATAAAATCTACTATTTTATGGTTTATCGTTTTGAATTATTTGATCCAAAAGCTGATTTTGGGGGCAAAACTGTAACATTTCCACAATTGGCTGGTCTAGCAATGTGTTTCATGCAAAATAGTAACGGTAATTAAAAAGGGGCCTGGCAAAGGGGGTGGAGTCAGGGGTGGAGCCAAGGGGGTGGCAAAATTAGGTTTCGCCTAGGGTGGCAAAAATCCTTGCACCAGCCCTGCCTAGACTTCAGATGGATGCCTTATTCTTTTATTTACTGGTGAATTCAACTGCTTTACAGTTTCTGATTGAAGAGCTTCTAAGGGTGAGTGGGGACGTTATATGCATATGTACCCTTCCGAGTTCCCATGGCTAGTTCACACACATCTTAAAATTGCCTCTCATAATGTCCAAGGTTTGGATTCCCAAATAAAACGAAGAAAAATTCTAGACTACTACATATCTCTCAAATTAGATGTCATCATGCTCTAGGAGACACACTTTCCTATACAATATAATCCCAAATATATACATCCTTATTTTCCTAAATTCCACCTCACTAAGGCGGAGAATAAAACTAAGGGGGTGGCCATCATTTTCTCAAAACAATGTAAATTTGAAAAATAATTTGAGTACATTGATCCTGAAGGGAGAATTATACTATTACAAGGCACGATAGAGGGAAACCTCTATTCCCTAATTTCCTATTATGCCCCCAACAGGGGTCAAGCTAAATTTTTCAGGACCATGATGAACATCCTAAACCCTATGTTAGCGGGCACAGTGATTTTTGGGGGAGACTCTAATGTAGCATTTGATCAGGCACTTGATAAATCCAAAACCCCCGAAGGACCAGTTAACTCGCCCAACCAGGAAAAGCAACAAAATTGCCAAAATTCTCTCTGCCCATAATCTTTCGGATACTTGGAGGGAATTAAACCCATCTAAAAGGGACTATACACATTATTCTCATCCTCATAACACATACGCTAGAATAGACCATATTTTTACTTCTTCACCCATGCTTCCCTTTATAATCAATGCTCACATTAAAGATACGGCACTGTCTGACCATTCAGTAGTAATGATTTATTTTCGCTCCACGGTATTGGGTATGAAACTGAGTCATTGGAAACTCAATGAGTCTATTCTATCTAATCCAGCCTCAATTGAAGTTTTAGATAAGGCACTATGGGAATACTTTTCTCTTAATGACATAGGTGACGTCTCAAACAAAGTACTTTGGGCCGCACATAAAACCTTTATTCGGGGTAAAATTATTCAAATTGCCACCCAAGCCAAAAGCGACCGTAGGGCTAAAATAGAGCGTTTGGAAGCAGAATATGAAGCTCTACGAACTAAGCACAAAAGAAATCCCTCCAAGGTTCCCATAGCTTTATTAGACAGGGCTAGACTAGATCTTAACCTTGCTCTAACCACCCAGGCTGAAAAGGCATTAAGATGGAGCGGTAATACATTTTATACACAAGCAAACAAATTAGGACCATTACTAGCTGCAAAACTATCTCCCAGTATCAGATTCCATACCATGCCTAAAATCAGGATATCAGGTCAACCCCCTACAGCCAATCCTGCTAAAATCCTGGATGCATTCCGCAATTTTTATTCCGATTTTTACAATTCTCCTCCGGATAAAAACTAAATTTCTAGGTTCTTGGATAACCTTCCCATTCCAACCATAACCGACTCACACAGAAACCTCTTGGAGGCTCCTTTTATGGTGGAAGAAGTCAGGGATGTAATTAACCACTTCCCTACCCAGCCATAGTCAAATGACGTCCACAGATGGGATCTCCCATCCTGGGTGGACATCATATGATGTCCTCGGCTTTGTAGGGGGATATCTGAAAGATGCCTGCAGCTAGAGGCATCATTCAGATATCCTTTTGAAGTGCCGGCGATTCTGTGCACCATAAGAATGATCATAGCGGCGGTTCCGCTGCTTGATCGTTCTTATAGGCGGCGGGAGGGGACATCCCCCCCTCCCGCCGCCATCCCGTGCTTCTCCGGGCTCTCCCGTGCGATCGGGGACCCGGAGAGAATCTTCCGGCGCCGGTGGTGGATCACGTGACGAGCATAGAGATGACTGGTGACCAGATGGTCACCAGTCATCTCTATGATCGTCGGAGGCCCGGGCGCGATGTGATGACGTCACGCCCGGGTCCTCAAATGGACCTGTCACACACATTCCTATTACAAGGGATGTTTACATTCCTTGTAATAGGAATAAAAGTGATCCAAAAAAAGTAAAATAAGTTTAAAAAAATAAATAAAGTAAAAAAATATATATTAAAACGCCCCTGTCCCCGGTAGCTCGTGATCAGAAGCGAATGCACACGCAAGTCGCCCACATATGTAAACGCCGTTCAAACCACATATGTGAGGTATCGCTGCGTGCAACAATTCTAGCACTAGACCTCCTCTCTAATTCTAACCTGGTAACCTGTAAAAAAAATTAAAGCGTCGCCTATGGAGATTTTTAAGTACCGAAGTTTGGCGCCATTCCATGAGTGTGCGTAATTTTAAAGCGTGTCATGTTGGGTATCTATTTACTCGGCGTAACATCATCTTTCATATTTTCCCCCAAAATTGGGCTAACTTTACAGTTTTGTTATTTTTTTAATTCATGAAACCATTTTTTTTTTTAAAAGGCGTTTGAAAAATTATTGCGCAAATACCGTGCAAGAAAAAAAGTTGCAATGACCATCATTTTATTCCCTAGAGTGTCTGCTAAAAAAACATATATAATGTTTCGGGGTTCTGAGTAATTTTCTAGCAAAAGAATGATGATTTGTACATGTAGGAGAGAAGTGCTAGAATAGGCCCGGTATGGAAGTGGTATAAAAAGCCCTGTATTGAAGTGGTTAAAGATCTCAAAAACGGATCAGCTCCGGACCCTGACGGTTTATCTATCCCATATTATAAGGTCTTTGTTGATGTCTTAGTCCCTTACTTGACCAAATTCTTTAATGATAAAACACAAGGAGCTCCCTTGGACACACATCTTAACACCGCGTACATTACGGTTATCCCGAAACCAGACAAAAATCCAGAGGAAATCAGCAATTATCGCCATATCTCCCTTAAAAATAACGATATAAAAATACTAACAAAAATTATGGCCAATCAATTAGCATCATTAATTAATTCCTACATTCATAAAGATCAAGTAGGATTTATCCCAAGCAGACAAGGTCCAGATCAAATCAGACGAGCAATCAATTTAGTATCATTACTACAATCAAATTGAGTTGGAGGTAGAAGACAGCAGGGTCTTCTCCTGTCATTGGATCTACAAAAGGCCTTTGATAGTGTCCTGGCCATATTTATTCGCACTTATGGAAAGATGGGGTTTTGGAGAGCGTTTTACGTGTCTTCTACATTCCCTTTATTCTAACCCTAAAGCATTAATTTGTCTACAAGGTCACTACTCAACCCATTTAATATTACAAGAGGCAATAGGCAAGGATGTCCACTTTCCCCTCTCATTTTTGCTGTGGCCATTGAAACTCTAGCTATAGCCATCTGTCAAAATAAAATTCAAATATTAAAGGGGTATCATGTGGTTCCCAAATGCATAAATGCGGTCTCTTTGCGGATGACATACTTTTTGTGACCATTCTACTAATCTACCTTCCCAATAGTCCTAAATAATTTTTCTAAAATTTCAGGCCTTAAGGTCAATTCTGCTAAATCTCGGGCCCTTAATGTTTCACTTACTCCCCAAGAAGTTTCTTTATTAAAACAATCATTCAATTTTGAGTGGAATGACACCTAAACTAAATATCTGGGTGTTACATTGACGGCCCGAGTTGAAACGTTATATTTACATAATTATCCTCCACTATTCAAGAAGTTAGAAAATGACCTTTCAACTTGGTCCAAACATGAATTGTCATAGTTGGGGTAGGATTGATTTGATTAAAATGACGTTACTCCCTAGAATCCTATATTTCAGGTCGTTTCCTATCCCGGTCCGTAAAGTCCAGTTGAAAAACTTCAGAGTAAAATAGTCAAATTCACATGGAATACTTCTGGTTACAGAATACCCCAAAGCACCCTTTTCCGTCATAGAAAAAAGAGAGGCCTAGGTCTTCCTGATCTCTAAGTATTTCCTATCAGCTAGATTAGCACAGATCTCGACGATCTATTCTAAATCTGAACAACCAGATTGGCATAACATTGAAAGACAAGCGGTTCCACAATGCTCTCTTGAACACCTATTTTGGTGTCCCCTAAAAATTCTAATCCTGTCTCTATCTCAATCGCTTGCGCTCTGGGATGAACTTAGAACGTATCCGGCTCTTGTCTCAACCATTCGACCACTTGCAAGTATGTTTGGGAACCTGGACTTTCCCCATGGGCTAGATCTGGAAGCTTTTAAATGGTGGACGAATAAAAGGACTTTATCGTATAGGACAGTTTTTTTACGGTGGTAAACCCATGTCACTAAACCATTGTAAAAAAACATTAAAACTCCCGGAATCCGAGGAATGTCGTTTTCATCAAATCTACAACTTTTTACAAACAATCTGGAAGGAAAAACCTCTCCCCCACAATTCACAAATTACGAGATGTGGTGTGAAAGAGCTGAGGGACAGAAGGGGGGTATTTTGGTTATATATTCGTGCCTCACTCACCCTACAGTGAAAGCTTCTTATATGGAGACATGGGAAAATGATCTTCAAATCAATTGGGACTTGGACACCTGGCATAGATAATTTACAAAGTCCTTTAAGGGGATTCTAAACATTTCATTGATGGAGGCCAACATTAAGGTTATAACCAGGTGGTATTTTTATTAAATTTTTCAAAATCAGATAGTTTTTTTTATTGTGTTTGTTATTGCTTATTACATACAGAAAGTATTAATGGATTTATAAATAGTAAACATTTAATTTAGTTTCTTAAATAAACATGGAAAAAAAGGAGGAGTAATTTACAATACACATCTAACAAGACAATACAAAAAAAAAAAAAACATAAAGCTCTAAGTAGGATTCCTTTTTCATTCTGATTTGTACTTCTTCATTTATTATAGATCAGCCTCCTTGCCCCCATCTAGCTCTCCTCCTCCTCCCTCTCCTCCCCATCCACCTCATCCACCTCACATAGCCCATCGTAGAACGGATTACTATAATTTAGCCAATATGACCATATTTTATTAAATTTATGGGGAACTCCTCTGTTTGTAGGGTAATCTTTCTCTGTTCAATATATAGTTTACCTTATTACACCATTGTTTGTGGGTTGGTGGCATTGTAGCGATCCATTTTTGTAAGATAAGCTTTACGAGCTAGGTAAAGGGACCTAGTCCACATCACATACATCTCTACTGGTAATGCTCTATTTGGAATTATTCCCAGTATTGCTATTTTAGGTAAATTTGTTATTTCTGTCTGACATAGTGTATTCAGGGTCTGGAACACTTTCTCACAATATTTATGAAGCTTAGAGCAGCGCCAGAGCATATGTATTAGATATCCGTTAGATACGGAACATCGCGGACATGGGGGCGATGTATATTTTCCCCAAGCATATAATTATTGTGGAGTGTAATGAGTTCTATGTATTATAAAAAGCTGAGTCAGTTGCTGCGATGGTGAGATGGATACCTCAGGTAGAATCTCCATAGCTCCCTTCCACTCCTCCTCACTAAGATCTATCAAATCTTTTTGCCAATGGGCAAAGCTATTTGCCTGTCCATTTACTTTCTCTGCGTTTAGCAATATCATATAGAGGTCCCCTATTAGTCCTCGTTTCATAGATCGTACTGAAGTTGCCTTTGTCAAAATTCTCTGATGGGTTATACTGTAGTTGGAATGTTAGGGTCTGGCTTTGCAAAGAGTGTCGTATTTGATAGAAATTGCTATTTAGTAATTGAAAGCGAACTTTCAGTATATCGAAGGGTAGGAGTACATCTCCTTCAAACAATTGATATAAGAGTTATTCCTAATTTTTTTCCATTCTGATAGTTATGGTAGATTATTCAACTCCGATAGGCAGTAGTTATCCCATATTGGCATGTGTCTAGTGTATCCCCTATGATGCGTAACAACACGTATTGTTTCCCATAACCTATGGATTAAATTAAAGGTTGGAAACTTACGTTTTTTAAAGAATTGATGGGAGACTATTTGCTGTACTAATGGTATGCTTTAAATTGGGTCAATAATAACCAGGTGGTATTTAACTCCCTCTAAACTAGCTTCTATCTTTCCTACGGTAGATCCGAATTGTTTCAGGGGATGCCAACTCCTGGGAACTATCACTCATATCTGGTGGGAATGTCCTAGAATTAGATAATTTTGGAACAACATTTTTTCTATGATTTTCAAGGTAACCGGTTGCCAGGTCTCAAGGTCCCTACCAATAGCTCACCTGAATGTGCATATACCTCAAATTTCCAAAAATTCTCAAATTAATTCACTTTATTCTTACAGGAGCTAAGCTTACAATTGCCAAAAATTGGAAGAAACCTAAGCCCTCTTTTTCAGAAGCTAAAATAAAATCTCATGGATAATGACTGAAGAAAAGTTGGCTAGCATTTTGAATGATACTGTTTTGAAATTTGAAAAGCTCTGGGAACCTTGGGCCAGATATATAGGTATTTCTCTTACTCTGGGTGCCTCTTTGGTTCCCGTAAACTCTGTAAATTAGGTATATATCTTATCCCCTTACCTCCCGTTTTTTTTTGTCCCTTTTCTCTCCAACTTTTCCCTGCTTTCTTTTTATTTTTCCCCCCTTTTTTAGGGGAGCCTAGTGATGTTTTGAAGGAGATTTATATAATTTTTATTATCATTATTATATAGATATTTTTTAGGGCTAGAAATAATAACTTTTGATTTTAAATAATAAGGCCAGTTTACCTAGGGTTTGGTTCAGAGTGAATTTAAGTTTGTCGAGAGGTTTCCGCTCCTGGTGCAGTTTGAACCCGATAAGGGCACCAGGAGATTATAAGTGTCCTTATTTATATTAAGTTTGCTTATATAAGGAGTCCTCTCTCTCATACAGCCAATATTTTTTTTGTTTAACTTTTGATACTCACAACTCATTGTAATGTATGATCTTTGTATTACTTTTCTCCTTCTCAAATCTGAAGGGGGGGGGGATTTTCTATCCCCCCCCCATCTGAAAGTCCTTTTCTTTGTTCCTATATAGATATGTATTGTGATTTATTGTAATCTTTTTTTATTTCGGAAAATAAAATAGTTTGAAAGAAAAAAAAAATTGTTTAAAAACTATTTAAAAATAATAATAAAAAGAAAATTATATATATATATATATATATATATATATATATATATATAATATCTATACTTCTCCCACTTTCTCCTCAAAGATGAGTGGTTTATCCTGTCAATCTATTAGATAATCAAGGGTGATCAGCCCCTCACTCGACAGCACACTTGTCCAGCTACACAGGCCTAAAACAATTTGCACTAGCAATATAATAACCGTTATACCAGCCAAAAACCTCGCCAGATTTTGCGCGTCCGCTCACTGATGAAATATTTCATAGAACTTTCAGGACCATTCAAGCAGGGATTCAGAATTCACGAACCAGCGCTAATCTTGTCCACAGTAGAGAAGGCTTTCAGTTCTAGGTGTAGTTGATTCCTTAGCTTATAGGAACTCAAGACAAAAATACATTAGGGTTTGTGGATTCTGTGCAGAAATAAATTCCACAAGCTTTCTGTGGTGCCAATTGAAATAACTGCTAAAATAAATATTATCCAAGGGTGGTTACGGATTCCCTCCTATATGTATTAACTTGTCTATCCCTATAGTAAGCTAGTCTATTAAAACTCTGATAATGTTACTGTTGATAGCACAATAATATAAGGTTAGCTATGAAAACAAACACGCAAAATACTACAGAGGGTATAACAAAAGAACATCAAAAATACTTATCACATGGTCTCATCAGCTGGGCTCAAGATGGTAACAGAGAGAGCTCTCGGTCTTGGTCAGCCCTTTTAAAACTTCAATCATACACTGTCCAGACCCACCCCATTGCCAGCCCATCTCGGCTTTTGACTAATCAAAGTATTTACGGGGCAGTCCTTCTCAATATATTATATTACTTTCCATCCTGCTGTATTGGCCTCTAGGGGCAGCATTGTCCATATGTCATCGCTAGGTGCCCTGGGTCATCTTCAGTGCCTGTTGATCCTTTGGTCTTTGTAACCCACCTTCATCAATCATACTGGCAGCTGTGGCTCTCTTTGAAGAGTGCTTGCAGAGTGCTAATCAAGAATTTAAATCTGATCACACCCGGTGGTCAGGAGCCAGGCTTTTATTCTACAAAGCTTTGGTTACATTCCAACTTGGGGCCATCTGCCTGTATCGACCAGGAAGTGAAATTCCAGAAATATGATATTAAACCATGTTGCCTTCCAACACTCTTGTTTCAAAATGTGGCATTACACAAAATAAACACTAATGAGTTCCATAATCTTCGCATCACATCTTGACTGATAAACCCTGTCCATGTACAGTGGATATAAAAAGTCTACACACCTCTGTTAAAATGTCAGGTTTCTGTGATGTAAAAAAATTAGACAAAGATAAATCATTTCAGATTTTTTTTCCACCTTTTAATGTGACCTATAATCTGTACAATTCAGTTGAACAACAAACTGAAATCTTTTTAGGTGGAGGGAAGTAAAAATAAAAAAGACTGAGTGCTGTAATAAAATCAAAAGGTGCTTCAGCAAAGTATTAGTGTAAGGGTGTGCACACTTATGCAACCATATCATTTTAGTTTTTTGAGTCTATCGACATGGCATCTTGACTTGGCAATATTTGCCTACTCTTCTTTGCAAAAATGTTCCAAATCTGTCAGATTGCAAGGGCATCTCCTGTGCACAGCCCTCTTCAGATCACCCCACAGATTTTCAATCGGATTCAGGCCTGGGCTCTGGCTGGGCCATTCCAAAACTTGAATCTTCTTCTGGTGAAGCCATGCCTTTGTTGATTTGGATGTATGTTTTGGGTCATTCTAATGCTAAAAGTTGAAGTTCCCCTTCATGTTCAGCTTTCTAGGAGAAGCCTGAAGGTTTTGTGCCAATATTGACTGGTATTTGGAACTGGTCATTATTCCCTCCTATCTTGACTAAGGCCCCTGTTCCAGCTGAAGAAAAACAGCCCCAAAGCATGAAGCTGCCACCACCATGCTTCACTGTGGGTATGGTGTTCTTTTGGTGATGTGCAGTGTTGTTTTTGCTCCAAACCTATCTTTTGAAATTATAGTTCAACCTTGATTTCATCAGACATACCATTTTCCCCACATGCTTTTTGGAGACTTCAGATGTGTTTTTGCATAATTTAGCTGGGCTTGGATGTTTTTCTTAAGAAAAGGCTTCCTTCCGTCTTGCCACTCTACCCCATAGCCCAGACATATGAAAAATATGGGAGATTGTTGTGACACATACCACACAACCAGTCAGATATTCCTGCAGCTCCTTTAATGTTGCTGTAGGCCTTTTGGCAGCCTCCCTGACCAGTTTTCTTCTCGTCTTTTCTTCAATGTTGGAGGGACGTCCAGTTCTTTGTAATGTCACTGTTGTGCCATATTTTCTCCCACTTGAGGATGACTGTCTTCACTGTGTTCCATGGTATGCTTATTGCCTTGGAAATTCTTTTGTACCCTTCTCCTAACTGATACCTTTTAACAATGAGATCCCCCTCTGATGCTTTGGAAGCTCTCTGCGGACCATGGCTTTTGCTGTAGGATGCGACTAACAAAAAGTCAGGAAAGACCTACTAGAACAGCTGAATGTTATTTGGGGTTAATCAGAGGCACTCTAATGGCAGGTACGTGTACTGACTCCTATTTAACATCAGTTTGAATGTGATTGCTTAATTTTGAACACAACTACAACCCCAGTTATAAGATGGTGTGCACACTTTTGCAACCACATTTTTTTCGTTTTACTTCCCCTCCCTAAAAGATTTCAGTTTGTTTTTCAATTGAGTTGTACAGTTTATAGGTCACATTAAATATGGAAAAAGTTCTGAAATTATTTCTTTGTCTCATATTTTTACATCACAGAAACCTAACATTTTAACAGGGGTGTGTAGACTTTTTATATCCACTACGTACCTGAAAGTTCATTAAACACTTAACCGCTGCAGCTCTTGGATTCCTCCGTGGGGGTGGGGGGATGGAGCAGAAACATATCTAAACCAAAGACAAAAACAAAACGTACGATTGCCCTAGTGTAAAATTATTTATGTGGATAGAAAAAAATCATCCAATGCACTCTCATAAACCAAGGTTAGGCAGGCTTATCACATTGTTCCTCGCTGTTTCTCCTGGGTGGTGATCCATATATTGTATTTATTTACTTATGGGTACCCTTGTCAATCTCACTTCATGTGAGGTTTTACCTTAGTCGGGAAGTGATCCATATGGTCTTTTTTATTTACTTAGAGGGTACCCTTGTCAATCTCACTTTGTGAGGTTTTATCTCATGTATTAATGATTCTGAGTAAACAAAAGTATAGCCAGTTGAACGCTGGAAATTTTGCTCCCCTTTATGACCAGGCCATTTTTTGACAATTGCGCAGTGGTGCAACACTGTACCCAAATAAAATTTGTCTTTTCTCTTGTCATCCATGGACTGACACAGCGTGTCTTATACACCTTTACACGTGGGTTATGTCCCTGCTTGCAGGAGAAGACCTAGGCAGAATGTGAGATGTTATACATACATTCTAAACAGCCAGAGCTGAACAGCCCCGCCCAGGGGGGCGGTCCCTCCGGCATAACCCTCCCACTTCAGTCAGCAGACCTCAGTTTTTTTCTGCCTAGCAGAAGGAGAAGACGTGGCTCTCTCAGGAGCCAGTCTCCTGACCTATTTTTTATTCCTTTTGGAATTTTTTCCTATTTTTTTCTTTTGAGATCTTCTATCAACTGTCGGCTGGGCAACAGGTTGGGTACAAGATATCCTCGTAGTCTTCCCTGTCCGACCATCGAGCGTGCTGATCCTCGCCTTGTGTGCGTGAGACTCAGTTCACGACATGCCCCACGACTCCAGGGGTGGCCGGTGGGCTTCCAGCTCCGCGGTCCTCTCAAGATAGAACAGTCCGGCTGTATCTTTTGCGGTGGACCGGGCCGACAGCTACTCAGTACCGCACTGTGATAGTTCTGTCAGAAACACACCAGTGGGTCCCTCAGGGGACGGGTAAGTAGTCTCTCCTGGCTGCAGGTGAGTACATGCTGTGTGTTTCTTGTGTGGGGGATTTCCCTGTCTCCCCCTGTGTTTTTTAATGTCACTCTCTGTGCACTTCGCTGGCGCTGTACTGTGTGGGGTGCCTGGGGGCCATACTGTCCTGGGGGGGGCTCATGCTGCTCTGCATTTCGCTGGGGCTGTTTATTTGAGAGTGAGGGGCCTGGGCGCCGTTCGGCGCCATGTTTGGTGACTGTGCTGTTTTTTACATTGGCGGCCATCTTGCCGTGGTCCGCCAGAGCACATTGTGGCGGCCATTTTCTTGTAGCCGCACCTTCTTCTAGCTCTAGTTTGGCCTCTAGCGCCGCTCAGGATGGGCGCGAATCTCCTCAGTCTCTCTCCTCTCAGCTCACTCACGCTGAGCAGCGCGGCGCGGAGAGACAGGGCAGCGGAACCGAGCGGTCCTGGTCAGGTTGGTGGGTCCCCTGGGCATTCCCCTACTTCAGTCAGCACAGCCTGTGGGTGGTCTCAGAGGGGGACATTATGGAGTCAGTCACCAGCTTCCCCTAACATGCCAGAGGCAGCAGCCAGTGCTCCAGCACCTGCGGTCCCTATGGACCAGTTGTCGGCAGTCCTGGAATCATTTCTGACCAGGATGGAAGCTGTGTGTGAGCACAAGGGAGCAAAAAAGCGCCCTCTCCCCACTTTATCTCCACAAGGGGAGTGCTCTGATTCAGATATGGGCCTAGCTATTGCTGCTCAGGACCCTAGCTCTGAATATTTGGATGGTTTTGAACAGGACATTCCTTGTGAGGAAGACTCCAGTTCTGAGTCAGTAAATGACAGGGCGCTTGTTAGTGAACTCATTGATGCTGTGAGGGACACTCTCAAGCTAAATGCTGCGACTGCAGAACCTCAGGCGGATACAGTCTCCTTTGGTTCTTTTAAGACCAAGCCTTCTAAAAAGGTTTTTCCATATGTACCTTTCTTTGACCAGCTCATTGACCAGGTCTGGGAAAAGCCGCAGAAGACTTTCATGGTCCCGCGGCGTTTGTCTATTAGATACCCCTTTGAAGACGCCCTGCTTAAAAAGTGGGCTTCTCCCCCGGTGGTCGACCCTCCAGTCGCCCGTTTAAACAAGGCCACCACTCTCCCGATGGAGGGGACTCCTGCGTTTAAGGACCCCACTGACAGGAGGTCAGAAGTGGTGAGTAGAGCCATGTTCGCCTTGTTGGGATCCGCCCTACGGCCAGTAGTAGCGGCGACCCTTGTGTCTCAGACACTCACGGAATGGGCAAAAATTTTGCACCAAACTGTGCAGGAGTATAACCTTCCTCCAGACACTATTGCTCTGGCCCACCAGATGGTGCAGGGTCCGATATATGTGTGCGACGCCACGTTGGACGCGGCCCCTTTAATATCCAGGGCCTCTATCTCGGCGGTGGTATTGCGTTGTCTCATCTGGTTGAAATGCTGGTCTGCTGACCTAGCCTCTAAGAAGCTCCTGACGGATCTACCTTTTAAGGGTGGTAGACTTTTTGGTGCTGCTCTGGATGACATCATCAAGGATGTCACGGGAGGTAAAAGCACTCTCCTTCCTCAAACTATCAAGGGTAAGGAGGCCTGACGTAAACCGGGTCCTTCCTTTCCAGCAAAAAAGGGTTTTTTTTCATCCGTCAGAGTCCACGGGTAAGCCATCCCAGACTGACAACCGTGCGGCTGGCGGGCACAAGCGCCCCTGGGTGCGTAAGCCGAACAAGCCGGCTCCCAAGCCCGCCTCCGCGTGAAGTCTTGCCCCCGCCCGTCTCTGGGGTGGGGGGACGACTTCGCAGGTTCACGGATCGTGGACCTCCCGGATCTCCGACCGGTGGGTATGCGAGGTGGTCACCTCAGGATACAGAATAGAGTTCCGCTCCAAGCCCCAGACAGATTCTTTCCCTCAAATCTCCCTCTCCTTCCTGCCCGTCGGGCAGCCCTCTGGGGGCTGTACAGGATTTGATCGGGTCCGGAGTAATTGTGCCGGTTCCATCCCAGGAGAGGTTTCAGGGGTTCTACTCGAATCTGTTTGTCCCAAAAAAGGACGGGGTTCGGCCAATCCTGGACCTCAAGGCCCTGAATGCCTTGGTGAAGGTGCAAAAATTCCGCATGGAATCCATTCGCACGGTGATCGCTACACTCCAAGGGGATTTTCTGGCATCCTTGGACATCAAGGACGCCTACTTGCATGTTCCGATCTGCGCAAGCCACCAGAAGTTTCTGCGCTTTGCGGTCGGCGAAGTTCACTATCAATTTGTGGCTCTTCCCTTCGGCCTAGCCTCGGCACCGAGGGTGTTCACCAAGGTGCTTGCTCCGGTCCTAGCTTTGCTGAGACAGCGAGGCATTGCTATCGTAGGCTATCTGGACGATTTTCTTCTAAGAGCAGACAGTGGCTCAGAATTGGAAGAAAGTGTGACTATCGTCAGTCAGACCCTCAGGGAGTTTGGGTGGCTCCTGAACGTTCAGAAGTCGGTTCTAGTCCCGACTCAGCGTCTGGAGTATCTAGGTCTGATTCTGGACTCCTTGGAGGCAAGAGTCTTCCTACCTCCAGACAAACTACTGACACTTCAGTCTGCAGTACGGGTGCTGACGTCCCGAAAATGGTCGTCAATCAGCTTTTGCATGAGAGTCCTGGGACTCATGGTGGCCTCCTTCGAGGCCGTTCCTTATGCCCAAGCGCACACCAGGGCTTTACAGAAAGAGATCTTGTCCACTTGGGACAAATCCCCATTGTCCTTGGATCTTCAGATCCAGGTGAGTCACCTGGTCAGGGCGTCCCTGACGTGGTGGTTGAGGTCCCCGGCTCTTCGGTCCGGGAAGTCGTTCCTCCCCATCCAATGGACGGTGATCACGACGGACGCCAGCCTGACGGGCTGGGGGGGGGGGAGTCTGGGGAGTCCTGTCGGCCCAAGGGCTTTGGACTCCGGACGAAGCCCTCTTACCGATCAATGTGCTGGAGATACGGGCAATCACACTGTGCCTCTCCTCATGGTCGGAGAAACTACAGGGTCACTCCATCAGGATCCAATCGGACAACGCCACAGCAGTGGCGTATGTCAACCATCAAGGGGGGACTCGGAGCTCAGCTGCGGCTTCCGAGGTCGCCCGCATCCTGAGGTGGGCCGAAAGAAGTGTGCCGCCTCTGTCGGCCGTCTACATTCCGGGCATAGACAATTGGCAGGCGGACTATCTAAGTCGCCAGACGCTGGACCAGGGAGAGTGGTCCTTGCACCCGGAGGTCTTTCAACTCCTTTGCAGACGGTGGGGCACTCCGGATGTGGACCTGATAGCCTCTCGACTCAATCGCAAGGTGTCGAGGTTTGTGGCCAGATCCAGGGTTCCCTGGGCGGATGCGTTGGTGGCCCCATGGGGTCAGTATCACCTGATATACGTTTATCCTCCGCTGCAGTTGCTCCCTCACCTGCTCCGCAGGGTAGAGACCGAGGGAATTCCGGTGATCCTCGTTGCTCCGGATTGGCCTCGGCGTCACTGGTACGCCGATCTGGTACGTCTCGTCTCAGACGTTCCCTGGCGGTTACCAATACGGGGGGACCTTCTGTCTCAAGGTCCTATATTTCATCCTGCTTTACAGTCTCTGGCTTTAACGGCATGGTTATTGAAAGCCAGGTGCTGAGAGACCGAGGTCTCTCGGATTCGGTCATTTCGACCATGTTAAGGGCACGGAAGTCTTCCTCCAGAAAGATCTATCACCGTACTTGGAGAGCTTACATCGCCATGTGCGAAGAGCTGGACTGGCGCCCACGAACGTATTCCGTTCCCAGAATCCTGCATTTTCTGCAGCGTGGCGTGACCCAAAAGCTCGCTTTGAGTACCATTAAGGGTCGGATTTCGGCATTGGCCATCTTCTTTCAGCGACCGCTGGCGGGTCATCCCTTGGTTAGCACCTTTGTGCAGGGGGTTTGCCATGTGCTCCCCCCTGTCAAGCCTCCTCTCCCCCCGTGGGATCTGAATTTGGTGCTCTCGGTTCTCCAGGAACCTCCCTTTGAGAATATTAGAGATATTCCCCTCCTGACTTTGTCTCAGAAGGTGGCCTTCTTGGTGGCCATTACTTCCATTAGACGAGTGTCTGCGTTGGCGGCCTTGTCCTGCAAGTCACCCTTTTTGGTCATCCATAAGGATAAGGCGGTGTTACGTCCGCGACCTTCTTTTCTGCCAAAGGTGGTCTCGGCCTTCCACTTAAATGAGGACATTGTCCTCCCGTCCTTGTGTCCTCACCCATCGCATCTCAGAGAGTTTGCGCTTCACACTTTGGATGTGGTACGAGCCTTGCGGTGTACCTGTCTGCTACTGCCTCTATTCGGAAGTCTGACTCACTATTTGTGGCTGTCTCTGGTCCAAAACAGGGCCAAGCGGTTTCGTCTGCCACCATTTCTAGGTGGATCAGACAAACCGTCATTCAAGCTTATGCTCTCAAGGGGCGGGCGCCTCCCTTTCCGGTTACGGCACATTCGACCAGGGCAATTGGTGCTTCCTGGGCTTTCCGACATCAAGCGTCGGTTGCACAAGTGTGCAAGGCGGCGACCTGGTCGTCTGTTCATACCTTTTCTAAGTTTTATAAGGTTGATGTGGCTGCATATTCGGATGCTTCCTTCGGCCGCAAGGTGTTGCAGGCCGCTGTTTGATGTTGCAACTCCTCCGTTGAGGAGCTCTGCCTTGTTTGGAGTGAAGTTTTTGGTTTTCCATTTATACTGCTCCCATCCCTCTTGACACTGCTTTGGGACATCCCACGTGTAAAGGTGTATAAGACACACTGTGTCAGTCCATGGATGACAAGAGAAAATAGGATTTTTGTACTCACCGTAAAATCAGTTTCTCTGGCATCCATGGACTGACACAGCACCCACCCTTCTTTTCGAGTTTGTACTGCTTTGTTACGAACTGAGGTCTGCTGACTGCAGTGGGAGGGTTATGCCGGAGGGACCGCCCCCCTGGGCGGGGCTGTTCAGCTCTGGCTGTTTAGAATGTATGTATAACATCTCACATTCTGCCTAGGTCTTCTCCTGCAAGCAGGGACATAACCCACGTGTAAAGGTGTATAAGACACGCTGTGTCAGTCCATGGATGCCAGAGAAACGTATTTCACGGTGAGTACAAAAATCCTATTTTTCCCATAAATAGCTTTCTTTTGGTGGTATTTGATCACAACGTAATTTTTGTTTTTTTGCGCTATAAATAAAGACTGACAAATTTGAAAAAAATATATATATATATTTTTTTACTCTGCTATAAAACATATCTAATAAAACATTTTTAATCAAATTTCCTCATAAATTTATGCCAATATATATTCTGCTACCTGTTTTTGTTAAAAAAAAATTATCTACAAACTGTGGGATATATTTATGGAATTTTAATATTTTTTTATATACTAGTAATGGGGGCAATCAGCGACTTATAGCGGGACTGCAATATTGCGGTGGACAATCGGACACTGACACTTTTGACACTTTGCGAGAAGCAGTGACACTAATACAGTGATTGGCGCTAAAAATATGCACTGTCCCTTTACTAATGATATTGGCTGAGAAGGGGTTAAACATCTAGGATGATCAAAGTGTTACCTGTGTGCCTAGCCAGTGTTTTTGTGTACTGTTGGGTGGTTTTACTAACGAAAGCAATGGATTTTGTTCCCTGCTTTGCAGGAACACAAAATCCATTTCTCCCTCGACCCTGTCAGAACTGAGATCTGCTTTATTTATATAGGCATATCTCAGTTCTCTGTGTATTATCAGCAATCAGCTGGTGCTGGTGGACATCCAGTTCCTGGCACCCTTAGATCGTCTTATGCTGCGAATAATCAACAAGCCAACCTCAATGCACTGTTTAATTGGGCAACTATGTGTCAGATTAGGTTTAATGTTGATAAATGTAAAGTAATGCACTTAGGGGGCTAAGAATATGCACACATGATGCATACCAGGGGGAGTACAACTGGGGGAATCAATGGTGGAGAAAAATCTGGGGGTTTTGGTAGATCATAAGCTTAATGGTATGCAATGCCAAGCTGCGGTTTCCAAAGCGAACAAAGTATTTCTTTGTATTAAGAGCGGTATAGACTCTAGAAAGAGATATAAAGATATAATTTTGCCTCTGTACAAATCACTAGTAAGACCTCATCTGGAATATGCAGTTCAGTTTTGGGCACCGGTTATCAAAAAGGATATTGGGGAACTGAAGAGAGCTACCAAACTGATAAGAGGCATGGAGGAGCTCAGCTATGAGGAAAGATTAGAGGAACTGAATGTATTCTCTCTTGAGAAGAGGAGATTGAGGGGGGATATGATCAACATGTATAAATACATAAGTGGTCCATATAGTGAACTTGGTGGAGAGTTATTCACTTTAAGGTCATTACAGGGGTCAAGGGGGCACTCTTTACATCTAGAGGAAAAGAGATTTAATCTCCATATAGGAAAAGGTTTCTTCACAGTAAGAGCTGTGAAAATGTGTAATAGACTCCCTCAATAGCTGGTTCTGGCCAGCTCAGTAGATTTCTTTTAAAAAGGCGTGGATTTTTTTCTAAATGTACATAATATAACTGGATACTAACATTTATAGGTAAAGTTGATCGAGGGAATATCCGATTTGCTTCTTGGCAATTGGGAAGGATATTTTTCCCCTGCTGGAGCAAAATGGATCATGCTTTGCTGGGGGTTTTGCCTTCCTCTGGATCAACTGTGGGTATAGGATTGTATAATATATGGGATAGGGATGGGCAAACGGTTTGGCCCGAACTTTGACTGTTCGCCTGTTTGATGAACACCTGAATTATCATGCTGACCTGGGATGGGCCTCTTGAGTCTTTTGGTCCTTATAGGTTTGTGCTTGGAGGCTGCGAGCCTAATTGGTCATGCAGTTGGCTCTCCTCCAATCACAGATCCACATTTTGAAACTAGTCTGATTGGCCAGTTTCTAGTCTAGTTTGGAGTGTTTTTCTTATAAATACATGTGCAATATGGGGGAGAAGGTAGATGCCCCAGTAGAAGTCCTAGTCGGACGAAACGCGTAGGGCTTGGTACACCACTCCCCATATTGCTTCTCTTTTATTAACTAACCACTCAGTCGCCAGACAAAGTCGAGCTGATTCGTTTTGGGATTTCCCATGCCTGCATGATCGATCTGCTGTCGCCGACAGGCAGAGCCACTGGTTCTGTTAAGCGTATTCCATCTATTTTATGTAGTTGGAAGAAATTTTTCCCCATGATGATCTACGTGGCTGCACGTTTTCTTCACCGTCAATCGACATGCTTTATTGATGGACATTTATTTTTCTTGTTTTTCTTTCCTTACATGTGGACTTATTAGCACTAGAGTTGAGCGGGTAGCTGGATATTCGGGTCCGGCGGGTTCGGCCGAACTTCGGAAAAAAGTTCGGATTCGGGACCGAACTTTAACCCGGACCCGGACCCCATTGAAGTCAATGGGGACCCGGACTTCTGACGACTAAAAAGGCTCTAAAAAAGTAATGGAAAGGGCTAGAGGGCTGCAAATGGCAGCAAAATGTTGTTAAGAACATGGCAAGTGCTCTGCAAACAAATGTGGATAGGAAATAACTTAAAAGAACATAAAAAAAATTTAAAAATAAAAAAATATGCTGGAGGCCCCCTTTTCAGCAGAAGAGGTACAGGAAGTCATTAAGAACCTCAGAAACTCAACGGCACAATGCCACACATATGGTGGGAATGCCCCAGAATACGCCCTTTCTGGAATAAATTATTTAATTTAATGGATAAGCTAGTGGGAAAATAAAATACTTTGAAATAAAAATGTAGCGGGGTGCTAAATTTAAGGAAAGTGTTTGAGTGGTAAATAGGCTCAAATACCCTAATTCTGTAGGATTCATGGACCATTTTGTCCTCGGGGGACAGTATTGGTGTGCAGTTCCCTGCGGCCTACAGATGGAGCCTTTTGTGTCCCCTCTTGGCAGTAGTACAGCGGGGCGGGGAACCTGCTGTGCATGCCGGGAGAGCATATAAAAGGGGCAGACCTTTGGCCTGGGGGCTGATGTCCAGTGGGGTCCGCGCCCAGGTGCCTTCGGCCTGGGTGCATGTGTTCCTGTTCCATCTCGGGCACCTTTAGCCCGGGGTGAGGTACTATCCTGGAGTTCTTGCTGCCCTGGGTATGGAGGCCTAGGGGCGGGAGTAAAGCCTGGAGTCCAGAGCCGCCTCGTGTAGGGGACCCTGTTCCAGGGAAGGGAGGATCATTCTGATGGACCGATGCGGGAGTCACGGTGAAGGAATGGTCTGTTGACTCCCTGGAGAGATGTCTTCCCCTTGATATGGGCTAGGTTCGTAGAAGGAGAAGCTCAAGGTCACCTTGACTGTATCAGAGGCCTTATTCAACCGGCCCGTGGCAGGGGCCTTATACACCCTGGTCTGTGGCTGAGACCAAAGTTCTCCAGGCCCGTGGCAGGGGCCTTGTACACCCGGTCTGTGGCAGAGACCAACCTCAATGTCTGTGGCAGAGACCGTGCGCCAAAAACTGTTTGAGAAACCTAAGCAGTGAAGTGAATGTGCTACGTTTGTGCCTGGACCTCCTCCACACCTTAAGCTGTCCTGTTTCTTTGCTCTAACCTTTTCTATCTGAGTACAGTTTATTTTGCCATGAGAGAATAAGAGTTGGAGTTTCAGCTGGTGTGGACATTGACTTTACTGGCAATTAAAGGACTTGCCTCTACCTACAGTAGAGGTGAGAATCATCCTCTGGAGGAGTTTTGACTCCGGCTGTGGACACGGCCCGTCAAGTACACCGCTCAACCTCTTTATATAGGATGATACGGGCTGGTAGTGCGGTGTGCCTTTCTCCCTCCTGCGAAGAGCCAACAACATAAAGGCAGGTAAGGGGGAAAGGATCTGTGCGCTACAAAAAAATAAAATAAAAATTTTAATCTTGGCCTAGCAGGACGAGGTCCATATGGAGTAGGAGGTTGAGGTGGCGGTGGATGTGGCTGTGTAGGTGGAAGCGGCGGTGGAGGAGGACGAGGTAGCCAACACTGGTTCAAAAATACAACAATGGCTGGGTAAGGCCGGTGATGTGTCAAATTCTGTCCCCTGTCGAATAGTGTCCGCCCTGTACTGCGCTTGCTGAGTATGTAGGACAAGGGGATTTCAAAAATCTCCCAAGACTAACGGCGCCTGCGTGTTGCGTTCAGGTGAAGGCCACACCATCCGTGGTTCAAGCCGAGCCAAGCAAGGCCGCGATCGAAGCGAGCCCGTGAGGGGCCCTGTTACTATGTGCTACCGTATGTCCTCTTGGATGGTGGGGCTTGAACCTGCACTCACAGCGCAGGCGCCGTTCATCTTCGGAGATTTTGTGAATCTCCTTGTCCTCTGTACTGCGCAAGCGCTGCGCCTGCGCAGTACGGGCCGGGCACAATCCGATGGCCGGACAGTTTTTGTCACAACACCGGTATACATGTCTATTCTGCACAAGGTACGGACAAGTCCTGTGGGATCCATGCCTGGTTCATTTTAATGAACGTGAGCTTGTCCACATTGGCTCTGGACAGGCGGCTGCGCTTGTCTGTGATAACGCCCCCTGCCGTGCTAAATACACGTTCAGATAATACACTGGCTGCAGGGCAGGCCAGCACCTCCAAGGCATAAACGGCAAGCTCAGGCCATGTGCCCAATTTGGAGACCCAGAAGTTAAAGGGGGCAGACCCGTCATCCAGTACGTGTAGGCCTGTGGACACATACTGCTCAACCATGTTGGTGAAATGCTGCCTCCTGCTAAGACGTTCCATCTCAGCTGGTGGTGCTGGTTGTTGTGGCGTGCTGACAAAGCTTTTCCACATTTCGGCCATGCTAACCCTGCCTTCTGAGGTGCTGCCGGTGCCCCGGCTGCGTTGGCGACCTCTTCCTCCTCCTCTTCCTTCGCCTTGTGCTTCCACCGTACGCCCGCTGTCAGGTGGGAATGCCACCAGCAGCGCGTCTACCAGCGTGCGCTTGTACTCGCGCATCTTACGATCCCGCTCCAGTGAGGGAATTAAGGACGGTACGTTGTCCTTGTAATGGGGATCCAGCAGGGTGGCCACCCAGTAATCAGCACCAGTTAAAATGTGGGCAACTCGGCTGTCGTTGCGGAAACACTGCAGCATGTAATCGCTCATGTGTGCAGAGGCTGCCCAGAGGCAAAGAAAAGCTGTCCTCTGTGGGAGGTGTATCGTCTGTATCCTCTGTATCCCCCCAGCCACGCACCAGTAATGGCCACGAGCTGGTCTGAGTGCCACCCTGCTGTGAACATGGCTCCTCCTCCTCCTCCTCCTCCCTCTCCTCCTCCACCTCGTCATCCTCCAGAACTGTGCCCTTTCTGCCGGACAATTGTGTACCTGGCGTTTGTTGGTGCAGGAACCCACCCTCGTAGCCACTTGTGAAAGACTGCCCTGAAAGCCTTTGAAATGATCCCGCTTCCTCCTCCTCCTCCTCATCCTCCTGTGCCACATCCTCTTCCATCATCGCACGAAGCGTTTTTTCAAGGAGGCATAGAACTGGGATAGTAACGCTGAGAACGGCGTCATTGGCACTGGCCATGTTGGTGGAGTACTCGAAACAGCGCAACAAGGCACACAGGTCTCGCATGGAGGCCCAGTTATTGGTGGTGAAGTGGTGCTGTTCCGCAGAGCGACTCACGCGTGATTGCTGCAGCTGAAACTCCACTATTGCCTGCTGCTGCTCGCACAGTCTGGCCAGCATGTGCAAGGTGGAGTTCCACCTTGTGGGCACGTCACATATGAGGCGGTGAGCTGGAAGGCCGAAGTTACGCTGCAGCGCTGACAGGCGAGCAGCAGCAGGGTGAGAACGCCGAAAGTGCGCACACACAGCCCGCACTTTCTGCAGCAGCTCTGGCATATTGGGGTAATTTTTAAGGAACCTCTGGACCACCAAGTTCAGCACATGCGCCAGGCAAGGGATGTGCGTCAAACCGGCTAGACCCAGAGCTGCTACGAGATTTCGCCCATTATCGCACACCACCAGGCCGGGCTTGAGGCTCACTGACAGCAACCACTCATCGGTCTGTTGTTCCATGTCCCTCCACAACTCCTGCGCGGTGTGGGGATTTTCCCCCAAACAGGAAAGTTTTAAAACTGCCTGCTGTCGTTTACCCCTGGCTGTGCTGAAGTTGGTGGTGAAGGTGTTACGCTGAATGGATGAGGAGGCGGTAGAGGATGAGGAAGCGGAGAAGGAGGAGTTAGCAACAGGAGGCAAACTGAAGCGCCCTGCAATCCTCGGTGGTGGAAGGACATGTGCCAAACCGCTATCTGCCTCAGGCCCAGCAGCCACTGCATTTACCCAGTGTGCTGTTAGGGAGATATAACGTCCCTGACCGTGCTTACTGGTCCACGCATCCGTAGTTAGGTGGACCTTGCCACAGATGGCGTTGCGCAGTGCACACCTGATTTTGTCCCCCACCTGGTTGTGCAGGGAAGGGATGGCTCGCCTGGAAAAGTAGTGGCGGCTGGGCACGACGTACTGCGGGACAGCCAATGCCATCAGGCTTTTAAAACTCTGCGTCTCCACCAGACGGAATGACAGCATTTCAAAGGCCAGGAATTTTGAAATGCTGGCATTCAGGGCCAGGGATTGCGGGTGGCTAGGGGGGTACTTCCTCTTCCGCTCCAATGTTTGGGAGATAGAGAGCTGAACGCTTCCATGGGACATTGTGGAGATGGTCGGTGACCCAGGTGGTAGTGTTGCTGGCAGATCCTCTGTTTGCGGGGTGACAGGTGCCACTGTCACTACAGAGGTGGATGAAGAGGCCGAGACTGCAGCAGAAGAGGAAGCAGGAGGAGCCAGAGACCTTTCTTGGTTTCTGAGGTGTCTACTCCACTGCAGCTCGTGCTTTGCACTTAGATGCCTGGTCATGCAGCTTGTGCTCAGGTTGAGAACGTTTATGCCTCGCTTCAGGCTCTGATTGCACAGCGTGCAAACCACTCGTGTCTTGTCATCAACACACTGTGTGAAGAACTGCCACGCTAGGGAAGTCCTTGGACCTGGCTTTGGTGTGCTCGGTCCCTTGCTGCGTTGGGCAGTAGCAGATGTACTGTCTAGGGGACGAATGCTCCGTTTTTGCACCCTGCTCCCTCTTCTGCTGTGCTGGTGGCTCTGTGCGACCACCGCCTCTTCCTCCAAACTACACTGGTCACCTGCATAACGTTGATTCCATGTGGGGTCGAGGACCTCATCGTCCTCCACATCATCTTCCACCCAGTCTTCACCCCTGCCCTCCATGTCTGTCTGCACAATTGCGAAAGCAGCAGCAGTTGGCACCTGTGTTTCGTCATCATCCGAGACGTGCTGCGATGGTCCTCCCATGTACCCATCATGAAACATAAGTGGTTGGGCATCGGTGCACTCAATCTCTTCCACTTCTGGGGCAGGGCTAGGTGGATGGCCCTGGGAAACCCTGCTAACAGAGTCATCGAAAAGCAGAAGAGACTGCTGCATGATTTGGGGCTCAGACTGCTTGGCTGATTTGCAAGGGGGTGAGGTGAAAGACTGATGGACATGGGCTTCAGGTGCCAACTCTGATCTTTCAGCAGAAGAGTGGGTGGGAGACAATGTGAAGGAACCCGAGGCACTGTCAGCAACCCAATCTACTATCGCCTGTACTTGTCCTGGCCTAAACATTGGTACAGCCTCATTAGGCGTGACAAAATACCGCCGCAGGCTCGGTCGCCTACTCGCACCTGAGGAAGGTGTTTCACTTGTGCGTGTAGCTGGCACAGATCCACCACGTCCTCTCCCTGCAACAGGAGCTCCACCAGCAGCACCACGACCGGGGCCACCACGTCCCTTTGACCTTCCCCTCATATTTTCCAAATTTAGGATCTTGCCCTAAATGGCGTTTTTTGGAAGACCACAACACACCCACAGTACGTAATGGCTGAAACGCACAGCTACAGAACTGCAGAAAATGCTATTAAAAAAAAAAAGGTTGTTTTTTTTAGTATAGCACAGTACAAGGAAAATATATATAAATTGTTTTTTTACACACACCTCCAGATGTGTATTTCACACTGCAAAATATTTTCTGTGGCCCTAAATGGCGTTTTTTGCCAGACCACAACACACCCACAGCACGTAACCGCTGAATCGCACAGCTACAGAAAATGCTATTCAAAAAAAAGGTTGTTTTTTTTAGTATAGCACAGTACAAGGAAAATATATAGAAATTGTTTATTTTACACACCTCCACATGTGTATTTCACACTGCAAAATATTTTCTGTGGCCCTAAATGGCGTTTTTTGAAAGAGCACAACACAGCCACAGTATATAACCGCTGAATCGCACAGCTGCAGAGAATGCTATTCAAAAAAAAGTTTTTTTTTTTTTTTTAGTATAGCATAGTACAAGAAAAATATATAGAAATTGGTTATTTCACACAACTAGAGATATACACTGCAAAATATTTTTTTTGCCCAAAAATAGGTCTTTTTTGCGCACAACAAAGTGCCTTTTTTGTTTTTTGCAACAGCACAATAAAGTGCCTTTTTTTTGGGGGGGGGCCCAAAAATGGGTCTTTTTAGCAAAAGCACAATAAAGTGCCTTTTTTTTTTTTTTCTGACCAAAATAGGTCTTTTAGCAAGAGCACAATACAGCCACAGTATGGAATAGGTGTATCACTCAACGTAATGCAGTGCTGGTGCACTGAGCTTGCAACACAAACAGATAAACCTATGCAGATCGCTGAGCTATTATATCTCTCAATCTGGACTCCTATCTAAATCTCTCTCCCTGAAAGCACAAACAGGATCCTGCCCCTACACTACACTACACTACACTGTCTCCCTATCTTTTCTATCAGTAGATTGCAGAATCAGGACTAACTCCTATTCTCTCCCTCACAGCAACAGCAGCCAGGATCCTTTCCCTACACTGTCTAAAAGCAGAGTGACGATCTGTGCTGTGTGCCTCTTTCTTATATAGAAGCTGGTCACATGCTGGGTCACATGTTGCACTGACCAATTACAGCCATGCCATTAGTAGGCATGGCTATGATGGCTTCTAAGGGCACACCAGCTAATCAAATGGTGATTGGCTGGCCCCTGAAGCATTTCTAACTGCGCCATTAAATTCCCGAACCCGGACTTTAGCGCAAGGTCCGGGTCCGGGGTCGGGAAAACGCCAAAATTCGGTACGGACCCGAACTTTACAGTTCGGGTCCGCTCAACACTAATTAGCACATTCACTTGCACTTATTTTTGGATTAGTTTGTTTATATTTTTTCACAGTCTCACACCCAGTGACTTTATTTACTTAGCGAGACAGTAACGTTTCTCTTCAATCACCAGCGCTACATTTTTATATTTATCATTTTTGTAATCTTTGTCACATTGTTGTGTAGCAGCATATTTTTTGTTCTGTTTTTTTAGATTAGCGCAATATTCATTTCCTTTTACAGATCCACTGGGTCATGAGAATAGACCACTGGCCAGAACTTGCCCAGTATGCAATTAAGCTGCTGGGCTGCCCTGTATCCAGCATGCTTTCCAAACGGGCATTCAGTGCTGCTGGAGGTTTTGTTATTGATAATGGAGCGCGTCTGTCCACAGACTCTGTGGACCGGCTGACATTTATCGAAATTAATCAGTCCTGGATTACCAGCAGCTATGAAGCCCCTGATGCTGTTGTTGCTGATTATGTGTTTTTGGGATGTAGAATCTCTGCAAAACTTCTAGGCTGCCTAGCATTGTGGGTGTTGATTTCATCTGGAAGAAATTTTGGTGTAGGTTTTATGGTCACAACACCCAAACACCATTTTTTCCACACCTGTTTGACAGGTGCATATCATTTGAATTTTGACAGCAAGGCCAATTCTTGCTTTCATCAAGAGTACCTCTATAGGGTTATGGTGGGAAGGCACCACGGACACCCAAAGACCAATTTTCCGCACCTGTTACTTCTATCCAAAGTTTGCAGAAGAGACACCAGAATTTATCCCCAAAATCTCGAATCTTGTTCCCAGTGCACTACATTGTGGCCTAATCATACAGACTGGCTCACCAAGCCCTTGTTTACAAAATAAAGAAAGTTTGCATGGAAAATGTCATTCTTTTGTGGCTTTATAAATCCAATTTTTGCTGCAGAAGCATACACGGAGTACAGATGTGCCACTTTACATGAAAGGATTAGGTTTTTAATGTGTATCCTCACAGGGTGATACTGTGGATACAGCGATGGCAGTGTGCCAACGTCCCGATAATGTGTAAATTTATAGCTATAGACTAAGGGAGTTTGGACTTTTTTTTTTTTTTTCAAATATACATTTTTATTAGTTTTTGTCAGGAACCTGCTGGAATGGGAAGAAGGCTCTTGCGTGCGCACACGCGCTCCTGGGCAGAATAGTCAACAGCATCCATTCGTGCCTGTGCGCCGGCGCGCGTCGTGTGCGTGCGCATGTGCGCAGCGGTTGCACGCACGTGCACATTAGCGCTACTTGGCGCCATTATGCCTTTAAAAAGTCTGTCTAATCTGCAGCTCTGTACCAGTAATCTGAATACCTGTTTATCGGTTACCTGTACCGACCCGGCTCTGCTTGACCACCCGATATCTCCAATCCTGACCTTGGCTTGCCTTGACCTTGTTTAGTCTTCTATTGCCTACCTGCTGCTAGACCTTGCCTGTACCTCTGACCACGCTTAGTCTCCTGTATCCAACCGTCTACCTGCTCCGACCCGGCCTGTCTGACCCTGCTACTGTCTGCTGCTCTGTGTTGCACCTAACCTGGCTTGTCTCGCCCTGCTCCAGCTTCCTGCTGTTCCTGTACCTGCCAGCTCCTGGGTCACTGACCTGCAACCATCCTTACTGCTGCCTACAGTTCCAGCCATCCCTGGAGGATCATAACCCTGCCACTGTGCCAGGCTACTACAACTACCTCAGGCACTCACACTCACTGTCCTCACTCAAGTGACTCCTGAGCCAGGGCTGTAAGAGAGGTCTTCTCCTACAAGTCAGGCTCTACTACCAGGTACGTTCTGTACTTAACAGTTTTTCTTTTTTCACAATGAAATACAGAAAAGCACAGAACTGTGGTCGCAATAGACCATATCACAAACACATAGGCTTTGCAGTGAGAGTCACATTCCATCTGTAATATAAAACATCTAGACTGTCGCAACAGACAGGTACAGTACCAGAGTGCTCCTACAATTAGACCATAAACATTTCTGCTCCAGTGTGCTAGCATCTAAAATATCATCTTAAGCAGTCTATCTCTTGTTTGAAGAGTATGTTGTCGTCTCTAACAAATCCACGTTCTCCAAATGACTGAGTATAAAACCAGCAGTTAGAAAGAGAAAGAAAACAAAAAATAAAGAGGGAAAACAAATAAAGAGGGGAAGAGGAAAGAAGAGGGGAGGATTATGTTCAGCACGGGGATGACGGATACATTGCCACGTCAACTTGCTTTGGGCCGAGATCGGGAAGTCTATTAAGAATTCAACAAGGATTGCCCTTCATCGGAATATATGTATAAGTTCCACAGCCTCCAGGCCTTGGAGTGTTTTTCCTGTTTATTTTGTGCAGTTAGCACCAGGTCTTCTAGATGCTTAATTTCCTCTACTTTACGCAACCACAGTCCAACGGATGGAGGTGTGGTTTGTTTCCAGGTAGCCGGAATGCAAGACTTTGCAGCATTAAGCAGTTGTCTCACAATCAGTGTTGTAACTAACGCCGTTTAAATAAACGGCGTTAGGTAACGTAGCCACTTTTTGGGGTAACGAGTAATCTAACTGATTACTCTTACCCTCGTGGCACCGCCGTTCCCATTACTTGGGCGGCGTTACCCCAATTACATCTACTCGCCGCCGCAGCCGCCGCGAGTAGATGTAATGTGTAAAACTAACTGCAAGCCGTCGTCTGCCTACCTGAACAGCGTGTCATGCAGACAGGCGACGGCCATTGCAGTTTTCAAAAGCCGCGCCTCCCGAGTCTTTGTCGCCTGTGATGGGCGGAACACTCAATTTCACAGCAGGCAGTGTTCCGCCTATCACAGACATCCTCTCATCCTCGTCTGTGTTATGAGGATGTGCGGATGTCCGTGATAGGCGGAACACTGAATGCTGGGAAATTGAGTGTTCCGCCTATCACAGATGACGAGGACTCGGGAGGCGCGGCTTTTGAATACTGTGGAATGGCCGCCGGGATGCCGCTAATCAGGTAGGGGGCTAGGGGCACGCACAACACTGCACAGTGAGTGAGTGAGGCATTGGGCACAGTGAGTGAGGCATTGGGCACAGTGAGTGAGGCATTGGGCACAGTGAGTGAGGCAATGGGCACAGTGAAGCATGGGCACGTAACCAATATTATTTATTGTTATCCCTCCTATTATTTTATACTCTTAAAAAATTACATATATATCATCCTTCTACCGCCCCGCCCCTGCCCCTGTGTATATATAATATAACCAATATAGTTACTTTGCTGAGTAACTAATTACTTTTTCAATGTAGTAACTGAGTGAGTAACTCCATTACTTTTTGGAAGAAGTAATATGTAACTGTAACTACTTTTTTAACGTAAGATGAACAACACTGCTCACAATGGATTTCTTGTAAGATCTCGCCGGGATTGTGGAAGCGTGTAGGAGGAAGAAAGCTGGATCTTTTTGAATTGTGTGATCGGAGAACTTTTGTGTGATCGTCTCTATGGTTGTCCAGAAGTGCAGTAACAGCGGGCATGACCTAAAGATATGGATAAGCGTTCCTTTATATTTTAGACACTGCCAGCATTTATCTGTCATGGTAGGGAAGAATTTATGTAGGAACTGAGGCGTATAGTACACCTGGTTGGAATCTTATAGTTTTGTTTCTTGGATTCTTGTGCAGATTTTAGAGAAATTCGAAGGATATTTTGTGTCTGCACGTCAGTGAAAGTCTTTTTTAGGTCCTGTCCCCAAGTTCGTAGAAACACCAGGTCGGGTTGTGTTGACGGAGTGTTGAGTAAAGAGTATGTTTTCGTGAGTACTTGGGTTAGCACTCCTTCGTCTTTACAGTAATGTTCAAATGTCAGGTCGCGGGTAAATTGTATGGGATCTGGTATTGAGTACACAAAGTGGTGTAACCGTATAGCTTTTCAAAACGACAGTTGGAAGCTACCAGTATCGCTCGTCAGGGTTTGGATCGATGCCCACCGGTCTACATCTACAAAGTGTAAAGCACAGTCTCTACCCGCCGACACAAGCTCCCCTAATCTGATCGATCAGTCCAGGTGGAAACGCTGGGTTGCCGAGAATTGGGAGTAGTGGGGACGTCCTTGACGTCAAGGAGGCAGCGTTAACCACTAACGAACCCACGCGTAGCATGACTCCTATGGTGGGATGTTTCTTCATATCCAAAGGGAGTTCGTCATAGCACCATATTGCCCCCCTTTAATGGGATATGTACCTGGTTGCGTTCTATCTGCGTCCACAGTTTGAATTGTACATGTCTGTTCCAGTCAATGTTTCTCCCTAAGTGTACTGCCTGGTAATAGTTTTGTCTGGAAGGGCCAGACCTCCACATTGCTTCGGGAGAGTCAAGTATCTTATGCGCAGCCACGGTTTCTTGTGTGCCCATACAAATTTGGTAAAGAGAGATTGTACTTGTCTGAAATATGGAGCTGGGATCCTGATTGGCAGGGCTTGAAACAGGTACAGGAATTTCGGGAGAATGCACATTTTGAGGAGATTGCATCTCCCAAACCAGGAGTGGAGCCCTTTATTCCACTCCTCAATCAGTCCTCTGGCTTTAGTCAGCATTGGGGGAAAGTTGAGTTCAAATGTGCGCATCAAGTCGCTCGGGATACATGTCCCCAGGTAATTGAGATGGCTATCAGACCATTTAAATTTAGATTTCAGAGGAGACAGGTCATCTGGAGTCATGTTGACACCCATAGCTGCAGACTTGTCAAAGTTAATTTTCAAATTAGATATGACCCCATATTTTTTGACTTCTTTAATCAGGTTTGGAAGGGACACCACAGGATTGGTAAGGGAGAATAAAAGGTAATCCTCATATGCCGAAATCTTGTAGTGGCCCTGGTCTATCATGATACCCTGGCGGATCGTGCATAAGAATGGCTCTAGAACTAGGGCAAAGAGAAGGGGGGATAACGGGCAGCCCTGTCTGGTGCCGTTAGATATAGTAAAGGGTTCGGAGAGGACTCCATTGGCTTTAACCTGGGCAGTCGGCACTGAGTAAATATTAGAAATCCAGTGTAACATCTTACTACCTAAGCCAATATGCCTAAGGATGGAGAGCATAAATTCCAAACTAACCCAGTCAAAGGCTTTCTCAGCGTCTGTGCTGAGAAAGACACATGGTGTTTTGAGCAGTGAGGCCTTATGAATTAGGTTGAGTACCTTGGTAGTGATGTCCCTGGCCTCCCTGGAAGGGACAAAACCCACTTGATCTAAATGTACGAGATCTGACATGTGTTGGGACAATCTATTGGCCAGGATTTTAGTGAAGAATTTAAGATCTATATTCAAGAGGGATAATAGGCCTGTAGCTGCGGCAAGCGGCCGGGTCCTTGCCTTCTTTAGGAATGAGGGAGATGTGGGCCTTCAAGGTATCCCTTTGGAAGTGACCTCCTTCTGCAAGATTGTTAAATAGTTTGACCATATACGGGCCTAGTACTGGCAAGAGAGTTCGATAATATTGTAGGGTAAAACCGTCCAGACCTGGCGCCTTCCCCGGTTTAATTCCCTTGATGGCACCCTGCAGTAACACCAACGTAATGAGTTCCTCCAGGGCTGCCCCTGTCTCCTTGGGAAGAGTGGGGATGTCCAATTTGATCAGGTAGTCTCTTATATCAGTGTCACTAGTATGTTGTTTTGGGAGGTTGTATAAGGAGGAGTAGAATTCCTGGAATTCACGTGGAATTTGGGTGGGCATGACCTTTTTTTGTCTCGAAGAGGAGATCATTTTGGGATATATACGCTTGTCGCCTCTGCTGTTTAACTGCATTAGCCAACAATTTCCCACACTTGTTACCCGATTCATAGGATAGTTTCCTACAGACCTGCAGTGCTGCTTTGGCTTTGTATTGCAGTATGTCTATCGGTTGTCTTCTAACGGTCAGGAGTTCTGTTCTATTAAGGGGGTTGGGTTGTGTTTTTTGCTTCGAGATCCCGGATCTTGTCTAAGAGCACTATCAGTTGTTTTTCCCGTTCTCATTTGATACGTGCGCCATGTTTAATCCAGACCCTAGCATCCATTGTTGTAGGCTTTCGTTCAGCCTCCAGAACCGTGTGCGGGATGTCGAGGCCTGCGAAAGGGAGTAACGCATGGTAATGGGTGCATGGTCTGACCAAGTGATATTCCCTATCACTGGGTCATGTGCTGCCTCCAGGTTGCGGTGTGGTATCAGGAAGTAATCGGTACGCGAGTATGTTTTGTGTGGGGATGAGAAGAACGTGTAGTCCCTTTCTCCCGAATGGTGAAGCCTCCATATGTCCAGCAGTTGGGCATTATGTAGATCTCTCGAAATGTTTCTATGTACACTGGGCCTCAAGGAGGAGGTACCGGAAGAAGTGTCTACTGTTGGGACCAGCGGCGCATTAAAATCACCTCCCAAAATCAGATGACCCTCCGTGAAGTCCATCAGGAGGGACAGTATACTGTGTAAAAAGGCATCTTGTCTGTCATTTGGTGCATAGACAGTGGCTAGTGTCACTAGCACGTCCCCTATTAGTCCTTTAAGAAACACGTATCGACCCTCAGGGTCAATTCTAGAGTCGCGGCAAGTCCAGGGTACCTTTCCTGCCAGAAGTATAGATACCCCTTTAGATTTGTGTGGGATTTGTAGCGTGGTAGGTTATGGGAAAGTACCGATTTTTCAAACACGGTGGAGAGCCTGTCTTGAAGTGGGTCTCCTGGATAAACGCTATATCCGCTCTAGCCCTTTTAAGGTCATTCAAGAGCATACAGCGTTTTTCAGGTATATTTAGTAGTAGGGGGGAAGGGGAGAGGGTAAAACAGAGAGGGGTGCAAACAAAAGCAAAAAAAGAAAGAAAACGTAGAAAGGGGAGGGAATAGAGAGATGAGAGAGCAAGATTAGCTTGGTAAAGAGTAAGGCGAGCAATAAGTGCTCACAGTTGTCTTGTTCACAATTGATCGTTAAAACTCAATCAATCGTTGTGCAATATTTTGCAGTGAAGCACACTCCGGATATCACCGGGTGTAGTGCTTCGACCTAGTGGGGAGGAGGTTAGATTATGACCGGGGGAGTGTTCCCGGGCCCGTCCGGACCTCCCAGCCCTAGGGTATAAACTGGGCATGTACTCTAATAAAACCTGAAAAATTAAAGAGGTGGAACCATAAACATAGAACAAGGAAATGGATCAACCAACAACAATATATTCACATTGTCAGGAGGAACCATGCACGTCTCCACATCCAAAGCAAGAATTGTAAATCTCATGTCGTGACCTTTAAAGCAGTAAACAGTACAGCTTGTATGAGGTAAATACATGGACCCCGTGACTCCATGCTAGGCTATATGACCCAGTCTGTGTCTCACCTATTCCTCCATCATTCACTTTCGGTAAATGAGTGTGGAATAATGAAATTTGAATCGTATACAAGATCAGTACAGTCTTGGCCCCGCATAGGAGGATAGCCCGTCCCACAAAGACAGGAGAAAGGAGGGGGTGGGAGAAGTAAAGGGTAATGGTGTGTCCATCCACCGTCCCCAAGGCCTGACCTACCCCCTCTGGGAGTCGGCCCGCCTTCCCTCTCCGATTCCCGCCTGGAATGACCCCAGATATAAGTGCCATTCTAATGCTCCGTATATTATCCTAGAAACATACCCCTACCAGGAACAACGTTTATGACATGTTAGAGCATAATCACAATGGCCAGTACACAGCATCTTCAAGTCGGCACGCCGTGGGGGGGGAGGAGGAGGGACGGTTCATTGTGGGGCCCCCCGATCAGTATAAAAATGCAAGTTCATGTTTACGGTGGCTCGCCTCCCTTGTGCCCATCAAGACCCCACCCGGGTGGTAAGCTGATGCAGAAAGAGGGGGGATGAAGGCCGAAAAACCTCAGAGGGAGTTGCATCTAAAGTGTCCGTTCGTCCCCAGTCCCCCACGGTGCTCCCAACTCTTAACGGCGCACCCACCACCTGTACAAAGGTCATAGGAGCGAGGAAAAGGGGGTGACAGTGAGCCCTAATCTTCAGAAGAGGAAAACCCCACATTTTCAAGTACAAACCGATGCCCCACTACACAGTGCCATCGTTGCAGTTCTCAGTGCGAGGATGCCTCCAGCTAGTAAAGTTTCTGAGAACCCTCAGTATCCCAGGGAGCGTCCCTGTCACAGGGCCCTCAGGTTCTGGGGTCTAAGGGCTTAAATTGTAGTACTTCCCGGAGAAAGTAATTGCTCAGGGGTCCCAGTGTGGGCTGTGCAGAGTTCATGCGTGAGAGGGAGTCAGTCGTCCTTCTGGGAATCCCGGGGGACAGTTTCCATAGTCCATGTCCCTCAATAGGGTACAGGAAGGGGTAGGGTTAGATTCTAGTCAAATGCCCCCCACATGTGCCCACCCCTCTTCCCAGTAACCGAGCACCACCCGTAGTCCACCTCCCATGTATCCCATCCTCCTCAGGAGTTTATGCAGTTGCGCTAGTGACCGTGAGGGGGCAAAACTTCAGAAGGTCCCCATCCGGAGAAGGCCTCAGGTGTATCTGGCGGAACCATGACAAATCAGGGGAGGGTGTCAGTGGGACCAGACAGGGAGGAGGGGGGGTAAATTGAATCAAGTATCTGGGTTAAGGCATTATGAGCAGTGGATGTGTGTGCATGGTCTCACCACAGTGGCCGCCGCCCCTAGGTTTCCCTGGAATCCTCCGGAGGTGTGATGCAGGATCTCCGTCTGCTCCTCTGTGGCCGTGGGGATCGGGATCTCCTCTGACTTGAGCCGCCTGGACGGGTGTAGGAGCCTGGGAGAGCCTTCAGCCAGTCTGGAACATCAATTGGATCTGTTTCAAAAAAGGCAAACCGTGCAGGGAGATCTGATGGTGAGCGCAGAGTGCAATACTGTGAATGTTTCTTAAAAGTCACTGCTATGGGGAAGCCCCATCTGTAGGTAATGCCAGAGTGCTGGGTGACTTCCAATATAGGTTTCAACACAGCCCTCCTCTGCAGGGTGGCTCGGGAGAGATCCGGCAGGATTTGGATGATAGCCCCATCAAAGTCAGTGTCTCTCACCTCCCATGCCTTCCGCAAGATGAGTTCCTTATGCGTGTATGGATGGACCCTGCAGATCACATCCCTGTAGATCTAGGTCCCAGAGCCCTGTAGATCCCGTCAAAAGTCACATTCGGCGGAAGCGAGTCTCCAAACACTTTCCGAAATATGTCCAGAGCTGTTGCTGATAGATCCTATGACCCGTGGCCTCCGGCAGACCTCGGAGCCTCAAGTTGTTTCTCCTGCTGCGGTCCTCTATTTCTTCCAGGCGCAATTGCTGGGTCAGGATGGAGGTTCCCTTTACCGCCTGCGTATCTTCTACCTGCCGCAGCCTCTGTTCCAATGCTGACACCGTGGCTTCTACTGTTCCTATCCTCTCCGTTAGCGAGGTAATGTCACTGCAATATCTTTACGGTGGGAAGCCTCTAGCCTGCTGGCTAGTGATTCAAAGTCGGCTCTCGTAGGCAGAGCCTGCAGCAGTGCCCTCAGCTCTGCATCTGCCCGCAGAGTCAGCGGCGTGAGATGCGGGTGGAGTGGGTCTTGGGGGTCAGATCGGAACACTGCTGGCATGCCGGGGGTCCCCCTCTGTGGTGCAGGAGGCCATGGGGGGCATCTGGGAAGTATGTGGGGGAGAACTCACATGCCCGCTGTGCCTTGTGGTGTCTGCCATTTTGGGGATAGGAGATGCTGCCTGCGAGTCGGGGAAGTAACGATGAATTTCTCCGCTTGGCCGGGCTCTAGGGGTCTGGTACTTCCTCTGTCTGCCTCTCCGCTTCCCAAGTGAGTACATTCTGTGTTTTTAGATCGATATGACTGAGAATAGGGCTAGTAAGGCCAGGACAGACCGGGAGCTCCACAAGTACACGTCCTTACTCGGCCATGTCCAGACCACTGAGTTTGGACTTTTAGAGGCACACGAGTAGGTATTGTAAAATACTAAAGGTTTTTATTGTAGAAATTAATTAAAAAGCATTTATACATATAAAATCATAAGAAGGAAACGGGGATATGTATAGGGATAACTCCTAACTCCCTTATCACCCAATGAAAGGTTGGGACTATTGCGACACCCATGCACAGCATAGATATAAGGTTTAAAACATTTTATTTAAGAACAGTACAAATCAAAACAACAACAATGATTAATACAGAAAAGTACATTTACATGATACATGAAAAAGGGGGTTATTCTACAGGTGTGCAGAAATGCGGTACTGATGCGATAGATGATTCCCCGACATGTTTTGCGGTGTGTATACCGCTTCTTCTGGAGGCGTCACAACAGTACAGTCTATAATGTAATCAATAAACTTGGTGTAAATACACTGTCATAATTGTTTGAAGAACAATATATAGGAGTAAAGGGTAATGAACATATACAGACCTGGCTAACCAGTTTGATCAATAGAGACCAAAAAATGTGTGGTAAGCTGAAGAACCTTGAGGGGGGTGCTACCCCCTGGGACGGGCATGAGAGGATTGGGATGGCACTGAAAGATTAATAACACAACATGAGTTGGAACCTAATTAAGTGAAAAGGGGGAAGAAAGGAGGGGGGAAGAACATGGTGGAGGGAAAAAGGAAGAAAGGGGGGCGGTTATTGGGGGGTGGGAAGGGAAAAAGGGGGGGAGAGGGCAAAGGGGGGGGGGGAGGGGTAAGGGAAAAGAAAAGGGGGGGGGAAATCGAGGGGGGAAGTTGTAACGAAGTAGAACAGAAACAAGTGAAAAGTATAAAGGAAAGTGATGTGAAGGGATAAAACTTGGTGAAACAGGGAGAAAAATGTAATATATATATGTGTGTGGGTGGGTGTGTATGTATGTATGTATATGTATATATATATATATATAATATATATATATATATATATATATATATATATATATACACACCCATATATATATATATATATATATACACACCCATATATATATATATATATATATACACACCCGTGTATATATATATATATATATGTGCTATGGTCGGCCGAAAGGGCCATACAAGTAGGAAAGGTAATGAAAGGGAGGGGACAAAAAGAATGGGAGAATTTTTAGGGGGGGGGGGGTAAAGAAATCGGTGAACAAGGGAATGAATGGTGGGAAAGAAGTGAGGTAATTGTGGGTGAAGAACAGTGATAATGAAATTATAACTACAAAATGCATGTGCTCGGGGGGAAAGAGAAAATCAAACGGACCAACCCTGTGGTGTACAAGAACCTCAAAAAGCCGGGACAGATTGCAACAAGTGAATGGGTCACTATTGGTACAGGAGGTACCAATTTTAGGGATCGGGATGGCCTGGTAAGCTCTTAATATGCAGGCATTATCCGTCTGTAGCCATAAGTGAACCCAAGCAGAGGGCAAACGAGCCTTGCAGTACTGAGAGTTGCAGTGACAGATCTATAAAAGGCAAGGTAAACAGGATTGTTAGATTGCTTAATGGCACTGAAGTTAAGTACTCTCAGGGGTCCCCCCCCTATGCAAAAGTATTAGGGGGGGCAGATGCACATAAATAAACCTGAGGATAAGGTCCCTAATCTGTAATTATGGATATCAGTCTTACCTTAGATCAAAGGCATGTAAGCGTGTCCCGGATGATGGCCGTCCATAGCATGAGGCGAGTCTCACTCGCCTCTTGTATCCTCCAAACAGGCGTCATCACGCCGCCGGCTGATGTCGGCATAGGGCGACGCCTGTGTCCGCCGATCCGCGGACACAGGCGTCGCCCCTATGCCGACGTCAGCCGGCGGCGTGATGACGCCTGTTGTTTGGAGGATACAAGAGGCGAGTGAGACTCTCCTCATGCTATGGACGGCCATCATCCGGGACACGCTTACATGCCTTTGATCTAAGGTAAGACTGATATCCATAATTACAGATTAGGGACCTTATCCTCAGGTTTATTTATGTGCATCTGTCCCCCCTAATACTTTTGCATAGGGGGGACTCCCTGAGAGTACTTAACTTCAGTGCCATTTAGCAATCTAACAATCCTGTTTACCTTGCCTTTTATAGATCTGTCACTGCAACTAAGAGGAATTGCAAGGCTCGTTTGCCCTCTGCTTGGGTTCACTTACAGCTACAGACGGATAATGCCTGCATATTAAGAGCTTACCAGGCCATCCCGATCCCTAAAATCGGTGCCTCCTGTACCAATAGTGACCCATTTACTTGTTGCAATCTGTCCCGGCTTTTTGAGGTTCTTGTACACCACAGGGTTGGTCCGTTTGATTTTCTCTTTCCCCCAGAGCACATGCATTTTGTAGTTATAATTTCATTATCACTGTTCTTCACCCACAATTACCTCACTTCTTTCCCACCATTCATTCCCTTGTTCACCGATTTCTTTCCCCCCCCCCCCTTTCACCCCTCCCCTAGCAATTCTCCCATTCTTTTTGTCCCCTCCCTTTCATTACCTTTCCTACTTGTATGGCCCTTTCGGCCGACCATAGCACACACATATATATATATATATATATATATATATATATATATATATATATATATATATATATATATATATATATACACAGGTCCTTCTCAAAAAATTAGCATATTGTGATAAAGTTCATTATTTTCTGTAATGTACTGATAAACATTAGACTTTCATATATTTTAGATTCGTTAAACACAACTTGAAGTAGTTCAAGCCTTTTCTTGTTTTAATATTGATGATTTTGGCATACAGCTCATGACAACCCAAAATTCCTATCTCAAAAAATTAGCATATCATGAAAAGGTTCTCTAAACGAGCTATTAACCTAATCATCTGAATCAACTAACTCTAAACACCTGCAAAAGATTCCTGAGGCTTTTAAAAACTCCCAGCCTGGTTCATTACTCAAAACCGCAATCATGGGTAAGACTGCCGACCTGACTGCTGTCCAGAAGGCCATCATTGACACCCTCAAGCAAGAGGGTAAGACACAGAAAGAAATTTCTGAACGAATAGGCTGTTCCCAGAGTGCTGTATCAAGGCACCTCAGTGGGAAGTCTGTGGGAAGGAAAAAGTGTGACAGAAAACGCTGCACAATGAGAAGAGGTGACCGGACCCTGAAGAAGATTGTGGAGAAGGACCGATTCCAGACCTTGGAGGACCTGCGGAAGCAGTGGACTGAGTCTGGAGTAGAAACATCCAGAGCCACTGTGAACAGGCGTGTGCAGGAAATGGGCTACAGGTGCCGCATTCCCCAGGTCAAGCCACTTTTGAACCAGAAACAGCGGCAGAAGCGCCTGACCTGGGCTACAGAGAAGCAGCACTGGACTGTTGCTCAGTGGTCCAAAGTACATTCAGAAATCAAGGTGCCAGAGTCTGGAGGAAGACTGGGGAGAGGGAAATGCCAAAATGCCTGAAGTCCAGTGTCAAGTACCCACAGTCAGTGATGGTCTGGGGTGCCATGTCAGCTGCTGGTGTTGGTCCACTGTGTTTTATCAAGGGCAGGGTCAATGCAGCTAGCTATCAGGAGATTTTGGAGCACTTCATGCTTCCATCTGCTGAAAAGCTTTATGGAGATGAAGATTTCATTTTTCAGCACGACCTGGCACCTGCTCACAGTGCCAAAACCACTGGTAAATGGTTTACTGACCATGGTATTACTGTGCTCAATTGGCCTGCCAACTCTCCTGACCTGAACCCCATAGAGAATCTGTGGGATATTGGGAAGAGAAAGTTGAGAGACGCAAGACCCAACACTCTGGATGAGCTTAAGGCCGCTATCGAAGCATCCTGGGCCTCCATAACACCTCAGCAGTGCCACAGGCTGGTTGCCTCCATGCCACGCCGCATTGAAGCAGTCATTTCTGCAAAAGGATTCCCGACCAAGTATTGAGTGCATAACTGAACATAATTATTTGAAGGTTGACTTTTTTTGTATTAAAAACACTTTTCTTTTATTGGTCGGATGAAATATGCTAATTTTTTGAGATAGGATTTTGGGGTTTTCATGAGCTGTATGCCAAAATCATCAATATTAAAACAAGAAAAGGCTTGAACTACTTCAGTTGTGTGTAATGAATCTAAAATATATGAAAGTCTAATGTTTATCAGTACATTACAGAAAATAATGAACTTTATCACAATATGCTAATTTTTTGAGAAGGACCTGTATATATATATATATTACATATTAAATTTTTCTCCCTGTTTCACCATGTTTTATCCCTTCACATCACTTTCCTTTATACGTTTCACTTGTTTCCGTTCTACTTCGTTACAACTTCCCCCCTCGATTCCCCCCCCCCTTTGCCCCCTCCCCCCCTTTTTCCCTTCCCCCCCCCAATAACCTCCCCCCCTTTCTTCCTTTTTCCCTCCACCATGTTCTTCCCCCCTCCTTTCTTCCCCCTTTTCACTTAATTAGGTTCCAACTCATGTTGTGTTATTAATCTTTCAGTGGCATCCCAATCCTCTCGTGCCCGTCCCAGGGGGTACCACCCCCCTCAAGGTTCTTCAGCTTACCACACATTTTTTGGTCTCTATTGATCAAACTGGTTAGCCAGGTCTGTATATGTTCATTACCCTTTACTCCTATATATTGTTCTTCAAACAATTATGACAGTGTATTTACACCAAGTTTATTGATTACATTATAGACTGTACTGTTATGTGATGCCTCCAGAAGAAGCGGTATACACCGCAAAACATGACGGGGAATCGTCTATCGCATCAGTACCGCATTTCTGCACACCTGTAGAATAACCCCCTTTTTCATGTATCATGTAAATGTACTTTTCTGTATTAATCATTGTTGTTGTTTTGATTTTTACTGTTCTTAAATAAAATGTTTTAAAACCTTATATCTATGCTGTGCATGGGTGTCGCAATAGTCCCAACCTTTCATTGGGTGATAAGGGAGTTAGGAGTTATCCCTATACATATCCCCGTTTCCTTCTTATTTAATCCATTCGGGATGATGGCACCCTCTCCTACTTCAATATTTACTGTAGAGGCAATTCTCAATATTCACATATAAAATCATGTATTTCAATCATGTATTTCAATTTATAACTGGTCCACATAGGTTATCATAACATTTGCAGTAGTATACAGTTTTCTTATACAGACTCAGTGAGTAAGGTAGAAACGATCAGAGATACAACTGTGGAATAGATAACCGTGAGGTGGGTCCAGAGGAGAAGGAGAACTTGCTCTACATGTTGTGCGTGTTGAAACGCTTCCTCAGGAGCATAGACATATAAATCTATTAAAATATATACAAACAAAACATAAGTAAACATCATTTAATACATAAAAGATCATGAACATTTTACATAAATTATTGCTGATGTGTGGCATGGCAACAGCAGGGAGAGCCCAAAGAGTCCCATGGAGCAGATTAGCAACCCTCCTTATTGAGGCATGAACAAACACCAAGATAGAAATAGGTTAGCTAGAGGTTACAAACACATTTATTTATCAGGCATGAAAAAATAAAAAATATAGAGAATAATAAAAAAAATAAAAAAAAAAAAAAGTACTCACAAAGATGGTCGTGTTGAATGAGACAACAGTCACCCTTAGTACCGAGACCGTGGCGATGTATTATACATATGGCCAGTCAGGGGTGTGTAATCTGTGGGTCATGATACAGAAAGAGTATATATAATAAGGTATTCCTTTGGAATGCCAGCTGCAGTGTTAGAGAAAGCCATATCGCCGTGTATTGGCACAGCGTATAAAGGCTTATAAACCTAATGGGGTTAGAAAAAGAAAAGAGAATCTCACCATCAAAAAGGCAGTAACAATGATAGAAGGGACGATCTATGCTGGTAAGCAAGGGATATTGTCATGGGAAAGACTCGGCTGACCAAACAAAGTATATATACTGGTGTGGTAAAACAGTATATGTTGTGGACAGACAGTGTTAAGTCCACCTAATAAGGTAGAGGAGCCAGGACCCTAGGGGGAAAAAAAGGGAAAGGGTATAAACACAAACGCAGGTGGGTAGCTAGGCGCAAGTATGCCCCTCTGTAAAAGAACGTTTTTACCTTAAATTCAGGATGGCAACGTGCGGTCAGCGAGTCTCCCTAGGTTCCTAGTGAGTGATCATCTGCAGATGGCAGAGCGGTGAGTTCCGTGTTTATACAGCCCAAGTGCATCACCTCCACCTGGAAGTGACGCCGTCTGGTCCGGCCGCAGGCTACCGCGCATGCGCCAGGTCACCGCTAACGCGGTGAACACGAGCCAAGGCAGCGGCAGCAGAGGCGGGGAATACAGGGCAAGGAAGTCGCCCCGTGTCCCCGCCAAACGCCATACTGCCGATCCAAGGAAGGGACAGGAAGGCGGCGCTTGGCGGCCAAATAGGAGAGAAATTGCCCAATTTACAACCAGGGACAAGGAAGGGCAGTAGCCCATGGAAGCCATTCACACACAAGCAAATTAAAACAGATAAATGAAAAAGGGAATAATTACATTTAAAAATAAAACAGATGCATAAAAATGCATCAGTAGATACGATACAATATTATTAATCTTAGCTTATACAATTCCAAAGTTCCATAACAGTTTGGAAGCGTCATATAATACTTTGAACTACGGATTTGAGGCTTTTAAAGCATTTTGGGACATGGGAGGTAAAAGTTATACATCTATTTAGATATGTTTTATTTTGTAAAATGTCTAACTAGATGTGATTGAGAAATTACATTTAGTAAGTAGAAGGTGGTGAATATTGTTAATAAGGGACAAAAGGGGGGGGTGTGATGGGTTGTTTATATTGATATTTATGATCACCAAGTGGTGAACAAATAGTGAGGAGTCAACATATTTGTTGAAGAGTCATTGAGTAAAATAGTAATGCAATAAGTGTTGAGTGATAAAAAATATAGCCTAACTAGTTAGGGCATATGAAAACGCTGAGTGAATAATATAATAAAAGATAACATGATTACAAAAAATAAAAATAAATGTGATTATAATGTGTGAAAAAATTGTGATATTGACTTACCAGACAACACGAGATGCCTGAGTAAACATAAACTACATAAAAGATAGTGACTTGTGACCAAGATATTGTAAACAATAATGATATGGGGGGAAGGGAAAGAAGAGGAAGGGGGAATTGTTGGGTTGGGGAGGGAGGGAGGAGTAGGGGGGGGGGGGGAAATTGGAGGAAAAAGGAGAAGGTTCGGGCAGAGTAACAGACTAGAGAAATGGTTTATAAGGCTGGGTGGCATTCAATCTCTTGATCCAAATGGTTTCCTTTTGAAGGATGATACCCACCTGCGTTTGTGTTTATACCCTTTCCCTTTTTTTCCCCCTTAGGGTCCTGGCTACTCTACCTTATTAGGTGGACTTAACACTGTCTGTCCACAACATATACTGTTTTACCACACCAGTATATATACTTTGTTTGGTCAGCCGAGTCTTTCCCATGACAATATCCCTTGCTTACCAGCATAGATCATCCCTTCCATCATTGTTACTGCCTTTTTGATGGTGAGATTCTCTTTTCTTTTTCTAACCCTATTAGGTTTATAAGCCTTTGTACGCCGTGCCAATATATGGCTTTCTCTAACACTGCAGCTGGCATTCCAAAGGAATACCTTACTATATATACTCTTTCTGTATCATTACCCACAGATTACACACCCCTGACTGGCCATATGTATAATACATTGCCACTGTCTCGGTACTAAGGCTGACTGTTGTCTCATTCAACACGACCATCTTTGTGAGTATTTTTTTAATTATTTTCTATATTTTTTATTTTTTCAGGCCTGATAAATAAATGTGTTTGTAACCTTTAGCTAATCTATTTCTATCTTGGTGTTTGTTCATGCCTCAATAAGGAGGGTTGCTCATCTGCTCCATGGGACTCTTTGGGCTCTCCCTGCTGTTGCCATGCCACACATCAGCAATAATTTATGTAAAATGTTCATGATCTTTTATGTATTAAATTATGTTTACTTATTATGTTTTGTTTGTATATATTTTAATAGATTTATATGTCTATGCTCCTGAGGAAGCGTTTCAACACGCGTAACATGTAGAGCAAGTTCTCCTTCTCCTCTGGACCCACCTCACGGTTATCTATTCCACAGTTGTATCTCTGATCGTTTCTACCTTACTCACTGAGTCTGTATAAGAAAACTGTATACTACTGCAAATGTTATGATAACCTATGTGGACCAGTTATAAATTGAAATACATGATTGAAATACATGATTTTATATGTATAAATGTTTTTTAATAAAAATTTCTACAATAAAAACCTTTATTTTACAATACCTACTCGTGTGCCTCTAAAAGTCCAAACTCAGTGGTCTGGACATGGCCGAGTAAGGACGTGGAGTTGTGGAGCTCCCGGTCTGTCCTGGCCTTACTAGCCCTATTCTCAGTCATATCGATCTAAAAACACAGAATGTACTCACCTGGGAAGGGGAGAGGCAGACAGAGGAAGTACCAGACCCCCAGAGCCCGGCCAAGTGGAGAAATTAATCGTTACTTCCCCGACTCGCAGGCAGCATCTCCTATCCCCAAAATGGCAGACACCACGAGGCACAGCGGGCATGCGAGTTCTCCCCCACATACTTCCCAGATGCCCCCATGGCCTCCTGCACCACAGAGGGGGACCCCGGCACGCCAGCAGTGTTCCGATCTGACCCCCAAGACCCACTCCACCCGCATCTCACGCCGTTGACTCTGTAACATGTTCATTTTCTTTTATGTATTAAATGATGTTTACTTATGTTTTGTTTGTATATATTTTAATAGATTTATATGTCTATGCTCCTGAGGAAGCGTTTCAACACGGGTAACATGTAGAGCAAGTTCTCCTTCTCCTCTGGACCCACCTCACGGTTATCTATTCCACAGTTGTATCTCTGATCATTTCTACTGTACTCACTGAGTCTGTATAAGAAAACTGTATACTACTGCAAATGTTATGATAACATATGTGGACCAGTTATAACATTGAAATACATGATTTTATATGTATAAATGTTTTTTTATAAAATTTCTACAATAAAAACCTTTAGTATTTTACAATACCCACTTTACAGGCAGACTAAGGGGACTCTCCAGGAACTATTTTGAATAAATATTGTATGCATATAAGCCTTCAAAATAGGCACGTTTGATTTTTCCAGTTCTGGTCCCATAGATTTCAATGGGATTTATTATTTGGTTCAGAACATTTGCGAAGTTCAAACGTTCTGCCCATCCCTAATATGAGATTGTATGATATTTTTTTTATTTTTTATTGGTTGAACTGGATGGACTTGTGTCTTTTTTCAACCAGACTAACTATGTAAGCGACCAGTAAGTATTGAACACTTCACCATTTTTCGAAGTAAATATATTTCTAAAGGTGCTATTGACATGAATTTTTCCCCACATGTCAGGAACAACCCATGCACTCCATACATATAAAGAAACCAAAGCAAATAAGTTCAGAAATTAAGTTATGTGTAATAAAATGGAATGACACAGGGAAAAGGTATTGAACACACGAAGAGAGGGAGGTGCCAAAAAGGCATGGAAAGCCAAGACACCAGATGAAATCTATCAGTAATTAGAAAGCAGTCCTGCCCCTTGTCAGTGCAAACTAATATCAGCTGGTTCAGTCTAAAATGATGGCCTATACAAAAGGTGCCTCATTACCAAGGTGTCACACAAGCATCTCATGATGGGTAAAAGCACAGCGCTCTCTTGAGGCCTTTGCAACATTATTGTTGCAAATCATACTCATGGGATTGGTTACAAAAGAATTACTAAAATTCTGAATGTTCCAGTGCGCACTGTTGGAGGCCATAATCTGCAAATAGAAATAACATAATTTCACCGTAACCATGATCAGGTGCACCTCACAAGATTTCTCAGAGGAGTAAAGAAAATTATCAGAAGAGTTATCCAAGAGCCATGTTCCACTTGTGGAGTCTTCAGAAAGACCTGGAATTAGCAGGTACAATTGTTTCAAAGAAAACAATCAGTAATGCACTCAACCGCCATGGCCTGTAGGCACACTCACCACACAAGACTCCATTGCTGAAGAAGAAGCATGGTGAAGCTTGTTTAAGGCTGGGTTCACACTAGAGCAAATTGGATGTGGGTTTCCTTGCATCCAATTCGCATGTCAGGAGACTGTGACTGGCTCTCAACAGAGCCAGTTCAAACAGCTCCGGGATGGCTGCGGAGCGGTCTGCAGAAGCATCCTGTGCGTCTTTTGGTCAATTTCAGGTGTGAATCCAGCCGCAAATATAGGCCTGATTCGCCCCTGAAACGGAGAAAGGGAAAGCACCGGACCCCTGCTGTGAGCCACTCCGCGCAGCAGTGTGAACCCTGTCTTAGTTTGCTGCACAACATTTAGACAAGCCTGTGAAATGCTGGAAGAATTTGGTCTGGTCAGATGAGACAAAAATGGAACTCTTTGGCTGCCATAATATTCACCATGTTTGGAGGTCAAATGGCACTGCACATCACCCCAAAAACACCATAGCAACAGTGAAGTTTGGAGGAGTGGCTGTTTTTCAGCATACAGTACTGGCAAACTTCATATAATTGAAGGAAGGATGAATAGAAAAATGTACCAAGACATTCTTGATAAAAAATCTACTGCCATCTACCAGGATGATGAAGATGAAATGAGGGTGGACATTTTAGCAAGACAATGATCCCAAACACAAAGCCAAGGAAACTCTCATTTGGTTTCAAAGAAATAAAATAAAATAAAGCTGCTAGAATGGCCCAGCCAATCACCTGACTTGACTCCAATAGAAAATCTATGTAAAGAAATAAAGATCAAAGTTCATAGAAGAGGCCCTTTAAGATTTGAAGACTGTGTGGAAGAATGGGCCAAAATCACACCTAATCAATGCATGTGCCTAGTTTCTACATACAGGAGGCGTCTTGAAGCTGTCATTACCAACAAAGGATTTTGTACCAAATATTAAATGCATTTCAGTTAGCACATTCAATACTTTTTCCCTGTGTCATTCCTTTTTATTACACATACCGGTAACTTAATTTCCGAATGTATTTGTTTCTTTGTATGTATGGATTGCATAGGTTGTTACCAGCGTGGTGAAAATTTCATGTCAATACCACCTTTAGAAAAATACCTAGAAAAATGGTGACGTGTTCAGTACTTATTTTACCCGCTGTGTGTGTATGTATGTACACCCCTCACATTTTTGTAAATATTTTATTATATCTTTTCATGTGACAACACTTAAGAAATGACACTTTGCTACAATGTAAAGTGAGTGTACAGCTTGTATAACAGTGTAAATTTGCTGTCCCCTCAAAATAATTCAACACGCAGCCATTAATGTCGAAACCGCTGGCAACAAAAGTAAGTACACCCCTAAGTGAAAATGTCCAAATTGGGCCAATTAGCAATTTTCCCTCCCTGTTGTCATGTGACTCGTTAGTGTTACAAGGTCTCAGGTGTGAATGGGGAGCAGGTGTGTTAAATTTGGTGCTATCACTTTCACTCTCTCATACTGGTCACTGGAAGTTCAACATGGCACCTCATGGCAAAGAACTCTCCAAGGATCTAAAAAAAAAAAAAAAAAATTGGTGCTCTACATAAAGATGGCCTAAGCCAGTGATGGCGAACCTATGGCACACGTGCCACAGCTGGCATGCAGAGCCCTCTCTGTGGGGACGCAGAAGCTCCGGGCACACAAAGGCTCCTCACACTTCACTAGGAGGAAAAAGCGCACAGTGTCCCCACACCGCCTACCTCCTTTGGATAACACACAGCACTTTGACTCTTTCGCAGACAACTCTTTGGAGAAAGTGCTGCGGGACCGACTCACAGACTGGCCAATCACCTCCCTTGGCCAGGGAATGAACAGCTAATTGACTGGCGTGGAAGGAGAAGTGGGCGTTTGTTTGCCTGGGGGTTGTCTGTGTGCAGCCGCTCCACTCCATTGGTGAGAAAGCCCAGAGATGAGGTCAGAGCGGCTGGTGATGATCTGCACCATGTGACCATGTTCTGTGCTATGGTGATAGCAGAAGAGGTGTGTATATGCAGAGGGAGCAAGACGGCTAATGAGTGTCACTGCACCACAGCAGAGGGGGGGACCAGATGTGTGATTTAGAGGAAAGTGTGCCATGAGATGCAAGGTGAGGAGATGTGCTATGAGTTACATGGCAATGTATAATGTGCTGTAGCTCACTGATGTGATGTGGCCGAACAACAGACAGGTGTGAGCTGAAGGCAAATACATATGTGCTAGAAGTTTACAGTGTGATGGAGATGTGCTGCATGGCGATGGATGTTGGCACTTTGAAATAAATAAGTTGGTTTTATGTTGCAGTTTGGGCACTCTGGCTCAAAAAGGTTCGCCGTCACTGGCCTAGGCTATAGAAAGATTGCCAAGACCCTGAAACTGAGTTGCAGCACGGTGGCCAAGACTATACTGCGGTTTAACAGGAAAGGTTCCACTCAGAACAGGCCTCGCCAAAGAAGTTGAGTGTACGTGCTCAGCATCATATTCAGAGGTTGTCTTTGGGAAATAGACGTATGAGTGCTGCCAGCATTGCTGCAGAGGTTGAAGGGGGGGTGGGTCAGCCTGTCGGTGCTCAGACCATATGCCGCACACTGCATCAAATTGGTCTGCATGGCTGTCGTCTCAGAAGGAAGCCTCTTCTAAAGTTGATGCACAAGAAAGCCTGCAAAAAGTTTGCTGAAGACAAGCAGACTAAGGACATGGATTACTGGAACCATGTCCTGTGGACTGATGAGACCAAGATAAACGTATTTGGTTCAGATGGTGTCAAGGGTGTGTGGCAGCAACCAGGTGAGGAGTACAAAGACAAGTGGTGGGAGTGTCATGGTCTGGGGCTGCATGAGTGTTGCCGGAACTGGGGAGCTACAGTTTATTGAGGGAACCATGAATGCCAACATGTACTGTGACATACTGAAGCAGAGCATGATCTCCTCCCTTTGGAGACTGGGCCGCAGGACAGTATTCCAGCATAATGACCCCAAACACACCTCCAAGACAACCACTGCCTTGCTAAAGAAGCTGAGGGTAAAGGTGATGGACTGGCCAAGTATGTCTCTGGACCCAAACCCTATTGAGCATTTGTGGGGCATTCTCAAACGGAAGGTGGAGGAGCGCAAGGTCTTTAACATCCACCAGGACTCCAGTGGCAACCTGTGAAGCTCTGGTGAACTCCAAGCCCAAGAGGGTTAAGGCAGTGCTGGAAAATAATGGTGGCCACACAAAATATTGACACTTTGGGCCCAATTTGGACATTTTCACTTAGGGGTGTATTCACTTTTGTTGCCAACGGTTTAGACATTAATGGCTGTGTGTTGAGTTATTTTGAGGGGACAGCTAATTTACACTGTTATACAAGCTGTTCACTCACTACTTTACATTGTAGCAAAGTGTCATTTCTCCAGTGTTGTCACATGAAATGATATAATAAAAAATGTGAGGGATGTACTTACTTTTGTGAGATACTTTGTGTGTGTGTGTGTGTATATATATATATATATATATATATATATATATATATGATTCTGCATACAAGAGCTGCCCTGTAGCAATAAAACTGCTGTGGGGTGGACGGCAAGTGGATATTTTTTTTCTATAACTTCTTACATGGCAAGTTAAAAATGCAACCAAATGTATATGAATTATTGTCTGTAATATTCATTTGGTTGCATTTTTAACTTGCCATGTATAATATGAATAGGTTGCTCTGTGACTGCCTTTCCAGGGTTTTGTCCCTTTTAGGTGGAGGAGGTGGCACATCAGGTTTCTATATACAGTAATGCATAGCTCTGTTTCCAATGGGTTGGACTTGAAAAAGGAGGCCACACCTCTAAAACATGTTGTCATAGCAACTAAGTTGGTATGTTCCTCCACTCCCTTCCCTTCTTGCTGACGGTTCCATCTGACTCCGTGAATGCCAGGCTGTGTGGCGGCAGCTTCACTGGGAGTCATTGGATCTTTCAGGCTCCTTTGTCGCATATATGGGCATCTCCTTCACTGATCATAAGGCCCATTCACACTTGAGCATTTTGTAGCTTGTAACTCAAAGTTCAAAAACACTAAACAAGCAAAAACAATTGTCTTTAATAGCACTTGTTCACATCTGAGCATCCTGTCACTTGTAGCAAACCACCTGTTGCTTAAAAAAGTACACAAACTACTTTTCAGGCAGAATTTAGCATTTCTGTCCCCAAAGACTTCAATGTAAATGCCTGAAAGGCATGACATGAGACCTAACAAAAGCTGCAAAAATGTGCAATTCTGCTCAAAAAAAGCGATTAAAAAAATGTGATGCTTATGTTTGAATGTATCCTAAGGATCACCACCCTGGAGAGGCAGCGAGGAACAATGTGATAAGCCTGTCTAATCTTGGTTTGTGAGTGCATTGGATGACATTTTTTACTATCCACTCAGTAAATGGTTTTACGCTGGAGCAATTGTGCGCTCTCTGTTTTGTATTTGTCTTTGGTCAAGATGTGCTGTTCACAGGGTTACTGGGGTCCCAGGTTCCCTAGTGTTCCCCTCCATTTTCCCCGCCTTAGCACGGTTCCTCTCACAGGATCTATTGACTGTGTTATTGACTGTTTTCTGATTTGCCAATGGGATTCCCCCCCTTTTTTTTATAATTGATATATATATATGGAATTGACCCTCGCACCTAGGTTTGTATTATCTATTTGCATTCACCTTTATCTTTCAATTTGGCAGTCCAGATGCCCAGTGTGGTCACAGATGTGGCCTTACTGGCCACCCTGGTCATGATCTGACAGCACTTCCGTTCACCTGGTTTTGTTACCTGATCCACCTAATGGAACCTCTTTATGCCTGGGTGCCCACTTTTGTGGTATATATATATCAATACCTCTGCAGGGTTTTTGGTTATGCAATTGTTGTACTACGGATTTGACTACATCACATTGTATCGTTTGCACACTTTGTAAAACATTTCATGTGCCTTTTCCTTAGGTGTGGTTCTCTCTTTTGGTTTTCATTGTATAATTGTATTTCTTTATGCATAAATAAAGATTACATAAAAAAAAAAAAAAAAAAAAAAGATGTGCTGTTCAAGCTCTTTTATAAAAACACAAAGAAATAGGCAATTTTAAAGGACCGTAGACAGTGGTCGGCCAAGGAAACCTAATGCAGCAGATGAGCCACATCATGCTTCCCTTCGACATCAGAAAATGTCCAGCAGTGCCATCAGCATAGAACTGATGGAAAATAGTGGGACTCGGGTACACCCACCTACTTTCTGGAGAAGTCTGGCTAAAAGTGGTCTTCATGAAAGAATTGTGGCCAAAAAGCCATAACTACGACACGGAAACTAGGCTAAGCGACTCAACTTTGCACAAAACATAGGAACTAGGGTGAAGAAAAAGGTCAGTAGAAGCTCTGAACTGATGAGTCCAAATTTTAAATATTTGGCTGTAGCAGGAGGCAGTTTGTTCGCAGACACACTGGAGAGCAGTACAAGCATGGTGGAAATTCCTTGCAAGTTTTGGGCTGCATTTCTGCAAATGGAGTTGGAGGCTTGGTCAGGATTAATGGTGTCCTCAATGCTAAGACCATACAGGCAGATATTTATCCATCATGCCATACCATCAGGAAGGTGAGTGAGTGCACACACTCGATGGAGCACACAAGCTACTCAATACCTGAGTACTATGATACCCTCAAAACTTAACCACCTCTTTAAATTACAGTGAGTAAAGAAAAGAATCAACAGCCCCCCCTCTCTTGAAAATCACAATTTGTTGCTTTGCAGCCTGAAATGAAGACAGACAGTTTTTATTTTATCCAGGTGAAAGATATAACACCAACATGGCAGAATTTTTTTTTTTAAAACAGAATCGCTGAGTTGGGAAAAGGATCACCCCCTTGTGTCAGTATTTTGTTGAACCACCTTTTTCTTTAATTACAGCCTAAAATTTAGTCTGTTGGGATAGGTTTCTACTAACTTTGCACATCTAGACTTTGCCTACTCTTCTTTGCAGAACTGCTCAAGTTCAGTTAACCACTTGCCGACCGCCCGCCGTCGTTATACGTCGGCTGTTTGAAGAGGAGTATCTATGTTATGACAACAGCTAGTTGCCATAACCCCGGTATCCTCTTCTTCAGCGGGCGGTCGGCTTTCAGATAAAAGTAGTCTCTGCAGCAGATTCGCAGCGAGATCACTTTTATCGGTGGTGGGAGAGGGGCCCTTCCCGCCGCACTCCTGTGCCCTCCACCACTTACCGGAGCCACCGGCAGCGGCGGATCCTTCTTGGATCTGTGGTATGGAGCTGAGTGAGGGGAAGATGGCCCCCGCTCAACTCCATACCATTGCAGGGCGGAAGCAACGTCAAAACGACTCTTCTGCCCATAGCTCCTAAAGGGAGATTTTTTATTTTTATTTTTTTAACCACTTAACCCGGACCATTTTGTAGCTAAAGGACCAGGCCCCTTTTTGCGATTAAGCACTGCGTCGCTTTAACTGACAATTGCATGGTCGTGCGACGTGGCTCCCAAACAAAATTTACGTCCTTTTTTTCCCACAAATAGAGCTTTCTTTTGGTGGTATTTGATCACATTTTTTGCGCTATAAACAAAATTAGAGCGACAATTTTGAAAAAAATTCTATATTTTTAACTTTTTACTATAATAAATATCCCCCAAAAATATATTAAAAAATATTTTTTTTTCCTCAGTTTAGGCCGATACGTATTCTACATATTTTTGGTAAAAAAAATTGCAATAAGCGTTTATTGATTGGTTTGCGCAAAAGTTATAACGTCTACAAAATAGGGGATAGTTTTATGGCATTTTTATTAATATTTTTTTTTTTTACTAGTAATGGCAGCAATCAGCTATTTTTATTGTGACTGCGACATTATGGCGGACACATCGGACACTTTTGACACCATTTAGGGACCATTGTCATTTTTACAGCGATCAGTGCTATAAAAATGCACTGATTACTGTGAAAATGACACTGGCAGTGAAGGGGTTAACCTTTTGGGGGCGCTGAAGGGGCTAAGTGTTTCCTAGGGAGTGATTACTATGTGGGGGCGTGGCTTGGCGTGTGACGTCACTGATCGTCGTTCCCTATGACAGGGAACAGACGATTAGTGACACTCACACTAGGAAGCACAGGGAGAGGTTTGTTTACACTTACCTCTCCCCATTCTTCAGCTCTGTGACCCGATCGCGGGACACCGGCGGTGGTCGGGTCCCGCGGCCGCGGTCACGGAGCTCAGGACCGGGTCGTGAGCGTGCCGCTGGCAGCACGCTCCCGACCCACGGCTGGGCTTCTTAAAGGCGACGTACCTGTACGTGCTTGTGCCCAGCCATGCCATTCTGCCGATGTATATCGGCGTGAGGAGGTCCTTAACCACTTAACGACCGCTCACTGTATATATACGTCGGCAGAATGGCACCGACAGGCACAATCACGTAGAGCATACGTGATTGCCTTTGTATAGTTGGGGGGTCCAATCGGACCCCCCTCCTATACAGTGAGCGGTGGCCAAGTGTCCGGGAGCGTTCCGGGATGAGGGGGCAGCCATTCGTTTCTGGCCACCCCCTCGCAATCGCTCCCGGCGAATGGAAATGCCCCCTCTGTCTGTGTCAGACAGAGGGAGCAGGAGGAAGTGATGTCATCTCTGGTGCGGCGCTCACATATACCGAGCGCCGTACAAGAGAAGACATCAGGTCAGTGCACACAACACTACACTGACACTAAGACACATAGGGACATAAATCGCCACCCTAGATCACCCCCCCAGCCCCCAGTCACAGTGTCACTGATTGCAGTGACCATTTATTTAGTGATCACTGCAATCAGTGACATTTGTGACTGTAAATGTGTCACCAAAGTTTAGTCTTAGGTCCAGTGTAGCCCCCTAACCCCCCCTAATAAAGGTTTAACCCCCTGATCACCCCCCCAGATAACCCTTTCACCGCCTATCACCACTGTCGCTTAGCGATCATTTTTCTGATCGCTGTCTTAGCGTCAGTGATGCCGATCGGCAGCCAGTAATTTTTTTTAGGTTCGCCGCAGGTTTTTATAGCGTCAGGTACCCCAATATATTATCTAATAAAGGTTTAACCCCCTTGATCGCCCCCCAGGTAACCCTTTCACCCCCTATCACCACTGTCACTAAGCGATCGTTTTTCTAAACGCTGTCTTAGTGTCTGTGATGCCGATCGGTAGCCGGTAATTTTTTTTAGGTTTGCTGCAGGTTTTTATAGCGTCAGGTACCCCAATATATTATCTAATAAAGGTTTAACCCCCTTGATCGCCCCCCAGGTAACCCTTTCACCCCCTATCACCACTGTCACTAAGCGATCGTTTTTCTAAACGCTGTCTTAGTGTCTGTGATGCAGATCGGTAGCCGGTAATTTTTTTTAGGTTCGCCGCATGTTTTTATAGCGTCAGGTACCCCAATATATTATCTAATAAAGGTTTAACCCCCTTGATCGCCCCCCAGGTAACCCTTTCACCCCCATCACCACTGTCGCTAAGCGATCGTTTTTCTAAACGCTGTCTTAGTGTCGGTGATGCAGATCGGTAGCTGGTAATTTTTTTTAGGTTCGCCGCAGGTTTTTATAGCGTCAGGTACCCCCATATATTATCTAATAAAGGTTTTAACCCCCTGATTGCCCCTAGTTAACCCTTTCACCAGTGATCACCATATAAGTGTTACGGGTGACGCTGGTTAGTTAGTCTGCTTTTTATAGTGTCAGGGCACCCGCCGTGTATATAACCCAATAAAGGTTTAACCCCCTGATCGCCCGGCGGGTGATATCAATTAGGTTTTAGCGTCAGAGAGGGTCTGAGTCACACCCCAGGCAGCGTCAGGTTAGTGCCAGTAACGCTAACACCCACGCGTGAAGCATACACCCCCCTTAGTGGTATAGTATCTGAACAGATCAATATCTGATCTGATCAGATCTATACTAGCGTCCCCAGCAGTTTAGGGTTCCCAAAAACGCAGTGTTAGCGGGATCAGCCCAGATACCTGCTGGCACCTGCGTTTTACCCCTCCGTCCAGCCCAGGCCACCCAAGTGCAGTATCGATCGATCACTGTCACTTACAAAACAAAAACACACATAACTGCAGCGTTCGCAGAGACAGGCCTGATCCCTGCGACTCCAGGGCTGTAGGAGGTGATTTCACCACCACAGTTAAAAAAAAAAAAAAGCAAATATGCCGAAGCATTGGGGCAGCAGGGGCGGAGGAGCGATTTTGCTCCTAATGCCGCGTACATACGGTCGAAATTCCGACGGAGGCTTGCCCGTGGAAAAGTCCGACCATGTGTGTGCGGCATAACTTTTTTGCGGGAGGATGCCCCCATGCTTCGGCATATATAAATGGTGCGTGTATGCCCATCATTGGAAGTGGGTGGATGAAGGGCGGTATTCTAATGGTGGGCATACCCATCAATCTTTTTTCGTTCAGCCAACTGGCTGCATGAAAAAAAAAGATTACAATACATGTCCAACAAGGACCAGCAACGTACTGGTATGTTGCTGGACTTTGAATGTTTATACCAGAATGATGCCTGCGGGTTTAGGTATCATCTTGGTATCATTCTTTTCAGCCTGCGGCCGGCTTTCATGTAAAAGCAATCCTAGCGGCTAATTAGCCTCTGGACTGCTTTTACAAGCAGTGGGAGGGAATGCCCCCCCCGGATATAAAAAGCGCCATTGGGAAATTGGTAAAGCATTTTATCACACCGATCTTGGTGTGGTCAGATGCTTTGAGGGCAGAGGAAAAATCTAGGGTCTAGAAGACCCCAGTTTTTTCAAAAAAAGAGTACCTGTCACTACCTATTGCTATCATAGGGGATATTTACATTCCCTGAGATAACAATAAAAGTGATAAAAAAAAAAAATACTTGGAAGGAACAATTTAAAAATAAAATAAAAAAGCAAAATTAATAATAAAAAAAAAGAAAAAAAAAAAAGCACCCCTGTCGTGCCCTGCTCTTGCCCAATGGCGAACGCAAGCGTCGGTCTGGCGTCATATGTAAACAGCAATTGCACCATGAATGTGAGGTATCACCGCGAATGTCAGGTCGAGGGCAATCATTTTAGCAGTAGACCTCCTCTGTAAATCTACTGGGGTAACCTGTAAAGGCTTTTAAAGGCTTTTAAAAATGTATGTAGTTTGTCGCCAATGCGCGTTTGTGCGAAATTTTAAAGCATGTCGTGTTTGGTATCTATGTACTCGGCCTAAGATCATCTTTTTTATTTCATCAAACATTTGGGCAATATAGTGTGTTTTAGTGCATTAAAATTAAAAAAAGTGTATTTTTTAACCCAAAAAATGCGTTTGAAAAATCGCTGCGCAAATACTGTGTAGAAAAAAAAAATGCAACACCCACCATTTTAATCTGTAGGGCCTTTGCTTTAAAAATATATATGTTTGGGGGTTCAACATAATTTTCTTGCAAAAAAAAAAATGTTTTCATGTAAACAAAAAGTGTCAAAAGGGCTTTGTCTTCAAGTGGTTAGAAGAGTGGATGTAAGCTTCCTAATGTTGTGTATAAAATGCCAGAACAGTTCAAAACCCCCCCAAATGACCCCATTTTGGAAAGTAGACACCCCAAGCTATATACTGAGAGGCATGTCGAGTCCATGGAATATTTTATATGTTCACACAAGTTGCGGAAAAACGACAATTTTTTTTTTTTTTTTGCACAAAGTTGTCACTAAATGATATATTGCTCAAACATGCCATGGGCATATGTGGAATTACACCCCAAAATACATTCTGTTTCTTCTCCTGAGTACGGGGATACCACATGTGTGAGACTTTTTGGGAGCCTAGCCACGTACGGGACCCCAAAAACCAAGCACCGCCTTCAGGCTTTCTAAGGGTGTAAATTTTTGATTTCACTTCTCACTGCCTATCACAGTTTCGTAGGCCATGGAATGCCCAGATAGCACAAAACCCCCCCAAATGACCCCATTTTGGAAAGTAGACACCCCAAGCTATTTGCTGAGAGGTATTGTGAGTATTTTGCAGATCTCGCTTTTTGTCACAAAGTTTTGAAAATTTAAAAAAAAAATATATATATATATATATTTTCTTTCTTCATTTTCAAAAACAAATGAGAGCTGTAAAATACTCGCCATTCCTCTCAGCAAATAGCTTGGGGTGTCTATATTCCAAAATGGGGTCATTTGGGGGGGTTTTGTGCTATTTTGGCATTTTATGGCCTTCGAAACTGTGATAGGTAGTGAGGAGTGAAATCAAAAATTTGCACCCTTAGAAATCCTGAAGGCGGTGCTTGGTTTCCGGGGTCCCGTACGCGGCTAGGCTCCCAAAAAGTCCCACACATGTGGTATCCCCGTACTCAGGAGAAGCAGCAAAATGTATTTTGGGGTGCAATTCCACATATAACCATGGCATGTGTGAGCAATATATAATTTAGTGACAACTTTTTGTAATTTATTTTTTATTTTTTTTAGTCATTATTCAATCACTTAAGACAAAAAAAAAAATTCAATGGGCTCAACATGCCTCTCAGCAATTTCCTTGGGGTGTCTACTTTCCAAAATGGGGTCATTTGGGGGGGTTTTGTACTGCCCTGTCATTTTAGCACCTCAAGAAATGAGATAGGCAGTCATAAATTTAAAGCTGTGTAAATTTCAGAAAATGTACCCTAGTTTGTAAACTCTATAACTTTTGCGCAAACCAATAAATATACGCTTATTGACATTTTTTTTACTAAAAACATGTGGCTGAATACATTTTGGCCTAAATGTATGACTACAATTGAGTTTATTCGATTTTTCTTATAACAAAAAGTAGAAAATATCATTTTTTTTCAAAGTTTTCGGTCTTTTTCCGTTTATATCGCAAAAAATAAAAATCGCAGAGGCAATCAAATACCATTAAAAGAAAGCTCTATTTGTGGGAAGAAAAGGACGCAAATTTCGTTTGGGTACAACATTGCATGTCCGCACAATTTACAGTTAAAGCAGCGCAGTGCAAAATTCTGAATTCACCTCTGGTCCTTTAGCTACCAAATGGTCCGGGGCTTAAGTGGTTAAGTGGTTAAACAACATTTTTTATTTATTAATTTTTTATTGCATTTTAGTGTAAATATGAGATCTGAGGTCTTTTTGACCCCAGATTTTATATTTAAGGAGGTCCTGTCATGCTTTTTTTCTATTACAAGGGATGTTTACATCCCTTGTAATAGCAATAAAAGTGACCCAAAATGTTTTTTTTTTTAAATAGTGTCAAAATAAAAAATCTAAAGTAAAATAAACAAGATTTTTTTTTTCTTAAAGCACCCCGTCGTGACGAGCTCGCGTGCAGAAGCGAACGCGTACGTGAGTTCGCCGCATATGAAAACGGTGCTCAAACCACATAGGTGAGGTATCGCCACGATAGTTAGAGCGAGAGCAATTCATTTAGCCCTAGACCTCCTCTGTACCTCAAAACATGCAACCTGTAGAATTTTTTAAACATCGCCTATGGAGATTTTTAAGAGTAAAAGTTTGTCGCCATTCCATGAGCGGAATTTTTTCAATTAAAAAAAGTGTATTTTTCCCAAAAAAGTGTGCTTGTAAGACCACTGCGCAAATAAATTGTAACAAAGTATTGCAACAACCGCCATTTTATTCTTTAAAGTGTTAGAAAAAAAACAATATATAATGTTTGGGGGTTCTGAGTAATTTTCTAGCAAAAAAAACTGATTTTAACTTGTAAACACCAAATCTTAAAACGAGGCTCTGTCTTTAAGTGGTTAAATTTGATGGTGACTGTTTGTGTTTAAGTCATTCCACAGATTGTCAATGGGATTTAAGTCTGGGCTCTGAGTAGGCCACGCAAGGACATTCTCCTTCAACTACTGTGTGGTCTTTTTTGCTGTGTGATGTGGGTCATTGTCATGTTGAAAGGTAAACCTTCTTTCCACTGACCACTTTCTGGCATAGGACAGCAGATTTTCCTCAAGAATTTGATGGTATTTTACACCATTTCCTTCTATCCTGACAAGTGCTCCATTTCCTGCAAAGAAACACCCCGTAACAGGATATTACCACCTCCATGCTTTACTGTAGGAATGGTGTTATTTGGATGATGAGCTGTATTGGATTCCCACTAGATATATAGTTTGGTGTTGTGGCCAAATAATAAAATTTTAGTCTAATCTGACCATAACTCCTTTTTCCATGTGGCCTCAGAACCTTCAAGGTGCTTTTTGGCAAAACTCAGTCGTGACTGCATGTGGTCTTTCTTAACCACTTCAATACAGGGCTTTTTGTACCACTTCAATACCGGGCCTATTCTAGCACTTCTCTCCTACATGTACAAATCATCATTCTTTTGCTAGAAAATTACTCAAAACCCCGAAACATTATATATGTTTTTTTAGCAGACACCCTAGGGAATAAAATGACGGTCATTGCAACTTTTTTTCTTGCACGATATTTGCGCAATAATTTTTCAAACGCCTTTTTAAAAAAAAAAATGGTTTCATGAATTAAATAACAAAACAGTAAAGTTAGCCCAATTTTTGGGGAAAATATGAAAAATGATGTTAGGCCGAGTAAATAGATACCTAACGTGTCACGCTTTAAAATTGCGCACACTCATGGAATGGCGCCAAACTTCGGTACTTAATCTCCATAGGCGACGCTTTAATTTTTTTTACAGTTTACCATGTTAGAATTACAGAGGAGGTCTAGTGGCAGAATTGTTGCATGCGCTCTAACGCACGCGGCGATACCTCACATATGTGGTTTGAACGGCGTTTACATATGTGGGCGACTTACGTGTGCATTCGCTTCTGATCGCGAGCTACCGGGGACAGGGGCGCTTGAATTTTTTATTTTTTTTACTTATTTTTTTTTTACAATTATTTTACTTTTCTTTTTTTTTTTATCACTTTTATTCCTATTACAAGGAATGTAAACATCCCTTGTAATAGGAATGTGTGTGACAGGTCCTCTTTATTGACAGATGCGGGGTCAATAAGACCCCACATCTCTCCCCCAGGCTGGAAAGCATGAGATCAGTGAAACATTTTTCACTGATCTCATACTTACAGCTGCAATGGCGGCTTTGTTTACATTTGAGGACCTGGGCGTGACGTCATCACATCGCGCCCATCTGGTCACCAGTCATCTCTATGCTCGTCACGTGACCTGCCAACGGCGCCGGAAGATTCGCTCCGGGTCCCCGATCGCACGGGAGAGCCCGGAGAAGCACCGGATGGCGGCGGGAGGGGGGGGATGTCTGCCATCCATGAACCGCCACTATGATCGTTCTTATGGTGCGCAGGATTGCCGGCACTTCAAAAGGATATCTGAATGATGCCTCTAGCTGCAGGCATCATTCAGATATCCCCCTACAAAGCCAGGACGTCATATGACGTCCACCCAGGATGGGAGATCCCATCTGTGGACGTCATTTGACTATGGCTGGGTAGAGAAGTGGTTAAGGAGTGGATTTTTTCTTGCAACCCTTCCATAGAAGCCACATTTATGGAGAACTTATGATATTGTTGTCATATGCACAAAATGACCACTCTTTGTCATAAATTCCTGCAACTGCTTTAGAGTTGCTGTAGGCTTCTTGAAAGCCTCTCTGACCAGTTTCCTTCTGGCTTTTTCATCCAGTTTGGAGCAGCGTCCAGGGAGGGTCTGCGTTGTACCAAATACCTTCCACTTCTTAATAATAGACTTCACTGTTCTTTTAGGCATTGATAAAGTCTTTGAAATGTTTTTGTATCCATCTCCTGACTTGTGCATGCCCACAACTTTATCCCAGAGATCTTTTGACAGTACCTTGCCACCCATAGTTGATTGCTTCAGCTGCACTATCAGGGACTTAAATGCTTCAGGAATGCTCTTTTCATGCTGAGCTGCTAATTAAATTGACCGCAGCTGATCACAGTTGAAAGTCAAATTGCTTTGTGCCCCATTGAGAAGGTGATTAGCTATATCCGATTGAGTTTCAAGTAATTTTTAGGAGGGGGTAATCCTTCTTCCAACTTAGTGATTCTGTTTTTTAAAAAAAATTCTATTTTTTTCTGACATGTTGGTGTTATATCTTTCACTTGGATGTTATAAGTTGCACATGAGTAAATACATAAAACAAAAACTGTGTCTGTTTTTATTTCAGGCTGCAAAGTAACAAAATTTTGATTATTTTACAGGAGGTTATTCTTTTCTATACCCATTGTAAATTTCTGGCCATTATTATCTGCACTAAATAAAAAGAAAAGTCATTAGATGTGTATTTACTTCAGTCTAGTAATGGCGCGGGCCTCACGCCGGAGCAGCATGTAGATGAGACACCTGGTCTCCAGCCCGGCTCCAGGAGAATGAATCGCCGAGTTTGACTGCCCCCTCACCGCAGCGTAACCCCCCCCCCGCCAGACTCGTGCAGCTGAGCCCTGTGTGCGGAATATCTATGGAGGAAGGAGCAGCCAGCTGGTTCCCCGAGACAAGGAGGTTCTCTGGTGGGGGTGTCTCTTCGCGGCCGGCAGCCAAGCAGAGACGTGCCAAGCGTGGAGGGTCTGGGAAGATCCGGTCGGTTCAGCAACGAGGAGCATGCCTGGTAAATCCGCAGTGCATGAGGAAACCAAGGGTCTCCCCCTCAGGGCATTGGAATTCTGCCTTTGGTAATTCACTGTGCCTTCACTTATCAGCGCTGACCCCTCTTGGCCTCTCTGCAGCCTTGGAAGTGGTGAGTACAACACAATAAATGTACAGAAAAATTTACCAAAACTGCCTGCACCTGCTGGGTTACTAATGAACAGTACAAAAACATTGGAAACTGCTACTATTGCTTATAATGGCTTGCCTTGTTCCCCCCCTGAAGTGAGGAATTGGAACTGGGGCTGGCAGCGAGCAACATAGAAACTTGCCATTTTTTTTTTGTTTTCCTTGTGTGTTTTGTTGGTCTCCTTTTTGCTGCCCTGCCGAAGTACCCCTCTGTGATGTGCTGAAAAGAAACCGTAAACTGGTAAAGGCAACCAAGTGCAGAAAATGTGTCACTCATTACCTGCCAATACCCTCTGGTGCGATATGGCACTAGTAGTGAGTACTACAAAAGCAACAAATAAAAACGTATGGCCTTTGGGCCGTCTTCCTGAGATGTGCTGAATTGGGGCTGTGAACTGTGAATGGTAAACTGTCAGATGTGTCACTTCTTGCTTTGCTTGCTGGCGATGGCGCGGCGCGGTGTGGTGTGTGGTGACGGAACAGTGTCCCAGTAGTGAGTACACAGAAAATTTGATACTATTGCTGATAATACGGCTAACCTCTACATGTATGTATTATGCTGGATGAGAGTCGCATAACAGATGTGATAATTACAGAGACATAGCAGATATAAATGAGCTGGGACCCGATGTGTTTTTTTTTTTTCCTCTCTCCTGGCTATAAATATTGACATTTTTGTGATATTCACCTGCCTGAGCTGTACTAGCGTGGATTATAAAAGGTGCCCTGCAGGGTGTCCAGGAGGGACATATCGGGTTCTTAGAAAGAGGCACAGCAGCAGATAGCCGGGTGGAACATAACAGAGGCTGTAAGGCCCCAAGAACAAAGCTCAGAAGAAATATCCCGAGTGTACCATCTCCACTCCCCTCCCCCCCCCCTAAAAAGCACCCGGGGAGATAGACTGTGAAACTGGGAGGATACGGGAGATAGCTGGGAAATTAGAGGAAAATTCAAAATGATCACATTGAAGGGACCAATAGAAATCCACGGATATCTACACTATATAACTCCACACATAAATACGCAGGTAACAGCAGCAGGAAAGTGAGAGATCGAACACGCAGTTAGCGGCATCCATAGAGGTCCACACTGCAGCACCCTTAAAGAAAAGAAACAATCATAAGAGGAAGGAGAGGGAGGTGAATTGAGAAACATGAGCACAAGGGGAAAGGGAGCAAGAGGAGGGGCAACCCCAAAATCTCCACGTCTATGTCTGATCCCTAGCCCGGGCCCAATGAATAAATATGTAACCCATGGTGGAAATGGAGACAAACAGGCGGTGGAAAAGCAGCAAGGAGTTAAAAGTAACCAGATGGACAGCAAGGAGAAGAAGGAAAAGAAAAAAACCCAGAATAAAAACTCAGCAGAGACTGATACACTATCAGAGTCCAGAATAGAACAAGAGGCCTAAGCAGAGTTTGAGCAGAGAAAAGAGGAGGAACAACAAAACAAGGCGCTATTACCAACAAAAATAGAAATAGAGGGCATGTTTGCGGCCCTAGAAAAATCTTTAAAAACGCAAATGGAGGTAATACAGGAAAATATGGGGTTTATGCGTGAAAGAGTGAAGGAAGTGGGGAAAAAAAACAGATTGTAACGAAATTACCATAAAAAAAGCTTGAGGGAGAAATAAAATCTATCAAAAAAGAACAGGAACAAGCATACAAAATAGAGGATCAAGAAAACAGAGACAGAAGGAAGAACATTAGAATTCGAGGGGTACCCGATTCATCGCAGCCAGAGAACCTATCAGAAATAATAAGGAAAATTTGTAACTCATTGCTAGATAGAGAAATAACATCCCCAATAAAAATCGAGAGAGAGGAAAAAATCAACTATGGAGAAACCTGAGGGGAAAGGAAACGAACAAATAAAGACATGGAGCGGGGTATGGGGACCTGGACTCGTTGCCTGTTTTGGCACCATCTCTCCAGCAACAGCGGAGAGGGGACTGACTGTGCCAAACAGAACTCCACCTCAGGCCTAGGAGTGCAGAAGAGCCAAATGTGGTCGCAAAAGAGAATAGCCTGCACTAAGACCAAGAGGTCAAAGGGGGAGGGGGGAGGATGGGCGGAGGGATGGATAGAAGGGGAGGGTAGAGGGGGGGAAGGGGGGTGGAAGGAAGGGAGGAATCTGGATCTGTACATCTCAGGGAAAAAAAAAATCTGACACGACGGACGTAAATTTCATCACATATAACGTGAGAGGTCTTCACTCCCCAGAAAAAAGGCATATGGTGTTAAGGGAGTTGGAAAGGTACTCTGCAAAAATTGTTTTCCTACAGGACACACATTTAGCACTAGATTCCAACCCAAAAATATACTCGCATGCGATCCCAACCTGGTACTATGGAGACTCCCCAAATAAAAGAGCAAAGGGAGTAGCTATAGGCGTAGGGAAGAACATAAGCTTTACAGTTGAAGAAAGAAGAGTGGACCCAGAGGGACGCTACTTGTTCCTAAAAGGGAATCTTCAGGGGAAAAAATACACATTAGCAAATGTATACTGTCCTAATAGTCACCCTAAAAAATATCTGAGTCGGATCTTAAATGCTTTAATGGACTTTAAACAAGGTCATGTAATTCTCGCTGGAGACTTTAACCTCTAAATGGAATACATGCTCGATAGTACGTCTGGTGCACCGATACGAGATAGTAAACAATTAAAATTGGTTAAGAAAAAAAATATATAATCATCAACTAGTAGACCTGTGGAGAGTGGTATATCCAAGTAAAAAAGATTATACTTATTACTCATCGGTCCACGACACGTACTCGAGATTGGATTACATGCTGGTTGACCATGGGCTCTTGGAATTTATAATGGATGCCAAGATAGGAGTAATATCAATCTCAGACCACGCCCCGGTAATAGAAAAATTAAGATTTAATAATATAGAACAAAAAAAGGGTACATGGAGATTGAATGAGGACCTCTTAGAAAATAAAGAAGCATGTGAGATAATATCGAGGGAAATTGAAGAATATTTCAGAATAAACAATACACCAGACATAAGTGTGGCAACAATATGGGAAGCCCATAAGGCACTTATAAGGGGTAAGTTAATCTCCATAGGGGCGGGGAAAAAGAAGGAAAGAGATTTAAATAGGAAAAATCTGTTAAAAGAACTACAAGTCCTGGAACAAAAAGATAAACAGTCAGATAGAGGAATACACCAAAAGATAGTAATTAAACAGGGTCAACTTAGAGATCTGATGGAACAAGAAGCCAGAAAAGTATTTAAAAATCTAGCAAAGCAAAGATATAAGTAGGGGAATAAGCCCGGGAAATACTGAGCAAGAATAGCAAAAGAGATTTTTTTTTTAAACTATATAGATAAAATAAAGAACCAGAGAGGGGAGTTGAAATATAAAACATCAGAAATCGCAGAAGTTTTTAAGACATACTATAGTGCATTATATGACATCAGAGTGAAAGAGACACAACAGGAAGAAGAAAGTAGGAAACTTAGAATACAGGAGTACCTAGAGCAGGGGTGTCAAACTGGCGGCCCTCCAGCTGTTGCGAAACTACAAGTCCCATCATGCCTCTGCCTGTGGGAGTCATGCTGCTTGTAACTGTCAGCCTTGCAATGCCTCATGGGACTTGTAGTTTCACAACAGCTGGAGGGCCACCAGTTTGAGACCCCTGACCTAGAGGAAACAAACCTACCAAAGTTAACATCGGATAGAGCTGAGCTATTAGAAGACCCAATCACACATGAATAAATAAATAAAGCCCTCCGAGAAACACCAGGGGGAAAAAGCCCAGGACCGGATGGATTCCAGATTATGTACTACAAAAAATTTAAAGAACAGCTAGTCCCAGAACTATGTAATTATTTTAATGGAATAGGGGAATAGGGGAAGACGCAGAAATAAGTAAATAATCTCTCCTTGCCAATATCTCTGTTATACTAAAAGAAGGAAAGGATGGAACCATATGTTCCAGCTACTGGCCCATAGCGCTACTTAAAACAGATACAAAGTTATATGCAAAGGTATTGGCAACGAGATTAAAAACTCTAATGCCGGAACTAATAAATGCAGATCAGGTGGGTTTTGTAGCAGGAAAAGAAGGGAGAGATAATAGTATAAGAACTTTATTACTAATGTGGAAAGGGAAGGAGAAGAAACCCCCAGTCGTACTCCTGTCAATAGATGCTGAAAAAGCATTTGACTGAGTCAAACTGGGGGTTTATGATGGAGACACTCCGTACTATAGGACTGGGACCCAAATACATGAGATGGATTAAAAACCTATACACCCACCCTACGGCCAGGGTTAAGGTCAACGGGAGTGTGTCGTCTGTATTTGAGATGCATAATGGAACGAGACAGGGGTGCCCGCTCTCACCCCTTCTGTATGTGTTGGCACTTGAACCATTATTGTCAAATATACGGAACAGTCTAGATATAGAGGGAGTGAGATTGGGAGAGGAAGAACATAAGGTGGCTGCATATGCAGACGATATACTCCTATACCTAACAAAGCCAAGGATATCACTGCCCAATGTAGTAAAATAAATAAAAAAATATGGTGATTTTTCAAATTTCAAGATTAATCCAATCAAAAACGGTGATGCTAAATCTAAGAGTTGATAAGAAAGAAGAAAGACTACTACAGAAAGAATTTCCATTTACTTTGGAGAGGAAAACATTAACATATTTAGGAATTAAAATAACACCAACGTTAGAAGAACTGTACCCGGTTAACTTCATCCCTTTAATAAACAAAATTAATTCAGAACTAAAAAATACCTTTAGGAGACCCATTTCTTGGACAGGAAGGATCAACATACTGAAAATGATGATCCTACCGAAAGTGACGTACAGGCTGCAGATGCTTCCAATAGACATACCACAATCTTTTTTAAGGGAATTAAATTGATTCTGAAATATATATGGCGGGGTAAAAAGGCTAGGATAAATTACGCACTGTTAACCCGGAAAAAAAAAGGGGGTATGGCCTTACCAGATATAAAGAGATACCATAAGGCAATCATATTAGCAAGATTAGCGGAATGGGCAAATCCGTATACAAAAAAAAAAAATGGGTACAAATGGAAAACACATTAAGTAAGACACATTTACAAAAAAGTATATGGATTCCACCGAAATTTAGAGCACTAGGCACAGATACACATTATATAACTCGGAATGTACTTAAAATATGGGATACACTGTCTTGTCACGAAAAATGGAAATACAATTCTCCATTAATACCATTAGCGGGCACAGTTTTTTACGCCAGGAAACGGGACTAGAATGGGAAAACAATTGGGAACTGCACAATTAAAGGATATTATCACAGTAAGTAAAATGAGGTCAAAACCAGATTTAATTACGATGCACGGGTGGAATCAGCTAGGCGACTGGGAGTACCTCCAGTTAAAACACCTAGTTAGCACTATACCACAACCAATTAGAAGTGAAAACGCACTAACTTCAATAGAAAAGATATGCAGTAAAAAAAAAGAGCCCTTGAGGCATGGTATATCACAGGTATATAAAATATTAACAGAACTAGAAACGAAAGGACCATTACCATTTTTAGAAAAGCAAATGATTGAATCAGTATATAGTTTTGCATCAGACATAACCACAACTGAAGTAAATTATAAGAGTATGGTAAGATGGCATCTGACCCCAGAGAGAATGAATAAAATCCATCCTAGCAACTCCCCGTTATGCGGGAGGGGGTGTAAGCAGGTAGGAACAACAATACATATGTGGTGGGAATGTCCAATAATAAAAGAGTACTGGGAGGAGATCCTGGCATATATCAAGGTAGTAACCGGGGACATTTTTTTACAAAATGCCTGGACATGCTTGTTCCATGGCACAAATAAAACAAAAAAGCAATACGGAAAAACGTTGGTCCCACCCCTGATCAATGCGGCAAAGGGGTTAATTCCAAAAAATTGGTTATCAATAAAAAAACTGACCATAAAAGAATGGATACAGCGGGTGGACTACATCTCGGGTATGGAATACCTGAGCCAGGGAGAGCAGGGAAGGGGGGAAGCCTATAGAGCAAGATGGGAAAAAATTTAGAATTTTTAAACTCTCAGATAAATATGTGCAGGGAATGATAGAACAAGATAAGGAAAAAAGTAAAGTAAGAAAGGAAGATGACAGATCGGGGAGGGAAGGGAAGAAGAGGGTAGGAAACAGGGGAGGGATGGGTAGATAGGAGGGGGGGATATGGGAATTGGGGAGGAGAGAGGGAAAGGAAAAAAAGTGGAAATATGTAAGTCCACCTAGTTTTGTATTAGTTTTTCATTATTACACCAACGTGGGTGTGTGTTGTACATGTTTAAAAAATTTCCAATAAAGAAAAAAAAAAGTCAGCGCAATAACCTCAAACTGGGCCAATAGCAAACCCAAGTTAATATTCTACACCATCATAAAATCTAAAATGAATGCAGTGCCCCGAAATTAGATGTATAATAACAAATCTATACATCGCAATGAAGTGCAAGCCATCCAAGTGGAATTTATGATCAAATAAGTAAGATTTCACCATTTCATGTGTGACAATAAATATCAATCCATACAGATATGTCAAAAAAAACATGTGAAAGTAATAAATCTGCTACCGGTTAATCCAAATATATCCAATGATAAAAGGACTTCAAGTTGTGGACGTCACCAAACCACCACCAACACAATTCTCTCACCAAAAGGATATTCTGCCAGGAAGATGATATACTACCATATAATGTTCTGATAGTAACTGGATGAGTTCGGCTCCTGTGATGAGCTCCAGTCTTTCCTCTAGCACCCAGCAATCTCTCAGTTCACCACTAGGGGCAGTAGTGATTGTGGCAGCTGTTCAGGGTAAAGCTTACAAACCAAAGCAAGATGAGGATATTATAGTGCAGTAATTTATTGTAACACTCTCAATATGTAACATTGGGGATTACTTGTATTGTTACAGTTTGAGAGTGTTGCTCTTCTTACGTAAACCTGCTGTAGCAGCCTCACGCCATCTCCTTTGTCTAGGGGTATGTAACACGACAGGGTGAGATGCGCTACGGCCCGTGTCCTCCCCATAGCTGTGGGTGAGGTGAAGGCCAGTACCAGATATTTCCTCGGGCCTATGTGCTTTTGTCTAGAATCAAGTCCCGCTGTGTCAACACTTCCCTCTGCTCCCATTAACCAGAGTTCCACACACCGATCACAGTCCAACTCTTGTTTTATTGTACATCTCACAATAAACAGTGCTTCAGTAGCCAACTGGTTGTGACTTGATAACATTTTGATACGGGGAATGAGCAGGTCGAGGCACTATCCTGGTTATCAGCTAAACCACTGCGATCTCGCCAGCGGTTACTATAGCATTAGCTAGTAAGGATTTAGAATTTGAGAGTCTCTACCAGCAACTCAAGAGAACGTAGATAGGAGTACCTTCACTGCGCTGCGGCCCCTGTCAGGGGAAGATGTCCCTCCAAGGGAGTTACCAGAGGCCCATCCGTCACTGGGTTGATGCTGCTCCAGACTCTCCGAATGGGTAACCTCCCCGGCCTCCTCACCTCAGACATGGGCCCCATCCATCTCAGGGACCCTCGGACTTCTCCACCCTCGCGGGACCCAGTCGAAGTCACTGGACCCCAGGCCTCCTAGTATAGTACATCACCCCAGGCTGAAGGTGCCTGGGATGGACTCCAACTCCATTCCGGTCAGGCCTGGGCCGGAATCCGAAACCGCCCACACCCAGGCCTAAGGTGCCTGGGCGCGTGAAGAAGATCCTCCTGAAGACCTCGTGGTGAGGGCGTCTCCCCCTTTTATGTCCTCCCATCGACACCACGGCAGGTTCCGCGCCCTCGCCGTACCATCTCCGGAAAGGGACAAAAAGGGTAGCACTGTGACGGCCAATCTACCTTGAGCCTCCAGGTACCCCACCACCCAGAGGCCAAGGAGATTATTACACCGTCCAATCCTCCACGAACACAAATGGTCCACTATTCCCATACTTACACACCTGAGTGTCCCACCTAAATTTAGAGACCCCGCTACACTGCTTTTGTTTCTCAAAAATCTCACCCCATTCAAAGAATCTTGCCAAGGTGATGGACCTATGCAAAAGTTCCTCTCATCATTTTACCAACTCCTACTTAATGCGTACTTACAGCAAGACCCACCTTAGCCAAACGTAAAAAAAGGCTTGAACACTACATTCCCTGAAAACCAAAAAAAAGCATCCTTTTTTTGCACATAAATCCTTGTTTTGCAGTAAATATCAGGAAACCACATACAAGCTTCTGATGTGCTGGTATAGAACCCTGGCAGTCCTTGCTAAACTATTTCCAAACCGGAATAACCTATGCTGGAGATGTGAGGCCCAAATGGACACACACTTGCACATCTTTTGAAACTGTCCCCTCATATGCCCCTTTTGGCAGCAAGTCTTTCAGATAACAAAATCACACTTTTCACTGGACAACCCGGCAGCAGACATTTTAAACTTGACACCTATGTCCACAAAACACGATCATAAATCTCTCCTTAAACATCTATTAAACACCACCAGGGCCTGCATCCCCAGCGTGTGGAAACCACAATCTCCACCAACTGTATTACAATGGTTTACCAGATACAGGGGTCCCCGGGTTACGAAACCGTTAGGGACTTTCCTCCTGTTTGTAGATCGGAAATGTTCGTAAGTCGGCCGCTCATGCGCAGACCGGCAATTACGGACATTTCCGATGTTCCGTCGAATGCCGTTCTGCGCATGCGCGGCCAATTACGGACATTTTCGACATTTCCCGAGGCTCCGTCTGGCCGCGCATGCGCAGAACAGCAGACGGTCCGCCCAAAATGGCAGAGGGTCCCCGTAGCGCCCAGTTCGTAAGTAGGAGAAGTTCGTAACTCGGACGTTCGTAAGTCGGGGACCCCCTGTATTCAGTATTCAATGCATGGGAAACATGACTGCCACCCTTTGATATAAAACAGAAGAACATAAAGCCAGGTGGATCAAATGGGATTTACTAAGTTTCTCGAATAACTACCTGCAATACATATAAGCTACCATTTTCAACCAACTAACAAATTGACCTACTACCCACCCCTCTCTCAGCAGCCATCTCTGTGCCCTCCCCCTTTTCCCAACCTTTCCCTTTTCTTTATCTTTTCCTCTCCCCATCTTTCACATACTTTCAGACCTCGGTTTTTCTTTACTATTTGTTATATTTAAAAAAAAATACCCTGGTGTGCACCAACGCTGATAGTGTGACAGATGGAAGGCCCCAGGCTAGCGACTGTATGTTCTCTAACATTGTGTTAAATCTCCTATCGACATGGAAGTGCATTTTTGTTCCATTTGCCTACACACAATTGTGTTACCTATTACTATCATTGACCTACTTCTTCTTTTCTGTAAGACAGTAGGTATGAGTAACTGTTGTCACCTGCCTTCTGGCAGAGCAATGTTGTATCCTTACTTTGTTATATGTATTGCAATTGAGTTTGATGCTCTCTAGCCATAAACTGTGTAGGGAGGTGGGGGTGCCTACTTGTTCAAAGCAGAACTTAACCCCTCTATCATTTTCAGCCACCGAAGCTGCCATCTTGGCCTGTTTGATCTTCAACCGCCTTGATGCTGCACATGTGTTGAGTTATGACATTTAACCGCTTAAGCCCTGGACCATTTTGGTGGTCAAGGACCAGGCCCCTTTTTGCGAGTCGGCACTACGCTGATTTAACTGACAATTGCGTGGTCGTGTGACGTGGCTTCCAAACAAAATTGACGTCCTTTTTTTCCCACAAATAGAGCTTTCTTTTGGTGGTATTTGATCCCCTCTGCGTCTTTTATTTTTTGCGCTATAAACGAAAATAGAGCGACAATTTTGAAAAAAAATCGATATTTTTAACTTTTTGCTATAATAAATATCCCCAAAAAATATATAATTATTTTTTCCACAGTTAGGGCCGATATGTATTCTTCTACATATTTTTGGTAAAAAAAAAAACGCAATAAGCGTTTGATTGGTTTGCGTTATAGCTTCTACAAAATAGGGGACTGTTTTATGGGATTTTTATTAATAATTTTTTTTTTTTACTAGTTATGGCGGCGATCAGAGATTTTTATCGTGACTGCGACATTAAGGCGGACACATCGGACACTTTTGACACCATTTTGGGACCATTGTAATTTTTACAGCGAACAGTGCTATAAAAATGCACTGATTACTGTAAAAAAGACACTGGCAGTGAAGGGGTTAACCACTAGGTGGCGCTGCAGGGGTTAAGTGTGACCTAGTGAGTGATTCTTACTGTTAGGGGGCGTGGCTACACGTGACATGTCACTGATGACCGTTCCCGATCAATTTGGATGTTTTGTTCCCTAAGCCACTTAAGTTATCACATTTGCCTTATGACAAGGTTCTCCATCATGCTGGAAAAAAAATAAAAATTGTCACCAAAGTGTTCTTGGATGGTTTGGAGAAGTTGTTTTTGTTCCATTCTTTATTCATGGCTGTGTTCTGAAAAATTGTGAGTAAGCCCACTACCTTGGCTGAGAAGCAACCCTACACATGAATGGTCTAAGGATACTTTACTGTTGGCATGACACAGGACTGATGGAAGTGCTCACCTTTTCTTCTCTGGACAAGGTTTTTCCCAGATGCCCAAAACAATCTGAAATGGGATTCATCAGAGAAAATTATTTTACCCCAGTCCTCAGCAGTTCAATCCCTGTAACTTTTGCAGGATATCAGACTATCCCTGATGTTTTTAATTTTCATGGCAAAGAGGGACTTTACAATTATTTACAATTCATCTGATCATTCTTCATAACATTCTTGAGTATATGCAAATTGCCATCATAAAAACTGAGGCAGCAGACTTTGTGAAAATTAATATTTGTGTCATTCTCAAAAAAAGGCTGTACAGTACTTTTTGCCAAAAAATTTTAGGGACTTATTTTTCTAAATAGTTACAGTGCAGTCGTTTCTGGGATCCTGCCACATGTGGGCAAATAACATGGTGTCAAAATTTTCACATGGCAGATTTTAGCCTTTGACAGACAAAATGATATCCTTTGTTTCTGGGCCCTGACCTGTTCCCAGCTAGGAAATAAACCATACTTATATTGTGTTTCCATGTGTACAAGAAGAAGTATTGCACATTTCATATCATCATTCTTTACACAAACCAAAATAAGCAGCTAGAAATAACTGATTTAAAAAAATAATAATTTATTAACCACTTCAATACAGGGCACTTATACATCTTCCTGTCCAGACCAATTTTCAGCTTTCAGCGCTGTCGCACTTTGAATGACAATTGCGCGGTCATGCTACACTGTACCCAAACAAAATTTTTTGCATTTTTTCCCCACAAATAGAACTTTCTTTTGGTGGTATTTGATCACCTCTGCGATTTAAAAATTTTCTGCTAAACAAATAAAAAAAAGACCAAAAATTTTGGAAAAAATATGTTTTGTTTGTTTCATTTACAAAACTTTGTAAATAAGTAAGTTTTCTCCTTCACTGATGGGCACTGATGGGGCTGCACTGACGGGCACTGATAAGGCGGCACTGATGGGCACCGATGAGGTGGCACTGATGAGGTGGCACTGATGATTGGCACTAATATGCAGCACTGATGGGCACTGATAGGTAGCACTGATATGTGGCATGGATGGGCACTGATAGGCGGCACAGATGGGCAATGATCGGCGGCATGGATGGGCACTGATAGGTGGCACTGATGGGCACTGATAGGTGGCACTGATGTACTGTAATTTATTGTACTGATGGATGCCAATCAGTGCCAAACAATGCCTGCCAATCAGTGATGCCCATTGTGGGCACTGATTGGCATCCATTGTGGGCACTGATTGGCATCCATTGTGGGCACTTTTTGGCATCCCTGGTGGTCTAGGGTGGCATACCTGGTGGTGACATCCCTGGTGGTCCTAGTGGCGTCCCTGCTGGTCCAGTGTGGGCATCCTTGGGGGGGCTGCGCTGATAATCGATCAGCACAGACCCCCCCTGTCAGAGGAGCAGCCGATCGGCTCTCCTCTACTCGCGTCTGACAGACGCGAGTGAGGAAAAGCCGATCACCGGCTCTTTGTGTTTACATCGTGATCAGCCATGATTGGACACGGCTGATGACGTGGTAAAGAGTCTCCGTCAGACTCTTTACCTAGATCGGTGTTGCGGGGTGTCAGTCTGACACCCCGCAACAACAATCGCTGCAATGTCCGGTCAGGATATTGAAACCACTTTGCCAACGTCATTTTGTAATAGGGCGGGCGGCAAGTGGTTAAATTACCAGTAGCACCAATATAACTAAAGCTTACAAATGTTCAAACGGTTTAAATGCTGCAATTTTGTGTTTTGTTTTGTTTTATGTTTTTTTTTTTTTAATCCTCATGTCAGTGTGATAAATGCTTGGCAAATAAAATCTAGCATATATACAATTGTTTTTACACCATATAGTTTTCCCAAAACTAAATATTTGCAGCGTTAGATGCAAGAAAATAATAAATGACACACTGACATTGACATAATGACACCGACATTCAAATGGGCACTAATCACCCCCCCCCCCCATTGCATCACTAGAGGGAGGTTTTTACTGAAAGGGTTCTAACGCCCAATTACCACTTTCCCTTTATAATGCCATATTGGAAACAGAGCCACCTGGTGGCAAGCAAGCTAACTGCATCTGCCTCCCTGTGCCATGTAGGAACCCATGGCACAGGGAGGCAGGGGAGATAGCTCTTACAGATATTATAGTCAACTAAATACAACTAAAACTAAAATGGAAATTTAGTCAAAAGACTGTGACTAAAACTAAATTGAATTCAAAATAACACTGCACTACCACGTAAGAATATGTAGGGGGCATCTACTAATCTGCTAAAAGAAAAAGAAAATAAGGCTTCTCTTATTTTCTTCCTAAAATGTAATATTGGTAACATATTCGGGTAATATGTGCAATGGCATTACAGCCAATAAAGTTTAAAAATGTTTGTGTTTTTAACATTTTCAAATTGTACTTCTGCTTGTCAAAAAGCAACATATTTGTTTGTTTATAAAACTTATTTATAAAGACGTTATATATCACAACGGCTAAATATGTGTCTGTAGTGCATGTTCAAACCTCAATACCATAAATTATAACATGATATTAGATTTTTACTCCAGGAGTATATAATGAGTTTGGCAAGTCTAAAGAAATGCTTAAATAATGCATTCAAATTTAACTAAACCCATTCGATTTTAGTAGACTAAAATGTACTGGAGATTTTAGTTGAATAAAATACAACTAAAACAATTCAGATGACTAAAATAGGGAAAAAAACAAAAATTGCATTTTAGTCCAAAGACTATAACTAAAACGAAATCGAAATTTGATGTCAAAATTAACACTGGTGTAAACATGGCAAACTATAAACATAATTTGAGGTATAATAGTCCATATACAGAGTCTAGGCATCAATGTCCACAGGTCCAGAAATCCCAGATGGCATTCCCCCTGCTGGTAGAGGGGATTTCTGGGAGTCCCCGCAGCCACCCACATAGCCTGATCCTCCCGCAGCACTCTGCATTCTCATGGTGCTTCACTCCCAGGGAGAACTTCAAAAAGAAAGACCTTGCAAGCACCACAACAAGCCCAAGGTGCCAAGTCCCCAGTTAGCTCCCTACACTCCACACATACCGAAACCAGGGTCTCAGTTGTACTGGTTTGACAAACTGCAAAGTCTCTCCTTGCTGTTACCCATATACCAGTATCTAGCGAAACCTCCCTGTACAGCCGAGGCATGTAGCGAGGCCTTGCTACAGCATAGAGACTTCACAAACGTGACATAGTCTGACAAAAAGGCACACTTCTCTGAGCTCAACACTCCTGTTTCTGACTCCTATCCACTCCTAGATCCCAACATGTGGCATAGGGGATGTGTCGTATCCTGCCGACTACGTCAGAATTGTAAAGGGGGCTTGCGATTAGCAGGGTGTTGGTGCTCACTACATTTCCTGCCATAGGCCTAAATATTCATAAATAAAGGAATGTCCACACATAAAATGCATTTCTCTTTTCGTCCATGGATGGACACAGCCTTCTTAAGTCTTGACAGTTGGGTTATGTTCCTGTTCATAGGAGAGGACTAGGCAGACATGTTAGATATTTCAATACATGTTACTTTAACAGAGTTGAACAGCCCCACCCAGGGGACGGTCCCTCCAGACAAAACCCTCCGACCCTGCAGCCTCAGTTTTGTTCTGCCTAGCAGAGGAGATGGACGTGGATCCCTTTGGGCCCAGAGTCCTGAGGAAAATTTTTATTTTATTTTATTTACATTTATTTTATTTTGTGATTCTTCTATCAACAGTAAGCTGGGCGACAGGCTAGATATATAGATCCTTGTGGTCTTCCCAGTCCGGCCAGTGAGCGTGTACAGTCCCTTGCAAATAGGCGTCGGGTCTGTCACAACATACCCCATGACTCCAGGGGTGGCCGGTGAGATTGTGCTCCGGGGTCCACATATGACTGGGCTGCTTGCTGTCTCAATCACAGTGGACCGGGCCGACAGCTACTCCATACTGCTCAGTTGTAGGCCTGTCAGGAACGCACCAGCAGGTCCTCATTAGAATGGGTAAGTACAGTTCCTCCTGCCGCGGCAGGTGGGAACAGCTGGGTGTTCCTAGGAATAGGGGGTTCTCCTGTCTTCCCTTTCCCTGCTCTTTGTCACCTTTACTCCCTCTGTCCTAATGGGGCTGGCTGCGACCGGGGCATACCTGTGGGGACTCCAGGTCCTGGTGGGGGTCCAGGGGTGTCAGGGCCCGTTTCTCTGTGAGGGGATACTCTGCTCCAGGGTAGCCATGCTGGGCCTTCTCGTCCACATCACGGTGCTCGGGCGCCATTTTGGCGGTGCATCGCCATTTTTGGGGTGTGTTTTCTATTGCATTGATTTGCCCATTGGCGGCCATCTTGCTGTGGCCGTGCTATGGCGCAGTTGTTATTGCGGGCGGCCATTTTCTTGTGGTCGCGCCCTTTCCTTCTCCCTGAGGCATCCGGTGGCCATCTTTGGTGGAGGTTTGGCCTCTAGTGCTGGCTCCTGGATGGCGTAGCATGATTCTCCTCACAGCTTCCTCACGGTTTCCTCACACACTGCTTCTAGAGCAGCATGGATAATACAGTGATACACAGTCTTAGTGTATAGAGGCGGGCAGTGGCACTGAGCAGTCTCATTCTGGGCTGGTGAGTCCCCTGGGTGACCCCCCCAGGTGGTGCAGCATGGTGGGGGGACTTTATTCATTAATTTTGTCTAGTCCCTGAGAGCTTTCTGTGTAACATGGAGTCAGTATCTGAGAGGCAACAGAAGAGTCCCTGCACCTGTGGCTTCCCGCCATATCCTGGGGAATACTCCGACAGGACCACTGGTCTGAGGTTTTAGAGGTTGTTTTTTTTTTTTTTTTTATAATTATTTTTATTGAAGTTTTCCAACACATACAACACATACAGCTTAAGCACCTACAGTTATAGAAACAGAGCATGCACAGAAGATAATACACTTTGCAATGTGAACCCAGCAATATAATGCATAACCATGTAAGGGCACAGCAGCACCACCCAAATAAAATCTAGGAGGGCATCCACTATGATAAAACCCACCAGTCAATAAAGATATATTAGAAGTCATTGGAGGAAAGGGGAGGTAGAGGAGCAAGGCAAGACCTTGACACGATGACCTGGTTCACCCCCAACTCACTAAGCTGTTTCAGGCTCGTCTAACCAATTGCGCCAGACCTTGTCGTACTTTAGTGAGCAGCCCCGATTAGCATAAGTATCCTTGTATAAAGGAAGGCTGCTGTTCACTAATTGTTTCCATTGCGCCAAAGAGGGGGGGGCAGGCTTCCTCCACTGCATAGCGATATTCTTACGGGCATAGAAGAGCAGCAAGGTAATTAGTGTGCGCTTGGCAGAGGACGGTACAATGGTCTCAATGAGCCCCAGAAGGCACACCTCCATGGTCAAAGGCACATCGACTAAGGAGACTCTGTTGACCAAATCCAGCACCCCAACCCAATACTGCTGAACCCCTGAACAACGCCAGAAGATATGGGAGAAGTCGCCCGGTGAGGCGCCGCATCTCCAACAACCTGAGGAATGAGCAGGGTCCATCCTATGAAGTCTGTGTGGGGTGAAATAAGCCCTATGAACTATCTTATATTGCACTAACCTATCACGCATGGAGACTAGGGAGTTGAAGGGGAGGTCCCACACATCGTCCCAGTCATCATTATCCAACGTGGGAATATCAGACTGCCATTTATTCCAGAGTTTGTCCAGAGGTGGAAGAGACACGAAGATCAAGTACGAATAAAGATGCGAGGTGGGCTTTTCTTCACAACTCAATCTAAGTGTCTTCTCCAGTTCCGATTGGGCCATAATGCACGAAGATTGCGAAAATTGCGCCGCAAATGCATGGGCCAGTTGAAGGTATCTGAATAGGAAATGGTTGGGTAGGTTGTATTGGGAGGAAAGGTGTGAGAAAGGGAGTAAAGAGTTTTGAGATACTATGTGTGACACTAGTTTGATACCGTATTTTGTCCACGCGTAGGGGTCTGGGATTTTGTAAATGTGGGATAGACTAGGGTTCAGCCAAATAGGGGCGTTGGGGGAGATTTCAGACTGTTTACATTTCTCAATGGCTAATCCTGTCCGCCATGCCCGCAGGGTGGTAAGCATAGAAGGGGTCAGAGGATAAGGGGCGCGAGGGCCCCTAAAAAGTAATAATTGAAGAGCTTCCAGCGAACCGACCACTGTTGCTTCCAGCACAGTCGACAAGTTCGTTCTGTCCGGCTGTAGCCACCATGCCGCCGTCACCAACTGCGCGGAGAGGTAATACTTATAACAGTCCGGGAATGCCATGCCACCCTGCGTACGTGGCCTCATTAAAGTCGTCAGTCGATATCTGGGAGGAGAGGGGCCCCATAAGAAGGAAGAAAAAATGCAGTTCAATTTTTAAAAAAAAGACTTAGGCACCCATTGTGGGGAGTGGCGGAAAAGATATGTTAGTTTGGGAATAATCTTCATTTTTATGAGATTAACTCGCCCCCATAATGACAGGGGCAGGTTACTCCAGGATTTGAGTTTCGCTTGGGACTCCAAAAGTACTGGGGCAAGATTTAAAGATATAAAGTCCGAGGCTGAACTGGAGACATGTACCCCTAAGTATTTAAAGGAATCTACCCACAGGAGGGGGCTATCAGGAGGGGATGTGGACCTGGCCGCTGGATCAATTGGGAATAGGAGGGATTTGGACCAATTTACCCTAAGACCGGTGACCTCAGCAAAGGTGTCCAGAATATTTAGCGCTCCCTGCAATGACGGGCCAGCATCATTCAGTAAGAGCAGCATGTCATCCGCGTATAGGGCTACCCTCTCCTCCAGCAACCCGAGTCGCAGACCCTTAATGTGCGGTGAGGTGCGAAGTGCCTCCGCCACCGGCTCGATAGCAAGGGCAAACAAAGCCGGAGAGAGAGGGCAGCCCCGCCTCGTTCCCCTGGTAAGCCCGAAGGGGACAGACAGTCCACCCCCCAAGCGCACCGAGGAAGTGGGGAATTTGTAAATCACCTGGAGCCACTTGATAAACAGAGGAAACCCCATTCTACGTAAAGTTTCCCACAAGAAGGGCCATTCGACCGTATCAAAGGCCTTTTCAATGTCTAGAGAGGCCACCGCTCGCGATCCCTTATTGAGGTGGTGGGCGTGTATGTTAGTGAATAGCCTTCTGAGATTAACATCTGTGGATCTACGGGGCATGAAACCCGTCTGGTCTGGGTCTATCACTGAAGGTAGCATGGGATACAACCGAAGGGCCAGAAGCTTAGTCAGAATTTTAAAGTCCGAATTAAGTAGTGCAATAGGACGATATGAAGCACAGGAAATGGGGTCTTTGGGAGCCTTATATATCAGTGTCAAGTAGGCATGGTACATTGAGCCAGGCAGACCACCGTCTGCCAGACATACAGTATATAATTGTGCCAACAGGGGTGCTAAAAGTTCCACATGAGCCCTATAAAAGTCTATCGGAAGCCCATCTGGCCCCGGCGCCTTGCCGGGAGGGAATGATCGGATAGCCTTTATGACCTCCGAGACCGTAAAAGGCTGGACCAAAGTCTCTCTTTCGTGGTCAGAGAGCCAGCCAAGCGCCAACGGATCCAACAGGCCGTTCAGCGACTCTGGCTGAAACCCTGAGGGCAGACCGGACGAGTATAAAGTGCCATAAAAGGAGTTGAACGTCTGCAGGATATCGGAGGGGGAGGATACCGTCCCACCCCCCAGGGTCTGTAAGGTGGATACAAGGGTAAGGGGTTGATCGTGTTGTGCCATCATGGCCAGCAGGCGGCCATTTCGGTCACCTTGTTCAAAGACCCTCTGTCTACCCCTATAGGACTCGAGTCACGTGACCTCAGCCAGGTGTAACTGCAGTTCCCTTCGAGCCGACATCAGCAGGTCAAAGTGAACAGGGGTGGGGTCACCACTATATATAGCAGTGTGGTCATCAACAGCCTTCTGCAGCTCCAGAGTCGCTGCCGATTGTTGTTTTTTAACGTTAGCAATAGAAGAAATATATTGTCACCTCGTGAAGGCTTTAAAGGCATCCCAGACAAAGTCAGGAGAAGAGGAGTCTTTATTCTTTTCCCAGAACTCAGACGGCAGGGGCAGCAGTTTGTCAGCAATGTCAGGATGAGAGACCCATTGTGTGCCCAACCTCCAGAGCGCAGCGCTCCGGGAGGCTGGGGAGCGAAGCACCACCACCAGGGGACTATGATCAGACAGGCCACTAGACAGATAGGACGTCTCCAAAACTTCCGCCAACAATGCAGGGTTGGAGAAGGCCAGGTCTATCCGCGACGCAGTCTTATAGGATGCCGAAAAACATGAGTAGGCCCTTGTGGTAGGGTGCCTCCACCTCCAGACCTCTACCAGCCCCACTGCCCGAGCCCAGGCAGAGAGGTCCATACACTGCTTCTTAGGCGGGGCAGGTCTATCTAGTTCAGGTGATAAAATGGCATTGAAGTCTCCCATGACCAGAACCCTCCCCGGACAAAAAGGTGAAATCTTTTCTAGAACCTCATACAGTAAAGCAGATGAAAACGGGGGAGGGATGTACACATTAATAACAATGTATCTGACAGACCATAGCGTGAACACCACTATTGCAAACTTCCCCTGGGGATCAGTACGGATCTCCTCAATAACACAAGGGAAATTCTTGTGAATAAGGACCGATACACCTCTGGCGTATGTGGAATATGTGGCATGTATCGCTCGCTGTATCCACGGTTTTTTGAGAGTCAAAATCTTACTGCCCATGAGGTGAGTCTCCTGGAGGAGAATAATCTGGGGGGAGTGAGATTTTAAGTATTGGAATAAAAGGGCTCGCTTGAATTTAGAGTTAAGACCCCTGACATTCCAGGAGAGGACGGTGAAGGAGTCAGCTAATTGACTAGCCATTGGGTGATGGGGAAGAACAGTTGAGGAGATACTCTAAAGGGCGTGTACCGGTGCACCCCATGAACAGCAAGATCCCGGTCACAGTGCAGAAAATACTGACAGTACTTAAGCATAACACAAAACAGAAATAGACAAATAAGAAATAAAAAAACATAAGAACAAAGGGACAGCTAGATCCCTAATCAAACTTCCCAGGCACAAGTGCCTATCCTACTATACCCCAGCCTTCCCCTTAACAGGGGGGAGGGTCTGGGAATAGTTTTTACCCAAAAAAAAAAAACTTGAATAAAGAGTGCTAGTTAACCCCTAAACTGGGGCCCTACACTTCTGGTAGTAGGTCATCCACTCTGGCGACGGGCAGTGTCTCTTCCGTCTCGTAAGAACCGGGAGCAGAGGGACGAGGGATAACGATCCCAAAAACCAGTGACGACAGAGTCAGCGAAGAACAAAGTCCGCGACTCAAAAAGCGACAAAAAAAACAAAAAACAAAGGGCAAACAAAAACACTTGGGGGTCTCGTGTAAATGTACATTTGAGGTAACTCCGGTGGTTGAAGAAAGTATAGTAGGATAGAGCGAATAAGGATGTGGAAGATCCGTGCATCAGATGAACTAGTGAGAAGAACACTTCAACGCAAGTTGGTCAGCCAGTCGTCAGCGTCCGCTGGGTTGTCGAAGAAGCGGACCGCCCCATCATGTTGGATCCGCAAGCGGCTTGGATAAAGCATGCCATACTTAATGTTCTTATCTCTAAGACGTTTGCGGACATCATTAAAGGTTTTTCTCTTTCTCTGCAAATCCGCCGAAAAGTCAGGGAAAAGGAGGACAGAGGAGTTGCAATAATTGAGCGTAGGATGTTGGCGGGCTTCCGAGAGAATCCTGTCCCTGTCCCGATAGTTAAGGAAGCGGACTAAAAAAGGCCTGGGGGGTTTCCCCGGGATGGCTCGGCCCGTGGGCACCCGGTGGCCCTCTCCACCACATAAGTAGGGGGAACATCGGTAAGGCCCAGGAGATTTTTAAAGAACTCTTCCGCAAATACAGCAGGGTGATCCCCCTCTTCTCCCTCAGGCAGACCCAGGACCCTAACATTATTGCGCCTCAGCCTGTTCTCGGCATCATTCGACTTTGCGACAAGGGACTGTACTGTGTGCTGCAGCTCGGCAATAGAGGCGGCATGCGAGGCCGTAAGATCTTCGGTAACTGACACTCTGGACTCGGTTTCGGACATTCTACCCCTCATTTTGTCAAGGTCATTTCTTATGAGGTTACACTCCTCTGTGTTAAATGTTAAAAAATGTCACTAAAATTAACGGTATAAATAACGGTATACCGTTCTTGATGTATTCGTCTGAGACAAAATTCGTGAATCAGCTTGAAAGCAAACCGTGTGTTTTATTATACACACTAAAAAGGAATTAATACGAGGGGGCGTGGCCGGGATGTGAACAGGAGAGGACGTGTGACCGTTGAGCTCTGCTCCTGCCCGAATCCTTTCTGTTTTCCAGCGCAGATTCCTCCTTCCAGCAGCCACTTACCTGACACCCTGGGGCGGAAGAAGGCATCCACCACCCCGAGGCTCTCCCAGCTGTCTCCGGGTAAGCTCCGATCATCCTCGGCGCCAGCCGACCGGTCCGCGGCCGCCATCTTGCCCACGAGGCCCCGGGATCTGACCATGTCAGCCAGCTCTCCTTCCCATCTCGATCCATCCCCATCCCAGGCCACCTCTCATGCCGAACTCCTTGCAGCGATCAGGGAGGGTCGGGACTCGGTGATGGTGAAAATAGACCACCTAGTGGCGGATGTCAGCCTGATCCTCCATGACATGGACAAATTTAGGGCCCGGTTCACTGAAGCAGAGGGCCGCATCTCCCAATTAGAGGATTCTACCAGGGCGGACTCCAGGGAACTCCATGCCTTACAGCTACAGGTCAAAGCCTTACAAGACAAGTCCATTGATACTGAGAATAGGCTCAGGAGGAATAATATCCGTGTCCTAGGCCTCCCTGAGAAGGCGGAGGGCGTGAGGCCTGCTGAGTTTGCTGAGGCCTTCCTGATCTCGCTCCTGGATTTGCCTGCCATGCCTCCCACATTTGTGGTGGAAAGAGCGCACAGAGTCCCCCCTACCCCTCCGCCCCCTGGTAACCCTCCTAGACCCTTCTTGCTCCGGCTACTTAATTATAGGGACAGAGATCGGATCCTGACAGCTGCCAGGGAGAAACGAGACCTGGACTATAATGGTGCCCGCATCATGCTCTTTCCTGATTACTCCCCAGAGGTTCAACACCGCCGCCGCAGCTTTACCGAGGTTAGGAAGCGCCTGAGAGATAAGGGCCTCAAGTTCAGCCTGCTTTATCCCAGCAAACTTCGCGTAATTGATGGTGACCGCACAAGATTCTTCACGGATCCGGAGGCAGCGATGTCCTGGTTGGATGGCCGGTAGATGTCTCCCCTAGCAGCAAGTATTTGACACTCCGCAAGTTGCCTCCTGTTCCCCCCCATGTTCTGTACCCCTGTTTTTTGTTTTCTTTTTATTCATGGGGTGGGATGCATCGTTTGCTTTCTCGTTTCCCCTTTATTTTTTTTCTCTCTCTCCCTTCGTTCCTGGGGGGTCATGGTTGCTATCCTCCCCCCCCCCCCTGCTGCTGAACTGCCATTGATTACTACCCGTGATTTCCGGGGGGGAAGATCCCTAGCCCTGGGTTTGATCTCCGTGGCCTCCGCTGCTCTTATGGATCAGAACATGTCTGCACTATGGAACATTGCCTGGTTTATGTTTTTTTTTTCTCTCCTATGCAGGAGTCGGTTTGCTCAGAGCTCTGAACTGGACACACACTACTTTCCTCACCAAGTTAGAGACTGCTCTCCCCCCCTCCCCTTTAGCTGGTGGCCAGTGTTTGTATCACATATCACCACTCCCTGGGACACTGCCTAGTAGAGGAGTGAGTTCGCTGGCTCCGGCTGTGTGGGGCCCCTAGTTCGGGGCTCATTCACACCGCCTAATCTATAGGTCTTTTGGTTTTTTGTTAGGGGTCTAGACTATTCCCGCCCCCCCACATGTTTAGTGGAGGGAAGGGACATAGTAGGATAGGCACTTGGTGCCTGGGAAGTTCACGTGTTATGGTGATTTATGTGTCTGTTTTTGGTTTACTTTCTTTTTTCTGTTTTGTTTTTGTACAATGCTCAGGTACTGTCGATGTTCTATGCAATGCAGCAGAGGTTTTGCCGCCCCTAAGGTCCTTTTGGGTGAGTGTAGCTCGCCCGCTTTGTTTTATGCCATACATGCCCAATGGCTGATGCCCCGCCGCCTTCTTTTACCATCCTTTCTTGGAATGTCAGGGGCCTTAATTCTAAGTTCAAACGTGCCCTTCTTTTCCAGTACTTAAAGTCCCAATCCCCCCAACTTATACTCCTCCAGGAAACCCACCTTATGGGCGGCAAAATCCTGTCTTTGAAAAAAACATGGATTCAGAGGGCAGTACATGCCACGTACTCCACATATGCTAGAGGTGTCTCGATACTCATTCACAAAAATTTTCCTTGTGTGATTGAAGAGGTCCGCACTGACCCTCAGGGTAAATACGTTATATTGGTGTTCACACTATGGTCGCAAAGGTATATTGTTGTCAATGTCTACATTCCTCCCCCCTTTTCGCCAGGTCTACTCTATGCAGTACAGAAAAGGTAACCCCATTTTGCCCGGGTAAGGTTCTGGTGATGGGCGACTTTAATGCCACGCTGTCACCAGATCTAGATAGACCCACGCCTTCCAAGAGGCACTGTCTGGACCTGTCAGCCTGGGCTCAGGCGGTGGGTCTGGAGGAGATCTGGAGGTGGAAGCACCCTGCTACAAGGACGTACTCGTGTTATTCAGCATCGTACAAGACCGCATCACGGATAGATCTGGCTTTCTCCAACCCCGCACTGTTAGCGGATGTGTTGGAGGCTGCCTATCTGCCGAGCGGTCTGTCCGATCACAGCCCCTTGGCAGTGGTTCTCCGCTCCCCGGCTTCCCGGAATGCTGCATTCTGGAGGTTGGGTGCTCAGTGGGTCTCCCATCCGGATCTCTCAGAGAGTTTACCCCCCTTACTGATGGAGTTCTGGGACCACAATGCCGGGTCCTCCCCTCCGGATGTTACCTGGGATGCCTTCAAAGCTTATACTAGGGGTCAATACATATCGTCCATTGCGAGTATAAAGAGGCAGCATTCAGCTGCAACTCTGAGTTTGGAACAAAACGTTACAGACCATACTGACATATATAGCAGGGACCCCACCCCAGCTCATTTTGACCTGCTTATGGCGGCTCAGAGGGACCTGCAGTTACATTTGGCAGAGGTCACGAGACTTGAGACATACAAAAGCAGACAGAGAGCATTTGAACAGGGTGATCGAAATGGCCGTCTTCTGGCCATGATGGCCCAGCACGACCAGCCTCTCACTTTGGTGTCCTCCTTACAGGTCCCGGGGGGTGGATCAGTCTCCTCCCCATCGGACATTCTGCAGACCTTCAATGACTTTTACACCAGTCTCTACTCCTCTGGCTTGCCCTCGGATTTCCAGCCAGAGATGCTGCGGTCCCTCTTGGACCCATTGGCGCTTGGCTGGCTCTCCGACAGCGAAAGAGAGACTTTGGTCCAACCTTTCACAGCGCTAGAGGTTCAAAACGCCATCCGTTCCTTTCCCCCTGGCAAGGCCCCTGGGCCGGACGGGCTCCCGATAGACTTCTACAAAGCACATTTGAACTTACTGGCCCCCCTACTGGCACAGCTCTACACTGACTGTTTGTCTAGCGGTAGCCTACCCACCTCTATGTATCATGCCCATTTGACGTTGATTTACAAGCCCCCTAAGGATCCCACCTCGTGTGCCTCGTACAGACCCATAGCGCTCCTGAACACAGATTTAAAGATTCTGACTAAGCTTCTGGCCATTAGGTTGTATCCCATGTTGCCCTCGGTGGTAGACCCGGACCAAACGGGTTTTATGCCCAGGCGATCCACTGATGTTAATCTGCGACGCCTTTTCACTAATATACATACCCAACATATTAACAAAGGGTCCCGGGCGGTGGCATCGTTAGATGTGGAAAAGGCCTTCGACACGGTCGAATGGCCCTTCCTGTGGGAAACCCTGCGTAGAATGGGCTTTCCCTTAGTATTCATTAATTGGCTTCAGATAATTTATAAATGTCCCACCTCCTCGGTGCGTCTGGGTGGGGGGTTGTCTGTCCCATTCAGGCTTTTTAGAGGAACCAGACAGGGCTGCCCTCTCTCCCCGGCTTTATTCGCCCTAGCAATAGAACCGGTGGCTGAGGCCTTACGCACCTCGCCGCACATCAAGGGTCTCCGAGTGGGTCAGCTGGAGGAGAGGGTAGCCTTGTACGCAGACGACATGCTCCTTTTTCTCAATGATGCAGGTCCATCACTGGAGGGGCTTTATCAGTCCTTGACACTTTTGCGACGGTCACTGGGCTCAGGGTTAACTGGTCCAAGTCCCTTCTATTCCCGATCGACAGCGAGGCTGCCTCCACCTCTTTACCCGGGACTCCCCTTCGATGGGTTGAGTCATTTAAATATTTGGGAGTTTGTGTCTCCACCAGGACTTCTGACTATGTCTCGCTGAACCTGACCCCGGTGCTCCTGGAGGCCCAATCCAGATTTAAATCTTGGAGCAACCTACCCCTCTCCGTCTGGGGGCGTATAAACTTACTAAAAATGAAAATTATCCCTAAGCTTACATACCTATTCCGTCAATCCCCGCAATGGATCCCAAAGTCCTTCTTTCAGAAACTGAATCAAATTTTTTCTGCCTTTATCTGGGGGCCGTCAACACCTAGATACAAGCTTACGACACTGATAAGACCACGAACGCAGGGTGGCATGGCCTTTCCGGACTGCTATAAATACTTCCTCGGCGCACAGCTGGTAACTGCGGCATGGTGGTTACAGCCGGACAAGACAAACCCATCCACGGTGCTTGAAGCCACAGTGGTGGGCTCGCTGGAAGCCCTCCAATTTCTGCTTTTTCGGGGCCCCCGAGCTCCCTATTTGTTGACCCCGTCCATGCTCACCACCCTGCGGGCGTGGAAGGCCAGCCTGGCCATTGAAAAATGTAAACCACAAGAAGTTTCCCCTAATGCCCCAATCTGGTTAAATCCCAGCTTGTCACATCTTTACAATCTCCCAGACCCCTATGCGTGGACAAAATATGGTGTAAAAACTCTATCACACATAGTAGCACATAATGTCCTACTTCCTTTTTCTGACCTTTCATCCAACTTCAATCTGCCTGATTATTACCTCTTTAGATACGGTCAGCTGTCCCATGCATTTGCAGCACAATTTCCGCGCTCCTCCTGTATCGTGGCCCAGTCGGAGCTGGAGAGAACACTGTGGTCTGACTGTGCAGAAAAGCCCACGTCACATTTGTACTCATATTTGCTCCGTGTGTCTCTCCCGCCCCTTGACAGGCTGCGGTCCAGCTGGTTGCGGGACATCCCTACTCTAGACTCAGATGATTGGGAGGATGTCTGGGACCTACCTTTCAGATCCCTGGTATCCATCCGTGATAGGGCGGTACAGTACAAAATTGTACATAGGGCTTATTTCACCCCACATAGGCTCAACAAGATAGACCATGCACACTCGGCGGAGTGCTGGAGATGCGGCGCCTCCCCAGGCGACTTCTCGCACATATTCTGGCAGTGCCCCGGGATCCATCAATACTGGATCATGGTATTAGGCCTAATCAATAAGGTGGCCTCGGCCTCCATTCCATTGAAGATGGAGGTGTGTCTCCTGGGAATCATTGAACCTATCGTCCCGTCCTCTGCTGGGCGTATTTTAGTAAGTCTTCTGCTCTTTTATGCTAGGAAAAATATTGCCATGCATTGGAAAAAGCCTACCCCCCCGTCAGTGTTACAGTGGAAACGCTTGGTGAACACCAGCCTTCCCCTCTATAAAGACACATATGCCAATAGGGGGTGTTTTCTGAAATATGATAAGATATGGCACGCATGGTTGGCAGAACCATAAACTGCTGGCTGATATGTGAGGCTGGTTGAGTTTAGCTGTGATTTGAGGCCTAGCTGATCCGCACTTGCTATACTGCATAATGTTAAGCCCTGCCTGTATTGCTATAATTTATGATATTCACCTGCTTTATGAGGATGTTGTATGCGCCTGAGTAATGTCTGTGTTTTTTGTTTTTTCTTTTCTCTGTTTTTTGTGTATCTGTGTATTTGAAAATTATAATAAAAACAAGTTTAAAAAAAAAAAAAAGGAATTAATACAGTTACAGTATATTAATTCAATAGCTTCTTAAAGGTTCCAAAATAATGTTCAAGTATAAAATAAAGTTCAGTATATCAGATGCCTAATGCTTCTTAAAATGTCCTTAAAATGGCCGATTAACCCTGTGTATGCTGAATAGTCTGTGGGCTGTAGAAATAGATGTTTCCTGAAGCTCTGGCTGGTCAAGAAGAAGAGCGTTCCTTCCTGCTCACTCAGCTTTTAAAGACAGTTCTTTCTTTGTTGAAATTCGCGCTCAAAAGTAACCACACCTACATTTTAAAATATTACCTCCCTCTCATTACCCACGATGTAGGGATTCAAGAGTATACATATGAGGAACATCTGGTTCGACTTACCAGTTTCAATAGGAAATGCCTCGGTGTAAATTACAGGATTTGGGGGAGGGGAAGTAAAACTAGTCTAAACTGCATCTATATTCCTAACAAAATATTAGTTACATAGCAGTATTGTCTATAAGTTATAATATATTTACAACATACATCAAAACTCTGACAGTTTCTGGAATTTAAAGCTCAAGTTCAAATGTCACATTTGGGATTCATTAAATCAGAAGTCCACCCATTCATCCAGTTAATTTTGAGGAATTCTTTCTTAATCTTGGCCAAATTACATTTTAGATATTAAGAATATAACACTCTGCGAGGTGGTCGATGCGCACCAGCAGCGAGGTCTTACTCCGCTCGATCGCAGCGAGGATCACAGCTGTACCATCCTGAGCCAGTGGGGCTGGCCTCTCTGCCAGCGGAGCCTCAAGGGGATCCATTTCTAAGTCAGCCAACAAGGCCCGAAGCTGACCCACAAGTATGGGATCAGATTGTGGGGAAGATGGCGGTGGCAACTTGTGTGGTGCGTCGGTCCTTGCGACTTTAGAGGACCCCCGCCCTTTTTTGGAGGAGGAGGGCATCTGACAGTCAACCAGGGGGACCCACTATACAGGAGATTCGTCCGTGTTCAGATGAGCACCCAGGAGGCAGGTAAGGGGCAACTCAGGCCGACGGCAGGTGTTGAGTCTCAGGAGGGTATATGCCAAACAGGCTGTCAGCGTCCGCCAACAGACCGGACTCCACCGCAGACACCAGGCAGAGACAGCCCACCGACTGGACAGGCCGTCAGTGGTCAGCAGCCCCCCACCCCACAGCAGTCAAATAGGTAGGGAAAAGGTGATAAGGGTGTGAAGCTGGGACCAGGGCAGCAAGACTGAGGCAGAGGGGTGGCAGAGGACAGGAGAAGTTGGGCTCCAGGAGCAACTCGTCTGACCCAGATTCAGCAGTCCCAATGTTGCAGCACCCCAGGTCCTGGCAGGGGTGACAGGGTGTGAGGAGACAAGTGATCCGCGCTGTAGCGCTCGTTGACGTCGGCCGCGGTGCACCTCCGGCGGGACGGAGGTTCAGGAAACACCGGTGCTTCACAGGCCTCACTAGGCCGCACCAGGCCGCATCCTCCACGGACCCCTCCAGCAGCCAGGCGGGCCTCCGGATTGTGCCAGGAAGGTGGATGGGCAGGCAGATGTGGTCAGAGGACAGTCCCTTACCTCCAGGCAAGCTGGGATTGGGTCTCCTCCGAGCAGCACAGGCCGGAAAGATGGCAGCGGCCGCAGGTGTATAGAAAGTCAGGCGTGTAGGCAATCCGGGCAGCGAGTCTCTGCAATGTCGGCCCAGGATGAGACAGGGGACACAGGGGAATAGACTGGCATGGGTTTTTTTCTGTTTTAGGCAGTGTATGTGCACGGATGGCAAAGGATTTAGGTCAGGATACCCGGAGCTCCCCAGATACATGTCCGCTGGCTCTCACATCAGGACACGCCCCCCCAGAGGTTGCTTTTTACCTGCAGTTTGGTGCTTGCTTCGGCAGCACATATACTCAGATTGGAACGATACAGAGAAGATTAAGCGCCCTCAGCGCAATAGTTTAAACATACACAATATGTTTATACACAACACTGTATCACTGTGTCACAGTGTATGTATGTATTATTGCTCTCTGTGTCTGCGTGGGTTTCCTCCCACGCTCCAATGACGTGCGCGCCTTCGGCGCCATACACAGTATAAACATACACAATATGTTTATACATGACACTAAATACATTCACAGTATATGTATGTATTACTTTCTGTGTCTGCGTGGGTTTCCTCCTACGCTCCAATGGTATGCGCGCCTTTGGCGCTATGCACAACATAAACATGTTCAATATGTTTATTCACACATACTAAAATACCTACACGGTATGTGTATGCAGTCTGCGTGGGTTTCCTCCGGGTACTCCGGTTTCCTCCCACGCCCCAATGGTGTGCGTGCCTTCGGCGCTTTGCACAGCATAAACATGTTCAATATGTTTATTCACACATACTAAAATACATACACGGTATGTGTATGTACTATACTCTCTGTCTGCGTGGTTTTCCTCCGGGTACTCCGGTTTCCTTCCACGCTCAAATTGCGCGCTTTGGCGCAATACACAGTATAAACTATGTGTTTGTACAATCAGCACTTATCAATGTAGTAGCTGCTGAAGCATCCACTGAGGTGTCAGTTCTTTAATTTTGGGGTCGCGTTGACCGACCCGCTCTATATAAGTTTTTAAGGACTAGGGATTGCCGCAGAGGTCCTTTTTGGTCACTCAGTGCACAGCGGTCAGTTTTCCTTTGTAGAGCATTTTTAAAAAAGATATGGATTTTTTTCCCATGAAGTTGACCCCCTGGTATCAGGGGTACCACTATCCCGATAGGGGGACACCTGCCTTTAGGAGGTGATCAGGAGCAGTGGCTCGGACTGTGTTCGCCACGCTGAGGTCAGCGTTGCGCCCATTAGTGGCTGCGTCTCTGGTGTCTCTGACACTCACTGAATGGGCATAACTTTTGTACCAGACAGTGGAGGAGCTTCTGCTTCCTCTAAAAGTTGTGACACTGGCTGACCAGCAGGTGTGCCACCTGAGGGGGCTGATATAATGGTCCGCTGACCGAGTTTCTATGGAAGCTCTGACAGATTTGCCTTTCAAAGGCTAGGAGTATGGGTGCCCCATAAGACGGGACCTTCCTTTACCAATATATTGCAGTGTTTTTGAGGGCTGTCATACCCATACCGCCTCAGGACAGGTTTCATGGATTCTACTCGTATCTATTCATGGTCCCAGAAGAGGACGGAGTCGTCCAATCTTAGGCCTCAATGCCCTTAATGCCTTTGTGTAGCCTTCCGGTTTTTCCGGCCACGGAGTTTGCAAAGTGGTCTCTTCATACAAGATCGATGTTTTCTTTCTTGTTCACCAAATGGTTTCTTTGCCCTACCGTCTCGTCGGACTGCCCTGATGGGGCAGTTCAAGACTTGTTGGTGATTCGGAAATTCAGGATGGAGTCGGTTCGCTCCATCCAGGGGACCTTCTGACGTCCCTGGACTTCAGGGACGCGTGCTGGGTCCCCATATGCGACAGGCACCAGAGGTTCCTGCATTTAGCGGTCAAGGGGAACCACTATTCATTTATGACTCTCCCTTTTTACCTAGTGGTAGCACCAAGAGTTTCCCCCGGGTGCTCGCCCCGATTCTAGCCTTGCTGAGTCAGCGCGGCATTGTCATTGTTGGTTCTTTGCATGGTCTTCTTTTATAACCTGTTTCCAGGTTAGAATTAGAGGAAGACGTGTCTATAGTCAGTCAGACTCTTCAAGACTTCGGGTGTTCTAGTTGTTGGTACTAGTTCAGACTCAGCGCCTAGAATACCTGGGGCTGGCCCTGTGCTCATCAGAGGCGAGAGTTTTCTCCCTCCAGAGAGGTTTCGGATGCTCCAGGCTGCAGTGAGTTGGATCTCATGATGGCCTCCTTCGAGGCAGTACCGTTTGCCCAGGTCCACATTTGGAGGGGAGATTCTGTCCTATTGGAACACATCCCCATTGTCTCTGGATCATCAGATTCAGGTGAATCTCCTAGTCAGGGCCTCTCTGACTTGGTGGCTGACATTCCCGGCATTTCTGTTCGGGAAGTTTTTTCCTTCTTTTCAATTGAACTGTGATTACGATCCAGCCTCACAGGCTGGGGGGGAGTCTGGGGGGTCCAGTCGGTCCAAGGTTGCTGGACTCTGGACGAATCCCATCTGCCGGTCGATGTTCTGGAACTTTGGGCGATTAGGATATGTCTCTCTTTGTAGTCATGGAGACTACAAGAGCGCCCGATCAGGATGCAGTCGGACAATGCCATGGCTGTGGCTTATGTCAAACATCTGGACATCCTGCGGTAGACGGGAAGAAGCGGCCGTCTACATTCAGGGTGTAGAACTCTAACTGGCGGACTATTTGAATCGCCAGTCGCTGAACCAAGGGAAATGCTCATTCCATCCGGAGGGGTGTCTACTTTTGCCGAAGGTGGACGTCGGTCGTGGACCTCCTGGCTTCTCGACTCAATCGCATGATGTTGAGATTCGTGGCCAGGGCCAGAGATCCCTAGGCAGACGCGTCAGATGCGTTGGTGGCCCCGTGGGGTCAGTATCGGCTAATTTATGCCTATCCCCCACTGATGTTGCTTCCTCGTCTGCTCCTCGAGGGGATCCCGGTGATCCTAATCGTTCTAGATTGGCCCCGGCGTCCTTGGTACGCCGACTTCGTACGCCTGATGGCGAACACACTGGCGGCTGCCAATGTGGGAGGACCTTCTGTCTCAAGGTCCCATACTTCATCCTGCCTTACAGCCGCTGGCCTTATGGCATGGATATTGACAGCCAGGTACTAAGGGACCGAGTTCTTTCAGATTCGGTCATCTCGACCAGGCTGAGGGCACAAAAATTTTCCTCCGGGAATGATCTACCATCGCACTTGGAAGGCCTACATCTCCTTGTGCGCAGAGATGGAGTGCTGTCCACGGACGTTTTCAGTTTCCAGGGTCCTGCTGTTTTTTGCAGCATGGAGTGGATCAAAAGCTTGTTTTAAGCACCACTAAGGGTCAGTTTCAGCCTTAGCTGTTTTCTTTCAATGGTCTTTGGCATCCCATTCCCTGGTGGGTACCTTGTACAGGAGGTTCGACTGGGGCTTTCCCCAATTAGACCACCTCTCCCTCCTTGGGATTTGAACCTGGTGCTCTCGGTTCTTCGGGAACCTCCATTTGAGAACATTAGAGAGATTCTTCTCTTGACGTGATCTCAGAAGGTGGCCTTTCTAGTGGCCATTACTTCTGTCAGAAGGGTTTCTGAATTGGCGGCCTTGCCTTGCAAGTCCCCATATTTGATCCTCCATAAGGATAAAGCGGTACTACACCCGCGACCTTCGTTTCTTCCAAAGGTGGTTTCGGCTTTCCACCTGAATGAGGACATTGTACTTCCATCCTTGTGTCCTCGGTCATCGCATCCCAGAGAGTCACACTTTAGACGTGGTACGTGCCTTGCGGGTGTACCTGTTTGCTACGGCTTCGTTTCGGAAGTCTGGCTCGCTGTTTGTGTCTGTGTTTGGTCCACAAAAAGGCCTGGCGGTCTCGTCGACCACCATTTTCTATGCCCTTAAGAGGCGCGCGCCCTCCTTTCCGATCACGGCACTCCCAACCAGGGCAATTGGTGCTTCCTGGGCTTTCCGACATCAAGCGTCTCTCTCTCTCTCTCACAGGTGTGCAGGGCGGCGACTTGGTAACATGTATTGAAATATCTAACATGTCTGCCTAGTCCTCTCCTATGAACAGGAACATAACTCAACTGTCAAGACTTAAGAAGGCTGTGTCCGTCCATGGACGACAGAGAAAAGGATTTTACGGTGAGTACAAAAAATCCTATTTTTCTGCACTATACTGTAGCTTTTCAAGTTTTTCGTGACATCTGACATCACATTTAACATACTAGCAGAATTCTTTGGCGTGGAATACCTTACACAGGAGTAGACATAGTTGTCACTTAGGCGCAGAACACCAGCACATCATTTCTTCCCTTAACACCTCCTTTGCTTGGGAGCACCACAGAGTTTGGACCACTTGCCTCATGTATATGAAATCCACAGCATTCAGCTTCCATCATCAAGTAAAATCAGTGTCCCTTGATCAGTATACCAGTCTCTTTCCAATGACCCTTCCATAGCTCTGCCCAGATGGACACACTCCCAGATGAGACACTCATTACCTATCTTCACCACTAATCACATGAGAAGACTCTGGCATGGCCTAAAAGGCCTTTGCACCTTGATGCAGGACCTGTAGCAGAAGATCAGGGGAAACAGGGAGACCTGCATTTCCCACCCTTTATTTCGCCCTACCAGCTTCTGCATCACTACAGTGGGGCTTTCAGAACCACAGAATGTTTTACTGGGACAGGTCAGTATGAAGCAACTTTATTTACAGGAGCTTTATTTTCAGTAACAGATGAAGCATGCCTAGATTTTAGAACTTGCAAATTGCCTCTAAAAATGTATGGCAGACACCACCACTTGGGAGGGCCAAGAGTTAGCCTGCCTCCAAATTACTCCAATCCTCCAAATTACTGCTAAATGTGCAGCCTTAGTGGCCAGTAGTGAAGTTAAATGGGTGGGAGGGGATTGGCAAGTTTTCAACTTTTTTCATGCTTTTCTAAAGGCACTTTTTTTTTATTTTTATTAAATATTAAACATGTTATACTCACCTGCTCTGTGCCATGGTTTGGCACAGAGCGGCCCCAAGCCTCCTTTTCTGGGGTCCCCTGTTGGCGATCTTGGCTCCTCCTCTTCTGAGTGTGCCCCCATAGCAAGCCACTTGCCATGGGGGCATGCAGTTGGTGCTTGCTCCCGAGCTGTATGTGTCTATGGAGCCACGCTCCATAGACACACACAGTGCAGCTTGGCCCCACCCCCGTTTCCTTCTTGCAGCATTTGATTGACTTTGTGAAGAGGAAGAGAGCGGAGAAAAAAGATGCAGCCATGTACAGCGCTGGATCGATTGAGGATAAGTATTTAGGGAGGTGGAGGGACAGAAATCGGTAAAACATTTTTTACCTTAATGCAGGGATAATTGAGATAAAAAATGTCTTGACTTTTGAATCACTTTAAGATCTGCATATTGGAAATTGGAATGTTCCAGGTTTTGTGGTTCTATGGGGATAGGGGTGATAAATCTGTAAAAATGCTGTGTGCTGTCAAGAATTAGGAGCTGAATGCATTTTCTGGCTTATCAGCCAATAGTTTTCTGTACAGCAAGGTCTTTAACCCCCTCCCACTCTGCCACTGCACATATTTGGCCGGGTGGGTGCTTCCTCCTTCTGAGAAGGAGGTGGATCGCGCGTGCATGTGCCTGCGTAGCGGCGCGATCCCGATGCACTCGTGTCACCTGGACACGGCGCATCTCCAATCGGCAGGAGGGCTCTGTGATTGGCCCTCCTGATCACATGACGGCTGTGTCCAATCACAGCCGTCATGTGATGTAAATAGAGAGCCGGTTGCTAGGCGATCGGCTCTCCTCTCCTCACACGGAAGTTCTCAGTGAAGAGAGCGGATCGCTGCAGCCAGCCGGTGATCAGTGAGTATGAGCTGTTTTTTACAGCTTTTTACACACTGATCACCAGCCGAGTGTCCCCACATGTCTCCACACAGTCTCCCCAAAATAGTTTCCCCAAAATGCTGTCCCCCACACACATGTCCCCATACAGTAAAAACACCTGTCCCCCACATATGTAACAGTAAAATGATATGTCCCAATGATCATCTGCACACATATGTCCGTGATCATCTGCGCACATCTGTACATGATCATCTGTGTACATCTGTCCGTGATCACACAAACCAATTATTATACACTTAACGGGATTTTTTTTACCAAAGACATGTAGCAGAATGCATTTTGGCTTAAATTTATGACAAAATTCGATTTTATTGGATTTGTTTTAAAACAGAAATTAGAAAATATTGTTTTTTTTTCAAAGTTTTCACTCTTTTTTCGCTTATATCGCAAAAAAGAAATAACTGATTTGTGAATAAATACCACCAAAAGAAAGCTCTATTTATGTGAACAAAATGATACAAAATGTTATTTGGGTAGAGTGTTGCATGACCGCGCACTTGTCATTGAAAGTGCAAGAGCGTTGAAAGCTGAAAATTGGCCTGGTAGGGAAAGGGGCGAAAGTGCCCGGTATTGAAGTGGTTAAAGTGATAAAACATAGGGGAAAGGTACATTTACTATATGTACTGCTCAATTTTTTGTTTTTTTCACATACATATTAAGCAACGCACTGCTTAGAGACAAGCACATACAAACCAATATGGCCACAAGATGGCGCCAAATAAATCATTTTTATATATACTGCAAGGCTATACACCTCACTTTCTTCAGCTGCAGAAACAAAGAAGTTTGAATAAAACATAGATGCCAACATTTTAAAACTACTACTAGTGGCATTTTGCTGCAGAGCCAGAGTTGCTTAGATTGTCAGGGTTGCCAACCGTCCGTAAATTTACAATTTGTAAAAATCTGTTTTTTTACAATTGTCTGTAAATATCAGGGGTTGATAATTTGTCATGCTGCGTTGACTTTTTAAGTGTATACCAGGCAAAATGCTTGTTATGGGTATTGTCAGATTTTCCATATTGTGTTTATACTGTTCAAATATCGATTGTCTACAATAAATAGGAGTTCTGTCATTTTCAGGTTGCCAGTAAAAAATGTGCTCCACCAATACATTTTCCATATTTTGTCAGTAAAAAATGCTGAGGGAGTTTTTTTTTTTGTAATAATGAAAACTACTCAGGGTTGTCTGTCCTCTTTTTTCTACAGAACAGTTTCTTACTGCAGTGTTTTGCAACACTTTTGAGCAAACTGTATACCCTCAAAGCAAGCAGATTTTGTGCAATCCCAAACTATTCGTTGGAAACTCGTTTTTTTTGGCTTTCTAGTGTATAACATAACAAAGATTGTGACATATAAATGGGTTGAGTCACACGGTTTAAAAAAGGATGTAGTAGGAGTGGTTGATATACAAAAAACAGAAAAGAAAATCAAGCTGGTGATACAAACATTAAAGAGCCACTTACTGTAGCTTCTAGGATAAAAAGGGGGTCAATTATCTTAGGCCTTGGCACATAGTAACCTTTGGTACAAAAAGGCATCAACTCTAGTCCCCAACCTGTCAGTAATATATATTGCAAACAAATGTTTTTAATACAATGAGCAAAGTCAACAAGTCAACAAGATGGCCAGCAATTTAGTTAACCCTTAACAATAAAAACAGAGTAAAAGAAGAAAAAAAGGAAAGAGGAGGGGAACGAGAGGTTGCAGATAGAAAAATAAATATAGAAAAATAGTGAAGGTATGCAATAAATACTGTGACTTCCCCATGAGTCCTAAGTCCCCCCCTCCCCACACACACACACTCACTGCCCCAAGCTCACATAAGGACCAAAATAATGGAATAAGTAGATCATATGGAAGCTTTTATGGTGTGCTATAGCTTCCATGCTTTGTTATATTGCTTCAGCGAGTCATTGAGTGAGGCAGTGAAGCCTCGTACACACGGCCGAAAATCTCGTCGGAAAAAAAACGACGTTTTTCTCGACGGGTTTCTTGTCAAGCTTGACGAGATTCTTGTCAAGCTTTCCTTGCATACACACTGTCAATCCAAAATCTCGTCGGTCTAAAAGCGCGGTGACGTACAACACGTACGACAGAAGTATAAAGGGGAAGTTCAATTCTCATGGCGCCACCCCTTGGGCTGCTTTTGCTAATCTCGTGTTGCCGCATGTTAGTAAAAGTTTGGGAAGAGACGATTCGCGCTTTTCAGACTTCATGCTTTCAGATCGTTTTCTGCGGTTCAGTTGGTGCTTGTGGGTTTGTATCTTGTCTTTCAGGGAGTGTAGTCAGTTCGTATCTGTTTTTCAGTGCGTTCTTGTCCACTCGTTTCTGATTTTCAGGTCGTTCTTCATAGGCCTTGCTGTACTTCAGTGCATTCTGTTTAGTTCGTTCTGATCAGACGACCATTTTCTAGCCATGTTGCGGATACGTTCTCGTCGTAGAGATTGTGTTGTGCATCGTCTTTGTGTTTCTGTTGGTCTTCTTGTCTTGGACCAAGACGAGTCCATGAACAGGGTGAGGAGGAGTTCATGGACCAAGAATTGGTTGCTCCAGCGGCACCAATTCTCTCACATGCCTTTGCTGCGGGAGATCATGGAGAACAATCCTGAGGACTATAGGAATTTTCTTCGGATGTGTGACCCCATTTTTCAGCATCTATTGGCTTGGGTGTCCCCCTATATCACCAGGCAGGACACCGTTATGCGGGAAGCCATCAGTGCTGAGCAGAGGCTCATCGCCACCTTACGCTACCTGGCGACAGGGAGAAGTCTGCAGGACCTGAAGTTCACGACAGGCATCTCCCCCCAGGCTCTGGGCGTCATAATCCCAGAGACCTGTTCTGCCATCATCCAAGTCCTGCAGGATGACTATATGAGGGTAAGTTTACTCATTTAATATCACATTCTATGTATTTCATGTATGATAATGTATTGTATTTCTTTCATCCTTCCCTAATTACCATGATTGTAATATGCTGTGAAAGTTCCCTTTGTCCCCATGCATGCTGTTTTTTTTTTAAGTCCTTTTTTGGCCTACATGCATATTTCCCTTCACTTACCTCTCCAGCATGCTCTCCTGGGCCCAAACTCATCTAGCCTAGTCTGTTAACAATGTATTTTGTCAGCTCCATTGTAGTGCTCCCCCACCCCCTCAAATGGTTTCTAAAGTCTACATTTTCCAGAATTAGATTTTTGGGGGGTCCCAAACTCATCTAGCCCCCCCAAAAGAAAAACAATGGGCCATCAGAGGGGGGTGAGCAATGTGATAATTGTTCTTTATATTTTTTATTTAAAATAATACTTAAACAAAATGTTATACTGATGTTGGCCAAGAATGTTTTTGTATAATCTGCTTGCAATGTTATTTGCATAAGTACTAATATTTATATTTCTTGTTTGATTCCCCAGCTTCCTTCCACGCCACAGGAATGGCAGACTGTGGCATTGGAGTTTGCCAGGCGGTGGGACTTCCCCAACTGCGGTGGAGCCATTGACGGGAAGCACGTCCGCATCGTGCCACCACCCTGTTCGGGCTCCTTTTTTTACAACTACAAGGAGTTTCATAGAATTGTGCTGATGGTGGTGGTGTCAGCACAGTATGAATTCCTCTATGTGGATGTGGGGAAGAATGGCCGGATGTCGGATGGGGGAGCCTTCGCCCAGACGGAGTTTGCTCTTCGTCTACAGAGTGATGACCTTGCATTGCCACCGGATGCAGGGAATGTGGAAGGACTCCCCTTTGTCTTTTTGGCTGATGAAGCCTTTGGTCTGGGTCTGCATCTCATGAGGCATTTCCCCCAGAGGACCCTCACCCCAGAGAGGAGGGTCTTCAACTACCAGCTGGCCAGAGCCCGAAGAGTTGTGGAGAATGCCTTCGGGATAATGGCAAGCCGGTTCCGCCTATTTTTAACAAGTATTCACATGGCGGAGTACAAACTGAACTATATAGTATTTTGTTGCTGTGTTCTCCACAATTTTTTGCGCAAGCAATCGCCAACTTATATGGCCACAGTTGGGCCCGATGCCAGACTTGCAGCAGACAATGCCCTGCCGGGCCTCGAACATGTCCGTGCTGGCTTGCCCCCCCAAAGTGCCCGTGCAATCCGGCAGAACTATGGGGACTATTTCATGGGTAGGGGGCCATTCCAATGCCAGCCAATCTTTGATCTTTTTTACTATTTCCACAAAAAAATAAAAAATAATCTGAACCTTCATTTTGTATATTTTCTTTGTTTTTATTTTAGCTGTCTGTTAGTTTTTCAAAGTCTACTTGTAGTGCCAAGTGTATTTTCCTTAGTAAAGACCAAACATTTCACTGGTAACAACAAAACTAAACACAAAAAAGGTTATAGTGGATTTGAAAAATAGAAGCCACACTTTTTTGGTATTTCCATGTTTTTTACTCTGTACACAATCACACATGGTCTTTGGAACATTTTTGGTGTGTCTACTTTTTTTAAACACATTTTTTTGTTTTGACCTAAACTGGCAAATTTTTGTGGTTACGAAATGACAAAAATTCTCCCAAACATACCTCAAAATACAACAATGTAAACCTCTAGGCAAGATCTCAGACCTTCGATTTTTCAAAAAAGGGCTATTAGCCCTTCCTAAGGTGGAGTGTTGTCACCCCTGAACAAGACAAAATTTGAAGATGCACACAATTTTTTGGAGGGTAAAATAGGTTATTTTCTTCCTCATCCCTATTGTCAACATGTGTTATCCGCTATCATGGGGGATCAATCGACATGTTTTGGGGGGCAACCCCTTCTTCCTTTCACCTACTTTAGTTGTGAGGAAGGGGTTGCACCCACAAAACACGTTCATGGAGATCCCGTGATGGCAGATAGCACATGTTGACCCACTGTGTGCATCTTCAAATTTTGTCTTTTAGTAAAAGTGCAAAAAAAGTGACAAAAAACATAGAGAAAAAAAAGGGGGATTTTATTCTATTCGCCCCAACACATCAATGATGTCCTTAAATGTATTCTCCATAGCATTCATCCTTTTCCTCATCAAGTCCAGTTGAGTACTACAATCCATTATTTGTTGGATGATTCTTTGGGCACTATCACTGGAGAATCGAGGAATTTCATCAACATGTTCCTCCCCTAAAAAAAAACAACATAAAAATCTGCATGCCTACATCTCTTACCTGAAGCTGTGGTGACAGATACTGACCTGTTGTAGTGACAAGTTCCACCACCTCCTCCACTTCTCCTTCCTCCACCTCTCCTTCCTCCACTTCTACTTCCTCCACATCCTCAGGTTGGGCTTGTTGGGGAGGTTGGGGTTCTTTAGAAGGTGTGGGGTTCCTGGGCTCAGGAGTGGTGTCCTCCCAGTCTTCTCTCCCCTATGAGAATGAAACAAATGGTACACTTAGCACACACATATTTGAAGTCATAAATAGGAATATGAAACATTGCTTGCAAGTGGGGTACAGTTGTCTGTTTTGGCACAGTTCCAAGCTGAAGACAAGATTTTTGAACTTAACAAAGCTGGAATACTGACCTTTTTGTGACAATTTTCTCACATGCCCCCCCCCCCAGTACCCACTGTAGCACCTGTGTGGGACACCCTAAAAAGGTTGTTCTGGTGGCCCACACTATAGTGCTCCTGTGAGTGCAGATGTGCAAACAACTGCTGAGTGTCCTCTCCTTTACATTGATTCAAGTTTGCATTTCATTCTAGTTACAAACACATCATCTAGACAACTATGTCAGAACATTTATGGAATCTAAACAGACATTTTACCAAAAATAAAAAAACATGGATATTGCCAAATCATCGTATGTAGTGTGCAAACGATGTGTCTGTATCGACCGATTACTGTGCCCACTAAATGTTTTAAAATGTCATTTTAGAATGTACAAGAGTAAAAATCAACAACATGGAGCAACATGCAAGTTGTGAAATACAACAATAGGGACACAGGAGAAGTACTTACTTTTTTTTAGCATTCTGTTAATGCTCCTTAACTGCTCCGGCTCCCTCAGTTTGAGGTCAGATCACCTCTTTCTGAGCTGCTCCTTTGATCTTTTCACACCGAAATTCTTCTTCAGACTTTTCACTACTTGCTTCATAATTTTGTCCTTCCTTAGATTAGGGTGGGAATAAGGCCCATGCTTTGCATCATAATCAGAATTGTTCAATATGGCCACCATCTCCGCCATCGCCTCAAAGGACAAATTAGATGCCTTGTAACGCCTCCTTGTTCGTGATGTTTCCCGCTCCGGGCTTGTCTCCTCGTTAGAAATATCTGAATTCACAGACACTTGCTGTGACTCCGCCATGTCGCCTGCGCGCCAAAAGAGAAGGGGTGGGGAAACATCGAGAAATAACATCATGGGCGGGTGATGTGTGTCACACATGTGTAGTGTATATAAAGCTAACACATATGTGACGTACCTACGTTCTGTGTGCGGAGGAGGGAGTTAAGAGCGCCGAACGTTAGACCGAAGGTAAGATTTTAACTTGGTACATCAGTGGCCTATACTGCATAGAGATTGAACAGGCATATTTGGGCATAAAGATTACTTGAGTTTAGAGTGTGATTGACATTTGTATTTTTGTCTGGTGTTTTGTCTTGCAGAAACAATGAATGCTTTTCTAGAAAAAGATTTTCTGGCCGAGTTTATAGATCGGTTAAGGGAGGTTCCCGCTCTGTGGGAGACCAAAAACCCGATCCACAAAAAAAAGCGGTAAGGAAAGCAGCGCTGGAGAGCCTTCTCCCATTTGTGCACACCAGGATGCCCAACGCAACCATTGAGCAGCTGGATACAAAAATTGGGACCTTGAGAGGCACATATAGGACTATGCGCAATCGGGTCCTGGCTTCTCAGAGGTCAGGAGCAGCAGCAGGGAAGGTATATGTCCCACATTTGTGGTACTACGACAGGTTGGCCTTTCTGAATGACCACATTACACCAAGGGAATCACTTTCCAGCTTTCCCTCCAGCCTTCCCTCCAGCCAAGATGATCCTTCTCAGGATCAGGATGAGCCTTCCATCCTGGATGAAGACCTAGATCTGTCCGTCTGGAGCCAGGTATAGTCTTTTCAAAACATTTATTGTGAAAAAATTAATGCTGTAAAATAGATGTTAAGATGGGATCAAATTTAGTCAATCAAGAAAAAGTGTTTGACATAGCAATAGACAGTAGTGGGCAAAAAAGTTGGGGAGATGAATGCAAAATGATGGTGGCATAATGAGAGTACTAAAAAATATTTGAAATTCTATTTGCAACAGTCAGGAGCTGAACATTGTGGGGGTTCTTTACTAAAAGCAAATCCACATTGCACTACAAGTGCAAAGTGCACTTAAAATTGCACTGAAAGTGCCCTTGGAAGTGCAGTGGCTGTAAATCTGAGGGGTAGATCTGAAATGAGGGGAAGCTCTGCTGATTTTCTTATCCAATCATGTGCAAGCTAAATTTCAGATTTTTATTTTCCTTGCATGTTCCCCTCAGATCTACAGCGACTGCACTTCCAAGTACACTTTCAATGCAATTTCAAGTGCACTTGTAGTTTGCGCTTGTAGTGCAAAGTGGATTTGCCTTTAGTAAATAACCCCCTGTGTGTGATTGATGAAAACAAACTCTAAATATGTCCCTTTTTTTACACAGGAGGAGGTCAGCCAGGATGAGAGGCAGGAAAATGTCAGGCAGAAGGAGGCTGGGGTTAGTGGCAGAGAGGAGGTGGCTGGTCCAAGTGGCAGAGAGGAGGTGGCTGGTCCAAGTGGCAGAGAGGAGGTGGCTGGTCCAAGTGGCAGTACAAGGTGTCAGGTGCCCCCCATCCGCATGCCACCAAGAAGGGTCAGGAGGGATAGGTCTGTGAGTCAGGCAGCACTGGCCCTGATTAAAGAGGCACCTGCCACCCTCCAGCAGCCACCAACCCCTGATGAGAGCTATGGTCGGTATGAAATGGCCCAGATGCCAACAGAACAACGGCTACTATGTGAGCCCCTGCTCATTTCCCTCTTAAATAAGGGGTTGATGGGGAGACTCACTGGCACCACTGTCATTTGTGACCACGGCCATCCTCCTGCACCACCTTCTTCTCCACCTCCTCCTCCTTCTCCTCCACCGCCTTCTTCTCCACCTCCTCCTCCTTCTCAACCTCCTCCTTCTTCTTCTCCACCTCTTTCTTCTCCACCTCCACCTCCTTTTTAACCACCTCCTCCTTCTTCTCCTCCTCCTTCTCCACCTCCACCTCCTTCTTCTCCACCTCCACCTCCTCCTCCTGACATGAGTACAGCTCCAGAGGCACAGCCTCCAGCCAGGCGGACAAGGAAGGCTGCAGAGAAGGCTGCAGGGAAGCCTACCAAGAAGGCTGCAGGGAAGCGGAGCAAGAAGACCAGGAAGTGATTCCCTTGCTTCAATGTGGTCTGACAGAAGGCAGCCAGACTTGGGACATGTATCTAACCTGCTGCTGTTCCTGACCTCTGCGTGTCCAAGACCAGATTGGGCTCACTCATGTTTGTGCTTCCCAAGGTCCCAATTTTTGTGTCCACACACAGTTGCACAAATTGCAGCAGGCTCTCCAGCGCTGCCTTCTAGTTTGTTTATTCTTATTTTCTCTACCAGAATAAATGGCATTTATTTTTACAGTTAATACTTGCCTATGTGTTTTTATTAAAGCTAAATATTTAGCTGGTGAGTAGGCAGGTAATTTTCAAAAATTCTAAAGCTAGATTTTAAATGGCACAGATAACACCCAAAAATCTCCTTGAAGGTCAAAAAATAGAAGATAATTATTTTTTAATTGTGTTAAATTTACACAGGATTAAAAAAAAAAAAAAATGGAGATCACTAGAAATTGAATAAGATTTTAAAATGCATATCTGAATACATTTTTACAAAATGAAAAAAAAAAAAAAATTAGATCTTGCTCGAGAAAATAAAAATAACATATTCATGAGATCTGCATTCAGAAATGTGGCAAAAAGTTAGTCAGAACTCTGTGTGAATATCTGCAGCCAAAAATGATCATTATTGTTCATTATTATACCATTCTAAAGAAGATTTTAATGTGCAGCATTTAAACGATGCAAAAATTGTTAACGCGTGACGAATGTGCTATCTCCATTACGAACGCTAGTTTTACAAGAAGGTGCGCTCCCATCTCATACTTGAGTCTGACCATGCGCGGTTTTTGAAGACTCGGAAAAGCATACACACGAACGGTTTTCTCGTCCAAAAAACAGTCTGACGAGAATCACGCCAAGAAAAAAATGATTCCGACGAGAAAAAATACCGCAGGTCGTCTTTTTTCTCGTTGAGATTTTGCCCAGTTTTCTCGATGAGAAAGCATACACACGAACGGTTTTCTCGGCAAGAAAGCTCTCCCAACAGTTTTCTTGTTGTTTCTTGCCGAGAAAACCGGTCGTGTGTACGCGGCTTAAGATATTCCATCCATCTGACATCCCTTATCCTCATATGTCGTTCAAGTAAACATGGAGATGTAGTTCACTTCCACTTAAGGGCCACCAGACACCTTGCCATCATAATACATGACAAAATTGTGGTTTTTGGAGAATGCAAGTGGAGGTAGACCCAGAACAAATGTTTTGAGAGTAAAGGAGATTTGGACATCAAATACATGATGCATAAGTGCATGGACAGGGTGCCAGAATGAAATCATGAGCCAACAGTTCCAGTAAATATGCCTAGTTAAATCATATTTGAATTGATTTGCTTTGCACTCATTTAAATTTACACTACTCTTTTCCTCTTAGCCAAATATTAAACTGACTGTAGATGAGATGATTGTCACCTAAGTCACTGTTTTAGCCAAGTGAAATGACAATTTATTCTTACAGCAGCTTCAGACACCCTGGCTGATTTCTCTTAGCAGGGGTCAGCCAATTAGGTTTAAAAGTATTTTTTGCTACACTTTACTCAGAGGTTAGTTAGCCCCTTGGAAATGTCTTCCCGCGGGGCTGTAGATCATTTCTTTTTTTCATAGGGCGGTTTTAGCTGTGGGCATGACTCTCTTAAAATTGGGTGGTGCGATTGCTGTGACAAATTGCAGTTGTAGTCAGGGTCGGATCCAGAGTCTTTTCTCGGGAGGGGCACTGCCAAAAAATATGTTTTTTTTTGTGGGAAATTTATCGGGGAAATGGCTGGTGTCGGCGCTTCAATCATCCCGGCACCAAGGTTGTTATGGTGTCAGGATGATTGCAGCGCATTATTTCTATTATTACATTGTAATATAAAATTAAATAGTTCAATGCAGAATCAGTGGGAGCCCCGAGTGTGTCACTTGCCACCGTCGCCTGCAATAAGTGGGAGCCCTGAGCGTGTCACTTGCCACACGTTGCGGATTGACACTTGCCACGTCACCTGCCACATCTTGTGGCTTGTCACTTGCCACACCTTGTGGATTGTCACTTGCCACATCACCTGCCACACCTTGCGAATTGTTACTAGCCACACCTTGCGGATTGTCACTTGCCACGTCACCTGCCACACCTTGCTGATTGTCACTTGCCTGCCACCAGATGCAGATTGTCACTTGCCACGTCGCCTGCCACACCTTGCGGATTGTCACTAACTTGCCTGCTAAGGTGTAGTTTAGGTTGTCTCTTGCTGTGTCCCAGACTCCCAGAGTCAGGCAGCAGAGAGATAATGTAATCTCTCTGCTGCCTGCACAGTGAGGGCAGAAGTCACTGCAGGAATGCAGGGCAGGCACGGGCGGTGAGAGATAATCTCATCTCTCTGATCCACCGCTTCTGGCTAGCTGATTGGCCAGCTGCCACACTGAGCCTGCTCCCTCACTCTCACCTGCGCTGCCAACACACTGAGCAGCACTGTCTGCCCACGAACCGCGCCGCCCGCCCACAAACCGCACCGCAAGCGGAGCCGCCCGCTTTCTTACCCGTCTGTGGAGCCGCACGCTATTGCACTTGCCCGCAGAGCGGGCCGACGTGACTCACTGACGTCACTCGTTGCTAGACGCCAAGCGTGCAGGGAAGAGGCTCCTACCCACCTCCTCCTCCGCTCCTGGTATCGTGTCAGTGCGCATTAGACGAGTCTCCCTCTTGGCGCCGCTGATCGGCTGATGTGAGAAACTGAGAGAGAGAGACTCAGAGAGGCAGCGGCAGCCGCAGAACAAGTACTGTATATACTTGAGTATAAGCCGACCCGAATATAAGCCGAGGCACCTAATTTTACCCCAAAAAACTGGGAAAACTTATTGACTCGCGCATAAGCCTAGGGTGTCCATCTGCATGCCTCACTGTGACCATGCCTCACTGTGCCCATGCTTCACTGTGCCCATGACTAGACTGATGTTTAACATGGGAGTCTATGGAAGGAGTCCGCAAAGTCACCGGAGAAATTACCATTTAACATTGGAGTCTATGGAAGGGGTGCCCGGCTTTAAAAAATCAGTGCTCCCCGGCCGTAGGTCCCCCAGACACCAAACTTTGTACACTTATAGAGGAGACATGGGGCTACACGTGTGCCAAGCTTGGGGTCCAGGGGCTGGTAACGGGTCCCCAAAGTCCGGGAGATAAGGCGCAAAAAAAAACCAAACAGAGCAAGCAAGTGAGTGTGACAGATGGTCTCGGGGGGGGGGCAATTGCCCTGTTGCCCCCCCCTGGATCCGCCCCTGGTTGTAGTAAGATTGTGCTAATTTGTTCTAACTATCTTAAAACTGGAACCTACTGACTGTGTACACGGTAACATATGACAGTCCTTGTACCTCCCCAAAAAAAGCTTTAATTACTGTGCCGCACACAAGAGTCTAAAAGTTTTGTACCAATCTCAACATAATCATATGTAGAAAATGAAACTCTTCCATTAAATATGCTTTTCTGCACACAGTCTACCTTGAAGAAGAACTTTATTAACATACTCAGTGACTACTTAGGAAACAAACTGTTGTACAATATAAATAGTGCAGTGGTCAGGAATAGGTCATATGCCAATGTACCTAGGACAGTGATCAGAGGTATGACATACTCAGCATAGTGTATATAGTATAAGGAAATTAGATACCTTAATGCCACAGAGTACTGGGGTATGTAACACACAGAGTGCAAGGGTCAGTAGACGGGACAACAAGAAATTACCTCCCTCTCTATGCCAAATGCAATCCTTTAAATACATATTTTCCTCCAGTACAGATTATCCCTACTACAGATCTTGCCTAGTACAGCTCCCCCCAGTAATGATCCTCCTGTATGCAGCTCTCCCTCAGAAGAGGTTTCCCCCAGTACAGATCAGGATTTCTGTAGAGCCATGCCTTAGTTACATTACCTCCACGTGGAAGTAACATGTCTACCATAAGAGTGGGGAGTCCCACTGTCGCAGGTAACTAGAGGCATTTACCCAGATCCCTAGATGGAACCAACACCTGCAATCTTGAACTTGGGACAACTGTTGGAATCTTTCTCTGCTCTGTTGAGTGAGAATGAGTCCTCCCTCGTGTCCCCAGGGTCCTTGTTTTCACTCAGGACTTTTTTAGTTGGTTTTAGGACATTTGTCCTTCAAAAGATTTAAGCGCACTGTCACCATCCCCTGCAGAGTCTGTTTCTGAACCCCCCCCCCCCCCCCATCATGCCCCTGCAGCCCTGTAGGGGACCGAACCAGGCACCTTGATAATTCCCACACAAGATCTCGGTAACACAGATTGACACCCATGAGTGAGTTTCAAAATATATAAAATGTATCAAAAAATTAAGAACAGAGTCTATTTGATAAAACAGCGCTTAGTATTGGATAATGTCCAACTTCAAAAAATGTATGCGGTATGGTGGAAAAGAAATAAAATCACAAAGGATGCAGTAAAGTCACAGTTCTTAGTGTGGTAGGTGTTTCTAAGAGATGGATGAATCGTGCACCCTACACCAGCTCCCAATCTTCACCACAGATGTGATATAAGGTCCCCCGCTGGGGTTCAAACTCACCAGAACAGTAAATCAAATGAGCCTTGCAAGATAAATTCCTCCTAATTCAAACTTCCATCACCACCTCAGGAATCGGTATGGGTTAAAACTTGTATTGGCCACCTGTTCAATGACACCAGATAAGACTCCACACCAAATGTCATTCAGGGACGAGGCTGGAAGTTCACACAGCTTGGATTCCAAGCTGTGTGAACTTCCAGCCTCGTCCCTGAATGACATTTGGTGTGGAGTCTTATCTGGTGTCATTGAACAGGTGGCCAATACAAGTTTTAACCCATACCGATTCCTGAGGTGGTGATGGAAGTTTGAATTAGGAGGAATTTATCTTGCAAGGCTCATTTGATTTACTGTTCTGGTGAGTTTGAACCCCAGCGGGGGACCTTATATCACATCTGTGGTGAAGATTGGGAGCTGGTGTAGGGTGCACGATTCATCCATCTCTTAGAAACACCTACCACACTAAGAACTGTGACTTTACTGCATCCTTTGTGATTTTATTTCTTTTCCACCATACCGCATACATTTTTTGAAGTTGGACATTATCCAATACTAAGCGCTGTTTTATCAAATAGACTCTGTTCTTAATTTTTTGATACATTTTATATATTTACTGTTTTATGGGTGTCAGTTTCTTTCATCTATAATTTTAAACAGCTGCTGCTATTTCTTATAAGAACACCTTTTATCATTAATGTGATATTGGTTATATCTAATTTTATATATATATCTGTATGTTATCTTTTTACTCTATTATTATTCTGATCTCAGAATAAGTTAATTGGTAAACCGTTTCCCTTGGCGCCGAGAAGTGCACTTGTGGGCCCCTATAGTTTATGTGCACCTTTTTTAGAAGAGTTTCAAAATATGCTCAATTTTATTATGGGCGCGTGCCCGTTTTATACACTATTAAGGTAGGATGGATTACAATACATTCAAAGCTTGATTACAGAGGAACAGAATAACAATTCTAATAATAAGTGTTTCTCTCCATATAATGTGCAATTTCATCATATTTTCTGTGAGAGAGGCATATATCAAGATGTCATGACGAAGTGTTCCAAAACAATACGGTACAGCCATTCTAAACTTAGTCAAATCATACAGTATCTAACATATCTATCATTTTCAGCCACCGAAGCTGCCATCTTGGCCTGTTTGATCTTCAACTGCCTTGATGCTGCACATGTGTTCAGTTATGACATTTAATAGTTTGATAGTTTGGTTGAGAGCATAACCAATGTGACAGTTACTTTCCTGACACGTGCTGGGAATGTAACTGTTTTGAAAACTGTTGAATCAATTGGTTTAGTTCTGCTTTAAATAGAGTAAATGTGGAGCACAACAGTGGCAAAAAAACCTTTTTTTCAACTGTTTACAGAATGCTCTCCCTTTGTTTCTGGAATCTGCCATATTCACACCAAGCAAAAAGGCCTTTTTTTTTTTAGTTTCAATGTTTTTATTACATTTTTCAACATTAAAAAAAAGGGGATATAAATAACATTATATAAAAAAATGCATTAGAGATCGGGGGCGTGGTCATGGACATGGCGGTGTGAGGAGCCGCTCTCTCCGAAACTTTGATCTCCCTCCGACGTATCAAGTGACCGAATGACCCGGTAAACACGGATACTACGGAATGTGCCCAACTAAGAGCAGGAAAGGTCAGGCACTTTATACCAACTCAACAGGGCCGGTTATTGAAGATTACTTCTTGAGAGTATGGACACGCAGCACCCGGATAGACATGGCGACGGTAAGGGGAGATAAGATACAGACACAGACTGTACTATCAAAGGGTCTAATGAAGTCTCCAGCGGTGGCCGAATCCCCTAAAGGGGGCCACGGACATGCCGCACTCATGGATGAGCCGACGCGGATCCCTCAGACGGAGACGGAGAAGCCCGCTTCTTACCATGAGGAAATTACAGAGATCAGAGAGCTTCTTCGGGCACTTCCCACGAGATCGGATATTGAAGCTATAATCCTCCGCATGACTGAAGCGAATCGGCAGGTGCTGCAGGAGGTTTGCTCAGATGTTCGGCTATTATCTGACCGGGTTACGGAAGGAGAAGCCTCGGTGGAGCGGGTGGAGAAAAGGACAGGTACAGTAGAACAGGAGTTGATACGTCAGGCAGAACAGTCTAAGGTCATACAGCTGTATATCGAAGGAAATGGAGGACCGGAGCCGTCGAAAAAAATCAACGGCTCCGTGGTATCCCCGAAACTGCTGAGTCAGAAGACTTAAGGGATATAGCAGTTAATATATTTAAACGAGTCCTGGAACCTAATCCACCGGAATTAATAGAAATAGAACGGGTTCATAGAGCATTGGGTCCCAGGACAACTGACTTGAATAGGCCCCGGGATATTATCTGTTGCCTGCATCGATATACTGATAAGGAGGACATTGTGCGCAAAGCGTGGGCGATGAAGATAATCGACTTTAATGGAACAAATATTACAATTTTGCCAGACTTATCCAAGGCAACCCTGCATCGCAGAGCAATACTACGACCATTTTTGAATCGTTTACTACAGATGGGCTACACGTATCGGTGGAGATTTCTGTTCGCATTGACTGTGCGGAAGGGGTCATCCTCATTCACATTGCAGCGACCGTCAGACCTACCAGAGATGTTTACCTTTCTAGAGATTCCATCATTCCTGGTACCGGATTGGCTGCAGTTATTACAGCCTTATTTCCACGAAGGAACTTCCCGAGTGAAAGGGGTGTGCACAACCGCGCATCGGCAGACTAAGGTATAGACAATAAGACTGAGCAGCTAAAATAGAAGGTATGCTTATGAGAGGTTTTTTCTTTTCCCCTTTTTTTTTTTACAGGACTTATCTTCCCACCTGTTTATTTTTTATTTTTTTATTTTTTTTTGACAGAAGGAGAGAATATTTGAAATATGAGAAGATATCAAATTAGGGCACCCTGAGGGCCACAACAGAATACTAACTTGAAATCACCCAAATAAGCCAAGGAGTTAATTTGGGTAAGGGGGCCCACTTTTTCCCCCCTTTTTTTTTTTCTTTGGCTTAAGGCCCCAGAACTATACTGCTGTTTCCTGACCCCCCCCCCTTTTTTTTGAGGGGAAGATCTGTTATGGAACGTAGCGGGCTCATCACCATAAAGACTTATGTAAAAGACTTGTGCAATTATAGGAATATGTGAATTTGAGTCAGCTATTTAAGTAGACAAATTAAGTTTTGATTTTTTGTTTAACCCATATCTACATTGATAAAATAAAATAAAAATTCCTTTTTTTTTACACAATAGGTCATATAGGCATTAAGCTCTATGTGATTATTATAGAAGATTCACTTGATAGCACTTGCCCATATACAGGGCTACTAGAATGATTGCAGCACTATAAATGTTTGTGATATTTTTTATTTTATTTTTTCCACATATGTTTCCGATTGCAGTTTTTTTTTTTTTTTTAGGATTGTTAGGGGGTTATATGAGTTATAATATACACCATGGTATGGTATTGGATTAGTAGTGCACCCCACACACGATGGGAGGGCTTGGCAGGAGGTAGTAGGTAAACAAGTAAGGACTGGGAGGGTATAGATTTACCCATCCCAACCCGGTTTTTCCTTTTTTTTTTCTTTTTTTTTTGCCAATGTAGTGGGTGATATAGTGGTTGATTCCTATATTGAAGGAGATCTGGTTGATTAAAAGAGTTTGGGAGAAAGGGGATGAAGCCGCCGTTAGCTAGGGGAAATGTCAGTTGGGATGGGAAGGAATAAGATAAGTAGATAAAATAGGGTGGGGGGCATGTGTGTTAATATAAATATGGAGGTTGGTGGGGGAGTGGGGAATGGTCGAATGCAGAGGTAGAAAAGGGGGGAGGGTTTGGCTGGGGTGGGTAAAAAATGTTTTATTTTTTTTATTTTATTTTTTTGTGTAAAGCACTATTTAAGTAAATGAAATTAAATTGGGGGAATGTAGATGTATATACATTCGTGCACAATAGTTAGATGAACAAGTACCGGGATAAGACAGTACTCTTATACAATTACATTTTTTTCTATTTATTTTTTTGGCACTTTTTATGTATATGATTAAATTGGAATAGGGGGTATGTATATGTATGTGTAATATATACGTATATATTCGTGCACAATAGTTAGAGGTATAAGTACCGGGTAAGAGGGTACTCCTATATGGGTTTTTGTATTTTATTTTATTCTTAGATGCATATCTTTTTTTTTTACACTATAGAGCTCTCTTACCCTGCAAAGAGGCCTCCCCCATGAAATGGTGCCGGTATTAGGTCAGTATTATACTAAGGCCCCTGGATTGAATTAGCTATGTAATGCCCCCACAATCCCTATACGGACAGGGGGAAATTGGGGGGGGGGAGAGCCCCTCTAATTAGTGTAAATAGTGGCCTAGATGAGATTAACCCACAGGGAATCTAAAATAAATATGGGGTGAAGTTGGATAACCTGGATATTTATTTTTATGAAATTTTTTTTGGTTCTTGTTTTTTGGGGACTTACACGGAATTTAAGCATAAGAAATAAGGGGTATATTTTATATATGGGTCATTGAATATGAATAGAATGGAGATATAAGGGAGGGAGGAGTGCGGTTTCTTCCCGTACATTCTTGATCACGCCCCCACTTAGGTTTGCGCTCACTTAAGTGGTAAAACATATGTGAGCGCTATTTAAATTGGCTTCTTATATCCCTCTTCATCTGTAAGAGGGAGAAGCGGAGGACCAGTGGATCCACCGCTAATACATTGGGGTTAGTAGAACCCTTTTGTTCTTTTTGTTTCCCTTTTTATTTTTTTATTTCCTCACCACGTTAGGAAAGATGGAGGTGTTAAAGGTAACTTCTTTAAATGTAAAGGGTCTCAATGTACCGGCAAAGCGGAGGATGCTTATCCAAGACTTAAAACGTTCTCATACTGATGTGGCTTATATCCAAGAAACTAATTTTAAAGAGGGCAAGATACCAATCCTAAAGAGTAACCTTTATCCGTTTGCATATCATGCATTTAATAGGGTATCCAAATCTAGAGGGGTATCCATCCTGGTGTCTAGGCGAGTCCCTTGGAGCTTGATAGATTCCAGAATGGACACGAAGGGCAGGTTTCTGTTTCTTAAGGGTATGGTTGGCGCCATTAAAGTGACGTTAGCAACGGTATACGTACCTAATTGTAACCAAGACCAATTTACCTGCTCTACGGTAAATAAGCTTATGAAATTTGCGGAGGGGAAACTTTTGCTGGGGGGAGATTTCCACCTCCCCCTGGATCCTAGGGTAGATACATCGGCCGGAAGCTCATCAGTCGCCACAAGTCTTCGTAAACAAGTTTTACATACTTTTTATAATAACTAACTCACCGACGTATGGAGATCATACCATCCTGATGAAAGGGATTATACCTTTTATTCGTCTCCACACAAGGTATATTCCCGTATTGACCCGTTTATTGTCCCCCATTACATGTTAATGATGGTTAAAGCAATAGATATAGGGAATATCACATGGTCGGACCACGCTCCAGTGACATTAACATTGTCTATGAATGAACACATACTTTCAAATACCAGACAGTGGCGTCTTAATGAGAGTCTGTTGGAGGATAAGTCAGTAGTGGAAGATATTACCAAAGAAATACAGTACTATTTTCAAGATAACAATACACCAGAGGTAGATGCAGGGATAATATGGGAGGCGCACAAAGCGGTAATAAGGGGGGTGCTTATTAAACATGGATCTAGAATTAAAAAGGCAAGGGAAGCTGAACTGACTAAGTTATTGACGGATATACATACACTAGAGACCCAGCATAAACAGAACCCCGGATCTCCGGTGGAGGCGGAACTCTCCAACCTACGGAGACAGGTGGCATCTCTCCTTCATTATAGAGCTAAGGCAGCATTACAATCATGCCGGAAATATTACTATGAAGCTGGAGATAAGTGTGGGTGTCAATTAGCCAGAGCCCTACAGGATCAGAGAGCCCAATCCTATATACCTTATTTAGTGGACTTAGGGGGTAGAAAGGTGCATATCCCCAATAAGATTGTATCGACCTTTTGAGAGTTCTACCAATCCCTGTATAACTTATCCAATAGATCTCAGCCACAAAATAAGATGGAAGATTATATATCATCATCAGGCATCCCCCAGTTATCAGACCAGATACGAGAGGATCTGGAAGCTGCCATTACTTTTGAGGAGCTGGAAGAGGCAGTTAGGACACTCAAACCTGGAAAATCACCAGGCCCGGACGGCTTTACACACAAATATTATCAGGTGTTTTTTCCCCAACTTGGCAAGCAGATGATCCAAACATTCAATGCATTAGGATATGACACAGTTTTCTCTTCGGAGACGCTGAAGGCACATCTTACCCTTATACCTAAGGAGGATAAGGATCCATCAGCTTGTGGTAGTTATCGGCCTATTTCTTTATTAAATGTGGATCTTAAACTATTTACAAAAATTCTAGCTACACGTATCCAACCACATCTGACAGCATTAATACATCCCGACCAGGTTGGTTTTATACCAACTCGTGAAGCGCGAGATAATACTATTAAAGTATTGAATCTTATTCACATGGCTGACTCCTCTAATACCCCGTCTGTGTTTCTGGGTACGGATGCCGAAAAGGCGTTTGATCGGGTCAATTGGCCCTTTATGTTCTCGGTCTTAAGACATGTAGGCTTTGGAGAGAAGATGATGGGTTGGATTTTGAGTATTTACTCGAGACCTACGGCACAAATCAAAGCAAATGGGCTTTTATCAGAGCCCTTCTCGATCTCCAATGGAACCCGTCAAGGGTGTCCCCTATCACCTCTTCTCTTTGTCCTCTCATTGGAGCCATTCCTGTGCAGAATAAGGCAGAACTCAGACATAACAGGGATACAAGCCGGAGGAGTAGACTATAAGGTATCTGCGTATGCAGATGATCTTTAATTCTCACTGACTAAACTGTCTATATCTTTACCAAACCTCCTAAAAGAATTACATCAATACAGTGAACTATCTTACCTTAAAATAAATATGTCCAAATCAGAGGCAATGGGGGTATCCATGTCAGTGCTGCAGATAAATACCTTAAAAAGAAACTTTAATTTCAGATGGACCCCCACGGCCCTTAAATATCTGGGTACTTATATTCCTCCCAAATTAAATCAAGTGTATGAGAGGAACTTCCCACCTTTACTTAGTAGAGTAAAGAGCTTATTTGATAAGTGGTAACATGGTCTTTTTTCTTGGTTTGGGAGATGCAATATAATCAAAATGTCAATTTTGCCCAAATTTACCTATCTTTTTCAAACATTACCGATTCATATTCCCTTCGAATTTTTTAAACAGATTAATGCGCTGATAACCAAATTTATCTGGAATTATAAGAGGCCTAGACTACAACGAAGATTAATGACCATGCCCAAGCAACATGGCGGTTTAGCAGTACCAGATATGCAGAAATATTATCAGGCGGCTCCAGGGCTGGTGCAAGGATCTTTGACACCCTAGGCAAAACCTAATTTTGCCACCCCCCCCCCCGGCTGCGCGCCTCACTCCACTTTACCCTGCCCTTGCAACACCTGTGACCTATCTGACCCCTACACTGACCCACCTGACAATTACACTGACCTGACACATACACTGCCCCCCCTTACCAGACACATACACTGACCCCCCTTACCTGAAACATACACTGACCCCCCCTTACCTGAAACATACACTGACCCCCCCCTTACCTGAAACATACACTGACCCCCCCTTACCTGACACATACACTGCCCCCCCTTACCTGAAACATACACTGCCCCCCCTTACCTGAAACATACACTGACCCCCCCCTTACCTGAAACATACACTGACCCCCCCCTTACCTGAAACATACACTGCCCCCCCTTACCTGACACACTGACCCCCCCCTTACCTGACACATACAGTGACCCCCCTTACCTGACACATACAGTGACCCCCCTTACCTGACACATACAGTGACCCCCCCTTACCGAACACATACAGTGGCCCCCCTTACCTAACACATACACTGACCCCCCCTTACCTGACACATACACTGACCCCCCCTTACCACACACATACAGTGACCCCCCTTACCTGACACATACAGTGACCCCCCTTACCTGACACATACAGTGACCCCCCTTACCTGACACATACAGTGACCCCCCCTTACCTAACACATACAGTGGCCCCCCTTACCTAACACATACACTGACCCCCCCTTACCTGACACATACAGTGACCCCCCCCTTACCTGACACATACACTGACCCCCCCTTACCTGACACATACAGTGACCCCCCTTACCTGACACATACAGTGGCCCCCCTTACCTGACACATACAGTGACCCCCCCTTACCTGACACATACAGTGACCCCCCTTACCTGACACATACAGTGACCCCCACTTACCTGACACATACAGTGACCCCCACTTACCTGACACATACAGTGACCCCCCCTTACCTAACACATACACTGACCCCCCTGACTACTACCTCCTGCACTACTCAAACACACACACACCCTCCCCTCATACAGCTCAATGTAGATCAGGGACAGGGAGGATCCGTCCTCCTCCTTACCTCTGCTCAGGGGTCAGGCCAGCGGCATCCATCCGCTCCACAGTGTCCCTGGGTCAGGCCAGTGCCATGCCATCCACCCGCTCTACGGAGTCCTTGGCTGGGCGGGAGGTCAGCAGCTCCTCTCAATGCTCCCATCTTGGTCGAGCCCCGCCCCTCCGCTGCACACACAGATACACAGCGCCTCATCAGAGGGACAGGCTGGAGCAAAGGAGTCCCGGAGCGGCGCTGTGTGATACCTGTCTGAGGAGATGTGACAGCGCGGGGGAGCGCGCTTAGCGCTACACATGGGGGATTGGCGGCGATACTGAATGTGGCGAGCGATCAGGAGAGGAGAGCCGATCTCACCCAGGACAAAGGCTGCGGTTGCGCCCTAGGTGGTAGTGCGCCCCTAGGCGGCTGCCTACTTCACCTAGTGGTAGCGCCGGCCCTGGGCGGCTCATATGGGGAGAGTAATAGATTGGTGCAGGCATACAGAGTTTAAACTATGGCCTAAGATTGAGCAATCACAATGTAGGGTCCCATTGCGACGGGCGGTTTGGTGTTTTAGAGATCTTGAGGTGGCTCTCAAAAAACACCCAACCTTGGGGCCTACCTTGCGGATATGCTCCCGGATATGCACGACTACTCGATTATCACCCGCATATTCCCCTCTTTACTCTATAGTGGGGAACCCTTGCTTTCCACCGGGACTACAAGATGGACCTTTTAGGAAACTGTTAGTCACAATGCTATCAGGCTTCGCATTTTGCACAATCTTCGACGTGGCCTTCACTCGCTGCCCTGACCTCAGTAAATGACCGTTTTGGTCTGGACTTCTGGAGTGGAGTTCAGTTACGACATTTTTTTAAAACATTACCACCCCCGGACAGATTTCAACGACCAATGACTACCTTAGAAAAATTATGTGAGGAGACGGGTCCATGTTCTCATACACTTTCACAAATATATGCGTTATTGGTGGCTCCCCCAGACGAGTATGACCCCCCCTTTCTAAAGAAATGGGAAACGGTATTAGAAAGGTCCTTCTCCCCTTTACAACAAAGGCAGATTATATACAACGTTCTAAAATCATCAATATGTACCCGGGCACAAGAAACTAATTTTAAACTTATGACGAGATGGTATCGTACACCCTCGCTACTTCATAAATATTTGCCCTTGATCTCGGATAAATGTTGGCGATGCCAAATAGAGAGGGGGACTTTACTTCATATTTTTTGGGCATGCCCAAAGTTGGAACACTTCTGGAAGGAGGTATATCGAATTTGGCAGAAATTTACAGATTATACCCTCCCTGAAGACCCAGCCCTTTTTTTGTTACATGTTTCTAGTGTACCGGAGAAAGTATATAATAAATCAATTTTACGCCATCTCTTTAATGCCGCTAGATCGTGTATTGCACGGCAATGGAGAGATGTGAGACCACCTACAATATCTTCATGGCTTACAAGAATTGAAGAGGTAAATAAGATGGAAGAGTTGGTATTTTTGGGACAAAATCGATATGAAATTTACTCCCAAACCTGGGCTTCTTGGAATATATTTAAATTTTCGGAAGAAGGAAAGACCCTATTTGTATCGTGATTGACTTAATACTGGTGAGGTGCTGATCCTCCACTTTTCCTACTGGTGTTCTTTTTTTTTTTTTTCCCTTTGCTCCTCTTTTTCCCTTTTTTTTTTTTTGTCGTTTTGCTTTTACTTTTGATTATGAAGGTGACTAAAGTAAAGTGGATTGTTTGTATATTTAGGATAGTACGGGGTCGAGTCCAGAGTATAGACGGCTCTATTTAAAGTCTATGTTTTGATATGGGTAGGATAAGGGTCGTTCTGTATGACAGTATATATAAGTTTATGAATTTGGACTGATGCTATATATTTGAGTTTGCATAAAATTGTGTTGTGTTAATTACTGGATGTATCAGATCAAATAGAACGACTGTCCTATGTGTAATAGATAATTAAAAAAAATTAAATATAAAAAAAATAAATAAAAAAAAATGCATTAGATATAGTACAAGAAATTCCATGTTCAGAATAATATTCATAAATATAAAGTGTATTAAATATATATTATGAGCAATTAAAACAGAATGTATTGAAAAATAAAATATACAGAACTAAATAAAATAAATTAAACAAGGTAATCTAAAAAAGGGATTTTTATAACAGTTTACCTGTAAAATCCTTTTCTTGGAGTACATCACGGGACACAGAGCGACTTAGTCATTACTAATGGGTTATATAGATACCTTCAGGTGCTGGCACTGGCAACTTCCAAAATCGGAAGTACCCTCCCCTATATAAGCCCCTCCCATCCGGGAGCACCTCAGTTTTGTAGCAAAGCAATAAGTGTCCCAAAAAGAGGGGTGGGAGCTCTGTGTCCCGTGATGTACTCCAAGAAAAGGATTTTACAGGTAAGCTGTTATAAAAATCCCTTTTTCTTTTTCGTACATCACGGGACACAGAGTGACTTAGTCATTACTAATGGGACGTCCTAAAGCAATGCCAAATGAGGGGAGGGATACACTATACATAAGCTGGGCGCCATCAGGCATGAGGATCTTTTGCGGCCTGCAACACACTGCGCCCAAAGGCGACATCCTCCTGACTTCTAACGTCTACCTGGTAGAATCTAGTAAACGTGTGTACTAAGGACCATGTTGTGGCCTTACAGACTTGAGCCAGGGAGGCTTGGTGATGCACTGCCCATGAAGTTCCAACTGCTCTTGTGGAGTGCGCCCTAACTTTGAACGGAGGCGGTCTCCTTTTCAAGCCATAGGCTTGTATTATGACCTGTCGAATCCACTTGGCTAAAGTAGATTTTTGATGCTGCCTGACCCTTTCTGGGGTCTTCCGGCAGAACAAACAAAGTATCCGTTCTACGAATCTGAGCAGTGGCTTTAAGATAAGCTTTAACTGCTCTTACTACATCCAAAGAATGCAATAACTTTTCCTCTACCGAGCTAGGTTTGGGGAAAAAGGAAGGAAGAACCACATCTTGGTTCAAATGGAACCTCGATACCACCTTAGGAAGAAAGGCTGGATGAGGACGTAATACTACTCTGTCCTTATGGACAACCAGATATGGCTCCTTACAGGACAAGGCGGCTAATTCCGATACTCTTTTAGCCGAACAAATGGCTACTAAGAAAATCAATTTCCTGGTGAGAAGAACCAAGGAAATGTGCCGCAATGGTTCAAATGGTTGTTTCTGTAGAACCGACAGAACCAGGTTTAAGTCCCATGGACATATGGGAATACTAACCGGAGGGCTAATACGCATCACTCCTTGTATGAAAGCTTTGACTAATGAATGCAAAGCCAAGGGCCTTTGAAAAAATATTGACAAGGCCGTCTGACCCTTGATAGTACTCAAGGCAAGCTTCCTATCTACAGCCCACTGTAGGAAGTCCAGAATCCTACCTATTACGTACTTACGTGGATGCCATTTCTTGGCCTCACACCACGTGATGTACGCCTTCCAGATCCTATAATAGATCTGCCTGGATACCAGCTTCCTGGCATTGATCATGGTAGATACCACAGGATTAGAGAGCCCTCTCTTTTTTAGAATGTGGGCTTCAATAGCCAGGCCGTCAAACCTAGGGCTGGTAAGGAAGGGTGGTATATCGGTCCTTGCGAAAGCAGGTCCGGACAATGTGGGAGGGTCCAAGGACTTCCCACTGACATTTTTACAATCTCCGCGTACCATGCCCTTCGGGGCCACGCTGGAGCCACCAGAATCACTGGTTTCTTTTCTACCCTGATTCTGCGGATTAATCGCGGTGGGAATGCATATATCAGCTTGAACTGATCCCAAGGGAACACTAGGGCATCCGAACCGCAAGCTAGGGGATCCCTTGTGCGAGACACAAATCTGTCCACCCTTTGCATTGAATCTGGATGCTAGCAGATCTACATCCGGTGTTCCCCACCGCTGGCATATTGCCTGGAAAACCTCGGGGTGAAGAGACCATTCCCTCGGGCATAATTGGCGACTTAAAAAGTCCGCTCTCCAATTTTCCACTCCTGGGATGAAAACCGCGGATATGGCTGGGACATATCTTTCTGCCCATTCCAGGATGCAATTCGCTTCCCTCTGGGCTGCACGACTCCTGGTGCCACCCTGGTGAGGAGTTTAGATGTCCATGCTACTAGGGCATACCGGGCTGCTCGTATCTCTAAGAGATTGATGGGCAGGGCCTTCTCTGCTTCTGACCACTTGCCCTGGAGAGACCATTGCTCCAGTACTGCCCCCCAGCCTATGAGGCTGGCATCTGTAGTGACCACCTTCCAAGAAACCGGACTGAAGGGTTTCCCTTTTTCCAGATTCTGGGGCACCAACCACCAATGGAGGCTCTTGCGAACGGAAGGGGACAGGGACATTGGTAAGTCTAAAGCCTGAACTTTTTTGTTCCAGGCTGACAGTATGGCCCTCTGCAAGTTCCTTGAATGGAATTGACCGTAGGGTACTGCTTCGAATGAAGCCACCATTTTTCCCAGCAGCCTCATACACAGGCGTATGGATGGTTTTCTTTTTTGTACCCACTAAGTGGGTCAAATCTTTCAAAGACGACACCTTCTCTGGAGGTAAGAAAATCTTTCTCTAATTTGAATCCAGTCTTAGCCCCCAAGTATTCCAGACTTTTGACTGGTTTTAGGGCTGACTTGTCTCGGTTGATAATGCAACCGTGAGATTCCAGATACTTGATTGTCTTGTGAACGACCACTTCTAGTTTTTTTCACTGAGTGGTCTATCAGCAACAAGTCGTCTAGATATGCCATTATCGTTACACCTTGTGTTCCTAGTTTGGCCAATCGTAGGGCCAGAATTTTTGTGAACACTCGTGGTGCTGTGGCCAGACCGAAAGGTAAGGCTCTGAACTGAAAATGGCGCCCTTCTACTGCAAAGCGTAGAAATTTCTGGTGGGCCGGACAGATGGGAATATGCAAATAAGCATCCCTTATGTCGATCGAGGCTAACCATTCCTGCCCTTGTAGGGCGGTGGCCACCGATCGGATCGACTCCATCCGAAAAAGTCCTGATATGTAGGAACTTGTTTAGCCCTTTTATATTTAATATGGGCCTCACGTCCCCATTTGGTTTGGGGACTGTGACAAGGTTCGAGTAAAACCCGAACCCGCTTTCTTCCAAGGGAACCTTCATGATTACCCTTGGAGCAATAGTTGTTCTAGTGCCAGAAGGAGGGATCCTCTCTTCTGGGGATCGCTTGGCACGTTTGACCTCATAAAATGGGCAGGAGGAATGTCTTTTAACTCCAGCCTGTATCCCAGACTTACTGCGGAGATCACCCATCTGTCTCTGATGGTGTCCCGCCAGGTCTCTGTGAACAACTGAAGTCTTCCCCTCACCCGATTGAGTGGGGGCAACCCTTCATGACTTGGGGGGAGGTTTTGTACCTCTCTTGACCCAGGGTTTCTTGTTACCCTGTGATTGTCCCTGATTTCTGCCCCCTGGATTTGACCGCGGAGGCCGTCAGAACTGTTTCACAGCCGATGTGCCAGGGACTGGAGAAGTAGGCCTCTTAAAAGAAGGACTTCTACCCTTGTTCTTAACCGGCAAGATTGTACTTTTACCGGCAGAAGTTTTCTGGATATATTTGTCCAGATCTTCTCCAGATAAGCGTTCTCCATGAAATGGGAAGCTAATCAGTAATTTCTTACAGGGAGCTTCAGCAGACCAGTTTTTGAGCCATAGAAGCCTACGCATATGTACTACAGACAGCGTAAAGCGGGAGGCCTGTTGGATTGTATCCTTTATGGCGTCCACCGCAACACAAGGCTCTAGGTAGGTCAGCTAGGGCAAGAGCCTGCTGATCTGGTAAGTCCCTTAAGACTTGTTTCAACCGATCTTTCACTGCTTGGCAGACTCCAATCGCTGCTACTGCAGGTTGTGTCATCATGCTTGCTGTAGAGAAAGCAGATTTTAGTAAAGACTCCAATTTTTTATCTATTGGGTCTTTGAACATTGGAACATTATCTACTGGTCATGTCAGTGATTTATTTACACAAGAGCTGGCTGCGTCCACTGTAGGGACCCTCCATTTTTTTATGAACTTATCCTCCATGGGATAGATCACTGGAAATCTCTTGGGGGGAGTAATAAGCCCTTCCAATAAAGGGTGGATTGGGAAGGAACAGACAGTCTGGGGAGCTTTCAGTGACCCCAGCGAGGAAACAGTAGTGGTTGATGGTTCCGCCAGAGGCATTTTAAATGCTGCTCGGACCATGTTAGTCAGAGACTGAACCCATAATCTTTCAGCCTGAGATGCTGAGAAAGGTTCTTCCACTGTTGATTCCTCTATAACCGAATCAACCTCATCCTGATCCCCTTCAGGTAGGTCGATCTCTGTGTGGGGCTGTTCCTCCACTAACAGGCACTCTGAAGGAGGAGACGGAGATCGGACGCGCTTTCCCTGTGACAGGGAAGCAGCGATCAATGCTGTTAATCTCTCTTCCAATCCTCCCAGAGTTGAGGATAAAACCTCCTCTGTTATATATACAGGAGCAGGTGGACTGGGGACAGCCGCAGCACCAGGCACTCCTGCGGGGTTCCTACGGCTACTGACCTCTGAATTTTCAGGGGAGATTGGTGCAGTACAAGCATGCCCAATATCCTCAGAGCCCGATGGAGACCCCTTTGGCTTCCTGGAAGACTTATTTCCGGAGCGTCTGGACGACATATCCTTTAAGCACAAAGCTGAGGTATTCCCGTCGTCATACACCAATTTTGCTGGTATTAGTCTAACACAGTTGCTGCTATATACCAGCTGGTGTCCACTAAAGTGCCTTTCTATGGGGATGCCTGCATCAACCGCCTCTGTGTGCCACCGTTTTGTTGCTAGCTCTGTTTGCATCCAGCTGACACTTGTACTGTGTCTTTTTATACATGCTGGGACGCCTGCACATGCGCAGAAGCGCCGCGGTGCGCATCGAGCGTCATCCACCCGCCCCGCCCCTTTTCTTTCATAGGAGGCGCGTGCACGCGCCCGCGCCCGTGCTCCATTGGCGCCTTTTTTGAAACCAAGCAGGGACTAGGAGCCAGGGCCCTTTTTGCCGGAGGGCCTGTGCGGTGGATGAGCGCAGCAACAGGGCAGAGGAAGTGGATTCCCACAGAGAAACTTACCAACTGCCTGGATCTTTTGACTTGAGAAAACCAAAGATCCACATGACAAGAAAAATGGACCACAGCGGCCTCTAGTGGTTTAACACAGGTACCGCGGTCCTCTTTTTTTTTTTTTCTTGACTACTATTAAAATTTTACATTTTCCAGTAGTTACAGGCATACACAGATATTAGCGGGAATACCGTTAGGTAACAGACAGACAAATTAGGCTTGGGGGTCCCCCACTAGAACCAAGTTCCTGGGGGCCCCCACTTACCTGTTCCCCGCCGCAGGACTTTGGTCCACAGAAGCCCAAACTTCACCTATCACGGCAGGCATTGTAATTAAACCTTCAGGGACCGGGTTCCCAAGGATTCCACTCCCCTGGACCTGTATAGCACCCTGCACAGACAACATCTTGGTCGTGGGTATGACCAGAGCTCTGGATCCCAGGGTCCAGCCCTCCTAAGAGAGGCATTACAGGCAAAACCTTGCTCTTCTCTTGCAAGGCCCGGGTACCGACCGTTTAGCTATGAAGCTTTTTTGGTCGGATCCGGAACAGCTTACTAAGGCCCGTAAAAGAACCTGTACGCAAGCCCAGTGAAAACACATGTTACTCTTTGGCCAACACCTTAGACACTGGCAAAAAACTGAGGCGCTCCCGGATGGGAGGGGCTTATATAGGGGAGGGTACTTCCGGTTTTGGAAGTTGCCAGTGCCAGCACCTGAAGGTATCTATATAACCCATTAGTAATGACTAAGTCGCTCTGTGTCCCGTGATGTACGAAAAAGAAAGGCCTTTTTTTTTTTTTTGTTCACAGGATAAATAACTGAACATTACTTACTAGATGTAGTTTTCACTATAATGATCATGTGTTTGCAATACCTGTTGCTGAACCTTTCCATTTTCTTTTTCTGCCAGTTAATTCTGAAAACAAAATATAGGCTTTCAAAGCCCAAGTTATACAGCCGTGGCCAAATGTTTTGAGAATGACACAAATATAAAATTTTCATAAAGTCTGCTGCTTCAGTGTTTTTAGATCTTTTTGTCAGATGTTACTATGCTATACTGAAGTATAATTACAAGCATTTCATAAGTGTCAAAGGCTTTTATTGACAATTCCATTAAGTTTAATTTAATATTTGCAGTATTGACCCTTCTTTTTCAAGACCTCTGCAATTTGCCCTGGCATGCTGTCAATCAACTTCTGGGCCACATCCTGACTGATGGCAGCCCATTCTTCCATAATCAATGCTTGAAGTTTGTCAGAATTTGTGGGGTATTTTTTGTTCAACCGCCTCGTGAGGATTGACCGCAAGTTCTCAATGGGATTAAGGTCTGGGGAGTTTCCTTGACATTTGGATGTTTTGTTCCCCAAGCCACTTAGTTATCACATTTTCCTTATGACAAGGTTCTCCATCATGCTGGAAAATGCATTTTTTTTGTCACCAAAGTGTTCTTGGATGGTTGGGAGAAGTTGCTCCCGGAGAATGTTTTTGTACCATTCTTTATTCATGGCTGTGTTCTTAGGCAAAATTGTGAGTAAGCCCACTACCTTGGCTGAGAAGCAACCCCACACATGAATGGTCTCAGGATACTTTACTGTTGGCATGACACAGGACTGATGGAAGCGCTCACCTTTTCTTCTCTGGACAAGGTTTTTCCCGGATGCCCAAAACATCAGAGAAAATTACTTTACCCCAGTCCTCCCTGTAACTTTTGCAGGATATCAGACTATCCCTGATGGTTTTAATTTTCATGGCAAAGAGGGACTTTACAATTATTTGCAATTCATCTGATCACTCTTCATAACATTCTTGAGTATATGCAAATTGCCATCATAAAAACTGAGGCAGCAGACTTTGTGAAAATTAATATTTGTGTCATTCTCAAAATTTTTGGCCAAGGCTGTACAGTACTTTTTGCCAAAAATGTTTTGGGACTTATTTTTCTAAATAGTTACAGTGCAGTCGTTTCTGGGATCCTGCCACATGTGGGCAAATAACATGGTGTCAAAATTTTCATTTTAGTCAACTAAATACGACTAAAACTAAAATGGAATTTTAGTCAAAAGACTGACTAAAACGAAATTGAATTAAAAATTAACACTGCACTACCACATAAGAATATGTAGGGGACATCTACTAATCTGTTAAAAGAAAAAAGAAAATAAGGCTTCTCTTATTTTCTTCTCAAAATGTAATATTGGTAATATATTCGGGTAATATGTGCAATGGCATTACAGCCAATAAAGTTTAAAAAATGTTGTGTTTTTTAAATTTTCAAATTGTACTTCTGCTTGTCAAAAAGCAACATATTTGTTTGTTTATAAAACTTGGTTTTATTTATAAAGACGTTATATATCACAACGGCTAAATATGTGTCTGTAGTGCATGTTCAAACCTCAATACCATAAATTATAACATGATATTAGATTTTTACTCCAGGAGTATATAATGAGTTTGGCAATTCTAAAGAAATGCTTAAATAATGCATTCAAATTTAACTAAACCCATTAGATTTTAGTTGACTAAAATGTACTGGAGATTTTAGTCGAATAAAATACAACAAAAATAATTCAGATGACTAAAATAGGAAAAAACAAAAATGGCATTTTAGTACAAAGACTATAACTAAAACTGAATCGAAATTTGATGTAAAAAAACACTGGTGTAAACATAGCAAACTATAAACAGAATTTGAGGTATAATATTCCATATACAGAGTCTAGGCATCAATGTCCACAGGTCCAGAAATCCCAGATGGCATTCCTCCTGCTGGTAGAGGGGATTTCTGGGAGTCCCCACAGCCACCCACATAGCCTGATCCTCCCGCAGCACTCTGCATTCTCATGGTGCTTCACTCCCAGGGAGAACTTCAAAAAGAAAGACCTTGCAAGCACCACAACAAGCCCAAGGTGTCAAGTCCCCAGTTAGCTCCCTACACTCCACACATACCGAAACCAGGGTCGCAGTTGTACTGGTTCGACAAACTGCAAAGTCTCTCCTTGCTGTTACCCATATACCAGTATCTAGCGAAACCTCCCTGTACAGCCGAGGCATGTAGCGAGGCTTTGCTACAGCATAGAGACTTCACAAACGTGACGTAGTCTGACAAAAAGGCACACTTCTCTGAGCTTGACACTCCTGTTTATGACTCCCATCCTCTTCTAGATCCCAACATGTGGCATAGGGGATGTGTCGTATCCTGCCGACTACGTCAGAATTGTAAAGGGGGCTTGCGATTAGCAGGGTGTTGGAGCTCACTACATTCCCTGCCATAGGCCTACATATTCATAAATAAAAGAAATGTCTTATTGGAAGCAGGCTCATGTACTGGGGCTCGAGGACTGGTCCAAGAAGGTACGGGAAATTAAGGAAGCTGAAGAATGGGTGGCGAATGGTAGTGGCACGAGTAAGCGCTTTCAAACCATCTGGGCTGCATGGTTGCAACATACTTCAGGTGGGGAGTTTGTTCCATCTAGTCTAGACATCGCCCTGTTGGAACTTGCAGAGCCCTCTCTTCGGGGACATAGGGTTTACGTAGCGCAGGCCCCGGAGACGGAGACTGACTATGCGGGAGCCCGGCTATTGAGCTGAGCACTAACAGCCTTCCCTTGGTTGGTTGAGTCGTGCGACGCTAGGGGTGCATGCCTGATGGAGGTAGTCCTATTTCCCTCTACTTCTTTCTACTATTCCCTTTTTCTGTCTTTCTTACACTGCTGTTTCCCGTTTATGTTTGTCTGTCTTGTCTGTGTTTTTATTTTATTTTCTTACTCAAATGCGTGGATCCTCACTTATTTGTTCAGCTTAGGTTGTTTACTGGCTGCAGGGGTCGGCCCCTTGCCTGGGCCTGCTCTTATTATGCAGTTGGAGTCTCTTCTCCTTCTGTTTGGGGGAAGAGATTCCTAGATGAGCAGGGTCCCCCCACCTCTTTGTGCCCAAGGGCCGGATTTTGGCCCAGGGAGGGTTTGATGGAGGCTATTTTGGCCCCCTCTTCCCATACGAGGCACGGGGATGTGAGGGCCCCTTGATTAGCTTGGTCCATGACCCCGGTAATTGTTAGCGGACATGTAAGCAAGTTGGGGGGGAGAGGTTCCCCTCGATGGAATTATTACATTGTCTAGAAAATGGTACCTTGTTCTTTTGTTGCTGAGTTTTATACCTTTTGCACCGTACTGGATTAAATGCTCGATGTGGACCATGTATGCCATAAGTTGCACTTTTGTTTGTGTGTACATATTTTTCTCAATAAATACAGATTATACAAAAAATAAAAGGAATGTCCACACATAAAATGCATTTTCTGCACTATACACTGTAGCTTTTCAAGTTTTTTGTGACATCTGACATCACATTTAACATACTAGCAGAATTCTTTGGCGTGGAATACCTTACACAGGAGTAGACATAGTTGTCACTTAGGCGCAGAACACCAGCACACAATTTCTTCTCTTAACACCTCCTTTGCTTGGGAGCACCACAGAGTTTGGACCACTTGCCTCATGTATATGAAATCCACAGCATTCAGCTTCCATCATCAAGTAAAATCAATGTGCCTTGATCAGTATACCAGTCTCTTTCAATGACCCTTCCATAGCTCTGCCCAGATGGACACACTCCCAGATGAGACACTCATTCCCTGTCTTCACCACTAATCACATGAGAGGACTCTGGCATGGCCTAAAAGGCCTTTGCACCTTGATGCAGGACCTGTAGCAGAAGATTAGGGGAAACAGGGAGACCTGCATTTCCCACCCTTTATTTTCCCCTACCAGCTTCTGAATCACTACAGTGTTCTGTAGTAACACAGGGGCTTTCAGAACCACAGAATGTTTTACTGGGACAGGTCAGTATGAAGCATCTTTATTTACAGGGGCTTTATTTTCAGTAACAGATGAAGCATGTCTAGATTTTAGAACTTAGAACTTTCCCAATTGATCAATGGAGAATCTTTTCTCCGTCTTCTTCCACTCTTCCTCAATCACACTCCTGATCTTGCCCATGAGAGGGAAAAAGGAAATTTGGCGTTTAAGAAAGGGGAAGTACGACTTAGACTTCTGATCACTTGTTTTACCGCCTGCACATAAGGCTGGACCATGGCAAAAGTAAAACCACAGGCATCTAGGTCATCAGAGAAGTCCCCTGAGATGGCATTCTCTTCCTGACGTTTAGAGGAAGAAGCAGGCGTCAGGCGAGAGGTTTCACTTGAGGATGGCCCAGGAATGGATGCCTCAGCCGTTTTCTCCTGAGTAGGAGATGCCGGTTGTTGCGGCGGCATTGTGGCTACCAATTCCGTGAGGGAATTCTTTACTGTTTTCTTAAGTAGGTCCGCCACTTGCAGGCTTTCGGACTTTCTGTCCACTGGGCAATTTCGACAGATCAGTTTGTCTGTAAGTGGGGTGGTTCCACAGGCCTGACATTTCGGAGATCTAGGCTTCGGAAAGTGTGAGTGACAGCGTTTTTTTGGCCGATGATTTCCTGCCACTCTTATGATCCCCATACCTGGACAACCTGCCTCTACTGGGACTAGAGTCATCATAGTTCTCATGTCGCCTTGAGGTCTTCTTAGACGTCTTCTGGCGTACAGGGCTGAAATACATACAAAAAAAAAAAATGCACCGAGGCTGGTGAGCTTACAGATCTTAAAAAAAAAAAAGTGCACCGAGGCTGGTACTCTTTTTTTTTTTAAGATCTGTAAGCTTACCTGCACGTAGGTCCTTACCTCAGGTGTAGAGTAGAATCTTGTACGGGCGGTGAATGGCTCATACTGGGTGGCTTAGCAGAAGTAGCAGCTAAGAAAAGAATAGAGAAGAATCCACTGGCCAGATCCTAATTTGGCTAAGGAGAATTTCCCTCTAAATAAATGTTGTGCGCTTTTTTTTTTTTTTTAAGGTCCCGGAAATACGAATATATATATATATTTTATATGTGTATTTATTTTTTATTATTATTATATATATATATATATATTTTTTATATTACCTATTTTTTTCTCTTTTAAAAAAAACAAACAAAAAAACCCTTAACTACAAATATATACTTAAAGCGGAGCTCCCCTGAAAAAAAAATATTAAAAGCCAGCAGCTACAAATACTGCAGCTGCTGACTTTTAATATATGGACACTTACCTGTCCTGGAGTCCAGCGATGTCGGCAACAGAAGACGAGCAATCGCTCGTCTATCTGCTGCCCCCACCGCCATCCTCGGTGAGGGAACCAGGAAGTGAAGCCTTGCTGCTTCACTGCCCAGGTCCCTACGGCGCATGCGCGAGTCGCACTGCGCCGTTCTCACTGGTCCCTGTTGTGTTCTGGGAGCCGAGTGTCTCCCAGAACAAAACGGATATTCTGCGGGAAGTGACGTACTACCCGCAGAATACCCGTAGAGAGGACTCCCGGAAGTAGGTGCAAGTACCTGTCTTAGACAGGTATCTGCACCCCCATCCCCCCTGAAAGTTGGCAAATATGACACCGGAGGGGGGGAGGGTTCCGATGAGCGGAAGTTCCACTTTAGGGTGGAGCTCTGCTTTAAGAATAATAAAAAAAAACATAAATAAACATATAGTTCACATTTCCCTCTTATTTTAAAAACATTTTTTTACTTACCTGAAGAGAAATGAGTGTTTCCCTGGAGCTCTCCGAACGTGTAGTTCTTCCTGCAGTCTTTAGGCGTCTCACTGAGGCCACTAGAGAGATCAAATAGGGAAACAGGAGAGGCGGGGAACGCCTATGTCCTGTGTCTGACATTTTGTGGGCAAAAGGCGTCGCTCTGTCCTGATCCAAAATGGCCACCGCAGCCTCCGGTTCCACAGCGCATGCGCCGACCGACGGGACGAGATCCCGGAAGACCCGCATCACAGGCACACGCGCAGAGCGCGGCGGAAGACGCCGTAAGTAAATAGAATGCCGGCGCTGAGCGCACGCGGCTCCTAAGGAGCTGGAAAGGTGACAGGGGGCTAGAAAAGTAAAAAGGGAATAAGAATCATAGAAGACAAGAGTAATGAAATTTGGAAAGAAAAAAAACCTAGAGAAAAGAGAAATACAGAAATAGCTGCTACCTCTGTTGCCAGAACTCAGCTAATGCCTAAAAACAATCGTGCAGATAAAGCTCTTAAGTTAAAAAGTTAAGAGACAAACTGCTTGTCCCAAAAGATCCTACAGAAGGGACTCCCAACCTTATAAGCGCGTTTAGCTGCCCAAGAGAAGGGACCGCGTCCGGGAGAGGCTTGAACCCAGACGGAAGCTGTGGAATGCAGAAGGTAAGGACGTTCGACCAAAATTCACTGCCATGGGGTATGAGGAAAAAAAGGAGAATGCTGGGGCTGCTCTAACCATTTCTTTTATAATATTCACTAGTCCTAAGGGAGGAGCCAAGGCGGAGCTTGTCACAGGTATGCTGCCATGGAGGCACCAGGAAAGTGGGTTTACAAACCAATATGGCCACAAGACGGCGCCAAAGAAATCAGTTTTATATATATTGCAAGGCTATACACCTCACTTTCTTCAGCTGCAGAAACAAAGAAGTTTGAATAAAACATAGATGCCAATATTTTAAAACAACTACTAGTGGCATTTTGCTGCAGAGCCAGAGTTGCTTAGATTGTCAGGGTTGCCAACCGTCCGTAAATTTACAATTTGTAAAAATCTATATTTTTTTACAATTGTCTGTAAATATCAGGGGTTGATAATTTGTCATGCTGCGTTGACTTTTTAAGTGTAAACCAGGCAAAATGCTTGTTATGGCTATTGTCAGATTTTCTATAGAGTTCTGTCATTTTCAGGTTGTCAGTAAAAAAATGTGCTCCACCAATACATTTTCCATATTTTGTCAGTAAAAAATGCTGAGGGAGTTTTTTTTATAGTAATAATGAAAACTACTCAGGGTTGTCTGTCCTCCTTTTTCTACAGAACAGTTTCTTACTTCAGTGTTTTGCAACACTTTTGAGCAAACTGTATACCCTCAAAGCAAGCAGATTTTGTGCAATCGCAAACTATTCGTTGGAAACTGGCTTTTATTGGCTTTCTAGTGTATAACATAACAAAGATTGTATGGGAGAAAAAGAAACCCTGGACTGCCGCACTCTGTATAGACAGTTATTTATTCCAAAATTTCAAGTAAAAAATCCAAATTCAAAATAAATCCATAAATCCAAAACAACAAATGCAGATAGTGACATATGTAGCGCACAGACCCCTTTCTTTACCTGCATTAACTTTGGCTCCTCGCAGGAAGAGAGAGGCACACCACACCACAAGCCTGTACCCCCCTTTGTGAAGAGGTTGAGCGGTGTTGTAGATGGGTCTTCCACAGTCAGACAACCAGAGAATGTCTCTCACCTATATTTTGAATAAAGTCCTCGTATCCCAACAGTAACTTGAATGTCCACACCAGCTGCACTCCAACGTAGAGATTTATTTATTGTAGAACACAGTCTTTAACAGAAAAGGTTGGAGGGAGAACAGGACAGCTTAAGATGTGGATAAAGGCCCGGCACAAACGTAACACAATTCACTGCTCCGATTCTCAAGCAGACTCAGCCCATTCGGATAGTCTCCCTAGCTTGGGACTAGCAGCCGAAATGATGCTCGAACTTTACACCTGGTCTCTGCCACAGACCCGGTGAACTCGGTCTCTGCCACAGACCTGATGAACTAGGTCTCTGCCACAGACCTGATGAACTTGGTCTCTGTTCAAGGAGAAGACATCCCTCCAGAGAGTTACTGGGACCCTTCCTTCACTGTGACTTCTGCACCAGTCCTTCGGGAACGGTTCCTCCCCCGGCCTCCTCATCTAGGATACGGGTCCCCTCGCAAGGCGGCACCCTGAGATTCCTCGATCCCTGGTGGGCTCCAGCCGAAGGTGCTGGGCCCAGACCTTTGTTGCAGTCCCAGGGCTAAAGGTGCCTGGGACCGACAGGAACCACACACTCCCCTGGGGTAGGACCCCCGACAACGAACCGCAGACCCGCCCCTGGGCTAAAGGTGCCTAGGGCGGACAGGAACGAGAACCCCGAACAGGCAGCATCTGCCCCTTTTATATCCTCTCCCAGCATGCCCAGCAGGTACACCACACCCACTGTATGGTTGCCGAGAGGGGACACACAAGGCACAGCACTGTATCAGCGGTTCAACCCTGGCCCACCATGGCAGCGCCACCTGCAGGCCACAGGGAACTGTACACCAATACTCTACCTATGGACAAAAATGGTTGCCAGAACTCTAACAATTAGGGTGTTTGGGCACAACTACCACCCAAACACTTCCCCTAAATTTAGCACCCCGGTAGGAGTGGTTGATATACAAAAAACAGAAAAGAAAATCAAGCTGGTGATACAAACATTAAAGAGCCACTTACTGTAGCTTCTAGGATAAAATGGGGGTCAATTATGTTAGGCCTTGGCACAAAGTGACCTTTGGTACAAAAAGGCATCAACTCTAGTCCCCAACCTGGCAGTAATATATATTGCAAACAAAAGTTTTTAATACAATGAGCAAAGGCAACAGGATGGTCAGCAATTTAGTTAACCCTTAACAATAAAAACAGAGTAAAAGAAGAAAAAAAGGAAAGAGGAGGGGAACGAGAGGTAGCAGATAAAAAAAGAAATATAGAAAAATTAGAGTTACGTACCGGTAACATCTTTTTCCAGGAGTCTTTCAGGACAGCCACCTCTGAGAGACCTCGGCTCCTCCCTTCACAGGAAACACCACCTTGACTTTCAAGATTTAAGCCCCTCCTGCCCCACTGGGCCCTCAGTCTTCTAAGAGAACCTCCGGCCAGCTGGGGAGACACAAGAACATGTCATACACATAAATTTTAATCCTCCTGACTGTTCCCCTGTCAGGGACTCCATTGGCATGTTGTGGAATTGAACCAACAACCCTAGTACCACTAGACGGAATTGCTACCCACTTAGCCAGTGGGCAGCCACCTTATTGCAAACACATTTTTCGGGTGGGTATCAGGGCTGTCCTGAAAGACTCCTGGAAACAGATGTTACCGGTACGTAACTCTAATTTTCCCTAATCGTCTTTCAGGACAGCCAACTCTGAGAGGATAAACGAGCACCTAATCTTAGGGTGGGACAACCGCTTGTAGGACCCCTTTTTCCCTAAAGGTTCTATCCTTAGCGATCTACAGGTCCAACCTGTCAAGTTTGGAAAGGGTGCTACGCCCTTTTAACATCCAACTTCAGTTCACCCACAGGATTTGATCAAAAATTTGGCAAAAGAATTGCTTGGCCTCTGAAATTTCAAGGCCACCCTCTTAAAAAAGGAAAACCACCTGGTACAGAAATATTTGTAGAAAAAAGCCCCCCCCCCCCAATTGGATAGGCCCTCTGCGTACCAGCTGTTGAAAATGACTTTGGCAGATGGAGCGGATTTATCTTTTACTGCTACATAGCAGGGCCACCACTACATCCAAGAAGCTCTTGCCTTTAGCAATTCTTCTTCAGAAGCTATGCAGGGAGAAAACCACTGCTCCACCTGGAGACAGCAGAATGAACCCTGAGGTGAAGGTCCCCCCAGGTTGGCAGTATCCAGGAAAGTTCCACGCCAAATCGTACCGGCTTGGGAACTACAGCCTCCTGGGCCAATGCGGCATGTTCGGGGTGCAAACCCAGAAACTCAGCGGTGTTAGGCAGAAATGCCAACCCATTAGCCCCTGTTCTGCCACTTTATCACTCTGGTCATGGAGTAAAAACAGCTTCTACTCCTGGATTCCCAGGGAGGCACGGATGGCTCCCAAGAGAGATCCTCCACCAGTGAAGGCTCGTAGCGAGGGGGTTTTTAAGGACTCACCATCCAACCACTTTAGCTCTGGTTCTACCTGGGAGCCTGAACAAGCACTAACTGACTCCTCTACCTCCCTTTGAAAAGAAGAATTTCCTCACTGGGTCCTGCCCTCCTTATCTGAGTGCTGCTAGTCCGAAGTACCAGCTCCTAAGCCACTGTCGATACAATGTTAGGATTTTTAAGGGAGGGTCTTAAGGGATTTCTCTTAGTAGCCAGACCACCTGGTTCCCAGAACCTGCAGGACAGAGAACCATGGTCCTTTAGGCCAGTGTGATACAATGAGAAAGACCAAAGAGTTCTATGCCCACCAGTAAGACTGGGTGGGCGAGATGGCATAGCACATGGAGAAAATGCCCGCTCTGAGCGACGGCACCTACCCAAGAGCGCTAACACTTTACTGGTTCAGGCCCAAAGATGGTTTTTATGGGAGGAAACCAGAGTTCCCAGAGGAAACTAGAGATTTCAGGGTTAGCCACCCTATAGATGGTTTCTATTGAAGTGCCTGTATCTGCAAGAAGAGAACTCCACTGAGTCTAGTCAAAACTTCCATCACCAGATTGGATCAGGAAAACTGCGGAGATGCCATGGGTCACATACATGCCCTTGGCAATGCACTCTCTAGACCTAACTGGGGACTGAACACAGGGTCACATGCATGCCCAATTGCAATGCACTTTAGACCTACTTAGGATTGAACCCAAGGTCACCTGTCTGCAAGTGTGGAGATGCCACCTAGAATCACATGCACATGTTACATGTCACAAGGATCTACCGGTGAATGAACCAAGGCAGGCTCTCTACCACTAAGCTACACCCTCTCCTTGCATTTAGGGTGCTGTGGCCATAGCCCAGCCTCCCAGGACAGAGAACAGGTCCCCCTGTGGGAGAGATATCACAGTCTTGGATATGCTGTTCGCCACCCATCACCTGGGGGGCTGCCCGTACCTCAATGTGTATCTGCAAATGCGTCAGACAATATTCTGAGATGCGAAACACTTTTAGAAGAGAGACTATTCCCTTGAGCATGGAATCCAACAATACCCCTTTGTCTCACGAGACTAGGCCGGTAAGTCTGGATCTGTGGAAAAAAACTGCGACTGGAGAGAGCAGAGGGTACTGGATCAAAGCCCTCTGAGAAGCTGGACCCTAGACTTCCCCGGCTTCCCTTGTCCTGCTGCAACCACCAACTTCAGAGAATTTTGTAATGAGGAGGTCTACTAGATTCACTATCCAGGCCTTCTCCCACTTCTTAACAAGTGTTCTAGAAATCTGTGCCTCTTACCAGGGTCTGGTTACCTGACAGACCTTAACCTCCATGATGCCATACAGGGGGCCACCCCCTGATATCGGGCCCTGGTCACCAGAAATCCCCTGTATAGTTTCCTATATAAAGGTGCCTACAGGTGATGTGGCCATCAGGCACCCTCCGACCGGCAACCCTGTAACATCAATACCCTAGAGAAACATGCAGGGTGCTAGTTTGGTTAGGATTTAAACCGATGACCTTAGTATTTTAAGGCATAGTTTAAGTGCAACACCTAATGCAATTACTAGAATGTTGGGGATCTTAACTAACCACCCCAGTGTTGCCAAGTAGAAGTGTCAGCCACCCAGGGCTTCGCTCCTGGCACGACATACCCGAGTCACCAGGAGACCGTTCAGGGAACTGACTCTCAGCCTCGTCAAATCAGTGACCCAGAGCTGAAGTGTTAACCGCTGAACCACTTCATAAAGTGACCTGTAAAGGTCAGAATGAGCTGACATGGAGACAAGATCCTGTGTCTCCAGGCAGACTCCCCTGGCTGCACTGATTGTGAGCCATGACCTGCCTTTCAGCGGCCACACAGTGTGATTTCAGCCATACCCACTCCATACACCTTGTGCAGTAGGGAGAAGAAAAGATTCCCCTTCACCCAGTCCCTACTGGTTACAAGGGGGAAAAGAACACTTCAAGGATGTGCATGGAAAGTACAAACTTCAGGCTTACCTGTAAGGTACTGGCGCTGGGGTCTGCTTCCGCTGCCTGTGCAGGTGTCGCAGAAGAGTTCATCCCACCCCCTTTGGTGGTCCTCAGTCACTGCTGGGTCTTCCCCTTAAACCCAGACCAGCAGGCATGCCAAGCCAAAGTTCTCACCTCTAGGCCACAGAGCTGCCACCTGTCCATCAGAGGGTGCAGGAGCTGTGCAGTACCCAGGATACGAACGGCTTTCCCTCATTGGGAATTGAACTCATGTCCCCGCATACCAATCAGAGCTTTTAGCCTCTGAACTACCATCCCTGCTCTCTGTTTGCGCCGTATAGAGACTAACCAGCGTCTCCGGCGCTTGCTGATGATATCATATGCCCTGGAAGTGACCCCGCTGGATGCTTCCTGTGAGCCAGCTTGGAGCGCAATAGCTCCGCCCCCTCACGCGCTGCGGCTTCCTTCTTTCCCCTAAACATAACAGCCTTGCTGTCAGAAGGGGAAAAGGACGCCGCCATGTCGCCTATGCGATTGCGCTAAATGGGGTAACCACAAATGGAAACCTCCGATCACCCTTCCCCCCCCCTGGAGGGGGTGACCGGAAGAAAGGGATACGGCACCCTACTACCGCTGTGAAATACAGTATGGGGCTGTGGGACTTACCACCCGCCCCCTGTTTTCTATGAGGCAGTCCAAACCCTGGGACTTTCCCTTCTTCACCAGCCAGACCCGTAGGGACCCCCTTTAGGAGAGCACATAGAACCAGCAGTCCCTGGGTCCCAAGTATCTCCTCCCCTCCGACCACCAAGAGGGACCCCACCTGTGGAGCTACAGGTGACAGACAGGTAAGGGTTGCAACCCACTGGTCCTCCTTACCTTATGGTGGCTGATGTCGGCCACGCCAGGAGTCGTCAGGATTGCACCTGCCTCTGACATGCTTCCGGCGAGAAACAAGGATGGTCTTGCCTCTGGAGCCTCCAGCCACCTGTGCGACTTTTCCCAGCTCCCCATCAGCCATAGCCCGGCCCGCTTTCAGCATCCGCGGCAGGAACCGAGAGCCGCGGATCAAGGAGAGGTGCACACCCCCCGCCGGAAGTGACGTCACCCGCCACACGGCTCCGCTGTAAGCTCCAATGCGACTCGCAAACAATAAAAATGCGAGGGGGGAAAAAGCGCCTCCTCCTGAGTCTCCACTGAGAACCTGAAAGCGGGCCCCCGAAGCATCCCATGACACACTAGCAGAGAGCTGGGGGGGCAACAAAAAAATAATGTGGCTGCCAGATAACCTCTCTCCAAGGCATCATATCGCCACTAGTCCCCAGAGACCTCTGTCTCCTTCCTGGACATACAGGCTTCAGCCTCCCTGGCTGTCTTTAGCCTCGGCTCCTCGCAGTGTCCCCTTCCCGGAGGAAACACCGAAACTGAGGGCCCAGTGGGGCAGGAGGGGCTTAAATCTTGGAAGTCAAGGCGGTGTTTCCTGTGAAGGGAGGAGCCGAGGTCTCTCAGAGGTGGCTGTCCTGAAAGACGATTAGGGAAAATAGGTTTAGCACCCTGTTACTTTTGAATAGGCGCTATGTATAAATTTAGGGGTATCTGAGCTGTAAATGGCTCAGAGTGATTATGTAAAGTTAATTTGCTTCTGTTCCAGTTTAGCTGTGTTGTGCACATTTCTCGCTGGCCAGTAGGTGTCGCTGTCACTACAGGCTAGTGTGAGAAATACATTGACTGTTCTTTCCCAGAAACAGCCCAGTGGGAGTGTTCTTACCGCTGTGCATTCTGGGAGAGGATATTTAAGGAACAGACACCATGTTTTTTTTCTCTTTTTCTAACCTGGGTCTCTCTTCAACCCAGGGGCCTGTTGGCTCTTGGACCTCATGGCCCTCCAGGCCTGAGGCTATTGTCAGGAAAGGTTCCACTCGCTGGTAATACCATCTGATATTTGGCGTGCAGTACTGATGTCCACCAGCAGGTGTCTCCTGGCAGTTTGGAACTGTCAGGAGAGCCTTTCCCTGCTGGTGTTATGTGATCCTTAGGCCGCAGTACTGGCATCCACCAGCGGGTGGATCCTGGCAGGATGGAGCAGGTATCTCCTCCTGCAATTAGGAATCACCTGAGCCTGTTAGCAGGTATAAATACCCGGCAGGTGCATACACACACCGCCCTGGTATTGTCCTTGTGCCCTAACCTGATACCTGATCCTGTTGTTCTGCTCCTTATCCCTGGATCCTTGCTCTGCTCCCTGCTTGTCCCTGTCTGTCCACTCCTGGCCCCCCATCTGCTGATCTCCCGTTAATGATCCTGGCCTGGCTTGACTACGATTCTGGTTCCCCCTTACTACTTATGCTGGTTGGTTATCGTCACTGTCTGATTGTTTGGTTGTTCACTTTGTACTGGTGGTGTGTTCACATTTATATTTACTTAATAAACTATTTTACTTCACCTATTTCTGTTTGCGGTTTCCTCTGTTGCAGTCCACACAGTTCTGATCATATCTGATTCCTGACAGAATACCAGGGCCTCCCTGATCAGAAGTGGCTGCACAGGGGAACCATTTGATCATTTGCAAACATGAATGCTGATATAATTGTTTATTTATCTCAGCTGGCATCTGAAAGCAATGATCATTGTCGCCAGGCTTTGAAAGAGTGGTCTAGTGACCTGTTGTTTACAGCCATCCGATCGGCTCACTCCCTGGTCGATCAGGGTTATATGCCGTTTGGGAAGGTGCAACCTTTAATTAAAATTTGTACTGAGCTGGCCCTGCAGTGTATTCCAGAGGGCCATGATGATTTCACTCCTCCTTTTAATATGAATCAGGTCGTTTCCTTAGTTTGGCTGTTTGAAGACAATCCTGCCGATTTTTGTGAGCACTACTCAGCCTGCTCCCCACAGGTGATTGCTGAGTGCATTGAGTCTGCTCAGTCTTGGGTTAGACAGGGAGATTTAAAGTTACAATTTGTACAGCCTATACTCTCAGCATGGTCTGGCATGGTGCAATCAGCCCCGGCCAGACAAACCGCCTCTTCCATCAGACACCAGCCGACCCAAAAGCATGTTTCTCTATCACCCATGGCAACCCCAGTCGCAGTTCAGTACACACTGCTTCCCACCAGATACCAACATCCAGTCTCTTCTCCCTGTACCTAGCCTGCATTTAACTCACCTGTCTCTTCTCTGCTACCTACAGCTTCCCCACAAGATTTCCTCTGGCCACTGTTCCCTCTTCCTTGTCATATCCCAGCCCTTCTCTTCAGAATGTCTCACCTCCTACCTACAGTCCTGCAGTCACCTACAGATCTCCAGCAGTTAAGCCAAAGAAGAAACGGAAGTTCTTTAGAACCCACACAATCCTGCCAGTAACCCAACCTGCCTTCACACCAACCAATCTGCTCCAGCCTGCTTGCATGCCAGCTGAACCTGACAACCCACCTGACTCTACCAAACCTCTGCCTGCTATCCAGCCAGTGTCTCCGCCTGAAGTTCCTGTACCAGCCTGCCAGCCTGAAGTTCCTGTGCCAGCCTGAAGTTCCTGTGCCAGCCTGCCAGCCCGATGTTCCAGTGCCTGCCTTCCAACCAGAAGTCCTGATGCCGGTGTCCCAGTCTGAAGTTCCGGTGTCCCAGTCTGAAGTTCCGGTGTCCTTGCCTAAAGATCCGGTGCCCGTTTCCTGGCTTGAGGATGTGGTGCCCGTTTCCCGGCTTGAGGATGTGGTGCCCGTTTCCCGGCTTGAGGATGTGGTGCCCGTTTCCCGGCCTGAGGATGTGGTGCCCGTTTCCCGGCCTGAGGATGTGGTGCCCGTTTCCCGGCCTGAGGATGTGGTGCCCGTTTCCCGGCCTGAGGATGTGGTGCCCTTTTCCCAGCTTGAGGTTGTGGTGCCCGTTTCCCGGCTTGAGGTTGTGGTGCCCGTGTCCCGGCCTGAGGATGTGGTGCCCGTTTCCCGGCCTGAGGAGCCCGCGGCCCAGTCTGATGTGTCCCTGTCTGCTGCCCAGCTCGATGACCCGGAGCCTGCTGCCCAGCTCGATGTCCCGTAGCCTGCTGCCCAGCCTAATGTGTTCCTGTCCGCTGCCCAGCCTGAGATGTTCTTATCTGCTACCCAACCTGATGTGCCACTGTCTGCTGCTCAGCTTGATGTGCCCGCTGCCCAGCTTGATGTGCCTGTTCCTGCTGCCCAGTTTGATGTGTCTGCTGCCCAGCTCGATGTACCCATACTTGCTGCCCAGCTTGACTTACCTGCTACCCAGCCTGACGTACTTTTTACCCTGCCTGATGTGTCTGTACCCGCTGCTCAGCTCGAGCTGCACCTTGCCTGGCTTGGAGCCATGGACCTTCCTCATGTGACTTTGTCTGCTGCTCGGCTTGATATCATGGACTTGCCCCAGCAAAGGCTAGTTGGAGTGTCCGGAGGTCGCTCCTTTGAGGGGGGGTACTGTCAGGAAAGGTTCCACTCGCTGGTAATACCATCTGATATTTGGCGTGCAGTACTGACGTCCACCAGCAGGTGTCTCCTGACAGTTTGGAACTGTCAGGAGAGCCTTTCCGTGCTGGTGTTATGTGATCCTTGGGCCGCAGTACTGGCGTCCACCAGCGGGTGGATCCTGGCAGGATGGAGCAGGTATCTCCTCCTGCAATTAGGAATCACCTGAGCCTGTTATCAGGTATAAATACCCGGCAGGTGCATACACACACCGCCCTGGTATTGTCCTCGTGCCCTAACCTGATACCTGATACCTGATCCTGTTGTTCTGCTCCTTATCCCTGGATCCTTGCTCTTCTCCCTGCTTGTCCCTGTCTGTCCACTCCTGGCTCCCCATCTGTTGATCTCTCGGTAATGATCCTGGCCTGGCTTGACTACGATTCTGGTTCCCCCTTACTACTTATGCTGGTTGGTTATAGTGACTGTCTTATTATTTGGTTGTTCACTTTGTACTGGTGGTGTGTTCACATTTATATTTACTTAATAAACTATTTTACTTCACCTATTTCTGTTTGCGGTTTCCTCTGTTGCAGTCCACACAGTTCTGATCATATCTGATTCCTGACAGCTATGCTGCTGTGTTTGCTGCAAGTAGGCCCAGAAGCCTGTCTGGGGCCTATTTAACTGAAGGTGGTCCTGAGCTGTCTGTCCTGTGGGAAGAAGCCACTCAAACGGAGAAGATTCCAGGGGAGGACCTTTGCTGGAGAGAACCGAGCTGAAGGCTGGTTTCTCAGGAAGGGCCTGGTGACTCGTTTGGAGGATGCACCCAAGTTAACCTACCTCACAGTACTGCCGGATGGCTTAAAGGTTCTGGTACTGTGCAGCCGACCTAAACTGACTGACTGCACATCTCCGGGCGCCCTCAGCCCGGAGGCAGTGTTCCGGTTCCACCTCAGGCACCTTTAGCCTGGGGTGAGGTACTACCTCACCATTTCTGACTGCCTGGGTATGGAGGCCCAGAAGCTGCAGCAACGGCTCGGGGCCCAGCAATCTTCGGCTGGGGTCCACTAGGGATCGAGGAGTCCAGGGTGCCGCCTTGCGAGGGGACCCGCGCTCTAAGAGAAGGGAGGATCTGTTCCGAGGGACCGATGCTATGGTCACAGTGAAGGAAGGGTCTGTTGACTCCCTGGGGGGACGTCTTCTCCCTGAAAGGGGCCATGTTCTAGGAAGAAACAATAGTTCACCAGGTCAGTGGCAGTGACCTTGTTCACCAGGTCAGTGGCAGTGACCTTATTCACAGGGTCTGTGGCAGAGACCAACCTCATGGTCTGTGGCAGAGACCGTGTGCCAAAACTGTTTGAGAAACCTGAACAGTCAGAAGAGTTTGAGCTACGTTTGTGCCTGGACCTCCTCCACACCTTGAGCTGTGGGACTTTGATGTGTGTCCACACGAAGTCATTGTACCAACCTTCCCTGCAGACTTCTACTTCGTAAAGCAGCTCCTTAGATAAGTATGGGTACACCCATACTCGTTGGTGACCTTTAGACAGAACAAACGCTGTAGCCTAGACAAGGGAGGCATAGTAGAGTGGTCTCCCTCGCCCGGCAGAACGATAATCCGGATGGTGAGGTGCCTTGACCACCTCTGATTTGGGCATAGGCGCCTGCAGCGACAGTCTCTTGTCCCCGGTGGTGCAGCGCTAACAACAAGTCCTATGAATAAAACAATAAATTAATGATCCCAGTGATCTTCAGTGATGGTAAAACAGATTCTAAGCATGCAGATGAGTGATAACACGCAGTGAGAGACCTCCACCGAAAGTACGATTGGCCGCTCACCTCCCAGATTGGACCCTTTGATTATGAAGGGTCACAACAACTATCCCTTACGGGTACAAATTCCAGGACATACGGTTGCTGACACCAGCTAGTAGATGGATAAGCTCAAACAGGTACACCGGTGGGCTCCAACATGGCATCAAACATGCAATAAAAAACAGACCATAGCGTGTCTCCGCGGAATACAATGATTTATTAAATCAATAAAATGCACACTTACATGGTCAAGGCACTAAACTCCAGTGCCAGGATATAACCGCGTGATAAAACACAAAAACAATCAATGGATGGTGATGGCTGCGGGTGGCTTCACGTCCTTCCCATCCGAACGTTACGTCCCTATGGGCAGGACTTCATCAGCGGATATGGGAGGAGGACGGACTGCACCCACTAATATACAGGGAACTTAATTGGTGACCATGGAAACTGGACGCGACATCACGTGATGCCGCGTCAGCACGACAAAAACGAAGGTGTTCCCAACGTTGTTTACATTACCTAGGCAACTGGACGCAACATCCCGTCATATCGCGCCAGTGCACGAAAAGCCGTAAAACATCCCAGGAAAGGTTGAGTAACCTAGGTAACTGGACGCAGACATCACATGATGCCGCGCCAGTGCACAAAGAGCCAGAAATGTCTCCGGATCGGCCGTAACCCAGGTAACTAGACGCAACATCACATGATGCCGCGCCAGTACAGGGATGAGCCAGAAATATCCCAGAGGCACACATAACATTAAGATGTGTCATATCTAAGATACAAGAATGGTCAAAAACAAAAAAATGAGGTGTGGACAAACTGCCCATACAGGATGTATGTCCAGCAAATAGTAATAACAACTATATTGTATAACTGTACAAAAACCTCACCAATGTTACCACCCCACATTATAAATAGGCAAGGGAAACATAATAAAAATATATAAAAAATTATATAATGGTAACCATAATTAATGATGTACAGTATATTTAGTATTCATATGTAATATATTCTTTATATGGAAACGCACTAAAAGTGCATTTAATAAATATGTTAAATGGCATTGTATGCTGTCATACCAACTTATATGTGCAAGCAAACAAATCCTGAAAACATAAATATAAGATAGATGAAATCTAATCTGGACCCCAGTATATAGATATCTAACGTGAAGTCTACCACAGCCATCATCAGTACAAATACAAATATTATAAATTAAAATAAAACCATTAAAAACATCATATATAAAAACATCATATATAAAAACATCATATATAAAAACATCATATATAAAAACATCATATATAAAAACATCATATATAAAAAAATCATCACATATAAAAATCAAATGACCTTAATCCCTAACGATCGGAAATAAAACAGTTGACATCAAAGTCAACATTCAATCCATCGGGGCAGAGAACATGCGTCTCGTGGATCCAATATGATTCTCGTTTGCTTAGCTGGCGGATAAAATTTCCACCCCTCCAATGTCTCGTGACCTTCTCAATACCCCAGAACCTAAGACCCCTAGGGTTCTGGTGATGAAATTGTTTGAAGTGCCTCGAGACATTGTGCGTTTTTACCCCCTTCTTTATATTATTAACATGTCCTGCCACACGAACATGAAGGGGCCTGGAAGTCCTACCTATATACTGGAGCCCACAATCACACTCCAGCATATATACAACTCCCACTGTATCACATGTAATCAATTGTTTGATGGGGCATTCCTTATTAGTGGCTGATGCAAGAAATTGCTTCCTTTTCTTGATATTTACTTTTGAATTCCTGCAAGGTACGCAACGTCCGCATGCATAAAAACCACCTAAAAATTTAAACATCCTATTATCGGATGGAATAGGAGGGTTAAGTACACTAGGTGCTAAGCGGTCTCTAAGAGAGGGAGCCTTTTTGTATATAAACCGCGGTTTGACAGGTAATACAGGGCCAAGTATCTTATCCTGTTTCAAAATGGACCAGTTTTTAGCTATAATTTTTTCAAATTTTTTGTGCTGGACATTATAGTCCAACACAATTTTGAAATTATGAGTATCACCACTCAATTCAGCAATACGATCAGTGATTAGAGTTTGTCTATCAATCTTCTTGACCCGTTCAATCTCACTAAGTAAGTTTGATTTATCATACCCCTTTTGTACAAATCTAGTAGTAAGAACCTGAGATTGATTAACAAAATCAGATTCTAGCGTACAATTTCGGCGCAATCGAATGTATTGTCCCCTGGGGATGTTGCACAGCCATGACCGGTGGTGGCAACTCTCCAGGGGAATATATGCATTCCGATCTGTGGGTTTAAAATAATTGGTCAGCTGAAAGTGGTCGGTGGCCTTATTGATGGTAAGATCTAAAAAAACCACCTTCTCATAGTCTACTGTCCATGTGAGAGTAATATTTTTATCATTATCATTGAGCTGGCTTATAAAATAATCTAATGCGGATCTCTCACCATCCCAAACAAGTATGAGGCCGTCAATGAAGCGACGATAACAGACAAGCTCAGGGGGGCGGCGTGAAAAGATTACTCTCACATGGACAGTAGACTATGAGAAGGTGTTTTTTTTAGATCTTACCATCAATAAGGCCACCGACCAATTATTTTAAACCCACAGATCGGAATGCATATATTCCCCTGGAGAGTTGCCACCACCGGTCATGGCTGTGCAACATCCCCAGGGGACAATACATTCGATTGCGCCGAAATTGTACGCTAGAATCTGATTTTGTTAATCAATCTCAGGTTCTTACTACTAGATTTGTACAAAAGGGGTATGCTAAATCAAACTTACTTAGTGAGATTGAACGGGTCAAGAAGATTGATAGACAAACTCTAATCACTGATCGTATTGCTGAATCGAGTGGTGATACTCATAATTTCAAAATTGTGTTGGACTATAATGTCCAGCACAAAAAATTTGAAAAAATTATAGCTAAAAACTGGTCCATTTTGAAACAGGATAAGATACTTGACCCTGTATTACCTGTCAAACCGCGGTTTATATACAAAAAGGCTCCCTCTCTTAGAGACCGCTTAGCACCTAGTGTACTTAACCCTCCTATTCCATCCGATAATAGGATGTTTACATTTTTAGGTGGTTTTTATGCATGCGGACGTTGCGTACCTTGCAGGAATTCAAAAGTAAATATCAAGAAAAGGAAGCAATTTCTTGCATCAGCCACTAATAAGGAATACCCCATCAAACAATTGATTACATGCGATACAGTGGGAGTTGTATATATGTTGGAGTGTGATTGTGGGCTCCAGTATATAGGTAGGACTTCCAGGCCCCTTCATGTTCGTGTGGCAGAACATGTTAATAATATAAAGAAGGGGGTAAAAACGCACAATGTCTCGAGGCACTTCAAACAATTTCATCACCAGAACCCTAGGGGTCTTAGGTTCTGGGGTATTGAGAAGGTCATGAGACATTGGAGGGGTGGAAATTTTATCCGCCAGCTAAGCAAACGAGAATCATATTGGATCCACGAGACGCATGTTCTCTGCCCCGATGGATTGAATGTTGACTTTGATGTCAACTGTTTTATTTCCGATCGTTAGGGATTAAGGTCATTTGATTTTTATATGTGATGATTTTTTTATATATGATGTTTTTATATATGATGTTTTTATATATGATGTTTTTAATGGTTTTATTTTAATTTATAATATTTGTATTTGTACTGATGATGGCTGTGGTAGACTTCACGTTAGATATCTATATACTGGGGTCCAGATTAGATTTCATCTATCTTATATTTATGTTTTCAGGATTTGTTTGCTTGCACATATAAGTTGGTATGACAGCATACAATGCCATTTAACATATTTATTAAATGCACTTTTAGTGCGTTTCCATATAAAGAATATATTACATATGAATACTAAATATACATCATTAATTATGGTTACCATTATATAATTTTTAATATATTTTTATTATGTTTCCCTTGCCTATTTATAATGTGGGGTGGTAACATTGGTGAGGTTTTTGCACAGTTATACAATATAGTTGTTATTACTATTTGCTGGACATACATCCTGTATGGGCAGTTTGTCCACACCTCATTTTTTTGTTTTTGACCATTCTTGTATCTTAGATATGACACATCTTAATGTTATGTGTGCCTCGGGGATATTTCTGGCTCATCCCTGTACTGGCGCGGCATCATGTGATGTTGCATCTAGTTACCTGGGTTACGGCCGATCCGGAGACATTTCTGGCTCTTTGTGCACTGGCGCGGCATCATGTGATGTCTGCGTCCAGTTACCTAGGTTACTCAACCTTTCCTGGGATGTTTTACGGCTTTTCGTGCACTGGCGCGATATGACGGGATGTTGCGTCCAGTTGCCTAGGTAATGTAAACAACGTTGGGAACACCTTTGTTTTTGTCGTGCTGACGCGGCATCACGTGATGTCGCGTCCAGTTTCCATGGTCACCAGTTAAGTTCCCTGTATATTAGTGGGTGCAGTCCGTCCTCCTCCCATATCCGCTGATGAAGTCCCGCCCATAGGGACGTAACGTTCGGATGGGAAGGACGTGAAGCCACCCGCAGCCATCACCATCCATTGATTGTTTTTGTGTTTTATCACGCTGTTATATCCTGGCACTGGAGTTTAGTGCCTTGACCATGTAAGTGTGCATTTTATTGATTTAATAAATCATTGTATTCCGCGGAGACACGCTATGGTCTGTTTTTTATTGCATGTTTGATGCCATGTTGGAGCCCACCGGTGTACCTGTTTGAGCTTATCCATCTACTAGCTGGTGTCAGCAACCGTATGTCCTGGAATTTGTACCCGTAAGGGATAGTTGTTGTGACCCTTCATAATCAAAGTGTCCAATCTGGGAGGTGAGCGGCCAATCTTACTTTCGGTGGAGGTCTCTCACTGTGTGTCATCACTCATCTACATGCTTAGAATCTGTTTTACCATCACTGAAGATCACTGGGATCATTCATTTATTGTTTTATTCATAGGACTTGTTGTTAGCGCTGCACCATCTTTTATATATGTATACCTCAGGGATTTTGAAGTTTTGACCCTGGTGTTCAGCTGCTTACGTTAGGGATTTTATTGCGCTGATTTTTACTATTTTTTGTTACTTCTGATTATTCAATTTTTCATTAAATCTAGCTGCAATAATGGATGTTTTCCAATATTTGGAGAACAGAGAGATCAAAATCAATGATGTATTCTCTAGAAACTCTGTCAATGAACCTATTAATGATATGTCACAGGCGTTTCGCAAATTAGGGCATATTTTTGAGAAAAAAACTAAAACATGGTGGGATATCACATCGTTTGAACAGTACTTATCTGCCAAGCTTATCCCTAGGCGTCTCAGATGGGACTTGCCCCCTAATGATGTCCTGCTTGATGATGACTCCATATCGGAATGGAGTGGTTTTTTCATTAAAAAGGGATTTGAATTGATAGAGTTTCTGTTAATTCGTAAGAAAAGAAAGATGAAAATCTTAGATTCCCAAATTAAAGAGATTACCACTAATCTGGAACCTCTTAAGGAAAGTGAAGAATTTCTGAAGCTCTCTAATGAACTTAGAAATAAATTAACTAAGTGGGATCTGGAGATTCAAACTAAGAAAAAGAAAAAATTCATACGGGACTGGGATGACTTCACTGGAGGAGGTATATTTAAATGGCAGAATAATCCTGCCCAGGGTAATAGTGACAGTGTCACAAACCCTCCCATTAGGGTTGTGAATGCTCCTCATGTGGATACTCCCAGAAAACCGCCTGTTTACGAATATGACATGCCTTCACAATCAGAAAGATATTTTTCCCCCATGAGAAATTATCCTGTGAGAGGGGGCAACAAAAGCGGTAAAAACAAAAGAGGTAGAGGTAGAGGGGGTAATCAGATACCTTCTCAATATGGTGGAAATCATTTGCCATTACCTTATTATCAGAACCCGCCCCAAAGCTGGAGAGATGATCACCAGTATGGTGAAGGAGGTAACCCCAATGGGAGGGGACGTCCTCATTATCCCCAGGATAGGCCGGTTCCTATGCATAATAGGTTTGCCCCTTTGGTTAGCCATCCCTCATATGAGGGGGATGATTTTTTAGTGACGCGTACAGGATATCAGACTGTCCCTCCCATACACAAACCCCATCCGGGGGATTGGTGGAGACAACCGCCACAACATCCACCAGCCAATATGGGTACACCAAGAAAGAGAAAAGAAAGAGAGGAAGGAGAGGGGGCAGGAGACTACAAAAGACTGAAACCGTAACTGGGGCTGGAATATATAATTTAAGCGGTATTACATTAAATGAAGATGAAATCAAAGTTCTTGATAGAGGTCTGAAATTCGCCCCGACTAAGAATTTGAATAAATTTCAAGTTTATGTAAGCTTACAGAAGTATATTAGGGGTTTAAATATGAAAAAATATTTTTTGGCTAATTCATGTAGGACTATTATGCCGAGTAGTGATCATTCACTATTACGGAACAAATCTACATTTAATCCTCCAAATGTTGATAGTAAATACATGGATGTTTTTAAAAATATGGTTGCGAAGGATTTGGACCTACTAAAAGTTAAAAAGGTACAGGATCCCCAATATATTAGAAGGGGTATGGAGTCATTGGAGCAAAGAAAAGATATTGTCATTCGCCCCGCAGATAAAGGGGGGGGCTTGTTATCTTAAGTAAGGAGTACTATAAATCTGAAATGATTTATCTCTTATCGGATAGAGAAACTTATAAGATTCTTAATAAAGATCCTATGTTGTCATTTAAAGATGATCTCCACCGCATCATTGAGGACGGTAGAGATCAAAGGATTTTGACAAAAAAAGAGTCTTTATATCTAGACCCCTTATTTTGCCGAACTCCTATGATTTATTTTTTACCTAAGCTACACAAAGATAGTCTTAACCCACCAGGGAGACCCATTGTTAATGGGATAGACTCTGTGTCAGCTAGGTTGGGGCAGTACATAGATTCTTTCCTCCAGCCTCTGGTAGTGAAGACTCCAGCCTTTTTAAAGGATACTAAACACATTATCCAGGTCCTCCAATCTTTGGGATGCTCTAGTCAGAGCATATTAGCTACAGCTGATGTAGGGTCTTTATACACCATTATAGGCCATAATGATGCATTATCTTCAGTTGAATGGGCTTTATCCACCTCTGATTTGTCAGGGAGACATCAAGAGTTTCTGCTTAGTTGTCTGGATTTTTGTCTCACAAGAAATTACTTTTGGTATGATGGCGATTTTTTCTTACAGACAAGGGGGGTGGCGATGGGAGCCCGTTTTGCCCCAAGTGTTGCTAACATCTTTATGGCCCACTGGGAAGAACGGGCTATCTTCTCACGCCGCCCCCCTGAGCTTGTCTGGTATCGTCGCTTCATTGACGACCTCATACTTGTTTGGGATGGTGAGAGATCTGCATTAGATTATTTTATAAGCCAGCTCAATGATAATGATAAAAATATTACTCTCACATGGACAGTAGACTATGAGAAGGTGTTTTTTTTAGATCTTACCATTAATAAGGCCACCGACCACTTTCAGCTGACCAATTATTTTAAATCCACAGATCGGAATGCATATATTCCCCTGGAGAGTTGCCACCACCGGTCATGGCTGTGCAACATCCCCAGGGGACAATACATTCGATTGCGCTGAAATTGTACGCTAGAATCTGATTTTGTTAATCAATCTCAGGTTCTTACTACTAGATTTGTACAAAAGGGGTATGATAAATCAAACTTACTTGGTGAGATTGAACGGGTCAAGAAGATTGATAGACAAACTCTAATCACTGATCGTATTGCTGAATCGAGTGGTGATACTCATAATTTCAAAATTGTGTTGGACTATAATGTCCAGCACAAAAAATTAGAAAAAATTATAGCTAAAAACTGGTCCATTTTGAAACAGGATAAGATACTTGGCCCTGTATTACCTGTCAAACCGCGGTTTATATACAAAAAGGCTCCCTCTCTTAGAGACCGCTTAGCACCTAGTGTACTTAACCCTCCTATTCCATCCGATAATAGGATGTTTAAATTTTTAGGTGGTTTTTATGCATGCGGACGTTGCGTACCTTGCAGGAATTCAAAAGTAAATATCAAGAAAAGGAAGCAATTTCTTGCATCAGCCACTAATAAGGAATACCCCATCAAACAATTGATTACATGCGATACAGTGGGAGTTGTATATATGCCGGAGTGTGATTGTGGGCTCCAGTATATAGGTAGGACTTCCAGGCCCCTTCATGTTCGTGTGGCAGAACATGTTAATAATATAAAGAAGGGGGTAAAAACGTACAATGTCTCGAGGCACTTCAAACAATTTCATCACCAGAACCCTAGGGGTCTTAGGTTCTGGGGTATTGAGAAGGTCATGAGACATTGGAGGGGTGGAAATTTTATCCGCCAGCTAAGCAAACGAGAATCATATTGGATCCACGAGACGCATGTTCTCTGCCCCGATGGATTGAATGTTGACTTTGATGTCAACTGTTTTATTTCCGATCGTTAGGGATTAAGGTCATTTGATTTTTATATGTGATGATTTTTTTATATATGATGTTTTCAGGGCCGGCGCTCCCACTAGGCGAATTAGGCAGCCGCCTAGGGCGCACTGCCACCTAGGGGCGCAGCCACAGCCGCTGGGTTCCCTGCAGAGTATCGGTTCCCCTCCTAGCGGGTGGTGGCTGATGCAGAGTGTAGCGGCTCCATATGGCTGGCTGCAGAGTGGCTGGGCGGGGAGAAGGAGCAGGCAGATCTTCCCTGGACTAAAACAGGGATGACCATGCTGATGTCCAGCAGCAGCCGTGGGTGTCAGCTCTCTGCCCGCCCCGCCTCCCTCCCTGGATGATGTGCAGCCATTGGAGGAGCAGGCTGCACCCCCTCTCCTGTCCACCTGGACCAGTTCTTTTGCTAAAATTATTGAATTCATTTTTTTTTTTTGGGGGGGGGGGGGCGCAAGTAGCTGGTCTCGCCTAGGGCGCAAAATGGTCTAGCACCGGCCCTGGATGTTTTTATATATGATGTTTTTATATATGATGTTTTTAATGGTTTTATTTTAATTTATAATATTTGTATTTGTACTGATGATGGCTGTGGTAGACTTCACGTTAGATATCTATATACTGGGGTCCAGATTAGATTTTATCTATCTTATATTTATGTTTTCAGGATTTGTTTGCTTGCACATATAAGTTGGTATGACAGCATACAATGCCATTTAACATATTTATTAAATGCACTTTTAGTGCGTTTCCATATAAAGAATATATTACATATGAATACTAAATATACATCATTAATTATGGTTACCATTATATAATTTTTAATATATTTTTATTATGTTTCCCTTGTCTATTTATAATGTGGGGTGGTAACATTGGTGAGGTTTTTGTACAGTTATACAATATAGTTGTTATTACTATTTGCTGGACATACATCCTGTATGGGCAGTTTGTCCACACCTCATTTTTTTGTTTTTGACCATTCTTGTATCTTAGATATGACACATCTTAATGTTATGTGTGCCTCGGGGATATTTCTGGCTCATCCCTGTACTGGCGCGGCATCATGTGATGTTGCGTCTAGTTACCTGGGTTACGGCCGATCCGGAGACATTTCTGGCTCTTTGTGCACTGGCGCGGCATCATGTGATGTCTGCGTCCAGTTACCTAGGTTACTCAACCTTTCCTGGGATGTTTTACGGCTTTTCGTGCACTGGCGCGATATGACGGGATGTTGCGTCCAGTTGCCTAGGTAATGTAAACAACGTTGGGAACACCTTCGTTTTTGTCGTGCTGACGCGGCATTATGTGATGTTGCGTCCAGTTTCCATGGTCACCAATTAAGTTCCCTGTATATTAGTGGGTGCAGTCCGTCCTCCTCCCATATCCGCTGATGAAGTCCAGCCCATAGGGACGTAACGTTCGGATGGGAAGGACGTGAAGCCACCCGCAGCCATCACTATCCATTGATTGTTTTTGTGTTTTATCACGCTGTTATATCCTGGCACTGGAGTTTAGTGCCTTGACCATGTAAGTGTGCATTTTATTGATTTAATAAATCATTGTATTCCGCGGAGACACGCTATGGTCTGTTTTTTATTGCATGTTTGATGCCATGTTGGAGCCCACCGGTGTACCTGTTTGAGCTTATCCATCTACTAGCTGGTGTCAGCAACCGTATGTCCTGGAATTTGTACCCGTTAGGGATAGTTGTTGTGACCCTTCATAATCAAAGGGTCCAATCTGGGAGGTGAGCGGCCAATCTTACTTTCGGTGGAGGTCTCTCACTGTGTGTCATCACTCATCTGCATGCTTAGAATCTGTTTTACCATCACTGAAGATCACTGGGATCATTCATTTATTGTTTTATTCATAGGACTTGTTGTTAGCGCTGCACCATCTTTTATATATGTATACCTCAGGGATTTTGAAGTTTTGACCCTGGTGTTCAGCTGCTTACGTTAGGGATTTTATTGCGCTGATTTTTACTATTTTTTGTTACTTCTTGTCCCCGGTGGTAGATGCAGGAGGCACCGGGGACTGGAAGGCAGACAGGGGACGGGGTCCCTCCCCAGGTGCTGGTGCCTCCACCCGGGGTGTACTATCCCCTGTGGACATAGGTGGATCCCTGGTTCTACGGGATGAGGAAAGAGGCATCTTGTCCCAGCCCTTCTCAGCAAATAGTTTGTCTATGACGACGTCGTCTCCCACATCGGAGACTGACTCCAGGTCAGAGGTGTCACACTCCTCCGCAGGCAGGTAGTAGGTAGTGGACACCGAATCACTCCCACCCATGGGCTCAAGGGGCCGTGAATCCCCGACACCTCCGTCCCAACACCAAGTCCCGTTCCCTGGCTTACCTAGACCCAAACTTGTGAAGGGATGTCCAGGACTCTTCCTACCGGATCCATCCGGGCCAGGCAAGCGCAGGGGTTGTCCTCCATCTCGGCCGCTGGAAGCTCTCACAAGACCGACCTTCTTTGTTGGCACTGGGAGTAGGGAAACTGTGGTGACCTAAGCAGCATCTCCGGATTTTGCATCCTCCATCTCTTTGTTTGCGACCTCCACGGAGGTCTCTACAGTGCGCTGTCCAAGCATTGACTTCTCCTTTTTGAGTGGCGGCGCCTGATGTAGGGCTGAGGTGGAAGACCCGGGGTCTCTCTATGGATTGCTCCACCTCAAATGTGAACTCCCCGCAGGCCTCACAGCACCCGAATGGCTTTAACTGTACCACCAGTCCCGAACTTTCGGGACAAATCATACCCAGGGCCTCAACATCCTTGCAGGTGTACAAGGCGAATCGTCCCCGGGGCTTGAGCCGAATTCCCCGTATCTGTAATCTGAGCAGCAGTTGAAGTCATCCTCGTAGTATTAGAGACTGGAACCCACGATGCATTGCTGAACATGGTGACTGATTGCTGCTCCATCGCGCACTGCATAACTGGCGCCAAAGTCCCCACGTGTACCTCTTCACATTGCCGGACTCCTCCCCTTTGGTGCACTAGTTCGCAGGCTTTCTCCATGTCACGCCCGCGAACTGTGCCTGCTGGCGCAGTGGCCAATATGGCCGACCTACTCGGAACTCTTCTGGGCAGCAAAGTTCAAGCTCTGATAGCTTCGGCGCCATTACATAAACACAAATCCCGGACCTGGAGCCCCCACGTGTAGAGCGCCCTCACTCGCCTTCTCCCCTCTCTTTATGGCTGTATGACTCGTCTAGGGGTATCTGGGAGAAGGGGAAGATGTACACCACCAGCTCGGCTCTCTGATGTAGTATGCAGAGATATGAGCAAAACCGTTTACCTTTGGGTCTGCGTTTTAGGCCGGAGCCTCAGCTTCTCCTGTGGAGGATGATTGTCACGGTCACAGACAGGGACACTTGGCTGCTAGTAACACGAGTTCCACACCATAAAAAGTCCAACACTTTTTTATTTGCTTTGATCAATAGGTAGGCTGGTTGAACTTTAAAAGAACAGACAGGGTGTGGGAAAGAGTAGGTCCAGGCACACTCAATGAAGTGCCACCGACTGTGAATTTGGTCCCTGTCACTGACCTGGGTGAACGTTGAGGCCTCTGCCACAGGCCTTAGATGAGGCCTGCCACTGACCTGATGAAGATGGGTCCCTGCCACTGACCATAAGAACATGAAATACCTCCGTTAGGACAAACGACCCCTGTCAGAGGAAGAAATCCATCCGGACGGTCACCAGAGGCCCACACCGGCACCGGCCAAATGCTGCACCGGCTCTATGGGAGGGTCACGTCTCCGGTCCCTTACGCCCTGGATTCAGGCACCCAATACCAGGGGCACCTTAGGAATGCTTCTCCCTTGCGGGACCCAGTCGAAGGTACTGGGCCCCAGGCCTCCTTGTAAAGTAGCTCACCCCAGGCTGAAGGTGTCTGGGATGGAACTCGACTCCACGCGCCCAGGCCAAGGGCGCCTGGGCACAGACGAACCGCAGCAGCCCCCAGGCTGAAGGTGCCTGGGGAATGGACCTCGTGCGCAAGTTGTCCGCCCCCTTTGTCTCCTCTCCCAGCAGGCACAGCAAGTTCCCCGCCCCGCTGTACTATTGCCACGAGAGGACACAAAGGGCACGGCGCTAGAATGGCAGTTCAACCCCGGTCCCAGGTGACAGCGCCACCTGGGGACCGCAGGGAACATGACACCATTCATATCTCCCACACTCCAAAGTGTCCATAAATCCCAAAAAAATCAATGTACATGGGCCATCTATTGCCCAGATACGCCCCTCTAAATTTGACACCCGCTACATATTTATGCAACACAAGTTTGAGCCAAAATTCCGTCTGAAAAAAATCCATGGTTTTCTTGTCGGAATTTCCGATCATGTGTACGCGGCATTAGTCAAATCACCTGTTAGCACAGTCACCATCGATTTATATAGGTTCAACTGTGCCCTCTGGGATGCTAATAGCGTGGGGTTCCAGTCACCCAATATGTGGAGGGCATCCATACTATCTTTTCCAGCAGCTGCAAGCTTACTTCTGACAGTCTTTAAATCAATACCAGTCAGGATGCCAAGGGTGGTCCCCGTCCCCCCCAGGAGTGTGTCATACCAGGCTCTTTTCTTTCTCTTATGTGAACTAGGATTACAGATAAATACATTTGGTGTAGTAAAGTTACTTGGATTTCTTGATTAGACAAAGAGGTGTTAGTATAGGTATTAGCTATAAGTACATGGGTGTTATTATTTACTTTAGGAGTTAAATACTTAGCACATACATATGCAACACCAAGGTGTGAGCTATTAGTAATTTCTGAATCATTGGTTATAAGTATACTGGAACCCAGGGCCGGACTTACCATTGGGCTTGACTGGGCTCAAGCCCATGGGCCCCGTCCACTAGGGGGCCCCTGCCTGCAGAGGCGGCTCTCTAATTAGGCAAAGGCTGGCGGGGTGAGCTGCGAGCAGGCTGGCGTTCTGTCAGATTAGTGTGACAGAAAGAACATCACCGCCGACACACATTAAAAGTTCCCCCCCGTTACACCCTCATCAGCGGCAGCAGCCAATAGCAGGCTCCACCGCTGTCCTAGTTGGCACCACATTGCATGATGGGAGATGTAGTTCTCAACAGCACACACTAGACTCGGCCCGGCTGTGCCTACACGCTGCAGAGACTACACCTCCCAGAATGCACTGCAGGGCGGGCGCTCAAAGTGGACAGTCGGCTTCTCCTGAGTCCTGCTTGTAGTAGGGGACGGAAGACTCGGAAGAGTGATCAACCAAGAAAGTCACCCTAAATACCTACCTATATCACCAGCACCAGGTCAGCGACAGTGCCTCATACTTCTGTCAGTTATGCCTATATCAGTGCAATGCATAACTTTCTATACTGCAGATCAGTGCCTCATACCTCTCTCTGTGTCATGCATAACGTTATATACTGCTCCAGGTCAGTGCCTCATACCTTACTCGTTGCAATTTTATCCTCAGTGCCTCTGTCAGTGTGACTTTATGGTCTGTGCCTTATGCCTCATTCAGTGCTAGGTGGAACTTTTTTATGGTAAGTGCTTCAGGCTTCTGTTAGTGCAAGGTGCTACTTTATGGTTAGTGCCTCATGCCTCACTCAGTGCCTCATGCCTCACTCAGTGCAAGGTGCAACTTTATAGTAGTCCATGTCTGATGCCTCTGTCAGTGCAAGGTGCAACTCTATGACCAATGCTCTCATGCCCTAGTCAGTGCCTCGCTAAGAGCCATGCATAACTATATACTGCATGAGTGCCCAATGCCTCGCTCGGTGCAAGGTGCTATTTTGTGGTTAGTGCCCCCCTCAGTGCAACCTTTTGGTATGTGCCTCATGCCTCACTCAGTGCAATGTGCAACATAATGGTTTGTGTCCGTTGTCTGTCAGTGCAGGGTGCATCTTTATGGTCAGTGCCCCCATGCCCCTGTCAGTGCCACTTTAGGGTCAGTGCCACCATGCCTCACTAAGTGCCATGCATCGCTATATAATGTATGAGTGTCTAATGACCCTCTCAGTGCAAGGTGAATTTGACCGGCGTCCCCCATGACTCTGCTTTCTTTCTCCCTCCATCCCTCATTCATCTCAGACTCTAACCACACCCCTTCCGAACCACGCCCATTTGAGCCACGCCCACTATTTTGTGTGAACCACGCCCATTTTTTGTAATGTATAGACGGTAGGGCCTGAAAGTGACTCAAGCCCAGGGGCCCCCACTACCCTAAGTCCTGCCCTGCTGGAACCTATGGGCCCATACCATGGAGGACCCAGTCCATCTAGCTTTCCCTCTCATATGGGTTTTTACCTCCTCTATATAAAAAAGGGAAGAAAGAGGGTGAGTATGATTCCACTTTTTCTAGTGATACGTTAAATTTCTAGTAACATTATTATAACACACATAGAAGCATTAGTAAGTAACACAACTACTCCCCACTTTACAACTACTTCCAACACTATCCGGTCATGGGTACTAAAAATGACACATGAGTCATTAGGCCAGGGGTGTCCAAACTTTTTTCAAAGAGGGCCAGATTTGATGAAGTGAACATGCGTGAGGGCCGACCATTTTGCCTGATATTCTTTGAACCATTAAAATTCGGTCTAAGTGTGTTCGTCCGAGCAATTCTCTTGACTTTGTCACACTCGTTCCCGACACACAGACGAATGCTCTGCTCTTTAGGGGGTACCGTTAATTCCTAATGGTACCCCACACATTGGAAAACGTGGGGTGCTTTTGATGCAGTGCAATAAAAAAAAAAGTCAGGGACTTCTTTCCGTGCATTTTTGTGGGTAGGGAAGCCCATTAAAATGAATGGGCTACCCTGCACGCAGCCACGCAGATGTGAACCAAGGGCTTGTTCACATTTCATGTTGGAGGGGCAGTAGAACCATGTAACGGCACCCCAATCTCAAGGGGTATTAACGCCGTTTACGATGTTCCCTCTCCTAGGCACACATCCACTCGCTACCGATATCCACAGCTATAGGACCCGACCCCTCTGGAAGAAGACGAGACGCACTCTGTCTCTTCTGTAGTAGGAATGAATTTATTATCGAGCAACATTGTCACTTTATACACAATTCAAGGCACATGATTTAACATGAACAAGGGCCCAGCTCCACCCACACATCCCAAGACTCAACACCTCATCCTGACGTCTGCTATGCTTCAAAAGATCCCAACACAATAGAATATACGATCTCCAATACACATCTTCCCACAAAGGGTTGGCAGCCAGTCTGTCTGGCGACAACAGGTTCTAAACCCTTTACATCTTAAATCCCTTTGTATTGTAAATCCCAGTCTGCCTTTACAATACACACAAGTATGTGTCTAACCATCATGAAGGCGTCACTTTTTAATTAACCTGTTGAGGTCATAATCAAACAGTAGAGAGTTCCTTGCAGGTATTCCTGGGGAATATGGTGGATGAATATTACAGACCCCATCTAGATAAAATGTATGTACAGCATTGAATATGGCCATCATAGACCATATTGGGGGTTTCTTTTATTCACCCTGTGTCCAAAGTGACCCCACTGTTACAAACCACATGGTTGAGCTGTTTTTACCACCCCCAACTTCTCCCCCTCCAGAGAGCCCCCCATACAGCAAGGTCCCCAGAGAGACCCCCCTTACATCAGGGTTCCCAGAGAGACCCCCCATACATCATGGTTCCCAGAGGGCCCCCCCATACACCAGGGTTCCCAGAGAGCCCCCCATACATCAGGGTCCCCAAAGAGCCCCCCCGATACATCAGGGTTCACAGAGAGCCCCCCATACATCGGGGTTCACAGAGAGCCCCCCTTACATCAGGGTTCCCAGAGAGCCCCCCCACACATCATGGTTCCCAGAGCCCCCCATACATTAGGGTCCCCAGTGAGCCCCCCCATACATCAGGGTCCCCAGAGAGCCCCCCATACAGAGTCCCCCAGAGAGCCCCCCCATACATCAGGGTTCACAGAAAGCCCCCCCATACATCAGGGTTCACAGCCCCCATACATCAGGGTTCACAGAGAGCCCCCCCATATATCGGGTTCACAGAAAGCCCCCCATACAGAGTCCACAGAGAGCCCCCTTTCATACATCAGGGTCCCCAGAGAGCCCCCCCATACATCAGGGTTCCCAGAGGGCCCCCCATACATCAGGGTCCCCAGAGAGCCCCCCATACATCAGGGTCCCCAAAGAGCTCCCCCCGATACATCAGGGTTCACAGAGAGCCCCCCATTCATCGGGGGTTCACAGAGAGCCCCCCCATACATCAGGGTTCACAGAGAGCCCCCCCATACATCAGGATTCACAGAGAGCCCCCCCATACATCAGGGTTCACAGAGAGCCCCCCCATACATCAGGGTTCACAGAGAGCCCCCCCATACATCAGGGTTCACAGAGAGCCCCCCCATACATTAGGGTTCACAGAGAGCCCCCCCTATACATCAGGGTTCACAGCGAGTCCCCCCCATACATCAGGGTTCCCAGAGAGCCCCCCATACATCAGAGTCCCCAGAGAGCCCCCCATACATCAGAGTCCCCAGAGAGCCCCCCATACATCAGGGTTCCCAGAGAACCCCCCATACATCAGGGTCCCCTGAGAGCCCCCCATACACCAGGGTCCCCAGAGAGCCCCCCCATACACCAGGGTCCCCAGAGAGCCCCCCCATACACCAGGGTCCCCAGAGAGCCCCCCCATACATCAGGGTTCACAGAGAGCCCCCCCATACATCAGGGTCCCCAGAGAGCCCCCCCATACACCAGGGTCCCCAGAGAGCCCCCCATACATCAGGGTTCCCAGACTTAAACATTAGCACAGTACCTTGTTTCCTCATTCAACCGGGTACTGCACTGTAGGGGGAAGCAGAGAGCACAGTTTACTTTAGCTTTTGAGGCTGAGCCCTCGTACACACGGCCGAGATTCTCGTTGAAAAAAACATGTCGTTTTTTTCGACGAGATTCTTGGACAAGAAACTTGTCCCGGCCGAGTGTACACACGCTCGTTTCAAAGAACCCGCGGTTCTTTGAATGGAGCGTACGCGGTGACGTCATCGACTACGACGAGCATGCGCTCGTCGCATTCGATGCCGTCGCCGCCATCTTGGTATACCCTACGTATGCCTAGGAAGCTACCGCGCATGCGTCGAATTCATTTCGAACATGCGCGGGCTTCCGGGAGGACAGGTAAGTGTACACACACTCACTTTTCTCGTCGAGAAATATGCCGAGGAGAATCTCGACGAGAAAATAGAGAGCAGGTTCTCTATTTTCTCGTCGAGGTTTCTTGTCGGTTTTCTCGACGAGAAACCCGATAGCCGCGTACACACGACCGATTTACTCGGCAAGACCTCTCTGCCAGCAAGTTTCTTGCTGGTTCTTGCCGAGAAAATCGGCCGTGTGTACGAGGCCTGACGCTTCTCACAGTGCCGATGTATAGTTCGGCAGGGGGTTGGGCTCATCTGACAGCCCATCTCTCCTCTGATCCCACGGCACACTAGTTGAGAAAGGCTGGTTTAAACCAGGCCGTCGGGCCGTTCAAAACCGGCCCGCAGGCCGGACTTTGGACATGCCTGCATTAGGCAAACAAGTAAAATTTCCCTGCGTGCGGGTTAAATCACTCTTCATCCACTCCACAAAACTCTCCTTTGTTACCACAAAGCCTATACTCAGTACTCCTAAAGTGTCATGTATTGAAAATGTTTTTACATTTCTTTTCTGCATTCGGTGCGACTTGTTCATAGTGTCATGAGCAACAGTGTGTGTCATGGGCAATTTTGACTCATTCATACTGCAATTGTCCTCAAAACTAGACTTGTGCACAACGGAAAAATTTGTTTAGTTTCGGTTTGTTTCTTGTGCACAACAGAAAAATTTGGTTTGTTTCTTTTCGGTCCTGTTGATTCGTAATCGTTCGTAATTTTGCTAGATGAGATTTTTCGTGTTCGGACTAATTCGTATTTTCGCATAGGACATTTTTCGTTGAATCGGAATGATTCGTATTAATGTAAGCCTTATTTTTAGTTGATTTATAATTCGTACTTTCGGTAGAGTACATTGTTTTTTGTTGATTCTGGACACAACTCCTACTTTCGTAACTTTTTTGGGGTTCGTTGATTCGTAATTTTCCGTGTCTCTCTCACAACGACGCTGCCTATTATGCCTAATGTGCTTCGAATGGATTTGTACTTTTCTAAATACATAGCGGTTATTTGTAACGATTCAAAATCTCGTATTTTACTTTCATTTTTTACATGCGGCTATAGCCTCCGTCCCTGTACACCATTTTGAGAGGGATTTCAGCACGGTGAGGGAGAAGCAGAGAGCAGAGCAGAGTGTTATGCTGCGTACACACGACCGTTTTTAATGTCATTGAAAAAAAACTGCATTTTTCTCGACGTGATTCTTCTTAAGCCTGCCTTGCCTACACACTATCGTGGAAAAAAATGCTTGAGTAACATGTACGACGGCACTATAAAGGGGAAGTTCCATTCGGATGCGCCACCCTTCATGTTAGTAAAGTTTGTTGAGAGACGATCTGCGCTTTTCAGCCTCGTGCTTTTTCCATTACGAACGCTAGTTTTACCAGAACGAGCGCTCCTGTCTCATACTTGAGTCTGAGCATGCGCATTTTTTTTCACGTCGTTAAAGCCTACACACGGCCATTTTTCATGACGAGAAAAACGACGATGTGAAAAACGACGAGAAAAATTAGAGCATGTTCCAATTTTTTCATGGCCATTTTTCACGTCGTGAAAAATGCTCTGAAGCCCACACACGATAATTTTTAATGACCATTTTAAAAAATTGCATTTTTCTCGTCATTAAAAACGGTCGTGTGTACGCGGCATTATTGTGCTTCGAATGGATTTGTACATTCGTAACTTTTTTCATAATGAATTATGCCGAAGACATTCGGGCATTCACTATTTGCGATATAATTTATTTCGGATTCAGTTTTATTTGTAATTGCTTTGTTCAGAAATTCGAGTGCTTCCGAATGTCCGAAAGTTGCTAAATTCGGACGAATTTCGATTAGTTACGAAGCAAATTGCACAAGCATACTCAAAACACACAGATCTAATTGGGCCTAAGTCCTCTGGGTGATGCACACGGTTTGTTATGATCCATGTTGGCAAAAATACCGCCAAGATCAGGAGGCTAAGTCCACAAAGTCTTTTCCCAGAAGTTTGGGGAGACAGTAGCCAGAATATCTTCTGTGTCTTCTTTCGGCTTGTCTGTTGTGGTACTTCCGGGATCTTATTGCCTGCTTCGCCCCTCTTTGTTAGGCCCCTTTTACACGGACGGATAGAATGGTGCTTTTAGCTGCGGATTTTCTAGTTTTCTACCGCAGCTAAAAGCACACAATGCTTTCCTATGGCCCCATTCACACACAGTGTTTAGCTGCGGTTTCGTTACATGCAGTTCGGTGCGAATAGAAAAAATAGAATTGAATGCGTCCAGGTGTGATGTAGCGCAGCTATATGCAAACAACCGCAGGTAATCGCAGTCTTTTGTGTCAACTGCGGATAGCAGCGTGAGAAAAAAAAAATCACCCGGAAGCACATCATAACCAGTAGGTGTACCTGGGAAATGACACAGGAAGTTCAGAGGGATAGAGGAAAGAGGAGAAGGCAGCATGGCGGCGTTTCCCGACCAGAGTTATGGGACTCATAATGCCCAGGATATGCCGATCGAGTGTTGAAGAGATCAAAGTCGGAGGAAGTTTACAGATTTGTCACACCGAACTGGGACAATATGTCTGCAACTGAACAGGAAAACCGAGGTAAGTGCAATGTTTGTTGTGTCTATGAAGCAGGGGTACACATGCATCACAGAAGATTTACCCCCTAAATGACCAGGCCATTTTTTGCTATACAGCACTGCGTCACTGACAGTTGTGCAATGCTGCAAAAAAAACAAAATTGGAAATCAAATGGTTGGTGTCTTCCCTTAAGTTTTTTCTTGGGTGGGGGGGGGGGGTTAAGAGCAGATCTCTCTTGACTTTTGTTCCTAACATGCGTTATGTTTGATATATATATATTGCAGGAAAGGAGGTTTATACACGTTGGAGGTCCCTACGTGACCGGTAAAAAAAATAAGTCAACGAAGAGAGGTCTGCAGAGAGAAGCGGAGCACCCTCAACTCGTTGCAGGCCTAACCCCCATGCATAGGCTTTGTCATTTTTGAGGCGCACCGCCGAGATGCGCTTGTAAGTATATATATGTAGCGGCCTCACCCCTCTCCCTTTCTTTATCGGTTATATGGCTGTTGTCTAGGGGTACCTGGGAGAGAGAGATGATACACACCATGGCCCATGTCCTCCATAACTAAGAGGTGAAGGCCAGAAGATTGGGCTTTTGTGTAGGTGTCCTAGAGTCAAGTCCAGTCCTTCGTCCCTGACTCCTTTGCTTTAGTAACCCAAGTTCCACACAGTGAATAGGTACAACTCAGTTTTATTCTTCTTGCCAAGCAATAAAACAATCTTTCTCCTTTGGAAAATGGGGACAGATCGAGGCACAATCCTTTCCCTTCTTGCTGCTGCCCACTGTGCTGTCACCAGTGGTGAATAGTCACTGCCACTGACTAGGTAATATAGAACGTGAATTACCTTCGCTCACTTTGCCCCTGTCAGAGGAAGAAATCCGTCCAAGGGAGAAATGGAGGCCTCTCCGTCACCAGCGATGCCGCGCCGGGCTCTTCGGAGAAGTTACTGCGCACCAGTCCTCACGAACTCAGACACGGGCACCCAAGGAGTTAGGGTCCCCTCGGATTCCTCCACCCTCGCGGAACTCAGTTGAAGGTACTGAGCCCCAGGCATCCGCCATAGTACCTCACCCCAGGCTAAAGGTGCCTGAGATGGACTCCGACTAGGCCAAGGGCGCCTAGGCCCGGAACACCAGCACCCAAGCTGAAGGTGCCTGGGTGCGGCCGCGTCCTCCAACTCTCTGCCCCAAGGTCAGGGCGTCCGCCCCTTTTATGACCTCTCCCTTTGCGTCACAGCGGGTTCCCCACCCCGCTGTACCAGCTCCGAGGGAGGACAAAAAGGCACAGTTTGCGGTGTGAGCTCAGCTCCGGCCCAAGGCAACAACGCCACCTGTAGGCCCCAAGGAACCCCACACCACCAGAGTCCTCACATAAATTCAAACACCCGCTACACTCTCCCCCTGGTGATTTGACACTGGTCCCCAGTGTCTGGTACAAACCCATATCCCACAAGGGTGGTGACATAAGTTCATCCCAGAAACCAAACTACACAATTTAGCCCTGAATTGTGCCAAGACCTGAATGGGAAAGGAAAAACTTAAAACAATATAACTATAAAACTTCCCAATAAAACACTTTAAATATCTCACACATTTACATTCCTCCCTCCCTCTGGCTATCGAAGGACCACCCATTCTCAGTAGTCTTGACAGACGAGTCTCCTGCAGAGGGGAAGAAAAGAAACATACATCCTACCAACATGTGTGTTTGCTTGGAATGAATGAGTCTATCCTAGAAGAAACCCATTCACTCCAATAAGTGCTGCATAATGTCAAAAAACAAACAATCGTTGCGCAACACTGCCACCTGGTGACAGTGCCGCGGTCAAGACACTCATCACTTCCAGATGAACTTTCCTCTTGATCATTTTCTTTGTGACCCTACACTATCTAAAACCCAAAGTCACTGATTTCTTTTGAGTGCCAGGAGAAGGAGGGAGAACAAACAAAAACAGCTCCCATATCTCCAATGAGTAGAACTGCCCAAATACAAAAAAAACGAGGGCACAGTCCCTGTGTTCGAGGAAAGGCACTCCGGAAAGTTCAGCCAGGAATAGAAAAGAAAAGCACACAGGAGTCTTTTTCCCTCTCTTCTTTTTTTTTTTTCTCTTACAGGTAAAACCTTGGATGAGGCAATGATATAGGCTTCAGACGATCATCAAAAGCCTCCACATGGTACTCAACACTCTTTCCTTCCTTGCGGCAGATCACCACTTTGTCCGCATGAATGTGTCTTCCCAGCATCCATTTAGCCTTACAGTCCTGAAACTTCTTGGTGACCGTTGGTGAACAGGAAAGGTACCGCCCCGCCGTGCTTGCTGTACTTTGTTTGTCCCATACAAAGGTATCATACCATCTTTGCCGAAAGACCTCCACCTCATAGAGCAGTTCCCGAGGCAGATACGGGTATTCCCACCCATATTCCTGAGCAACCTTCTGGCCAAAGAGATGCTGCAGCCTTGACAAAGGTGGCATAGTAGCTCGGTCTCCTTCTCCAGGTGGAACAATCGCTTCTGGGTGGCAAGGTGCGTTCACCACCTCGGTAGACCTGGGCCTAGGAGCCCGCAGTGATTGACGTTGCACTCCCACAACAGGAGCAGGTGAAATGGATGTTGAATCCAGAAGGGGAACTTCAGACAGAGAACCAGCTTCTTCCCTTGGCACCAAAGCCTCTACCCGATATGTACTATCTCCAGTAGACATGGGCAGGTCCCTTGCAACACAGGTCGAGGGTAGCTTCATCTTGTCCCATCCCTTCTGTTGGAAGATTTAATCAATCTCCCCATCATCGCCATTGTCAGACAATGAATCCAGGTCCGAGGTGTCGTAGCACTCAGCGGGCAGATAATTCCCAGTCACGGAACTATCCCCCTTGACAGCCTCTACCAACTGTGGGCTACCGCCACTTTTAACCACGCAGACAGTCCCAACCCCTGGCTCACCTGGGCCTTTAGAAGAACAGGGATGTCCAGGACTTTTCCTACCGGAGCCATCCAGGCCAGGCAAGCAGTGGGGCGAAGCTCTTCCATGACCACACAAGGCCATCACTAGGCCGACTTTTCTCTTCGGCGGCCGGAGCAGGGAGCTGCTGGTGACCGAGGCAGCATCCTCGGATTTCTCTCTTTTCACTTTCGCTTGGGCAGTCACTTCGCCCGGATCAGTGCGCACGGGGAACGCACCAGCATCGATCTCTCCCTCCGGGGGGCAGTCCCTGTGAGGTAGTTGAGGTGGAAAGCCCGAGGCTTTTCTGTGGAAGGTTCCACCTCGAAGAGAAATTCTTTGCAGACCTCACAGCGCCCGAACGGCTTCAGCTGGACCACCAGTTCCGAACAGCCGGGCCAGATCACACCGAGGGCTTCCATGTCTCTGCAGGTATAGAGAGCCAGGGCCTTAGTCTTATCCCCGTATCCATTATCGGAGCAGCCAGAGAAGACATATCCGCAAAGGAAGGAACGGAAATCCACGGAGCACTTGAAGCTATCCTCTCTCTTTGCTGCTCCATTGCGCACTGACCCACCTGCGCCGAAATCTCCACGTGCGTACGTCCACGTGGCCAGACTCCTGCCATCTTCTGCACTTGTTCGCGGGCTTCTCACTTGTTCGCAGGCTTTTCTCTTGCCCCGCCCATGAACTACACAGTTATGGGTTGCCTCGTGGCGCGTTGGCCAATATGGCCGACCTACTCTGAACTCCTCTGGGCAGCAAAGTTCAATTTCAGACACCATACACATATCACGGATACGATGCCCCCACGTGTAGCGGCCTCACCCCTCTCCCTTTCTTTATCAGTTATATGGCTGTTGTCTAGGGGTACCTGGGAGAGAGAGATGATACACACCACGGCCCATGTCCTCCGTAACTAAGAGGTGAAGGCCAGAAGATTGGGCTATTGTGTAGGTGTCCTAGAGTCAAGTCCAGTCCTTCTTCCCTGACTCCTTTGCTTTAGTAACCCAAGTTCCACACAGTGAATAGGTACAACTCAGTTTTATTCTTCTTGCCAAGCAATAAAACAATCTTTCTCCTTTGAAAAATGGGGACAGATCGAGGCACAATCCTTTCCCTTCTTGCTGCTGCCCACTGTGCTTTCACCAGTGGTGAATAGTCACTGCCACTGACTAGGTAATATAGAACGTGAATTACCTTCGCTCACTTTGCCCCTGTCAGAGGAAGAAATCCGTCCAAGGGAGAAATGGAGGCCTCTCCGTCACCAGCGATGCCGCGCCGGGCTCTTCGGAGAAGTTACTGTGCACCAGTCCTCACAAACTCAGACACCCAAGGAGTTAGGGTCCCCTCGGATTCCTCCACCCTCGCGGAACTCAGTCGAAGGTACTGAGCCCCAGGCATCCACCATAGTACCTCACCCCAGGCTAAAGGTGCCTGAGATGGACTCCATCTCCGCTCCGGCTAGGCCAAGGGTGCCTAGGCCCGGAACACCGGAATGCCAGCACCCAAGCTGAAGGTGCCTGGGTGCGGCCGCGTCCTCCAACTCTCTGCCCCAAGGTCAGGGCGTCCGCCCCTTTTATGACCTCTCCCTTTGCGTCACAGCAGGTTCCTCGCCCCGCTGTACCAGCTCCAGGGGAGGACAAAAAGGCACAGTTTGCGGTGTGAGCTCAGCTCCGGCCCAAGGCAACAATGCCACCTGTAGGCCCCAAGGAACCCCACACCACCTGAGTCCTCACATAAATTCAAACACCCGCTACATATATTATTTATTTTACTTTTAACAAATTTGTGGGCAGTATAGCCGCACTGTGCTATTGATTTGAATGGGCTGGAGAGGTGAGGGAGCGGTATACACACCGGACCTTCAACACTCCAAAGATGCTGCTATCAGGATTTTGCGTCACCGCTCCAATGTGAAAGGTGTCTAAACCCCTATTTTAATGTTCCCCCAGCTCCATATAGAGGGCTATTCTGTAGTGTACACATGACAGTATTCATGGTATTTTTAAACTTGTAATTTTGTTATTTTTACCTAGAACTGTGTCAAGTGTTCCCTGCGAGAGCAAACGCAAGGCGTAAAAGTTAGTCACCAGAAGTCGCAGACATCAGTCAAGAAACCAATTCAGAGAGAGTTTCATCCCAAGAATATCAACCATCCACTCAAGAACCTGCGGTATGTATTTTCAAAACGTCACAATCTCCATCCACAAAATACGTATTACTGACATATTGTAATGGCAGCTGGTGTTGGTACATAAATGTTCTTAAGGAGAGACAACAACTGCTTACTTTTTGGGCAAAGTACCACTTCAGTACTTCTGGTTTTGGAGGTCTGGCTGTTAATACAGTGACATCAGGTTTTTGGGGCGAAAAGAAGTGCCTGTGTCTGATCTATTGTAAACAGGTGCTGCAAGCTCTGACACGACTTTATATTTGTGCAAGCATCATGTTTAGCAGTATGCTGTTCACTAAAGTGTGACCTCAACATCAGAAGCATAATCTATATATTCGATCTATTTGCAGGCAAATCTAGATAGGAGAGTCCGGTCTACTTCCACCACCCGTCAAACACGCCTTACTCAACAAGAGACACCTTTTGAGGAATATTTCAATCGTATTATTGCAGGAATGCGAAACCAATCAAAAAACCAGGCCAAAGATGATGAATTCCTCAACATCTCAGACCCAGATGTTATGTTTTTGAGAATGTTGCTTTGTGTAGACAGGGAGATTCCTCCTGATAGGCGCACTGAGGTCAGGGGTGATATACATGCCTATTTAACGTATATCGTGTCCGCTTGCAAAGAACAACGCCCATATTCAAAATTTCAGCCATGGGCTATGGGTTTTAATTCACCCAGTGGCTCTTTGAGTCGACCAATGGCCAGTCAGCAGTGCCATGACACCACACCTGCCATTAACCCTTATTCAGGACTCCCACCGATGTATACACCTTACCCATCTAATCCTGGTTATCAAAGGATGCATGTGCAGCCACACCCAGTTACTTCACCCTCACCCTCATCTTCTCTATCAGGATCATCCATAGATGTTGGCAGTGAACCAAGCCATTCTTCCCTGCGTCACCCTTATCCAGTGTATGAAAACTTGTAGTTTTGACCTTCTAATTTGTTATGACTGTTTAATTTTTCATGTTTTGTTTTATTGATACCCACACAAACTAATGTTTACAACAACAGATTCCTCCATTTACGCTGAACTGTGCGGATGGAAGAATCACCCACTGTCCCAAGCTTCCATATCTTGCTACTCGGCTCCACTAGCTCTCACAATACCAATAAGCATTGTTTAGCTTGAGAGCCAGCGGGGCCGACTAGAAAGATACTGAAGCTTGGCCCAGTGGGAGATCCCCCCCCCCCCCCCCATCTACACAGTGCAGCGTACATGGAGAAATCTGTTGCACTTATTCCATCTAACCATAGACATTATGCAGATAATCTATAGGTGTATGGCCAGCTTTAAAAAAAAACTATTTAAATTGTTTCCTTATATTTGGACATTGTTATCAAACAGCCGCTACACAACAGTTGGTAAAGTTGTGAAAAAAATGCTTCAAGCTGTTTACTGCACACACAGTGTCCACATATAGTCTAAAATATGGTTAACAGCACTTTAGAAATACTCTATTTTTTAGGGGGGGATGGAGGGGAGTTTTTGGGACTCATGTTATCTGTTGTACGGAGTAAATTTTATACTTGAAACGAAAAGAAAATTTTCTATATTCCAAAGGAATTGAAAACATAGTTTTCTATACATGCAAGCATTCAATGTTTTGTAAGGTTTGTCTATTTGTTCTACCTTTTTGTTACTTTACATAGCAAAGATGAAAATAAAAACAATTTAATTTTAAAAAATTGTCAACTTCTTTATTTCAAGAAAAAAATTAAACTGTGATATAAGGTTGATGCAACATGGGTAACAAAGATAACTTTACACATAGTCATATTGCCATGGGACCTGTCCATCTTCAGTCAAAAAATAATCTGTGAAATCCTCACGCACTTGTAGAGCTTGATTAGTGGGTCGAGTGCCAGTAACACGACCTCTGTGTTCTTCGGAAACAGGTAACGGTAACGGAGATTCAGTGGGCACCATCTCCTTACCCCTCAAAAAGTTGTGAAGAACACAACATGCCAAAACAACGTTGACCGCATGATCCACTTCTAGGTGCATGGCTGTCATCAATACACGCCATTTGGCAGTGCAAATACCAAATGCACACTCCACCATTCTCCGAGCTCTGCTGAGGCGATAATTAAAAATGCGCCTCCTGGCAGTGAGACCATGCCTCGTATAGGGCCTGAGAAGGTGGGTGGATAAGGCAAATGCCTCATCTCCAAGCACTACAAAGGGAAGATCCGGCACAGCAGTACCAGGAAGAGGCCTTGACTGTGGCACATCAAATTCACCATATTCAAAACGCTGGCCCATCATGGAATTACGGAAAATTCTGGAATCTCCAGAACTCCCGTAAGCTCCAACATCCACAGCAATGAATCTCATGTTGGCATCATTGAGCCCCAGGAGGACAATGGAGGAGTACTTTTTGTAGTTGTAATAGCGGGAACCCGATTTTGGTGGCTTGATGAGCCGGATATGTTTCCCATCTAATGCCCCAATGCAATTTGGGAAGTTTGTCTTCTCCCAAAATTCTTCTGCTATTTCCTCCCACAGACTGGATGTTGGTTCCGGCATGACTGTGTTTTTCAGCTCTTCCCATATTACAAGACAAGTATCATGGACTATTGTCGATACAGTGGAAATTCCCATTAGGAACTGATGATGGAGGGAGGTGAAACTGGCACCAGTGGAAAGGTATCTGCAATACAAAATTGATAACAATTCAGAATATATAAAAAATTGTATATTAAATAAAATAATCAAAATAAAATCAATATACATAAGGAGTAAAAGCAGAGTTCTACATGGTAACAAATAAAAATCAGCACTTATGTAGCTGCTGACTTTTACTCATCGCAGCCCAAAGACGACATGTCCCATGGCTCAGGGTGCAGGTGCCGGCTTCCTTGGAAACAGGAAGCCTTGTGGTGGGTGGGGCTAATAAAAATCAGTTGGAGGTACCTTACATAATGCAAATTTCTGCCTTTGTGTTTAGAGCTCACCTACATAATTCTAAACTACTGAAATACTATGATGTTTCATATTTTCATAAAAAAAGATTTTCATCATAAGTAAAATAGTGAACATTTTCTTTGTTGAGACGGAAACTTATGCACCTCCACACAGTTTTGGCCTCATCACATAAGGATACCGATAAATATATGGTAAGGATCAGAAAAAAAAGATTCTGCAAGGCACGACAAATCAATTTCAAGGATGAAAAATAATGGTAAGGGCAGTAATGCGAGAAACTTCGCTGCTGTGATATAGATTTATAGGCCATAGATTTATATATATTTATATATACACAGACATATATATATATATATATATATATATATATATATATATATATTATGCGATAACATACACACACACACACATATATATATATATATATATATACACATACACACTATTGTCAATAATACTGGTACACCTGCATGTACATGAATTTTAAGCATCTGTTCAAGATATTGAAAACCTACCTTAACCACTTCCCGACCGCGCCATGTACAAAAGACGTCCACAGCGCGGTCGAGTTATCCTGAGTGGACGTCCCAGGGACGTCCTCACAGAATCTTGCTCCCGCGCGCCCCCAGGGGCGCGCTCCAGGATATGTCCGTGACCGCCGGGTCCGGAAGACCCGGCGCATCACGGATCACAGTAGATGGCCGCTAATCGCGGCCGTTTACCACGTGATCGCTCCGTCAAATGACGGAGCGATCACTTGTAAACAGACCGGCGTCATTTGATGACGCCGGTTCCTCCCTCCCCTCTCTGTACCGATCGGTACAGTGTGAGAGGAGAGCGGAGGGAGCGGATCATGTCCGCTCCCTCCCCCATGTCAGCTGTGGGCTGGATCTGTGACAATTGCAGTCACAGATCCAGCAATCCATCCATCCCTGCTCAGCCATCCCTGTGCAATACTCTGCCAATACTCTGCAATACACCCTGTGCAATACTCTGCAATACACCCTGTGCAATACTCTGCAATACACCCTGTGCAATACTCTGCAATACACCCTGTGCAACACTCTGCAATACCCTGTGCAATACTCTGCAATACACCCTGCCAATACTCTGCAATACACCCTGCCAATACTCTGCAATACCCTGTGCAATACTCTGCAATACCCTGTGCAATACTCTGCAATACACCCTGCCAATACTCTGCAATACCCTGTGCAATACTCTGCAATACACCCTGCCAATACTCTGCAATACACCCTGTGCAATACTCTGCAATACACCCTGTGCAATACTCTGCAATACACCCTGTGCAATACCCTGCCCATACTCTGCAATACCCTGTGCAATACCCTGCCCATACTGTGCAATACCCTGCCCATACCCTGCCATACTCCGCAATACTCCACAATACCCAGCAATACTCCACAATACCCGGCAATACTCCACAATACCCAGCAATACTCCACAATACCCAGCAATACTCCACAATACCCGGCAATACTCCACAATACCCAGCAATACTCCACAATACCCCACAATACCCGGCAATACTCCACAATACCCGGCAATACTCCACAATACCCGGCAATACTCCACAATACCCGGCAATACTCCACAATACCCGGCAATACTCCACAATACCCTGCAATACTCCACAATACCCTGCAATACTCCTCAATACCCCGCAATACTCGTCAATACCCGGCAATACTCGTCAATACTCCTCAATACCCGGCAATACTCCTCAATACCCGGCAATACTCTGCAATAACCACTTCCCGCCGGCCGTCATATGACGTCCTTGACTTTGTGCGGAGATATCTGAATGATGGGAGCAGCTACAGGCATCATTCAGATATTCACTTTTTCAGCTGGCGATTCCCTACACCATAAGAACAATCATAGCGGCTGTTCCACCGCTTGATCGCTCTTACGGAAGGTGAGAGGGGATGCCCCCCCCTCCCGCTGCCCTCCGGTGCTTCTACCGACTCACCGCTACGATCAAAGCCAAGATTGTTTTTTTTTTTGTTTTGTTTTTAGGCTTCCCAGCCTAGAGGTGAGATGTGGGGTCTTATTGACCCCCCCCCCCATATCTCACTGTAAAGAGGACCTGTCATGCCATATTCCTATTACAAGGGATGTTTACATTCCTTGTAATAGGAATAAAAGTGCTAAAAAAAAAAATTGGGGGCGGAAAAACATGTCAAACTAAAATAAATAAAGTAAAATGAACAATAAAATATATATATTTTTTTTAAAGCGCCCCTGCCCCCGCGAGCTCGCATGCAGAAGTGAACGCATACGTAAGCCCCGCCCACATATGAAAACGGTGTTCAAGCCACACATGTGAGGTATCGTTGCGAACGTTAGAGCGAGAGCAATAATTTTGGCCCTAGACCTCCTCTGTAACTCAAAACATATAACCAGTAAAAATATTTAAAGCATTGCCTATGGGGATTTTTAAGTAGCGAAGTTTGGCGCCATTCCACGAGCGTGTGCAATTTTGAAGGGTGACATGTTAGGTATCTATTTACTCGGCGTAACTTCATCTTTCACATTATGCAAAAACACTGGGCTAACTTTACTGTTTTTTTTTTCTTTTAGGCACAAAACAGTTTTTTTCCGTAAAAAACGCGTTAGAAAAATTTCTGCGCAAATACCGTGCAAGATAAAAAGTTGCAATGACCACCATTATATTCTTTAAGGTCTTTGCTAAAAAAACATATATAATGTTTTGGGGTTCTATGTAATTTTATAGCAAATAAATGATGATTTTTACATGTAGGAGAGAAATGTCAGAATTGGCCTGGGTGCTCCAGAACGCCTGAAGGTGCTCCCTGCATGTTGGGCCTCTGTATGTGGCCACGCTGTGTAAAAGTCTCACACATGTGGTATCGCCATACTCGGGAGGAATAGCAGAATGTGTTTTGGGGTGTAATTTGTGGTATGCATATGCTGTGTGTGAGAAATAACCTGCTAATATGACAATTTTGTGGAAAAAAAAAAAAAGAAAAAAAAATCTTGATTTTTGCAAAGAATTGTGGGAAAAAATGACAACTTCAAAAAACTCACAATGACTCTTTCTAAATACCTTGGAATGTCTTCTTTCCAAAAAGGGGTCATTTGGGGGGTATTTGTACTTTTCTGGCATGTTAGGGTCTCAAGAATTGAGATAGGCCGTCAGTACTTCAGGTTTGATCAATTTTCAGATATTGGCACCATAGCTTGTGGACTCTATAACTTTCACAAAGACCAAAAAATATCCACCAATTTGTACTTATTTTTACCAAAGATATGTAGCAGTATAAATTTTGGCCAAAATGTATGAAGAAAAAATACTAATTTGCAAAATTTTATAACGGAAACAAAGAAAAATTCATTTTTTTACAAAATTTTCAGTCTTTTTTTCTCTTATAGCGCAAAAAATAAAAAACCCAACAGTGATTAAATACCACCAAAAGAAAGCTCTATTTGTGTGAAAAAAAGGACAAAAATTTCATATGGGTACAGTGTTGTATGACTGAGTAATTGTCATTCAAAATGTGAGAGCACCGAAAGCTGAAAATTCGCCTGGTTAGGAAGGGGGTTTAAGTGCCCAGTTGTCAAGTGGTTAAAGTAAGTAACAGCCGTTCTTCTGCACTAATGCTTCTTCTCATGTTGGTCCTGGTTCTGCTCAGGCGTCCTCTACAAAGTTCCAACAGTTCATCGAAGCTTGCCACCGACATCCTCATGTAATTGTAGAACTTGTCTCCGTGAGTCCTCAGCTCACCGAACATGAGGGCAAAGTAGCCAATCGACAGACGTTGGGAGGTTAGAGGATGGACCCAGTAACGACGGGGATGTCGCCTACACTGGATCTCTCTTCTCCTCTTCATCCTCATCAGCAATATGACCATTGCCAGCAAACTAATCATATTTGCATTCATTTTTCGAAAATCTCAGGCACAACACACTGATCACTCCTCTCACTGCTAAACTCCAACACACACTCAGCAAGTAAACAAAGAAACAGGAAATAGATGGTTTGAATTGCAGAGGACCGAAATACATCATGGGTAGATCCAAGGGACCAAACAAATAAAAAAAATTAAAATAAAAGGGTTGCTATGGGAATGACTAAATACAACCGCAAATGAACGCACATAAACGCAGGTAATCACACGGTACAAATGCAGCTGATCGCTGTGCCTGGAGTCTTGAATTTCACAGACAAAAATAAACATGCTAAACTGCGGCAGAACAGCCATCCATGTGAAAGGGGTTACTCTCTTTACTCTGGTCGCGTGGATCCACTAGGGGACACTGTTCCGTCAGGACTGCTGTTCTTGTCACTGCTATCATCATTCTCTGTGGTCCAAAGGGGAATCCAGATCCCTTAAATGTATTCAGTTGCTTTATCACAACCACATCTCCTGGTTGGAAAGGGTGTGTTGATTCCTGTGAAGAGACAGATGCATCACCATAGATGCCATTCAAAGTCTGAATCTATTTTGTAAAATACTTTTCTTGAATCAATTTCAAATCATAGAAACAGGTGGGCCTTTTGCCCAGGGTATTGGAAATTATCTCCCCATAATCACTTCAAATGGTGATAGCTTAGTTGTTTCATTCAGCAGGTGTCATTTTTATTTCTGCTAGTATTGCTGGCAGGACAATTTTCCACCTGGCAAATGTGCCTCCAGTAACATTTCTAATCTTGTCCTTGGAAATGAAAGCTGGCCCATTGCCTGACTTGATCTGCAATGGACAGCCCCACCTCTCTATAATTTCTATGTATATACATAAATATCTACATTCCACCCACTATTTATTTTTTTTAAAGTCAGTAGCTACAAACACTGTAGCTGCTGACTTTTAATAAGGACACTTACCTGTTCTAGGCGCCCGCGAAGTCGGCCCCCCCGAGGCCGATCGCTCGATCGCGGCAGGTCCCCGCGCCGCCATCCTCACTAAGGGAAACAGGCAGTGAAGCCTTGCGGCTTCACTGCCCGTTTCCTACTGCGCATGCGCGAGTCGCGGCGGTGCTTTGTGAATGGGTCGGCTGCTCTCTGGAATACACACAGTTCCCGGGAAGGCAACGTGCCCCATTCACCAGAAGACACTGAGTGTAGGACGAGGAAGAAGACCCACCGCGGAGGATGAAGAGGCAGATTAGGGACTTCCGCATAGCAACCGCTATTTCTGGTAAGTAAAAAAAAATGTTTTCCCAAAATTTCAGGGTGGAACTCCACTTTAAAACCTTCGCTGATTATCTCCCCTCCGTCCCATTCCATGATGCTCCAAAGTGTACCTACACCCCTTATTTTGGCAATGACCCCTTCTGGGGTCTATAAAAGCAGAATGGGGAATGTATAACTTCTATACAGTCATGTTGTTCTACCACCTCATCCACCTCTTCCTTCAAACCAAACATTGCATTCAGAATAGGAGCTGGTCCTGAGGTGGTGAAACAAAACGGTCAGAGCTGCAGTGGAGAGGAGAATAACCTCATATCCAGTGAGCCTCTGAATGGCCACATATTGAGTGTTCAGACTCTTAAACAAAAACAATACTTGGTGTGGGGTATGTAGCATGTCACAGATTTATCGTGGCTGACATCTTAATACCCATGGCTCAGGCATCTAGGGCACGCAGACACGCCGGCATGCCTTGTAGAGGGGCTGGAACCACTTTGGCAAAAAAAGAAGCTACAGGACTCAGCTTATTCCTGTGGTCTTGAGCTAGGACGGACTGCCACCATGGTTGTACAGTTGTCCCTTGTGCGCAAATAACGATACACATGGAGTCCCAACCCCGGGCAATAACCATTGCAGGTTGTTGACCCTATACACGTATGTATTTTCTTCTCATCCCAGGTCATTAGTTCCGGGGCTTCTGCCTAAGTGCTTTGTCTGAGTATGTTGTCAAAAAATGGGAACAGTCCGATATCTATTGGCGGCAGTAACCAATCGTACCTGAAGAGGACAACATGTCGTTTGTTTAGTGGGCGTGCCACTCCCATGACAGCTGTAACCCTTGCAGAGCTTACTTTGCGTTCCCTGGGGAGTGTGAACCCCAAATACTCAACCTGTGAGAGACAGAGCTGGACCTTGGACTGGGAGACCTTATGACCCTCTTTACACAGACAATTCAACAAAACCAACAGTGTTTAACTGAAAGCCATCAGGGAGGGACTGCACAACAGTAAGTCGTTGACATACTGAAGGAGGACAGAACCATTTTCAGCCGACCATGAGCGTAGAGTCTCATGGAGCGCTATTGAGCAGACTACAGGTGAGTCAACATAGCTTTGAGGCAAACGGCCCAGGTATACTGGGTCCTTTCAAAGCAGGAAAAAACCATAAGCAGTTGTGTTTCCTCGTCAACAAGAATGGGAAAAAAAATCAAATGACAGGAGAAAAAAACTCCGGCACTGTGGGGGTATAGAGACAATCAGCGATGATACATCTGGGACAATTGGGGCTATCAGTATAGCTATGCTGTTATCAGTATTACAAGATTATAAATTTCTCTCAAATCCTGCACAGATCTGTAAGTACCAATCTGTCTTGGGCACAGGATTGATGGGAACATCTGTATAAAAATATCACTCTTCTATTATCCCCTGCCACAGGAAAGATTGCAGCAAAGGTCTGATGCCTTCAATCTCTTCCTGTGACAAAAAATACTGTCTATAATAATGAGAAAGGTCTCAAAACAAATCCCCTTCCGAAATGACAAGGGAGTGGAAGAGGGGGTTCCAACTGTACCTCCTCACTAACTTTCCCTGCTAGACGGGCGGTGCCAAGATCTGAGTCCGGTGCAAGAAGGGACCTCTGCCTTAGAAGTAAAGGCAGCAGTGCTCCCCCCCCCCCATGGCACACACATCCTAAGCCACACAACCAGTTTCAACCTCTCTGACCTTCACTCTTTTTACCTCTTCAGTTTGACATTTAACTATTTTAGTTAACCTTTCTATCCGACTCTTTTTCCTGCTGTATTTCTAGGTGTGCTTCAGCTTGGTCTGAGAATTTTCTTCCACCAGCATGGGCACCACCATCTATCCTTTCTTCCTCATCCTCGACCTGGTCCGGTGGTGGTAGGACCACCACGGGTGCCGATGGCAGGACATCCTGTCGCTCTTGAGGGGCCAAAGCAGTAGGGAACAGATGTTCTGCAACCAAAACATTCAAGTCAGCTCGGCCCATACTAGGACAGATCTGACTATATCCAGAAGGATACACCTGTGCCGGAGAAGAAAAAGGTGCACAAGCAGCAGGGATGACCGCAGCCTGGAGAGGATTGTCAGGAAAAGGCCATTCAAAAGTGTTGGTGTCTTTCACAAGGAGTGGACTGAGGCTGGAGTCAGTGCATCAAGAGCCACCACACACAGACGGATCCTGGACATGGGCTTCAAATGTCGTATTTCTCTTGTCAAGCCACTTCTGAACAACAAACAACGTCAGAAGCGTCTTACCTGGGCTAAAGAAAAATAGACCTGGTCTGTTGCTCAGTGGTCCAAAGTCCTCTTTTCTGATGAGAGCTAATTTTGCATCTCATTTGGAAACCAAGGACCCAGAGTATGGAGGAAGAATGGAGAGGCACACACTGCAAGATGCTTGAAGTCCAGTGTGAAGTTTCCACAGTCTGTGTTGATTTGGGGAGCCATGTCATCTGCTGGTGTTGATCCACTGTGCTTCATTAAGTCCAGGGTCAACGCAGCCGTCTACCAGGAGATTTTGGAGCACTTCATGCTTCCTTCCGGAGACAAGATCTATGGGGATGCTGACTTCATTTTCCAGCAGGACTTGGCACCTGCCCACACTGCCAAAAGCACCAAAACCTGGTTCAACGACCGTGGGATTACTGTGCTTGATTGGCCAGCAAACTCCCCTGACCTGAACTCCATAGAGAATGAGAGACATGAGACCGAACAATGCAGAAGAGCTGAAGGCCACTATTGAAGCATCCTGGTCTTCCATAACACCTGAGCAGTGCCCCAGGCTGATAGCTTCCATGCCACTCCGCATTGAGGCAGTAATTGCTGCAAAAGGGGCCCAAACCAAGTACTGAGTACATATGCATGCTTATACTTTTCAGAGGTCCGATATTGTTCTATGTACAATCCTTGTTTTATTGATTGCATGTAATATTCTAATTTTCTGGGATTGTGGATTTGGGGTTTTCATGAGCTGTAAGCCATAATCGTCACAATTATGACAAATCACGGCTTAAACTATCTTGCTTTGCGTGTAATGAGTCTAGCTCATATATTAGTTTCACCTTTTAAGTTGCATTAGTGAAATAAATGAACTTTTGCACGATATTCAAATTTTCAGAGCTTCACCTGTAAATATATATACATACAGTGGGGAGAACAAGTATTTGATACACTGCTAATTTTGCAGGTTTTCTTACTTACAAAGCATGTAGAGGTCTGTAATTTTTATCATAGGAACTGTGAGAGACGGAATCCAAAACAAAAATCCAGAAAATCACATTGTGTGATTTTTAAATAATTAATTAGCATTTTATTGCATGACATAAGTACCGTATATACTCGAGTATAAGCCGACTCGAGTATAAGCCGAGGTACCTAATGTTGCCCAAAAAAACTGGGAAACCTCACTGACCCGAGTATAAGCCGATGCCCCACTGTTCCCTAGCTCGCTGTTCCCTGTAAATAGAAATTTTTACATTGTAATTATTACCTGTAAAGAAGTTGCGGCTGCGGCGTCCATCGTTCGAATTCCACGGCGTCCATCGTTCGAATTTCGCGGTCTCTTCCTGTTCCTTACTTGATAGGCGAGTCTCAGCAGACACTCTCCGCCTATCACGATCATTCTCTCATCCTTAGTTTTCCCAGCAGACACTGTGTTGGGTATTCCGCCAATCACAGACGTCTGCTGGAAAACTGAGGATGAGAGAACGTTCGTGATAGGCGGAGAGTGTCTGCTGAGACTCGCCTATCAAGGAAGGAACAGGAAGAGACCGCGGAATTTTGAACGATGGACGCCGCGGAATTTGAACGATGGACGCCGCAGCCGCAACTTCTTTACAGGTAATATTTACAATGTAAAAATTTATATGACTCGAGTATAAGCTGAGGGGGGGACTTTCAGCCCCAAAAAAAGGGCTGAAAATCTCGGCTTATACTCGAGTATATACGGTATTTGATCACCTACCAACCAGTAAGAAATCTGGCTCTCACAGACCTTTTATTTTTTCTTTAAGAAGCCCTCCTGTTCTCCACTCATTACCTGTATTAATTGCACCTGTTTGAACTTGTTACCTGTATAAAAGACACCTGTCCACACACTCAATCAAACAGACTCCAACCTCTCCACAATGGCCAAGACCAGAGAGCTGTGTAAGAACATCAGGGATAAAATTGTAGACCTGCACAAGGCTGGGATGGGTTACAGGACAATAGGCAAGCAGCTTGGATGAGAAGGCAACAACTGCTGGCGCAATTATTAGAAAATGGAAGAAGTTCAAGATGACGTTCAATCTCCCTCGGTCTTGGGCTCCATACACGATCTCACCTCGTGGGGCATCAATGATCATGAGGAAGGTGAGGGATCAGCCCAGAACTACGACGGCAGGAGCCGGTCAATGACATGAAGAGAGCTGGGACCACAGTCTCAAAGAAAACCATTAGTAACACACTAGTCCGTCATGGATTAAAATCCTGCAGTGCACGCAAGGTCCCCCTGCTCAAGCCAGTGCATGTCCAGACCCGTCTGATGTTTTCCAATGACCATCTGGATGATCCAGAGGAGGAATGGGAGAAGGTCATGTAGTCTGATGAGACAAAAATAGAGCTTTTTGGTCTAAACTCCACTCGCCGTGTTTGGAGGAAGAAGAAAGATGAGCACAACCCCAAGAAAACCATCCTAACCGTGAAGCATGGAGGTGGAAACATCATTCTTTGGAGATGCTTTTCTGCAAAGGGGACAGGACGACTGCACCGTATTGAGGGGAGGATGGATGGGGCCATGTATCGGAAGACCTTGGCCAACAACCTCCTTCCCTCAGTAAGAGCATTGAAGGTGGGTCATGGCTGGGTCTTCCAGCATGACAACGACCCGAAACCCACAGCCAGGGCAACTAAGGAGAGGCTCCGTAAGAAGCATCTCAAGGTCCTAGAGTTGCCTAGCCAGTCTCCAGACCTGAACCCAATAGGAAATCTTTGGAGGGAGCTGATGGGGCATTGCCAAGAGAAAGATGAGAGACATTAGACCGAACAATGCAGAAGAGCTGAAGGCTGCTATTGAAGCATCCTGGTCTTCCATAACACCAACACTTCGACAGCCCCGAAACCTGAAGGATCTGGAGAAGCTCTGTATGGAGGAGTGGGCCAAAATCCCTGCTGCAGTGTGTGCAAACCTGGTCAAGAACTAAAGGAAACGTATGATCTCTGTAATTGCAAACAAAGGTTTCTGTACCAAATATTAAGTTCTGCTTTTCTGATGTATCAAATACTTATGTCATGCAATAAAATGCAAATTAATTACTTAATAATCATACAATGTGATTTTCTGGATTTTTAGATTCCGTCTCTCACAGTTGAAGAGTACCTATGATAAAAATTACAGACCTCTACATGCTTTGTAAGTTGGAAAACCTGCAAAATCGGCAGAGTATCAAATACTTGTTCTCCCCACTGTATATACAGGTATACAGTATATCACAAAAGTGAGTACACCTGTCACATTTTTGTAAATATTTTATTATATCTTTTCATGTGACAACACTGAAGAAATTACACTTTGCTACAATGTAAAGTAGTGAGTGTACAGCTTGCATAACCGTGTAAATTTTCTGTCCCCTCAAAATAACTCAACACACAGCCATTAATGTCTAAACCGCAAAAGTGAGTACACCCCAAAGTGAAAATGTCCAAATTGGGCCCAATTAGCAATTTTCCCTCTCCGTTGTCATGTGACTCGTTAGTATTGCAAGGTCTCAGGGGAATGGGGAGCAGGCATGGGCGTCCGCTCCATAGGGCAAAGGGGGTCAATTGCCCCCCCTGGAATCAGAAGTCAGAGTGAAGACACTTGCCCCATGTGTTGCAATGGCTGCCTCCGTGGCAGCCGTGGACTTTTTTTCTAAGTCTGCTGCCGGCCTGGGGGCTGGGCCTGCTCTGTCTTTTCCGACTACACATCTGTCCCTCCCTCCTCACCCCCCGGCCCGAGCATCGGATTGGCTCTGCCGCTCGGGCCTCTGCTTTACATCACCGTCCGTGACCCGGCTGTTCCGTGATTGGCTGTTGCCTTAGCCTGCCTCTGCCTGTGTAAATGTATGCACCAGCTCCTCCCACAGGTGCGTGGCGTGCAGTGGCCAAGACGAGAGAATACGATGCCAGTGCCTGCCCTGGGCCTATCGCTGAAGAACTATAGGTAACAGCAGTGCCTGTGCCACGACACCACTGTGTACATCTTTTTGTATTGCAATGTATTGCAATACATCTGTTGTGGGCTGCCATATTTTGATCTTGATGAAAACAACCTATACAGTATAGGCTGTTTTCATAAAGATCAAAATATGGCCACAACAGATGTATTGCAATACATTGCAATATAGAAAGATGTACATTCTCTAGGCCAGTGTTTCTCAACTCCAGTCCTCAAGGCGCACCAACAGGTCATGTTTTTGGGATTTCCATTGATTTGCACAGGTGATTTGAGCAGTTTCACTGCCTTAGTAATTACCACAGCTGTTTTATCTGCAGGAAATCCCAAAAACATGACCTGTTGGTGCGCCTTGAGGACTGGAGTTGAGAAACACTGCTCTAGGCTATATTTATATGGACATGGTGGAATGAAGCTGAATTATACTCAAGAGCTATTTCACACTGCCAGCTGGCCGCGTTATCTAGTTTTAGCGGCGCTCTACCATAGTTTTAGTGGCGCTATTCGGCCGCTAGTGGGGCGCTTTTAACCACAGCTAGTGGTCGAAGACAGGGTTAAATGCAACGGTGTATCGCCGCTGCCAAAGCGCTTTGCAGGAGCTTCGGCAGCTGTGCCCATTTATTTCAATGGGCAGGGGCAGTGGAGGAGTGGTGTATACAGAGCTGCTCCACTGCCCCAAAGATGCATGGATGACCTTAAAATTATGCCCCCCCCCCCTGAAAAAAGTTCAGCGGATGCCCATGGGAGCAGGTGTGTTAAATTTGGTGTTATTGCTCTCACTCTCTCATACTGGTCACTGGAAGTTCAACATGGCACCTCATGGCAAAGAACTCTCTAAGGATCTGTAAAAAGGAATTGTTGCTCTACATAAAGATGGCCTAGGCTATAAGAATATTGCCAAAACCCTGAAACTGAGCTGAGGCACGGTGGCCAAGACCATACAGCCATTTAACAGGACAGGTTCCACTCAGAACAGGCCTTGCTATAGTGGACCAAAGGTGTTGAGTGCACGTGCTCAGCGTCATATCCGGAGGTTGTCTTTGGAAAATAGACCTATGAGTTCTGCCAGCCTTGCTGCAGAGGTTGAAGGGGTGGGGGTTCAGCCTGTTAGTGCTCAGACCATACGCCACACACTGCATCAAATTGGTCTGCATGGCTGTCATCCCAGAAGGAAGCCTCTTCTAAAGTTGATGCACAAGAAAGCCTGCAAAAAGTTTGCTGAAGACAAGCAGACTAAGGACATGGATTACTGTAACCATGTCATGTGATCTGATAAGACCAAGATAAACTTATTTGGTTCAGATGGTGTCAAGCGTGTGGGGCGGCAACAAGGTGAGGAGTACAAAGACAAGTGTGTCTTGCCTACAGTCAAGTATGGTGGTGGGAGTGTCATGGTTTCCGCCAAAAAGTGCCTGCGCATGCGCAGGACAGAGCCGTACTTCAGCTGATTTGGCGATCAGCTGGAGTGACGTGACCATGACGCATGCCCACATCAGAGGAGGCATTTTTCGAGAGAGAGAGAGAGAATGTCACGGACACTTTTAAAAGCTATTCACAGAGCGGAGGGACACAATATGGCATTCTCATATTGTGCCTCGCTGTTGCGGGGGGTTTTCAGTCTGCTCAAGGTCGCCTTTTGTCAGTGTTGCAAGGCGGCTTTAGTGTCTTGATCAGCGCCTGTTGCCTGTGTCTAAGGGCGGGTTGCAACACAGACAAAACCCGCCCTTCAACACAGCCACAAGCCGCCCTGCAACAGCGAGGCATAAAGTAACAACTACGGTGTCCCCCTCCGCTCTGTGAATTGCTTTCAATTGTGTCCGTGAAATTCCCTTTCCCGCTTGAAAAATGCACCCTGTGATGTGCGCATGCGCCATGGTCACGTCACTCTAGCTGTTTCATAAACCAACTGGAGTGCGGCTCCGCCCAGCCTCTGCATTTGAAAAAAATGCCGCCACCTCGGCTGGGAAGCCGAGATCGTTATTTTTTATTTCAGATTTCCCAGCCTAGAGGCGAGATCTGGGGACTTATAGACCCCAGATATCTCTGTAAAGAGGACCTGTCGTGCCCTATTCCTATTACAAGGGATGTTTACATTTCCTGTAATAGCAATAAAAGTGATAAAAGACAAATGTAAAAAGAAAGCATCAAAAATATAAAAATGAAAGTAAAATAAATAATAATGAAGGGAAAATGTACCGCTCGAAGGTTCCAGGTTCATTCAATTAGCTCCCGCCCTGCTCCACTTCCAGGTGCTGGCTATGCTCTGGTGCTTGAGGAGAAGAAGTGATCTGGACTGCCGCACTCTGGTTAAACGTTTTATTTAATGAAGAAAATTAAAATGCCCAAAAAAATCCAAAAATAAATAAATAAACAATCCATCCAAAGACAATCGAAGGTGAAGGGACATGCAGGGTGACACATCAGGGTGTGATGCTTACTCATAGCTATGAGTAAGCATTACACCCTGATGTGAAACGCGTTAGCTGTCACCCTGCATGTCCCTTCACCTTCGATTGTCTTTGGATGGATTGTTTATTTATTTATTTTTGGATTTTTTTTGGCATTTTAAATTTTCTTCATTAAATAAAACGTTTAACCAGAGTGCGGCAGTCCAGATCACTTCTTCTCCTAAAATAAATAATAATAATACTTTTTTTTTAAAGCTTCCCCGTGCGCTTGCTCGCAGAAGTGAACGCATAAGTGACTTGATCAGACTTGATTGCTAGTAGCTCCCGGTCACCAGCATCGTAATTCGTTATGGCCAAGTTCAGCTTCTAGTAAAAGGAGGCCATGGGATGCAATTGCTGTTTCTAATGTATCCTCCTCAAGTACATAGAGCAATGCTGTATTGGGATGTTGCAAGACTGGGGCTGAAGTGAAGAGCGTCTTCATCTTATCGAAGGCAGACTGGGCTTCCAGGGACCAGTGGAACTGCACATGTTGCCAGGTAAGTTGCATGATTGGGCCGATAATGGGGAGAACCTTTTTATGAATTTGCAAAAAAAGTTGGTGAATCACATGAATCTCTGAATGGCATTTCTATTGGTGGGCACTGGCCACTCAAGGATAGCTGATACCATCTGAAGGGCCATGGAGATTCCTTTCCTAGAGATTACTAACCCCAGGAACTGGAAGGGCTGTCTGTCAAACGTACTATTTTCTGCTTTTGCGTAAAGTCTGTGTTTTGCCAAAGTGTCCAATGCTCTCTTCACATGAGGCAGAGGAAAGTGGGAAAATCAGGATGTTATCAAGGTACACGATTAAAAAGAGATCTAGATATTCTTGGAAGATGTCATTTACAAAGTGTTGGAATGTAGCGGGGCATTGCACAGATCGAACAGCATCACTATATACTAGGGAAGGACCGATATTTTTTCAGGGCCTATATCGATACTGATTTTTCGGCTGCCTTTCAGGCCGATAGCCGATACCAGGTGCCGATATTCTGAAGATTTTAACTTTTTATTTTTACTATGCTTTTAAAAATTATTATTTTTTTTATTACTTTTAATGCTGTCACAAGGAATGTAAACATCCCTTGCGACAGTAACAGGCAGTGACAGGTACTCTTTATGGAGGGATCTGGGGTATATAAGACCCCAAGCCCCTCCTCTGCACTTGAAAGTATTCAAAATGTCAAGATCGGCGATTTTGAATACTTTCTATTTTTTAAAACTGGCACTTTTAGGATGACAGTACTCCAGAAGTGTCATGACATTGCTTCTGGGTTACGAGATCAGAGATCCAAACAAAGCATCGGCTATGTTCGGTCTTTGGCCAGCCGGCGGACGTGCCGACTGGTTGCCTCGGGTCTACCGGTGGGACGGGAGAGCCCGGGCGAGCGGTGGAAGGCGGCGGGAGGGGGATGTCCCCTCCCGCTGCTTGTAATAACAGTCGAGCGGCTGCTGAGCCACATCTGTTATTACAAGAAAGCTGATAGCATCAACCCGGTACAACCCCTTGAAGCAATATCGGTAAGTTTTGTGACCGATACCGATGCTTCAAAAAAAGTGAATATCGGCCGCCGATAATCGGCTGTACTGATAATCGGTCGACCCCTACTATTTACTCAAGGGGGTTGATTTACTAAAATTGGAGAGTGCAAAATATGGTGCAGCTGTGCATTGTAGCCAATCAGCTTCTAACTTCAGCTTGTTCAAATAAACTTTGACAAAAAAAAACTGGAAGCTGATTCGTTTCTATGCAAAGCTGCCAGAGGTTTTCCAATTATGGCTCAGAAAAAGGGAAGATATGTCCAAATAGAATTTCCACATTGGGGGTCAGTTTGATGGGGCAGTCATAAGACCAATGAGGTGAAAGTGTATCTGTTCTCTTTTTGTTAAAGATGTCCAGGACGTCATGGTATGCAGGAGGTACAAGTTGATGATTATTAGTATCCTGTTGGATGCTGAGACATAGACAGGAGTTTTTGCTACTTGAGCAGGAACCAATGTTGCAGACAGTAGGCTGACTGAAAAGTCTCATTCTGGCTACTCCAGTCAACCTGAGGATTGCATGTCTGTAGCCACCTCATTCTGAGGATTAATCGGAACATTGGTGAGCTCAAGACGGCAAAACCTCAAAGTCCTTGGTGACCCATATTGGTTATGGTTAGTGTGGGAATACTCTTTTGAATGACAGGTCCAAATTTTCAGTGTGTGGCATCTGCCAGATGAATGTTCAATTTCTGCTCTTTGGGTGGAATTTGGAGGTCTCTTGCAGGGGTGATATCTATGAAGCAGCTACATGCACCAGAGTCAACGATTGCCTGAATTTTGCTTTTCCGTCCAGCCACCTGCAAGGAAAATGGGAGGAAAATGGGAGAACAATGGGGGCTGATCATGTTCACGAGACCACATATGTAGGGAATCTGAAGAAGGACTTACTTTGCTGGAATGGACAATGCTTCCAGAAATGGCAAGATTCCACACAGTACAAAACACAAGTTGGCTGAACACTAGTATAACTTTTCCTCAGAAGACAGAGCAGGTTAAAGGAGACCAGTTCCACTTCAGAAGTAGGTACTGATTGTATTGGCAGTGGCAGCAGGCTGGATCTTGGGTAACATCTATGTTGGTTGGAAGGAGTTGTTACTTTCTGATCGGCATTCCCAAAGCTGAATTGATAGCTGCACAAGCTCTTCTAGAGAGTCTGTTGCCTCGTCTTGGGCAAGTTCATCTTTAAGTGTCTCAGATAGTCCTAGATGGTATTGGTACTTCAGGGTGGAGTTGTTCCAGCCATTGTGTCTGCTGACCATCTGCGGAATTTGCTTTTATAATCTTCCACTGGTCAGTGGCCTTGCTAAAGTTGTGCCATTGTCTCAAAGAATGAGTTCACAGAGGTGAGGACAGGGCTGTTCTGTTCAAAGAGGTAATGCACTCAGGACTGGGGCTCATCTGACAACAGAGATATGATGAACCCCACCATTACTAACTATAGCAAGAAATTTTGAGGTTGCAGGGCAAAATACAACTGTAATGCATTTTTATGTCCTGAATCTCCGCTGATCTCCTTAGAAAAGTTCAGGGGTTGGAACTCAAAGTTCTGGTGGTGGCACCACTACGGTAGGGGTTACGAGTTGGTGATCCTGGGAGGTAGAAGCTGGTGACCTTTTGACAGACTTGGAGGTGTTGTGGCAGAAAAGACAGTCAAGTTATGAAGTTGAAAGAAACTGTCCTGCAAGGTCTACATGGCTTGTGTAAGCACAGAAAACTGTTGACACAAGGTCTTTAATGGGCAAGCACCTATTTCAGCCTCAAATATGGCTGGATGATTCTGGCATGCTCCTGGTTCAAGGCCAAAGTGATGAGAAGGTGTGTAAGGCACAAAGTAGCATGGGGTACCAGTAGGGTTGCCACCTCATCCCTTGAAAACTAAACATATATTAATTACACAGGTTCTGTAGCTGATTAAGTTGGTAATTAACCGCTTCCCGACCGCCGCACGCCGATATACTGATCAATATTCCAATCGCACACGTTCTTGGTAAAATGGCTCATAAAAAATGGTGGGTGTTCAGCGATTACCAGTTGGGTCCTGGAGACATCAAACAATCGAACATATTCGCCAGCACACCAAGGATCGTCCAATTACGTCCAAAAAAGTTTTAGTGCAAAAAAATCACATCACAAAAGTGCAAAGTTTCGGAGTCACACAGGACCCCTTCGTCAGGCATGTGAGCACACCGATATACGTCGGCAGAATGGCATGGGCAGGCAAATGGGCGTACCTGTACGTCCCTTTGAATTTGCCACCTAGAGGGGGGGCACGCTCCTCAGGAGTGTGCTCACGGGTCCCGCAAACTCGATGTTCGCCGATGGCCTGCGTTTGCGCTGTGGAGAGGCAGAATGGGGAGATGCCTCTTGTAAACAAGGCATTTCCCTGTTCTGCCTAGTGACACGTCAGGGATCTACTGCTCCCTGTCATCGGGCGCAGTGATCGCTGTCATGTTAGTGGTAGCCCATCCCCCCCACAGTTAGAATCACTCCCTAGGACACACTTAACCCCTTGATCAAGTGGGGTTTGGTGCTGCGCTGTTCCTAGTAAAATAATGTCCTGCTACAAGTAGCCATACATATGTAAATGCAATGCAAATAATATGACTAATATCAAAAGTGCAAGAGTGCATAAATGCTAATACGCAAAAAATAGGCTTCAAAATACACTGTATGCAAATAATACCATAAACAGTAAAATAGTGGTATCAAAGTGCAACGTGCATAGATAAATAACTAATAATACTGTGATAAATAAGCTTGGTATACGTTGTGTACAAAAATAAACTGTGCAAAATTGCAAGATAAATGTGCAAAATCAGCAAAAGAACTTCCTGTGCAAAGTGCAGGTAACCTGTGCAAAATGCAATAAATGTGCAGAACGGACTCAAATCAAAACTTGTGCCAGCGGCAATTCTGCTATATAGAGTCCAATCTAGTCCAAAGTGTGCAAAATGCAATCAAACTGTGAACAGACAATGATGGATTCTTTTCTTCTCTGTGCAAATAAGCATTACAATGTGCAGATAACAAAAGGTGCTGGAGAGAAGGGATGAGCTTCGAGTTCAAGTCAAACTCATGTTCGACTCGAACATTGCCTGTTCGCCCGTTCGCCGAACAGCGAACAATTTGGGGTGTTCGCGGCAAATTCGAAAAGCCACGGAACACCCTTTAAAAGTCTATGGGAGAAATCTAAAGTGCTAATTTTAAAGGCTTATATGCAAGTTATTGTCATAAAAAGTGTTTGGGGACCCGGGTCCTGCCCCAGGGGACATGTATCAATGCAAAAAAAAGTTTTAAAAACGGACGTTTTTTCGGGAGCAGTGAATTTAATAATGCTTAGTGAAACAATAAAAGTGAAATATTCCTTTAAATTTCGTACCTAGGGAGTGTGTATAGTATGCCTGTAAAGCAGCGCTTGTTTACCCGTGCTTAGAATTGTCCCTGCACAAAGTGTCATTTCTGAAGGAAAAAAAGTAATTTAAAAGCACTCGCGGCTATAATGAATTGTCGGCTCCCGGCAATACAGAGAAAAGTCATTGATAAAAAAAAAATGTGTGGGGGTCCCCCCAAATTCAATTACCAGGCCCTTCAGGTCTGGTATGGATATTAAGGGGAACCCTGTGTCAAATAAAAAAAAAATTATGTGGGGTTCCCCCCAAATATCCATACTAGACCCTTCAGGTCTGGTATGGATTTTAAGGGGAACTCCGCGCCAAATTTTAAAAATTTGTATCGGAATCTGGAAGACCCCTTTAACAAAGGGGACCCCCAGATCCCAGCCCCCTATGTGAATTGGTAAGGGGTACATTGTACCCCTACCATTTCACAAAGAAAGTGTAAAAAAAAATGTAAAAAAAAAACCAGACACTGTTGGGAAAAGTCCTTTATTAAAAAAAAAAAAAAAAGATTGCAGCGGTGGTAATCTACTCTCGGTATCCTGCGATGGGTGGTCTCCTCTCCGGGGTCCAGCGATGGATGATCTCTCCTCTCCGGGGTCCAGGCTCCAACGATGATGTCCAGCGCAGTGAGGAACAGCACTCTTCACCGGAGCGGAGACACCCGGGAATGACGCCGCCGAAGCCAGTGACAGCTCTTAAGTAGCTGAGGGCGGTGTCACGAGACCCCGCCCCCCTCTGATGCAATGGAAACCTGCATTACATCAGAGGGGGGCGGGGTTACCCACATGTCACTGGGGAACCCCGGGTTTCTGAAGGAAATGAATTGAAGCAGGGTTCCCCTTAATATCCATACCAGACCTGAAGGGCCTTGTAATTGAATTTGGGGGGACCCCCACACATTTTTTTTTATCAATGACATTTCTCTGTATTGCCGGGAGCCGACAATTCATTACAGCCGAGACTTCTTTTAAATTACTTTTTTTCCTTCAGAAATTACACTTTGTGCAGGGACAGTTCTAAGCACGGTAAACAAGCGCTGCTTTACAGGCATACTCTAGACCAGTGATCCTCAAACTACGGCCCTCCAGCTGTTGTGGAACTACAAATCCCATGAGGCATTGCAAAACTCTGACATTCACAGACATCACTAGGCATGATGGGAATTGTAGTTCCTAAACACCTGGAGGGCCGTAGTTTGAAGACCCCTGCTCTAGACACCCCCCAGGTATGAAATTTAAAGAAATATTTCACTTTTATTGTTTCACTTTAAGCATTATTAAAATCACTGCTCCCGAAAAAACTGCAGTTTTTAAAACTTTTTTTGCATTGATACATGTCCCTTGGGGCAGGACCCAGGTCCCCAAACACTTTTTATGCAATAACTTGCATATTAGCCTTTAAAATTAGCACTTTAGATTTTTCATGTTCGAGTCTCATAGACTTTAACGGTGTTCGGATGTCCGAACAAATTTATTGCCTGTTCGCAAGTTCTGGTGCGAACCAAACTGGGGGTTGTTCGGCTCATCCCTACTGGAGAGATACAAATCTCTTCTTCGTGCAAGAACACACACTAGTGGAAGTGTCCCCTTACCTTGCGGTAATGAGACAACCACACATATATATATATATATATATATATATATATATATATACACACACACACACTTGAAATGGCTGTTTCTCCCTTGTGTTCCTGGACCAATATGGGTCTGTACTTGTCTTTGTTTCTCAGTGGAAGCAAGGAGGATATTAAAAATAAAGAGGGGTTCCGGATAGTGTAGTACTTTTAAACCAGTAGGTAATTTATTATTAAAAAGATGAGGGTACTCACATAGCATAAAAACAACAATAAACGTATCTCCACGAGCGGCAAGCTCGTTAGCCCACGTCAGTCTGATTGCCTTTCCATCCCTACGCATGGTGGGTCTAACACGTGACTTCATCAGAGGATGATGGGAAGGCACAGAAAATGTCTTTAAATAGTCTCTACCATTGACTATAATGGGGCGGACATTTTCCTGTAGCTCAATGCAAAAACGGCATGGCGGCCATTTTCTGAGAGACCGTGGGGGTAATTTACTATAGCGCCGTGGCGCTAATTAGCGCAAATTGCCGCGAATTTGCACTAATTAGCGCGATTCGCGGCAATTTGCGCTAATTAGCGCGTAAAAGGTATTCACTATAGCGCTGGAGAGAAAATACTCCCAAAATCAAATTTACTATAGCTCCCAGAATCCAAATAGCGCCCAAATCTTTACTCTACTAAAAGCTGGAGTTGTGCACATGGAAATAATGTTTAGAGCATAATATAATTGCCTAAATGGTACTGAATTATTCGGTATATTATTTAAAGATAATCTGCTTTTAAACTGTGTGAAAAAGTGATTTTTCTCTGTCACTTTCACTAGTTACTCTCCATCTCACACCAATCTTTACCCAAACTCACATAGGTGTCTTTACAAAGCACTATCAATACTATTGCTTATGCAAATTTAAAATTAGTCACATTTTTTTGTGCTTTTTATTATTTCTAAATAATCATAATTTGAGCCCCAAAAATTTGATATGTTTTCCAACATCAGAAATAAAAATGTAATTCCCCAAAATTTGAGGGTAATATCACTATTCTAAACTCACCCCCAAAAAAACACCAAATATCACAGAATAAATCAAGAAGAATAACTCTTGAGTAATGTAATTCCATCACCTGTATGTCCAAAGAAATGCAGTATTTATGTGTATTTACGTGTAGGAGGTTTCCACATGTGGCAGCTCTGTGGCTTAGAGGTTAGAACTTCTGCTTAGCATCCCTGAGTGTCTGGGTTCAAATCCCAAACATGCTGCTTCATGTAGAGAAGTTGAAACATTGAACGAGGGATGCCCCTGGGATAGTGTGGATTGGAATAAATTATGGATTGCCACCAAGTATATATAGAAAAATATAAAGAATTTTATTTGTACATATTTGACATATAGATCAAAATTGTTTAAAAACTAGAGAAAAGACATACACAATCATTGAAACCAATTTGCATGAGGGCACCTACAAGTCATATAACTAGTGGTGACAAAACCGACATGTTTCGGATACTAGAGCTATATCTGTGATAGCTTCCATTATTTCCTTCTTCAAGGTTCATACAATGGTTAAAAAGCAGATTGGTCTCTATAGAAGAGAGAAAAACAACATCATGTATAATGGTTATATAATACAATTTCGAGCATTAACATAGTTCCAATATTTTGAATTTCTCCCATATGTGGGCAGCTAAAGGATAAATAGTGCTGCAGAGAAACAAAAAAAAAAAAAAGGAGGGGAGAACAAAGAAAAGATAAGAGAAAAATGTATATGAGGGTTCATTGGAGATGCATAGATGCGCATATACAGTGCATAATTATATATTTATAGGATACATTACATTTATATCAAATTTATCCATAGTATTGCATACATACATCTCAAATGGTAACGCAAACATCAGCCGCTTGGAGGGATTGTCCCGATGATGTAGAGCCCAAGTGGATATAGTGCAAGTTTAGTGGTCGCATAGAAGAAATGCAGCGACCATAATGGCACAGCAACCGTGGTAACAGAGCCAGGGATATATAGCAGGGCCAGCCCAAAAAAAGCCCCTCAAAGCTCACAAGGAAGCCCCAAATTGTAGCGGGGACTCGCCACAGGTCTCACTGCAAAGACATACATATGTGAGTTATAATTTGAGGATCCCATACTAACCCTGTAGACAGTTATCCCACAACTATAATCTAGTATCTGAGCGAACTTCATACCTGTAAGAGTGACGCGAGAGCATCCACACTCTGGCTGTGCAGAAACTAACAAAGCCCGGTGGGATTTTATATAGGGCTGTGGCTTGTGTTACAGCCAATCAGCTCAAGTGGCACCAACAGGAGGGACGGAAGGAGCTCAGCCAATGAGATAGAGGGTGGGAGGCCACAACAGGGCTAAAAAGTACGTCCAACTAAAAGAAACAAATTAATCATGTATTGCAGAGAAGCTCTTACATGACGAGACGCCGCGCGCAAGGGCCGCCCTCGGTCCAGGCGGCGTCCGGCGTCACCACGCACCCACGTCAGCGTACAGAAAACCTCAGAACGTCGGCGCGGTGACGTCAGACGTCGACCCGACTGCCAGCACAATAGGAAGGGCGGAAGTGACTCAGAATAGATTACTGCGGTGTCCGCATCAGGCCAAAAAGGAGGCCAGCGCGGAGGTAACAACATATGCGCCACGCCAAATGGCGCCACCGGGAGGACAGGAAACACAATTGATTGGTCAAAAGCCCCATAAGTAGTAACAATGTAACAACAATGCCCTCCATCCCATAAGTCCATAATTGTTAGGACAGGGAGAGGGAAAATATGCACATAACCGTCCATTTGCTCAAACGCGAGCAAGGCAGCCCCCAATAATCAAAATAACTGAGGGCTGTTTTTGTGCTGGGGAGCGTCAGTGGGCCAGATGAGCGGCCCCAAATATTGCAAAGTGGGAAGACGAAAGCGTCTTCTTCGAACCATCAGAAGACTTAGTACTTTATAGACGCTACATTGACGATATCTTCCTAATATGGAAAGGTGACCGTGAACAACTAGTAACCTTCTTTGAAAGATTAAACAACAACCAGCAAAATATAGTATTAACCTGGCAAATTGAAGAATTGAATATATCTTTCCTTGATCTCATAATAACAAGAACTAACAACACCTTTGCCACCAAGACTTTCTTTAAAAGCGTAGATCGTAATAGCTATCTCCCAATGAGAAGCTGCCACCATCAAAACTGGCTTTATAACATTCCAAAAGGTCAGATGCTACGCTTACGACGGAACTGTACAGATATTGCAGATTTCCATACTCAGGCAAATTTATTAGGGGAAAGATTTGTACAAAAGGGATACAAAGAAGATTTCATTAAAAGTAAAATAGATGAAGTCATACATATTCCAAGAGGAGAATTGCTGCAAAAGAGGAAAAAAATCTCCAAACCCGATAAGGTGCCGGTCATTCTAGACTACAACATACAATATAAGAAGATTGAGAGCATTGTCAGACGTCACTGGCATATCCTGAGGGCAGACAAAAGCCTTGGGGATATACTACCTGACAAACCCCAATTTATCTACAGACGTGCACCCACACTACGAGACCAGCTAGTTAAAAGTGTAGTCAATCCACCAAAAAAGGCTTTCACTTTTTTCACTGGCAAAGGGTTTTACCCTTGTAAGAGGTGCTACGCCTGCAGACGCACTAAACTCCCAAATGAAAGAAGATCTACATTCCAGTCAAACAGCAATGGGAAAGAATATGAAATAAAAGAATTTGTTGGCTGCAACACGGAAGGGGCGGTTTATGTGTTGGAATGCAGCTGTGGCCTGCAATACGTAGGCCGGACCAAAAGACTTCTTAGGATCCGTGTCAAGGAACATGTACAAAATATCCAAAACGGATTTGTCAAACATAGTGTCTCGAGGCACTTTGCAGAAATACATAACCGAAACCCCTCCCATCTTAAATTTTGGGGTATAACACCATATTCAAGACCTTGGAGAGGGGGTCACAAGGTGCGAACACTAAGCCAAATTGAATCCCATTGGATTTTTTCGATGGATACGTTTGCGCCTAAAGGCCTTAACATAGAATTCGACCTTAACTGTTTTCTGAGTGATTATTAGGGTCAGTTAGTTACATTATGTTTCTTCTTACATACACCTTATGTCATTGACCACCACTAGCTGTATGTCCTAGTACGAGTTCTTTGTTCCTTTCCCATTGCATGTTATTCTGTTAACATCTAGATATAGGACCATTTTGGCAATCTGGTCAGTGTATGTTGGAGTCCACCCAATTGGACCCATGTCCATACTTACTTTTAAGCATAGCTTTGTAAGCTTGATTCAGTAGCACTCACATGAGTGGACTATTATCATACCATATACATGTGATTCCCATTTCACTGTATATATAGATCTACCATTTTTTCAGTGTCATTTAATACATTTCTGTACGTTTATCCTTTTCTCCTATGATGTCATCTAATATGCATTATATATACTTTCTCTCATATGTTGGCTGCGGTGTGTCTGTGCTGTAATATTTTTATGCCAAAATTCCAGCTTCACTCAATCAGAGCCTTTTTATTATAGCTTCTCGATTGGAGCTAGTTAGCTTCATAGCTTACTTGTACCTGTTCACCTTTTTTTATATATTTCATACCCCGGTACACAATGTTCTGTTTTAAAAGATATGGCATCCATAATATAATCTTTTGCATGCTGCATACATTTGTTTTCGTCCTGCAGCTCCCCCTCTTCCCTCAGTCCACACAGGCTCACATATCATGGTACTGCTGTCAAGCAAGATACATGTTTATGTCAGAGCAATCATGGCCGCGCTTGGCAAATATATATGAGTCTACAACAAAATGGCCGCCTCCCGCCCTGTGATGAGGACTATTTAAACTCCACCTAATGTGTCTAGTGCTAGCCTCTGATGAAGTCATGTGATATGACGACACGCGTCAGGACGTAGCACAGACACACCACCAGCTGAACCGAGAGGAGACGAGCTCGCCGCTCGTAGGATATTGTACCCACTTTGCATTTCTCAAATGTGAGTGTTTTACCTGCTTTTAATAAACGCCACTCAGTGGTCATCGATCTACACCATAGATTTTTTCTTTTATCTTGTTCAAACTCTGTGACTGCCGCCGCTGCCATCTGAGGATCGCACTGAGTGCATTACATATACCCATCCATCTCCCTATTGGCACGAGCGCGGTGCTCGTTTGGATTGAGGTCCACGCTCACTACATACCAAGTGAGTGTGTGAATGCACCTATTTGCGATTCAGTCTTCTGCATTCACAGAGTTGCGCTATTGATGTCCCTTTCCTCTGTGTTTTTTTCACATGCATCCCCATGAGCGATATGGGAGTCCAAACTCTGTGACTGCCGCCGCCGCCGCCATCTGAGGATCGCACTGAGTGCATCACACATACCAATCCATCTCCCTATTGGCACGAGTGCGGTGCTCGTTTGGATTGAGGTCCACGCTCACTATATATCAAATTGTATCATAAGGACGATACATAATTCCCCACCGCAGAGATCTGCTTCATACTGCCCCCTCCCAGCAGGGAGGTAAGCTGTGTTTGATCACTGGGTGGATGCCATATCAAGACTCTCAAGCACATCCTTGGTGATGGGACTTTCTGTATATATGACTGTATTCACATATAATATTCATTTATAATACAATTTTTTCTGCAACATTTGGAAGCTCTATTAGGAGCCTCTACCAGGATCAGGAATCCTCCTTCCTCACTTGTTTACTCACTTATGTCTTTAGTACTTTTATGTTGTTCATAGACATTGTTTTGTCTGATTATTGCATTTACCTTAGTGATTCACGTTCGCTTTAAGGTTGTATATTATCAGTCACGTTTGCACATCACAGGATTGCCCAGACACTTGTTCCTATCAGATTTTGCAATCAGTGGCCCTTTGCACATTATTATTTTATACATATCTGTGTCACTGGGCATATTGTACACCTACCACATAGTTGGTCTTATAGCAACCAGTAGCTGTTTATTTATCTATTTTACGCTTATTTGTGTCACTGTGCACATTGCACATTATTACTACCTAGCTGGTTTCCAGCCAGCGATTATTTAATACACCCCCCCTTTTTCTCCCTCCCCTCACATTCCCATTCTCCCACCTCCTTTCTCCGCCCCCCCTCCCCTCCCTCTTATTCACTTTATTTTATTCACTACAGCACAGCCACCATCACGATTTTTATTGTTTCATAGAGATGACTGGTGACCAGATGGTCACCAGTCATCTCTATGATCGTCGGAGGCCCGGGCGCGATGTGATGACGCCACGCCCGGGTCCTCAAATGTAAACAAAGCCGCCATTGCGGCTGTAAGTATGAGATCAGTGAAATTTTTTTCGCTGATCTCATGCTTTCCAGCCTTGAGGAGAGATGTGGGGTCTTATTGACCCCGCATCTCTCAATAAAGAGGACCTGTCACACACATTCCTATTACAAGGGATGTTTACATTCCTTGTAATAGGAATAAAAGTGATCAAAAAAAAAAAAGAAGTAAAATAATTGTAAAAAAATAAATAAATAAGTAAAAAAAAAAATAATAATAATAAAAAAAAAATTAAAATGCCCCTGTCCCCGGTATCTCGCGATCAGAAGCGAATGCACACGTAAGTCGCCCACATATGTAAACGCCGTTCAAACCACACATGTGAGGTATCGCCGCGTGCATTAGAGTGCGTGCAACAATTCTAGCACTAGACCTCCTCTGTTATTCTAACCTGGTAACCTGTAAAAAAAAATTAAGCGTCGCCTATGGAGATTTTTAAATACCGAAGTTTGCCGCCATTCCATGAGTGTGTGCAATTTTAAAGCGTGACATGTTAGGTATCTATTTACTCTGCGTAACATCATCTTTCATATTTTCCCCAAAATTGGGCTAACTTTACTGTTTTGTTATTTTTTAATTCATGAAACCATTTTTTATTTAAAAAAAAGGCATTTGAAAAATTATTGCGCAAATATCGTGCAAGAAAAAAAGTTGCAATGACCGACATTTTATTCCCTAGGGTGTCTGCTAAAAAAACATATATAATGTTTGGGGGTTCTGAGTAATTTTCTAGCAAAAGAATGATGATTTGTACATGTAGGAGAGAAGTGCTAGAATAGGCCCGGTATTGAATAGGTACAAAAAGCCCTGTATTGAAGTGGTTAAAGGAATGAGGTGGCAACCCTAGGTACAAGCGATCTGAGTGGTTGGTGGTAGCTCTTGGAGTCGGTCAGAAGGGACAACGTCTAGGCAAAATACAGAACACTTAAAGATATCATGGGAAGGATCTGTAGCTGACAGATTGTACACCTGTGGGAGATAATGCTGGACAGGACCCGTATTGCCTGTAAGACAGTAGTGCTAAGATCTTGCACAGGTAAGTAGAAGATAGGCAGAGTCTTGGAGCCGACCCGGGGTCATACACAGATAAGCAACACAGCTGGAGAAAGAGAGGCAAGGAGCCATGGCCAGGGTCATATACAGGAGATCAGATGGAAGCAAGGTCGATCAACAACCCAAGGTTTATAGCCCCACCCCCTTCTTCCTTCTCACTGTATTTGATTGATTGTTCCTGTGTGAAGGGGAAAAGAGTGTAGAAGAGATGCAGTGGTGCACAGCAATGGATCTCTTCTCCCCTCTCTTTATCGTTACATAGGGAATGGGGAGGACAGAATGCCATAAAACATTTTTTTGTCCTAAGGCAGGGAATGCATTAAGGAAAAAAAACGTTTTGGCTTTAGAACCACTTTTCCTATACTGAGTGTTCCATTTCACAGATAGCAGGTTGCAGGAATGGCAGTGAAAATTTAGATCTATTCATTACAGGCAGTCCCCGAATTACGAATGGGCTAGGGACTGTAGGTTTGTTCTTAAGTCGAATATGTTTGTAAGTCAGAACAGCATGCGCAGAACGGCAGATACGTCGTTTTCCGATGTTCCGTCGAATGTGCCCGCCGTCGAAAAGTGGCCGAGCATGTGCAGAACGTCAGATACGTCTTTTACCAATGTTCGGTCGAATGTGCCCGCCGTCTAAAAGGTTCAGTCGAATGTGCCTGCCGTCGAAAAGTGGCCACGCAGCCTCCCGTTCATAAGTAGGAGTAGTTCGCAAGTCAGATGTTCGTAACTCGGGGACTTCCTGTATAGTGGTAACAACTGGTTTATGGCATAACATGGTTACATGAATCTAAAGCTACACTCATCTCCACAATGTAATAGCTAGTTGGTTACTCCTATATGGGCCTAAAAGATAGAGAGGTCTAGGACTTAAAATTAAATGTGTCTCTAAGGGTATATCTCATACTTTATTTATCTTAATATATCTCTATGGGTGTGCGCCTGTTTACATCTGCCCCCAACCGAGTCCATTTAGGTCCCAAAAAACAGAAAAGTTTGCTTTCTTTGCCATTTTTATGAACCTGAACAAGAAGGATAAGATAAACACTGAAGCAAACTGATGTACATCCGCCCACCCACAGAGATTGCATAGCCACTTCGGCTCTCACACCCGTTTCCCCTGTATGGACCAGACCATATTTCACATTTCTGCTATGTGTCTGTTCATGAGTCTATATAACTTTGTATTTACCTATGATAAAGAATTGATACATATATTGTTTTTTGGGGGACAAACAGGGCTTTCTCGTGACCCTAAAGTCCTCTGAGAATTTTTTACATTTATTTGCATTTTAAGGGGAAAATTAGTACAAATCTTTAAAAAAAAGGGTATTTTTTTCAAGTTTGATCAGTAATATTTTGAACACAAGTACCATTAATGAGGAAAACAGACATTTTATTCTGCTGCTTGTTCTATTTACTGCAACATTACAATTATATTTTCGGTACAAAGCATGTTAAAGTTATTTACAAAAGAAATAAAGTTTTGTTGTTTTTGTTTTTTGCATACATTAAATTTTTCTCAGAATGCATCAGTAATTTATAGTTCTTACTGATTTAAAATAAAACAGATATACCCTAAACCACATATTTTTAACAGTAAATCCTTAAAGATAACAATGTATATATGTGCTTTATAAAAACAAATATTCCAGTAACTGTTAAATAGTGATTATACAGGTTGAAATTAAAGGGTTAAGTTGTAAAAAAAGAGCACGTCCTGGTTAATTCCCTGTGCACACATTAAAAACTTTTCTCTGCCAGCTGCAGCTCTCTCACTCACAAATCTGACAGGAAATGTAGGAGATAAGATAGCTACTATGTTACTTATTTGTTGTTGTTTTGGCTTAAAATGTTACATTGAGGGGGGCGCATGCGTGGATGCCTGAGAGAGAAGTTGCATCTCCTTAGAGCTTAAAGTGGAGCTCCACCCTAAATAGCAACTTTTGCTATTTGGAACCCTCCCCCCCTCCGGTGTCACAATTGACACCTTTCAGGGGGGTGAAGATACCTGTCTAAGACAGGTATTTTCACCCACATCCGGGAGTCCTGTCTCCGGGAATCTGCGGGAGTTACGTCACTTCCCGCAGACTTCCCTTGGTGTTCTGGGAGACACTTGGCTCCCAGAACACAGGAGCACCAATCAGAACGGCGCAGCGCGACTCGCGCATGCGCCGTAGGGAACCGGGCATGAAGCCGCAGGGCTTCACTTCCTGGTTCCCTCAGCGAGGATGGCGGAGGGAGCAGCAGAGCGACGAGCGGTCGCTCGTCCTCTGCTGGGGACGTCGCTGGACTCCAGGACAGGTAAGTGTCCAAATATTAAAAGCCAGCGGCTGCTGTAGCTGTAGCTGCTGGCTTTTAATTTTTTTTTTCCGGCGGAGCAACCCCTTTAAACAAACCAGAGAACTAAAAGCTCAAACGTTACCGCGAACGGCCCCAGCTCTTACAATTCACTCCCAGGAACACTCTGGCGGAGATAGAATGGTTACGAGAGGCCCAAAAACAAAATATAAGGCTGGAAGCTCTAAAGAAGCGCCGCTCCAGCCGACATCCAAGATGGCGCCACCTGGTACCTCACAGACCCGCATACAGCGCGTTCCTAAACCCCTGTCACACAGCCTCAAAACTCAAGACACGGTTGGTAAGTCTGACTCTGACAATGTTATCTCTGAAACTGTTACTCAGTCCAGCATGTTTAAACAGTTTGAAAAAATGCTTCAGAAAACATTGAAGCAAACATCAGACCATATAACAGAAAAGCTGACAGTGGAGAGGGAGCTAGGGCACAGAACAGCTGAGCTGAAAGTGAGTGTAGATGATATTGAAACTAACACACAGCACTATACCACAGCAATTGAACAACTTAAAGATGAGAACCTTTTACTACAAAATCGTTTGGAAGATCAGGAGAACAGGGATCGTCGTTCCAACTTAAGTATTAGAGGACTCCCTGAATCTGTCAGACTTACAAGTCACTATGAGTGCACTCTTTCAGGAATTGCTCCCAGGTATGTCACCTGAGAGATTAGAAATGGACAGAGTCCACATAGCCCTAACCCAACACAACTCAATGGTCCTCCTAGGGACATTATAGTGAAATTACACTATTATAAAACAAAGGAACTATTACTTGCTGCAGCCAGAGGCAAAAATACTCTTGATTTTCAGGGCAATGTTTATCAACTTTTTGCAGACCTCTCCCCACTTACTATGGCTTAAAAGCGTTCACTAAAACCACTACTGCAAGTACTTCAGAAGCACCAAATTATATATCACTGGGGTTTCCCATTTTCTCTCCGCTTTACCCACCTTGAAACCAGATATACCTGTCGTACATCAGATGAATTGCAATCAGCCCTAACTGACCTAGGCCTTATGGACCAAGACAATGCTAAAGACCAATCTCGCAGACGATCGGCTTCTAGATCAGCTCCACAAGAAACCAACTTGGATCCATGTTCCTCTGGTTATACAAGACATCATCTTCATAAGCGAGGACGTTTTGATAGACAGGCACCAATAAATGTGGACTCAATGGACTGATTGTTCCCTCTACATCAAATTGATCATCACTTTTTTGTATTTTTTTTTTACTTATTATTTTAATTTTTTTCTCTATTTTTTATATTTTTATATTTTTGCATTTTTATTTTTGTATTTTTATATATATATATATTTTATATATTTTTGTATTCTTACTTTTTTGTCTTCTTCTACCTTTATTTCTATATTTATGAAATATTATTTTTTGTGCTTATTTATTATTTGTTTTAATCGATTATATTGTTTAATTTAAATTTTCTGAGACTAGCGTTTCTTAGTCTCTATATTGACACATATGTCCAATATTTATTTTCTATATGTAGCGATACCTTCAACTAAGAGAGCCGCAGATTTAGTTTGGGCCCTGAAAACAGCTCCGCCAACCCCCGACAATTTACTCGACCCCCTACTGGCACAGTTAGTTATGGCAACAATATAATTCTTATGCTATATGATTAAACTCAGACACCAAGGCAATAATGAAAGGGGTATCTAATTTACTTTAGATTGTGGTAAAAAGGGTCAACAGTGGTAACAGTTTACATGAAATAGGTTGCAGAGCCCTGCAGCAATAAAACACACTATGCATTAATAGAACAGTAAAGGCGCGCCGCGTGGGCGACCGTTAACTAGGCGCCCTGTGGCGCAGCAACTAAATGAACTAACTAGCTGGCCAGGCCCGGCTCAGATACCTAAAACTCAGTCTCTAGGGGATGATGGTTTCTTCACCGGCAAGTCTTTAAAAGGTGGTGCACATAACAGAACAACATTTGTAATCTAGTGGGAAGATTGTGATAGAACAAACACTTTACTGAAGAACCTCTGAGTTCAACTCTGATATGGATCTCCAGTGAGAGTATCAGATATAAACTTGTGGGCCACGGCAGTCTATAGGCACATCAGCAATAAACAGTATATGGTCTGAGCATACGCTCGCTCACCCCTCCGGACGTGATCCCAGTCCGGGAACTTCCACCGACTGTGTCCTCACACACAGTGTCTCCAGCGATCGGGTCCCCGATCCAACCAAGGCTGTGGATAAGCGAAGTCAGATGCCATCCAGGCTCGCAGCAGGGTGGAAGACTCTTTGGTGCTGCACAAGGCCTCAGGCTTCAGGCCTTGCACACCAGCACATCCGCACAGGAGGATCAGTCACTGAAGTCTCGTGTCCCAAAGAGGCCGAGCCCAGCCTCCCCTCCTCCTTTTATAACCCCTCCCATGAGTCTCTGGGGTGGAAACATTGCCGAAAGGGTTTCTGGGTAAGGTAGTCCTGGGAGTCTTAAAGGGGACCCGCTACACACTCCCCCCACTTAAATTCTTTGGTCCCCAAAGAAAATTCTAGCATACACTGCGTTCAACCCCAGACAACATTGCATAAGAGGTTGGCATAGGGAATTCCCACCAAAATCGAGGGGTTGGATTCCCTTGCCCACAGGTCACACTATCATGAGTGGCCTGCCTAACTGTGCCAGAGAGTGAGTGGGGTTTGCCCTCTACCAAATGAACAGTGGAGGGATCCGGATTCTCTGCACTCCTCCTGGCAGTGACCACAGAATCTTCTGAGCTCTTCCCCATTTGTGGGTAGGTCAACTTTCTGGGAGGCCTTATGACTCTGTGAGCCCTTTGTTCCCTTGGGGTTTCTGGCTCTGGCGCCACAGGCTCTTCTTCTGTAACAGGTTCAGGCGACACGGCAGGCTCTGTAACATCTGCTTCAGAAGCCGAGGGATACATAGTGTCTCTAGGGTCCTGTTCAGGGTAAACATCACAGGCATCTTCCCAGTAATCCGATGAAGGACTAGATGGGATGAATTCAGCGGCTTCTGCATTCAGTTGTCCATCTATAGTGTCTTCAGTAGTTGGAAGATCTATAGCAGAAGTTCCTGGAGTTGGGGAAGACCACAGCCAGTCAAATTCTCTTCCTTCATCTCCACTGAGTTCAGAGGCCTCTCCATCTTCAGCCCGAGAGGTCTGGGACCGAGTGTTTGGCCTGGGGGTATCTAGAATAGAGACTGGTTCAGGGGAGTCCCTCACTGGAGGTATCCTGACCGCTTCAGCAAGTGGGAGCAGGTGGTTTCGATGCCACGTCTTCAGTGGTCCTACCTTTCCTTCTGGCTTCAACTTGTAGGCCCGGCAGCTTCCTACAGATGACATAGGGTTCAGATCTCCATCTGTCTGCAAGTTTGTGTTTTCCAGGGACCCCCAGATTGTGTAGCAGTACTCGGTCCCCGGGCTTCAGGTCTTGTACCCGGACCTTCAAGTCGAAGTTTCTTTTGTTTCGGGCTCCCCTTTGATCTGCGGCCGCTTGAGCTTGTTCATAAGCTACTTTCAGGCTGTGTCTGAGCCTGTCCACATATCCTTTGTGGGATGTGGCTGAGGAATGGTCTAAAGAAGTGGCAAAGGCCAGGTCCACAGGCAACCTCGCTTCTCTCCCAAACATGAGTCGATATGGGGAGTAGCCTGTAGCATCACTGGTGGTGCAGTTGTAAGCGTGTACTATAGCTGCTATGTGTTTGCTCCAATGTTGTTTCTTCTCACTATCCAGAGTTCCCAACATGTTGAGCAGGGTTCGGTTGAACCTCTCCGGCTGAGCATCTCCCTGTGGGTGGTAAGGTGTGGTTCGAGTTTTCTTGATTCCTAACGAATCCAGGAGTTTCCAGATCAGCCGACTCTCAAAGTCCCTTCCTTGATCTGAATGAAGTCGCTGGGGCAGCCCATAATGGACAAAATACTTCTCCATAAGTACCTTGGCTACTGTGGAAGCCTTCTGGTCTTTGGTTGGGAAAGCTTGGGCATACCGGGTGAAATGATCGGTTATCACCAGAACATTTCCTAGTCCACTCAGGTCAGGTTCGAGGCAGAGGAAATCAATGCATACCAGATCCATTGGGCCTTGACTTTGTAGATGGCCCATTGGGGCAGCTTGATGGGGTAAAGTCTTCCTCTGGATGCAGCGTGCACATGAATGGCAGTACTCTTCCACTTCTGCCCTCATGCAGGGCCAATAGAACCAACTTCTGACAAGTTGAAAGGTCCTTTCCGCCCCTAGGTGGCCATGATCGTCATGTAATCAGAACAGTCTCTCTGTGTTTTTCTGAAAGAAACAATTGCCATTTGTCTTCCAGGTCATCAGAGGGGCCCCTTTGGTAGACCACTCCCTGATGCACCTGTAGCCTGTCCCACTCTTTCCTCAACAGGCGAGCTTCCTTTGAGGAGTGACTCAGGAGTCTGTTTGGATCCTGATTCTCCAGAGCTTCCAGAACTAATTTCCCTATGGGGTCTTCTAATTGGTCGCATCTTAGTTCCTTCTTGGACAGCTTTGGCAGATGGTCTTCCTCCAGTTGCGTTACTCCACAGTATTGTTTGGGGACTCCTACCATGGTAACTCCTATCTCTTCCGCCCTTGAGCCCCCTCTGGCTTGTAATTCAGCCCCTTGACAAAGGGCCCGCACCCCGTCAGGTGCCACTTGAGTCCAGTCTTCCATGTCACGGGTGGGACCATGAGATCTCCTGGACAGAGCGTCTGCATCTCGATTCCCAATCCCTGGCCTGTACTTTAGGCTGAAATTGAATCCAGACAATGTGACCAGCCACCTGTGTCCAGTGGCATCCAGCTTTGCTGTAGTGAAAAGGTAGGTAAGGGGGTTGTTGTCGGTCTTCACAGTGAACTCCGCCCAATACAGGTAGTCTTTGAGCTTGTCTACTACCGCCCACTTAAGGGCCAGGAACTCCAGCTTGTGAGTGGGGTAGTTTTTCTCAGAGGGGGTCAGGCTCCTGCTCACGTAGGCAACAGGCCGTAGTTGCCCTTCGTGTTCTTGGTAAAGTACTCCTCCCAGACCGTCATGACTAGCATCTACGTGTAGTTCATAGGGTTTGGTTGGGTCTGCGTAGGCCAAGACTGGGGCAGTGGTTAGGCTCTTCAACGCCTGGAAGGCCTCTTCACACTTCTGGTTCCACTGATCTCTGACTGACTCTCCCGGCTTCCTGGGCCCTGAGTCGTCCTCTTCCCCCTCAGTCTTGAGCAGTTCATTCAATGGTCTAGCAATTCGGGCGAATCCTTCCACAAACCTCCTGTAATAGGAGCAGAACCCTAAGAAGGATCTGAGTTCTGTTACTGTGGTGGGTCGTGGCCAGGAGGTAACTGCCTCCAATTTCTCAGGGTCTGTGGCCACCCCTTCTTCAGACACTATGTGCCACAGATAGTTCACAGAAGACTGGTAGAACCGACACTTCTCAGGCGAAAACTTGAGTCCCTCCTCACTGAGTCTCCTCAACACTTTTTCCAGCCTCTCCTCGTGTTCCTCCAAGGTTCTCCCAAAGACAATGACATCGTCCAGGTATACAAGGACTTCAATAAGGTTCATGTCTCCTACAGTCTTCTCCATGAGACGTTGGAAGGTAGCAGGAGCTCCAGACAGTCCCTGGGGCATTCGATCAAACTCAAAGAACCCCACTGGGGTTATGAAGGCTGTCTTCTCCTTGTCTTCTGGATGCATAGGGATCTGATAGTATCCACTCTTGAGATCCATAACGCTGAACCACTTGGCTCCAGACAAACTCTAAAGCGTCCTCTATCCTCGGAGTGGTGTACTGGTCGGGTATGGTTCTCCTGTTGAGAGTCCTGTAGTCTATACAGAGCCTCAATGACCCATTCTTTTTCCTGACCACCACTATCGGGGAGGCATAGGGGCTTCTAGACTCCCGGATCACACCAGTCCTCTTGAGTTCTGCAAGTTGTTCCCTTAGATCCTCCAGATCTGCTAGTGGGACGCGCCTGACCCTCTCTCTGAAGGGCTTATCTTCTTGGAGGCGGATCCAATGGGTGGCACTTCTTGCACACCCCACATCTAACTCATCTTTGGAGAAGATCTTCTCCCATCTGGTCAACTGGGCCTTGGCTCTCTCTTTCCAAGCCCTGGGCAGATTCGGGTTTTCCATGGACAGCTTCTCCCAAACATCTCCTCCTTCACCTGTCCCCTTGACTTCTGACAGGGTAACAGGGGCAGCAGGGCTCACCTGGACCAGCAGCATCCTGGCTGGGATTTCCATGGGGCCATCTGTAGTGTTCCTAACACTCACCGGAACTCTACAATGGGCCTTCTTCAGGGCCTTCAGTGGAATCACTTCCAGACCGGGGGACTCTTCCCTTGGGTCGGACTCCAACATGACAAAGGGTCCAGGCTGCTCCCAAGTAAGCTTCACAGTGGCTCTGAGACAGGTTACTTCGCCGGGCTGCAACACTACCCCTTCTCTTCCAAGTCTCCACACCTTCCCTATCCCCTCTCCAGGGGTCTTCTGCTCTAGGACCAGCCGTTGGTAGGCCGTCTTCAGCATGGGGTGGATCTTGGTGGCCGCTTGCCCCTTCTCTTCCACTAGAGGGGTCAAGAGTCTTCGGACCAGGTCCGTGTTCGTCCCTATTATAAGGGAACTCTTGTTGGCTCCTGGCGATCGAGGGCACACAACTGCCAGGGTGTCAAACACTTCGGCCTTCCCAGCCACGGATGGGTCAAAAGTCATCTTGACGGGCAGATAGCCATCGTAGGGGAAACTCTGGGTTCCAATCCCACATATTTCCAGTTCCTCTATCTTCTGGATGGGCAGGTGACTCAAGTGTTTATTGTAGAAATCCCGGTATAATAGGGTCACTTGTGCCCCAGTATCCAAGATTGCTCTGGTGTAGACTCCCTCCAATTGAATGGGCACTATAGGAGATGGGCCTACCAGCTTCTCCGGATATGGCCTGGCAGGGGTCGCCTTTTTCTGGCCCTTTCCCTTCGGACTCTCTCTCGTCCAACTCCCTTTGGACTTTAATCTTTCTTGAGCCTGGTATGCATTGATTTCCCTCCTTTTAATGGGTGTACGGACCCGCTGAGGGATACTATTGTTTTTCTTAGGTGTGCAACCCCTCTGGGGAGTGCTGTGCCTCTTCTGAGGGGTCTTGCCCCCTTTCTCTGGGGTGTATCTCTGTTGAGGAATGTTGTGTTTCCTCTGAGGTGTTTTATCTCCTCTTTTCTTCTGCTTCGCATTCAGCTTTGAGCTTACTGAAGGTGATGGGCACCCGGTTGACTCCTTCACCGGGGCCCTCTGAAGTTTCCCGCCGGCTTGCGGTTGTCCGCTTTCTTCTTCTTGGGACTGGAACATGTAGCTGCAATATGGCCAATTCCTCCACAGTTAAAGCAGACTATATCTCCCCATTCTTGTAAAGATGCGGGTGCTGAGGCAATTGGGAATAGTTCCTTCCTTGGTACTTCTCTCCTGGGACCCTCTGGGTCTTTTGCTATCAGAGAGGTCAACATCTCTAACACCTTGGACATTTGTGATTTTAGAGTGTCTACCTCTGAGTCTCTTTCAGGGGTCATCACTGGATTGACTAGCACCTGTGCGGGGACAACATTTGTCTTAATCATTTGCTGGTCCTGTTGTAGCGCCTCCTCATCTCTGATGATTTTTATCAAGTCAGCATAAGTCAGTAACGTTCCTCTTCCTGAGGTTTTCAGGTGCAGCCAGACTGGATCCGAGCGTAACGCTCCCTTTAAGACTTGCTTCATTCTTGCCGCATCTGTATCTTGGGGCTTCATTCCCTTCTTCAACACAATCTTGCACAGCAACCTGTTCAGTCTCCTAACATACTCTGAAAGTTTCTCCCTTGGCTGTTGGATAGTATGTTCAAATTGGTAGACCATCTCTGTCACCTTTTCCAATTGACCAAACTCTTCCTGTAGCATGGCTAGACAGTCTTGAGCCGTGCAATCTGTATTCCCAAACCGAAAACTTTTCACTGCTTCTGCTGCTGCGCCTTTGAGGCTTTCTATCACTCGTTGCCTCTTCTGCGCTTCAGGCACCTCCCATGCCTCTACTGCTTGTAATGCCTGCTCCACCCAGGTATCAAAATCTTCTTCCCCTGCAGGGACAGGGAGCTTCCCTGAGAATGCCTTCAGTCTCCGGTAGCTAGTCTCTACATGCACCGTGTTTGTCTTCTGACATTTGATTAGCAGATCCCCTATTGCCTTTATCAATTCTGGTGATATAGCAGTGGCAGGTGTGGGTGCCACCGGGGGTGTCACTCCGTCTCCTCTTTCTGGTGAGGTACGGGCCGCAGCCTGTGGTGATCCCATCTGTGATGGTTCCTTCTTTACAGTTACTGCGGGCGCCAACCTATAGGTTCTATTGTCTGGCGTCTTTACACACTTGCGCTTGCAAGCCTCTGGTATCCCCTCTCCGTATTCCACCAGTGCATACTGATATGAAGTGTCTGGGTCTGACTTTATATCTATCACCCATGGTGTGTGATCTGGGGACACTAACTTCATTAACTCCTGTACCATCTCAGTCTTCCATTCCTCCCCTGGGAGGCTGATGATTATCGAGTTGTTTGGCTCTGCCCTAGAGGCTTTGCACCACTCTTCTACTGCTTGTGGGTCCATGCCGGCACCTCTGGCGTTCAACTGCTGTATCAGGATCCCGGACGAGAACCCCCACGTGTAGTGATACCTTCAACTAAGAGGGCCGCAGATTTAGTTTGGGCCTTGAAGACAGCTCCGCCAACCCCCGGCAATTTACTCGACCCCCTACTGGCACAGTTAGTTATGGCAACAATATAATTCTTATGCTATATGATTAAACTCAGACACCAAGGCAATAATGAAAGGGGTATCTAATTTACTTTAGATTGTGGTAAAAAGGGTCAACAGTGGTAACAGTTTACATGAAATAGGTTGCAGAGCCCTGCAGCAATAAACACACTATGCATTAATAGAACAGTAAAGGCGCGCCGCTTGGGCGACCGTTAACTAGGCACCCTGTGGCGCAGCAACTAAATGAACTAACTAGCTGGCCAGGCCTGGCTCAGATACCTAAAACTCAGTCTCTAGGGGATGATAGTTTCTTCACCGGCAAGTCTTTAAAGGTGGTGCACATAACAGAACAACATTTGTAATCCAGTGGGAAGATTGTGCTAGAACAAACACTTTACTGAAGAACCTCTGAGTTCAACTCTGATATGGATCTCCAGTGAGAGTATCAGATATAAACTTGTGGGCCACGGCAGTCTATAGGCACATCAGCAATAAACAGTATATGGTCTGAGCATACACTCGCTCACCCCTCCGGACGCGATCCCAGTCCGGGAACTTCCACCGACTGTGTCCTCACACACAGTGTCTCCAGCGATCGGGTCCCCGATCCAACCAAGGCTGTGGATAAGCAAAGTCAGATGCCACCCAGGCTCGCAGCAGGGTGGAAGGCTCTTTGGTGCTGCACAAGGCCTCAGGCTTCAGGCCTTGCACACCAGCACATCCGCACAGAAGGATCAGTCACTGAAGTCTCGTGTCCCAAAGAGGCCGAGCCCAGCCTCCCCTCCTCCTTTTATAACCCCTCCCATGAGTCTCTGGGGTGGAAACTTTGCCGAAAGGGTTTCTGGGTAAGGTAGTCCTGGGAGTCTTAAAGGGGACCCCGCTACACATAGATATCTCTACTGTTATTTTTTTTGACTTGACTGCTTCAGCTGACAGTTTCTTAGTTTTAAAACATTTCCAGTCTTATTAATAGATAACTGTATAAGTTTACTAATATAATATTTGTGAGTTCTCCGGTCTTGTTTCTCCCTTAGGAACTTCTTGCAGCCCTTCTTATACCCTCTGACTCCTGCTACCATTAAGCAGGATTCGGATGGTGACCATGGAACCCCTTAGAGATATTTTGTTATTTCTCTGAGATGTTCCTACTTTCCTTAGGGCTACTCATTTATTTAGTATTTTCTTATTTTCTTATTTTCCTTTTTTCACCTCTTTCTTTTCCGTCTCCCTTGGTGGTAGCTCCGGCTTCGGTCCTGGGTTTTGTTAAACCTACTATGATACTTATCTTTAACATGTCATGGCCCCAGTGTCATCTTAAGAGCATTATAGGCCCCCGGGCAATACGGTGCACTGGGGCCCTGTCTACACAATCACGCACGATAATTTTTTACTGACAAAAATCATGACATTTACTGGCAGAACCACATTTTTTACTGCCACTGCAAAAAGGTACCTAAAATTACCGTTTTCAGTGCCAAACAGTGCAAATGTCAGTATTTAAACTATAAACATATAGATCGTGCTATTAGCAATGTGTTTAAGTTAAACAAAAGTAAAAAAAAAACATTTCTTCATTGACATGAAGGTTAGGTTACTATAACCCAGCCAGCACAGAGTTTCCTCTTACATCAGAGTCTGCAGGATTCCCCCTTACAGTGAAAGGGAACTCTTATGTAAAGGGGAACGCTGCAGATCATGATGTAAGGGGAAACGCTGATGTAAGGGGGGGCTCTGGTGACCAGAGACCCCCTTATATCAGAGTCCACTGCTTTCTCTTTACATCAGAGTTCCCACTTACATCAGAGCAACAGACCACCCCCGATCTCTTTGTGCAAGCTGCACTGTCAGCCAGACAGCCACTCGCCGTACGACACCGACCAGGGCACTTCGTGTCTGTACTGGCTTGTGGCTGGGCAGGTTACAGGCTCACGAAAACCGGCACTGCCGTCAGGGGTCCGACTCCACCACACTCTGCTTCAAGCCTGCTGTGCTGTCTGCTCTGACAACTCTACTCTGTCCATTCACCCTCAGCTCCTCCTGCTTTTTTTTTTTTAAGTCTGGCGGGTGTGGCTAACGTCATCATTGGCGGACAGACAGAGGCAGCACTCGTGGAGGATCGGATCTTCTCGGCGATTTCCGCAAACTGCTCATGCACAGTTCTGACCCGCCGCTTCCCACCATTTTTTACTGGGGTCGCTGGGCAGCCGGTGGGGCCCCCCAGGCAAGTGTGGCCCCCGGGCAACTGCCCAGCATGCCAAATGGAAAAGATGGCCCTGCATGGCCCCCATAATCATCTTATCTTTAAACGTACAAGGCTTCAAAATCCCCCAAAAAAGAACTAAGGCTATGCGTTCATTTTCAGCTAAAATAGCTAACATAATTTTTCTCCAAGAAACACACTTTATCAACAAAGCCTCCCCTAAATTTCTTTCCGCCTCCTACCCTCAATTTTACACGGCTTCAGCTACAACTAAACAACGTGGGACCCTGATCGGTTTCCACCGTTCCACAACATTTACCCTCAATACACAATTATGCGACCCTGAAGGTAGATATGTCTTATTAACAGGCTTTATTGCTGATACTGAAGTCGCATTAGTATCATATTATGCCCCAAATAAGCGTCCTGAAGCATTTTTGTCACACCTTTTTCAACTAATTGAAACACATAAATTCGGAACAGTAATATTATGCGGTGACTCCAATGCTACTGTTTTTCCTTTCTTGGATAAGTCCCCGTCAGTTCCTAACTCTGCTAATCATAAACGTTCCTTACAATCTCTACTTACTTCTTTTAACTTAGTGGATACCTGGCGGGAACTTAATCCAACTAACAGAAATTTCACACATTACTCCTACCCACACAAATCCTTCTCACGAATAGACCATGTCTTTATCCCCTCAAGCATGCTCCCTGAGGTAATATCTTCTAACATAGTCCCATTTCCATGGACAGACCATTGTGCTGTTACTGCTACAATAACCTCTCCGATACCCAGGTCAGATGATACGATATGGTGTATCAATGATTCCACCCTAACTCATCCCTTGCACCGCTTAGACATTGAATCAGCTCTCACTGAATATACAGAGGGTACGGAAAGTATTCAGACCCCCTTAAATTTTTCACTCTTTGTTATATTGCAGCCATTTGCTAAAATCATTTAAGTTCATTTTTTTCCCTCATTAATGTACACACAGCACCCCATATTGACAGAAAAACACAGAATTGTTGACATTTTTGCAGATTTATTAAAAAAGAAAAACTGAAATATCACATGGTCCTAAGTATTTAGACCCTTTGCTGTGACACTCATATATTTAACTCAGGTGCTGTCCATTTCCTCTGATCATCCTTGAGATGGTTCTACACCTTCATTTGAGTCCAGCTGTGTTTGATTATACTGATTGGACTTGATTAGGAAAGCCACATACCTGTCTATACAGTATAAGACCTTACAGCTCACAGTGCATGTCAGAGCAAATGAGAATCATGAGGTCAGAGGAACTGTCTAAAGAGCTCAGAGACAGAATTGTGGCAAGGCACAGATTTGGCCAAGGTTACAAAAAATTTCTGCTGCACTTAAGGTTCCTAAGAGCACAGTGGCCCCCATAATCCTTAAATGGAAGACGTTTTGGACGACCAGAACCCTTCCTAGAGCTGGCCGTCCGGCCAAACTGAGCTATCGGGGGAGAAGAGCCTTGGTGAGAGAGGTAATACTTTCCGTACCCACTGTATCTCATTTAATGACACTGATGACATCTCTGCCCTTACACTATGGGAAGCTCATAAATCTGTCATTTGGGGCAAGTTGATACAACAAGCAAGATCTATTAAAAGGGATCGTAACATTTGGTTTGCTAAACTTGAAGCGAATTTTAATGCTTGTTACTTTACTCATCAATCTACCCCGAATGCTATTAATAATACTAAACTGGAAAAAGCCAGACTCGAGTTAGACCTTTTTTTGACAGATACAGCAGACAAACTCTTGCGTAAACGGCAACACACACAATACCTTAAAGCTAATAAACCAGATACCCCTATGACCCGCAGAACTCAAAACAATTAACTGTCTACAGACATCAATCCGTCTTAAAACGTCCAGAGACGCTTACACCAGTAATCCATTAAAAATATTGGAAATGTTCCGATCTAATCTGGCTAAACTTTACGCCCCTAGCCTAAATTTTGATAAAACTAAAGCAGACACTTTGTTTTCAGACATTAAACTTCCCACTATGACACACCTGAACAATATGAATATTTGGAGAGTCCCATAAAGTCCTTAGAAGTTCAACTGCTATTAAAGCTTTGAAGCTGCATAAAAGCCCGGGCCCTGATGGGTTTTCTGCCTCATACTATAAACAATTTGATTACATTTTTAATTCCTCTATTAACCAGAGCCTTCAATTCTTTACTAGCTGGTCACTCGTTTAAAACTGAAACACTAACCTCCATCATAGCAATGATTCCTAAATCTAAATCTGACTCTACCTCTTGGACTAATTATCGTCCTATAGCCCTATTAAATTTAGACATCAAATTATTAGCTAAGATTTTAGCAACTAGATTAAACAGCATTATAGGAAAGCTTATACACCGAGATCAAACAGGCTTTATGCCTTTGCGTCATGCGGGACATAATGTTAGAAGAGCACTTCTGCTGTTTCACGCTGCCAAAACGAGACGTATTCCGATTTGCCTTTTAACATTAGATATTAGGAAAGCGTTTGACACAATCAGTTGGCCATACCTACAATATACTCTCCAAAAATGGGGTTTTGGAAATAATTTTTTAACTTGGGTTTCCTCATTATACAGTACTCCAAAAGCATATGTCAGATACCTGGGTTATAAATCAGCTATGATGGATATTAGAAGGGGTGCTAGGCAGGGCTGCCCCCTATCCCCTCTGCTTTTCGCCCTACTTATTGAACCTTTAGCATGCTTAATCAGAGAAAATCCCAATATCAAAGAGTGGAATTAGGTGGGCACCACCATAAATTTAGTCTTTTTGCAGATGACATACAAATTTTTTTATCCCATCCTCATGTGTCAGCCCCAAATCTATTAGATATTCTGGACAAATTTGCCAAGATTTCTGGACTATTTGTTAATCACGCCAAGTCTAACGCGCTTAATGTTTCCTTATCACAAACCGAATTACAGCAAGCTCAAGCATCTCTACCTTTTAATTGGGCTATGCATCACATCTCATATCTCGGAGTCCAACTTACTTCTTCTCTACCTGAATTGTTTTCAGCTAAGAACTGTATTTATTGGCGTATAACATTCACTTTTTTACCCTGAAAATAGAGGGTCAACTGTGCCTGCGTGTTATACGCAGGGGGCTGTGGAATTTTTTTTTCCTGAAACTTCCCTCTTAAAGTTAGGGTGCGTGTTATACGCCTGTGCGTGTTATACGCCGATAAATAGGTTATTACCCTTACTGAAATTAACCACTGGCCTGATGAAACAATGGTCCTCTCTTCCCTTGTCTTGGCTTGGGAGGATTAATGCCACCAAGATGTCAATCTTACCAAAGTTCCTTTACTTGTTCAGAGTTCTTCCTATTCATATACCTCCTTACTTCCTGAGACTCACACAGCTTACATCCAACAACTGACTTCTAGTACCAAAAGGGGGAACTAGCAGCACAAGTCCCAGGGATCCCCTGTGGGGGGTCTGTACTCACAAGGCTCCGGAAGCACCAGCGGCAGCCTACTTCAGTAGTACCAGACAGGATCCATGGACATCCTCCCTCAGTCAGCTCTCAGAAGAACCATGGGTTGCAGCTTCAATGTTTCAGGCTCTCAGGTCGCCCACCTGAGGCCACATGGCAGCCTGCGCTGAGGAGGGGCAGCAGCCCCCTCCCCACCTGGTCCTCTCTCTGAAGAGGAAGACCCAGAGCCCATGTGCTCATCAAATATAAATGCAGTCACCCAGCATGCATTGGGACACATCTCCTTCTAATTGGCTAGGGCTGTATGGACATTCATGCCCTCATCTCCATTTTTCCACCCACTGTCCAGTACATGCCATAGCTACTAAACAAGTAGACAAGACAGCATGAGCAGCACCAGAGTACATTGAGCAGACCCTGCTAAACAATCACAGTCTCTGTTAAGCAGACAGCACATATATTTGCCTAGCTTTCTCCCTGTTAAGCAGAGAAACCAAAAACTATATACACTCACTCTAGCACCTACCTAGAAGGTGCTACACTAGCAAGGCTGTACATACAAATACAGCCTTTTGAATTTGGAAACTTTGAAGGGGATTTATTCCAATTGGTGCACACAGAATCTGGTGTAGCTGTGCATAGTAACCAATCAGCTTCTAACTTCAGCTTGTTTGATTAACCACTTTAGGTCCGCCCTATAGTAGTTTTACACACAGCGGAAGCTGATCAGCGGCTGCAGGATACCCAATGTCCCCCGGCACTTGCCAATCGTTAGGCAGAGAGACCGAACTGTGATCTGCCTATGTAAACAAAGCAGATCCTCATTCTGACTGGAGGCAAGGCATGGAGTTTGTGTAAAACAAAATAAAATTACTGTCTGTAAATAAAATGAAATGGTGAATAGATGTGTAACGCCCCCCCCCCAATATTTGGGGGCGCTATGTGGAAATTTAGGGGTAGTCTGAGCCGATAGTTGGGCTCAGACCAATTAAGGATTCCATTTTGCTTCTGCTCTGGGTGTGATATTGCCTGTAGGTGGCACTGTCACCGCCGACATAGGTTAAACTATGGGGGGTATCACAGCAACTTGGGTGTTCTCTCTCGGCAGCCGTGCAGTGGGTGTGGTCAACCCGCTGTGCATGCTGGGAGAGGGTACAAAAGGGGCAGACGCCATATGGCGTGAGGCGATTCCAGGAGGACCCCAAGGCGTGAGGGGGGACCTCTGGTCCAGTGAGTGTTCCTCGTGGCCAGCATGGCACGAGGTGCGCAAGTGTGTTTAGGCCTCGGGCACCTTCAGCCCGAGGCCCTGTTGCTGCATTGTAGGCCCAGCTCCGCTGACAAGGGCCTACGCTTTAGAGAAGGATCCCAGGCTGCCCATTTGTAGGGAGCCCATCTTGTGGAAAAGAAGTACAGGGGAGGATCAGTCCCAGGAGATTAGCGACAGTACTGCTGTCTCTGGGAAGAGGCCTGGAAACTCGCCTAAAGAGGGATTCATCATCTCTGATATCCGTGCTCCATCCCGGCTGCTAGGACCGCTCTCATAGGGACTATCCAGGTAAGCAATACCCACTCAGGCTTGAGTGGCGACGAGTATAGATACTGAACTTTAAGTGTTGCGTGCCTGAACCTACCCCTACTTCTTTCAACTTTCTGCTCTCACTCTCTTCAAGTTGACTCAAAGAGAAAAAAAGAATAAAGCCTTGCTGATTAGGTTTTACTCATGTGTGGACATTGGCCTTATTCCTGGAGATTTTTTTTGCCTAGACAACGGAGCTAAAGGATCCACTCGAGAGAGGTAATTGCTGCAGACCCAAAACAAACCAGCCGATCCCTTAAATGGGGGTAAGTGCTACAGATGAAAATGTGAATATAATTGTTTTTTTTGAAAGACAAGCTGCAACTTCCTGTGAGATACACACAAAATCAACAACTTTCAATATTAAGTTGCGCTAAACTTTCATATAAAGTGAACCTGTGCAAAAACCTTAATTTGTGCTGAGCTTACATATAAAGTGACTCCGTGCAAACTAAAATTGATAATAACACAAAATCTGAATTGGTTATCACATTGTGTCACACTATAATTAGTCCATTTATAACATAGATAAATTTCAGATGTGAGGATGACACACGATGCACCCAAGGAAAAGTGGTGAGAAAAAGGGTGTAACTTCCACCTCTACACACACTGCCGCTTACCAATTCCAAATGATCCCCTATTACGGGAGCTCACAAGTGCTTTTGACTTAATACCCAGCCCGGGCCTTTAAGATACAAAGCGGTGGTCCCAGCGTCTTCCCCGGTGGTATCCCTCAAAGGTATATATAGTCAATTATGCTCTCCCATTCAGACTGGTCTCCCCCAGGGCTGTGGCAGTTATTGTTTGAAAAGTGCCGCCCAGTTCTGTGGGCAGCTTTATATGTAAGCTCAGCACAATTAAGGTTTTTGCACAGGTTCACTTAATATGAGTTTGTGTCCCTGCAAAGCAGGGAATAAATTCCATCTCTTCCCCTAGTAAAAGCACCTCACACAGTATAGTAAAACATTGGTTAGGTACACAGTTAACCCTTTGATCACCCCTGATGATAACCCCTTCCCAGCCAGTGTCATTAGTACAGTGACAGTGCATATTTTTAAGCACTGATCACTGTATAAAGCCTCGTACACACGACCGGTTTTCTCATCAAGAAACGACAAGAAAACTGTTGGGAGAGCTTTCTTGCCGAGAAAACCGCTCGTGTGTATGGTTTCTCGTCGAGAAAACTGCCGGGAATCTCGATGAGAAAAATAGAGAACCTGCTCTCTATTTTCTCGTCGGGATTCTCGTTTTTCTCGTCGGGATTCTTGTTGGCCTGTTTCCCGTCGAGAAAACCGGTCGTGTGTATGCTTTTCCGAGTCTTAAAAAATCGTGCATGCTCAGAATCAAGTGTAAGACGGGAGCGCTCCTTCTGGTAAAACTAGCGTTCGTAATGGAGATAGCACATTCGTCACGCTGTAACGGACTGAAAAGCGCAAATCGTCTCTCCCCAAACTTTTACTAACATGCGGTAACACGAGATCAGCAAAAGCAGCCCATGGGGTGGCACCATTGGAATCAAACTTCCCCTTTATACTGCCGTCATACGCGTTGTACGTCACCGTGCTTTACACAGACGAGATTTGGAATTGACAGTGTGTATGCAAGGAAAGCTTGACAAGAATCTCGTCAAGCTTGACAAGAATCTCATCAAGCTTGACAAGAATCTCGTCAAGAAAAACAACGTTTTTTTTACAAAGAGATTCTCGGTCGTGTGTAAGAGGTTTCAGATTCCTTACCCAACACATGCTTTGATAGAAAGGTCATTGATTGAGCATCTAGATTTAACAGCAATCTCCTTTTTTATTTATTATCAATAATTTATCATTTACAGTATAATACTCTACTATTCCTCATTGTGCCCCCATCTGTTCACAGCTTGCACCCTTTAGGGGTGAACGGATGGTCTGGAGGCATGATATATTACTTATAGTATACCTTGATACTATTGCTCTAATCATTTTAATTCCTCTATTTGTATTACATTAATTGCTAATAGGTTCTTAACCTTTACCACTTTTTCTTTTAACATGGAATGTTAGTGATTGTTGGATTCCATTTCAATTCTGCTTTTTTCAAGTATGTATTGTTCATAATACATGTTATTTAAATGTAAAATTTCAATAAAAATATTAAACAAGAAAATGTTACATTGAATTCTCACTGAGATTCTGTCAGAGTGATTATTCAGCGAGGGAGGCTTCTGACTAGCTCCCAGTCATAGAATCTCACATGCACAGTAGCTGAACAGAAGGAAATAAGAAAAGATAAGTGCAGGGCGTACAAGACACATCCTGTGTTCAGAGGAGGGGGTTTTATGGACGTTTGTAAGACACCCAAGGTAGGCAACTGGTTATGTCAGTTTTCAACTGGTTATGTCAATGATGGTTTTCTGCACAACTGTCAGGTCAGCAGTCTTTCCAATGATTGTGATTCCTACTGAACCAGACTGAAAGACCATTTAAAGGCTCAGGAACCCTTTGCAGGTGTTATGGTTTAATTAGCTGATTAGAGTGGGACACTTTGAGCCTAGAATAAGCAAAAAAGGTAAACTGCACCAATAATGATAAAAAGTCCACATCAGTCCTCAAAATTACATAGGAGTTGTATGTGAGCAGATGAATAGCGTCCCAAACATGCACCAGTATAAGCAGCTATTGAGTAACCAACTCAAGGGAGTCCATAAGCGAACAGTGGTCCATAAACATTGATGTATGATGACACCGCAATAAATACATAGAGTGCCCACCACCGTAATCAAATGGCCACTTACCAGAGGGCAAGCATAAAAGCGCATTCGGCTATGACCCAGCCACGGCCTTTAGCTTGCAAGCAGAGTGATTATACCAGGAAGCAGACTCACACCCGGGATGTTTCTCAGTATAGCCTAAGGTCCTTCAGCAAAACATATGATCCGTGGTACCATTCAAATATCATGGAAAGGAAGGAGAAGGACCATAGCGTGATACCGTAGAAAATGTTTTAATAATAAAAGGTAATGTACTTAAAAAAAGCAAGGATAAAAATGCATAGAAAACTTGCCGGCCGGCAAAGTACAGGAGCCCTTCCTCCTCAAGACGATGTGGTGACGTCACTACGTGCCCTCCCAGATGCGTTTTGTCACAATCTGACATTCTCAATGGGGAAAACATCAACTTCGGAGAGCGATTGGGGAATTCATATGGGCCCATAAAACACCTTCAGTCAGAAAAGAAATACTGATAAGGGCCAAAAAAAAGGGAGGTCTAGCACTCCCAGATCTCTCACTATATTTACGGGCGGTATTCATGGGAAGAATAGTGGATTGGTTCCACAGTGCAAATACTAAACAGTGGGTGAAACTAGAGGAGGATGTCACTGAAATAAAACTTATATCATTACTGATGAAATCATGGTCACATCTCCCGTTATCGTGGTTTGGAAGATTAAATGCTGTCAAAATTACATTATTACCGAAACTTTTATATTTATTTAGAGTCTTGCCAATTTCTATCCCAGCCTATCATCTGCGAATATTACAAAGGAAATCATTGTCATTTATATGGGGATCTTCCAAGCCACGAATACAAACACATACACTCTATCTTCCCAAAATTAGCGGAGGATTAGGATGCCCTAATTTTGCCTATTACTACAGAGCAGCACACATAGCAAGTCTTACTAAATACCAGGCATGCCACGAATCCCCATTATGGGTGTCCATAGAAGCCATTGAGTGTGACCCTCTCCCAATATCCAACTTATTATGGATGTCGCCAAGAGACCGTAAAAAACTAAAAAACCCTATAACTAAACATTTCATTTCACTTTGGGACAGATTCAAGACTAATACTTCTCTTCAATCCCTGCACAATCCTCTACTGTCATTCTTTAAAAACCCAGCATTCTATCCTGCATGGATATATTCTAAATCCTTTAAAGAATGGGTGTCCAGGGATGTCTTATATATGCACACATTTTTGAATGCATCGTCATTTATCACATTCCCATCATTATGTGAAAAATATGGTCTTCCGCAATCTGAGTTGTTTAGATATTTACAAATTAAAAACTTTTTTACACCCCTCTTGAACACTACAACTTCATTGTCACAACTGTCCAGTTTCGAAGATATTTGTCAAAAGAATCCCCATGCCAGAGGTGCAATATCCACGATATACTCGCATATGCTGATACATTCTTGTGGTGATAAACCGTCTTATGTTGGGAAGTGGGAGGAGGATTTGGAACGAACATTAGAGATTTCAGAATGGAACCAAATATGGTCAACAACTAAAACAGCTTCTCCCAACATAATAGCTAGTGAAGCCAATTACAAGGTCCTGACAAGCTGGTACCTGGTACCAGCCAGGGTAGCCAAATATGTGCAGAACTATTCACCACAATGTTTTAGAGGTTGTACGGATTTGGGCACGTATTTTCATATTTAGTGGTCATGTCCTAAAGCACAAACATTCTGGAAAGGTATATTTAAAATTGCAATTAAATTACTAGGGAAAACAATCCTTCCTGATCCTGCAATGGCCCTACTTAACCTAAAACCAGACTCTATTCCACATACTCAATTCAAATTGCTGGTGCAACTCTTCACAGCTGCCAAACAGACACTAGCAAAATCTTGGAAATCACCTAAATTGGTCTTACAGGAAGCTATAGCTAAAATGAATTATACCATGACCCAAGATGGGCGCTATTACAATGGACATGATCCCCAGATTTGAAAAGATGTGGCAGCCCTGGATTATATATAATACACCAACTTTGGACAATAGGGTATTAATGCCATGGTAGCCGAATCAGTATGTTATATATACCATTGTTCAACTTCTCTTGGATTTTAAAAGGTGACTCTCGGCTCGACCACGCGGACCCCCCTTATATTCCAGTACTCTCTTTTTTCTCCACTTTATTTTCTTATACTTATTTTCACTTATCTCTTTTTTTCCTTTCCCTTTGTTTTTTGCTATTTTATTACTATGATGTTGAAGCTCCCTTAGTATTGTTAATAACTCTTTGCTCCACAGAGGATAATATATATATATATTGGTAGTTACTAATAATTGCATAAAACCTCTAAAACTTAATAATATTATTACCACTGGAAACTAATTAAAGTGGTTGTAAACCCCAAAATGTTTTTTTTTTTTCTATCAACCTGTAAGAGAAAGGCATAATGAGCTAATATGACTAGCATAATAGCTCATTATGCATCACTTACCTTAGATCGGGGCCCCCGAAACCATCCTCTTCTCCCTCTTCAGCCGTAGCCATCGTTGCAGTGATAGCCGGAAGGTTACTTCCAGGTATCGCTGCTCCAGCCAATCACAGCACCGCTCCGGCGCTGTGATTGGCCGGAGCGGCGGAGACGTCACTCTGCGCATGCGCACGGGAGCCGTCAAATTCGGCTAGGCCCAGCGATTGCTGGGAACTAGCCGAATTTGTGAATGGGATTAACCCCAAGAATGCGGCGTTGTCTACGGCGCGCATGTGCCGTAGACAGCGGCGCCTGTCATTTTACTAAATATCTCCTAAACCGTGTAGGTTTAGGAGATATTTCTTGCACCTACAGGTAAGCTTTAATCTAGGCTTACCTGTAGGTGCAAGTTGAAAAAGTGGGTTTACAACCACTTTAATATACCATACTTTGTCCACAAGTATCTACTAATATGTTTACTTATTGAAATAAGATTATTTGAGCTTCTCTATTTTTGATGTATTTAATGTATCATCTATAATTTGTATCACAACTTGTACTCAATAAAATATATTTGACAAGAAAAAACTTAAATCATTACCATGGATAAACCGAAATCTACAACCCTCCACAAAAGAAATGCCGATGCTGGTATCTTTCACATTAAAGGCATGGGATGCAATGTTAAAAAACTTGAAGTGGTCCACACAGATTGGGCCAATGACACCCCTATTTGGAAACCACGAGTTTCCACCAGCAATGAACGCCCCGAACTTTCTAGAATGGTATAGAAATGAGGATACCCAGAGTGAGTGGCCCAGATCCTGATTGAAGGCAAAACTCCCCCCGATAGACTCCTTAGGTACAGAATGCAGAAATAAATGGATACAATATCAGCAACTCTGTACATACATTCAATCATTAAAAAAAAATGGGGTATTAGAGAGACCACTCACGGAATTTGAGCAGCTTTCAATACAGGAAGAAAGACCAACACATGCACTATCTGTAATTTATCAAAACCTTCTCCCAAAAAATATACGGGGGTCAGAGGGCTCCGGCCCCACCTCAATTAGGGCAGAAAAAGAACTAATATTTATAACCAGATGGGAGGAAGAACTAGGAAGGATCATTCCCAGAGCAGAATGGGAAAGAGCCTTCATTATAACACATAAACTATCAATATCTAGTAGATATCAGGAGAGAAACTATAGAATTTTGACAAGGTGGTACAGATGCCCAGTAGATATGCATAAAATGAATAGTGAAAATGACGATACATGCTGGAGATGTCACAATGCAAAAGGTACAATGTCCAATATATGGTATTACTGCCCCGAAGTGTTGATATTCTGGACTAAGATCCACAATATACATTATAAAATTATGGGGATTAATACTCAACCACACAAATTAATTTCTCTTTTTTCTATGATTCCCGGATCTATAAAAGCTATAAAGAAGGGTATACTAAGACATACCGGTATGTTGGTAGCAGCACGTACAGTAATAGCCCGAAACTGGAAGAAAACTGGGTCGCTTTCAATAGGAGAATGGAAATGCGAAATGGGTGAGTTGCATACTCTGGAGATGACAATAGATTCAGAAGCAGGCCTCAGAGAATCAACTCTGAGGACATGGCAGCAATTGGTTGAATTCAGAGCCTCCACACTAATATCAACTTACATATAGAGTTCCGGGTCAGGGAATCTCTTCTCCCCATACTTCTCCCCCCCTCCCCCTCCCCCAAAATATAATAATAATAAAGAAAAAAAAATTGTCTTTATGTTTTTGTTTTTTTTTGGTTTCATTGGAAATGTTGTGGTGTAGATGATATGTTAGGAAATAGGGAAACATTAGAGTAGGAATGTATGGGTAAGGGGGGGATAAACGATAAAAGGATTTTCTCAATTAATGCTTACAGAATCATAAGAGAATAGTTTTAAAATGTATGGAATGGATGGGTAAGGTTTGTGTTAGAGATTGAGATGTCTGTATTGTTTTGTGTAAAATTAAAAATTTATAAATAAAGATTATAAACAAATGCTCAATTACCTTCCTTTCTGACTAGAGCATTGTACTGCTATAAAAGCAGATGCCATATCAAATACCAATTTAACAGATTATACTGACCTTTATGCATCAAATAATGGGGAATTGAGTTTATTAAATGTTATACTGGTGCCACAATGTTGAAGCCATAGGGTACCACATGCAGTGAAGCTATACAGACAACCAAACAACAAAAAAAAGGAAAAAACACCAAAGTTTAAACTCAGCACCACATCTATGGAATTACATATTTAAGTGTTATTGCAAGTGAAATGCCGAAGGTGAGTTGATTGAAAAAAAAAATAAAAAATTTTGCTAGGTAAACCACATGATGGAGGTGTTCCTCAAAATCTGTTGAGCACCACTTGGTCAGACAGACTCATGCCTCCCAAATACGCAAACCTATGAACTGGCCCCAGCATTGACACCCACCTAAATAGGAAAAGGGGGCAGGCCTAAATGGGGGCTGGGTGGGCCCTTTCCCCATTGATAAAGGTGTGCATATACCGACAACCTCCATGGACTGCATTGATGAAGGGGAAGGTGGAGAGGATGCAGGGGAGGAGGGCCTGCCAAACTATCACAGCAATCCTGTAACTTGAAGTTGGGAGTTCCAGGACCCAATTATTAGTATGGGGCCCGGAGCTCACAGTGAGACTCTTGTCTCTGTGCTGGCGTGCTCCCAGCACAAAGGGAGAGAAAAGATATACCTGTGCTCAAATCCCAATAGCTTGTACATGTATTTGAACTATCAGGTGCTAAAGGGGTGTGACCACATATTAACACTACAAATTCTGGATGGACCCTCTGCACACTGCTAACGCAGGTCAGTGACCAGATCAGAACCTAGTTGCTCTCCCCCACCTTGGGTCTTTATGCCCCATGTTGGCTTAGTGTCCACCTTAGCATTTGCAGTGGCAAGGCAGTGTAGGACTGTCCAGAAGAGGGATTACTTTTACACAGTTGGCCAGCTTAAACATGTATTACAATATATGTGAACTAAATATCCCCATTTTTCATTGCATAGTTTGCTGGGAAGGGTGTAGCAGTGTGCAGAGGGTACATCCAGAATTTGTAGTGTTAATATGTGGTCACCCCCCTTTAGCACCTGTTCAAATACATGTACAAGCTATTGGGATTTGAGCACAGGTATATCTTTTATCTGTTGTAACGCAGGTCAGTGACAAGTTTTCTGAACCTAGTTGCTCTCCCCCACCTGGGGTTTTTATGCCCCATATTTGCATGGTGTCCACCTTAGCATTTGCAGTGACAAGGCAGTGTAGGACTGGCCAGAAGAGGGATTACTTTTACGCAGTTGGTCAGCTTAAACATGTATTGCAATATATGTGAACTAAATATCCCTGTTTTTCACTGCATAGTTTGCTGGGAAGTGTGTAGCAGTGTGCAGAGGGTCCATCCATAATTCTCAGGGAGGTACACAAATATGCGGCCCGCGACAAAAAGCCCAGTGCAGTGGGGCTGCATATTTGTGTGACTCTGCCATTGGCTGAGAGTGCTGATCAGGAGTCGGTCGGCTGCTGGCTTTCCAGCATGCACAGCTGGCTTCTGTCGAACAGACAGACAGACATACACACAGGTAGAATGTCGGCCATTTTTTTTGAACCGGCAAATGTCTCATCACTAGTGATGAGCCGAACACCCCCGGGTTCGGTTCGCACCAGAACCCGCGAACGGACCGAAAGTTCGAACGAACATTAGAACCCTATTAAATACAATGGATGCGAACGTTCGAATTCTAAAGTGCTAATTATAACAACTATTATGCATGTTATTGTCATAAATAGGGTTTGGGAACCCGGGTTGTGCACCAGGGGACATGTATCAATGCAAAAAGAAGTTTTAAAAACGGTCGTTTTTCGGGAGCAGTCATTTTAATGATGCATAAAGTGAAAAAAAAAAGTCAAATATTCCTTTAAATATCGTACCTGGGGGGTGTCTAAAGTATGCCTGTGAAGTGCCACGTGTTTCCCGTGTTTAGAACTGTCCCTGCACAAAATGACACTTCTAAAGGAAAAAAAAGCCATTTAAAACTGCTTGCGGCTTTAATGTAATGTCTGGTCCCGGTAATATGGATGAAATTCTTTAAGAAAAATGGCATAGCTACCCCATGACCCCCCCCTACCCCAGCCCATTACCAGCCCCTTTGGGTCTTGTATGGATATTAAGGGGAACCCCGCACATAAAATAAAAAAGGCCCTATATACTCTGAACAGCCGTATACAGGCGGTGCATACAAGACAGGGACTGTAGGTTTGTTCTTATGTAGAATGTGTTTGTAATTTTGAACAGGTACATTGTTGAAGTGTAGCTCCAGCCCAAAAATCTATTTTTAAACTTTTTGGGAAACATAGGTAAGGGTTATCACCCCTGTAACATTTGTTTTGCTGTCTGTGCCCCTGTTCAGAACATTTCACCTCACTTTCCGTCCCAATGACAACTGTTTTTGAAATGTGGTGTTTTTCTTGAAACAAGGATTGCTGATAAAGCATCAGTACAGATGAGACCCCTTTCTCCCATATTTATTCTTACAGGAGAGAATTTTCCTTTCTAGGGGTAGATTTCCTCTCACTTCCTGTTGTCTTCTTTCGTTTGCAAGTAGGAGTCGTTTGTAAGTTGGATGTTTGAAAGTAGGGACCTGCCGTATATACTCTGCAGAAATAGGCCCCTTAGTTGTTGGTGTTGGCACAACACTGTAAGCACTCAGTTACTCTTGGTTGGTGCTGGAACGCCCTGCTGTCAACTATTATATCAGGAATTTTAATTACATATAATTGTTGAACAGTGGTAGTAAAAATTGGGGCTTTGATGGTGGTGCTGGTGCCACAACACTGTAAGCCCTGACAGTTACTCTTGGTGGGTGCAGCAATGGGCCCTGCTGTGAATTATTAGATCAAGAATTGTAATTACATGCCCCTTTTGAACAGGGGCTGAAAAATTGGGCCTTTCGTGGTGGTGGTGGTGGTGGCGTTGCCACAAGACTGTAAGCCCTCAGAGTTACTCTTGGTGGGTGCAGCAATGGACCCTGCTGTGAATTATTAGATCAAGAATTGTAATTGCATGCCCCTGTTGAACAGGGGCTGAAAAATTGGGCCTTAGGCACTGGTGGCACAACACTACAACCCCTCACAGATACTGTACTTGGAGCACAGCAATGAGCCCTGTTGCAAAGTATTGCTTCAAAAATTGTAATGACACGCCCCTGTTAAACAGGGGCTGAAAAATTGGGCCTTAGGCACTGGTGCCACAACACTCCAACCCCTCACAGATACTGTACTTGGAGCACAGCAATGAGCCCTATGGCAAATTATTGCTAAAAAAATTGTAATTACACGCCCCTGTAAAACAGGGGCTGAAAAATTGGGCCTTAGCCACTGGTGGCGGCACCCATAAACAAAAATGATCTTCCAAGCTATCATCATTAATCGTATCATTGAGGACTCGGAGGAGGAGGATAGCCAGTCAACATAACAGCACAGGCACTCAGCATCAGCATCAGTCTTGAAGGGATGTGACATGTTAAAATCAATTAGTCTGTTATATCAGCATCAGGTGTGTGGTAGCTGGTGGTGATCCAAGACTGGTTCATCTTGATGAAAGTCAGTCGATCAACCGAGTCGGTGGACAGGCGCACCCTGTGATCCGTGACAAATCCTCCAGCAGCACTGAATGTGCGTTCCGAAAGAACGCTGGATGCAGGACAGGCCAGTAGCTCAATTGCATACTGTGCAAGCTCTGGCCAGTGATCCATCCTCAAGACCCAGTAAGCCAGAGGATTTTCGGTGGGAAAGGTGTCCAAGTCTGACCTTGCCCCTAGATATTCCTGCACCATGTTTATCAGACGCTGGCGATGGTTGCTGGAACCGATCATACTTTGGGGCTGCGGACTAAAGAATTGTCTGAACGCATCGGTCAGACGGCCACCTTCCCCACCGCTCCTTCTTTGACTGGCCGAAGCCTCAGCAACTCGTTGTCCAGGACCAGGAGTTTGTAACCTCCCAGTCTCTGGGAACGCGTTGCACAGACCTTTCTGCAAGGCCTCCCGGAGTTGTCTCATCCTCTGCTCCCTCTGCGACGGTAACATAAGGTCCGCAACCTTACCCTTGTACCGTGGATCAAGGAGAGTGGCCAGCCAGTAATGGTCCCTCTCCTTGATCCGAAGAATACGAGGATCCTTCCGCAGACTTTGCAGGATCAGGGAGGCCATGCAGCGTAGGTTTGCTGAGGCATTCGCTCCGGAGTCCTCTGGGTCACTAAGGACGACATGATCCGCAGCCACCTCCTCCCAGCCACGTACAAGTCCACTGGTTTCTTGGGACTGTAAATCATCCCTAAAAGACTGCTGCTGATGATGCTGAGTGCCAGCCTCCACCTCCATGCTGACACAATCCTCCTCCTCCTCCTCCTCCTCCTCTTCCTGTGCGATGGGTGGGACAGAAGGAACACTGTCTGGGTAAAGGGGGCCTTGAGAGGCAAGGAAGTCCTCCTCTTCCTGCCTCTGTTCTGCCTCAAGTGCCCTGTCCATTATTCCACGCAGCGTGTGCTCCAACAGGTGGACAAGAGGTACAGTGTCACTGATGCATGCACTGTCACTGCTCACCATCCTCGTGGCCTCCTCAAATGGTGCCAGGACAGTGCATGCATCCCTGATCATGCCCCACTGGCGTGGAGAAAAAAAACCAAGCTCCCCTGACCCTGTCCTGGTGCCGTAGTCGCACAGGTACTCATTTATGGCCCTCTGCTGCGTGTGCAGCCGCTGCAGCATGGCCAACGTTGAGTTCCACCTGGTGGGCATGTCACATATAAGGCGGTTCTTGGGCAGGTTCAACTCCTTTTGCAGCTCAGCCAGGCGAGCACTGGCATTATAAGATCTGCGGAAATGCACACAGACTTTCCTGGCCTGCCTCAGGACATCCTGTAAGCCCGGGTACCTGCCCAAGAACCGCTGCACCACCAGGTTAAGGACGTGAGCCACACAGGGCACATGGGTCAGTTGTCCCTGTCGGAGGGCGGAGAGGAGGTTGGTGCCATTGTCGCAAACCACCATTCCTGGCTTAAGCTGGCTTGGCGTCAACCAACTCTCGGCCTGGCCCTGCAGAGCAGACAGGACCTCTGCCCCAGTGTGGCTTCTGTCCCCCAAACACACCAGCGCAAGCACGGCATGGCATCTTTTTGCCTGCGTACTTGCGTAGCCCCGTGAACGGCTACGGAGCACCGCTGGTTCATAGGACAAACCACAGGAAGAGGCCATGGAGGAAGAAGAAGAGGAGGGGGTGGAGGAGAGAGGTGTGTCACAACCAGTAGTAGCATTTTGGAGGCGTGGCGGTGGGACAACCTCCAACACTACTGCACCTTGTCCTGCATCCTTCCCAGCTGCCAAAAGAGTGACCCAATGGGCCGTGAAAGAAAGGTAACGTCCCTGTCCATGCCTGCTGGACCATGAGTCAGCGGTAATATGCACCTTACCGCTGACCGCCCTGTCCAGCGAGGCCAAGACATTGCCTTCCACATGCCGGTAGAGAGCCGGAATAGCCTTCCGTGAGAAAAAGTGGCGTTTGGGAACCTGCCACTGAGGAACCGCACATTGCACAAACTCACGGAAGGGGGCCGAGTCTACCAACTGAAAAGGCAGCAGTTGAAGCGCTAGCAATTTAGCCAAGCTAGCATTCAACCGCTGGGCATGTGGATGGCTGGGAGTGAACTTCTTTCGACGGTCCAGCAGCTGGGGCAGGGAAATTTGCCTGCTAGAATCGGACGTCGGTGTACTGCTAGCAGAGTGGCCGCAAGTACTTGGCTGTGACACACCTAATTCTACACCTTCATTCCTCTCAGTGCATGTTTCAGAGAGGACTGAAGTTATAGTGGGGTTGGAGATCCCAGCTGATGCGGTGCAAGGAGAGGTCCGCTTTGTTCTTTGGTGTGGGTCTTTGAGGTAGGCTTGCCAACGAGCTGCATGGCAGGTCAACATATGTCTGGTCAGGCATGTGGTACCCAAGCGGCTGATGTTTTGGCCACGCGATATACGCTTGAGACATATGTTGCAAACAGCAGCTGTGCGATCTGATGCACTAGCCTCAAAAAAGGCCCACACCAAAGAACTTTTTGAATGACGGGCAGAGGCAGCGCCCTGCACAGGCGGAGCTCTGCGGTGTGATTCCGTCGGTGTACTGCCCTTACGCTGGCCACCAAAGGGCATCCTGCCTCGTTGGAGATGTGCCTCCTCCTCATCCTCCTCCTCCTCCTCTCTCCTATTAGGCACCCACGTGGAGTCAGTGACCTCATCATCCCCTCCCTCCTCATCACTGGAGCCAATCTGGCAGTATGCTGCAGCTGCTGGAACATGACTGCCAGATTGGTGTCCTTCTTGAGCATCCCCTCTGTCTGCTCTCACGCTACTGCCTTCCTCTAGCTGGGTTTCATCATCAGACCCTTCGAAACGCTGGGCATCCTCCTGGAGCATGTACCCAACACTGTGCTGAAACAGTTCGGGGGACTCCTCAGGAGGAGGACATGGTGGGTCTAGGGAAGGAGTGACTGATGATTTGTCTGACATTGATACCAGGGAAGACGACGCTTTGGCAGCTGCTTTTCCAGTACCCTGAGCCTGGGTGAGAGAGGATGAGGAGGAGGAGGAGGGCTTGGTCATCCACTCTACCAAGTCTTCGGCATGATGTGGCTCAACATGTCCAGCTGCCGAAAAGAAGGACAAGCGTGTCCCATGGCCATGTGCTGATGACAATGCACCGCGTCCACGACCAGCACTGTTGTCCCCAGACACAGAGCCTGCTTGCCCTCTTTTATTGCCTCCTGACTGTCTGCCTCTCCTTGTTTGCCTTCCAGACATTCTAATAGATGGCCTGCAGGGAGATGGGAAAAAAGCAATAAGGGCTACCTTCAGGTGTCCTTCTCTGTCCCTTGAAACAAGGACTTTCACAGTGAAAGAAACTGACACTCTCCCTACCTACAGTTTTCTGTCCCTAGAAAAAATGTTTTTTTTAATCACAATATAGCACAAGAACAATTCACTCACTGTCCTTACAGGTCCCTGGAAACAAGGACTTGCAGAGTGAAATAAACTGACACTCTCCCTACCTACAGTTTTCTGTCCCTAGAAAAAATGTTTTTTTTAATCACAATATAGCACAAGAACAATTCACTCACTGTCCTTACAGGTCCCTGGAAACAAGGACTTGCAGAGTGAAATAAACTGACACTCTCCCTACCTACAGTTTTCTGTCCCTAGAATAAATGTTTTTTTTAAGCACAATATAGCACAAGGACAATTCACTCACTGTCCTTACAGGTCCCTGGAAACAAGGACTTGCAGAGTGAAAGAAAAAAAACACTCTCCCTACCTACAGTTTTCTGTCCCTAGAAAAAATGTTTTTTTTAATCACAATATAGCACAAGGACAATTCACTCACTGTCCTTACAGGTCCCTGGAAACAAGGACTTGCAGAGTGAAATAAACTGACACTCTCCCTACCTACAGTTTTCTGTCCCTAGAATAAATGTTTTTTTTAAGCACAATATAGCACAAGGACAATTCACTCACTGTCCTTCCAGGTCCCTGGAAACAAGGACTTGCAGAGTGAAAGAAAAAAAACACTCTCCCTACCTACAGTTTTCTGTCCCTAGAAAAAATGTTTTTTTTAATCACAATATAGCACAAGGACAATTCACTCACTGTCCTTACAGGTCCCTGGAAACAAGGACTTGCAGAGTGAAAGAAAAAAAACACTCTCCCTACCTACAGTTTTCTGTCCCTAGAAAAAATGTTTTTTTTAATCACAATATAGCACAAGGACAATTCACTCACTGTCCTTACAGGTCCCTGGAAACAAGGACTTGCAGAGTGAAATAAACTGACACTCTCCCTACCTACAGTTTTCTGTCCCTAGAATAAATGTTTTTTTTAAGCACAATATAGCACAAGGACAATTCACTCACTGTCCTTACAGGTCCCTGGAAACAAGGACTTGCAGAGTGAAAGAAAAAAAACACTCTCCCTACCTACAGTTTTCTGTCCCTAGAAAAAATGTTTTTTTTAATCACAATATAGCACAAGGACAATTCACTCACTGTCCTTACAGGTCCCTGGAAACAAGGACTTGCAGAGTGAAATAAACTGACACTCTCCCTACCTACAGTTTTCTGTCCCTAGAATAAATGTTTTTTTTAAGCACAATATAGCACAAGGACAATTCACTCACTGTCCTTCCAGGTCCCTGGAAACAAGGACTTGCAGAGTGAAAGAAAAAAAACACTCTCCCTACCTACAGTTTTCTGTCCCTAGAAAAAATGTTTTTTTTAATCACAATATAGCACAAGGACAATTCACTCACTGTCCTTACAGGTCCCTGGAAACAAGGACTTGCAGAGTGAAATAAACTGACACTCTCCCTACCTACAGTTTTCTGTCCCTAGAATAAATGTTTTTTTTAAGCACAATATAGCACAAGGACAATTCACTCACTGTCCTTCCAGGTCCCTGGAAACAAGGACTTGCAGAGTGAAAGAAAAAAAACACTCTCCCTACCTACAGTTTTCTGTCCCTAGAAAAAATGTTTTTTTTAATCACAATATAGCACAAGGACAATTCACTCACTGTCCTTACAGGTCCCTGGAAACAAGGACTTGCAGAGTGAAAGAAAAAAAACACTCTCCCTACCTACAGTTTTCTATCCCTAGAAAAAATGTTTTTTTTAATCACAATATAGCACAAGGACAATTCACTCACTGTCCTTACAGGTCCCTGGAAACAAGGACTTGCAGAGTGAAATAAACTGACACTCTCCCTACCTACAGTTTTCTGTCCCTAGAATAAATGTTTTTTTTAAGCACAATATAGCACAAGGACAATTCACTCACTGTCCTTACAGGTCCCTGGAAACAAGGACTTGCAGAGTGAAAGAAAAAAAACACTCTCCCTACCTACAGTTTTCTGTCCCTAGAAAAAATGTTTTTTTTAATCACAATATAGCACAAGGACAATTCACTCACTGTCCTTACAGGTCCCTGGAAACAAGGACTTGCAGAGTGAAATAAACTGACACTCTCCCTACCTACAGTTTTCTGTCCCTAGAATAAATGTTTTTTTTAAGCACAATATAGCACAAGGACAATTCACTCACTGTCCTTACAGGTCCCTGGAAACAAGGACTTGCAGAGTGAAAAAAAAAAAACACTCTCCCTACCTACAGTTTTCTGTCCCTAGAAAAAATGTTTTTTTTTAAGCACAATATAGCACAAGGACAATTCACTCACTGTCCTTCCAGGTCCCTGGAAACAAGGACTTGCAGAGTGAAAGAAACTGACACTCTCCCTACCTACAGTTTTCTGTCCCTAGAATAAATGTTTTTTTAAGCACAATATAGCACAAGGACAATTCACTCACTGTCCTTCCAGGTCCCTGGAAACAAGGACTTGCAGAGTGAAAGAAACTGACACTGTCCCTACCTACAGTTTTCTGTCCCTAGAATAAATGTTTTTTTTAAGCACACTATAGCACAAGCACAAAACACACTGACACTCTCCCTACCTATCCTTCTCTTTCCCTAAACTAAAGGAATCCAGGTTAAGCAAGAAAGAAATAACAGTCACTGTCCCTGCCTATGCTGCTCTATCCCTGCTCCGGAACACACTACACTAGGCCGCCGTGCTGGCGGCCTTTTATAGTGTGGGGCGTGTACTAAACACCCTCAGCAATAATTGGCCACAGGCATCCTGCCTGTGGCCAATCATTGCTCTCCTCGCTGCCGGCGCTGTGATTGGCCAAGCATGCGGGGTCACAGTGCATGCTTGGCCAATCACAGCGCCTGGATGACACTGCGATGGCGTAGTGCATTGTGGGCCGTTCGCGTCACTCGAATTTGGCGCGAACGGCCCAAATCGTTCGATCTTCGTCGAACGATCGAACAGCCGATGTTCGAGTCGAACGTATGTTCGACTCGAACACGAAGCTCATCCCTACTCATCACATTCTGCCTGTGAGTACGGGGCTTAACTCTGAAATCTCAAATGTCAAAGCAATAGTTAACCAAGCCATGCAGACAATGTAAACATATGTACATAGCCTATGTAGCGGTACCCCCGTAGGGGCTGCTGAGTGATGTGGCCCACCTGTCTGCTTGCCCAGCCAGGCATTCACTTCCAGACACTCCAAGACAATGAACAAGTCCATCAGCTTTGTTTGTTTTGTATTTTATAGAGGGATTAGAACTAGGGTTGCCACCTCATCCCTTTAAACCCGAACACATATTAATTACACAGGTTCTCTGGCTGATTAGGGTGGTAATTAAATTCAGCTAGTGCCTTATCTGCATTAAGTCAGTCTCAGAACCTGTGTAATTAATATGTGTTCGGATTTAAAGGGATGAGGTGGCAACCCTAATTAGAACTTGGATGGGGTTAAGGAATTCGTGGGATGCCCAGAAAATTATAGTACATGGTTAGGCCCAACTCTGGTTCCAGCCAGGCCTAGCTAAAAGTACCTAAAAAGTGAGACTACCATTAAAGTGTCATGTAACATTGCCACCATCCCCAATGAATGAACAAAGAAGTGTACCTAAGAATAATGGGATTTTAAGGGCAATGAAAAACATATATAGAAAAAATATATGTAGAAAAATATATATAGAATTTATTGTACATAAACAACATAAATCACCAAATGGTGATAATACTTAAAAACATTGCATAGATATACATGTGAATAGCCATACAAGGTACATAAATGATGACTGTATAGAACCCAGGTGATTGGAGTCCTAATGAGGATAGAACTGCTGACTCAGAAGCATTTTGAAATGTGTGAGCATATAAAATTCTTCTTCAGGGATAGCAGTATCTCTAGATTTGTAAAATACATCATAAGTATATGGCATACAAGATCATAACACCACATTGATTGTATATGGTGAATGATAAACCAAACCAAGAAACAAAAAACAAACAAAAAAAGGGAGAACTTACATATGTGTGCATCCCAATAAGGGACAAATCAGTCACCCAAAAACTCCAAACTCCTGAAGAGTGGTCCACAAAACCTACTATGGCATGAAGGAATCCATGAACCAAAAGGTTAACATGCACTGCCAAACATAAAGAATCCAAAACAAACTCCTCACCCAAAAGAGAGGGGGAAGGAAGAGAGGGACAAAACCTATGGAGGAAGGAAAAAACGGACCATAAATATCTGCATGTTGAAATGATATAAGGATGTAAAAATATATAAAGAACCCACTCCTACATAGTTCCAAAAAAGAGGAACAAATCCAGGGAAGAAGGAGGGGGGAGGGAGAACAGGGAAGGGGAAGAAGCTATCTAGGTCCTCTTCCAGGATACTTACCCTAGTGGTTCAAAGCCTCGGCAAGCCAATCAAGCCACCGGTATAGGAAGCAGAGGTGCCATAAGGTGGTACAAAATCTGGATCCAGAAATTTCAAAGAATCCAACAAAACCCCAAAAAAGAAAGAAAATGGGGACAAAAAGAAGGGGAGACCTGAAAAACAGAGAGACCGGGATAAATGTCAAAAACGATCCCCAAAAAAGATAAGGGACATAGGACAATATCTCTGAGGTACTCACTAGAATCTCCCAAAAGGCACAAGATCACAGGGGTATCCGGAATTGGCAGGATAAATAGGTCTACCTTCCACTATGGTGTCCAAAGGAGACTGGCAGTGAAGGCGTCACCACATCCGGGAATGCAAAGCATAGAACCGGATGTGATAGACGCAAGGTGATGGAAACAATAGGGAAATGGATGGACAGTCTGCAATCGTAGACCGAGCACCCATGATGGAGCTGCTGGCATAGCAGAAACTATTGGGCAATTAGACATGTGGGCAAGACGGTAAAAGAGGGGCGCTCACAACCCTCCACAAGGGTACCTTATGTTGTAGCAAATAAAGTTCAAGTGCTAGCTGCCCTCTTTGATGGACTACTGATCCCAGTCAGCCCTCTGCAGACCCTGACAGCTCTCCCAGCTGCAGCGGCCCGACTTCACTGCCAGTAACATCACAGTCCATCCCACTGGCTCTACATCCATCTCAGACTGCACACTCCCAGTCAGGTACGGCATGCCTCTCCCAGCTCTCCAGACTGTGCCTGTCACTCACCGACACCTAATGGATCCCTCCTGGAGACTTGCCCGGCAGTATTCCCCAGTGTTCCTGTACAGCTCTGAGCCCCCTGGCCCAAGGTCACCTGCCCAGAGTAGGGGGCTTCCTCAAACGCCCCGACAGCCTAATACTTCATCTCCAGTTCTTTCACCCGAACAACTCCTCCCCAGCTGGGCTGACCGTCGGTATTTAACCACTTCACTAACCGACTATAGTCATATGACGTCCGCAGATGGGATCTCCAATCCTGGGCGGGCGTCATTTGACGTCCTTGGTTTCCCGAAGGTATAGGGGGCGCGCGTGCCCTTGCGTCACCAAGGAGCTGATGCGCGTGCCCGGCGGCCGTGATGTACGCCGGGCACCCGCGATCGCTCGTGACAGAGCAGGAATGTGGATCTGTGTTTGTAAACACACAGATCCATGTCCTATCAGGGGAGAGGAGACCGATCGTGTGTTCCTAGTGTATAGGAACACTGATCGGTCTCCTCCTCTAGTCAGTCCTATCCCCCCACAGTTAGAATCACTCCCTAGGCAACACATTTAACCCCTTGATCGCCCCCTAGTGTTAACTCCTTCCCTGCTAGTGACATTTATACAGTAATCAGTGCATTTGTATAGCACTAATCGCTGTATAAATGTCACTGGTCCCAAAATAGTGTCAAAAGTGTCCAATCTGTCTGCCGCAATGTCACAGTCACGATAAAAATCGCAGATTGCAGCCATTACTAGTAAAAAAATTTATAATAATAAAAATGCCATAAATCAATAGCCTATAACTTTTAACACTTTTGCGCAAACCAATCAATATACGCTTATTGTGTTTTTTTTACCAAAAATATGTGGAAGAACACATATCGGCCTAAACTGAGAAATTTTTTTTTTTTTTTTTTTTTTTTTTTAAATTGGGATATTTATTATAGCAAAAAGTAAAAAATATTGTGTTTTTTTCAAAATTGGTGCTCTTTTTGTAGCACTTACCCCCATTTAAGGGACCGGCTGGTTTTGTTTGGGTCCGTAGCAATTACCTCTCTAGAGTGGATCCCCTCGTCTCGTTGTCTAGGTAAGAATCTCTTGGAATAAGGCCAATGTCCACACATGAGTAAAACCTAATCAGCAAGGTTTTATTCTTTATCTTTGAATTAAACTTGAAGAGAGAGAGTAGGACGTTTGAGAAAAGCAGGGGAAGGTTCAGGCATGCAACACTTAAAGCTCAGTGTCAATCTTTCGTCGCCACTCAAGCCTGAGTGGGTATTGCTCACCCGGATAGTCCCTATGAGAGCGGTCCTAGCAGCCGGGATGTAGCACAAATCAATCTTTTCCTTTCCTGAGTATCTAAGGATGCGATCGGTAAATCCTCTGCCACAGAATTTAAGTCCCGAACCTCCCAATCAGACAATACTTGAATATTTGTGTCTTTGAAGATAGATCCCTCTTTAGGCGAGTTTCCAGGCCTCTTCCCGAGACAGCAGTACCGTCGCTAGTCTCCTCAGGGACTGATCCTCCCCTGGTCTCCTTTCCTAAAGTTGGTCCCCTAGAAGTGGGCAGCCTGGGATCCCTCTCTGAAGTGTAGGCCCCAGCCAGCAGAGCCTGGCCTACCATGAAATGAAGCAGCTTCGGGCTGAAGGTGCCCGTGGCCCGAACACACCCGCGCGCCTCGTGCCATACGGGCCACAAGACACACGCCCAGGACCAATGGGTGCTCTGAAACTCTCCTCAGCCCCAATGGTGTCTGCCCTTTATGTACCCCCTCCCAGCATGCACAGCAGGCCGACCACGCCCACTGCACGGCTGCCGAGAGAGGACACCCATGGTGCTGTTATACCCCTCGCTAGTTCACCTATGTTGGCGGTGACAGTGCCACCTACAGGCAACAGAGAACACTACAGCAGGCAGCATCACAGCCAGAGCAGAAGCATTAAAGAACTCAACAATTGGTCTGAGCCCATCTACTGGCTCAGACTACCCTTATATTTCCACCTAGTGTCCCCCAATATTGGGAAGGTGCTACATTTTTTTGTTTATAGCGCAAAAAATTAAGATCAAATACCACCAAAAGAAAGCTCTATTTGTGGGAAAAAAATTATAAAAATTTCATTTGGGTACAGTGTTGCATGACCGCGCACACTAAGTAGAGGCTGCTACACTTATTTAGTAGACTTGTATTTCACTGATTGTTATATAACCTGTAGTATGCAAAGCAGATAATAGGATGACAAAAGACATAAGGTGTAGACCCAAAGAACAGCCTCAGGTAATAAAATGTGTGCATGATGGCCAGGAAAAGGATAAGATCTGTCTCTGTAACACACAATGCATTATGCTGGTTCTCTGACCACTAACAACTAACAAATTGAATTACTGGGACATGTGTCCTACAATTATTATTCAGATAAGAAGGAAGCCAGCACACAAAAGGTGATTTGCAAATGAAGTCTTGATATACTAGTGTAGTGCATTATTAGTACAAGGCTACATTTGCACTTGTGTCATGTGGTGGCTTCCTTATTTGTTTAATTCTGCAGTGCTTCCACTGTCAATACACCCTCACCTCATTTACTCATTTTGGGATCCCAGTGTGGGATGGCATTTATAGTATTTACTATTACATTTACAGTATCTCATACTGATGAAGCAAATTATACTAATACGATGGGCATAAAGTGCTAGCTACCTGGCTTCAGACGAGCATGACCTATATTTAAAAAATAACGTAAATTAAGTAATCTTTTTCATACTTGTGTAGCGGGTGGTCATATTTAGGGGAGGCATCTGAGTGGTAGTAGGCTCAGATGCAACAATTGTTAGGATTCCTGGACCAATTTATGGCAGTAGAGGATATCAATGGTGTCTAGTTCCCTGCGGCCTATGGGTGGCACTGTTTCCATGGGCTGGGGTTTAACCACCGTTGGAGGGCTGTGCCCTTTGTGTCCTCTCACGGCAGTAGTACGGCAGGGCAGGAAACCCGCTGTGCATGCTGGGAGAGGGTATAAGGGGGCAGACATCTTCTGCACGAGGTCTGCGCCCAGGCACCTTCGGCCTGGGTGCATGTGCGTGGAGTCTCCAGGTTCCCTAGGCCCGGGGACGGAGTTACGGTTCCACCCCAGACACCTTTAGTCTGGGATGAGGTACTTTCTGGAGGCCTGGGGCCTAGTACCTTCGACTGGGTCCCGCAAGGGATCGAGGGCTCCTAGGGTGTCCTCCGGTGTTGGACACCCGAATCTGGGATGAGGAGGCCAGGGAGGTGACCCTTCCGAAGACCCAGTGCAGCATTTGCTGGTGACGGCGGGCCTCTGGTAACTGTCCGGATGGATGTCCTCTCTCTGACCGGGGCCATTTCCTATAGAAGGTAGTCCAAGTTCTCATGGTCTGTGGCAGGGACCCATCGTGAATCAGGTCAGTGGCAGAGACCCAACAACCAGGTCTGTGGCAGAGGCCTTATTCATCTGGTCTGTGGCAGAGACCCCCTCACGGTCGGTGGCAGCGACTGTGCGCCAAGCCTGTTCGCGCTATAACGGAACAGGAGAAAACCCAAGTTCAAGTTTGTGCCTGGACCTCCTCTTCACTGTGTTCTGTTCTATGTCTGACCAGTCGCTCTTAAAGGACTATTTATTGCTCTGAAGAATAAATAAGTGTTGGACTTTCAGTGGTGTGGAACTTGACTTTCTGGGAGTTAAAGGGTCATTCTCAAGGGAAGTTTTGGCTCTGGACAGGGACACAGGCCCGAAGGTAAAAGGTTATAGCTCACACACCTCTGCACATAAGAGGATACGAGCTGGTGGTGCGCCACACTCTCCTCCCTGGTCCCCTAGACGAGAGCCATTGATCGAGAAGAGAAGGAGGGAGTGAGAGGTGAGGTCGCTACACGTGGGGGCTCTGGGTCGAGGATCTGTGTCTGTGTTAATGGAGCCGAGACCTTTACAGTTTGAACTTTGCTGCCCAGAGGAGTTCCGAGGAGGTCGGCAATATTGGCCAACACGCCACGAGGCACACCCTGTCTGCACAGTTCGTGGGCGTGACACAACGAAAGCCCGCGAACAGGTGCGGAATCTGGGAGGAGTCTGGCCATGTGAAGTGATGCACGTGGGGACTTTGGCGTGAGATAGTCAGTGCGCGATGGAGCAGCAAGCGGTCAGCACGTTCACTACGTTCAGCAGCATCTTCCTTATCATCATCCTCATCCTCATTCACATCATCATCCTCATCCTCCTCTCAGCATCACCACCAGTTGTCCTGGCAAACCTGACAACTAGGTAAGTATACCGGGCTCCTCCATTAGCTAGCTGATCCAGGGCAGACCCGATCGCCTCTAGAGGGATCAGGAAGGAATTTTTTCCCCCGCTCTGGCACTATTGGCCCGTGCTTGGCTGGGGTTTTTCGCCTTCCTCTGGATCAACGGGGGGATTAGATAGTTGGGGAGCAGCGCCGTCTACACCAGGATCATCATCATCATCATCAGTCGTCCATCAAACCTGATAACCAGGTAAGTATATCGGACTCCTTCCATTAGCGGGAAGGTCAGGGTAGCTCCAACCGCCTCCAGGGATCAGGAAGGAATCATCATCACTAGGATCATCATCAGCATTGGATCATCATCAGCATCAGATCATCATCACTATCGGATCATCATCACTATCGGATCATCATCACTATCGGATCATCATCACTATCGGATCATCATCATTATTGGATCATCATCATCATCATCCTTGTCAACATCAAACACCAACTTCAAGCATTAGCACACCTCAGCAGCTCTCTCATCGCATCGCTCATCATCATCATCATCAACATCAGGATCATCATCGTTATCAACATCATCTCATCGCCTCATCATTATCAGCACTTTTTCAACATGGTTAACATTATATACTCAGCCGACACCATCCAAAGCCTAAAGAACTTCGCCACAACACTACCAACACCCATCCAAAAAAAAATTACAAAAAGAACGAATCGTAAGAATCAGTCGACTATCAACAGGAAAAAACAGAGCACCATGGCATCTACAACATCTATCAAGTGCCCTAATCAACACCAGATCTGCAGTCAAACACAGACAGGAAATCCATGATTTCATAACCCAACACAACATAGACTGCCTCTTCATCACGGAAAGCTGGCTAACACCCGACTGCAATACCATCCTAGCATTACTAGTGCCGGAGAACTACCGCATCCTAACTGAGCATAGAACAGGACAAAGAGGAGGAGGCCTAGCAGTAATTTACAAAGACCACCTTACGTTCATCAAACCAACTCTACAGAACTCATTGCCTTTCATGGAAACACTCACTCTGCAACTACAAACTACACCCCAGGATACCATCCACATACTGCTCTGCTACAGACCACCAGGACCCAAGACACACCTCCTCACACATTTAAATGAATTTTTCTCGACATACACCATGAAAACCAAAAATCTGCTGCTACTTGGAGACTTCAACCTTTGGGCCAACTCCCCCGAAGACCCTATCGCCACTGCCTGCATCGACCAACTAGAAAAACTAGGCTTGCAACAATTGATAACTACTCCTACTCATGTATCAGGTCACACTCTTGACCTAATCTTCAAACAAGATATGGACATCAACACACTGGACAACCAGCCTCTACCATGGACAGACCACCATGCCATCAAGTTTACTATAACGACCAACACGGCCCTCCAAAAATCAATACAATCAGCAACAACTCACTGGACAAGATCACAGAAGAAACTATACTCTGAGCTTTTCAAACCACGCTATTGAACAATATGGAAATGCTAAACCAAAACCACTCAACAGAAGAAACACTCAACTTCCTGAACAATGCTTTGCTACAGACAGCAGATACGGTCGCTCCAAGACGCAGAGCACTCATCCGCAAAAACAATGCAGGCTGGTTCAATGACACTCTTACTTTACTGAAACAAGAACGCAGAAGAGCAGAAGGAGCCTGGAGAAGAAATGCAACAAAGGAGAACTACACAATCTACAAAGCACTCACTAGGAAATATCATAAAGCAATCTTCAAAGCAAAAAGAGACCATTTCGCTAACACCATCGCAAAAGCCCTAAATCGCCCCCGCGAACTCTTCAAACTAGTAGCTCAGACCATGAATCCCACCTGTTTGGAGTCTTCAGCAAACGAAACACAGGAATTCTGCAATGAACTATCCAATTTTTTTATCGACAAAATTGATAACATTAGGAAAATAATTCAGCAGGAAAAATCAAACAACCCCACACAGCCAAAGGAAGAAAAGAACCAGATAAATATTCTGCAATCAAAGAAATTTACTCTGGTCCCAATTACAATCGACACTACTAAAAACATCATCAGAAGCCTCCGAGATAGCACTTCACCGAACGACATCATTCCGGCAAAACTGCTGAAAGAATGTACCAACATCTTGGCACCCCACATAACACACTTCATCAACCAATCGTTCAAAGAAGGTATTGTGCCGACTTCCCTTAAACAAGGAATAATCAAACCCCTATTAAAGAAACCCAACCTCGACCCGAATGACCCAAATTTTAGAAGACCGGTAACAAGCCTGACCACCATCTCCAAGATTATCGAGAAAGTTGTAACACAACAGCTACAACTTCATTTGGATACCCACAATCTCCTGGACCCACTTCAATCGGGGTTCCGCCCAGGCCATGGGACGGAAACGGCACTTCTCAAAATATGGGACGACGTACTAGAAGCAGCAGATGACGGAGAATCATGTCTCCTGGTGCTGCTGGACCTCAGTGCAGCCTTTGACACAGTAGATCACAAAATCCTACTTACGCGTCTCACCGAAGTAGCAGGAGTCGCAGACACGGACCTACCATGGTTCACATCCTTCTTAGAAAACCGATCCCAGACAGTGAAACTGGGAGCCTTTACCTCGGCACCACGCACAAATACATGCGGAGTCCCTCAAGGATCACCCCTGTCACCGGTACTCTTCAACATCTACCTTCGGCCACTCCTCAAAATCATCAGTGAACAGGACATGCGTTATCACTCCTATGCAGATGACACTCAACTATACTTTCGCATCAACAACAAAAAAGATCAATATTACGGACTGGAAAAATGCCTTACATTGATCAACAATTGGATGACAGAGAGCTCCCTCAAGCTTAATGGATCCAAAACAGAACTGCTCATTTTCCACGCTAACCGAAAGAAAAACGCCAGGACCACATGGACGCCGCCCACCATCCTGGGACAAAACATAACCCCAAGCACCAAAGTTAAAAGCCTGGGAGTTCTTTGACTCAGACATGACTATGGACGCACAAATAGGATCAGTAGTCAGTGGATCCCACCACCTTCTCCGCCTGCTACGAAGACTCATCCCGTTCATCCCGGAAAAAGACAGAGCAGTAGTAGTCGGAACCATTATCAATTCACGGCTTGACTACGCTAACTCACTTTACCTAGGACTACCCAAATACCAAGTTGCACGTCTACAAGTCGTCCAAAACACAGCGGCCAGACTGGTAACAGGGAAAAAACCCTGGGAATCAATCGCACCGTCCCTGAAAAGCCTCCATTGGCTAGCCGTAAAGGATCGGATCACATTCAAGACCCTCTGCCTCACCCACAAATGCGCACAAGGAAACGCTCCTGAATACTTATGCGAGAAAATAAAACACTACACCACTACTCGTGACCTTCGATCAACTAACCAAAACCTCCTCCACATCCCCAAGACCCGCTACAAAGCCAAGGGAGAATGAAGGTTTGCTGTCCAAGGACCAAGGCTATGGAATGCGCTACCCACGAATATCCGCATGGAAGAAAACCATCGGGCCTTCCGGAAAATACTAAAGACCCATCTCTTCTAACGATCTCAACGACACTGGATGCAGAGCGCCTTGAGGCGATTTAGTTCGCAATTGCAGCGCTATACAAGTTACTCACTCATTCACTCACTACTGCCTTGTGGGTTCCTACTTCTACAGCCACGAGGATGACTTTGTTTGCCACTCCGCTGACGGATATGGGGATTAGGCTCAAGCCCCGGGGGCGATTTGCCCTGTATGTATGTAAGGACGTTGAGGCCCTCGGTGTGATTTGTCTCGGATGTTCGGGACTGGTGGTCCATCTGAAGCCATTCGGGTGATGCGAGGCCTGTAAAGAATTCATCTCCGAGGTGGAGCAACCCACAGAAAGGCCTCGGGCCTTCCACCTCAACTGTATTACAGGCGCCACCACTCTTGAAGGAGAAGTCAAAGCTTGTACAGCCATCCCTACGCGCACTGACCGGGCTTTGGAGGAAGCCACAGTTGAGAGTGAGACTGCGATTGAGAAATCCTAAGATGCTGCTTCGGTCACCACGGAATCCCTGCTTCCACAGCCAAAGAGGAGAGTCGGTTTGGTCAAGGCTTCCTGCGGCCGTGGGAGGGTTACACCCCAGCGCTTGCCTGGCCTGGATGGATCCGGAAGGAAGAGCCCCGGACATCCCAGTTCAAGTAAAGGTCGAGGTGAGCAGAGGGACGGGACCTGGTGTGTGGTTGGTGTCAGGATCCAGAGGCCCTGGAACCTGTCCAAGGGGGTGACTCCACGTCTACACGGAGTTACTATCCCGCGGAGGAGTATGGCACCTTCGACCTGGAGTCGATCTCCGATGTTGGAGATGACATTGCAATTGACAAACTTTTTGCTCAGAAAGGCTGGGACAAGATACCCCTATCCTCGTCCCGTGTGAAAAGGTACCCACCCATGTCCACTGGGGATAGTACACCCCGAGTGGAGGCCCCGGCGCCTGAGGAGGGATCTGGTCCCCTGCATGCCTCTCTACCCTCGGAGTCGCCTACGCCCATTGCTGGGGCGAAGCGGGTGTCTCTGCGGGCTCCTATGCCTAATCTACAGGTGATGAAGGTGCCCCGGCACCCGGATGCTATAGTGCTGCCTGGTGAAGGAGACCGTGCTACAATGCCACCCCTTTCCCGTTTGCAGAGACTTTTCGGTCAGAAAGTTGCCAATGAATATGGGTGGGAGTACCCATATTTGTCAAAGGAACTTTTATATGAAGTGGAGGCCTGCAGACAGCGGTGGTATGATGACTTCATCTGGACACATCTCAAGGTGCCCCATGTTCGCAGGTACCTCTCATGTTCCCCTTCAGCCTCCAAAAGGTTCAAAGACTGCAAGGCAGAGTGGATGTTGGGTCGGCACATCCATGCTGATTGGGTGCTTATTTGTCGGAGGGAGGGGGATGATGTGGAATATCACATGGAAACCTTTGACAGGTATTTGAAACCCCTGGTACTGCCGCACCCAAGGTTCTATTTGTAGGAGAATAGACTCCTGTTTTTTTTTGTTGCTGAACATTCCGGAGTGCCTTTGCCGGAACTCAGGAACTCTTTAACCCACAAAGGGTGGCCTACTTTTGGAAGAGATGGGAGCAGTTTGTTTTGTTGTTCTCCCTTTTCTTTCTCCACCGCAAGGATACTGAGACTTTGGGGTGTAGTTGAGATAGGGCCACAGTACAGAGAAAAGGATTTCTGATGGAAGAAAACGTGTATGGACCGTGACACCACCACCAGGTGGCGGTCTTGCGCAACGATTGTCACACACACCACACATTACTTTTGGAAGGAAGGGGTTTCCCTTAGGGGGAGCCTGTTCATTCCAAATTACATACTGTATAAGATAATGTGTTTCTTTTCCCCTCTGCAGGAGAACGTCAATCAAGTCTGCTGAGAATGGGGCAGCTCTTAGTCAGTGATGTGGGAGGGGGGAAATGTGATTTTGAAAAAAATTATGCTGTTATATCTGTGTATGTTTTGTTTGTTGTTTCTCCCTTTCTCTGTTGGTTCAGGCACAAACGAAAAATTTTAAATTGTAATTTGTTTTTTTTTTTCCTTTGGTTAGTTTGTCTCTGGATCGGATTTGTGCTGACTCTGCTTAGAAGGGGCGGGGAACCCGCTGTGCATGCTGTAAGTGGGTATAAGGGGGCAGACATCTTCTGCACGACGTCCGCGCCCAGGCACCTTCGGCCTGGGTGCATGTGCGTGGAGTCTCCGGGTGCCCTAGGCCCGGGGACGGAGTTGCGGTTCCACCCCAGACACCTTTAGTCTGGGATGAGGTACTCTCTGGAGGCCTGGGGCCCAGTACCTTCGACTGGGTCCCGCAAGGGATCGAGGGCTCCTAGGGTGTCCTCTGGTGTTGGACACCCGAATCTGGGATGAGGAGGCCAGGGAGGTGACCCTTCCGAAGACCCAGTGCAGCATTTGCTGGTGACGGCGGGGCCTCTGGTAACTGTCCGGATGGATGTCCTCTCTCTGACCGGGGCCATTTCCTATAGAAGGTAGTCCACGTTTTCATGGTCTGTGGCAGGGACCCATCGTGAATCAGGTCGTGGCAGAGACCCAACAACCAGGTCTGTGGCAGAGGCCTTAGTCATCTGGTCTGTGGCAGAGACCCCCTCGCGGTCGGTGGCAGCGACTGTGCGCCAAGCCTGTTCGCGCTATAACGGAACAGGAGAAAACCCAAGTTCAAGTTTGTGCCTGGACCTCCTCTTCACTGTGTTCTGTTCTATGTCTGACCAGTCGGTCTTAAAGGACTATTTATTGCTCTGAAGAATAAATAAGTGTTGGACTTTCAGTGGTGTGGAACTTGACTTTCTGGGAGTTAAAGGGTCATTCTCAAGGGAAGTTTTGGCTCTGGACAGGGGCACAGGCCCAAAGGTAAAAGGTTATAGCTCACACACCTCTGCACATAAGAGGATACGAGCTGGTGGTGCGCCACACTCTCCTCCCTGGTCCCCTAGACGAGAGCCATTGACCGAGAAGAGAAGGAGGGAGTGAGAGGTGAAGTCGCCACACTTGTTTATACTCAAGTATGTTATGCTAGGAAGCATAAAAGCCCTCTTGCCCAAAAAATATTTTTTGCAACATGTAACTTAAAGTAGAACATCAATTTGTATCCAATTGTCTGATTCCCCACCCCCCTTCTTATATATAAAAAAAAAAAAGTGCCAAGCTCTACTTACTCTCTCCAGCACTGTCCCTAGCTTTCTTATCCATCCAATGGTGGTGGTTCTCTTTGATTTGTAAAACTGCTGGCAACTTCTGCCATTTGGTGACACCCCACCCCCTTTCTTGGAATGCCCTATTTTCCAGTTGTTACTGGAACAAGTGTGCTGCTTAATGGTGGCACTGTAAAAACTTAAAACTGCAGGAAAGGCCAGAACTCCAATAAAGTCTAGATGAAAAGGTTTTACTAAAGTCCCATACCAAACAATGCACCAGCGTTTCACAGGGGGCACATCCTTTTCACTATTACAGAAAAAGAAAATAACTGCGCCAACCCAAAGATAATATATATCTTACCACATCTCTTAGAATGGTGAATAATGTTCATAAATAACCCATCAATGATTAGCCACTTAAGGACCGGACCAATACGCAGCTTAATGACCAGAGGTGTTTTCACAATTTGGCACTGCGCTGCTTTAACTGGAAATTGTGCGGACATGCAATGTTGTACCCAAACGAAATTTGCGTCCTTTTCTTCCCACAAATAGAGCTTTATTTTAATGGTATTTGATTGCCTCTGCGATTTTTTTTTTTTGCAATATAAACAGAAAAAGACTGAAAATTTTGAAAAAAAATGATATTTTCTACTTTTTGTTATAAGAAAATTCGAATAAACTCAATTTTAGTCATACATTTAGGCCAAAATGTATTCAGCCACATGTCTTTAGTAAAAAAAATGTCAATAAGCGTATATTTATTGGTTTGCACAAAAGTTATAAACTAGGGTACATTTTCTGGAATTTACACAGCTTTTAATTTATGACTGCCTATCTCATTTCTTGAGGTGCTAAAATGGCAGGGCAGTGCAAAACCCCCCCAAATGACCCCATTTTAGAAAGTAGACACCCCAAGGAAATTGCTGAGAGGCATGTTGAGCCCATTGAATATTTTTTTTTGTCCCAAGTGATTGAATAATGACAAAAAAAAATAAAAAATTACAAAAAGTTGTCACTAAATGATATATTGCTCACACATCCCATGGTTATATGTGGAATTGCACCCCAAAATACATTTTGCTGTTTCTCCTGAGTATGGGGATACCACACATGTGGGATTTTTTGGGAGCCTAGCTGCGTACGGGACCACGAAAACCAAGCACCGCCTTTAGGATTTCTAAGGGCACAAATTTTTGATTTCACTCCTCACTGCCTATCACAGTTTCCAAGGCCATAAAATGCCAAAATAGCACAAAACCCCCCCAAATGACCCCATTTTGGAAAGTAGACATCCCAAGCTATTTACTGAGAGGCATGGTCAGTATTTTACAGCTCTCATTTGTTTTTGAAAATGAAGAAAGAAAATAATTTTTTTTTTTTTTCAATTTTCAAAACTTTGTGACAAAAAGCGAGATCTGCAAAATGCTCACCATACCTCTCAGCAAATAGCTTGGTGTGTCTACTTTCCAAAATAGGGTCATTTGGGGAGGTTTTGTGCCATCTGGGCATTCCATGGCCTCCGAAACTGTGATAGGCAGTAAGGAGTGAAATCAAAAATTTACATCCTTAGAAAGCCTGAAGGCGGTGCTTGGTTTTTGGGGTCCCGTAAGTGGCTAGGCTCCCAAAAAGTCTCACACTTGTGGTATCCCCGTATGCAGGAGAAGCAACAGAATGTATTTTGGGGTGTAATTCCACATATGCCCATGGCATGTTTGAGCAATATATCATTTAGTGACAACTTTGTGCAAAAATAAATAAATAAATAAATAAATAGTCTTTTTTCCGCAACTTGTGTCAACATATAAAATATTCCATGGACTCAACATGCCTCTCAGTATATAGCTTTGGGTGTCTACTTTCCAAAATGGGGTCATTTGGGGGGGATTTGAACTGTCCTGGCATTTTATACACAACATTAGGAAGCTTACATCCACTCTTCTAACCACTTGAAGACAAAGCCCTTTCTGACACTTTTTGTTTACATGAAAACATTTTTTTTTTGCAAGAAAATTATGTTGAACCCCCAAACATTATATATTTTTTTAAAGCAAAGGCCCTACAGATTAAAATGGTGGGTGTTGCATTTTTTTTTTTCCACACAGTATTTGCGCAGCGATTTTTCAAACACATTTTTTGGGGAAAAAATACACTTTTTTAAATTTCAATGCACTAAAACACACTATATTGCCCAAATGTTTGATGAAATAAAAAAGATGATCTTAGGCCGAGTACATAGATACCAAACACGACATGCTTTAAAATTCGCACAAACGCGCAGTGGCGACAAACTACATACATTTTTAAAAGCCTTTACAGGTTACCGCGTTAGCTTTACAGAGGAGGTCTACTGCTAAAATGACTGCCCTCGATCTCACCTTTGCGGTGATACCTCACATGCATGATGCAATTGCTGTTTACATATGACGCCAGACCGACGCTTGCGTTCGCCATTGCGCAAGAGCAGGGCGGGACAGGGGTGCTTTTTTTTTAGTTGTATTATTAATTTAGCTTTTTTATTTTATTTTTAAACTGTTCCTTCCATATTTTTTTTTTTATCATTTTTATTGTTATCTCAGGGAATGTAAATATCCCCTATGATAGCAATAGGTAGTGACAGGTACTCTTTTAAAAAAAAAAAAAAACTGGGGTCTATTAGACCCTAGATCTTTCCTCTGCCCTCAAAGCATCTGACCACACCAAGATCGGTGTGATAAAATGCTTTCCCAATTTCCCAATGGCGCTTTTTATATCCGGGGGGGACATTCCCTCCCACTGCTTGTAAAAGCAGTCCAGAGGCTAATTAGCCGCTAGGATTGCTTTTACATGAAAGCCGGCCGCTGGCTGAAAAGAATGATACCAAGATGATACCTAAACCTGCAGGCATCAATCTGGTATAACCATTCAAAGTCCAGCAACATACCAGTACGTTGCTGGTCCTTGTTGGACATGTATTGTAATCTTTTTTTTCACGCAGCCTGTTGGCTGAACGAAAAAAAGAGATTGATCAGTGGGTATGCCCACCATTAGAATACATCCCTTCATCCACTCACTTCTAATGATGGGCATACATGCACCATTTATATATGCCGAAGCATGGGGGCATCCTCCCGCAAAAGTTATGCCGCGTACACACGGTCAGACTTTTCCACGGGCAAGCCTCCGTCGGAATTTTGACCGTATGTACGCGGCATTAGGAGCAAAATCGCTCCTCCGCTCCTGCTGCCCCCATGCTTCGGCATATATGCTTTTTTTTTTTTTTAACTGTGGTGGTGAAATCACCTCCTACAGCACTGGAGTCGCAGGGATCAGGCCTGTCTCTGCGAACGCTGCAGTTATGTGTGTTGTGTTTTATAAGTGACAGTGATCGATCGATACTGCACTTGGGTGGCCTGGGCTGGACGGAGGGGCAAAACGCAGGTGCTAGCAGGTATCTGGGCTGATCCCACTAACACTGCGTTTTTGGGAACCATAAACGGCTGGGGACGCTAGTATAGATCTGATCAGATATTGATCTGTTCAGATACTATACAACTAAGGGAGGTGTATGCTTCACGCGTGGGTGTTAGCGTTACTGGCACTAACCTAACGCTGCCTGGGGTGTGGCGCAGACCCTCTCTGACGCTAAAACCTAATTGATATTACCCACCGGGCGATCAGGGGGTTAAACCTTTATTGGGTTATACACGGCGGGTGCCCTGACACTATAAAAAGCAAACTAACTAACCAGCGTCACCCGTAACACTTATATGGTGATCACTGGTGAAAGGGTTAACTAGGGGCAATCAGGGGGTTAAACCTTTATTAGGTAATATATGGGGGTACCCGACGCTATATAAAAACCTGACGGGGAACCTAAATAACAAAATAACTAACTGGCTAACCAGTGTCACCAGTAACACTTATACAGTGATCACTGGTGAAAGGGTTAACTAGGGGCAATTAGGGGGTTAAAACCTTTATTATATAATATATGGGGGTACCTGACGCTATAAAAACCTGCGGCGAACCTAAAAAAAATAACTGGCTACCTATCGGCACCACTGACACTAAGACAGCGATCAGAAAAACGATCGCTTAGTGACACTGGCAAAAGGGGTTACCTGGGGTGGGCGATCAAGGGGTTAAACCTTTATTAGGTAACATGTGGGGGTACCTGACGCTATAAAAACCTGCGGCGAACCTAAAAAAAATAACTGACTACCTATCGGCACCGCCGACACTAAGACAGCGATCAGAAAAACGATTGCTTAGTGACAGCGGTGCTAGGGGGTGAAAGGGTTACCTGGGGGGCGATCAAGGGGTTAAACCCTTATTAGGGGGGTTAGGGGGCTACACTGGACCTAAAACGAACTGCCCTGACACTTTTACAGTCACAAATGTCACTGATTGCAGTGATCAGTAAATAAATGGTCACTGCAATCGGTGACACTGTGACTGGGGGCTGGGGGGGTGATCTGGGGGTGTTTGGGGGGGGCCTGGGGGGGCGATCGTGTGCCTATGTGTGCTGGTGTCAGTGTGCTGTTTAGTGCACTAACCTGTGTGTCTTCTCTCCATGGCGCTCGGTATATGTGAGCGCCGCAGGAGAGATGACATCACTTCCTCCTGCCTGTGTAAACATTACACAGGCAGAGGAAGCTTTTCATTCGCCGGGAGCGATCGCGAGGGGGTGGCCAGAAACGAATGGCGGCCCCTCATCACGGATCGCTCCCGAAGTGATCCCAGCCCCTCACCGATTGGACCCCCCACCCATACGAAGGCAGGCACGTACAGGTACGTGAGTTTGCCTGTCCGTGCCATTCTGCCGACGTATATGTACAGTGAGCGGTCGTTAAGGGGTTAATCAAAAAAACAATCAAATGCATATTAAGTGAACTAGAATAATAAAGGACAAATAATTTTCCTTATATGTTAGTGAATAGACAAAAATCATATATTTAACAAAAACAGTCCCAGTGTTTCTTTTCAGAGATTATTATCGAAATCCCACGTGCACAAATCCACATCCGTGACTGGAAAAATGTCACCAATTCGTGAGACACCACAACCTTCAAAAATGGACACTCACCAGAAACAAGATAAACAAATGCCTTTGGTTTATGCCAGGGTTAACCACTCCACTCATATGAGTATATCTGAAGATTTTCCAAACGGTATGCCAGTAATCACTCCATACACCTCCACATTGATTTATCCCAGGGTATCATAGAAAGCAAACAGCCATCATTGCGCAATATATTATGCTTTATTTAATAAAATAAATAAAAAAGAGACTCTCACTCACAAATATGGTGCCTATGGACCGGCACAGAGTCTTTCCAGCGATACTTTTGGGGCTAGTATGCATCGTTCGGTTACCCGGTACTGGCGTGTGGACCAAGCCTCGATATGGTGCGAGTTGGGGCAGGAAGTGACATTGGCGTTACCAAGAAGCCTCTCGCACCATATCAAGGCTTGGATCACACGCCTGTCCCGTGTAACCGAAAAAAACCAAAAGCATCGCTGGAAAGACTCTGTGCCAGTCCATAGGTACCATATTTGTGAGTGAGAGTCTCTTTTTTATTTTTTTTATTAAACAAAGCATAATATATTGCGCAATGATGGCTGTTTGCTTTTTATGATACCCTGGGATAAATCAATGTGGAGGTTAGGGATGAGCTTCGAGTTCGAGTCAAACCCATGTTCGACTCGAACATCGCCTGTTCGCCGAATTTCGAACATTATTTCGCGCCAAATTCAAGTGGAGCGTCACGGCCCATAATTCACTGCGGCATCACAGTGCATTGCTGGCTGATGATTGGCCAAGCATGCACTATGACCCGCATGCTTTGGCCAATCACAGCGCGCAAAAAACAGAGAGCCATAATTGGCCAAAGCCAGGGTGGCTTTGGCCAATTATGTCTCAGGGGGTTTATACACGCCCCCACACTTTATAAGAGCGCCTCCGTGGCGGCCTTGTGTAGTATGTTGCGGTGGTTAAAGAGAGAGACAGTGTCATTTATTTTGAGTTAGATAGAGCAGGTGAGTCAGTTAGCTGCAGTTACAATGTGTAGAGGATATATATGCATCCTAGGTGTTGTATATATATTTACACACTGTATTCAGTTTAGCTAGATCCGTTCCTGTTATTCTCTCTACTGACAGGCAGGCGATTGTGCTAGCTGCATTATTTTCACTTAGTGTACTGTGTCCTTTGCACAGCGTGTACCTGAATACAATTGGTGGTGTTCTCATACCACAGGCAGGGAGCTGCATTAATTTCATTTAGTGTACTTCTGTCCTTTGCACAGCGTTCACCTAAAGGTACCTCAATAAAATTAGTGGGGTTCTCATACTAAAACCACAGGCAGGGAGCTGCATTAATTTCAATTAGTGTACTATGTCCTTTGCACAGCGTTCACCTAAAGGTACCTCAATACAATTAGTGGTGTTCTCATACTAAAACCACAGGCAGGGAGCTGCATTAATTTAATTTAGTGTACTGTGTGCTTTGCACAGCGTTCACCTAACGGTACCTCAATACAATTAGTGGTGTTCTCATACTAAAACCACAGGCAGGGAGCTGCATTAATTTCATTTAGTGTACAGTGTCCTTTGTACAGCGTTCACCCTATAGGTAACTCAATACAATTAGTGGTATTCTCATACTAAAACCACAGGCAGGGAGCTGCATTCATTTCATTTATTGTACTTCTGTCCTTTGCACAGCATGCACCTAAAAGTACCTGAATACAATTGGTGGTGTTCTCAAACTAATACCACAGGCAGGGAGCTGCAAGTATTTTCAGTTAGTGTACTGTGTCCTCTGCACAGTGTGCACCTAAAACTAACTGAAGACAATTGCTGCTTTTCTCATATTAATACCACAGCAGGTAGTTGATTGTGCTAGCTTCAGTATAATCACTATAGATCTATATATATACATCCCACCTTTGTGCAGCTACATCTCACTGCAGGCCATTAGTATGTCTGGAAGGCAAACAAGGAGAGGCAGACAGTCACAAGCCAATAAAAGAGGGCAAGCAGGCTCTGTGTCTAGAGGCAACAGTGCTGGTCGTGGACACGGTGCATCCTCATCGGCACGTGGCCGTGGGACATGCTTGTCCTTCTTTTCGGCAGCTGGCCATGTTGAGCCGCAACATGTCGAAGACTTGGTAGAGTGGATGACCAAGCCGTCCACATCCTCCTCATCCTCTCTCACCCAGGCTCAGGGTACTTTGTTTGGCAAAGCAGCTGCCAAAGCGGCCTCTTCCCTCGGCTCAATGGCACCAGTCACTCCTTCTCTAGCCCCACCATGTCCTCCTGAGGAGTCCCACAAACTGTTTGACCACAGTGTTGGGTACATGCTCCAGGAGGATGCCCATTGTTTTGAAGGGTCTGATGATGGTACCCAGCTAGAGGAAGGCAGTAACGTGAGCCCAGAGAGAGGGGGTGCCCAACAAGGACAGTAATCTGGCAGTCATGTTCCCCCAGCAGCAGCATACTGCCAGATTTGCTCCAGTGATGAGGAGGGAGGGGATTATGAGGCCACTGACTCCACGTGGGTGCCTGATAGGAGAGAGGAGGAGGAGGAGGCACATCTCCAAAGAGGCAGGATGCCCTCCAGGGGCCAGATAAGGGCAGCCAACCGACTGCATCACATTGCAGTGTTACGCATGTTCAGGGCGCTGCTGTCTCTGCACGTTATTCCAAAAGTTCTTTGGTGTGGCCCTTTTTTGAGACGTGTGCAGCAGATAGCACCGTTGCTATTTGCAACATATGTCTGAAGTGTATCTCGCGTGGCCAAAACATGAGCCGCTTGGGCACCACGTGCTATACCAGACATATGTCGACCTGCCATGCAGTCTGTTGGCAAGCATACAAAAAAGACCCACACCAAAGAACAAAGCAGACCTCTCCTTGCTCCTCATCAGCTGGGATCTCCAACCCCACTATACCTTCAGTCCTCTCTGAAACGTGCACTGAGAGGAATGAAGGTGTAGAATTAGGTGTGTCACAGCCAAGTACTTGCGGGCAATCTGCTATCGGTACACCAACGTCAGATTGTCCCAGGCAAATTTCCCTGCCCCAGCTGCTGCACCGCCGAAAGAAGTTCGCTCCCAGCCATCCACATGCCCAGCGGTTGAATGCTAGCTTGGCTAAATTGCTAGCACTTCAACTGCTGCCTTTTAAATTGGTAGACTCTGCCCCCTTCCGTGAGTTTGTGGAATGTGCGGTTCCTCAGTGGCAGGTTCCCAAATGCCACTTTTTCTCACAGAAGACGATTCCGCCTCTCTACCGGCATGTGGAAGGCAATGTTTTGGCCTCGGTGGACAGGGCGGTCAGCGGTAAGGTGCATATTACCGCTGACTCATGGTCCAGCAGGCATGGACAGGGACGTTATCTATCTTTCACGGCGCATTGGGTGACTCTGCTGGCAGCTGGGAAGGATGTAGGACAAGGTGCAGTAGTGTTGGAGGTTGTTCCACCACCACGCCTCCAAAATGCCACTACTGGTGATTCTGACACACCTCTCTCCTCCACCCCCTCCTCTTCTTCTTCCTCCATGGCCTCTTCCTGTGCTTTGTCCTCGGAACCAGCGGTGCTCCGTAGGCGTTCAAGGGGCTACGCAAGTACGCAGGCAAAAAGATGCCATGCGGTGCTAGAGCTGGTGTGCTTGGGGGACAGGAGCCACACTGGGGCAGAGATTCTGTCAGCTCTGCAAGGGCAGGATCAGAGGTGGTTGACGCCACGCCAGCTTAAGCCAGGAAAGGTGGTTTGCGACAATGACACCAACCTCCTCTCCGCCCTCCGACAGGGACAACTGACCCATGTACCCTTTTTTGTTCATTTTCTTAACTTGGTGGTGCAGCGGTTCTTGGGCAGGTACCCGGGCTTACAGGAGCTCCTGAAGCAGGCCAGGAAACTCTGTGTGCATTTCCGCCGGTCATATAATGCCAGTGCTCGGCTGGCTGACCTCCAAAAGGAATACAACCTGCCCAATACCCGCCTAATCTGTGACATGCCCACCAGGTCGAACTCTACATTGGCCATGCTGCAGCGGCTGCACACGCAGCTTAGGGCCATCAATGAGTATCTGTTGCAATATGGCAGCAGGACAGGGTCAGGGGAGCTTGGATTTTTTCCCCAATGGGCCATGATCAGGGATATATGCACTGTCCTGTCACCATTTGAGGAGGCCACGAGGATGGTGAGCAGTGAAAGTGCATGCATCATTGACACTGTCCTTGTCCACCTGTTGGAGCACACGCTGCGTGGAATAATGGACAGGGCACTTGAGGCAGAACAAAGGGAGGAATAGGAGGACTTCCTTACCTCTCAAGGCCCCCTTTATCCAGACAGTGTTCCTGCTGGCCCTACTATCACACAGGAAGAGGACGAGGAGGAGGAGGATTGTGTCAGTATGGAGGTCGAGCCTAGTACTCAGCATCAGCAGCAGTCTTCAAGGGATCAATTACAGTCCCAAGACACCCATGGACTTTTACTTGGCTGGGAGGAGGTGGCTGCGGATCATGTCGTCCTGAGTGACCCAGAGGACTCTGGACCGAATGCCTCAGCAAACCTACACTGCATGGCCTCCCTGATCCTGCAAAGCCTGTGGAAGGATCCTCGTATTCGTGCTATCAAGGAGAGGGATCATTACTGGCTGGCAACCCTCCCTGATCCATGTTACAAGGGTAAGGTTGCGGACCTTATCTTGCCATCACAGAGGGAGCAGAGGATGAAGCATCTTCGGGAGGTCTTGCAGAAAGGTCTGTGCAACGCGTTTCCAGAGACTGGGAGGTTACAAATTCCTGGTCCTGGACAACGTGTTGCCGAGGCTTCGGTCAGTCAAAGAAGGAGCGGTGGAGAAGGTTGCCGTCTGAACGATGCGCTCAGACAATTTTTTAGTCCGCAGCCCCAAGGTATGATCGGTTCCAGCAACCATCGCCAGTGTCTGGTTTACATGGTGCAGGAATACCTAGGGGCAAGATCAGACTTGGACACCTTTCCCACCGAAAATCATCTGGGTTACTGGGTCTTGAGGATAGATCACTGGCCAGAGCTTGCACAGTATGCAATTGAGGTACTGGCCTGTCCTGCATCCAGCGTTCTTTTGGAACGCACATTCAGTGCTGCTGGAGGCTTTGTAACTGATCACAGGGTGCGCCTGTACACCGACTCGGTCGATCGACTGACCTTCATAAAAATGAATCAGTCTTGGATCACCACCAGCTACCAAGCACCTGATGCTGATGTTACAGAATAATTTTCTTTGAAATGTCAGATCCCTTCAAGACTGCCTATGCTGATGCTGAATGACTATCCTGTTATGCTGAGTGACTATCCTCTTCCTCCTCAATGATCATGCTGATAGCATGTAAGAACATTTGTGTTTCTGGGCACCGCCACCAGTGCCTAAGGCCCAATTTTTCAGCCCCTGTAAGGGGCGTGTAATTACAATTTTTAATGCAATACTTTGCAGCAGGGGTCATTCCTGCACTCCAACTAGAGTATCTGTGAGGGGTTGCAGTGTTGTGGCACCAGAATCAGTGCCTAAGGCCCAATTTTTCTGCCCCTGTTTCAACAGGGGCATGTAATTACAATTCTTGATCTAATATTTCACAGCTGGGCCCATTCCTGCGCCCACCAAGAGTAATTGTGATTACTTACAGTGTTGTGGCACCAGCACAACTACCAAAGGCCCAATTTTTCCTACCACTGTTCAACAATGGCATGTAATTACAATTCTTGATATAATAGTTCACAGCAGGGCGTTCCAGCGCCCACCAAGAGTAACTGTGAGGGCTTACAGTGTTGTGGCAACACCAACACCTAAGGGCCAAATTTCTGCCGAGTATATACGGCAGGCCCCTTTTTCCAAACATCCAACTTACAAACGACTCCTACTTGCAAACGGAATGAGACAACAGGAAGTGAGAGGAAATCTACCCCTAGGAAGGGAAATTCTCTCCTGTAAGAGTTAATATGGGAAAAAGGTGTCTTCTCTCCACTGATGCTTTATCACCAATCCTTGTTTCAATAAAAACCCCAAATTTTCAAAAAACATTTGTCATTGGGACGGAAAGTGAGTTGAAATGTTCTGAACAGGTGCACAGACAGCAAAACAAATGTTACCCTTCCCTATGTTTTCCAAAAAGCTTAAAACGGATTTTTTGGCTGGAGCTACACTTTAAAAATGTACCAGTTCAAAATTACAAACAGATTCTACGTAACAACAAACCTACAGTCCCTGTCTTGTTTGCACCGCCTGTATACTGCTGTTCGGAGTATATAGGGCCTGGGGACCCCACGCCTTTCCTTTTTTTAATTTGGGTGCCGGATTCCCCTTAATATCCATACAAGACCCAAAGGGGCTGGTAATGGGCTGGGGGGGGGGGGGGGTAACCATGCCATTTTTCTCAATGATTTTCATACATATTGCCGGGGCCAGACATTACATTAAAGCCGCAAGCAGTTTTAAATGACTTTTTTTCCTTTAGAAATGTCATTTTGTGCAGGGACAGTTCTAAACACAGAAAACACATGCCACTTCACAGGCATACTATAGACACCCCCCATGTACGATATTTAAAGGAATATTTCACTTCTTTTTTTTCACTCTATGCATCATTAAAATCACTGCTCCCGAAAAAACTGCAGTTTTTAAAACTTTTTTTTGCATTGATACATGTACCCTGGGGCAGGACCCGGGTCCCCAAACCCTTTTTAGGACAATAACTTACATATTAGCCTTCATAATTAGCACTTTTGATTTCGAACGTTCGAGTCCCATAGACTTTAATAGGGTTCTAAAGTTTGCGCAAACTTTCGGTCCGTTCGCAAGTTCTGGTGCGAACCGAACCGGGGGGTGTTCGGCTCATCCCTAGTGGAGGTGTATGGTGTGATTACTGGCATACCATTTGGAAAATCTTCAGATATACTCATATGAGTGGAGTGGTTAACCCTGGCATAAACCAAAGGCTTTTGTTTATCTGGTTTCTGGTGAGTGTCCATTTTAGAAGGTGGTGGTGTCTCACGAATTGGTGAAATTTTTCCAGTCACGGATGTGGATTTGTGCACGTGGGATTCAGATAATCATCTCTGAAGGGAAACACTGGGACTGTTTTCTGTTAAATATATGATTTTTGTCTATTCACTAACATATAAGGAAAATTATTTGTCCTTTATTATTCTAGTTCACTTAATATGCACTTGATTTTTTTTTTTGATTAATCATTGATGGGTTATTTATAAACATTATTCACTGTTCTAAGAGATGTGGTAAGATATATATTATCTTTGGGTTGGCGCAGTTATCTCCTTTTTCTGTAATATTGCTTACCCCGCATTATTGGTAGGGACTGCAGCAGACCCATCATTTAAAGACATATGGACACATTTTTTTTATATATTTTTTGTGCCGGTGACACATATATCACACATCCTTTTCACTCCCCCACTCTGAGTTAGTTACATTGGTGTATTTTCTGGTATGGAACTGCAGAAAAAAAATTCATCTGGACTTTTTTGCGGTGTGATGTAATACAAACCTGGCAGAGGTCCTAACTTCTCCCTGAATATGCTTTTTCTCCTGTATGTTTACAATATTTTTCAGATATATTAAGTCCCAAGGTATAGAGCAGTCAGTATTGAAGATTTGTCCTGTTTTTGTTCCTATCAATAACTGTGTTACGTGTTCAAAACCACATTTTCATGAAATTCCACAAGAAAGAGATTTAACGGAGAAGGCCTTTTGTGATTTATGTATTGCTTCTGATTAAATCTGAAATTCTGGCATTTTTTAATAGAGTGACGAAAATCTAAAATGTATTCAGGTTTTTATTTTGGTGTGTGCCCCATTTATAGAATAATGCCTCACTTATTGTCCCCATGACACCCAATCCCACAGAAGTTCTAAGGTGGGAGGCTTTGTCGGCTCCCCCCATGTAAAGTTCCCACCCAGTCTTGAAGACATGTCCTGATCTAGTTTATGAGGGGGTACCATGTGCTTGCTGCCCTTGTTTTGCTGGCCACCCAAGCTGTTTTTATTTCCTTTTTCTTAGCGGAAAAAAATTGTCTAGGGTCAGGAAAGGGGAAGGCAACCAGCATGGGGTCCTCCTCTTTAAACAGACCAGGCCACATGCCCCTGTTCAGGGCAGTTTGTCTTGGTTCTTGTTGAGGGGAAATTAACCTCATCCTTACATCCTGTCCCCAAAAGGGATGTGGGGGTCTGCTTAGGGGGAACTTATCAAAGCCTGGGCGCCATCCTTTAGAATAAGTGGGCTACCAGACATCTGCTGTCCTCCTGAAACATACCAGGTCAAAGGCCTCTGTGCAAGGCACCTTGTCTTTATATTTAGGGGACAAGTGCCTCATTCCCACATTCTGCCCCCCAAAAGGGATATAGGGGTCTGCAGGGAGGGCTTATCAGGGTCTGGAAGTCATCCTTTAGGCCCCTTTCACACTGAGGCGTTTTTACCACGTTTTTGCGGTAAAAACAGCGCTGTAAAAATGCCTGAAATAATCCTGCCCCATCATTCTCAATGTGAAAGCCCTGAGGGCTTTCACACTGAGGCGTTTTGCTGGCTGTGCGTTGGAAAAAATCCTGCAAACAGCTTTTTTGGAGCATCTTTGGGGAGCATAAAATAGCGCTGTAAAAACGCCTATCCCCATTGAAATGAATGAGTACCGCTGTAAAAACGCGGTAAAAAACACCCAGAAGCTGTGGGAAGGTCACATGACCACAGTAGAGTGGAGGATTGTGGGATACCAAATAATCCTTTTTACCACAAAAACGCGGTAAAAACGCATATGCGTTAGCGATATTTTTACCGCGTTCGCGGTAAAAACGCGGTAAAATCGCGGTAAAAAAACGCAGAATTTTTTCAACGCCTCAGTGTGAAAGGGGCCTAAGAATGAAAGGCCTCAAAATATCTGCCTCCCCCAGGTGAATGAGTATGGGGTACATAGAGCTTCTTGTTAACTTATGCACAAAGAATTAAAATATTGGAGGAAAATGTAAATCCAGCATCAATCACATCATCCAGCATCACCATGGAGGTCCACATTAACCACTTAAGGACCAAGCCTCTTTTTGACACTTGTCGTTTACAAGTGTAGCGGGGTCCCCTTTAAGACTCCCAGGACTACCTTACCCAGAACCCCTTTCGGCAATGTTTCCACCCCAGAGACTCAAGGGAGGGGTTATAAAAGGAGGAGGCGAGGCTGGGCTCGGCCTCTTTGGGACACGAGACTTCAAGGGAGAGATCTTCCTGTGCGGATCAGCTGTGGTGCAAGGCCTGAAGCCTGGGGCCTTGCACTGCTACCCAAAGAGCCTTCCACCCCATTGCGAGCCTGGGTGGCATCTGACTCGGTTTTCTTCAACCGCTGCTGAGCCGGAGACCAGACCGCTGCAGACGCTGTGTGTGTGGAGACACAGCAGGTGGAAGTTCCCGGACTGGGATCGCGTCCGGAGGGGTGAGTGAGCACATGCTCAATCCACAAATACTGTATACCATTGTTAGGCCTACAGACTGCCGTGGCCCAAAAGTTCCTATTTTAGTTCTTTTCCCCCACTGGAGATCCATAGCAGAACTGAGTCAAACGGATCTCTAGTGGAGTGTACTGTGTTGGCATTTTTACCCCCCCCCCTGGATTACAAATATGTTCCTGAAATGTGCACCACCGTTTAAAGACTTACATGCAAAGAATTTTACCCCCTTCCTAGAGACTGAGTTATATGGTCAGGCCTGGCCATCTAGGTAGTCTATTAAGTTGCTGCGCCATAGGGCGCATAGTGAAGTACTGTTACACGTGGCGCGTGTGCGCCATATTTTAATAGTTATAGTGTGACTATTGCTGCAGGGCTCTGCAGATAGATTTTTATTACCATAGAAAGTAAATTCGTTATTCTTCTATCACTGCCTTGGTGTTTTAATTTAATCATAGAGCATAAGATATACACATATTACCCTAGACTAACTGTGCCAGTAGGGGGTCAAGTTAATTGCCGGGGGTTGGCGGAGCTGTCTTCAGGGCCCAAACTAAATCTGCGGCCCTCTTAACTGAAGGTATCGCTACACGTGGGGGTTCTCGTCCGGGATCCTGATACAGCAGGTGAACGCCAGAAGTGCCGGCATGGACCCACAAGCAGTAGAAGAGTGGTGCAAAGCCTCTAGGGCAGAGCCAAACAACTCGATAGTCATCAGCCTCCCTGGGGAGGAATGGTCGACTGAGATGGTAGAGGAGTTAATGAAGTTAGTGTCCCCAGATCACACACCGTGGGTGATGGATATAAAGTCAGACCCAGACACTTCATATCAGTATGCACTAGTGGAGTACGGGGACGGGATGCCAGAGGCTTGCAAGCGCAAGTGTGTGCAGACGCCAGACAACAGAACCTATAGGTTGGCGCACGCAGTAACTGTAAAGAAGGAACCATCACCGATGGGATCACCGCAGGCTGCGGCCCGTACCTCACCAGAAAGAGGAGACGGGGTGACGCCCCCGGTGGCACCCGCACCTGCCACTGCTACATCACCAGAATTGATAAAGGCAATAGGGGATCTGCTAACCAAATGTCAGAAGACAAGCACGGTGCATGTAGAAAATAGCTACCGGAGACTGAAGACATTCTCAGGGAAGCTCCCTGTCCCTGCAGGGGAGAAAGATTTTGATACCTGGGTGGAGCAGGCATTACAAGCAGTAGAGGCATGGGAGGTGCCTGAAGCGCAGAAGAGGCAACGAGTGATAGAAAGCCTCAAAGGCGCAGCAGCAGAAGCAGTGAAAAGTTTTCGGTTTGGGAATGCAGATTGCACGGCTCAAGACTGTCTAGCCATGCTACAGGAAGAGTTTGGTCAATTGGAAAAGGTGACAGAGATGGTCTACGAATTTGAACATACTTTCCAACAGCCGAAGGAGAAACTTTCAGAGTATGTTAGGAGACTGAACAGGTTGCTGTGCAAGATTGTGTTGAAGAAGGGAATGAAGCCCCAAGATACAGATGCGGCAAGAATGAAGCAAGTCTTAAAGGGAGCGTTGCGCTCGGATCCAGTCTGGCTGCACCTGAAAACCTCGGGAGGAGGAACGTTACTGACTTATGCTGATTTGATAAAAATCATCAGAGATGAGGAGGCACTACAACAGGACCAGCAAATGATTAAGACAAATGTTGTCCCCGCACAGGTGTTAGTCAACCCAGTAATGGCCCCAGAAAGAGACTCAGAGGTGGACACTTTAAAGTCACAAATGTCCAAGGTGTTAGAGATGTTGACCTCTCTGATAGCAAAAGACCCAGAAGGCCCCAGGAGAGAAGTACCAAGGAAGGAACTATTCCCAATTGCCTCAGCACCCGCATCTTTACAAGAATGGGGAGATATAGTCTGCTTTAACTGTGGAGGAATTGGCCATATTGCAGCTACATGTTCCAGTCCCAAGAAGAAGAAAACAGATAACCGCAAGCCGGCGGGAAACTCCAGAGGGCCCCGGTGAAGGAGTCAACCGGGTGCCCATCATCTTCAGTGAGCTCCAAGCTGAATGTGAAGCAGAAGAAAAGAGGAGATAAAACACCTCAGAGGAAACACAACATTCCTCAACAGAGATACACCCCAGAGAAAGGGGGCAAGACCCCTCAGAAGAGACACAGCACTCCCCAGAGGGGGTGCACACCTAAGAAAAATAATAGTATCCCTCAGCGGGTCTGTACACCCATTGAAAGGAGGGAAATCAATGCATACCAGGCTCAAGAAAGACTAAAGTCCAAAGGGAGTTGGACGAGAGAGAGTCCGAAGGGAAAGGACCAGAAGAAGGCGACCCCTGCCAGGCCATATCCGGAGAAGCTGGTAGGCCCATCTCCTATAGTGCCCATTCAAGTGGAGGGATTCTACACCAGAGCCATCTTGGATACTGGGGCACAAGTGACCCTATTATACCGGGATTTCTACGATAAGCACTTGAGTCACCTGCCCATCCAGAAAATAGAGGAACTGGAAATATGTGGGATTGGAACCCAGAGTTTCCCCTACGATGGCTATCTGCCCGTCAAGATGACTTTTGACCCATCCGGGGCTGGGAAGGCCGAAGTGTTTGACACCCTGGCAGTTGTGTGCCCTCGACCGCCAGGAGCCAACAATCCCCTATAATAGGGACAAACACGGACCTGGTCCGAAGACTCCTGACCCCTCTAGTGAAAGAGAAGGGGCAAGCGGCCACCAAGATCCACCCCATGCTAAAGATGGCCTACCAACGGCTGGTCCTAGAGCAGAAGACCCCTGGAGAGGGGATAGGGAAGGTGTGGAGACTTGGAAGAGAATGGGTAGAGTTGCAGCCCGGCGAAGTAACCTGTCTCAGAGCCACTGTGAAGCTTTCTTGGGAGCAGCCTGGACCCTTTGTCATGCTGGAGTCCGACCCAAGGGAAGAGTCCCCCGGTCTGGAAGTTATACCAGAAGTGATTCCACTGAAGCCCTGAAGAAGGCCCATTGTAGAGTTCCGGTGAGTGTTAGGAACACTACAGGTGGCCCCATGGAAATCCCAGCCAGGATGCTGCTGGGCCAGGTAAGCCCTGCTGCCCCGGTTACCCTGTCAGAAGTCAAGGGGACGGGTGACGGGGGAGATGTTTGGGAGAAGCTGTCCATGGAAAACCCGAATCTGCCCAGGGCTTGGAAAGAGAGAGCCAAGGCCCAGTTGACCAGATGGGAGAAGATCTTCTCCAAAGATGAGTTCGATGTGGGGTGTGCAAGGAGTGCCACCCATCGGATCCGCCTCCAAGAAGACAAGCCCTTCAGAGACAGGGTCAGGCGGGTCCCACTAGCAGATCTGGAGGATCTAAGGGAACAACTCGCAGAACTCAAGAGGACTGGTGTGATCCGGGAGTCTAGAAGCCCCTATGCCTCCCCGATAGTGGTGGTCAGGAAGAAGAATGGGTCATTGAGGCTCTGTATAGACTACAGGACTCTCAACAGGAGAACCATACCCGACCAGTACACCACTCCGAGGATAGAGGACGCTTTACAGAGTTTGTCTGGAGCCAAGTGGTTCAGCGTTATGGATCTCAAGAGTGGATACTATCAGATCCCTATGCATCCAGAAGACAGGGAGAAGACAGCCTTTATAACCCCAGTGGGGTTCTTTTAGTTTGATCGAATGCCCCAGGGACTGTCTGGAGCTCCTGCCACCTTTCAACATCTCATGGAGAAGACTGTAGGAGACATGAACCTTATTGAAGTCCTTGTATACCTGGACGATGTCATTGTCTTTGGGAGGACCTTAGAGGAACACGAGGAGAGGCTGGAAAAAGTGTTGACAAGACTCAGTGAGGAGGGACTCAAGCTTTCGCCTGAGAAGTGTCGGTTCTACCAGTCTTCTGTGAACTATCTGGGGCACATAGTGTCTGAAGAAGGGGTGGCCACAGACCCTGAGAAATTGGAGGCAGTTACCTCCTGGCCACGACCCACCACAGTAACAGAACTCAGATCCTTCTTAGGGTTCTGCTCCTATTACAGGAGGTTTGTGGAAGGATTCGCCCGAATTGCTAGACCATTGAATGAACTACTCAAGACCGAGGGGAAGAGGACGACTCAGGGCCCAGGAAGTCGGGGGAGTCAGAGATCAGTGGAACCAGAAGTGTGAAGAGGCCTTCCAGGCATTGAAGAGGAGCCTAACCACTGCCCCAGTCTTGGCCTACGCAGACCCAACCAAACCCTATGAACTACACGTAGATGCTAGTCATGACGGTCTGGGAGGAGTACTTTACCAAGAACACGAAGGACAACTGCGGCTTGTTGCCTACGTGAGCAGGAGCCTGACCCCCTCTGAGAAAAACTACTCCACTCACAAGCTGGAGTTCCTGGCCCTTAAGTGGGCGGTAGTAGACAAGCGCAAAGACTACCTGTATGGGGCGGAGTTCACTGTGAAGACCGACAACAACCCCCTTACCTACCTTTTCACCACAGCAAAGCTGGACGCCACTGGACATAGGTGGCTGGCCGCACTGTCTGGATTCAATTTCAGCCTAAAGTACAGGCCAGGGGCTGGAAATCGAGATGCAGACGCTCTGTCCAGGAGATCTCATGCCCCCACCAGTGACATAGAAGACTGGACTCAAGTGGCACCTGACGGGGTGCGGGCCCTTTGTCAAGGGGCTGAATTACAAGCCAGAGGAGGCTCATGGGCGGAAGAGATAGGAGTTACCATGGTAGGAGTCCCCAAACAATACTGTGGAGTAACTCAACTGGAGGAAGACAATCTGCCGAAACTGTCCAAGAAGGAACTGAGATGCGACCAATTAGAAGACCCCATGGGGAAATTGGTTCTGGAAGCCCTGGAGAATCAGGATCCAAATAGACTCCTGCGCCACTCCTCAAAGGAAGCTCGCCTATTGAGGAAAGAGTGGGACAGGTTGCAGGTGCATCAGGGAGTGGTCTACCGAAGGGGCCCCTCTGATGACCTGGAAGATAAATGGCAATTGTTTCTTCCGGAAAAACATTGAGAGACTGTTCTGATTGCCCTACATGACAATCACGGCCACCTAGGGGCGGAAAGGACCTTTCAACTCGTCAGAAGTCGGTTCTATTGGCCCTGCATGAGGGCAGAAGTAGAAGAGTACTGCCATTCATGTGCACGCTGCATCCAGAGGAAGACTTTACCCCATCAAGCTGCCCCAATGGGCCATCTACAAAGTCAAGGCCCAATGGATCTGGTATGCATTGATTTTCTCTGCCTCGAACCCGACCTGAGTGGATTAGGAAATGTTCTGGTGATAACCGATCATTTCACCCGGTATGCCCAAGCTTTCCCAACCAAAGACCAGAAGGCTTCCACAGTAGCCAAGGTACTTATGGAGAAGTATTTTGTCCATTATGGGCTGCCACAGCGACTCCATTCAGATCAAGGAAGGGACTTTGAGAGTCGGCTGATCCGGAAACGACTGGATTTGTTAGGAATCAAGAAAACCCGAATCACACCTTATCACCCACAGGGAGATGCTCAGCCGGAGAGGTTTAACCGAACCCTGCTCAACATGTTGGAAACTCTGGATAGTGAGAAGAAGCAGCATTGGAGCAAACACATAGCGGCTATAGTACACGCTTACAACTGCACCACCAGTGACGCTACAGGCTACTCCCCATATCGACTCATGTTTGGGAGAGAAGTAAGGTTACCTGTGGACCTGGCCTTTGGCACCTCTTTAGACCATTCCTCAGCCACATCTCACAAAGGATATGTGGACAGGCTCAGACACAGCCTGAAAGTAGCCTATGAACAAGCTCAAGCGGCCTCAGATCAAAGGGGAGCTCGAAACAAAAGAAACTTCGACTTGAAGGTCCGAGTGCAAGACCTGCAGCCCAGGGACCGAGTACTGCTACGCAATCTGGGGGTCCCTGGAAAACACAAACTTGCAGACAGATGGAGATCTGAACCCTATGTCATCTGTAGGAAGCTGCTGGCCCTACCTGTCTACAAGTTGAAGCCAGAAGGAAAGGTAGGACCACTGAAGACGTGGCATCGAAACCACCTGCTCCCACTTGCTGAAGCGGTCAGGATACCTCCAGTGAGGGACTCCCCTGAACCAGTCTCTATTCTGGATACCCCAGGCCAAACACTCGGTCCCAGACCTCTCGGGCTGAAGATGGAGAGGCCTCTGAACTCAGTGGAGATGAAGGAAGAGAACTTGACTGGCTGTGGCCTTCCCCAACTTCAGGAACTTCTGCTATAGATCTTCCAACTACAGAAGACACTATAGATGGACAACTGAATGCAGAAGCCACTGAGTTCATCCCATCTAGTCCTTCATCAGATTACTGGGAAGATGCTTGTGATACTTACTCTGAAAAGGAGCCTAGAGACTCTATGTATCCCTCGGCTCCTGAAGCAGATGTTCCAGAGGCCACCGTGTTGCCCGAACCTGCTACCGAAAAAGAGCCTGTGGCACCAGAGTCAGAAACCCCAAGAGAGCAAAGGGCTCGAAGAGTCATAAGGCCTCCCAAAAAGTTGACTTACCCACAAATGGGGAAGAGCTCAGAAGATTCTGTGGTCACTGCCAGGAGGAGTGTAGAGAATCCGGATCCCTCCACCGTTCATTTGGTGGAGGGCAACCCCCACTCACTCTCTGGCACAGTTAGGCAGGCCACTCATGATAATGTGACCTGTGGGCAAGGGAATTCAACCCCTTTGTTTTGGTGGGAATTCCCTATGCCAACATCATACGCAATGTTGTCTAGGGTTGTACACAATGTATGCTAGAATTGTCTTTGGGGACCAAAGAGTTTAAGTGGGGGGAGTGTGTAGCGGGGTCCCCTTTAAGACTCCCAGGACTACCTTACCCAGAACCCCTTTCGGCAATGTTTCCACCCCAGAGACTCATAGGAGGGGTTATAAAAGGAGGAGGCGAGGCTGGGCTCGGCCTCTTTGGGACACAAGACTTCAAGGGAGAGATCTTCCTGTGCGGATCAGCTGTGGTGCAAGGCCTGAAGCCTGGGGCCTTGCGCTGCTACTCAAAGAGCCTTCCACCCCATCGCGAGCCTGGGTGGCATCTGACTCGGTTTTCTTCAACCGCTGCTGAGCCGGAGACCAGACCGCTGCAGACGCTGTGTGTCTATTTTTCTGTTACCTCCCTACAACATGCATCAGGCTTGATTTACTAAATGAGTGTGTTCCCCTTGCAAAGTGAATGTTGAATTTCCAATCATGAGCAAGTTGTTTTTTTTTTTTTTTCATTTATCTTGATTGGGTATTTAACCACTTGCCGACCACCTACCACATATTTACTGTGGCAGGTTGGCTCTATTGCACGAAATGATGTACCTGTACGTCATTCCGTGCAATAGCCACTGGGTGGCACATGCGCGCGCGCCACTGGAGGCGCAATCGAGTGCTGATTGGACACAGGGGATACCAATCAGTAGGTCCGGCAGACCCGATGCCTGCCAGCCACCTGCGATCATTCCCCAGAGAGGCAGAATGGCGATCTGCCTATGTAAACAAGGCAGATCGCCGTTCTGACGGGGAAGACTATGGAGATCTTGTGTTCCTGCTAAGCAAGAACACCGATCTCTGTCTTCATCCAGTCAGAGCAACTCCCACACAGTTAGAAAGTACTCCCTAGGAGCACACTTAACTTTTTGATCGCCTCTGATGTTAACACCTTCCCTGCCAGTGTCATTAGTGCAGTAACAGTGCATATTTTTAGCAGTGATCACTGTATTAGTGTCACTGGTCCCCAAAAAAGTGTCAAAAGTGTCAGGTGTCCGATTTTTCCACCGCAATGTCACAGTCCCGCTAAAAATCGCTGATCGCCCCCATTACTAGTAAAAAAAATAAATAAAAAAATTCCATAAAAATATCCCATCGTTTGTAAACGCTATAACTTTTGCACAAACCAATCAATATAAGCTTATTGCGATTTTTTTTTTTTTACCAAAAATATGTAGCTGATTACATATTGGCCTAAATCAATGAAGAAATTAGATTTTTTTAATTTTTTTAATTGGATAGGTTTTATAGCAGAAAGTAAAAAATGTTTTTATTTTTTTCAAAATTGTCGCTCTTTTTTTGTTTATAGAGGTGATGAAATACCACCAAAAGAAAGCTCTATTTGTAGGAAAAAAAGGACATTTTATTTGGGTACAGTGTCGTACGACCACGCAATGGCCAGTTAAAGTAACGCAAAAAAAAGGACCTGGTCATTAAGGGGGTAAACCCTTCCAGGGCTGAAGTGATTAAAGTTAACACCGCTTTATCTTTTATACTACGGTAAGTATAACATTCCCTTTGCTAAATTATAGTCCCTGTTTTGTATTAAATCTCAGCAATTTTGTGCTGCTAGTGGCATAATGTCAGATGAAAAATGTTGATCTTGATAGTCTAGAATCAAATTAATGTACGCTGTGGCAAGACCAATAGAAAATATTGTACCAGTGTTAGAATCAATCAGATAACGTAATTAGCATGTTTGGCCATGATGGGTAAAAACAACAGAAAACAAGCATATGTTTCTACCGTACAAGAGGTGGCTTTTGTATTTGAGAGATGCTGCAGATGACGGCTGAATGACATGCAGTGTCTCTGATTGGCCAGAGGGGAGTGGGTATGCTGGCTATATAGTGTGAGCTGCTTAACCAGAGTATCACATCTAAGAGGGGAACAGCTGAAGAGCCAGGATATTTACATTAACTGTAAGTAACATTCTCTCTTACCTAGCAGCTTTGTGCCTGTCTAATCCCAAGAAGATAAATAACTGGATTACAGCAACTCTCCATGCTCCAAGCTTTTCTGTTCATACTACATGATCAACACTGCTCTATCTCATAAGACTAACTTAACTCTCCACTAAATTATTTCTTTTTACATTTCATGGGAATAACAGAATATTTATAATGAATCAAGCGTGAAAACAGCAAATTCCAGGAAAATGTTGTGTTACTGAAAATTTTCAATTTCTTTTTAAACTCACTAAGGCAGGACACACGCAGCCCTAAAACCAAAAAACATAAAGTAATACACATATTTCTTAATTGTATTATTCAATTACGAGGCTTAGCATGTTTAGTCCAATACGTAACTAGAACAGTTAATTGTCGGCTCCTGCTTGTTATGTTAGTTTACAGGGCCCTGCCACTCATCCCATATGCCATTTGCCGATTTTTTAAATGATTGCCATGCACTAAAAATAGATGTAGTTGGGCTTACTCCGATCCCCTCTCACATGTGATATTTCAGAGAGATTTAAAAAAAAAAATTTCCTCCAGGCAAAAAATTTTTTTTTTCCCAACAAGACATCCGATAGCCTTTGTATGTAATCTTTCAGGTGTTTTTGTACAAAAAAGGGACTGACTTTATTTTATAACATAGGAATACTTTTAAAAAATAAAATAATTCGATTTTATATATTTATTCTTGTTTATTTGTAGTTTCTGTTTAGGATTTTAAAATGCTAAAATGATGGCTTCCCTTCTATAAACATATTCTTTGAGTAACATATAGCATACGCACATGATTTTAGAGGCTTTAGTCTTATCAGCATAAATTATTTTCCATCAAGCTGGAAGATTTTTGTGCCTAAATTTTTTTTTCCTTATTTACCGCTTAACTGTTAAGGTGATATGCTTACCACTGAGATAGTATATATTCAGGAATCAGAAAATGGCATCTTCAGTCTGTAGCTTCTCACACAGGTACTGTATTTGACTAAAGCCTCGTACACATGATCCGATTGTTGGCAGGGGATTGTCTGTTGACAGACTGTTGTCCTAAAACCTTACCGTTAGTACGCTCCTTTTGACAGTTGTTCAACTTTCGGCCAACAAATGTTGGATGACAGGCTAGTAAATTTTCGGCGGACAACGGCTGCACGTCTAATTTTCGTATGGTCAGTACATAAATCCGTCACACAAAAGTCGAAAGTACAAACACGCATGCTCGCAATCAATGCTCACCAAACACAAAATTAGCAGAAGGGGCCTCAAGAGCTGAAATTCCTCGTAGTACGTCACTACATTCGTGTTTGTGGCTCGACAATTGAGTAACGTTAGTATCCAGGCACACGCCCTTTCGACAAAAATCAGATGCTCGGTTGGCCAACAATCGTACCGTACTTTTGTTGTATGATTTCCTTTAGATTTACTAAAACCATGTAGTGCGAGGGCCTGCCTGATTGCATACAAATTGAAATTCTTAAGGTTTGACCTCAAATGATATGGTTTTGGTAAATCTGAAGGAAAAAATTTACAGAAAATTGTATAGTGTGTATCCAGCTTATGTGACCAATTACCTTTAAACATGTAAGATATTATCCTAAGAATGTTTAGTATAGTAGTCATATACTGTAGATCCTATTGAAGCTTATTTTTCTACTTCTGTAACTGACAAAACTGTTATCTAGTGAAATCCATTATTGTAACGGGACAAAATCAGTGTTAAAGTCAAAGCTAACAATTGAGTCACTATTAGCCAGAATATTTGTTCTAAGCAGGGCAGCAGAAAGACACAGGAAATGGCTACAGAATTTTGACACTGACAATCGGTGTCATGTACCTTAAATGTAATCTGTCAAGAGAGAAATACAATATGTCTATGCTAATCTCCTTCTGTAAATGCTGGTTGAATTGTGTTTTTGGCTTTAGCTTTGAATCACTAACCTGAAACACATGTGCACACCTTACTTGTTGCTTTCCTGTTCTAGGTCGGTGACTCAAAAAGTATTAAATCCTAGAATTTCAGAAAAAAGATCAGCAGTGCAGTTTGTTAAGTTATGTTAATATAAAATGGGAGTTTCCCAGTATTTTATAGCTGTATGGCAGAAGTTGAATGCTGAGCTAATATGACCACACCAAAAACCATTTGGGATCATTTCACAAAAAAAAAAGTATTATTATTATGGGCTATACAGGAAAACTTATTGTGCCACAGAAAGCTTTGCCACTTTTATAACTCGACAATTTGATGGAATGCTTTTCTTTAGAGTAGCTGTATTATTTCTATTATCCAAATGGATTAAAATGTGGACACTTTTGGGGAAAATGTTTGCTACAATTCGGAATTTTGTAACACAAATATATTATTACATTCGAAAGGCGTAAACAATTTTTTTCAACTTCCCATCTATCTTCAAAATTTTTTTTTGGAGTTCAAAAATATTTATTGTATCATAGAAATCCAAGGCCTTTACATTTCACAGGCTCCCAAATGACCCCTACATCAGGGCTAAAAATAGGAGTGATATATATGTGGATAGTCACGTAGTGGAGAACAGGTTTGAAAATTAAGATTAAACTAAAATTAAATTAAGATTAAAATTAAGATTAAACTATAAATAAATGTAAATAAATACAGTTATAAAATAATAAAATATGAAAAGAACAGTACAAAAGCTAAATATAGGTTTTGACATACAAACAAATAATCACAAAATACTAAGAAAGAATTTAGTACATAGTTACATAGTAGGTGAGGTTGAAAAAAGACACAAGTCCATCAAGTCCAACCTATGTGTGTGATTATATGTCAGTATTACCTTGTATATCCCTGTATGTTGTGATCTCTCAGGTGCTTATCTAATAGTTTCTTGAAACTATTGATGCCCCCCGCTGAGACCACCACCTGTGGAAGGGAATTCCACATCCTTGCCGCTCTTACAGTAAAGAACCCTCTACGTAGTTTAAGGTTAAACCTCTTTAGTACATTTATGTTAATTTTGATAGAAGCATGTAGAGCAGGGGTCTCAAAGTACCGGCCCGCGGGCCATTTGCGGCCCGCGGACTGGTTACAAATGGCCCGCAGGCCCGATCCAGGACGTCTTTTTGCACAGGCACCGCAGAGGGGGAGGCGCCGAAGAGCTTTACCTCTCCATCACCTCTGTCCTCTCCGCTGCACACTGCCGCAGCTCAGAGAGAGAACAGAGCAGAGGAAGGATCCACCCATCGCCCCGCCCACCTAGGCACTGACGATCAGAGCCCCGATCCAGGGTCCTGCTGCTCAGAGCGGGAGATTGTGTTCTCTGGGTGCCCTGTCACTAGGCCTCTGTGGAAGCCAGGAGGAGAGGACTCGGAAGCCAGACGATCCTGACTGCCAGGAGAGGTGAGTGAGACAAAGTCCTTAGTGGGGTGAATGGGGTATTTTATGGAGTGTGGGGGGGGGGTATTTGTGTAGTGTGGGGCTATTTGTGCAGTGTGGGGGGTATTTTATGGAGTGTGGGGGTAATTGTGTAGTGTGGGGCTATTTGTGCAGTGTTTGGGGGTAATTGTGTAGTGTGGGGGGATTTGTCCAGTGTGGGGGTATTTTATCGAGTTTGGGGGGTATTTGTGTAGTGTGGGGGGTAATTGTGTAGTGTGGGGGGTATTTTGTGTAGTGTGGGGGGTAATTGTGTAGTGTGGGGGGTATTTTATGGAGTGTGGGGGGTAATTGTGTAGTGTGGGTGTATTTTATGGAGTGTGGGGGGATTTGTGCAATGTTGGGGGTAATTATGGAGTGTGGGGGGTATTTGTGCAGTGTGGGGGGTAATGCTGTGGGTTAATAATGCGTTTGCTGACACCAGTGCTGGGCGTTTTTTAATGTGTTTGCTGACACCAGTGATGGGGGTTAATAATGCGTTTGCTGACACCAGTGATGGGGGTTATTAATGCGTTTGCTGACACCAGTGATTGGGGTTAATAATGTGTTTGCTGACACCAGTGCTGGGGGTTAATAATGTGTTTGCTGACACCAGTGCTGGGGGTTAATAATGCGTTTTCTGACACCAGTGATTGGGGTTAATAATGCGTTTGCTGACACCAGTGATGGGGGTTAATAATGCGTTTGCTGACACCAGTGATTGGGGTTAATAATGTGTTTGCTGACACCAGTGCTGGGGGTTAATAATGTGTTTGCTGACACCAGTGATGGGGGTTAATAATGCATTTGCTGACACCAGTGCTGGGGGTTAATAATCAATTTGCTGACACCAGTGCTGGGGGTTAATAATGCATTTGCTGACATCAGTGCTGGGGGGTTAATAATGCGTTTGCTGACACTAGTGCTGGGTATAGTATATTATTGCTGGTATAGTTTATTGTTTTTGAAGTTTTAAAAGTTTGCATGCGGCCCCCATGGGATATGAAAACTTGTCATGTGGCCCTCAGGCAATTTGAGACCCCTGATGTAGAGCAACCAATGTATATATAAAAAGTCTGTTACCCTTTGTGGCAAAACGCATACGGAGGAGGTCTTGAATGCCGATTTTATCTTGATATTTAATAAACTGTTTTGGATGATCTGTATGATTGAAGCATCTTTTGCTTATATAATCTGGGGGCAATTGAGGAATATCTACTGGCACAGTAAGAGGAATGCATTTTATGGCTGCTTGTAGCGCCATTGTTCCAGGTATGCCGGCGTGGGGATTATGCTATACACAAGTGCATACTGACCTCCTATCTTTTATTGTAACCCTTTCATCCTGATTTGGTGGTGGCAGTGGTAGTTGACTTTTAGGAGTCTTACCCATATCATTGCACTATATACAAAAGGATTTATTTACTTGGAAAATAAGAATTTTTGCATACTAATTCTTTTGGAAGTTTATTGTAGAAAATATTGAAAGAGACTTTCACCTCAAGTGCTGCGGTTTTCCATCTTTTTGAATAACATTTATGTTCATAATTTGACATTTTCCAATTAAATCCATTTAAAAATTGTACAAATTTTGGATGAAAGCTGTGTGAATCTAGCTTGAAAAACACTCATAAAAAGACCCACTAGGGCAGTAATAGCGAATCTTGGCACCACAGAAGTTTTGCAACTACATTTCCCATGATGCTCATGCACTTTTTTTTTTTTACTCTGCAGTGTAGTTGAGCATCATGGGAAATGTAGTTCTAAAACATCTGGGTTGCCAAGGTTCGCCATCACTGCCCTATGTTTTTTTTACCATTATTATTTATGTATGTCTATGCATCGTTTTATCTTTTGACCTGCCAGTCACTACATATTTTATCCACCTACTGTATCTACCAATATCTTTATTACTTTATTTTTGGTAGGATTTATTTACATTTTCATTTACATTTTACTAGCTTCTTATGGTGATTTTACTTTCAAACTTATCCTTCATTATGTGATTAATTTGCTAATGTATTGTTTATATTTCTCACCCCAATAAAGGGGCATGTAAAGGGGCATTTGAGAGCTCCCAAAATGGGCTTGTAACCCTTGTGGCAATAAGTGACATTAGTCTCTAAAACTATTGGTGGGGTGCGCCAACATTCCTGGATTTCCCCAAATGGTTCCCTTTTTGAGGCTCTTGCATGTTTAAGAGCCACCAAGCCAAAACGAGTAATTGCACTCCACACTACAGATTTCATTCCACACTATGAAACCAAATATCCATTTCCCGCACTCTACACCTTCCATGCAAAGAGAACACTGTAATGTGTTATGGGGTTAAATTGAAGTTGGAAAGAAAAGCACATGAAATGGAAATAAATTGAGTTTATCCTGTTATTTAATGACCAGACAAGTTTAAAGTCATCAAAGTACATGCTGGCATGCAAGGACCAATTGCAGTATATAGTTATTTACAGTTCACTCTTAATTCAGACCAGCCATCGATGTAGCAACAACTGACCTCATGTACTTTATCTGCAGCTCCCTAAGCACACATGTGCTTAATATTGCTCATACAAGTATGTCTTCTGCAAAATATTTACTGTTACATTTTAGTTTTGCTACTTTATATGCAAAAGATATTATACAGATGTGTGTGTGTACATTTAGTTAAGGGAATAAATACTATCCTGTCATCTGTTTCATAATGACCTGGCATTTGAAGCAAAATTCATATGCTTTTAGTTAACACATTTTATGTTTAAATGTATAATAAAAGCAGAGTTCCACCCTAAAGTGGAACTTCCACGCATCGGATTCCTCCCTCCCTCTGGTGCCACAATTGGCACCTTTCGGGGGGGGGGGGGAGGGGGGACAGGATACCCGTCAAAGGTATCCTTTCCCACTTTCTGGAGTCCGGCCGCGGCCGTGACGTGGCCGTGACGTCACCGCGGGGCTCCCTCCTCCTCCTCCCCTGGCCGCCGGGCTAATAGGAGAGAGGAGCGGGGGCCTCGCGCATGCGCAGTAGGGTTCCCGGCGTGAAGCCGAAAGGCTTCACTGCCAGGTTCCCTTACCCGCAATGGCGACCGCAGCACCCGACAGCTGCAGTGCCGACATCGAGGGACACCAGGACAGGTAAGTCTCCATTTATTAAAAGCCAGCAGCTGCAGTATGTGTAGCTGCTGGCTTTTAATTTTTTTTTTTTTTTGCCTGGGGTTCCTGGAACACCCCTTTAACTAAACAAAAACTTTTAAATACATCACATTATGTTTCTTGAAATTGTAATATCATTGGGTCTAATAGGTGTAAGACATCAACATATAGATTGCATTCAAGATTGTGACAAAACTGTTATATAGTATTTCGGCAGCATTATTTTTCTTTATATACCCCAATTTTAATATGTAATAGATTTGCTTTCACGCTGTCACAGGTGAGTGGGATGGATGTTGGAACATGTTACATATTACACCCCAAATACAGGTGTACCAAGGTCCCTGGTCTAATGAGAACCTCCAGAGTTAGGGATAGCTGACATGGGTGTAGAATGGGTTACAAAGCATGGTGGGTGTAATGCAAGGTAGATTTATGGGCGCCAGACACTTCTTGAATTCAAAGAGATTTATTGCCTCTTAAAGGGCCAGGACACCCTTTAGTAGTTTCAATGTTAATTGGAAGACCCCGAGACTTCTATAGGTAGACAGCCATGCAGGGAAAAGCACCTAGCCGGACACCACATCTGCATGTGTAGACACGCTGTCTCCTATGGCAACAATCTTGAACAGTTTCTGAAAAAGGGTACCATGAGCTCTCTCACTTCCTCTACAATCTCCTATTGTAGATCTTCACTCAATCGAGCTCCCAGTCTCTCTCACTAGACTTGCTGATCCACTGCCACTGGATCTCCTGAGCTCTTCCAACCTTCTCTCTCAGTATCTTCCTCAAGCGTCACCCCCTCTTCCCTGCTGGGTCCCTAGCTTGGCATCCAAGATACTCCTCAAGCGTCACCCCACTGGACTGTTCGAACCCTGGCTTGACACACAAGGCTGCTCTGCCAGCGTCATCTCCGCTGGCTGGGTCCCTGGCTTGACTCCTGCTAAAGTTGCCCAATTCTTCACCGTCCCCGGTTGGTGAGAATACTGCTCTGGTACTTGCTTCAGCTACTCACAATGGTAAAAAAGTGGATGGTCCCTTAGTGACGACAGCTTACGCTCTACCTCCGACCACGACAGGTGCTCCAGCCGGCAGAACTATCACCTATGCTGCTCTCTTGCTTCTGGATAGGCCCTCAGACAGCCTAGCAGCCAGATGTCCCCGGGATAGGCCCAGGGCAGCACAACACACGTCCATCCAGACAGTTGTCCAGGTGGCACAGAACCGCGATCACCTGATCTCATCCAAATAAATAGGCTCTCCCAGCAGGCCAAGGACACCCTATCTATTCCTAATCTGTCCTTGCAATGCCCTTGTCTTATCTAACGCCACCAAATACCCGGCCATCTAGTGACAGAAGAGAGAAATGCAGCAATTCCAGAATTAGGGTGGAATCAATTGATCCCCTATCAATTGGCCAAGGCGACTATACCTGGCAGCTAAATTTACTAGCAACCCTGCCTAAACATCAGGGTGCTACACAGGTGTAACATACAACATTCTCTGAAGGTGAACTTAGTCTTTAACCTGTTTTTCCCGAAGACAGAATAACAAAGGAAAATTAACAGTCTGATCGTGTGAATAATCAGACCATTAAATTACATTTTATTTGTTCTGTATCAAATGTTAGCTTTCTAAATGGACAGGATCCATACAATTTAACTCACCAAAAGACAACAGTAGAATGTGGTTGAATCTGGCTTTTAAGCATATGGAGGATGTTTCCCTGGTTTCTAAAAGACCATTCAAATGCAATGCCTTCTGCATTTTTGTATGGCTGGATCTAATCTGTCTAGTAACATGGTAGGGCTGAGAGTGACAAAGCTGGGATCAGGCTATCTAGCAAAAATACAGAGTGCACAATTAAATAAAATTAAATATAAACTTTACAAACATTGAAGCTGACTGTTTGCAGCAGTGCACTTAAAGTAGATCTATAGACAAAGCTTATTTTTTCATATTGGATAGAGCAAGGGAGGGTTATAACCCCTATCAGATTTTTTTTTCACCATCTGTGCCCCATTGTAGAGATTTCCCTTCACTTCCTGTCCCATAGATTTCCTCTCTATTACTTTTCTGGAGACAACCCAAAATTTGAGATTTTCTTTTACTTTCAATTATAATGGCAAAAAAGACAAATAGAGGGGGTGAATCTCCCTAACAACAATAAAAAAAATAGACAGGTATTCTAATCCCTCTCCACTCTATCCAATACACAAAAAAAAATCTTTGCCTTTAGTTATACTTTAATGCCTCAGAACCCAATGACCTCTAATAGTGCTTGGCAAACTTCTGAGATTTGTAAACAGTTTAAACTGCAATTACCTGATTTTTTTCAGGACTGAGCAGTGATCCTATCCTTTAAAACACCTTCAAGTATAAGTAAAAGCAAAACGTTTAGATTTCAAAAAGAGTGGAAAAAGATTATAACACCTGTCATGTTTTGATTGCTGTCTGTGCCCAGCGGGTTAAATGGAAAAAAAACTGTCAGTTTAGAAGGAACCGCTGTACTAACTATCTGACATTAGTACAGCAAACTCCCCTGCTGCCCTATTGTGTTCTGGCAGGGGGAACTCCCCCCCCACAGCCAGAACACTCGGGTCAGCAGTCTCAGCCATTGCGCTAATTGAGAGCCAATCAGCAGACCATTTTCGGTCATGCCCCTTCGACAGAACGTCCGGCTTCTGTACGACCGACTGCAGTACACACGGGCCCAATGTGGGACGGTTTCTATTGAACCCGCCAATGCTGTCGGACATTTGGCCCGTTTGTGTACAAGACTTAAAGGGGTTGCTCCGCCGGAAAAAAATATTAAAAGCCAGCAGCTACAGCTACAGCAGCTGCTGGCTTTTAATATTTGGACACTTACCTGTCCTGGAGTCCAGCGACGTCCGCAGCAGAGGACGAGCGATCGCTCGTCGCTCTGATGCTCCCTCCGCCATCCTCGCTGAGGGAACCAGGAAGTGAAGCCCTGCGGCTTCATGCCCGGTTCCCTACGGCGCATGCGCGAGTCACGCTGCGCCGTTCTGATTGGTGCTCCTGTGTTCTGGGAGCCGAGTGTCTCCCAGAACACCAAGGGAAGTCTGCGGGAAGTGACGTAACTCCCGCAGATTCCCGGAGACAGGACTCCCGGATGTGGGTGAAAATACCTGTCTTAGACAGGTATCTTCACCCCCCGCCCCCCTGAAAGGTGTCAATTGTGACACCGGAGGGGGGGAGGGTTCCAAATAGCAAAAGTTGCTATTCAGGGTGGAGCTCCACTTTAAGTCTATCTGTTGAGCACACAAGTACACACCCTTGTATAATATCTATGTTCATGTCTGTGGGCCAGTGAGGTGGTAAAAACAGTGTTTAAAGTGGATGTAAACCCACTCAATCCTTTTTAAACTACTGCCATAGTGCTGATCTATAAGGATATAGATGCCTCCTGCATGTATCCTTACCTGTCAAATGTCTCCCCTCTGTCTGTTATAAGAACTGAAAAACTGCAGATTCTGTGGGTGGATCTGTTGTCTGGAGCTCGGTGGGTGGAGTCGTGATGTCAATAGACTCCCCGCCCACCTCTACACTCCCCTTGTCAACATGCATTTTCTCCTGTGTATTCCTTCTGCTATGATCACTAGCATCCAGTCAAAATCCAGAAAAGTAACCACATGACTTCAGAAAAGGAGTGGGGGCAGGAATTAAAAAATAAAGCTAGAGCATGAGATATGTAAATAACCTGTCACTCAAAGCAAGGGGGCGGAACGGACAAAGGTTTTTCTCTGTTTGTCCGTTTTATCTCACTGAACAATAAAAGAGGATTGTTCAGAGCTGGATTAACTCTTTCTGGCAAGACCTGGCACAAATGATAGGAAATCTTATACTCTACATTGTGACAGCAAAAAATAAAATAAAAAAAATTTCGGGTTTACATCCACTTTTTAATGTCGATAGTGGTAATCCAATCTCCCTCTAAAAGTCTGAGCTGATCAGCGGTGGGAAACAGAGAGTGAGTAGATGCTTCAGCCTCTCTATGGCAGCGGTGCAGAATCTGTGATGTGGTTGATGCCACGCTGCCCCTGCGTGCCCTCACTCCCAGGCTTGCATCCCTGCTAGCAGGTGATTACTTGGATAGAGGTGCTCTGCTCTCCGTCTCTCCGTGGCGCAAAGAGGAAATACTTTCCCAGGCAATTTGTTCAAAAACCTCTCTCCACTCCTCCTACTGCACAGCATCCATTGGGATCTGTAGTACAAGGAGTCTATGGGTCCCATTATATCGCTGCCGTCCGAAACTTTGACTCCCAGGGTTCTCAGCACGCTGCATGGAAGTCTTTGCCCTTGTGCGGCTTTAAATCTCCCCCTGCTGGCCAGAGGAGAATGGTGCAGCATAACATCAGTATCTCAGTAGTGAGAGAGAAGAATTAAAAGCAATGTCTACTTCCCCATATTGCTGTAGGCCAGCCCAGCATCTGGCTACAATGGTAAGATGGTGAAACATTTTTCCAGTCCTCAGAGAGTGCTTCTAATGCTAAGCACTCCATAGAGGATAGAGGGGAGGAGGTGAAGATGATAACCTATCTCATGTATATTTTCTTTAGAGTTTTTATCTAACGGGCATCAGCCTGCTATCATAAGACCTCAGATCATTGCCCAGTCTATCCAAAAACTACTGGAAAAACAACTGTTATTCCATCTCTAGGGAATCATTGACCCTAGGTTCACACTATAGCGATTCTGTGGCCATGTTTGCGCAGGCGCGGCAGCCCATTAATTTCAATTGGGCTGCCGTGCCTGCATTTCCTGCAGAAAAAGGTGCATGTACCTTTTTCAAAATGCGTTCCGCAGAGAAATCGCATGATCATTTTGACCATGTGATTTCCCTGCGGTTTCTGCACCCGTACACGGGCTGTGATTTTACATGCTTGGGGCTGCCATTCAGAATGAATGGCAGCCCCTCGCGTTTTCTCAGAGCAGCACGTTTTCACTGTGGGTGTGGGAATCACTGCGATTCCTGCACCTGTAGCCACACACATAGGTGTGAACCAAGCCTTATTATGTCCAGCATGGAAGATGCTTGGGGAAAATATCTCATTCATTTAAAGTGGTTGTAATCCTCAGACTTGTCTAAATGAAATGTCATTCCTGTCTGCTGCCCCATTTCTCTGCTGTCAGCATGGATCACTTCTGACAGGTTTTCCTGACACCAAGGGAAAAAAAGGTGACAGGGGAGGCACCACCAGCAGAGTGACAGCCTCAGCTTTGTTCCTGTAAGCTGTGTGGAGAGGGGTGTGTCCCTTCCCTCCAATCAGCTCTCGGAGCTCTCCTTACAGAGCTCTGCAGAGTGTAACTTAAGCTCACCGCACCGCTTTTTTTGACAGCTCACAAGTTTTATACATTTAGCACGGATGTAAAGAAGAGAGCTGCAGAAAAACAGCTACAACTTATGTAGGAGGATTTGTGTCACTCCTGTGTATCACCTGAAGACAGTCACTTCACTGGGTATATGGAAGGGTTTACAACCACTTTATTCTGAATTTATTACAATTAATATATTCTGAATATATCAAAAATGTAATGCATTCAGCATCTACTGAACTATGCTATATATTGTGTTCAATATGAAGGCTGAAATGGGGATGAACCACACAGATGCCGCGTACACACGACCGTTTTTACTGACGAGAAAAATGCAATTTTTTAAAATGGTCATTAAAAATGATCGCGTGTGGGCTTCAGAGCATTTTTCACGACGTGAAAAATGCCCATGAAAAAATTGGAACATGCTCTAATTTTTCTCGTCGTTTTTGAAAAAAAAATGCGCATGCTCAGAATCAAGTATGAGACGGGAGCGCTCGTTCTGGTAAAACTAGCGTTCGAAATGCAGATAGCACATTCGTCACGCTGTAACGGACTGAAAAGCACAAGGCTGAAAAGCGCGAATCGTCTCTCAACAAACTTTACTAACACGAGGAATAGCAAAAGCAGCCCAAAGGGTGGCGCCATCCAAATGGAAATTCCCCTTTATAGTGCCGTCGTACGTGTTGTACGTCACCGCGCTTTACTCGAGCATTTTTTTCCACGATAGTGTGTAGGCAAGGCAGGCTTGAGAAGAATCACGTCAAGAAAAACTGAGTTTTTTTCAATGACATTAAAAACGGTCGTGTGTATGCGGCATCAGTGTACAAGGTCTTAGACATTTTCTGTGTTAAAAATACAGTATGTATCTACAATATGTCATTTATTTCCAGGCCTACCCTTTTTTCTGTTATTTTTAAAAAGCCCTTCTTTTATTAACCACTTTGCGCCCGCCGTACGACAAATGACGGCCGCAAAGTGGTTCTAAAATGCCGGGAGGCCGCCATTATACGGCCTCCGCTCCTCCAGCCACTGGGGGGCACGCGCGCGTGCCCGGCGCATCACTGAGATGCTGATGCGCGTGCCTGGCAGCCGCGATGTCCGCCTGGTACCCGCAATCGGCCGGTACACAGACAAGGTCGTGGATCTCTGTGTGTAAACACAGAGATCCACGTCCTGTCAGGGAGAGGAGACCGATGCTGTGTCCCTTGTACATAGGGACACAGATCGGTCACCTCCCCCAGTCAGTCCCCTCCCCCCACAGTAAGAATCACTCATAGGGCACACATTTAACCCCTTCCTCGCCCCCTAGTGTTAACTCTTTCCCTGCCAGTCACATATTTATAGCACTGTTCGCTGTATAAATGTGAATGGTCCCAAAAATGTGTCAAAAGTGTCCGATGTGTCCGCCATAATATCGCAGTCACGATAAAAATGGCAGATAACTGCCATTACTAGTAAAAAAATTATAAGAAAAATGGCAGAATTCTATCCCCTATTTTGTAGAGGCTATAACTTTTGCGCAAACACTATAAGCTTATTGGGATTTTTTTTAACCAAAAATATGTAGAAGAATACATATCGGCCTAAACTGAGAAAAAAAATTGTTAAAAAATAAATAAAAATTGGGATATTTATTTTAGCAAAAATCAAAAGATATTGTGTTTTTTTCAAAATTGTCGCTCTTTTTTTGTTTATAGCACAAAAATCTCAGAGGTGATCAAATACCACCAAAAGAAAGCTCTATTTGTGGGAAAAAAAGGACGTCAATTTTGTTTGGGAGATACGTCGCACGACCGCGCAATTGTCATTCAAAGCGTGACAGTGCCGAAAGCTGAAATTTCGCCTGGGCAGGAAGGGGGTTTATGTGCCCAGTAAGCAAGTGGTTAAAAAGCCCCCATTTTTGTTTTGTTTTGTTTTGGGAGTGGGGTTGATTTACTAAAGGCAAAAGGCTGTTCCCTTTAGCCCTAGTTCACATTGATGCTACTTTGAAAGTGAAGTAGCGCGATTTTAAAGTAGCAAGGTCAACGCAATTTTAGGTGCTACTTGATAGACATCTGTGTGGCTTCATTCACAGATGTCTATTGAAGTCGCACCTGAAATCTGCAAAAGCAATGCAGGAACTACTTTTGCAAATTGTGCTATCTTGGGGACTCTGGTGTGGAGATGTCAGCACATGAGTACACACCCAAACTTAAAGGGTTTGTAAAGGTACAATTTTTTTTTTCTTAAATAGCTTCCTTTACCTTAGTGCAGTCCTCCTTCACTTACCTCATCCTTCGATTTTGCTTTTAAATGTCCTTATTTCTTCTGAGAAATACTCACTTCCTGTTCTTCTGTCTGTAACTCCACACAGTAATGCGAGGCTTTCTTCCTGGTGTGGAGTGTCGTGCTCGCCCCCTCCCTTGGACTACAGGAGTATCTCTTTTGTGTGGCATGATCATTTAAATATCCTAAATATTTGACAAGGGTGAGGCCTCGTACACACGACCGATTTTCTCGTCGTAAAAAACACGTCGTTTTTTTCGACGAGATTCTTGTTAAGCTTGTCGATTTTCTCGTCAAGCTTTCTATGCGTACACACTGTCATTTCCCAATTTCCTCGTGGTTCTCTGCGCTCACGTCCAGCACGTACGACGGCACTATAAAGGGGAAGTTCTTTTTTCTTGGCGCCACCCCTTGGGCTGCTTTTGCTGATCTCGTGTTACCGCGTGTGAAGTAAAAGTTTGGGAAGAGACGATTCGCGCTTTTCAGTCTTCGTACTTTTCAGATCGTTTTCTGCGGTTCAGTTTGTGCTTGTGGGTTCGTATCTTGACTTTCAGGGCGTCTAGGCAGGTCGTATCTGTTTTACAGTGCGTTCTTGCCTGTTCGTTTCTGATTTTCAGTTCGTTATTATAGGCCTTGCTGTTCTAAAGTGCGTTCTGTTCTGTACGTTCTGATTAGATGACCGTTTCCTAGCCATGTCGCCTGGACGTTCTCGTCGTCGAGTTCGTGCTGTGCGTGCGCTTGGTGTTGGTCTGCTTGTTTTGGACCAAGACCAGTCCATGAATGGTGTGAGGAGGAGTTCATGGACCAAGAATTGGTTGCTCCAGCGGGACCAATTCTGCCACATGCCTCTGCTGCGGGAGATAGTCGAGAATAATCCTGAGGACTACAGGAATTTTCTCAGGATGTCTGACCCCGTTTTTCAGGAACTGTTGGCTTTGGTGTCCCCCTATATTACCAGGAAGGACACCGTTATGCGGGAAGCCATCAGTGCTGAGCAGAGGCTCATCGCCACTTTGCGTTACCTGGCGACAGGGAGAAGTCTTCAGGACTTGAAGTTCACGACAGGCATCTCCCCCCAGGCTCTGGGCCTCATAATCCCAGACACCTGTTCTGCCATCATCCAAGTCCTGCAGGAGGACTATATTAGGGTAAGTTTTCTCCCTTAACATCACATTTTAGGTATTACATGTATGCTAATGTATTGTATTTCGAAAATCCTTCCCTAATTACCATGATTGTAATATGCTGAGAATGTCCCCTTTGTCCCCATGCATGTTGGAAGCTTTAGATTGCCCCTTTTTTCTCCTCCATAAATATTTCCCCTCACTAACTTTTCCAGCAGGGGCGCCTGTTGCTCCAAATGTTGGGGGGTTCAAACCCCAGTTTAGGAAATGAACTTCCTCCTTTTTTGCTCTGTTGCCTAATAAACGCCCCCAGTTGTCCCCTCCAATGCAGCCATTTTGTTCCCTCAAATGCAGCCATTTAGTCCCCTCTAATGCAGCCAGTTTCCCCCCAGCCCTGCACTTACCTTCTTGTGGTCAGCGCCATCCTTCTTCTGTCCTTGATGTCTTCTCCTTCCCTTCATGTTGCATCAGCCAATCATGTTACCATTAAACAGACTTGGTGAACATGATTGCCAGAGCAGCCTGTCAGTGTTTACACAAGGAATGCCCCCCTCCTTGCGTCCCTGATTTTTCTTTGATGAAGCCAATTACATCCCTCATGTTGTAATTTGCAAGACTATTTTAATACCTGTTTCTGCTCTGCAATTTTAACCCCCTAAATGTTGCAAATAATCATATGTCGGTCGCTTTACAAGAGGCCATCCACCTGAATAGTGTGCGGCATAGACAATACATAGGTTCATGCAACGCATGAACCTATGTATTGTTCTGAGTGATGGGCACAGGAGAGAGGGGACAGTGCTCCAGCGCCCACTCTGGACGCACCGCCACTGCAATGCTATCCTGTGGCCAAACACATCTCCCCCCCCCCCAAAATAATTTAGTAATGGCCCATCAGAGGGGGTGATGAATATGATAAATGAGCCTTCCATTATTCTTTTTTTACACACCTTAATAAACGTATAATTAGATTGATGTTGGTCTCTAATTTTTTGGGATAGAATTTCCTTGTAATGTATGCCTTTGGTTTTCTAATATTATTTCATCTTGTTTCACTCCACAGCTTCCTTCCACGCCACAGGAATGGCAGACTGTGGCATCGGAGTTTGCCACGCGGTGGGACTTCCCCAACTGCGGTGGTGCCATAGACGGGAAGCACGTCCGCATCGTGCCGCCACCCCGTTCTGGGTCCTACTACTACAATTACAAGGGGTTTCATAGCATTGTGCTGATGGCGGTGGTGTCAGCACGGTATGAATTCCTCTATGTTGATGTAGGAAAAAATGGCCGGATGTCCGATGGGGGATCCTTCATCCAGACAGAGTTTGCCCTCCGTCTCCAGAGTGACGACCTTGCATTGCCACCGGATGCAGGGAATATAGAAGGACTCCCCTTTGTTTTTTTGGCTGATGAAGCCTTCGGACTCGGACGGCATCTTATGAGGCCATTTCCACAGAGGAACCTGACCCCAGAGAAGAGTGTGTTCAATTACCGGCTGGCCAGGGCCCGAAGAGTCGTTGAAAATGCCTTCGGCATAATGGCCAGCCGGTTCCGCCTTTTTATGACTTCCATCCACTTGGCGGACTACAAAATAAACTATGTAGTGTTATGCTGCTGTGTGCTACACAACTTTCTGAGCCAAAAATCAAATTCCTATATGGCCTCAGTTTTGCCAGAGGCTGGACTTTCCCCTGCAAATCCCCTTCCGGGCCTGGAATCTGCCCGTCTTGGCTTGCCCCCCCAAAATGCCCGTGTGGTTCGGGACAAATACATGGAGTATTTCACGGGTAGGGGGGCAATTCCTATGCCAGCCTATGTCTAAGTATCCCATTAAAAATCTTGTTTAAACCTTTAATTATTTGTTCTTTCCTGTCTCCTAGTTTGTCTTTGTACATTTGTAGTGGCAAGTGTATTTTACTTTAGTAAATAACAACCAATTTCACTATGTTACCTTACAAAAGAACCAAATAAGCTTAGAGAGTATTATAAAAAGAAGCTACACGTTGTTTGTGGTCAAATATTTTACTCTGTGCACATTCTCTTCTTTTTTGTTTTTTTGTTTTTACTTTGGGGTTGGCCTGGCCACAACCCGGCAAATTTTGGCTTATGAAAATACAAAAATATCACTTGCATTTCTAAAATTACAACATTGGATACCTCTGAGCAATCGGAGACATTCACTTACACAAACTATGTCTCTATGTGCCCGTCCTAATATGGGGTCCTGCCACCCCTTGCCCAGCCAAAAATTCAATATGCACACATTTTAAATTTTTTGCATATAGGAAGTTTACAATCCTGATCCCTATTGTCAACATGTGCTATCTGCCATCAGGGGTGTTCAATGGATGTGTTTTGGGGGTGCATCCCCTTCCTCAGTTCACCGACTTTTGATACGAGGAAGGGGTTGCACCCACAAAAGACGTACATGGATATCCCCTGATGGCAGATAGCACATGTTCACACACTGTGTGCATATTCAATTTTTGGCTGGTTTGTTACTCAAAAAATTAGAAAAAAATCTAAAAACAAACATGTAAAAACAAATGTGTTTGGAGGGCTTATTGAATTCTCCCCAAAACATTGAGAATGTCTTTAAATGTTTGTTCCATCAGATGGATTCTTTGTTTAATTAGGTCCAGTTCCGTGCTACATTCCATCACTTGCTGGATGAGGCGGAGGGCACTGTCAGCAGAGAACCGTGTGCTATCCTTCACAACATTTACATCCCCTAAAAAAAAAAATAACAAAAGGTATTATAACTCTGCAGGCCTACCTCGCTTACCTTAAGCTGTGGTGTCAAATACTGACCTGTTGTGGTGACCAGATCCACAACTTCATCCACCTCTCCTTCCTGCACTTCTCCTTCCTCCACCTCAACTTCCTGCACATCTTTCGGTTGTGGATCTTTGGGAGTTTGGTGTTGTTTGGAAGTTGTGGGGTGCATGTGCTCCCTGGAGTGTCCTCCTCCCAGTCTTCTCTCCCCTATGAGAATAAAACAAAAGGTCTATTTATCACACTGTAAATCTCATTGTTAAACTAAAAAAAGGATAAATTGTTTGGAAGTGGTGTACAAGTGTGTGTTTGTGCGGAATTTAAAGAAGAATGCATTATTTATGACCCCAAATATGTTTAGTATTCACATTTGGATGTAATTTTTGGAACATGGAGGCACCACAAATAAACTCTGATGCACCTGTGTGGGACACCCAAAATAGGCAGGTCTGTGGGCCCACACTATAGTGCTCCAAAGTACAGATGTGGAAGCAGCTGCTGAGTGTCCTCTCCTTTACACTGTTAAAAGTTTGCATTTCATTCTCCTTACAAACACATCATCTAGACTAAAAAATTATCAACAATACTTGATCAAAAATGGCAGATGTCTAATTACTTTTGTGACTCTTAAATAAGCCAAAACCACGGATAGTGGCCGAACGAAGTGTCGGTAACGTAACGAACGATTACTGTGCCCAACCTAGTTCAAAATATGACATTTTGGAAGTGAGTCCAATATGATTAAAAAAAACAAACATGTCAGTTTATAAAAAGATTAATAGCAGAAACGTCGTCATTTTACTTACTTTTAGCGAGCATCCTCTTTATGCTCCTCAACTGGTCTGGCTCCCTCAGTTTGAGGTCTGACCACCTCTTTCTGAGCTGCTCATTTGAGCGTTTCACCCCGAACTTCGCCCTCAGACTCTTCACAACTTTAGTGAGGATTTTGGCCTTCCTTCTATTTGGTTTGCTATACGGCCCATGCTTGGCATCATAATCAGCCTTGACCAAGATGTCCACCATCTCCGCCAAAGACATATTCGATGCCTTGAATCTCCTCCTTGATCGTGACGTGTCCTCGGTCTCCGGGCTTGTCTCCTCGCTAGTTGCGGAATTATCAGACACCTGCTGTAACTCCGCCATATCTGTCTGCGCGCCGAAAGAGAAGGGGCGGGGAAAAGATGTAAGTTAGAACGTCATGGGCGGGCGACGTGTGCGGAGCGACGTGTTGGAATTTTGACGCATGCGTGGTGTGTATATAGCAAACACACATGTGACTATAGTACGTTCGGTGTGCGGAGAGAGGAGTTCAAGTGACGGACATGCGAACGAAGATATGTGATTTTGTGACTTTTAAAAATTGTTGGCCTATACTGTCTTGAGATTGTTGTAGGATATATATGGTGACTAGGATGTGAAGGAGGTTAGACTGTTTGCCTCACATTATTTTAATATAATTTATTTTACTTGCAGATACAATATGAATGTCTTTATTAGCGACAAAGAGTTCCTGGCGGAATTTATTGACCGGGTAAGGGAGCTGCTGGCTCTTTGGGAGACGAAAAACCCCATCCATAAAAAAAAAGGGGTGAGAAAAGCAGCGCTGGAGAAGCTGCTCCCATTTGTGCATACCAAGGTGCCCACAGCCACAGCAAAACAAGTGGACACTAAAATTGGGAGCTTGAGAGGTACCTACAGGACTGAACGCTCTAAGGTGCTGGCTTCTCAGAGGTCAGGAGCAGCAGCAGATGATGTTTATGTCCCGATTTTGTGGTACTACAACAGGATGTCCTTCCTGGATGACCGCATTGAGACAAGGCCATCACTCTCCACTCTTCCCCCCAGACTTCCCTGCAGCCAACCTGAGCCTTCTCTGGAGCAAGAGGAGGCAGCCATCCTGGATGATCCTGATTTGGCCATCTGGAGCCAGGTATAGTATTAACTGAAAATGTATTGGGATAAAATTAATGTTTCCCAAATGTCAGGATGAGAAACATACATTATTTTGTATTACACAAGTGAAATCAGGATCTGTAGACATTCTTCTGCACTTAATTGTGTGGGAAATAGTCAAGCTGATGTTGTGGTAAATTTAAAGCAAGGATTTATGCATTTACATTCTAATTGCTTCCATCAGGATTACAAAGTTTGATGCAAAGATTAAACCAACATATTAAACTATGTTCCTTTTTCATACACAGGATGAAATCAGCCAGGAGGAGGGTCTGGAAACTGTCAGGCAGGAGGAGGAAGGGCCCAGTGGCAGCCAGGAGGTGGCAGGGCCCAGTGGCAGACAGGAGGTGGCAGGGCCCAGTGGCAGACAGGAGGTGGCAGGGCAAAGGAGAAGCACCAGATCCCAGGTGCCTCCCATCCGGTTTCACAAAAGAGGCAGGAGGGACAGGACCACCAGTGAGACAGCAATGGCCCTTATTAAAGAGGCCCATGCCACCCTCAAGGAGCCCACATCCCCTGAAGAGGCCATTGCCGGCCTAGTGGAGGCTAAGTTCAAGGTGATGAGCATGGAGCAACGCCTCCTATGCGAGCCCCTGCTCATCACCTTGCTCAACAAGGGGGTGATGGAGCAAATTACCCCCAATACCGCCATATGTGAGGTGGCCCAACTGACCCAACCTCAACCTCCACCTCCACCTTCCTCTTCTGCCCCACCCCCTTCTGCTACACCTCCACCTTCTGCCCCACCCCCTTCTGCTACACCTCCACCTTCTGCCCCACCCCTTCTGCTACACCTCCACCTTCTGCCCCACCCCCTTCTGCTACACCTCCACCTTCTGCCCCACCCCCTTCTGCTACACCTCCACCTTCTGCCCCACCCCCTTCTGCTACACCTCCACCTTCTGCCCCACCCCCTTCTGCTACACCTCCACCTTCTGCCCCACCCCCTTCTGCTACACCTCTACCTTCTTCTTCTGCCCCACCCCCTTCTGCTACACCTCCACCTCCTCCTCCTGACAGGAGTACCCCTCCAGTGGGCCAGCCTCCAGCCAAACGAAGAAGGAAGGCTGCAGGAAAGGCTGCAGGAAAGGCTTCAGGAAAGGCTTCAGGGAAGGTTGCCAGGAAGAAGAGGAAGTGATGGCCTCGCTTCATTGTGGTCGGACAGAAGGCAGCCTGTTGTAGTACCACACACTTGGGACATATATCTCACCTGCTGCTGTTCCTGACCTCTGGGAGGCCAGCATCAGATTGTGTTCAGAAATGTGGGCCTTCTCAAGCTCCCAATTTTAGTGTCCACACAGGGTTGCTGTGTGCTCTGGGGTCCCTGGGATGCACAAATGGCAGCAGCTTCTCCAGCGCTGCCTTCTCTTTATTTAAGTTATAAACATGAATAAATGTGTTTTTTGTTTAAGTTCATACTTGACTATGTGTCTTTTTAAATAAAAAAAAAACAAGCTTTGGAGTAAGCAGATACATTTGACTGACAATAAAAGGCACAGATATCACCCCCCCCCCCAAAAGAATAACTAAATCTGATTAGCACAAAAACATGGTGTGAAATTTAAATAATATAGATTACAAAATTAAATGGGAGATCGCTATCAAAACATTGAGAAATTATAATTAACATCATTTTGAAAAATCTAACCATTTAAATTATTCCGAAAAACTTGCACGATATAATACACATAAATCTTATAAAGAGCAGCATGAAAAAGGTTAAAAATAAGGCTCAACTCTGTGTGAATATCAGCAGCAAAAGAAGGTCACTCGTTTTGATTAATGTAACATTCTAACGAAGATTTCAATGCAGAACATTTAAACGATGAAATATTTTTGAGCGTGACGAATGTGCTCTCTCCATTATGAAGGCTTGTTTTACCAGAAGATGCGCTCCCGTCTCATAGTTGCTTGTGAGCATGCGCGCTTTTTGAAGAGTCGTAAAAGCATACACACGAACCATTTTCTCGTCACAAAACAGGCCGACGAGAAACACGACGAGGAAATCTGGAATCCTGACGAGAAAATAGAGAGCAGGTTCTCTATTTTCTCGTCGAGATTCTCGGCAAGTTTCTCGTCGTAAAACCATACACACAAACGTTTTTCTAGACAAAAAAGCTCTCACGGCACTTTTCTTGACTGTTTTGGACGAGAAAATCGGTCATGTGTACGAGGCCTAACACATAGAAAACCTGATCTTAAAGTAAGGTGACCAGATCTTAAAAATGAAATCCAGCTGGGCCCACGGCTGGGCTCTTAAAGGGGACGTACCTGTACGCCCATGTGCCCAGCCGTGCCATTTTGCCGACGTACATCGGCGTGCGGCGGTCCTCAAGTCGTTAATGGATCAAAAATATAAAAAACCGCTGGTGAGCCACAATTGTTTGTTATCTATGTACTCGGCCTAAGATCATCTTTTTTATTTCATCAAACATTTGGGCAATATAGTGTGTTTTAGTGCATTAAAATTAAAAAAAGTGTATTTTTTAACCCAAAAAATGCGTTTGAAAAATCGCTGCGCAAATACTGTGTAGAAAAAAAAAATGCAACACCCACCATTTTAATCTGTAGGGCCTTTGCTTTAAAAATATATATAATGTTTGGGGGTTCAACATAATTTTCTTGCAAAAAAAAAAATGTTTTCATGTAAACAAAAAGTGTCAAAAAGGGCTTTGTCTTCAAGTGGTTAGAAGAGTGGATGTAAGCTTCCTAATGTTGTGTATAAAATGCCAGAACAGTTCAAACCCCCCCCAAATGACCCCATTTTGGAAAGTAGACACCCCAAGCTATATACTGAGAGGCATGTCGAGTCCATGGAATATTTTATATGTTGACACAAGTTGCGGAAAAACGACAATTTTTTATTTATTTTTGCACAAAGTTGTCACTAAATGATATATTGCTCAAACATGCCATGGGCATATGTGGAATTACACCCCAAAATACATTCTGTTGCTTCTCCTGAGTACGAGGATACCGCATGTGTGAGACTTTTTGGGAGCCTAGCCGCGTACGGGACCCCAAAAACCAAGCACCGCCTTCAGGCTTTCTAAGGGTGTAAATTTTTGATTTCACTTCTCACTGCCTATCACAGTTTCGGAGGCCATGGAATGCCCAGATGGCACAAAACCCCCCCAAATGACCCCATTTTGGAAAGTAGACACCCCAAGCTATTTGCTGAGAGGTATTGTGAGTATTTTGCAGATCTCGCTTTTTGTCACAAAGTTTTGAAAATTGAAAAAAAAAAATTATATATATATATATATATATATATATATATATATATATTCTTTCTTCATTTTCAAAAACAAATGAGAGCTGTAAAATACTCGCCATGCCTCTCAGCAAATAGCTTGGGGTGTCTATATTCCAAAATGGGGTCATTTGGGGGGGTTTTGTGCTATTTTGGCATTTTATGGCCTTCGAAACTGTGATAGGTAGTGAGGAGTGAAATCAAAAATTTGCGCCCTTAGAAATCCTGAAGGCGGTGCTTGGTTTCCGGGGTCCCGTACGCGGCTAGGCTCCCAAAAAGTCCCACACATGTGGTATCCCCGTACTCAGGAGAAGCAGCAAAATGTATTTTGGGGTGCAATTCCACATATAACCATGGCATGTGTGAGCAATATATAATTTAGTGACAACTTTTTGTAATTTTTTTTTTATTTTTTTTAGTCATTATTCAATCACTTAAGACAAAAAAAAAAAATTCAATGGGCTCAACATGCCTCTCAGCAATTTCCTTGGGGTGTCTACTTTCCAAAATGGGGTCATTTGGGGGGGTTTTGTACTGCCCTGTCATTTTAGCACCTCAAGAATTGAGATTGGCAGTCATAAATTTAAAGCTGTGTAAATTTCAGAAAATTTACCCTAGTTTGTAAACTCTATAACTTTTGCGCAAACCAATAAATATACGCTTATTGACATTTTTTTTACTAAAAACATGTGGCTGAATACATTTTGGCCTAAATGTATGACTAAAATTTAGTTCATTCGATTTTCTTATAACAAAAAGTAGAAAATATAATTTTTTTTCAAAATTTTTGGTCTTTTTCCGTTTATATCGCAAAAAATAAAAATCGCAGAGGCAATCAAATACCATTAAAAGAAAGCTCTATTTGTGGGAAGAAAAGGACGCAAATTTCGTTTGGGTACAACATTGCGTGTCCGCACAATTTACAGTTAAAACAGCGCAGTGCAAAATTCTGAATTCACCTCTGGTCCTTTAGCTACCAAATGGTCCGGGGCTTAAGTGGTTAAATCCGACTGCCCTCCGGTTAGGGTTGCCACTTCATCCCTTTAAACCCGAACACATATTAATTACACAGGTTCTGTGGCCGATTAAGGTGGTAATTAAACTTACTTGGTGCCTTATCTGCCTTTAATTAGTCTCAGAACCTGTGTAATTCATATGTGTTCGGGTTTAAAGGGATGAGGTGGCAACTCTACCTCCGATCCACCTAAATGGAGGAAGGCAGATCAACTACCTTTTTTTTTTTTTACGGATTGGATTGGAGATGGCTAGGTGTAAACGGACACAAGTCTGATCACACCCCGCCAGTCGATAGGGGTGAATCAACTGTCCAATCAGGTCTGCCTGAAAAACTGACACAGGCGGACCTGATCAGAATGATTGTGTGAAAGTGGCCCAATGGTAGAGTATTGCACAGCAGCTTGGATAAGTGCAATAATGCTACCCAAAGCCTGCCGTGAGCAAAAATAAAGGAAGAGCTTTTTGTAGCTTATGGGCTTTGGTTGGGTAACTTTTTCTTCTATGGTGTTTCTAAGCCGGTGAAAATTTTGTTAAAGCTCAATAGCATGATAATCAGTTAAAAAGCACTGTTTGCCAACTAATGACTAAGCAAACTCCATCTGAGAAAACAAAGTTCACTTTACTTAAATAACACATGATAAATAGAAAACCAACAGCGTTGTAGCTATACTAAATTCCTGGACTGACAAAGCTGAATGTGCCCAGTATAAAGGTATGTTGGTTTTTTAAATTAGCAAACAGAATTATAATATTAAGCTTTTAGATTGTAACAGCTGTAGTGAGCATTATTCATTAGGCAAAGAGTGATAGCAGCATTGCATTTAAAGGAGGAAAACTTGGATCTATTGTAATTTCAGGCAAGCTGTGGTGTATTCAGTCTTCTGCTTTGCTTAAATTGCAAAAATTGTTTGTGTAATCTGCACCACTTATATTATCATGCTTTATAAAATGTAATGTAATCATCATCATTATATTACCTTAAATTTGACAAAGTTCATAGGTTTACGTTGTAACTAATTGTTTGTGATTATATTGTTAATGTGAAGCTGTACTTTGCTGGATTCTGAAGTGCAAAGTCAACTTGTTTTTCTTCAGTTTTTGGATATACTGGGAATGGTTAGAATCCCTTTCAGGTCTTAATTGCTGTGTCCCCACTGTGGACTCCTACCATGCATGCCTGCAGCAACAGAATACTTATGATAGTGATCTATTTCTTTATTATTATAAAAATATTTTTTTTTTAGGGGGGGGGGCGGAAAACAGTATGCCACGACACCCCCCCATTCGGTCGGTCAGTACTCCATTGCTTCACCGGTGGCTTCCCCTGTTCAGCTGCGGCCTCCCCTTCCCCTGCTCTCCACGGGTGATCACGACAACGGTGGCTTACTTTTCCTCTCTCCTCCTCGACGGCTAATCTTTTCGGCCAATCACAAAACAGGTCTCACACCCACTTCTGATTGGCCGGATTGGGGATTAGTGTTTAAACAGCAAATGTTCATTCGCTGTTGTAACACCTGGGTGGGTTTAGGGTGCAATGCTCTGTGCCACAAGCCCATCCTATTTTGAAGCCTATGGCTCTAATCAGGTGCTTAAAAAAACATCCCCGGGGTGGCCGTGGCGGCAGTGGATAGATTCATGCTATGCATGAATCTATCTCTTATACATATAGTACATATAGGGGGTAGCGTGGATAGAGGGGGCGGTGCCCGGGCGCCCCTAAAGGATGGGCCGCCACTGATTATTACATTACAATATCATTACTATTATTAGCAACACTTGATCGCTATTGCTGTGATCTGCTGCTGGAGGAGTAGGTGGTGAAAAGTCGGCTCAGCTTTATCCTGTCTTGTCACAGCAGCCAGACTCAAATGAAAAGCTAATGACATCACAGATGGCTAGAGAAAAGTGTAGCATACCTCATCATGTTTTTTTAAAGCTAGATGTTAGGCAGGTATATAAAATGGCATTAAACTCCCAGAAATGTAATATATTGCAGTTTACCAATCTCTGTGGTGGCAGCATTATTTGTTATCTTTTATTCCCTATTGATTTTTATCTTGTCTGGACTTCTGCTTTAATTCATCTTATGGCGCTTCATCATGTGGTCACTTTTCTGCCAAAATATCTAGTAATGTGTTTGGTCACTTGTGACTCCTTCACTCTTGCCGGACCCTCATATAAACCATACAACGAAGGTGCTGACACCACTGCTCAATCTGCAGCTCCACAGCTTCCTGTGCCACCCATGTTCCTGCTTTCAACCTCTTACTGGATTATGAATGAGCATTGATGAGGTTCTCTCTGTGCCCCCCCCCCAAACAAAAAATATTACCTTCACTACTAGATGTGGCCACTGAGCGCACTGTATATATGCACTTCCAGTCCCACTCTCAGGTACAAAATTGAATCTTGCTAAGACTTAATCATTCACAGGAAGGTTTGTATTCTATCAATGAACACAAAGCTTCCTCTGAATGGCTCGGAGATTGTGATGTCACCTGCCCACCACTCTGCCAATCAGAAGAAGCTTTGTATTCCTTCATAGATTGCCTATGAATGGCACAGCACGACTTGATTTTTGATTTTCTCACTGCTGGAGCACAGAGCTGTATACTGTATGTAATTGAGGCTTGGTCCAAACAGCTATTAAACCTATACTAAGGCTAGGTTCATTATAGCGTGTCAGGAACACGCACACAATCACCCGCATTCCCAACAAGCAAGAGAAATGCATACACACAGGGGAGTGGCATTAATTCTTGAATGGTGACTCTATACATTAGCAAAATGGCCACATTTTAATGCAGGCAAAAGAACATTGTGCAGCAGCACCACCATGCATTTCTGTGTGGCACAATTTTAAAAAGGGTCTTTGCCATGTTTCTGCGGGTAGCTCAGGCCACTGAAATTAACACTCAGCCCATTGAAATGAATTAAACACAGAATGCAGCCCGCAGTGATGTGAATGAAGACTAGAACACGGAGACCAGCTTTAAAGCCATTGTTTTGGCAGTACAGCCAGGCAACAAACGTTTTCTGATGAAGAGGTAAACAATGTCAGTCTACATATTTATCTTAACAAAAAAATGTTAAAGTGGAGGGGAGAGGATGCAGGAGCTGGAACATGTTACATGTTCCACCTTAAATACAGGTTGAACATGTAATATGTTCCAAAGTTGAACTTATCCTTTAATTTGTTGATTGCTAGAGAGACCTCTGTTTTTTTTTTTATTTCAGTCCATGTCGTTTATGAATAATTGCTGCTATCTTTGTGTAACACTTAGTGCAAGAAGCAAAACCTGCATATGTAATGTGCAAACAAGGATGCCCTCAAGTAAATACAGTATATAATTACAAACTATACACAGAAGCAAAGTCTTTATAGTTTACTAAAAGCAAATCTTTTAAATTGTAGAAAGACAAAAACATTTAAAACCATACTTTTCCTTAAAAGACTATTAAGTGAATTCATAGCTGGGTTAAAGGGTGGAGTTTATATTTGCTTGAAGTTAGATATAGATAATCATAAAGATAATGAACAACTGATATGTAATATATACAGAATATCCCAAGCACACATAAACCTTATGTCTGGCAATTACAAATGAACTAAATTAGGTGCAATAAAGAGGGTGCAAAGTTTGTAACCAGGTCAGCAGAACTACAGGAGCATGAATTTAAAGTGGTAGTAAACACACATTTTCATCTTTTACTGACAGGTAAGCCTGTAATAAGGCTTACCTATAGGTACTAGAAAATATACCCTAAACTTGCAGTGTTTAGGAGATATTCAAAGTGCATGCAGCCGGTGATGTCACAGCGCATGCCCTCTGAAAATATGACACACGGTGCTGGACCTTCAGAGCCCATGCTAGAAACGGCTGCTCCCACATATGCATGCGCAGGAGTGACATTGTTGCGCACCGATCACTCATGTAGCCAGATGCCGTGAACCTGGAAGGAAGACCGGATGAAGATGGACGCCCTTTCAGCAGTGACAGCACGATGCTGGAGGGCTTTGTTTAAAGTAGATCTCTCATAATGTGCTAGCCTGCGATGCATATTTTAGTCATATTTTAGTCCTTGAAAGGTCTCTTTTGCTGCTTCATCTTAGGCAAGTAGTCTGAATGGACCTCTTTACTTTCATGAACAGAATTTTCCTACTACAGTTGCACACACTGTTCTGTAGGTAAGTGGTTAAGGTCGGCTCAGTCAGTCGGCCCTTTGTGTGTGCATGAAAGCATATGCAATGGAAATGTTAAATTTTTTTAAATCATTTTTATTCTTTTTTTAAAAAAAAAATCATAATAAAGTTACAAACATTGAAACAGAGTCAACAGTCAGCACTGCAATGCACCCGCACCAGTGAACAATGCACCTTCAGACCATACCATTGACCAGTTTCTTAGATAGAGGTAAATAAGGAAAATAAAGCGCACATTTACAGAGTCAAATCACATCACCCCTGAGATATCAATGGGTATTGGGCCAGGTGCTCACCAAGGCCTGTATATAGTTAGCATTTTGCCCACAGTATAAACTTTTAACCAATAAGCAGTTAATCCGAAGCGGTAGAAATATCATTCATTCAACTGCCCCATACCTTTTCAAATTTAATGGTACCCCTCCACTAAGATACGTAGCTTTATTAATGCTTTCCAAGCCACAGTGGTAGGGCCACCGGTTTCTTCCATGACAGAATGATTATTTTACGTGCATAATACAGGAGCAGGGTAAGTAGTGTACGGATCACCTTTTTGGGTGCCAACGGGTCTAACAGTCCCAACAAACATATTGCTATGGAAGGTCTGATGGTAGTCGTTGTAACTGACAAAAATCACACAAATAGCAAACATAAGGGGAATACAAAGAAACTGAACTTCAAAAGAGCCAACTTCCCTAAATTACGATTCTTGCTAGAAGATACTAAATGGGATAAAATCTTTGAAACAAAGAACACAGAGGAAAAATAGCATGCTTTAAGAGCATATTAAATAAGGGTATTAGCCAGTGCATCCCTATGGGAAATTTAAAAGAGCTAATAAAAGTCCTGGGTGGTTTAACTTCAACGTATGAATGCATATAAAAGTAAAGGAGAAGGCCTTCAAAAAATACAAGGCTGAGGGATCATCATCAGCATTCCAACTTTACAAAAAATGCAACAAGAAATTTAATGGTGCAATCAAGGCGGTTAAGATAGAACATGAAAGGCACATAGTGGAATAGAGTAAAAAAAATTAAAGTTACACTTACCGGTAACGTCTTTTTCAGTAGTCTTTCAGGACAGCCACAAATGAGAGACATAGGCTCCTCCGCTTCCTCAGGAAACACTGCGCCAGCACATAAATTCTCACTTCCCCTGCCGGACCTTAGTTTTTTCAAGATCACCTCCGGCCAGCTGGGGAGACATAAGAACACATTAATAACATAATATTACATATCATTATCATGCTGAATTCCGGTCTTTTATGAGACCCCGCAATTTTTCGGGTGGGTAACTAGGGCTGTCCTGAAAGACTACTAGAAAAGACGTTACCGGTAAGCGTAACTTTAATTTTCCCTTTTCGTCTTTCAGGACAGCCACAAATGAGAGGATAGACAAGCACTTACCAGCTAGGGTGGGACTTCAGCTTGCAGAACCTTTCGCCCAAAGGCTTGCTCACCTGCAGACACCAGGTCCACTCTGTAGTGTTTTACGAAAGTGGAGTAGCTGGACAATGTTGCAGCCTTGCATATCTGTTCTGGCGTTGCTCCAGCCTTTTCTGCCTGAGAAGCTGCCATCGCTCTGGTAGAGTGTGCCTTTATCCCCATAGGGATCTCTTTCCCTGTTAGAGTATATGCCTGCCCTATGGCTGCTCTAAGCTATCTGCAATAGTGTGTCGAGACGCTTTGTACCCTTTTCTGGCCCTAGAAAACAAAATAAATAATGAGTCTGACTTCCTAAATGCCTTTGTCAGCTCAAGGTAGTGCAGGATGCATCTCCTGACGTTCCAAAGAATGAAACCTCAACTCCCCTTCTCCCGCGGGATTGGGTAAAAATAGAGTAAAACTACCTCTTGGCTTCTGTGGAATCTCGAAGCCACCTTGGGTAAAAAAGCCGGATCGGTCTTCCAAACGACTCGATCTGGAAAAATAACGCAAAACGGGGGTCTAACTCAAAAGGATCTTGCTGACTCTCCTGGCAGTAGTTACTGCTACCAAAAATACTGTTTTTAAAGTAAAATCCTTTAGAGAACACTCTACTAAAGGTTCGAAGGGAGCTCCAGTTAGGGTCTGCAAAACTAGGGATAGGTCCCACCTAGGAAAGGATGGAACTGTAACTGGTCTTTGTCTTGTTAGGGCCCTGAAGAATCTGACTACCTATGGGTTGGTGGCCAGAGGCTTTTCTAGATAAGCACTGAGTGCTGAAACTTGAATCTTAAGCGTGCTTATGGATAAGTCCTTATCTGCCCCGCACTGTAGGAATTCCAACACTGCTGTGGGACTCTGTACCGAAAAGGAGCTTCCGATACACCACTCGTTGAAGAGGAGCCAGACTTTCCTATAGATCTGACGCATCTCCGTCTTCCTGCTATTGAGGAGGGTGAGGATCAACTTCTCTAAAAAACCCTTAGACTTTAATATTCCCTCCTCAGTAGCCAGGCTGCCAGTTTCCACTGGTGTACCTGGGGACAGAGGACTGGGCCTAGAGAGAGGAGATCTTCCAGAGGTGGCAGCAACAGGGGAGGTTCCACAGGTAGCTGTTTGAGGATTGAGAACCATGCCCTCTTGGGCCAATGTGGTGCCACCAGAATCAGAGAAGTGTTCTCTAATTGAAACTTCCTCAGAACTGCCGGCAGCAACACCGGAGGGGGAAAGGCGTAGCATATTTTGAAATGCCAGCTCTGGGTCAACTCGTCCACCCCCAGTGCACCCTCCCCTCCGTTTAGGGAGAAAAAACAGGGGGTTTTCTCGTTGCCCCTCGCCGCAAAGAGGTCGACTTCCAGAGGTTCCCACCTTTTGGTTACTAGATCGAAGACCTCCTGGTTGAGGATCCAATCACCCTCTCTCAGCTGCCTTCGTCTGAGGAAGTCTGCTACCACGTTTTTCTCTCCTCTCAGGAAGATTGCTGAGAGCATGAGAGTGTTGGTCTCGGCCCAGCTCAGGATGTCTGTCGCTAGGGCCAACAGGACTCCGCTTCTCGTGCCATTCTGCTTGTTTACGTATGCGACGGCGGACGAGTTGTCCGATCTCACCTGATTGTGGTGGCCCTGGAGTTCCTTTTTGAAGAATCTAAGGGCCAGTCTGACTACCTTCAGCTCCTTCCAGTTGGACGAGCGTTTTATTTCCTCATCTTTCCAGGTGCCTTGTGCTAGAAGGGAACCTAGATGTGCCCCCCAGCCTGTGCCGCTCGTGTCTGTGGTTACCACCCAAGAAACTGGGATGAGCCACAGACGTCCTTGTGACAGGTTTGCTACCTTCCTCCACCACCAGAGTGATCTTTTTACTTGAGGAAGCACCTGTTTTAAGGTGTCTAGTTCTTTTGGACTGTGGTCCCACACCCTCAGGACGAAGGCCTGCAGGGTACGGAAGTGTAGACCTGCCCACTGAACGGCTGGGAGGGTAGATGTCAGCAGACCCAACGTTGACATTAGGGACCTTATCGAGACCAGATGGTTGTCCTGGAGAGAGGCTACAGCTCTGTCCAGCTTTAGTATTTTCTCCGTTGGGAGACTCTCAACAGCGTTGAGTCCAGTAGGTATCCTAGGTATGTGATATGCTGTGAGGGAATGAGGCTGGACTTCTCCAAGTTCAGTAACCACCCCAGGCCTATCAGGGCCTTCTTTGTTAGCTTGAGATCCTTGGTTAGTTGTTCTGGAGACATTGCAAATAGGATCAGGTCGTCCAGGAGTTGCAGAAAAGCCATGGCTTCTGCTAGGACCTTGGTAAATATGCGGGGTGAGGAGGATAGCCCAAAAGGCAGAGCTTGAAACTGTAGGTGTACGGTTATTCCATCTAAGTTTACTGCTAGCCGGAGAAACCTCTGAGAGGCTTCTGCGATAGGGATGTGTAAGTACGTGTCTCTGAGGTCTCTGAGGTCCAACGATACCATGAAGCAAGTGTGAGGTAACAGGGCCCTGACTGAAAATTTCTGACCACAAAGATGTGTGAATAGAATCCCCTTCCTTCCTCCACCCTTGGTTCTCTGCAAATTACATTTTGAGATTCTGGGTCCCTTAGAGCCTCCAACAGAGCCTCGGCCTTTGCCGTGCACTTGGGTAGCTGTGTGACGAGGAACCTTTGTGGGGGAGGTCTTGTAAACTCCAGGAGGTACCCCCTTCTTATGACTCCCAGGATGAACTGTTTGGGGGAAATTGGATCCCACTGTGGGAGGAAGGCCTCCAGTCTTCCTCCCACCGTGTTTGGAGGGTCATGGGTTTTAACTGGACTGCTCAGGAGGGCCAAAAATCGCACCTTGCCTCTTTGGCCCTTCCGGTTTGGGGGCTTCCCTACGTCTTTGCGGACGATACCCCTTCTTAGTCTGTACTGGGGTTTTGCGCTTAAGAGGGAAAGACTTTTTCCTGTCTGACGTGCGGTCCAGAACTGTCTCTAAGCCGGGCCCAAAGAGTAGGTCTTCTGTCAAAGGTATCCCACATAACTTGGCTTTAGAGGCGCTGTCGCCTGGCCAGGTTTTAAGTCAGAGGGCTCTTCTGAACGAGTTGGCCAGGGCTGCTGATCTGGCCGACATACGGGGAAGGAAGATAGGATAGTTTCCTTGGCAGTCCCTGCCTCAATATGTTCTGGAATCTGGGAGAGCCAGTGTTCTAAGTTGCGGGCTACAACTGTGACAGCCATTTCTGGCTTTAGATTGCCAATTGTTGAGTCCCACGTCTTTTTTAAGAGGGAGTCTATCCTTTTGTCCATGACATCAGACCTTTTTCTTTTATTCCCCTAAACCCCTGTACATTTGGTCATAGAGTGTTAGAGGCTTTTTATCCGTCTGGATACCGAAGGTTGTATAAATTGCACCCAAGAGGTCCTCTACCTCATCCAGGGACAATTTATATCTGGAGGGTTTCCTGGACTTCCCTGTCCCGGTCCTCTCCTTCTGATCCCTCCTGGGAATCAGAGATGGCACTATCTGGTTGTGCATGCTCCACCTCAGAAGGGCCTGAAACTTTCTCTGCCGTAACTGCAGCAGCAGGTCTGGCAGGTGCAGAGCCCTGAGCCTGTGGCGGGGTTGTAACCTGAGCAGGATTAGTGGGGAGTTGAAATTTTTCAAAAAGAGACTTAAAAGATGAAAAGGTAGATGAGAGCTCCTTAACTGAGGCTGCTCCAACTCCCTCTCCCTGATCAGGGTGTCTATGCAGTCTTTACACAGAACCTTAGTCCATGACTCTGCTAGAGTGTCCCTAAAGGAGGCACACTTCTTTTTAGAGCTATGCGTTGACCTTGATGACTTTTCTACAGCTTTCTGAAATACAAGTACCAAAAAATGCAGAAAAAAATATCACATCAAAAGTTGGTTACAACCCTGGGAGTGCACTAGACCCTTTTAACATGCAGGGACTAGGGCCTCCCCCCTGACCACCCAGAGGGTCTGCCCCCCCTAGATAGGAACCATACATGGAGGGGCAATCCTAGATAGAGAGGACCCTCCGCAGGGTGCTATTACCTTAGGAAGGCTGGAGGTAGTGTCTGTTGTCTGGGCATCAGCTTCTGACATGACTGCAGGTGGCTGCTTGCTACAGAGTCTCACGCTGCCTGTGCACCTTCCCGACTCTCTCCAGCCTGCGCCCGGCCCCCTATCAGCACCGCGACCCAGAACCGGAAGTCGAGGGTCAAAGGGAAACATCCGCCCTCCGCCGGAAATGACGTCACCCGCCGTCCGGCCCGCCTAGTTCCAAAAATGCTGCCTGTTCTGTGTACAGGGAGAGCGGAGCTGCCTCCCTGCTGTGGCCCTGCGGACACGATAGGGGTCCCATGCAACCTGCTGCCGCACTCGAGGATGGGGTGGCTTCAGACGGCGGGTAAGTACCACACCTTTTGTACCCTGGAAGCCCCTGCTTCCCTTACAGGTATTTGAATGGCCTCAATCCCCTGACTGACCGGCCTGGTTCCATGCACAGTGTCTCCCCACCGGAGGAAACACTAATAACTGAGGTCCGGCAGGGGAAGTGAGAATTTATGTGCTGGCGCAGTGTTTCCTGAGGAAGGGGAGGGGCCTATGTCTCTCATTTGTGGCTGTCCTGAAAGACGAAAAGGGAAAAATCGCAAGAAATTCTTTAAGTACATAAATAGTAAGAAAGAGAGGTCAGATCATATTGGTCCCATAAAGAATGATGAAGGGAATCTGGTTACTAAGGATGGAGAGATGGCAAAGGTATTGAATTTATTCTTCTCCTCAGTTTTCACAAGGGAATCGGGGGGGCTTCGGTAACCTAGACCAACGTTTCTCAACCAGTGTGCCGCGGCACACTGGTGTGCCGTGAAGAGTCCTCAGGTGTGCCGCGGCAAAATGACCCCCAATATGTCAGCTATGGCAGCTATCTGATGTCACAAGCGCTGCTGGCCACTTGGTTTATATTAGCTATTACAGCGGTGCCGATCCGCTGTGTAAAACTCACTTCCCGCTGCCACAGGCACTCGGGAAGCTGTGCTGGCTGTGCGGGCCTCCCGAAAGCGTCATGCCAACCGAATACGTCATCGGTTGCTATGGGAGGGTCGGGCACACGCACTGCTATCTGTGACGTGTTTGCCGCGGGTGCCAGAGGACTCTGGCTGGCGCGCTTTTCGATGAGGAGAAGAAGAAGAAGAGTATAGTAGAGGTGGAACAGTGAAGAGACACGGGTACAGTATTTGTAGTACAAATTTTCAAAATGCCATTTTCAATGTGATACATGTGCAATAGTTTTATTGCAGGCTGCAGGCATGGTGTTTAAAAAAAAAAGAAACTACATAACACTTGGCACTTTCACATTGCCTCACTTCATTGCAGGCATGGTGATTTTTTTTTAAATGTAATATATTATACATGGGCTATGTGGGTTATTATTGATAATGATAACTGTATACCTGTGTGGTGCGAATACTGTTTACATATGCGTGTGCGACTTGCGTATCCACTTGCGTAGGGATGGGGAGGTGCTTAAAAAAAATGTTGTCTTATTTAAACTTTTTTTTCTTTTCACTGTCCCTTTTACATTTTTTTTTATATAATATACATGGGCTATGTGGGTTAATATTGATAATGATAACTGTATACTTCAATACTGCAGTTTGGCCGCAGGTGTAGCGCATGTGGTTTCTCAGACTTCTATTATGTCCCATTTTTGGTGTGCTTTCAGAAAATGTACCAAAAATGTACTACATAATAGAAATTTATGAGAAACCACATGAAAACCGCAGGTACACTGCCCTACACCTGCGCTGCGGCCAAACTGCAGTACTGAAGTATACAGTTATCATTATCAATATTAACCCACATAGCCCATGTATATTATAAAAAAAAAATTAAAAGGGACAGTGAAAAGAAAAAAAAAAGTTTAATAAATAAGACAACATTTTTTTTTAAGCACCCCCCCATCCCTACGCAAGTGGATACGCAAGTCGCACACGCATATGTAAACAGTATTCGCACCACACATGTGAGGCACGTTAGAGCGAGTGCAATAATTCTAGTGCTAGACCTCCTCTTTAGCTCTAAACATGTAACCTGTAAAGGTTTTTAAAAGCGTTGCTTATGGAGATTTTTACCGGCATAGTTTGTCACCATTCAACGAGTGTGCGCAATTTTAAAGTATGACATGTTAGGTATCTATTTACCCGCCATAACATCATATTTCACACTACAGGTGGTCCCCGGGTTACAAACAAGACAGGGACTGTAGGCTTGTTATTAATTTGAATCTGTTTGTAAGTCGGAACAGGAACATTTTTTAAGTGTATCTTCAGCCAAAAAATCTATTTTTAAGCTTTTTGGATATCAGCCAAAAAATCTATTTTTAAGCTATTTGGATAGCATAGGGAAGGTTCATCATCACCCCTGTAGCGTTTGTTTTGCTGTCTGTGCACCCGTTCAGAAGATTTCACCTCACTATCTGTCCCAATGACAATTGTATTTTGAAAATTTGGGGTTTTTAGTGAAAGAAGGATTGGTGATAAAGCATCAGTAGAGAGGAGACACCTTTTTCCCATATTAACTCTTACAGGAGAGAATTTCCCTTCCCAGGGGTAGATTTCCTCTCACTTCCTGTTGTCTCATTCTGTTTGTAAGTCGGATGTTTGTAAGTAGGGGACCACCTGTATACCCCAAATTTGGGGTATATATTGTGTTTTGTTTTAATTAATTGAAGTGACTTTTTTACAAAAATAAATGCGTTTGCAAAACCACTGTGCAAATACCATGTGGCATAAAAAATTGCAACGATCACCCCCTAGTGTGGTACAACGTACTGAACTCTGTACTCTGCATTACAGAATACAGAACTCAGCGGCTACAAACTACTGAAAGGTCTAGCATGGATCGTTTTTTGCAAAGAAAGGCTCCAGTACCCAGCTCTGATTCGGAGCCATCAACTTCATCATCCACAAGTACCTCAGCAGAGAGGATAGTGGAGGCCAGTATCAAGACAAGGAAAAGACAGTATGATGATATATACCTGTCATATGGTTTCATCTGTACAGGGGTTTCATCATGCCCTCTCCCTATGTGTCTGATATGTGGTATGAATTTATCAAATGAAGCAATGGTTCCAAGCAAACTTAAAAGACACCTGACAACAAATCATCCATCACTAGCCAGCAAAGGACCAGAATATTTCATTCGTTTGAAAAGTCAACACAAACGACAAGAGCAAGTTATGATGAAGAGTGCAAAAGTGTCAGAGAAAGCACTGGAGGCTAGCTATTTAGTGGCCGAGATAGTAGCTAAAGCTAAGAAGCCACACACAATTGCGGAAACAGTCATTTTGCCAGCATGCACAGCTATTGTCAACAAAATGCCAGGCCCACAAGCAGCCAAAGAAATAGCAAAAGTTCCACTATCTGACAGTACCATTGGAAGGCGAATCAATGACATGTCTGCAGATATTGAAAACCTGGTTTTTGAAAAAATCTGATCTACTGGGAAATTTTTCTTACAAGTTGATGAATCCACTGACATAAGTGGGCATGCTCAGCTCTTGGCAAATGTTCGATTCATAGATGAGGACCATATCAAGGAGACTTTTTTTTTTTGCAAACCGATACCTGAAAAAACAAGTGGAGAGGAGATTTATCGTGTGACAACGGAGTATCTTGAACAGGGTGGATTAAGCAGGAAGAACTGTATCAGTGTCTGCACTGATGGCGCTGCTGCCATGATGGGTAGTGTCAAGGGCTTCATCAGCAGAGTCAGAGTTCAGAACCCAAGTGTGCGAAACACTCACTGCTTTCTTCACAGGGAGGCACTAGTTGCAAAGACCCTGCCACAAGAACTGTCAGATGTACTGGATGGAGCAGTGAACATTGTGAATTATATAAAAATGCGGCCCTTAAAGACACGTATGTTTTCAATTCTGTGCGCAGAAATGGGAGCAGAGCATCATAGCTTGTTGTTACACACCGCAGTCCGCTGGCTTTCACGGGGAAAAGTCTTGGATCGAGTATACGAGTTGAGAGAAGAAATTAGAACATTTCTAATAGGACAGAAGTCTGCATATGCAGAATTAATGGAAGACACGCAATGGTGTGCGAAACTTGCATACCTGGCCGACATTTTTAGACATCTGAATGAACTGAGTGCTAAAAAGCAAGGTAAAGAAGAAAATCTTCTCACCTCGTCTGACAAATTACGTGGCTTCAGATCCAAGCTGACACTCTGGCACTCCTTTGTAGAACAGGGCAGCCTTGAGATGTTTCCCCTGTGCAATGCACATTCAAATGGCAGCACACTTTCTGATCTTATCTCTGAACACCTACAAATTCTTGACGAAAGATTTAGTCACTATTTTCCATCTGAAGCTTTTGCAGAGTTTGACTGGGTCCGTAACCCTTGGAGTTCATGTGCATTGGATAGCTCAAAAGTCTTGCCACTAGCGGCACAAGAGCAACTGGCAGAGATCAGGGAAGATCGTACATTAAAAATAAAAATTTCAAGATGTGGCTTTGGATACGTTTTGGGTATCATTGACTAGTGAGTGCCCAGTAGTTTCAAGTACCGCCATGGCAATTCTACTACCCTTCTCTACTACATACTTGTGTGAACTGAGCTTTTCAAGCCTAACCTATATCAAAAACAAGTACAGAGAGAGAGACTTAGGGCCGTGGACCAGGAGCTCCGTGTCTGTCTCTCATCCTTTCCTGCCAGAATAGAGCGGTTGTGTGAATCGTCCCAGGCTCAAGTATCCCATTGATGTAAGTAACAATTCAATTTTTTCCACATTTTTGGTTTGGTGTGCCTTGAGATTCTGACAGATTTTAAAGGGTGCCTTGGTTAAAAAAAGGTTGAAAAACACTGACCTAGACTGCAATGTTTATCCTCATGACACACCACAGGAAGCACCCTTATGGCTAACAGAGGACAGAAATAGAAATAGACTTGAAAAACGTAACATTAATAAGTCACTGGGACCAGATGGCTTGCACTCGAGGGTCCTTAAGGAACTCAGTCAAGTAATTGCCAGACCATTGTTCCTAATTTTTCCGAACAGTCTACTGACTGGAATGGTACCAGCTGATTGGAGAAATGCCAATGTAACACCAATATTTAAAAAAGGGCCAAGATACATCCCTGGGAATTACAGACCAGATAGCCTAACATCAATTGTATGCAAGCTCTTGGAGGATGATAAGGGACTACCGTATATACTTGAGTATAAGCCGACCCGAATATAAGCAGAGGCACCTAATTTTACCACAAAAAAATGGGAAAAAGTATTGACTCGAGTATAAGCCTAGGGCATACATCTGCGTGCCTCACTGTGTCCATGTGCATGCCTCACTGTGCCTCACTTTGCCTCACTGTGTCCATGTGCATGCCTCACTGTGCCCATGACCAGACTGACGTTTAACATGGGAGTCTATGGAAGGAGTGCCCAGATTTAAAAAATAGGTGCTCCCCGGCTGTAGGTCCCCCCAGGCAACAAACTTTGCACACTTGTAGAGGAAGAGTGGGGCTATATGTGCGCCAGGTTTGGGGTCCAGGGGCCCTACGCCTGGCCGGTACCGGGTCCCCAAAGTCCGGGAGATCAGGTGCAAAAAGGTGACTCGAGTATAAGCTGAGGGGGGCATTTTCAGCACAAAAAAATGTGCTGAAAAACTCTGCTTATACTCGAGTATATACGGTATATACAAGAGTTTAGTAATGACAACAGTATCATTAGCAGTTATCAACATGGATTCATGAAGAATCGTTCTTGCCAAAGCTACCTATTAACCTTCTATGAGGAAGTGAGCTGCCATCTAGATAAAGGAAGGCCCGTACATGTGGTGTATCTGGATTTTGAAAAAGAATTTCATACAGTTCCCCATAAACGTTTTTCTGTACAAAGTAAGGTCCGTTGGCATGGACCTTAGGGTGAGTACATGGATTGAAAGCTGGCTACATGGGCGAGTTCAGAGGGTAGTGATAAATGGGGAGTACTGAGAATGGTCCGGGGTGGAAAGTGGGGTCCCCCAGGGTTCTGTCCTGGGACCAATCCTATTTAATTTATTAATAAATGACCTGGAGGATGGGATAAACAGCTCAATCTCTGTATTTGCGGATGATACTAAGCTAAGCAGGGCAAAAACTTCTCTGCATGATGTGGAAACCTTGCAAGAAGATCTGAACAAATTAATGGGGTGGGCAACTACATGGCAAATGAGGTTTAATGTAGAAAAATGTAAAATTATGCATTTGGGTGGCAAAAATATGAATCCAATCTATTCACTGGGGGGAGAACCTCTGGGGGGAATCTAGGATGGAAAAGGACCTGTGGGTCCTAGTAGATGACAGGCTGAGCAATGGTATGCACTGCCAAGCTGCTGCAAGCAAAGCAAACAGAATATTGGCATGCATTAAAAAGGGGATTAACTTCAGAGATAAAACAATAATTCTCCCACTCTACAAGACTCTGGTCCGGCTGCACCTGGAGTATGCCGTCCAGTTCTGGGCACCAGTCCTCAGGAAGGATGTGCTGGAACTGGAGAGAGACCAGAGAAGGGCAACAAAACTAATAAGGAACTGGAGGACATTAGTTATGAGGAAGGTTACGGGCACTGAACTTATTCTCTCTGGAATAGAAACGCTTGAGAGGGGATATGATTTCAATGTACAAATACCGTACTGGTAACCCCACATTAGGGATAAAACTTTTCAGCGAAAGAGAATTTACACGGACATTCACTAAAATTAGAAGAAAGGTGGTTTAACCTTAAACTGCGTAGAGGGTTCTTTACTGTAAGAGCGGATGTGGAATTCTCTTCTACAGGCAGTGGTTTCAGCAGGGAACATTGATAACTTCAAAAAACTATTAGATAAGCACCTGAACAACCACAACATACAGGAATATACAATGTAATACTGACATAAAATCACACACATAGGTTGGACTTGATGGACTTTTCAACCTCGCCTACTATATAACTATGTAACAGTCTATAACCTCCGCCCAAACTGCTGAATCAGTGTGCAATGCCAGGAAATGTACAGAAAATCCACCCCAGGGGCAGCACACCTCCAACAGGTCGAGAGATGCGCTGGAAAGATTCTCACAAGTTTAGCTGGAGTGTAATATATTCTATGGAGAAATTTGAATTGTATCAGGTGATCCCGTGCTGACACCTGTCTAGAAAAGTTCCACAAATCGTCCCAGTCATCACTATCAAGCTGTGGGAAGTCTGACAACCAGGCAGCGTGACAGGAGGCCAGAACCTTAGTAGTATCTATAGGGCTTTATGGAGGTCTCTAAGAAAGGATTCCAAATCACCAACCCGCACATCTACGTTAGAGAATCCAATTTGAGCAGAAAAAGCATACCTAAGCTGGAGGAAGCAAAATAAGTGCAAGTAAGGGAGCTAGTACCTGCGTTTAAGCTCCTCAAGCGTCAACAGCACCCCATTACCAACTACTGAGCCCACTGACTTGATCCCATATCTCATCCAAATAATTAAGTCATAATAGGAGAAAAACTGAGGCAAGTGAGGATTATGCCACAGTGGTGTATAGGGAGACACCACACTGTCTTGTAGTTCAGCTTCCCTGGTTAATTCCCATGCCTTAATGACAGATCTCATTGACCCTGTAAGGGGATAAGGGGCCCCCGTCCTGTGGAACACTAAATGGGACAATGCCTCGTAGGATCTTACAACTACGGCCTCCAGTGATACTGTGAAAAAGGTTGTGGTGACTGCGCTGTGATTACACTAGTGCAGGGATGGTGAAAAAGAAAATCTGAAATGGACCTAACTAATAGTTAAGTTGTGTGAACCAAACAAATGCAGTAATCATAGTGAGATCAAACATATAACAAATGATGAGGTGCATATGGTGAGTGAACCACACCTAAGTGCAAAAATGATGATATACAAAATGTAGCCAATAGTGAAAACACTAAACAGTGATATATACAAAAATGGATCGTGTATCATTCAAAGTAAATCCTGCAGGATCAGCACAGATACACCGACAGCTGCAGGAGAGGAGACGAGCTCGGCGCTCGTATGAGACCGTCATCCTTGTTCCCCTATGAGATGTGAGTGTTTTTATACTGTTTTAATAAACGTCCCAGTGGTTACAGACCTATACTATGTGCACTTTTATTATTTTTTGCACATGTTCTACTGGCACTCTGTGGTTGCTGCAAGCTTGAGGAGCGTTAGACCGATACCATTTCAGCCTGCAACATATACGAGCGCGGTGTTCGTAGGATTGATGCCCACGCTCACCAATTTAAAGTGAGTGTGAGAATATACTTTGGCCACCTGTCTTGCTGGACCCACAGAGTCACGCTATTAATATCTTTCCGTTTGTGTATTCCCATGCATCCATGTGAGTGAGATTGTACTTCCATGCAAGGTTGCTGCTTCATCACTGTCCACATTAGGAGTTCCAGTTCATGCTGTCCCTTCCCAGCGGGGAGGTAAGCTGCTTGTGAGCACTGGGTGGATTTGCACCGAAGTTTTTTTGCTGTTAGCACTCGAATGGGTGACGGGACTTGTTACACATTGGACTCTTTCATATTATTTATAGCAATATTTTTTGGGATATTTCACTGTTTATAGTGTTTTTCATTGTGCCATCGGAGAGATTTATTGTTTGGCGATTTACTTTGAATGACACACGATCCATTTTTGTATATATCACTGTTTAGTGTTTTCACTATTGGCTACATTTTGTATATCATCATTTTTGCACTTAGGTGTGGTTCACTAACCATATGCACCTCATCATTTATGTTATATGTTTGATGTCACTATGATTACTGCATTTGTTTGGTTCACACAACTTAACTATTAGTTAGGTCCATTTCAGATTTTCTTTTTCACCATCCCTGCACTAGTGTAATCACAGCGCAGTCATCACAACCTTTTTCACTTTACTCACCATTGTCTGTTTGGATCAGACCCCCTGGTGACTGCTGCAGTGCCCCACCCCAGTTCGCTTCCCTTCCCTCATATTTCCTTTAGTAGTTTATCCCAGCTAGCATGGAGGTTTCTTCTTTTTATATCTCCAGTGATACTGCTGCATCATCATCAGGCTGTGTCAACGACTAATTGTCCTGCTAAGAAATACCTAGTAAGATTGGGTATCGCCAACTCCTCCTTTCCAGTGCTGCTGCAATACTTGTAATTTAAGACAGGGTGCCCCCCACCCCAAAGAAAATCCAAAACTACCCTGTCAATTGCCTGAAAAATAGTCCTGGGGATCCGAACCGGTGAGTTTATGAAAATGTATAAAAATAGGGGGAGAAATCTCATTTTTAACAAATTAATTTTACCAATCAGGGAAAGCAGCAAGTTACGCCAGGCTTGCGTGTGGTGTTTGGGAATGTTTAATTTATTTTTAAATGATCCCTTGTCCTGAGGTTTATATGTGTCTGTGAGGCTGTCAGTTGAGGTACAGAAATTAGGAATATTTAGCGGCTAGGCACAGATTCCGTTTAATAATCTCTTCAGGCCCCTCCCACTTTTAGCCAAAATCTGGCCATGCATACTGATCGCTGCAGTGTGCTATACACGCCGCATAACTTATTTTTCTGTTTCATCCCAGGTTGCAGCACGCTTTTCATCATCCTAGTCATGATCACATGCTCACACTGTTTATAATTTTACATTGTAAAGCCAGCAGATTACTTGCACTGAGTATTAATGTTCACATATCTTTTATACTGCAGGCAACCCTGCTCCCAGGTTTGCTAGTACTCATGTCAGAAAACACGGCTGACCTAAAAGGCCTGTTGACTCCCACTCACAGTTCACTTTAGACAGTAACAAGTGTCAGGGTGACTACAGCTGTTTTTTCTGGGTGTTAAACTACCTGAAACGGGAGCTTTAGCCCCATGAAGGGCCCTCAGCAGTAGCTGACTACATCCATGTGGTTGTGGGGTGTTTGGCTTCCATGCCCTATGTCTCAAAACTCCTCCCAACCTGGTACTTATTTGAGCACTAGCTCCACCCATTAAATCCCTACAGGAAGGAATTGGCTAAAAGGGGCCCTAACTTCCAATTACATAATTCCAAATTACCACACTCTTTGGGAACAGAGACACCTAGTGGCTGGCCATCTGACTGAACCTGCTAACATGCTGATAACTTCAACTACCCATGTGATGTTTCATCTACTTAAAGTGTGAAGTGACCTCATTCTGCCTTGAGGTCCATTTTTTAGTAGGAGTTTACATTTCTCAGGGTCATGAGGAGAGGAGTTTTTAATTAGAAATTGGCAGAGGAATTTTTCTCACTACACTGTTCACTTTCTTTATGAAGGAGATTTACTAAAACTGGAGCACTCAGAATCTGGTGCAGCTGTGCGTAGTACCTAATCAGCTTCTAACTTCACTCAAGACATGCAGTTGTTAACACATATCTTTAGTTTTACGATCAATCAGTGCAGCACCTGGACCTGTCCTAAAGCTTTGCAAATGGTGGCACTCTCATAGTCATTTACATTTGCCTTTGGCCTCTACTCCACCAGGTGAAAATTCTGGTACCTAATGATAGTTTTCTAAAGCACCACCAATGCATTGTGAAATGTGGGGCGAGTGGTGTGTTCTTTCTCTGATACTGGGAAATGGAAAAGTGCAGGTGCTCCAGCAGGTGCTGTACATATTTTTATTATACTCTGGGCCTGTGTTGACAGACTTCAATGGGTAAATGCAGCATGCTTTTTGAGACATTTCTGAGATTTCAGAGTTCATTGCAGGTACGGTTGACATTTAACCTCCTTCAGCTTCTTTTGCATTGCCATGGGCTTGTACAGTATAAGGAAAGAAGCAGGTCTGAAGCACACAAAGTCCATTAACACTAGTCCTAAGTGTGCAACATGGCTTTGAATGATATGGAGTCTAGTCCTAGGTTGGGCTAATTTTAGCCCTAGACTTTGATGCCTTTTAGCCCTGTTCACACCAAAGCCAACTTCGAAATTGTGCAACTTCACTTGAAATAACACAATTTCAAAGCCGCATGTCAGTGTGACTTGGCTGACATCTGTGCGACTTCATACACAAATGTCTATGCAAGTTGCACCTGAAATTGGCAAAAATAGTACAGGAACTTCTTTTTCAAATCAGTGCAGCACCACAAAGTCGGCATTGCACTGTTTTGAACAGTTCCATTGCCGACAATAGGGTGTGACTTGTCATGTGATTTGAACCTGTCAAATCGCACTGGTGTGAATGGGGGCTTATGGTAAGGAACTTTATCTCTGGCACCTGTCTTATAGGCTGCTTGAATAGAGGTAAAGTTTCAATGTGTGAAAAGGCTGCATGAGCCACCAGAGGGGGAGGCCACACAAAACGGAGTGTGCTGCTAATGCCAGCAAATATTTGGAACTCTAGAACTTTATTCCATGTCTTGCATTCAAAGTACCCTAGAAGAAAATACTTTATGTTAATGAAGCTAAATTTCATCCAAAGCTGATAGAGTGGGGAAGGGTTAGAGCCTATGTCAGATTTCTAATACTAACTGTGTCCTTGTTGAGAAGATCTCCAAATGGGGACACAGACAAAAATGTTTTTTGTTAAGAGAGATAGGTTAGAACATCTGACAATGTTTTTATTGCTGTCCTTGCCTTTCTGTCCCTATGATTAATACTCGCTTCATTTTCCTTGTACAAGCATCACAGGGATAGGTGAGAAAAGATCTTCCTAATGGGGTCACTGGCTGAAATAACAACTTTTTTCACCTTACCCAGTTAGGCTTTAACCTATTTTATCTATACAGTGGAACCTTGGATTACGAGCATAATCTGTTCCAGGAGAATGCTAGTAATCCAAAGCACTCGAATATCAAAGCGAATTTCCCCATAGAAGTCAATAGAAACTAAAATAATTTGTTCCACATTGACTTCTATAGCATGCAATACCTCATGTGGCCAGAGGTGGGGGGCGCTAGAGAGCCTCGAAAATACTCAGGAAGGCTCAGGGACAGCTCGACTGAACTTGGAAAACCTTGGAAAGGCTCGGGAACGGTACTTCGAGTTTTTCCGAGTATTTCCAAACGGCTCCGCTCGGCTCCGGCGCCCCCGCACCTCTGGCCAAATGCGGTATTGCACACCGCTGTGGCTTGAATCCTGCTCAATTTGCGAGACAACACTCGCAAACCGAGTCAGGATTTTAAAAAAAAATGCTCGTATTGCGAAACGCTCGTTACTCGCAATCCGAGGTTTCACTGTATTTAGTGATTGAAAGAACATTAGGGATGTTCTCGATAATTAATAACTTGCAAAAATATCTTAAAACTGTATCAAAAGGTCAACAAGAATATCAGGCGCAATTTTTTAGAATCCCATTTGGATATTATCTACTATAGTACAATGAATGAAAAAACAAAGTTCTGTTCAAGTTTGACGGTGTATTTATTATGTTTTGTCTACATTGTTTACATATGTAGAGAATATATCAAGATGAACTCTTCAGAATTCAGGAAAAGAGGAAGAGAAATGGTGGATTACATAGCTGACTACATGGAGCAGATTGAATCGAGACAGGTTTTTCCAAGCGTGGAACCTGGATATCTAAGGCCACTGATCCCGGATTCAGCTCCCGAAGAAGGAGAGACATTTGATGAGATTATGAAAGATGTGGAAAGAGTGGTCATGCCTGGGGTAAGTGATGACTTAAAGAATCATATCATCTACTGACCACACACACACACACACACACACACACACACACACACACACACACACACACACACACACTGCTTTATTTATTTTTTCTGTCATCTTTGCTCTACATTATCCACAAACCTCTGATGCCTTATTTGACTCCAGTTTGAGGCTGACATTTAGACAAGAATTTATCTAACCCAAAAGCCCACTGCTCTTTTTAGTGATCTAGTCCAAAGAGGACATAATACTACAGTGGACTACTTCTTCTTTGGTTTAAAGGATCGAAGTATAGGACCTGTCTTTACTGTCCAGAACTGTTAGTGACTCACCAAGTAGTAGAAACATAAAAGAATGAAGGCAGAAAAAAGATCAAATGGTCCATCGAGTCTCCCCCATTTTTGTCTGCCTAGCCAAACTATTTGCTCATTTTGCAATCATCTGAAATAAGTACAGTAAAACCTTGGTTTAAGAGTAACTTGGTTTGAGAGCGTTTTGCAAGACAAGCAAAATGTTTAAATACATTTTGACTTGATATACAAGCGATGTCTTTTTTTATTTTTTTTTATTCTTTATTTTACTTTATCAAAATTCCAATCATATTACACCATAACATTTCAAATATATAAAAAAAAAATAAAAAAAATATATAAAAAGACCAAGTACAGTAGGTGCCGCCGACATTGTATATTCATCACGATCCTATCGCGGAGATTTTCGGCGACAGGGGTGCCGACATCTCGGCGACAGGGTGGCGACACATGTCGCGCTCGCTGCAATGGCGAGGAGACGCGGAACTGTATTGAACGGGGATCCGACGTGGATTCCCGCCAATACCAGGCACTGCGTTTGGTATGAATCCTGAGCGGGAACTCCACGCCAATTTTTAAAGAAAAAACCGGCGTGGGTTCCCCCTCCAGGAGCATACCAGGCCCTTGGGTCTGGTCTGGATTTGAAGGGGAACCCTACGCCGAAAAAACGGCGTGGGGGTCCCCCTCAAAATCCAAACCAGACCCTTATCCGAGCACGCAACCTGGCAGGCCGCAGGGGAAGAGGGGGGGACGAGAGAGCGCCCCCCCTCCCTCCTGAACCGTACCAGGCCGCATGCCCTCAACATGGGGGGTTTGGTGCTCTGGGGCAGGGGGGCGACCTGCGGCCTCCCCACCCCAGAGCACCCTGCCCCCATGTTGATGAGGACAGGGCCTCTTCCAGACGACCCTGGCCGTTGGTTGTCGGGGTCTGCGGGCGGGGGGCTTATCGGAATCCGGGAGCCCCCTTTAATAAGGGGGCCCCCAGATCCCGGCCCCCCCACCCTATGTGAATGAGTATGGGGTACATCGTACCCCTACCCATTCACCTGGTGGAAAAAAAATGGCAATAAAAACACAACACAGTTTTTTTAAGTATTTTATTGCACAGCTCCGGGGGTCTCTTCCGTCTTCGGGGTCTCCGGTGTCGTCGCCGCGCTCTCCGGTTCTTTCTTCTGCCGGGCCACCGCTATCTTCTTCCAGCTCTTTTGCTAGCGGGGCCCGGTCTTCTCCATCGCCTTCTTCTTCTCCCGCTCTCCGGTTCTTCTCCTGTTCTCCGGTTCTTCTCCTGCTCTCCGGTTCTTTCTTCCGCCGGGCCTCCGCTATCTTCTTGCAGCTCTTTTGCTAGCGGAGGCCCGGTCTTCCCCGTCATCTCGTCCGGCTCTCCGTTGTCCTTCTGCCGGGCCCTCCACTATCTTCTTGCAGCTCTTTTGCTAGTGGAGGGGCCGGTCTTCTCCGTCGTCGCCGTCCGCGTCTTCTTCCCTCTTCTCCCCCTCGATGTTGACTCGTCGCTTCCTCTCGCAGTAATACTAAATCTTCGGTCCACAGAGATTTATATAGGCTTCTCATGACGTCACAGTCACATGCTCCGGGTGGCCCTGGAGCATGTGACTGTGACATCATGGGAACATGTGACTGTGACGTCATGAGAAGCCTATATAAATCTCTGCGGACCGAAGATTTAGCATTACTGCGAGAGAAAGCGACGAGTCAACATCGAGGGGGAGAAGAGGGAAGAAGACGCCGACAGCGACGACGGAGAAGACCGGCCCCTCCACTAGCAAAAGAGCTGCAAGAAGATAGTGGAGGGGCCGGCAGAAGGACAATGGAGAGCTGGATGAGATGACGGGGAAGACCGGGCCTCCGCTAGCAAAAGAGCTGCAAGAAGATAGCGGAGGCCCGGCGGAAGAAAGAACCGGAGAGCGGGAGAAGAACCGGAGAGCAGGAGAAGAAGAAGGCGACGGAGAAGACCGGACCCCGCTACCAAAAGAGCTGGAAGAAGATAGCGGTGGCCCGGCAGAAGAAAGAACCGGAGAGCGCGGCGACGACACCGGAGACCCCCGAAGACGGAAGAGACCCCCGGAGCTGTGCAATAAAATACTTTAAAAAAACTGTGTTGTGTTTTTATTGCCATTTTTTTTCCACCAGGTGAATGGGTAGGGGTACGATGTACCCCATACTCATTCACATAGGGTGGGGGGGCCGGGATCTGGGGGCCCCCTTATTAAAGGGGGCTCCCGGATTCCGATAAGCCCCCCGCCCGCAGACCCCGACAACCAATGGCCAGGGTTGTCGGGAAGAGGCCCTGTCCTCATCAACATGGGGGCAGGGTGCTCTGGGGAGGGGGGGCCGTAGGTCGCCCCCCTGCCCCAGAGCACCAAACTCCCCATGTTGAGGGCATGCGGCCTAGTACGGTTCAGGAGGGAGGGGGGGCCGCTCTCTCGTCCCCCCTCTTCCCCTGCGGCCTGCCAGGTTGCGTGCTCGGATAAGGGTCTGGTTTGGATTTCGAGGGGGGACCCCCACGCCGTTTTTTCGGCGTAGGGTTCCCCTTCAAATCCAGACCAGACCCAAGGGCCTGGTATGCTCCTGGAGGGGGAACCCACGCCGATTTTTTTCTTTAAAAATTGGCTTGGAGTTCCCGCTCAGGATTCATACCAAACGCAGTGCCTGGTATTGGCGGGAATCCACGTCGGATCTCCGTCTATCGGCAATGCGTGTCGCTCATCGTGAAAGGAACATTTTTCCTTTCCCGATGACGAGACAGCTCGGCGCTGGCTCTCGCGACGGAGCTCATAGGGTGTCAATCTCGCCGCTAGAAGCGGCGAGATTGACACAATATCGGCGGCACCTACTGTATATATCCATGTGTAAACATTTAAAGTATCCCAATTGATATCTCGCCATTAGTGATGAGCCGAACACCCCCGGGTTCGGTTCGCACCAGAACCCGCGAACGGACCGAAAGTTCACACGAACATTAGAACCCTATTAAATACAATGGATGCGAACGTTCGGATTCTAAAGTGCTAATTATAACGACTATTATCCATGTTATTGTCCGAAACAGAGTTTGGGAACCCGGCTTCTGCACCAGGGGACATGTATCAATGCAAAAAGAAGTTTTAAAAACTGACGTTTTCCGGGAGCAGTCATTTTAACCACTTAAGCTCCGGACCATTTGGTAGCTAGAGGACCAGAGGTGAATTCAGAATTTTGCACTGCGCTGCTTTAAGTGTAAATTGTGCGGACATGCAATGTTGTACCCAAACAAAATTTGCGTCCTTTTCTTCCCACAAATAGAGCTTTCTTTTAAATGGTATTTGATTGCCTCTGCGATTTTTATTTTTTGCGATATAAACGGAAAAAGACCGAAAATTTTGAAAAAAAATGATATTTTCTACTTTTTGTTATAAGAAAAATCGAATAAACTCAATTGTAGTCATACATTTAGGCCAAAATGTATTCAGCCACATGTTTTTAGTAAAAAAAATGTCAATAAGCGTATATTTATTGGTTTGCGCAAAAGTTATAGAGTTTACAAACTAGGGTACATTTTCTGAAATTTACACAGCTTTAAATTTATGACTGCCTATCTCATTTCTTGAGGTGCTAAAATGACAGGGCAGTACAAAACCCCCCCAAATGACCCCATTTTGGAAAGTAGACACCCCAAGGAAATTGCTGAGAGGCATGTTGAGCCCATTGAATTTTTTATTTTTTTGTCCCAAGTGATTGAATAATGACTATAAAAAAAAAAAAAAAAAAAAAATTACAAAAAGTTGTCACTAAATGATATATTGCTCACACATGCCATGGTTATATGTGGAATTTCACCCCAAAATACATTTTGCTGCTTCTCCTGAGTACGGGGATACCACATGTGTGGGACTTTTTGGGAGCCTAGCCGCGTACGGGACCCCGGAAACCAAGCACCGCCTTCAGGATTTCTAAGGGCGCAAATTTTTGATTTCACTCCTCACTACCTATCACAGTTTCGAAGGCCATAAAATGCCAAAATAGCACAAAACCCCCCCAAATGACCCCATTTTAGAAAGTAGACACCCCAAGGAAATTGCTGAGAGGCCTGTTGAGCCCATTGAATATAATTTTTTTGTCCCAAGTGATTGAATGACAAAAAAAAAAAAAAAAATTACAAAAAGTTGTCACTAAATGATATATTGCTCACACATGCCATGGTTATATGTGGAATTACACCCCAAAATACATTTTTCTGCTTCTCCTGAGTACGGGGATACCACATGTGTGGGACTTTTTAGGAGCCTAGCCGCGTACGGGACCCCGAAAACCAAGCACCGCCTTCAGGATTTCTAGTCACAAATTTTTGATTTCACTCCTCACTACCTATCACAGTTTCGAAGGCCATAAAATGCCAAAATCGCACAAAACCCCCCCAAATGACCCCATTTTGGAATACAGACACCCCAAGCTATTTGCTGAGAGGAATGGCGAGTATTTTACAGCTCTCATTTGTTTTTGAAAATGAAGAAAGAAAATATATATATATATATATATTTTTTTTTTCAATTTTCAAAACTTTGTGACAAAAAGCGAGATCTGCAAAATACTCACAATACCTCTCAGCAAATAGCTTGGGGTGTCTACTTTCCAAAATGGGGTCATTTCGGGGGGTTTTGTGCTATCTGGGCATTCCATGGCCTCCGAAACTGTGATAGGCAGTGAGAAGTGAAATCAAAAATTTACACCCTTAGAAAGCCTGAAGGCGGTGCTTGGTTTTTGGGGTCCCGTACATGGCTAGGCTTCCAAAAAGTCTCACACATGTGGTATCCCCGTACTCAGGAGAAGCAACAGAATGTATTTTGGGGTGTAATTCCACATATGCCCATGGCATGTTTGAGCAATATATCATTTAGTGACAACTTTGTGCAAAAAAAAAAAAAAAAAAATGTCGTTTTTCCGCAACTTGTGTCAACATATAAAATATTCCATGGACTCGACATGCCTCTCAGTATATAGCTTGGGGTGTCTACTTTCCAAAATGGGGTCATTTGGGGGGGGTTTTGAACTGTTCTGGCATTTTATACACAACATTAGGAAGCTTACATCCACTCTTCTAACCACTTGAAGACAAAGCCCTTTTTGACACTTTTTGTTTACATGAAAACATTTTTTTTTTGCAAGAAAATTATGTTGAACCCCCAAACATTATATATATTTTTAAAGCAAAGACCCTACAGATTAAAATGGTGGGTGTTGCATTTTTTTTTTCTACACAGTATTTGCGCAGCGATTTTTCAAACACATTTTTTGGGTTAAAAAATACACTTTTTTTAATTTTAATGCACTAAAACACACTATATTGCCCAAATGTTTGATGAAATAAAAAAGATGATCTTAGGCCGAGTACATAGATACCAAACACGACATGCTTTAAAATTTCGCACAAACGCGCATTGGCGACAAACTACATACATTTTTAAAAGCCTTTAAAAGCCTTTACAGGTTACCCCAGTAGATTTACAGAGGAGGTCTACTGCTAAAATGATTGCCCTCGATCTGACCTTCGCGGTGATACCTCACATGCATGGTGCAATTGCTGTTTACATATGACGCCAGACCGACGCTTGCGTTCGCCATTGGGCAAGAGCAGGGCAGGACAGGGGTGCTTTTTTTTTTTCTTTTTTTTTTTTTTATTATTAATTTTGCTTTTTTATTTTATTTTTAAATTGTTCCTTCCAAGTATTTTTATTTTTTTTTATCATTTTTATTGTTATCTCAGGGAATGTAAATATCCCCTATGATAGCAATAGGTAGTGACAGGTACTCTTTTTTTGAAAAAACTGGGGTCTTCTAGACCCTAGATTTTTCCTCTGCCCTCAAAGCATCTGACCACACCAAGATTGGTGTGATAAAATGCTTTCCCAATTTCCCAATGGCGCTTTTTATATCCGGGGGGGGGGGGGCATTCCCTCCCACTGCTTGTAAAAGCAGTCCAGAGGCTAATTAGCCACTAGAATTGCTTTTACATGAAAGCCGGCCGCAGGCTGAAAAGAATGATACCAAGATGATACCTAAACCCGCAGGCATCATTCTGGTATAAACATTCAAAGTCCAGCAACATACCAGTACGTTGCTGGTCCTTGTTGGACATGTATTGTAATCTTTTTTTTTCATGCAGCCAGTTGGCTGAACGAAAAAAGAGATTGATCGGTGGGTATGCCCACCATTAGAATACCGCCCTTCATCCACCCACTTCCAATGATGGGCATACACGCACCATTTATATATGCCGAAGCATGGGGGCATCCTCCCGCAAAAAAGTTATGCCGCACACACATGGTCGGACTTTTCCACGGGCAAGCCTCCGTCGGAATTTCGACCGTATGTACGCGGCATTAGGAGCAAAATCGCTCCTCCGCCCCTGCTGCCCCAATGCTTTGGCATATTTGCTTTTTTTTTTTAACTGTGGTGGTGAAATCACCTCCTACAGCACTGGAGTCGCAGGGATCAGGCCTGTCTCTGCGAACGCTGCAGTTATGTGTGTTTTTGTTTTGTAAGTGACAGTGATCGATCGATACTGCACTTGGGTGGCCTGGGCTGGACGGAGGGGCAAAACGCAGGTGCCATCAGGTATCTGGGCTGATCCCGCTAACGCTGCGTTTTTGGGAACCCTAAACTGCTGGGGACGCTAGTATAGATCTGATCAGATCAGATATTGATCTGTTCAGATACTATACCACTAAGGGGGGTGTATGCTTCACGCGTGGGTGTTAGCGTTACTGGCACTAACCTGACGCTGCCTGGGGTGTGACTCAGACCCTCTCTGACGCTAAAACCTAATTGATATCACCCGCCGGGCGATCAGGGGGTTAAACCTTTATTGGGTTATATACACGGCGGGTGCCCTGACACTATAAAAAGCAAACTAACTAACCAGCGTCACCCGTAACACTTATATGGTGATCACTGGTGAAAGGGTTAACTAGGGGCAATCAGGGGGTTAAAACCTTTATTAGATAATATATGGGGGTACCTGACGCTATAAAAACCTGCGGCGAACCTAAAAAAAATTACCAGCTACCGATCTGCATCACCGACACTAAGACAGCGTTTAGTAAAACGATTGCTTAGCGACAGTGGTGATGGGGGTGAAAGGGTTACCTGGGGGGGCGATCAAGGGGGTTAAACCTTTATTAGATAATATATTGGGGTACCTGACGCTATAAAAACATGCGGCGAACCTAAAAAAAAATACTGGCTACGATCTGCATCACCGACACTAAGACAGCGTTTAGAAAAACAATTGCTTAGCGACAGTGGTGATAGGGGGGTGAAAGGGTTACCTGGGGGGCGATCAAGGGGGTTAAACCTTTATTAGATAATATATTGGGGTACCTGACGCTATAAAAACCTGCGGCGAACCTAAAAAAAATTACCGGCTACCGATCTGCATCACAGACACTAAGACAGCGTTTAGAAAAACGATCGCTTAGTGACAGTGGTGATAGGGGGTGAAAGGGTTACCTGGGGGGCGATCAAGGGGGTTAAACCTTTATTAGATAATATATTGGGGTACCTGACGCTATAAAAACCTGCGGCGAACCTAAAAAAAATTACCGGCTACCGATCTGCATCACAGACACTAAGACAGCGTTTAGAAAAACGTTCGCTTAGTGATAGTGGTGATAGGGGGTGAAAGGGTTACCTGGGGGGTGATCAAGGGGGTTAAACCTTTATTAGATAATATATTGGGGTACCTGACGCTATAAAAACCTGCGGCGAACCTAAAAAAAATTACTGGCTGCCGATCGGCATCACTGACGCTAAGACAGCGATCTGAAAAATGATCGCTAAGCGACAGTGGTGATAGGCGGTGAAAGGGTTATCTGGGGGGTGATCAGGGGGTTAAACCTTTATTAGGGGGGGTTAGGGGGCTACACTGGACCTAAGACTAAACTTTGGTGACACTTTTACAGTCACAAATGTCACTGATTGCAGTGATCACTAAATAAATGGTCACTGCAATCAGTGACACTGTGACTGGGGGCTGGGGGGGGTGATCTGGGGGGTGATCTGGGGTGTCTGGGGGGGCCTGGGGGGGCGATTTATGTCCCTATGTGTCCTGGTGTCAGTGTAGTGTTGTGTGCACTGACCTGATATCTTCTCTTGTACGGCGCTCGGTATATGTGAGCGCCGCACCAGAGATGACATCACTTCCTCCTGCTCCCTCTGTCTGACACAGACAGAGGGGGCATTTCTATTCGCCGGGAGCGATCGCGAGGGGGTGGCCAGAAACGAATGGCTGCCCCCTCATCCCGGAACGCTCCCGGACACTTAGCCACCGCTCACTGTATAGAAGGGGGGTCCGATTGGACCCCCCAACTGTACAAAGGCAATCACGTACACTCTACGTGATTGTGCCTGTCGGTGCCATTCTGCCGACGTATATATACAGTGAGCGGTCGTTAAGTGGTTAATGATGCATAAAGTGAAAAAAAAAAGTCAAATATTCCTTTAAATATTGTACCTGGGGGATGTCTAAAGTATGCCTGTGAAGTGCCACGTGTTTCCCGTGTTTAGAACTGTCCCTGCACAAAATAACATTTCTAAAGGGAAAAAAGTCATTTAAAACTGCTTGCGGCTTTAAAGGAGTAGTAAAGTTACATGTTTTTTCACCTTAATGCATCCTATGCATTAAGGTGAAAAAACATTCGACAATACCGCCCCCCCCCGAGCCCCCGTTTTTCTTACTTGGCCCCTCGAAAGTCCCATGCTCGTCCCCGTCATCCTCTTCGTTTTTCTGCCTGGCCGCCGATTGGCTACACTGGATAGATTGAAAGCAGCGCAGCCATTGGCTGGCGCTGCTGTCAATCACATCCAATGACGCGGCACGCCGGGGGGCGGGGCCGAGTGATACAGTCGGCGGCTATGGCCGCCGCTGTATCACGGGAGCGCGCCCGCAATCACTCCACACCATGCGAGCTCACTCGCATTAAGGTGTGGAGTCCTTGCGGGGAGGAGCCAAGACAGCCGCCGAGGGACCCCAGAAGACCAGGATCGGGGCCACTGTGTGCAAAACGAGCTGCACAGTGGAGGTAAGTATAACATGTTTGTTATTTTTAAGCAAAAAAAAAAAAAAGGTATAGTGCTCCTTTAATGCAATGTCTGGTCCCGGTAATATGGATGAAAATCTTTAGGAAAAATGGCATAGCTACCCCATCAACCCCCCCCCCACCCCAGCCCATTACCAGCCCCTTTGGGTCTTGTATGGATATTAAGGGGAACCCCGCACACAAAATAAAAAAGGACCTATATACTCTGAACAGCCGTATACAGGCGGTGCATACAAGACAGGGACTGTAGGTTTGTTCTTATGTAGAATCTGTTTATAATTTTGAACAGCTGCATTGTTTAAGTGGAGCTCCATGGCAAATTCCTTTTTTTTAGCTTTTTGTAAAACATAGGGAACGGTTATCACCCCTGTCACATTTTTTTTGCTGTCTGTGCCCCTGTTCAGAACATTTCACCTCACTTTGCGTCCCAATGACAACTGTTTTTGAAATGTGGTGTTTTTATTGAAACAAGGATTGGTGATAAAGCATCAGTAGAGAGGAGACACCTTTCTCCCATATTAATTCTTAAAGGAGAGAATTTTCCTTCCAAGGGGTAGATTTCCTCTCACTTCCTGTTGTCTTCTTCCGTTTGCAAGTAGTAGTAGTTTGTAAGTTGGATGTTTGAAAGTAGGGACCTTCCGTATATACTCTGCAGAAATTGGCCCCTTAGGTGTTGGTGTTGGCACAACACTGAAAGCACTCACAGTTATTCTTGGTGGGTGCTGTAACGCCCTGCTGTCAAGTATAATATCAGGAATTGTAATAACATATAATTGTTGATCAGTGGTAGTAAAAATTGGGCCTTTGATGGTGGTGCTGGTGCCACAACACTGTAAGGCCTGACAGGTACTCTTGGTGGGCGCAGCAATGGTCCCTGCTGTGAATTATTAGATCAATAATTATAATTGCATGCGCCTGTTGAACAGGGGCTGAAAAATTGGGCCTTTGGTGGTGATGGTGGTGCTGGTGCCACAACACTGTAAGGCCTGACAGTTACTCTTGGTGGGCGCAGCAATGGTCCCTGCTGTGAATTATTAGATCAATAATTATAATTGCATGCCCCTGTTGAACAGGGGCTGAAAAATTGGGCCTTTGGTGGTGGTGGTGGTGGTGATGGTGGTGCTGGTGCCACAACACTGTAAGGCCTGACAGTTACTCTTGGTGGGCGCAGCAATGGGCCCTGCTGTAAATTATTAGATCAATAATTATAATTGCATGCCCCTGTTGAACAGGGGCTGAAAAATTGGGCCTTAGGCACTGGTGGCACAACACTGCAACCCCTCACAGATACTGTACTTGGAGCACAGCAATGAGGCCTGTTGCAAAGTATTGCATCAAAAATTTTAATTACACGCCCCTGTTAAACAGGGGCTGAAAAATTGGGCCTTAGCCACTGGTGGCGTCACCCATAAACCAAAATGATCTTCCAAGCTATCATCGTTAATCGTATCATTGAGGAGGAGGAGGAGGATAGCCAGTCAACATAACAGCACAGGCACTCAGCATCAGCATCAGTCTTGAAGGGATGTGACATTTTAAAATCAATTAGTCTGTTATATAAGCATCTGGTGTGTGGTAGCTGGTGGTGATCCAAGACTGGTTCATCTTGATGAAAGTCAGTCGATCAACCGAGTCGGTGGACAGGCGCACCCTGTGATCCGTGACAAATCCTCCAGCAGCACTGAATGTGCGTTCTGAAAGAACGCTGGATGCAGGACAGGCCAGTAGCTCAATTGCATACTGTGCAAGCTCTGGCCAGTGATTCATCCTCAAGACCCAGTAAGCCAGAGGATTTTCGGTGGGGAAGGTGTCCAAGTCTGACCTTGCCCCTAGGTATTCCTGGACCATGTATATCAGACGCTGGCGATGGTTGCTGGAACCGGCGCTGTGATTGGCCAAGCATGCGGGGTCACAGTGCATGCTTGGCCAATCACAGCGCCTGGATGACACTGCGATGGCGTAGTGCATTGTGGGCCGTTCGCGTCACTCGAATTTGGCGCGAACGGCCCAAATCGTTCGATCTTCGTCGAACGATCGAACAGCCGATGTTCAAGTCGAACGTATGTTCGACTCGAACACGAAGCTCATCCCTACTCGCCATACTGTTTAAGGATTTTTAGTAAATTTGGTAATGTAGTTCTAGGGTTGACAATATAAAACATTACATCGTCTGCAAAGGCTGAGAGTTTGTGTTCGTCTTCTTCCACCTTAATACCCTTAACATCGGGGTTGTTCCGGACCATAACAAGGAGGGGTTCTAGGGACAGCACAAACAAGAGGGGGGACAGGGGGCAACCCTGTCTCGTCCCATTTTTCATCTCAAAAGCAGGAGATAACATGCCGTTTATTTTTATCCTTGCAGAAGGGTGATGGTACAATGTTTTAATTCACTGTATCATCCTAGGCCCAATTCCCATAATTTCCAGGGTTTGTATCATGAGTCCCCAGTCTACCCTGTCAAATGCTTTTTCCGCATCTATTGACAGGAGTAGGCCTGGGGACCCATTCTCTTTTATCTTCTGGAGGAGGAGTAATGCTCTCACTCCATTATCCCTCCCCTCCCTTCCTGGGATGAATCCCACCTGGTCCGGGTGGACCAGTGTGTTCATCAGCCCCTTAATTCGTTCTGCTAAGACTTTCGCATACAATTTTATATCTGCGTTAAGCAACGAAATAGGCCTGTATCCAGAACAGAGCATAACATCTTTCCCCTCCTTCAGAGTTACTGTTATCGTAGCTGCTAGAGCCTCCTTGCCCATTTCGTATTTGGTCCCCAGTCCGTTCATGTATTGACACAGCTTGGGGGATCAAAATCTCCCTACATTTTTTAAAGTAGTACGTTGTAAACCCGTCGGGGCCGGGGCTTTTCCCCGAAGCTGAGTCCATCAACGCTCCACTTATTTCCACTTCCGTTATTGGTCTGTCTAGTATCGATCTTTCAGTCTCATTGATCTTGGGCAGTCTCGCTTTTTCTAAAAATTCATTTATTTTTACCATTTTCTCTCCTTTCCGCCATCCCTTCTGTTCCACAGAGTACAACCCCTCATAATATTTTTTAAAGGTATCTGCTATATCCTTTGTTGCATGTGCTACATCTCCATTCTTTTTTTTTTTATATATATAATTTCTAGTCTTCTTCTTTTGCACCATTGTTGCTTGGTGTTTACTAGATTTATTTCCCCACATATACCTTTCTTTTGCGATGCTATTTAGTGTCCTTTTGGTCTCTTGTCCAATGAGTTCTTTAAGCTTGTCTCTTTTCATTACTAATTTATGATATAGCTCTTGTTGTTGCCCCTGTTTTTTATGCTCTTGTTCGGCTTTGAAGATCAAAGTATTAAGTTTCCTACTTCTCTCTTTTTTCTTCCTTGCTCCCTCCGAAATCAAAATCCCCTAATATAGATTTTATGTGCCTCCCATAGGGTTTCCCCCCGATACCCCTTCAGTTTCATTTACCAAAAAATATTGTTCTAGTTCTCTTTTCACCCTTTCTAATCCTTCCTCATCCCGGAGTAGTTCTTCATTTAGTCGCCAGGTGTAGGGTTGTCTTTGATGTCCGGGGGCATTTATCTTCATGCTTACTGGGGAATGGTCCAAAAGTGAAGCAATTTCTATATTTGATTCTATGACCCTTTCCAACAGTCTATGCTCTACCATAATGGTAATCTATCCTAGAGTGCGTCCTGTGTACGGGGGAGTAAAACGTATAGTCCTGTAATTTTGGATGCAATATCCTCCAAATGTCTACCATCTGATTACCATCTGATTACTGTGCATTTTTTGTTTTAGCTTTTTCAGCTGTGCGTTATTTGTCCCCTGCACAAGTTCATATCTCCCATCAAGATCACGTATCCCGCCCTGAACTCCTTCAGTTTTCCCAAAATTTCATTAAAATATTTAATGGGGTTCACATTGGGGGCATAGATGTTTGCTAAAGTGCATTCCATATCGCCTAATTTACCTTTTAGGAAGAGAAATCTTCCTTCCATGTCCATCATCCTAGCCTCCAATGTGAACCGCATTTCCCTGGAAAATCCTATGGCCACTCCCCTTGCTCTCTTTGAGATAGTGTCCCCGAAGTGTCGGGAAATTAGGGGAGAATAGTTTTACATTTGATTCCAGGGTCAGATAGGTTTCCTGTAAGAAGACTACATCTGCTCTATACCGTTTAAGCTCTTTTAAAATCTTGTGCCTCTTGGTGGGAGTAGTTAATCCTCTGACATTATAGGTCATAAAGTTTATTGCTGTCATCCCATCTTTTTTATTTATTCCTTTTTTCTGTGCTGTTCACATTTGACCCGTCTGCTGCAGAATTTTTCCTTTCTTTCTTGTAGAATCAATGAGGTAGCTCTCCCCCACCCGCCCCATCCTCCCCCTCCAGACCTTTCCCCCACCCTCATCCCCCCTCCTATTCCCACCTCCCCTCCCTCCCCTCTAATCCCCTCCTCCTCCCCCCACCCCCCCTCCTCCCCCTTTAGCCCATTGGTGGCCTCAGAACCATTAGTGGCCCCCTCTTCCACATTCGCCACTGTTCTCTCATGCTGAGGTGCAGCTCTGACCGTGCCGCCGGTCCCTCCCCTCTCTCCCCCCGCTAACAGGAGGGGAGACGGGTAGGCCGCAGATGCCGTACCGAGCTCCAGTGGCCAATTTCCACCCCCCTTTACCCGCCCCTCCCCCCTCTCCCACCCCCATCCCCGCTCCTCAGCCCCCCTGCCTCTTTCTTCCTAGTGCTTTCATATTAGGTTTATCCTAGTCTTATCAGCCTAATTTATAATATCTTCATCTTTTTATGCCTCATTTTTCTTATCTATCCAGCCTGGCAGGTCTGGCACCTGCAGATCCAATTTGTTACAGAATCCTGACAGTTCTTCCGGGAACCTCAATCTGGCTGATCTCCCCTCTTTCTGGCCTATAAGACAGGCCGGGAATCCCCAATTGTACTTAATATTCTGAGTCCGCATTTGCTCCAAAAGAGGTTTCAAGTATCGCTGCCTCGCTAATGTTTCTGGTGCCAAGTCTGTAAAAATTTGCAGCGATGTCTTGATATACAAGTAGCGTCATGTCACAACTGAGTATAAAAGAGAAAAGAGGCACCTCTAAGTGTAGCAATATGGGTACATTTAATGAAGGTACAACATTTAGCAACATATTGCTACATGTAGTGGCGCCTCTCTTCTCTTTTATATCCTGTAGCTGGATTTTGCTTCTAATGCCCTTGTGGAGACTTCCATTTGTGGATGGACATTTTATGGTTACACAACCCATCACATTGCTATAATCTTTTTATATGGACTATAAACTGAAGGACTTATGAATATAATAAATATTTAAATGGTTGTGGAACAAATCATTTGAGTTTCCATTATTTCTTATGGGGAAATTTGCTTTGATATACAAGTGCTTTGGATTACAAGCATGTTTCTGGAACTAATTATGCTCGCAATCCAAGGTTTTACTGTACTCTAAACCTTTTTCCTCTGTAGTGCTGGCCAACACTGTACCCCTGATGTACTCTCTCAATGTATTCTTTCACCCTAGGTGTATTATTTTACATTTAGAAACATTGAACTGCAGTTTCAACTGCTTTGACCAATCTTCCAGCAATGCCAAATCATATTCCATGTTACAGACACTTCCAGGGATATCAACCCTATTACACACCTTTGTGTCATTGGCAAAAAGACATACCTTACCCACCAAACCTTTAGTTACATTACTTGCCCATCGGTGGGCCGGGACAGTAATGGCGGGTGCCGGCGGGTAGGGGGGAAGGAGAAGAGTGGATACAAGTCTGCTCTCCTCCCCTTCTTGCAGTAACCCAGAAAACGACGTCTCTGACATCACGTCCCCGGCTCGTTTTTCAGAGAATGCGATCTGCATTGCAAAACATTCAGTGAAATACAGGGTAGATATGCAAGTTTTTTTGACCCTGCATATCTCAATAAAGAGAACCTGTCACCAAAAAATCATCACATAGGGGACTGTTTGTCCCCTATATGATGAAAAAAAAAGTTAAGTAAAAAAAATATATGTTTTTATTTATTGCAAAAAAATTAAGTTACACCAAAGCACATAAAATCCCCACCCAAATTTTTTGAGGCCCCCCACCCCCACATATACACACGCACGAATGTAAACACATGCATCAGGCGACCTACACCTGGAAACGTTGATTGCAATACACATGTTACATATCGCTGCGTACTCCAGAGTGAGAGCAATAATTCTAGCACCAGATCTCCTCCGTTACACTAAACTGATACCTATAGGGGGCCGTTGAGGTGTTGCCTATAGAAAATATGGGTATTGAAGTTTGACGCCATTTTCCGGGTGCAAAAAAAATTAAGGTTTGGCATGTTGGGTATCTATTTACTCGGCGTAACCTCGTCTTTTATATTTTACCAAGGTAAGGTATTGCGTTTGTTTGCCCTAAAATTCACGTTAGTGTGTTTCTTACTGAAATATTGCATTTCCTAGACCTTTGCAGTAATATCGTGTGACATAAAATATTGGAACTACCGCTATTTTATTCTCTAGGGTGTCTGCTTTCAGAAAATATATAATGTTTGGGGTTTTGTGTAATGCTCAGGCCTAAAATAATTTTTTAAACATGTGTGGAAAAAACGCAAAAACGGCTCTGGCAGCGAAAGGATTAAATAGAATAGAACCTAGTACAGAGCCATGTTGTACACCCAGGGCTTTTTTTCTCAGAGAATAGGTGCAGGAACTCGTACTCTCTGACCAACTATCCGCCCCAACCATGCCCAAACTCTGCACAACACTGCTCCCAGTCACACCTACAGCGGAGCCCAAAAATTGTAATGAGTTAAGGCTTAGAACTGCATATAACATAAGGTGAATGCCCCAAAATCCCCCAGCTCTCCTCTCATCACAAATCCCCCCAGCTCTCCTCTCATCACCAATCCCCCCAGCTCTCCTCTCATCACCAATCCCCCCAGCTCTCCTCTCATCACCAATCCCCCCAGCTCTCCTCTCATCACCAATCCCCCCAGCTCTCATCACAAATCCCCCAGCTCTCATCACAAATCCCCCAGCTCTCATCACAAATCCCCCAGCTCTCCTCTCATCACAAATCCCCCAGCTCTCCTCTCATCACAAATACCCCCAGCTCCCCTCTCTGTACAAATCCCCCAGCTCCCCTCTCTGTACAAACCCCCCCAGCACTCCTCTCATCACAAATCCCCCAGCTCTCCTCTCATCACAAATCCCCCAGCTCTCCTCTCATCATAAATCCCCCAGCTCTCCTCATCACAAATCCCCCAGCTCTCCTCATCACAAATCCCCCAGCTCTCCTCATCACAAATCCCCCAGCTCTCCTCATCACAAATCCCCCAGCTCTCCTCATCACAAATCCCCCAGCTCTCCTCTCATCACAAATACCCCCAGCTCCCCTCTCTGTACAAATCCCCCTGCTCTCCTCTCATCACAAATCCCCCCAGCTCCCCTCTCTGTACAAATCCCCCCAGCTCTCCTCTCATCACAAATCCCCCCCCCAACACACACACACACACACACACACACACACATATACATACATACTTTCCCAGGTTTCTTCTCTGCACAAATTCCCCCAAGCTCTCCTCTGTGTACAATGCTCCCCCCTCTGCTAAACAAACACAAACTTTTCCCTTTCTGCACATATTCCCCCTCCCCCACAAACTTTCACCGTGCACTCCTCTCTGAATGAACTCAGTCTCTGCAAAGCTCTCCCTCATTTTCATTCACAGTGACAAATCCCTCACCTCTTCTGCCGTCACTGCTCTCTGTGGTATGTGCAGGCTTTTTTTTTCCAGCAAAGTACAGTGGATCGGAGAGCTCCCCCTACTGTAGCACAGAGCTGAGGAGGTGTTTCAGGGCTCCTCGGCTCCATGCTACAAAGTCTGAGTAGTGGCGGCAAGGGGGGATAGAAGCTTCCCCTCAAATCACTGCAGTAGCTGAAGGTTGGGACATGAAGCACTCACCAGTGATCGAGGGCAGCAGCCCTGAGTGTGCAGCGCTAGCACAGAGAAGCCAGTAGAGGAAGTGCACTGTGCAGAAAACTTCCTCTACTGGCTTCAGTATTAAATTGGAGAGGAGAGGCCTGCCAAAGGTTCCGGAACTCAGTTCCGTTGCATTCCGGCTGAAAAAAAGCCCTGGGTACACCACTAGTGACTGCTCTCTGTTCTGAATGAACCACATTTCCAACCACACTCTGGTATCTATCCTTTAGCAAACTGCATATCCACTGAACCATCCAAGGGTTATATCCACAGCACCAACCTGGTCCAAAACATTAGTGGTATAGTAAAAAAAACAAAAACAAACAATCAGATTAAGCTGACATGATCTGCCTTCAGTAAAGCCATACTGCTTTGGGTCCAGAAAGTTGTGTGTTTTTAAATACCGTATTTATCGGCGTATAACACGCACCGGCGTATAACACGCACCCCAAGTTTAGGAGGAAATTTTAGGGAAAAAAACTTTTAGGAGGGAAGTTTAAGGAAAAATAACTTACATTTAAATGCAGCCTTGTCACAGTGCAGCCTTGTCAGTGTCCATTGCAGCCTTGTCACAGTGCAGCCTTGTCAGTGTCCATTGCAGCCTTGCCCCAGAGTCGCCGTGCAGCCTTGCCCCAGAGTCGCCGTGCAGCCTTGCCCCAGAGTTGCCGTGCAGCATTTTAAAATTGGCGCCAAGACTGTGCGTACGCCGCCGAGAACGCCGGGGATGCAGGGACGCAGGGACTGGGCGGAGCCGCCGCCGAGATACACATAGCCGAGTGTACTCGGCTTTTCTCAGCTCCGCTCACAGTCACGCCGAGTCCCGCCCTATGATGGACATAACACAGGTCCAATGGCGGGACTGGGCGTGACTGTGAGCGGAGCCGAGAAAAGACGAGTATAGCCGAGTACATTCGGCTATGTGTATCTCGCTCCGCTCCGCTCCCAGTCAGCGGAGACAGCTCAGGGATGTGGATATCGGCGTATAACACGCACCCACGATTTTCCCCTGATTTTCAGGGGGAAAAAGTGCGTGTTATACGCCGATAAATACGGTAATCAATGATTCCAGTGATTCCATTGACTTGACTACAACAGATGGATACAGGCCAACTCACTGGCCTGTAATTGCCAGTTTCTAGCTTGCTCCCCTTTTTGTAGATAGGTACGATATTAGCTTTCGGACAGTCATGGGGAACTTCTCCTGTTAGAAGATATAGATTAAATAGATCTGTTAAAGTGGTTGTAAACCCACTTAGACATCTTGCACCTACAGGTAAGCCTAGATTAAGGCTTACTTGTAGGTGCAAGAAATATCTCCTTAACCTACACGGTTAAGGAGATATTTGCTGTAAACACCGCGCCGATGACGTCAAACGCATGCACACTAGCGGGCCGGCATCATTGACGGTTTTCTGAATGTGATCTTGCCGGCCCCAGCGCGCATGCGTGTGATGTCATCGCTGCTCTGGCCAATCACAGTGCCGGAGCGGCGATACACTGACGGCAGTGACGGGACATCGAGGCAAGATGGCGGTGGAGGGGAACGAGGAGCAGTTTGGGGGCTTCGTTCTCAGGTAAGTCATTCATAATGAGCTAGTATGCTATGCATACTAGCTCACTATGCCTTTCTTTTGCAGGGTTGTTTTTTTTTTTTTTTTTAAATAGGTTTACTTCCTCTTTAATGGTCCAACAACTATACCTTGAATACCATCAGGGCTCATTGCTTTATTAAGCTTTAATGAGTCAATTCCTCTGCTACCTCTGTCTCCAGAAATCCTGAAAATTAACTGTCATTACTAGAACCAATATGAACCCCCAACTTGTTATTAGTACAATGTATTTCTTAGAAGGCTGAACAGAAGTAATTGTTTAAATGGTTTGCTACATCCAGGTTTCCCTCAACATAAGTGTTGTGCCCGGTTTTCATTTTACTGATCCCATTGTATTTTTTTCCTTCAATCACTGATATACCTAATAAAGGTTTTGCCTCCTTTCTTATTATATTTAGCAATTTCCTCCTCATACTGTGCTTTGGCAGCACTGATAATGTGTTTGGCTTCTTTTTGTCTATTTTTAAACACTTCTCTGTTAGCTACAACTCCTGTTTCCTTTAATCTTCTATATGCTGATTTTTTTTCTCCTTTACTATCCTACCTATCCATTTGTTTTTTTCTTCCGTTTTCTAATTTGCCTTACATGCAATCTAGTTGCCTTCAGGGTGGTATACTTTAACAGTGCCCACTAATTATTGACAATGACAACCTTTTAATTAATTTTCTTTAGAAATTTCCCCATTTCAGCAAAATTTGTAATTTTGAAATCTAAAACTTTTGTTTTTGTATATGATTTTTCAGTTTTAATAAACCAAAGATATTTTCTTCCACTTCAGCATCAGAAAATCAACCCCCTATGTCAGTACTAGGTCTAGAATATGATCACCTCAGGTTGGCTGTTTTTACTCACAGTTTTAGAGAAACTCAATTTTTGCCTCCATTATATCAATGCTCCTGCTAGTAATAGCAGTTTGAGAATTCCAGACTGTTAATTTCAGGCATGTTGAAGTCACTCATAATTAAAACCTCTACCTTCATTGCCATTTGGGTTATCTCATCAATCAACAAGTTATCATAACCTTCAGTCTTCTGAAATAGTGGTGAAATGATACGTAGGACAGCTCTTGAGTATGCTTTCATAAATAAGTCAGCAACATCTGTATGTACCTCTTGCCCATTGTCCTCTTGAAGTGGCATGACTGAAAAAGATCTGTTGATTTCTCCCGATCAGCGCTCTCAACCAACAGCTGAGAGTATATAAAGAAAACAACTGTGATTGCGGACAGCTCGAACCGAACACTCCTGGGTGCTGGGCTTGCTCTATAATATGTTTACAAGTTAGACCCATGTATATCACAACTAATACGCGGTCAGAGCTTCGGGTGCAGCCACTACTGGGGTCAACTGAGTTGCCTGGAATTCTTTATTTCAAATGTTGCAGCATAAGTAATATGAAGAACTTTCCCCATCAGGTTGACATACCATATCCATTCGGGGAACATATTTGCCTTGAGCTGCTGTTTTAGGATCCTTGGCTGTTTTGCTGTTTTTGACTACCTGTCATGGGTGTCGATTACGTCCGGTGAGTAGGATACTTACCTAATAGCTGGTGAAAGGAGACGCACTTTTGATGAACTAGCAAATATATTGGACTATTGGACTTTATTCATTCATTCACTTACCTGTTTGTGTTTGTTATTTTTGAAACATATTATTTTTATTTTTGTAACACATTTTTATTGTTTAGCGCGGTATGCAATCACAGTTGTTTTCTTTATATATTTGAAACCTTCGAGCTTTACTATCTGCTGCTGCACTTTCACATTGTATTGTATTACACTGTTTCGTAATTTCCAGGGTGCGCAGGAGGAAGGGGTTTGTAGATCCCCCCCTTTTTTTTTTCAACAGCTGAGAGTGCTGACTGGAGTGTTCTGGCAGGGGGGTGCATCCCCCTTGTCAGAACACAATAAAACAGCAGGGAAGATTGCTGTACTGTATTGTCAGATAGTTAGTACAGCAGCTGGTTGAATGGTTGAGCTGGTTGAGTATGGTTGAACTGGATGGACTTGTGTCTTTTTTCAACCTGACTAACTATGTAACTATGTAGCTCGCCCTGAGCTGTCAGTTTTTTTTTTCATTAAGCCCTGCTGGGTTGAAAAGGAAAAAATAAACTACTAGTATGTACTAGACATTACTTTAACCTTTGTAATATCCAAACAGATCTATGCGGTCTGTAATACAGGAAGAAAATCTTGTATCACATGGCCCCCCAGGGGGGAGAAGTGCCATGAGATGAGACTCTTATGCCCTGTACACACGACTGGACTGTCCGTCGGAATGAATTCAGACGGATTGTCCGACGGAGTTCCGACGGAATTCCGCTCAAGTTGTCTTGCATACACGCGGTCACACAAAAGTCTGACTGTCAAAAACGCGGTGACGTACAACACGTACGACGAGCCGAGATTATTGAAGTTCAATAGGCAGTTCGGCTCTTCTGCTTGATTCTGAGCATGCGTGGTTTTTAGTCTGTCGGAATTGCATACAGAGGAACGGACTTTCGGAAAAAAAGAGAACAAGTTCTCTATATAAGTCTGTCATAATTTCAGAAGGAAAAAGTCCGATGGGGCATGCACATGGATGGAATATCCGATGAAAAGAGCCCGTCTAACTTTTTCCATCGGAAAATCCAGTCGTGTGTACAAGGCATCAATTGTCCTTGTCCCTAACTGCTTCCATCTGCAGGAGGCACTGGACAGGGAGCTAGTTAGTTAGTAATGGTTAGTTTAGAGTTAGCAGGCAAACGTTAGCTGTCTTGGCTAGTCCATTAATCAGGGGAACTTTATAACCTGTCACTTCATATAAGTGATAGAACAAAGATTACAGATGAAAGGCACTACCAAATGACAGGTCACCCAAAAAGACCATTAATCCTGTAGCATCTGCAGATGGTGGGCCTACCAACATGTTTTTGCATTGCAGGATAGGGTATGGGTGATACTCTCTTCATTTGCATCAGTTTTTTTTTGGGGGGGGGCTCCAAAGGTACCCCTTAGTTACAGATTATCTTCATCTGTAAGGCTAGCTCTATCAGATAGGTGACAGCTGTGTTTAAAGGCTTAATTAAAGTATATCTAAAACCAAAGCCAAAAATGTTATATATTACCAAATATGCTTTAGTTTTTCAGGTTTTGTTTCATTAATTTTCCCATAATAATACTGCCATTACCCATTTCCTGCCCATTGGTGGTATCTCCAATGTATCTATTGAAAGAGTCGTGGTATTCATACGTGGCTGCCTTTTGTCCATTTTCATTACATTTTCATTACATGTGAGGTGATAGGGTTAGTAGTTACATAGTTAGTTAGGTTGAAAAAAAACACAAGTCCATCTAGTTCAACCCAAAAAATAAAAAAAAATACAAGCCCATATACACAATCCTACACCCACAGTTGATCCAGAGGAAGGAAAAAAAAACAGCAAAGCATGCTCCAATTTGCCACAGCAGGGGAAAAATTCCTTCCTGATCTCCCGAGAGGCAACTGGATTTTCCCTGGATCAACTTTATCTATAAATGTTAGTACCCTGTTATATTATGTACATGTAGGAAAAAATCCAGGCCTTTTTTAAAGCAATCTACTAAGCTGGCCAGAACCACATCTGGAGGGAGTCTATTCTACATTTTCACAGCTCTTACTGTGAAGAAACCTTTCCGTAAAGTAGTAGTAGTTTACACATGAAAGATAAAATAGTTTTTCGCTTCTATTGCATCCTACTGGAAGTGACAAGGACATTGCATTTTTGGCAAAATCAACATATATTTTCTCTACTTGCTAAAGAGCTTGCTAGAGCATAATAAACTAGAAAAGCTCAAATTTCTGGGGAAATTGTGTGAAGTGTTCTTGCCTCATCCAATGCTCCTGACTGGAGACAGTGCTGCAACCTGGAAATGTAAATGTGATCCAACAGTGTGTTTTTTTCTGTTTCACTGTTTCCTGGCAACGCTCATGCCCTGTTTATGCAGGCTCTAAGCGTGTTTACAACCACTGCTCAAAACACAATACACAGGATCATGATAGCTGTAATAACTCAAACTGGCATATTTTAAAAACTATAAATCCTACAGCGAAGAGCTTTGTATTTTGAGAATCACAAGACCTAGACCTATATTTTGATGCATAGAATGTCTCTGAAATGTTAAAAATTAAGGCACAGTTGCAGTTTAGATATTGCCCTTCAAATTTGAAGTGGCTAGAGTGGAATTTCAATGAATGTCAATGGATGGCGTGAGTTGCAAACAAATGGTCATATTGTGAAAACTATCAGGACTATGGCTTAGCCGTGGACATGTTTAGTGGCAGCAGGGATAGCTGGACGTTTTGAATTAAAATAATTGTAGGTGGGCTTGAAAATGAGGGAGTGGTGGCAATCATGTCCTGATTTTTCATCTTTTGTCAGCTCCCACTCTAGTTTGGAACATTTTGCCATTCATTCCTATGAGACCAATTTCGCCACAAAAACAACAATATTTCCTGAACCATTCGGTGAAACCTTCCACAAAGTAATACCACACCAATCGGGAACAATCCGCACGTTTCGGTATATTACTGTCTATGTAGTGTAAAAGCTGTGGGAGGAGTTAGGGTGGTAAATTTGGCTATAAAAAGAATAATATATATATGAAATAACAGTAAGTGGTCTTGCTATGCAAGAACACTTAATTAAATCTAAGGCAACCAACACTTCTACAGATTGGTAAGTTGCAATACATTACATTTTAGATTATAGATTTAGCTATGCTTTAAAAATATGTAGATATAAATTATTTTTCCATTCCTGTGAAGGTGATAAAGACAACGAACAGTGGATTACTCTTTTTTACTGGGTATTTTTTTAATAATGATAATAAAGCTTGCTACAATATGAATGTACAGTAACTGTTGAGTATGTCATTGTTGAATAAAATAGCCGGCAAAAGTAAAAATAGAATTGTATATCATCCATTCATATGGCAAAGGGCCACATTGGGGACCTCACCACTGATGTAGATATATGGGATGGTAGAATATATTTTAAAGGTTGTACCTTGTGTCGTGTGGTTTGATTTATTTGTCATTATTTTTATTCGAAACAATTTTCTGTTTCTTAGGTAACGCATTGGCACAGTCCTTTTTTCTTTGCATATTTTCCCACTGCAAGTTCATATCCAGCCATGCTTGCTGATATGTTGTGTGGAGCTATTGGATGCATTGGTTTTACTTGGGTAAGTTTTAAGAATGTTGCCTTTCATGTGACATGTGGCTTGGCAATATTTTTATATTCTTTTTACACACTTGTTCTTGTTTTTGTATAATTTGTTCATTTCTTTCTATGTTTATTGCTGGTGTATCTTTAGTTCAGGTCTCATAGCAAGCAGCACAGAATTCAGTAAAGTACATGTAAGTTATATGAATTAAAGTTGAACTCTGGGATAAGATAAAATTGACTAAACACAAAATGGCATGCGTATTCTTGCTTGAAACTTGCTGTTCTTTGTGTATTTCTTCCAGATCCATGCAATTATTCAGCATGAAACTGTTTCTTTGTCCAGGAGCTGGCTCTCATTAAGACCTGTTACTGCTGATCTATCTCCTTTTAGGATGACTGGTCTTGTATTTTCCCTTGTAGGTTTCTGCAGGCAGCCAAAGGCATTTGGTACACACAAAGTAGATTTATATCCTTTGTGGCTATTGAGAATAACATTTAAATGAAAGTGTTTGTGCCCAGAGGTCAGCCTTAAATAAATAGAGTTTTGTCAAGTATTGGCATGAATAGAAATGACTTGGCATATAAGGCCAATGTGACCAAAAAAAATCTGTTTCTAGGAATGGAGTACAAAAGGAGAATGAGTCTAGCACTAGACCATACAATAACAGAGCAGTCGTTCTGAGGTGTTTTCACCAAGTCATTTTTTTTTATTTTTATACTCTACCGGCAGTTAGAGTAAAGAACTAAACTGCCATAAAAAAAAATACATTATAGCTGTGTATTGCCTCTGTAGTTGAATTGCTCAACTATTTTAATAATATTCTCTTCACAAATTTGATCTTTAAACTTCAAAAACAACTTGTGCATGCTTAAACCTTTACTTCTTGAATTGTAAACCAGCACTTGAGCCGCAAGTTATTGTTCAGATTCTCACAAGTGGCTTACCCCATAAAACTTTGATTCCCAGTGGGCATAGCACATCGGCAAGTGCAAATGTGTGAACTGTGGGTGTGACACCTGTGATAGGCACTTTCATGTAAAAGTGATGTCAGTCACATCATTTATGCGCAGGATTGAGTGATATGGAGAAAAGAAAAAGAGGGCGCACCAACCTTGTGCATTATCCTTAGGTATCTTTTATTAGAAGCAAAGTAAAACAAAACTACTCACAAACAGATGGTAAAAACTTGCGATGCAAGTTGTCTCCAGATGACAGCAATTGGTCTGAAGACAACAGACTCCAGATGGTACCAGAGGAGATTACAAAGGCCACTGCTGCTTGATGCGTTTCGAAGGATTACCTTCCCAGCCCAATCCTTCGAAACGCGTCAGCCGGCAGTGGCCTTTGTAATGTCCTCTGGTGCCATCTGGAGTCCGTTGCCTTTAGACCAATTGCTGTCATCTGGAGACTACTTGTATCGCAAGTTTTTACCATCTGGTTGTGAGTAGTTTTGTTTTACTTTGCTTCTAATAAAAAATACCTAAGGATAATGCACAAGGTTGGTGCGCCCTCTTTTTATTTTCTCGTTTGACTGTTAGGATACCCTTATCCTTGAGGGCAGCAAGGCCTGTGACACTAGCCATTACAAGCTCTAGTCCATCCAGTACTCACTTGTGTGCAGGAGTGTTTGTTTTTTTGAGTGATATGGAGGCTGTGCTTGAAAAACTTAAAAAAAGACCATGCTTTGAAAATGCAGGACTTACACCTTTGAAATGTGAATTAGCATACTATACTACAGTTTAGTATGAAAATGAGCACCCCCATATAACAACCGTATTCCTGTTAACAGGCTGGTGTCACCAGAGGACAGTAAGCAAGGATGGGCCTTATAAATACAAAATGAGGGATTTAAGCTGAGCAAAAACCAAACATACAGTATAAGGCCTCATTTGCACAGCACTGCAGTTTTTATGCGGGATCTTGCATTACAGTGATCTGTACAATGTATGCATAATTGATCAACTTCATACGTGTACATGATATGTGTACAGCCTTAGGGCTCATGCACACTGCAGCTCAAAAAAAATCTGCTTTTACAGGTATTTGAGCTTTTATGTCAGCTTGAAGAAGCTTGTGCTTACCATACAGTTTAGGGACAATGAAAGTAATTGTACATACTTGTGAACAAATCGGTAAATATTTTTTAGACATCCTTTATCTGAGTGACTTAAAAGTCCTCAGTAGCCCACCACACTGGACCATTAACCCCATACAGCTCTAGGATAATAATTTCCTGCATATGTGTAGGCACTTTTAAGCTCTGAACAAAAATAGAGAACATGTAATAGTCTACTTTGATTCATTTTTAATTTTGTTGGTCATTTGTGTAATTTAAGGCTTCAAGTCCGGCATGCACAGAGCTAGAGACAGTCATGTTGGACTGGTTGGGGAAGGCGATAGATCTGCCAGAGCAATTCCTAGCTGGAAGTAAAGGTGAAGGTGGGGGAGTAATTCAGGTAAGAAACAACTTATCTACATCTCTGTAATTTTACACTGTTATTTGCTGCCTTTGTGAGTGACAGCAATGTGATGTGTCATTCCTGTTTTTCTAAGAGTAATTTAATTTGAATTGTGTGTGTATCATACATACATACATACATACATACATACATACATACATACACACACACACACACACAATATTACGAAAAGTATTGGAATGCCTGCCTTTTCACTCACTAATGGTATTCCAGTCTTAGCCTGTAGGGTTCAGTTTTGAGTTACATAGTTACATAGTAGGTGAGGTTGAAAAAAGACCATCAACACGCAAAATACGAAACCCCACTCTGGGTTGCAATTGAAGCAATTGACTGTGATCCATTTTCTATAACAAATTTAATTTGGTCCAAACCCTCAGATCATAAAAATATAAAAAATAAGATTACCAAACACACAGTTACTATCTGGGATAAATTTAAACTTATCAAAAGGACTACAATCTCCTCATGTTCCCCTTCTATCATTTATTAGAAACCCACTATTCTACCCAGCCTGCACATTCCCTAATTCATTTAAAAAATGGATCTCCTCTGACATAACGCAACTCTGTGATTTATCGACATCTACCTCACTTATAACATTTCCTGAACTATGTGATAGGCATCAACTCCCCCAATCAGAACTTTTCCGATATCTGCAGATCAAAAAAAATTTCATGCCATATATACAAAATATGAGTAAGCTCAACGAACTCACACAATTTGAACGTATATGTAAACGCGAACCTCACTCTAAGGGTCTCATATCAATAATATATAAACACCTTATTACTTTGCCTACTGCAGACCCACCATCATACGTGGCAAAATGGGAGAGAGACCTTGGACTTCAGTTGGAACCATCCGATTGGGATAAAATTTGGACCACAACAAAATCATCTTCACAAAATATAATAGCTCTAGAGACAAATTATAAAGTACTTTTGCGCTGGTATTTGGTTCCTGTCAGAATCGCGAAATATATTCCGCAATACTCCCCACTCTGCTTCCGTGGCTGTGGTGAACTAGGATCACACATACACATATTTTGGGATTGTCCCGTTACAAAATGTTTTTGGAAAGAGGTTTTTCTTATCCTCTCTACCTTATTCAAAAAAACAATCAAACCTGACCCTTCAATTGCACTACTAAATCTAAAACCGACTTCTATTTCCCACACTCAATTCAAACTCCTTCTACAAATCACTACTGCAGCAAAGCAGACAATCGCCAAAGCGTGGAAAACCCCAACATTAATGATCTCAGAAACCAAAACCAGAATAGACCAAGCCATGACCCACTCAAAAACGGAAGCCATTACCAATGATAATATTGGAAAATTTGAAAAAATCTGGAATCCTTGGGTGACTAATTTTTTCCCTCCCAACTTTGACATCACATTATTAAGACCTTGGTAATATAACTACTAATAGCTATTTAATATACTAATATTATCAGACCAACATTATAAGATACCCCGGGGACCTTTTTGACCTTTTCTATCTTTTCTACCTACTATCTTTATTTTTTTTTCTCTTCTTCTTCTTACCCTTCCCTCTCTTCTATCTTCGCTCTTTAGCTCTTTTTTTGTTGTTTTTTCTTTCTTAGCATATATTGTTATTATATGCAAAAATGGTAGCAACATTTTTTTTTTTTTTTTTATGTTTTTTATTTATCAGTATATTTCAGCTTTAGAGCTCCTTTGAAACAATACAAACCTTATATATTACAATAACATTATATGAGGTCTAGAAATTATGACCCTTCATTTTTTCTTTATAAATCCTTATATTACCTTACATGTTATATATTATTACTAAATCTGGTTTGTAATTACTAAATTCAACACTAAGCATATATTTTAGCAAGTCTCCAGATAATGGTCAACATATGTTAAACTTAAATTACTGTTTTTTTTCTCCTCTTCTGTTGTTGCCTTCAAAAATCACTGGAGCTTGACATAAATATCTAATTTGTGTTCTCCTTAACTGCTACTATTTATAGTGACTATGTTTATTGACAATATATGCTTGTAATTTTGAAAATGTAATAAACAAATTTGACAAGAAAAAAGACCATCAAGTCCAACCTATGTGTTTGATTATATGTCAGTATTACATTGTATATCCCTGTATGTTGCGGTGGTTCAGGTGCTTAACTAATAGTTTTTTGAAACTATCGATGCCCCCCCTTAGCTCTTAAAGTAAAGAACCCTCTACGTAGTTTAAGTTAAACCTCTTTTCTTCTAATTTTAATGAGTGGCCACGTGTCTTGTTAAACTCCCTTCTGCAAAAAAGTTGTATCCCTATTGTGGGGTCACCAGTACGGTATTTGTAAATTGAAATCATATCCCCTCTCAAGTGTCTCTTCTCCAGAGAGAATAAGTTTAGTGCTCGCAACCTCTCTTCATAACTAATATCCTCCAGACACTTTATTAGCTTTGTTGCCCTTCTTTGTACTTCCTGTTCCTGGACTTCCTGTGATGTGTCATGAGGATAAACACTGCAGTTTTGGTTACTAAAGCCCTCCGATTCCCTTGTGAAGACTAAGGAGAAGAATAAATTCAATACCTTTGCCATCTCCCCATCCTTCGTAACCAGATGTCCTTCCTCATTCTTTATGGGGCCAATATGGTCTCTCCTCCCTTTTTTACTGTTTACATAAAGGAGGTCCACCCGAATTTTTTTTTTTTTTAAAAGCCAGCAGCTACAAATACTTCAGCTTCTGACTTAAAAAAAATGGACACTTACCTGTCCAGCGCGCCTGCGAAGTCGGCAGACGAGGTTGAGCAATCGCTCGCTCCTCGGATGCTGCCGCCGCCATCCTCGGTGAGGGAATCAGGAAGTGAAGCCTTGCGGCTTCGCTGCCCAGGTCCCTACTGCGCATGCGCGAGTAGTGCGGTGCGGCATCACTGGTCCCCACTCTCTCCTGGGAGCAGTGTGTTTCTCAGGAGACAGCGGGGGGGTGACGCGAAGGGGTGTCGCGAAGGGGCGTGACTCCCGCAGGAGTCAATACCCGGAAGTGGTGCAAATACCTGTTTCATACAGGTATCTGCACCCCCCTCAAAGGTGCCAAATGTGTCACCAGAGGGGGGGGGTCCTGAAAAGCAGAAGTTCCATTTTTGGGTGGAACTCCGCTTTAAATAATTTCTTGGGATTTTTTTTTGCTCTCCTCCGCTATATGTCTTTTGTGTTCTATCTTAGCTGCCCTAATTGCACCCTTACATTTCTTGTTGCATTCTTTATAAAGTCTGAATGCTGATGATGATCCCTCAACCTTGTATTTTTTGAAGGCCTTCTCCTTTGCTTTTATATGCATTTTTACATTGGAGTTAAGCCATCCAGGACTTAAAATTATTACCCAATAGGATGCACTGGCTAATTCCCTTATTTAGTATGCTCTTAAAGTGAACCCATCTCTCCTCCGTGTTTTTTTGTTCCTAAGATTTTATCCCAATTCATGCCTTCTAGCAAGGTTCGTAGTTTAGGGAAGTTGGCTCTTTTGAAATTCAGTGTCTTTGTATTCCCCTTATGTCTTCTATTTGTGTGATTTATACTGAAGCCAATTAACCTGTGATTGCTGTTTCCTAAATTGCCCCGTATTTCCACATCCGTGATCAGGTCTGTATTGTTGGTAATCAGTAAATCTAGTAACGCTTTATTTCTAGTTGGCCCACCCTTTACAGCTATAATAGCTTCAACTCTTCTGGGAAGGCTGTCCACAAGGTTTAGGAGTGTGTCTATACGAATGTTTGACCATTCTTCTAGAAGCCCATTTGTGAGGTTAGGCAATTATGCGGACAAGAAGGCCTGGCTCGCAGTCTCTGCTCTAATTCATCCCAAAGGTGTTCTATAGGGTTGGGGTCAGGACTATGTGCAGGCCAGTTAAGTTCCTCCACCCCAAACACGCTCATCCATGTCTTTATGGACCTTGTTTGGGCACTGGTGCACAGTCATGTTGGAACAGGAAGGGGCCATCCCCAAACTGTTCCCACAAAGTTGGGAGCATGAAACTGTCCAAAATGGTATGCGGGTGCCTTAAGAGTTCCCTTCACTGGAACTAAGGGTCCTGACCTCAACCAGATAGAACACCTTTGGGATAAATTAGCGCAGAGATGGTTTTTCTTGAGAAAATTTTCCTTCACTTCCTGTTCCATAGCCAAAACAGAAAGTGAGTGGAAATCCCTGGTTATCACTGGGGTCACGAGAATTATTGTCCCTATTGGAAGATTTCCACTTCATTCCTGTTCTGGTGACACCACAAAGTGTAGGGTTTTCTTTCATTCCAGTGCTAACAGTAAACAGGGAGGAATAGAGAGGGTGAATCTCCCTAATCGGGGCACAGACAGCAGTAAAATCCTGAAAGGTGTTCTAATTCCTCCCTACTCTATCCAAAACGAAAGAAAAGAAAAGTTTTACCTTTAGTTATACTTTAGATTTAAAAAGAGTTTGGAATTTATATTTGAGTTCTTTGACAAATAATAAAATATCTGATACACCGTGTGAATGATTATTGATGGCTTCTTTTCTGAGATAGAATTGGAGGTCACTATGAGTTTGTGGCGCCGCACCTATTCCCAAAAGTAGTTCCTACAGGAACCCGCACAAATAGTTACATAGTAGGTGAGGTTGAAAAAAAGACAAAAGTCCATCAAGTCCAACCTATGTGTGTGATTATATGTCAGTATTACCTTGTATGTACCTGTATGTTGCGGTCGTTCAGGTGCTTATCTAATAGGTTTCTTGAAACCATCGATGCCCCCCGCTGAGACCACCGCCTGTGGAAGGGAATTCCACATCCTTGCCGCTCTTACAGTAAACGACCCTCTACGTAGTTTAAGGTTAAACCTCTTTTCTTCTAATTTTAATGAGTGGCCACGTGTCTTGTTAAACTCCCTTCCGCAAAAAAGTTTTATCCCTATTGCGGTGGTCACCAGTATGGTATTTGTAAATTGAAATCATATCCCCTCTCAAGCGTCTCTTCTCCAGGAGAATACGTTCAGTGCTCGCAACCTTTCCTCATAACTAATATCCTCCAGACCCTTTATTAGCTTTGTTGCCCTTCTTTGCACTCTCTCCATTTCCAGTACATCCTTCCTGAGGACTGGTGTCCACAACTGGACAGCATACTCCAGGTGCGGCCGAACCAGAGTCTTGTAGATCGGAAGAATTATTGTTTTATCTCTGGAGTTAATCCCTTTTTTAATGCATGCCAATATTCTGTTTGCTTTGTTAGTAGCAGCTTGGCATTGCATGCCATTGCTGAGCCTATCATCTACTAGGACCCCCAGGTCCTTTTCCATCCTAGATTCCACCAGAGGTTCTCCCCCCAGTGTATAAATTGCATTTATGTCTATCAAATCGCCCCCGAAGTCAGACTAATATGCCGATTTGAAAACGTGCGCGTTCAGATGAACGCACATAATTTCAAACCTGCATTCAGTGTGAACCTAGGCTAAAAGATGCTAGAAATGTACTTTGTGCTGAAAAAACTGGCTAAAAGTTTGGCATAACTTGCTTGACATTCACATACTTTGCGATTGATGTCTTCGGGGGTGGGGATCTTGGTTTTAAATTCTGGTATTCTGTAGTAGAAATACACAAGCTTTTCCCAAACATAATGTGCAGGAAGCCAGATAATGGGCGGACATGTACCAATGCCAAAATAAAATAAGTTATTCTCCTAGTCCCTACACAGAATTGTCAGATCTTCTAAACCGGCCCAACACACAACACATGACAATATAGCTGTTGTACAGCCACATTTTTGAAGAAAGTGAGCTTGTGCTTGGTAATCTATTCCTTCAAATTATTGTCCATTGTGACTCAAAAGCTCACAATATCGGCAACCTCAAACCTTATTCATATCCATAGCAGACTTCTTGACAGCTCCTGGCTGATTGACTCTGCCTGAACATGAATCTTCTTCAGGTTTATTTACAGAAGTGTTCCCCTTCTGAAGAGTGATTAGCAGTGGATAGCATTTTAGAGAGCATTAGACAAGTGGTAAGGAGACAGTGAGGAGAGATTTACTAAAACTGGTACACACAAAATCTGGTGCAGCTATGCATAGTAACAAATTACCTTCTAGTTTTTTTTTGTTAAAGCTTAACCACTTGGCGCCCGCGCTATAGCCGAAAAACGGTCACAGTGCGGACTCCAAATGCCGGAAGGCCGTCAATAGACGTCCTCCCCTTTGCGCACGCTGTGATCACAGAGTCACTGAGACTCAGGTGATCACAGATCCGTGTAAGGGGCCGGTCCCGGCCCCTTCCCACGTGATCAGCTGTCAGCCAATGACAGCTGATCACGTGATGTAAACAAAGGATCGGTAATCGTTTTTTTTCTCCTCACGCTAATAGCGTGAGGGGAAAAAAAAGCCGATCACTGGCTTGTGTACATCGCAGGTGCCCACAAATACCGCCTTCCATTGCCACCTGCCAGTGCCCACAAGTGCCACCTATCAATGCCCACCAGTGGTGCCAATCAGTGCCACCTAGCAATGCTGCCCATCAGTGTAACCTACCAGTGCCGATCAGTGCCCATTACTGCCACCCATCAGTGCCCATCACTGCCACCTACCAGTGCCCATCACTGCCAGCTATCAGTGCCACCTATCAATGCCACCTATTAGTGCCACTTCTCAGTGCCCACCAGTGCCACCTATCATTGCCCTTCAGTGCCACCCATCAGTGCCACCTCTCAGTGCCCACCAGTGCAGCCCATCGGTGCTCATCAGTGCAGCCCATCGGTGCCGCCTCATCAGCATACATCAATGAAGGAGAAAATTACCTGTTTGCAAAATTTTATAACAAAATATAATTAAAATATATATATATATATATATTTTTTTTTTAATCAGTCTTTTTAAAAAAAAAATGACAAAAAAAAAAACACTGCAGAGGTGATCAAATACCACCAAAAGAAAGCTCTATTTGTGGGAGAAAAATTATGAAAATTTCATTTGGGTACAGTGTTGTATGACCGCGCAATTGTCATTCAAAGTGCATCAGCGCTGAAAGCTGAAAATTGGTCTGGGCAGGAGGGGGGTTTAAGTGCCCAGTAAGCAAGTGGTTAATTGAACAAGTTGAAGTCAGAAGCTGATTGGTGACTATGCACAGCTGCATCAGATTCTGTATGCACCAGTTTTAGTTAATCTCCCCCAATACGTCACCTCCTAACTGCCTGTGTTAAAGCGCTTGTTACACCCCAAAAAAAAAAAAAAAAGATCCTGTTCCTTTAAAGCATGTTATACAGCACAGTGCTTGTGTTGTGTAATTTGTCCCCCTGTATCACCTGAAATACCTGGCTGATCCTGCCTGGTTCTGCCCTCCCCTCTGTAAACTGACCACAGTGTATCATGGTTGAGCCCTGACACCGTGGCCCATGTCATCCGCAGCTCTCCTGTCTCCCCTCTGTCCTCTCTCCACCCTCCCCTACCTGCCTGTCAGCTAGTGACAGTGCCACCGACCGCCCGCCCCCCCCCCCCCCTTGTTGCTGGAATAACTTACTTTGAAAAATATATATAATCCTCTGTGTCTCGTTATGCTAGGTTCTCCTGTCTCTGTGATTTATTAAAAAAATTCAGTTTATACCTATTTTCAGTGCGCCTATCGGCGCTCATGTGACTGGCCAGCTCTCTCCTTCTCTCGTCCCAACTCACGTCAGTGTGGGAATCTCGGCCCCGCCCGCTGCAGCTGTCATACAGGGAGAGCAGAGAGGCAGCAGGTCACATGAGCACTGATCGGCGCTCTGAAAACAGGAGAACCTAGCATAACGAGACACAGAGGATTTTATAAAAGTTAGCAGAGTGGGTTAACAACCACTTTACCCCCTACAAGCCCACACTACCACTCGCAACCGCGTGCATTGCATTCACTTGTAAGTATTTATTAATACTTTTGAAATAAGTACTTATATCCTATGATCCGCTCCCTCTAGTGGTCATAATCCATTATTTTATTGATGCACACTATTCTTATGAATAAATAACCTTTGAACTAAAGAAAAATCACCTAGTGGCATTTGATTTTTCTTGGCATTCGCACAGAATAAATGTACACGCAGCTTCGCAGGGTGAATGGCTCTACAAATATGTTTTATGAACACAAGGCATTTTCCCAGTAATAAAGGGCACCGTGTATTGCAATGCAATTTCGGATCTCAACATGAGTTGCTGAATGGGAATGTAATCATTCTCCCAATAAAAAACAAATATTTCTTCCAGTATTTATTGTTCTAACAGGAGCTGCTTATTATCTATCAATTTATATGACAAAGACAGAGCTGGCATTGGCAAAACAAGTGTACCTGCGATGTGATGTTGAATGCTATAAGACATTTTATGTTATTGATTTTCTATCCAAGTCCTAAATGTTATGTGACTGAAAAAGGCTAAATGCATATTACTGAGCCAAGCTGTAATTGCCCTGTTTGTAAACTGTTGCCTGTGAAAATTGGCTTGTAATTACATTTGAAAACCTGCATCTATGTGAAGCATCATTATCCGCTGCTTCATTTGAAATGAGAGAAGAGATGAAAGAAAGCACTCCATGGATGTAGACGCCGGTCACCAATATTTTCTTTCACATCTGCTTACCATGGAAACTGTCATTAACCAGTTCATTTCTGCGCAATTCCACAAATGTCAGTCATGGCGCACGGATGTTGAACAAATAGCAGTGCAGTTTAAGAACACAGCTTTGGTTGCAAATGTTATTTCTTTACGCTGCAATAACGGATTTACATAGTTCGACTGAAAATATAATTATGTTCATTGACTTTGCCTAAATTCCCACTAGGGCTGCTGCGTAATCATCTTTCAGTGCTTTTTTGTAGTGCATTTTGAACTGCGTTCATGAGCGTTTTTACTTTTACCAATGACTATCAATATCTGCTGTGACAGGAGTGTTGCTAGGAGGAAGACAATGCATTTTATGAAAAAAAAAAAAAAAGAAACAAAAATAAAGCATGTACATACAATTTTCATGTACTCCTATTGAAGCCCATGGGGCTAAACATGCACTGTGTAGTACCTGTACCACTTCAAAAATTATACTGCACCATGTTGTATTAATGTGAAGGTATTTTTTAACTTAGCAAATTGATATAACAAAATGCTTTTAATGGTTTATTTAACAGACCAAAAGGAATCAAATAACAAAAGCTGTTAGGGTTTATACTTTAAGCATGGCCATTTTGCTTGTTGTCAAAAGGTGAAATGTGTCTCAATGACAGCAAGTGAAGAGAAATCTCCCCTAAGGAACACAGACAGAAAAAAAACTTACAGGGAGTTTACACAATCTCTACTCTTAAGCCCTGTACACACGATCGGATTTCCTATGGATTTGAAACCGATGGATTTTTCCATTGGAAATCCGATGAAGCTGACTTCCATCAGTATTGCCTACACACCATCAGTCAAAAAACCGATCGTCCCAAACGCCGTGACATAAAACACTCAGACGAGCCAAGAAAAATTAAGTTCTATGCTTCTGAGCATGCGTCGACTTTATTCTGAGCATGCGTGGGTTTTTTATCTGATGGAGTTCCCCACAGACAATAGTAATTTGCTATCGTTTTTCTTTCCATTGGATAAATTTAAAACATGTTCTATTTTTTATGAAAATGGGGGAATTGGGGGGGGGAGGGGAAACTTGGGACTTTAAATGAGGCAGTGACCGGGTAAGGTCGGTTGCCTCCATCCCTATCTAATTTGAAGAACGACAAAGGTTGGGACTTTAAATGAAGCAGGCAGGTGTAGGTAATTAAATTTATTGGAAATCAATGAAAAGTTGCATGAGGGTAATCATGAGAACAAGGAAACCAATAATTCAATGGATATACATACAGCAATAACAATTGGCCACACACTGATACAATTTCACAAATCACATGGTACAGGTGATCTTAAGGTAAAACATGTAGTTGGCATAAAAACATGGCATATAGTAGCTCTATGCATTTCGTGGATTCATCCACTCTTCAGGAGCATGCGCATGGAAAACGGAAAGCTGTTGTATAATGGTAATAGAAATATCTGTAAGGTCTGACCCTGTCACGGAAAAATTTAAATAAAAATGGGTAATTAGGGATAATATTGCCTAGGATAGACCCCCCAAAACCACTCTCAACAGTACTTACATTGTCTGTGTCTAAGCAGTAGCATGGTACCATGTGGATGAGAAAACCCCCCTAGGGGTGTCGCTGGTGGGAGCTGAGGTGGTGATGGCAGACAGGACTCAAAAACAAGGATGGTTTCCAAAGAAAGGTTCCAAAGGTAGGGTCAAGAATGACCACAAGTGCTAGAAACAAGGTGAGATAAGAAAATAGGCTAAAAGGCTCATACTATGTGGTATAATGAGTCATCAGCCCTAAACTTGGTAATGGATAGGGTATAAAAATGCTAATGAGTGTATGGGTATGGTTAACTTAGTGAGAGTAAGATGTAAATTAATAGAAGGTGAAAAGCATTTATCTGATCTATTTTACTTTCATGGGTAACTCGGTTCTTCAATTTTTATGCTTTTCACTTTTCTATCTATTTACCTCTCACTCTCACTAAGTTAACCATACCTATACACTCATTAGCATCTCATTACCCTATCCCTTACCAGGTTTAGGGTATATACAAGTGGTTATTAGGTAACTTTATTTACCTTTTTACATAAAATTTTCATCTGATCTATTTTAGTCTGTTGGAAACTGGGTTCTTCAATTTTCTATGCTTTTCACCTTCTATTAATTTACATCTTATGCCGCGTACACACGATCGTGATTCACGGCGGTGAAAACACCGCCGTGAATCACGACATGAAAAAAAATGAACGAGGGAACGGCATTTTCCCCCACACACGACCGTTTTTCCCGTCATTTTTTTCTTTGTCGAGAAAAACGACCGTCTGTGGGCTCCGCGGCAGTGTCTCCCTATGGGAAAACTGCCGCGGAAAAAAATGATGGAAAAAACGATGAGAAAATTTGGAACATGTTCTAATTTTTCTCGTCGTTTTTTCTGCCGTTTTTCTCAACGAGAAAAAAAAATGTCATTTTTCCCGACGGGAAAAATGATCGTGTGTACGCGGCATTACTCTCACTAAGTTAACCATACCTATACACTCATTAGCATCTTTATACCCTATCCTTTACCAATTTTAGGGCTGATGACTCATTATACCACATAGTATGAGCCTTTTAGCCTATTTTCTTATCTCACCTTGTTTCTAGCACTTGTGGTCATTCTTGACCCTACCTTTGGAACCTTTCTTTGGAAACCATCCTTGTTTTTGAGTCCTGTCTGCCATCACCACCTCAGCTCCCACCAGCGATACCCCTAGGGGGGTTTTCTCATCCACATGGTACCATGCTACTGCTTAGACACAGACAATGTAAGTACTGTTGAGAGTGGTTTTGGGGGGTCTATCCTAGGCAATATTATCCCTAATTACCCATTTTTATTTAAATTTTTCCGTGACAGGGTCAGACCTTACAGATATTTCTATTACCATTATACAACAGCTTTCAGTTTTCCATGCGCATGCTCCTGAAGAGTGGATGAATCCACGAAATGCATAGAGCTACTATATGCCATGTTTTTATGCCCACTACATGTTTTACCTTAAGATCACCTGTACCATGTGATTTGTGAAATTGTATCAGTGTGTGGCCAATTGTTATTGCTGTATGTATATCCATTGAATTATTGGTTTCCTTGTTCTCATGATTACCCTCATGCAACTTTTCATTGATTTCCAATAAATTTAATTACCTACACCTGCCTGCTTCATTTAAAGTCCCAATCTTTGTCGTTCTTCAAAAAAAAAAATTCTATTTTTTAACACCGATGGAAAAAAGACCGATGGGGCCCATACACGATCGGTTTGTCCGATGAAAAAAGTCCATCGGACTGTTTTCATCGGTAAAACCAATCGTGTGTACAGGGCTTTATGCCGCGTACACACAATCGGACGTTCCGACAACAAAATCGTGGATTTTTTTTCCGACGGATGTTCGCTCAAACTTGTCTTGCATACACACGGTCACACAAATGTTGTCGGAAATTCCGATCGCCAAGAACGCGGTGACGTACAACACTACAACGAGCCTAGAAAAATTAAGTTCAATGATTCCGAGCATGCGTCGAATTGATTCCGAGCATGCGTAGGATTTGTGTGCGTCGGAATTGGATACACACGATCTGAATTTCCGACCACAACTTTTGTTGTCGGAAAAATTGAGAACCAGATCTCAAACATTTGTTGTCGGAAATTCCGACAGCAAATGTCCGATGGAGCCTACATACGGTCAGAATATCTGACCAAAAGTTCACATCGAACATTTGTTGTCGGAAATTCTGTACGCTGCATTACAGAAAAAAAATGTTTGGCCTTAGATACTTTGACCACCTGCCGTCCTTGGGCCATTTACATCTTTTAACCTCTTCAAGTGGCTAAAACAAGTTTGGTATCAATTTTTTTGAGCCAGCTATCAGCGTTTCAATAAAAATGACGAGGTTGGCCAACTCCCCTTTCCTCCTTATCACCACCCATGGTGGTTCTTCCAGGAAGCCTGGGAATGCATTAAATTGCTCCAGCTATGATGATGGAAGGGGATTAAGGCATCTCTGTTCCCCAATCTCCTCTGCGAGTAATGAAGCCGGCAGCATTTTGTCACTTCCGGTTTCAGTTCATTCATTCCCCGGCTGCTGTAGCTGGGGAAGCAGCTAATCAAGCTTGATTAGCTGCAGTGGAGGGCAGGGAGACATTGGGAGTCTAACAGACCTCTGATATCTACATAAAGAGGAACTGACCTGCCCATGCTATGACACAAGGGGCTTGTGAGCCTCTGTGTGAAAGCAATAACAAAAAATGACAAAAAATTAAAATAGATTGTATTAAAATTAGGGCTGTGGAAATTAACTATTAATTCCTCGATTAATCGATTAATTGTTTTGATCGATCAAAAGTCTTCAGGGAGATCCGGTGACGTCACGGCTTGCCGTGTTCATCTGAAGGGCTCCTTTGCTGTGCTTTCATATCTGCATGCCGGCGGGACCTTACTATCTGCCACACGCATGGGCTGTTACACTTCCCTCTATCAACCTGGGATTCTACAACCATCCACTGGGAGTTGTGATAATTCCCTTCACGGGACATCTACATGCCGACGGACTGATGTTAACCCCTTCTCATCTGGATTAAGCAGTGGTATCGTTGTACACATTTTTATACCAGTATCATACTTAGCTACATGTTTTTATGACTGCTTTTGCTACCGTTTGGAATTACTCGCACCATTTTTACAGTTTATGTAGCTACATCGATTTTATCTCCAGTGCAATATTTATTTTGTTACCTACTTGAAGACTATAAAAGTTTTAATGCTATTCCCATCGAGCGCTGCCTTTGTGTGTTTTTTGTATCCTGCTATCCATTTTTCCAGTGGTTGGTAGCTGCACTGGGAATCAGCCTGCAAGGAGATCAGCTAAAAGTAGTTGGATCTATGTGCGTTATAATCAAAATTAGTCAATTAATCGATTAGAATAAAAAAAAAAAGATTAATCGAACAGGAAAATTTTAATCAGTAACAACCCTAATTAAAATAAATATGATTTAAAAAATGTAAAGAACCCCTTTAAACCCCCTGTGTGCACACATGTTAATGCAAAAAAACGCACAGGGCTTTGTGCCACACAAGGTATTTCTGAAAATGTCCCAGTGTGAGCAATAATTCTAGGACCATAAGTCATGGTTAACTCTAAACTGATAAGCTGTAAAGGCTTTTAACATCACCTATGAAAATTTTTAGGTACCATAATTTTTCACAGTCACACGCAATTTTGAGTCTTGACATATATGGTATCTATTTATTCAATGCAATCCCATCTTTTATATTTTAGCAAACAATAAAGCCTCGTACACACGATCGGATATCCTATGGATTCTAATCCGATGGTTTTGTCCATCGGAAATCCGATGAAGCTGTCTTCCATCAGTCTTGCCTACACACCATCAGTCAAAAAACCGACCGTTCCAAACGCGGTGATGTAAAACACTCCAAGGAGCTGAGAAAAATTAAGTTTAATGCTTCTGAGCATGCGTCGACTTGATTCTGAGCATGCGTGGGTTTTTTATCCGATGGACTTGCCCATAGACGATCGGAATTTGCTATCGGTTTTTGATCCATCGGAAAAATTTAAAACATGTTCTATTTTTTAAAACCGATGGAAAAAAGACCGATGGGTCCCATACACGATCGGTTTGTCCGATGAAAAAAGTCCATCGGACTGTTTTCATCGGTAAAACCGATTGTGTGTACAGGGCTTAAGAGTATTATACTGTGCTTGTGTGTACTAAATGTAACTTTTTTTCCCAGAAAATATCCCTTTGGTATACAGCTGCGCAAATATCATGCAACATGAAAAATTTCACCTGCTACCAATTCATTCAGGGCTTCTGCTTTCAGAAAATATATAATGTTTGGGGGTTCTAAGTATTTTTCTAGCAAAAAAATGCTGATTTGACATGTACTGTATGTGAAAAATGTAAAAAATGTCCTGGAAGTGGTTAAACACTATATATTTTTTTTTTCTACATGCATTAGCAACAGAGGTTCACATTTACCTAAGATGCTGCATCTCTCTTGTGAAACTCGCCTTTCCTACTTTTATTCAGAGGAAGGGGCGCACAGGAAGCAGTATGATGTGGCTGTAAAATTAGGGAAAATTCTGTCATTATGGAGCTTGATACAAGCAGTCATGTAAAAAAATATGCAGTTTAAGGCCCCTTTCACACAGACGGATAGAATGGTGCTTTTAGCTGCGGATTTTCTAGTTTTCTACTGAAGCTAAAAGCACACAATGCTTTCCTATGGCCCCATTCACACACAGCGTTTAGCTGCGATTTCGTTACATGCAGTTTGGTGCGAATAGAAAAAATAGAATTGAATGCGTCCAGGTGCGATGTAGCGCAGCTATATGCACATAACCGCAGGTAATCACAGTCTTTTGTGTCAACTGCGGATAGCAGCGTGTACAAAAGAAAAAAACAACAGGAAGCACATCAAAATAAAAATGGTTGCTATGGAGATGACAATAATGGTCAACCGCAGCCGCATGTAAACGCAGCTAGTCGCAATGTACAAATGCAGCTAATCGCAGCGCCTGAAGCCTTGAATTTCACAGAACAAAAACATGCTTTTTACTGCGGCAATTTTGCGTCCCTGTGAAAGGGGCCTAAAGCTATACAGATGCGTATGTGGATAAAAAAGCCAGCCTTTAATACTACTTTAATGTGGTACTCCACATTACAAAAAATCTGTTTTATTGATGTCTATGTCTGCGCCAATATACTGATACATGCAGGGCCGCCATCAGGAATTTTGGGGCCCCTTGCACAGCTTCAGGCATGGGCCCCCTGGAGCAGAGAACCGGGGGGGGGTGTGCTGCCACTGCAAATTGAGAAGCGGGGGGCTGCCGCAAATTGAGAAGCGGGGGGTGCTGCCGCCGCAAATTGTTGAGGTCGTGGGGGCTCCGGGTGCTGATGACAAACACAGAAAAAAAGAAGGGATTGCCATCATGGGCCCTGGGGACCTCTGGGCCCCTTACAAAAAATAAATAACATAAATAAATAATGAAAAAAAAAAAAATTATAAAAAATAAATACAAAAAAGGGGGGTTGGCATTCGGGGCCCTGGGGAACTCCAGGCCCCTGGGGACCTTTGGGCCCCTTACAAAAAGAAAGAAAGAAAAAAAAAGGGGGGGGGGCATCCAGGCCCCTTACAGGTGTACTGCCTGTACCCCCCTGATGGCGGCCCTGGATTAGCTGCAGTGTGCCACCCCTGCCCTATGCCTTGGTGTAAACATGAGTAATTGCCTTGAGGTAGCCATTTCTATTTAGGTAAATGTCCACTAGAATAAATACCTAAGGTCATTCGTATTGTTTCTGGACACCCAAGAACCAGCAACACTGAGCTTATAAACGGTTTAAAAATAGATTTTTAGACCAAAAATCAGGCAATAGAGTGAATAGACAATGACGCAATCATCATCCTTCTGCTGCCTGTGATCAGATTAACAGCCAAAATGTTCATTTAAACATATCCTCAATAACCTCAGTGTTTTTCCGTTCCACCTGCTGATATCACAGCAATTTAATTTCCTCTGTTTTATAAGGATCTGAGTTATCTCCTCAAGCCTTGCACACCAAATAAACAAGTTCCAATAATGCATGGCAGAAAGACACACAAAGACTATTGTTTTGTGCTTTTCAGTGTTGTATGCATAACATTAAATGAATAAATTAGTTATCGGCTATATTATGTGTACAAGTGCATTGTTAAGAGAAATTGTGATAATCGTCTTTCAGCAAATGTCTCAAATCCTCCCCTGCTGTCGTCAGCAGCCATTAGATTATCAAGGAGTAGATGAGAGTGGTTGATAAAACTCAAACTAATATCCGTAAAGAGGGTGATCTGGATTTTCCATTCTCAATATGTTTTAAGAGATTTCTCTATAGAAGGATAGTGCAGGACAATAAGATTGACTTCTCTTCAACTCAGGTTGTGGTATATTAGATGTCAGAGCCAAAGGGCTTCATGCTGTTAGTTTTTTGATGCTAATGCCGCGTACACATGATCGATTTTTTCGACGGTGAAAACACCGTCGAGAAAATCTACGTGAAAAACGAGGAACAGCTTGTTCCCCCCACACACGGCCGTTTTAAATGACATATTTTTTTTGGTCGAAAAAAACGACCATGTGTGGGCTCCCCGGCAGTGTTTCCCTATGGGAAAACTGCAGCGGAAAAAAATGACGGGAATCACGACGAGAAAAATTAGAGCATGTTCTAATTTTTCTCGTCGTGATTAATGCCGTTTTTCCCGTCGAGAAAAACGACAAAAAGCCCACAGACGATTGTTTTTCTCGTCCAAAGGAAAAAATGACATTTTTCTCGACGGGAAAAATGATCGTGTGTACGCGGCATAAGAGTGATGGCCTAACAGAAAGCCTCACCTAACAATAACTTTGCTAGTTATCCTAACACTTGCACTTAGCATTTCTATAATCCTAACACCCTAAAAAGCCCTTCTACCGTGTTTCCCCAAAAGTAAGACCTACCCCGAAAATAGGTTTTCAGCTTATCCCTGCTGCTCGCCTCTTCTGCCAGCTGTCATTGGGGGATCTCGGGTCCCCCTCCCTCTGCAGTGCTTGTGCCAAGGAAGACCGATCAGGCGGGTCAAGGAAGCACAGAGCGGTGCTGTGGGAAAGTATGTGAAACGATTAGATTGCAGCGGCACATACCTTTTGCATTATATTCTGCTGTGTTGGCGAGGATTCTGGCACTTTGCAAGCACTTTTACACTGTTCACACTGGGGATTAAATTGCAAGCCCTACCCCGAAAATAAGCCCTAGTGTGTTTTTGGTTGCAAAAATGTATGTAAGACCCAGGCTTATTTTTGGGGAAACACGGTAGTAACCCTAACACCAATCCCCCTTAACTCCAATACTCATAATAATACTCAAACTAACCTTTCTTGCAATTCTAATACTCACACTAACCCTCCATTTAAACACAACACAACATACTAAGAATTCCTGTAACACTAACACTATGTCCTGACGAAGCGTGTACGAACCGCGTTGACGTAGGCAACTCCACCATGCGTTCCAACAGGCGTGTGTAACATCGAACCACCTCTTCTGCATGGACTGACTGGTCAAATCTGCAGCACACTTGCCTCTGGATCTCCAGACTTGACGTATCTACGCCTGACCAGGTGTCAAGCGTCTAGCTGCCACTAGACACAGAGCCGATGCAACAACACGAGCACGCATCAAGGATTCACCTATATGCTGACTGCAGCACTCATGAAGGAGGATTGTTCACATATCTTCATTAAAATCAATCCCGAGTAGTGAGAGCCTTCGGGCAAATTTCCCCCCATTCTCTCTTCCTTGACAGACTCCCCAGTCGTGCTCCTAGTGATGTGTTATACCTTTTCAACATTTGAACTGTGCTATTTACTGAGATGTATATAGTATACCATACTGACAGCAAGTTCCATATATGTCTGGATTTAACTATCCTTCATAAAAGAGATCATCTCTCACTCTGTTGCACGGATACACAACATACCTAGAGCTCAGTCTATTGGCTATACACTGACATGTGCATTCCACATAACCGGTCTTGGAATCCCTATTCCTGTATGCCTACACCACCCTGAGTGATCCATATACTCAAATATATCTACACAACTATTGCACAAGCTCTAATCATGGACATGCTAGGTGTAGAATGTATATTGGAGTAGTCACTCGAGCAGCTCCAGTCCTTCCATAGCAGGCTATGCATGTGTGTGTGCGTGGGACCCTGAGTATTGGCACTATATTGTGACAACATTGTCATTTAATTGTATGTGGTTTTAATTGGGAATACTGGGGGTATTTCTCCGCTTATAGGGTGTTAATTAACCCATAGCGAACTAATCCCATTGTTGATACATTAATAACGTTTTTTTTTTCATTTTTTGATACACCGTGGTTGATCCTTATAATTGCTTTTTGGAGACATTCCTTTGTCTCATCACTGTTTTTCTTACACTAACACTACGCCCCCTTATAATTCGATTACTGTCACTAACCCTCCCTGTAGCCTAAACACACACACACACTTACTCTACCTGCAACTGTAATGTTGTTAGATATTCTGTATATAGCCCTACAAAACAGACAGCGCACAGCCCACACAGGCTTTACTGCTTAACTGCAGACAGGAAACAGGGACTTTATTATGAGAGAAAATACAATAGAGTACACAGTAACATAGATGCAACTAATAACTTATAAACACTGCAATCTGCTGGCTGATGAATATATCTTTACAATGTATTTCAACACCCCCAGTCAACAACTACTGCTTATATTAGTCTCATTTTGGATCTCAGTTCTATAAATCTGTTTCTTGTAAGCTGTTTTGTCAAAACATTCACAATCATGTTAATAGTTTCACAATAGGTAAGCACATTTACATTTTGTTCAACCAGATTATGAATATAATGAATCTGATATCTGACATCAAATATGCTTTGTTCTTGCCTTGATCTTCTCATTGGTGGCAAATTTGATACATCCTTGATTGTCCTTATATAAGATTGTAGGCTGGGACATTGGCTCTTCAAGATCTTCAAGCAATGTAACCACACAGTTTCTTGAATGGCTTAGGCAGCAATAATGTTTTCTGCCTCCGTAGGAGACAAAGCTACTGGGGTCTGCTTCTTGCTGGATATAGGGCTGTTTCCTAATTTGAACCTGTGGATTTGTGGGTACTTAGGACACCTGCCCAATCAGAGTCCACATATTCTACGAAGTTCAAATCACCATCTTCAGACAGCCTCAGACTCAAGTCTTTTGTTTCTTTGAGATATCTCATGACTCTCTTGATTGATGTCCATTCTCTTTAACGTGGTGCACACATCTACGAAGAAGCGACATGGCAGCTGCAATGTCTGGCTGTGTAGTGGTTGCAATATATAGCAATGCCCCCACTGCCTGTCTGTATGGATCATTAGTAGGAAGAGAATCCTCATTCCCTTCTGTTTTTAGGTATGCTGTGTCCATTGGAGTTCTTGCTTCTTTGGCTTCAGTGATGCCAAACTGCTAAAGCACAGCCTCAATTTTAGATTTCTGATTTACCAGGAAGCTGCTATATTCTTTACGCTATATGTTAATTCCTAGGTAATTTGTCACATCCCCAAGATCGTTAGTCTCAAAATGCTGGTTAAGAATTGCAGTCAACTTTGCAACTTCCTTATCCTTTTTGTGAGCAAGAAGCAAGTTATCCACATAGAGTAAAGCATACATACAGTATATTTAGAATCTACACATTTTGAGTATAGTATATAGTAGGGATGGGCCCGGTGCTCGATTCAAACCCACGTTCGAATCGAGCACCGGGCGTTCGCTCGCTCGGCGAGCCCAGAACTATTTGGGCCGTTCGCATCACATTCGTGTGATGCGAGCGGCCCCGCAATGCATTGCGGCCGGCGCAGTGCATTGCTGGCTGATGATTGGCCAAGCATGCACTGTGACCCCGCATGCTTGGCCAATCACAGTGCCCGAAACTCGGAGAGCAATAATTGGCTACAGGCAGGACGCCTGTAGCCAATTACAGCTCAGGGGCTTTAGTACACGCCCCACCATTTAAAAGGCCGCCACGCCGTCGGCCCCGGTCACATGAGTTCCGGCTTTAGGAGAGATCAGTCTGCTGATTCTGTCTTTGCTTGATACTGAAAGATTTGCTCTTCTTTGCTAAACCATTGGCTATTTCTTTGCTAAACCATTGCTACCTAAGTCATTGATCGTTCATTGCTGCTGATTGCACAGTTAGTGTGTTATTAGCTGCTGCTGGGGATTAGTCTGGTGCGTGCTTACTGTTAGTACAGTATTGCAGTAGTACCAACCGCAGTGCTGTTAGCACAGCATTGCACCCCAACAGCACCCATAGGACTTCTAGTGTGTTAGTGGCAGCAAACAGAGCTCCTATATTTTCTTCTCAGCAGCACCCATAGGACTTCTAGTGTGTTAGTGGCTTCACACGGAGCTCCTATATTTTCATCTCAGAAGCACCCATAGGACTTCTAGTGTGTTAGTGGCAGCAAACAGAGCTCCTATATTTTCTTCTCAGCAGCACCCATAGGACTTCTAGTGTGTTAGTGGCAGCAAACAGAGCTCCTATATTTTCTTCTCAGCAGCACCCATAGGACTTCTAGTGTGTTAGTGGCAGCAAACAGAGCTCCTATATTTTCTTCTCAGCAGCACCCATAGGACTTCTAGTGTGTTAGTGGCATCACACAGAGCTCCTATATTTTCATCTCAGAAGCACCCATAGGACTTCTAGTGTGTTAGTGGCATCACACAGAGCTCCTATATTTTCATCTCAGAAGCACCCATAGGACTTCTAGTGTGTTAGTGGCATCACACAGAGCTCCTATATTTTCTTCTCAGCAGCACCCATAGGACTTCTAGTGTGTTAGTGGCATCACACAGAGCTCCTATATTTTCTTCTCAGAAGCACCCATAGGACTTCTAGTGTGTTAGTGGCATCACACAGAGCTCCTTAATTTTCTTCTCAGCAGCACCCATAGGACTTCTAGTGTGTTAGTGGCAGCAAACAGAGCTCCTATATTTTCATCTCAGAAGCACCCATAGGACTTCTAGTGTGTTAGTGGCATCACACAGAGCTCCTATATTTTCATCTCAGAAGCACCCATAGGACTTCTAGTGTGTTAGTGGCATCACACAGAGCTCCTATATTTTCATCTCAGAAGCACCAATAGGACTTCTAGTGTGTTAGTGGCATCACACAGAGCTCCTATATTTTCTTCTCATCTCAGCAGCACCCATAGGACTTCTAGTGTGTTAGTAGCATCACACAGAGCTCCTATATTTTCATCTCAGAAGCACCAATAGGACTTCTAGTGTGTTGGTGGCATCACACAGAGCTCCTATATTTTCTTCTCAGCAGCACCCATAGGACTTCTAGTGTGTTAGTGGCAGCAAACAGAGCTCCTATATTTTCTTCTCAGCAGCACCCATAGGACTTCTAGTGTGTTAGTGGCATCACACAGAGCTCCTATATTTTCTTCTCAGAAGCACCCATAGGACTTCTAGTGTGTTAGTGGCATCACACAGAGCTCCTTAATTTTCTTCTCAGCAGCACCCATAGGACTTCTAGTGTGTTAGTGGCAGCAAACAGAGCTCCTATATTTTCATCTCAGAAGCACCCATAGGACTTCTAGTGTGTTAGTGGCATCACACAGAGCTCCTATATTTTCTTCTCAGCAGCACCCATAGGACTTCTAGTGTGTTAGTGGCATCACACAGAGCTCCTATATTTTCTTCTCAGCAGCACCCATAGGACTTCTAGTGTGTTAGTGGCATCACACAGAGCTCCTTAATTTTCTTCTCAGCAGCACCCATAGGACTTCTAGTGTGTTAGTGGCAGCAAACAGAGCTCCTATATTTTCATCTCAGAAGCACCAATAGGACTTCTAGTGTGTTGGTGGCATCACACAGAGCTCCTATATTTTCTTCTCAGCAGCACCCATAGGACTTCTAGTGTGTTAGTGGCAGCAAACAGAGCTCCTATATTTTCTTCTCAGCAGCACCCATAGGACTTCTAGTGTGTTAGTGGCATCACACAGAGCTCCTATATTTTCATCTCAGAAGTAGGGATGAGCTTCGTGTTCGAGTCGAACATACGTTCGACGAAGATCGAACGATTTGGGCCGTTCGCGCCAAATTCGAGTGACGCGAACGGCCCACAATGCACTACGCCATCGCAGTGTCATCCAGGCGCTGTGATTGGCCAAGCATGCACTGTGACCCCGCATGCTTGGCCAATCACAGCGCCGGCAGCGAGGAGAGCAATGATTGGCCACAGGCAGGATGCCTGTGGCCAATTATTGCTGAGGGTGTTTAGTACACGCCCCACACTATAAAAGGCCGCCAGCACGGCGGCCTAGTGTAGTGTGTTCCGGAGCAGGGAAAGAGCAGCATAGGCAGGGACAGTGACTTTTATTTCTTTCTTGCTTAACCTGGATTCCTTTAGTTTAGGGAAAGAGAAGGATAGGTAGGGAGAGTGTCAGTGTGTTTTGTGCTTGTGCTATAGTGTGCTTAAAAAAAAAAATTTTCTAGGGACAGAAAACTCTAGGTAGGGAGAGTGTCAGTTTCTTTCACTGTGCAAGTCCTTGTTTCCAGGGACAGGGAAGGACAGTGAGTGAATTCTCCTTGTGCTATAGTGTGCTTAAAAAAAACATTTTTTCTAGGGACAGAAAACTCTAGGTAGGGAGAGTGTCAGTTTCTTTCACTGTGCAAGTCCTTGTTTCCAGGGACAGGGAAGGACAGTGAGTGAATTCTCCTTGTGCTATAGTGTGCTTAAAAAAAACATTTTTTCTAGGGACAGAAAACTCTAGGTAGGGAGAGTGTCAGTTTCTTTCACTGTGCAAGTCCTTGTTTCCAGGGACAGGGAAGGACAGTGAGTGAATTCTCCTTGTGCTATAGTGTGCTTAAAAAAAACATTTTTTCTAGGGACAGAAAACTCTAGGTAGGGAGAGTGTCAGTTTCTTTCACTGTGCAAGTCCTTGTTTCCAGGGACAGGGAAGGACAGTGAGTGAATTCTCCTTGTGCTATAGTGTGCTTAAAAAAAACATTTTTTCTAGGGACAGAAAACTCTAGGTAGGGAGAGTGTCAGTTTCTTTCACTGTGCAAGTCCTTGTTTCTAGGGACAAAGAAGGAAAGTGAGGGGAATTCTCCTTGTGCTATAGTGTGCTAAAGCATTCCTCATCAACCATCTTTGAAATCCTTGATTTTTGGACAGTCAGGGAAATTGTCGTTGTGCTATTCTGTGCAAAAGCAATCATCCTCAACCATATTTAGAAATCCTTAAGTAAAGGGACAGAGAAGGACACCTGAAGGTAGCCCTTATTGCTTTTTTCCCATCTCCCTGCAGGCCATCTATTAGAATGTCTGGAAGGCAAACAGGGAGAGGCAGACAGTCAGGAGGCAATAAAAGAGGGCAAGCAGGCTCTGTGTCTGGGGGCAACAGTGCTGGTCGTGGACGCGGTGCATTGTCATCAGCACATGGCCATGGGACACGCTTGTCCTTCTTTTCGGCAGCTGGACATGTTGAGCCACATCATGCCGAAGACTTGGTAGAGTGGATGACCAAGCCCTCCTCCTCCTCCTCATCCTCTCTCACCCAGGCTCAGGGTACTGGCAAAGCAGCTGCCAAAGCGTCCTCTTCCCTGTTATCAATGTCAGACTCATCATCAGTCACTCCTTCCCTAGACCCACCATGTCCTCCTCCTGAGGAGTCCCCCGAACTGTTTGCGCACAGTGTTGGGTACATGCTCCAGGAGGATGCCCAGCGTTTCGAAGGGTCTGATGATGAAACCCAGCTACAGGAAGGCAGTAGGGTGAGAGCAGACAGAGGGGATGCTCAAGAAGGACACCAATCTGGCAGTCATGTTCCAGCAGCTGCAGCATACTGCCAGATTGGCTCCAGTGATGAGGAGGGAGGGGATGATGAGGTCACTGACTCCACGTGGGTGCCTAATAGGAGAGAGGAGGAGGAGGATGAGGAGGAGGCACATCTCCAACGAGGCAGGATGCCCTTTGGTGGCCAGCGTAAGGGCAGTACACCGACGGAATCACACCGCAGAGCTCCGCCTGTGCAGGGCGCTGCCTCTGCCCGTCATTCAAAAAGTTCCTTGGTGTGGGCCTTTTTTGAGGCTAGTGCATCAGATCGCACAGCTGCTGTTTGCAACATATGTCTCAAGCGTATATCGCGTGGCCAAAACATCAGCCGCTTGGGTACCACATGCCTGACCAGACATATGTTGACCTGCCATGCAGCTCGTTGGCAAGCCTACCTCAAAGACCCACACCAAAGAACAAAGCGGACCTCTCCTTGCACCGCATCAGCTGGGATCTCCAACCCCACTATAACTTCAGTCCTCTCTGAAACATGCACTGAGAGGAATGAAGGTGTAGAATTAGGTGTGTCACAGCCAAGTACTTGCGGCCACTCTGCTAGCAGTACACCGACGTCCGATTCTAGCAGGCAAATTTCCCTGCCCCAGCTGCTGGACCGTCGAAAGAAGTTCACTCCCAGCCATCCACATGCCCAGCGGTTGAATGCTAGCTTGGCTAAATTGCTAGCGCTTCAACTGCTGCCTTTTCAGTTGGTAGACTCGGCCCCCTTCCGTGAGTTTGTGCAATGTGCGGTTCCTCAGTGGCAGGTTCCCAAACGCCACTTTTTCTCACGGAAGGCTATTCCGGCTCTCTACCGGCATGTGGAAGGCAATGTCTTGGCCTCGCTGGACAGGGCGGTCAGCGGTAAGGTGCATATTACCGCTGACTCATGGTCCAGCAGGCATGGACAGGGACGTTACCTTTCTTTCACGGCCCATTGGGTCACTCTTTTGGCAGCTGGGAAGGATGCAGGACAAGGTGCAGTAGTGTTGGAGGTTGTCCCACCGCCACGCCTCCAAAATGCTACTACTGGTTGTGACACACCTCTCTCCTCCACCCCCTCCTCTTCTTCTTCCTCCATGGCCTCTTCCTGTGGTTTGTCTTATGAACCAGCGGTGCTCCGTAGCCGTTCACGGGGCTACGCAAGTACGCAGGCAAAAAGATGCCATGCCGTGCTTGCGCTGGTGTGTTTGGGGGACAGAAGCCACACTGGGGCAGAGGTCCTGTCTGCTCTGCAGGGCCAGGCTGAGAGGTGGTTGACGCCACGCCAGCTTAAGCCAGGAATGGTGGTTTGCGACAATGGCACCCACCTCCTCTCCGCCCTTCGACAGGGACAACTGACCCATGTGCCCTGTGTGGCTCACGTCCTTAACCTGGTGGTGCAGCGGTTCTTGGGCAGGTACCCGGGCTTACAGGATGTCCTGAGGCAGGCCAGGAAAGTCTGTGTGCATTTCCGCAGATCTTATAATGCCAGTGCTCGCCTGGCTGAGCTGCAAAAGGAGTTGAACCTGCCCAAGAACCGCCTTATATGTGACATGCCCACCAGGTGGAACTCAACGTTGGCCATGCTGCAGCGGCTGCACACGCAGCAGAGGGCCATCAATGAGTACCTGTGCGACTACGGCACCAGGACAGGGTCAGGGGAGCTTGGTTTTATTTCTCCACGCCAGTGGGGCATGATCAGGGATGCATGCACTGTCCTGGCACCATTTGAGGAGGCCACAAGGATGGTGAGCAGTGACAGTGCATGCATCAGTGACACTGTACCTCTTGTCCACCTGTTGGAGCACACGCTGCGTGGAATAATGGACAGGGCACTTGAGGCAGAACAGAGGCAGGAAGAGGAGGACTTCCTTGCCTCTCAAGGCCCCCTTTACCCAGACAGTGTTCCTTCTGTCCCACCCATCGCACAGGAAGAGGAAGAGGAGGAGGAGGAGGAGGAGGAGGAGGAGGATTGTGTCAGCATGGAGGTGGAGGCTGGCACTCAGCATCATCAGCAGCAGTCTTTTAGGGATGATTTACAGTCCCAAGAAACCAGTGGACTTGTACGTGGCTGGGAGGAGGTGACTGCGGATCATGTCGTCCTTAGTGACCCAGAGGACTCCGGAGCGAATGCCTCAGCAAACCTACGCTGCATGGCCTCCCTGATCCTGCAAAGTCTGCGGAAGGATCCTCGTATTCTTCGGATCAAGGAGAGGGACCATTACTGGCTGGCCACTCTCCTTGATCCACGGTACAAGGGTAAGGTTGCGGACCTTATGTTACCGTCGCAGAGGGAGCAGAGGATGAGACAACTCCGGGAGGCCTTGCAGAAAGGTCTGTGCAACGCGTTCCCAGAGACTGGGAGGTTACAAACTCCTGGTCCTGGACAACGAGTTGCTGAGGCTTCGGCCAGTCAAAGAAGGAGCGGTGGGGAAGGTGGCCGTCTGACCGATGCGTTCAGACAATTCTTTAGTCCGCAGCCCCAAAGTATGATCGGTTCCAGCAACCATCGCCAGCGTCTGATAAACATGGTGCAGGAATATCTAGGGGCAAGGTCAGACTTGGACACCTTCCCCACCGAAAATCCTCTGGCTTACTGGGTCTTGAGGATGGATCACTGGCCAGAGCTTGCACAGTATGCAATTGAGCTACTGGCCTGTCCTGCATCCAGCGTTCTTTCGGAACGCACATTCAGTGCTGCTGGAGGATTTGTCACGGATCACAGGGTGCGCCTGTCCACCGACTCGGTTGATCGACTGACTTTCATCAAGATGAACCAGTCTTGGATCACCACCAGCTACCACACACACCTGATGCTGATATAACAGACTAATTGATTTTAACATGTCACATCCCTTCAAGACTGATGCTGATGCTGAGTGCCTGTGCTGTTATGTTGACTGGCTATCCTCCTCCTCCGAGTCCTCAATGATACGATTGATGATGATAGCTTGGAAGATCATTTTTGTTTATGGGTGCCGCCACCAGTGGCTAAGGCCCAATTTTTCAGCCCCTGTTTTACAGGGGCGTGTACTTACAATTTTTTTAGCAATAATTTGCCATAGGGCTCATTGCTGTGCTCCAAGTACAGTATCTGTGAGGGGTTGGAGTGTTGTGGCACCAGTGCCTAAGGCCCAATTTTTCAGCCCCTGTTTAACAGGGGCGTGTCATTACAATTTTTGAAGCAATACTTTGCAACAGGGCTCATTGCTGTGCTCCAAGTACAGTATCTGTGAGGGGTTGTAGTGTTGTGCCACCAGTGCCTAAGGCCCAATTTTTCAGCCCCTGTTTAACAGGGGCGTGTCATTACAATTTTTGAAGCAATACTTTGCAACAGGGCTCATTGCTGTGCTTCAAGTACAGTATCTGTGAGGGGTTGTAGTGTTGTGCCACCAGTGCCTAAGGCCCAATTTTTCAGCCCCTGTTCAACAGGGGCATGCAATTACAATTCTTGATGTAATAATTCACAGCAGGGCCCATTCCTGCACCCACCAAGAGTAAGTCTGAGGGCTTACAGTGTTGTGGCAACGCCACCACCACCACCACCACGAAAGGCCCAATTTTTCAGCCCCTGTTCAAAAGGGGCATGTAATTACAATTCTTGATCTAATAATTCACAGCAGGGCCCATTGCTGCACCCACCAAGAGTAACTGTCAGGGCTTACAGTGTTGTGGCACCAGCACCACCATCAAAGCCCCAATTTTTACTACCACTGTTCAACAATTATATGTAATTAAAATTCCTGATATAATAGTTGACAGAGGGGGTTCCAGCACCAACCAAGAGTAACTGTGAGTGCTTACAGTGTTGTGCCAACACCAACAACTAAGGGGCCTATTTCTGCAGAGTATATACGGCAGGTCCCTACTTTCAAACATCCAACTTACAAACGACTCCTACTTGCAAACGCAAGAAGACAACAGGAAGTGAGAGGAAATCTACCCCTAGGAAGGAAAATTCTCTCCTGTAAGAATAAATATGGGAGAAAGGTGTCTCCTCTGTACTGATGCTTTATCAGCAATCCTTGTTTCAAGAAAAACACCACATTTCAAAAACAGTTGTCATTGGGACGGAAAGTGAGGTGAAATGTTCTGAACAGGGGCACAGACAGCAAAACAAATGTTACAGGGGTGATAACCCTTACCTATGTTTTCCAAAAAGTTTAAAAATAGATTTTTGGGCTGGAGCTACACTCCAACAATGTACCTGTTCAAAATTACAAACACATTCTACATAAGAACAAACCTACAGTCCCTGTCTTGTATGCACCGCCTGTATACGGCTGTTCAGAGTATATAGGGCCTTTTTTATTTTATGTGCGGGGTTCCCCTTAATATCCATACAAGACCCAAAGGGGCTGGTAATGGGCTGGGGTAGCTATGCCATTTTTCTTAAAGATTTTCATCCATATTACCGGGACCAGACATTACATTAAAGCCGCAAGCAGTTTTAAATGGCTTTTTTTTCCTTTAGAAGTGTCATTTTGTGCAGGGACAGTTCTAAACACGGGAAACACGTGGCACTTCACAGGCATACTTTAGACACCCCCCAGGTACGATATTTAAAGGAATATTTGACTTTTTTTTTCACTTTATGCATCATTAAAATGACTGCTCCCGAAAAACGACCGTTTTTAAAACTTCTTTTTGCATTGATACATGTCCCCTGGTGCAGAACCCGGGTTCCCAAACCCTTTTTAGGACAATAACATGCATAATAGTTGTTATAATTAGCACTTTAGAATTCGAACGTTCGCATCCATTGTATTTAATAGGGTTCTAATGTTCGTACGAACTTTCGGTCCGTTCGCGGGTTCTGGTGCGAACCGAACCCGGGGGTGTTCGGCTCATCACTACTCAGAAGCACCCATAGGACTTCTAGTGTGTTAGTGGCATCACACAGAGCTCCTATATTTTCTTCTCAGCAGCACCCATAGGACTTCTAGTGTGTTAGTGGCATCACACAGAGCTCCTATATTTTCTTCTCAGAAGCACCCATAGGACTTCTAGTGTGTTAGTGGCATCACACAGAGCTCCTATATTTTCTTCTCAGCAGCACCCATAGGACTTCTAGTGTGTTAGTGGCATCACACAGAGCTCCTATATTTTTATCTCAGAAGCACCCATAGGACTTCTAGTGTGTTAGTGGCATCACACAGAGCTCCTATATTTTCATCTCAGAAGCACCAATAGGACTTCTAGTGTGTTAGTGGCATCACACAGAGCTCCTATATTTTCTTCTCAGCAGCACCCATAGGACTTCTAGTGTGTTAGTGGCAGCAAACAGAGCTCCTATATTTTCTTGTCAGCAGCACACATAGTACCTATAGTGTGTTAGTGTCAGCACCCATAGGACCTACAGTGTGTTGTGAGCACACATAGGAGCTCTATTTTTTATACTATATACACTACCGACTACAATGGCTGGAAAACTGCCAAGGAGAGGCAGAGCGTGCCGAGGCAAGAACACAGGGCAGGCAGGCTCTGTTTCTAGAGACAACAGTGCTGGCCGTGGACGTGGTCGTGCATCGTCATCAGCACGTGGCCATGGGACACGCTTGTCTTTGTTTTCGGCAGCTGGACATGTGGAGCCGCATCATGCCGAAGGCTTGGTAGAATGGATGACCAAGCCCTCCTCATCCTCCTCATCCTCTCTCACCCAGGCTCAGGGTACTGGCAGAGCAGCTGCCAACGCGTACTCAATGGCATCATCAGCCACCCCTTCCCTAGACCCACCATGTCCTCCTGAGGAGTCCCCCGAACTGTTTGAGCACAGTGTTGGGTACATGCTCCAGGAGGATGCCCAACGATTCGAAGGCTCGGATGATGATACCCAGCTTGAGGAAGTCAGTAGTGTGCGCGCAGAGAGAGGGGATGCTGAAGGACAGCAATCTGGCAGTACTGTTCCACCAGCTGCAGCTTACTGCCAGGTTTGCTCTAGTGGTGAAGAGGGAGGGGATGATGAGGTCATTGACTCCACGTGGGTGCCTGAAGGGAGAGAGGAGGAGGAGGAGGAGGAGGAGGAGGATGCAGCGTCACATGTCCAACGAGGCAGGATGCCCCCTGGAGGCCAGCTAGAGGCCAGCACAGCAACTGTACCACACTGCAGAGCTCCGCCTGTGCAGGGTGCTGCCTCTGCACGTTATCACAAAAGTTCTTTGGTGTGGGCCTTTTTTGAGACGAGTGCATCAGATCGCACCACTACTATTTGCAATATTTGTCTCAAGCGTATCTCGCGTGGCCAAAACATCAGCCGCTTGGGCACCACAAGCATGAGCAGACATATGTCGACCTGCCATGCAGCTCGTTGGCAAGCACACATAAAAGACCCACACCAAAGAACAAAGCGGACCTCTCCTTGCTCCTCATCAGCTGGGATCTCCATCCCCACTATATCTTTAGTCCTCTCTGAAAGCTGCTCTGAGAGGACTGAAGGTGTAGAATTAGGTGTGTCACAACCAAGTACTTGCAGTACACCGACGTCCGATTGTAGCAGGCAAATTTCCCTGCCCCAGCTGCTGGACCGTCGAAAGAAGTATACTCCCAGCCATCCACATGCCCAGCGGTTGAATGCTAGCTTGGCTAAATTGCTAGCACTTCAACTGCTGCCTTTTCAGTTGGTAGACTCGGCCCCCTTCCGTGAGTTTGTTCAATGTGCGGTTCCTCAGTGGCAGGTTCCCAAACGCCACTTTTTCTCACGGAAGGCGATTCCGTCTCTCTACCGGCATGTGGAAGGCAATGTCCATGCCTCGCTGGACAGGGCGGTCAGCGGTAAGGTGCATATTACCGCTGACTCATGGTCCAGCAGGCATGGACAGGGACGTTATCTTTCTTTCACGGCCCATTGGGTCACTCTATTGGCAGCTGGGAGGGATGCAGGACAAGGTGCAGTAGTGTTGGAGGTTGTTCCGCCACCACGCCTCCAAAATGCTACTACTGGTTGTGACACACCTCTCTCCTCCACCCCCTCCTCTTCTTCTTCCTCCATGTCCTCTTCAAGTGCTCTGTCCTCGGAACCAGCGGTGCTCCGTAGGCGTACAAGGGGCTACGCGAGTACGCAGGCAAAAAGATGCCATGCCGTGCTTGCGCTGGTGTGTTTGGGGGACAGGAGCCACACTGGGCCAGAGGTTCTGGCAGCTCTGCAGGGGCAGGCCGAGAGCTGGTTGACGCCACGCCAGCTTAAGCCAGGAATGGTCGTTTCTGACAATGGCACCAACCTCCTCTCCGCCCTGCGACAGGGGCAGCTCACCCATGTGCCCTGTATGGCTCACGTCCTCAACCTGGTGGTGCAGCGGTTCTTGGGCAGGTTCCCAGGCTTACAGGATGTCCTGAGGCAGGCCAGGAAAGTCTGTGTGCATTTCCGCCGATCTTATAATGCCAGTGCTCGGCTGACTGAGCTGCAAAAGGAGCTGAACCTGCCCAAGAACCGCCTAATATGTGACATGCCCACCAGGTGGAACTCAACGTTGGCCATGCTGCAGCGACTGCACACGCAGCAGAGGGCCATCAATGAGTACCTTTGCGACTACGGCACCAGGACAGGGTCAGGGGAGCTTGGCTTTTTTTCCCCACGCCAGTGGAGCATGATCAGGGATGCATGCACTGTCCTCTCACCATTTGAGGAGGCCACGAGGATGGTGAGCAGTGACAGTGCATGCATCAGTGACACTGTACCTCTTGTCCACCTGTTGGAGCATACGCTGCGTGGGATAATGGACAGGGCACTTGAGGCAGAACAGAGGCAGGAAGAGGAGGACTTCCTTGCCTCTCAAGGCCCCCTTTATCCAGACAGTGTTCCTTCTGTCCCACCCATCACACAGGAAGAGGATGAGGATGAGGATGAGGATGAGGATGAGGAGGAGGAGGATTGTGTGATCATGGAGGTGGAGCCTGGCACTCAGCATCAGCAGCAGCAGTCTTTTAGGGATGATGTACAGTCCCAACAAACCAGTAGACTTGTACGTGGCTGGGAGGAGGTGGCTGGCGATCATGTCATCCTCAGTGACCCAGAAGACTCCGGACCGAATGCCTCAGCTAACCTACGCTGCATGGCCTCCCTGATCCTGCAAAGCCTGCGGAAGGATCCTCGTGTTCTTCGGATCAAGGAGAGGGACCATTACTGGCTGGCCACTCTCCTTGATCCACGGTACAAGGGTAAGGTTGCGGACCTTATCTTGCCGTCGCAGAGGGAGCAGAGGATGAGACATCTCAGGGAAGCCTTGCAGAAAGGTCTGTGCAACGCGTTCCCAGAAACTGGGAGGTTACAAACTCCTGGTCCTGGACGACGAGTTGCTGAGGCTTCGGTCAGTAGCAGAAGGAGCGGTGGGGAAGGTGGACGTCTGACCGATGCGTTCAGACAATTTTTTAGTCCGCAGCCCCAAGGTATGATCGGTTCCAGCAACCATTGCCAGCGTCTGATATACATGGTGCAGGAATACCTAGGGGCAAGGTCAGACTTGGACACCTTTCCCACCGAAAATCCTCTGGCTTACTGGGTCCTGAGGATGGATCACTGGCCAGAGCTTGCACAGTATGCAATTGAGCTACTGGCCTGTCCTGCATCCAGCGTTCTTTCCGAACGCACATTCAGTGCTGCTGGAGGATTTGTCACCGATCATAGGGTGCGCCTGTCCACCGACTCGGTTGATCGACTGACCTTCATAAAAATGAATCAGTCTTGGATCACCACCAGCTACCAGACACCTGAAGCGGATATAACGGAATAATTTATAATGTCACATCCCTTCAAGACTGCCTATGCTGATGCTGAGTGACTGTCCTGTTATGTTCACTGACTATCCTCTTCCTCCTCCTCAATGATCCATGCCACCACACCAGTGCCTAAGGCACAATTTTTCAGCCCCTGTATAACAGGGGCGTGTAATTACAATTTTTTAAAAAGATGCTTCGCAACAGGTGTGACTGCTGTGCTCCAAGTACAGTATCTGTGAGGGGTTGCAGTGTTGTGGCACCAGCACCAGTGCCTAAGGCACAATTTTTCAGCCCCTGTATAACAGGGGTGTGTAATTACAATTTTTTAAAAAGATGCTTCGCAACAGGTGTGACTGCTGTGCTCCAAGTACAGTATCTGTGAGGGGTTGCAGTGTTGTGGCACCAGCACCAGTGCCTAAGGCACAATTTTTCAGCCCCTGTTGGGGCGTGTAATTACAATTTTTAGGCAATGCTTTGCAACAGGTCTCATTGCTGTGCTCAGAGTACAGTATCTGTGAGGGGTTGCAGTGTTGTGGCACCAGCACCAGTGCCTAAGGCACAATTTTTCAGCCCCTGTATAACAGGGGCGTGTAATTACATTTTTTTAAAAAGATGCTTCGCAACAGGTGTGACTGCTGTGCTCCAAGTACAGTATCTGTGAGGGGTTGCAGTGTTGTGGCACCAGCACCAGTGCCTAAGGCACAATTTTTCAGCCCCTGTTGGGGCGTGTAATTACAATTTTTAGGCAATGCTTTGCAACAGGTCTCATTGCTGTGCTCAGAGTACAGTATCTGTGAGGGGTTGCAGTGTTGTGGCACCAGCACCAGTGCCTAAGGCACAATTTTTCAGCCCCTGTATAACAGGGGCGTGTAATTACATTTTTTTAAAAAGATGCTTCGCAACAGGTGTGACTGCTGTGCTCCAAGTACAGTATCTGTGAGGGGTTGCAGTGTTGTGGCACCAGCACCAATGCCTAAGGCACAATTTTTCAGCCCCTGTTTAACAGGGGCGTGTAATTACAAATCTTGATCTAATAATTCTCAGCAGGGCCCATTCCTGCGCCCACCAAGAGTAACTGTGAGGGCTTACAGTCTTGTGGCAACACCGTCCACCACCACCACCAAAGGCCCAATTTTTCTGCCCTGTTCAACAGGTGCATGCAATTACAAATCTTGATCTAATAGTTCACAGCAGGGCCCATTCCTGCGCCCACCAAGAGTAACTATGAGGGCCTACAGTCTTGTGGCAACACCGTCCACCACCACCACCACCAAAGGCCCAATTTTTCTGCCCTGTTCAACAGGTGCATGCAATTACAAATCTTGATCTAATAACTCACAGCAGGGCCCATTCCTGCACCCACCAAGAGTAACTGTGAGGGCTTACAGTCTTGTGGCAACACCGTCCACCACCACCACCACCAAAGGCCCAATTTTTCTGCCCTGTTCAACAGGTGCATGCAATTACAAATCTTGATCTAATAACTCACAGCAGGGCCCATTCCTGCACCCACCAAGAGTAACTGTGAGGGCTTACAGTCTTGTGGCAACACCGTCCACCACCACCACCACCACCACCAAAGGCCCAATTTTTCTGCCCGGTTCAACAGGTGCATGCAAGTACAAATCTTGATCTATTAACTCACAGCAGGGCCCATTCCTGTGCCCACCAGTCTTGTGGCTACACCAACATCTAATAGGGCAAATTTCTGCAGAGTATATACGGCAGGCCCCTACTTTCAAACATCCAACTTACAAACGACTCCTACTTGCAAACGGCAAGAGAAAACAGGAAGTGAGAGGAAATCTACCTCTAGGAAGGGAAATTCTATCCTGTTAGATTTAATTTGGGAAAAAGGTATCTCCTCTCTACTGATGCTTTATCACCAATCCTTGTTTCAATTAAAACCCCACTTTTCCAAAAACATTTGTCATTGGGACGGAAAGTGAGGTGACATGTTCTGAACAGATGTGCAAAGACAGCAAATGTTACAGGGGTGATAACCCCTCCCTATGTTCTCCAAAAAGCTTAAAAATAGATTTTTTTGGGATGGAGCTACACTTCATAATGTACCTGTTCAGATTCTACTTAAGAACAAACCTACAGTCCGTGTCTTGTTTGCACCACCTATATACTGCTGTTCAGAGTATATAGGGTTGTAGGTATAGGGTTTTATTTTGGGTGCGGGGTCCCCCTTAATATCCATACAAGACCCAAAGGGGCTGGGGTGGGGGGGGGGTGATGGGGTAGCCATGCCATTTTTCTCAAGGATTTTCAGCCATATGGCGGCCAGGACAAGACATGACATTAAAGCCGCAAGTGGTTTTAAATGGCTTCTTTTTTTCCTTTACAAATGTCATTTTGTGCAAGGACAGTTCTAAACACGGGAAACACATGCCACTTCACAGGCATACTTTAGACACCCCCCAGGTACCATATTTAAAGGAAAATTTCACTTTTTTTTTTCACTTTATGCATCATTAAAATGACTGCTCCCGAAAAAACGTTAATTTTAAAATTTCTTTTTGCATTGATATATGTCCCCTGGGGCAGGACCCGGGTCCCCAAACCTGTTTTATGACATTAACATGCATATTGGCCGTTGTAATTAGCAATTTTGATTTCGAACGTTCGCGTCCATTATAACGAATAGGGTTCGAAAATTCGCGCGAACTTTCGGTCCGTTCGAAGGTTCTGGTGCGAACCGAACCCGGGGGTGTTCGGCTCATCCCTAGTATATAGTACGAGTACCGATACTTTTTCTCAAGTACTCGCAGATACCAATTACCAATACTTTTTTTTTGGTGGAGAGGTGGGGAGGGGTGTTATTGTTTAGGGTGGAGAGGTGGGGAGGGGTTATCGTTTAGGGTGGAGAGGTGGGGAGGGGGCTATCGTTTAGGGTGGAGAGGTGGGGAGGGGGTTATCGTTTAGGGTGGAGAGGCGGGGAGGGGTGTTATTGTTTAGGCAGGCAAGTTGGGGGTGTTATTGTTTAGGGTGGAGAGGTTGTTATTGTTTAGGGTGGAGAGGTGGGGAGGGGTGTTATTGTTTAGGGTGGAGAGGTGGGGGTTATCGTCTAGGGTGGGGAGTGGTGTTATTGTTTAGGGTGGATGAGTGGGAATAGGGTTATCATTTAGGGTGGAGAGGGGGTTATCGTTTAGAGTGGAGAGGTGGGGAGGAGTGTTATTGTTTAGGGTGGAAAGGCGGGGAAGGGTGTTATTGGTTAGGGTGGAGAGGTGGGGAGGAGTGTTATTGGTTAGGGTGGAGAGGTGGGGGCAGGTGTTATTGTTTAGGGTGGGGAAGGGTTTATCATTTAGGGTGGAGAGGTGTGGGGTGTTATTGTTCAGGGTGGAGAGGTGGTTATCGTTTAGGGTGGGGGGGTGTTATTGTTTAGGGTGGAGAAGTGGGAAGGGGGTTATCATTTAGGGTAGAGAGGTGGGGAGGAGGTTATCATTTAGGGTGGAGAGGTGGGGAGGGGTGTTATCGTTTAGGGTGGGGAGGGGTGTTATCGTTTAGGGTGGAGAGGTGGGGGGTGTTATTGTTCAGGGTGGAGAGGTATGGATGGGGTTATCTTTTAGGGTGGGGAGGGGTGTTATTGTTTAGGGTGGAGAAGTGGGAAGGGGGTTATCATTTAGGGTGGGGAGGGTGTTCTTGTTTAGGTTGGAGAGGAGGGGAGGGTTTTATCGTTTAGGGTGGGGAGGGGTGTTATTGTTTAGGGTGGAGAGGGTGTTATCGTTTAGGGTGGGGAGGGGTGTTATTGTTTAGGGTGGAGAGGTGGGGAGGGGTGTTATTGTTTAGGGTGGAGAGGTGGGGAAAGGTGTTATTGTTTAGGGTGGAGAGGTGGGGAAAGGTGTTATTGTTTAGGGTGGAGAGGCTGTTATTCTTTAGAGTGGAGAGGGGTGTTATTGTTTAGGGTGGAGAGGTGGGGAAAGGTGTTATTGTTTAGGGTGGGGAGGATGTTATTCTTTAGAGTGGAGAGGGGTGTTATTGTTTAGGGTGGAGAGGTGGGAGGGGGTTAATGTTATTGTTTGTATATGCAGTAAGAGAGGGGGGAGGGGAAGGGGGTATTTGGGATCCCACACACAGCCAATCACTGCACTACAACACCCAGCAGGCCTGCTCTCCCCCTCAGCAGCAGCTGAGACACTTAGAGAAGTCATCAGAGGTGGGGGGGGGAGCAAATCCTGGCTCAGTGCAGGACACACCACTCACCAGGCAGATCAGTCACCTGGCAGCCGCCTGCAGAGGAGCCCAAGGAGGACACAAAAAACTGAGCTAAGGGGAAGGGGTGGAGCTGGCGTGGGAGGGGGCGGACTGACACGGGAGGGGAGTTTCCACTGTGGGGAAGGGAAATCCCACTGACAGATGAAACGTTATTGGTTGTTAAGGACGTGGTGGCCCCGCTCCTTAAAAAGCTATGATTGCCTGCATTCTTTTGTATACATTTCATCTGTCAGCGGGGGAATCCCGCTGATAGATGAAAGAGCCAAACCTAAAAAGGTATCGGTTTCAGGTATCGGCCCATTTGCACAAGTACCGATACTTGAGCAAATGCTTAGTATCGGCACCAATACCGATACCAGTATCGATAACGGTGCAACCCTAATATTTAGTAAATGTGTAGGCACAACAACATGTAAGAGACTGCAGACTTACAACAGTAGATTGTCAAAGACTGCAAGCAGAGGAAAAGAGAAGTCACATTGAATTAATGAAGCATAAAGGAGGTGGGAGAATACAAGATTGTAGTCTCTTTTTTTTTTGTGTTTGATTTTTGATTGATATAAGCAGATGGTATAAAACGTGAAAACTTGTAAAGTGAAATCTATGGAAAAATAAAGAATTTATAAAAAAAAAAGACTGCAACAGGAAATGATCAGAGATGGTGGACATGCTGCAGGAGTTGTTGGAAAGTGGGAACCTGCTTGACGAGAAAGTCATAGACTGGAGATACATAGCATAATGCCGCGTACACACGATCGATTTTTTCGACGGTGACAACACCGTTGAGAAAATCGACGTGAAAAACGAGGAACAGCTTGTTCCCCCCCCCCCCCCACACACGGCCGTTTTAAATGACATTTTTTTTTGGTCGAAAAAAACTACCGTGTGTGGGCTCCACGGCAGTGTTTCCCTTATGGGAAAACTGCCGCGGAAAAAAACGACGGGAATCACGACGAGAAAAATTAGAGCATGTTCTAATTTTTCTCATCGTGATTAATGCCGTTTTTCCCCGTCGAGAAAAACGACAAAAAGCCCACAGACGATCGTTTTTCTCGTCCAAAGGAAAAAATTTAATTTTTCTCTACGGGAAAAATGATCGTGTGTACGCGGCATAAGACCACTAGAGATCACTGCTGTTGTAGCTCCTTTATGAATCAATGCTCCCAATCATTGCTCCCTACAACCTCATTAAAAAAATGACTTGCTGCCACATTTGATATTTCTCCAATATAAATGACCCAAGGAAAAAACAGACGGAAGGGATGGATAGTAGATGAAAATAAGATTAACTATTTAACTACTAAATACATAGAAACAGTTCAATAAATATCAACATTTTACTGGCGACAGTCATTTAAAACTTTATTCTGAATGCCACAATTATAATAAATAGGCTGATCTCTACATAAAACAGTCAGTAAAAAGTGGTTTCTCAGAGATATTTTGGATTGCCATCACTGACAAATAGAAGAGACTGCTACACTACAGTGCAGAGAGTAAGCATTGTCACCCTAGGACAGGACGTGTGTTATTGGCAGGATCCTGAGGTAATAGAAAAAAAAAAGGCTTACAAAATGAATGTGACCATGACTTGGGGAGGATTGGTAAGCTGAAATATATTACACTTCCATTCTTGGGTACAGATAGATAGACTGTAAAGTACTATAAATACAGTCTAGTGAATTATACAGACTGAGTGGATTGAATTGTTTAGTATACATAATAATTTTCTTGCAAGGCAAATGATACAGATGTTCTTTAATGTTATAAGATGCTTATGTTCACTAATAAAAGTGAGATATTTAATTTCCTCACTTAGGGTACCGCAAGTGAAGCAACACTAATGGCTCTGCTTGCTGCAAGAACCAAAGTTACCAAACGACTTCAGAAGGAAAACCCAGACTTAAGTGAAGCAGAGATCATTGGTCGCATGGTCGCCTATTCTTCAGACCAGGTTTGTTTCAGCTTTCTTATGACACAATTACTTTAATTGTATTTATTTTTTACTTTATACCTTGTGTATCTTTCATTTGTATATATATATAAAAAAAAATGTATATAATATATATATATATATATATAATGTATGTATCATAGGCGTGCGCACAGGGTGTGCCAGGTGTGTATATATAAAATATGTGGCAGGGCAAGCCTTTGGCACTGTTTAATATGGTGGTTTAAACCATATTGTGTAGGAAGCAAGCACACTAATGGCACAGGTTTTTGCTGGCTTTATATGAGAGCCAGAGTTAGAGCTTAGAGCCCCACCCGAGAGGGTCAGTGTATTGATGGAGCAGTGAGCATCGAACCGTACTGCCCAGGTCAGAACAAAGGCCCGAGCCTGTGAGAAATTTAGCAGCAGGTTGCTGCGGGACTAGAAGTCAAGCTGACAAAAGGTACAGCATTTTGTGCATGAGCACTGGGACTGTGTGTTAGATGGTCTGGAGTAGGGATGGGCCCGGTGTTCAATTCGAACCCACGCTCGAATCGAACATCGGGCGTTCGCCCGCTCGGCGAGCCCAGAACTATTTGGGCCGTTCGCATCACATTCGTGTGATGCGAGCGGCCCGCAATGCATTGCGCCAGTCGCAGTGCATTGCTGGCTGATGATTGGCCAAGCATGCACTGTGACCCCGCATGCTTGGCCAGTCACAGCGCCGGCAGCGAGGAGAGCAATAATTGGCTACAGGCAGGACGCCTGTAGCCAATTATAGCTCACAGGCTTTAGTACACGCCCCACTGTATAAAAGGCCGCCGCGCCGTCGGCCTAGTGCACTGTGTTCCGGCTTGATTCTGATATAGGCAGACTGCTGATGCTGATGCTGATTCATTATCATTACTACTGAATACTGATCATTTGATTGCATCACTGATTCATTCTGCTGATTGCACTGCTGCTGAGTGGTGACATTATCTGCTGCTGAGTCTAACTGCTGTGATTCTGGGGATTAGTCTGGTGTGTGCGTGCTGTTAGTACAGCATTGCAGTATCACCTTCTGTCCTATTGTGATCTAAGGCAGGCAGGCATTTATAGGAGCTAGTGTGTGTGTGTGTGCTGTGTTAGTACAGCACACATAAAACCACCCCAGCCTCTCTATCTGCTATAAGGCCCAGTTGTTGTCATATAAGGCAGCCTCTATCTGCCGTAAGGCCCAGTTGTTGTCATCGAAGGCAGCCAGGCATCTCCTGGAGCTAGCGTGTGTGTGTGTGCTCTGTTAGTACAGCACACATAAAACCACCTCAGCCTCTCTATCTGCTATAAGGCCCAGTTGTTGTCATATAAGGCAGCCTCTATCTGTCGTAAGGCCGAGTTGTTGTCATCGAAGGCAGCCTCTATCTGCCGTAAGGCCCAGTTGTTGTCATCTAAGGCAGCCTCTATCTGCCGTAAGGCCCAGTTGCTGTCATCTAAGGCAGCCATCTGCAGGAGTTAGTGTGTGTGCTGTGTGACTCCAGCACAATATACACTACCCACTACAATGCCTGGAAGACCGCCAAGGAGAGGCAGACAGTCCCGAGGCAAGAACACAGGGCAAGCAGGCTCTGTTTCTAGAGACAACAGTGCTGGTCGTGGACGTGGTCGTGCATCGTCATCAGCACGTGGCCATGGGACACACTTGTCCTTGTTTTCGGCAGCTGGACATGTTGAGCCACATCATGCCGAAGGCTTGGTAGAATGGATGACTAAGCCCTCCTCATCCTCTCTCACCCAGGCTCAGGGTACTGGCAAAGCAGCTGCCAACGCGTACTCAATGGCATCATCAGGCACCCCTTCCCTAGACCCACCATGTCCTCCTGAGGAGTCCCCCGACCTGTTTGAGCACAGTGTTGGGTACATGCTCCAGGAGGATGCCCAACGTTTTGAAGGCTCGGATGATGATACCCAGCTAGAGGAAGGCAGTAGCGTGAGCGCAGAGAGAGGGGATGCTCAAGGACAGTAATCTGGCAGTCATGTTCCACCAGCTGCAGCTTACTGCCAGGTTTGCTCCAGTGGTGAAGAGGGAGGGGATGATGAGGTCACTGACTCCACGTGGGTGCCTGAAGGGAGAGAGGAGGAGGAGGAGGAGGCGGCGGCACATGTCTCCGGAGGCCAGCTAGAGGCCAGCACACCAACTGAATCACACCGCAGAGCTCCGCCTGTGCAGGGCGCTGCCTCTGCACGTTATCACAAAAGTTCTTTGGTGTGGGCCTTTTTTGAGACGAGTGCATCAGATCGCACCACTGCTATTTGCAACATATGTCTCAAGCGTATCTCGCGTGGCCAAAACATCAGCCGCTTGGGCACCACAAGCATGACCAGACATATGTCGACCTGCCATGCAGCTCATTGGCAAGCGCACATTAAAGACCCACACCAAAGAACAAAGCGGACCTCTCCTTGCTCCTCATCAGCTGGGATCTCCAACCCTGCTATATCTTCAGTCCTCTCTGAAAGCTGCTCTGAGAGGAATGAAGGTGTAGAATTAGGTGTGTCACAGCCAAGTACTTGCGGGCACTCTGTTAGCAGTACACCGACGTCCGATTCTACCAGGCAAATTTCCCTGCCCCAGCTGCTGGACCGTCGAAAGAAGTTTACTCCCAGCCATCCACATGCCCAGCGGTTGAATGCTAGCTTGGCTAAATTGCTAGCACTTCAACTGCTGCCTTTTCAGTTGGTAGACTCACCCCCCCCCCCGGCTCTCTACCGGCATGTGGAAGGCAATGTCCATGCCTCGCTGGACAGGGCGGTCAGCGGTAAGGTGCATATTACCGCTGACTCATGGTCCAGCAGGCATGGACAGGAACGTTACCTGTCTTTCACGGCCCATTGGGTCACTCTATTGGCAGCTGGGAGGGATGCAGGACAAGGTGCAGTAGTGTTGGAGGTTGTTCCGCCACCACGCCTCCAAAATGCTACTACTGGTTGTGACACACCTCTCTCCTCCACCCCCTCTTCTTCCTCCATGGCCTCTTCGAGTGCTCTGTCCTCGGAACCAGCGGTGCTCCGTAGGTGTACCAGGGGCTACGCGAGTACGCAGGCAAAAAGATGCCATGCCGTGCTTGCGCTGGTGTGTTTGGGGGACAGGAGCCACACTGGGGCAGAGGTTCTGGCAGCTCTGCAGGGGCAGGCCGAGAGGTGGTTGACGCCACGCCAGCTTAAGCCAGGAATGGTGGTTTCTGACAATGGCACCAACCTCCCCTCCGCCCTGCGACAGGGGCAGCTGACCCATGTGCCCTGTATGGCTCACGTCCTCAACCTGGTGGTGCAGCGGTTCTTGGGCAGGTACCCAGGCTTACAGGATGTCCTGAGGCAGGCCAGGAAAGTCTGTGTGCATTTCCGCCGATCGTATAATGCCAGTGCTCGGCTGGCTGAGCTGCAAAAGGAGTTGAACCTGCCCAAGAACCGCCTCATATGTGACATGCCCACCAGGTGGAACTCAACATTGGCCATGCTGCAGCGACTGCACACGCAGCAGAGGGCCATCAATAAGTACCTGTGCGACTACGGCACCAGGACAGGGTCAGGGGAGCTTGGATTTTTTTCCCCACGCCAGTGGAGCATGATCAGGGATGCATGCACTGTCCTGTCACCATTTGAGGAGGCCACGAGGATGGTGAGCAGTGACAGTGCATGCATCAGTGACACTGTACCTCTTGTCCACCTGTTGGAGCATACGCTGCGTGGGATAATGGACAGGGCACTTGAGGCAGAACAGAGGCAGGAAGAGGAGGACTTCCTTGCCTCTCAAGGCCCCCTTTATCCAGACAGTGTTCCTTCTCTCCCACCCATCACACAGGAAGAGGATGAGGAGGAGGAGGAGGATTGTGTGAGCATGGAGGTGGAGCCTGGCACTCAGCATCAGCAGCAGCAGTCTTTTAGGGATGATGTACAGTCCCAACAAACCAGTGGACTTGTACGTGGCTGGGAGGAGGTGGCTGCCGATCATGTCGTCCTCAGTGACCCAGAAGACTCCGGACCGAATGCCTCAGCTAACCTACGTTGCATGGCCTCCCTGATCCTGCAAAGCCTGCGGAAGGATCCTCATATTCTTCGGATCAAGGAGAGGGACCATTACTAGGTGGCCACTCTCCTTGATCCACGGTACAAGGGTAAGGTTGCGGATCTTATCTTGCTGTCGCAGAGGGAGCAGAGGATGAGACATCTCAGGGAGGCCTTGCAGAAAGGTCTGTGCAACGCGTTCCCAGAGACTGGGAGGTTACAAACTCCTGGTCCTGGACGACGAGTTGCTGAGGCTTCGGTCAGTCAAAGAAGGAGCGGTGGGGAAGGTGGACGTCTGACCGATGCGTTCAGACAATTTTTTAGTCCGCAGCCCCAAGGTATGATCGGTTCCAGCAACCATCGCCAGCGTCTGATATACATGGTGCAGGAATACCTAGGGGCAAGGTCAGACTTGGACACCTTTCCCACCGAAAATCCTCTGGCTTACTGGGTCTTGAGGATGGATCACTGGCCAGAGCTTGCACAGTATGCAATTGAGCTACTGGCCTGTCCTGCATCCAGCGTTCTTTCCGAACGCACATTCAATGCTGCTGGAGGCTGTCACCGATCACTGAAATTACGGTGCGAAACGCGTCAGCTTGTCTGCTCTTATTCTTTGCTGTGGTTTGGATTTCCGTGATTTTCCAATAAAGGAATTGTTTTTGGAGTGCGGCTGTCCAATAGTTTCCTTCCATTTTTCGCATTATTATATGCATTGCCTGCACCCGTGGCTTGGGATAGAAGCGGAAAAATCAATCAGGTACATCTGAGCGGTAATTTTCTCTTTTTGTCCACCGACTCGGTTGATCGACTGACCTTCATAAAGATGAATCAGTCTTGGATCACCACCAGCTACCAGGCACCTGAAGCGGATATAACTGAATAATTTATAATGTCACATCCCTTCAAGACTGCCTATGCTGATGCTGAGTGACTTTCCTGTTATGTTCACTGACTATCCTCTTCCTCCTCCTCAATGATCCATTCCTTGATAGCTTGGAAGAACATTTTTGTTTCTGGGTGCCACCACACCAGTGGCTAAGGCCCAATTTTTCAGCCCCTGTTTAACAGGGGCGTGTAATTACAATTTTTTATGCAATGCTTTGCAACAGGTCTCATTGCTGTGCTCAGAGTACAGTATCTGTGAGGGGTTGCAGTGTTGTGGCACCAGCACCAGTGCCTAAGGCACAATTTTTCAGCCCCTGTTTAACAGGGGTGTGTAATTACAATTTTTTATGCAATGCTTTGCAACAGGTCTCATTGCTGTGCTCAGAGTACAGTATCTGTGAGGGGTTGCAGTGTTGTGGCACCAGCACCAGTGCCTAAGGCCCAATTTTTCAGCCCCTGTTTAACAGGGGCGTGTAATTACAAATCTTGATCTAATAATTCTCAGCAGGGCCCATTCCTGCGCCCACCAAGAGTAACTGTGAGGGCTTACAGTCTTGTGGCAACACCGTCCACCACCACCACCAAAGGCCCAATTTTTCTGCCCTGTTCAACAGGTGCATGCAATTACAAATCTTGATCTAATAATTCACAGCAGGGCCAATTCCTGTGCCCACCAAGAGTAACTGTGAGGGCTTACAGTGTTGTGGCTACACCAACATCTAATGGGGCAAATTTCTGCAGAGTATATACGGCAGGCCCCTACTTTCAAACATCCAACTTACAAACGACTCCTACTTGCAAACGGAAGGAGAAAACAGGAAGTGAGAGGAAATCTACCCCTAGGAAGGGAAATTCTATCCTGTTAGATTTAATTTGGGAAAAAGGTATCTCCTCTCTACTGATGCTTTATCACCAATCCTTGTTTCAATAAAAAACCCACTTTTCCAAAAACATTTGTCATTGGGACGGAAAGTGAGGTGAAATGTTCTGAACAGGTGCACAGACAGCAAAACAAATGTTACAGGGGTGATAACCCTTCCCTATGTTCTCCAAAAAGCTTAAAAATAGATTTTTTTTGGATGGAGCTACACTTAAACAATGTACCTGTTCAGATTCTAGTTAAGAACAAACCTACAGTCCCTGTCTTGTTTGCACCGCCTGTATACTGCTGTTCAGAATATATAGGGTTGTAGGTATAGGGTTTTATTTTGGGTGCGGGGTTCCCCTTAATATCCATACAAGACCCAAAGGGGCTGGGGTGGGGGGGGGGGGGGTGATGGGGTAGCCATGCCATTTTTCTCAAGGATTTTCAGCCATATTGCCAGGACAAGACATGACATTAAAGCCGCAAGCGGTTTTAAATGGCTTCTTTTTTTCCCTTTAGAAATGTCATTTTGTGCAGGGACAGTTCTAAACACGGGAAACACATGCCACTTCACAGGCATACTTTAGACACCCCCCAGGTACCATATTTAAAGGAATATTTCACTTTTTTTTTTCACTTTATGCATCATTAAAATGACTGCTCCCGAAAAAACGTTAGTTTTTAAAACTTTTTTGCATTGATATATGTCCCCTGGGGCAGGACCCGGGTCCCCAAACCTGTTTTATGACATTAACATGCATATTGGCCGTTATAATTAGCACTTTTGATTTCGAACGTTCACGTCCATTGTAACGAATAGGGTTCGAAAATTCGCACAAACTTTCGGTCCGTTCGAAGGTTCTGGTGCGAACCGAACCCGGGGGTGTTCGGCCCATCCCTAGTCTGGAGGACCTAGGCGTGAGGCCTGAGCAGTAGAGCTGCAAAATATTGTTTATTTGTAGTAATGATGGTGAGAACCCCCTGCATAGGAAGACTTTAATTTGTGAACTTTTGCTGAAATGTATTTCTGACGTTGAGTAAACTCACTGTTTTGTACTACCAATGAGCTCCGAAACCTCCAACCTGTCACAATAAATGTTATATATATATATATATATATATATATATATATATATATATATATATGTGTAGCGCCCTCACTCCTTCTGTTTTGTCTAGGGGTATTTCGTATGTAAGAGTAAGATGCGCCACGGCCCATGTCCTCCCAATGGCAGTGGGTGAGGTGAAGGCCAGTATCAATTCCTTTCCTTGGGCCTGTGCGTTTCAGTTAATGACCAAGTCTTGCTGGGCTGACACTTCCCATTGCTCCCATTAACCAGAGTACCACACACCGATTAGGGTTCAACTCTTGTTTTATTGTCACACTCACAATCAAACAGTTCTTTGCCAGCCAACTGGTTGAGACCGAATAACAGTTCAATACGGTGGGGTGAGCAGGTCGAGGCACTATCCTGATTGTACGCTAAACCACTATGGTTTCACCAGCGGTTACTATAGCCTTGGCTAGAGAGAACTTAGAACTTGTGAGTCTCTACCAGCGACTCGATAGAATGTAGATAGGAGTACCTTCGCTGCGTTGTGGCCCCTGTCAGGGGGAGATGTCCCTCCAAGGGAGTTACCGAAGGCCCATCCGTCACCGGGTTGATGCTGCTCTGGACTCTCCGGACGGGTGACCTCCCCAGCCTCCTCACCTCAGACATGGGCCCCATCCACCTCAGGGACCCTCGGACTCCTCCGCCCTTGCGGGACCCAGTCGAAGTCACTGGGCCCCAGGCCTCCGGTTTAGTACCTCACCCCAGGCTGAAGGTGCCTGGGATGGATGCCAACTCCACTCCAACCAGGCCTAGGGCACCTGGGCCGGAACTCCGAACCGCCCGCACCCAGGCCGAAGGTGCCTGGGTGCGCGATGCAGGAAAAATACCTCGTGGTGAGGGCGTCTCTCCCCTTTATCTCCTCCCACGACGTCACGGCAGGTTCCACGCCCTCGCCGCACCATCGCCGGAAGGGGACAAAAAGGCCAGCACTGCGGCAGTGAATCTACCTTAGACCTGTGGTAACCCCGCCACCCAGAGGCCAAGGAGAACAGTACACCACCAAGTCCTCCACGAATTAACAATGGTCTAAATCCTTTCATGATTTATACACACCTGGGTCATACTACCACCCAGGTGTACCCCCCCCCCTAAATTTAAACCCCCGCTATATATATATATATGTGTAGCGATACCCCCAGCTAAGAGGGCCGCTGGTATGATTTGTTTTGGGCCCTGTAACACTCACTGTCAACCCCCAGCAATTGACTCTACCCTCCCTTGGCACGGTTAATAGGGGATGATAGGATTGTGTAACCTGTGACTCTTGGCAGCACAATCCCACAAGAAAGACACACAGCAGTATGGTATGGCTATCATTAACAGTTTCTTCTGCACAGTAAATTACACAAACGACTGGTATACTTAACCCTGGCACTTTACTGAGAATAATGGTTAAGCAAGTAAAACAGTATACATAAACATATGCAGAGCCCTGCAATGAAAGAGTATTTTAGCAAACAGACAGATATACACTCCTGTGACAAGAAACTAACGGACCCCGCTGCAGCTCTTCTCCCTCGTGGGCAAAATGGCGCCCAGCAATGTCTACACTGCTAAGTCAGGCCTGACTGTACTATGTAAAAGTTCTGCAGAGAAAGATCTTCGCTAGCAAACGGTGGTGCACTTCTGCAATTTGTAATCCACAAGAATAAAGGGGGTTTGATAACTTGGTGAACACAGGATAAGTCTACTAGCGTTATTCAATGCACTGTCCCTCTGGTGTGCAACTGCAAACACTAACGATAGTTCCGAACAACAGTTACTAGGTTTAGGGATTCTATATTATTCTCTGAGCAGGTGCTCTCTCACCCAACCGGACCAGTCCGTGTCCGTATCTTCCGTTGCTGTGTCTTGGTACACAGATTCCACGACACCCTGGCAAGCGCCGGCCATCTGAATAACAGCGGCTGGTTGGTTTTTGGAAGTGCCTATCAGAGCCAGTGTCTGATGGGCTTCCTGATTACAGCCTGTGGGCTGTAATCGGCTTCCAAATAGTTAACCAGGGGATGCACGGGCTGTGCGTTCCTTGGTTAACGCTGACAGGCGTCTCAGCCAATCAGGTTCACCGGGTCTGGTTACCGGTAACCTGATTGGCTGAAGCGACATCGAGGGCGGGAGAACACATCGAGGACAGAAGAAGGATGGCGCTGACCCGAGGAAGGTAAGTGCAGGGCTGGGGACAAACTGGCTGTATTTGGGGGGAAACTGGCTGTATTTGGTGGGAAACTGGCTGTATTTGGTGGGAAACTGGCTGTATTTGGTGGGAAACTGGCTGTATTTGGTGGGAAACTGGCTGTATTTGGGGGGAAACTGGCTGCATTTGAGGGGGCAAACTGGCTGCATTTGAGGGGGCAAACTGGCTGCATTTGAGGGGGCAAACTGGCTGCATTTGAGGGGGCAAACTGGCTGCATTTGAGGGGGCAAACTGGTGGCGTTTGGGCACAGTGGCTGCGTTTAATGATTATTTTTTTTTTCAGTTCGTTTGCGCCCCATCAAAAATTTGGAGCACCAGCCGCCACTGGACTGCAACACAGTGTTAGATGGTTACAATGAATGATGGCTCTAGGGAACCTTGGAACAAAAGCCATCTTGATATGCTCTCCCTGCCAGGCCACAATAGTGTGCCATTATTAGATATAATTTTAACTCTATCAGTATTAATTATCACAGGACTGAAAATTCAGTTATAGCAAATCACATTAAGTGGTCACTATTAGATCATTGTGATGTTGTAGAATTGCCTAGAGCCACATTGCTAAATTCAGATGAAACAGAGTTGGCCAGTTATAAGATTTTCATTGATAATGTAAAGTGCACATTTGAAATAAGCTCTATAGCAAACTCATCTCCATTCCCATCTCTGCACAAACACATACTTTGTCCTCTTGAACACTTTATCAGCTGATTCTTATGTGCCAGATATATTGGAAGACACATAGCCATCTCTTGTTCAGACTACTCAAATGTATGTACCCAACAATGTTTGCACCAGCGTAGCTTGATACCAGTTTTGAAATTCTTGTGCTGTTTGCTTTCTAAATGAGGAAGTGTTCATATGCCATATGTGAAGTCCTATGTGCATACATAAAGATTGATCTTGTTTGCATTGGTATTGCATGGGATTATTTGAGTTTATAGCTCACCATGACTCTATTCCTAGCTCTGGGTCACCTCTGGAAAAAGATAATGCAGCTTCTTTTTCCACAGTGTGGATGTATTAGCACAGAATCTGCTTGTATATCCAGGGATAGACTTTACTTTGAGTTCAGATTCATGCATTATTACACACTTTTGTGCATGCTTGGCTCCATAGAATGCAGTGCTTAGTTCCCAGGAACCTGTTTAACAGTGGCAGCCGCCCCCCTAATTCATGCTGCTGCCCCCTAATCTACATGCAGGGCGCCGGACGCATGGATTTCTATGGATTTTTTATTTTTCGTGACTGAGGCTCTAATTGGCTTCAAAAAAGGATGGGCTCGGGGGGCAGAGCACTGCACCCTAAGCCCACCCAGTTGTATGACAATAGCTATTGTCTTCCTGCTTCTCCTCCCAGCCAATCAGAAAGCAGGCCTTAAGACCCGATTGGCCGAGAGGAGAAGCGATCGTATTGGCTGGGAGCAGGGGGGAGGCGCCAAGGAGGAGATGCAAGGGGAAGCTGCCGAAGCTACCCACGGCCTGGATGGGGTAAGTACGGGGCTGATGGGCGGATGGACGGACAGGTGAGTGTAGGGGGGGTGGGGGTCACCCGAACCGCGCCGCTGCTCTGTGTGTTCATTTAGACACAGAGACACAGCTTGGCCCCGCCCCCTCTCCTCATTGGCCCACTAACTTTGATTGACAGCAGCGAAAGCAAATATCATCCACTGCTGTGTCTCAGCCAATCAGGATGTGAAAACTTCTGCCTTGAGAACCACTTTAAGGCTTCATGTATACACTTGAACTACTTTGACCACTGGCCGCAGGAAAACGCGAAACGTGGTAAAACCACACCACGATTTGCCACAGTTTTGCACGTTTTGTGGCCAGCGGTCCAAACTTTCCTATCCTGAATGTGATTCTTCCACGTTCAGGAGAGGGAGATTAGGGGAGGCTGAACCTCCCCTAACCGCAGCAGCTCCTAAACAATCTTAAAAATCCTACATGTACATGGACACATGGGGTTTTATGGAGTTGAGTTTAGGAGCTTTGGCAAAAAAAACGCCAAAAGCTCCTAAACTCAATCCCTGAAGTATAAGCCAGCAGCCTTTTTGCTGAAAAAATGCCTGACGCTTGTAAGTGTCTAAAGCTTTTACAAGCTTTTAGCAGTTTTTACAGGTGTCAAGCACTTGGGTGTTGATTAATTTCATTGGCCAGAATAAATAATTTATTCTCAAGCACTAACGTTTAGGCCCAATTAGCAGCTTTTAGTAGCTTCAAGCGTTTTTTATTGCTCTCGCTCTAACGATCGCGGTGATACCTCACATGTGTGGTTTGAACACCGTTTTCATATGCGGCACTACTCACGTATGCGTTCGCTTCTGCATGCAAGCTCGTCGGGATGGGGCATTTTATTTATTTTAGTTTTACATTTTTTATTTTGACACTGTCTTTATAAAAAAAAAAAAAAAAAATGGGTAATTTTTATTCCTATTACAAAGAATAAAAACATCCCTTGTACCCTTGTAATAGAAAAAAAGCATGACAGGACCTCTTAAATATGAGATCTGGGGTCAAAAACAATTCAGATCTCATATTTACACTAAGATGCAATAATAAATAAATAAATAAATAAAAAAAATCTCTAAGAGCTATGGGCGGAAGTGACGTTTGATGTCGCTTCTGCCCTCCCATGCTATGGAGCCGAAGGGGGCTATCTTCCCCTCAGTCGGCAGCCAGGCATCCACGGGAGACACAATCGTCCGGTAAGCGACGGAGATGACCGGAGCGCGGTGGGAGGGGTTGGGCACCTCTCCCGCTGCCGATAAAAGTGGTCTCCATGGCGGATTCACTTTTATGTTAAAGAGAAACGCACGTCGTTCCCGAAAATAACGGGGTTATGGCAGCTAGCTGCTGCCATAACCCTGGTATTTAGCGTCAAAGTACCGATGTACAAGTACGGCGATTTACGTGGTTAAACTTAAATTGCCACATGGTTGCCCAATTAAACAGTGGACTGAGTTTGGCATGTAAGTTGGAGACATCCTGTAGGGATGTTATTCCACTGCATAGCTTGGTGTCATCTGCAAAGACTGAAATTTCACTTTTAATCCCAATATTATTTATAAAGATATTAAGAAGTAAGGGTCCCAATGCTGAACTATGGGGTACACCCTTGATAACCTTAGACCATTCAGAGTATATGGCTATGATGTCTGGAAGCATAATTTTGGGTGGGTGGTCAACTCACCTGAAAAAATACAATGAGGGGAATTTATCAAAACGGCGCAGATGTGAATGGCAACCAATCAGCTTTTGTCTTTCATTTTCAAAGCTTAAAGTGGTTGTATACCCAAATTCTACACTTTTACCTACAGGTAAGCCTATAAAATAAGGCTTACCTGTAGGTAAAATTAATATCTCCTAAACCTGTACCTGCGCTGCATACTAGCTCATTATGTCTTTGCCTTGCATGTTTGTTTTTCTTTCCTTTTTTTTTTTAATATGAGGGTTTACTACTGCTTTAACTGAGCAAGATGAAGATAAGAGCTGACTGGTTGCCACACACAGAAGCTCCATATTCTGTCTGTCCCAGCCTGTGCATGATTTTCAAAAACACAGCCCAATACACAGCATTTGCATCTGTGTGTGGTGGTGCTTTCTAACGTAAGTACTATGCAGTGCACTGCAGGTGTGCTTTTGGGTGCAATTTACAATTCTTGCTAAATTTGCTTATATCCCTATAAAAGGAAATATGTACAGTATATATATACATATTTTCCTTTTTTTTTTGCTTGCTACATTAGATTGTGACTGTGTGTTAAAATATAGCTGAAGTGTTTTTGATTCTTCTCAATAAAAACTGATTGAAATGCAAATTAATGTTTGTAACAGTTCAGAGGGGTATAATTGGGAATAAAACTGTTATTTATGGTGTAAGGGGGCAGGATGAACTGGTTTTGGCAGTGGTAAACCGTGCATGATACAGGGCACCCAGGCACAGTCCAAGCAAGTTTGTCCTGCACTTTTATTCAGCAAGCCAGCAAACACACAGTTTCAAAGCAGGAGCGCTTTGTACGGCAAATCCATAAAACAAAACACCTGCTTGTCCCAGCTACCAACTAAACCCAGGTCAGGTCCTGACAAACAGAGTGCCCCCGAAGGGATTCCCCAAAACAAACAGGCAGTAGTTGTAAAGTTTTAGTGTTCTGTCTGCAGTCAGCCTTTTCACCCAGCAGAAGGCTAACACAGTAGAGAGAGCTCTAAACATCAATCAGCTTGCACATATAAAGGCCTGTGTAGAGCTGAGACTAATAATGAGGTCTATCAATTGGGTAAGGTGTGGACTTAGGAATGAAGGGCTTTTACCAACCAAAGCTCTACAAAGAACCCAGGACTCAGAAGAGGATTTAAGATTTCAAGAAACAAAAAGTTTTCTTTCCCCATATCAGTGATAAAACCTGGATCCCCTTACCTGTGTGTACAGTATGGGAGAAACCTTGGTAACACATAGCCACTGTCCATAATCCTGCTAGCCAGTGCCTCACAATGGTTAAACCAAAGCATTGAAAAAAAAAAAAAAAAAATATTGTGGGGGTTACTCTGTAACTGATGCATGGACATAGATCTGTTCATAAAATATGCATTAACCACCTCGCGCCCGCCGTACGACTATATACGGCCGCGAGGTGGTTGTTACATGCCGGGAGGCCGTTATTATACGGCCTCTGCTAATTTGGCCACTGGGGGGTGCGCGAGCGCCGCCGCCGGCGTGCACACGTACCCGGCGCGTCACTGCAATGCCGATGCGCGTGCCTGGCGGCCGCGATGTCCGCCAGGCACCCGCGATCGGCGGTTACACAGACAAGGACATGGATCTGTGTGTGTAAACACACAGATCCATGTTTTGTCAGGGAGAGGGGACCGATGCTGTGTCCCTTGTACATAGGGACACAGATCGGTCACCTCCCCCAGTCAGTCACCTCCCCCCCACAGTAGTAATCACTAATAGGGCACACATTTAACCCCTTCCTCGCCCCCTAGTGTTAACCCCTTCCCTGCCAGTCACATTTATACAGTAATCAGTGCATTTTTATAGCACTAATCGCTGTATAAATGTGAATGGTCCCAAAATAGTGTCAAAAGTGTCCGATGTGTCCGCCATAATGTCGCAGTCACGTAAAAAATCACTGATCGCCGCCATTACTAGTAAAAAAAAAAAAATTATAAAAATGCCATAAAACTACCCCCTATTTTGTAAACGCTATAACTTTTGCGCAAACCAATCAATAAACGCCGATTGCGATTTTTTTACCAAAAATATGTAGAAGAATACGTATCGGCCTAAACTGAGGAAAAAATAATTTTTTTCCAAAAAAATTGGGATATTTATTATAGCAAAAATCAAAAAAATATTGCTTTTTTTTCAAAATTGTCGCTCTATCTTTGTTTATAACGCAAAAAATAAAAACCGCCGAGGTGATCAAATACCACCAAAAGAAAGCTCTATTTTTGCGAAAAAAAAGGACGTCAATTTCGTTTGGGAGCCACGTCGCACGACCGCGCAATTGTCATTCAAAGCGTGACAGTGCTGAAAGCTGAAATTTCGCCTGGGCAGGAAGGGGGTATATGTGCCCAGTAAGGAAGTAGTTAATACACTAGAACAACATTTTATACAATGTTAAGCACATAGATGTAAATCAGGAAGCTGAAAATATTATTGTAGCATTCCAATTTCTGGAACAACAACAAAAATAAGATAATAATATAATTCTATGAAATGTTATTTTAGTTAGTCTACAGGTTATCAGAAATGCAAGCAGCATGTCAAAATGTATTCTATTGACACAGGTCAAATATTAAACATATGAAGTAAGGATAAAGTCGAGTGCACTTCCTCTGAATTAAGAAGCAGGATTAGGCAGGGTATATTTACACTGCCTCAGGATAAAAAGGCAAGAGAGATTGCTTTGGTTTTAATTTCTGAAAGGGCAGCTGCCTTGTGCCTTCTCCTTCCAGCTATTATAGGGCACTGGAGAAAGAGTTGGTCTTTGTGTATAGACTCTGATAAGAGATGAAAAAAGACAACTAACACTGACAGTAGAAGGTCAGGGGATTTGTACCTTGTATTCTGGCTCCCATTAACATTCTGATAACATTTAAGGGTCAAACACCATCCAAGCCTAAGAAACACTGATCTAGAACGGTATTTTTTAGTTTAATAATTTGACTGTTATAAAAAAAAAAAAAACTAGGAAGAGTTGTATTAGCATACTAGTTTTCCACAGAATGAAGTACATACCATTGTAAAAAAAAACAGCAGCTCCTTGATACCTATCTGTATGTTTGTTTAGCTGACAATGTGTGACAGCTGGAAGAAGTACAGGTGCAATAAATTAAATGAGTCATATGATCTGTCTATAATAGCCACTTTATGTTATAATGGCTTCTATAGCTACAAACAAACTTTAATAATTCCTGTGAGTTTTAGGAGAAAGAAAGTTAAGCTGGCCATAGATGGTGCGATTTTCTTTCCTGCAACCACGGCTTGCAGGAAAGAAAGTTACTTGGTTCCCCCCATCCACACAGTCAGGGTTGATGGGGGAATCCCTCCTGCATAGCTACTGTGTTCTCCCATCCCTGCCAGGGGAACACACAATGATTATTACTTGAGGCTATAGCCATTGGCAATAAATCACATGAAAAATCTGAAAAATCCAACAGGCTGACTGCACCCAAGTTGATTGATACATTATCTTGGGTACAATACGCCTGCCCATACATGGTTTGAATCTCAGACAGTTCTTGCAGAACCTACCAAGATTTGAACCTCTGTCGTCTATGGCCAGCTTTACATACCGAAGCGCTGAGATATAAATTGCACAATATACAAATTATTTTCCATTAAAGTGGTTCCAAAGCATCATAAATCATCCAGGCATTGCTAAAGTACACTAGTCCAATCTATTGTATCCAATACTATGTTATTTTGGCCTTTCCTTCTGCAATCTAGAGATTCCCAAGTCTGTCTATTTGAATTCTCTGCAGAGGTTTCACAATCTGGACCATTTACAGAGAAATAATTAATGCCATGCTCAACAGAAACAGAAGAGTGAATCCATAAAAAAAGAAGTAGTACATCAAGTCTGCCCCATTTTTATTTTATTTTTTATTATATAAAAGTAAATGTGCCCAGGCTCCAAAAAAATAAATAAAGCAGCTTTTGCTGCAATACTCACTTTCTCTATGTCACTGTCCTCCGCAGACATTCTGCTCAGTTGTCAAGAGTAAGTTCCTGTAGTTTCAATCCAAGCTAAAACTACAGAAACCCCCCCCCTATAGTTTAACTAGGATAAATGTAAATATGCACTTTTTTATTTTCTCTTTGTAAACTTGGTACAAAATTCTGGAATACAACCCTATGGCGGTCAATTCCAGAGAACTCTAGTAATTTAGCAACGGACCTCCAGATGCTCTTTTCACTCAACATGCGTATTTACTATTGAATGCATTTTGAGTTTACTCATCTCTCTTATATGAAAGAATAATAGACATACAAGTACAATTGCTAATGATGCCAGCTCAGTGCTTATTTTGTAATAATCTCTGTTTAAGCCCTGGTTCACACTGGTGCGATTTGACATGTGTTTTGACATGTCAAATCGCATGTCAAATCGGCGGCATTTGCCGGCAATGACACAGTTTCTGTACTACTTTTTGCAATTTCAAGCCGCGATTTACATTGACATCTGTGCAGAAACCTGCACAGATGTCTCTGTAATCGCGGGCGAAATCGAGACTTACATGCGGGAGTGAAATTGTGCGAGTTCAGCTGAACTCGCACGGCTTCACTCCCGCAGCCCAGTGTGATCCTGGGCAAAGCTGGTTAGTTTTACAGAGAGACCCATTGTAACGACAGGGGTTAACGTTGTTTAAATATATTCCATTCCCGAACACACAGCAACTACCAGACACTCCACTGTCAGGCGACCAAGGCCCATAGGAATAATTCTCCCAGAAATACGAGACAAACGCTCTGTATGAGGTTTCCAACTGGTCTGACACTCTTTATTGGAAAGCTACAAGTTTTATACACCGAGAGGAGGTTCTTACATTCTCCTCTGACAATACACCTTTGACCAGACCCAATTTACATGAGCTAATTAACTACAGCTGATGACTCAGACACATGACCTTTAGGCTATCCTTACTGTCTCCTTAAACTACAGTACACATTATCAAAGGACTTTTTCAAACAATACAGGGTCAATTATCACAATGAAAGATCCTCAGAAGCCATCCTAGATTAATTTACATCACAACAGGCAGGTGGGCTGGAGTTGGTGACATTAGCATCTAACAGTATGTGTCCCAACAATATGAAGGAGTCACTTTTTCAGTTAACCTGTTGAGTTCAGAATCAGTAAATAGTCCTTTACAGATATCCTTGGGAATATTGTGGATAAATATTACAGACCCATTTTAGGTAGTCCAAGATATATTTCCTCAGTCACCCTATGCCCAAAGTGACCCCTGTAACACCCATTATTATTAATGCACTAGACACACTTGTTAATGATAGTTTTGTGATTTAGTTTGTTTATAAAACCTTATCCTTTCTTACTATGTAACCTATATGGATCAAAACTTGTATCCCTATGAAATTGCAGGCTCACTCATCGGTGGAAAGGGCTGGACTAATCAGTGGGGTAAGAATGAAGAAAATCCCATCAGATGAAAACTTTACTATGCATGGAAAGAATCTTAAAAAGGCTTTAGCAGAAGACCAGGCAGAAGGACTTATCCCAGTGTTTGTAAGTTTTCATAAATGTATAATTCAGAGGAAATTTTTATATTCTCAGCATACATACTGATATACATAAAGTAAAAAAACACAAGAAAATTATGAGTTTTCAAAAAATGTAAAAATGTGCCAGTTGATTGACTGTTGTATATATATTATTTTAATTATTTGCTTTAAACCTTAATTTTACAGTAAACATTTTATGCAGGGTTCATCCATAATAAAAAGTATATAGTCATTGTGAGTTTTCTAATATAACAAAAATGTTTAAAGCCTGTAAGGTACCTGTGATAGGTAGTGTCCGAAGTGGAACTTGTGTGCTGAGGATTCAGGCGAAAACGTAGTCAGGCAGATTAGGTTGGCAACAGATCAGGCAAAACAGTACACGATCGAAATCCAGAGAGTGGTCAGGCAGGCAAAGGTCATACACAAGCTGGCAGTGAAGTACAAAATCAGCAGGCTAGAGAGTAGTCAGGAATTCAGGCAGAAGTTCAACACGAAAATCAGGATCAAAAAGCAGTCACAACACCCAGGGAGCTATTCCACACAAACGGGCGCTGAGAGATGGCATCACTTCCTTTTTAAGGGCTGCTTTGATTGATAATTGTCCACAGCTGGCAGCAGGTGGGGCTACTGAGTCCAAGGTGATGTTTAATACTGAGAGGACATTTCCAAAAGTCTAGATCTGCTCCGTAGCGCAACAGGTAAGGCTGCAGCTTTGGGACCAGGAAGATCCCGGTTCAAATACACCCAGGTACATGACAGGGCCCCCTCCCCAGTGGACCCCTCCGGGGGCCTAGCGGGGCTTAGTGGGAAAGGAGGCATGGAAGTCTTGAATAAGAGAAGGGGCATGCAGATCTTTGGCTGGAACCCAGGAACGGTCTGTGACAGGATATCCCTTCCAATGAACCAGATACCGAAGGCCACGACCCTGTCTTCTAGAATCAAGAATCTTGGAGACTTCAAACTCATTTTGTCCATCAACAAGAACAGGAGGAGGTAGCTGTTGCGTTCTGGAGTAGTGATTGAAAATTGCTTTTTTGAGGAGGGAAACGTGGAACACAGGATGAATCCGGAGAGAGGAGGGTAATTTCAACCGATAGGAGACTGGCCCGACTCGAGCAATAATTCTGTAAGGACCAATGAATCGAGGGCCCAATTTGGTAGAAGGTTGTTTCAGTCTCAACATATTTGGTTGATAGCCAAACTCTGTCCCCCACCACATATGGAGGTATATGGCGTCTTCGTTTGTTGGAAAAAAGTGCATACTTGCCTGCTGACTTCCGTAGTAATAAGCAAATCTTTTTCCAATGTAGCAGAATATTTTTAACCCGCTGATCTGCTGCTGGTACACCAGAAGAAGGCTGAAGTAGGGGAAAAGTCTGAGGGTGATAGCCTAGGGCTGCGTAGAATGATGTGGTATGAAGAGCACTGTGCCAACGGGAATTAATGGCAAACTCAGCTAAGGGCAAATACTCAGACCAGTTGGAGTGTAAGGCATTGACATAATGTCGAAGATAGGTTTCTAGGGTCTGGTTCATGCGTTCAGTTTGACCATCTGTTTGAGGGTGATGTGAGGTAAAGAGTGAAAGCGTTACTCCCAGTTTCTTGCAGAACGCTCTCCAGAATCGGGAAACAAACTGGGATCCGCGGTCTGAGACGACATTGGTAGGTATGCCATGATATCTCACGATATGGGAAAGGAAGAGAGTAGACAGTGCTTCCGCTGTAGGTAATCCCAGGAGCGGCACAAAATGAGACATTTTGGAAAAGCGATCCACTATGACCCATATAGCAGTCATGCCCTCGGACTTGGGTAAGTCTGTAATGAAGTCCATAGTCAAATGGGTCCAGGGCTGACGAGGTGCTGAAAGTGGTTGTAACAGTCCAGTAGGCAATGTACGGGGTACTTTATTAGCAGCACAAGTTGGACAGGCAGCCACATAGTCAGTAACATCCCTTTTCATATGAGGCCACCAGACATGATGCTGCAAGGTCTTAAGAGTGATGGTGATTCCAGGATGACCAGATAACACACCATCATGTGCCTAGAGGAGTACAGGTTTTCTGAGGCTAGGGGCTACGAACAGGTGACCTGGTGGTATCTTCAAGCCTTGGGGAACAGGATTCTGGGTTTCTTGTAACTGTTGGGAAAGAGCCGTAGAGATCTGTGCGACAATTTTGTGAGGTGGGATTATATACTGCTCGGTAGGTTGGTCTTCTTCAGAGGTAGCGAACTGTCTGGAAAGAGCATCGGCTTTCTTGTTTTTATGCCCAGGAACATAAGAAAGAACAAAATTAAAACGGGAGAAAAACAGAGCCCATCGAGCCTGACGTGAGTTCAAACGTCTTGCAGTCTGAATATACAGTAGGTTTTTATGGTCAGTGAGGATAGAAAAAGGTTTGGGAGCCCCTTACAGAAGATGTCGCCATTCAGACAATGCCAATTTGATGGCCAGTAGTTCTCGATTCCCAACATTGTAATTCATCTCCGCTGGAGAAAACTTTCTAGAAAAAAATGCTACTGGATGGATTCTACCGGACTTAGGCTGTCTCTGGGAGAGCACGGCACCTGCTCCTACCTCAGAGGCATCAACCTCAACTATGTACTGGAGATCGGGATTTGGATGCTGAAGAATTGGAGCTTTGCTGAACATGTCTTTTAATTGCTGGAAAGCTGATTCTGCTTCTGAGGACCATACCTTGCAATTTGTACCTTTCTTAGTCATAGCAGTAAGGGGGGCCGCAATGGAGGCAAAACCTTTGATGAAGCGTCTGTAGTAATTTGCGAACCCTAGAAAGCTTTGGAGCCCTCTTAAAGTGGTCGGTTGGGGCCATTGCAAGACAGCAGAAAGTTTTTGAGGGCCCATTTGTAATGTAAGGTACCTGTGATAGGTAGTGTCCGAAGTGGAACTTGTGTGCTGAGGATTCAGGCGAAAACGTAGTCAGGCAGATTAGGTTGGCAACAAATCAGGCAAAACGGTACACGATCGAAATCCAGAGAGTGGTCATGCAGGCAAAGGTCATACACAAGCTGGCAGTGAAGTACAAAATCAGCAGCCTAGAGAGTAGTCAGGAATTCAGGCAGAAGTTCAACATGAAAATCAGGATCAAAAAGCAGTCACAACACCCAGGGAGCTATTCCACACAAACGGGCGCTGAGAGATAGCATCACTTCCTTTTTAAGGGCTGCTTTGATTGAAAATTGTCCACAGCTGGCAGCAGGTGGGGCTAGTGAGTCCAAGGTAATGTTTAATACTGAGAGGACATTTCCAAAAGTCTAGATCTGCTCCGTAGCGCAACAGGTAAGGCTGCAGCTTTGGGACCAGGAAGATCCCAGTTCAAATACATCCAGGTACATGACAAAGCCTTAGTTTAGGTAAAATTACAAAAAAAATCTAAATCAGCACAAAGGAAGGTACATTTAATCTGAATTGTCCCTTATGCTGATGCCAGCTGCCATAGTTAAAATCCTTTGCACCCCTCCCATTAGCTGTAATGTTCCTGTGCTACAAGGGTTAATATAGTCAAGGGACCTATTACGGGCACCAATCAAGGCTGCCGACTATGCCTGCCCTTGCATTATTAATTCATAGAGGCTGTACTATAGCTTCCATTAATGAAAAGTGCTGGGGGCAGACTTTTAATTCATCCGCCCATTCTCCATCCATAGATATCTTTTCATTCATGGAAGTTATAGTATAGTTTCTACAAATGGAGGAGAGGGCAGAAAGGGCAAGCACTTTTAATTAGCTTTGAAAAGAAGTGAAGTGGAGGATTCCCCACGGGGCTTTTTAGCAGCAAATAAGGAGTCAATGGTTTGTAAAAATCACAGATTTTTTATTTCAAAAGATAATTGGATGCAAAACATGAACAAAGATTAAAACATGAGCTCTGGTATACACAAGGCGAGATAAAAGAGGCTGGAAAGGTTTGTACATCAAAGGTGATACATTGTTATACTTAAAATTGAACCATCCGATGTATAGAAATGCCCCAATGTATTTCGACCTTAGAGATTATGGTCTTCTTCAGAGGGTCCATACATTTCTACGAATACATTAGAAGGATAGATTTCAGTATTCTAATTGACATAGAATCTGATAGCCAATACAGTCTCATTTATTACATATGCATTATCTTATGTTTTTGTAGCCATAATGTAGTTACCCTTTCCGCCAGAAAGACTCGCTTTAACCAAAGACTTCTTAAAACCAGTAGATCCCTTCACGTACAATCCCGAACCCGCTGAGAGCCCGTCCACACCCTCTGCCCAGAGGCGGCGACCCTGACCCGTGAGACTTACAAGTGGTCACAAGTTTTGAGGCCCCCATCGGGGGATGCCAGGGGCACAGACACCTAGAATTTTTTTTTTTTATTATACATGATTAGCATGCTAAAACGGTAAGGGTAGTTTTTTAGGACATCATGGGAGGGGGAGAATCACAATAGGAAAAGTCCCCCTCTGTGCGTTGCCGGGATTTATTCATACTATCTTAATCTGTAATCCAGGTTTTTTTTCTTCCATGTGGGGGTTGGGAGATCCATCTACGATCCCCACATGGGAAAGACCACGGTACATAGCACAAGGTATATAATTTTGGTAGTTGTAATACAAAATTATACATCATTATCATATGCCATATGTTGAAACTTATTATTTAGCATAAGGTAATTAATCTTGGTATTTTATGAAAAGTGAAAGGGGAGATAATAGTATTATGTCAACTGAGTGAAGTGCTTATGTATGTGTGATTCTGCCTATAGTGGCCATATTGTGAAAGTGCATGTCTTGAGGGAAAGTTCAGTGTATGGGAATTGGGAAACATATGTGTATTAAAACAAATGTGTTACACATGTGCACAACGGTTATTCATACTAAAACCACATAGCAAGCAAGCTGAGAAAGTGAATGAGAATGAAAATAGATAAATGAAGTGTTAAATTGTGACTGGAGTGAATTGGGTGGGGTAAAATTCCAAAATGTGAAGATGGGAGAAGAAAAGTGATCTGGTACCAAAGCACCCAAAATGAAAATGTGAATGAGCAAAAAATGGCTAGTGAAAATAAATATGCCAAGATATGCCTACAAATGAGCATATATTGCATAAATAGATAATAAAGGAAAGGATAAATGAGTAGATGAAAAAAAAAAAAAATTAGTACCTTATTACATTGTTGAGGTAATTCAAACAGGGTGTGCAGTACCAGTATGTTCATGTCAGAAGAGTATAAATACTGCAACTGTATCAAGAGAATTTAGAGTAAACTAATCAGTAATCAGTTTGTTAAAGACATTGAAATCCAGGAGCTCATAGATACCCAGCTGTTTTGCAAAGCCTGTATGTGTGCTCTCCCCGAGCCTCGTCTGAGGAATACCGGTGGAGAGCGTTTCTTTAACTTTTATTTTCACGAAAAAAAAAAAAAATCAATTATAGTACAGGTTGTGTTTTTTAACAATCGATTGTATATAACAAAAAGTAGATTTTTTTTTTTTACATATTAGAGTATTTCTATTAAGTATAAAATAAAATAAGATACACAGAGTAATAAATGAAGTGAATAACAAAAAGTTAATAAGCCGGAATAAATATGAAAGTTAAATACTATAAACAAAACAAGATAAGATAGAGATAGAATAGTATTTTAGAATATGATGGAGTAATGGGGGATATTAGTTTGCAATCAGGGCCAAGGTCCGGCTATGTGGCTTAGCGCATCCTGAAAGAATAAATGAACACATTTTCTACCCCTATTTATACTCGGAGAGCGTTTCTTAAATACCTTAGTGGTTGATTTGGATGACAGGTGTATGTTCCCGCCTCTAGGAGTTTCCCCTCAGAAGGGGGCCAGTGAGCCGCCACAGCGGCCCTTTTATGGCCACCTCTGCGTTCCGGAAGGCTGGGCTGCCCCGGTCCACTTTTAATTAGTACCTGTGACAGGTCCCTTGGCTTTATCAACCCCCATAGCACCAAAATATTACAGCTGATGGGATATGGAGGGGAAAAGTTTAGGTCTGTTTGTTACTGGGGACATAAAGAAGGCAAATTTATTAAATACCTTCTGCAGCTCTGTGTATACAAAGGAAAATGGGGAAGGCCAAGTCTTTAATGGGGATGGTAATGAAATAGACCTATTAGCTGTGCTCTGGTATATCTAAGCCATTGTTTCTAATTTTTACAGACTCTTTAATAACTAGCATGGCACCACTGGATGAGCGTAAAGGTCAATGTGGTTGCTATATTTAAAAGGGGATCAAAGTCTTTACCAAGTAACTATAGTCAGCAAGATATTTAAGAGTTTAGTAAACAATAATTTAGAAGAGTTTTTGCTAAAAAATTATATTTTAAGCAATAGCCAGCATGGATACATGAAAGACCGAAGTTGTCAAACAAATCTGATTTGAGGAGAGAAGCAAAAACTTAGACAAAGGAGTGGCTGTGGACATATTATACTTGGATTTTGCCAAAGTGTTTGACACAGGTCCCAACAAGTGGCTAATGTGTAAATTAAAGTCTACAAGTCTACAGGGTTATAAAATTGAGTTTGGAAATGGATAGAGAACTGGCTAAAAGACTGTATTCCGAGAATAGTGATTAATGATTACTAATCTGAATGGTCTAAGGTTATTAGTAACCCCAAGGTTCTTTCTTGGAACCCTTACCTTTAACATATTTATAAATGATATAGGTTCTGGGACTAAAAGTACCATTTCAGTGTTTGTACATGTTTGCAATGCACTATTTAGTTGGGCAAAAATTTGGCAAATGAGGTTTAAGGTTGATAAATGTAAAGTTGTGCACTTGGGGGCTACATGCATGCATCATACACACTAGGAAGAGAACAGCTGGGAGAGACATTGGTGGAGAAGGATCTGGATGTGTAATGCCAAGTTGCAGTTTCCAAAGCAAGAAAAATACTTTCTTGTATTAACCACTTACGGCCTGCACTATAGCCGAAATACGGCTGCAACACAGGCTTAAAGTCCCGGGAAGGCGTCCATGGACGTCCTCTTGTGCTCGTGCTGCCGTGTGCCCCCTACGGCACATGGGCGGCACGCTCTGTGATTACAGAGTTCTTGGGACTCGGCTGATCACAGATCGGAGTAAAGGGCCAATCAGCCAATGACAGCTAATCACACAATGTAAACAGAAGTTGGTTATCGGCTTTTTTTCCCCTCACACTGACAGTGTGAGGAGAAAAGGATAAAGACGATTACCAGCTTCTGTAAAAGTGACATCAGTGAAAACATTTTCCCACCAGTGCTGCTAACCAGTGCCACCTACCAGAAAGCACTATTTGTGTGAAAAAAAAAAAGATAAAAATTTCATATGGGTACAGTGTAGCATGACTGCACAATTGTCATTCAAACTGTGACAATGCTGAAAGCTGAAAATTAGCCTGATCAGGAAGGGGGTATAAGTGCCCAGTAAGAAAGTGGTTAAAAGAGGTTAAGACTTGAGAAAGAAAGATGTATTTTTGCTCCAGTACAAATCATTAATAAGACCTCAAGTAGAATATACAGTTCAATTTTGGCCACCAGTTCGCTAAAAGGATATTGGCGAACTGGAGAAAGTGCAGAGAAGAACAACCAAACTGATAAAAGGCATGGAGGAGCTCAGCTGTGAGGAAAGATTATCTGAATGTGTTCTCTCTTGAGAACAGGAGATTAAGGGGGGATATGATCAACATGTATGAATAGATAAGTAGTCCATATCGTGAACTTGGTGTTGAGTTCTTCACTTTCAGGTCATTACAGAGGTCTTTACGACTGGAGGAATAGAAATTTAACCTTCACACAAGGAAAGGCTTCTTCACAGTAAAAAACTGTTAAAATGTGGAATAGACTCCATCAAAAACTGGTTCTGGCCAGCTCAAGAGATTGTTTAAAAAAAGAGATGTCTGCATTCCTAAATGCACAAACTATAACTGGATCTTAATATTTAGAGATAATAATACCAGGGCAGTTGATCCAGGTATTGCCTTATGGGGGTTCAGGGAGGATTTTTTTCACCCCACTGGAGCAAATTGGATTGTGCTTTGTTTTTTTTTGCTTTCCTCTGGATCAACTGTGGGTATAGGATAGGACATTTGGAGGTTTTCAATTTCGGTATATATTTTTTTAATTGGTTGAACTAGATGAATTTGTGTTTTTTTTTTTTCAACCTGATTATGTAATTATGGAAAAGATGACAGGGGGTTTCAACTATGACATCTGGCACCAGCACAAGAACCATTTTGAATTAAATATAAGTACTGTCCCTTGTGCAATTGTTGAGCCACCCTACAACCCAGAGGGGTACTGGTAGAACAATGTGATACTTCTGTTGGGTTTGGTGGCTCTCTTGGAGAATTTTTTTTTTTTTTACTGGCAACTGAACACATTTTATTAACAGATGAGACTTATGCCTTGACAGCAAATTTGCGCAGTGAGTACAGTTGTTCTTTTCGTTGCTGCTTTTTAGTCCTCAAAGACTCCGCATGCTTGTTCAGCCTGCGCCTGAGAGCCCTGGTCTTCTTTGGCCTCAAATCCAAAGGCTTGTACTTCTTACCTTTGTAAAATTTCCTCAAGTTTTCTTTTTGTGTCTGGTTGATCACAGTTAGAACTCTGGCGATGGACTTGCGAACAACGCGGATTTTGGACAGCTTAGAAGCAGCTCCTCCAGTAACCTTGGCAACTCTGAGTTGAGACAGTTCAACTTTGAGGTCATCCAACTGTTTCAATAGCTCTTCTTTCTTCTTACCACGCAGGTCTCTCGCCTTAATTTTCGCCATTGTCGTCGCCAGCTGCAACAGGAAAGCCTCTTGGAGAATTTTTAGGTTTAAGAGACATGTCTTCTGTAATCTTTCCCTATGCTGCCAATACCCTGTGTTTTTTTGTTTTTTTTTTAATTTGAGCTGAATGACAATAGAAAAATGGAACAGGAAAAATTAGGATGAGACAAATATCTCACTAAAAAACTCAGAGTGGGCAATTAACTTTAAAAGACTACATTACTACATTCCTGGCATGTCACAATATAGAGCAACAGTATAATTTTTCAGAAGTTTTATCATTCAAAAGCAGTCCTTAACCCCAATCTGTGACTTTGCTTGGGCCATCAGTCTGCAGCAGGCACAGGGAAGCATTTCCTCCGTCTTCTCTCACTAAGGATCAGACTGTAACATTAAGCCTGGGTTCTCACATATGCGATGTCAGACATTGCATGTGATTCGCACCGCATTGCTGTGTCGATCACATGCGATGTCTGTGCAATGCAAGTTCAGCAATACAGTTGTATAGATGAACTCCCATTGGATTTGCATGAAAAAAGTGCACAAACCTTTTTTTTCCCCCGCACTGGAATTGGATCGCTTGGGTGTTAACACCCATGTGATCTGATTCCCGTCCAAATTCACAGTTTACACTGTGATCCAATCTGGGGGTGTCATTAACTTTGTATTGACACCCACAGTGGTTTGCAGAGGGCAGTGTGAACTGCCTGCGAGGGAGATGCAATGCAGGAACCGACACTGGAATCTCACTGGTTCCCGCATCCCATATGTGTGAACTGGAGCTTAAACTTTGTAGCAAGTCACAAGTCTGCAGCAGAGGTGTTGATTGATGTCGATCGTTTGTGAACAGACAACAGGGATTAACACAATTTTGTCATCTCTGAGGCACCATCCCAGTCCAGATGCATAAAGAATGATAGCTCTGCCCTTCTGAAGAGCAAATCAAATGAAAGCATTTTCGTGGGCAGTTCTATGATCTCTGTGTACATGTAACTGTTGTACTTACACATTAGCAATCTACACTAAGCATGAAAAAAATTATTTAAAGCTTGGTCTTTAACCATTTGCCTACAGGGCACTTTGACCCCCTTCCTGCCCAAGCCATTTTTCAGCTTTCAGCGCTGTCACATTTTGAATGACAATTGCGCGGTCGTGCGACGCTGTATCCGCTGTAACGAAATTTGCGTCCTTTTTTTCCCACAAATAGAGCTTTTTTTGGGGGGTATTTGATCACCTCTGCGGTTTTTATTTTTTGCGCTATAAACAAAAGAAGAGCGACAAGTTTGAAAAAAAACACAATATTTTTTTACTTTTTGTTATAATAAATATCCTTTTTTTTCTTTTTTAATTTTCCTCAGTTTAGGCCGATATGTATTCTTCTACATACTTTTGGTAAAAAAAAAATTGCAATAGCGTATATTGATTGGTTTGAGCAAAAGTTATAGCAGCTACAAAATAGGGGATAGATTTATAGCATTTTTAATATTTTTTTTTTTTACCAGTAATGGCGGCGATCTGGGATTTTTATCATGACTGCGATATTGCGGCGGACACATCGGACACTTTTGACACATTTTTGGGACCATTCACATTTATACAGCGATCTGTGCTAAAAAATGCATTGATTACTATATAAACATGACTGGCAGGGAAGGGGTTAACACTAGGGGGCGAGGAAGGGGTTAAATGTGTTCCCTGGAAGTGATTCTTAGGCCTCATGCCCACGGACGTTTTTACAGCTGCGTTTTTGAGCGTTTTTTACAGCTTAAAAACGCCTGTCCATGTTAGTCTATAGCTTCATGCCCACCTAGACGTTTTTGAGCTGCAAATAGCATAGACGTTTTTAAGCTGTAAAAAAAACCCAGGACCAGTGCGTTCCTCAGCGTCAGAATTAGGCAGAAAAAAACGCGAGCGTCAAAAAACGCGCAAAAAACGCGCACTAACGCGCAAAAACGCACACTAACGCGCGGTCGCGTTTTTAGCTCCGACGTTTTTTTTTTTTTATTATTTAAAAAAAATAAAAAAATAAAAAAATATTTACAATAACATGGACAGGCGTTTTTAAGCTGCAAAAAACGCAGCTATAAAAACGTCAGTGGGCATGAGGCCTTACTGTGGGGGGAGGGGACTGACTGGGGGAGGTGACCGATGGTTGTCCCTATGTACAAGAGACACACCATCGGTCTCCTCTCCCTGACAGGACGTGGATTTGTGTGTTTACACACACAGATCCACGGTCCTGCTCGGTTACTGGGCAATTGCGGGTGCCCGGTGGCCATCGCGGCCGCCGGTCAAGCGCGTCGTGTCCCCAGTGACGCAACGGGCGCGCGCCCCTAGTGGCTTTGGAAGGTGCAACGTCATATGACATCCGCCCAGAACAACAGAGTCTTCCGCCCACCGTCATTTGACGGTGGGCGGATGACAAGTGGTTAATGAGGACAAAATACTCTGAAAATTCAAGGTTTTCAAACTCTATGTAAATAAAGTTGAAAATTGAAGATTTGATTGTGCACATATTTTATACAGGTGGCGTGGTATTCAGTATATTCCACACATGGACCGACTATATGTTCCTGTTCTTCCCTTCTTTTGATCTCTATTCTCTCTAGTATAACTATTTTGCTGCATCATGTTAAACAGTTGAAGATGCAATCTATTTCTGTTTGTACATTCTGGTTACTTTATTTTCTCAATCAATCACTTTCTTATAGGTCTGCGCCACACTAGGAACAACATCATCCTGTTCATTTGACAATTTGATGGAAATTGGGCCTATTTGTAAGTAATATAATTGGCAGTTTCTCATGAAAAGGGACAGTTAGAGATTTTGTACATGTTATAGTATTAACTCGAGCTGTCATGGCTGAGTTAAAGTGATAGTTTATGGTACAAAAGTAAAGAAGTTTTGTGTTATATAAATTGGACATGTTTGGTATAAAGTGGTAAATAAATATGATACCAATAATAAAGGGCCCCGGCCATTCAAATCCATTGTTAATGTTTTAAATAAAAAAATTAAAATAGTACTATATTGGTTTATTATTGATTATTATTGTAAATGTAATTGTTCTGCATACAATCCCATACTGCAGCACCTTGTGTCTACTTACCAAAATGAAAGACTTTATGCACATTTTTATATATATATATATATTTCTATTGGCCAGGGTACGGTGTGATTCAGGGGACTGCATTGCACCAAGATGCTCTGAAAGAAATCACTTAATGCCGTACCTTTTTTTCAGCAGTACCACTGCAATGCATTGGGGTGACCTGGATGATAGGGCGCAAGGCTTTTTGCCTTTTCTTGAGGTAGGATTGCCCTGGACATCAAGACTGCTGTGCAGTCCCAATGCACCTGGTGAGAATAGACTGTCAACGTTACCGTTTTACTATTTTAGATCTCAACTAAACTCAACAAAGCCCTCAAATGGCCGATGTCAGGTAAAATGACACTGTCTTCAGCTGTAAAGGGATAGGAGGGTTTAGTTCCATTTTAATATACTGTATTGATATGCTTAGGCCTACGTTTACACCTCTCTAATTTAAGGTGTATGGATTTTCCAATAAAATCAATGGAAATGCATAAAAACTAATGTTGGCACACACTGACATATATTTTAGTTCAGGCTTAAACTCACATGATAATGCACATCAATACAGATTGAAATTCATTTTCATGGAATTGCAATGCATTTTGACATGCATTGAAACTGTTTTACTTAAGCTTGGTGTTTCAGGGCAGAGTCAAGATTGAACGCTTAGTGGTTGCAAATGGTACAAATCTTGACAGTAACAGAAATTGTGCCATACAGATTAAATAAACTCAACATATACTGTGGCATAATGATTTCACAGTAAGTCTTGGCCCTTTCCAGTTACATTGCCACTTCAAGCTAACCTTTGTTCTGTGCAGTCTTACTGAAATCTATAAGACTATGAGAGTATTGATAGTGGAACATAGAATATTGTGGGACACTATATAAATCATGTTTTTACTGTGTTGTTAAATAGATTTCCGGCATGTTGTTTTTTTTGCATAACTGCCCAAACTTAGTGTACCATGTAAACATAGAAATGGTTTATTTTTTGCAGGCAATGATGAAAATATATGGTTACACATTGATGCAGCATATGCAGGAAGTGCCTTTATTTGTCCTGAATTTAGATACCTTATGAAAGGTGTGGAGGTATGTACAGAATATAGATGATTGGTTATTTCATGGAAATTGAACATTTTTGGCTAGATTTATTTTTTAGTATAATGGATAGTTTTTATAAAATATATATATTTCAGGTATTAATCTAAAATGAGTTGGGCAGATGTCTCACTGAGAGAGATGTCTGTTCATGATTAAACATGTACTTGGACCACTGGGATACACCATAAGCAAAGAACACTTGTGCCTTGAAAATGTATTTTCTTTTTCTCCCCAAAAATTAGAATTATTAATTTTTGCTCCTACAGAGATTTTCCAACGAACTGGAAAATCCCTGTTTGTAGCAAAAGCGCAAAAAACATTTCCTTCAGAAATGCTTGTGATTGTGATGTAAGTAAGACCTATGCAGACTAATTTGTACCTGATTGTCCCTGAAAAAGTTTGGAACTGGTGTATAATATATATATATATATATATATATATGTAGCGCTACCCCCAGTTAAGAGAGCCGCTGATATTGATTTGGGCCCTGCAGTGCACCGCTGTCAACCCCCGGCAATCGGCTCTAACCTCCCGTGGCACAGCTGGTGATAGAGAGATAGGACCGCGTGATCGCAACTGTTGGTGACGCAGTCCTATAACAAACATACACAGAATATACTTTAAAACTCCTATTAAAGTAAGCGGAACTGACACCAAATGTACTTTACCCAGATATTTTACTGAGGCTAATGGGCAAGTAATAAACAACAGTATAACAAGTTGCAGATCCCTGCAACAAACAGTAATAAAGATAAACAGAGTAATCAGAATAATAAAGTATTGCTATGCAACTCTAGCGCTGCCCTTTTACAGCTACTTCCCCTCATGGGTAGACTAACACCCAGCAATGTCTACCTATGCAGTCAGGCCTGACTGATCTAAATGGAAGTTCAGTGAAACAATATTTGCTAGCAATCTCTCGGTGGTGCACTTGAAGAACAACTTTGTAATCCCAACGAATAGTAAAGATAAAGTATCTGTCTTTAAACAGCTCTCACCACCTGGACAAGTCCAAGTCCCTTTCCTCCATCGATTCGTCTAGGAACAGGAATCCACCGACATCCAAGTCTTCAATCCTTCTGGTGTACTGCAGCAAGGAGGATTAGATGTCTCTAAGGCTCTGCTAGGCTGGCAGAGGGCTCTTTGGAAAGGAGCACACGGCCCAGGCTTCAGGCCTTGTGCACACAGCAGTTCAGCACAGAGATCCTCTTGCTAGGAGAGGGGTGTCCAAAGACTCCGACCAAAACTCCGCCTCCCCTTTATAAAGTCTGCCCCAGCAGTCTCTGTTCTGGAGCAATGCACCCTGGGTGCTGCAAGATGTACTGGGAGATGTAGTCTCTCTCTCCTCTGCTTTCACTTCCATAATGTCTCTTTACTTTCTCCCGACTCACCTCTCACCTGGAACTTCTTGTCTCTCTGCATTAAAGGGGAACACCCCGCTACACACTCCCCCCACTTGAACTCTTTGGTCCCCAAAGATAAACTTCAACAAATACTGTTTACCATTTTGGACAATGTCGAGCATGATGTTGGCATAGGGAATTCCCACCAAAACTTTGGGATGGAACTCTCTTGCCCACAGGTCACACTACCATGAGTGGCCTGCCTAACTGTGCCAGAGAGTGAGCTGGGGTTGCCCTCCACCAAATGGACGGTGGAAGGATCAGGTTGTTCAACACTTCTCCTAGCCGTTACAACAGAGTCCTCTGAGCTCGTCCCCATTTGGGGGTAAGTTAGTTTCTTGGGAGGCCTGATGACTCTGCGAGCCCTCTGCTCTCTTGGTGCTTCTGACTCTGGCACCACAGGCTCTTCTTCAGGAGTAAGTTCAGGTAACATTGCTGGTTCTGGAACCTCTGATTCAGAAGTCGACTGACGTATGGAATCTCTAGAGTCCTCCTCAGCGCAAGTGTCAGGAACATCTTCCCAGTAATCAGCTGAGGGACTGAAGGGTATGAATTCAGTAGCCTCCGGATTCAGCGTTGCATCTGGGGTATCCCCTCCATTTGGGAGATCTATGGCGGACGTTCCCAGAGTCGAGGGAGGCCACAGCCAGTCCAGTTCTCCACCTTCTTCTGTACTCAATTGGGAGGCCTCCCCATCTTTGGCTCGAGAGGTCTGGGACCGAGTGTTCGGCCTAGGAATATCCAGGATAGAGGCCGGTTCAGGGGAGTCTCTCACGGGAGGTATTCTGACTGCCTCAGCAAGTGGGAGCAGGTGGTTCCGATGCCACATCTTCAGTGGACCCACCTTTCCTTCTGGCTTTAGTTTGTAGACAGGCAAACCGGGCAACTTCCTACAGACAACATAGGGCTCAGATCTCCACCTGTCGGCAAGCTTGTGTTTTCCAGGGACCCCCAGATTGCGTAGCAGTACTCGGTCCCCGGGCTGCAGATCTTGCACTCGAACCTTCAGATCAAAATTTCTCTTGTTGCTGGCCCCCCTTTGATCCGAAGCCGCCTGGGCTTGTTCATAGGCCACCTGCAAGCTACGTCTAAGTCTGTCCACGTATCCCTTGTGGGATGTAGCTGAGGTATTGTCTATAGAAGTGCCAAAGGCCAGGTCCACAGGTAGCCTTGCTTCTCTCCCAAACATAAGTCGATAAGGGGAGTAGCCAGTGGCGTCACTTGTGGTACAGTTATAGGCATGTACTAGGGCTGATATGTGCTGACTCCAGTGTTGCTTCTTCTCTGTTTCTAAGGTTCCCAACATGTTGAGCAGGGTCCGGTTAAATCTCTCCGGCTGAGCATCTCCTTGTGGGTGGTAAGGCGTGGTTCTGGTCTTCTTTATTCCTAATGAATCCAAAAGTCTTCGGATCAACCGACTCTCAAAGTCCCTTCCTTGATCTGAGTGGAGTCTCTGTGGTAGTCCGTAATGGACAAAATACTTCTCCATAAGTATCTTGGCCACGGTGGATGCCTTCTGGTCTTTGGTTGGGAAAGCTTGAGCATAGCGGGTGAAATGGTCGGTTATTACCAGAACATTCCCCAATCCACTCAGGTCGGGTTCGAGGCAGAGAAAGTCAATGCATACCAGATCCATTGGGCCTTGACTCTGTAAGTGGCCCATTGGGGCAGCTTGATGGGGTAGGGTCTTTCTCTGAATGCATCGTGCACAGGAATGGCAATACTCCTCTACTTCTGCCCTCATGCAGGGCCAATAGAACCGATTTCTGACAAGCTGGAAGGTCCTTTCTGCCCCTAGGTGACCATGATGGTCATGCGGGGCAATTAGTACAGTCTCTCGGTGCTTCTCTGGAAGAAATAACTGCCACTTATCTTCTGAGTCATCAGAGGGGCCCCTTCGGTAGACCACTCCCTGATGTACCTGTAGCCTGTCCAATTCCTTCCTCAACAGGCGAGCCTCCTTTGAGGGGTGATGTAGGAATTTGTTGGGATCCTGATTCTCCAGGGCTTCGAGGACCAATCTCCCCATGGGGTCTTCCAATTGGTCACACCTCAACTCCTTCTTGGACAGTCTCGGTAGGTTGTCTTCCTCCAGTTGAGTTACCCCACAATAGTGTTTGGGGACTCCTACCATGGTAACCCCTATTTCTTCTGCTCTGGAGCCTCCTCTGGCTTGGAATTCAGCCCCTTGACAAAGGGCCCGCACCCCGTCCGGTGCCACTTGGGTCCAATCTTCCCAGTCATTTGTCGTGGCATGAGACCTCCGGGACAGGGCATCTGCATCCCTATTTCCGGCTCCTGGTCTGTACTTCAGACTGAAGTTGAATCCAGACAATGCGGCCAACCACCTGTGTCCGGTGGCATCTAGTTTCGCGGTGGTGAAGAGGTAGGTCAGGGGGTTGTTGTCTGTCTTCACAGTAAACTCTGCCCCATACAAGTAGTCTTTTAGCTTGTCTACTACCGCCCATTTGAGGGCCAGGAATTCCAGCTTATGAGTGGGGTAATTCTTTTCTGAGGGGGTCAGGCTCCTGCTCACATAGGCCACTGGTCGCAGTTGCCCTTCATCTTCTTGGTAGAGTACACCACCTAGACCCTCATGGCTGGCATCCACATGTAATTCATAAGGTCTGGTAGGGTCGGCGTAGGCCAGGACTGGGGCAGTGGTTAAGCTCCTCTTCAGAGCATGAAAGGCCTCTTCACACCTTGGGTTCCACTGATCTTGAACTGACTCACCAGGCCTCCTGGGCCCTGAGTCATCCTCTTCCCCTTCTGCCTTTAGCAATTCATTCAACGGGCGGGCAATCCGAGCAAACCCCTCCACAAACCTCCTATAATAGGAGCAGAACCCCAGGAAGGATCTGAGCTCTGTTACTGTGGTGGGTCGTGGCCAGGAAGTGACTGCTTCCAACTTCTCAGGATCTGTGGCCACCCCTTCTTCAGACACTATGTGCCCCAGATAGTTCACAGAAGACTGGTAGAACCGACACTTCTCGGGGGAAAGCTTAAGTCCCTCTTCGCTGAGTCTTCTCAATACTTTCTCCAACCTGGCTTCATGTTCTTCCAAGGTTCTTCCAAAGACAATGACATCGTCCAAGTACACAAGGACTTCTATAAGATTCATGTCTCCAACAGTCTTCTCCATAAGGCGTTGAAAGGTAGCAGGAGCTCCAGACAGACCCTGAGGCATCCTATTGAATTCGAAGAATCCCACCGGGGTTATGAAGGCTGTCTTCTCCCTGTCTTCTGGGTGCATAGGGATTTGATAGTACCCACTCTTGAGGTCCATCACACTGAACCATTTGGCTCCAGACAAACTTTGTAGGGCATCTTCTATCCTTGGCGTGGTGTATTGGTCAGGGATGGTTCTCCTGTTGAGAGTCCTGTAATCGATACAAAGCCTCAACGACCCATTCTTCTTTCTGACCACCACGATTGGGGAGGCATAGGGACTTCTAGACTCCCGGATCACACCAGTCTTCTTTAGTTCTACAAGTTGTTCCCTCAGATCCTCCAGATCTGCCAGGGGGACCTGCCTGACCCTCTCTCGGAAGGGCTTATCTTCTTGGAGGCGGATCCGATGGGTGGCACTTCTTGCACACCCCACATCGAATTCTTCTTCGGAAAAGATCTTCTCCCACCTGGTCAGCTGGGCCTTGGCTCTTTCTTTCCAAGCCCTGGGTAGGTTCGGGTTTTCCACGGACAGTTTCTCCCAAACATCTCCTCCGTCACCCGTCCCCTTGACTTCGGACCAAGTGACCGGGGCAGCAGGGCTCACCTGACCAAGCAACACTCTGGCAGGGATCTCCATGGGTCCTCCCGTAGTGTTCCTAACACTCACCGGAACTCTGCCATGGGCCTTCTTCAGAGCCTTGAACGGAATCACTTCTGGTATCACTTCCAGGCCTGAGGACTCTTCCCTTGGGTCTGATTCCAGCATGACAAAGGGGCCAGGTTGTTCCCACGAAAGCTTCACAGTGGCCCTAAGACAGGTTACTTCTCCGGGCTGTAGCACTACTCCTTCTCTGCCAAGTCTCCACACCTTCCCTATCCCCTCTCCCGGGGTCTTCTGCTCTAAGACCAGTCGTTGGTAGGCCGTCTTTAGCATGGGATGGATTTTGGTGGCTGAATGGTTTCTCTCTTTCACTAGAGGGGTCAGGAGTCTCCTGACTAGATCCGTGTTTGTCCCAATGATCAGGGAAATCTTGCTGGCTCCAGGCGGCCGGGGACACACAACTGCCAGGGTGTCAAACACTTCAGCCTTCCCAGCCACGGATGGGTCGAAAGTCATCTTTATGGGCAGGTACCCATCATAAGGGAAACTCTGGGTTCCAAGTCCCCATATCTCCAGCTCTTCTATCTTCTGGATAGGCAGATGACTCAAGTGCCTATCATAGAAGTCCCGGTATAGTAAAGTCACCTGTGCTCCGGTGTCCAAAAGAGCTTTAGTATAGACTCCTTCCACTTGAATGGGCACAGTAGGAGACGGGCCCACCAGTTCCTTTGGGTATGGCCGGACTGGGGTCACCTCTTTTTTTTGGCTTTCGACCCTTGCCCTGCTCCTTTTGGACTTTAATTTTTCCTGAGCCTGGCATGCATTGACTTTCTCCCTCTCAATGGGGGCACAAACCCGCTGAGGGATGTTATTGTTCCTTTTAGGTGGATGTTCCTTCTTTGGGGTGCTGTACTTCCACTGAGGGGTCTTGCCCCCACCCTCTGGGGTACATCTTGGTGGGGGTGTACTATACCTCCTCCTAGGAGTTTTGTCTCCTCCATTCTTGGCCTTTTTTTTTAGTTTGGAGCGCACTGAAGATGATGGGCACCCGGTTGACTCCTTCACCGGGGCCCTTTGGAGTTTCCCGCCGGCTTGCAATTATCTGTTCTCTTCTTCTTTGGGCTGGAGCATACGTTAGCAAAGTGGCCACTCCCTCCGCAGTTATAGCAAATCACCTCTTCTCGGTCCTGTAGGGAGGCCGGTGCTGAGGTGTTCGGGAACAACTCCTTTCTTGGGCTCGGTTTCTCTCGTCTTCTCTGATCTTTCTCCATCAAAGAGGTCAGCATCTCCAACACTTGGGACATTTGCGATTTCAGAGTGTCAACCTCCGCATCTCTTTCTGGGCTCTTGACCGAATGGACAAACACTGGTACAGGTGTGACATTCGCCTTGGCCACCTGCTGATCTTCCTGCAGCGCCTCTTCGTCCCTAATAATTTTTATTAGATCAGAGTAGGTTAGTGACATTCCTCCTCCTGAGGTTTTCAGGTGCAGCCAGACCGGGTCTGAGCGCCGCGCTCCCCTCATGATCTGCTTCATGCGTGCTTCATCTGCATCTTTGGGCAGCATTCCCTTCTTCAGTACAATCTTGCATAACTGCCTGTTCAGCCTTCTAACATATTCTGACAGTTTCTCATTCGGCTGCTGGAGAGTGTGTTCAATTTGATAAATCATCTCTGACACCTTCTCCAGCTGACCAAACTCTTCCTGCAGCATGGCCAGGCAATCTTGAGCTGTACAGTTTTCATTTCCAAACCGGAAGCTCCTCACCGCTTCTGCCGCGGCACCTTTCAGACTTTCTAAGACTCGCTGTCTCTTCTGTGCCTCAGGCACCTCCCATGCTTCTACTGCCTGCAATGCCTGTTCCACCCAAGTGTCAAAATCTTCCTCCCCCGCAGGGACGGGGAGCTTCCCTGAGAAGGTGCTAAGCTTCCGGTAACCGGCCTCCACATGCACCGTACTGCTTTTCTGGCACTTAATTACAAGGTCTCCTAGAGCATTCAACAATTCAGGCCCTATAGCGGCCAGCGGTGATCCCGGGCTTAATAGTTCCTTAAGCTTTTCTGCTTTAGGGGATAGTGGTGGAGATAATTGTGGGGGTGATGGCTTTGGTGTCTGAAACCATTCTTCCTTCACTGGCAGCGTATGTATCAAGTGATAGATCTGATTATCTATGGCTTGTATACTCTGACTTTTAAAATGCTCTGGGATTTCCTTTTTCCATTCTACCAGTGCGTATGTAAACGAGATCACTGGATCTGGCCTAAAATCCATCACCCATGCTTTGTGGCTCGGAGACAGTAACAATACGAGCTGTTTTATCTCCTCTTCCTTCCATCTTTCCCCCGGGAGTACAATGACTACCGCCGCGGTTGGATCGGCGCCAATCGCTGCGCACCACTGTGACATTGCCAGCGGGTCCATGCTGGTACTTCTGACCGGCTTGATTGCAGCGTGCAACGTACAAGGATCCCGGACTCGAGCCCCCACGTGTAGCGCTACCCCCAGTTAAGAGAGCCGCTGATATTGATTTGGGCCCTGCAGTGCACCGCTGTCAACCCCCGGCAATCGGCTCTAACCTCCCGTGGCACAGCTGGTGATAGAGAGATAGGACCGCGTGATCGCAACTGTTGGTGACGCAGTCCTATAACAAACATACACAGAATATACTTTAAAACTCCTATTAAAGTAAGCGGAACTGACACCAAATGTACTTTACCCAGATATTTTACTGAGGCTAATGGGCAAGTAATAAACAACAGTATAACAAGTTGCAGATCCCTGCAACAAACAGTAATAAAGATAAACAGAGTAATCAGAATAATAAAGTATTGCTATGCAACTCTAGCGCTGCCCTTTTACAGCTACTTCCCCTCATGGGTAGACTAACACCCAGCAATGTCTACCTATGCAGTCAGGCCTGACTGATCTAAATGGAAGTTCAGTGAAACAATATTTGCTAGCAATCTCTCGGTGGTGCACTTGAAGAACAACTTTGTAATCCCAACGAATAGTAAAGATAAAGTATCTGTCTTTAAACAGCTCTCACCACCTGGACAAGTCCAAGTCCCTTTCCTCCATCGATTCGTCTAGGAACAGGAATCCACCGACATCCAAGTCTTCAATCCTTCTGGTGTACTGCAGCAAGGAGGATTAGATGTCTCTAAGGCTCTGCTAGGCTGGCAGAGGGCTCTTTGGAAAGGAGCACACGGCCCAGGCTTCAGGCCTTGTGCACACAGCAGTTCAGCACAGAGATCCTCTTGCTAGGAGAGGGGTGTCCAAAGACTCCGACCAAAACTCCGCCTCCCCTTTATAAAGTCTGCCCCAGCAGTCTCTGTTCTGGAGCAATGCACCCTGGGTGCTGCAAGATGTACTGGGAGATGTAGTCTCTCTCTCCTCTGCTTTCACTTCCATAATGTCTCTTTACTTTCTCCCGACTCACCTCTCACCTGGAACTTCTTGTCTCTCTGCATTAAAGGGGAACACCCCGCTACATATATATATATGTGTGTGTGTGTGTGTGTGTGTGTGTATACCGTATATATATATATATATATATATATATATATATATATATATATTGTGGTAGTGTTGTATCCCACCAGTGTAATGACCCAGAATTCTCAACTGGATGGGTTGAGGGGCTCCAGGGAGTTTATAATGTACAGAGGAAACTGGCGTTTCAGTTTCCTTATTCTTTAATAAAGTCCACTTTGGGACCTGGAGCCCGGGGATTTCGTAGAGATCCGGGTGGGATGAAATCCCCAGTCCTGGGTCCAGATTTTGAGATTTACCAGCACACTGACTGGTCAGGTGTGTGCTGGCCTATTTGTAGACACCTGACCATGGTTCTGGGCTCCACCCTCCCGAGGAGACCAGGCTTGCAAGGGAGAAACCAGAGTGTGCAGGTGTGCACTGGAATAGCTAGAGAAGCTGGAGTAGCTAGAGAAGCTAGAGAGTGCAGGCTGCACTGTGAAACCCAGAGACCTGAGTCTGAGGTTGCTGACAGGTGTCAGGAGGGCTCCATGCGGGAGCCTGAGCAGTGGTGCTGCTGCTGAAGAGAGCCAGGCGGCTCGGTATTTTCATTTGCACTTTTGCATGTGTGAGCCAGGAGGCTGAACATACTACCATTTAATGTTGATGGTGAAAACCCCCTGCGAGGGAAACCACATTTGTTTTCATTTCTGGAACTTTGTTTGATTCTTTTTAATAAAAGTGGGCCAACAAGCCCTCAAAAGGAAACATTTGTGTGGGACTGTTCTCGCTAGCAAGTGCTACACTTGAGCTAAACAACCCCCAAACATTACAATATATATATATATATATATATATATATATATATATATATATATATATATATATCTTAAACTAGTTATAACTATTTTGTAAAATACTTATACTTATTTCTCCAGATAAAATAGTCTAGTCAATTGAGTGTTAAATTGTCTCCCTATAGGGCTACCTATTTTCTGCCTATTCTGTCAGTATTTCATAGGTTCTTTCCTTCTTTCTGATTCTATAATATTTCTAATGAGAGATTTTCACTTTATTCTACTCATCTTTTATCTTTTTTCTCAATAACTAGGGAAATTTCTTGCTCTCTATCCTCTTTTTACTGTTTTTATAAATAAGTATAATACCTTCCTGAAAAACAGAAAAATCTTGCAATTCTTTTATATCACATTACTCACATATTCCGATTCCTCATTTGCCAAAAGATAAAGTATCCAAACCAAAAAATGTCATACAAACATCCAACATGTTTCGCCAATAACATGACTTTGTCAGGAGAAATTATTTATAGGATTCACAGTCATGTATTTGGTGCAACAAAAAAATATGCAAAGGCTTTCTCTTATGCCAGTTCTTTATAGATGATGCTCCGCCCACTCTATATATGCACATTAGCGCCTGACATACAGTACATCAGCATTTGTATATAATGAAATTGCACATTAATTATATTTTTGGAGGATTACATGCACAGAGCACCTTCAATACACAATTTGTATTTAATGCCATATTGTAGTTGTTGAAGTCTTTAATATATTTATTTCATGACTCTTTTTATACAAATTTTCACCATATTTCAACTTGATTTTGGATGTTCAATCATGGATAAAAGGAAGTTAGGTGAACCTTCATTTAAACCATTTTGGTTTCTAGAATGGAAATAAAATGTTTATTTAATTTAAGTCTTGAGAATTTTCTTATCAAAGACACTTTTTTTTTTTTAGCCCTATATAAGTTCCCTAGCCACCCGAAATTTCAAACATCTAGGATTCCTTGATTTAACAGGATGAGCCTTTTCTCCCTATATTTACATACGTATATTTTATACATGTTTCAATACTGTGCATTGGAACTATCTGGTCATTATTCCAACATACATGAGCTAGCTACAGTTATAAAAATAAATTTATGCCTATGGTTTCACTAGCTAGGGTTTGTGAATTTTCTTTCACAATAGGAATAAAGGGGCATGCTTTGCTTCTTCCAAGTTTCTTTCATCGGTCTGCTTTTCCATGTGGCTGTGTACACAGACGTATTCATGTTCCCCATTCTGTACGTCCCACTAGGTTTATTTGGTAGCACTTCTATCAAATCTTTATCATCTATTGCTATTAGCCAGTTTTTTAACAGGATGTTTAAAATCTGGGCTGATTGGTTTGAGTAGTTGCCAATCACCCCAATAATACATTCTTCTTTCTTATATTATTCTTTTAATAGGGATATGCAGGTCCAAGATTTTGCTTTTCTATATAGAGTAGCTGTGATTTTTGCTTTTTGACATAGGGTATCTATGTTTCTCAAAACTTTTATTAAGATTATTATGCTCTTATCCAAAAGCTGCTGTTGAGCATTAGATTTCGCCCTAATAAATAATCTCATTATAGAGAGCTATGGTGTTTTTTAACTTAGTTGTTATCTAACTTTAGTTGTTAGATGATGTTGGTTTTCTCACTTGTAAAATTCATGTTAATGGAACTGGTAATTTAAACTGCTACCAACTCTATAAATAAATGTCTCTCTCCATCGCACAAGATGAAGACATTGGGGGTTATTTACGAAAGGCAAATCCACTTTGCACTACAAGTGCAAACTACAAGTGCAAAGTGCACTTGAAATTGCACTGAAAGTGCACTTGGAAGTGCAGTCGCTGTAGACCCGAGGGAGACATGCAAGGAAAATAAAAAAACAGCATTTTAGCTTGCACATGATTGGATGATAAAATCAGCAGAGCTTCCCCTCATTGCACGCTCCTTTCGGCCCATCTTAGGATGTGAGCGACCTCTGACGCTGCGGCCGAGCTTCTTGTTCCTCCCTGATGGTTGACATGAGCCACCGCCGTGGCGTTGTCCGACTGGATCCTGACCAGACGCACTTGAAGTCTCTGCGACCACTTAGAGAGGCACAGTCTGATCGCTTGAAGTTCAAGGACATTGATCGGTAGGAGAGATTCGTCCGGAGTCCAGTGGCCCTGGGCCGACTGAACCCCCCAGACTCCCCCCCAACCGGTCAGGCTGGCGTCCGTCCTGATCACTGTCCAGTGGAAGGGAAGAAAAGACTTCCCAGACTAAAGTGCCGGGGATGTCAGCCACCAAGTCAGAGAGGCCCTGACTAGGTGACTCACCTGAATCTGATGATCCAGGGACAATGGGGATTTGTTCCATTTGGACAGAATCTCCTTCTGCAGCACCCGAGTATGGGATTGGGCATACGGTACTGCCTCGAAGGCGGCTACCATGAGGCCCAGGACTCTCATGCAGAAACGGAGGGACGACCATTTGCGGGATGTCAACAACCTTACTGCAGTCTGGAGCGTCTGCAACTTCTCTGAAGGGAGAAAAACTCTCGCCTCCGATGAGTCCAGAATCAGCCCCAGGTATTCTAGGCGCTGAGTTGGAGCCAACACCGACTTTTGGAGGTTCAGTATCCATTCAAAGTCTTGGAGAGTCTGAGTGGCTATAGACGCGTCCTCCTCTAATTCTGAGCTGGAAGCAGCTCTCAGAAGATCGTCTAAGTAACCTATGACGGCAATGCCTCGCTGTCTGAGCAAAGCTAGAATCGGGGCGAGCACCTTGGTGAAAACTCTTGGTGCTGACGCCAGGCCTAAGGGGAGAGCCACAAACTGATAGTGGTCCTCCCCGACCACGAAACGCAGAAACCTCTGGTGTCTGTCGCATATGGGGACATGCAAGTACTCGTCCTTGATGTCCAGGGACGCCAGAAATTACCCAGGATGGAGTGCAGCTACCACCGAGCGAATTGATTCCATGCTGAATATCCGAACTTTCCCAAAGACATTGAGGGCCTTAAAGTCTAGGATTGGACGAACTCCGTCCTTCTTTGGGACCACAAACAGATTTGAGTAGAATCCCTGAAACCTGCCCTTCCGCGGTACGGGTATGATTACCCCGCACCTTAACAAGTCTTGAACTGCCCCAGTCAGGGCAGCCCGCCGAGATGGTAGGAGAGGAAGATTTGAGGGAAAGAATCTGTTTGGTGGACAAGAAAGAAACTCTTGTACCCTGAAGAGATCACTTCGCAAACCCACTGGTCGGAAAGCAGGGAGGTCCAGTGAGCTGTGAACAAATATCGGGTGGGGACAAGACTTCATGCGGAAGCAGACTTGTTTTTGGGCTTGGATTGCTTGCGCACCCAGGGACGCTTCTGTCCCCCAGCTGAAGCTTTATCGGCTTTGGAGGGTCTGCTAGTGGGCCCCGACTGACGAAAATAGTGCTTTTCCACGGGGAAGGAAGGCCCCTGTTTACGGGGTGGCCCTTTACCCTTGGTGGACTGAGGTAGAAGTGTGCTCTTACCTCCAGTGACATCCTTAATAATGTCGTCCAGTGTGGCGCCAAAGAGCCTCCCACCTTTGAAAGGCAAATCTGTCAGAGCTTTCTTAGAAGCTGGGTCCGCAGACCAGCATTTTAGCCATATCAGGCGATGCAAGACCACCACGGATACAGAGGCCCTGGAGATTAAGGGAGTCGCATCCAGGATTGCATCACATACATACACCAGACCCTGCACCTGCTGGTCGGCCAGTGTAACAATTTCTTGTGGGAGCTGATGCTCCTCTACTGCCTGATGCAAAAGTTTAGCCCATTCAGTGAGTGTCTGAAACACCAAAGTTGCAGCCACTAACGGCCGCAATGCTGACACCAGCACGGCGAACACGGTCCAAATCACCGCTTCGGATCTCCTATCATTAGGGTCCTTAAAGGCAGGGGTCCCCTCCACCGGGATAGTGGTTACTTTGTTCAACCTCGATACCGGGGGGGTCAACAACAGGGGGAGAAGCCCATTTTTTCAAAAAGCTCTCTACAAAGGGGTAACGGACCACCATGCTGAGGGACCCATTCCTTATCTATGAATCTGTGAAAGAAATCAAAATAAGGAAAAACCTTTACAGAGTGGGTCGTTTTGTGTGACACAAAAGGGACTGACACCCCAGTGGATGTCCCAGAAGCATCTTCAAGCTTAAGGGTGTCCCTTACTGCATTGATAAGTGCTCCCACAAGTGCTCTGTCCTGCACTAACCCGGACGAGGAGTCCTCCTCAGTGCCCGGATGGTCCTGGTCCACATCTTCTGACACCTCAGAACAGGGGTCCTGTGCTGCAGCCAGGCCCAAGTCAGAGCATTCCCCAGGAGATGTCGGGGGGAGGGGGTGCTTTTTACCCCCTATAAGCCCGCATGCCACTTCCACCCTGGCAACAAATGACTCCTGGCCTGTCGACAAATTGTCCATGGTAACTGCGGTTACCATGGACAATTTGTCGGCAGTCCTGGCACCAGTTGCTGCCACCGGAATGTCTGGGGAAGAAATACCAGCTTCAGACTCCATTCTGACCCACTGACAGTCCTTAGGGACTAAGTCAAGACACTTGTGACAAAAAAAGTCCACCCTCCTAGCTGCGCTGACCGGGGGGGTTACCCAGGGACTCACCACCCAGGCAGAGACTGCTCAGCGCCGCTTGTTCACCTGCCTCATACACTGCGTGCGACTGAGGTGTTCTGTGAGGTAAATATCGCTATTCGCGCCATTCAGGGAGCCTCCAGCACTAGAGGCTAAGCCATACAGTGAAAACCACATCCAAAATGGCCGCCGGACACCTCAGGGAAAAGAGGCGCGGACTACAAGAAAATGGCCGCCCGCAATGAAGACCTGCGCCACAGCGCGGCCACAACAAAATGGCCGCCAATGGAAATGTTCAATGTTAAATGAAAACCAACAGAAAATGGCGCCGGCGCTACCAAAAATGGCGCCCGAGCATGAGGTGGATGAGTAGGCCGCAGGGACAGCTAACGGAGGCCCCCCAGAAAGCATGGCAACCTCACAGAAGCAGACCCTGACAGCTCTACAGCCCCCAACCGGGTAACGAGACCCCTACAGGTACACCCTGCCGATGCAGTAGGCCCCGCACTGGGGAGGAGGAAAGAGGAGGGGGACAGAGGGAGGAAAAGGGAGGACAGGGGACTCCCTACTGACCCTCTAGGAAGCACAGCTGTTCCAAATTGACACAAAACAGGAGGAACTGTACTTACCCGTCCACGCGTGAACATGCTGGTGCATTCCAGACAGACTCACCGCCGGACATACGGAGTGGCTGTCGGCCATGGCTCACTGTGTCTGAACCCCAAGTAGGTCAGTCACCTGCCACCCCTGGAGAAACGGGGCATGTCGTGGCCGACCCAGCGCTCAGCTAAGGTCTGCTCACGGAGAAACACTAATGGAACAAAAAAATGGACTTTAGACGGCACATAGGTAAATATTGTAAAAAATCTAGGGTTTTTTTTATTTGTAGAAAAATATATCTTAATAAAAGTACATTAATACATTTTAGAAAAAATGACATTTATAGTGAGCATTGGTATAGGATCCAGAATAAAGTTCTAATCACACATCCCAGGAGTTACAATAGCATGTAAAACTCAGATAAAACAATGCATATCCAACAAACACAAAATCGGGTTGAACGATGTACACAGGGAGTGGATGGCCTTATTCATAGATCCAGTAAATTCAAAGATGTAAATCTTGCTTTGCAAAGCTAAAAAACAGTTACATGTTTTTAGATAACTAACATGTTCTGCCTAGTCCTCTCCTAATAGACGGAACATAACCCACTTTGTCAAGATTTAAGGAAATGTGTCTGTCCAAGGACAAAAAGAGAAATATTTTTATAGGTCGGTGCACAGGCTGTGCCTATTGCAGTCCCTTTTGTATTGTCTATAAATATTGGCATTGAAAAGATAAAAGCTGGGCTTCAATATGAACTGAAATAAATCCATCACAAAGTACATGGGCATGGAGAAATTACTTGCTCTTTAGGAAGTGTCTACAAATCTGAATACCCAAATTAAATAAATTACTGTATAAGCCTTCCACATCAAGGCTCGCAAACACCACTCCTTCCTCAACTATAATTTCTTCCAATCTTGGCAAAATCTCTTGTGTCTTTATTGTACAATGGCAAGATTTTCACAAAAGGTCAGATCAGATTTTTATTTCTAGACATGATGTGTTCACAATATCTTTGTGGTCCTTTGGGGTTGAGTAAAAAGTATCAATTGTTGGATTAGGATTTAACATGTATCTATACTATTTTTTGAGATCACTATGGTCTTTTTTATTTATTTTTTTAGCTGCCCATCCAACTCCTGTATATATTCTATTGCCAGATCACTTTCCAAAGTTTCATATTGAGAGATGTTTTCCAGGATTTTGAGAAATATACACTTTTTTTGTCAAAAGTATTGAGATGCCTGCCGTTACACGCACATGAACTTTAATGGCATCCTGGTCTTAGTCTGTAGGGTTCAATGTTGAGTTGGCCCACCCTTTGCAGCTACAACAGTGTCAACTCTTCTGGGAAGGCTGTCCACAAGGTTTAGGAGTGTGTCATAGGAATATTTGACCATTTTTTCAGAAGCGCATTTGTAAGGTCAGACACTGATGTTGGACGAGAAGGCCTGGCTCACAGTCTCTGCTCTATTTTATACCAAAGGATTTCTATTGGGCTGAGGTCAGGACTCTGAGCAGGCCAGTCAAGTTTATTATAAACATAAACATTTTATCGGTCTTTTAGTGTAAAAAAAAATGTCTGTGCTGGACATTTCAACTACACTTCAAATTGTAGTTGCATGTTCATAAACCAACTGCTTATTAATCTCCATTTCAGCTACCTAGCATATATACATGAAATATCCTACAGATATGTATGTCTATGTACAGAAGAGTCTCCAGACACCACCAGCTCAAGGATAAAGAAGAATGTTGCCTGATATATCCAAACCAATAATAACCTGACTATATGCTTGTAGGTTTTTAAACAAACGATTGTATGAATATTTGTACAAAAATTCCTATTGCTTTTAATGACTTTACGACTGTTGTTCAAAAGTACTTCAGCATTTTGTTCACATTTACCATTTACTTTTGGAATGAATTGACCTTCCCAAATGAAAACCACATACATATATTAGAAATTAGTTTGTTGAAGAAAAATTTCCATCCTGCCATCTCAATATTTCTCATCACTGCAGTTGAGATTGACCCTACTTAAGATTATAAAATCCAACTTACATTCTTAAAACCAAAGATTTTGAGTGAAATTCTACCAGTGTACGGACAGCTTAAAGTCTATGGAACTCCAAAAATTTGAGAATCTTTTGGAATTATTTTTCCAGGATCAGATGACAATCAACTACTATCTATTGGCAGATGTAGCCTTATTTACTAATCCGCATAAGAAAAATAACAGCAGTGATCTGGTTGACTGTGAGCATGAGACATGTTTCTACCCTTAATTTTTTAGAAATTTCCCTAATTTGTTGTTATTTTGGTATGGTAGTTGTGATGAATGCAATGTTCTGATTTCTATCTTCCCTTTCTTTCATATATTTTATATCAATGGCCATCTTGGAAAGTATGATGGCTAGAAAAATGTGTGTACTTTAATTTCCTAGCTCTCATTTGTTCTCAAGATAAGTCCTGGTGCCTTATGGCAATATAAATAAGTCTATAAATGAAGGGACCTTAAGCAGAAAATAACAGATGACATGGGCACAGAAAATTTATAAAAACAACAACATAACCTAATAAAAAGTGACCCCAAAGGCTTGAGCCAGTAACAATTTCCTGTTCATTCTTCCTCTTAATTATGTGTATTGGTTACTGAAGGAAATGAATGAGAGCTGATGCTTGAAATAGATCATCTGTCAGCATGGGAACAATTGAAAAGCTGTACAGCCTTTTTATTACTTTCTGTTTGCTCTTGTCTACTGTTGTATCCAGCTAGATCTTATAAAAGAAAGAAAAAGGAAAACAGAGAAATAAAAAGAGTGACGAGCAAACAAATGTGTCTAATTTCATCCCCAAAGAATACAACCTGTATATAAACTACAGAATATTCCAGAAAATCCCAAAATCAAAATGGAACTGTTAAAATTTCAAAATGTTTGCCTTTATTACAGTTTGCAGACTCGTTCAATTTTAACCCACATAAATGGCTGTTGGTGAACTTTGACTGCTCTGCATTTTGGTAAGTAAAACAAAAAAGGTTATAATTCTATCTTCTATATAAATCATGTATAATAATAAAATATACTAATTATGGTGAAAACAGCACCCATGTAATTATAAGTTGTGGTGTTGCCTTGTCCCAACCTTTAAACAAAGTAATTTGATTTGTATTTTACCATGTATGGTGTTTTAAAATTACAGTCCTCCATTTTGCCTAGTCCTTCTCAGCCTCTTTGCTTCCTGAATGTGAAGGGAAGTGACAGCGCAAAAATTAGCATGGTAGGACTTAGAGAGTTGAGTGTATTTAAATGGTATTTCAAATTGAGAAAACCCCACTCTTTGTGCGTTATGCGTTCCCATTCAAACAGGGAACATGTTGTTCAAAAAGAACATCCTTGTGATTGCAAAACGTTTCGTAGGAGAAAAGTAACTGTGCTAAAAAAAGTCTTAACAGAACCCCTGGGTAGTCCATTATTTGTGCCCTGGCTTCGACTAAAGTTTACTGCTCCCATAATCGCCCACATGTGCACTCTCTACCCTGACCTTGGGTCTGTCACCACTCCCCCCCCCCAGGGGGTATATTCCTTCCCCCATCCCCCCTCCCACCCTACCTCTCCTTTCTTCCTGGCATTCCTTAATGCACAAAATAATTGTTCTTTGCACACTGCAAATCGGGATCATCTACATCAGATGATCAGGGATCATATTTTGTGCCAGGGTCTTAAAACGTATATAAATACTAACACTGAACTTCTTTTATTTCCTCCCTTTTGAACTGTTAACATTCCATTAAAAGCATTTTGTTATATCTGTTATATAAGTGGAATAGTAAGATTTTTTGTAGTTACCATAAAATCTTTTTTTTTTAAGTCCATTGAGGGACTGTCTGGCTATATGCTGCTGCCTACAGAAGGTTTGAACACTGGCAAAAAGAAAAAAAAGTTGAAGGCCAACCCCCCATATAACCCTGACTCTAACCATCATGTCTCAGTTTTTTTTTTTAGTGTAGAAGGAGGTTTGATGCCTTCTCCTCTCTAATTATATTTTATGTAGCTTTTACAAAATATTACTTTTTGTCCCTCAATGTATGATAAAGAAATAAAAATGTGGTAATCCTGACAGAATTCTAGTGACACCCAAACTTCTTGTACTTAGCTTACAACAAAGTGTCTTTGAAGCACTGCAATTCCCAGGAATCCTGCCAAGTTACCTCAACAAATTATGGAACACCTCTCCCCTATGGAATGCAGATGAAAATACAGGGTTTTAAAGTCCAAATCAGGCCACTCTGGTTATTAGAATTGATCCCCCAGGGTCTACTGGGAAACCAACACTTCCAATAGTTTCAATCTGCTGGATCCCTTGAAAAACATGCAGCTCAGGAGTCAGAGGGTGATGGCTTCCATCTAATGCCCCTCAATCAGGTGTTTTGCTTGGTGACAGATCTCCTCTAAAACTGCACTTAGCAGAGACCACCATTCGTTGTAAAGTTTTCTTAAACCAGTATTAAATACAAAAACAAAAATATACTGCAACTTATAAATCCTTAAATGTGGTGGCTGCATCTTTTTTTTCCTTTTTTTTCACCTGGTGATCCAGCCAGTAGCACCCTTCCAATCTTATGGGGTGTCTACTCTGGATGGAGGAGCAACGGAGACAACTTTGGACAGCAGCATTGTTATGCCGGATAGGGGATAGTGTTAGATGCACTAGCAAATTTAGATGGACTTAAAAATAAAAGCCAAACTCCAGCTAACACTTTTTAAGCATTTACTGCAACAGTTTTTTTTTTCTTTTGGGATAAAGATTTTACCACAATGAATAAAAAGTTAATCTTAACCCTCTAACTAGCACTTTTGCTGGACAGCTTGGTCTGTTAAAGGAGTTTAAAAGATGGCAGACTTGCTCGATCACCAGGTGAAAATAAAGAAAAAGAGCCTAAACAAAGACTAACACAGCCACCACATCTAAGAATTGGTAAGCTACAATATAATACACTTTTGTTTTGTTTTAAAACCGCTTTAAAAGTGGACTTGCACTTTGTTCATGCAGGGCAAAGCAAATGGTTCACTTAGCTACCAACCTGTGTATATATTCGCCAGCACGTCAAGGATCTACAATCACCATCCAAGATTTTTATTGCAGAGAGATCACATCATAAAGACAAGTGCAACGTTTCAGAGTCACGCAGGACCCCTTCGTCAGGTATGTGTCTTTATGATGTGATCTCTCTGCAATAAAAACCTTGGATGGTGATTGTAGATCCTTCGTATGTTGGTGAATATATATATTGTCTTGATGTTTCCAGGATTCCAGAAATGTGTGCGTTAGGATTAGAATATAGACAAGACTTTAGCTACCACCCTAACTAGCAAAACTTTTCTTTTGGTTGCCCAATGCTCTGTTTGGCCATCGGTAATTAATTAAAGAAGCCCTGCGCAAGCTTTGGGTCAAAACCTGCACAAGGCTGAAGACTATCTGCAGGAGTGAAGCACAGATTCACGTTAAAGACAGCTTAATATGAAAAAAAAAATAACAGTATACCATAATTGTACTTCCACACTTCCGCCTAGCAGCACTACCTGCATGAAGCTTGTATGTTCTCTCTGTGCGGGATTCTTCCGATACCCTTCCACACTCCAAAGATGTATTGGTAGGTTAATTGGCTCCTGTCCAAATATACAGTATGTAGGAATGTTAGTTAGGGACCTTAGATTGTAAGGTCCTTGAGGGAAGGGACAGATGTGAATGTTCAATATATATGTAAAGCTCTGTGTAAATTGATGGTGTTATATAAGTACCTGTAATAAATAAATAAATACTCTTGCAGGGTGCAGTAGTGCTCATAAAATTTAATGTGTACTTCATGTAGCCAGCAGAGCCAATACAGAAGTTGGCAACATAGAGTATTCTTCAGATTTTATGAGTACTGAGGGTGGGAGGCTGCGAAGAACCACATAAGAGAAGTGAGGCAGTTTTCACTGGAAAGGTGGGGTTATTCATACAAATTTTGAACACGCAGCCATGTAGCCTAAGCTTGGCCTTGATTATCATTTATTATAGCATGCAGATTTTTAATTTATGATTGTTAATTAATTAAGCACTAATAAATATACAATATTGAAAACTTATTTTAATAACATAATTTACAGATTTTTTGTGAAATGAGTTCTGTTTATCCTAGTGCAAAGGTATGCAACCAATGTGTCAGGGGACCATATGGGGTTCCAGAATACATGTACAGATGAGATTGATTTCACTTTGTTACCTAGAAAATAAACAGAATACCAACACTTGGTGCTTTTCAAAAATGCTGCGTTACTCTAAAATTATTTTAATACCACTGGTATGTTTTAAAACACCTGTCAGGTTTTTTTTGTCATCTGTGTGTCCCATAATATCCACATAGGAAGATGTCCCTTCTATCTGTTTTAGTAACAACTCAAAATGTTGGATTTACGCATCCCTTTCATTCCCGGTGACAGTGGTCACTAGGACAAAAAGAGAAGGTAATTTTCTCCAGCAAGGACAAAGACAGCAACATAATGATAATAATCATAATAGTAATCATCTGACAGGGATGGTAAGCTTTACTAGTCTATTCAAAACTTAAAAAAAAAAAGTATACAAATTATATTTTTATAGCTTTCTTAACCAGCATATTTAAATTTATCACACAGGGTAAAAAAAAGATCTGACTTAATAGGTGCCTTCAAACTCGACCCTGTCTACCTTCAACATGACCATCAAGAATCAGGTTAGTCTATTAATCTGTGGTAAATGCTAGCAAAGATATTCTTACATTTGTAGACAAAGATCTAATCTTACCATGAGTGTAATTGTAAAATAATTACCGTATATCTTCATTAAAACTAAAATCCTAATTAATTCTATACACTTTCAATTTGAATGTAATGGAAATTAAGTTTAATGTGCACTTACTGTACTTATGAAGTAGATGGAGCTGCTGATCATGGGAAATAAGTATGAGGCCATCATGCAGTAATTTTCTTTATTCACCCTATTCATATAAAAAAAGAACATCTGACTGGGAGAGAAAAACATTGAAAACATTCAATTTTGCCAGCATTCACACACAACAAATGTACATGTATTTTCACAGGATAAATAGCTCTGAGAACTTTTTATAGCTACACCCTTACAAGTGTGTGTACTAGTGGGACAGGCCAGTTAGGCCTAGTACACATGGGCCGAATGTCGGGCAACATCGACAGGTTCAATAAAAACTGCCCGACATTCGGCCTGTGTGTATCGCAGTCAGTCTGATAAAAGCGATTGCAGTGTCATATGTACCCCAATAGTGTGTTTGCATTTTTCAAGTAAGGGATGTCCTGCTAGCAGAAAAATTATTTTTATAATTTCAGCACTATAGTTTCTTGGAAAGGAAGGTATTCAGAGTAGAGATAAAAAAATAAAAATAAACTGTACCAGTCACTGCAAACTTAACACAAATATCGCCCATTAGGAACCTTATATGTGGACTTAATCTTGAAGAGGATACGAAAGCATGTATGAGAGGGCTGCGAATCCCGAAGCGAATATGGAGAAAACAAGGATTTTTCCCATGGGATTTTTTAGCAGCAAAAAATGCTGCTAAAAAATCCCATGGGAAAAATCCTTGTTTTCTCCATGTGTGGACTTAATAATAGACACATCATCTCACCACTGTACTGCAAAAGGGTACAGTTGATCAGCATATATTTTCTGTTGATGAATACACATGTCAGTTCAGATTTCCAGAGACAGCATATACAGCCTCTGCACATCATCGTTACAGTTACAGTATGTGCGCTCATTGTTTTTCCCTGCGGGACAGCAAACAAAAGGTTGTGTAGTATAAAAAGAACAGCAGCATCTTGTGATGATCTTGTGATGATACTTGTCTGTCAAATGTTCACGAAAAACAAATACAAATGTATTAGCATCATGAGTCATGGGATGAATAGAAGCTTTAGGGCTTGTACAGAAGTAGCCTTATTTTACTTTTCAGAACGATATTTACTTGTATATAAATTATAAATACAAAATGTATACTTTTTAAAAAACTTTGAACACAAACGGTAAATTATATAAATGTACCTTTTTTTTTTAATCAATAGATTTTTATTGAAAAGTATTTTCCATTATAGACTTGAAAGAAGATCAAGTGATATACAGATACATATTCAAACTAAATAACAACAAGAATTGTCGTGAATTGTAGAGTAGGGTTTTTTTTTTTTAACAAATGTAGATAGATCTATAGGTGAGGTGAAACACCAGTACCAATTTGGATAGTGTGGTAGACCCGTCTGTCCTCCAGAACCTCTGGTTATGGCAGAGGTGTAGGAGTTGCCCTCCCTCCCGGACACCCCAATGGGTGCTGAACTGTGCCCGGGTAGGAAGCAATCTCCCTCTACCCTGTACCAAATCCATTTACATTGCAACCTATAAAGTCAACGTTATATAAGCAGTAAAAGTAATTCAATACATCAGAACCATAGAATTCTCAACAATCAATGTTAGGAGCAAAGAGCCCTATCTATACCTGGGGAACTATTCCAGAGCACCCATGGTTGCCACAGTGTATCCCTGTGTTCCTTGTTTTCCTGACGTAATGCTAGCATAGATTCATGGATGTAATGTACGTGTGTCGCCTCCACCACATCTCCCAGAGTGGGCGGATCCGGTTTTCTCCAATTTCTGGCGATGTTGAGTCTTGCCGACAGTAGCACATGTGATATGATGTTCTTAAGCTGATTACAATATCGTTCAATTCCCAGTGAAAGAAGTGCCATGGAGGGGCTCATAGGGATTATGGTGTTGGTGATTTCAGATATTAAGTGAAAGGTAGATGTCCAAAATTGGGATAATTTGGGGAATTTCCAGAAAATATCTAACATATCTCCCCTTTGCCCACACGCCCTCCAACATTTGTCATCAAGTTTAGAATCAAATTTAGACAATCAGGGGTAAGGTACCAACGTTGTGCTATTTTGATGTACAGTTCCCATAGAGTGGAACAGCAGGTGGCTTTATAGGTGGAGTTACAGGCTTTCTCCCATTGTTCCACAGTATAAATACGTCCTAGATCGAATTTCCATCTACATAATGGGGATGATTTGGTAAAGACATTCTTTTGTTGGAGGATATTATAGAAGAGCGAGATCCCCTTTAGGTGTGGTGTGGGCGTTCTACAAAAGATCCATGCCTGTTGTGGGATTTTATAGGACAGTGTTGGGAGCTTGGAAAGACAGTGTTGGTTTCAGATGTAAAGGAAAATGTCTGAGTTTGGTATATGGAACTCTTTTTGTAATGTGGGGAATGGTTTAATTTTACTATTGTCGACCAAATCTGTTAGGAACGAAATCCCGCTCGCTTTCCAGGATGCAAAGGATGTGAATTGCATTAAATTGTGCAGGGCTTCTAGAGGGATATGGTGGGGATGCGATGTGCTAGTTTTAATAAAACGTACCCACGACTTTAGTGTAGCTAAAATTGGTGGGGAGATATTTGATGGTATTTTGGCTCCAAGTGCAACCGAGAAAATCCACGTAGATAGTTTATCTCCAGGAAGATATGCCTGTTCTATTTTTCCCCACAAGGTAGAGGGGGAGTGTAGGAACCATTCTTTGGATTGCGTGAGCACTGAGGCCAGATAGTAGTCTTGGAAGTCTACGTATCCAGTACCTCTCGCCTGACGTTGTTTTATTAGATTTACATGTCCACTCCTAGATTTTTTACCTTGCCATATGAATCGAGATAGAATAGTTTGAAGCGATTTGAAGTAGGTAGAAGAAATTGATATCGGGAGGGTTCTAAATAGATAACGAATTTGGGGGAGATGGAGCATTTTGAAGGCTGCCAGACGTCCCATCCACGAGAATTCATATGACGCTAATCTGGTGAGGTCTTCTTGTAGCTTGGTGCGGAGCGGTAAGTAGTTGTATTTGAATAAGGATCCAGTTGAGGTAGTCAATTGTACCCCTAGGTATGTAATATTGTTATCCGCCCAGGCGTAAGGGAATCGTTGTTGGATACAATCTTTAATGGAGGTGCTTACTCCCATATTTAAGATGAAGGATTTATTCGTGTTTACTTTTATAGTAAGAAATGTCACCAAACCATACTAGCGTCCTCTGAATTTTGGGTAAGGAGTTGATAGGATCAGTGACCATGAGAATAACGTCATCCGCCTAATAGGCTGATTTTATGCTCCTGGTCTGCAATGCGTATTCCTGAAATTTTTTGGTTGGCTCTAATACATTCAGCTAGGGGTTCCATAATGAGATTAAATATTAAAGGGGGATAAAGGGCATCCTTGCCGTGTACCGTTTGAAATCTGGAATGGTAGTGATAGGGAGTCTGCCGAATAGACTTGTGCTGATGGGGCAGAGTACAAGGCCATTATGGTGAATCTGACCCTGTAGCCCAAATTTGGTTAAGACTGACGAAAGGTATCCCCAATGCACCCTATCAAACGCTTTCTCAGCGTCTAACGATAGGAAGATGGAAGGCGTGTTTGTGGATTCTACATGATGCATAACATTAATTACTCGCCTCGTAGCGTCCGATGCTTGGCGACCCTTCGTAAATCCTGATTGGTCCTTGTGGATAAGAGACGGTAAAATATTCTCCAGTCTATTCGCAATGAGTTTTGCATAGATTTTTAAATCTATGTTTAGCAAGGACTCGAAGATAGGTCGGAAGTTCTTCGGCGAGGAAGGTTCTTTCCCCGGCTTTGGTAGGGTCCAGGGCCGACCCTACCATGGGACCCGATGGTACCTCGGTCCCAGGCGGCACTTTCAGGGGGGCGGCAAATCAATGTTCAAACTGTTGCCTAAAAATCTGTCTCTGTGTTTGAGCCAAGCTCAGCAATGGGCAGCGGCGGGTGTCCTGTGATTGGCCGAGCAGGTCATGTGGGCGGGACGGAACGCGGACATGAGGCTTGTGATTTGCCGGGAGGAGCGGAGGAGCTGGACTGTAGGTAATCGCGCCAGCCCTGCATGCTCCCGGAGTCCTAACTGGCGCTGTGTGTCACAGGAGACCTGAGGTCCGTCTCTCTAATCTGCCCTGTCAGCTGCCCACGGCCCCCCCTCCTCTCTATCAGCCACCCCCCCTCCTGAGGTCCATCTCTCTCATCTGCCCTGTCAGCTGCCCGCGGCCCCTCCTCCTCTCTATCAGCCGCCCCCCCTCCTGAGGTCTGTCTCTCTCTCTCATCTGCTGTCAGCCGCCCCCCCTTCTCTCTATCAGCCGCCCCCCTCCTCTATATCAGCCCCCCCTCCTCTCTATCAGCCGCCCCCCCCTCCTCTCTATCAGCTGCCCCCCTCCTCTCTATCAGCCCCCTCCTCTCTATCAGCCCCCCCCCCTCCTCTCTATCAGCCGCCCCCCCATCTCTATATCAGCCCCCCTCCTCTCTATCAGCCCCCCTCCTCTCTATCAGCCACCCCCCTCCTGAGGTCTGTCTGTCTCATCTGCTCTGTCAGCCGCCCCCCCTCCTCTCTATCAGCCGCCCCCCTCCTCTCTATCAGCCCCCCTCCTCTCTATCAGCCGCCCTCCCTCCTGAGGTCTGTCTCTCTCATCTGCTCTGTCAGCTGCCCCCCTCCTATCAGCCCCCCCTCCTCTCTATCAGCCCCCCCTCCTCTCTATCAGCCGCCCCCCCTCCTCTCTATCAGCCGCCCCCCCCTCCTCTCTATCAGCCGCCCCCCCCTCCTCTCTATCAGCCGCCCCCCTCCTCTCTATCAGCCTCCCCCCCTCTCTATCAGCCGCCCCCTCCTCCTCTCTATCAGCCGCCCCCTCCTCCTCTCTATCAGCCGCCCCTCCTCCTCTCTATCAGCCGCCCCTCCTCCTCTCTATCAGCCGCCCCCCCTCCTCTCTATCAGCCGCCCCTTCTCCTCTATATCAGCCGCCGCCCCTTCTCCTCTCTATCAGCCGCCCCTTCTCCTCTCTATCAGCCGCCCCCCTTCTCTCTATCAGCCGCCCCCTCCTCCTCTCTGTCAGCCGCCCCCCTCCTCTTTCTCTCTGTCAGCCGCCCCCCTCCTCTTTCTCTCTGTCAGCCGCCACCCCCTCTTCCTCTCTGTCAGCCGCCACCCCCCTCTTCCTCTCTGTCAGCTTCCACCCCTCCCCCTCTCTGTCAGACCCCCCTCCTCCTCTCTGTCAGACCCCCCTCCTCTCTGTCAGACCCCCCTCCTCTCTGTCAGACGTGTGGCAGGTGACGTGGCAAGTGACAATCCGCAATGTGTGGCAAGTGACAATCTGCAATTTGTGGCAAGTGACAATCTGCAATGTGTGGCATCGTGGCAAGTGACCATCCACAATTTGTGGCAGATGGCATTGTGGCAAGTGACAATCCGCAACAAGTGACAATCTGCATCTGGTGGCAGGTAACGCGGCAAGTGACACACTCAGGGCTCCCACCGATTCTGCATTATGGTGAGTTGAACTATTTTATTTTATATAACAATGTAATAATAGAAATAATGCACTTCAATAATTTTTTTTGCGATTCGGCACTGCATCGATTTAACTGACAATTGCGCGATCATGTGATGTTGTACCTAAACAAATAGAGCTTTCTTTTGGTGGTATTTGATCACTTCTGCGGTTTAAATTTTTTGTGCTATAAACAAAAATAGCGACAATTTTGAAAATAATTTTTATTTAACTTTTTGCTATAATAAACATCCAAAAGAATAAAAATAAAATTTCTTCATCAGTTTAGGTCGATATGTATTCTTCTACATATGTTTGGTAAAAAAAAAAAACACAATAAGTGTATATTGATTAGTTTGCGCAAAAGTTATTGTGTCTACCAAATAGAGGATAGATTTATGGCATTTTTATTATTATTATATTTTTTTTACTAGTAATGGCGGTGATCTGTGATTTTTAGCGAAAATGTGACATTGCAGTGGACAGATTGGACACTTTTTTGGGACCAGTGACATTTATACAGCGATCTGTGCTATAAAAATGCACGGATTACTGTGTAAATGTCACTGTCAGGAAAGGGGTTAAATGTGTTTCCTGGGAGGTGTTTCTAACTGGGGGGATGGGACTGACTGGAGGAGGAGAGAGATCTCTGTTCCTAATCACTAGGAACAGCAGATCTGTCTCTCCTCCCCTGTCAGAATGGGGATCTGTCTGTTTACATTGACAGATCCCCATTCTGGCTCTGTGGAGCAATCGTGGGTGGTCGGCTGACATCACGGCCAACGGCCACGCACAGGTCCTTTTATACTCCTATATACATGTATAGAGCCATGACAGGTCCTCTTTATACTCCTACATACATGTATATTGCCATGACAGGTCCTCTTTATACTCCTACATACATGTATAGTGCCATGACAGGTCCTCTTTATACTCCTATGCATGTATAGAGCCATGACAGGTCCTCTATATACTCCTACATACATGTATAGAGCCATGACGGGTCCTCTTTATACTCCTACATATATGTATAGAGCCATGACAGGTCCTCTTTATACTCCTATATACATGTATTGAGCCAAGACAGGTCCTCTTTATACTCCTATATACATGTATAGAGCCATGACAGGTCCTCTTTATACTCCTATATAGATTTATAGAGTCATGACAGGTCCTCTTTATACTCCTATGCATGTATAGAGCCATGACAGGTCCACTTTATACGCCTATATACATGTATAGAGCCATGACAGGTCCACTTTAGTTATCATGATATAAAATAATGAATATGGGGGCATTTTGGTGGGCGTGATTTTTTTTGGGGGGGGGGCAGCATTTCATTCTTGGTACCAGGCAGCACAATGTCTTGGGCCGGCACTGGTAGGGTCACTACTATTGCTCTAAGCATTTCATTGGGGAATGTCATTGAAGTGGCAGTGAAGTTAAAGGACTTACAAAGCATAGGGGCTAGGATATTTTGAATTTTTTTGTAATACTCCCCCGTAAAGCCATCTGGGCCAGGGGATTTGGAGTTCGGGAGTGTACAAATCACTTGTAGGATTTCAGAAATGTTGAAGGGAGCATTTAGGAGTGATAGTTGGTGAGGTGAGACAACTGAGAGGTTAATATGTTTTAGGAATTTTGAGATATCCTCTGGGGAGTGTTGGTGAGTGCTGCTATCTTCCTTAATGTTATAGAGTTCCTTATAATATGCACTAAAGGCATTAGCTATGGAATTGGGTTTAAGTAATTTTTCGTTATGAGGGTGATATATAAATGCGATTTTAGTTTTGGCTCTATGACCTTTGACACGTAGTGACATTGCTTTCCCTGCTTTATTCCCTGTGGCATAAGTAGTAGCTTTAAATCTTTTATATGTTTTTTCATACGTCTCCAAGAGTAGAGAACGTAGTTCATGGCGTAATGAGAAGATTTTGGATTGGAGGGAAGGGGAAGGGTTGGTCTTGTTTAAGGCCTCAGCGGCTGCTATGTGAACTGTAAGTTCATCTAATCTCTGTGTCCTTTTTTTCTTTGCTCTAGCTCCCAATTGTATGAATACGCCTTTCATGATGGCTTTATGAGCATTCCACATCACCAGCGGGTCAGGCTCTGAGGGCAGGTTAATTGAGATAAATTCTTCTAGTTATTGTTGGAGGAGGGCGGAATAGCAGGGGGTATTCAAGAGGTAATTATTTTCTCTCCAGAGGTAGTAATTAGGTTGAGAGGATTTGGCGGCTACAGTAATGCTTATGGGGGCATGATCTGACCAGGTGGCGGTGTGGATGCTGGAAGCCGTTACCTTTTGTAGCAACCATTTATCTGCTAAAAATAAATCAATTCGCGAGTAGGCGTCAAATAAATCACTAGAAGTAATACATTTTTCAAGGGGCGATAAATGTCTTTTGGGATTAGCAGTGGAGTCCATGGTGTTATTTGGGACCAGGTTAAAGTCTCCGCACATTAACAGGTGTCCCTGTTGTATTTTCTTCGCTGCTCGCAGAGTTTTTTTGAGGAAGAGCATCTGACGAGTGTTCGGTGCATATATCGAAACCAACTTGTAGGGTACATTGTTGATGGTACAAAGTAGAAAAATGTACCTGCCTTCCGGATCCGTAATGGAATTGTGTAGTTGAAAGGAAACAGTATTCCTGACGGCTATGAGGACGCCTCTTTGTTTTTTGGAAAAGCCTGCTTGAAAAATATATGGGAATTGTCTATGTTGGCATTGTGGAGATGCATCTTGAACAAAGTGTGTCTCTTGGACGCAAAGAACATCACAATTAAGTGAAAGGGCAGTTTTCCACATAGATGCACGTTTTGCTGGATGATTCAGGCCTTTTGCATTAAGGGACAAGACAGAGAAAGCCATATTGCCACGCGGTAGGGTGGTCTTTGGGTGTATTTGACGTACGGTTTGGGTAGGTCTTCGGGAGTGTCCTCAGGAAAGCGCTGTCTCCGGTGTGGATATCCTGTAAGTGGGCTCTCCGATTGGTGCTGCGAATGCGGTAGATCGACAAAGTTCTATCAAAGGTATAGAATAAGGTAAGTGTTGAGCTGTAAAAGTTAAGTCACCAGATTCAGGTTATGAGAAGTGTACTGATTGCACTTCTGAGATCTGAGATAAACAAGGAACGATAAAAACAAAAATAATTGAAAAATATAACAGATAGACACGTCAGCAGATTCCAACTCTCAGGAGATGCTGATCGAACTTGGGGTAAAGTTCAATAAGGGAATGGTAGAGCGTAAGGCCTGACTAGACTTATTTTGTTGTCTATTGAGAATAGAGCGGAAGAGTGTCATTTGTGTTTAGCTTTGCCATGCACCCGTTGCTGCCCAAATCGGAAGGGATTTGGCTTCCCATAGTTATCAGGTGGTTGTCGCGGGGGTTCCAGGATTATTCCCCATGAATGAACAAGTTTCATTCCTGCGTCAATGTTGGATATTGCATGATGAGTTCCGTTGCGAGTGATCAGTACGGTAGCCGGGTGGCGCCATTTGTAGGCTATCTTATGGTTAGATAAGGCTTTCGTCACCGTTTTGAGCTGCCTTCTCATTTGTAAGGTGAATTGGGACAAATCAGCGAACAGCTGTATGTCTGAATAAGGCGCTGGGAGGATGGACAATTCCCTTGCTTTTGAAAGGATTTGCTCCTTGGCTTGATAAAAATGGATTCGCAGGAGAACATCTCTGGGGATAGCTTCCTCTAGGTGACGCGGTTTAGGTATGCGATTGATACGATCGATGGTGAGCTCAATTGGTGACAAATCAGGTAGTAGAGCGGAGAACATGGTGCTAGCATAATTGTGCAGCTCCGTGGGAGGAATGGATTCAGGAATGCCACGAATTTTTATGTTATTCTGGTGAGAGCGGTCCTTGAGGTCCGCAAGCTTAGCTTTGATCCACATAGAATCATCTTTTTGCTCCGCATAAGCATCAACTAAGTCATTTACTGTCACTGTGCATTCCTCCATTTTACCCTCCATATACTGCACTCTGTCATCCATGTGTTTCATCTCTAGGGAGACCTTATGAATCAGGGAGGAAAGATTTGTCATGAGAGAAGATTGAAGAGAGAGAAGCATGTCCTTCATTGTCGTATCTAAAACAGGCTGCCCTGAGGTTGGGAATGCGGCAATGGATGACTGCAACAAGGAGATTGCTGTGTCATTGTGCAAGCCTGTACTCACTGCGTCAGCAGCCTGTAGTGAAGGATCCATCCGCATCTTTGATTTGACTTGGCTTTGGGAGGCAGGTGAAGCAGGGAATGTGTCCGGGGGAGATGAGATTACTAGTCCCTCCATTCTTCCTTGTGGATGAGCATTATGGAGATCCTCTCCCGACACAGTAGTACACAGCGCGGATCCGGCGGCGCCATCTTGTCTCCTTCCCCGTGCCTGGCCGAGCTGGAAGAAGAAGGTGGAGAGCTTTTTCAGGCCTCGTTCCTGGCTCTCCTTGCGGGACATCGTTGCGGTAAATACCGCGGAAGTGTGGGGTGAGCCTGAGGGTCTCGATGTAGCAGATCGTCCGCTCTGTGGCTGTAGATGTCCGGTCGGCTGTATGGAGCTCAGGGCTTAAGCATCCATTCTCTAATGCGCGCAAGCCACGCCCCCAATGTACCTTTTTTTAACAAAGCTGAAAGACCTATTTTATGATAATGGTGCGACATGGTACCTCCTTTGATGTCCTATGGAAGAGCCAATAAAAAGATATACAGTATAAAAAATAACAGCATCATGTCATACATATTTGTCAAATGTTCAAGAAAAAAACATATACATTTTTTAGCATCATAAGAGGATGCAAAAAAGCTTTAAAGAGTTTGTAAAGGATCAAATAAAAAAAATAAAAAAAATAACAAACATGTTTTACTTACCTCCATTGTGCAGCTCGCTTTGCACACAGTGGCCCTGATCCTGGTCTTCTGGGGACCCTCGGCTGCCGTCACGGCTCCTCCCCGCATCAGCTAAGCCCCTTGATGGGAAGCTCTCTCCCAAGGGGGTTAGCTTGCGGTTAGCTTGCGGTTGCGCTCCCGTGATACAGACGGTGACTGTATCACTTGGCCCCGCCCTCGGCGCACCGCATCATTGGTTTGATTGACAGCAGCGGGAGCATAGAACGCATTAAGGTGGAAAAACGTGAACCTTTACAACCCCTTTAAGGCTATACTTGCACTGAAGCAGGTTTATTTTACCTTTCAGGAATATATTTACTATAATTTTAAATATAATAATAACATATGTTAATATATCTAAATTTTACAGTTTACATTTACATCTACTGTATGTACAAAAAAGACCCATTTTGTGGTCTAACATGGTAACTCATTTGATACCATTGTTAATAATAAAGTACAGTAAAAAGTAAAAAATTAACCCATGAACATGGAAATGTGGATGCTGTTGTAGCTTACTTGCTTCTAAAGTGCAATCTATGAGGTTGTCATCCAGATCCTGGATCCCGTGTTCAGTAACTAGTGAGCCACTGACCTGGAACAAGCAAGTAGTATAGGAATTTAGACCATACAGTTGTTGCTGGCTGCAGGCCTGCTCAATGTCAGTGACTCACTGCGTAGTAAAGATGTGGTCAGGATGAGAGCCCTGGAGCTTACACCTTTAACCCTTTCAGTGATCAGGGGTCACTGAAGCGTGGATGCACAGACCACATTGACCAGCCTGAATATGCATTGGTTAACTTGTAATTAACTCTATTTTCCTACCTATTTTTTTATGTTGTTTTTTTTTTTAAAAGACATAGATTTGGAACAATGTTTTAATAAATACCCTGTTTAGATTTATTATTATAGGCTGATAAACTGATACGAATTAAATAAAATAACACGTAGACAAAGTGCAATAGTTGCACCCACGCATGGGCTAGAATTGACAGTTATCACACAAGTTAGCCCAAAAAAATGCCAAAAGAGGCAATGTAAACATAAAGGAGAGAATTAGAACTAATGTGGCAGCAGAGGATAGGCCTGTTTCATAAGGTCACCAGGGGTCCTGAGAAGGTTCCTCAAACCAGTGGGGCATCCCACATGAAAATGCATTTCAACTAGAGATCCCACACTTTCCTATGTGGCGAAAAGTGAGAGGAAATTATATGGGCCTATTTACACCTATGCCTGTGCATTACCACCCATGCTACATAGCACATAGAAATGTATAAATCCAGGCTTATTCATTATTGCTATTATTATCATTTTTGGATGGATTTCCTGACAGAGTATAGCACTTTGCAAAGGTAAATTTTCACTTATTTTAGTGTATGTATTGGGTGCCACATTTAAAAAAAAAAAAAAGTCATACTTACCTGCTCTGTGCAGTGGTTTTGCACAGAGCAGTCCAATCCTCCTCTTCTCAGGTCCCCCACCGGTGCTCTTGGCCCCTCTCTTCTACCAAGTGCCCCCAATAGCAAGCAACACGCTTAGGGGGCATCCGTTCGATTCCGAGCCACTGCTCTGTGTGTCCATTCACACGTGGAGTTCGGCTCAGCCCCACTCTCGCCTCATTGGCTCACTGGCTGTGATTGACAGTAGCAGGAGCCAATAGCTCCAGCTGCTGTATCAGTCAATGAGGAAGAAGAGACACAGGAGAGCTGCTGCTCTTGAGCACATCGCTGGATCGAGATGGGGCCCAGGTAAGTATTAGGGCAGGCTTTGGGGGGGGGGGGGGGGCTGCTGCTGCACACAGAAGGTTTTTTACCTTTATGCATAGAATGCATGAAGGTAAAAACCTTGAGCCTTGAGCCTTGAGCCTTCCCAACCATTTTAATTGCTGGCTGTAAAGGAGAAATGTACTGAACTGCTTTGTGAACACAGTTTGTAGATTAACATCTCTCAGTGAATTTTCCCAGATTCGCTCCTAGATGTGAGACACTGACAGTGACCCTGATTTACTAAAGGAGTATAGAATATTCGGTTTTCAAAGTGAATTTTCACTTATAATAGCACAACTTGACCTTCACTGAACTAAGTAAAAGTTCTCTTTATTTAGTAAATAAGTTGACGTTGTGCTGCTTTATCCAGTCATGTGTGAGCATAGCTCCTTTTTTTTATTTATTTTTTTATTTGCATAGGACTGGGTAATCTTTCCAAAGAGAATTTTCACGTTTTTTCTCCCCATTTTCTAATATAAGTAAAAAATGCAAGTTAGACTTACCGGTAACTTGTTTTCCAATAGGCTTTCAGGACAGCACCCGAGAGATCGTGGCTCCTCCTCCTACAGGAAACACCTCCTCAATTAAGTCTTTAATTGGAGGCCTCCACGTTGCTTCCATCAGTTGTTTGTAGAGAACCTCCAGCCCCAGCTGCAACACATAAGCGACAGTTATTACATAGTATTACAGCAACAGCATAAAAAAAGGGCGGGATCCTGCTGTCCTGAAAGCCTATTGGAAAACAAGTTACCGGTAAGTCTAACTTGCATTTTTCCAAAACGTCTTTCAGGACAGCACCCGAGAGGATAATCGAGACTTACCCCATTTAGGGTGGGACAACAGCCTGTAAGACTTTCCTTCCAAAAGCCTGGTCCCCAGCCGTCATGAGATCTAATCTATAATGATGGGCAAAGGTCATCAGACTTGTCCATGTAGCTGCCTTACAGATTTGTTCGGGGGTGGCACCAGCTTTTTCTGCCCAACTCACAGCCGAAGCTCTAGTAGAATGAGCCCTGATACTTACTGGACTCTCCTGGCCTGTAAGGGAATAGGCGTCTGAAATAGCCATTCTCAACCATCTGGCAATGGTTCCTCTAGAAGCTTGTCTTCCTTTTTTATTTCCGGAAAATAAAATGAATAGTGCGTCTGAACGCCTAAAGTCTTTAGTAGCTTCCAGGTAACTTAAGACTGCTCTTTTAACATCCAGGGTATGGAATTCTTCTTCCTTCTTACCCAACGGATTAGAACAAAACATAGGAAGTATTATCTCCTGGGTTCTATTTTGAACTGAGGCAACCTTTGGTAAAAAGTTAGGATCCGTCTTCAGCACAATTCTGTCTGAAAAAATAGAAAAAAATGGCTCCCTGATAGATAAAGCTTGCAGCTCACTGATCCTTCGAACTGTTGTAATAGCTACTAGAAAAATTGTTTTTAAAGTAATTAGCTTCAGGGAGGTTAAATTGAGAGGTTCGAAAGGTTCCCTGGTCAGGGCCTGTAGAACGACTGATAAGTCCCATGACGGACAGTTTTTGATCACTATCGGTCTAGCCCGAGTGAGGGCTTTAAAGAATCTGTTTACTAGGGGTTCTGATGAAATAGATTTCTCAAAATATACCCCCAGTGCGGCAACCTGAACTTTTAGGGTACTGATCGCTAGGCCCTTATTTGCTCCTTCTTGCAGAAATTCCAAGATAGAAGAAATCTGCTTTAATGGTCTGCCATATGCCGTGCACCAAGAGTTAAAGACTTTCCAGACTTTGTGATATATTGCTCTGGTAACATTCTTTCTGCTAGATAGGAGGGTAGCCACCAACCTATCCGAGAATCCTTTTCTCCTTAAGAGCTGCTCCTCAGAAGCCAGGCTGTGAGTTTTAGCTTTTCTACTTCTTGGTGAAACAGCGGACCTTGTAACAGAAGGTCTTGTCTCAAGGGAAGATGCCAGTATGGTTTGATCTGCATCTGTAGAAGAGCTGAAAACCAAGGCCTCTTGGGCCAGAAGGGAGTGATGAGGATTACTGTCGTATCCTCCTTCCGGATTTTTGTTATGACCTGTGGAATCAGCTGAAAAGGAGGGAAGGCGTAGCTGAGGTGAAAATTCCAACTGTGCGCCAGAGCATCTACCCCCAGAGATGACTCGTTCCTGTTCAGGGAAAAAAAAGAGAGATATTTGTGTATTTTCCTGGGTCGCAAAGAGATCCACTCTTGGCTGTCCCCATTTCTTCACTATTAGATTGAAGACATCTGGATTCAATTGCCACTCCGCTTCGTACACCTGGTTCCTGCTGAGGAAATCCGCTATCCTGTTTAGGGTCCCTTTTAGATGGACCGCAGACAAGGATTGAGTATGGAGCTCTGCCCAATTTAGAATGCTCTCTGCTAGGCCTTGAAGTATTCTGCTTCTGGTGCCCCCTTGTCGGTTTATGTAAGCCACCGCCGTGGCGTTGTCCGACAGAATTTGTGTATGTCGCCCTTGGACTTCTTCTGCAAAGAACAATAAGGCCATTTCTATCGCCTTTAGTTCCCTCCAGTTTGAAGATCTCAGTGCTTCCCTTGTGGGCCAAGATCCCTGAGCCCAACGACCGCTCATGTGAGCCCCCCAACCCCAGGAGCTGGCATCGGTTGTTAGCCTTACCTGGGTTGGAAAGGACCATAACAGGCCTGCTGAGAGTCTTGCCTGGTTCTTCCACCACCAGAGACTCCTCTTTACTTTGGTGGGGATCTTCACCAGTGAATCTAGTGAATTCTGCTGGCGATCCCAGATTTTTAACAGAAACTTTTGCAGTGGCCTGAAATGGAGCTTTGCCCATTGTACTGCCGGTATGGAAGAGGTCAGGGTTCCTAATGCTGACATGACCCTCCTGATGGACAGAAGCTGACTGGTTTGTAAGAGTGACACAACCTTTAACAGCTTTTCCCGTTTTTCTTCTGGGAGAAAAATCTTTTGCTCCACAGAGTTGATACGGAAACCCAGGAATAACACCTCCTGAGAGGGAATCAGATTGGACTTTTGGAGGTTTAGTATCCATCCGATGGATTCTAGGTGAGCACGTGCTCTGTCCAAGTTTCTCTGAAGTCCATCTCTGGTTTGGGCAAACAGTAGCAGGTCGTCTAGATAAGGAATCACTGAAATTCCCTCTAGACGCAAGGGTGCTAGAGCTTCGGCCATTACCTTCGTGAACACCCTTGGAGAAGATGACAGGCCGAATGGAAGAGCTCTGAATTGCAGGTGTACCACCTTCTTCCCTTCTCTCAGTGCTAACCTCAGATATCTCTGAGATCTGGCAGCAATAGGAATGTGGAGGTATGCGTCCTGCAAATCTATTGACGCCATGAAGCATCCTTGACTCAGGAGGCTTCTTACTGAGAAAATGGAATCCATCCGAAATCTTTTGTATTCTACTGACAAATTCAGCATTTTTAGATTTAGGATGAGGCGGTACTTTCCTGAAGGTTTCTGTACAAGGAAAACGTGAGAATAGAACCCCTGGAAGAACTCCTTTGTTGGAACTGGAACAATGACTCTCTGGGATATCAGTTCCTGAATTAGGGATTTCATGGCGAGTGCCTTGACCGGATCCCTCGGGACGTTTGTCACTAGGAATCTCTTTGGGGGTTCTTCCGTGAATTCCACCACATATCCTTGGGAGAGCATGTTTACAATATACTGATTTGTAGTGATGTCTCTCCACTGGGGAATGAACTCCTGGAGTCTTCCCCCTACTTGGGGTGGATTGTCACTGCGGCTTTCCGGGGGTCGCAGGAGGATGGAAGAGCACTCCACTCCTACCTTTTGGTTTCTGGGAAGACCACTGCTTCCTTTTGGTTTGCGTTTTTCCTTCCTGTTGTCCTTTTTGGGGACGAAAAAAACGCTTACGGGTCTGTACCTGTTGATTTTTTACCGGAAACGCCTTCTTTTTGTCAGCTGTACGGTCAAGAATGGACTCCAGCTCAGAACCAAATAGCAAATCCCCTGCAAAGGGAATGCTACACAGTCTATTTTTAGATGCAGCATCTCCTGGCCAAGTTTTAAGCCACAAGGCTCTCCTAGCAGAATTGGTCAAAGCCGCTGACCTGGCTGACATACGAATGGATTCTGCTGAAGCATCCGCAATATATGATACTGCTGCAGAAAGCGTTGTAAATGAGTCCAGAATCTCCTGTTTTGGAGAATCCGCCGTAACATGGGCCTTCATCTGGTTAATCCAGTGTTCTAAATTCCTAGCGACACAGGTTGTTGCCATTGCTGGTTTTAGATTGTTCATCACAGACTGCCAAGCCCTTTTAAGAAGAAAATCCATTCTTTTGTCCATGGGCTCCTTTAACATGCCCATGTCCTCAAAGGCAAGGTCAGTTGATTTTGAGACCTGTGAAAAAGCAGAGTCCAGTTTTGGAACCTTGTTCCAGATGGAATCCGGGTTATCCTCAAATGGAAATCTTCTCTTATGAGACCGGGAAAAAAATGGCTTTTTCTCAGGTTCCAACCACTCTTTTTTAATCATGTCCGAGATTATTGAATGGACTGGAAAAACACGGCTTTTTAGGTCACCCAAACCTGCATACATGCGGTCATGTAGGGAGAGCTCCTTCTTTTCCTCTTCAATCCCCAAAGTCGCATGGATTACTTTTAAAAGTCCTGCGACTTCTTCAAGCGACATCTTGTACTTAGAAGCGCTCTCTGCTTCATTTTCTTCCTCCTCAGAGTCTGTTCCATCCGGAGCAAGGGAAGCAGATTCTTGGGAAGCGTCTATTCGACCTCCCAATAATATTTGAGAGCCGTCTTGGGGTTCTGAAGAAGGCTGAGGAGCCCTAGGTTCCCTTGAAGGGCCTGGTTCTTCTCTTAGGTTTGACCTAAAAGCTTGAAAGGTGGCACGGAGTTCATCCTTAATTGTAGATACTAGATCGCCACAAAAGGATGGAGACTCTTCCCTGACTACATTTGCAGTGCAATCTGCACAAAGTGACTTGGTCCAAGCCTCGCTTAACTTTTCCTTGCAGACAGGGCACCTTCTCTTCACTGGTTGAGCAGAACTTTTGGCCTGCACAAACAGAAAAGAAAAAAAACCAGGAACCACGCTAAGAAAAAACTGTTACACAGTACAAATCAATACACCCAGGTGCACATAGGAAAAAACACTTTCACTTCCTTGTGCCCCGCAAGCCATGCACCACCACCACCACCTTTTACAAAAAGACCCCTAGATATTATGCAGACATGCTAAATCACCAGCCACTGCACCACCAGGGAGATGGGGGGTGGGGGAGATGGAGGGGGGAGAAGGGTGAATACCCCCCTTCTACAGGAGAAAACGGCCCAGTGTAAAATAGGACACAGTCCCTTACCTTAGCCTTGCTGGTGCCTTGGCTTGCCCCCTTATCCGCTGCATCGCTATCCATAGCTGTCTGCGGATGCGTGGTGAAGAAAAACGCCGGTTCCAGATTCGAAAACGCCGCCGCGCTGACCTGGAACCGGAACTTTAAGGCACCAGGTGACCCTGCCCTCTCCCTCTGCGCTTGCGGCCAGAAATGACGCGCGCGCCGACCCGGAAGTGCTGCCTCTTCCCATACAGGACGTGGCCGAGGCTCTCCTCGGCCACCAGAACAATGGCGGCCGCCGCAAAGCTCCACGCCGCTTTCACCAGCGGTCGGTGAGAGTACAGCAACCACCGCTCTGAAGAAAAAGGAGGCAGCCCTCCCGGGCTGTACAGGCTCTCCCCGAGCACGGAAGAGGGAGAGGGAGCCCACGGGACCGTCCATGCTAGGAGGTAAGTGGGAGGATCACTCTCCTAGAAAAAAGACTGATTGAGAACCTTGTCTCCCAGGAAAGCCCTGAGAGATCGTGGCTCTCACCAGAGGTGTTCCTCCGGCTGGAGGAAACACAAAAAACTGATGGAAGCAACGTGGAGGCCTCCAATTAAAGACTTAATTGAGGAGGTGTTTCCTGTAGGAGGAGGAGCCATGATCTCTCGGGTGCTGTCCTGAAAGAGGTTTTGGAAAATTCACTTTTCAAGGTGAAAATTCTCTACTCCTTTAGTAAATCAGGGTCAGGGTTACAACCTAGTAACAAACCTTATGTGATCACAATAGCTGACACTCTGGACCCAGATCATTAGTATCAGGGAGCTGTCAGTGATAGCGCAGTCTCATATCTAAAAGCACTGAAAAAATCTACTAGTATCTGTGAAATGTACAGTATCTTAGAATGGAGAAACTCAATGAAAAACTTTAATCTACAAATCCTGGTCATGAACCAGTTAAACAAATTGCTTCTATAAAGTCAGAAATGAAAGCTCCCATATTTTTATCTTTACAAGTCTTCTTTAAAAGTGGATTTTATGGCACCCACCCAATGCAGCTTCCTACAGCATTTGCCAGACAGGAAATCATGCCAATTTTCAATGGTCAAACACAGCTGTAGACACAAAGGTTATAATCACTGCTACATAAATACACACAGTCAAGAGTATGCCTCACTGTCAGAAAAAGAGTGTAAGAGTATAAGAGTCATTAGTGGCTACTGATTTACAGCACCATTTAATTAGAGCGAATCATAAGCCCCCAACCTATACTAATCTGAATTTAGAGTATAATTGAGATGATTGCAGGCCAGTCATTGAAAATTAATGCACTTTAATTAGGAAGTATAAAGTATAAATGCACAAATTATATTTACCGTATATTCACCATTTTTGCTGTAAGTGTAGCCCATGCCTATAAATTTAGGTTTAAAGTATTTATTTTGGTAGAGGACAAGGGTCTATTCTTGCCTGTAATGTGTTTTTCAATGCAAACATTTCTTATTCCAATAGTGAACCATTCCAAATCATTTATAGTGCTTTTCTTTTTTGCTCCTTGAATTTACTTGTCCTCAATAAAAGTTACTGTTCAATAAAAGTTCTCCCCATATGACAGCTTACATTATTATGTAGTGATCAGGTACTGACAATTTCCCAGGAAAGATTTCAAAGAAGAATCCGCAAGTTCCAGAATGAGTACTGTGAACGGTGTAAATGTAGCCAATAGAATCGTTTTAGCACAGCAGAGATGAGAGAATGGGCAGCCCTGTCTGCCAAGGCAATACATTTTGCAATGCTTTTTTTTTTTGTCAAAGCTTAATTAAACAAGCTGAAATTAGAAGCTACCATGCACAGCTGCACCAGATTTTGCACCCTCCAGTTTTAGTAAATTAACGCCAAAGTGCAGGGAGCAGGAGTGCATGATGCACACAGTGCAGGATTCAGAAATGCGTAGTGCACAGAGTGCAGTGGTCAGAAGTGTGTAGTGTACAGAGTGCAGGGGTCAGAAAAAGTAATTCACAGAGCTCAGGGGTCAGGTGGTAGGTAACTCACAGGGTGCAGGGGTCAGGAGTAAGTAATGTATAGAGTTCAGGGGGCAGGACTACATAACACACAGATTACGGAGGTCAAGAGTATGTAATGCACAGAATTCAGAGGTTAAAATTAAGTAACACATGACACGCAGAGGTCAGGTATAGGTAAGGTTCAAAGAGCGAGGAGTAAATAATGTACAGAGTACAGGGGTGAGGAGTAAGTAACACACAGAGTGCAGTGGTCAAGAGTAAATCTGACCATAGATGAGTCCGTTTTTAGTTCAACCAGCAAAATAAAAATTACCCCATCCACACATTGGAGGTGGAAGAGGGAATCCTTCCCGCGGTGTCTTTGTATTCTGACAGTGGGGAGACTTAATAGCCTGCAGCACCAATCAAGCAGAACTTTTCCAACAGGGCAGTTGTACAGTACTTACAGTACAGTATCGACTTCTGTGCAACCACAATGCCCATATATGGATAGAAATTTATCTGGCCTGCTGAAATTCAATCTATGAAGTGACGGGAGTGGAGTAGATGTGGCGCTGTTCAATTGGTTACAAAAGTGCTAGTATAAGTAACTTATTTTCTAAATAATATATATGCTAAATATACTGCAATCTTATTCACAAAATAATGATGATGATAATGTCTTGTGCCAAATGTGTATTCATACACCTGTGTTGGGTGATTAATAGCTGCTGGTGTGATACACAAAATAATCTTATTTAAAACGATCTAATTAAAAATAGCAGACATAATTGCTGCAAAAATTTGCTAAAATTTGACAATTGAATATAAAAACCACAATTAATCTAGTACCAAAAATGTGCAGAAAAACAGTTCAAGTAAAGTCTTTAAAAATTTGATATTCAAAAAGTGCTTAGTGCTGGTGAAAAAACTTTAGTTATTCTTATTTCATTTTTCGGGAGGTTACCACAGCATGTGTGCCTTATCCGTGCCTATAGTGATGGCACTCACTAGAAAATTCTACCCCGCTTGGGGTATACAGCATTCACAGTATTTGCCACTGTGTAGCACCCTGGGAGATGACCAGTCCGAGCTGTTGCGCTATTTCTCCAATTGTTCACCGTATATAAAGGAGAAAAGTATGCCCAATAGTGTAATACTATTTAAACATTTTTTTTGCATTTAAAACAATGTGGAAATGTACTCACATTTGATAAAAACAGTAAAGCATGTATTGCTGACACTAGTTCCGCCAACCGGAAGTGATGTAAGCACGTCTGTTAATTCCCCCTACGCGTTTCGTCACTCTGACGTCATCTGGAGAGTACATCTGTGCTTACTTTACCTCCTATTTATAGTGGATCGTGATGGTCGTAATTACGGCAGCCATTTTGGGTGAGATATTGAAGACCGAAGCCTCACGTATCCTATTTTTCCGGCAGCCATTTTTGTTGGGATTATTCAGACAGAAGTCTTTTTGGTCTATATGATAAGCCGCGGTGCCATGTTTGATGATATATTGGAGACCGAAGCCTCACGTGTCCTATTTTCGCCCGGCGGCCATTTTTGATGGGATTATTCACACAAAAGTCTTTTTGGTCTCTATAGTAAGTCGCAGCGCCATCTTTGGTGGGATAATGAAGACTGAAGACCACAACATGTTACAGTAATGTATATACTTGACTAAATTACTTATTAGATAAAAGGAATTTGAGATAATATCCCGATTAAAGCACAAAGAATGTCTCTAGCGCTAAACATGTTGACCATATGGTTAACCACTTAAGCCCCAAGCCTGTTTTTCAGACTCAGTGTTTAGTTAAAAACAATTTTTTTTGCTAGAAAATTACTTAGAACCCCCAAACATTATAAAAAAAATTCTAACACCCTAGAGAATAAAATGGCGGTCATTGCAATACTTTTTGTCACACCGTATTTGCGCAGCGGACTTACAAGCGCACTTTTTTAGAAAAAATTCACTTTTTGGAATTAAAAAATAAGACAACAGTAAAGTTAGCTCATATTTTTTTATATTGTGAAAGATAATGTTACACCGAGTAAATTGATACCCAACATGTCATGCTTCAAAATCGTGCCCGCTCGTGGAATGGCGTCAAACTTTTACCCTTAAAAATCTCCATATTCGACGTTTAAAAAATTCTACAGGTTGCATGTTTTGAGTTACAGAGGAGGTCTAGGTATAGAATTATTGCATTCACTCTAACGATCGCGGCGATACCTCACATGTGTGGTTTGAACACCGTTTTCAGATGCGTTCGCTTCTGCGCGCGAGCTCGTCGAGACGGGGGGCGCTTAAAAAAAAATTTTTTTTGTTTTTTATTATTTATTTTATTAGATTTTATTTATTTTTACACTGTTTTTAAAAAAAAAATGGGGTCACTTTTATTCCTATTACAAAGAATGTAAACATCCCTTGTAATAGAAAAAAGAAAGACCGGTCCTCTTTAATATGAATATAAGATCTGGGGTCAAAAAGACCTCAGGTCTCATATTTAGACTAAAATGCAATAAAAAAAAAAAAAAAATTGTCATTTGAAAAAATGACAAAAATAAATTGGCCCTTTAAGACGTATGGGCGGAAGTAACGTTTTGACGGTGCTTCCGCCCTGCTATGGTATGGATACGGGTGGGGGCCATCTTCCCCTCACTCGTATCCATACCCAGCCACGAGAAGGACCCGATTGCCTCCTCCGCTCCCGACGGCTCCGGTAAGCGGCGGAGGGCGCGGGAGAGGGGGGGCCCCTCTCCTGACGCTGATAACGATGATCTTGTGGCGAATCCGCTGCAGAGACCCCCATTATCATTTACAGGACCGCCGCCTGAAGAGATGGATACCTTGGTTGTGGCAGCAGCTGCTGCCGTTACCGAGATATCCCTCTTCAAAATCAGGACGTATATAGTAGTGCAGCGGTCCTTAAGTGGTTAATGTTTTAAAACCTCGATGCACTATATACATATGATTAATACATTTTGTGACAGCAGGAAGGTAAAGTCACCTGGTTGCATCCAGGGGGGTAGATATATTTCGCCCAGATTCAGGCTTTACGCCGACTTATACAACTAGGTGGAGAGTTGTATAAGCCCAGCTGGGCTAGTGGGCTCATGGATGACTCATACCTCTAGGGAGAGTGTGGGGCGTCGTGCAGACGGGGAGTTGATGAGACCAGCTGAAGCTTGTCAGCTCATTTAGGCCTCTATAAGAACTCCCAGCTTCATTAGATGTTAGCTCATGCCTGGACCCAGACCTGTGTGGACTGTCTAGGGAGAGTGAACCCCTGTGCGGTGAGACAAAGCCTGTGTGGCTATTTGCTTGGACATTTAAAACCAGGGACTTAGGGACTAGGACAGCACTAGGCTGATCCCAGTTGTTAGTTAGGAAACCTGTATGTTTAGTCAGAGGTCAAGTTGACCAGGATTTATTTTGTTTATGTTTCTTTTGCTTTGCTGTGTTTTGTCACTGTAAATAGAAAATAAACCGCACCTTTTTGATTTTGAAAACCATAACCTCCGTTTGCTGGGCCTGTTTTTGTGTGGGGAGCCCATCTCGGGGGTCACACACACCCGCTGCCGAGTTAACCCCCTCACAGTTGGTGGAGAATGCGGGCAGTTTTTTTTTAAGCCAGCATGGAGGAGATACTGAAGCAGCTGGCTCTAGCAAATGCCAATCAACAGCAGACAAATGCAGGTTTGCAAAAGAGCCTTGCAGCTCAACAACAGAACTTCGCAGCCCAGCAGCAAGCTCATCAACAGAGCCTTGCAGCCCAGCAGCAGACAAACGCAACTTTGCAACAGAGTCTGGAGGCTCAGCAACAAGCCCAGCAGCAATCTGAGGCCCGCTTCATAGACCTGTTGCAGAAGCAAGAGCAGAGACTACAACAACAGATGGAAGCAGCAATGCAGCAACGTCCGCAGACCAGTGAGGAAAGCCGTCCCACTAATACCGCGTCCTTTGGGGTGAGTCGTTTATTGACAAAAATGACTGGAGAGGATGATCCAGAGGTATTTTTGACCACATTTGAAAGGACCGCTGAAAGAGAAAAGTGGCCTGAGGAGCAGTGGGCTGGACTGGTGGCTCCTCTGTTAACTGGTGAATCGCAGAAAGCTTACTATGACCTAGAGCCTAACCAAGCAAAAGACTATGTGATGCTAAAAGCTGAAATATTGGCAAGGCTGGGTGTCACCCAGGCTGTCCGGGCTCAGCGTGTGCATAACTGGACTTTCCAGCTTGGAAAACCCCCCAGGTCTCAAATGTATGATCTCATTCACCTGAGCAGAAAGTGGCTACAGCCAGAGACTTTGTCCGCACCAAAGATTGTGGAACGTGTTGTAATGGATCGGTTTTTGAGAGCTCTTCCTACTGCCATCCAAAAGTGGGTAAGCCATGGAGACCCAGAGACGACCGATGGTCTTGTGGATCGTGTGGAGAAATACTTGGCTACAGAGAACCTGACGGCCTCTTCCAGAGACACTCGGACTTTCCACCCTAAGACCAGACCATCCCCAGGGGCGGATAAGAGGATTCCAAGGGGTGAGGGTGGAGAGAGTGAGAGGGTGGGAGCTCTACCCCAAGTTTGGCGAGAACAGCCTGGGAAATCAGCGGCTCAAGAGGCCGCAAGAAGGATCGTTTGCTACCGCTGCCGGCAAGCGGGACATATTGCAGCCAATTGCCCGGTTGTGGAGGAACCCATGCAGTGTGACTTTCTGACGGGCAGACGTCAGTCGCTGTGTGCGACAGTCGCATGCACTGCCATTCGAGGAACTGAGAAACATTTATGCAAAATGTGTGTTAATGGTAGAAATGTTGTGGTATTGCTGGATTCAGGTAGCCTTGTGACCCTGATAAAGGCTGAGTTAGTTAAAACAGAGGTCTCTGGGAATAGCAAGGTAGCTGTTATTTGTGTGCATGGGGACACCCGAGAGTATCCAGTGACTACAGTGTGTTTCGAGACCCCCAAAGGTACCCTCTCTCATCCAGTGGGCTTAGTATCTCAGTTACCGCATGACGCCATTGTGGGAAGGGATTTTCCAAAGTTCTGGGAACTGTGGGATGATCCTGAGCCCCCCACTGGTGCCCCTATGTACCAGGAATGTGATAGCCAGAACTCCCCTGAGAGTGGTGAGGACTCCCTGGAATTTCCCTTATCAGTATTGGCAGGGGAGACTCAAGAAACTGGAGAGGAGCCCACCTCCTCAGACGAAAACCTACCGTCTGTGGAGTTTTCTAATCTTGAGGTTCACAGGGAAAACTTTGCCACAGAACAGTTGAAAGACCCCGCCCTAATAAAGGCACGGGAAAACGTAGTGAAAATAGATGGCGAGTTAGTGAACCCAGATAATACCTGCACTTACCCATACTTCAGCGTAGAGAAGGACCTACTGTATCGGGTGGCAAAAAGGGCAGAAGAAACCGTTGAGCAGCTTGTGGTGCCCAAACCTTACAGGAAGTTGGTGTTGGAGTTGGCCCATGGGCACATTCTTGGAGGTCATCTGGGGACAGAGAAAACCCGAGAGAGGGTATTACAGAGATTCTATTGGCCGGGGGTGATGAAGGACATAGAAAATTATTGTTCCTCCTGCCCTGTGTGTCAGAGGTCGGCCCCGATGCCACATTTCCGTAGCCCGCTGGTCCCTCTACCCATCATTGAGGTCCCGTTTGAGAGGATCGCCATGGATTTGGTAGGTCCTATAATCAAGTCCGCTAGGGGGCACCAGTACATATTAGTTATAATGGACTATGCCACCCGTTATCCAGAAGCGATCCCTCTCCGAAATACCTCGGCCAAAACCATAGCCAAAGAGCTATCTCTTGTGTTTAGCCGGGTGGGTATTTGTAAAGAACTGCTTACGGACCAAGGTACACCCTTTATGTCCCGGGTTATGAAGGAGCTGTGTAAATTGTTCAAAGTGACGCAATTACGTACATCTGTGTATCACCCCCAAACCGATGGGCTGGTTGAAAGGTTCAACAAAACCCTAAAACAAATGTTGAAGAAAGTGGTGGATAGAGATGGAAAGGATTGGGACTGTCTACTTCCTTATCTGATGTTTGCTATTAGGGAGGTGCCCCAATCCTCTACGGGATTCTCCCCCTTTGAGGGCTGTTGGATATTGCCAAGGAAACTTGGGAAAGTGAGAGTTCTCCCCACAGGAGTGTGATTGAGCATGTCGCCCTGATGCAAGACCGAATTGCACAGGTAATGCCCATCGTGAAGGAACATTTGGCCCAAGCGCAGTTAGCACAGCAGAGAGTGTACAACCGTGGAGCCAAGACCCGTACCTTTTCCCCGGGGGATAGGATACTGGTACTTGTCCCTACGGTTGAAAGTAAATTCCTTGCCAAATGGCAAGGCCCCTACGAGATAATGGAAAAAGTGAGCGAAGTGAATTACAAGGTCAGACAACCAGGAAGGCGAAAGCCCGAACAGATCTATCACGTTAATCTGTTGAAAGCCTGGAGGGATAGAGAGTCCCTAGTCGCAGACACTTGGTCACCAGCTCAAACTGGTTGCGTGATTCCTGAGGTTGGAATAGCAGCCACCTTGTCACAACCCCAACAACAGGAGGTTAAGGAGTTTGTGCTTCGCAACAAGGAGGTATTCTCTGAGCTGCCGGGACAAACATCTGGGGTAGAGCATGACATCATTACCCCGCCCGGTGAAAGGGTGAAGTTAAAACCCTATCGGATCCCATAGGCCCGACGAGAGGCAATACGGGAGGAAGTACAGAAAATGCTGAACTTAGGGGTGATAGAGGAGTCCCAAAGTGATTGGTCTAGTCCCATTGTGTTGGTGCCTAAACCGGATGGGAGCTGGCGATTTTGTAACGATTTTCGTCAGTTGAACAAAGTTACAAAATTTGACACCTACCCCATGCCACGTATAGATGAGTTGATCGACCGGCTGGGAACAGCCCGATACATGACGACTCTTGACCTCACAAAAGGGTATTGGCAAATCCCCCTGGCCAAGTCGGCCAAAGAGAAAACCGCATTTGTAACCCCAGACGGGGCGTTCCAATATAAAAGAATGCCGTTCGGGTTACAGAATGCGCCGGCCACATTCCAGCGGAAAATGGACCAGATGCTGAGGCCCCATCGGAAGTATGCTGCGGCTTACCTGGATGACATAATTGTCCATAGCACAGATTGGGCCTCACATCTGCCAAAAGTGCAAGCAGTCCTGGACTCTGTTCGGGAAGCGGGGTTTACGGCTAACCCCAAGAAGTGTACCATTGGGCAGGAGGAGGCCAAATATCTTGGGTACACCATTGGGAGGGGAGTAATAAAACCCCAACTCAACAAAGTCGAGGCCATCCAGAGTTGGCCACGTCCCAACAGCAAGAAGCAGGTACGAGCCTTTCTGGGAATCGCTGGGTATTATCGGCGATTCATTCCCCACTTTGCTTCTAAGGCTGTGCCCCTAACCAACCTGACGAAGGGGAAAGGGTCGGTCATGATTAAATGGACCCCCGAGGCTGAGGCAGCATTCCAATTCTTGAAACAAGCCTTATGTAGCCAGCCAGTGTTGTACTCACCCGACTTCTCTAAAGACTTTGTCGTACAAAGTGATGCGTCAGATGTGGGGTTAGGAGCAGTATTGTCCCAGGTCTGGAACGGGGAAGAGCACCCAGTCATTTACCTCAGCAGGAAGTTGAAGTCCCATGAGGTAAATTACGCCACCGTTGAAAAGGAGTGTTTAGCGGTGAAGTGGGCTCTAGATTCCCTTCGGTACTACCTGCTAGGTAGGCACTTTGACATGGTTACGGATCACGCTCCGTTAAAGTGGATGGCTCAAAACAAGGAAACAAATAGAAGAGTGAATAGGTGGTTCCTGGCCCTCCAGGAATTCAACTTCACAGTAAAGCATCGCCCTGGCGTTCAAATGGGGAATGTGGATGCTTTGTCTCGAGTACATGAATGCCTGATTGCTGGTGTTCCAACCCCGAGGTTAAAACAAGAGGGGGGGGGTATGTGACAGCAGGAAGGTAAAGTCACCTGGTTACATCCAGGGGGGTAGATATATTTCGCCCAGATTCAGGCTTTACGCCGACTTATACAACTAGGTGGAGAGTTGTATAAGCCCAGCTGGGCTAGTGGGCTCATGGATGACTCATACCTCTAGGGAGAGTGTGGGGCGTCGTGCAGACAGGGAGTTGATGAGACCAGCTGAAGCTTGTCAGCTCATTTAGGCCTCTATAAGAACTCCCAGCTTCATTAGATGTTAGCTCATGCCTGGACCCAGACCTGTGTGGACTGTCTAGGGAGAGTGAACCCCTGTGCGGTGAGACAAAGCCTGTGTGGCTATTTGCTTGGACATTTAAAACCAGGGACTTAGGGACTAGGACAGCACTAGGCTGATCCCAGTTGTTAGTTAGGAAACCTGTATGTTTAGTCAGAGGTCAAGTTGACCAGGATTTATTTTGTTTATGTTTCTTTTGCTTTACTGTGTTTTGTCACTGTAAATAGAAAATAAACCGCACCTTTTTGATTTTGAAAACCACAACCTCCGTTTGCTGGGCCTGTTTTTGTGTGGGGAGCCCATCTCGGGGGTCACACACACCCGCTGCCGAGTTAACCCCCTCACAATTTGAATACATAAAATAGAATATCTTATTAGACAAATGCCACACCAGTGATAATTATATTCAGACACTTATTTAAATTAAAGATTATATGATGTCCTATCCTGTGACAGTTTATTATGCAGGAGGGAATTGATAGGACCTACTATATGTCTTAAATTGTTAGACTAATGTATATAATTTTTTTTTATATAATTAGAATTAATATGAAAATATGGGAGTGAGGATAAAATATAGAGGTATAGGTCTGTCTCTCTAATTATAAAATAATTTTAAATAATTTAGTGACATCCTGGTTACAATAGTTGTCAACTCATTGTATACTAACATAGTACAAGAAGATGGCATAAGGAGCGTTGAATGGGCATTACATAAACAAACCGATATGAAAGAAGAGCAATTTAGGTACATTGATGGTTTAACATTAGCCATGAGCCATAACTATTTCTGTCACAAAGGAGAATATTTGACTCAAACAAAGGGCGTAGCAATGGGGGCTAAATATGCTCCCAGTGTAGCCAATTTATTTTTAAATCATTGGGAAGAGGAACAAATATATAGTGTACAGAGAGATAACCTCAAGATTTAATTGAAGATATATAAATGACATTGTGATTTATCTGGAAAGGAACAGAAGAAGAATTACAATCTTTTTCCAATGAAATCAATCAAAATATCTGGGGTATCACTTTTCTGGCATTTGGAGTAAACAAACCATTGACTACTTGGATCTACAGCTCTATAAGAACAATGGATATGTCAACAACAGAACATTCTTCAAATCAACGGATAGAAACAGATATATTCCGACCAATATTTGCCACCACAGACAGTGGATTGGCAACATACCAAAGGGCCAACTAAAGAGACTATATAGAAACTGCAGCAACATAGAGGACTATGAGATCCAAGCAGATACCACCATAAGGAGGTTTGTGGAAAAAATATATAAGAAGATAGAATTAAAGAAAAAGTGAAGAGAATGAACAGAAATCTGATGATTGAAGGCAAACCAGATAACAATAATAAAAATAAAAATAAACATATTGACTTGGCATTCCTCATGGGATTTAACATACAACATAAAGCCCTGGAAATGGTCATAAAGAAACATTGGCCAATCCTACAATCAGACAAAATCCTGGAAAGGCGCCAAATCTCAGAAACAGATTGGTGCATAACGCCTTAGATCCACCTAAGCAAATCAAAATATTCAAGCACCTCAAAGGCTTCTCCAAAATGTGGAAAATGCCTCCCATGTAGGGTTAGTAAAAAAAACTGTAAAAAGAAGACAAGTTTTACCTCCTTGGCAAATGGAACAGAACATATTAGGGAACTGATAACATGCAACAATACCCATGTAACGTACGTGTTAGAGTGCCCTTGCAAAAAACAATATGTGGGCAGAACAATGAGAGAAATACACGTAAGAGTCCGAGAAACATATAAACAATATTAAAAATGGGTTCAATAAGCGTTTCAAGACATTTTAGGGACCATCATAACAGAGACCCCACATGTATGATCTTTTACGCCATTGATAAGATCAAAGGGCATTGGAGAGGGGAAAATAAGAGAATCAAAGTTTCCCAGAACGAAACCAAGTGGATATTCCAGTTTAGACACCCTCCAACCCACAGGATTAAACATTGACGTAGATCTTAACTGTTTAACAAACTTTTAATATTTTTTTCCTAATATTCTGATATGTATGCATGCTTCCTAATCTCATACACCCCCACTCAATTACATCATCTCCCCATTCTAATCTAATTTTTAAAGTTTTTAAACTATTTTATAATTAGAGAGACATACCTATACCTCTATATTTTATCCTCACTCCCATATTTTCATATAAAATTCTAATTATATATTAAAAAAATTATATACATTAGTCTAACAATTTAAGACATATGGTAGGTCCTATCAATTCCCTCCTGCATAATAAACTGTCACAGGATAGGACATCATATAATCTTTAATTTAAATAAGTGTCTGAATATAATTATCACTGGTGTGGCGTTTGTCTAATGAGATATTCTATTTTATGTATTCAAATGTATTAATCATATGTACCGTATATAGTGCATCGAGGTTTTAAAACATTAACCATATGGGTCAACATGTTTAGCGCTAGAGACATTCTCTGTGCTTTAATCGGGATATTATCTCAAATAGGGATGAGCCGAACACCCTGTTCGGTTCGCACCAGCACATGCGAACAGGCAAATAATTAATTCGAACACGCGAACACCGTTTTTTCGGGAGCAGTGATTTTAATAATGCTTAAAGTGAAACAATAAAAGTGAAATATTCCTTTAAATTTCGTACCTGGGGGGTGTCTAAAGTATGCATGTAAAGTAGCGCATGTTTCCCGTGTTTACAACTGTCTCTGCACAAAGTGTAATTTCTGAAGGAAAAAAAGTAATTTGAAACTACTCCGGCTATTCATGAATTGTCGGTCCCGCAATACAGAGAAAAGTAGTTGAAAAAAAATTACAGGGGTCCCCCCCCCAGTCCATATTAAGAATATTAACGGGAACCCCTACCATTTTTTCCAATGACTTTTATCTGTATTGCTGGGACCTGACAATTCATTAATAGCGCAAGCAATTTTAAATGACTTTTTTTTCCTTCAAAAATTACATTTTGTGCAGGGAACCAAAATAAATAAAAATGTGTGGGGGTCCCCCCAAATTCCATATCAGGCCCTTCAGGTCTGGTATGGATATTAAGGGGAACCCTGCGTAATAAAAAAAAAAATGGCATGGGGTTCCCCCAAAAAATCCATACCAGACCCTTATCCGAGTACGCAACCTGGCAGGCCACAGGAAAAGAGGGGGGACGAGAGAGCACCCCCCCTCCTGAACCGTACCGGGCCACATGCCCTCAACATGGGGAGGGTGCTTTGGGGGTCTATGACCCCTCAAAGCACCTTGTCCCCATGTTGATGGGGACAAGTGCCTTATCCCCACAACCCTTGCCCGGTGGTTGTGGGGGTCTGCGGGCGGGGGGCTTATCGTGATCTGGAAGCCCCTTTTAATAAAGGGGACCCCCAGATTCCGGCCCCTCCCCTATGTGAATTGGTAATGGGGTTCATTGTACCTCTGAAAAAAGGTATGGAGGTGTAGATGTGGTGCTGTTCTGATGTGTGAGCCAAAAATTGGTTGGTAAATCAGCCTGATATATGATGATAAATGCAAGGACAAGGAAAAATAAAATGAAGAATAAAAAATATATGTTTGATTCTGCCAAGTGTTAACTCCGGTGATGGTGATAAAAAAGCGTGTTAGTACTCCAAAATAAAAATTAAAAAGGGATTAATTAATTATGTCTCGGCCGGGTGTTTGTTGAAACTTTGTGATGAATTGCTATGGTAAGGGTTAAATAATATGTCTGTGCCTTTCAAAAAGAAAAATCCAAATAAGGGTGAGCAAAAATAGGTGAGAGATGTAGGTGAAAAACTATTTTGAAAAAGGCTCGGCCGGGTGTTTACTAATGGCAAAATTTACTAAATGTGTTTAAGGACCCACTTGAATGATGTTTACAGTGGATGTAGTGCCTTGTGGTGTTGAAGGGGTTTAGTGTGAATAAACCCAATGGTGCCTCAGTCGGGTGTTTGCTGCACCTTGCTGAGGTCAGTATAATATACTTAATTATAAATTATCAAACAATCTGTGATAAACTTGTACTAGGCAAATACACATAAAAAAGATTAAATAAAAGAAAAAAGAAAAATATAAGAAAAAACAAAATCCAGTATGGAATGAAAAAACAAAATCCAATATTGCAATAAGTCCATAAATTAGCGACAGTGAAAGTGGAACGCTCCCGATGACGTCAGATTGACAAAACGCGTAGGGCGGAGTCACGTTGGTTCATCACTTCCGACACTTTGGATCACACCGTACTGGCCGAGCGCCATTTTTAACCTATATGCTTAAACTTGTTTGTCTCAACGTGAGTACCCCTTTTTCCCCCATCTTTTTAATAAATCAATTTAAACGGGTTCACGCTATGGGCATTCTTTCTTTCCTTTTATAAACTCTCACCAACTCGGAGGACCGCAAGGAACTTTTGGAGCCATTGTCCCTCTCCCGAGACTGCTACACAGTGGCACATACTGTGACTATATGAATATATAAATGTAGGCGCTATGTGAAATTCAAAAGTGAATTCAAATGTGTGTTGGGACTCAATGGAGAACCGAATGGCCTAATGAAGACCAAATGATAAACGTTGTAACAAACACGTGTGACGTGTATACTTAAAATAAATTCAAACAGTGGTACGGTGATATGTCACCGTGATCTAAGAGAACTACTGATACCCCTAGAAATAGATCAAAATAAAAGATGTAGTGACTCTTTACAGTGAACACTTATAAACAATCATAAGGAATCTATAACACCTATTGGTGCCTAAATCATATACAAAACTGTAAATCACCTATAAGGAACAGAACTATGTGACATATGAAATATCCATAAAGTTCAGTGCAAACAAAATTTTAAATGTCTCTGAGTACAGGTAGGAAAACAATATCCAAAAGTGGTCGTCTGTGGATATGCAAGTCCTGTTTCAAATGGTTCCTTGAAATAGATGGTTTGTATGCCAATATGATGTAACACCCGGGAGTGACTGCATCATTACCCCAGAGGGTATGAAGGATCTGGTGAGTGCAATGTTTTAACGTTCCCGGATTGCCACATTCACAAGAAAACTGGCTAGAACAAGCAAAGTCACCAAATTTCACTGTCACTAATTTATGGACTTATTGCAATATTGGATTTTGTTTTTTCATTCCATACTGGATTTTGTTTTTTCTTATATTTTTCTTTTTTCTTTCATTTAATCTTTTTTATGTGTATTTGCCTAGTACAAGTTTATCACAGATTGTTTGATAATTTATAATTAAGTATATTATACTGACCTCAGCAAGGTGCAGCAAACACCCGACTGAGGCACCATTGGGTTTACTCACACTAAACCCCTTCAACACCACAAGGCACTACATCCACTGTAAACATCATTCAAGTGGGTCCTTAAACACTTTTAGTAATTTTTACCATTAGTAAACACCCGGCCGAGCCTTTTTCAAAATAGTTTTTCACCTACATCTCTCACCTATTTTTGCTCACCCTTATTTGGATTTTTCTTTTTGAAAGGCACAGACATATTATTTAACCCTTACCATAGCAATTCATCACAAAGTTTCAACAAACACCCGGCCGAGACATAATTAATTAATCCCTTTTTAATTTTTATTTTGGAGTACTAACACGCTTTTTTATCACCATCACCGGAGTTAACACTTGGCAGAATCAAACATATATTTTTTATTCTTCATTTTATTTTTCCTTGTCCTTGCATTTATCATCATATATCAGGCTGATTTACCAACCAATTTTTGGCTCACACATCAGAACAGCGCCACATCTACACCTCCATACCTTTTTTCATATTTCTTGCTCCACCTATCTAGGAGGCAGCAATTAAGTAGAGGCAGCAGTTCTGCCTACTGTGTACTATTTTGATTTCCTCTGCGCGGCGACACCCCATCCATTTTCATTGTACCTCTACCATTTCACAAAAAAAGTGTCAAAAAAGGTAAAAAAAAACACACAGACAGCTTGGGAAAAGTCCTTTAACAAAAAAAAAAAATTCCAGCGATGTACATCCTTCCACGACCCGGACCCGCGCTACCTGCCACTACCCGCTGATACGAACGATACAGCCTCCTCCATAGAAGGCTCCCGGGCGAATGACGTGTGAGCCGTGTGAGATTTATTTTATACCCGAGGGCTGGGCCACCCATGACATGACGAGTGACCCCGCCCCGTTCTGACGTAACGGGGGTTTCCGGCGGCTTCCCCGTGGTGTCACGGGTGACCCCGCCCCCTCTGGCGCGTCCCGGGACTGTATGTATTGCCGGGACCGACAATTCATGAATAGCCATAATGAATAGAGTAGTTTTAAATGACTTTTTTTCTTTCAGAAATGACACTTTGTGAGAGAGTTGTAAACACGGGAAACATGCGCTATTTTACATGCATACTTTAGACACCCCCCAGGTACAAAATTGAAAGGAATATTTCACTTTTATTGTTTCACTTTAAGCATTATTAAAATCACTGCTCCCGAAAAAACATCAGTTTTTAAAACTTTTTTTTGCATTGATACATGGAGCAGGATCCGGGTCCCCAAACACTTTTTATGACAATAACTTGCATATTAACCTTGAAAATTAACACTTTTGATTTCTCCCATAGACTTTTAAATGGTGTTCCGCGGCTTTTCGAATTTGCCGCGAACACCCCAAATTGTTCGCTGTTCGCCGAACAGGCGAACAGCCAATGTTCGACTCGAACATAAAGCTCATCCCTAATCTCAAATTCCCTTTATCTAATAAGTCATTTAGTCAAGTATATACATTACTGTAACATGTTGTGGTCTTCAGTCTTCATTATCCCACCAAAGATGGCGCTGCGGCTTACTATAGAGACCAAAAAGACTTTTGTCTGAAAAATCCCATCAAAAATGGCCGCCGAGCAAAAATAGGACACGTGAGGCTTCGGTCTCCAATATCTCATCAAACATGGCGCTGCGGCTTACTATAGAGACCAAAAAGACTTGTCTAAATAATCCCATCAAAAATGGCCGCCAGAAAAATAGGATACGCGAGGCTCCGGTCTTCAAATATCTCACCCAAAATGGATGCCGTAATTATCACGATGCACTATAAATAGGAGTAAGTAAGCACAGATGTACGCTCCAGATGACGTCAGAGTGATGAAACGCGTAGGGAGGAGTCAACAGACGTGCTTACATCACTTCCGGTTGGCAGAACTAGTGTCAGCAATACATGCTTTACTGTTTTTATTAAATGTGAGTACATTTCCACATTGTTTTAAACAAAATAAAAAGTTTAAATAGTATTACACTATTGGGCATCCTTTTCTCCTTTATTTACGGTGAACAATTGGAGATATAGCGCAACACCTCGGACTGGTCATCTCCCAGGGTGCTACACAGTGGCAAATACTGTGAATGCTGTACACCCCAAGTGGGGTAGAATTTTCTGGTGAGTGCAATCACTATAGGAACACGGATAAGGCACACATGCTGTGGTAACCTACCGAAGAATGAAATAAGAATAATTAAAGTTTTTTCACCGGCACTAAGCACTTTTTGAATATCAAATTTTTAGAGACTTTACTTGAACTGTTTTTCTGCACATTTTTGGTACTAGATTAATTGTGGTTTTTATATTCAATTATCAAATTTTTGCAAATTTTTTCAGCAATTATGTCTGCTATTTTTAATTAGATCGTTTTAAATCAGATTATTTTGTGTATCACACCAGCAGCTATTAATCACAAAACACAGGTGTATGAACACACATTTGGCACAAGACATGTGCCAAATGTGGGCTATTTTGGGGTATTTTGGTTGAGCAAAGTACACAGTAGCAATATAACCATTTTCAGTAGACCAAAATTTAAAATGATTGTTTTATTGATAAGTAATTTTATCTTATGTTTCAGGTCTAGTGACAGACTATAGGGTAAGTTCATGCTTCCGATTTGTTTCCTTCAGCAATTAATGTAAAAGCATAGTTATAGTGTCAAAACTAAAAAAAAAAATTTGATGTAGTTATTTTTTTTAAATGTTTAAAAAAGTTCTCCACTCATTAATTATGCAGATGATAATCATGTATGGTCTTCTTTAACAGTGCTTTCTGCCTTTCTAATCAACACTACTATTTCATGTTTTCCTCTTTCTAATTGCTGAATACCAACCTTTGATGAGGCAAGAAAAGCATTGGATAATTTTACAGTGCATGCTTTACTAATTACTTTAATAATGCATTACACACTAATAGATATTAAAAATTTTACGCTCCGTTTGCAAATTTCCTTTGTTGTATTATGTTCTTGCTAAGACATCCACAGACATTACAACTCTGAGGACTTACCTAAGCAATCCATTCCAATTATATTAATTTATGGAGGCACTTCCATTGCATAGTGGAACATATAATAGAGATTTCACAATCATCTTGTAAGGTGCCACGCTGCCAGTCCTCAACTTGGTAGGAAGGTGCAGGTAGGCGTCCGCAGACAGTATGGAGTCTGTACCTATCATTGGCACGTCGCAAGGACTCTTGGACCTGTACACAAGTGGAACGAAGACCACGGAGATGTTCCTCCAACGCAGGAATACTCTGAGGAACAAATGGGTCAGGCAACATGGATGGTTGGAAACCATAATTCACCATGAATGGAGACAATCGGGAAGCGGTATCGACTGCACTATTGTGAGCAAACTCCGCCCAAGGTAAGAGGTCTGACCAGTTGTTATGGTGGTCAGCAATGTAGCAACGGAAAAAAATGCTCCAAGGACTGGTTGGCTTGTTCTGCGGCCCCATTGGACTGCAGGTGATACGCAGAGGAGAAGGAAAGCTGAATTCCCAACTATGCACATAAGGCTCGCCAAAACCTGGACACAAACTGGCTACCCCTGTCTGAGATGATGACCTTGGGCAGCCCATGTAAGCGAAAGATCTTCTGAGCAAAAATGGAAGCCAGTTCTTTGGATGTGGGCAACTTCTTAAGTGGAATACAATGGGACATTTTCGAGAACCGGTCAACCACCATAAGGATAACTGTGTTACCCTGAAAGTTGGGTAACTCCACAATAAAATCCATAGACAGGTGGGTCCAAGGCCTCTCTCCATTGGGTATGGGTTGTAGAAGGCCCACTGGAAGGTGTTGTGGAGTCTTACTCTGAGCACACATGGAACAAACAGCTACAAAGGCGGCTACATCGGCGCCTAGACTAGGCCACCATAATTGTTGGGAAATAGCCCAAATGAGTTGATTCTTCCCCGGGAGGCCAGCAGCCTTGGGAGAATGGTAAGTCTGGAGCACAGCAGTACAGAGACTCTCAGGAACAAAGCAGCGGTCACAAGGTTTCTCAGGAGGAATGGATCTGAGCGGCAAGAATTCTGTCACCCAATAGTGAAGTGAGACTGATACCTCCCGATCGTATGCTGGCTATGGTTCGTATCACAGGAACAGGAACCGACTCCATCTTGGAAGAGGAGGAAAACTGTCGCGACAAAGCATCAGCTCTTACATTCTTAGTACTTAGTAAGAATGAGACTACAGAAGTGAAGCTTGACCAGAAAAGAGCCCATCGTGCACTTTTGGGAGAGAGGCGTTTAGCCTCAGACAAGAATGTTCAATTCTTATGGTCAGTCAGAATAAGAACCGTCACAGTGGTAACTTTGAGGAGATGCCTCCATTCTTTAAGGGCTAAAATGATCGCTAACAACTCTCTGTCCCCAATCTCATAATTGCATTCCGCAGGAGACAATTTCTTGGAAAAGTAGCCACAAGCATGCATAGCTCTCTCAGAGGTAGGACGTTGAGACAGTAGGGCACCAACTCCAGTCTCAGATGCAGCAACCTCAAGAATAGGGATGAGCTCGGTGTTCGAGTCGAACATACGTTCGACTCGAACATCGGCTGTTCGATCGTTCGACGAAGATCGAACGATTTGGGCCGTTCGCGCCTAATTCGAGTGACGCGAACGGCCCACAATGCACTACGCCATCGCAGTGTCATCCAGGCGCTGTGATTGGCCAAGCATGCACTGTGACCCCGCATGCTTGGCCAATCACAGCGCCGGCAGCGAGGAGAGCAATGATTGGCCACAGGCAGGATGCCTGTGGCCAATTATTGCTGAGGGTGTTTAGTACACGCCCCACACTATAAAAGGCCGCCAGCACGGCGGCCTAGTGTAGTGTGTTCCGGAGCAGGGAAAGAGAAGCATAGGCAGGGACAGTGACATTTATTTTTTCTTGCTTAACCTGGATTCCTTTAGTTTAGGGAAAGAGAAGGATAGGGAGAGTGTCAGTGTGTTTTACTGTGCGAATCCTTGTTTCTAGGGACAGGGAAGGACAGTGAGGGAAATTCTCCTTGTGCTATAGTGTGCTTTAAAAAAACATTTTTTCTAGGGACAGAAAACTATAGGTAGGAAGAGTGTCAGTTTCTTTCACTGTGATAATCCTTGTTTCTAGGGACAGGGAAGGACAGTGAGGGAAATTCTCCTTGTGCTATAGTGTGCTTTAAAAAAACATTTTTTCTAGGGACAGAAAACTATAGGTAGGAAGAGTGTCAGTTTCTTTCACTGTGATAATCCTTGTTTCTAGGGACAGGGAAGGACAGTGAGGGAAATTCTCCTTGTGCTATAGTGTGCTTTAAAAAAACATTTTTTCTAGGGACAGAAAACTATAGGTAGGAAGAGTGTCAGTTTCTTTCACTGTGATAATCCTTGTTTCTAGGGACAGGGAAGGACAGTGAGGGAAATTCTCCTTGTGCTATAGTGTGCTTTAAAAAAACATTTTTTCTAGGGACAGAAAACTATAGGTAGGAAGAGTGTCAGTTTCTTTCACTGTGATAATCCTTGTTTCTAGGGACAGGGAAGGACAGTGAGGGAAATTCTCCTTGTGCCATAGTGTGCTTTAAAAAAACATTTTTTCTAGGGACAGAAAACTATAGGTAGGAAGAGTGTCAGTTTATTTCACTGTGATAATCCTTGTTTCTAGGGACAGGGAAGGACAGTGAGGGAAATTCTCCTTGTGCTATAGTGTGCTTTAAAAAAACATTTTTTCTAGGGACAGAAAACTATAGGTAGGAAGAGTGTCAGTTTCTTTCACTGTGATAGTCCTTGTTTCTAGGGACAGGGAAGGACAGTGAGGGAAATTCTCCTTGTGCTATAGTGTGCTTTAAAAAAACATTTTTTCTAGGGACAGAAAACTATAGGTAGGAAGAGTGTCAGTTTCTTTCACTGTGATAATCCTTGTTTCTAGGGACAGGGAAGGACAGTGAGGGAAATTCTCCTTGTGCTATAGTGTGCTTTAAAAAAACATTTTTTCTAGGGACAGAAAACTATAGGTAGGAAGAGTGTCAGTTTCTTTCACTGTGATAATCCTTGTTTCTAGGGACAGGGAAGGACAGTGAGGGAAATTCTCCTTGTGCTATAGTATGCTTTAAAAAAACATTTTTTCTAGGGACAGAAAACTATAGGTAGGAAGAGTGTCAGTTTCTTTCACTGTGATAATCCTTGTTTCTAGGGACAGGGAAGGACAGTGAGGGAAATTCTCCTTGTGCTATAGTGTGCTTTAAAAAAACATTTTTTCTAGGGACAGAAAACTATAGGTAGGAAGAGTGTCAGTTTCTTTCACTGTGATAATCCTTGTTTCTAGGGACAGGGAAGGACAGTGAGGGAAATTCTCCTTGTGCTATAGTGTGCTTTAAAAAAACATTTTTTCTAGGGACAGAAAACTATAGGTAGGAAGAGTGTCAGTTTCTTTCACTGTGATAATCCTTGTTTCTAGGGTCAGGGAAGGACAGTGAGGGAAATTCTCCTTGTGCTATAGTGTGCTTTAAAAAAACATTTTTTCTAGGGACAGAAAACTATAGGTAGGAAGAGTGTCAGTTTCTTTCACTGTGATAATCCTTGTTTCTAGGGACAGGGAAGGACAGTGAGGGAAATTCTCCTTGTGCTATAGTGTGCTTTAAAAAAACATTTTTTTCTAGGGACAGAAAACTATAGGTAGGAAGAGTGTCAGTTTCTTTCACTGTGATAATCCTTGTTTCTAGGGACAGGGAAGGACAGTGAGGGAAATTCTCCTTGTGCTATAGTGTGCTTTAAAAAAACATTTTTTCTAGGGACAGAAAACTATAGGTAGGAAGAGTGTCAGTTTCTTTCACTGTGATAATCCTTGTTTCTAGGGACAGGGAAGGACAGTGAGGGAAATTCTCCTTGTGCTATAGTGTGCTTTAAAAAAACATTTTTTCTAGGGACAGAAAACTATAGGTAGGAAGAGTGTCAGTTTCTTTCACTGTGATAATCCTTGTTTCTAGGGACAGGGAAGGACAGTGAGGGAAATTCTCCTTGTGCTATAGTGTGCTTTAAAAAAATATTTTTTCTAGGGACAGAAAACTATAGGTAGGAAGAGTGTCAGTTTCTTTCACTGTGATAATCCTTGTTTCTAGGGACAGGGAAGGACAGTGAGGGAAATTCTCCTTGTGCTATAGTGTGCTTTAAAAAAACATTTTTTCTAGGGACAGAAAACTATAGGTAGGAAGAGTGTCAGTTTCTTTCACTGTGATAATCCTTGTTTCTAGGGACAGGGAAGGACAGTGAGGGAAATTCTCCTTGTGCTATAGTGTGCTTTAAAAAAACATTTTTTCTAGGGACAGAAAACTATAGGTAGGAAGAGTGTCAGTTTCTTTCACTGTGATAATCCTTGTTTCTAGGGACAGGGAAGGACAGTGAGGGAAATTCTCCTTGTGCTATAGTGTGCTTTAAAAAAACATTTTTTCTAGGGACAGAAAACTATAGGTAGGAAGAGTGTCAGTTTCTTTCACTGTGATAATCCTTGTTTCTAGGGACAGGGAAGGACAGTGAGGGAAATTCTCCTTGTGCTATAGTGTGCTTTAAAAAAACATTTTTTCTAGGGACAGAAAACTATAGGTAGGAAGAGTGTCAGTTTCTTTCACTGTGATAATCCTTGTTTCTAGGGACAGGGAAGGACAGTGAGGGAAATTCTCCTTGTGCTATAGTGTGCTTTAAAAAAACATTTTTTCTAGGGACAGAAAACTATAGGTAGGAAGAGTGTCAGTTTCTTTCACTGTGATAATCCTTGTTTCTAGGGACAGGGAAGGACAGTGAGGGAAATTCTCCTTGTGCTATAGTGTGCTTTAAAAAAAAAATTTTTCTAGGGACAGAAAACTATAGGTAGGAAGAGTGTCAGTTTCTTTCACTGTGATAATCCTTGTTTCTAGGGACAGGGAAGGACAGTGAGGGAAATTCTCCTTGTGCTATAGTGTGCTAAAGCATTCCTCATCAACCATCTTTGAAATCCTTGTTTTTTGGACAGTCAGGGAAATTGTCGTTGTGCTATTCTGTGCAAAAGCAATCATCCTCAACCATATTTAGAAATCCTTAAGTAAAGGGACAGAGAAGGACACCTGAAGGTAGCCCTTATTGCTTTTTTCCCATCTCCCTGCAGGCCATCTATTAGAATGTCTGGAAGGCAAACAAGGAGAGGCAGACAGTCAGGAGGCAATAAAAGAGGGCAAGCAGGCTCTGTGTCTGGGGGCAACAGTGCTGGCCGTGGGCGCGGTGCATTGTCATCAGCACATGGCCATGGGACACGCTTGTCCTTCTTTTCGGTAGCTGGACATGTTGAGCCACATCATGCCGAAGACTTGGTAGAGTGGATGACCAAGCCCTCCTCCTCCTCCTCATCCTCTCTCACCCAGGCTCAGGGTACTGGCAAAGCAGCTGCCAAAGCGTCCTCTTCCCTGGTATCAATGTCAGACTCATCATCAGTCACTCCTTCCCTAGACCCACCATGTCCTCCTCCTGAGGAGTCCCCCGAACTGTTTGAGCACAGTGTTGGGTACATGCTCCAGGAGGATGCCCAGCGTTTCGAAGGGTCTGATGATGAAACCCAGCTACAGGAAGGCAGTAGCGTGAGAGCAGACAGAGGGGATGCTCAAGAAGGACACCAATCTGGCAGTCATGTTCCAGCAGCTGCAGCATACTGCCAGATTGGCTCCAGTGATGAGGAGGGAGGGGATGATGAGGTCACTGACTCCACGTGGGTGCCTAATAGGAGAGAGGAGGAGGAGGAGGATGAGGAGGAGGCACATCTCCAACGAGGCAGGATGCCCTTTGGTGGCCAGCGTAAGGGCAGTACACCGACGGAATCACACCGCAGAGCTCCGCCTGTGCAGGGCGCTGCCTCTGCCCGTCATTCAAAAAGTTCTTTGGTGTGGGCCTTTTTTGAGGCTAGTGCATCAGATCGCACAGCTGCTGTTTGCAACATATGTCTCAAGCGTATATCGCGTGGCCAAAACATCAGCCGCTTGGGTACCACATGCCTGACCAGACATATGTTGACCTGCCATGCAGCTCGTTGGCAAGCCTACCTCAAAGACCCACACCAAAGAACAAAGCGGACCTCTCCTTGCACCGCATCAGCTGGGATCTCCAACCCCACTATAACTTCAGTCCTCTCTGAAACATGCACTGAGAGGAATGAAGGTGTAGAATTAGGTGTGTCACAGCCAAGTACTTGCGGCCACTCTGCTAGCAGTACACCGACGTCCGATTCTAGCAGGCAAATTTCCCTGCTCCAGCTGCTGGACCGTCGAAAGAAGTTCACTCCCAGCCATCCACATGCCCAGCGGTTGAATGCTAGCTTGGCTAAATTGCTAGCGCTTCAACTGCTGCCTTTTCAGTTGGTAGACTCGGCCCCCTTCCGTGAGTTTGTGCAATGTGCGGTTCCTCAGTGGCAGGTTCCCAAACGCCACTTTTTCTCACGGAAGGCTATTCCGGCTCTCTACCGGCATGTGGAAGGCAATGTCTTGGCCTCGCTGGACAGGGCGGTCAGCGGTAAGGTGCATATTACCGCTGACTCATGGTCCAGCAGGCATGGACAGGGACGTTACCTTTCTTTCACGGCCCATTGGGTCACTCTTTTGGCAGCTGGGAAGGATGCAGGACAAGGTGCAGTAGTGTTGAAGGTTGTTCCACCGCAACGCCTCCAAAATGCTACTACTGGTTGTGACACACCTCTCTCCTCCACCCCCTCCTCTTCTTCTTCCTCCATGGCCTCTTCCTGTGGTTTGTCCTCGGAACCAGCGGTGCTCCGTAGGCGTTCAAGGGGCTACGCAAGTACGCAGGCAAAAAGATGCCATGCCGTGCTTGCGCTGGTGTGTTTGGGGGACAGAAGCCACACTGGGGCAGAGGTCCTGTCTGCTCTGCAGGGCCAGGCCGAGAGGTGGTTGACGCCACGCCAGCTTAAGCCAGGAATGGTGGTTTGCGACAATGGCACCAACCTCCTCTCCGCCCTCCGACAGGGACAACTGACCCATGTGCCCTGTGTGGCTCACGTCCTTAACCTGGTGGTGCAGCGGTTCTTGGGCAGGTACCCGGGCTTACAGGATGTCCTGAGGCAGGCCAGGAAAGTCTGTGTGCATTTCCGCAGATCTTATAATGCCAGTGCTCGCCTGGCTGAGCTGCAAAAGGAGTTGAACCTGCCCAAGAACCGCCTTATATGTGACATGCCCACCAGGTGGAACTCAACGTTGGCCATGCTGCAGTGGCTGCACACGCAGCAGAGGGCCATCAATGAGTACCTGTGCGACTACGGCACCAGGACAGGGTCAGGGGAGCTTGGTTCTTTTTCTCCACGCCAGTGGGGCATGATCAGGGATGCATGCACTGTCCTGGCACCATTTGAGGAGGCCACGAGGATGGTGAGCAGTGACAGTGCATGCATCAGTGACACTGTACCTCTTGTCCACCTGTTGGAGCACACGCTGCGTGGAATAATGGACAGGGCACTTGAGGCAGAACAGAGGCAGGAAGAGGAGGACTTCCTTGCCTCTCAAGGCCCCCTTTACCCAGACAGTGTTCCTTCTGTCCCACCCATCGCACAGGAAGAGGAGGAGGAGGAGGAGGAGGAGGAGGATTGTGTCAGCATGGAGGTGGAGGCTGGCACTCAGCATCATCAGCAGCAGTCTTTTAGGGATGATTTACAGTCCCAAGAAACCAGTGGACTTGTACGTGGCTGGGAGGAGGTGGCTGCGGATCATGTCGTCCTTAGTGACCCAGAGGACTCCGGAGCGAATGCCTCAGCAAACCTACGCTGCATGGCCTCCCTGATCCTGCAAAGTCTGCGGAAGGATCCTCGTATTCTTCGGATCAAGGAGAGGGACCATTACTGGCTGGCCACTCTCCTTGATCCACGGTACAAGGGTAAGGTTGCGGACCTTATGTTACCGTCGCAGAGGGAGCAGAGGATGAGACAACTCCGGGAGGCCTTGCAGAAAGGTCTGTGCAACGCGTTCCCAGAGACTGGGAGGTTACAAACTCCTGGTCCTGGACAACGAGTTGCTGAGGCTTCGGCCAGTCAAAGAAGGAGCGGTGGGGAAGGTGGCCGTCTGACCGATGCGTTCAGACAATTCTTTAGTCCGCAGCCCCAAAGTATGATCGGTTCCAGCAACCATCGCCAGCGTCTGATAAACATGGTGCAGGAATATCTAGGGGCAAGGGACTTGGACACCTTCCCCACCGAAAATCCTCTGGCTTACTGGGTCTTGAGGATGGATCACTGGCCAGAGCTTGCACAGTATGCAATTGAGCTACTGGCCTGTCCTGCATCCAGCGTTCTTTCGGAACGCACATTCAGTGCTGCTGGAGGATTTGTCACGGATCACAGGGTGCGCCTGTCCACCGACTCGGTTGATCGACTGACTTTCATCAAGATGAACCAGTCTTGGATCACCACCAGCTACCACACACCTGATGCTGATATAACAGACTAATTGATTTTAACATGTCACATCCCTTCAAGACTGATGCTGATGCTGAGTGCCTGTGCTGTTATGTTGACTGGCTATCCTCCTCCTCCGAGTCCTCAATGATACGATTGATGATGATAGCTTGGAAGATCATTTTTGTTTATGGGTGCCGCCACCAGTGGCTAAGGCCCAATTTTTCAGCCCCTGTTTTACAGGGGCGTGTAATTACAATTTTTTTAGCAATAATTTGTCATAGGGCTCATTGCTGTGCTCCAAGTACAGTATCTGTGAGGGGTTGGAGTGTTGTGGCACCAGTGCCTAAGGCCCAATTTTTCAGCCCCTGTTTAACAGGGGCGTGTCATTACAATTTTTGAAGCAATACTTTGCAACAGGGCTCATTGCTGTGCTCCAAGTACAGTATCTGTGAGGGGTTGTAGTGTTGTGCCACCAGTGCCTAAGGCCCAATTTTTCAGCCCCTGTTCAACAGGGGCATGTAATTACAATTCTTGATCTAATAATTCACAGCAGGGCCCATTGCTGCACCCACCAAGAGTAACTCTGAGGGCTTACAGTGTTGTGGCAACGCCACCACCACGAAAGGCCCAATTTTTCAGCCCCTGTTCAAAAGGGGCATGTAATTACAATTCTTGATCTAATAATTCACAGCAGGGCCCATTCCTGCACCCACCAAGAGTAACTCTGAGGGCTTACAGTGTTGTGGCAACACCACCACCACCACCACCACCACGAAAGGCCCAATTTTTCAGCCCCTGTTCAAAAGGGGCATGTAATTACAATTCTTGATCTAATAATTCACAGCAGGGCCCATTCCTGCACCCACCAAGAGTAACTCTGAGGGCTTACAGTGTTGTGGCAACGCCACCACCACCACCACCACGAAAGGCCCAATTTTTCAGCCCCTGTTCAAAAGGGGCATGTAATTACAATTCTTGATCTAATAATTCACAGCAGGGCCCATTCCTGCACCCACCAAGAGTAACTCTGAGGGCTTACAGTGTTGTGGCAACACCACCACCACCACCATGAAAGGCCCAATTTTTCAGCCCCTGTTCAACAGGGGCATGCAATTACAATTCTTGATCTAATAATTCACAGCAGGGCCCATTGCTGCACCCACCAAGAGTAACTGTCAGGGCTTACAGTGTTGTGGCACCAGCACCACCATCAAAGGCCCAATTTTTACTACCACTGTTCAACAATTATATGTAATTAAAATTCCTGATATAATAGTTGACAGCAGGGCGTTCCAGCACCAACCAAGAGTAACTGTGAGTGCTTACAGTGTTGTGCCAACACCAACAACTAAGGGGCCTATTTCTGCAGAGTATATACGGCAGGTCCCTACTTTCAAACATCCAACTTACAAATGACTCCTACTTGCAAACGCAAGAAGACAACAGGAAGTGAGAGGAAATCTACCCCTTGGAAGGAAAATTCTCTCCTGTAAGAATTAATATGGGAGAAAGGTGTCTCCTCTGTACTGATGCTTTATCACCAATCCTTGTTTCAAGAAAAACACCACATTTCAAAAACAGTTGTCATTGGGACGGAAAGTGAGGTGAAATGTTCTGAACAGGGGCACAGACAGCAAAACAAATGTTACAGGGGTGATAACCCTTACCTATGTTTTCCAAAAAGTTTAAAAATAGATTTTTGGGCTGGAGCTACACTTAAACAATGTACCTGTTCAAAATTACAAACAGATTCTACATAAGAACAAACCTACAGTCCCTGTCTTGTATGCACCGCCTGTATACGGCTGTTCAGAGTATATAGGGCCTTTTTTATTTTATGTGCGGGGTTCCCCTTAATATCCATACAAGACCCAAAGGGGCTGGTAATGGGCTGGGGTGGGGGGGGGGGTCATGGGGTAGCTATGCCATTTTTCTTAAAGATTTTCATCCATATTACCGGGACCAGACATTACATTAAAGCCGCAAGCAGTTTTAAATGGCTTTTTTTTCCTTTAGAAGTGTCATTTTGTGCAGGGACAGTTCTAAACACGGGAAACACGTGGCACTTCACAGGCATACTTTAGACACCCCCCAGGTACGATATTTAAAGGAATATTTGACTTTTTTTTTTCACTTTATGCATCATTAAAATGACTGCTCCCGAAAAACGACCGTTTTTAAAACTTCTTTTTGCATTGATACATGTCCCCTGGTGCACAACCCGGGTTCCCAAACCCTTTTTAGGACAATAACATGCATAATAGTTGTTATAATTAGCACTTTAGAATTCGAACGTTCGCATCCATTGTATTTAATAGGGTTCTAATGTTCGTACGAACTTTCGGTCCGTTCGCGGGTTCTGGTGCGAACCGAACCCGGGGGTGTTCGGCTCATCACTACTCAAGAATGATACGTACCATAGGATCAGGATGTACCAACACAGGAGCAGACACAAAGGTAGCCTTAATGGAATCCGGAGACCAATTCTGTGGGTTACCGTCCTTTCTGGCCATATCAGTCGGGGGTTTGACCAGAGACGAGAAGTTACGAATAAACTTCCGATAATAATTGGCAAAACCAAGAAAACGTTGCAATGCACATGGGTTGGGGCCACTGTAGAACGGCCGAAAGTTTCTCTGGGTCCATCGAAAAACCAGCAGTGGAAATTACATAACCCAAGAATTTAACCTGTTCACAATGAAACTTGCACTTCTACAATTTACAATACAGTTTATTATCTCTCAGCCTCTGAAGAACATGGCAGACATCTGTGTGGTGGCTCTCTAGGGACTTGGAAAATAGAAGGATATCTTTGAGATAAGCCACCACACATAGCTGCAACAAATCTCAAAGGACATCGTTGATAAATTCCTGGAAAACTGCCGGGGCGTTGCAAAGACCAAACGGCATTATGTTCTGGTATTAAAATGCAGTCTTCTATTCATCACCCTCCTTGATCCTCACAAAATTGTATACCCCTCTCAGATCAAACTTTGTGAAAACTGTTGCTCCCTTGAGGCGGTCAAAAAATGCTGTAATGAACGTAATTGGATAAGCATTCTTAATCGTGAAGCGATTGAGACCCCTATAATCAATACAAGATCTCAGTTCGCCACTCTTCTTTTTCACAAAAAAGAAACCAGCACCAGCAGGAGACGAGGATTCACGGATGAATCCTCGAAAGTGTGTCGGCAACATACTCCTCCATGGCTTTGTCCTCCGAGACAGACAAAGAGTAAACCCGGCCCTGAGGGGGTATGGCACCAGGTTGAAGGTCAATTGCGCAATCATACGACCGGTGTGGAGGCAAACTACCGGCTTGACCTTTGTCAAAGACATTGCTAAATTTGTGGTTCTCCTCCGCAGGGCCGGTCCGCCCTATATGCTGACTACGTAAGCTGCGTAGGGCCCCGAGTAATATTTGGGGCCCCGCCGCCGCCAGAGGTCCGCGGCTGGTGGAGAAAATGTCTCCGCCGGCCGCCATTTTCCTGAAGACCAGACCAGAATGAGAAGGGAGCCCTGCCGAAATAGAGCTGCGGCGCTGCCCACCCCGCCCCCGGTCTGTCTGTCATCTGTGACCTGTTGTGGAAAGGGGTGGCGGGTGGGCGGCACCGCAGCTCAATTTCTATATTGTAGCCGGCCGGCTCCGCCTCTAATTTGTTCCCCCTCGCCTCTCGCCTCGGCCTTCAGTTATGGCGGAGCAGACACCGCTGCTGAGCTATAGAAGGGGGGGACACCTGAAATGTAAGGAAGCACTCCGCTGGCTGGGAACACCTGAGATGTAAGAAAGCTCTCCGCTGGGGACACCTGAGACGTAAGGAAGCACTCCGCTGGGGACACCTGCAATGTAAGGAGGCACTCCGCTGGGGACACCTGCGATGTAAGGAGGCACTCCGCTGGGGACACCTGCCATGTAAGGAGGCACTCCGCTGGGGTCACCTGAGATGTAAGGAGGCACTCCGCTGGGGACACCTGAGATGTAAGGTGGCACTCCGCTGGGGACACCTGAGATGTAAGGAGGCACTCCGCTGGGGACACCTGAGATTTAAGGAAGCACTCCGCTGGGGACACCTGAGATGTAAGGAGGCACTCCGCTGGGGACACCTGAGATTTAAGGAAGCACTCCACTGGGGACACCTGAGATGTAAGGAGGCACTCCGCTGGGGACACCTGAGATGTAAGGAAACACTCCGCTGGGGACACCTGAGATGTAAGGAGGCACTCTGCTCGGGACACCTGAGATGTAAGGAAGCACTCCGCTGGGGACACCTGAGATGTAAGAAGGCACTCCGCTGGGCACACCTTAGATGTAAGGAGGCATTCCGCTGGGGACACCTTAGATGTAAGGAGGCACTCCGCTGGGGACACCTGAGATGTAAGGAGGCACTCCGCTGGGGACACCTGAGATGTAAGGAGGCACTCCGCTGGGGACACCTGAGATGTAAGGAGGCACTCCGCTGGGGACACCTGAGATGTAAGGAGGCACTCCGCTGGGGACACCTGAGATTTAAGGAAGCACTCCGCTGGGGACACCTGAGATGTAAGGAGGCACTCCGCTGGGGACACCTGAGATGTAAGGAAACACTCCGCTGGGGACACCTGAGATGTAAGGAGGCACTCTGCTCGGGACACCTGAGATGTAAGGAAGCACTCCGCTGGGGACACCTGAGATGTAAGAAGGCACTCCGCTGGGCACACCTTAGATGTAAGGAGGCATTCCGCTGGGGACACCTGAGATGTAAGGAGGCACTCCGCTGGGGACACCTGAGATGTAAGGAGGCACTCCGCTTGGGACACCTGAGATGTAAGGAGGCACTCCGCTGGGGACACCTGAGATGTAAGGAGGCACTCCGCTGGCTGGGGACACCTGAGATGTAAGGAGGCACTCCGCTGGGGACACCTGAGATGTAAGGAGGCACTCCGCTGGGGACACCTGAGATGTAAGGAGGCACTCCGCTGGGGACACCTGAGATGTAAGGAAGCACTCCGCTGGGGACACCTGAGATGTAAGGAAGCACTCCGCTGGCTGGGGACAGTGACATCAGAGCTCCCACTGATTCTGATTCTGCATTGTGGTGAGTTGAATGATTTAATTTTATATTACAATGTAATAATAGAAATAATGCGCTTTAATCACCCTGACACCATAACAACCATGGTGATTGAATTGCTAACACCAGGTGTTTGGAGTATCTTTATCTGCTGATTGTTAAACTTTCTGGAATACACATATTTCTATTGTGGTGTAGGATCTGGGCCTGCTGTCCCTCCATCCCTCCTTTTTACTTCCTCTCTCTCTCTTTCTTCCTTTGTTTCTCCCTCCATCCCTCGTTCATTTCAGACTCTAACCACACTCCTTTGAGTCACGCCCCTTTAAGCCACGCCCAATATTACGCTTAAACCACACCCATTATTCACGGGTCAGGTAGAGGGCCGCTTAGCAGAATTTTGCTTAGGGCCCCAGGGAAGTCAGGATCAGCAGTGCTCCTCCGGCAGGGAGGAAAGTGAAGAGGTGCGCAAGACCTTAGCCACTTTCTAAAAACATGTCTTCCTGCATTGTGGCGACCAGGAAAGAACCTCAGCACAAAGCCAATCAAAAGAGGGGTTGTGCCTCTGTAACTAGGATAACCAATAACCACGGGGAAATGAGGTGAGGAAATTACTTGGAATTGGATTATCTCATGGTGAACAGCCCCTATGGCCATGGTCAACGGAGCAGTCTCATGAGTCACATGGGCAAGTTGTAGAGGTCTCCCATCAATGGCCTCAATGACAAGTGGAGTGGCACGAAGCTGCAATGGAATCGAGTGTTTAAACACAAAGGCAACATCTATGAACAGGCCTGCAGCCCCAGAGTCAATTACAGCCTGTATCTTGATGGACGACTCAGACCAAGAAAGGGTAACTGAAATCAAACCAGGTGCTTATCCTTCTGGATAACTGGGAACATAACAACGCCACCTAAGGTCTGGCCCCTACAGGACCTCAGGTGCAATCGGTTTCCCAGACGGGTAGGACAAGCCTTTAGGCAGTGACCTGCCTGGCCACAATAAAGGCACAATCTCTCCCTCCTCCTAAAGGCCCTCTCATCCACAGAGAGACGTGTGAAGCCCAACTGCACGTGTTCTACTTCACTGACAGACTCGGTACCATGAGGCATGGGAGGTGAGGGTGAGGGTGGGACTGCAAAGCTTGGAGCCAAACCTACAGGAGGCTTCTGCAAGTACTCCTTAAAAGGAAGGTCTCTCTCAGTCTGGAGTCAATGAGAATGGCAAACGTGATCAACTTCTCCAGCTCAGTGGGTATGTCTCAGGCTGCTATCTCATATTTGATGGTATCCGAGAGACCATGAGGAAAAGCAGCCAAGAGCAACCTCTGCTGCCAGAGTACGGAATTTATTGGCATAATCGGCAACAGTTCTCTTACTCTGATGGACATGAAATAGTGTCCAATACCCTTTTAAAGGAAGCCACAAACTCTGGGACGACATGCTTTTCCCATAGACTGTTTGCCCAGGCCAAGGCTTTGAAGCAAATCATGAAGCCTACTTTGCTTCTCTCCGTGGGAAACGCCTGGGGCTGCATCTCAAAGTATATCTCAACCTGGTTGAGAAACTCTCTGCATTGAACTGGGTCGCCCCCAAATCGCTGGGGAAGTGAAGCAAAACCAGACATACCTCTTATAGAGGTAATTTTCAAAGCGGGTGCTTGCACAGAGCATCAGCAGGAACAGCCTGCAACACAAGTTGTACCGGAACAGCCTCAGTGGGATGATCCAGGTGAGCAGTGCGAATCAGGAGCGTCCGTAACTCTATGCCAAACTAATTCATGCAGTGATCCTGCTCATCCAATCTAGAAAAAATATTACCAATAAGTGGATTGCCTGCATCTTCTGAATTCATGGCCTTCGCCTACTGACAGAAACCATGAATCAGACTGAGACAGAAGTGCAGTAAAAATCACACTTTTTAATAAAATGGTGCAAATAGAGCAAATGTAGTCAAAACATAGCCAGGGTTCGGTAAACAGTGCGCGTAGTCAGAAAAAGCCAGTAAAATAGGAATCCAGAGATCAGCATAGTAGAGGCAGCAAACAGGATCAGGAACCAGAAGGGAAGTCAGCCAGGCAAAAGTCTTTAACAGGAAAACACAGCAGAGAATATCCGGATATGTTGACCAGGCGAAGGCACAGGAGATCTGATCCAGGCAGTTTAACCACTTTAACACCAGGCACTTTCGCCCCTTCCTGCACAGAACAATTTTCAGCTTTCAGCGCTGTCGCACTTTGAATGACAATTGCGCGGTCATGCAACACTGTACCCAAACTAAATATTCATCATTTTCTTCCCACAGATAGAGCTTTCTTTTGGTGGTATTTAATCACCTGTGGGGTTTATATTTTTTACTAAACAAACAAAAAAAGACAGAAATTAAAAAAAGAAACATTTTCTTAGTTTCTGTCATAAAATTTAGTTTTCTCCTTCACTGACGGGCACTGATGAGGAGGCACTGATATATAGAATTGATGGGCACTGATAGGCGGCACTGATATGCAGTACTGATGGGCACCGTTAGACGGCACTGATATGCAGCACTGATGGGCACTGACAGGCGGCACTGATGGACACTAATAGATTGTACTGATGGGTAGCACTGATGATGAGGTACTGACAGGTGTTACTGCTGGGCACTGATTGGCACTGTGATGGGCACTGATGTGGGCACTGGTTGGCACTTTGATAGGCGTTTTTGATGAGACACAGACTGGCAGCTTATGGGCACTGATTGGCAGCTGATGAGCACATCTGATGGGGGCTGTGCTGATAATCAATGTGCTGATTATCAGCACCGACCCCCCCCCCTCTGACATGGAGAGCCGCCGATCGGCTCTCCCTGTCAGCGCAAACCGAAGAATGCCATTTACTGGCACTTCCTGGTTCACGTGATGATCAGCTGTGATTGGTCACAGCTCATTACGTGGTAAGAAGCCTCTGTCAGAGGCTCCTTACTATGATCGGAGATGCAGTGTGTCAGACTGACACCTCCGATCGCCGAGCTGCGCGCCGGCATGTTATCCTGCTGGATGTCATATGACACCCAGTCAGGATAACAGAACCACCGCTCGGCCGTTAATATGCTATTGGCTGGGCGGGAAGTGGTTAAATAGCCAGCAGGGCTAGCTGACGAGCAGAAAATGAAGACCATGCGAGTCACTGTGGAATGAAGAGTACTGGCAATTAACCGACAGCTGAGCACTGTGGGGGAAAAAAGGATAGCTGCCCCAGGTAGGAAACCCCGATGATAATCCACCTCACAGAAGCCACAGGTGCAGGCAATGCATTAAGCAAGGCAGGAATAAAGAAGTATATTTCTGGACAGCCGCACTCTGAACTTTATTTAAAATAGAACAGCACTACAAGCCACAGCAAACAGCAAACTGGACAACTGACGCGTTTCACACTATTCCTAGTGTTTAATCATATGATTAAACACTAGGAATAGTGTGAAATGAGTTAACTGTCCAGTTTGCTGTGGCTTGTAGTGCTGTTCTATTTTAAATAAAGGCAACGGATAAGGGTCGGGTATGGATTTTGGGGGGGCCTACGCCGTTTTTTTTATTTTGGCATGGGGTTCCCCTTTAAATCCATACCCGACCCAAAGGATTGGACATTATCTCTGTGTTAAGTTTCTGTAGCCACACTCATTTTGATGTAAATTGTAAAGCTTGATCTTTGGAGCGTTGTATACTACTTTCAAACTTTTTTTCCTAACAGCACTGGCAAATCCCACTTGGAAGGCGATTTCGTTCTCTAAAACTGTGGTTTGTATTAAGAATGTATGGTGTGAAAGGACTTCAGGAATATATCCGTAAGGTAAATAGAACTGTGCACAAAGATATATATGGCAAGTAAAACTGACTGTCATTTTAAATGGATTTTTAATATATTGCTAGGCTGCATGGAGAGGCTTGTCCATGTCCTTGAAATAAAACATGAAATTTACTATACATATGCTTACACATGGAAGCTAGTTTGCATCTACAGCATGTACTGCAGCTCAGTAGGACTTAGAGTATGTTAGTTCATTAAAGTGGTTGTAAACCTCAGACATAAAACATGAACAAATCATATCCCTCTATAGTGTGCACTTTTCTCAATTAAAAGCACCAAAGTGTTGATTTACTACAACTAGAGTACAAAATCTGGTACAGCTGTGCACGGTAGCCAGTCAGCTTCTAACTTCAGCTTGTTCAATTAAAGCGGAGCTCCGCCGTAAAAAAAATATTAAAAGCCAGCAGCTACAAATACTGCAGCTGCTGACTTTTAATATTAGGACACTTACCTGTCCTGGAGTCCAGCAACGTCGACAGCAGAAGACGAGCAACCGTCTCTCGGCTGCCCCCACCACTATCATGGGTGAGGATATCAGGAAGTGAAGCGTTGCGGCTTCACTTCCCGGTTCCCTACTGTGCATGCGCGAGCAGCGCTGCGCGTCTTTCACTGGTCCCCGCTGTGTTCTGGGAGCCGTGTGTTTCCCAGAACACAACGGGGGGGGGGGGGGACCGGGAAGTGACGCACTGCCCGCAGTCTACCCGCAGTGTGTATTCCCGGAAGTGGGTGCAAATACCTGTCTTAGACAGGTATCTGCACCCCCCTCCCCCCTGAAAGGTGCCAATTGTGGCACTGGAGTGGGAGAGGAATCCGATGAGCGGAAGTTCCACTTTAGGTTGGAGCTCCTCTTTAAGCGTTGACAAAAAAAAATTGGTTTCTTTGCAGAGCTGCACCAGATTTTGCACTCGCCGGTTTTAGTAAATCAACCCCTAAGTGTCTTTTCTGTCTGCTGCTTTGTTCCTCTGCTATCAGCATGAATCACTTCTGATAATTTTTTCGCTGACACCAAGAGAAAAATGGTCACAAGGGAGGGACCTCTAGCAAATTGACAGCCTCAGCTCTATTCCTGGGAGCTGTGTGGAGGGGGTTGTGTCTCTTCCCTCCAATCAGTTTTTAGGCCTCTCCTCAATGAGCTCTGCAGAGTGTACCTTTCGCTCTCCGCCCCCTTTTTCTGAACTCTTGAACAAGTTTATAAATGCAGCACTTTGAACAGATAGTAGAGAAGAGAAGACTCCAGATAGACAGATACAACTTATGTAGGAGGATTTGTTTCATCTCTGTGTATCACCTGAGTCTTGTCACTTCACTGGATATATGTAAGGGTTTACAACCACTTTAACACACACACACACACCGTACAGTCCCATTCAAATAAATAATGTAATTATAATGTAATTATGTTGTCTTCACAAAAAAATGGGATGGCTGCCAACCCAATGAAAGAAAAAACCCACTGCCTGCTTACACCCCAGCTGAATGAGTTCTCTCCCAGTCCCCCACCGCCATAATATAAGCAAAGTGGCGAGGGTCCCACCGGATTAGATCATTAACCCTATATAGGGGCAATGGACTTTCTTCTTTCTGTGGGTCGGTGACCATTGGGAAGTGAGATTGATGTGGATTTACATCACTGGATGATGTGACTGTTGGTGGATTTACATCAAGGGACTTGTCAAAAACTGTGTATGTTTATATACTTTTAACATTTTCTCTTTCTGAAGGAGTATACTGTATACCCCTTATTCATTCAAATAGGGGGTAAGTGGTATCTGAAGGCCCCTTTATTTTTAGAGGCTTCTAGATTTCGAAAAGCCCTCTGCCTTATCAATATCAGGATAGGTGTTTTGCCAGGGCAGGAAGAAGGGTCCCTTGGGCTTGTGACCTGGTATGGTTGGGGGGGGATGCACGCCCAACTATCCTTTCCTGGCCAGCTGGGCAGCATGCTCCGAATTGAGTCTAGTATGGACTTGGGGGAACCTTTAAATCAATACCTGACTTGAAAGGTCTGGTAAACATTTTGGGGGAGCCCATAATTTTTTTTTAAAACTATCCCTGCTCTCATATGTAAGACGGGAATCCCCTAACACCAATCCCCGAGCAGGAAGCTTCCACATTATGCAGTGGTAGTATTACAGCTGCTAAATGTTTAACGTCACACTGCCGCTGGAGATCCGTTCTGCTGAACACCCATTAATCTGATCGTTCACACAGGAACGGACATATACTGTGTACATAGTGCAGAGGTCTCTGTCATATTGTTTTCCCTTCTGGCAGACTGTTTAATAGTGTTAAACTGTTTTCTCTGTTGGTGAGGTTTTTTTTTAACTCACAATCACTTGGTGAAAGGAAACATGTAGAAAATAGCATTACACACATATTACAAATTCTTACTTCTGCACGAATGATGAGACTTTTTTTTTATATATATAAATAGACATCTAAGGGTTACCACATGTTACACTCTTAGTACAGTCAACTTAAAGATTTACCAAAATGTAATATGAGGTCCAACCTAATCTTTAAAACCAATATGTATCCAACCAAGCAGGATCTTGTACTACATAACTGTTGATAGGTCTAAAGAGCAAAAGGAAATTGTACAGACAGATTGCATAGTGTGTGGTGAACTTAAAGTGGTTGTAAACCCTCTGATACTATTTGCACCTACAGGAAAGCCTACATTAAGGCTTACCTGTAGGTGCTTTCAATATCTCCTTAACCTACATGGTTAAGGAGATATTTGCAGAAAATCGGGCACCGATGTATTCGGCGCATGCGCGCCGTAGACAACGGCGCAGGCGCACTGACCACGCCGGGTCTTGAATGGGAAATTGCCGGAAAGTGGCAGAAACGCTGCATGCGCGGGGATCGTGTCGGTTCCGCGCGCATGCACGGGAGTGACGTCATTGCCGCTCCGGTCAGTCACAGCGCCGGAGCGGCGATACCCGGAAGTCACTCCGGGTATCATGTCGGCGGCGGAGGAGAGGAACGAGGGTCACTTTGGGGGCTTCAATCTAAGGTAATTAATTCATAATGAGCTAGTATGCTAGTCATACTAGCTCATTATGCCTTTGTCTTGCAGGTTTTTTTTTTTTATGTTTTTCTGGGTTTACAACCACTTTAAAGTGTTACTAAACCCACAACAGGAAAAATCAGTCTGTATATGCAGTAAAGCATGTTTGTTATACTCACTGTGGAACCTAAGGGGTTAATAATCTGCATTGTGTAAAAAGGCAGTTTGATCCTGTCTTCTCTGATACTCCCCTTCTTACACTATCCCCTGATAATTTCCTGATAACACAGGGTCTTGGGAGGGTGCATGTAATCAGCACAGGGCCAATCAGCACTGCCCAGACAGAGGTTCAAGGGTCCTGCAGCCTCATAGGACCGTCATAAAAAACTCCTCCTACAAGCTTTAACCAGTGCTTGGCTGGACACTGATAGAAGTTGCAAGCCTGCTCTAACTGCTGATGAGAAAAGGTATTTAGCAGTTAATATTCATGAAAATAATTGCATTTCCATGGTCTGTGTACTGTGAGAGACCAGATGTATTGAATGCAGGGTCCTGGGTTTAGTAACACTTTAAAATAAAAATAAAAATTTCTTTAAAAGTGGTTGAATGCTAATCAGCTGCAACCAAATGTCTTTTAACATTAGCAGGCACATTCAATGCTACTAAGTGCCAATTTTTGCACCAGGAATTGGTCTAAGTGCTAAATTGTACATTAACTAGTTGTCACACTGCTTGTATTGGTCTAAGACTCTAAGTGCTTTAAAATCTTGTGCTGTCTTCAAAATACTTAAAAAGTATAAAGCTAAAACGCAAGCAATAAACAAAACTCTTAGGGGGTTGAGGTCAGACATGGTCTGTCATTCTTATGCAAATGTTCTAAAATAAGGATTAAAGTTGCTATGAAACATTTTTTTTTAGCCATGGACTTTCTAGTTGAAATCTTTTTCTAGGTATGTGTTCCCTCCAGTGTTTATGTGGAAAACTGCAGGCAATTCATGTTTAAAACCAAAAAGCACAATAGTCCATTTAATATTATTATTATACAGGATTTATATAGCGCCAACAGTTTGCGCAGCACTTTACAATAAAGGGATACACTACACCAATAGTACAATTCAAAACAAGAGGGTTAGAGGAGCATATTAAACAGTAAATGTGGTCATCCAAGTGATGCACTGCAGTACACCGTGTGCACACAGCAATAAAGTATAAGACACATGATTCATATAATTAGCGTGCATTAGTATAGCAGATTCTAATCAGTTCAATGATGAACCAATGACGATTTTTGTAACACACACTGGGGGGAGATTTACTAAACCTGAAGCAGTCAGAATCTAATGCAGCAGTTCATAGTAGCCAATCAGCTTCTAACTTCAGCTTGTTCAATTATTGACAATAAAACCTGGAAGCTGATTGGTTTCTGTGCACAGCTGTGCTTTTATCAATACCATGCCATTGATAATGATTCAAAGCGGAGTTCCGGCCGAAATTTGACTTTTAAAATAAAAATACCCCTACAATACTCATGCCTCGTACAATGTAAAAAAGATATGCTGTAAACTATGCCCAGTTTTCTATTTGTGCAGCATAATTTTCTTACTTTGTGATGTTTCTGCACAGCGTGGCCATCTCCAGTCTGGGCATCTGAAGCCACAGTGTCCTTCTTCCTGGATTCCGTGCATGCTGGCTACCCAGCATGCACCTGTCGATCTTGCGCATGTGCAGTGCAGTGCAATTTTGGTCAGCTTGGCATGGCACAGCCATACCAAGCTGACTGTGATTTTCCATAAGAGCCAATGTTAAATGTTACTAGAGCCAGGCCATGCCAAGCTGGCCAAGAATTTCCATAGACGACATGCCAAGCTGGCCAAGGTTTCCGAGGAGCCAATGCTAAACCTGAAATGATGTCTGCGCCCCCGGCCCCCTAGAGAAGGAAGTGAAATTATATATAGGCATAAATCAGGTAAGTGAACAGAAAAAATTAAAATAAATTGCCAATTCATTTTAAGGATGCACACTAGTGCTGCATGGTGAGGAGTGAAAAATGTGGGTGGAACGCCGCTTTAAAGCAGCAGTGCAAAGTAAAGAAAAACCTGAAAACATGGCCCTTTGGGAGTACTTGAGGACTGAGTTTGAGAACCACTGCACTAAGGTATATAATGTACTGTGCATTGAACTTTCACTTATTGCTTTATGCCTTTCAAAACTATCATCTCATGCAAATGAGAGACTTTTATAATAAACCTATCATTCTCTGACAGCATGTTCGACTGGCTCAGGAGTTTCTGGAGTTTGTGAAACAAGACGACCGTTTTGAAATCTGTGGAAAAGTTGTTTTGGGTCTTGTATGCTTTCGTTTAAAGGTAAAGTGTGATATTGTTGTATCTAATGATGTACTTAAGCCCCATTGAACACAATAAAATGTGTTATTGTTAAAGAGTTGGATGTACTAGTTTGTGGATGGAACATTCTGTTATCCTGTACCAAGCATATTGGCTTTTAGCTTGGGCTGAGAATGTTCTACTACTTGTATGGTCACATGTGGGAAGAGACTGTCACATGAAATCACCACACGAATATAATAATCTTACTTTGGGGTTGATTTACTAAAACTAGAGAGTGCAAAATCTGGTGCAGCTCTGCATAGAAACCAATCAACTTCCAGTTTTTGTTTTCTGGTTAGAAGCTGATTGGTTTCTATGCAGAGCTGCAGCAGATTTTGCACTCTAGTTTTAGTAAATCAACCCCATAGTAAGATTATTATATTCGTGTGGTGATTTCATGTGACAGTCTCTCAAGTAAATCAGATATACAGGCACAATCACAAAGCTCTTGGATGTCCCCGAAACAAGAACACTTGGCTTGGATAAAACTTTTTGTGGGGTGGACTAAAAACCAATAGACTGTGCTTCATTTGTAAAGAATACCCAATCAGGTGCAAGGATAATTTTAAAAAAAGAGCATTTTCACTTGCACGTGATTAAATGATGGAAATCGGAAGAGCTTTACCACATTTTCTAGGCTATGGGGAAAATGAGTGCAACTGCATTTGCAAAATGCACAGTCTATTTGCCTTTAGTAAATCTACTACATTGCATGCTAGGGAGAAGGGTGTGTCTTCCAGACAACCGCTAACACTAACCTTTAGAGCTCCTTCACACCAGCAACTGTGTATAACATTGCGGTAACATGTACATTACTCCACACTTTACTGTAATGTGCAGAAGAGCACATTAAATGCGTTTGTGCTTTGCAGTGTCATTTAATCATACTGATGGGCACCCAATGCAACTTGTGATGAATGTTTCATTGCAGCGAAACACTGACACGTGTTGTGGTGCATTGCCAAAAATTCTGCATCTCGCCTTCATATGTAATGTGCATTCCGGTAAAATTGTGTTACTGCAACACAATAGTGTTAATGGGTCCTTAAGCAAGAAACCACAGTAGATAAAATTGTATTTATGCCTCCTACCTTTGAGAGTTGCCGTCTAGTGGTGTCTACAGGACACCTAAAGAACAGAGATTTGTGTTGCAAACATTTGTAAAAACATTCAAAAACACTTCTGTAAAGCGTGGTCCCTAACTGAAAAGTCAAAATTCTCAACTATGAGACAAATAAAGCAATGCTTAAATTAAAGCAGTTCTCTAGTCTCATCCCCCCTCCCATTTTTTTTTAAACCTCTGCATACCTTGTGATAGGTACTGAATGTTTCAGGTGCTCACCCGCCCAGCGAACTAGCGGTGTCTTGCAGAATCCTGTCAGCGTTCTGACCCCGCTCGGTCCCACGCCGCCATCTTTTGTGTGATGTTATCTCAAGGCCCGATAGCTCTTCCGGGTTTAGCCTACAGATCTCAGGATGACACGCCGCTAAGCCCACCCTGTCCTCCTTTCTCTATGAAGCACTATGCCTCCTGGGATATGTGACATGCATATCTCATGAGCCATAGCAGGCATAATGGCCGTAATTCGCCTAGCCAAATGATTAGGCCCCTTTCACACTTGTGCGACACTTGTGTGACTTCAAAGTAGTCCCTGCACTACTTTGGTCTGACTTTAATGCGACTTGAGGTCCATAGACCCCAAGATTACACAGTCATTGCTTCAAGTCGCGGCAAAAATCGCGGGGGCAAAAATTGCGGCAAAGTCACATGACTTTCAGGTCACACAAGTGTGAAAGGGGCCTTAGGGGGACAGAACTAAAAAAAAAAAGTAAACAAGCAAAAAAAAGTACGCTTTACATGGGGAGGAGGAGTTTGGAGGAGGGAACTTCACAATAAGGGTAAAGTTCCGTTTTAAGAACAAGCTTTCCTGCTTATATATACATAGTTGCATAGCAAAGTGTATACATAGATATATTATTTTTACCCACTATCCTGGCAAGGGGTCAGCAGTTCAAATATGCAAAATAGCAGCTTTTGAGTACCAGCCACCTTGGACAACCATGGTCTGTCCCCATGACTCCACAAATTACTTGATGACTTATAGCTGGGGAAACTTTATATTTCCTGGCATTGAGATTTGAAATCTGGTACAGCATGGCACGGCAAACCCCAGATAGCAAGTAATTGAGCTGCAAGTTTGAAAATGACTTGCTAAGCTATTGATAGACTTGCCAGGCTTCACAAGTTTGTTGCACACTTGCAGCAAATCTGCATTGCATAACTCCAGATCAACTTTCTTTGCAAACATTCTGCAAGTATGCTGAAAGTTTTGGTTCAGTTATGTTGTGCAATAGTCATCCCACCACAGGGGTCACTGTGACTTGCAGAGCACTTGTTGTAGACTTACCACTGCAACTTTGCTCTTTGCTCTTGCTAGAGACTTGCCATGCAAATTTTTTACAATTTGGAGAAGTGTCTACTAGAACTAGATTCAACTAGACTGGAACCTAATAAATGCCCTACAACAAAGGCTAAAAAAAAAGGTCTCTGATGGACAAACTATTGTTATATTTAAGCGGACTATCCGGGCACATTACTTGCAGGGAAACCATCACACACTGCAATTCCTATCATTTGTAAATCTGATGGTTCCCTCACTCAAAATCCTCAAGCTGTAATTAACCACTTAACGACCGCTCACTGTATATATACGTCGGCAGAATGGCACCGACAGGCACAATCACGTAGAGCATACGTGATTGCCTTTGTATAGTTGGGGGGTCCAATCGGACCCCCCTCCTATACAGTGAGTGGTGGCTAAGTGTCCGGGAGCGTTCCGGGATGAGGGGGCAGCCATTCGTTTCCGGCCACCCCCTCGCGATCGCTCCCGGCGAATGGAAATGCCCCCTCTGTCTGTGTCAGACAGAGGAAGCAGGAGGAAGTGATGTCATCTCTGGTGCGGCGCTCACATATACCGAGCGCCGTACAAGAGAAGACATCAGGTCAGTGCACACAACACTACACTGACACCAGGACACATAGGGACATAAATCGCCCGCCCCCCCAGACACTCCCCAGATCACCCCCCCAGCCCCCAGTCACAGTGTCACTGATTGCAGTGACCATTTATTTAGTGATCACTGCAATCAGTGACATTTGTGACTGTAAAAGTGTCACCAAAGTTTAGTCTTAGGTCCAGTGTAGCCCCCTAACCCCCCCTAATAAAGGTTTAACCCCCTGATCACCCCCCAGATAACCCTTTCACCCCCTATCACCACTGTCGCTAAGCGATCATTTTTCTGATCGCTATCTTAGCGTCAGTGATGCCGATCGGCAGCCAGTAATTGTTTTTAGGTTCGCCGCATGTTTTTATAGCGTCAGGTACCCCAATATATTATCTAATAAAGGTTTAACCCCCTTGATCGCCCCCCAGGTAACCCTTTCACCCCCTATCACCACTGTCACTAAGCGATCGTTTTTCTAAACGCTGTCTTAGTGTCGGTGATGCAGATCGGTAGCCGGTAATTTTTTTTAGGTTCGCCGCAGGTTTTTATAGCGTCAGGTACCCCAATATATTATCTAATAAAGGTTTAACCCCCTTGATCGCCCCCCAGGTAACCCTTTCACCCCCTATCACCACTGTCGCTAAGCGATCGTTTTTCTAAACGCTGTCTTAGTGTCGGTGATGCAGATCGGTAGCCAGTAATTTTTTTTAGGTTCGCCGCATGTTTTTATAGCGTCAGGTACCCCAATATATTATCTAATAAAGGTTTAACCCCCTTGATCGCCCCCCAGGTAACCCTTTCACCCCCATCACCACTGTCGCTAAGCGATCGTTTTTCTAAACGCTGTCTTAGTGTCGGTGATGCAGATCGGTAGCTGGTAATTTTTTTTAGGTTCGCCGCAGGTTTTTATAGCGTCAGGTACCCCAATATATTATCTAATAAAGGTTTAACCCCCTTGATCGCCCCCAGGTAACCCTTTCACCCCCTATCACCACTGTCGCTAAGCGATCGTTTTTCTAAACGCTGTCTTAGTGTCGGTGATGCAGATCGGTAGCCAGTAATTTTTTTTAGGTTCGTTGCATGTTTTTATAGCGTCAGGTACCCCAATATATTATCTAATAAAGGTTTAACCCCCTTGATCGCCCCCCAAGTAACCCTTTCACCCCCATCACCACTGTCGCTAAGCGATCGTTTTTCTAAACGCTGTCTTAGTGTCGGTGATGCAGATCGGTAGCTGGTAATTTTTTTTAGGTTCGCCGCAGGTTTTTATAGCGTCAGGTACCCCAATATATTATCTAATAAAGGTTTAACCCCCTTGATCGCCCCCCAGGTAACCCTTTCACCCCCTATCACCACTGTCGCTAAGCGATCGTTTTTCTAAACGCTGTCTTAGTGTCGGTGATGCAGATCGGTAGCTGGTAATTTTTTTTAGGTTCGCCGCAGGTTTTTATAGCGTCAGGTACCCCCATATATTATCTAATAAAGGTTTTAACCCCCTGATTGCCCCTAGTTAACCCTTTCACCAGTGATCACCATATAAGTGTTACGGGTGACGCTGGTTAGTTAGTTTGCTTTTTATAGTGTCAGGGCACCCGCCGTATATAACCCAATAAAGGTTTAACCCCCTGATCGCCCGGCGGGTGATATCAATTAGGTTTTAGTGTCAGAGAGGGTCTGCGTCACACCCCAGGCAGCGTCAGGTTAGTGCCAGTAACGCTAACACCCACGCGTGAAGCCACACCCCCCTTAGTGGTATAGTATCTGAACAGATCAATATCTGATCTGATCAGATCTATACTAGCGCCCCCAGCAGTTTAGGGTTCCCAAAAACGCAGTGTTAGCGGGATCAGCCCAGATACCTGCTGGCACCTGCATTTTGCCCCTCCGTCCAGCCCAGGCCACCCAAGTGCAGTATCGATCGATCACTGTCACTTACAAAACAAAAACACACATAACTGCAGCGTTCGCAGAGACAGGCCTGATCCCTGCGACTCCAGTGCTGTAGGAGGTGATTTCACCACCACAGTTAAAAAAAAAAAGCAAATATGCCGAAGCATTGGGGCAGCAGGGGCGGAGGAGCGATTTTGCTCCGAATGCCGCGTACATACGGTCGAAATTCCGACGGAGGCTTGCCCGTGGAAAAGTCCGACCATGTGTGTGCGGCATAACTTTTTTGCGGGAGGATGACCAGATGCTTCGGCATATATAAATGGTGCGTGTATGCCCATCATTGGAAGTGGGTGGATGAAGGGCGGTATTCTAATGGTGGGCATACCCACCGATCAATCTCTTTTTTCGTTCAGCCAACTGGCTGCATGAAAAAAAAAGATTACAATACATGTCCAACAAGGACCAGCAACGTACTGGTATGTTGCTGGACTTTGAATGTTTATACCAGAATGATGCCTGTGGGTTTAGGTATCATCTTGGTATCATTCTTTTCAGCCTGCGGCCGGCTTTCATGTAAAAGCAATCCTAGCGGCTAATTAGCCTCTGGACTGCTTTTACAAGCAGTGGGATGGAATGACCCCCCCCCCCCCGGATATAAAAAGCGCCATTGGGAAATTGGGAAAGCATTTTATCACACCGATCTTGGTGTGGTCAGATGCTTTGAGGGCAGAGGAAAAATCTAGGGTCTAGAAGACCCCAGTTTTTTCAAAAAAAGAGTACCTGTCACTACCTATTGCTATCATAGGGGATATTTACATTCCCTGAGATAACAATAAAAATGATAAAAAAAAAAATACTTGGAAGGCATAATTTAAAAATAAAATAAAAAAGCAAAATTAATAATAAAAAAAAAAAGAAAAAAAAAAAAAAGCACCCCTGTCCTGCCCTGCTCTTGCCCAATGGCGAACGCAAGCGTCGGTCTGGCGTCATATGTGAACAGCAATTGCACCATGCATGTGAGGTATCACCACGAAGGTCAGATCGAGGGCAGTCATTTTAGCAGTAGACCTCCTCTGTAAAATCTACTGGGGTAACCTGTAAAGGCTTTTAAAGGCTTTTAAAAATGTATGTAGTTTGTCGCCAATGCGCGTTTGTGCGAAATTTTAAAGCATGTCGTGTTTGGTATCTATGTACTCGGCCTAAGATCATCTTTTTTATTTCATCAAACATTTGGGCAATATAGTGTGTTTTAGTGCATTAAAATTTAAAAAAGTGTATTTTTTAACCCAAAAAATGCGTTTGAAAAATCGCTGCGCAAATACTGTGTAGAAAAAAAAAATGCAACACCCACCATTTTAATCTGTAGGGCCTTTGCTTTAAAAATATATATAATGTTTGGGGGTTCAACATAATTTTCTTACAAAAAAAAAATGTTTTCATGTAAACAAAAAGTGTCAAAAAAGGGCTTTGTCTTCAAGTGGTTAGAAGAGTGGATGTAAGCTTCCTAATGTTGTGTATAAAATGCCAGAACAGTTCAAAACCCCCCCAAATGATCCCATTTTGGAAAGTAGACACCCCAAGCTATATACTGAGAGGCATGTCGAGTCCATGGAATATTTTATATGTTGACACAAGTTGCGGAAAAACTACAATTTTTTTTATTTTTTTGCACAAAGTTGTCACTAAATGATATATTGCTCAAACATGCCATGGGCATATGTGGAATTACACCCCAAAATACATTCTGTTGCTTCTCCTGAGTACGGGGATACCACATGTGTGAGACTTTTTGGGAGCCTAGCCACGTACGGGACCCCAAAAACCAAGCACCGCCTTCAGGCTTTCTAAGGGTGTAAATTTTTGATTTCACTTCTCACTGCCTATCACAGTTTCGGAGGCCATGGAATGCCCAGATGGCACAAAACCCCCCCCAAATGACCCCATTTTGGAAAGTAGACACCCCAAGCTATTTGCTGAGAGGTATTGTGAGTATTTTGCAGATCTCGCTTTTTGTCACAAAGTTTTGAAAATTGAAAAAAAATATATATATATATATTTTCTTTCTTCATTTTCAAAAACAAATGAGAGCTGTAAAATACTCACCATGCCTCTCAGCAAATAGCTTGGGGTGTCTATATTCCAAAATGGGGTCATTTGGGGGGGTTTTGTGCTATTTTGGCATTTTATGGCCTTCGAAACTGTGATAGGTAGTGAGGAGTGAAATCAAAAATTTGTGCCTAGAAATCCTGAAGGCGGTGCTTGGTTTTCGGGGTCCCGTACGCGGCTAGGCTCCTAAAAAGTCCCACACATGTGGTATCCCCGTACTCAGGAGAAGCAGAAAAATGTATTTTGGGGTGTAATTCCACATATAACCATGGCATGTGTGAGCAATATATCATTTAGTGACAACTTTTTGTAATTTTTTATTTTTTTTTGTCATTATTCAATCACTTGGGACAAAAAAAAATATATTCAATGGGCTCAACAGGCCTCTCAGCAATTTCCTTGGGGTGTCTACTTTCTAAAATGGGGTAATTTGGGGGGGTTTTGTGCTATTTTGGCATTTTATGGCCTTCGAAACTGTGATAGGTAGTGAGGAGTGAAATCAAAAATTTGCGCCCTTAGAAATCCTGAAGGCGGTGCTTGGTTTCTGGGGTCCCGTACGCGGCTAGGCTCCTAAAAAGTCCCACACATGTGGTATCCCCGTACTCAGGAGAAGCAGCAAAATGTATTTTGGGGTGAAATTCCACATATAACCATGGCATGTGTGAGCAATATATCATTTAGTGACAACTTTTTGTAATTTTTATTTTTTTTGTCATTATTCAATCACTTAAGACAAAAAAAATAAAAATTCAATGGGCTCAACATGCCTCTCAGCAATTTCCTTGGGGTATCTACTTTCCAAAATGGGGTCATTTGGGGGGTTTTGTACTGCCCTGTCATTTTAGCACCTCAAGAAATGAGATAGGCAGTCATAAATTTAAAGCTGTGTAAATTTCAGAAAATGTACCCTAGTTTGTAAACTCTATAACTTTTGCGCAAACCAATAAATATACGCTTATTGACATTTTTTTTACTAAAAACATGTGGCTGAATACATTTTGGCCTAAATGTATGACTACAATTGAGTTTATTCGATTTTTCTTATAACAAAAATTAGAAAATATCATTTTTTTTCAAAATTTTCGGTCTTTTTCCGTTTATATCGCAAAAAATAAAAATCGCAGAGGCAATCAAATACCATTAAAAGAAAGCTCTATTTGTGGGAACAAAAGGACGCAAATTTCGTTTGGGTACAACATTGCATGTCCGCACAATTTACAGTTAAAGCAGTGCAGTGCAAAATTCTGAATTCACCTCTGGTCCTTTAGCTACCAAATGGTCCGGGGCTTAAGTGGTTAAAGAACTCTACTTATACAATTCAAATCTCCATACAACACCTCACTAGGTCCAAATAAACAACATAGACACATTTTTGAAGACCTTCCGGTTCCATCTCACTCACATGCCCATTGACAGATTTGCTATCAAACACTCTAAGGCTGCTTTCACACTGAGGCGCTTTGCAGGCTCCTTTGCGCTAAAAATAGCACCTGCAAAGCGCCCTGAAAGAGCCGCTCCTTTCTCTCCAGTGTGAAAGCCTAAGGGCTTTCACACTGGAGCGTTGCACTGGCAGGACGGTAAAAAAAGTTCTGCCAGCCGCATCTTTGAGGCGCTGAATAGGAGCGTTGAATACACCGCTCCTAAAGCGCCCCTGCCCATTGAAATCAATGTGAAATCAATGTGCAGCGCCTCGAAACCACCCACAAAGCGCCGCTGCAGCAGCGTTTTGCGGGCGGTTTTAACCCTTTTTCGTCCACTAGCAGGGGTTAAAGGCGCCCCACTAGCGGCCTGAAAATCACGGCAAAAACGATGGTAAAGCGCCGCTAAAAATAGCGCCACTTTACCGCCAACGCCCGCGACACCCCAGCGTGAAAGTACCCAAAGTCATCCAAATGCCTGGCCCTGAAGGCTTAAGTGCACTATATCACAGAAAAATGTATGACGCAACTGGTGCCACAACTAGTTAAATACTTCAATGTGCTTCTACAGGGTTAACCTTTAGATAGAAACTCCAACAAGGCTCACAATAGCATGACTTCTAACATTCATAGAGGCTCATGCAACGTTGCAAACTATAGATTGATATCATTCATTAATTAATTACCGTATTTATCGGCGTATAACACGCACTTTTTTCCCCTTAAAATCAGGGGAAAATCGTGGGTGCGTGTTATACGCCGATACTCTGCCGATTCCCCTGCTGAAACGAGCGAGAGGAGCGAGCGGAGCCGAAGTACACTCGGCTTTACTCGGCTCCTCTCGCAGTCCCGCCCATCTCTGACTGCGCCGCTGACATAGAGAAAGCCGAGTGTACTTCGGCTAGTCTCGGCTCCTCTCGCAGTCCTGCCCCTGACTGTGAGCAGAGCCGAGTCTAGCCGAAGTACACTCGGCTTTCTCTGTCAGCGGCGCAGTCAGTGGAGATGGGCGGGACTGCGAGAGGAGCCGAGTCTAGCCAAAGTACACTCGGCCCCGCTCGCTCCTCTCCACAGAAACCGGCGCCAAATTTAAAAAACGCCGAGACTGACAAGGCTGCAAAGGCACTGGGCAAGGCTGCAGATGGACAGATGGTCACTGGGCAAGGCTGCAGATGGACAGATGGTCACTGGGCAAGGCTGCAGATGGACAGATGGACACTGGGCAAGGCTGCAGATGGACAGATGGACACTGGGCAAGGCTGCAGATGGACAGATGGACACTGGGCAAGGCTGCAGATGGACAGATGGACACTGGGCAAGGCTGCATGCTGCATTTAAATGTAAGTTTTTTTTTCCTTGAATTTCCCTCCTAAAAGTTTTTTTCCTTAAAATTCCCTCCTAAACTTGGGGTGCGTGTTATACGCCGGCGCGTGTTATACGCCGATAAATACGGTAATTATGATCTAAAATTATGTACAAAAATATTTGCCAAAGGACTCTGACTGAATTCTTAGAACAAAATGTCCACATAGATTGAATGTATTTGGTTCCCTATAGACACGTGTCAGACCAAATTAGAAAGATGAATGATCTTATCTACCTATTAACATTGGTTTGGGATGACGTAAGACAGGAAGGGAATGTTACTTTTCCTGGACCTGCATAAAGCTTTTACACATGTTGTCCTGGAATTACCTTCTTTTTTTTTTTAATCTTGACTACCGTATATACTCGAGTATAAGCCGAGTTTTTCAGCACATTTTTTTGTGCTGAAAATGCCCCCCTCGACTTATACTCGAGTCACCTTTTTTTGCGCCTGATCTCCTGGGCTTTGGGGACCCGGTACTGGCCGGCCGTAGGCTCCTGGACCCCAAACTTGGCACACATGTAGCCTCACTCTTCCTCTACAAGTGTGCAAAGTTTGTTGTCCGGGGGACCTACGGCCAGGGAGCAGCAATTTTTCAAATCCGGGCACCCCTTCCGTAGACTCCCATGTTAAACGGTAATTTCTCTGGTGACTTTGGGGACCCGGTACTGGCCAGTCGTAACTTGGCACACATGTAGCCCCATTTCTCCTCTATAAGTGTGCAAAGTTTTTTGTCTGAGGGATCTAAGGCCGGGGAGCACCGATTTTTCAAAGCAGGGCACCTCTTCCATAGACTCCCATGTTAAACGTCAGTCTAGTCATGGACACAGTGAGGCATGGGCACAGTGAGGCATGCTCATGGACAGAGTGAGGCATGGGCACAGTGAGGCATGCACATGGGCACAGTGAGGCATGCAGATGGAAACCCTAGGCTTATACTAGAGTCAATATGTTTTCCCATTTTTTTTGTGGTAAAATTAGGTGCCTCGGCTTATATTCGGGTCGGCTTATACTTGAGTATATACGGTAGGTGGAATTTGGTCCTCAGTATATAATCAGGTTGAATTTCTTCTGTTCAACCTCTACTATCTCTATTATCATGGGGAAAGGATTTAAATTTTGTATTAACATTAGCATGGGCCCCAAGACGGGTGCCTTTTTGTCAGACCTCCTATGGCCATACAAAATGTTAGCTATATCCATTCATATGCACCCAAATATTTGGGGCATTATCAATTGAGACATTACACCATAAATGCGCTCTCTTTACAGATGGCTTAATTCCTTGTCACTTTCCCAATTACAATACTACCCAATATGTTTAAGATCTTAAAGATGAATGAGGAGAACTGGAGTATATGGATCGCAGAAAAAACATAGGGTTACATATGACCCTTGTAAAGGCTAACTATAGCTCACTGGTACTTAGTACGCATTCGATTTGCAAAGATTTTCCCTAAAGTTTCTCTGACCTGTTTCATAAAATGAATGGGAACAATATTCCACACTATGTGGACTAGGTGTTTGTGAACAGGTCATTGATTTATTCTGTAACCAACATTAATATTCCCAAAAATGCTTTCACCGCCTTTTGTAATCAACCTGCTGATATTTCCAGATACCCTCAGGCACTTTTGTTTTACATATTCTTGGCTGCAAAATATCCATAGCAACAACCTGGAAATAATCCATGGTTAAAGATACATTCCAGGTTTGGTATATTTTTACATAGTTACTAGACTTGTGCACAACGGAAAAATTCGTTCCGTTTCGGTTCGTTTCTTTCCGGTCCTGTTGATTCGTAATCATTCGTAATTTTGCTAGACGGGATTTTTCGTGTTCGGACTCATTCGTATTTTTGCAAGCGACATTTTTCGTTGAATTTTTTGTTGCTTTATAATTCGTACTTTCGGTAGAGTACGTTGTTTTTCGTTGATTCTGGACACAACTCCTACTTTCGTAACTTTTTTTGGGTTCGTTGATTTGTAATTTTCCGTGTCTCTCTCACAACACGCTGCCTATTATGCCTAATGTGCTTCGAATGGATTTGTACTTTTCTAAATACATAGCGGTTATTTGTAACGATTCGAAATCTCGTATTTTACTTTCGTTTTTTACATGCGGCTATAGGCTCCGCCCCTGTACACCATTTTGAGAGGGTTCAGCACGGTGAGGGAGAAGCAGAGAGCAGAGCAGAGTGAGTGTTATTGTGCTTCGAATGGATTCAAAATCTCGTATTTTACTTTCGTTTTTTCATGCGGCTATAGCCTCCGCCCCCTGTACACCATTTTGAGAGGGAGTTCAGCATGGTGAGGGAGAAGTAGAGAGCAGAGTGAGTGTTATTGTGCTTCGAATGGATTTGTACATTCGTAACTTTTTTCATAACGAATTATGCCGAAGACCTTCGGGTATTCGCTATTTTGTGGTATAATTTATTTCGGATTCGGTTTTATTCGTAATTGCTCTGTTCGGAAATTCGAATGCTTCCGAATGTCCGAAAGTTGCTAAATTCGGACGAATTTCGATTCGTTACGAAACGAATTGCACAAGCCTAATAGTTACATTGGTCCAGCGTGGACCTATGTAATTATGTATATACTGTACCTGGACAATGCCCCTTGAAGCTGGAAATCACGGAAGTAGACACTGCTACTCCAGTGATCTCCACTTGCTTCCGTGTCCCATGCGGAGATGTTGCCCTTGCCCTGCTGCATTATGGACACAGACGTTCGGCCTCTCAGCACAGGTGCTATTCAAAGCATTCTCTGACTGGACAAGATGGAGAGTGGGACATCACTGTCCTGCCGCAGCCTCTTTAACTTGTCCAATCAGAAAACAAGTTGCATTCATTCAGAAAATGTGCTGAACATGTGCTGAACAGCCAAATTTTTGTGTTTAGAATGCATCAGGCCAGATGCTCAGTAAGGAACCCAGCAGAAAGTGGAGATCACAGTAGTGATGTCTATTTCAGTGATTTACAGCTTCAAGGGACATCGACCAGGTATGGTATGTATACTATACCTCGTAATATAACAATGTATAAAATATCAGTACCTGGAATTCCTCTTTATTATTACTACAAGAAAAACTAACATTTCCTAGACCAAGCATGTCCAAAGTTTGGCCCACGGGCCAATTGCGGCCCCCGTTTCGGTTTAATGTGGCCCCCCTAGTAATTTGGATATATATCTTTTGTGGTCCCCAGGGCCACAAAAGATATATACTGTATTTATCGGCGCTGCCTCAGAGGGGATAGGGAGGGGACGGGATGAGTGCTGTCAGATTACATACAGGAGAATCTTCTGTTTACTCTGTGGCATCTGCAATAGGAAGTCCCGTCTCCTGGGCTGCAATTGGACGACTGTTCTGTCTATCATAGGAGGTGGGACTCTGTGTAAACAGGAAATTCTACTGTATGTAATCTGTTGGTGCTCGTCCCGCCCCCCTCCCTGTCCCCTCCAAGGCTGCAGATGGGCATCGATCAGGCTACACTGATGGCAATGGTGAGGCTGCATTCATGGCAATGGAGAGGCTGCATTCATGGCAATGGTGAGGCTGCAGATGGGCACTGATAAGGCTGCATTCATGGGCTCTGACCCTTATTTTGCTTCACAGCTCATTATTTATGTAGCGCCCACCCCAAAAGGTTGGGACGCTATTTAAATTTAGAGGGATGTCTGAGCCAGTAGTTGGGCTCAGACGGTTGAATTGCATTTAATTTTACCTCTGCTTCAGCGGTGGTTTGCCTGAAAGTATTTTTCCCTTATTGCTTGTAGGTAGCGTTACCACCTCAGGCACCTGTTGGAACACGGGCAAGCCATTGTGCATTGAGTGGCCCTTCTCGGCAGCAGTACAGTGGGAGTGGTCGACCCGCTGTGCCTGCTGGGAGGGGATACTTAAGGGGCAGACACCATTGATTGGGGTTCGTTCTCGCCCCGCAGCCCTCCGGGCGCGAGGCATGTGTGTGTGGTTCTGGTCTCGGGCCACGTTGGCCCGAGGCTGCATCGCTGCTTAGTAGGCCCAGCTAGTCTGGTTGGGGCCTACATTCGGAGAGGGGATCCAAAGCTGTCCGTCCAAATAGGAAGGAAGCTGTCTTGGTGAAGTAGACCAGGGGAGGACCTGCCCTGGAGGAGACCGGCAAAGTGCTGCTGTGCTGTGCTGCTGTCTCGGGTGAGGCCTGGTGACTTTGTCATGGAGGGATCCACTATATTACAAGCCCTGCAGTTCGCCGGATTGGCTTAACCACTTGACCACTGGGCACTTAAACCCCCTTAATAACCAGACCAATTTTCAGCTTTCGGTGCTCTCACATTTTGAATGACAATTACTCAGTCATACAAAACTGTACCCATATGAATTTTTTGTCCTTTTTTTCACACAAATAGAGCTTTCTTTTGGTGGTATTTAATCACCGTTGGGTTTTTTATTTTTTGCGCTATAAGAGAAAAAAGACTGAAAATTTTGTAAAAAAATGATTTTTTTTTCGTTTCTGTTATAAAATTTTGCAAATTACTATTTTTTCTTCATAAATTTTGGCCAAAATTTATACTGCTACATATCTTTGGTAAAAATAAGTACAAATTGGTGGATATTATTTGGTCTTTGTGAAAGTTATAGAGTCCACAAGCTATGGTGGCAATATCTGAAAATTGATCACACCTGAAGTACTGACGGCCGATCTCATTTCTTGAGACCCTAACATGCCAGAAAAGTACAAATACCCCCCAAATGACCCCTTTTTGGAAAGAAGACATTCCAAGGTATTCAGAAAGAGGCATTGTGAGTTTTTTGAAGTTGTCATTTTTTCCCACAATTCTTTGCAAAATCAAGATTTTTTTTTTCTCTTTTTTTTTTTTCACAAAATTGTCATATTAGCAGGTTATTTCTCACACACAGCATATGCATTCCACAAATTACACCCCAAAACACATTCTGCTATTCCTCCCGAGTATGGCGATACCACATGTGTGAGACTTTTACACAGCGTGGCCACATAGAGAGGCCCAACATGCAGGGAGCACCTTCAGGCGTTCTGGAGCACCCAGGCCAATTCTGACATTTCTCTCCTACATGTAAAAATCATCATTTATTTGCTAGAAAATTACATAGAACCCCAAAACATTATATATGTTTTTTTAGAAAAGACCTTAGAGAATATAATGGTGGTTGTTGCAACTTTTTATCTCGCACGATATTTGCGCAGCAATTTTTTTAACGCGTTTTTTTACGGAAAAAAAATGTTTTGTGCTTAAAAAAAAAAAAAACAGTAAAGTTAGCCCAATGTTTTTGCATAATGTGAAAGATGAAGTTATGCCGAGTAAATAGATACCTAACATGTCACCCTTAAAAATTGCACACACTCGTGGAATGGCGCCAAACTTCGCTACTTAAAAAAATCCCCATAGGCGACGCTTTAAATATTTTTACTGGTTACATGATTTTAGTTACAGAGGAGGTCTAGGGCCAAAATGATTGCTCTCGCTCTAACGTTCGCAGAGATACCTCACATGTGTGGTTTGAAAACCGTTTTCATATGTGGGCGGGACTTACGTATGCGTTCACTTCGGTATGCGAGCTCACGGGGACAGGGGCTCTTTAAAAAATATATATTTTTTTTTATTGTTCATTTTACTTTATTTATTTTAGTTTGACATGTTTTTCCGCCCCAAAATTTTTTTTGATCACTTTTATACCTATTACAAGGAACGTAAACATCCCTTGTAATAGGAATATGGCATGACAGGTCCTCTTTACAGTGAGATATGGGGTCAATAAGACCTCACATCTCACCTCTAGACTGGGAAGCCTGAAAAAAAACAAAAAAAAAAAACAACAATCCTGGCTTTGATCATAGCGGTGAGTCGGTAGAAGCACCGGAGGGCAGCGGGAGGGGGGGACATCCCCTCTCGCCTCCCGTAAGAATGATCAAGCAGCGGAACAGCCGCTATGATTGTTCTTATGGTGTAGGGAATCGCCGGCTGAAAAAGCTGATATCTGAATGATGCCTGTAGCTGCACCCATCATTCAGATATCCCCGCACAAAGTCAAGGACGTCATATGATGGCCGGCGGGCGGGAAGTGGTTATTGCAGAGTATTGCCGGGTATTGCGGAGTATTGCAGAGTATTGCGGACTATGGCAGGGTATTGCGGAGTATGGCAGGGTATTGCACGGGGTATTGCACAGGATAGTGCAGGGTATTGCAGAGTATTGTGCAGGGTATTGCAGAGTATTGCGCAGGGTATTGCAGAGTATTGCGCAGGGTATTGCAGAGTATTGCGCAGGGTATTGCAGAGTATTGCGCAGGGTATTGCAGAGTATTTTGCAGGGTATTGCAGAGTATTGTGCAGGGTATTGCAGAGTATTGCGCAGGGTATTGCAGAGTATTGGCAGGGTATTGCAGAGTATTTTGCAGAGTATTGCGCAAGGTATTGCAGAGTATTGCGCAGGGTATTGCAGAGTATTGCGCAGGGTATTGCAGAGTATTTTGCAGGGTATTGCAGAGTATTTTGCAGAGTATTGCAGAGTATTGCGCAGGGTATTGCAGAGTATTGCGCAGGGTATTGCAGAGTATTTTGCAGGGTATTGCGCAGGGTATTGCAGAGTATTGCACAGGGTATTGCAGAGTATTGCGCAGGGTATTGCAGAGTATTGTGCAGGGTATTGCAGAGTATTGCGCAGGGTATTGCAGAGTATTGCACCAGGGTATTGCAGAGTATTGCGCAGGGTATTTTGCAGAGTATTGGCAGGGTGTATTGCAGAGTATTGGCAGGGTATTGCACCAGGGATGGCTGAGCAGGGATGGATGGATGGCTGGATCTGTGACTGCAATTGTCACAGATCCAGCCCACAGAGCTGCTGCTGCCATCCGCTCCCTCCCCTCTCCTCTCACACTGTACCGATCGGTACAGAGAGGGGAGGGAGGAACCGGCGTCATCAAATGACGCCGGTCTGTTTACAAGTGATTGCTCCGTCATTTGACGGAGCGATCACGTGGTAAACGGCCGCTATCAGCGGCGATTTACCGTGATTCGTGATCCCCCGGCGGTCACGGAGTTTCCCGTGTGCGCGCCCCAGGGGGCGCGCGGGAGCGCGATTCTGGGAGGACGTTATATAACGTCCTCCCAGAGTTAAGCAACCACCTTGTCGACGTTATTTGTCGGCAGGTGGTTGTTAAGTGGTTAAAGGCCCTTTAACTGTACGGCTGGAAGTTTGGGACTTTTAAATCCTGTGGCAGAGGATTCCTGGACTATCCATTTGCTGAACTTCAAAAGGTCTGTGGCAGAGACTTTGTACACTTCAAAAGGTCTGTGGCAGAGACCTACTTCATCTTGGGCAGTCTGTGGCAGAGATTGCCACGTTGCTGGTTCGTGTGTCATCCCGGCTGCTAGGCCGCGTGAGAGGGGACTATCCGGGTGACCAATACCCACTCTAACATTGAGAGTGGTGAGTGACTTTGAACTTATACCTTTGTCAAATTTTGTGGCGAGTGCCTGAACCTTCCCCTACTCTTCTTTACCTTCTACTTCTCAAAGTTTATTGCATAAGAAAAATAAAGCCTAATGCCGCGTACACACGACCATTTTTCTCGTCGGGAAAAATAAAAATTTTTCTTTTTGACGAGAAAAACGACCGTGTATGGGCTTTCCAGCATTTTTCCTGATGAGAAAAATGGCAAGAATCACGACGAGAAAAACTAGAACTTGCTCTAATTTTTCTCGTTGTGATTCACAGCATTTTTTTCCGCTGCAATTTTCCCATAGGGAAACACTGCCAGGGAGTCTACACACGGTCGTTTTTCTCGACCAAGAGAAAAAATGTAATGAAAACCGGCCGTGTGTAGGGGACCAAGTCGTTCCTCGTTCTTCCCGTCGATTTTCTCGACTGTGTTTTCTCCGTCGAGAAAATCGATCGTATGTACACGGCATAACTGTTTGAGGTTTTACATCGGTGTGGACATTGCATTACAACAGACTTTCCTACCCGGACAACGCAGCTGAAGAGGTAATGTGCAAAACCCAAAAATTAACCAGCGGCCTTCTAGGGGGTATTGCTACATTTAAAATGTAAGTTTTTTCCTGAAACTTCCCTCTTAAAGTGCAGGTGCGTGTTATACCCCAATAAATACGGTATATCCAAATAACACGCCCGAGCTCATCCTTAGTCCTGAGCGGCGCTCAGGGATTTGTTGGGGGCCACAAAAGATATACAGTGTGTATGTATATATATATATATATATATATATATATATATATATATTTATATTTATAAATATAAATAAACACAACCAAGATCATCTCTTCACCACACACAGCCACAAAAGGCAAGAGAATTCTTGTTGGGCAGTGTATTAGTGCATTTTTAAGAAGGCAGTGCATATGAAATAAATCCTACCTTGATATTACAAAATGAAAAAAAAAAAAAATCTTGCCTTGCAGAAAGTAAACCCAGATGCATGTCAGGCACTTTTAAATTTGAAAGCATCTTAAACAATACCCATTTCATCCATTGAAGTAGGGCTTTGAAGTTCAGAGAATTGCGTGTGATCGTGTTTATTTATTTTATTCCAGTGTGATTATGACCAAACTTCTTCCCTCTTAGTCAATTTGATGCCCCAGTTATCATAGTTATGATGTTGCCAGTTGCTGAATACATTAATATGCCCCATACAAAGGGTTACACGGGATGCTACTGTGTTGACTAAAAGGGAACTGATTTTCTTTGTGTTTGTGCCACATTTCAGATTGATCCCCTGCTGTGGTGAAAAGCAGCTGTGAACTGAGTTTTCAGATGCTCTCCAAAACTGCTTAATATTTACACTGTACACAAGGACTGCATGTAGCGAAATTAAGATATTTAATCATGGGAAAACACCTGCTTTCAGTAAAAGGCATACTTGTCAAATCTCAGATTACATTAGAACAATGTAGCAATTATTGATTAAAATTTGGTTTTACCTTTCCGCAATTACCTTTCCGAAATTAAAGCTAGCGCTAAATGGAATGTCTAGTGGTTTTACTCACATTTTCTTCCTATATTGTGGTTAGAACTAAAAGAGTCACATGTACTTTTTGTCAGAAAAATATGAAATATTGCATGTACTAATATTTTGTATTCGTTTTAGTCAGTAGGTTAGGCTTTTAGATTCTATGTACATATTTACAGGCTCTCCTGGTACCTTTAATAGAAAAAGTGCCTGTTTACAGAGCTTAGCAGCACAAGGTGTAGTTTATATACTATTCATATACACACACACGTGTACACATACAGTATGCAGTTATCCTTCCCTTGTTTAAATCAAACGAATCATTCCTATGTAAACAAGGCATTTCCCTGTTCTGCCTAGTGACAGGACAGTGATCTACTGCTCCCTTTCATCGGGAGCAGTGATCAATGTCGTGTCACTTGTAGCCCAGCCCCCACACAGTTAGAATCACTCCCTAGGACACACAACCCCTTCCTCGCCCCCTAGTGGTTAACCCCTTCCCTGCCAGTGTAATTTACACAGTAATCAGTGCATTTTTATAGCACTGATCGCTGTATAAATGACAATGGTCCCAACATAGTGTCAAAAGTGTCCGATGTGTCTGCCACAATATCGCAGTCATGATAAAAAAATCGCAGATCGCCGACATTACTAGTAAGAAAAAAAATAATAATAAAAATGCCATAAAACTATCCCCTATTTTGTAGACGCTATAACTTTTGCGCAAACCAATCAATATACGCTTATTGCGATTTTTTACCAAAAATATGTAGAAGAATACATATCGGCCTAAACTGAGGAAAAAAATTGTTTTTTATATATATTTTTGGGGGATATTTATTATAGCAAAAAGTAAAAAATATTGCTTTTTTTTCAAAATGTTCGCTCTTTTTTTGTTTATAGTGCAAAAAATAAAAACCGCAGAGGTGATCAAATACCACCAAAAGAAATCTCTATTTGTGAGAAAAAAAAGGACGTCAATTTTGTTTGCAACGTCGCACGCCCACGCAATTGTCAGTTAAAGCGACGCAGTGCAGAATCGCAAAAAAATGGCCCGGTCATTGGGCAGCCAATTCTTCCGGGCTGAAGTGGTTAACTGATTATTTATAAAGGAGGAAAAGATTACCTTATTTTCTCAGATAGCAATAGCGGGCAAACCATGTAATGTTATCATTAACGGAGACTTTAACCACTTGCCTACTGGGCACTTAAACCCCCTTCCTGCCCAGGCCAAACTTTCAGCGCTATCATAGTTACATAGTAGGTGAGGTTAAAAAAGACACAAGTGCATCAAGTCCAACCTATGTGTGTGATTATATGTCAGTATTACCTTGTATATCCCTGTATGTTGTGGTCGTTCAGGTGCTTATCTAATAGTTTTTTTAAACTATTGATGCCCCCCACTGAGACCACCACCTGTGGAAGGAAATTCCACATACTTGCCGCTCTTATGCCGCGTACAGACAATCGGAAATTCCAACAACAAAACCGTCGATTTTTTTCCGACGGATGTTGGCTCAAAACTTGTCTTGCATACACACGGTCACACAAATGTTGTCGGAAATTCCGAACGCCAAGAATGCGGTAAAGTACGACGGTACTATTAAAGGGAAGTTTAATACCAGTCGTGTTAATAGAAGTTTGGTGAGAGACGATTCACGCTTTTCAGCCTCGTGCTTTTCAGTCTGTTACATTGTGACGAATGTGCTATCTCCATTACGAACGCTAGTTTTACCAGACCGAGCTTCAGTCTCGTACTTGATTCAGAGCATGCGTGGAATTTTGTGCGTCGGAATTGTCCACCCTCGATCGGAATTTACGAGAACGGATTTTGTTGTCGGAAAATTTTAGAACCAGCTCTCAAATTTTTGTTGTTGGAAATTCCGACTGAAAATGTCCGATGGAGCCTACACACGGTCGGAATTTCTGACAAAAAGCTCCCATCAAACATTTGTTGTCGGAATGTTCGATCGTCTGTACGCGGCATTACTATAAAGAACCCTCTACGCGGTTTAAGGTTAAACCTCTTTTCTTCTAATTTTAGTGAGTGGCCATGTCTTTTTTAAACTCCCCTCCGCAAAAAAGATTTATCCTTATTGTGGGGTCACCAGTATGGTATTTGTAAGTTGAAATCATATCCCCTCTCAAGCGTCTCTTCTCCAAAGAGAATAAGTTCAGTGCTCGCAACCTTTTCTCATAACTAATATCCTCCAGACCCTTTATTAGCTTTGTTGCCCTTCTTTATAGTCACTACATTGCCAGTACATCCTTCCTGAGGACTGGTGCCCAGAACTGGACAGCATACACCAAGTGCGGCCGGACCAGAGTCTTGTAGAGTGGGAGAATTATAGTTTTATCTCTGGAGTTAATCCCCTTTTTAATGCATGCCAATATTCTGTTTGCTTTGTTAGCAGCGGCTTGGCATTGAATGCTATTGCTGAGCCTATCATACACTAGGACCCCCAGGTCCTTTTACATCCTAGATTCCCCCAGAGGTTCACCCCCTAGTGAGTAGATTGCATTCATATTTTTGCCACCCAAATGCATTATTTTAAAATGTTCTACATTAAACCTCATTTGCCATGTAGTTGCCCACCCCATTCATTTGTTCAGATCATCTTGCAAGGTTTACACATCCTGGGGAGAAGTTATTGCCCTGCTTAGCTTAGTGTCGTCCGCAAATACAGAGATTGAGCTGTTTACCCCATCCTCCAGGTCGTTGATGAACAAATTAAACAGGATTGGTCCCAGCACAGAACCCTGGGGGACCTCACTACCCACCCTTTGCATTTTGAATGACAATTCCGTGGTCATGCTACACTGTATCCATATGAAATTTTTATCATTTTTTTCACACAAATAGAGCTTTTTTTTGGTGGTAATTAATCACTACTGGGGTTTTTATTTTTTGCTAAACAAACAAAAAAACAAAAATTTTGGGGGGAAAAAAACAGTTTTCATAGTTTGTTATAAAATTTAGCAAACAGGTAATTTTTCTCCTTCATTGCTGTGCACTTTGTGGCCACTGATAGGTGGCATTGATGGGTGGCTCTGATGGGCGGCACTGAAGGTTGTGATAGGTGGCACTGATGGGCATTGGTAGGCGATACTGTTAAGCAGCACTGATGATTGGGCACTGATAGGTGGCACTGGTAGGCAGCACTGTTTTGCACTGGTAGGTGCCATTTGTGGGCACTGGCAGGTGGCACTGATGGGCACAGATGAGGCGGCGGTGGCTTTCTGTTTGGGACCGGTGTTTTTCTGACAGATGCAGGTAGGTTTTATTTCTTCTTCTTGCGCTGTCTGCGTGAAGATAAAAAAAGCCGATTACCAGCTCTGTTTACATCACGTTATTAGCTGTCATTGGCTGACAGCTGATCACGGGGTAAGGGGTCAGGATCAGCCCCTTACTCAGATCTATGATCAGCTGAGCCTCGTATATTCGCTGATCACAGAGAATGCAGCGCGCGCCCCAGCACGGGGGCACGCAGGCAGCTCATGCTCGGGTGGACGTACATGGATGCCCTTCCGGCAATTAAGGCCCATGCTGTGGCTATTTTTCGACTATAGCGCGGGTGTGAAGGGGTTAATTATCCAGCTATTGATTTGGCAAAGAGTACTGCACACTCAGCTAAGGGTTGCCAGTTCTTGATCATACCGAAAGACAATTTCATAGCTCAACTGGTAGATGCCCCACTAGAATAAAATGTTCTGCTAGATCTTTGAATTTTAAATAGCATAGAGCTCACTGCTGATGTGCAAACTAGGGACAACTTAGGCAATATTAATCACTGTGTGATTGCGTGTCACGTAAGTTACAGAAAATTTTAACATTTGGGTACCACAAGAACTTTAATCTTAAGGAAAATCAACTTTAATAAGCTGCACTTCTTAATGTGCAATACTGAATAGAATAAAATATTTTCAACAAGCAATACAAAGTAGAAATGGGAGTGTGATAAGAATGTTTTAAACAATGATATTTGGCAGTGCATTCCATTTAGTGAAGCCAAATACGCACAATAAGAATATCAGATGAATGATCGTCTTTTTTTTTGCATGCTAGTCTCCATATCAAAAATTAAGAGGTTACTCAACTCCTTGTATGACAGAAAACAACTGCAGAAGTGATGTAACATATTGTATTATATTTGTATTGTATTTTCAGACAAAATCTGTACTGATTAACCACTAGCCAACCAGCTCACACAGATATACTGCGGCAGGTCGGCTCTCCTGTGCGAACCGACGTACCTGTATCTCAGTCCTTGCCAGGAGGATAGCACGTGTGCCCGCCACAGGAGCGTGCCTGCGGGTCCATCGGACTCGATTGTCCGCCAGAGACCCGCGATCGCGGTGAGGAGAGGCAGAACTGCCTATGTAAACAAGGTGATTCCCCATTCTGCCTAGTGAGATGTCAGAGATCTACTGTTCCCAGTGATCAGGAACAGTGATCTCTGTCATGTCCCTGGCAGCTCATCCCCCCAGAAAAAACGCCTAGTTGATGAAGATTATTTTCTGGAGAGCCTGCTAAATATCTGTGATTAATCTGTAATCCGACAGCACAGATTACAGGAACAATGTACAGAGCCAAACAAAGTGGCTCTGTACTTTGTGATCACTGTAAAACAATTACAGCCATCACAAGTATAGTCACTTCCTGTGTCTACAAACATTTAACCCACATTTACGGTGGAGGAGGAGTAGTAAGGTGAGTGCTGAATGTTTGTAAACACAGCAGGAAGGAGGATTGCAGCAGAGCGAAGGTGGGGGTAGGGGTTTTAAAGCAACTGATCACCAATAAATGTTGGATGGTTCGGGGGGGTGGGGGGGAGCGGGGGGTTTAAAGTGACATTGACCACCATAGATTGTGGGATTGTTTTGACTATGGGATCATTTTATTTTTAAAAGTGGGGGGTTAAAGTGCCTCAAGCCCTCCCTCCCCTTTTCTCTTCTTTTTTTTATACAATCCTTTCCATTCTTTATTGTGTCTTTTGACCTATTCTTCCCTTGCATTTATTCGCCTCCCTGCTTTTGTTCTAAATAAAGGACTCTCAAAAATAGGAGTGACTGTATATTTTCTAGGATATGCCATTCAACTTTAACCTTTTTATCAATTAATTTATTGGTCTTCATCATTCACTTATTTATGGAGTCATAAGCAGTGCTTTCAAATGTGCTCTCCGTTTACCTCCTTGTTGCGTTGCGCATTATATCTTAATGTGTTATTTACACTATACTGTTTCAGTGTCTATGGTGACTTTTTTAGATATTGAACATTCTGTATGTAATATGAAGTTTGAGAGTTTCCTGAAAAAAACTAAACAAATTTGAACTAAAAAAAGTGCTGCCACCAATGATTGTGATGATTGTGGAATTGTTTTTTAAAGGTAAAGAGATGAAAAGTAAATGTAGGTGATCTTTTTTTTTATATAGTAAAAAAAAAAACGACAGCGGTCTTTAAGGGAGAAATACAGTCAAAGCCTGTTTGGCCATACTTCTCATGTGGGTCACAGAAGTGCACTCCTGTGACCCAGATGCAGCAAACAGCGGACAAAAGCCTGCTGTCAGCTGACGTCACAGAGTAGAATGAGGTTTACAACAGTCAGCAGTTCACAATTGAATGCTCACACAGGCATGGCAATACTTTGGTTGGTTGACTGACTTAGGCCCGGTTCACACCTATGCGAATTGGTTGCGGCTTACACCGCATCCAGTTTGCATAACATTATAAAATACATTGATTCCAATGAGGCTGGTTCACATATGTGCGATGCATTTGCACTACGCATTTCCGAAAAAACGTGTGCGTTCTTTAGGCATTGCGGTGCGGCTCAGGTGCGAATTCAGGCCCATTATGTTCTATGGGCACGCATCTGATTCGCACATGTGTTGCGTTCTGAACAGGGATCTTGAGGGGGAACTCCACGCCAAATAAAAAAAAAAAAAAAACGGCATGGGTTCCCCTCCAAGAGCATACCAGGCCCTTAGGTCTGGTATGAACTTTAACGGGAACCCCTACGCCGAAAAAAATGGCGTGGGGGTCCCCCCAAAGTCCATAGCAGACCCTTATCCGAGCACGCAACCTGGCAGGCTGCAGGAAAAGAGGGGGGGACAAGAGAGCGGGCCCCCCTCCCTCCTGAACCGTACCAGGCCGCATGCTTCGGGGCAGGGGGGCATACTGCGGCCCCCCCACCCCAAAGCATCCTGCCCCCATGTTGATGAGGACAGGGCCTCTTCCCGACAACCCTGGCCGTTGGTTGTCGGGGTATGAAGGCGGGGGGCTTATCAGAATCCAGGAGCCCCCTTTAATAAGGGGGCACCTAGATCCCGGCCCCCCACCCTATGTGAATGAGTATGGGGTACATCGTACCCCTACCCATTCACCTGGTGGAAAAAAAATTGGCAATAAAAACACTACACAGGTTTTTTAAGTAATTTATTAGTCAGCTCCGGGGGTCTTCCAACTTCGGGGGTCTCCGGTGTCGTCTCCGCCGCGCTCTCCGGTTCTTTCTTCCTTCTGCCGGGCCTCCGCTATCTTCTTCCAGCTCTTTTGCTAGAGGGGGCCCGGTCTTCTTCATCGCCTTCTTCCCTCTTTTCTCCTGGAGATGTTGACTCGTCGCTCTCTCCGGCTGTAATGCCGTATGAGCGGAGTGCATTCACTTTTATAGGCATGGGCGTGGTCACCGAGTGATGACACCCAGTGACCCCGCCCTCATATGACATCACATTCCCGGGGAATGATGGGACTGTGACGGCATATGGGGGCGGGGTCACTGGGTGTCATCACCCGGTGCCCATGCCTATAAAAGTGAATGCGCTCCGCTCATACGGCATTACAGCTGGAGAGAGCGACGAGTCAACATCTCCAGGAGGGAAGAAGGCGATGAAGAAGATAGCGGAGGCCTGGCAGAAGGAAGAAAGAAAGAACCGGAGAGCGAGAGAAGAACCGGAGAGTGCGGCGGAGACGACACCAGAGACCCCCCGAAGTCGGAAGAGACCCCCCGAAGTTGGAAGAAGACCCCCGAAGCTGACTAATAAATGACTTAAAAAACCTGTGTAGTGTTTTTATTGCCATTTTTTTTCCACCAGGTGAATGGGTAGGGGTACGATGTACCCCATACTCATTCACATAGGGTGGGGGGCCGGGACTCAGAGCGCCCCTCTGCCCCGAAGCACCCACCCCCCATGTTGAGGGCATGCGGCCTGGTACAGTTCAGGAGGGAGGGGGGGCGCTCTCTCGTCCCCCCCCCTTTTCCTGCGGCCTGCCAGGTTGCGTGCTCGGATAAGGGTTTGCAATGGACTTTGGGGGGGACCCCCACGCCGTTTTTTTCGGCGTAGGGGTTCCCGTTAAAGTCCATACCAGACCTAAGGGCCTGATATGCTCCTGGAGGGAAACCCATGCCATTTTTTTATTTTTATTTGCCGTGGAGTTCCCCCTCATGATAACAGCGGCGAGATTTCCCAGGTCGGCAAGTCCGCAGCTGAAAACGCAATGGAACCGCTGAACGACTGATTGCGAACTTGGCAAAGACTCCAAGCTCAAAAACGCAACGCATAGGTGTGAACCCGGCCTAAGTCTAGGTTCACAGCTATGTGGCTGCGCTTGATGCATTTTTCAGGCATGTTTTTTTTGTGTTTTTGCATGCAGTTTTCATGCATTTTGCGTTTTAAGTATTTTTTTTCTTCTTTAAAGAACACTGTATATACAGTAGCTGGTTGCTAAGGAGGGGGCCGGAAAACCGACTGCCGCATCCTTAACAACTGATAAGTCATCAGCTGTCAGGGGGTTCCCTGTTGACAGCTGAATGTAAAAAAAAAAAAAATTGCAAAAAAAAAAAAAAAAAAACAGCGTGGGGTTCCTCTCCAGGTCAGGAAACGAAAACGACAGGCGAGCTCCCCTCCCCCAAGGCGTCGTTTTTTTTGGGGGGGTTTGTGGGTAACGGGCGGTGAGGAAGAAGACGGCACTAGGAGAAGATGGCATCGGGAGAAGACGGATTAGAGTTATTTTTGTCAAAAGCCGGCTCTTGTCTTTTTCCATTTTACTACTTTTTGGGGTGAATGGGTAGGGGTATGATGTACCCGATACCCATGCACATAGGGGGGAGAGGCGGGATCTGGGGGCTTCCAGATTCCGATAAATCCCCTGCCCGTAGACCCCGAAACCACCGGCCAAGGTTGTCAGAAAGAGGCCCTTGTCCCCTTCAAAGTGGGGGGAAGGTGCTTTTGGGGAGGGGCCGAGCAACCAAAAGCACCCACCCCCCTATGTTGAGGGAAATGCGGCCTGGTATGGTTCAGGGGGGGGCTAGCTCGTCCCCTCCCTTTCCTGACCTGCCAGTCTGCATGCACAAATAAGGGTCTGGTATGGATTTTGGGGGGGGACCCCACGTAATTTTTTTTCTGTATCCATACTAGACCCGAAGGACCTGGTATGAACCTGGGGGGGGGGCCATGCCGTTTGTAACGGCACCCCAAATACGAAAGGGGGTAACGCCGTTTAGATCCCTTCCCTCTCCTGGACACACATTCGCTGTCGATCCTCCACAGCCAGGCAACCCTCCCCTAGGAATTAATCCTTCTGAAAGAACGAGACAACACGCTCTGTATCTTTCTAGGGTAGAATGACATCTTTATTGAGAAACATTGTAACTTTTATATACATCCAATACACCTTAGTTTAAACATGAACAACGGCCCAGCTCCACCCACACATTACAAGACTCAACACATTATTTTGATGTCTGTTAGGCTTAGAACATAACGATCTCCAATACACATCTTATCATGAAAGGGTTGGCAGACGGTCTGTCTGCCGTGTACAATACACACAGGCATAGAGTTAACTTCCTATTCACACCAAAAAGATCTCCAGGCCCTCCTAGACTCATTTACAACACAAGCAGGCAGGTGATTAACCTGTCTGCTGCTAGTTCCACATCCTATAATTATAGGCTTAATTCCCACAAGCCACAATAGACAATAGAATGCAAATCACATTAACTCCTCACAGCAATGATTACACACCCCCCCCCTCCCCTCACAGTACACATCCAATCTAGATACAATGTATGTGCAGGATTGAATATGGCTATCATAGACCATATTGGGGTTTTTCCATCCACCCTGTGTCCAAAGTGACCCCCCTGTCACACCGTTTTATTTATTTTTTATTGCGGCAATTTTTTTTTTGTTTTTTTACATTCAGCTTGTCAGCGGACAGCTGATGACTCATTGGTTGATGAGGACGCCGCAAACGGCTTCCCGGCCCCCTCCTTAAACATTGTTTTAAACAGAAAAATAAAAAGGCAAAAACACATCAAAAATGGCATCACAAACACAACACTTGCATTTCTGGTGCAATTCCATTGAAGTCTATTAAACGCAAAACGCAGAAAAAGACCCCGACCAATTTCAAAAATGCACCGGCCGCAAAACGCATAGATGTAAAACTGGAGAGTGCAGAATCTGGTGCAGCTCTGCATAGAAACCAATCAGCTTCCAAGCTTTTTTGAACAAGCTAACGCTAGAAGCTGATTGGCTATAATGCACAGCTGCACCAGATTTTGCACTCTCCAGTTTTAGCAAATCAACCCCTTTGAGTTTTACATTTCCACTTGGTAACTAGCAAAATTTCAACTGTAAATTTTCTTATACAGTGGAACCTCGCATTGTGAGTAACGCGGTTAACGAGAGTTTTGCAATACGGGCACTGTATTTGAAAAAATCCTAACTCGGTTTGCGAGTGTTGTCTCGCAAAACGAGCAGGATTCAGGCCAAAGCGGTGTGCAGTACCGAGCCGAGCAGAGCCGAACGGCGCCGTTCGGAAATGCTTGGAAAGACACGGAAATACTCAGTTTCCGAGGTGTCCTTGGGCCTTTCTGGCCGTTTCCAAGGCTCTCCGGTGCCCCCCCACCACCCGCATGCGGTATTGCATACCATTGAAGTCCAGGCGGAACAAATTATTTTCGTTTCCATTGACTTCAATGGGGAAACGCACTCACTGATATGCGAGTACTTTGGATTACGAGCATTCTCCTGGAACGGATTATGCTCATAATCCGAGGTTCCACTGTATAACAATAGTAGATCAAGATAGGAAATGAACACTATTTACAAAGTTAATTACTTTTCTGCTCTTGCTGCTTAGCACTGGTGATAATTTATTATAATTTTTTTTTCATTATAGGGATCCAATGAAGTAAATAAAGCACTTTTACACAAGATAAATAATGTGAAGAAAATCCATATTGTGCCATGCTGCTTAGAAGATAAATTTCTTTTACGTTTTGCTGTTTGTGCTCGAACTGTTGAATCTAAACACATTACATTTGCCTGGAAACATATTGAAGAACTGGCCACTGAAGTCCTAATGGAAAAAGGAGAACAAAAGTAATATAAATGTGAAAGGTGAGAATCTACTTTTGGACCCCCACTTTCCCCCTAGTTTATTCAATTTTGGATTTCATTCTTGCATACAGAACCATTCCAATTCCACTTCTTATATTTTTTTGGTGGGTTGCTTTACTGAAGGCACAGAATTTTCCCCGGAGTTTAGTGAATGTGGTGAAATTTCGTTTTGCAAAATATACTCAATCATGTGCATACAAAATAAAAAAAAATAAAAATCTGTATTTTTGTTTGCACGTTATTGGATGATGGAACTCAGATCTTCTCCTCATTCACTAAACTCTGGGTAACATCTCTTTGCAAAGTGAACATTCTGTTTGCCTTTAGTAAATCAACCTTTTGATCGCCTAGGAATCAAATGCCTTTCTGCAAGACAGAACAGTTGAAAAACAATATACAGGTCCTTCTCAAAAAATTAGCATATTGTGATAAAGTTCATTATTTTCTGTAATGTACTGATAAACATTAGACTTTCATATATTTTAGATTCATTACACACAACTGAAGTAGTTCAAGCCTTTTCTTGTTTTAATATTGATGATTTTGGCATACAGCTCATGAAAACCCAAAAATCCTATCTCAAAAAATTAGCATATTTCATCCGACCAATAAAAGAAAAGTGTTTTTAATACAAAAAAAGTCAACCTTCAAATAATTATGTTCAGTTATGCACTCAATACTTGGTCGGGAATCCTTTTGCAGAAATGACTGCTTCAATGCGGCGTGGCATGGAGGCAACCAGCCTGTGGCACTGCTGAGGTGTTATGGAGGCCCAGGATGCTTCGATAGCGGCCTTAAGCTCATCCAGAGTGTTGGGTCTTGCGTCTCTCAACTTTCTCTTCCCAATATCCCACAGATTCTCTATGGGGTTCAGGTCAGGAGAGTTGGCAGGCCAATTGAGCACAGTAATACCATGGTCAGTAAACCATTTACCAGTGGTTTTGGCACTGTGAGCAGGTGCCAGGTCGTGCTGAAAAATGAAATCTTCATCTCCATAAAGCTTTTCAGCAGATGGAAGCATGAAGTGCTCCAAAATCTCCTGATAGCTAGCTGCATTGACCCTGCCCTTGATAAAACACAGTGGACCAACTCCAGCAGCTGACATGGCACCCCAGACCATCACTGACTGTGGGTACTTGACACTGGACTTCAGGCATTTTGGCATTTCCCTCTCCCCAGTCTTCCTCCAGACTCTGGCACCTTGATTTCCGAATGTACTTTGGACCACTGAGCAACAGTCCAGTGCTGCTTCTCTGTAGCCCAGGTCAGGCGCTTCTGCCGCTGTTTCTGGTTCAAAAGTGGCTTGACCTGGGGAATGCGGCACCTGTAGCCCATTTCCTGCACACGCCTGTTCACGGTGGCTCTGGATGTTTCTACTCCAGACTCAGTCCACTGCTTCCGCAGGTCCTCCAAGGTCTGGAATCGGTCCTTCTCCACAATCTTCTTCAGGGTCCGGTCACCTCTTCTCGTTGTGCAGCGTTTTCTGCCACACTTTTTCCTTCCCACAGACTTCCCACTGAGGTGCCTTGATACAGCACTCTGGGAACAGCCTATTCGTTCCGAAATTTCTTTCTGTGTCTTACCCTCTTGCTTGAGGGTGTCAATGATGGCCTTCTGGACAGCAGTCAGGTCGGCAGTCTTACCCATGATTGCGGTTTTGAATAATGAACCAGGCTGGGAGTTTTTAAAAGCCTCAGGAATCTTTTGCAGGTGTTTAGAGTTAATTAGTTGATTCAGATGATTAGGTTAATAGCTCGTTTAGAGAACCTTTTCATGATATGCTAATTTTTTGAGATAGGAATTTTGGGTTTTCATGAGCTGTATGCCAAAATCATCAATATTAAAACAAGAAAAGGCTTGAACTACTTCAGTTGTGTGTAATGAATCTAAAATATAGGAAAGTCTAATGTTTATCAGTACATTACAGAAAATAATGAACTTTATCACAATATGCTAATTTTTTGAGAAGGACCTGTAGATCACATGCGAATGAAAACAATCAGCTACTATCACTGAGACTAGGGATGAGCTTCGAGTTCGACCTCGAACATTGTCTGTTCGCTTGTTCGGCAAATTTCGAACATTAAGGGCCGTTCGCGCCAAATTTGAGCGGCGTGTCACGGCCCATAATTTACTGTGGCATCGCAGTGCATTGCTGGCTGATGATTGACCAAGCATGCACTATGACCCACATGCTTTGGCCAATCACAGCGCCGTCAGCACAGAGCCATAATTGGCCAAAGGCAGGGTGCCTTTGGCCAATCATGGCTCAGGGGATTAGGAGAGAGATAGAGAGAGAGAGTGTGTGTGTCATTTCATTTCAGTTAGCTAGATTGAGCAGGCAGTTGATTCAGTTAGATCCAGTACATTTAGTAATATATATATATATATATATATATATATATATATATATATTGTGAGGGGGTTAACTCGGTAGCGGGTGTGTGTGACCCCCTGGTTGGGCTCCCCACACAAAAACAGGGCCAGCAGACGGAGGTTGTGGTTTTCAAAATCAAAAGGTGCGGTTTATTTCTCTATGTACAGTGACAAAAACACAGCAAAGCCAAAAAGAAACATAAACAAAATAAATCCTGGTCAGTTTGACCTCTGACTAAACATGCAGGTTTCCTAAACTAACAACTGGGATCAGCCTGGTGCTGTCCTAGTCCCTAAGTCCCTGGTTTAGTAAAAGTCCAAACAAATAGCCACACAGGCTTTGCCTCACCGCACAGGGGTTCACTCTCCCTAGACAGTCCACACAGGTCTGGGTCCAGGCATGAGCAAACACCTAATGAAGCTGGGAGTTTTTATAGAGGCCTTAAACGAGCTGACAAGCTTCAGCTGGTCTCATCAACTCCCTGCCTGCACAACGCCCAGCACTCTCCCTAGAGGTATGAGTCATCCATGAGCCCACTAGCCTCAGCTGGGCTTCATCAACTCCCTCCCTAGTTGTATAAGTCGGCATAAAGCCTGAATCTGGGAGAAATATATCTACCCCCCTGGATGCAACCAGGTGACTTTACCTTCCTGCTGTCACATACCCCCCCCCTCTTGTTTTAACCTTGGGGTTGGAACACCAGCAATCAGGCAATCATGTACTCGAGACAAAGCATCCACATTCCCCATTTGAACGCCAGGGCGATGCTTTACTGTGAAGTTGAATTCCTGTAGGGCCAGGAACCACCTATTCACTCTTCTATTTGTCTCCTTGTTTTGAGCCATCCACTTTAACGGAGCGTGATCCGTAACCATGTCAAAGTGCCTACCTAGCAGATAGTACCGAAGGGAATCTAGAGCCCACTTCACCGCTAAACACTCCTTTTCAACCGTGGCGTAATTTACCTCATGGGACTTCAACTTCCTGCTGAGGTAAATGACTGGGTGCTCTTCCCCGTTCCAGACCTGGGACAATACTGCTCCTAACCCCACATCTGACGCATCACTTTGTACGACAAAGTCTTTAGAGAAGTCGGGTGAGTACAACACTGGCTGGCTACATAAGGCTTGTTTCAAGAATTGGAATGCTGCCTCAGCCTCGGGGGTCCATTTAATCATGACCGACCCTTTCCCTTTCGTCAGGTTGGTTAGGGGCACAGCCTTAGAAGCAAAGTGGGGAATGAAGCGCCGATAATAACCCGCGATTCCCAGAAAGGCCCGTACCTGCTTCTTGCTGTTGGGACGTGGCCAACTCTGGATGGCCTCGACTTTGTTGAGTTGGGGTTTTATCACTCCCCTGCCAATGGTGTACCCAAGATATTTGGCCTCCTCCTGCCCAATGGTACACTTCTTGGGGTTAGCCGTAAACCCCGCTTCCCGGATAGAGTCTAGGACTGCTTGCACTTTTGGCAGATGTGAGGCCCAATCTGTGCTATGGACAATTACGTCATCCAGGTAAGCCGCAGCATACTTCCGATGGGGCCTCAGTATCTGGTCCATTTTCCGCTGGAATGTGGCCGGCGCATTCTGTAACCCGAACGGCATTCTCTTATATTGGAACGCCCCGTCTGGGGTTACAAATGCGGTTTTCTCCTTGGCCGACTTGGCCAGGGGAATTTGCCAATACCCTTTTGTGAGGTCAAGAGTCGTCATGTATCGGGCTGTTCCCAGCCGGTCGATCAACTCATCTATACGTGGCATGGGGTAGGTGTCAAATTTTGTAACTTTGTTCAACTGACGAAAATCGTTACAAAATCGCCAGCTCCCATCCGGTTTAGGCACCAACACAATGGGACTAGACCAATCACTTTGGGACTCCTCTATCACCCCTAAGTTCAGCATTTTCTGTACTTCCTCCCGTATTGCCTCCCGTCGGGCCTCTGGGATCCGATAGGGTTTTAACTTCACCCTTTCACCGGGCGGGGTAATAATATCATGCTCTACCCCAGATGTTTGTCCCGGCAGCTCAGAGAACACCTCCTTGTTGCGAAGCACAAACTCCTTAACCTCCTGTTGTTGGGGTTGTGACAAGGTGGCTGCTATTCCAACCTCCGGAATCACGCAACCAGTTTGAGCTGGTGACCAAGTTTCTGCGACTAGGGACTCTCTATCCCTCCAGGCTTTCAACAGATTAACGTGATATATCTGTTCGGGCTTTCGCCTTCCTGGTTGTCTGACCTTGTAATTCACTTCGCTCACTTTTTCCATTATCTCGTAGGGGCCTTGCCATTTGGCAAGGAATTTACTTTCAACCGTAGGGACAAGTACCAATATCCTATCCCCCGGGGAAAAGGTACGGGTCTTTGCTCCACGGTTGTACACTCTCTGCTGTGCCAACTGCGCTTGGGCCAAATGTTCCTTCACGATGGGCATTACCTGTGCAATTCGATCTTGCATCAGGGCGACATGCTCAATCACACTCCTGTGGGGAGAACTCTCACTTTCCCAAGTTTCCTTGGCAATATCCAACAGCCCTCTTGGGTGTCTCCCATACAGTAACTCAAAGGGGGAGAATCCCGTAGAGGATTGGGGCACCTCCCTAATAGCAAACATCAAATAAGGAAGTAGACAGTCCCAATCCTTTCCATCTCTATCCACCACTTTCTTCAACATTTGTTTTAGGGTTTTGTTGAATCTTTCAACCAGCCCATCGGTTTGGGGGTGATACACAGATGTACGCAATTGCGTCACTTTGAACAATTTACACAGCTCTTTCATAACCCGGGACATAAAGGGTGTACCTTGGTCCGTAAGCAGTTCTTTACAAATACCCACCCGGCTAAAAACAAGAGATAGCTCTTTGGCTATGGTTTTGGCGGAGGTATTTCTGAGAGGGATCGCTTCTGGATAACGGGTGGCATAGTCCATTATAACCAATATGTACTGGTGCCCCCTAGCGGACTTGATTATAGGACCTACCAAATCCATTGCGATTCTCTCAAACGGGACCTCAATGATGGGTAGAGGGACCAGCGGGCTACGGAAATGTGGCATCGGGGCCGACCTCTGACACACAGGGCAGGAGGAACAATAATTTTCTATGTCCTTCATCACCCCAGGCCAATAGAATCTCTGTAATACCCTCTCTCGGGTTTTCTCTGTCCCCAGATGACCTCCAAGAATGTGCCCATGGGCCAACTCCAACACCAACTTCCTGTAAGGTTTGGGCACCACAAGCTGCTCAACGGTTTCTTCTGCCCTTTTTGCCACCCGATACAGTAGGTCCTTCTCTACGCTGAAGTATGGGTAAGTGCAGGTATTATCTGGGTTCACTAACTCGCCATCTATTTCCACTACGTTTTCCCGTGCCTTTATTAGGGCGGGGTCTTTTAACTGTTCTGTGGCAAAATTTTCCCTGTGAACCTCCAGATCAGAAAACTCCACAGACGGTAGGTTTTCGTCTGAGGAGGTGGGCTCCTCTCCAGTTTCTTGAGTCTCCCCTGCCAATACTGACAAGGGAAATTCTGGAGAGTCCTCACCACTCTCAGAGGAGTTCTGGCTATCACATTCCTGGTACATAGGGGCACCAGTGGGGGGCTCAGGATCATCCCACAGTTCCCAGAACTTCGGAAAATCCCTTCCCACAATGGCATCATGCGGTAATTGAGATACTAACCCCACTGGATGAGAGAGGGTACCTTTGGGGGTCTCGAAACACACTGTAGTCACTGGATACTCTCGGGTGTCCCCATGCACACAAATAACAGCTACCTTGCTATTCCCAGAGACCTCTGTTTTAACTAATTCAGCCTTTATCAGGGTCACAAGGCTACCTGAATCCAGTAATACCACAACATTTCTACCATTAATACACATTTTGCATAAATGTTTCTCAGTTCCCCGAATGGCAGTGCATGCGACTGTCGCACACAGCGACTGACGTCTGTCCATCAGAAAGTCACATTGCATGGGTTCCTCCACAACCGGGCAATTTGCTGCAATATGTCCCGCTTGCCGGCAGCGGTAGCAAACAATCCATTTGGCTGCCTCTTGAGCCCCTGACTTCCCAGGCTGTTCTCGCCAAACTTTGGGTAGAGCTCCCACCCTCTCACTCTCTCCACCCTCACCCCTTGGAATCCTCTTATCCGCCCCTGGGGATGGTCTGGTCTTAGGGTGGAAAGTCCGAGAGTCTCTGGAAGAGGCCGTCAGGTTCTCTGTAGCCAAGTATTTCTCTACACGATCCACAAGACCACCGGCCGTCTCTGGGTCTCCATGGCTTACCCACTTTTGGATGGCAGTAGGAAGAGCTCTCAAAAACCGATCCATTACAACACGTTCCACAATCTCTGGTGCAGACAAAGTCTCTGGCTGTAGCCACTTCCTGCTCAGGTGAATGAGATCATACATTTGAGACCTGGGGGGTTTTCCAAGCTGGAAAGTCCAGTTATGCACACGCTGAGCCCGGACAGCCAGGGTGACACCCAGCCTTGCCAATATTTCAGCTTTTAGCATCACATAGTCTTTTGCTTGGTCAGGCTCTAGGTCATAGTAAGCCTTCTGCGATTCACCAGTTAACAGAGGAGCCACCAGTCCAGCCCACTGCTCCTCAGGCCACTTTTCTCTTTCAGCAGTCCTTTCAAATGTGGTCAAAAATACCTCTGGATCATCCTCTCCAGTCATTTTTGTCAATAAACGACTCACCCCAAAGGACGCGGTATTAGTGGGACGGCTTTCCTCACTGGTCTGCGGACGTTGCTGCATTACTGCTTCCATTTGTTGTAGTCTCTGCTCTTGCTTCTGTAACAGGTCTATGAAGCGGGCCTCAGATTGCTGCTGGGCTTGTTGATGAGCTTGCTGCTGGGCTGCAAGGCTCCTTTGCAAACCTGCATTTGTCTGCTGTTGATTGGCATTTGCTAGAGCCAGCTGTTTCAGTATCTCCTCCATGCTGGCTTAAAAAAAACTGCCCGCATTCTCCACCAACTGTGAGGGGGTTAACTCGGTAGCGGGTGTGTGTGACCCCCTGGTTGGGCTCCCCACACAAAAACAGGGCCAGCAGACGGAGGTTGTGGTTTTCAAAATCAAAAGGTGCGGTTTATTTCTCTATGTACAGTGACAAAAACACAGCAAAGCCAAAAAGAAACATAAACAAAATAAATCCTGGTCAGTTTGACCTCTGACTAAACATGCAGGTTTCCTAAACTAACAACTGGGATCAGCCTGGTGCTGTCCTAGTCCCTAAGTCCCTGGTTTAGTAAAAGTCCAAACAAATAGCCACACAGGCTTTGCCTCACCGCACAGGGGTTCACTCTCCCTAGACAGTCCACACAGGTCTGGGTCCAGGCATGAGCAAACACCTAATGAAGCTGGGAGTTTTTATAGAGGCCTTAAACGAGCTGACAAGCTTCAGCTGGTCTCATCAACTCCCTGCCTGCACGACGCCCAGCACTCTCCCTAGAGGTATGAGTCATCCATGAGCCCACTAGCCTCAGCTGGGCTTCATCAACTCCCTCCCTAGTTGTATAAGTCGGCATAAAGCCTGAATCTGGGAGAAATATATCTACCCCCCTGGATGCAACCAGGTGACTTTACCTTCCTGCTGTCACAATATATATATATATATATATATATATATATATATATATATATATACACACACACACACATACACACACACATTGCAGGCTTTGTATATATATATATATATATATATATATATACACATATACACACACACACACACACACATACACTGTATACAGTTTAGCTAGATCTCACTGCAGAGCGTTCCTGTTATTCTCTTCCTAATAATACTACAGGCAAGTAGTTGATTCAGGTAGCTGCAGTATATTCAGTCAGTGTACTGTATCCTGGGCACAGTGTGCAGCTAAACCTCACTGCAGACAATTCCTATTGTTCTCTTCCTAATACTACAGGCAGGTAGCTGCAGTATATTCAGTCAGTGTACTGTATCCTGGGCACAGTGTGCAGCTAAACCTCACTGCAGACAATTCCTGTTGTTCTCTTCCTAATATACTACAGGCAGGCAGTTGATATAGGCAGCTGCAGTATATTCAGTCAGTGTACTGTATCCTGGGCACAGTGTGCAGCTAAACCTCACTGCAGACAATTCCTGTTGTTCTCTTTCTAATAATACTACAGGCAGGTAGTTGATTCAGGTAGCTGCAGTATATTCAGTCAGTGTACTGTATCCTGGGCACAGTGTACAGCTAAACCTCACTGCAGACAATTCCTGTTGTTCTCTTTCTAATAATACTACAGGCAGGCAGTTGATTCAGTTAGCTGCAGTATATATATATATATATATATATATATATATACACACATACACACACACACATACACATCCCAGCTTTGTGCAGCTACATCTCACTGCAGGCCATTCTTTGTGTACCTATTCCAATACATCAAATACAGTATGTCTGGAAGGCCACAAGGAGAGGCAGACACTCACAGGCCACTAAAAGTGGGAAAACAGGCTCTGTCTAGAGCCAACAGTGCTGGTCGTGGACACGGTGCATCCTCAGCACGTGACCGTTGGGCACGCTTGTCCTTTTTTTCGGCAGCTGGCCGTGTTGAGCCACAACATGCAGAAGAGTTGGCAGAGTGGATGACCAAGCCGTCCTCATCCTCCTCATCCTCTGTCACCCAGGCTCAAAGTACCTTGGCTGCCAATGCAGGTGCGAAAGCGGCCTATTCCATCGGCTCGAGGTCATCATCAGTTACTCCTTCCCTAGCCCCACCATCATGCACGGAGGAGTCCCCCGAGCTGTTCGACCACAGTGTCAGGTACATGCTGCAGGAGGATGTGCAGCGTTTTGAAGGCTCCGATGATGGTACCCAGCTTGAAGAAGGCAGTAACGTGAGCCCAGAGAGAGGGGGTGCCCAAGAAGGACAACAAACTGGCAGTCATGTTCCCCCAGCTGCAGCATACTGCCAGGTTTGCTTCAGTGACAAGGAGGGAGGGGATGATGAGGTCACTGACTCTACGTGGGTGCCTGATAGGAGAGAGGAGGAGAAGGAGGAGGCACATCTCCAATGAGGCAGGATGCCCTCCAAGGGCCAGCTTAAGGGCAGCCAACCGACTGCATCACACCGCAGAGCTCCGCATGTGCAGGGCACTGCTGACTCTGCGTGTTTTTCCAAAAGTTCTTTGGTCTGGGCCTTTTTTGAGACGTGTGCAGCAGATCACACCATTGCTATTTGCAACATATGTCTGAAGCGTATCAAGCATGGCCAAAACACCAGCCGCTTGGGCACCACATGCTTGACCAGACATATGTCAACCTGCCATGCAGTCTGTTGGCAAGCGTACATAAAAGACCCACACCAAAGAACAAAGCGGACCTCTCCTTGATCCTCATCAGCTGGGATCTCCAACCCCACTATACTTTCAGTCCTCTCAGAAACCTGCACTGAGAGGAATGAAGGTGTAGAATTAGGTGTGCCACTGCTAAGTACTTTCGGGCAATCTGCTATCGGTACACCAATGTCCGATTGTAGAAGGCAAATTTCCCTACCCCAGTTGCTACACCGGTGAAAGAAATTCGCGCCCAGCCATCCACATGCCCAGCGGTTGAATGCTAGCTTGGCTAAATTGCTAGCACTCCAACTGCTGTCTTTTCAGCTGGTCGACTCTGCCCCCTTTCGTGAGTTTGTGGAATGTGCGGTACCTCAATGGCAGGTTCCCAAACGCCACTTTTTTCACGGAAGGCGATTCCGGCTCTCTACCGGCATGTGGAAGGCAATGTCTTGGCCTCGCTGGACAGGGCGGTCAGTGGTAAGGTGCATATTACCCCTGACTCATGGTCCAGCAGGCATGGACAGGGACGTTACCTATCTTTCATGGCGCACTGGGTGACTGCTGGCAGCTGGGAAGGATGCAGGACAGAGTGCAGTAGTGTTGGAGGTTGTTCCGCCACCACGCCTCCAAAATGCTACTAGTGGTGATTCTGACACACCTCTCTCCTCCACCCTCTCCTCTTCTTCCTCCATGGCCTCTTCCTCTGCTGATTTGTCCTCGGAACCAGCGGTGCTCCGTAGGCGTTCAAGGGGCTACGCAAGCACGCAGGCAAAAAGATGCCATGCAGTGCTTGAGCTGGTGTGCTTGGGGGACAGGAGCCACACTGGGGAACAGATTCTGTCAGCTCTGCAGGGGCAGGCTCAGAGGTGGTTGACGCCATGCCAGCTTCAGCCAGGAATGGTGGTTTGCGACAATGGCACCAACCTCCTCTCCGCCCTCCTACAGGGACACCTGACCCTTGTGCCCTGTTTGGCTCACGTCCTTAACTTGGTGGTGCAGCGGTTCTTGGGCAGGTACCTGGGCTTACGGAACTCCTGAGGCAGGTCAGGAAAGTCTGTGTGCATTTCCGCCGGTCATATAATGCCAGTGCTCGGATGGGTGACCTCCAAAAAGGAAGTTAAATATAACTTTTTTTTTCTAGCCCACCTGCAAGACAAAGCTATAATGAGCTAGTATGACTAGCATACTAGCTCATTATGTACCTTACCTTAGATCGGGGCCCTTGAAGCCGTCCGTGTCCCTCTCTCCAGCCGCAGCCATCGCTGCGGCGATAGCCGGAATGTTAGTTCCGGGTATCGCCGCTCCAGCCAATCACAGCGCCGCTCCGGCGCTGTGATTGGCCGGAGCGGCGAAGACGTGACTCCGCGCATGCGCGCGGAAGCCGTCAAATTCGGCTAAGCCCAAGCATTGCTGGAACTTAGCCGAATTTGTGAATGGGATTAACCCCATGAATGCGCCGTTGTCTACGGCGCGCATGCGCCGTAGACAGCGGCGCCTGTGATTTTAGTAAATATCTCCTAAACCGTGTAGGTTTAGGAGATATTTCTTGCACCTACAGGTAAGCCTTAATCTAGGCTTACCTGTAGGTGCAAGTTGCAAAAGTGGGTTTACAACCACTTTAACCCGCTCAAGAACCGCCTAATCTGTGACATGCCCACCAGATGGAACTCAACTTTGGCCATGCTGCAGCGGCTGCACACGCAGCAGAGGGCCATCAATGAGTACCTGTGCGACTATGGCACCAGGACAGGGTCAGGGGAGCTTGGCTTTTTTTCGCCACGCTAGTGGGTCATGATCAGGGATGCATGCACTGTCCTGTCACCATTTGAGGAGGCCAAGAGGATGGTGAGCAGCGACAGTGCATGCATCAGTGATACTGTCCCTCTTGTCCATCTGTTGGAGCACACGCTGCGTAGAATAATGGACAGGGCACTTGAGGCAGAACAGAGGGAGGAAGAGGAGGACTTCCTTACCTCTCAAGGCCACCTTTATCCAGACAGTGTTCCTGCGGGCCCACCGATCACACAGGTAGAGGAGGAGGAGGATTGTGTCAGCATGGTGGAGCCTAGCACTCAGCATCAGTCTTCAAGGGATCATTTACAGTCCCCAGAAACCCATGGACTTGTACGTGGCTGGGAGGAGGTGGCTGCGGATCATGTCATCCTTAGTGACCCAGAGGACTCCGGACCGAATGCCTCAGCAAACCTACGCTGCATGGCCTCCCTGATCCTGCAAAGCCTGCAAAAGGATCCTTGTGGTATCAAGAAGAGGGATCATTACTGGCTGGCAACCCTCCTTGATCCACGTTACAAGGGTAAGGTTGTGGACCTTATCCAGCCATCGCAGAGGGAGCAGAGGATGAAACATCTTCGGGAGGCCTTGCAGAAAGGTTTGTGCAACGCATTTCCAGAGCCTGATGCCGCGTACACACGGCCGTTTTTCTCGTCGGGAAAAACGACATTTTTCCCATTCGACGAGAAAAACGATAGTCTGTGGGCTTTCTGTCGTTTTTTTCGACGAGAAAAACGGCATTGAAAACGACGAGAAAAATTAGAACACGTTCTAATTTTTCTCGTCGTTTTTTTCGACATGTTTTCCGCGGCAGTGTTTCCCATAGGGAAACACTGCCGCGGAGCCCACAGACGGTCGTTTTTCTCGACAAGAGAAAAAACGACGTGAAAAACGACCGTGTGTAGGGAACAAGCCGTTCCCTCGTTTTTAATGACATTATTCACAGCGGTTTTTTAACCGCCGTGAATAATGATCGTGTGTACGCGGCATGAGAGGTTACAAATTCCTGGTCCTGGACAACGTGTTGCTGAGGGTTTGGTCAGTCACAGAAGGAGCGATGGAGAAGGTGGCCGTCTGACCGATGCGTTTAGACAATTTTTTAGTCCACAGCCCCAAGGTATGATCGGTTCCAGCAACCATCACCAGCGTCTGATTTACATGGTGCAGGAATACCTAGGGGCAAGATCAGACTTGGACACCTTTCCCACCGAAAATCCTCTGGGTTACTGGGTCTTGAGGATGGATCACTGGCCAGAGCTTGCACAGTATGCAATTGAGCTACAGGCCTGTCCTGAATCCAGCGTTCTTTCGGAGCGCACATTCAGTGCTGCTGGAGGCTTTGTAACCGATCACAGGGTGCGTCTGTCCACTGACTCGGATGATCGGCTCACCTTCATAAAAATTAATCAATCTTAGATCACCAGCTACCAAGCACCTGATGCTGATGTAACCAAATATTTTTTTTATGAATGTGAGATCCCTTCAAGACTGCCTATGCTGATGCTGAGTGACTATCCTGTTATGCTGAGTGACTATCCTCTTCCTCCTCAATGTTCATGTTGATAGCTTGTAAGAACATTTTTGGTTCTAGGCTCCGCCACCAGTGGCTAAGGCCCAGTTTTTCTGCCCCTGTTTAACAGGGGCGTGTAATTACAATTTTTGCTATAATACATTGCAACAGGGCTCATTCCTGCGCTCCAACTAGAGTATCTGTGCGGGGTTGCAGTGTTGTGGCACCAGCGCCTTAGGCCCAATTTTTCTGCCCCTGATCAACAGGGGCACGTAATTACAATTCTTGGTCTAATATTTCACAGCAGGGCCCATTCCTGCGCCCACCAAGAGTAACTGTGAGGGCTTACAGTGTTGTGGCAACACCAACACCTAAGGCCCAAATTTCTGCAGAGTATATAGGGCAGGCCCCTACTTTCAAACATCCGACTTACAAACGGCAGGAGACAACAGGAAGTAAAAGGAAATCTAACCCTAGGAAGGGAAATTCTCTACTGTATAGCCTCGTACACACGGCCGAGATTCTCGTCGAAAAAAACATGTCGTTTTTTTCGACGAGATTCTTGGACAAGAAACTTGTCCCAGCCGAGTGTACAGACGCTCGATTCAAAGAACCCGCGGTTCTTTGAATGGAGCGTACGCGGTGACGTCATTGACTACGACGAGCATGCGCTCATCACATTCGATGCCGTCGCCGCCATCTTGGTATACCCTATCTATGCCTAGGAAGCTACCGCGCATGCGTCGAATTCATTTCGAACATGCGCGGGCTTCCCGGAGGACAGGTAAGTGTACACACACGCACTTTTCTCGTCGAGAAACATGCCGACGAGAAAATAGAGAGCAGGCTCTCTATTTTCTCGTCGAGATTACTTGTCGGTTTTCTTGACGAGAAACCATACACACGAACGAATTTCTCGGCAAGACATCTCTGCCAGCAAGTTTCTTGCTGGTTCTTGCCGAGAAACTCGGTCGTGTGTACGAGGCCTAAGAGTTAATATGGGAAAAAGGTGTCTCCACTGATGCTTTATCACCAATCCTTGTTTCCCTAATAACCCCAAATTTTCAAAATCCAATTGTCATTGGGACAGAAAGTGAGGTGAAATCTTATGAACAGGGGCACAGACAGCAAAACAAATGTTACAGGGCTGACAACCCTTCCTTATGTTTTCCAAAAAGCTTGAAAATAGATTTTTTGGCTGGAGCTACACTTAAAAAATGTACCTGTTCCAAATTACAAACAGATTCTACTTAAGAACAAACCTACAGTCCCTGTCTTGTTTGCACCGCCTGTATACTGCTGTTCAGAGTATATAGGGCCTGGGGGCCCCACACCTTTCCTTTTTTTTAATTTGGGTGTGGGGTTCCCTTTAATATCCATACAAGACCCAAAGGGGCTGGTAATGGGCTGGGGGGGTACCCATGCTGTTTTTCTCAATGATTTTCATACATATTGCCGGGACCAGACATTACTTTAAAAGCTGCAATCAGTTTTAAATTACTTTTATTCCGTTAGAAATTTCATTTTGTGCAGGGACAGTTCTAAACACGGGAAACACGCACCACTTTACAGGCATACTATAGACACCCCCCAGGCACGATATTTAAAGGAATATTTCACTTTTATTTTTTCACTTTAAGCATCATTAAAAATCACTGCTCCTGAAAAAACTAGAGTTTTTAAAACTTTTTTTTGCATTGAAACATGTCACCTGGGGCAGGACCCAGGTCCCCAAACCCTTTTTAGGACGATAACTTGCATATTAGCCTTTAAAATACGCACTTTTGATTTCTCACATTCGAGTCCCATAGACTTTAACGGTGTTCAAAAGTTCGCACGAACTTTCGGTCCGTTCGCATGTTCTGGATGTGAACCAAAGCGGGGGGTGTTCGGCTCATCCCTAACTGAGACAAAGAACCTAATGTACAGATTCTCTGCTTTTAGAAAATATATAATGTTTTGGGGGTTTTAAGTACCGTGTATACTTGAGTATAAGCCGAGTTTTTCAGCCCTTTTTTTAGGGCTGAAAGTATACCCCTCAGCTTATACTCGAGTCAGTACCTCAAAATCGTGAAATTCCGCGGCCGGCGTCTATTGTTCAAATCTCGCGCCGTTCTCCCTGTCCCTTCGGCGATAGGTGTTTCCAGAAGACACTGTGATGAGTGTTTGCGCCTATCACGGAGGTCCTCTTGTCCGACGTCCGTGATTGGCCGAGCACTGAACACAGTGCCTGCTGGGAAACGGAGTCGGCGAATGAGAGGACCTCCGTGATAGGCGCAAACACTCAACACAGTGTTTGCTGGAAACGCCTATCACGGAAGGGACAAGGAGAACGGCGCGAGATTTGAACAATGGATGCCGCCGCGGAATTACAAGATTTTGAGGTACTGACTCGGGCACAGGGAGGCGGAATCGACACAGTAAGGGGGCACAGTGGGGTGACAGTGGGCAGTGAGATGGCAATGGGCACAGTAAAGGGGCACAGTGAGAAGACAGTGGGCACAGTGAGGTGACAATGGGCAGTGAGGTGGCAGAGTGAGATGCCAATGGGCACAGTAAGGTTGGGCAATGGGCACATCCCCCCCCCCCCCTCGGCTTATACTCGAGTCAATAAATTTTCCCAGTTTTTTTGGTAAAAGTATGTACCTCGGCTTATACTCGGGTCGGCTTATACTCGAGTATATCCGGTAATCTCCAGGCCTAAAATGTGCATTTTAACCAGTTCCCACCCAGCCTATAGCAATTTGACGGCAGAGTGGGACTGTTTTCATTCTGGGTGGAAGTCATATGATGTCCTCCCAGAAAGAGTCGCACATAGCCATGCTGCCGGTACGATATTTCACAGGCTGTGCCCACCGGACAGGCTGTGCCCACCGCTGGTATCATGTAATCACTGTGGCCAATCACAGCCGATCACATTAAAGTTGTAAACAATGAATGGCTTCCATTCATTGTTACAATTGTGTTGTTAGCTGTGATTACTCACAGTGATCACGTGGTACAGACAGGGCCAATAACAGCCCATCTGTACCATGTGATTAGCTGTGGCCAATCACAGCTAATCACAAAAAAACAAACTGAATGATCAATTTCATTCAGTAAAATGCTTGCTAATAGCAATGAAATTCACTGCTATAAGCAATCATAGTGTGTAAAAAAAGAAACAAAAAACCCTTATCACTTACCCAGATTAGTAAAATGTTACTATAGTCACATTATATTGCTTTGGTCACGATGTGTTTAAAAAAAAAAAAAAAAAAAAAAAAACATAAAAAAAGAAAAACAAATGTAATAAAAAATTATTATATATATGTAGCGCCCTGCTCCTGATGGTCAAAGTAAACAATGCAGGAGATTGAGGCCAACAGGGAGCAGTGGTACGGTGAGGCCATTTGGGACTATTTGTCCGTACCTAAGCCATTTAGAAATTTGGACTACACCTTCATTATGGCTGAACGATTTAAAAGGATGTTGGCTGCACTGTAGTTACGTCCGACACATTCACGCTGATCGGGTGATTATTTGCAGACCAGGAAAAGATGACATTGTGTATTTTATCACTACCCTGGACAAGCAAGGAAAACCACTGACTCTGTTGGATCCCAGATTTTACCTGTGATCATACAAAGTGACCATTTGTCCTCATTTTCTGTTTTCATTCTTTAAAAGCAAGAAAGAAAAATTTTCAAGTAAGAGGGTTTTGTTTACCTTCTCCTCCTTTTGCTGTGCTAACCGGACACTGGGGGAAATTAGTCAGTTAGGATTAGGGTTGCTGAAGACTTCGGGATCAAGATGTCCATCTGCTTCAGCCCTTGTATATAACAGACTTTTGTGTGCTGCTTCTGACACTAGGTGGCAGTGGTTAGTAAAGTAGGGAGAGACTTTAGAATAAAAAGTTTAGTCAAATCTCTAAAAGGAGAAGGAAAGTTCCATCTCCTAGGAGATGGAGCTTTGCTTCTTTTACAGTGCCTTAATGTTGTCATGGTATTTGGTTGTGTGTCTTTTTTCTTTTCAGGTGAGCCGGATCTTCTGTCAAGACTGCTGGAGATTGGGTGGTCTAGACAGTTAGTGAGAGGTGTCATAATGTGTATACTATTGTGATTTTATTGCGAGTTCATGTTAATGTGTTATGTCTATAGCTCTTTTCCCCTCCCGTCCAAGTTTTTGGTTCAGGTATTGGTCCTCAGGATTGAGGGTCATGTTTTTTTTTCCAGACACTGGGGACAGTGTCTTGTTGTAGTGGGGGGAGTACCGTATATAATCGAGTATAAGCCGAGTTTTTCAGCACATTTTTTTGTGCTGAAAATGCCCCCCTCAGCTTATACTCAAGTCACTTTTTTGCGCCTGATTTGCCGGACTTTGGGGACCCGGTACTCATGGACCCCAAACTTGGCACACATGTTGCCGCACTCTTCCTCTACAAGTGTGCAAAGTTTGTTGTCCAGGGGACCTACGACCGGGGAGCACAGATTTTTCAAACCCGGGCACCCCTTCCATAGACTCCCATATTAAACGGTAATTTCTCTGGTGATTTTGGGGACCTGGTACCAGCCGGTCGTAGGTTCCCTGGACTCGAAACTTGGCACACATGTAGCCCCATTTCTCCTTCATAAGTGTGCAAAGTTTTTAGTCTGGAGGACCTATAGCCGGGGAGCACTGATTTTTCAAACATGGGCACCCCTTCCATAGACTCCCATGTTAAACGTCAGTCTAGTCATGGGCACAGTGAGGCTTGGACACAGTGAGGCAAAGTGAGGCATGCAGATGGATACCCTAGGCTTATACTCCAGTCAATACGTTTTCCCAGTTTATTGTGGTAAAATTAGGCGCCTCGGCTTATATTCGGGTCGGCTTATACTCGAGTATATACGGTATGAGGCGCCCTGCTCCTGATGATCAGGCGCTGTGTTAAATTTAGTGAGTGTCTGAGCTGGTAGTTAGCTCAGACTTTGTAATGATGACGGCTAAATTGGCCTCTGTTCCGGCTATGGCTGTGTTTGGAAGGACTTCCCACTGTTTGCCTGTAGGTGGCGTTACCACCCCAGGCCAATGTTGGAACACAAGCAGGCCAAAGTGTATTGGGTGTCTTTACCCGGGAACAGCTCAGTGGGAGTGGTCTCCCCGCTGAGCATGCTGGGGAAGGGTACTAAAGGGGCAGACGCCATCTCTCGGGGCTCTCTTCGCCTCGTGGCCCTCCTGGTTCGAGGTATGTGATACTGGAATTTCAGCCGCAGAGCCATGTTGGCCTGAGGCTGCATCTATGGCAGGTAGGCCCAGTTGTCCTGACTGGGGCCTGCACTATGAAGGTGATCCTGTGCTGTCTGTCCTGCGGGAAGAAGCCACTCAATGGAGGAAACCAGGGGAGGACCTGTCCTGGAGGGGACCAAGCGGAAGGCTGGTATCTTGAGGAAGGCCTGGTGACCTTATTGGAGGATGCACTGTAGCTAAAGTTGCCTCACAGTCTGCTGGGTTGGCTTAAAGGCTCTTAGACAGTAAGGCTGGATATCTGGGTACTAAAATCCTGTGGCAGAGGATAACTGAACTGTTTAACTTAATCATCCTAAAAGGTCTGTGGCAGAGACTGTTATTTCTTTATGTGTTTGTGCATCATCCCGGCTGGTAGGCCAAGTGAGAGGGGCCTATCCGGGGTGAGCAATACCCACTTGAAGGAGAGTGGTGAGTGCGACTTTCAAAGCTTAGAAGTTCTCCAGTGATCTGCTGTGTGTGCCTGAACCTTCCCCTAACCCTCCGTCCCTCTACCTATGCAAGTTTTGTTTGGAAATAAAGCCTGACGAAAAGGATTCATAACTTGTGTGGACATTGAACTTTCTATAGACTCTTATCCCCTAGACAACGAACAGTGAGGTAACGTGCAAGGCCCAAATTTAAACCAGCAGCTCCTACGAGGGTGTGCTACAATAATTGTATATATATATATATATATATATATATATATACACACACACACACACCCCTCAAAAATTAAAAATTCCACTTGTCTGCTCGCATTTTGCGAGTGGATTTTGAGGGCTGGGCGAGTGTGGGCTGCCTGAGAGCAGGGGGGGGGGCGATCGTGGGGCAAGAGAGAGGAGAGCTACTGCTGCTGCCGCCCCCGCACTGATCAGCGCGCGGGGAACATAACAGCTTTCCTTTCAATAGCTGCGTACTGTGTTCCCCGCTGCGTGTCTTCATATACAGCCCCTCCCCCTTCTCCGGGAACTTTGATAGACAGATCACCCGCCCCAGGATTGGGCAGGTGATCTGTCTATCAAAGTGCCCAGACAAGGGGGAGGGGCTATATATGACGGCACGTGCGGCAGGGAACACAGTACACAGCTATTGAAATGAAAGCTGTTATGTTCCCGGCGCGCTGATCAACCAGACAGCGCCGGCGGTGGCAGGGGGCTCTCTCTTTCCCTACAGATGTAGGCCACTGGGGACCAACACATGGCTGCATTTGGGGATGCAAGGCTGCATTGGCGGTCACAGGCTGTATTGGTGGAAACGGACAGGCTGCATTGGCGGTCACAGGCTGTATTGGTGAAAACGGACAGGCTGCATTGGCGAACAGGGGCAGGCTGCAGTTTTGGACATGGATAAAGTTGTTGTTAATATTTATTTTTATAACTTAATTCTGCATAAACAATTTAAGTGTCATTTCATGAGATAATGTGAGGGCGTGATTAGGGGCGGGGCATGGTAGGGGTTGGGCCCGGCAACTGGTGGCGAGTAACCCTTGAGGTCTGGCTAGTAGCTCAGGATTTGAAATTTTGAGCCCTGTGTAATTTTATATATATATATATATATATATATATATACACATACATAAACTTGTAATCTCACCAGTCAGTGTCCCTGATCACCACACCAGTATATGTTGTACTTTATTGGTGACAGTTTTTAAACAATACATAAATAAATAGTGTGTATATACACACCATCGTTTTTGGACTCTATAACTTTCCTACAGACTAAATAATATACACTGATTTGGGTTATTTTCACAAAAGAAATGTAGCAGAATACATTTTGGCCTAAATTTAAGAAAAACAATTTATTTGCAAAATGTTATAACAAAAACTAAGAAAAATGCTTTTTTTTTTTTTTTTTTTAAATGTTCGATCTTTTTTCTTTCATTTATCAAAGAATTAAAAACGATGTGGTCATTAAATACCATCAAAAGAAAGCTCTAGTTGTGTGAACAAAATGATAAAAATATTGTTTGGGTACAGTGTTGCATGACCACGCAATTGCCATTTAAAGTGCGACAGTGGCAAAAGCTAAAAAATTGGCCCGGGCAGGAGGGGGTAAAAGTCCCCGGTATTGAAGTGGTTAACATATGTGCAAACATTTTAAAAAATGGCTCTGGCAGCAAAACGGTTAATAAATGCCATGCTCAATTTTCTTAATATAGGCCATGGGTGCTCAACCTGTGGCCCTCTAGCTGGTGCGGAACTACAAGTCCCATGATGCATTGCAAAGCTGACCGTTACAGGCATGACTCCCAAAGGCAGAGGCATGATGGGAATTGTAGTTCAGCAACAGCTGGAGGGCCGCAGGTTGAGCACCCATGATATAGGCAGACAAATGTAGGAATAAAGTGGATTTTTTTTTTTTTATTATTATTAGGATTCTTTTAAAACTGTACTGTCTTCTTAGTGACCCTATGCTCAGGAAACACACTGGTTGGTTCTTGATAGTTCCTTGTCCCAGGTAGCCGTCAGTGGCAACAAATCTTTGATTCACGGGACGGCATGTGAAAATGCTGCAGATAGAGTATGACTTTGCACATTTATTTTTGATTCACTCTGAATTGGATTTACATCATTTGATAGGAAGGTTTCAATTAAGCTTTAATGGTTCTTATGCACAGGGATTGTGCAAGGGAATGTTAATGTACAGATTGTAGATGCAAAGGGGTTTTAAAGGCCAAGTTCACCTTTTGACTAAAACAGCCAACACAGTTAAAATGTAAGGCTGCATTTCATAGGCACTGGTAAGGGTGTATTCCATGGGCACTGGTAAGGGTGTATTCCATGGGCACTGGTAAGGCCACAACATTTTTGGGGGGGGGGGTGCAAACAGACTGAAAAATTCTGAAAAAAATTCTGAAAAAACCCCATCAGTTGCATCCTCATTGTGCCCATCAAATACAGCCACTGTGCCCATCAAATGCCACCACTGTGCCCATCAAATGCCGCCACTGCGCCCCATCAAATGCCGCCACTGCGCCCCATCAAATGCCGCCACCGCGCCCATCAAATGCTGCCACCGTGCCCATAAAATGCTGCCACTGTGAGCCCCCCTGCCTGCTGGCCGTCTGCCCGGCACTTACCCTATCTCGGTGGTGGGACAGGCAGCAGGTGATGGCGGCAAGCTGTGGGACCTTGCAGCGGGTCAGACAGTGGCAAGCTGTATCTTCTATGCATCTCCTCCCCTCCTCCTGTTAGGCGTCCAATCGCAGCGCCTGCCCCTTCAGCCAATCAGGTGGCGGGTAACAGACCCGCGCTTCCTGATTGGTGGAGAGGCGGTTCAGTGTTAGAAAAGCGAATATTCATTCGCTTTTCTAACACACCTGGGTGGACTCCGAGCGCAATGCTTTGCGCTCCGAGTTCACCTTTTTTGGAGCCTATGGCTCTAATCGGGTGCTTCAAAAATACACCCCCCCGCCACTGTAATTCAGGCGCCCGGCCACCAAAAAGGGGCCGGATCTATCCATTATTCATATAGGGGGGTGGCTGGAGAGAGGGGGTGGCGCCGGTGCGCCCTTAATGGACGCACCACTACTGCTGGTAAGGCTGTATTTCATGGGCACTGGTAAGGCTGTATTCCATGGGCACTGGTAAGGTTGTATTCCATGGGCACTGGTAAGGTTGTATTCCATGGGCACTGGTAAGGTTGTATTCCATGGGCACTGGTAAGGCTGCATTTTATTGGCACTGGTAAGGCTGCATTTTATATGGGGGGGGGGGCAGTGGATGTTGGGTACTTGTTCCCAGAGTCACGCAGCACTTCTTTTTCTCAAAACCGAGGCATGTGCAGTGCGCTCCCTTTATCTTTATCCCAGCAACAGTGAGCTTGAAACAAGCACCCAGCATCTGTAGTGCCCCGGAAGGTATATAAAAAAAAGGAAATACCTATTAGATTGGGGCAGTAGAAAATACAGATTGTATCTGCTATGCTTTTTTTATTTAATGCAATTAATGCACAAAACCAGAAATACAGTGAAACAAAACTGACACTTTTTTTTTTTTTTTTTTTAAAGGTATGGATGATAACTTTCAAGGAGCGCACTGAAAAAAAAAAAGATATCTTTTTAACATATAAAGTATTTTAATGGGGAGATATATATATATATATATACACACATATACATATACATATATACACATAGATATATATATATATGTATGTATCTATAATGTACTTTTTTGTTGACCAAAATAATGTTATTGAAATGATGATCAGATGAAATAAATGTCAAGTTGTGCTGTAAAACAAAGTGTGTTGTCTTCATTGTAAACAGAAAAAATGCTGCATACCAATAAAAATAAACAAACTAACATACAGTAATGTCAATTCTTTTTCCGAAACCTTCCATGAAGACACCTTTAAATGAGAGATGATCCCACCTACCAAATGGGACAAGTAGCAGCATGTACCACTCAACCACACCATAGTACCATCCAACCACACTTCCTCAATGATGTTATTTGGTTTAAAGGTAACATATAATGTATAATACTGGGCTGGAGCTGGTATAGTAACACAGGCTCAGAGATGTTGTAAAATAATTACAGAGCATAACTGTGACCAGATTCAAGGATAGATATGACAATTTGGACTAACAGGGATGAGGGCTCAAAATCTTTCGGCAAGTACATGGTGCTAATTGCTGGTGACGCCTAATGAGAATGGACAATGAACAGTTTCGGATGAAGGTTTCATCTGCCCATGTATGCTAAGTGGGGTACTCTCTAGTGAAGGATTAAAGTGGTTGTAAAAGCAGAAGGTTTTGTATCTTAATGCATTCTATGCATTAAGATAGAACATCTTCTGTATGCAGCAGCCCCCCTAATACTTACCTGAGCCCGTCTCGATCCAGCGATGTTGCACTAGAGACTTGGCTGTCTGAGACTTTCCCTCCTCATTGGCTGAGACACACATTGGTGTGCATTGGCTCTCCCTGCTGTCAAAGTCAGTAAGCCAATGAGGAGTGAGAGGGGCGGGGCCAAACTGCATCTCTGGGCTACTTCGCGCAAAAACATTACACAGAGCAGGTGTTGGGGTTCAGGCCTCCCTCGACCATAGATTGTTAATAAGATCTGACCAAGTCCGTTCTTTCGTCTCAGTATGGGCCTCAGAGAATTACTCTGAAATAACTTGAGTCACACACAGTGAGTCTTATCAAAGCAAGTCTATTGATAATATATTTTACAGGGCTTATATAGACAGGAAAACATTGTTTACAAGCAAAGTTTGTCATAGGGTAGCTTTCCATTGTTTATAGAACATAAGCAGTAAACAATATCACATCTAGATTGTATATGGGACATTCTCAGTATATACAAGACAACATACAGACAGGAATGTGATTAGGAGCATTTACTAACGTCATGACGGGACTGTTTATCTTTGTGAGAACATTTGTAACTAAACAGTCTATGCAACCAAGGCTAGTGAAGTTATCTATGCAGAACTATATATAACTAAGCAATGATCTCTAAGATGGATGCTTATACCTAAGATGGAGTCACATTGGTTCATATTCCTTCAGCAGGTAAGTATAACATGTTTGTTATTTTTAAATAAAAAAAAAACAAGACTTTAGTATCCCTTTAAGGGGCATCTAGGAGAATGGAGGTGGAATCTGTCAGGGCTGACAAGAAAAAGTTAAAGTGGATGTAAACCCTCACATATACCCAGTGAAGTGAACATCCTCAGATGATACACAGGGGTAAAACAAATCTCCCTGTATAAGTTATACATGTATACCTGCTGTCTTCAGCTTGCTATATTCTTTAGAAATTTAACATCATTTAGAATTTCTTCTACTTCCTCATTCAGCAGTAGCAGTGTAGTCTTGGCATACACTGTGTGACAGCTGATTGAAGGAAAGGCACACCCCCCCCCCCACTCCACATAGGCAGAGGAAGGAAGGAATGTGCAGAGCTGTGCTGTGACAAGACATGCTCTCTGCTAATCTATTTATAGCACCCACCCAAACACAAATTTCAGGCTGGTTTTATCTTGGTTGTTGGAGAATTTGTCAAAAGTTATCATGCTGATAACAGAAGAACGGAGCAGCAGAAAGACACAGGACTTAGGGATTTGGAGAGAGATAAGTAAACACTACAGATATATGTGCCAAGGTCAAATTTCATGAATTGGGTTTACATCTACTTTAAGGGAATAAAGATGTAGGAGAGCACTGAGCAGGGTAGGAGAAAAAAGAAGGGAGAAAATGAAACTGGTGATAAAAGTTAAACTTTTTTTTTTTTTTTTCTAAATTCCAGGTCCCTGTGTACCAATATACCATTAATGTACTTATTTTGCAGAAAATATACAGATTTCTATTTCTCTTAGCCCAGGCCTTACCTCAACCTCTGTGTCCTATTGGAAACTCCCCCATTAGACGTCCTGAATTTGGCATTAGGCTCCATTCACACTAGTGCTGAACCTGTGGAAGTGGGTTTGAGCGATCCCCTGGAGGAGGAGGACAGGTGCAGGGTGTATTCACAACCTATGTGAATAGAGCTGTAGAATTGAAAACAGGAGAAGTGTGTCCTGGAAGTCATGTAAGCTCACCATGAACTATACAATCTGATTGTACAATCACATTTAGATCTACCATTAACTATGTAGTGCAAGGGCCTACCTGATCCTATTATATAGTTTTGGTAAATCTAAAGGAGGTCGTACAGAGATTGTACGATCAGATTGTATAGTGTAGTGGCAATAGGTAAAGTTTTCCATTAATCCTGTGGAAACTGTGCATGAAAAGTATGTGAAAGATACTACCAGCTTTCACATACTTTTCATGCACAGTTTCCACAGGATAGCTTAACGATGATACAATCTACTTTGGAGTTAGTACTTAGGTCTGAGTGTCTGGATAAGCCTGCCTCAAGACTCTATTCTCATCTTAATTTAACTTCTATCCTGCCATTAGAGTCTTCGAACTAGGTGGATGCAAGATATACCAGATTTGAGTATGGAGGATTGGAGCTGTGTATGGGATTTCCCTTTGAGATCTCTGGTCTCCTTGAGGGATCGTGTTATCCAATTTAAACACATACATAGAGCATATATCACGCCATATAGACTTCAAAAGATAAATCCTGCTTGTTCCTCTAAGTGGTGGAGGTGCGGAGCAGCTCGAGGGGATTTCACACACATCTTCTGGACCTGTCCATATATAGTTACATTTTGGATGGAGGTAGTGGATCTAGTAAATTCTATCACTTCTGCTCCTTTACCGTTTTCAATGTCAGTCTGTTTGCTGGGCTTAGTAGAGGATATTACTCCTATAGAGACCGAACTAATATTTATTAATACAACATTATTCTACGCAAGAAAATCTATTGCATTATATTGGAAGAAACCTCATCCTCCTCCGCTGATATACTGGAAACAATTGATTAATAATAATCTTCAATTGTATAGAGATTCTTATAGGAATAGGGGTCGCCCTAGTAAGTATGATAAGGTTTGGGCAAAGTGGCTGGATAAGCCATATACGGCATCTAACAATTCATAGAAGGGATGTTCCCTATATGGGATATTCGTGTTTAGAATATGATTGGAAATAATAGTGATAATCATAATTTTTCTTTATTTCTTGTTTTTGCTATGCAAGGTGATGATCGTGTTATTTGACTAATATATTTTAGATTTAATGTGTATGATGTGTTGTTATGTTATGTTTTGTTTGTTTAAGAAATTAAATAAAAAGGATTTATTAAAAAAAAAAAAAAAAAAAAAAGTGTTCCATTAATAGTCAGCAATAAATAGAAACCTTTAATAAATAAATAAATGTTTGCTTTTTTTCTAGATAGAAAATTACTATTGCAACAAACAGATGCCATTCATACTAGCAATAAGGATATCTATACCAATGTTTCTCAACTCAAGTCCTCAAGTACCCCAACAGGTCATGTTTTCAACCTATCAATTTTTTTTCACAGGGGATTTGATCAGTTTCACTTCCTTAGTACCAGTAATTACCACAACAGTTTCATCCTTCATTCAGAAATCCTGAAAACATGACCCGTCGGGGCGCCTTGAGGATTGGAGTTGAGAAACACTGATCTATAACATGTTACACCATGTTGGGAAAATGTATTTATTTTTTTACAAAAGGAGAAATTCAATAAGTACATTTAACACCACAGGAGAGAATTAACCATGAAAAACCCAATTTTTCCTAAAGGAGGATACACTTGTAGTGTAGTAGAAGACCAAACCTGAAGCTCCCAATAACCCATAAGTAAATTTACATGTAAATGTAATGGTGCTTCCATGAACTTTCCAGAAACACAAGACAAAAAGGATTAAAAGCCTCTTCCACCCCCCCCCCCCCCATCCCTCAGTGATCTACCATTGCTTACCACCACCAAGGTCCACAGAGGAAATTAGAAACCAGGTTTCAGATATAAAACATCATACACCTGATTCCAGCTGGGAAATTATTGTAATGCTCTTGGAAGACTCCCGGAAAGACTGCTATTGGTAGGTCTAACTGAAGATTTTCCCAGTCATCTTCCATTACAGCTACCTGAGGGGATAAGCAAAAATCTTTCATACTTTAGGCTCTATTCACACGAATGCGTTTTTTGATACATTTTGCAGATATTTTTTAACATGGGTTCCTATGGAACATGTTCACATCAATGCATTTTTGTGCCTCTGCGTTTTTGGAAAGGGTCAGGGATTTTTTTCCAGCAAAATGCAGCGTTTTGCATGTAATAGACTTCAATGGACCTGCATCCAAAACGCAAGTACCGCGTTTTTACAGCGATTTGCGGTTTTTTTACACTGTATATAGCTGGTTGCTAAGGAGGGGTCCAGTAAGCCGGCTGCCGGCCGCCGCGTCCTTAACAATGGATGAGTCATCAGCTGTCAGCGGGGTTCCCGCTGAATGTAATTCCGGGCTAAAAAAAAAAATTGTGAAAGAAAAAAAACAGCGTGGGGTCCCCTCAGGTCCATACCTGGCCCTTGGGTCTAGTATGGATTCGGAGGGGATAGACACCCCTCCCCCATGCCAAAATGTTAAAAAAAAATGGGGTGGGAGTCCCCCCAAAAATCCCACCAGACCCTTATCCTAGCATGCAGCCCGGCAGGTCAGGAAAGGGAGGGGACGAGCGAGCACCCCCCCTCCTGAACCATACCAGGCTGCATGCCCTCAACATGGGGGGGTGGATGCTTTGGGGCAGGGGGGCTTTGCGCCTTCACCCCAAAGCACCTTGCCCCCATGTTGATGGGGACGAGGGCCTCTTCCCGACAACCCTTGCCCAGTGGTTGTCAGGGCCTGCGGGCGGGGGGCTTATCTGAGGGGCCCCCAGATCCCGGCCCCCCCTATGTGAATGAGTATGGGGTACATTGTACCCCTACCCATTCACCAAAAAAAAAGTAGTGTTAAAAAATACAGTAGACAGTTTTTGACAAGTCTTTTATTAAAAATATCTTCTTCTCCGCTTCTTCTTCCGGTCTTCCTCCATCTTCTTTCATATTTTCATCCTCCGGTCTTCTTCTCCCCCTGCTTCTTCTTCCGCTCTTCTTTTTTCTTCTGTATTCTTTGTCTGGTGTTCTTCTTCCTCTGCCGCCGCTCCCGCCGACGTCCCTCCTCCGATGCTGTGTCCCGCACCGATGTCAAGCATTTCTTAATAACGATGGGGGCGCGGCAATCTGAATACGTCATCCAGAGACAACGTCCCCTTGTGCATCACGTCACCGCCCGGGGCATGATGGGTCCATGATGTCACAAGGGGGCATGGCCTCCGGATGACGTAATCTGATTGCCACGCCCCCATCGTTATTTAAGAAATGCTCGACATTGGCACGGACAGATCAGCGGGGCGCAGCCTCGGAGGAGGGTCGTCAGCGTGAGCGGCGGCAGAGCAAGAAGAACACTGGACAAAGAAGACAGAAGAAGGAAGAAAAGTGGAAGAAGAAGAAGCAGGGGAAGGACCGGAGGATGAAGATGTGAAAGAAGATGGAGGAAGACCGGAGGAAGACCGGAGAAAGAAGCGGAGAAGATATTTTTTATAAAAGATTTGTCAAAAACTGTCTACTGTATTTTTTTAACACTACACAACTTTTGGTGAATGCTGGGCGGCCGGGATCTGGGGGCCCCCTTATTAAAGGGGTCTTCCAGATTCTGATAAGCCCCCCCGCCCGCAGACCCTGACAACCACCGGGCAAGGGTTGTCGGGAAGAGGCCCTTGTCCCCATCAACATGGGGCAAGGTGCTTTGGGGTGGGGGGCCCAGAGCCCCCCCTGCCCCAAAGCACCCATCCCCCCATGTTGAGGGCATGCGGCCTGGTATGGTTCAGGTGGGGGGGCGCTCGCTTCTCCCCTCCCTCTCCTGATGGGCTGCATCGGATAAGGGTCTGGTATGGATTTTTTTATTTTTGGCATGGGGGATACCCTCCGAATCCATACTAGACCCAAGGGCCTGGTATGGACCGTTTTTTTTTCCCAATTTTTTTTTTTAGCTGGCAATTCTTTTTGTTCTACATTCAACGGGAAGCCCGCTGACAGCTGATTAATCTCATCAGTTGTTAAGGACGCCCAGCCCCCTCCTTAGCAACCAGCTATATACAGTGTAAAAATCGCAAATCGCGTGTCCAAAAATGCAAAAAGCACTGCAGAAACGCTCAAAAGCAACATGCATAGATGTGAATCAAGCCTTATGCCGGGTACACACGATCGGAATTTCCGACAACAAAACCGTGTTTTTTTTCCCCGACGGATGTTGGCTCAAACTTGTCTTGCCTACACACGGTCGCACAAATGTTGCTCGGAAATTCCGATGGTCAAGAACGCAGAGACGTACAACACTACGACACTAGTACAATGATTTCTAGCATGCGTCGAATTGATTCCGAGCATGCGCAGCACTTTTGTGCGTCGGAAATGGCTATACACAGTTGGAATTTCCGACAAGAACTTTTCTTGTCGGAAAAATTGAGAACCTGCTCTCAAACATTTGTTGTCGGAAATTCCGACAACACTGTGCTCAGCCGGACCTGTCAGAGTCCCCCTCTCCTCCATGGGGAGATCTGATGAAAACGGACCACCTGTCTGTTTTCATCTGATCCGATCTGCCAGACAGATGGAAAAAAGTGTCACCATCTGTCTGGATTTCACGGACAAAATTGGATAGCAGAGGGTGTCAGCGAATATGTCACCGCTGACATCTGCAGCTCCATAGGAGTGAATGGAGGGTCCGATCAGGTCCTTCTGAAAAACTGACAGGTGGACCTGATCGGAAAAGTCCATGTGAAAGTGAAAGGGGCCTTAGGGTGGGATTGCTGCAAGAAGGTATGCCTGTAGAACCCTGCAGCTGCTCTGTAGAAGCTCCAGCTTGCTCTGCCCAAGGAAGCGCCACGTCAATGCAATCACGAGATTGCAGACGCGGCGCTTCATTTGCAGGCTTTTGTCCCGCTTTGCGGCACTTCCGATGCGCCGAGTAACTTCCGCCCGGCGCTCGTAGTATCCATTACTATGGCCGGGCAGTTTGATTGACATCTGAGTTAGATCATGATGTCACTGCCTGTTTTCTCTCTCTCATTGTGCCCGAGAGAGAGAAAACTGGAAGTATACAGAGCGGACTCCTCCATGGCCGCTGCCAGTGGAAGAAGACACAACAGGAGAGGACACCACACAGCAAGGTAAGTGCCGCTGTGCTCCCGCAGAGAAGGGGGAGGGGGATTTCATGGGACACGGGCTGCATGTAAGGAGGGACTCCGCTGGGGGCACCTGATGCAAGGAGGGACTCCGCTGGGGGCACCTGATGCAAGGAGGGACTCCGCTGGGGGCACCTGATGCAAGGAGGGACTCCGCTGGGGGCACCTGATGCAAGGAGGGACTCCGCTGGGGGCACCTGATGCAAGGAGGGACTCCGCTGGGGGCACCTGATGGCATCTGGTGGCAGGCGACACGCTCAGGGCTCCCACTGATTCTGCATTATGGTGAGTTGAATGATTTTATTTTATATTACAATGTAATAGAAATAATGCGCTTCAATCATCCTGACACCATAACAACAATGTATCTTTATCTGCTGATTGTTAACCACTTCCTATCCGCGCTATAGCCGAATGACGGCTACAGTGCGGACCTGAATTGCCGGGAGGCCGTCAATAGACGTCCTCCCGTTCACGAGTGGCCTGCGTGCCCCCTGCAGGGCGCGCACGGCTCGCTCTGTGATCAGCGAGTCTATGATCCCGACCCCTTACCACATGATCAGCTGTCAGCCAATGACAGCTAATCATGTCATTTAAACAGAGCCGGTAATCGGCTAATTTTTCTCCTCACGCTGATAGCGTGAGGAGGAAAATAAGAGCCGATCACCGGCAGAAGACAGCGGGACATCGTTCCCGATCAGGGAGAGCTGCAGACAGCTCATCTTTCCTCCTGTGTGCCACCTACCAGTGCCCACCAGCGCCGCCTATCAGTGCCACATCTAATCAATGCCTCAAACAGTGCTGCCCATCATTGTCACCTACCAGTGCCCATCAGTGCCATCTGTGCCCATCAGTAACACCCATCAGTGCCCCCCATCAGTGCCACCTTATCTGTGCCCATCAGTGCCACCTTATCTGTGCCCATCAGTGCCGCCTAATCTGTGCCCATCAGTGCCGCCTAATCTGTGCCCATCAGTGCCGCCTAATCTGTGCCCATCAGTGCCGCCTCATCAGCACATATCAATGAAGGAGAAAAATTACCTGTTAGCAAAAAAATAAAAACCCGAGGTGATTAACCACTTAACGACCGCCCACTGTAAATATACGTCGGCAGAATGGCACAGACAGGCACAATCACGTACATATACGTGATTGCCTTTGTATAGTTGGGGGGTCCGATCGGACCCCCCTTCTTTACAGTGAGCGGCCGTTATTCGTTTGGGAGCGATCAGGGGACAGCCGTTCGATTCCGGCCACCCCCTCTCGATCGCTCCCAGCGAATTGAATCATTCCCCTGCCTGTGTAATGTAAACACAGGCAGAGGAAGTGATGTTATCTCTCCTGCGGCGCTCACATATACCGGAGCGCCGCACAGGAGAAGATGCAGGTTAGTGCACAAAACACTACACTGACACGAGGACACATAGGCACATAAATCGCCCCCCCAGATCACCCCCCAGCCCCCAGTCACAGTGTCACTGATTGCAGTGACCATTTATTTACTGATCACTGCAATCAGTGACATTTGCGACTGTAAAAGTGTCACCAAAGTTAGTTTTAGGTCCAGTGTAGCCCCCTAACCCCCCCTAATAAAGGTTTAACCCCCTGATCGCCCCCCAGATAACCCTTTCACCCCCTAGCACCGCCGTCGCTAAGCGATCATTTTTCTGATCGCTGTCTTAGCGTTGGTGATGCCGATCGGTAGCCAGTTATTTTTTTTAGGTTCGCCGCAGGTTTTTATAGCGTTGGGTACCCCCATATATTACCTAATAAAGGTTTAAGCCCCTTGATCGCCCCCCAGATAACCCTTTCACCCCCTATCACCACTGTCGCTAAGAGATCGTTTTTCTGATCGCTGTCTTAGTGTCGGTGATGCCGATAGGTAGCCAGTAATTTTTTTTTTAGGTTCGCCGTCAGGTTTTTATATAGCGTCAGGTACCCCCATATATTACCTAATAAAGGTTTTAACCCCCTAATTGCCCCTAGTTAACCCTTTCACCAGTAATCACCATATAAGTGTTACGGGTGACGCTGGTTAGTTAGTTTGCTTTTTATAGTGTCAGGGCACCCGCCGTATATAACCCAATAAAGGTTTAACCCCCTGATCGCCCGGCGGGTGATATCAATTAGGTTTTAGCGTCAGAGAGGGTCTGCGTCACACCCCAGGCAGCGTCAGGTTAGTGCCAGTAACGCTAACACCCACGCGTGAAGCATACACCCCCCTTAGTGGTATAGTATCTGAACAGATCAATATCTGATCAGATCTATACTAGCGTCCCCAGCAGTTTAGGGTTCAGCCCAGATACCTGCTAGCACCTGCGTTTTGCCCCTCCGTCCAGCCCAGGCCACCCAAGTGCAGTATCGATCGATCACTGTCACTTGCAAAACACAACACACATAACTGCAGCATTCGCAGAGACAGGCCTGATCCCCTGCGACTCCAGTGCTGTAGGAGGTGATTTCACCACCACAGTTAAAAAAAAAAAAAAGCATATATGCCGAAGCATTGGGGCAGCAGGGGCGGAGGAGCGATTTTTCTCCTAATGCCGCGTACATACGGTCGAAATTCCGACGGAGGCTTGCCCGTGGAAAAGTCTGACCATGTGTACGCGGCATAACTTTTGCGGGAAGATGCCCCCATGCTTCGGCATATATAAATGGTGCATGTATGCCCATCATTAGAAGTGGGTGGATGAAGGGCGGTATTCTAATGGTGGGCATACCTACCGATCAATCTTTTTTTTCGTTCAGCCAACAGGCTGCATGAAAAAAAAAAAGATTACAATATATGTCCAACAAGGACCAGCAACGTACTGGTATGTTGCTGGACTTTGAATGTTTATACCAGAATGATGCCTGCGGGTTTAGGTATCATTCTTTTCAGCCAGCGGCCGGCTTTCATGTAAAAGCAATCCTAGTGGCTAATTAGCCTCTGGACTGCTTTTACAAGCAGTGGGAGGGAATGTCCCCCCCCCGGATATAAAAAGCGCCATTGGGAAATTGGGAAAGCATTTTATCACACCGATCTTGGTGTGGTCAGATGCTTTGAGGGCAGAGGAAAGATCTAGGGTCCAATAGACCCCAGTTTTTTCAAAAAAAAGAGTACCTGTCACTACCTATTGCTATCATAGGGGATATTTACATTCCCTGAGATAACAATAAAAATGATAAAAAATAAATAAATATGGAAGCAACAGTTCAAAAATATAATAAAAAAGCAAAATTAATAATAATAAAAAAAAAAGCACCCCTGTCCTGCCCTGCTCTTGCCCAATGGCGAACGCAAGCGTCGGTCTGGCGTCATATGTAAACAGCAATTGCACCATGCATGTGAGGTATCACCGCGAAGGTCAGATCGAGGGCAGTAATTTTAGCAGTAGACCTCCTCTGTAAATCTAATGGTGTAACCTGTAAAGGCTTTTAAAAATGTATGTAGTTTGTCGCCAATGCGTATTTGTGCGAAATTTTAAAGCTTGTCGTGTTTGGTATCTATGTACTCGGCCTAAGATCATCTTTTTTATTTCATCAAATATTTGGGCAATATAGTGTGTTTTAGTGCATTTAAATAAAAAAAAAAAAAAAAGTGTATTTTTTTCCCCAAAAAATGCGTTTGAAAAATCGCTGCGCAAATACTGTGTAGAAAAAAAAATGCAACACCCACCATTTTAATATCTGTAGGGCCTTTGCTTTAAAAAAAAAATATATATATATATATATATATATATATATATATATATATATATATATATATATATATATATATAATGTTTGGGGGGTTCAACATAATTTTCTTGCAAAAAAAAAAAAATGTTTTCATGTAAACAAAAAGTGTCAGAAAGGGCTTTGTCTTCAAGTGGTTAGAAGAGTGGATGTAAGCTTCCTAATGTTGTGTATAAAATGCCAGAACAGTTCAAAACCCCCCCATTTTGGAAAATAGACACCCCAAGCTATATACTGAGAGGCATGTCGAGTCCATGGAATATTTTATATGTTGACACAAGTTGCGGAAAAATGACAATTTATTTATTTTTATTTTTTTGCACAAAGTTGTCACTAAATGATATATTGCTCAAACATGTCATGGGCATATGTGGAATTACACCCCAAAATACATTCTGTTGCTTCTCCTGAGTACGGGGATACCACATGTGTGAGACTTTTTGGGAGCCTAGCCGCGTACGGGACCCCAAAACCAAGCACCGCCTTCAGGCTTTCTAAGGGTGTAAATTTTTGATTTCACTTCTCACTGCCTATCACAGTTTCGGAGGCCATGGAATGCCCAGATGGCACAAAACCCCCCCAAATGACCCCATTTTGGAAAGTAGACACCCCAAGCTATTTGCTGAGAGGTATGGTGAGTATTTTGCAGATCTCGCTTTTTGTCACAAAGTTTTGAAAATTGAAAAAAAAAAAAAAAAAAAAATATTTTCTTTCTTCATTTTCAAAAACAAATGAGAGCTGTAAAATACTCACCATGCCTCTCAGCAAATAGCTTGGGGTGTCTACTTTCCAAAATGGGGTCATTTGGGGGGGTTTTGTGCTATTTTGGCATTTTATGGCCTTCGAAACTGTGATAGGTAGTGAGGAGTGAAATCAAAAATTTGTGCCTAGAAATCCTGAAGGCGGTGCTTGGTTTTCGGGGTCCCGTACGCGGCTAGGCTCCCAAAAAGTTCCACACATGTGGTATCCCCGTACTCAGGAGAAGCAGCAAAATTTATTTTGGGGTGTAATTCCATATAGAACCATGGCATGTGTGAGCAATATATCATTTAGTGACAACTTTTTGTAATTTTTTATTTTTTTTTGTCATTATTCAATCACTTGAGACAAAACAAAAAAATATTCAATGGGCTCAACATGCCTCTCAGCAATTTCCTTGGGGTGTCTTCTTTCCAAAATGGGGTCATTTGGGGGGGTTTTGTACTGCCCTGCCATTTTAGCACCTCAAGAAATGAGATAGGCAGTCATAAATTAAAAGCTGTGTAAAATTCCAGAAAATGTACCCTAGTTTGTAGACGCTATAACTTTTGCGCAAACCAATAAATATACGCTTATTGACATTTTTTTTACTAAAGACATGTGGCTGAATACATTTTGGCCTAAATGTATGACTAAAATTGAGTTTATTCGATTTTTCTTATAACAAAAAGTAGAAAATATCATTTTTTTTTCAAAATTTTCGGTCTTTTTCCGTTTATAATCGCAAAAAATAAAAATCGCAGAGGCAATCAAATACCATTAAAAGAAAGCTCTATTTGTGGGAAGAAAAGGACGCAAATTTCGTTTTGGTACAACATTGCATGTCTGCACAATTTACAGTTAAAGCAGCGCAGTGCAAAATTCTGAAAACAGCTCTGGTCCTTTAGCTACAAAATGGTCCGGGGCTTAAGTGGTTAAATACCACCAAAATAAATCTCTATTTGTTATTTGGGTACAGCGTTGTATGACTGCGCAATTGTCAAAGTGCATCAGCGCTGAAAGCTGAAAATTGGTCTGGGTAGGAGGGGGGGTTTAAAGCGGGATTCCACCCACGATTTTTTTTTCATTTAATAAGGACACTTACCTGTCCTACTCGCCCGCGATGTCAGCCCCCCCGAGGCCGATCCCTCGGCGCTGGCAGCTCCCGGTGATGCCATCCTCAGTAAGGGAAACAGGCAGTGAAGCCGTACGGCTTCACTGCCCGTTTCCTACTGCGCATGCGCGAGCCATGCTGCGTTTTGTGAATGGGCTGGCTGCTCTCTGGGATACACACAGTTCCCATAAGGCAGAGCGCCCCATTCACTAGAAGACACCGCGAGTAGGACGGAAGAAGGAGACCTGCCGCGGACGATGAAGAAGAAGAAGAAGATTAGGGACTTCTGCTATTTAAAAAGGTGAGTTAAAAAATTTTTTTTTTCAATTCTTTTTTGAATTTTTGGGAAAAAATAATAATTCTGGGTGGAACTTCACTTGAAGTGCCCAGTTAGCAAGTGGTTAAACTTTCTAGAATACACATATTTCTATTGTTGTGTAGGATCTGGGCCTGCTGTCCCTCCCTCTCTCCATCCCTCGTTCACCTCAGATGCTAACCACACCACCTTAGAGCTACGCCCACTATTTCACTGAAACCACGCCCATTTCCACAAAGTGGGAGGGGTCAAAAAGGAAGGGCGGTGTCTGGCGCCCCCCCCATCCTAAAACTTCACCAGCCGCCACAGGGACCTGTGCTTTTTGATACACCAAGGCTTCCCTGCTCTTGAACACAGGGGTTGTTCCCTCAGCACAGACACCATTTGCAGATAAAAGCATGGAGGTATCCGATTGTGCCAGGTGGAGATTGTGACGTCACCTCCCTACCTCTTCCTATCTGAGAGTGCTTTTCATTCATTGAGGAAAAATAGCTGATCTGTGAATGGTACCTGCACCAAGCGAAATACCCCTGTGTTCACTTACCCCATCTCACAGACAGCATGGTGGGCAGCTTCTCTCCCGGCTGCTTTTTTGCTGCTCGGTTCCCCTGCGTGCGTCTTCTCCCTCCTCTCCTCTGTGTGCCTCCTGCTGGCCAATCTTCGGTGACGGGTCTCATGACCTGCTTCCTGATTGGCCGGTAGGAGATTCAGTGATACAATAGCAAATATTAATTTGCTATTGTAGCACTGACCCCCGAAGGAGCTACTGAATTTGATTGGGCCTGCACTCTGCTATTAAACCCCCACTGACTTGGCTCAATCCCCTTGACACAGCTGTGGTGCAATGTTGGTGTGAAGCTAATTGTAAAGGATAACCCCACAATATGCAATATAACAATAGTATACCTTTGTTATTACCTGGGTATCCGAGGCTCCACCTGCTGGAAATGGAACAACACTCCACACCAATTGTACTTAACCAGGAACGTATTTTTACTGGAACTGGTATAAAATAGTAATTACAGTATTTGCACTGTCACACAAACATAATGCAACAGCACAATAGGTATTCACAACAGTTGGTACATATAAAGTTGTCTTAGATGACTCCTGAGAATGTGTCTCCAATTGGGACTAATGCTCAGAGTGAAAACACCTTAAGGCCCCATGCACACGAGACGCTGTTATTTGCTGTTGAACGCGCGTTCAGAGGCAGTTGGACGCTTTTTTCAACTGCTCCTGAACCCATTCAATGTTATCCTATGTGTCCATGCACACACTCTCGTTTTTTGGCGTTTACAAGCAGTTGCGTTTAACCTCGTTTTTCCAGAAGCAAAAAAATGGGTTCAGACGCAAAAGTTTTCCACGTTTCAGACGCTAAACGCTGCTAAACGCGGCTAAACACGGCTAAACGCGGTACCGGCGTTTTGCCGCGTTTGCGTTTATAAGCGTTTTTAAAGGTGACCTATTTTTTAACATTAGAAATCTCAAAAATGATGGCAAATGATGAAAAACTATTAAAAAATATAAAAGAAAACTGTAATTGCTTGCATTGCATTGTGGACAATCCACAACTTGTGGCAGGTAACGTGGCAAGTGGACAATCCACAGCTTGTGGCAGGTGACGTGGCCAGGTGACGTGGCAGGTGACGTGGCCAGGTGACGTGGCAAGTGGACAATTCACAACTTGTGGCAGGTGACGTGGCACGTGATGTGGCCAGGTGACGTGGAAAGTGGACAATCCACAACTTGTGGCAGGTGACGTGGCTAGATGACGTGGCAGGTAATGTGGGCAGGTAACATGGCTAGGTGACGTGGCAGGTGACGTGGCAAGTGGACAATTCACAACTTGTGGCAGGTGACGTGGCCAGGTGACGTGGCACGTGATGTGGCCAGGTGACATGGCAAGTGGACAATCCACAACTTGTGGCAGGTGACGTGGCCAGGTGACGTGGCAGGTGACGTGGCCAGGTGACGTGGCACGTGATGTGGCCAGGTGACATGGCAAGTGGACAATCCACAACTTGTGGCAGGTGACGTGGCCAGCTGACGTGGCAGGTAACGTGGCCAGGTGACGTGGCAGGTAACATGGCCAGGTGACGTGGCCAGGTAACGTGGCAAGTGGACAATCCACAACTTGTGGCAGGTGACGTGGCACGTGATGTGGCCAGGTGACGTGGCAAGTGGACAATCCACAACTTGTGGCAGGTGACGTGGCCAGGTGATGTGGCCAGGTGACGTGGCCAGGTAACGTGGCAAGTGGACAATCCACAACTTGTGGCAGGTGACGTGGCCAGGTGACGTGGCAAGTGGACAATCCACAACTTGTGGCAGGTGATGTGGCCAGGTGACGTGGCAGGTGACGTGGCAAGTGGACAATCCACAACTTGTGGCAGATGATGTGGCAAGTGATACGCTAAATACAAGTACACTGCTGCTCTCTCAGCTGCTGCTACTCACTCTGGTCTCACAAACTGGCTGAAATGGTTAAAATTTACTGTTTTTTGAGCTTAGGGAGGGTCTATGATGAAACGCTTATAAACGCAAACGCGGTTAAACGCCGCTAAACGCGGCCGCAAACGCGGCAAAACGCGCGTTTATAAACGCCGGTTTCAGCGTTTAAAAACGTGTGTTCAGCAGAGTTTGCACCTGCGTCTCGTGTGCATGGGGCCTAACTCTGCGCACCTTCCCACTTCCAGCACACTCTGGTGATTACAGAATTGAAAAGTTACTAATAAACAACACAATTACTGGGGAGCTCCCCCTACTTTATAATGCAGTCCCACTTAGTATTAATAAGATGCAAGGCCTTGCAATGAAAGATGCAGTCTTTGGTCTTCTGTCTTCTGCTAACTATTTGTGTTGTAGTAATTGTAATCCAACAGTTGAACAAAAACAAGGATTAAAGTAAGGGCTCTTTCACACGGAGGTCCGTTCAGGTCCACCTGTCAGTTTTTTTAGGCGGACCTGAAACGGATCCTCCATGCACCCCTATGGAAGCACGGATGTCAGCGGTGACATGTCCGCTGACATCCGCTCCGCTCCGAAAAAGTGTGAAAAAATCCTATTTTTCCTTCCGTCTGCGAAGCGGATCGGATGACAACGGACTCTATGGTCCGTCGTCATCCGATTCCCCATAGGGGAGAGCGGCGCTCTGACAAGGTGGTCCCTGCACAGTGTGCGGGGACCGCCCAGTCATCCGTCGGCTCAGCGGGGATCAACGGAGCGATCCCCGCTGAGCAAGCGGAGCTTCACGGGGCGGATCTTCACGGATCCGCCCCGTGTGAAAGAGGCCTAAGGTGAATGTTAGAACTACTCTTGTAGTGCAGTACACCTGTGACTGCCTCCGGTGTAATTGGCTTTGAATAACACAAGGTTAGTAGAACAGTGAAGGGTAGGCTTGAGGCCTGTTTAAACTCAGTCTTTTTGGATAAGATCTCTTCTGCGGGACTACAGGTCCCAGCAACACTGTGTTAAAAGTCTAGGTGTATAAAAGTGCGTTAAGAAACTATGGGCGACAGCCCTCTCACCCAACTTGGCCTGGAGAATAGAACAACTCCGCTCCGGTGCACTCAGTCTTGCTTCACGCCAGCCGGCGCCGTCACACCGCTCCGCTCTGCAAGATGGACCGGGACCCTCTCATGACTCCGACAGGTCTCTGGATCCTTCCCGATCCGGTCACACAGTCTTTCCAGCTTTTAGGTACAAGGCAGAGTCTCTAGTTGTTCTGCTCCGCAGTGGCTGTAGGCCGCACTCTCTGGAAACCTCCTCACAGGTCCTTGCAGTCAGGCCACGCGTCCAGAAGAGAAAGAAAATGGCCGCGGGTGTCCTTTTATAGCCTACCCAGCATGCAGCTCAGTGGTAAGTGTTCATGGGTAGGTCGGTCATAGTAAAAAAGGTAAACAAACAGTCCTTTCCTGTTATATTTCTAATACTCTAGAAAGGAAAATAATTGGAGTCCATTTCCTGCATTGGCCACCAGATGGCGCCAAAATACTAAATTATAACACTGCTATAGATTAACATCGCTTTACATTAGCAGGAAAAAATACCGGCGCTACATGGCTCTCAGTTCTTTTGGTGTCTCAGGTAGGCTGACATCTTCTTCAATTTCCTCATCCTCCTGTTCACTCAATTCTGTGTCCTGTATTCCAATTTCAACACCAGCAGGGGAATCCTCAGGAATTGTTTCCAACATGGAGGTTTTAGACTCCTCTGAATTTTCTGTTAACCTGTCCTGAGGTACGAACTCGGGGGCTTCAGGCCTAAGAGTTCCATTGTCTCCTCCTCGTCTGGGGTGAAACACCGGCTTCAGCTTCTGGTGTATCAGATGGCCACAGCCAACTTATCTCCATTTCCTCTCCCGCTTCATCCTCAGTTGCTGAGGGTCCAGGCTGAGACCTAGTTACTGGTTGATGTACGGCAGTGGATGTAGATGGTAGTTCTTCCTCTGGAGTTATCCTGACTGCTTCTGTGAGAGGTAGGAGGTGGTTTCCGATGCCAGGTCTTTAATGGTCCAGTGCCTTCTTCCGGTCTGATCTCATACACTGGGAGCCCTGGAAGTTGTCTGCATACTATATATGGCTGCGACCTCCAGCGGTCAGCCAATTTATGTTTGCCTGGGATGCCCAGATTTCTCAGCAGAACACGGTCACTGGACTGCAGGTCCTGAATTTGTACTCTTAAGTCAAAATTCCTTTTGTTCCTACCTCCTCTGGTGTCCGACATGGCTTGGGCCTTCTCAGACTCCTCCGTAACCTATCCACATACCCTCAATGAGAGGTCTCTGAAGTATGGTCCAGAGAGGATCCGAAGGCCAAGTCGATCGGCAGTCTGGCTTCACACCCAAACATCAGCCTGTAGGGTGAATATCCTGTAGCATCACTCTTGGTGCTGTTGTAGGCATGTACCAAAGCAGTGATGTGCTTACTCCAATGTGATTTTTGTTCCGAAGTCAAAGTCCCCAACATGTTGAGAAGAGTTCTATTAAACCTCTCTGGTTGAGGGTCTCCTTGTGGGTGATAAGGAGGAGTAGTTCTAGACTTCTGGATGCCTAGTAGATCCAACAGTCTTTTGATAAGAGTGCTCTCAAAAGTATCTCCCCTGATCTGAATGGATCCGTTAGGGTAGGCCATAATGGATGAAGAACTTGTCCACAAGAGTCTTTGCCACTGTGGCTGCTTGCTGATCTTTAGTGGAAAACGCCTGAGCATAGCGGGTGAAGTGATCTGTGACTACTAAGATGTTTCCTTGCCCACTCAGGTCGGATTCCAAAAACACAGGAAGTCTATGCAGACCAGATCCATTGGCCCTTGGCTCTCTAAGTGGCCCATTGGGGCGGCTCGCTGGGGCAAAGCCTTCCGTTGTATGCACCTGAGACAGGAATGACAGTAGCTCTCCACTTCATTCCTCATGCAAGGCCAGTAGAACCTGTCCCTTACAAGTTGAAGAGTCATTTCTGAACCCAGATGGCCATGGTGATCATGCAAGGCGATCAGTACTCTCTCTCTGTGTTTCTCTGGCAGAAACAGTTGCCACTTCTCTTCAGGATCTTCAGAGGGGCCCCTTCGGTAGACCACCCCTTGTTGTAGCTGCAACCGATCCCACGCTTTGTGTAGCAGTCGAGCCTCTTTCCGGGTGCTCCTGTTGGTCTCTCCGGAGGTCTTTTTTAGATAGTTTAGGTATACCTTCCTGTACGATCTGAGAGACATTACAGTAACACCTAGGCACCCCTATGGTGGACACTCCAACTTCTTCAGCTCTGGCTCCACCTTTTCCTTGCCGTTCTGCCCCTTCACATAGGGCTCTTACTCCTTCAGGGGTAAGTTGGGACCATTCTTCTGGGTGGCCCTGGGAACAGTGAGGTCTTCTTGACAAGGCATCCGCATCTCGGTTACCAACTCCTGGTCTGTACTTCAGGCTGAAGGTGAATGCCGAGAGGGCAGCCAACCACCTATGGCCGGTGGCATCCAACTTTGTGGTGGTGAGCAGGTATGGGAGAGGGTAGTTGTCTGTCTTGACTACGAACTCCACACCATACAGATAATCTTTTAGCTTGTCCACCACAGCCCACTTCAAAGCCAGAAATTCAAGTTTGTGAGTGGGGTAGTTCTCAGAGGGGACTAGACTTCTGCTCACATAGGCAATGGGCCTCAGATGCCCGTCATGTTCTTGGTAGAGCACTCCGCCTAGCCCGTCTCGGCTGGCATCCACGTGCAGTTCGTAGGGTCTGGCAGGATCTGCATAGGCCAAGACCGGAGCAGTGGTAAGGCTTCACTTCAGCTGTCTGAAGGTTTCTTCGCATTGCGGATTCCACTGGTCTTGGATGGACTCTTTTTTCCTGGGTCCCTCTTTTGGTCTTCCAGGTTTTTCTGAGTCTGTATCAGCTTCCTCTTGGTTCTTCAATAGCTCAGTAAGTGGGTGAGCTATTTTGGCAAACCCTTCCACAAACCTCTGGTAATATGAACAGAAGCCTAGGAATGATCTAAGCTTGGTCACATTTGTGGGTCTGGGCCAAGAGGTGACAGCTTCCAGCTTCTTAGGATCTGTTGCCACTCCTTTGGTGGACACGATGTGCCCTAAGTAATTTACTGAGGGTTGATAGAATTGGCACTTTTCCATCGAGAGCTTCAGGCCTGCGTCATGAAGTCTCTTCAAGACTTTCTCTAGGTGCTCTTCGTGCTCTTCTAGTGTTTGGCCAAACACTATGACATCATCCAGATACACCAGCACCTCAATCAAGTTCATGTCGCCCACAGTCTTCTCCATCAATCTCTGGAAGGTTACCGGGGCTCCAAACAGGCCTTGGGGCATCCGATTGAATTCAAAGAATCCTACAGGGGTAATAAAAGTGGTCTTCTCCCTATCTTTGAAACACATGGGGATCTGGTAGTATCCACTTTTTAGATCCAGCACGCTGAACCACTTTGCCCCTGACAGGCTCTGTAAGGCATCCTCTATCCGAGGTGTGGTGCATTGATCGGGAATGGTCTTTCGGTTCAGGGTTCTTTAGTCAATACACAACCGTAATGACCCATTCTTCTTCTTCTTCTTCTTCTTCTTCTTTCTCACTACCACTATGGGAGAGGCATATGGACTCCGGGACTCCCTTATAATCCCTGTTTTCTTCAGCTCAACCAGCTGTTCTCGCAGGTCTTCAAGATCTCCCAGTGGAATCCGTCTGACCCTCTCCTGGAAGGGTTGGTCTTCCTCCAATCGAATCCTGTGTTCAGCACTCCTTGCTAGCCCCACATCGAACTCACTCTTTGAGAAGGCGGCTCTTCATCTCATGAGTTGGGTCTTGGCCCTCTCCATCCAAGCAGGTGTAAGGGGTGTGTTCTTTGGGTAGAACTCTTCCAGGGGAATCTCTGTCTTGTTCTCCCATGATGCCACACGGTGAGACGGGGGTTGCTTGGTTTACCTGGCCCAAGAGCACTCTAGCTGGCACCTTAACAGGTTAGGCTGTTGTGTTTCGGACACTGACTGAGAGTCTCCCTTTGTTTCTCTTCAGTGCCTTGGTCGACAACACTTCAGGGATTATTTTCAGGCCTTTAAGTCTTTGTCTGTCCATCTCAAGGACAACGAAAGGGCCAGGCTGTGTCCAACTCGGCTTGATAGAGGCTTTTAGGCAGACTACCTCACCCGGTTGTACCAGCTTTTCCCTCTGGTCTAGGTGCCAGATTTTGCCCACTCTTCTGGTGGGGCCTTCAGCTCGTGCACTAGATCCTGGTACACCTGTGTTAGCATAGGGTGCACCTTCGGGGAAGAGGTGCTCTTCTCCTGCACAAGTGGTGTGAGCAATCTTCGGACGAGGTCAGTATTGGTTCCAATAATGTTAAAGTTTGTTTTAGCACCTGGAGGGCGAGGGCAAACCACTGCTAGGGTATCAAAGGTCTCTGCCTTCCCGGCTACACAGGGATCAAAGGTCAGCTTGATTGGTAAGTACCCATCGTAGGGGAAACAAAGTCCCAATGCCCCATATCTGCAGTTCCTCTAGCTTTTGGAGTGGCAGATGTTGGAGGTGCTTATCATAGAAGTCCCTGTAGAGGAGTGTCACTTGGACCCCAGCATCCAGGAGGCCCTTAGTATAAATTCCTTTCACCTGAATGGGGACATATGGGGAGGGTCCCACTAATCTGGGGGGTAGTTTAAAGGAGGTGACCGGTTTGACCTGTTTAGTAGTTTGTACCTGAGCTTCTTTCTTACGGGAGTTCGGGTTCCACTCTGCTTTCTGTGGGACTCTGTGGGCCTGGTGTGCATTGGCTCGTCGACGCATCTTAGTCTGGGCAGGAAGGGCTGAGGTGCTGGGTCGTTTTGAGACAATGCTAGGGGTCTTCTCTAAGGGTTTCGATCCCTCCTTTGGGGCTTTCTTCACGTTGTTACATTTTTTGGAGTTAACTAACACAACAGGGCACCCGGTTGGCTCCTTCACCGGGGCCCTCTGGAGTTTTCCGCCGGCTTTTGGCGTTGTGTCTCAGACTTTACTGAGCTTGGGCACATTCGTCGATAGTGTCCTTTTCCTCCACAATTGAAACAAACTTTGTCACCCATCGACCTTCGAGTTGAGGAAGTGGATGTAGCCTGAATTACTTTTGTCACGGTGTCTCCTTTATCTGTTTCAGAGACCTTTGCCATCAATGAAGTCAGCATCTCCATCACTTGTGCCATTTGAGACTTTAAAGTGGCTATTTCAGGGTCCTGTTCCACTGTTCTTGCAGGTCTGACTTCAGCTAGAGGGTAGAGGTTGGTTGAATAGTTGCTTGCTGGTCATTTAACAGTGCCTCTTCATCCCTCACCACTCTGATAAGGTCAGGGTATCTTAGTGACATGACACCCACAGAGGTTTTCAAATGAAGCCAGAGACTGGATCAGAGCTCAGAGCCCCTCTTAAGATTTGCTGTATCCTGGCTTGGTCTATGGCAGAGGGCATCATTCCTTTCTTTAGCACAATCTGATAAAACATCTTATTTAGCCGTCTGATGTATTCAGAAAGACGCTCTCCTTGGTGTTGGAGGGTGTGTTCAAACTGGTAGATTAAATCAACTGCCTTCTCTAGCTGCCCAAACTCTTCTTGTAACATAAACAAGTAATCGTAGGCCTTACAGGTGGTATTGCTTAACCTCAAGTTCCTGACAGCTTCCGCGGCAGCTCCTCGTAGGCTCTCACTTATACGCTAATTCTTTTGGGCCTCTGGCAGTTCCCATTCTTCCAGAGCTTGCATGGCTTGCTCTATCCAGACATCAAATTCTTCCTCCCCAGCCGGCACAGGCTGTTTTCCTAAGAAGATCCTCAGCTTCCTGTACCCAGCCTCCACACATACTGTATTGCTCTTCTGGCACTTTGACACAAAATCCCCCAAAGCTGTAAGGAGTTCTGGCCCTATCATGGTCAGGGGTGCTGAACTTTGTCTTATTTCCCAATTGTACGCTTTTTCCTTTGAAACTTTCGGGTACTCCCTCTCTCCACTCTAACAGTGCATGAGTGCGAGAGGTCCGGGGTTCAAATCCCAGACGAGCCCCCACGTGTAGCACTGACCCCCGAAGGAGCTGCTGAATTTGATTGGGCCTGCACTCTGCTATTAAACCCCCACCGACTTGGCTCAATCCCCTTGACACAGCTGTGGTGCAATGTTGGTGTGAAGCTAATAGTAAAGGATAACGCCACAATATGCAATATAACAATAGTATACCTTTGTTATTACCTGGGTATCCGAGGCTCCACCTGCTGGAAATGGAACAACACTCCACACCAATTGTACTTAACCAGGAACATATTTTTACTGGAACTGGTATAAAATAGTAATTACAGTATTTACACTGTCACACAAACATAATGCAACAGCACAATAGGTATTCACAACAGTTGGTACATATAAAGTTGTCTTAGATGACTCCTGAGAATGTGTCTCCAATTGGGACTAATGCTCAGAGTGAAAACACCTTAACTCTGCGCACCTTCCCACTTCCAGAACACTCTGGTGATTACAGAATTGAAAAGTTACTAATAAAGCACAACACAATTACTAGGGAGCTCCCCCTACTTTATAATGCAGTCCCACTTAGTATTAATAAGATGCAAGGCCTTGCAATGAAAGATGCAGTCTTTGGTCTTCTGTCTTCTGCTAGCTATTTGTGTTGTAGTAATTGTAATCCAACAGTTGAACAAAAACAAGGATTAAAGTAAGGTGAATGTTAGAACTACTCTTGTAGTGCAGTACACCTGTGACTGCCTCCGGTGTAATTGGCTTTGAATAACACAGGGTTAGTAGTACAGTGAAGGGTAGGCTTGAGGCCTGTTTAAACTCAGTCTTTTTGGATAAGATCTCCTCTGCGGGGCTACAGGTCCCAGCAACACTGTGTTAAAAGTCTAGGTGTATAAAAGTGCGTTAAGAAACTATGGGCGACAGCCCTCTCACCCAACTTGGCCTGGAGAATAGAACAACTCCGCTCCGGTGCACTCGGTCATGCTTCACGCCAGCCGGCGCCGTCACACCGCTCCGCAAGATGGACCGGGACCCTGCTCCAACAGGTGTCTCTGGATCCTTCCCGATCCAGTCACACAGTCTTTCTAGATTTTTAGGTACAAGGCAGAGTCTCTAGTTGTTCCGCTCTGCAGTGGCTGTGGGCCACGCTCTCTGGAAACCTCCTCACAAGTCCTTGCAGGCAGGCCACGCGTCCAGAAGAGAAAGAAAAATGGCCGCGGGTGTCCTTTTATAGCTTGCCCAGCATGCAGCTCAGTGCTAAGTGTTCATGGGTAGGTCACTTGGCATTCTGGGTAGGTCGGTCATAGTAAAAAGTAAACAAACAGTCCTTTCCTGTTATATTTCTAATACTCTAGAAAGGAAAATAATTAAAGTCCATTTCCTGTATTGGCCACTAGATGGCGCCAAATACCAAATTATAACTCTGCCATAGATTAACATCGCTTTACATTAGCAGGCAAAAATACCGGCGCTACACTATTGTAACACAACTGGGTGGGCTTTGAGCGCAGTGCTCTGTGCCCCAAGACCACCCTTTTTTTAAGCCTATTAGAGCCTCAGGCTCATGTGCTTAAAAAAAAAAAAAAAGCCCCCTCCCCTTATTAGAATCCATGCATCCGGCGCCCTTGCATGTAGATCATGTAGGGTGGCCATGGCGCCCTTGTTCCCCTAGTGGACAGGCCACACCTGGGTCTGATCATTGGAGGAGAGTAAACTAGATAACTGACCATGATGTGCTCTCCTGCTTAGTGTGGTCAGTATTTTTTATAGAAAAAGCAGAGGAACTGGCAGGAACAGCAGGGATTTCACATAAAGGAAGCAATACAAAGAAAACAGGATACTTTTTTTTATACAAGTACACAGTACAGCAGGAACATATCAGGAATAGGAAGTTCTGGGGTAACAAACACTTTACTATACAGGCACAGGATGGTACACCTACCATCCAATCCAATCCTGCTTGCTTGTCTTTGACCTTCCTCCCCACCTCCCAACTTTTTCGAGATGGGAATGAGGGACACCTATAAGCATGCAAGCACAGGACACACCCCTTGCCACGCCCCCTTAAAGGAGACTTGTACAAAAAAACAAGATTGGTAAAACCACAAGTGCTTTTTTTACCACTACTATTACTTTATATTGGCTTTTGGAATTTACAAATGCAGCAATTTAGAAATTGGATGAAAAGTTTAGCAGTGGGAAAAACTTTTTGATAGAGAAAAAGTGCATTTTATATACATCTATATAGATCAGACCAAAATGAGGGACAAATGAGGAGGAATACGGGACATTGCTCCAAATCAGGGCCAGTCCCTCAAAATCAGGGACAGTTGGGAGCTATGCCACCTCTAATATAAAAAATGTCCCACAGCAAATATATAACGTAATAAATAATAGAGTATGGAACCTGCCTGTTCCTTACCAATGTATGTCCGTCGCTGTACTAGTTCTAGATCAAAGCCCTTCAAGACACTCAGGTAATCTGAGGAAAATTCGCTAAATACTTTGCTGATTCAGACGCAAACAAACATATGTTCACAGCAATGCTGTATTTATGGACTACACAAAAATGGCCGATAACTCGTCTTCGCTGCAACCCGTTAGATCACTGAGAGAGTCTTATCACGTGATCAAAAGACATTGTCAGCAGCCGAGACTTCAGCCGCTAGAGCGGGATTTTGTGTCTCCAGTACAGGAAGAGAGTGGCGCGCTGATTACGTTGTCGGTACATGAATACTCCGCGGGAATACTGAGGTTGTATCTGAGAGAAAGGCAGCTGAGAGTCAGCGGTAAGTGAGAGGATGGCAATGTATTGAACGTTCGTCTAGCTTTACTGTGGAATGTTTTCTGTTGTGTAATGGCTCTATTGTACGCAGCTCTTGGATTCTGCTATAAGAACTCTCTCTATTTTGCATCAGTCTGATGATTTACAGGTATTATTTTCATCCTTTCGCTGTGACACTCCATACATTGTTCATTTCCTTTTGTTCAACCAGCGAGTTGAATGAAAGAAAATGAGTGAATGGATTCCGCTGTGCAGACACTCCATGTTAATGGGGAAATCCCTCCCGCTGAGCTATTGTGTTCTGTCAGCGGAGAGACTTCCCCACCTCCCATAATACACTGATCACCGCTATTGGTTATATCCAGCGGCACTTATACCCACCGCCATAATACACTGATCACCGCTATTGGTTATATCCAGCGGCACTTATACCCACCCCGCCATAATACACTGATCACCGCTATTGGTTATATCCAGCGGCACTTATACCCACCCCACCATAATACACTGATCACCGCTATTGGTTATATCCAGCGGCACTTATACCCACCCCACCATAATACACTGATCACCGCTATTGGTTATATCCGGCGGCACTTATACCCACCGCCATAATACACTGATCACCGCTATTGGTTATATGCAGCGGCACTTATACCCACCCCGCCATAATACACTGATCACCGCTATTGGTTATATCCAGCGGCACTTATACCCACCCCGCCATAATACACTGATCACCGCTATTGGTTATATCCGGCGGCATTTATACCCACCACCATAATACACTGATCACCGCTATTGGTTATATCCGGCGGCACTTATACCCACCGCCATAATACACTGATCACCGCTATTGGTTATATCCGGCGGCACTTATACCCACCGCCATAATACACTGATCACCGCTATTGGTTATATCCGGCGGCACTTATACCCACCGCCATAATACACTGATCACCGCTATTGGTTATATCCGGCGGCACTTATACCCACCGCCATAATACACTGATCACCGCTATTGGTTATATCCGGCGGCACTTATACCCACCCCACCATAATACACTGATCACCGCTATTGGTTATATCCGGCGGCATTTATACCCACCACCATAATACACTGATCACCGCTATTGGTTATATCCGGCTGCATTTATACCCACCACCATAATACACTGATTACCGCTATTGGTTAAATACAGCGGCACTTATACCCACCCCGCCATAATACACTGATCACCGCTATTGGTTATATCCAGCGGCACTTATCGAGCAAAAATCTTCGAACTGGCTGCTTGTACAGAACTTGATCGATTGATTAACTTCTGCACAACAAGCCTGCCCATAGAGGGATCAAAATTTGTGTGGTCCTGGGTGCACTGACTGAATTTCAACTAGAGTTGCACTGATACCACTTTTTTAAGACTGAGTAAAAGTACTAATACTTTTTTCATGTACTCACCGATACCAATTACTGATACTTTTTTTTTTTTATGTCATGTGACAGTGGCACTAATATGCAGCACTGATGACGCGTGGGCTGTCAGTAGTTTTTTTTTTATTACATTTTTTTTGTACAATTTTTTTTTTCTTGTTTTTACAATGCTTTCTTTTTTTTGTGGTCAGTGTCAGTGTATTTTTTTATTATTTTTACCATTTTTAAACTTTTCAATATTTATTTAATACAATTCCTTTTTTTTTTTTTATCAGACCTGTCGGGGGGCTTTGGTGAGATGTCAGGGGTCTTAACAGACCTCTGACATCTCCCTTTTGAGACAGGGAAAGGGACTGAGGACAGAGATTCCCCAGTTCCTTTCTCAGCAGCCTCAGCTGCACTGAAGATGAATGGACAGGAGACAACGGCTCTTCTTCATTCATAAACTGAAGCATCGTAAACACAGTAATCACTGACTCATTCGGAAAAAAGGAAAATGAAAATGACATTTACCGGCTCCTTCCTCCACTCTCCATCCTGACAGATGGAGGACAGAAGTAGACTGGAGCACATAGATGGACTGGCGGAGGATATGGGTGACAGTCAGGGGTGATTGGTGCAGCACTGGGGGGGGTTTACAATCACCGGTCTCCCTGAATACATTTCAATAAGGGTCCTTTCACACAGGGCGGATCCGTGCAGATCCGCCCCGTGAAGCTCCGCTTGCTCAGCGGGGATCGCTCCGTTGATCCCCGCTGAGCCGACGGATGACTGGGCGGTCCCCGCACACTGTGCAGGGACCGCCCTGTCAGAGCGCCGCTCTCCCCTATGGGGAATCGGATGACGACGGACCGTAGAGTCCGTTGTCATCCGATCCGCCGATGGAAGGAAAAATAGGGTTTTCCTCCGTCACACTTTGGCGGAGCGGATGTCAGCGGACATGTCTCCGCTGACATCCGTGCCTCCATAGGGGTACATGGAGGATCCGTTTCAGGTCCGCCTAAAAAACTGACAGGCGGACCTGAACGGACCTCCGTGTGAAAGGGGCCTTAAGCAGCTGAAAGCCGCGAGGAGAGGCAAGGGAAGCGGCTGTCAGCTTCTTTTATTGAAATGTGTACAGGGAGATTGGTGATTATAACTCTCCCCCAGCGTCGCACCAATCACCCCTGACTGCCCAGGTATCAGATTAAGCATCGGAGCATTTGCCCGAGTACGATACTTGGGCAAATGCTTGCATTGGCACGATACTAGTATCAGTGCAACCCTAATTTTAACCCATCTATGGCGTAATATAATAGCTGGAATGTGACGCTAGCACACTCAGATGTTTCTTGGCATCCTCTTTGCACTGGGATCCTTGACCTTGGAGTCCTCTGATATAGTAATGTTCACTATTGTGAGGGCTGGCCTACCTTCTTTCTCCCCCAGCAACTCTCTGCTGTTCCTTGTTTTTGGATAGAATATTGAGGGGTTAAAGCTGAATTCCGGAAAAACAAAAACTCCTCCTTTTCATTGGGGCTGCATGCGTACTGCAAGAGTTGCTTGGATCCTCCATACTTCTAGACTGCAACCTTTTCTTCTCCATGCTCCATCTGTCTAAGGACCTCTGATACCTTCAAAACCAATGAAGGCACCATAGCCCTTGCTTTGGACGTGAGGATGGCAAGGAAGAGTCCCCTGAAAGAGCACCATTGCCAGGGGGACGCCAGCATCAGGGTGCCAATCCTCCCTCTGACACCAGCGACGGGGATGTAATGGTGCAGAATAAAAACCTGGCTTTGTGTAACAAAGAAAAAGACAGGCAACAAACTTTGTTGCAGATTCCTACCTGTTACTGCTCTGGAGAAAAAGCTGTTTGATTATGTTGATGTCCAAGTGACATTTCCATTATTAATTAGCTGATCCACTTGCAATGTTCTAATGAAGAAACGTGCAGTGTTTGAATCCATTTGGAAGTGATCATCTCGCCAAAAATAAAATTTTCCTAGCAGAGGATGCCTAAAATCTGATGTCTTTCTTAGTGCAGACTTTTTGGAAAATTAGTGAGCCAATCGCACAAGCAGGAAATGATATTTCTGGGGGTTGTTCTGTACACTATCTGTGTACAGAATACCTCCCATCAGAGGGAGGAATCGTACCCCCGTCGCTCCCCTCCCCCTGGCATTGGTGCTCTCCTGTGCTTTTCCTTTTCATTCTGTGACAATGTAACTTTTTGTAAAATTTAACGCAATGTGTTAACCACCATATTGCGTTGAATTTTACTGAAAGTTACATTGTCACAGAATGAAAAGGAAAAGTAATTTTTAATATTAAATAATAATATGGCTTGTGTCGCAATTGTACAGTATATGCTATGTTTTTGTTTGTTTATTTTTTTGCATTTTTTTTTTTTTCCCACAAAAGTGAAGTTGCCCTTTAAACAATGCCCAAATGCTGAGAGCTTTTAGCAGTCTTATATTCCATCTGCCATCTCATGTCTATGGCTAATGTTAAAGCAAACCTGTACCAATACGGATTACTTCTCGGCCTCTTTCTGAAACTGCCATTTTCTCTTATCATCCATGGACCGACACGGCGGCTCTTAATCACTGAACGTGTGGGTATATCTCCCTGCTTGCAGGAGAAGACTTAGGCAGAATGTTAAATGTTAAAACATTCTAGAACAAACCAGAGCTGAACAGCCCCGCCCAGGGGGGGCGGTCCCTCCGGACATTACCCTCCCACCTGCAGCTAGCAGATCTCAGTTTTTTTTCTGTCTAGCAGAAGGAGAAGACGTGGCTCTCTCAGGAGCCAATCTCCTGGAAGATTTTACTTTTAAATTTTATTCCTTTGGGAATTTTATTATTTTATTTTTGAGACCTTCAATCAACTGTCGGCTGGGCAACAGGTTGGGTACACTAGTATCCTCGTAGTCTTCCCTGTCCGACCATCGAGCGTGCTGATCCTCGCCTTGTGTGCGTGAGACTCGGTTCATGACATGCTCCAGGGGTGGCCGGGTTGCTTTCATGCTCCCGCGGTCCTCTCAAGATTGAACAGTATCTACTGTATCTTTCGCGGTTGACCGGGCCGACAGCTACGCAGTACGACTCTGTGATAGGTCTGTCTGAAACAAGCCAGTCCCTCTATTGGCACCGAGGGTGTTCTCCAAGGACGGGTAAGTAGTCTCTCCTGCTGCAAGGTGAGTACATGCTGGCTGTGTTTCTGTGAGTGTGGGGGGGGGGGTTCTCCCTGTCTCCCCCCTGTTCTGCTGCTCTCTGCACCCTGTTCTGCTGCTGTGCTGTGTGGGGATGCTTGGGGGGTCACTCTGCCCTGAGGGGTGGGGGCCGCTCCATGGCTGTTAGTCACTTGGGAAGTGTTCTGGGGGAATGTGTGTGTGTGTGTGTGTGTGTGTGTGTGTTTTTTTTTTTTTTTTATGTGCGCCATTGGCGCAGTGTTTTAAATTTAAAAAGTGCGCCATCTGCGGCCACAGTTATACAGGCGCCCGGCGGCCATTTTCTTGTAGCCGCGGCGCTTTCAGTTTTGTTTTCGGCCTCTAGCGGCGCTGCCTGACCGGCGCGGAATCCACATCTCCTCACAGATTCTTCACTCTCCTCAGGCTCGCACTACAGCGCGGCTCATACAGCGGTCCCTAGGGGTGGTGAGTACTCCGGGTATCCCCTCCTCAGCCCCAGCACAGCCAGTGGGTGGGCTGTATTATTCACTGTAATGGTGAATAAGGTCTCAGAGGGTGGCAACATGGAGTCTGGTTCACCTGTTTCTTCACACTTGTTAGAGACAACTGGCAGTGCTCCTGCACCTGCGGTCCTTATGGACCAGTTGTCGGCAGTCCTGGAATCATTCTGACCAGGAGGGAAGCAGTGTGTGAGCGCAAGGGAGCAAAAAAGCCCCTCTCCCCACTTTATTTCCACAAAAAAAAAAGGGGGGTGTGCGCTGATTCAGATATGGGCCTAGCCACTACCGCTCAGGACCCTAGCTCTGAATATCTTTGATGGTTTTGAATAGGACATTCCTTGCGAGGAAGACTCCAGTTCTGTGTCAGTAAATGACAGGGCGCTTTGTTAGTGATCTCATTGATGCAGTAAGGGACACTCTCAAGCTGAATGCTGCGGATGTAGAACCTCAGGCGGACAGTCTCCTCTGGTTCCTTAGGGCCGGGCCTTCTAAAAAAGTTTTTTTTCCATATCTACCTTTCTTTGACCAGCTCATTGATGAGGTCTGGGGAAAAAGCCGCAGAAGACTTTTATGGTCCCGCGGCGTTTGCCTATCAGATACCCCTTTGAAGATGCCCTACTTAAAACGTGGGCTTCTCCCCCAGTGGTCGACCCTCCAGTCGCCCGGTTGAACAAGGTCACCACTCTCCCGGTGGAGGGGACTCCTGCATTTAAGGACCCCACTGACAGGAGGTCAGAAGTGGTGAGCAGAGCCATGTTTGCCTTGTTGGGGTCCACCCTACGGCCTGTGGTAGCGGCGACCCTTGTGTTTCAGACACTTACGGGTTGGGCAAAAATTTTTGCACCAAACTGTACAGGAGGATAATCTTCCTCCAGACACTATTGCTCTGGCCCACCAAATGGTGCAGGGCCTGGTTTATGTTGCGACGCCAAGTTAGACGCGGCCCCTTATATCTCAGGGCCTCTGTCTTGGCGGTGGTATTGCGTTGTCTGATCTGGTTGAAATGCTGGTCTGCTGACCTAGCTTCCAAAAAGCCTCTGACGGATCTACCATTTAAAGGTGGTAGGATTTTCTGTGCTGCGCTGGATGACATCATCAAGGATGTCACGGGAGGTAAAAGCACTCTTCTTCCTCAGGCTAGCAAGGGTAAGGAGGCCGCTGTAAGCAGGGTCCTTCTATCCAGCAAAAAAGGTTTTTTTTTCGTCAGTCAACGGGGAGGCCCTCCCAGACTGACAGCGGTGCGGCTGGTGGACTCAAGCACCCCTGGGTGTGTAAGCCAAACAAGCCGGCTCCCCAAGCCCGCCTCCGCGTGAAGTCTTGCCCCCACCCGACTCTGGGGTAGGGGGGACGACTTTACAGGTTCACGGATCGGTGGACCCTCCCGGATCTCCTACCAGTGGGTGGGCGAGGTGATCACCTCAGATTACAGGATAGGTTTCCGTTCCTGGTCCCAGACAGATTCTTCCCTCAAATCTTCCTCTCCTTCCTGCCCGTCCGGCAGCCCTATGGGGCCTATTCAGGATTGCTCAGGTCCAGAGTGATTGTGCTGGTTCCGTCACAGAAGAGGTTTCAGGGATTCTACTCTAATTCGTTTGTCGTCCCAAAAAAGGGACGGTGTTCGCCCTATCTTGGACCTCCAGGTCCTGAATGCCTTCGTGAAGGTGCAAAATTTCCGCATGGTAATCCATTCGCACGGTGATCAGTACAAGGGGATTTTCTGCCGACCATGGACCTCAAGGACGCCTACTTGCATGTTCCGATCTGCGCAAGTCACCAGAAGTTTCTGCGCTTGCGATCGGCGAAGTCCACTATCGATTTGTGGCTCTTCCTTTCGGCCTAGCCTCGGCACCGGGGGTGTTCACCAAGGTGCTTGTGCCGGTTCTAGCTTGCTGAGACAGCGAGGCATTGCTGTCGTGGGCTATCTGGACGATCTTCTCAGAGCAGGAAATGGCTCAGAATTAGAAGACAGTGTGACTATCGTCAGTCAGACCCTCAGGGACTTCGGGTGGCTCCTAAACATTCAGGAGTCAGTCCTGGTCCCGACTCAAGATCTGGAGTATCTCAGCTTGATTCTGGACTCCGTGGAGGCAAAGGTATTCTTACCTCCGGGGAAGCTACTGACACTTCAGTCTGCAGTGCGGGTGCTGACATCCCAAAAAATGGTCGTCAATCCGTTTTTGCATGGGCGTCCTGGGACTCATGGTGACCTCTTTCGAGGCCATTCCGTATGCCCAATCACACACCAGGGCATTGCAGAAGGAGATCTTGTTCCCTTGGGACAAATCCCCGTTGTCTTTGGATTTTCCGATCCAGGTGAGTCACCTGGTCAGGGCGTCCCTGACATGGTGGTTTCGGTCCCCGGCTCTTCGGTCCGGGAAGTCGTTCCTCCCCGTCCAATGGACGGTGTTCACTATGGACCCCAGCCTGAAGGGCTGGGGTGTAGTCTGGGGAGTCTTTGGCCCAAGGGCTTGGACTCCGGACGAAGCCCATTTGCCGATCAATGTTCTGGAAATACGGGCCATCAGACTGTGCCTCTCCTCGTGGTCTGAGAGATGGCAGGATCGCTCCATTAGGGTCCAGTCCGACAAAAGTCACGGCGGTGGCGTATGTCAACCATCAAGGGGGGACTCGGAGCTCAGCTGCGGCTTCCAAGGTCCCCCGTACCCTGAAGTGGGCTAAAAGAAGCGTGCCGGCTCTGTCGGCCGTTTACATTTCGGGCATAGAACTGGCGGACTATTTGAGTCGCCAGACGTTGGACCAGGGAGAGTGGTCCTTGCACCCGGAGGTATTTCAACTCCTTTGCCACACAGACGGTGGGGCACGCCGGAGGGGGACCCGATTTGTGGCCAGATCCAGGGATCCTTGGGCGGATGCCTCAGAGGCGTTAGTGGCCCATGGGGTCATTATTACCTGATATACGTTTTATCCTCCGCTGCAGTTGCTCCCTCGCCTGCTGCGCAGGGTGGCGACCGAGGGAATTCCGGTGATCCTCATTGCTCCGGATTGGCCTTGGCTTCACTGGTACGCCGATCTGGTACGTCTCGTCGCGGCCGTTCCCTGGCGGTTGCCAATAAGGGAGGACTTTCTGTCTCAAAGTCCCTATATTTCATCCTGCCTTTACAGTCTCTGGCCTTAACGGCATGGCTGTTGAAAGCCAGGTGTTGAGAGACCGAGGTCTCTCGGACTCGGTCATTTCGTCCATATTAAGGGCACGGAAGTCTTCCTCCAGAATGATCTATCTCCGTACCTGGAAAGCTTACATCGCCATGTGCGAAGAGCTGGACTGACGTCATCGGACGTACTCTGTCCCTAGAATCCTGCATTTCCTTTCAGCATGGAGTGGCCCAAAGGCTCACTTTGAGTATCATTAAGGGTCCGATTTCGGCCTTTGCCGTCTTCTTTCGGCGACCACTAGCGGGTCATTCCTTGGTTAGCACCCTTGTGCAGGGGGTTCGCCATGTGCTCCCTCCTGTCAAGTCTCCTCTCCCCCCCCCCCCCCGTGGGATCGGAATTGGTACTCTTGGTTCTCCAGGAACCTCCTTTTGAGAATATCAGGGATATTCCCCTCTTGACTTTGTCTCAGAAGGTGGCCCTTTTAGTGGCATTACTTCTGTTAGACGAGTGTCTGAGTTGGCGACCTTGTACTGCAAGTCGCCATATTTAGTCACCCATAAGGATAAGGCGGTGTTGTATCCGCGACTTTCTCTTTTGTCAAGGGTGATCTCGAATCGCATCCCAGAGTGTGCGTGGCACACTTTGAATATGGTACGAGCCTTGCGGGTGTGCCTGTCTGCTACTGCTTCTATTCGGAAGTCTGACTCTCTGTTTGACTGTCTCTGGTCAGAAACAGGGCCAAGCGGCTTCGTCCGCCACCATTTTCTAGGTGGATCGGACAAACCGTTTTTCAAGCCTATTCTCTCATGGGGCGGGCACCTCCCTTTCCGGTTACGGCGCGTTCCACCAGGGCAATTGGTGCTTCCTGGGTTTTCCAACATCAAGTGTCGGTTGCACAAGTGTGCAAGGCGGTAACCTAGTCGTCTGTTCATACCTTTTTTCTAAGTTTTATAGGGTTGATGTGGCTGCATCTTCGGATGCTTCCTTCAGCCGCAAAGTATTGCAGGCCGCTTTTTAAAGTGGCAACTCCTCCGTTGAGGAACTCTGCCTTATTTGGAGTGAAGTTTTTTTGGGTTTTTCCATTTATACTGCTCCCATCCCTCTTGACACTGCTTTGGGACATCCCACACGTTCAGTGATTAAGAGCTGCCGTGTCGGTCCATGGATGATAAGAGAACATAGGATTTTTGTACTCGCTGTAAAATCCATTTCTCTGACATCCATGGACCGACACGGCACCCACCCTTCCTTTTAAGTTTGTACTGCTTTGTTACGAACTGAGGTCTGCTAGCTGCAGGTGGGAGGGTAATGTCGGGAGGGACCGCCCCCCTGGGCGGGGCTGTTCAGCTCTGGTTTGTTCTAGAATGTTTTTTAACATTCTGCCTAGGTCTTCTCCTGCAAGCAGGGACATATACCCACACGTTCAGTGATTAAAAAACGCCGTGTCGGTCCATGGATGTCAGAGAAATGATTTTACGGTGAGTACAAAAATCCCAATTATATATAATTTTGGGGTATATTTATAGCAAAATTGTCGCTCCATTTTTGTTTTTATAGCGCAAAAAATAAAACCGCAGTGGTGATCAAATACCACTAAAAGAAAGCTCTATTTGTGGGGAAAAAAGGACAATTTTGTTTAGGAGCCATGTCGCACGACCGCGCAATTGTCAGTTAAAACGACGTAGTGCCGAATAGCAAAAAGTGGCCTGGTCCTTTAGCTACAAAATGTTCCGGGGCTTAAGTGGTTAAGGTACATACCGTAACACTAGTCCATAATACAAATATATGGTCTTTTGTAAAGGAGCACTGCATGTTTAAGTGCACAAAACCCTAGTGTGGTTGCAGTACTTTGCAGTTATTTTTGGCAAGCAGAGATGAGCGTTTTAGCTTTATAAAACACATCAATGTATAGTATGTAATGTTAACATGTTGATCCAGTATGCTGAAGTAGCAATCAGAAATCTATCATAAAAGATTTGTTTTAATGACTTTATTAGATTTGTCTTGGGGAAAATATCGGAGGCACATTAATGAACAGATTTCTCAGCACCTATGGAACACCAACAATCCAGGTAAGTTGGGATCACATAGGTTATGAGTCTGCAGGAGCACCAGCCATCTATTTCTTGTATGCAGCATGCTTGTGTTGCAGATTTATCTAGACATTGCAGGGAACTTTTGTTCAGATCCACCTAAAAAACAGAGGTGCATCTGAACTGAAGAGGCGTTTGAAAGGACCCTCATGTGACTTGACTTTCTGTTTCTAGATGCCAGACAAATGTGTAAAGTTAAATCCACTTAAGCACGCGTTAGAATTTAAATGCATGTTTACCTGGAAGTAGAATATGTACCTGAAAATCTCTTGATGATTTTCTGTAATGCTTTATAGTATAATGGCATATACTATATTTTCCACAGACTGAGAAAAGGAAGGTAGGCAATGACATTTATTATCCCTTCACAAACTGAGGTGGGTCCAGGACCAGCCTGTATAGCGCAACAGCTTTGTAATCTGTAGGGAGGTTCATGATCTGGCAGGGTGCCGGTATTACAAGACTGGCTGATCAGTATTACAATACAAATGTGTGAGATATATCTCTGTGATATAGAGAAACCATTTAAAAATATGCTGAACCAATTATTGTCCATAATATTCCTAAATTATATTACTAAAGTACATTTTACTGCTGCCACCATACAATGCAAAAATATTACTCAGTGTAGGTGATTCACTTTAAGAGTAGAGTAGCGCTGTGATGTATCTAAATTTATTATATATAGTATCTCACAAAAGTAAGTACACCCCTCACATTTGTGTACATATTTTATTTAGGGCTGCAACTAACGATTATTTTCATAATCGATTAGTTGGCCGATTATTGTTTCGATCGGTTAATAACCGTAAAAAAAAAGAAGGTAATTTTGCTGCATTTTTACTGTTTTTTTTTTGTTTTTTTTGACCAATTTGTTGTTGGGCAGACTAAAAAACACAAATTGCCGCAAAAACACATTATTACATGCTTTTCTGCAGCTTCTCTATTGAAGTATATTGAACCAAAAAAACAAAATAGCACCGTTTTGCGTCAAAAAAAGTACTTGCCCTTTCCAAATACGCAGCAGCTGAAAAAATCATGGATGTGAACGTGTCCCATAGGAAACCATGTAAATGAACTATAGTGTGTTTCTGAAAAAAGCACCAAAAAACACAGAGGTGTGACCCAGGCCTGAGATGTTTAGTAACATAATGGGGTTAAAAAAACTAAAATTAGTACAAAAAGAGCAAATAATCGCTGTAAGGGGTTCATTTTTTACTGTGGGACAGTGAAACTAATATTTACAGTAGCGATTTGCTCTTTTTGTACTGTAAAGGGCTAATTTTATTTATTTTTTTTTTATTTTTATTTTTATTTTTTTAACCCCATTATGTTACTGGCCGATTAATCGATTCTGAAAATAGTAATCGATTCATTTCATAATCGATTAGTTGTCGATTAATCGATTAGTTGTTTCAGCCCTAATTTTATTATCTTTTTATGTGACAACACTGAAGAAATTACACTTTGCTACAATGTAAAGTAGTGAGTGTACAGCTTGTATAATGGTGTAAACTTTCACCTCAAAATAACGCAACAAACAGCCAGTAATGTCTAAACCACTGGCAACAAAATGAGGTACACCCCTAAGGGGAAATGTCCAAATTGGGCCCAAAGTGTCAATATTTTACGTGGCCACCATTATTTTCCAGCAATGCCTTAACCCTTCTGGGCATGGAGTTCACCAGAGCTTCACAGGTTGCCACTGGAGTCCTCTACCACTCCTCCATGATGACATCACAGAGCTGGTGGATGTTGGAGACCTTGCGTTCCTCCACCTTCGGATTGGGAATGCCCCACAGATGCTCAATAGGGTTTAGGTCTGGAGACATGCTTGGCCAGTCCATCACCTTTTACCCTCAGCTTCTTTGGCAAGGCAGTGGTCATCTTGGAGGTGTAATTGGGGTCGTTATCATGTTAAAATACTGCCCTGCGGCCCAGTCCTGGAAGGGAGGGGATCATGCTCTGCTTTAGTATGTTACAGTACATGTTGGCATTCATGGTTCCCTCAATGAACTGTAGCTCCCCAGTTCTGACAGCACTCATGCAGCCCCAGACCATTACACTCCCACCCCCATACTTGACTTTAGGCAAGACACACTTGTCTTTGTACTCCTCACCTGGTTGCCGCCACACACGCTTGACGCCATCTGAACCAAACATGTTTATCTTGTCTCATCAGACCACAGGACATGGTTTCAGTAATCCATGTCCTTAGTATGCTTGTCTTCAGCAAACTGTTTGCAGGCTTTCTTATGCATCTTCTTTAGAGGATGTTTCCTTCTGGGACCACAGCCATGCAAAGCCTAGGCCATCTTTATGTAGAGCAACAAATTCTTTTTTCAGATCCACAGAGAGTTCTTTGCCATGAGGTGCCATGTTTAACTTCTAGTGACCAGTATGAGAGAGTGAGAGCGATAACACCAAATTTAACACACCTGCTCCCCATTCACACCTGAGACCTTGTAACACTGAGTCACAAGACACTGGGGAGGAAAAAGGGCTAATTGGGCCCAATTTGGAAATTTTTACTTAGGGGTGTACTCACTTTTGTTGCCAGCGTTTTAGACACGAATGGCTGTGTTGAGTTATTTTGAGGGGGTAGCAAATTTACACTGTTATACAAGCTGTACATTTACTACCTTACATTGTAGCAAAGTGTTGAAAAGATATAATAAAATAGGGCTTGACAAATTTGCTTAGAATCTAGGAGCCAGCTAAAAAAGTTAGGAGCCAGTTTTTTAAATCGGCTGTCCAGCGCCAAGAACTGGATGTCGGGTGCGTCGGGCAATAAGAATTGCTCAGGCCTGGTGCCAAGCGAAAGAAAGACCAAAAAGTAAAAAAAAAATAAGGTGGCACTGATGAGGCTGCTCTGATAGGTGGCGCTGATAGGCTGCACTGATTAGATGGCACCGATAGGTACTGACAGGCGATACTGATGAGGCTGCACTAATTAGATGGCACTGATGGGTACTGATAGATGGCACTGATAGGCTGCACTGATCAGGCCGTGCTGATGGGCACTGATGAGGTGGCACTGACAGGCAGCACTAATGGGCACTGATGAAGCTGCGCTGATAAGCATTGATAGGCTGCACTGATGGGCACTGTTAGGCGACGTTGATGAGGCTGCGCTAATAAGCACCGATAGGCTGTGCTGATGGGCACTGACAGGTGGCACTCACTGATGGGCGACGCTGATAAGGCTGCACTGATGGGGTAGCACTGATAGGCGGCACTGATGAGGTGGCTCTGACAATGGCGTCACTAGGGTTGATGTCCCCTGGTGCGGACAAAATTTGTGTCCCCCCCTCAGTACAGACCCCCTCCTGCAGTATAGATCCCCCTCACTGAGAACAGACCCCCCTCCCTCAGTACAGATACCCCCATCAGTGTAGAATCCCCCTTAGTACAGACCCCAGAAGTATAGACACCCCCTTAATGCAGACCCCCCATCACTATAGAATCCCCCTTAGTACAGACCAGCGCCGTATACAACCCCCCCTTAGTACAGACCCCAGAAGTATAGACACCCCCTTAGTGCAGAACCCCCCCCCCCATCAGTATAGAATCCCCCCTTAGTACAGACCACTGCAGTATAGACACCCCACTTGGTGCAGACCCCCATCAGCATAGGCACCCCTCCCCTGCTGCACATGTCCATCTACTTAATAGAGTGTACAGTACAGACCTCAGAACAGCGCGGACGTGTACACACAGCGGTGTGTGTCCCTTGGGCTCCTCCTCCTCACCGGCGGCTTCGGTCCAACTCCTGCGCCTCCCTCGCTGTGTCAGTGGAGCGATCAGTGTAGGGCAGCGGGCGGTGTTAGCGGTGCCGCAGCTGCCGCTATCGACGGGTGTCACCCGGGTGCGGCCCGCACCCCCACCTGGCAATGCTCAAGCCCAGCTGACAACCTGGGAAAATGATTTCGGAGGTGGGCGGGCAGTGAAAAAAAGCCGCGCTCATCACAGCACTGTCCACCAGAGGGCGCCGGTTCGCAGATAGGAGTGTGTATCCCGCTCCAGCAGGCTGCAGAGCCGCGGCCTCAATTATCGGCCAGCCCAACGCTAGTCCGCGCAACTGTTGCGATGTAATCCAGGATGCAATTTCCAGTCGCCATTGCGACCTGGCGCCTGGGTTTTGTCGAGCCCTGTAATAAAATATTTACAAAAATGTGAGGGGTGTACTCACTTTTGTGAGATACTGTGTATGTATGATTATATATAATGACAGACGGAAAGTTGTAATATCCTGAATGGACCTCATTACACCCAGCAGGAGAAGTCGCTAGCGTGCCCATCGGTGGTGTGTCAGTCTGATACACCAAATCTCCGATCTAGCTAAAGGGCCTGACATAGGCTCCTTACCATGTGTCTGATCACAGTGTAACCAGGAAGAGACGTTTATCGGCTTTTCCTCCACTCGCACTGACAGACGCCAGTAGAGGAGAGCCGATTGGCTTCTCTCCTGACGGGGGGGGGGGGGTCTGCGCTGATAATCAGCGCAATGATTATCAGTGCAGACCCATCGCGGATGCCCACTGGAGCCCACCAGGGATGCCAATCAGTGCCCATTAGGATGCCACTCTGTGCCCATCAGTGTTTGCCTGTCACTGCCACCTACGAGTGCCCATCAGTGCCACTGATCAATGCTGCTTATCAGTGCCGCCTACCAATGCCCATCATTTCTGCATATAAGTGCCTTACCATCAGTGTCACCTCATCAGTGAAGGAGAAAACTTACTAATTTACAGAGTTTTGGAACAGAAACATATAAAAACGTTTTTTGTTTTATTTTAAAAAATGTCAGTCTTTTTTTATTTGGAGCGCAAAAAAAAAAAACAACCTCAGTGGTGATCAAATACAACCAAAAGAGAGCTCTATTTGTGGGGGAAAAAATGATAAAAATTTTGTTTGGGTACAGTGTTGCGAGACCACGCAATTGTCATTCAAAATGCGAGAGCGCTGAAAATTGGACTGAGCAGGAAGAGGGTGAAAGTGCTCTGTATTGAAGTGGTTAAATACCCCCACAAGGTACACGAATGATCGGATATCATATAAGAAAAAAGAGATGCTTCCATTGGTACAATAACCAAAATGTTCATTTAAAATTAAGAATATCACTCACATGTGTAAAACCGTTCATGCGCTTTGTTATAAGAGTGACACCAGGTACTGCATCACATAGAGTGCTAGACAGACTCGTCTCACCTCCTCCAGATACTCTTGGTTCCCGTCCTGGTGTCTCCTATAGTTGCCGTGTAGCCATGGCCCAATGCGTTTCATCACTTCCGACTTCGTCACAGGGGTGGCTGCACGGTGCGGCAATTCTAGTTAAATATCCTCCCCTTGCTGCTACTTAAAGGATATGTAAAGGTTTGTTTTAAAAAAACAAACAAACATTACTTGCCTCCTCTGTAAAGTTGGTTTTGCACAGATTGGCCCCCGTGCGCAGATTAGCACTCGTGCGGGCGGGCGTGTTATTGTGTCCTGCTGCGTCCATTGACACAGACAGCAGGTCTCGGCCCTGCCCCCCGGCGTCATTGGATTTGATTAACAGCAGCGGGAGCCAATGGCTGCGCTACTATCAATCTATCCAATCAGGACCCGAGACAGCGGCTGGAGCCGGTGTGCTCGTCCCCGTCACTGTAAAGATCAGTTTCAGGTAAGTAAAGGGGGGGCTCTGGGGGGCTGCTGCATCACAGGTTTTTCACCTTAACCACTTCAGCCCCGGAAGATTTGGCTGCTCAATGATCGGCCCATTTTTTTTGTGATACGACACTGCGTTGCTTTAGCTGACAATTGCGCGGTCGTGCGATGCTGTACCCAAACAAAATTGACGTCCTTTTTTTTTTTTTTTCCCCCACAAATGGAGCTTTCTTTTGGTGATATTTGATCACCTCTGCGGTTCTTATTTTTTGCGCTATAAACAAAAAAGAGCAAAAAATTTGAAAGACCACAATATCTTTTACTTTTTGCTATAGTAATATCCCAATTAAAAAAAAAAAAAATCACAGTAAGCGTATATTGATTGGTTTGAGCAAAAGTCATAGTGTCTACAAACTGGGAAAGATTCATGGCATTTAAATGGCGGTTTTATTTATTTATTTTACTAGTAATGGTGGTGATCGGGGTTTTTTTTAATTTTTATTTATTTATTTTTACACATTTTTGGGACCATTGACATTTACAGAGCGATTTTAGTGCTATAAATATGCACTGTTTACTATGTAAATGTTACTGGCAGGGAAGGGGTTAACTGTGTTCCCTATTGTGTGTTCTAACTGTGGGAGGATGGGACTAACTAGGAGAGATGACAGATCGTGGTTTCTACTTTGTAGAAACACACGATCTGTCTTCTCTCTTTAGACAGCACAGGGATTTGTGTGTTTACACACACAAACCTCCGTGCTGCCGCTTGTGCACGCGATCGCGCCAGCCGGCCACACGCATCAGGTTCCCTGCTGTGCAGCGGGCGCTCGCACGCCCTCTGGTGGCTCTCCTGGACGAAGCCGTATATGTATGGGATTTTGCCCAGGAGAGCCATTCTGCCGCAGTAAACCTGCGTGAGCCGGTTAATGCATTAAGGTGAAAAACCTCAAGGGTTTAAAACCCCTTTAACCCTCTGGTTGCTATTTATGTCCTGGGCTCACAGCGAGTTCCCCCATTCCTATTCAAATGATTTCAATGCAGCTCCTAATCCGTGGGATGCCAAATTCAAGTTATTATTGCACAAAAACGTTACAAACCTATCTAACACCACTTTTATCACCCCGTACCCTATAACTTGCAGGAGGATATTTTACATATGACTCTCCATAATGACAAAAATTCTCATCACGAAAAGTACATAAATTCATGAACTTTTTTTTTCTCTAAAAAACAGTATATAGCTATTTAGACACTACATTATAAAATGTTAAATTTACTGACACTCCTCAAATTTTTTTGTTCAACTATACTGCTGACACGCAAAATTGACCACTTCCAAATAATTAGCAGACACCCTAGGGAATAAAATGGCAGTCGTTGCAACCTTTTATCTCGCACGGTATTTGCGCAACAATTTTTCAAACGTGTGGTTTTTTTTGGGGGGGGGGGGGGAAACTTTCATGAATTAAAAAATAACAAAACCGTAAAGTTAACCCTTTTTTTTTTTTTTTTTTTTAATATATTGTGAAAGATGATGTTTGGCTGAGTAAATAGATACCCAACATGTCATGCTTTAAAATTGCACACTCATGGAATGGCGCCAAACTTTGGTACTTAAAAATATCCATAGGCGACGCTTGAATTTTTTTTACAGGCTACCAGTTTAGAGTTACAGAGGAGGTCTAGTGCTAGAATTGTTGCTCGCGCTCTAACGCACATGGCGATACCTCACGTGTGGTTTGAGCAGCGTTTACATACGTGGGCGGGACTTGCGTGTGTGTTCGCTTCTGAGCGCGAGCACACGGGGACAGGGGCGTTTTTACATTTATGATCTTTTTTTGATCACTTTTATTCCTATTACAAGGAATGTAAACATCCCTTGTAATAGGGATCGTTCATGACAGGTCCTCTTTATGGAGAGATGCGGGGTCAATAAGGCCCTGCATCTCTCCTCCAGGCTGGAAAGCATGAGATTGGAAAAAAAATTCACGATCCCACGCTTGCCAGCTGCGATCGCAGCTTTGTTCACAATCATGGCCCGGATGTGACGTGACCGGAAATCTCTGTGGTCGTCACCCGGCGCCGAACGATTCTTTCTCAGGGTCCCCGATGGCACGGGAGAACCCGGAGAAGCACGGATGGTGACAGGAGGGGGGGGATGCCCCCTCCCTTTGCCTGTAAGAACGATCAAACGGCGTAACTGCTGCTATGATCATTCTTATGGTGCACAGAATCGTAGGCTGGAAACAAGGATATCTGAATGATGCCTGTAGCTGCAGGCATCATTCAGATATTCCCACTGAAAGTCAAAGACGTCATATGCCATCCTTGGGCTGGAAGTGGTTAACCGCTTCCCGTCCGGTCAATAGCAGATTGACGTCCAGGAAGTGGTTTTGTTATCCTGACTGGGCGTCATATGACGTCCAGCAGGATAACAGCCGGCGTGCGCCCGTGGGGGCGCGCATCGCGGCGATCGGTGGTGCGGTGTGTCAGTCTGACACTTCGTAACACCGATCTCGGTAAAGAGCCTCCGGCGGAGGCTCTTTACCACGTGATCAGCCGTGTCCAATCACGGCTGATCACAATGTAAATAGGAAGAGCCGCTGATCGTTTATCAGCGCAGCCCCCTCTCGGATCACCGCACAGGACCACCAGCATGACGCCCAGGACCACCAGGGATGGGCATCCACACTGGACCAACCATGTATGCCCCCTAGACCACCAGGGAATGCCAATCTGTGCCAAGGCAGCTGCCAACCAGTGCCCACTCAAAATCCCTGCAAGTGCCCACTTAAAATCCCTGCCAGTGCCACCAGGGATACCCATCAGTGCTGCATGTCAGTGCCATGTATCAATGCCCAGCAGTGCCGCCTATCAATGCCACCCATAAGTACCCACCATTGCAGCCTTTTAGTGCCCATCAGTCTCGCCTATCAATGCCCATCAGTGCTGCATATTGGAGCCGCATATCAGTGCCCATCATCAGTGCCCATCAGTGAAGGAGAAAACGTACTTATTTACAAAATTTTATAACAGAAAAAAAAGAAAAACTTTTACTTATTTTTTTAAAAATGTTGTCTTTTTTTATTTGTATAGCAAAAAATAAAAACCCCAGAGGTGATCAAATACCACAAAAAGAAAGATCTATTTGTGGGAACAAAATGATAAAAATTCTGTTTGGGTGCAGTGTAGCATGACCGTGCAATTGTCATTTAAGGCCCCATGCACACGAGACGCAGGTGCAAACTCTGCTGAACACACGTTTTTAAACGCTGAAACCGGCGTTTATAAACGCACGTTTTTCCGCGTTTAGCGGCGTTTAACCGCGTTTGCGTTTATAAGCGTTTCATCATAGACCCTCCCTAAGCTCAAAAAAGAGTACATTTTAACCATTTCAGCCAGTTTGTGAGACCAGAGTGAGTAGCAGCAGCTGAGAGAGCAGCAGTGTACCTGTATTTAGCGTATCACTTGCCACATCATCTGCCACAAGTTGTGGATTGTCCACTTGCCACGTCACCTGCCACGTCACCTGGCCACATCACCTGGCCACGTCACCTGCCACAAGTTGTGGATTGTCCACTTGCCACGTCACCTGGCCACATCACGTGCCACGTCACCTGCCACAAGTTGTGGATTGTCCACTTGCCACGTTACCTGGCCACGTCACCTGCCACGTCACCTGGCCACGTTACCTGCCACGTCAGCTGGCCACGTCACCTGCCACAAGTTGTGGATTGTCCACTTGCCACGTCACCTGCCACAAGTTGTGGATTGTCCACTTGCCATGTCACCTGGCCACATCACGTGCCACGTCACCTGGCCACGTCACCTGCCACAAGTTGTGAATTGTCCACTTGCCACGTCACCTGCCACGTCACCTAGCCATGTTACCTGCCCACATTACCTGCCACGTCATCTAGCCACGTCACCTGCCACAAGTTGTGGATTGTCCACTTTCCACGTCACCTGGCCACATCACATGCCACGTCACCTGCCACAAGTTGTGAATTGTCCACTTGCCACATCACCCGCCACGTCACCTGGCCACGTTACCTGCCACGTCACCTGGCCACATCACCTGCCACGTCACCTGGCCACGTCACCTGCCACAAGCTGTGGATTGTCCACTTGCCACGTCACCTGGCCACATCACCTGACACAAGTTGTTGATTGTCCACTTGCCACGTTACCTGCCACAAGTTGTGGATTGTCCACAATGCAATGCAAGCAATTACAGTTTTCTTTTATATTTTTTTATAGTTTTTCATCATTTGCCATCATTTTTGAGATTTCTAATGTTAAAAAATAGGTCACCTTTAAAAACGCTTATAAACGCAAAAGCAGCAAAACGCCGGTACCGCGTTTAGCGTCTGAAACGTGGAAAACGTTTGCGTCTGAACCCATTTTTTTGCTTCTGGAAAAACGAGCTTAAACGCAACTGCTTGTAAACGCCAAAAAACGAGAGTGTGTGCATGGACACATAGGATAACATTGAATGGGTTCAGAAGCAGTTGAAAAAAGCGTCCAACTGCCTCTGAACGCGCGTTCAACAGCAAATAACAGCGTCTCGTGTGCATGGGGCCTAAACAGCAACAGCGCAGAAAGTTGAAAATTGGCTTGGGCAGAAAGGGGCGTAAGTGCCTGGTATTGAAGTGGTTAAATTAAATTCCTCAGTAATCGCTTCTAAAACAGTTAATGTCCAATTCTATGTTCATTCCTTCTGGTTGTAAAGTGTATATCCACTTTGTCTTCATAACGTGGTTTATATTACTATTGGAAGCATCTTTTTTTCTTTTCTTTTTTTCTTATATGATATCCGATCATTCGTATACTTTGCGGAGGCATTTAGTAACACCTATATAAGAGTCGGTGCAGTGAATTTTAAGCCATCTTGCCAACCATGAGAATGGAAGGCATGCAAGTTTTGTTTTTGTTTTTTCTGATGGGGAGAGGGATCACCTGTGCACACAAGGAGGTGTTTGGATTTGAAGTAATTTAAACCAGAGAAGATGCAAATACTGTTATATACCAATAGAAGCACTATTCACACAGGGGCAACACAACTTCCAGCGTGACTTTGGGAGGCAACTTGGACACGACTTGAGCATGAATCGCAGCGCAACATGAGGCAACTTCAAGTTGCCTCCAGGACAGACGACTTTCCAGTGGCCAATCAAACAATAATCAGCTCTGTGGGAGGGAGGAGGGAGGGAGGGGTTTGCCTGGAAAACTATTTTTACTTCCTGGAAAGTTGCTTCAGTTAAGACAGGGGATCCGACTTGGAGGCAACGTCCATTGAAATCAATGGATACAAGTCGCCTAGAAGTCGGGTTGAAGTCGTACAGGAACCTTTTCTGAAGTCGGAGCGACTGCAATAGTGTACATTAAGACAGCTCCATTGACTTCCATTACTTTTCTAAACTGCGCGACTTGGGGTGACTTAAAGTCTGATCCCAGGACGCCCCTGTGTGAAACAGCTCTGGGTGATTCTTATTTTTTAATATATGGAATTTATTTGGAATTTTTCTATGAATTGTTTTTTTTTTTTTTTTTAGAAAACATGGGTAAACATGTCACATACATGACTTTCAATTGTGTGTTTTGCTTTCTAGACTGGAGCTTTGTTTTTAAAGCAAAACCTACTGTATTCATGGTCGTGTCCTTCATGTACACTCTCTCAAATTTTTTTTTAATTTGTTTTCCATTTTTAGCAGTCCCGGGAAAACCGGTGTCTTCAAAATGGATACAGGTAGGTAACTTGAAATGACATTAATTCAAATTCCTGTGGTATATGTTGTTGACTTTATCTGAATCTTTTATGAAATGCAGTTAAAATGGATCGTACGCAAGCACAACAAACGATGCTACAGGCGGCAGTTCATTAAATGAGAGGGATTAATCAGTTTTTTATTGCTGTCTGTGCCCCCGTTGGGGAGATTCCCCCTGTCTGTTTATCCTGTTTAGCATTATCATTGAAAGTAAAAGAAAATCGCAAATTTTGGGTCCGCAGAAAAGTAATGGAGGGGAAATCTTCCAATGGGGACATTAGTTCCCTTAATTTGTAGGGATTGCCTCCCACTTCCTGTTTGGTTATGAGACAGGAAGTGAAGGGAAATCTCCCCAATGGGACACAGATGGGGAAACCTTTTTAATTGGGGATAGAAAGTAGGAGTGGCGCTATTTTAAATTCCTAAAACTTGAAAAACTTTGCCTTTAAAGTGCAATGGTGAAAATTTAAATAAAATTTAAATAAAATTAATTATAACACTAAGTATAACACCAATATGAAAAGGTGCCTGTGCAATAATATGTATACAATCCTTGAAAAAATTGTGCAAAAGAGCAAAAAATGTGCTACATATATTCAATGGTCCAAGACAAATGTATGGATAGGAGACAACACTTGCAAACTTGGCAATAAAGTGCTACAAGTAATTCAATAATTTACAATAAAACAGTTTGTGCATTAATAAAAAGTCCATCCAGAAAAAAATTATGTAAATTAATCTAGTCTTTGTTTTTCAAGTGCTGAGTAATCAGATTCTTGCTCGGTGCCAGGTGAAAAAAAATCGTTGCTATATTCCAAAAAGGTGATCACAGCAATCCGTGCTCTTATAAAGCCCACACTCACCAGATATTCCACCCCCTCTTGTGTGTGAAGCGTTCAGTGTATGCCACTGTGTAGCACTCTGGCAGTATCTTGTCCCCCTGCTCTGCTGGTGATGCTTCAAGTATTAGCCCATATGCAGGAGAAAGGAATCCCAGATAGTGTTTTATCGTTTAAAAACTCTTAAATGGGTACTCACATTTGAGAAAATTCAGTAAGGCATATAATGCTGACACCTGGAAGTGATGTGACGTTCTGCCTGTCCGCTCTACCGGTTTCATCTATCTGATGTAATCTGGAGCATGCATAACGTCGCCTACACTTCCTATTTATAGCAGATTGCATCCTTTCCTTCTTACGGAAGCCATTTTGGGTGTGATTTAGAAGACCAAAGTCTGCGGAGACTAGTAACCACACTCGGCGGCCATTTTTGGTGTGGCTTTGAAGACTGAAGTCTTATGCGGCCCTAGACGCTATGTTTGTTAAATCCATTTTTTATGTTATGTGTTCAACATGTAACTCCCTAGTTGTTCTTCCAACATATTGTTTTTGACAAGGGCATTCGTCACATGAGTGCTTTTACATGTTATCAGTTCCTTGATGTTGTAGTCTGATCCATTTGCCAGGGAGGTGAAATTCACTTTTTTTCCTGTTAGTTTTTTTGCTCACCCTGCAGGGGAGACAAGTGCCACATTTGTAAAAACCTTTAAGGTGTTTGAAGATTTTGATCTGCTTTGGGGGTCCAGAGCATTGTGCACCAGTCGGTTTCTAAGGTTTGGTGCCCTTCTATAAATAAAAGAAGGTCTAGTGGGTATTATGGTTTTCAGTATTTTATCAGATTGTAGAATAGGCCAGTGTTCCTTTATAATAGTTTCCAAAGCTTTATGTTGTATCCGGTTAGAAAGACCATATCAATGTGTTTTTTTTCTATTTGGTACATCTTCTATCATAAGGTTTCTATTCATTTTCCTCACTTTTTTTCTTTCGGTGCCAACAGATCTTTCTTCTTATATCCTTTTTCCACAAACTTATTTATGATAGAGTCTGCTTGGATATCATAGTCAGTGATGTTGTTACAGTTTCTGTCTACTCTTATCCCTTTGGGATATTCCCTATCCACTGTCTGTGGTGGCAACTGTTAGTTGGAATGTATCCATTCCTATCGGTTTTTAAAAAAAAGGTTCTAGTGTTAAGTCCATTATCCTTATACAATTGTAGATCTAAATAATCAATTGTTCGTTTATCCCAAGTACCAGAAAAAGTAATGGCATAGGCATTTTGATTTTGCAGTTCACCTTCTGTTCCTCTCAAAACAATCATAATATCATCAATGTACCTGTGGTACAGTTTGAGATTTGTCCTTTGGACACTATAGATTTGTTCTTCCTCCCAGTGATTTAGAAAGATATTTGCTACACTGGGGACATACTTGGCCCCCATTGCTACGCCCTTTGTTTGGGTAAAATACTCCCCCTTATGCCAAAAATAATTATGGCTCATAGCCAACCTCAAACCTTCAATAATATACCAAATCTGTTGGTCTGGTTGTACAATGCCCACTCTACACTCTGTATCCCATGTTCTTGTACTATGTTCGTGTATAGTGAATTCACATCAATTGTGACTAGCATGTCATTTTCTTCCACCTCAAAGTTTTTCAACTCATCAATTAGCTGTCTACTGTCTTTTAGATATGATTTCCCCTACTTGACCAATGGTTGTAGATAACCATCAATGTAGGCTCCCAATCTTGAAAACAGCGAATCTATGCCACTGATTATTGGCCTACCTGGTGGCTTGGTTTGATCCTTATGGATTTTAGGAACGTAATATATGACAGGTGTTTTTGCCACCTCTGGTGTTAGGAACAGAGCTTCCTTTTTCGTGAGTATGCCCATGTCTTCTCCTTTTTTCACAAAGGATTTTAATTTATTTTCGTATTCACTCTTAGGTTCCCTTTCAGCTTCTTATATGTGTCTTGTATACTCAAGCGCCTATTCATTTCCAGTTCATAGTCTTTTTTTGTTAAGGATTACCAGACCTCCCCCTTTGTCAGCTGGTCTGATAATTATATTCTTCTTTTGTTCTATTTCCTTAATCGTCTTCCAAATATTATTTCGTTTAGACTTATTCACTTTTAGTTGCTGTGTTTTTAAGTTAAAAGTTGAATTATTTCTCAAATTGGAGTGTTTGTATACTGTAGTACTTTCCCCTTGTTTCTTCTCTTTATTTGCAAAGAATTTCTTTATATTCATTTTTCTCACAAATTTTTGTAAGTCTATATACGTTTCAAACGTATCCAATTTCTTAACGAAAGCATATTTTAGTCCTAGGTCTAAAACCTTTAATTCTTCTTCATTAAAAATGACTTCACTAAGGTTAAAAATACCACCCCCCCCCCCTGTATTCTCGCCTTCTTTTTCTTGATGCCCCCCTCGTTTTTCCTCTAGTTCGTTTCCTCTTTCCCATCTTTGGGGTCTGTTCTCTCTTCTCTTCCCATACGTTCTCTTCTTGTTCCCATTCGTTCGTCCTCCTCCCCGTATTCCTGGTTATCCTTGGGTTCCACCATTGTTGTCCACCTTGGTATTTGATTCCGGGGTGGATACATGAAGGGTCTTCTCCATCCTTGTGGTCAGAAAGGCCCATTGCCCCCTCTTGCCGCTGGTGGTCTTTCTCTGTATCCCCTGGGGAAAAAAATCTCTCCTGAACTGGGGTTCTCTATATGGGGTACCTGTGGGAACGATCGTAATGGGGAGAATCTGTTACGATGTCTCAGTATCCTTGGTGTAATTGGGATATTGCTTTGCTGTATTCTGCTCTCATTTTGCTCTTGTTGTCTGTAAGTACGACGAATTGGGCTCCTTTCTTCTCTCCTTTGGGGTGGTATAGGTTCTTCTACCTGTACATTCCTCATTGGCCTATTGTTTCCTGATCTTTCCTGCCATGTTATTTCCTCTCTTTCTGGAGAGTTATCTCTAGATTCTTCAGTCATAGAGATGTTTTGGTCTGATTCATTGTACGTTTCATCCGTCTGCCATTTGTAAACCTGCTGGTTCTTGTAATCTAGCACGCCTATCTTGTATTTCTTCTGTTTTCTTTTGTTGTATTTCCTTATCATATTTTTTGACAGCTTATTGTAGAATTGCCTCCTTATCCTTTAAATTCTTTTGTTTCGATGAACAGTATGCGTTGATCTCTTAGATGAATAATTTCAGATTCTACGACTTTTAATTTGTGTTGTCTCCGAATTACAATTTTCTGTAATAGGTCATTTTCACTCTGATTGAAAAACCTTTACCATTCATCCATTAAGTTTTTATCATTCACAGCATCATTGGGTGAGATGTCCCATCTTAGTCTCCTGGGTGTGACCAAGGTCATAACCATCCCTTACCCTATCCAAAATGGTGGAAAAAAAGTTTGTATTGGAAATACTAAATAGGTAGGGTATGGGGATTAAAATTATTTTCAGGGGAGTGTCGGAGATTGTTAAATCAAAAGCTGCCTTGGATTTAACCACTTCCATACAGGGCTTTTTGTACCACTTCAATACCGGGCCTATTCTAGCACTTCTCTCCTACATGTACAAATCATCATTCTTTTGCTAGAAAATTTACTCGGAACCCCCAAACATTATATATATGTTTTTTTAGCAGACACCCTAGGGAATAAAATGATGGTCATTGCAACATTTTTTCTTGCACGATATTTGCGCAATAATTTTTCAAACGCCTTTTTAAACAAAAAAAAAATGGTTTCATGAATTAAAAAATAACAAAACAGTAAAGTTAGCCCAGTTTTTGGGGAAAATATGAAAGATGATGTTACGCCGAGTAAATAGATACCTAACATGTCACGCTCATGGAATGGCGCCAAACTTCGGTACTTAAAAATCTCCATAGGCGACGCTTACATTTTTTTTTACAGGTTACCAGGTTAGAATTACAGAGGAGGTCTAGTGCTAGAATTGTTGCACGCGCTCTAACGCACGCGGCGATACCTCACATGCGTGGTTTGAACGGCGTTTACATATGTGGGCGACTTGCGTGTGCATTCGCTTCTGATCGCGAGCTACCGGGGACGGGCGTTTTTAATTTTTTTTTAGTATTATTATTTATTAATTTTTTTTTACTTATTTTTTTACAATTATTTTACTTTTTTTTTTATTTTTATTTTTTATCACTTTTATTCCTATTACAAGGAATGTAAACATCCCTTGTAATAGGAATGTGTGTGACAGGCTCTCTTTATTGAGAGATGCGGGGTCAATAAGACCCCACATCTCTCCTTCAGGCTGGAAAGCATGAGATCAGTGAAATTTTTTTCACTGATCTCATACTTACAGCCGCAATGGCGGCTTTGTTTACATTTGAGACCCGGGCGTGACGTCATCACATCGCGCCCGGGCCTCCGACGATCATAGAGATGACTGGTGACCATCTGGTCACCAGTCATCTCTATGCTCATCACGTGACCCACCAACGACGCTGGAAGATTCGCTCCGGGTCCCCGATCGCACAGGAGAGCCCGGAGAAGCACCGGAACCGCCGCTATGATCATTCTTATGGTGCACAGAATCGCTGGCCCAAGAAAAGGATATCTGAATGATGCCTCTAGCTGCAGGCATCATTTAGATATCCCCCTACAAAGCCGAGGACGTCATATGACGTCCACCCAGGATGGGAGATCCCATCTGTGGACGTCATTTGACTATGGCTGGGTAGGGAAGTGGTTAAATATTGTTCATGTATGACTAGAAATATGCTATTTAGTCCTTGTACGTATGTGCTTCAGGTTGTATAAAAGCAAGGTCTAGGGTAAACAGAGCATTTGATGGTGGCAAGGTTTAAACAACTTAATTGAAGCCTTTATCATCACCAAATGGGAGCTGAAGTGTGCTTTAAAAAGCATCAAGAACACTTCTCAAAGCTTGATTAAAGTTTTGCAAATACTCTGTCACAGCTTGCTTTACATATTTAGGGTGGAAAATGTAACCTGATCCAGCAGCTGCAGCTATTCCCCCTTCTCCCCTCTTCCCAATGACAGCAGGTGGACATCTTTCCTGGGCACCTCCTGTCACTCTTTGAAACTAACGTGGCCATGTGGGGCTCTGCCCATGCGGCCATGTCATTCAATCATAGTCCTCTGAATGAGAAACTACAAGTCCCAACAGCCTTTGCGGCTGTCAGCTTGCAGTTCTCACTTAACTACCACGGTGTTGTTGAGCACTGTGGTAGTTCATTGATTCTTCCTGTCAGTGTATCGGCTTGCCCGTATATGAAGTACGAGCAAGCAGATTCACTGAAAGGTCTGCAGGAGTCCTGCATGGTATTAGCGATTTGCTGATCGCTGCTGCAATGCGTTACAGCAGTGGTATCCAGCCCTGGGGCTGGATGCAGCCTTTTGCTTGCCTTTATCCAGCCCTTGAGGCATTATTTCTGCCGCTGACACCAACAATGGGGCATGTTTCCAACTTTTTGTTTTGTTTGTGCTAGGCAAAGCCCTTCTAACAAGTAGCTTATACATTGGCAATATTGGAAATGGCCTACAAGCAGTAGAAAACACTAAAAGGCACTTGGCTCCCAGGCTGGTTTACGTTTTCTTTAGCGAACAGGATTTTTTCCCTCTCTCGCTCGCCTCCTAGATGGTGGTGCAGTACTATGGCATTTGGCAACTATGTCAGTCAAATTGTTGTTGCTTCTTATTGAAACAGCTTCTATAAAGCTTTGGGTTCAGTATTTGAGTTTGCGTACATGAACCCTCAGTAGCCTGTTGTGACTTTCAATCAAGCTAGGTGCCTGCGGTATAAGACTGTGCACTCCAGAATCTTTTTACCCCACTGTTCTGGTGTAGTGTAAGCTGTTATTACTTTGGACCTGTCTGGGACAGCCATTAATAAAAATTCGATTCTGGAACTGATGGAGCATTGGGGCTTAATCTATGTGCTTGCAGTGATAAACAAGCAAAGGTCCTGAATAGATGTTTGTTTCAGTACAATAATGCCTCATTCCATTGTTTTCCCAGGGCAGGGGACTTATGAAGTTAGTCTGCCAAATCTCGGCAGGCCACCTTGATTGTCCCGGTGGAGTATTTTTGCGATTAGATATTGTCATACGTCTCTATTCACTGTTCAATTTCTTATTACAGTCTTTATCATGTCCATGGTTCTGTACAATCCTCTCTACTGCAGCCATTTATATGTTGCTTTCTGCCACAAATGTCCTGATTGCTTGTGGGCCCAGTTGCCTAAGTTTATAAGGACAGTATGAATTGGCAAAAGCACAGCCACCTTTGCAATTTAATTTGCCACTCTATTGTAGTTATCAAAGTCTGGAACTAGGGGCACATCTGCATCAATATGTGCCCAACTTTTACAGAGTGATACAAACATGCATATATACACATACTGTACACACAGACACATGCTACCTACCCTTTCCAAGCATTGGCAATAGTGTTTATCGCAGCAATTCTCAACCTTTTTTCAGTGTCGACACCCTTAAAAACTACGCATAAGCTCAAGGCACCCCAGGCTAAAATGTAAGAAATAAATTTTACTTATCAGTGGGGAAACCTGAACCTGGCATGATGCACACTACTGCCTTGATGGAATTAACTTTACTTCAGAAGCCCCCTTCACATCAGAGGTCCTCCCATCACTTCAGAGTTTCCTGCTCCTCTAATCAGAATCCTCTCCCCCCTTCAGAGTCTTTGCATCATATAGCGCCCCCATACCAGGCCCTCCCACAGGCCCAAATTCAGGACAAACTGGGTCCTGTGCTGACAGCACCCCAGGGGAACCCAAATTGCACCCCAGTTAAGAAACACTGCTTCATGCAATAGACATATACTAAATGGATGGCTGGTCTTAGCAGTCATTCTCTCACCTGACGGATTTACTAAAAAGGTACAAGTGATGGCTGTTTGTTATCTGAAACCCAGTAGGAGGCACCCTGTCAGTCAGGAACTGACCTATGTATAGTTAATGGCTCAGACAAGCAGATGTTATGTCTGTTTTATACTATGGACTTTCTTTACAAAGCCCGCCTGTAATGAAACTGTTGCCCTGCTGTTTGAGTATCCCCTTTTCGTACATGGTTTACCATTGCCAATACTAGCAGCTTCACCCCTACACTCAGGTTGCAGAATTCTAATTAAATTTATGGTCTGTGTATGTATGTCTGCTGGTGTGTATGCAAATATTTAGGCTGATGCCACAGGGCGCTTTCACACTGCCATTTGGCCGACGCAGCGGACAAAACTGATGGTTTGGCCGCTACGCAGTGCTCCAGGGTTTTCGTGCGGATTACCCGCCCTTCTCCATAGACTTCTTTTGAGGTTGGGCATTTTTGGTGTGTTTTCTGCATCAAAAATGCCCAATCTAATAGAAGTAACCTGCATGAAAACCACAGGTACACTGAGCTGCACCCGCACTGCAGCCAAACCATAGCACGGCAATGTGAATGTTCCCTAATAGACTGTAGCATCAGCATAAATTATTATGCATGAAAAATGCGGATACCCTGTGCTGAGGTGTGAAAGCGCCCTTCATGCATTTATACATGTGCACCATCTGATGTTTAGTAACACTGTTTTGTCGCTGCTGTTTGTCATTACTTCATATACATATGTGCCATCCACTGCATAGAGGCGCATTGTAACATTGTCCTATTAGTGCTGATAACTGTTACTACTTCCTATAAGTACCAGCTGACTCCAAAGGTTACCTAAATCTTGTAACATAAGTGCTTTCATGCTTGCTGAGAAATGGTAATGTATAAGGAACCAGAAAAATATCACATTTTAAGTTATTATTCGCTCTAACCAATGGTAAAGTTAGTGCCAGATTGTGATTATTGTACCTGAAAAGCATGTGGTTTGATTTGATTCAGTTTAAAAAAAAAAAAAAAAAAAAAAAATTAAAACGGAGCTCCACCAAAAAGGGGAAGCTCCGCTTGTTCACCCCTCCACTGCCACATTTGGCCCTTTTTTTTGGGGGGGGGGTGGGTTGGAGCAGGTGCCTTCTTTTGGCACTGGCTCCCACTTCCTGGTAAGATCACTGCATGGCAATCTGCTTCATGTCTGGCCCCTCCTCCTCAATCCCCCAACCCCCCCCCCCCCCCCGCTGCATTCTGGGACCTGTGTGTGTGTGTGTGTGTCCCACAAAACGACGGGACCATTCAGAAGGCTTCCCTGACGGTTTTCCTTGCCTGCAATGCTGGTGCCTGCATCCGAAGCCATTCGGCTTGGGGTGCCGACAACGCAGGAGCCCTGAACAGGTAAGTGTCCTTTTTATATGAAAAGCAACAGCTGCAGTTTTTGTAGCTGCTGACTTTAAAAAAAATTTTTTTTTTTTTTCAGACTGGAACTCCGCTTTTAATAAATGATAGACTTGGCACTATTATCTATGTTTCTGTGATGCTGGCAAAGTAAGGGGTGTTTCAAGTAATACATATCAGAATACAGAGTTGTGGACAGAGAAACTGGCTTTTCAAGTAATACACATCGCGATACAGTGTTGCTGACCTGTTTCACTTCTCTTGCGGAGCTGCATCTGCTCTTTTAATCCTTCCACTCTTTTGAAAGTAAACTTTATTCCTTGACATGATCAGTATTTGCTTCATATTACTTACTGGAGGATTACAACTCACGCCATGATATCTATATATTCTGTGGCTGATTTAGATCTCTTAAGCTTGTCTGTTCTTCCCCTTTGTTTCAGCAGGGAAATAGTTTTAAAGATTGCAATATCTTGCCCATGGTTTTTCTATGTATTAATACATTTTGATGATCTTGTTATATACACTATGTTTGTAAGTGTCATAAAACTCCCACTATTCTATTTCCAAATGACTATTTTTATTTATTTTATTTTTTTCATTCTGCAGATAATACTATGCAGAGACCTGACTCCAACTCTGTTCACCTGAGTGAATGGCAAAATAATTTGTTTACTCTGAACTCTGGCACCTGCTCCCCAGGACAGAAGGCAGATGTGTATCGAGCACATATTTCACAGATTCAGTATGCATGGGCAAACTCTGAGATCTCTGAAGAATCGGCTATCCACCTGTTCAAGAAGTATGCTGAAAGGTATGCTGCCATCATTGACTCCGATAAGGAGGGGACTGGCCTAAATAACTATGCAGATAGTGTAATGGCTTTGGCCAGATGTCCTCGGAATGACAGTAACAAGTGGCAGTCCTCACTGACTTCCAGCAATGTTTTAAAATTAAAAAGTGTGCAGGACATGTTTAATACAGCAAAGACATATCAGGAGTCTCTGCTGACTTCATCGGAGATAGTTTTCAAGAAGGTCAGCACCGCTGGTAATTCAGCAGTTATAAATAATGTCCACAGCAATTTAGAGCCAAAAGAAGCTAAACATCCCTTGCTGAATTATAAGAATCCACAAGTAAGCTCAAACTTTGTTCAGAATGCAAAAGCTGCCACACTAGTGAATGCCAGCGAGCGTCCATCTACTAGTTTTGTGCAAACTGCTGTACACACCACTAAAACACTTTTGACTAAACCCCAATTTGGGAACAGTGATGCAAGAGATTATACAAAATTGGATCGCTCTGTTGGACAAAGTACAATTTTTTCATGTACTTCTGAAAATTCAGCAAAGAGGAAAAAATGTATTTCATCTGGGTATGAAAATGTGGAGCTAGAAAGTAGTCCAGGTCTGAAACAGCCAGTAAGTGCACATGCATCAGATGAGATCGGATTTAAAACGGCAAAAGAACAGTTGTGGGTTGAACAGCAGAAAAAGTACGCCAGCCAGGCCCAGCGGCCTGCAGGACCTGTAATATATGGCACTGGTAAGAAGTCACTTGGTGCTGTCCGCTCCCGTGGACTACATGGAAAGTTTGTGCCTCCAATTGCTAGGCAAGATGAAGGTGATTATAACTCTATGGCACAGAAAAAATCTTATAGTGCTGGTGGCAATGAGACCAGTGTACCGTCTGATGAACGTTTAAAAAACATTGAGCCAAAGATGATTGAACTAATTATGAGTGAGATTATGGATCATGGACCTCCACTAAATTGGGATGACATTGCAGGTTTGGAATTTGCTAAAACTACTATAAAAGAAATTGTAGTTTGGCCAATGCTAAGACCAGATATATTCACTGGTCTTCGAGGACCTCCAAAAGGCATTCTACTGTTTGGGCCTCCCGGAACAGGAAAAACTCTGATAGGCAAGTGTATAGCTTGTCAGTCTGGTGCCACATTTTTTAGCATTAGCGCATCATCCCTAACTTCCAAATGGGTGGGTGAAGGCGAAAAGATGGTCCGTGCGCTTTTTACTGTGGCACGGTGTCACCAGCCAGCTGTTATCTTTATAGATGAAATAGATTCTCTTTTATCTCAGCGTGGTGAAAGTGAGCATGAATCTTCACGGAGGATTAAGACAGAGTTCTTGGTGCAGCTAGATGGTGCCACAACTTCCTCAGAAGACCGTATCCTTGTAGTTGGTGCAACTAATAGGCCCCAAGAAATAGATGAAGCTGCCAGAAGACGACTTGTTAAGAGGCTCTACATACCACTTCCGGAGGCATCAGCCAGAAAACAAATCGTTGTTAGCCTAATGTCTCGGGAGCATTGCAACCTCACGGAACAAGAAGTGGAATCAATAGTCATACAGGCAGATGGCTTTTCTGGTGCAGATATGACTCAGCTGTGTCGTGAAGCTGCACTTGGTCCTATTCGCAGCATTCAAGCGATGGACATTGCCACTATTACTGCTGAACAAGTAAGACCCATTTCTTATACTGATTTCCAAAATGCTTTCCAAGTTGTGAAGCCCAGCGTTTCTACAAAAGATCTGGAATTATATGAAAATTGGAACAAAACTTTTGGCTGTGGAAGATAGTATTTCCAAGATAAAGTGTGTTTAAAAAAAATCATTGCCCATATTTTTTCAAGTGCAACTGTTTGCAGCTGTAAATTAAAAAAAATATTATTTTTTGCTATTAATAATATAATGTAGAGTTGACCACTGTTTGAATAAAAATCTGTCAACTGGTTTTGCAGAATAAATATATGGTTTGGAGCTGATGTAAACATACCGGTAAGTTATAGCATGTAAAGTCTTTAAGAATGTATTAAATGTTTAATAATCGTTTGTCAGATATTGTGTTTTCATTAAAATTGGAGACTTGCGTATATGTTTTATAAATGCATGAGTTGATCATCATTACACTAGACATAATCGTAATATTTTTGGAGATAACTCCCATCAGCTGAACAGCTAGGTGGTGCTGTTGCAGAGTTTTTGTCATGGAAGTACAGACGCTGAGACAGTGTGGTGTGAGAGGGAGTGTGGGAACTGCGGACTGGACCGAGAGCGGTGGCAGGTGCTGGACATCGGGACCATCGTGGCAGTGGAGAGGGAGTGACTGGGGAAATTATCGCCCCACATACGCAGACAGAAGAGGCGGGCATGAAACCAGGAGGTGGAGGGTTGACCGGGAGAGGCGGCGGGTAAGTGTAACCGCAGACCGGAGGGGGAGTGTGACAGACAGACCAGGGAAATGGTGAGACTAAAGGTACGGACTAGCCCTGCAAGTGTCAGATTACAGGTACGGCTGAGCAGAGTGACACACAGAGACACAGCTAATGGTAAAGTAAAAACTGACTGTGTGTACTGTGTACGCCTTTGTACTGTGAGTCCCCGTGTATTATTGGTGTCAGAAAGCTAGTTGTCAGTAGAATTCCAAATCCCCATTAAATTAGTGGGTACGATGCCCAGCGGGTGTGGAGATGCGATTCTGTGCACATCTTGCAGCATGTATGCTTTCCTTGATCATCCGATGGAGGGCGAATACTGCTGCGCAAAATGTAAGCACATGGTTTCCCTGGAAGCCCCGGTCCTGAATCTAGGGAAGCAACTGGCAACACTGAAAAGACTCTCCATACTAAAGGAGAGTTTGGATCGTACCCGGCAGGTGCCAACAGGGGCCAGCACAGAGGCAGGTGGAAACAGAGGTGCAGGCACCAGAACAGAGTAGATGGGTGACACGCAGGGTAGAGAGGAAAGAGTCAAATAGGCCGATCCTGGGCTGGAACATCCCTATAAGTATGCCCTGTTGTGTGATATTGGGGAAACCAGTCGGAGATCAGCATTGCTGGAGCAGAGTAATGCCTCTAGCTGCCAGGGGAAAAAGCTCCTCCAGTGAGGGCGGGGGTAAAGCCAAGGGAAATGAAAGACAGATTCTGGTGGTAGGGGACTCAATTATTAGGACAGAGAGGGCTGTCTGTCCTAAAGACATTAAGCGCCGATCTGTGTGTTTACCGGACGCTCGGGTTCGGCACATCACAGATCTGGTGGACAGATTATTGGGAGGGGCTGGGGAGGACCCAGCTGTCAAGGTACACGTTGGCACCAATGACAAAGTCAGAGGAAGATAGTGTCCTAAAATACGCATTTGGGGACTTAGGAGCTAAATTGAGGAATAGGACCTCCAAGGTAGTATTCTCAGAAATACTACCGGTACCTCGAGCCACACCAGAGAGGAAGTGGGAGATTAGGGAACTCAACAAATGGCTGAGGAGCTGGTGTAGAAAGGAGGGGTTTGGGTTTCTGGAGATCTGGGCTGAATTTTCAGTCGGTTACCGGCTCTTCAGCAGGGATGGACTGCATCTAAATGGTGCGGGTGCAGCTCGTCTGGGAGAGAAGAAAAGTTAGAGGGGCTTTTAAACTAAGTGATAGGGCGGAGGGTCCAGATGTAGAGATAGCCAGCATGGTACAAGGTTCAGCAGGTAATATTGGGGGCATTAGTGGTAGGGCGACTAAAATACCTAAACCCAAGGTAAGTAACTTGACAAATCCAAATTGCAGCCTCATAACCAACAAGGAGATAGTATGCGACCGGACAAAACGACGATGCTTGTACACCAATGCTAGAAATCTGCCTGACAAGAATAGTGAACTGGAGCTGCTGATGTACAAGGAGGATTTTTGATTTTGTGGGAATCTCAGATTTGGTTTAACAGCTCTCATGATTAGTTAGCAACCATCCAGGGTATTCCCTATATTGCAAAGATGGGGAGGTTAAAATAAAAAGGGGGAGGGGTATGCCTGTACATCAAGAATGATGTGCAAGTTATTGTGAGGGATGACATCACCAATGGAGCAAGGGAGGAGGTAGAGTCCTTATGGGTGGAGCTTCAAAGGGGGAAAGTATATGCTATAGGCCCCCTAATCGGAGGGAGGAGGAGAAAGCGGACCTCCTATCACAGATTGGAATGGCGGCAAGGATGGGAAGTGTCATTATAATTGGGGATTTTAACTATCCAGATAGACTGGGCGGAAGGTGCGCATTCGTCTAAGGCTTGTCGTTTCCTTAATATCTTGCAGGACAAATTCATAGGTTAGATGGTGAATGCACCAACCAGAAACAATGCGTTACTAGACCTACTAATTACTAACAATACAGATCTGATCGCGGATGGGGCAGCTAGGAAACGGCAACCACAGGTCAATTCGTTTAAGTATAAATCACATAAATAAGAAGCACAAGGGTAATAAAAGACACTGAATTTCAAAAGAGCCAACTTCCCTAAATGACGCTCTTTGCTAGAAGATATTAAATGGGATAAAATCCGAAGAACAAAGAACACAGGAGAAATGGGAGTGCTTTAAGAGCATACTAAATAAAGGTATCCGTGCATTCCAAAGGGAAATTTATTTAAAAGAGCCAATTAAAATCCCGGGTGGCTCAACCCCAAAGTAAAAATTCATATAAACGTGAAAGAAAAGGACTTCAAAAAATACAAAGCTGAGGGGTCATTGTCTTCATTCCAACTTTACAAAGAATGCAATATGAAATGTAAGGGTGCAATCCGGGTGACTAAGATGGAACATGAAATGCACATAGTGGAGGAGAGTTTGAAAAAAATCCCAAGAAATTCTTTAAGTATATAAATGGTAAGAAATGGAGGCCAGATCATATTGGCCCCATAAAGGATGATGAAGGGAATTTGGTTACAAAAGACGGAGCGATGGCAAAGGTTTTGAATATATTCTTCTCCTCACAAGGGAAACGGGGATACAGTAACCAAGACGGTAATGTTAATTTTCATAGCAAGTCACAGGAAGCACCCTCATGGCTAACAGAACAGAATTAGAAATAAACTTGAAAAACATAACATAAATAAGTCACCGGGACCAGATGGCTTGCACCTGAGGGACCGTAAGGAACTCAGTCAGGTGATAGCCAGACCATTGTTCCTAGTTTTTGTGGACAGTTTACTGACTGAAATGGTAGCAGCCGATTGGAGAAAAGCCAACGCTGCACCAATATTTAAAAAGGGGTCAAGATATATCCCGGGGAAGGTATATTGTGATAATAATCATGATTATGTAGTATTGCTTAAATCTGACACATAATGCCAACCTCAATTATTCATATGGACTGCGTGCCTCATTCAATGTCCCACTCTGCTCCTTTTCTCTGTCTCATACAAATAGGGATGTCTTGGTCTCGAAAAGGTGTCTGATCTGTCTGCCGCAATGTTGCAGTCCCGCTAAAAATCGCTGATCGCCTCCATTAGTAGTAAAAAAAAAAAATCAAAATGCCATAAATATATCCCCTATTTTGTAGACGATATAACTTTTGTGCAAACAAATCAATATACACTTATTGCAAGTTTTTTTTATTTTTTATTTTTTTTAATACCAAAAATATGTAGAAGAATACATATTTGCCTAAACTGAAGACCTTTTTTATAATTTTTTTTGGGGATATTTATTATAGTAAAAAGTAAAAAAATATAATTTTTTTTTGTTTGTTTATAGCGCAAAAAATTTAACTGCAGAGATGATCAAATGCCTCCAAAAGAACTTCCAAAAGAAAGCTCTATTTGTGTGAAAAATGGGACACCAATTTTGTTTTGGGTACAGCGCAATTGTCGGTTAAAGCGACACGGTGCCGTATCGTAAAAAATGGCCTGGTCATTAAGGGGGCAAATCCTTCCAGGGCTGAAGTGGATAAAACTGTTAAATGTTGCCCTTTTATTCTGATATCTAGAGTGTTCACAAGCTTTACATTCCCTTGTTATTGATGCTCTTTGCAATGCATTTCAAAATATCATTATTTATTGGGGGGAATCTGGTCAATTCTACTTCCTTTTTTTAGCAGTATTAAAACCAAAAATCTAATGTAAAGCAGTCCAATCCATCGCGTGTGTATTTTTCATATATTTTTTGGGGTCTTTTTTTTCCCCCTTTTTGTTTTCACCTGGTGATATGGCTTAGGGTGTCTACACTCTGAATGAAGGCACAACAGAGACCCCTTTGGACAGCAGCTTTGTTAATCTGGAGGTTAGGGTAGTGTTGGATGCATTGGCAGATTTAGATGGATTTGACTAACTGAAGCCAGACTCCAGTTACTTCTTCCTTCTTCCTTCTTCCTTCTTCCTTCTTCCTTCTTTCTTCTTTCTTCTTCTTTCTTCTTCTTTTTTCTTTTTTCTTCTTCTTTTTTCTTTTTTGGTTAAATCGCTTGCGTAAAAGGTTTCTTACAACAAATAAAAATGTCTCCATATCACAATAAAATTGCCCTGCAAAGAAATCTAGTTATATGAATTTCCAGGAAGCTCTAAATATTGGAAGACATATGTTATTGCATAAATCAAAATAATGCGAAGTGGAGGACCGCTGTAAGAAACAGCGAGCTGTATAATTTTATTGCATTGTCTCTTCTGCAATAAAATGCCTCTATGTGCCTGCTCGCTGTCTTCTCTGGTGCAGTAAACTGAGCTGTGCATCTCAGCTTACAGTGCCGGGATGACTAGCTGACATCATCCCCTGTTGGCCCTCAGAAGAAGATGCTGGTGCAAGCCGGTGGATCGTTGGAATTCACCCTTTTAGTTCTGCTTTAGGAAAAATAATAAAAATATTACTTGAGTATAAGCCGACCGGAATATAAGCCGAGGCACCTAAATTTACCACAACTGGGAAAACGTATTGACTCGAGTATAAGCCTAGGGTGTCCATCTGCATGCCTCACTGTGCCCATGCCTCACTGTGCCCAATCTCCCTACCTGATCTCCGGTGCTGTGTGACTAGACTGACGTTTAACATGGGAGGGGTGCCCGGCCGTAGGTCCCCTGGACAACAAACTTTGCACACTTATAGATGAACAGTGGGGCTACATGTGTGCCAAGATTGAGGTCCAGGGGACCTAGGGCTGGCCGGGAACAGGCGCAAAAAGTTGAAGATGGACACAGACTTGAGTATAAGCCGAGGGGAGCATTTTCAGCACAAAAAAAATGTGCTGAAAAACTCAGCTTATACTCGAGTATATACGGTAAATAGATTTGGGAGGTGAATTTGTCATCTCAAGCAAGTACAGTTTTAGATCCAATCACAGTATTTAATATATAAGGCCTCATGCACACGGATGGTGAAAGGCATAAAAATGTTGGGCTTAAAGATCCAGGTGTTTTTCTTGTACCTCGGAAGCTGCAGGTGCTGTGTGCAGTCTGCCATACAAATTAATGGCATAAGTGTTAATGTGCAATGCATTTCCTGAAAATGTTGTGTTTAGGCGTTATGTTGTGTGCGCAATTGTGCGTAAACGCTAATGCACACAAGCATTGGCTTTCACAAAAGCACAGACTTGTACAGCTATCCACTTGTATGGCAGGCTGTATGCAGTACCTGCAGTTCTCTGGGCGCAGGAACATGCCCAGATTTTTTTTTCCACCCAGCATTTTCATGTCTCTCTCTCCATCTGTGTGCTTGAGGCCATAAGTCATTCTAGCAACACATAGAAGCTTATGACATTTGAGGAAAGGTTTCTGATTTGTACACTCCAGGGATGCTGACCCTACCTTCTTTTCCTTTACGTAAAAAGATTGTAAAGGTTTGGATTCTTTTTTTTGTCTTGTTTGTTATTTAAAAAAAAAATGTCATATGTACCTGCTCTGTGCAAGGGTTTTGCACAGAGCAGCCCAGATTCTCCTTTTCTGGGGTCCCCCGACGATGCTCCTGGCCCCTCCTCTTCATTGGGTGCCCCCACAGAGTTTCAATCCATGGGGGCACCCGTGCGGGCGCGCTCCAGGGTCCTGCTGCTGCATCCATTGACACACAGCAGGACTTGGCCCCGCCCCCAGCTCCCGTGTCACTGGATTTGATTGACAGCAGTGGGAGCCAATGGCTCCTGCTATCAATCTATCCATTGAGAACCAGAGACAGCTGCTGGTCTTGTGCTCATCGCTAGGGTCGGGTTTGATCGGATTCAGGTAAGAAAAAGGGGGGTTCTGGGGGGCAGCTGTAGCACAGAAGGTTTTTCAATGCATTAAGGTGAAAAGCCACAAGACGTTAATGCCCACCTCCTGGAATTTAGAGGAAATTTACTACTCATTTAGTTTAGGGTTGGAATATGTTGTATATAATGTACTATCTCTGTGTCATATAGTAAAAGCGAGGATATGCTGTATTGTGCAGAGCATCACCTTGTTTAATAAATAAAAAGGGCAAATGTTTGTTCTTACAAAGTTCCAAAGAAGTACCATTTAAACTGTGTTGCAGAGATGTTTTATTCGGTGTTACCAAAAGAAAAAGGGGATGGTGCAGATGGATGTAATTGCATTGTCTGGATTTATTTTTCACAACTGCTTGCATTCTGTGAAAGGGATACATGGCTTTTTGCGAATGGGGAAGGTCAGAGTAAATGACACAGTTCCTGCACTGTACTATGGCTAGAGCTGTCAGTCATTGCGCCAGAAGAAGAGTGCTGCCTGTAGTATCGGGGCACAAATTAAACTCTTAGTGTTAGTTCACACCAGACGCAGTTCCGTTTGCTTTTTTTCTGCACTAAAAATGCATGCACATTGTTTTCCATGTATTCCAATGGCTCTAGTTCACGCCAGTGCAGTCAGTTCTGGACAGTTTCCAGTGCAGAAACGGACCAGAACTGATTGTATTGGTGCACAGAAAATGGAACTGCATCTGGTGTGAACTGGCCCTTAGCCCTGGTTCACACTGGTGCGATTTGACATGCGATTTGACATGTCAAATCGGCGAAATTTGCCGCAAATTGCGGGCAATGGCACCGTCTTAATCGGTGTGACGCCGCATCTGCGGCGCTGCACCGATTACAAAAAGTAGTTTCTGTACTACTTTTTGCAATTTCAGCCGCGATTTACATTGACATCTGTTTCAGATGTCTTTGAAATTGCGGCTGAAATCGGGACTGCCAGCAGGAGTGAAATCGTGCGAGTTCAGCTGAAATCGTGCGAGTTCAGCTGAACTCGCAGGCTTCACTCCCGCAGCCCCAGTGTGAACGTGGGCTTAAAGTAAGTGACGGCAGAGATCTAGAATATTGATCATTAGTGCCAACTTATTTCAGTTGTGCTCTTTTACAAAACATAATTTTCCTGGGTCCCAGTTGAAGGCCTTGTGCACACTGGACGTTTTTGCTATCTCTCCTAGACACCTTTCCTCCTGGCAGTGGTGTTTTGGCAGAAAAAAATGCTTGATGCATTTCCTCGTTAATTCATTTCAAGGCTAGAATAATAATTTATTCCAGCCATTTAAATGTGTTAATGCTGAAGAGTCAAACGTGGTAACAGCATGTACACATGGCGATGTTTTATTTTTTTTCTGCCAAAACGCTGCTGCTCCTGTACGTGCTGACTGCTGTTTTGTTTTTTTTTGTTTGTTTGTTTTTTCCCTTTTTATTCCGCTTAACCAGCTCACACAGATTTAATGCGGCAGAATGGCTCTCTTGGGCGAAATCCCGTGCATATACGGCTTTGCCCAGGAGAGCCACCAGAGGGTGTGCGAGCGCCGCCGGAGGCTGCTGCACAGCAGGGAACCCGATGTGCATAGACGGCGGGTGCGATTGCCGTTGTCCACGCGCGATCGCGTTCACGAGCGGCAGCGTGTGTGTGTGTGTGTATGAACACACAAATCCTCGTGCTGTCAGAGGAGAGAAGACAGATCGTGTGTTTCTACCACGTAGAAACCACGATCTGTCATCTCTCCTAGTTAGTCCCATCCCGCTACAGTTAGAACACACAATAGGGAACACAGTTAACACCTTGATCGCCCCCTAGTGTTAACCCCTTCCCTGCCAGTGGCATTTACATAATAATCAGTGCATATTTATAGCACTGATCGCTCTAAAAATTTAAAAGTCCCAAAAATGTGTCAAGTGTCTGACCTGTCCGCCGCAACATTGCAATAGCGCTAAAAATCGCAGATCACCGCCATTATTAGTAAAAAAATTAATAAATAATAAATACCCCATATAAATGCCATAAATCGTTCCCATAGTTTGTAGATGCAATAACTAGGGTTGTCCCGATACCACTTTTTTAAGACCGAGTACAAGTACCGATACTTTGTTTCAAGTACTCGCCGATACCGAATACCGATGCTTCTTTTTTTTTAATTTTTATCTCATGTGACAGTGGCACATGTGTCAGTAGTTTTTTTTTTTTTTGGGGGGGGGGTGTGTACAGTATCAGTGTGGTAGGGGTGCAACAGATCAAAAAACTCACGGATCGGATCGATCCTTGGATCAGAGGCACGGATCGGATCAGCAAAAAAAAAAAACACAATCTTGGTACACCCACCGGAGTTTTAGATTTTAGTTATTTTCGACACAAAACGGAGCTTATATGCTTAAATACAGTATTTGTAAATCCGACGGACTCTTTACATGTTAAATTTTAAAAGCAGCAGCAAACCTGCTGACTTTACATGGTTGCTAATGTGACAGAACACCTCTGATTTTCACATTTAACTAAATGTTAAATGTGAAAATCAGGTGTTCCGTCACATTAGCAAGCATGTAAGGTTTGCTGCTGCTTTTAAATTTAACATGTAAACAGTCCATTGGATTTCCAAATGTATTTAAGCATAATGCTGGCCATACACTAGACGAAAAATCAGGCGACAATCGCTCATGTAGACACTTCGTTCATTTTTCGGCAAGTTAATGGGCACAAATCGTTAATCGTTTGTGACGTTTATGTGAAGAAAAAACGAACAGCAAGTTTGGAAAAATTTTGCCGACCGAACGATAAATCGCAAGGTTAATGCGTTTGTCGTCCGAGAAAAAATGAACGCTTGCTACTGCGCATGGTTTAAAAACATATAATCCGGAAGGTAAATATTCGTCTCAAAGAACGTTGACGGCAAAAGGTCATGATGCACATCACCAAGTATACAACCTCTAACCACTTCAATCGTGATATACCTATATATATCTCTGTAAAAATAATGCAACAGACAAAATATGCAATAATAAAACTTTATTGCCAATTATTTTTGTAAGAAACTAGTTTTTAATCTTTGTTTTGGGTATTTTTTTTTTACATGAGAGCATAATGTTTTTACAAAAGAGAGCAAAAGTTCTTTCTACAACAGAGCATAATTTTTTTATTTTGTTACACAAGAGAGCATATTTTGATTTTTTTGAACACAAGATAGCGTAAATCCCTTGGTAAACTAGAGAGCAAAATTTTTTTATTTTAAAACAAGAGAGCATAATGTTTAATACTGTGTCAAATACTGTAAAAAAAACTATTTTGACATTTTAAGAATATACATTATGCATCTATCAAAGAATTGTTTTTAATTATTTCTCATGGTTTCAAAGTTTCAAATTCTTTGTAACCCAATATCAGTAATCTTTATTTTTTGGCCTGCAGAATAAACATGGTTTGAGATTGTCCTTGAGGTTTGTGATGTCAGTCACCCCTACTATAAGTGCATGTCAACATATGCAAAATTTGTGTTCATGTAAACACTATAATTGACTTGTGTCATAACACAAATATAGTAGAGGTGACTGACTGCTCAAACCTCAAGGACAGCTTTGCTCCAATCATGTTTTTCCATGTCAGGCCTGACTTGTAAATGTGCATGAGTCACGAACATTAATAAAGGGCTTGTCCTCAACAGTCCAAATAGCTTAAAGGTGTTGTAAATGTTCGTTTTTTATTTTCTAAATAGGTTCCCTTAAGCTAGTGCATTGTTGGTTCACTTACCTTTTCATTCGATTTCCCTTCTAAATGTTTTTTTTCTCACGTCCTGTTTCTCCTCAGTAGCTTGCCCCCATCATCCGAGCGGGGGTCAGCCAGAACCAGAACAGCTCACTGAACAGCTTACTGAGGAGGAACAGGAAGTGAGAAATTCAGACAAGGAAAACAAAGGAAAAAACTTTTAGAAGAGAAATGGAAGGAAAAGGTAAGTAAACCAACCAGCACTAGCTTAAAGGAACCTATTTAGAAACTAAAAAACGAACCTTTACAACCCCTCAAAGTTTTTTGTGCAAACTTTTACAAACAATTAACACATCAACGAAAAAGACGAGAAAACATACATGGACCAAAGTGACACATGTTAAATCTTACAAAGTGTGTCAAGTGCAACCAGAATATTTTTTTGGACAGAGGTCAGGTGCTCTTTCACTTTTTCTAACTCAGATGAGCACTTCTCTAACTCTGAGCATTTCAACAGATCAGATAACAATCTTTGGGCAGTAAATGTATTTAATTCCTGTTCCACAGACAGGTGCTATTGAAGATAAGAAAAAAAGATTGAGGGAAATGTTTTTAAAATGGAGTTGATCTTAAAGTGTATGTGTACTGGCTTACCTGTGCTGCTTGTGATGGTTTCACAGGAATGCTGTTCCTGTTCTGCTTCAACATCTGTAATACTTTGGCATGGTTCAGCATCATCATCATCATCGGGTCCTTTTTCAGTAACTGGAGCTGTGTCATCATCATCATCAGGTCCTTTTTCAGTAACTGGAGATGTGTCATCATCATCAGGTCCTTTTTCAGTAACTGGAGATGTGTCATCAACCACAATAATATCCAGGCCTGTTGTCACAGTGCTGTTCCCACAGTGTGGTTTCTTGGGTCTTTCTAGGTTAAAAATATTTAAAAAATACATGAAAAAAGCATGCATGCTAAAGATTATAGTTTGCATTGATGAAGACATTGCAGCAAGACTACATGGATTGCATGCCTAGGTGAGAGAGCAGAAATTGCAGAAATTAATCATAAATACCTTTTTTGATCATTGTATGTATTTTATACAACTGTGCTTCCTCCCTATGCTTCAAGTCAGACCATCTCTTGCGCAGCTGGTCCTTTGTTCGGTCCACACCATATTTCTTCCCAAGCACATGGATAACCTTCTCCATGATGTCATCTTTTCTTCTATTAGGCCTGGGATAGTTTTTGTGCCTCCCATCATAGTAATATTTTTCCAAAATCTTCACTATCGTTTTCATTTCTTCCAGGGACATAGGTTTTGCCTTTTTTTTTTTAAATGTTTCCAGGTGAAATCGTTTGGGAAGGGCATGCTCCTGTTCTTCAGCCATCGTTCTGCTAAAGATGGCACCGAACGAAGAAGGGTGGAGCTTGCAAACTCCTATATTGCACTGCGTTTTACACTCTGACCCGGCACACAGAACGTTGTCACGCACGATTTACCGAGTAGAGGAACGAGTACACACACTGACTAAACGAATGATTATACAGACCAATCTACAGAAGATTCGTTACAAGTGAAGGTAAGCAGACCAGTACAATAGTTCTATGATATTGTTTGGTGTAAATTGGCAACTAAACGATGCCTTTTTTTCTTATTACAGGAGCAATGGTGGACAAATTTACATCACCACATTTCCTTCCCCAATTCATTGAAATGTACCGTGACCTTTCATGTTTATGGAAAGTACACTCCAAAGAGTATTCAGACCGCCAAAAACGCAATGATGCTTATAACAAATTAGCTGAACTATGCACTGTTGTGTATTCTAAAGCAGATGTAGCCTATGTTAAACAAAAAATATCAAATCTCCGTACTATATTCAAAAAAGAATTAAATAAAATACACGATTCCAAAAGATCTGGTGCAGGTGCAGACCAAGTATGCGTGCCACGTCTGTGGTATTTTGAGAGCTTACGATTTCTGACTGAACAGGAGGAACCACGAGCCTCTGTATCAAGTTTAGACAGTAGTGTCAGTGCAAGTAATTCAGGAGATGAAGAAGATGGAACATTGGAGGAAATGGCAAACAGTCAGGTAAAGTAATCATAATCTTTTTTATTATACACTTTGATATACACAGATAAAGTAATCTAATTTGAATATAATACATAAAATATTACACTACACATCTATTTTCCTTGGAAATGTACTTTTGTTGATATTTCTTATAGACAAACATAACATGACACCTGTTTTACTTGATGAAAGAATATATTAATTCAGCCACTGACATTTCATTTGAAGATCTAGAGATTGTTTTGCCAATCCACTGCGCCAGGACCAATAAAATATTGCATATAGTCCAGACGATTCTGATGGGCTAGTTGACTAGAGAGACGTGGTGGGGCACGGCCTAGGTCTAGCAGGCCTTCTGTATCATTACGCCAATCACCAGGTATGAGATCCCAGACAGAGTATCTTCCCGGTCCATCATGGTTTGTTATATGTAGGTGGAGCTAGTACGTCTTAGAAAATTATGTAACACACAGCAACAATAAACCATAATGTCAATTTTTGGGGGGGGTTACATTTATTGGTGTATGGAAGATCCGAAAGCGGTTGGCCATAATACCAAAGGCATTTTCTAACACGAGATAACCTGTAATTAAATATTTTCTGATCAGGTGTAAGGTTTTTAAGGGCAAATGGTTTCAACACATGTTCAGATAATGCAAATGCGTCATCTGCGACAAATACATAATTCAGGCCTTCCACTGTGTCCTCTTTGGATGGTAGATTTAAATGTCCATTTTTTAAACGATGAGAGAAAACTGTTTTCTCAATTACACCCCCATCTGAATTTCGTCCATTTTTGCCAATGTCCACAAACATAAACTCATACTTTGCATTCACGATTGCCATTAGAACAATGCTAAAGTAGCCTTTATAGTTGTAGTAGAAAGAGCCAGATTTTGCTGGGGGTGTTATGCGGACATGTTTTCCGTCTATGGTACCACCACAATTAGGGAGATTCCAATAGTCGTGAAATTGTTTGGCTGTTGCCTTCCATTCCTCCACTGATGACGGGAGCTGTAAAAGGTAAAATATAAAAATGTTCAGTCTTTATTTCTTGATACATTCATTTATTTTGCTATATTATACAGGATCTATTTGTTAGTGACACACAGACTGTCACATCACCAGCGGTAAACAGGAACAAAAAGAGAAAGACAACTCAACAGTCTACGGGCAACTTTCTATTACAGGCATCTGCAGCATTGAATCAGAAGAGGGATGAATGTGATGACCTGGGTGGATTTACTGCCAAGAAAATACGCCGGATGTCAGAAGACCAAAAACAATTGCTGGAACCCTTACTGATTCAGCTTCTTAATAAAGGGTTGAAAGGGGAGCTTACCACAAATACTCGGCTGAGCACAAAGCCACACACACCCAATCACCCCAACAACCTCACCCTCATCAGTGGCACATACCATATACACAACAACAGGATCGTCCCCAAAACAACTGGGGACATGATTTTCAGTACACAGCTTTGTGAATCACATAAAAGGTGTTACATTTTTTCACTTTTATATGTTATGAACCAATTTAAGTTTTTAATATGATGTTTACAGCTTCAATGTTCAAGGACGCTAGCTTTACAGTGTTTTTCATAATTAAAAATAAAAGCATTGTGTTATTACCTTTTAAGTATTCGTCTTGTAGTATTCTTATGATGGCTTGGCAGGTCTCAGGTTTGATGCGGCCGAGCGACTGGGCAGAGATTCCAGTAGTGAACTTGAGGTCTTCAAAACTTCGACCAGTTGCCAGGAAACGAAGTGTTGCTACCAGTCTCTGCTCCGCTGTGATGCTACTTCTTAAGACGGTGTCCTTTTTTGTTATGAGGGGTGAAACTTGACTCAGTAGCAGCTGAAATGACTCATCAGGCATCCTCAGATAGTTCCGATAATCATCGGGATTGTTTTCCTTTAGCTCTCGAACCAATCTCATATGTGAGAAAATATCACGGTTCTTCAGCCACTCTTTACTCCATAACCTTCGCCTTTTTTTGGGGGGCTCCTCTGCTTGCTGTATAGCCATCACTCCAAGCATTACTATGGCAATGGTCCTCTCATCCACATCCATATTGAAGGTGGTGCTGATGTAGGTGATGCACTAGAGATGCTCACTACGCACAAGGTTCGTTCTGACGAACGCACGTTGCTTCTCTGGGCGTAGATTCCAGTAGTGAACTTGAGGTCTTCAAAACTTCGACCAGTTGCCAGGAAACGAAGTGTTGCTACCAGTCTCTGCTCCGCTGTGATGCTACTTCTTAAGACGGTGTCCTTTTTTGTTATGAGGGGTGAAACTTGACTCAGTAGCAGCTGAAATGACTCATCAGGCATCCTCAGATAGTTCCGATAATCATCGGGATTGTTTTCCTTTAGCTCTCGAACCAATCTCATATGTGAGAAAATATCACGGTTCTTCAGCCACTCTTTACTCCATAACCTTCGCCTTTTTTCGGGGGGCTCCTCTGCTTGCTGTATAGCCATCACTCCAAGCATTACTATGGTGATGCACTAGAGATGCTCACTACGCACAAGGTTCGTTCTGACGAACGCACGTTGCTTCTCTGGGCGTATACCTAATTTACAGGAAGCCAGGGAGCAGAGGTCAAATATATTTTGTCACTTCCTTTTTAAATGAAAAAAACAATCGAAAAAACGATACATTAATGTTCTCAAACGTTTTATCGTTCGAATATCGTTACTTAGCTGATGGCGTGATCGTTTGCTCTCACGAACGTATGTTCGTTTTTTCGAGAGCAATGTCGCCCGATTTTTCGTCTAGTGTATGGCCAGCATAAGCTCCGTTTTGTGTTGAAATAAACTAAAATCTAAAATTCCCTTGGGTGTAACAAGATGTCCGCTTGGCCCCTTCTCTATCATTACTGTGCAGGAGTGTGGGGTGGAGCAAGATGGCGGTGAAACGCCACTACAATGGCCGCCGCCGGGTATACCAAGATGGCCGCCGCTCTGGAGCTAGGCCGAAGCCGCGGCCTTTCCTACGGCCGAGGCTCCAGAGCGCTCCGATCCGAACAGAGTGACCCGTTCGGATCACGGATCACCACCGATCCCTTGCACCACTAGTGTGCAGTGTGTTTTTTCTTTTCTTTTTTATTATTTTTTACAATAAATTTTTATTTTATTCTTCTAATTTTTTTTTTTATCAGCCCTGTTGGGGGGCTTTGGTGAGATATCAGGGGTCTTAACAGACCTCTGACATCTCCCCTTTGAGACAGAGAAAGGGACTAAGGACACAGATTCCCCAGTCCCTTTCTCAGCTGCGCTGCGCTGAAAATGAATGGAGAGAAGACAGCGGCTCCTCTCTCCATTCATAAACTGAAACATTGTAAACAAAGTTTACGATGTTTCAGTTATGTGAATGTACAGTGATCACTGACTCTGTACATTCCGAACAGTAAGGAGCTGGATTTACCGGCTCCTACCTCTGCTCTCTATCCTGACAGATGGAGGGGGACAGCAGCACAGAGGGGGGCGGCAGCGTGGAGCGGGACACGGAGGGGGGGCGGCAGCGTGGAGCGGGACACGGAAGGGGGGGGGCGGCAGCGTGGAGCGGGACACGGAAGGGGGGGTGGCCGCAGCGTGGAGCGGGACACGGAGGGGGCGCGGTAGTGTGGAGCGGGACACGGAGGGGGGGCGGCAGTGTGGAGGGGGACATGGAGGGGGAACGGCAGCATGAAGGGGGACACGGAGGGCGACGGCAGCATGGAGGGGGCTGGAGGAGGATACGGGGACAATCAGCGGTGATCATGTGTGGGCAAGTTACAAGCACCGATCACCACTGATTTAAAGCAGTGCGGGGGAGAGAGAGAAGCGGAGAAACAACTTTTAAATCTATACAGCGGTGATCGGTGCTTGTAACTCCCCCACACACGATCACTGCTGACTGTACAAGTATCGGATGAAGCATCGGGAGCATTTGCCCGAGTACAAGTTCTCAGGCAAATGCTTGGTATCGGTATCGGGACAACCCTAGCAATAACTTTTGCACAAGCCAATCAATATACGCTTATTGCGATTTTTGTTTTTACCAAAAATATGTAGAATACATATCGGCCTAAACTGAGGAATTTTTGTTTTAAATTGGGGTATTTACTAGAGCAAAAATTAAGATATTGTTTTTTTTTTTTTTTCATATTGTGCTTTTCTTTTGTTTTATAGCGCAAAAAATAAAAATACCACCAAAAGAAGAGCTCTATTTGTGGGAAAAAAAGGACCTTTTTTTGTTTGGGTACAGCGCAATTGTCAGTTAAAGCGACACAGTGCCGTATCGAAAAAAATGACACGGTCATTGAGCAGCCAAATTTTCCGGTGCTGAAGTGGTTAAAAGCCCACATCTAAACACCTCTACATGCCTATATTTGCATGGACATATTGGATAACATGTAGGGGCATTTAGAGGCAGAAAACAAAAACCCGCCCATATAAGCAGACTCAAGAACGTCCATTTTGCATGAGGCCTAAGGCCCCTTTTCACACGGGCGGATAGAATTTGGCTGTTAGCTGCGGATAGATGAAGTTATATAGCACACCTAAACTCAGACAATGCTTTCCTATGGCTCCATTCACACGTTTAGCGACGGTTTCATTACATGGGGTTTTGTACGGTTAGAAAAAAATAATTTGACTGCGTCCAGGACTGATTTAGCCCAGCTATCTGGACATAACTGCAGGTAATCGCAGTGTACCATTTCACCTGCAGATACCAGCGGCAACAAGGAAAGAAAAACAGGAAGCACCTCAGAAATGGTAAGAATGTTCCACCGCAGCTATTCTCATGTAAACACTGCTAATCACAATGTACAACTGCAAGTGATCGCTGTGCCTGGAGTCTTGGAAATTCAAAACAACTAAACATGCTTTTAACAGCGGCCCATGTGAAAGAGGCCTAAGGCTAGCAAATGATCTCTTTTCACTAGACTTGGCAAAAGGTAAAGATTAGAAGATATGTAACATTGTTTCCACACTTAGAGGGCTTGGTCAGGACTGTAATGCCTCATGGAAATTGAATTTTCTTGCCTAACTGGTCACTAAAACCTAGAAAAAAAATCTTAAAGGTTACTTCAAATTTCCTTTAGTGGTAGTTTTAAATGACAGGTTGATGTGTGTGTGCATATATACTGTACAGTATTTTTGTGTTATGGCTTGTTTTCTTAAACACCTATTTAAAAGTAGGTCAGCCACTGTTATGACACTGAGCTCAGGTTCACACATATGCGATCTCAGACATTGCATGTGATTCGCACCCGCACCGCAGGTGCCGATCGCGTGCGATGTCTGCAGTGCGAGTTCAGACAAACGGTTGTATGGGTGAACTCACATTAGATTTGCAGGAAAACAAAAGTGTTCTCACCAATGCGATCCGATTCCTGTGCGAGTTTACAGTTCGCACTGCGATCTGGGGGCATCATTTAACAATGTATTGACACCCTCAGCAGTTAGCAGAGGGCAGTGTGAACTGCCTGCGGGAGAGATGCGATGCGGGAACCGGCGCTAAAATTGTGCTGGTTCCCGCATCGCTTCAGTGTGAACTTAGGGGGTGATTTACTAAAATTGGAGAGTGCAAACATTGGTGCAGCTGTGACAATCAGCTTCTAACTTCAGCTTGTGCAGTTAAGCTTTAACAATAAAATCTGGAACTGATCAACCCCCGATTGTGCCAAAGATCATTCTGTCTCTTGCAAAGGTACTGTATTAAATGTTGGTTTTTGGTTATATTTAATTTAACAACTTCAGCCCCGGAAGAATTGGCTGCTCAATGACCAGAGCAGTTTTTGCGATTCGCCACTGCGTCAATTTACCTGGCAATTGCGCGGTCGTGCAACGTTGTACCCAAACAAAATTGATGTTCTTTTTTCCCCACAAATAGAGCTTTCTTTTGGTGGTATTTGATCACCTCTGTGGTTTTTTATTTTTTGCGATATAAACAAAAAAAGAGCGACAATTTTGAAAAAAACACAATTTCTCTTTTCGTCTATGGACAGACACAGCCTCTTAAGTCTTGACAGTTATGTTCCTGTTCTATAGGAGAGGACTAGGCAGAACATGTTAGATATTTAACATGTTACTTTAACAGAGTTGAACAGCCCCGCCCAGGGGGCGGTCCCTCCAGACATAACCAACCCTCCGCCCTGCAGTCAGCAGCTCAGTTTTTTTCTGCCTAGTAGAGAAGGACCTGGCTCCCTTTGGGCCCAGGCTCCGGAAGAAATTTTTATTTTTTTATTATTTTATGAAATCTTCTATCAACTGCCGGCTGGGTGACAGGCTGGATATTATAGATCCTTGTAGTCTCCCCAGTCCGGCCATCTATCGTGAGCAGGCCTTGGCTACGCGCTGGGTCAGCCATGACATACCCCATGGCTCCAGGGGTGGCCGGTGAGCTTTTCTCCAGGGTTCACATATGACCGGGCTGCTTGCTGTCTCAGTCACAGTGGACCAGGCCAACAGCTACTCCATACTGCTCGGTTGTAGGTCTGTCAGGAACGCACCAGCAGGTCCTCACAAGGACAGGCAAGTACAGTTCCTCCTGCCTCGGTAGGATGGAACAGCTAGGCATTCCTAAGGGGGTTGTTAGGGGGTTTTCCTGCCCTCCCCTCTGTCACCCCTTTTTTCCTCCTCCCCTTGCGGGGCTCGCTGCGACCGGGTATACCTGTAGGGGGGCTCCAGGTCCTGGCTGGGGGCAGTGGGGGTGTCCAGGCCTGCTCTCTGTGGGGGGTAGCTGTTTGCTTAGGAAGCCCCTGCTGCGGCCTTCTCGTCCACCTCATGTTTGGGCGCCATTTTGGAAGCACAGGCGCCATTTTTCAGGTGCCTGTGATTTGCATTGAAAGTCCCATTTGGTGGCCATTTTTCCGTGGCCGCGCTGTGACGCAGGTCTGCATTGCGGGCGGCCATTTTCTTGTGGTCGAGCTCTTTTCTCTGAGGTGTCCAGCGGCCATTTTGGAGTGGGTTTTGGCCTCTAGTGCTTGGATGGCTTCCTGAACAGCGCGAACGGTGCTATTCACCTCACAATTCTTCAGACACACGCTGTATGTGGATGGAGAGCGGGCCGAGCCGCTGAAAAGTCTTGCAGGGTGGTGAGTTCCCTGGGTAAACTCCCCCGGTCAGTGCAGCAAGGAGGGTGGACTTTTTTGTCAGGTCTTGACTGAGTCTCTAAGGGCTGTCAGTGGGCAATATGGAGTCAGAAGCTGGCGTTTTTCCCCCAAACATTCCAGAGGCAGCAACCGGTGCCCCTGCACCTGCGGTTACCATGGGCGCTTTGTCAGCAGTCCTGGAGTCATTTGTTGCCAGGGTGGAAGCGGCGTGCGGGCATAAGGGGGGTACTAAGCGCCCCCTCCCCCCGCCATCTCCTGGGGAATGTTCTGACTCAGACTCTGGCCTGGCTGGGGCTCAGGACCCCGTTTCTGGTGTGTCAGAAGATGTGGACCAGGACCTTCCCATTGAGGAGGACCCCTCATCCGGGTCAGCTCAAGATGGGGCACTTGTGAGTGCGCTTATCCATGCTGTGAGGGACACTCTCAAGCTGGAACTTCCACAGCAGGGTCTGTCCCTTTTTGGGTCGCACAATCCGACCCGCTCTGTTAAGGTTTTTCCTTATGTTGATTTCTTTGACAAGGTCATAGATAAGGAATGGGAACGGCCCCAGAGGTCCTTTGCGGTCCCTCAGCGCATGGCAGTCCGTTATCCATTTAACCACTTCAATACAGGGCTTTTATACACCCTTCCTTACCAGACCAATTTGTAGCTTTCAGCGCCCTCACACTTTGAATGACAATTACTCAGTCATGCTACACTGTACCCAAACCAAATTTTTATCATTTTTTTCTCACAAACAGAGCTTTCTTTTGGTGGTATTTAATCACCGCTGGGCTTTTGATTTTTTGCAATATAAGTGAAAAAATTTAGATTTTTTTTTAAAAAAAAAACACTTTTTATTTTTTTTAGTTTCTATTGTAAAATTTTGCAAATAAGTAATTTTTCTTCATAAAATTGGGCCAAAATGTATACTGCTACATATATTTAGTAAAAATAACTAAAAAAAGTGTATATTATTTGGTCTCTGTGAAAGTTAGAGAGTCTACAAGCTATGGTGCAAATCATTGAAAAATGATCACACCTGATGTACCGAAGGCCTATCTCATTTCTTGAGACCCTAACAAGCTAGGAAAGTACAAATACCCCCCAAATTACCCCTTTTTGGAAAGCAGACATTCCAATGTATTTAGTAAGAGGCATGGTGAGTTTTTTGAAGTTTGTAATTTTTTCCCACAATCCTTGGGAAATTTTTGACATTTTTATTTTTTTGCACAAAATTGTGATAAGTTATTTCTCTCACACAGCACATGCATACTTGCAATTACACCCCAAAATACATTATGCTACTCCTCCTGAGTATAGTGATACCACATATGTGAGATTTTTACACAGCCTGACCACATATAGAGGTCTAACATCCAAGTAGCACCGTCAGGCGTTCTACGAGCATAAATTGCACATCTCATTTGATGACAACCTATCACACTTTTGAAGGCCCTGGAGCACCAGGACAATGGAAACGCCCACAAAATGACCCCATTTTGGAAAGCTAACACCCCACCGCATAATCTATGAGGCATAATGAGTCTTTTGAACGGTTCATTTTTTTCCAGAAGTTTTTGGAATGTGTGGGAAAAAAATGAAAACGCATTTTTTTTTATACAAAGTTGTCCATTTATAAGATATTACCAACACATAGCATGTACATATCAAAAATTACACCCCAAAATACATTCTGCTACTCCTCCTGAGTATGGCGATACCAAATGTGTGAGACTTTTACACAGCCTGGCCAAATACAGAGGCCCAAAATTGAAATAGCACCTTCAGGCATTCTAGGAGCATAACTTACACATCTCATTTCTCAACCACCTATTACAGTTTTGAAGACCCTGGAGCACCAGGACAATGGAAACGCCCATAAAATTACCCCATTTTGGAAAGCTAACACCCCAATGTATAATCTATGAGGCATAATGAGTCTTTTGAACGGTTCATTTTTTTCCAGAAGTTTTTGGAATATGTGAGAAAAAAATTAAAACGCATTTTTTTTTTTTATACAAAGTTGTCAATTTATAAGATATTACCAACACATAGCATGTACATAGCAAAAAGGACACCCCAAAATACATTCTGCTACTCCTGAGTATGGCAATACCACATGTGTGAGACTTTTACACAGCCTGACCACATACAGAGGCCTAACATCTAAGTAGCACCGTCACGTGTTCTAGGAGCATAAATTACACACATAAATTCCTGACAACCTATCACATTGTTGAAGGCCCTTCATATTTCTAACACATAGCATGTACTGTACATACCAATTATAAACCAAAATACATTCTTCTGAGAAAAGGGTAAAGAAAAGATTACCTGCGGTTTTAGTAGTGCAGTGGTCCAAAGAGGAGAGCATCGGTCCAGGCAGCAGGCAGGAACGTGGACAGCGACAGCAAAACAGGCAGCAGGCAGGAATAGTCAGTACAGGTAGAGATGATGTCAGCACAGCCAAAGCATTGGTCCAGATAACAGGCAGGGATGTGGTCAGCAGCAACAAAGGATCGTCCATGCAGCAGGCAGGAATACTGTCCATAGTTAGTACATGCAGCAGGCAGAGGTATGGTCAGCACAGCCAGAGTATTTGTCCAGGGAGCAGGCAGGTCCATCAAGCTTAGGGCATCGGTCAGGAAAGAATGGGGACAGGGGTAGAGGCTTCTCCCACCCAAATCGCTTTGAAGCCTCCGGACAACCAGACCCTGTTCTCGGAACACAGAAAACCAAAAACTGGTTTTCTGAACTCCGAACACTATTCTGTAGCCCCTCACATATGCGAGACCCCTGTGTAGCAGGGTGAAAGATCAGTCCAAGGGGGCAGGCAAAAACATGGTCAACAGGCTGAGGTCAGTGCAGGTAAAAGGCAGAAATAAACGGTAGGCAGAGGCATAGTCGATACAGTCCAGGGTCAGTTCACGTGAAAGGCAGAAACATGGCGGATAAACAATGCAGACGGTAGGCAGAGGCATAGTCGAGAAACAGGCCAGGGTCAGTTCACATGGAAGACAATGATATGGTTGGTTGAGGCAGAGAAATATTCAGGACAAATTGAAAACGGGGAAATAGCAGTATTAGAAATATGGGCTAATAGTTTTCGAGAGTGTAATATTGCTTGAAGCATTCTCCGATGCAAAGGCCAGGTTGGGAGGGACAGTCGGGACAATGGAAGCTGGTGTCTTTCCTAATTCCTCTTCTGGTGCACACCCGACATTTTTTTTGGCGCCGTCTTCCGGATCCTGATGGTGGAATATGGTCTGAAAAATGGCGTTCATGTAGTCTGCTGACACAATCCGAGTGAATGCTTTCTGGGGGGGGGATGTTTGTTGGTAGATCAGGGCAGTAACAATGTCTTCAATAAACCTAATGAAGGTGGTGGGTCGTCTTTCTGTTGATTTTTGGTAAATTATGAAAGAATTTAACAGGGCCAAATGAAAAAAGTAAATTGCAAATTTTTTATACCAGAAAAGGGATTTTTGGGTTGAAAGATAGGGCTGCAACATTTGGTTATTTAAATACACACCACCCATGAATTTATTGTACTCATTGATGCAGGAAGGCTTGCGAACGGTACCGCTTCTTCTGTGAAGTTCCACCGAGGTGTCATCGTGGATGGTGGACATGTACACGTCTTTCCTATCCCTCCACTTCACAGCCAACACTTCCTCGTTCCTCGTTCCTCAAGCTTGCCGATTCCCACTTTTGAATGGTTGTGGTGACAAGACGCTGTGGGAAGCCCTTTCTGTTTTTTCTTGTTGTACCACAGGCCAGAGTTTTTTTTAGGTAGAGGTGGCGGAGAAGGGGCAGGCTGGTATAATAGTTGTGAAAAATGTGTGAAATATACTGCGCTGTCTAAATATAGATCTGTTCCCACATAAATAAACGTGAATCAAATCTAAAAATCTAAAAAAATGCTGCAACTTAAATGTGAGACACACACAATAGGAAAATGCTAGAAATAATTAAAGCTGCGCAACACTAAATTGAGTACCATCAATATGTGAAAAAACTAAATGGTATAACAGGAACTGTCTCTGATGTTTATATTATACAACCAATTGAAAAGGTCCCGACTAATGCCAGACAGTCCAACATGAAACTGTGTAGTTTAAACTAGAAAAGGAGCACAGTCCTGTGAATAATTGATGAAATGTATAGAGCTGAAGATCATATAAGCCAAATGGTGCAGATAAAGGTCTTCTCATTCAACCACTGGTGACTTCAAACGCAAAAACACCCTTGAAAATAGTGCCAGGTATTTCATAGAGAAAGGTTCCACCACCACTAGTAATCACTGCCGCTTACCAGAGCAAATGATCTGTTCACAGATCAATACCAACAGATGGCTATTTCCCTGCCAGGGTCTCTATACCGCTATCTCCAGGATTCCACGCCAATTTAGATGTATAAAAGCAAGCATGTAAGTATCCAAATGTAGTCAGGGTGACCGCTTCTGCGACCTGCTTCCTGGATCCACTGCCCTGTGATGGTATCACCCTGTCAGATGAAGCCGGCGTCTGTGAGGAACTTCAGCGTCAGACCGAGGCTTGAGAAGCAAGCAGGGATGGAAGCAGGTCGCAGAAGCGGTCACCCTGACTACATTTGGATACCTACATGCTTGCTTTTATACATCTAAATTGGCGTGGAATCCTGGAGATAGCGATATAGAGACCCTGGCAGGGAAAAAGCCATCTGTTGGTATTGATCTGTGAACAGATCATTTGCTCTGGTAAGCGGCAGTGATTACTAATGGTGGTGGAACCTTTCTCTATGAAATACCTGGCACTATTTTCAAGGGTGTTTTTGCGTTTGAAGTCACCAGTGGTTGAATGAGAAGACCTTTATCTGCACCATGGGACAGTAAGCAGCTAAATTAATTATTTCCAGTACAGTTAATTGAATAAAAGACAACCACAAATATTTCTTTGGATTAATAAAATAATTTTATCTATTTTATTGGCCGCGGCTTATTTATTGGTTTACCAATTAATCTTATTCATATTTTATTTTTAACGATTTTACAACCTTTACCATTAAATGATGGCAACTCGAAACCCTCCGTAAAACCTTTATACAGCATGATTGCCGTCTGCTGATCTGGGTACCTGAGTAGCCATGGCAGCATGTTTTGAATACTCACTGGCGATGGAGCTTTTAAGAAAGGGCTCCTTGTTCTGAGTCTGGTTGGAAGCCATTTTCTTAAAACATTTCGTCACTGAGTGTGAGCCAGAACAAAATGCACACACATTCATTTTATCAACTTCAATTTTTATGCTGAACATTTGATGTACATTGTCAGAGTGTATTACGGATCACGTAAACACTTTTTTCTAACTGTTTGGGACCGAGTATAATTTCAGTTGGGTTTAGTAAACACCCGGCCGAGACAACATCCCAATCCATTGTAATTCATTGTTTTTTATTTTGTTTACACTGCATGTCTTACAGCACCACATTGGTAGCATCAATTTACTTCACAGCACTTCCAATAGCTAATCCTCTGCTAGCAAACACCCGGCCGAGCCGGAATTGGAAAATTCATATTACTTATTTATTTCAACTAATTAATGTATTCCAACTAAATCCTTCACTCACTTTAGTCCATCATCACTATCACCTTCTGAAGGCTATTGCTAAGGCTAAGTAAACACCTGGCAGAGACACCCCAATTTATTTACTTATTTCATTTATTTATTTGATTTTTACATTCTATGTGTGGTCCCACTCAACTTAGGTTCTGATTATATCAGAGAGAACCCCCTTTGTGTTTCTCATTTGTAGACCTATTATTACCAATATCTGGCTCCCAGCAGATTGGTTTTACGTAAGAGCAGCGCCACCACTACACCCCTCATTTTTTCATATCCTTGCTCCACCTAATTAGGAGGTAGCAATAAGTAGAGGCAGCAGCTCTGACTACTACGTTGTGTTTGAAGTCCTTTTGCGCGGAGTCACCTACCTTCCTTCATTCTCTGTTGGTTGTAACGACCAATTAGTCTCTGCAGCAATGGACATATTCAAATACATACATGGTAGATCCATTAACCTAGTAGAGGTATTTAACCAGGAGCAAGTGGTTAATAAACAGGACATGGATAGCAACACTAGAAATGTACATTGCAGAAAAAATTACCCCAAGAAGACTCAGATGGGATATTTCACCCAATGATGCAATGAGCGACAAAGGCTTGATGGAAGAGTGGTACCGTTTCTTCAACCAAAGTGAAACAGACCTATTACACAAGATAGTCAATAGACGGCAACATAAGGTTAAACACATTGAAACAGAAATCCTCTCCATCAAGGACCAACTGGTACCTTTCGCTGAAGTAAAAGAATATAAGGATAAAGAAACTTTCCTACAGGAAGCCATCAAAAAATATGATAATGAGATACAAGCTAAAAAACAGAAGAAATTCAAGAGAGATGTGTTAGATTACAAAAACCAGCAAGTATACAAATGGCAAACAGATGAGAACTACAATGAGCAGGAAAACAACATTTCCATGAATGAAGACTCCAGAGAAAACTCCCCAGAGAGGGAAGGACCATGGCAAAATACTAGGACCACTTTTGAAAGAACACCCAGAGCCACACAGAATGAAACAACCACACACACACCAAGAAGGGAAGAAAGAAGCCCCATACGTAGAAACCACAGACAACAAGAGGTAAACGATAACAGAACTCGAACACCACACAGCACCGATCACACCAAGAATACCTAGGCACCAAAATAGATACTCACCTTTAAGATACATGCCACAGCACACCCCCTATGGCAGGCCACAACAGGGAGGGGATTTTACCAGAGGAAACAGATGGAGACCCCCTGCACACAGAGGATGGAATGGCCCACCACAACCATACCGAGCACAAGGAGGATGGAGACCTTTCAGATACCCAGACAGAAACAATCAACAATATCAGGGAGACCCCAGGAACCACAGAGGACAACAAGGGTGGAACCCCAGAGGATCACGCCCATATGGGAGACAACAGAACAACTGGGAACCCGAGGACTACCAATACGAGGGGAGGAGAGACTATACCCACAGACCCCAATACTGGGCAGGAGAAAACGGACAAGAGGCAAACGAGGGGGCATCAAGAAAAAGAAGACGCGTATAATAGGAGAAGGTATTTTTAATCTAAGTGACATTATTTTTAATGAGGATGAACTCAAAATTTTAGATCTAGGCTTAAAGTATGCACCCGATAAAAATCTGGACAAATTTGAAACATACATAGACCTACAAAAATTTGCAAGAAAGATGAATATTAAAAAATTCTTTGCCTTAAAGGAACCCAAAACAAAAGAAAAAAACACAGATACCTACTACAAACATTCTAGACTAAAGAATAATTCGATCTTCAACCCCAAAATGCAACAAAATGAAAGCATTCTGGTTTTTAAAAAGATGGTTGAAGAAGATATTAGAAAGCTGAAGATTAGTAAAACAAAAAGTGATAAGGTCTGGAAAACCATCAAAGAGATAGAAAAGAAAAAGGACATCGTGATTCGACCGGCAGACAAAGGAGGAGGCCTGGTCATCATTAAGAAAAAAGACTATGAGACAGAAATGGATAACCTACTAAGCGTGCAGGACACATACAAGAAAATAAGGGGCAACCCAAAAATAGAATATGAAAAGAAGTTGAAAACCCTTGTCCAAAAAGGGGAAGACAAGGGGATCCTAACCAAAAAAGAAGCCACTTTTCTGACACCAGAAACAGCAAAAACACCAGTGATCTATTACGTTCCTAAAATGCATAAAAATCAAACTACACCACCCGGCAGACCCATCATAAGTGGAATTGATTCCCTATTCTCAAGATTGGGTTCCTACATAGACGGATTTTTACAACCCCTGGTGGCAGAAGGCAAATCATACCTAAAAGACAGCAGACAACTTATTTCGGAAATAAAGAACCTTAGAGTTAAAGAGAGTGACATATTGGTGACGATTGATGTCAACTCACTCTACACAAACATCATACAAAAAGATGGGATCAGTAGTGTGGAATGGGCTCTGTATAAACAAACAGATATGAAAGAAGAACAAATCAAATTTTTATTGGAAGGACTGGGACTGGCCATGAGCCACAATTACTTCTGGTATAAGGGCGAGTACTATACCCAAACTAAAGGGGTAGCGATGGAAGCTAAATATGCTCCAAGTGTAGCCAACCTCTTCCTGAACAGATGGGAGGAAGAACAGGTCTTCAGTGTACACAGAGAAAATCTAACCCTCTACAGAAGATATATAGATGACATTGTCATCATATGGGGGGGTACAGAGGAGCAACTACAGGATTTTTTTGATGAGATCAATCAGAACATCTATGGGATCACATTCACAGGTACCTGGAGCAAGCAAAGTATAGACTACTTGGATCTGCAAATATACAAACACGACGGAAATTTGAACACCAGAACTTATTTTAAAAAGACTGACAGGAATGGATACATTCCAACAAAAAGCTGCCACCATCCTAAATGGATTGGAAATATACCTAAAGGCCAACTAATGCGCATTTTCCGGAATTGCAGCAACCTACATGAATATGAACAACAAGCAAATACAATTATTAGCAGATTCATAGATAAAGGCTATAAAGAAAAGGATTTACTCACCCTAAAGCAACAAGTCAAAAATATGGACAGAAACACTATGATAGCAGGTACCACTGCCAATAAAAACAAGAAGAAGAACTTGGATATGGCTTTCCTTACTGGTTTTAATAGACAACACAAATACGTAGAAAAGATTATCAGAAAACACTGGCCCATCCTACAATCTGATAAGGTCCTCAGAAACATACTACCGCAGAAACCATCATTCATTTATAGAAAAGCACCTAACCTAAGAAATAGACTGGTACATAATGCACTGGACCCACCTAAACAAATAAAAATCTTTAAAAACCTAAAAGGCTTTTTCAAATGCGGCCAATGCCTTCCTTGCAGAACCAGCAAAAAGACTGATAAGATAACATCTAAATTTATCTCAACCTCCAACCGATCTGAGCACAACATCAGAGAATTAATCACTTGCCACAGCACACATGTGACATATGTGCTAGAATGTCCCTGCCACAAACAATATGTAGGCAGAACCACTAGAGAACTACATGTCAGAGTAAGAGAACATATCAATAACATCAAGAATGGCTTCCCCAAACACAGTGTGTCTAGACATTTCAGGGATTATCACAAGAAAGGCCCCTCCTGCATGGTCTTCTATGGCATAGACAAAATTAAGGGACATTGGAGGGGTGAAAATAAGAAAATTAAAATTTCACAAAATGAAACGAAGTGGATATACCAGCTCGATACTCTCCAACCAGCAGGAATGAACATTGATCTAGATCTGAACTGTTTTCTTACCAACTATTAATTTTAATTAACACTCTCCCCAAAATCTTAAAGCCCTTCCCCAATGCCTCAAACAATACTCAGTAATATCTCGTATCTATGATTCCACCTATGATTAGCCCTTTTAAAGCACGTTTTATATGCGTTTTTTATGTTTTTTTTATATATGTTTCTATATGCGTTTTTATAGGCGTCACGCATGCGTTTTCCCATGCATGTACAAAATAGGTATTTTTACATTAATTCATCCATTTTATGTCTCCTTAATCCCCATTCACATACCATATATCCTCTACCGACGCAGCAGGTTTATGTACATATACATGTCCTTTATATATTTATCCATATTTTAGATATACGCGTCTTGTATGCGTTCTCACATGCGGTTTTTATATGCGTCTAACATGCGTTCTTAATATGCATGTATAAAAAAGGCATCTTCACATACCATATATCCTCTATCTAAGCAGCAAATTTACTTGTTTGTTTTTATGTACATACATATATATGTCATTTATGTTAATTGCATTTACATACATTTACCTATATTTTATATATCCTTTGTATTTTGTTTAAATTTGAGTAATTAAGGTGCGTTTGGAAATTTATATTTATATATTTTTAACGTATAGCCCCACGGTTTCATGTTCCAGCTGTAGCTAATCTGCGGTCTCTAGTCTGCAAGTCGAACCAAATATGGCCGCGAGACCAATTTAATATAGTACTGCATAGACTTTGAGCTCCGGTCTGCAAAACTTATCAAACATGGCCGCCGGACTCCGGTCCCCAAAATCATACCCAAAATGGCCGCTATGCTAATTCTCACATGCTCACATGTGACCGGAGGGGCTATAAATTGCATCAGGAAGTGAAGCACGACGTTACGCTCCTGATGACGTCAATCTTACGAAACGCGTAGGGCGGAGTCACGTCGCTTCATCACTTCCTGAACCTTGGATCGCTCTTCACTGGCCAAGCGCCATTTTAATGCTTTTTATGTGGTCTAATACTATGTGAGTACCCTTTTTCCCGATATATCAATAAACCAAATTTTTTTTACGGGTTCACACTATGGGTATCCTTTTTTCCTTTCCATAACCCTCACCTTCTCGGAGAACCACAAGGGACCAAAGGAGCCACCCTGGATTCCTGAGATTGCTACACAGTGGCATATACTGTGACTGCACCATACCCCCTGAGGGTATGAAGAATCTGGTGAGTGCAACATCATAAACAATCACGGATAATCACATTCACGGCACAGGCTACTAGAACAAGCACTGCAGCAAAGTCACCAATTTATTTGTCACTATTTTCTGGATTGTCACCATTGATCTTCACTTCATTTTATCAACTTCAATTTTTATGCTGAACATTTGATGTACATTGTCAGAGTGTATTACGGATCACGTAAACACTTTTTTTTAACTGTTTGGGACCGAGTATAATTCCAGTTGGGTTTAGTAAACACCCGGCCGAGACAACATCCCAATCCATTGTAATTCATTGTTTTTTATTTTGTTTACACTGCATCTCTTACAGCACCACATTGGTAGCATCAATTTACTTCACAGCACTTCCAATAGCTAATCCTCTGCTAGCAAACACCCGGCCGAGCCGGAATTGGAAAATTCATATTACTTATTTATTTCAACTAATTAATGTATTCCAACTAAATCCTTCACTCACTTTAGTCCATCACTATCACCTTCTGAAGGCTATTGCTAAGGCTAAGTAAACACCTGGCAGAGACACCCCAATTTATTTACTTATTTCATTTATTTATTTGATTTTTACATTCTATGTGTGGTCCCACTCAACTTAGGTTCTGATTATATCAGAGAGAACCCCCTTTGTGTTTCTCATTTGTAGACCTATTATTACCAATATCTGGCTCCCAGCAGATTGGTTTTACGTAAGAGCAGCGCCACCACTACACCACTCATTTTTTCATATCCTTGCTCCACCTAATTAGGAGGCAGCAATAAGTAGAGGCAGCAGCTCTGACTACTACGTTGTGTTTGAAGTCCTTTTGCGCGGAGTCACCTACCTTCCTACATTCATGCCTATATCGGCAATTAGTTGACCATTTACATTGCGCGTCGTTAAACGTGAAACAAATGCCTTTTTTATAAGACATAGCATTACTGTTCACTTGTAAAGGCAAAGGACGTACCATTTGAGGTCTCTGAGGTAGCAAAAGATTGAGCCATAAGCTAATATCTTTGCTACCCCAAGGAAGATTTTTATGTACTGCCAGTTTTTGTCTAAATTGTTCATCATAAATGAACCAACCAAATCCTCCGAAATTTTTATGTGCTTACAAAATAATGTCTATGTGATGGAATAGACCCATACTATGTTCCGGATATTTCTCACATATTATACTTGCATAAATGCAAAAAGCCTGGAGCCAGTTATTAAAATTCCTGGCAACAGGCCTTCTCCTATCCTCAGTGTCAGATTTATCTTTATCACTTTTAATAAAATCTTTGTTGGACGGCAGCAAGGAAAGCAAATCAATGAAATCTGCCTTCAATATTTTTTCCTTCATCGCTACCGTCAAATGACAGCCAAGTGGCAAAGACTGACACGGCAAGCTTTCTTTTAAACAAATTTCAGGAATGTTTTTTCCTATGACACTACTCTGTACTATATTATCTGAAGTATTTGTAGTATCAGTATTAATATGAACATCTGTAATTAGTTTATCCGGAACATTCCAAACACTAGAAACATCTTGAGTATTAGTAGTATTTTGAATATTTTTTACACTAGACAAAGAAGTTGCTAACTGTGAAATAGATCTATACAAGGTAGTCATCAAATCAACGTTACCCAACTCACCTTGTATAGCAGCAGAAGGCAACGTTGTGTCATTGCTATCTATACATTCATTGCTTCCTGCTGCTGCTGTGTGTAATTCCCTGTCTATCTGCATCCTTCTTCTGGGCACGGATCCGCTGCAGCTACTGCTTGCCCTGGCATTCTGTGTATATGGTTGCCTGGGAGACCGACTTACACCTGTCATTGCTGGACTCCTCCCCTTCTTCGGCTTGCTCACTCCTCCTCTGACGTCGTTCTCTTTCGGCCGTACCACAGACAGCGCCGACTTTTCAGGTGCGAATCCTCTCTTCTCCACAGGGGGGCTGTATGGCCGGCGCGCTCTTCCTTTCCTCTTCTCTCTTCCAGCGGTGACACCATCTCCCTCTGCCGCCTCTTGACCTCGCCGCTCCAGAACTGGAAACGGGGGGAGCTCTTCCTGCGCGATGTCATCTTCGCCGACATGCATCACACCGCCGACGTAGGAGTCCCGTGTTCCGACACTGCTTGCTTCCGGGGCCCGTTCTTCAGCCTCCAGCCTATCTGGTAAGGCGAGGCACAGGCGCAACCACTCTTCTCCCCCTTCGGTCTCCGCTCTCTCAATGAGTTGACGCAGGAGAGTCTTCATGTCACCTCAGTGGTTAGCGGCACAATAGCTTAGTATTATAGCCCTTTCACAGAGCTCCGCCGCTGATGACCTCCTGAGGTGACTGGCAGTTTGCCTCAAGCGGAACCTCCCTTTATATAGGGGTCCCCTCAGGCTTCTAGAAACTTCCTTGACTGGTTTCAAGGGTCCCCCTCCCCACTGTTTCAATGCACCCTGACCTACTTTTCAGGGAGCCCTGACCTACTTTCCAGGGGGAGCCTTGAAACTTATTTTAGCTGCCACTGTCCCATTAGAAAAGGGGCCCGGGGGAACTTGAAACCCCCTATCCCTTTTCCCTCACATTTGGCTTATATGATCTTCAGCTCTATACATTTCATCAATTATTCACAGGAGTGTGCTCCTTTTCTAGTTTAAACTACACAGTTTCATGTTGGACTGTCTGGCATTAGTCGGGACCTTTTCAATTGGTTGTATAATATAAACATCAGAGACAGTTCCTGTTATGAAAAAGAAAATCACGCTAAAAAGTCCTCATAAAAATATATATGAATAATGTCCAATGTGGCAGGCTGGTGTGAACGCAAAGATGTCCAAATGCTAGAAGGACCTTGAGAAATTCATGCTTACCGAATGAGTAAGTCAATATCGCAGATGGCTATAGCCCAGCCAAGGCCTTGAGTTGGCATCAAGATACCTGCTTCACTAGGAAATTATGATTGCGATAGCTGGAACTATGACTCCACGATATATGGTATTAATCAGCCCAAAAAAGAAAAAAAGAAAAGCACATAGCGTAATCCTGCCACAAAAATGATCTTGTGATGATCAGTATTATGGACAACACCCAGTGGGTAGCAACTGCTATTGTGTTCCCACCAGACACAAAGGACAGTCTTTTGGTTCCCCTGCTATTGCCCCTGTTATACCATTTTGTTTTTTCACATATTGATGGTACTCAATTTAGTGTTGCGCAGCTTTATTATTTCTGGTATAATAGTTGTCCATGTAAATATGATACCCCTTTTGGAGGAGTGGGAATGCCAACTCCCAAACAATTTTTCCACTTATTCCCATGTACGATGGACACTCAGGGGGCTGGAGCTGGGAATCTTTGCCTACGTACACGCGGAATGAGTGCACATAACCAGTGGCGCTTTCACAGAGCTTGTTGAGCTTCAAGCCGTACCTCGCCCGCTTACTGGGGATATAATGCTTGATTCCCAGCTGGCCTGTGAAATGCACCAGGGATTCGTCCACAGAAATGTTTTTATCAGGGACATAAAGTTCGGCAAACTTCTTGGAATTTTTTTTTATTAGGGGGCGAATTTTATATAATTTGTCAAAGTTTGGGTGATTTCGGGGGGGGGGGCACTGTGAGTTGTCACTGAAATGCGGGAACCGCATTCTAAGTTCGTATCGGGACCTGGACATGGCCGATGTAAAAATTGTCATATGGTGGATGGGTTTCTTCGACCAATACCTATTCATTTCATTTTTTTTTTGTAAGCCCCATGTTAAACGTTAGGCCTAAAAACAATCTAAGCTCCACCACTGTTAGGGGGTCTCCATTCGAAAGGGCGGGTATAGCTGGAGCTGGGGTTGTTTTCAATAAATTGTTGAGCAAAAAGGTTAGTTTGGTCCACAATGCCTTGAAGCAATTCATCAGGGGAAAAAAATAAAAATAAATCAAGTTTGGAAAAACATGCAGTGTTGACCTGCACACCAGGCTGTGCTGTAAAAGGGGGGGTCGTGGCTGACTCTGAGGTAGAAGGCAGCCACAATGGGTTTGCCAAGCCATCTGGAAGCAGGCTTCGGGTCCTACTTCTTTGGCGTGCACTTGCACTGGGCCTTTCCTCCTGGGGTCTAGCAGCGCTTGTACTGGGCCTCTCCTCCTGGGGTCTAGCAGCGCTTGTACTGGGCCTCGCTTCCTGGGGTCTACCGCCGTTGGCACTGCTGGTAGCTACCTGGTGTTCAGACCGTCTTCTTTTTGGACAGACTGTGTCCTCCTCTAATTCGGATCCAGATGTGCTGCCTTCGGGGGGCTCATATTCCGAACCAGAATCGGAATCAGAACTGAGCGGTGAGAGCTCCCCGTTGCTCTCATCGGTCAGACTGAGTATTTGGTATGCTTCTTCTGGGGTGTACACCTTTCTGGACATAGTGGCTGTATGTACTCTGGTGGCGGGTACTTTGGTGAGGTGGCGGGTACTTTGGTGAGGTGGCGAGTACTCTGATGGACAGGTACTCTGATGGACAGGTACTCCTGATGGACTGGTGGCGGGTACTCTGGTGAGGTGGTGGGTACTCTGGTGGACAGGTACTCCTGATGAACAGGTACTCCTGTAGGACTGGTGGCAGGTACTCTGGTGAGATGGCAGGTAATCTGGTACTCTGGTGAGGTGGACGGTACTCCTGATGGACAGGTACTGCTGATGGACTGGTGACGGGTATTCTGGTGAGGTGGCGGGTATTCTGGTGAGGTGGCGGGTACTTCTGGCGGACAGGTACTCCTGGCGGACAGGTACTCCTGGCGGACAGGTACTCCTGGTGGACAGGTACTCCTGGTGGACAGGTACTCCTGATGGACAGGTATTCCTGATGGACTGGTGGCGTGTACTTTGGTGAGGTGGTGGGTATTCTGGTGAGGTGGCGGGTACTCCTGATGGACAGGTACTACTGATGGACGGGTACTCTGGTGGCAGGTACTAGATACTAGATGACAGGTACTCTTTATTTAGGGGGGGCAATCTGGGCACAGTGGTACATATGTAGTGTGTAACTCACTGTTAGCTGATCTCCTCCTCACACTGGATCGGTGTGTGAAGAGGAGAACCCAGCAACAGTAAGTTACACACACATCAGTGTGTTTTGTTTACATTTTTACATTTAGTGACCGGCTGTGATTGGACACAGTTGGTCACGTGGTAAAGAGCCATTTCATTGGCTCTTTACTCTGAACGGGGCTGGGCTGTATCCAAGGGAAAAGCCTCCGCCCCGATCACCGCGCTGCGCGCCCCCGGGGGCGCGCGGGCGCCGTGCATGCCGCTGCGCAGCTCTGCATCATCGAATCCGGTAAGTGTTACCGGAATCTCCGCTGCCCGCCGCCACATTCTTTCCATCGGGGAACGGCTATGTCCAGAGGGACACGCCGGATCCCCGATCGCCGCGCTGCGCGCCCCCGGGCGCCGTGCACGCTGCTACTGCAGCTCTGCATATAGGAGCCGGTAAGCCGCACGGGAAGCTCCGCTGCCCGCCGCCGACGCTCCACCGCCACTCCTTTTACCCCCGTCAGGGAACGGCTGTGTCCTAAGGGACACAACGGTACCCCGATCGCTGCTCTGGGGGCCCGCAGTAGCGGCAGAAAGCCGAGGACGTCATATGACGTCCACCCAGGATGGGAGATCCCATCTGTGGACGTCATTTGACTATGGCTGGGTAAGGAAGTGGTTAAGGAAACCCTTTTGAAAAAGTGGGCTTCTCCTCCGGTCGTTGATCCCCCGTTCTCTCGGTTAAATAAAGTAACTACTATACCGGTAGAGGGGACCCCTGCCTTTTAAGGACCCTACTGATGGGAGGTCCGAAGCGGTGACCTGCTCCATGTTCACCATGCTGGGGTCAGCATTGTGGCCTATATTGGCTGCAACCTTGGTGTCTCAGACACTCACTGAATGGGCTAAAATATTGCACCAGACAGTGGAGGAGCATCAGCTTCCTCCTGAAAGCAAACCCCCGGAGCTAACTGGAACAGTTCAGTGGAGGGGGGGACATGACAGGGTGATAAGGTTATCCTGGAAGGAAGGGGTTAAGTAAGTGGTCAGTGAAGGGATAGTAGGCGATTGGGCAAGCAGGGGGTGTGAGGGGGTGTAGCCAGGTCAATATTAGGTCTGGGAAGGGGTGGAGCCCTATCAGTTAGCTGGCAGCCAAGGCAGAAATTAGGACGTCTGTCTTTTCGCGCGGCTTTTCGCAATCGGAAAGTGCGATTCAACTGCGATAACATGGGGGTGGTATCTGCTATCAATACCATCTCCGCTTCCTCTCTGCCGGTGGTGCGCCTTTTGCGCCACCTGGTCTTGTTATGCCTTCAGTTGAATACGTTTATCTATGCTGTGCATATACCGGGGGTTACTAACAAGATTGCGGATGCATTGTCTCGTTCGCAGTGGCAGGAATTTCGCGAGTTGGCCCCGGACGCGGAGCAACTGGGCACGCCTTGTCCTCCATGTCTTTGGGAGATAGCGTTGGAGTCGCCGCAGGATTGATCCGGAAGTCGTTGAGTGTGTCGACGTGGGAGGCGTACTCTGGAACGTGGAAAGAATGGAATGGGTTGCTGACTGAGGTAGGGGGTTTGGAGCGTGGGGGAGATGTATTTTCTGCGGTAGTTTATTTCGTTGTGAGGAACTTTGTGAGGGGGGCGTCGGCTGCGGCGGTAGACCGTAAATTGGCGGCACTCGCCTTCTGGTTTAAATTGCATGGGATGGAAGATGCCACAAAGTCTTTCTTGGTGCGCCAGGCAATGAAAGGATACCGCAGGGGACATAGATCCAAGGATTCCAGGCGTCCGGTGTCGTTTGCCTTGTTGAGGGCGGTACTGGAGCAATTGGGCTCGATTTGCACCACCTCCTATGAGCAGACGTTATTTCGGGCTGCTTTCTTATTGGCCTTTTTTGGGGCCCTTCGGCTGGGCGAGCTCACCAGCCCTTCGCGAGCGGTCGCAGGGGGGGTTCTGTGGGAGGATGTGGTGTTCAAAGCGGATTCGGTGCGGGTTGGTTTACGTCATTCCAAAACGGACCAGTTGGGTAGAGGGGTGCATTTGGAATTGTTTCAGGGCACGGCGCCGGGCCTTTGTCTGGTGGTTGCGCTAACTAAATTTGCGGCTTTGCGTCCGCGAATGGCGGGCCCGTTCTTGGTTCATGCTGATGGCTCGGGACTGTCGCGATTCCAGTTTGTGGCGGTCTTCAAGAAGTGTTTGAGAGCGGAGGGTTTAGATCCTTCTGAATACGGGTCTCACTCTTTTCGCATAGGTGCGGCCACTGAGGCAGCTCGCTGGGGGTTGGATGAGGCTGCGGTCCGGCGGATCGGCCGGTGGGAGTCCAGCAGATACTGGCTATACGTTAGGCCGCATTTATTATAAGGGGGGTGAGTGGGTCTGTGGGTCTTCTTAGTGCTCGGAGTGGGACTATTGTCTGTTTCTTGTTTTCACGTGTGTCTTTGTGTTATCTATGTTGTGTTTTGCAGTGTTACTAGGAGGTCGGTGGGTGGTACTGTGTTGTTTTTGTTTACTTACAGGTCGGAGATGCCTGGTGTGGATCCTGGGGCACTCATATGTGTACTGGGGCGCCAGGAGGGCAGAGGTCAGGCCAGAATCCAGGCAGCTGGGCATACCCCGTGAGTTGGGCAGTGTTCGTTGGATAGGGGTCCGGGGCATGATGTGGAATCAGGTGGTGGCCGAAGTTAATCGGTTTGCCCGTTTAGACAGGCCTCCTGATATCCTAGTGTTACACGTAGGTGGTAACGATCTATGTGCTAGGGCCTCTAGAGAGCTCATTCGGGACATCCGTTTTGATTTTCTACGGCTTAGCTGTGCCTTTCCTAAGACACTATTGGTTTGGTCGGATATGGTGGCACGCACTGTGTGGCGTGGGGCCAGATCCGTAGCAAAAATTAACAAGGCCAGGGTGAAGGTTAATAAGGAAGTTGGGAAGTTTTTTGTTAGGAACGGGGGTCTGGCGGTCAGGCATTTGGACCTGGAAGAGGACACGTGGCGTTTCCTCCGGGGGGATGGCGTTCACCTTAACGCCATTGGGACGGATTTATGGTGGTTGGGTCTTGAGGACGGAGTGCAGAGGGCTTTTCGGGTGTGGCGGGGCGCACAGGTGTAAGGTGTCACACCTGCGGCGCGGTGGCATGTTTTGGGGTCCTTGGCGGTGGTATAGAGAAGTAGGTCCATTTGGGTAAGCGGTGGGGAACCATCTCAGGTATGGTATCCTCGAGTGGGAACGATTCACTGGCTAGTGAATGGAGAGGGGTAAGGACCCTGGGTGGCTGAGGTCAGCTGGGTTTGGGCCCTGAGTCTATCAGTAGCGACTGGGGTGGCAATCCAGCTAGGTGGGGCCTCGGACACAAAATAAAAGGGGAGGACTATTTTGGGTACCGTCAAGGATCTCAAATAGCAGGATGTCTGTTTTTCTTGTTAGGTCATTTAAAAAGTTTATGATGTTTACGTTGTATTACAACAAGTGTTTGTTAATAAAAGGCCGGGCTCGGCCATTTTACCCCAAGAAAGAAAGTCTGGTCTCTTAATTAATGGGAAATGGAGGGTGGGGTATTAGAAAGCAGGTAAAGGGAAAAGTTTGTATGTAAGGTTAGCTCTTAGCTACCCTTGTCAAGCAAACCCCCGGAGCTAACTGGAACAGTTCAGTGGAGGGGGGACATGACAGGGTGATAAGGTTATCCTGGAAGGAAGGGGTTAAGTAAGTGGTCAGTGAAGGGATAGTAGGCGATTGGGCAAGCAGGGGGTGTGAGGGGGGTGTAGCCAGGTCAATATTAGGTCTGGGAAGGGGTGGAGCCCTATCAGTTAGTTGGCAGCCAAGGCAGAAATTCCCTCCCTCCCGCCCTAAGAAAATTTTATTTTACAAGTGTGGGTTGGGTTGGCATGTTTTGGGGTCCTTGGCGGTGGTATAGAGAAGTAGGTCCATTTGGGTAAGTGGTGGGGAACCATCTCAGGTATGGTATCCTCGAGTGGGAACGATTCACTGGCTAGTGAATGGAGAGGGGTAAGGACCCTGGGTGGCTGAGGTCAGCTGGGTTTAGGCCCTGAGTCTATCAGTAGCGACTGGGGTGGCAATCCAGCTAGGTGGGGCCTCGGACACAAAATAAAAGGGGAGGACTATTTTGGGTACCGTCAAGGATCTCAAATAGCAGGATGTCTGTTTTTCTTGTTAGGTCATTTAAAAAGTTTATGATGTTTACGTTGTATTACAACAAGTGTTTGTTAATAAAAGGCCGGGCTCGGCCATTTTACCCCAAGAAAGAAAGTCTGGTCTCTTAATTAATGGGAAATGGAGGGTGGGGTATTAGAAAGCAGGTAAAGGGAAAAGTTTGTATGTAAGGTTAGCTCTTAGCTACCCTTGTCAAGCAAACCCCCGGAGCTAACTGGAACAGTTCAGTGGAGGGGGGACATGACAGGGTGATAAGGTTATCCTGGAAGGAAGGGGTTAAGTAAGTGGTCAGTGAAGGGATAGTAGGCGATTGGGCAAGCAGGGGGTGTGAGGGGGGTGTAGCCAGGTCAATATTAGGTCTGGGAAGGGGTGGAGCCCTATCAGTTAGTTGGCAGCCAAGGCAGAAATTCCCTCCCTCCCGCCCTAAGAAAATTTTATTTTACAAGTGTGGGTTGGGTTGGCATGTTTTGGGGTCCTTGGCGGTGGTATAGAGAAGTAGGTCCATTTGGGTAAGTGGTGGGGAACCATCTCAGGTATGGTATCCTCGAGTGGGAACGATTCACTGGCTAGTGAATGGAGAGGGGTAAGGACCCTGGGTGGCTGAGGTCAGCTGGGTTTAGGCCCTGAGTCTATCAGTAGCGACTGGGGTGGCAATCCAGCTAGGTGGGGCCTCGGACACAAAATAAAAGGGGAGGACTATTTTGGGTACCGTCAAGGATCTCAAATAGCAGGATGTCTGTTTTTCTTGTTAGGTCATTTAAAAAGTTTATGATGTTTACGTTGTATTACAACAAGTGTTTGTTAATAAAAGGCCGGGCTCGGCCATTTTACCCCAAGAAAGAAAGTCTGGTCTCTTAATTAATGGGAAATGGAGGGTGGGGTATTGGAAAGCAGGTAAAAGGGAAAAGTTTGTATGTAAGGTTAGCTCTTAGCTACCCTTGTCATGTGTGTCACTGGGCGAAGACTTGTGTACGTCTGTGATGCAACCCTCGATGCGGCCCCTTTAATCTCCCGTGTTTCCACATATGCGGTGGTATTGCGCCGCCTGATATGGCTAAAATGCTGGTCCGCTGACCAAGCTTCCAAGAAAACTCTGGCAGATTTGCCTTTCAAAGTTGGGAGGCTTTTTGGTGCCTCACTGGACGACATCATTAAAGATGTCACTGGAGGTAAAAGCACACTTCTCCCTCAGTCCACTAAAGGGAAAGAGCCACGCCGTAAGCCGGGGCCCTCCTTTCCCACACACAAAATCAGTATTTTCGTCAGGACCTGCTGGCAGACCCTCCCAAGCGGAAAAAGGCCCAGTTGGGGGACAGAAGCGTCCCTGGGTGCGCAAGCCCAACAAGCCAGCAAACAAGCCTGCTACCACATTAAGTTTTTCCCCCGCCCCGACTCATGGGTGGGGGGACGGCTTCGCGGGTTTGCAGCTCGGTGGACCTCCCTGCTCTCCGACCAGTGGGTCTGCAAGGTGGTCACTTCGGGGTACAAGATAGTTTTCTTTCTTGTCCACCAAACAGATTCTTTCCCTCAAATCTTCCTCTCCTTCCAGCTCGTCGGACTGCCCTGCTGGGGGCAGTGCAAGACTTGTTTAGGTGCGGGGTAATCATACCCGTACCACCGCAGGACGGGTTTCAGAGTTTCTACTCAAATCTGTTTTTGGTCCCAAAGAAGGACGGAGTCCGTCCAATCTTGGACCTCAATGCCTTTGTAAAGGTTCAAAAGTTCCAGATGGAATTGATTCGTTCGGTGGTTGCTGCGCTCCATCCGGGGGACTTCCTGGCGTCCCTGGATATCGAGGACGCTGACTTGCATGTCCCCATCTGCGTCAGGCATCAGAGGTTCCTGCGCTTTGCGATCTGCGAAGACCACTATCAATTCGTGGCTCTTCCCTTTGGCCTAGAGTCGGCACCATGAGTTTTCACCAAGGTGCTCGCCCCGATTTTAGCTTTACTGAGACAGCGCGGCATTGCTATCGTGGGCTACTTGGACGATCTTCTGAGAGTTGCTTCAAGCTTAGAATTAGAGGAGGACATGTCTATAGCCAGTCAGGCCCTCCGGGAGTTTGGTTGGGTACTAAACCTCCAGAAGTCGGTGTTCGTACCGACCCAGCGGCTAGAGTACCTAGGGTTGATTCTGGACTCGGAGGCCAGAGTCTTTCTTCCCTTGGAAAAGTTGCAGACACTCCAGACTGCGGTGAGGTTGTTGACATCCCCCAAATGGTCATCTCTCCGTTTTTGCATGCTGGTCCTGGGCCTAATGGTAGCCTCTTTCGAGGCAGTGCCGTTTGCCCAATTCCACACTCGGGTATTGCAAAGGGAGATTCTCTCCAAATGGAACAGATCTCCGTCGTCTCTGGATCGTCAGATTCAGTTAAGTCATCTAGTCGGGGCCTCTCTCAGTTAGTGGCTGAGATACCCGGCTCTTCGGTCCGGGAAGTCGTTCCTCCCCTTTCATTGGACTGTGATTACGATGGACACCAGCCTGACCAGTTGGGGGGGGAGTCTGGGGGGTTCTGGTGGCCCAGGGCCGCTGGACTCCGAATGAATCCTGTCTGCCAATCAATGTCCTGGAACTCCGGGTGATCAGGCTATGCCTCTTCAAATGGTCACAGAGGCTAAGAGGGCGTCCAGTCAGGATCCAGTCAGACATTGCCACGGCATACTTCAACCATCAAGGAGGAACAAGAGGCTCGGCTGCATCGTTGGAGGTCCCTCATAGAAAACTGTCAGGCGGACTATCTGAGTCGCCAGATGCTGGACCAAGGGGAATGATCGTTACATCCGGAGGTTTTGCCGGAGATGGGGCACGCCAGACGTGGATCTCCTGGCTTCTCAACTCAATCGCAAGGTGTCGAGGTTCGTGGCCAGGTCCAGAGATCCCTGGGCAGACGCGTTGGTGGCCCCGTGGGGTCAGTATCTGCTAAGTTATGCCTTTCCCCCACTGAAGTTGCTTCCTCGTCTGCTCCACAAAGTAGAGTCCGAGGGGATTCCGGTGATTCTCATCACCCCGGATTGGCCCAGGCGTCCCTGGTACACCGATCTAGTGCGCCTGGTGGCAGATGCACCTTGGCGTCTACCGATGCGAGAGGACCTTCTCTCGCAAGGTCCCATTCTTCATCCTGCTTTACAGTCGCTGGCTTTAACGGCATGGCTATTGAAAGCCAGGTACTAAGGGACCGAGGCATATCGGATTTGGTCATTTCAACCATGTTGAGGGCATGGAAATCTTCTTCTAGGAAGATCTACCATCGCACGTGGAGAGCCTACATCTCTGTGTGAGGAGATGGAATGGCGTCCATGGGCATATTCGATTTCCAGGATCCTGCTGTTTTTACAGCGTGGAGTGGTTTAGAAACTTGCCTTAAGCACCATTAAGGGCCAGATTTCAGCCTTGGCTGTTTTCTTTCAGCGACCCCTGGCGGCTCATTCATTGGTGAGTACTTTTGTGCAAGGGGTCCGACATGTGACCCCCTCCGATCCGACCACCACTACCTCCGTGGGATTTGAATCTGGTGCTCTCGGTACTTAAGAAACCTCCATTTGAGGACATCAGGGAAATTCCTCTTTTGACGCTCTCTCAGAAGGTTGCCTTCCTAGTAGCCATAACATCAGTCAGGAGGGCTTCTGAATTGGTGGCCTTGTCTTGCAAGTCCCCATATTTGGTCCTGCATAAGGACAAAGCGGTGCTACGCCCGCAGCCTTTCTTCCTTCCGAAGGTAGTTTCGGCCTTTCACCTGAATGAGGACATTGTACTTGCATCCTTGTGTTCTCGGCAATCGCATTCGAAGTAGGTTGCGCTGCATTCGTTAGACGTGGTACGTGCCTTGCGAGTGTACCTGTTGGCTAGGGCTCCGTTCCGGAGGTCTGACTCACTGTTTGTGTCGGTGTCTGGTCCGCAGAAGGGCCTGGCGGTCTCGTCGGCCACCATTTCTCGGTGGATCAGGCAGACCATCATTCAGGCCTATGCTCTTAAGGGGCGGGCGCTTCCCTTTCCTGTCACGGTGCATTCGACCAGGGCTATTGGTGCCTCTTGGGCTTTCCGACATCAAGCGTCTGTCTCACAGTCTGTGTAAGGCGGCGACCTGGTCGTCCGTTCACACTTTTACAAAATTTTACAAGGTTGATGTGAGTGCATCTTCGGATGCTAGCTTCGGCCACAAAGTTTTGCAGGCGGCCGTTTGAGGTTGCAACTCCTCCGTTGAGGAGCTCTGCTTGTTTGGGGTGAAATTAATTTTTTTGATTTCTGTTCCCACCCCTCGTTTTTTGACACTGCTTTGGGACGTCCCAACTGTCAAGACTTAAGAGGCTGTGTCCGCCCATGGACGAAAAGAGAAAATAGGATTTTTTGTACTCACCGTAAAATCCTTTTCTCTGTCGTCCATGGACGGACACAGCACCCACCCCTCCTTTTTTGGTTTGTACTGCTTTTTTACGAACTGAGCTGCTGACTGCAGGGCGGAGGGTTATGTCCGGAGGGACCACCCCCTGGGTGGGGCTGTTCAACTCTGTTTAAACTAACATGTATTTAAATGTCTAACATGTTCTGCCTAGTCCTCTCCTATAGAACAGGAACATAGCAAGTGCCAAGACTTAAGAGGCTGTGTCCGCCCATGGACGACAGAGAGAAGGATTTTACGGTGAGTACAAAAAATCCTATTTGTAATCTTTTCTGTAATAAATATCCCAATTTTTTTTTTTTTTAAAAAGCTTTTTTTTTTTCCTCAGTTTAGGCTGATATGTATTCTACATATTTTTGTAATAAAAATCGCAAAAAGCGTATATTGATTGGTTTGCGCAAAAGTTTTATAGTGTCTACAAAATAATTTTTTTTCAAAAAAATTACAGCCTAGCCTTCTTGCCTAGTATAGGAGGCCATTGGCACTAAAAGCGTTCCGCTGGGGCGCATGCGCGAGGCTCTGTATGGCGGACGTGTTCCACTAGAGCTCCGCACCTCCCGCCGCAACATCGGGACCATACGCCGCGCCTGAGCCACCCTGCAACCCCGCTTTTCCCGTATATAGCCTCCGGAACGGCCACAGCATCGTCCGGGATGGTTTTAACTGGCCATCGCGGTAAACCTAAACCCAAGCCGATCAAAGACGCCCTGGTCCGCGCCTCATCCAAGATGGCGGCGAAGGCCCTGGCTAAGCAGCACACTGCCTCACCTGACAGGCCGGGACAAGCCAACGCTGAAAGCGATGATGAGGACAACACAGACGGCCAAATCAGCGGTCCTTCCTTCCTGCCATCCCCAGGTATGTCCCAGGGCGATTTCCTGCAATTTATGGAATCCATGCTGCAAAAGGCCCTAAAAACTACATCTGATCAGATTACTAGCAGGTTGTCACGAGAGATCAGGGAGCTAGGCCAGCGCACAGCAGACCTGGAAACCAGGGTAGACGACATGGAGCTCACACTTCAAGAGCAGGTTCAAGAGCAGGCAGCCCTCCGTGATGAGAACACCATGCTACTCTCACGCCTCGAGGACACTGAAAATCGCTCCCGTAGGTCAAACTTACGCCTGAGAGGTATTCCAGAAAGTGTGGATGACTTGTTATCTTTTTCAACGGCCCTATTCCAAGAACTATCACCCTCTATACCAATAGAACGTTTGGAATTTGATAGAATACACAGGGCCCTGACCCGCCGCCAGCAAGACGGGCCGCCGCAAGATATTATTATTAAACTGCATTTTTTCCGTACAAAGGAGCAACTCCTAGCTGCTGCTCGTAATAAAGACACTCTCCTGTTCCAGGGTCACACATACCAACTTTTCTCTGACCTAGCTCCATCCACGATTGCTAAGCGCCGTGCCATGGAACCACAACTGCAGATTCTCCTGCAGCACCAACTGAAATACACCTGGCGCTTCCCTTTTGCTTTGCAATTCTTTTACCAGGGCCAGCAACATTCCTGTACATCACCAGAATCACTCCAACGCCTTCTTGAGTCCCTGCGCCTAACTACCCCAGAACAACCTGAGGAGACAACACTACCTCGCACCCCCGCTCGTGCGGCAGCACATCTCTATACTGCCACTCCAAGGAGGCCTAACCCTGGCCCCTCATCCATCCGTAAAGGTACTCCAGCTCGCTCACCCAGGGACAACTCGCCGAACCGACAAGTCTACTCACCATGCTGAATTTACTTTTGCTCCTTTCATATCCACTTTTTGTTTGCCTCCGGAGGCCCCTCGATTGAAGCTAACCTAACTTCCATAATGTGATGATAATTCTTCAATCAAGTTAAAGGAGGACTGTCCCGTGATAGGCACCCCCTACTGGTAAAAGGGAAGCCTGTGCAGTCCACCTACCCACTCCAGGGTTGCAGGGGCTCAGACCCCACGTAACTTTTATATTCCCTTTCTCACCAACAATTGCTACAAATTTTTCCCCCCCCCTTTTTTTTTTTTCTTTTTTTTACTTTATTATTCAGGAAGACCAGAAAGGTTTTTCTTTTTTCTTCCTATGCTGTCCCATTTTTGGGAAAATGTACTATTATTCCTGCACAACTTTCACTATGTAACACTTTAGTTGGCGCCTGCTGTCTGGCTCGCCGCATGTGCTCAGGGCTCCCCCTGGGCGCATGCGGCGACCCAGACGCTATCGCTTATTTTTTGTCCACTTGTGCACAACGTGGGTAACTTGAATTGTTATGAACGGTTATTTTTTTTTTCTCTCTTTCCCACTTTAAGTGTATATAGAAGAATATATGTATACGGATATATCCTACCTGAGTATTTGTGTATCCCTATACCATGTCTCCGTAGTGTTACTCTGGAGGTCTGTGTGACCCCAGATAAACATAGGTTATATTACAATACCTGCATAACCACTGTCTTCTTTACTGTTACTTTTTGTTTGATCAATTTTCTAAAGCTTTAACCACAATCCCCCATTTGCGGCGGGAGGCTGTCATTGCCCCCCCCCCTTACATGGTGTGCACACTCGCGAGTCGGCTGGCCGACTGGCGAGTCTGTCCACTACCTGGTCGGGCGACCAAACTCCACTGCCACTTACTCTATCTATTCATCCATTTGCCTTACATTTGCTACCTTTTCTTTTTCCCCTCTCTTCCCTCCTATTTTCCTTGTATCTTTTCTTCTCTTGATCCTTGTCGGCGGGGCTGCGGGGCCCTTGAGACCCCTCAGTCTAATATCTCATCTCTTCCCCCATGGCCCCCCTGAACATTCTTTCCCTTAATGTAAAGGGACTCAACTCACCACATAAAAGAGTTAAGGCCTTTCACACATTCACAACATTAAAAGCTAGCATTGTGGCCCTCCAGGAAACTCACTACACGGCACAAGCGACCCCAAAATTCTTTAGCTCCCGATACCCCCAAGTGTATACTGCCTCGGCCAATGTGAAAAAGCGCGGTGTACTCATAGCCCTTCACCAATCCCTCCCTTTTGTATTAACCGCAGAAATCAAAGACCCGGAAGGTCGTTACATAATTCTTGTAGGCACACTCCAAGAAGTGGAAACCACATTGGTCTCCTATTATGCTCCGAATGATAACCCGAATCCCTTCTTTTCTCACCTACTACAAGTTATTCGGATACATTGCAAAGGCACAGTGATCCTTTGTGGTGAATCCAACTCAGTGCTTCAACCACATATGGATAAATCCCCATATGCTCCAGACCATTATACTCCCTCCACACATTTTAGAAAACTACTGCAACAAGCTTCACTGCTTGACACTTGGCGAGAATGCAACCCAACAAAGAAGAACTACACGTTCTACTCATATCCCCATAAATCCTTTTCTAGGATTGATCATATATTCCTTTCGGTTGCATCCTCCCCAATACTTGTCAACTCCTCTATACAACCCATACCATGGTCGGACCACTGTGCAGTGCTTACCACAATTTCCTCCCTGATCCCCCAAACCAATGATCGCTCCTGGTGTATCCATGAAGCTCATCTTACCAACCCGTCATATTGCCTTGATATTCAGGTGGCCCTCACAGATTATCTGTGTCACAATAATACCCCTGATATCTCTCCTGTTCTCCTCTGGGAGGCACACAAACCGGTAATACGAGGCACATGCATATCAGTATCTACACACCTCAAACGGGATAAGAAGCTCCAATTAGCCAATCTTGAAAAAGAGTTCCACCAGAACTATCTTCAGTTCCAGACAACCCCAACTGAGCCCCATAGGATAGCTATGGAAAAATCCAGAACTGAACTGGATCTGCTGCTGGCTGAATCGGCCGATAAGGCCATCCGCAGATCCAACCACACCATTTACACCAAGGCTAACAAACCCGATACTTTTCTAGCCATGCGTCTCCATCGACCAGAACGGAATCATGTTCCCATCAGATTACGGATCGAAAAAAACACTTACACTAGTAACCCTACCAAAATCCTAAGTGAATTTCGTAAGCGTCTAGAAGACCTCTATAAAGCTAAATCTACCTTTTCCCACTCTGCCGCTGACTCACTCCTACAGGACACTCCTTTGCCCACTCTATCAGACTCAGAACGTGAACCCTTAGAAGCACCCATTTCTACAGAAGAGGTACTTGCAGCGATAAAAACCCTCAAATCCCATAAGAGACCAGGCCCAGATGGACTCTCGGCCACATACTTCAAAAAATTTGCCACAACTCTGGACCCCCTCTTAGGTAAATCGTTTAACGCTCTACTACAGAAACAGGCCTTTGGCCAAGACACGCTGACAGCTATTATAGCAATGATACCCAAGCCTAATACTGATAACTCCCTTTGGTCTAACTTTAGACCCATCTCCCTGCTTAATCTGAACATCAAACTTTTGGCTAAAATATTGGCACTTCGCCTCAACCCTTTTATCGGAAAACTAATAAACAAAGACCAGGTAGGCTTTATACCCCGTAGACAAGCTAGCGACAACATCAGACGAGTGATACTCCTCCAACATATTGCAAAAACCCGTAATATCCCAATGCACCTACTATCGCTTAATATAAGAAAGGCGTTTGACACAGTGTCCTGGCCATATCTAGACTACATTCTTAAACGCTGGGGCTTTGGCCCTCTTTTTCTACAATGGATAAACTCCCTCTATAACCAGCCGCAAGCCTATATCAGGTACTCAGGATTTCGCTCGGACAGTTTTCCTATAGCGAGAGGTACTAGACAGGGATGCCCCCTTTCCCCTTTTAATCTTTGCATTAGCCATTGAACCATTGGCAGCTTTGATCAGAACAAACGTTAATATTAAAGGACTAGAAATGGCTTCCACCTCGCATAAGATCTGCCTATTTGCAGACGATGCGCTCCTATTTGTAACATCACCTCGCACCACCCTTCCTAACCTTACTCAAACCCTAGATAAATTTACCTCCATTTCAGGTCTAGAGGTTAATCAAACAAAGTCTAAAGCTCTCAATGTGTCTCTCTCACATCACGAAGTCACCCACTTACAACTAAACTTCCCCTTTTCCTGGTCTACCACCTCTCTCCCGTACCTTGGTATAAAACTGACCGGAAACCCAGCTTCCCTATACCAAGCCAACTATCTCCCCATGCTGGCACAATTGTCATCTATCCTGGACACCTGGAAACCTTTATGTGTTTCCTGGCTGGGTCGGGTGGCAGCTGTTAAGATGTCCTTGCTTCCCAAACTCTTATACATATATAGAGTCCTCCCAATCAACGTCCCCTCTTATTTCCACCGGATTATCCAATCTAGAGTCTTTAAATATATATGGGGCCCCACCAAACCCAGAGTCCAGAGAATCACTCTTCTTCGCCACAAACTACACGGGGCCTGGGCATCCCAAACTTTGCTAAATATTACCATGCAGCACAATTAGCCCAACTTGCCCTATTACACGCGCTTACTGAAACCCCGAAATGGGTCTCCCTCGAGGCTATAGACCTCTACCCGCTAACAGTTGATAATATTCTATGGTTACCCCCCTTCCATCCGTGGTCATATTGCCAACCCCATCACCCGCCACTCCTTAAAACTATGGGACAGACTACGCGACCACTTTAAACTGATCTCTCCACATAGCCCCCTATTATCCTTCTTACAACACCCTTCATTCTACCCTGCCTAAACTCAACCCAGCACCTTTTCTTGCTGGTCACAAGCGGGTATAACTAGAATATGCGACCTTACCGCTGACTCCACCTTTCAGTCATTCTCGGATCTCCAATCCAGCGCCACACTCCCAGCCTCGGAATCTTTCTGTTACCTTCAAGTGCTCCATTTTGTCAAATCAATAGTCGGCCCTTGCACTAGTCTGAACACTCAATCTCTATACGAAAAAATCTGCGCGGCGGACCCTCATGCCCCAGGCATTATATCTAGCCTGTATAACCACTTCTCCACACCACCAGCTGATCTCCCTCTATATGCTGCACAGTGGTCCAAGGACCTAAATATATCTCTTACTCCTGAAGAATGGTCCGATATTTGGGCCACTACCAAATCTTCCTCCCAAAATGTGGTAGCGCTTGAAACGAATTATAAAGTATTAATGCGCTGGTACTTGGTTCCAGCAAGAATATCCAAATTTGTACCGAATTATCCATCGAACTGTTTCCGAGGATGTAGTGAACATGGCACACATTTCCATATCTGGTGGTCTTGTAAGATAGCACAATTCTGGACGGCTATCTTCCAAATGATTTCCACAATATTACATGAAATAGTGATCCCTGACCCGGCCTTAGCACTTTTAAACCATATCCAAGGAGAATACACCAGAAATCAGATCAGTCTCCTCCTCCAGTTGACCACTGCTGCCAAACAAACTATAGCCAAAGCCTGGAAAACCCAGAAACTCCACATAGCAGAAACAAAGAATAGAGTAACCCAAGCCATGATCCACAGCAAAATTGAGGCCACATTACTAGACCGTGTCCTTCGACACACTAAAATATGGACCCCATGGGTGGATAATTTTCTGCCCCCGGACTTTGATCCCAGCCTCCTCATCCCATGACCTTCCAACAATCCCTACCTTTGTACATGGTGGTCTCCTTGGCCACACCGCGCACTGTTCCCCCCCCCCCCCCCTTTCTCTTTCGATACCCTAAGAACCTGTTATAAATGAACAATGATTCCTGTTGTTTAAGTTCTAGGGACCACCTTTGCTGATACATACTGGTGCCACCGTGATAACACACTTCCCCATCTTGGTCAGCGACAAATGATAGCACTTAACTCACTAATCCTCTGATGTTTGTAATGTTTACACTATGTATACAACGTGAATGATACGCATTCACCATTGTTGACTGCTTCTTGTTGTACTTTGTATTTTGCTCTAATAAAAAACTTTTGAAAGAAAAAAGTGTTCCGCTGCAGTGTGTTAATGCATTCATCATGAATGAGATGCCAACACTACTTAATGAAAGGAAAAAACAAACCTGACCCTTTTTTCAAACGCTGCGCTGCACATCTCTTCATAACGAATGGTACCGTAAATTGCTGTACGTTGTGTTGGCAGGCATTGTGGCAATACTTGTCGCCCCAATGCATGAGTCGCCCAACCACCACAAAATAAATTAAAAAAAAAATATATATATATATATATATATATATATATATATATATATATATATATTAAATCTGCCTTTTTAAATATGAAAAAGCCAGCTGCTAGGTTTACCAAAGGAGAAGCATACAGGAGCAATAAAGCCCTTAATCTGGACATAAAATTATGTTGAAATGTCAGTAAGAAGAATAGGCAAATGCAAGTCACATGAACCTATGTGACTTTTTAGCACATGGAAGTGTAACTACTTTGCCTCTTACCAGGCAAAGAAACAGACATGCTGCACAGCAGGTACCAGAAGACTAATACCTGGGCTGCCTCAATCTGCCATTATATCATAGGGTATGACTAGGTGCTTAGCCCTAAACATGTTTTGATTGTGATGAGTGTTAGAACATTGCATAGGAATTTCTAGGGACTCTGGCAGAACAGTGGTGCAGGAGTGCATTGTAAAGGGAAGAGCATGGTCAAAGTATTTAAATATGTGTTCCGCTAAATAAAGGGAGGTGCTTATGCTGGTCGCATGGCATGCTGGGATTTGTAGTTCATAAAAAGGTAAACTGCATGTAAACCACCACCAAATTAGGGGTTAACCATTTGCTTTTAAACAACTTTTTTTTTGTCTGTACCAAAATGTATTTGTTGTAATGGCTTGAAATCTCCATTAGGTGGTGCTGTTTTATTGGATTTCATTTACAATGTTTCTTAATTTTAGCCTGGAAGTTCAACTCTGGACTGTTTATCCTAAACTATCTGTATCCCAATTAAAATCATTTTTTGTGTGCGTCTGTTACTAACTTTTTTTTTTTTTTTTCTCCTAACCAGAAAATGTATTATAATTATACAAATTATAAACAGTTGTCTTTTCTTCACCCTATGTAGCATTTAGTAGTCATTTTGTTTTTTCCATTTATACTTAGGAACTGAAATAGACGTGTGAATGTGAAACAGTGCAAAAATAAATAAATAAAAAAGACAACAAATGACTAGTGTCAAATTGTGCAGACAGTCTGTATAGGTCATAGGTGTGCGCACAGAGTGTGCCAGATGTGCCTGGACACACCCTAATCACCCTGTGTAGTGCAGATTCCCCCTGTTTGGACCCCTACAGGCTCCTAAAAAAAAAATTAAGATAAAATAAAAACGACTGACACCGTCCACTGCCCTACTGAGACCAATCTCTTCCCTACTGACACCGTCCATTGCTCGGCTGACACCGTCAGTATATATACACATGCAAATGTGTTTAACCACTTCCTTACTGGGCACTTAAACCCCCTTCGTACCCAGACCAATTTTCAGCTTTCAGCGCTGACGCACTTTGAATGACAATTGCGCAGTCATACAACACTGTACCCAAATGATATTTTTATAAAAAATTTTCCCACAAATAGAGCTTTCTTTTGGTGGTATTTGATCACCTCTGCGGTTTTTATTTTTTGCGCTATAAATAAAAAAAGACAGAAAATTTTGAAAAAAAACTCAATTTTTTTACTTTTTGTTATAATATCCCATTTTTTTTATTTATTTTTTTATATTTTTTTTTCCTCAGTTTAGGCCGATACGTATTCTTCTATTTATTTTTGGTAAAAAAAATTGCAATAAGCGTATAGTGATTGGTTTGCGCAAAAGTTATAGCGCCTACAAAATAGGGGATAGAATTATGACATTTTTATTATATTTTTTTTTTTTACTAGTAATGGCGGCGATCTGCGATTTTTGTCAGGCCTGCGATATTGCGGCGGACACATCGGACACTTTTGAAACTATTTTGGGACCATTCACATTTATACAGCGAACCGTGCTATAAAAATACACTGATTACTGTATAAATGTGACTGGCAGGGAAGGGGTTAACACTAGGGGGCGATCAAGGGGTTAAATATGTTCCCTCTTAGTGTTTCTTACTGTGGGGGGAGGGGACTGACTGGGGGAGGTGACCGATCTGTGTCCCTATGTACAAGGGACACAGCATCGGTCTCCTCTCTCCCTGACAGGACATGGATCTCTGTGTTTACACAAGTGGTTAAGTTTTGGGGTGCACACCCTAATGCAATAGGCTGTGCACACCTATGGTATACTGTAGGTACTATTACACCATCTATTACATAATTTCACGGTGTGTGTCTGATCTAGTTTCTTTATCCTCTAAAGAATTCTCTTTGGTTTACGCAAGGAGAAGGTACAGTAGTAGCGCCTTCTTCCCTCCTAAGATTGTTTTACATCTTTTTGGTCACTAGAAAGGAAAGCTTCTTGTTTCATAATTTCTTGGTGGCTCAGAATAAATATTCATGTTTTATGGTCTTAAAGTGATTCTAAAGGAAATCATTTTTTTCTTAAATAACAAACATGTTACACTTGCCTGCTATTGAGTAGCCCTCATGCTCTTCTTTTTGGGTCCACCAATGGAGGTCCTGGCTTCTCGTCCCCTGTTAAGTGCCCCTAATAGCAAACCTCTTGCTATCGGGCACTCAAGCAGGCTCGCTCCCAAGCCGTGCTCTGTGTCCATTCACACGAGTGTGGCTTGGCACTGCCCCTGCTCTCTCCTCATTGGTTTACTGGCTGTGATTGATAGCAGCAGGAGCCAATGGCCCCTGCTGCTGTGTGAGCCATTGAGGAGAGAGAGACCCAGGAGAGCTGCTGCTCTCGTGCACATTGCTGGATCGAGATGGGGCTCAGGTAAGTATTAGAGGGAGCTGTGCCCAGAGTTTTTTTTTTTACCTTTTTTTTTAATGCATTAAACACCTTGTGCCTTTAGAACCACTTTAAGGACAAGTTTCCATCTTTCCCTTTCAAGGCACACACTTCTAGGTCTGTGAGCGTTTCTTGGCTTTAATGTATTAGGCAACTGTTATCCCAGATTTGCCAGGCTGCTAGCTAGTCTTTTGTTCACACGTTTCTTAAGTTTTACCAGGTGAATGTTTGGGCCTCATCTAATGTCCGACATCTTTTGAGCTGCAGGTTGGCCACCTCTTTTTTGAACTTCCCATTCATATAAGAATAATTACCAATCATGTGTCCTTTAACCACATGAGGACCGCTGTACGTCGGCAGAATGGCACGGCTGGGCACATGGGCGTACAGGTACGTCCCCATTAAGAGCTCAGCCATGGGTCGCGAGCGCGCCGCCGGCAGCGCGCTCAGGACACGGTCCTCTTTTTCGTGGCTGTCCCCGCGGGAACAGCGGACCCGATCGGGTCACAGAGAGGAAGAACGGGGAGAGGTAAGTGTAAACAAACCTCTCCCCGTGCTTCCTAGTGTGACTGACACTGATCGTCTGTTCCCTGTCATAGGGAACGACGATCAGTGACGTCACACGCTAAGCCACGCCCCCCCCCCCCCAAAGTAAGTAAAACACATCAGGGCACACTTAACCCCTACAGCGCCCCCTCCTGGTTAACCCCTTCACTGCCAGTGTCATTTTCACATTAACCAGTGCATTTTTATAGCACTGATTGCTGTGAAAATGACTGATCCCAAAAATGTGTCAAAAGTGTCCGATGTGTCCACCATAATGTCGCAGTCACGAAAAAAAATCACTGATCGCCGCCATTACTAGTAATAAAAAAAATAATTAATAAAAATGCCATAAAACTATCCCGTATTTTGTAAACGCTATAACTTTTGCGCAAACCAATAAACGCTTATTGCGATCTTCTTTTTGTTTTTACCAAAAATATGTAGAAGAATACGTATCGGACTAAACTGAGGGAAAAAAATGTTTTTATATATTTTTTGGGGATATTTATTATAGCAAAAAGTAAAAAATATTGAATTTTTTTTCAAAATTGTCGCTCTGTTTTTGTTTATAGCGCAAAAAAAAACAACGCAGAGGTGATCAAATACCACCAAAAGAAAGCTCTATTTGAAAGAAAGCTGCTAAAGGACGCCAATTTTGTTTGGGAGCCACGTCGCACGACCGCGCAATTGTCAGTTAAAGCGACACAGTGCCGAATCGCAAAAAGGGGCCTGGTCCTTATGCTAAGGTGACCAGATTTTTTAAATGAAAAATAATTATTTTTTTTTTACTAGTAATGGCGGTGATCAGCGACTCATAGCGGGACTGCGATATTGCGGTGGACAAATTGGACACTAATGACACTTTGTGAGAACCAGTGACACTAATACAGTGATCAGTGCTAAAAATATGCACTGTCACTGTACTAATGACACTGGCTGGGAAGGGGATAACATCTAGGGCAATCAAAAGGGTTAAATTTGTGCCTAACAAGTGTTTTTTCACTGTGGGGAGGTGCTTTTACTAAGGGAAGGCATAAATCCCTGTACCTGCTTTGCAGGAACGCAGGATCAATGTCTTCCATACTTTCAGAACGGCAATCTGCCGTGTTTACATTAGCAGACCACAGTTCTGTCTTTGAACATAACGATCAGCGGGTACTGGTGGACCTCGAGTCCACCCGAGCCGCTAATTGGCTCTCATACCCAGAAATGCAAGATGACGTATATACGTGATCCTACGCAGCGCGGCCGTCCTGTAGCAGTAAATCTGCTATCAGGTGATCAGCAACTGGTTAACATCATCAGCATTATGATAACTCACAGGCAGCAGGCATTCTAACATGGCTCTGTCACAGTGTGTCACTTAACATGGCTGCTGGGTGCTGATACATATGACCAATAAGTTACCAAAATCAGCACCCAGCAGACATGTTATGTGACACACTGTGACAGAGCCATGATAGAGTGCCTGCTGCCTGTGAGTTATGATACCATCCATGATGCCAGAGACAGACACAGTGCAATGTAGTCTATTCACAGACACCCCCAAAGCACTCCTGTGTTGAAGCCTTGAAGGCACTGGCAGCCCCACGATTGGATCCACTTCCCCTCTGTTCCTGCTGCTGGACACCGTCAGCTGAGCCCAGCTGCCTCTCTCTGCCTGTTACTGCCACACTCCCCCTGCCCGCCTTACAGCCTCTCAAGTCTCCGGGCCCCAGCTACTACTGGGAAGGCCTGGATATAAAACATACAGGCGGCTGGTCGGGACTTGAGCGAAGGCAGAAGAACATGCGAGCGTAGCTGAATGGGCATGCACCCGAAACTGAAGAAATTATCCCTCCGCTCCGACCAGCACATGATCATCAGAAAGGGGCACAGATAATGGGAAAAATACACCCCCCCCCCCTCTAAGCTAGTAGGTACGGTGGAGCATGGGGTGTGTAAATCAGAATATTTTTTTTTAATTCTGCACTGACAGGCAGCCCCTGTTCAAATCCAATCTGGGGACAAAACCGGGGACAGACTTGATCCGGGGACAGTGTCCTCAATCACTTGATCCGGGGACAGTGTCCTCAATCAGGGGACTGTCCCCTGAAACTGGGGATGTCTGGTCACCCTACCTTATGCTGCATATTGGTCCGGGGCTTAAGTGGTTAATGAACAATAAAGAAAAGAGGATATTTTCAACCACTTCCGGACCGCCCGCCATCATTTTACGTCGATACTTTGGAGAGGAATACCGTTATGGTAGCAGCTAGCTACCATAACCCTGGTATCCTCTTCAAGAGCTGGTGGTCCACTTCAAGATAAAAGTGGTCTCTGCGGAAAAATTCCCCGCAAGATCACTTTTATCGGCGGCGGGAGGGGATCCCCCCTCCCCCCGCTCTCCGGTGCCCTCCGCCGCTTACCGGAGCCGTCGGTACCGACGGAAGCGATCGGATCCTCTCCCTAGCCTGACATGGAGACGAGTGAGGGGAAGATGGCCCCCGCCCGTCTCTATATTATTGCAGGGCGGAAGCGACATCAAAACGTCACAGTGCTCTTAAAGGGAATTTTGTTTTTGTTTTTTTGCATTCTAGTGTAACAATGAGATCTGAGGTCCTTGTAATAGGAATAAAAGTGACACATTTAAAAAAAAAAAAAACAAACAGTGTAAAAATAAAAGGTAAAATAAATAAGTAAAAAAAAAATGATTTAACGCGCCCCGTCCCACCGAGCTCGTGTGCAGAAGCGAACGTATAAGTGAGCAGCGCCCGCATATGAAAACGGTGTTCAAATCACACATGTGAGGTATGGCTGCGATCGTTAGAGCGAGAGCAATAATTTTAGCCCTAGAACTCCTCTTTAACTCAAAACATGCAACCTGTAGAATTTTTTAAACATCGCCTATGGAGATTTTTAAAGGGACACTAAAGCTTCCCTTTGTTTGCAAAAAAATAACAAACATGTTATACTTACCTCCACTGCGCAGCTCGTTTTGCACACAGTGGCCCTGATCCTGGTCTTCTGGGGTCCCTCGGCGGCTGTCTTAGCTCCTCCCCGCAAGGACTCCACACCTTAATGCGAGCGAGCGAGCATAGTGTGGAGTTATTGCGGGCGCGCTCCCGTGATACAGCGGCGGCCCGGCGCGCCGCGTCATTGGATGTGATTGACATCAGCGCCAGCCAATGGCTGCGCTGCTTTCAATCCATCCAGTGTAGCCAATCGGCGGCCAGGCTGAGAACCGAGGAGGATGACGGGGACGAGCGCGGGACTTTCGAGGGGCCAGGTAAGTAAAATGGGGGCATGGGGGTGAGCGGTATTGTCGGATGTTTTTTCACCTTAATGCATAGGATGCATTAAGGTGAAAAAACATGTACCTTTATGTAACGGCACCCCACACATCCACTGCCGATCCTCCACAGTCAGGTGACCGCTTCCCATAGGATTAATCCTTCCAAACATACGAGACGAACGCTCTTGTATCTTTCCAACTAGACTGACAATCTTTAATGAGAGCAGGCTCTTTTTATACAACAAAATAATACTGCAGTAATCTAAATGAACAATGGTCCAACTCCACCCACAACATCACACAATGGTTACATAATGAGCTCCCAATACACATATTCTGACATCTCTTAGCTAATCCCTTTACATCTTAAATCACTATGCATGACCTTTATATTCACCAGACTGTCTGTCTGCTTTACAATACACACAAGTACATAGTTAATTATCACTATTCACAATGAAAGGATCTGTAGCATACTGTAGTTGAGATTCATTAACATTACACAAGCAGACAGGTGACACATCAGCATCTCTTAATTAACTTGTTGAGTTCAGAATCAAACAACCAGTACATTTTGTGGATTAATATTACTATCCCAATTTAAAGCAATCCAGGACATTCTTAATGTCCATTATTTCCTGGCTCACCCTGTGCCCAAAGTGACCCCTGTCACACTTTACAACCCCTTTAAGGGTAAAAATTTGTCGCCATTCCACGAGTGGGTGCAACTTTGAAGCGTGACATGTTGGGTATCAATTTACTCGCCGTAACATTATCTTTCACAATATAATAAAACATTGGGCTAACTTTACTGTTGTCTTATTTTTTAATTCAAAAAAGTTCATTTGTTCCAAAAAAAGTGCGCTTGTAAGACCGCTGCGCAAATCCGGTGTGGCAAAAAGTATTGCAACGACTGCCATTTTCGTCACTAGGATGTTGGGAAAAAATATATATAATGGTTGGGGGCTCTAAGTAATTTTCTAGCAAAAAAAAAATGTTTTTAACTTGTAAACACCAAATCTCAGAAAGAGGCTCGGTCCTTAAAGTGGATGTAAATCCACTCTCATCCTTTCTAAACTACTGCCATAGTGCTGATCTATAAGGATATAGATGCCTCCTGCATGTGTCCTTACCTGTCAAATGTCTCCCCTCTGTCTGTTTTATAAGAACTGAAAAACTGCAGATTCTGTGGGTGGATCTGTTGTCTGGAGCTCGGTGGGTGGAGTTGTGATGTCAGTAGACTCCCCGCCCACCTCTACACTCCCCTTGTCAACATGCATTTTCTCCTGTGGATTCTTTCTGCTATGATCACTAACATCCAGTCAAAATCCAGAAAAGTAACCACATGACTTCAGAAAAAGAGTGGGGGTGGGAATTAAAAAATAATGCCTGCCTAAAGCTAGTGCATGAGATATGTAAATAGCCTGTCACTCAAAGCAAGGGGGCGGAAGGGACAAAGGTAACTCTGTCTGTTTTATCTCACTGAACAATAAGAGGATTGCTCAGAGCTGGATTAACTCTTTGTGGCAAGACCTGGCACAAATGATAGGAAATCTTATACTCTACATTGTGACAGCCCCCCCCCCCCCGTTTTACTTACCTGAGCCCTGGAAAGTCCCGCGTCACCAACGCTCGGTCTTCTCGGCTCTTCATTGGATAGATTGATAGCAGCACAGCCATTGGCTTGCGCCGCTGTCAATCAACTCCAATGACGCGAGGGCCGGGGGCGCATCCCAGAGGGGGTTATCAGACGCGGGTAGGATCCGAGACACCCGCCCGAGGGACCGCTAGAGGCTGGGGATCCGGGCCACTCTGTGCAAAACGAGCTGCACAGTGGAGGTAAGTATGACATGTTTTGTTATTTAAAAAAAAAAAAATTGAAGCTTTAGTGTCACATCCAACCCATCTTTTTTGTGATCTATTCCTAAGTACTGCTAGGGGAAAGAAGGGTATACCAGGCTGGCCGTTGCTTTTTTATTTGCCAATGTCCATATTCTTCTGAGGGTGGCAGTATACAGTAACCCAGTCATATCAGAATAATTATTGATCCTTGATTGGGTGATTCACAGGGCCACACATGTAAATTGCCACCACCCCTTGACAATATATGACATAAACCTCAAATATATGGGATTTTGTGGGCAATTAAGAAGTGAAATTTTATAATATAATATATTTTATTTATATATATATATATATATATATATATGTGTATCTATATATATATATATATATATATATATATATATATATATATATAGCGATACCCTCAACTCCGACCTCTTTAGCTAGGGGTATGTCGAGCGACAGAGTGAGGTGCGCCACGGCCCATGTCCTCCCCATGGCTGTGGGTGAGGTGAAGGCCAGTATTGATCTTTTTTTCCTCGGGCCAAATGTGCGCTGGTCACGAGGGTCAGTCCTTCCGTGCCGGAATCTCCCTTTGTTCCCATCAACAGAGTCCATACACCCATCAAAGTCCAAACTCAGGTTTATTGCGTATCTCCACATACAGTCAAATGCAACGGCATGATACGATGGGGAAGCAGGTCGAGGCACTGTACAGGTTCCTAGTCCCTACACTCCCTGTGCTATGACCAGGGGTTGCAGGAATCTTGATGAAAGCTCCTCCGCTGCGCTGTAGCCCATATCAGGGGAAGATGTCCTCCGAGGGAGTTACCGAAGGCCCATCCGTCACCGGGTTGACACTGCACCGGGTCTTCGGACGGGTGACCTCCCCAGCCTCCTCACCTCAGATGCGGGTCCCCTCGCAAGGGGCGCCCTGGAGCAACTCCACCCTCGCGGGACCCAGCCGGAGTCACCGGGTCCCAGGCCTCCTTAATAGTACCTCACCCCAGGCTGAAGGTGCCCGGGATGGACTCCATCCTCGTTCCGGCCAGGCCTTGGGCGCCTAGGCCGGAACCTTGAACCGCCCGCACCCAGGCCTAAGGTGCCTGGGTGCGTGAAGACACGATCTCCTCCCTCCGGACAGCTCCCCTGGCGAGGGCGTCTCCCCCTTTTATATCCTCCCATCGACACGGCCGTACCATCTCCAGGAAGGGACAAAGAAGGGTAGCCCTCTGGTAGTGATTCTACCTCGAGCCAGTAGGTATACTGACACCCACTGGTCAAAGAGAATATTACACCACCCAATCCTCCACGAATAAGAAAAGGGGTCTGAACCCTGACATAATTACACACCTGGGTCTTTCTACCCCCAGGTGTATCCCACTAACTTTGAAGACCCCGCTACACACTCCCCCTGGTGATTTGACGCTGGTCCCCAGCGTCAGGTGCACACCCATGTCTCCCAAGGAGTGGTGACATGAAGTGGGCCCCAGAGGCTATCCCTCAAATTTTGGATACTGTATGTGCCAAGACCTGCTCAACAGACAGGGAAACCTAGAACATTAAAACTTTTGTATAAAACATCTGTCATGTACACATATACAATCCCTCCCGTCACTGTCTAAGAACCACCCCATACTCAGTAGTCTTGACCGACGAATCTCCTGCAGAAGGGAAACAAACAAAAAAAAACACATCCTAACACTCTGTGTTAACTTGGCATGAGTGGGTCCGTCAGCCGAGAGACCCACTCACTCCAATAAGTACGTAATGCATGTGTAACATTTTCAAACATTCGTTGCACAACACTGCCACCTGGTGACAGCGCTGCGGTAATGACACTTGGTGAGATCTTCATTCTTCCTGCTCTCTTACTCTAACTCTACCCCAAAAGTCTCTGCCTTTGGCACATGAAGAAAAGGGAGAAAAAAAACAACAGCTCCCAAATCTCCAGTGAGTAAAAGAAAAGCCCAAATCAAAACAAAAGTAGGGCACAGTTCTAGGCGTCTGGGAATGTCTCTTCCAGAAAGTTTCAACAGCAACAAGATAGGAGCTCACTTCTCCTATAAATAGAACCTTGGATCCGGCAGAAACAGGGGCTTCAGGTGCCCGTCAAACACTTCCACCGAATACTCGACATCCTCTCCTTCTTTCCGGCAGATGAGCACCTTATCGGCATGAATATGGCGCCCAAGTCTCCAATCAGCTCTGCAGTCCTTGAACTTTTTAGACACAGGCGGCGAACATGACAGGTATCGCCTGGCATGGGGTACTTTAAGTTTTTCCCATACAAACTCATCATACCACCTTGGTCGCAGGACCTCGACTTCATACAATAAGTCCCGAGGCAAGTAGGGGTACTCCCACCCATATTCACGGGCGACTCTCTGGGAGAAAAGTCTCTGCAACCTGGCTAGAGGTGGCATCACATCTCGCTCACCTTCTCCTGGCTGTACGATGGCCTCCGGGTGCCGAGGTACCTTCACCATCTCGGGTTTCTTTGTCTTTGGTGCCCGCAACGAAGCACGCTGCATCCCCAACATCAGAGCGGGTGATGTAGTTGAATGCGGGAAGTTGGTTGGAGGACTAGATTTCCTCGAGAACTCCGGGGCCTTCACCCGGAGCGTACTGTCTTCTATGGACATGGGGGAATCCTGCGGTTTACTCAGCACAGGTAGTGGACGTCTGTCCCAGCCCTTCCGGTGAAACAGTTCGTCTATCTCTCCGTCATCCCCACAGTCTGACAATGACTCTAAGTCGGAGGTGTCATACATCTCGGCGGGAAGGTAGTCTCTAGTAGACGGAAGGCTACCCTCCCTTGCGGGCTCCACCGACTGTGGACCCCCGACACCTCCAACCAACACCACAGTCCCAGCCCCTGGCTCACCTGGACCTTCTGAAGAACTAGGATGTCCGGGACTCTCTTCTCTACCGGCGCCATCCAGGCCAGGCAAGCGGCGGGGTGAAGCTCGACCACGACCATAGGATGCCTGCACCAGGCCTATCTTCCTCTTCGGGGGTGGCAGCAGGGAGTCTGTAGTGACCGAAGCAGTGTCCTCGGATTTTTCTCTCTGTCTCTGGTTGGGCAGTCACTTCGCCCTGGTCAGCGCGCACGGGAAACTCCGCAAAGGCTTTGATCTCTCCCTCCGGAGTGGCGGTTCCTGTGATGCAGTTGAGGCGTAGGGCCCGGGGCCTTTCCGTGTGTGGTTCAACCTCAAAAAGAAACTCCTTGCATGCTTCGCATCGCCCGAATGGCTTTAGTTGGACCACCAGTCCCGAGCATCCGGGACAGATCACACCGAGGGCCTCCGTGTCTCTGCATGAATACAGAGCCAACTGTCCTCGGGGCCTGAGCCTTATCCCAGTGTCTGTAATGGGTGCAGCAAATGCAGTCATCTTGAAAGGATAAGGTACCGGCATCCACGGGGAGCCTGAGTTCGCTCCGACCACTTGCTGCTCCATCACGCGCTGACCTCGCGCCGGAGTCTCCACGTGTCTGTCCACACGTGGCCAGACTCCTCCCACGACTTGCACGTTTTCGCGGGCTTCCTTCAGTCTCCTCCCACGAATTGCGCAGTCATGGGGTGCCTCGTGGCGCAGTGCAGCAAAAGTCCCTACATGTAGTTCGTCACACGGCTGGACTCCTCCCTCTTCCCGCTCTTTCTGCATGGGCCTCTCCCGGTTTTTCAGGGAAATTTCCACGACTTCGAGCACAGGGATGCACTTTGGCCAATCACATGGCCGACCTGCTCGGACCTCCTCCGGGCAGCAAAGTCCAAACACAGCCGTTCCAAACCTCAGGGTCAACACACATTTCATCCTGGACTCACGAGCCCCCACGTGTAGCGATACCCTCAACTCCGACCTCTTTAGCTAGGGGTATGTCGAGCGACAGAGTGAGGTGCGCCACGGCCCATGTCCTCCCCATGGCTGTGGGTGAGGTGAAGGCCAGTATTGATCTTTTTTTCCTCGGGCCAAATGTGCGCTGGTCACGAGGGTCAGTCCTTCCGTGCCGGAATCTCCCTTTGTTCCCATCAACAGAGTCCATACACCCATCAAAGTCCAAACTCAGGTTTATTGCGTATCTCCACATACAGTCAAATGCAACGGCATGATACGATGGGGAAGCAGGTCGAGGCACTGTACAGGTTCCTAGTCCCTACACTCCCTGTGCTATGACCAGGGGTTGCAGGAATCTTGATGAAAGCTCCTCCGCTGCGCTGTAGCCCATATCAGGGGAAGATGTCCTCCGAGGGAGTTACCGAAGGCCCATCCGTCACCGGGTTGACACTGCACCGGGTCTTCGGACGGGTGACCTCCCCAGCCTCCTCACCTCAGATGCGGGTCCCCTCGCAAGGGGCGCCCTGGAGCAACTCCACCCTCGCGGGACCCAGCCGGAGTCACCGGGTCCCAGGCCTCCTTAATAGTACCTCACCCCAGGCTGAAGGTGCCCGGGATGGACTCCATCCTCGTTCCGGCCAGGCCTTGGGCGCCTAGGCCGGAACCTTGAACCGCCCGCACCCAGGCCTAAGGTGCCTGGGTGCGTGAAGACACGATCTCCTCCCTCCGGACAGCTCCCCTGGCGAGGGCGTCTCCCCCTTTTATATCCTCCCATCGACACCACGGCGGGTTCCCCGCCCCGGCCGTACCATCTCCAGGAAGGGACAAAGAAGGGTAGCCCTCTGGTAGTGATTCTACCTCGAGCCAGTAGGTATACTGACACCCACTGGTCAAAGAGAATATTACACCACCCAATCCTCCACGAATAAGAAAAGGGGTCTGAACCCTGACATAATTACACACCTGGGTCTCTCTACCCCCAGGTGTATCCCACTAACTTTGAAGACCCCGCTACATATAAAATATATAATTGATATTTATTGTAGAAAAATCTTTTACATATTGAAAATACAACACATTGCATCAATGCTATTATCGATATTGTACAATTAACTGTTAACCATAAAGTGGTAGTCCCCGTCTGCTTGCTGTTCCCTCCGTCAATTATTGTGCCGAGGAATACAGCAGAGGGGGGTATCCAACGTGTTTCAATTGTACTATTATAAATTAATCTTCTTCAGGGAATAATACCACTTCTGAAAAGACAGCCTAAATTAGTGAACCATTAGTACATAATTGTATAAAAAAATACATGTAAATCATCATCCACATGCACTTACATTGTAAAAATATGTTTAGCAGAAGCACTCCTCCAGGTGGCAAAGACACCATACATCGACCCTTTAAGGTCTCCGCCAGAGAGTCACCAGAATATTAGCGTCCTTTGATTGCCTGAGTGTGGGCTGCACCAAAGAGTGATGGAACGCTGCACTATAGGATAAGGGGGGGGCAAGACAAAAAGGGATGGTAAATCCCCAGGAAGATGATTAGTATCAATTCCAGGGTATACTGGGTCAGCCTGGATGTGGGGCCAAGCGTGCATTAATCCAGGTTGTTTATTTTTAACAAGATGATTAATCTTTTTGGGTTCTTTGATAATATATGTGTATATAGAGACCTCAATGTTTGCTTGTTTATATTATGTATAGCATTGTAAGGGCAGAAGCACTTTTTCTTTTGGACCATAGGATACTCTGCGTATGCGATAGAACCCTTGGCTGTTTTGCCTGTTTCTATTTTCCCTGCGCTGTAGTTGTTAGAAATCCAGTCTTTTTTTGTTTTTACTGTGATGTTTGAGGTGGGTGTAGGTGACGTGTGGCCATGTATGTGGAGGTGGTTTGGGCCTTTGCACTCTTTCCCCCACGTGGTGTAAGTCCAGAATGCCGGTGGTTGACCTTTGCAAGTCATACCAATCGTGGCTGCCATCCTGGTCTCTGGATGTTTGCTTTCCAGCAACAGGACGTCATGCGGCGATGACGGACGTGGAGGTAATGCGTGTGGGTGAGGTTGACGCATATTGCATCACTTCCTCTCACACATCTGCAGAAAAAACAGTGCAGAAGCGGCGATGACACGATCACGTGTGATGACGCGTTTTACGTCACTTCCTCTCGCACATGCGCAGTATAACAGGGACGCCACAAGCATCTCTCAGCCCCATTCCTCTTGCCTTCCTTCGATGTGGACCATGCTGCTTCCTCTTTTCTTGTTACCAGTCCTTAGGAATTTGTCCTATGCCCCAATTGACAGTCAGAAACAGGATTTCCTGTATTAATGCACGCTTGGCCCAAGGGGGATTTTCAGGTAAGTAATCTTATTTTAGCCACCCCCCCCTCCCATTTCACTGGGAGGGGGGAATACAGCAGCAGGAACCAATGGCTCCTGCTGCTGTATCTGAGCCAAGGCTTTTTTTTGTGATTATAGCACTGCGTTACTTTAACTGACAATTCCCTGGGCGTGCAACACTGTACCCCAAAAAATTTTACCCCAACAAATGGAACTTTCTTTTGGTGGTATTCTTATTTTTTGCGTTATATAAACAAAAAAAGACTGACAGTTTGGAAAAAACAAATCTATATATTTTTTTACTTTCTGCTATAAAACATATCCAATAAAAGAATTGAAAAAAATCGAATTTCTTCATAAATTTAGGTCAGTATGTATTGTGCTACATATTTTTATCAAAAAATCCCAATAAGTGTGTATTGATTGGTTTGCGCAAAAGTTATAGCGTCTACAAACCAATGGGATATTTTTTTACCAATGATTTGTCAGTATTCTTTCCGGTGACACCAACAATATCATATTACTGCAATGATGGGTCACTATTCCTCCCACTGACACCAATGATGGTGTCAGTTTACTAGTGTTCATTTTACTAGTAATGGCAGTGATCAGCGACTTATAGCGGGACTGCGATATTGCGGTGGACATTCTGACATTGACACTTTTTGGGAACCAGTGACACAAATACAGTGATTAGTGCTAAAAATATGCACTGTCCCTGTACTAATGACACTGGCTGGGTAACATCTAGGGGAATCAAATGGTTAAATGTGTGCCTAGCCATTGTTTATGTGTACACAGTTTGGTGCTTTTATTGGCAAAAGTAATCGATTTAATTCCCTGCTTTACGGGGGAAAGTAAATCTATCACATCCCCACTGACAGGACAGAGCTCTGCCCTGTGTGTGTTCTGGACAATTGTGTGTCAGCAGCGGGGCCGTCTTTACCGCAGGGCAAATGGGGGCAAGTGCCCTGGGCCCTGTCACTGTTGGGGGCCCAAAGCAGCTGCTGCCCCCTTAGCCCGCACTGGGCATACTTGCCGCCTGTCCCGCCGTGCTCTTGTCCCCGGCTGCATTACCGAAAGCAGAGCCGCGGTCTGGACAGCATACAGCCATTTCACTTTTTGCTGTCCAGTGCTAGTGATGTCCAGTTCATGAACGAATCGTTCTTTTGAATCGGTTCTTTTCAGTGAACTGGATGAATCGATTCATCTGAGTGAACTGATTCGTTTGAAACAGTTCACTTGTATGCACTCAACATAGCAGAGCAGGCCTGGTAATATGATCCTAGTGTGAGAGAGCTCGGCCCCTCCCTGCAACCAATCAGCGTGCTCAAGGCACAGTGACACTCAGGAACTGTATAGAGTGAGGAGTACACACACAGTACACCGAGTTAAAGAATCATACCAGTTACCGAGTTAAAGAATCGAGTTGTTAGAATACAGTACACTGAAAGAACCCTGAGTCACCACCAGTAGAATACACTAAATCAATGATCAGGTAGCAGCAATACACTACAGACTGCTTTAAAGACATAGAGGACAAAGAGTCAGGTTAAGAAGATATCCTCCTCATTCAGATTAATTCTTTAACCCTTTAGTATTTAGTTTGCTTATCCTAAAGGAGATATGCATGTTAAAGGAGACAAACATCCCTTCTGGGACGTGTCTAATTTAGTAGCTGTATAACTGAATGAGAGAGCTGTCTCATTTTTTTAACACAAAAATACATTTATCCTGCTTTATAGTAATATTGTTCTGCGTTTTGGTCCTGAGATTTCTATGCCCCCTGGATCCTTGATTTTTTTTGAAAGTGGTTGTAAACCCTGGAAAACCTAAATAAATAAATCCCACCTGCAAGACAAAGTCATAATGAGCTAGTATGACTAGCATACTAGCTCATTATGCATCACTTACCTTAGATCGGGGCCCCCAAAGCCGTCCTCGTCTCCCTCTCCAGCCATCACTGCGGCGATACCCAGAAGGTTACTTCCGGGTATCGCCGCTCCAGCCAATCACAGTGCTCAGTAACCTGGGTAGCAGGTGTTCTGTCAGATCAAGCAATCTATAGGATCAGCCAATATTGCCACTTACGGTGATGCACAAACAGCTGTGTAAATGAAAAGCGTTTTTTTGTGCATGTGAACTGCATTCTGATGGGCCAACTTCACAGTTAAGATTGCTAGCCATCAGATTTGTCTGTAGTCTTTACAGTGCATAATGAGGCTCCTTTCACACTTGTGCGACTTGGGACTACAAAGTCGCAGGACAAGTGGTACTCCATGATTTCTAATCAGTACCATTCATATCTGTGCGTCTTCAAGTCGCAGCGACTTCAAAGTAGTCACTGCACTACTTTGGTCCGATTTTGATGCGACTTGAGGCAGAGACCTCAAGATTACATAGGTATTGCTTCAAGTCACATCAAAATCGCATCAAAGTCACGGTAAAAATCGTGGCAAAAATTGCACGACTTTCAAGTCGCACAAGTGTGAAAGGAGCCTAACGATTGGATTTTACTACTGTGGGTACTTCGCCGGCGGTAGTAAAATCCGATAATTTTTGCTGTGCATGCGCTAGGAAAAATATGATGGCTAGCAATGTTAACTGTGAAGTTGGCCCCTCAGAATGAGGTTCACATGCACAAAAACCCGCTTTTCCTTTACACAGCTTTTTGTGCGTCACCAAATTAATGACGCCGCTAATCTGACAAATTTGCTTGTGCTCTGAGCAAGGAACTAAATACAAGTAAAAGTCCCCAGGAGCTGCCAACCTTCTGTGGAGAATCATTCTATTGATTCTAATCATTTAAAAAGGTTGAGTGAGAGCTTTGATTCACTTGCTTGTCAGTATTCAGCAAGTGAACCGAAGAATCGAAGAATCGATTCATTGAATCGGTTCATTTCAGTGAGTGAATTGAAATGAACCGATTCACTTAAAAGATCCGAACTTCCCATCACTACAGTGTCCACAGTGTGTCCTCCACATCTCCGCCCCCTGCACCTCCCCCTACCTCGCTCATCAGCAGTTTCCCTGCTGCTCTCTAGCAAGACCAAGGACCATCCCCGGGGTGGAGCCTCAAGGCTTCTGCTATTGAGTGGGCGGGATGAGCTGAGCTCCGAGATCGTGCCTGCCTGGAGAAGGGTGGTGTGACAGTAGCTGTGAGCAGAGGCTGCCAAACGAGTGTGCCTGAAAGTAAAATCACCTAATGATTCATTGTGGCTTAGTTTGCAGTCAGCTCTATGCCAAGTCTGCTGAGCTACTGCAGTATAGCATAGACGTGCCGGGTGTTAGCTGAAAAGTGTGAAGATTGCTTCTTAATGTAGCATTAACTAAAGCATTGTCACTGCCCCCAGGTTTTCACTGCCCCGACCCCCCTGGTGTGTGCTCTCCCTACCCCCCCTCTGGTGTGTGCCCCTCCCAACCCCCCCCCTGTGTGTGCCCCTCCCAACCCCCCCCCTGGTGTGTGCCCTCCTGACCCACCCCCTGATGTGTGTCCCTCAAACCTTCCTAGTGTGCGCCCTCCAAACCCCCTGTTGTGTGCCCACGTGATCTTTGTACTGTTCCCTTCTGACCCCCCTGGTATGTGCTCTTCCTACCACCGTAGTGTGTATCCTCCTGACCTACCTGATTTGTGTCCTCCTGCTCTCTGTACTGTGCCCTCCAAGACCCTATACTTTGCCCTCCCACCCCCCCCCCTACTGTGCCTTCCTGTACCCCCAGGTGTGTGCCCTCCCAATCCCCATATTATGCCTTCCTAACCCCTGGTGTGTGCCATCCTGTCCCATCCCCCATACTTTGCCCTCTGTCCCTGTACTGTGCCCTGCGCTCTCCTGACCCCCTTTACTGTACCCTCCTGCACTGTGCTCTCTTGATCCCGTGTCTTTTGCCCTACTGATCCCTGTACACTGCCCTACAGACATGTTTCTGGTGTGCCAGTATGGTACTGACTCTGTATCTGCGGACATGTTTCTGGTGTGTCAGTATGGTACTGACTCTGTATCTGCGGACATGTTTCCGGTGTGTCAGTATGGTACTGACTCTGTATCTGCAGACATGTTTCTGGTATGTCAGTATGATACTGACTCTGTATCTGCAGACATGTTTCTGGTGTGTCAATATGATACGGACTCTGTATCTGCGGACATGTTTCTGGTGTGTCAGTATGGTACTGACTCTGTATCTGCGGACATGTTTCTGGTGTGTCAGTATGGTACTGACTCTGTATCTGCGGACATGTTTCTGGTGTGTCAGTATGGTACTGACTCTGTATCTGCAGACATGTTTCTGGTGTGTCAGTATGGTACTAAATCTATATCTGCGGACATGTTTCTGGTGTGTCAGTATGGTACTGACTCTGTATCTGCGGACATGTTTATGGTGTGTCAGTATGGTACTGACTCTGTATCTGCAGACATGTTTCTGGTGTGTCAATATGATACAGACTCTGTATCTGCGGACATGTTTCTGGTGTGTCAGTATGGTACTGACTCTGTATCTGCAGACATGTTTCTGGTGTGTCAGTATGGTACTGACTCTCTATATCTGCAGACATGTTTCTGGTGTGTCAGTATGGTACTGACTCTATATCTGCGGACATGTTTCTGGTGTGTCAGTATGGTACTGACTCTGTATCTGCAGACATGTTTCTGGTGTGTCAGTATGGTACTGACTCTGTATCTGCGGACATGTTTCTGGTGTGTCAGTATGGTACTGACTCTGTATCTGCGGACATGTTTCTGGTGTGTCAGTATGGTACTAAATCTATATCTGCGGACATGTTTCTGGTGTGTCAGTATGGTACTGACTCTGTATCTGCAGACATGTTTATGGTGTGTCAGTATGGTACTGACTCTGTATCTGCAGACATGTTTCTGGTGTGTCAATATGATACAGACTCTGTATCTGCGGACATGTTTCTGGTGTGTCAGTATGGTACTGACTCTGTATCTGCAGACATGTTTCTGGTGTGTCAGTATGGTACTGACTCTCTATATCTGCAGACATGTTTCTGGTGTGTCAGTATGGTACTGACTCTATATCTGCGGACATGTTTCTGGTGTGTCAGTATGGTACTGACTCTGTATCTGCAGACATGTTTCTGGTGTGTCAGTATGGTACTGACTCTGTATCTGCAGACATGTTTCTGGTGTGTCAGTATGGTACTGACTGTATCTGCAGACATGTTTCTGGTGTGTCAGTATGGTACTGACTCTCTATATCTGCAGACATGTTTCTGGTGTGTCAGTATGGTACTGACTCTGTATCTGCAGACATGTTTCTGGTGTGTCAGTATGGTACTGACTCTGTATCTGCAGACATGTTTCTGGTGTGTCAGTATGGTACTGACTCTGTATCATAGTTACATAGTTACATAGTTAGTCAGGTTGAAAAAAGACACAAGTCCATCCAGTTCAACCGTAAAAAAATAAATAAAAAATAAAATAAAAAAATAAATAAATAAATAAACATATATCGTACAATCCCATATACCCAATTCTATACCCACAGTTGATCCAGAGGAAGGCAAAAAAAACCCAGAAGAGCATGATCCAATTTGCTACAGCAGGGGAAAAAATTCTTTCCTGATCCCCCGAGAGGCAATCGGATATTCCCTGGATCAACTTTACCTATAAATGTCAGTACCCAGTTATATTATGTACATTTAAGAAAGAATCCAGGCCCTTCTTAAAGCAATCTACTGAGCTGGCCAGAACCACCTCTGCAGGGAGTCTATTCCACATTTTCACAGCTCTTACTGTGAAAAAACCTTTCCGTATTTGGAGGTGAAATCTCTTTTCCTCTAGACGCAAAGAGTGCCCCCTTGTCCTTTGTGTTGACCGTAAAGTGAATAACTGAACACCAAGTTCACTATATGGACCCCTTATGTATTTGTACATGTTGATCATATCCCCCCTTAATCTCCTCTTCTCAAGAGAGAATAAATTCAGTTCCTCTAATCTCTCCTCATAGCTGAGCTCCTCCATGCCTCTTATCAGTTTGGTTGCCCTTCTCTGCACTTTCTCCAGTTCCCCAATATCCTTTTTGAGAACTGGGGCCCAAAACTGAACTGCATATTCCAGATGAGGTCTTACTAATGATTTGAACAGGGGCAAAATGATATCTCTCTCTCTGGAGACCATACCTCTCTTAATACAAGAAAGGACCTTGCTCGCTTTGGAAACCGCAGCTTGGCATTGCATGCCATTATTGAGCTTATGATCTACCAAAACCCCCAGATCCTTCTCCACTACGGATCCCCCCAGTTGTACTCCCCCTAGTATGTATGATGCATTCATATTATTAGCCCCCAAGTGCATAACTTTACATTTATCAACATTAAACCTCATCTGCCACATAGTCGCCCAATTAGACAGAGCATTGAGGTCGGCTTGTAAATTGGCGACATCCTGTAAGGACGTTATTCCACTGCATAGCTTGGTGTCATCTGCAAAGACAGAAATGTTACTTTTGATCTCAGACCCAATATCATTTATAAACATATTAAAAAGTAAGGGTCCCAGCACTGAACCTTGGGGTACACCACTGATAACCTTGGACCATTCAGAGTAAGAATCATTAACCACTACTCTCTGAATTCTGTCTTTTAGCCAGTTTTCTATCCATTTACAAACTGATATTTCCAATCCTGTAGACTTTACCTTACACATGAGCCGTGTGTGGGGAACTGTATCGAACGCTTTTGCAAAATCCAAGTATACCACGTCCACTGCCACCCCTCTGTCCAAGGTCTTACTTACCTCTTCATAAAAAGAAATCAGGTTTGTTTGACAACTTCTGTCTTTCATGAATCCATGCTGTCTGTTGCTTAAATAGTTTTTTTCCAGCAAGAACTCATCTATGTGGTCTTTTATTAATCTCTCCAGTATTTTCCCAACTATAGAAGTTAAACTAACAGGTCTATAGTTACTTGGTAAAGACTTAATTCCCTTTTTAAATATAGGCACCACATTGGCCCTGCGCCAATCCAGTGGTACTATTCCTGTCATTAATGAGTCCCTAAAAATTAAATACAATGGCTTTGAAATTACAGAGCTCAATTCTTTTAGGATCCGTGGGTGTATGCCATCTGGTCCAGGTGCTTTATCCACCTTTATTCCATCTAAATATTTCTGGACCATATCACTTTTGAGCCATTGTGGATTTGGGGCTGTGTCACTACCCCCATTTTGGACATGAGCTCCCCCATGCTCCTTTGTATACACAGAACTGAAGAAAGTATTTAATAAATTAGCCTTCTCTTTGTCCCCAGTCACCCACTCTAGAATATTTTGTAAAGGGCCTACATGCTCAGACTTGACCTTTTTACTATTAATATATTTGAAGAATTTTTTGGGGTTTGTCCTACTATCTTTTGCAATCTGTCGTTCATTTTGAATTTTTGCATCCTTGATTTCCTTTTTACATATCCTGTTATATTCTTTGTAACATTTAAATGACACTAGTGTTCCCTCATTTTTATATTTTTTAAAAGCTCTTTTCTTATAGTTTATAGCTTTTTTAACTTTGGCAGTGAGCCACATAGGTTTTATTTTTAGCCTTTTAAACTTATTGCCCATGGGAATATACTTTGCAGTGAGTTCACAAACAGTCTTTTTGAAGAATTCCCATTTCTGTTCTGTGCCCATTGATGCCAATATTCCTTCCCAGTCTAAGTCCTGGAGAGCAGCACTCATCCTTGGAAAATTTGCTCTCTTGAAATTAAGTGTTTTTATCTTTCCTGTATGTGATTTTTGCTTACAACTAACATCAAATGAAATCATGTTATGGTCACTGCTACCCAGGTGTTCCTTTATCTGAACATTAGTAATACGCTCTGCATGGTTTGAGATTACCAGGTCCAACAGAGCATCATTCCTAGTTGGGGCCTCAATAAACTGGACCATAAAATTGTCCTGCAATAGGTTTATAAATTTTTGCCCTTTAACTGTCCCAGCAGTTCCATTACTCCAGTCAATTTCTGGGTAGTTAAAATCCCCCATTATTATCACCGTCCCAGCCCTTGCAGCCCTTTCCATCTGTGCAAGGAGCTGAGTCTCTAACTCCTCATTAACATTGGGTGGTCTATAACAAACTCCAATGATTAGCTTTGAACTACGCACATCTGTATGCAGTTCCACCCATAATGCTTCAGACTCATCACACTCTCCATCCACCAGGTCCTCTTTCACACTCGCTTTGAGATCACTTCTCACATAGAGACAGACCCCTCCACCCTTCCTTTTTACCCTGTCTTTCCGAAAGAGTGCATAGCCAGGAATATTAATAGCCCAGTCATGTGAGGAATGAAGCCAAGTTTCAGCAATACCGATTACATCATAGCTCTCCTCATGCACCAGAGCTTCCAACTCACCTATTTTGCTTGGCAGATATATCTTCAGACATGTTTCTGGTGTGTCAGTATGGTACTGACTCTATATCTGCGGACATGTTTCTGGTGTGTCAGTATGGTACTGACTCTGTATCTGCAGACATGTTTCTGGTGTGTCAGTATGGTACTGACTCTCTATATCTGCAGACATGTTTCTGGTGTGTCAGTATGGTACTGACTCTATATCTGCGGACATGTTTCTGGTGTGTCAGTATGGTACTGACTCTGTATCTGCAGACATGTTTCTGGTGTGTCAGTATGGTACTGACTCTGTATCTGCAGACATGTTTCTGGTGTGTCAGTATGGTACTGACTCTCTATATCTGCAGACATGTTTCTGGTGTGTCAGTATGGTACTGACTCTATATCTGCGGACATGTTTCTGGTGTGTCAGTATGGTACTGACTCTGTATCTGCAGACATGTTTCTGGTGTGTCAGTATGGTACTGACTCTCTATATCTGCAGAAATGTTTCTGATGTGTCATTATAGTACTGACTCTATAACTGAGTTGGTGTTTGCAGGCGTATTTCTGGTGTGTAAATGTGGTACCTATTTTGTGTCTGCTGACATGTTTTTGGTGCGTAAGTATGGTAATTATTGTTATTCCACAGGCATGTGTTGTAAAAAAAAAAAAAAGATGATAAAAATGGATAAAAGGCTGTAACCTTCAGCAACCAATCAGTGAGCGGTAATAATGTGGTGTAACCTCTAGAAACCAGTCAGTGGCAATGATAAGCAGTAACCTCTAGCACCCAATCAGTGGATGGTAATGATGTGCAGTAACCTCTAGCAACCTATCAGTAAGCTGTAAGAATGTGCAGTAACCTTTAGCAAACAATCAGTGAGCAGTAGGGATGTGCAGTAACCTCTAGCAACCACTCTGTGAGTGTAAACCAGTTCTTTATGTTAACATTATTAAAGTTTTTGAGATAAGTCGATTTGTGCGTACTTATTTGTTTTTTGGGGATGTTGGGGTGAAGAGCCAAATTGCATGGGGGGGGGGCAAAGAAAATGTTTGCCCAGGGCCCAATCAATATTAAAGAAGGCCCTGGTTAGCAGTAATCTATTAGCTGGCACCCGCTGATCGGCATCTGCTGTGTAAAATCAGCAGAGCCGGGTTGCCGGTAGTGTGCGTGCTGTTGTGGAGATTTTTATGGAGATGTATTTAATATGTATTGTCATAGTGTCACCCAGTGTTAGTACTTCTGCAACCCGCTCTAAAAGAGCTGATTGGGGTAGTCTGAGGCTGGAGTGTGATGTTTGCAGGGTGCGGATATGTCCACCGACGGGGGGCCCTCTGTGCATTAGCACGGATGATCGTTGAGGAGGGGATGTCCTCGCTCTGCAACAACAACATCATTGGTTATGAGCAGATGCGTACTCTTGTCTCGGCTGTGTCTGATCAACATTGATTGGGATTCGTAGTGCGCGTCTGCAGATAGCCTCCCTCACCCATTCAATAATAGTATAATCTGAATGTGTGTTATTCTATGGAATGGCGCAGAATGAGGATTCCTGTCAACGGTAACTTTAGCCATCATACGTTATTGTATTCATTGTATGTATTATTGTATTAAATCCTTTCTTGAGTGGGATTCATATACAGCAGGGATATGCAATTAGCGGACCTCCAGCTGTTGCAAAACTACAAGTCCCATCATGCCTCTGCCTCTGGATGTTATGCTTGTGGCTATCAGAGTCCTGCTATGCCTCATGGGAATTGTAGTTCTGCAACAGCTGGAGGTCCGCTAATTGCTTATCCCTGATATACAGCATTGCCTGTTGGAAGGCATGTCCTTGTATGGTCATTCTCCTGTGTGGAAGGGACATCCTGTGATGTCCCCGCCCATGGGGGGAGGTGATTGGTTGCTGCAGCCAATCACCTCCTGTCCTGAGATCTTTTGAGGTTAATAAAAGCCTATGATTAGGCGTCGGCCAGGCAGTCTATGCTGGGAAGCCGAGATGAGAACATAAGCTGTGTTGGTGCTTTCCTTGAATGAGTGATGGGATGAACGGTGAGTGGATTTTAGCAACCTTAACTAAAGATAGCATTATTGCAAAAAGATGAATCTAAAGTGTGTGCTTATAGAGCACAGGAAATATGGGCTGTGTGCTCTGCAAACAGCAGCCTAGAAATTCCACAACAAAATGGCGACTCTGGTGGGACCAATTGCGGCCTCTTTGAGCATCGCATCAGCAGAGGGGGGAGAGTGGACCTGCGATGTGATGCGTGAAGGGGCTGTACTTTGTAAAAGAACAAATTTTTCGTCTTTTTGAAATAATGCTGTATGCTTGCAGTATGAGAGATGTGTGTGTGCGTGTATGTCTGCGAATCTGATTGTGTGTGTGTGTGTGTTTTTGTTGGGAGAGAGATCGTATGCCTGTGAATCCGATTGTATGTGCCTGGGTGTTTGTGTGGGTAAGCTGTTTGCTGTAAGAGTGTTTGGCTGCATTGAGCCATAAGCCATGTGCTTGAATGGGGGAAGGGCTTGCCCACTGTTTTGTGTTGCAGGGGCTGTGCCCTGAGGGAAAGAAACTCTAAGCAGACATGTAGGACAACAATATACTGTATGTGTGTAGTGTTTGTGATTTCTATGAAAAATAGAAATGGATAGATTGTGATTTTTGTAGGGGACAAAGACACATGTCTCCATAAGTGTAAAAATATTTTAACAAAAGTGTTTGGTTTTTAAGTTGAAAATTCCTGCCGCATATTCAAGTGGCCAGGCATTGTTGGAAGCCAGACAATAGTAGCTGTTTGTTGAAAGGAATACACCCTTTGAATGGTTGCAGGCTGTTTTGGATGCTAGCATTGAGGAGTTATATTTCTCAATGGCTTGTTATGGAAGCTGAGGCCACTGTGTGTATATGAACTTTATGTAGAGAAAAGTGTTGTTTTAATGTTGTGCATGTAACTAACATTTATTGAATGTCCTGTTTAGTTGGCCAAAGGGTTTAAGTTTGTAAGTGTACATGTGGTCCTTGTAGAGTGTAGCTGACACCTTTTTCAGTGGATTTTGATGATAATTTAGAAAAGTTTCAATGGTGTAGTCAGTCTTTGTGGAGAAAAGCATTTTTGGTTCTCTAGTGAAGAGATCCTGGTTTTGGCGGCAAAAACTGCATGTGGTGGCCATCTTGTGGTCTGCCATGCTGCTATGGTCGTCGGCAGCCATCTTGAGAGATGCAGTTTCTCCTTAGCCTGTGGGCATCATATAAGGGAAGGTGCAGCCACCTTTCTTTTGGGCACTATACCATGTGGCATTCGTCTGCTATTTCGCTGGTGGAATTTCTCAGCCTTTGGGGCAGATTTTGATGTTTGGTGCGAATATAGTGCGATCTTTTCTGCGTTGGAACCTGGTGGAGGCCATTTGTATTTTTCTTTGTGTAGGGGAACCAATGTGGTGTTCATTGTGACGTCCCATGCTGGTTTTGGAGGGAAAAATTGCATGCGTTAATGGCGACATTGTTGTTCATGAGGTGTGCGGTTTTCATCCACCATTTTGCTGTCCTGGCTTGTCGGCCATTTTGAGAGACGTTTACAGTTTGAGATAGGAAGTTCCAGTTTAGCAAACACGGCTCCTGAATATGCTGTATTGGCATTTGTTGATCGGCGCAGTTTTCTTATGTTTTATGCGTTTACAGTTTGACCTGTGCACTGCTGGGAAGAGTAGTGAGACACCAGGGTGACATACTGAGAGACTGGTTTTTGTTTAATGAATTCGCTGGTTTAAATTGTTTTTCTAAGCATCGCCTTTTGAGTTGAGTAGAGTGGTATCTTGAAATAGCGCGGTCTTACCCCGAGGGGCCACGACGCGCTTGCGGACACACACACATGCTGGGGTCTATTTATGGATGGGATCTGGCTGACCTACCAGCAGTTGGAGTGTGGGGGGAGGCCAACGCAGAGACAGGGACAACATGCAAACTCCATGCAGATGGTGTTAGGAGGAAGGTTTCTCTGTTTTCATTTAAGTGAATGTAAGCTATTGCAGGGTCAGCTGACTTTGCAGTATATGAGCGGTGGTTTTTTGCATTGGATTTTGGTTTTAAGAAAAACTTCACTTTACACTGAATTTTGATAGATTGTAAGACTAACAGAGTTTTTGTACAATGATGTGTTTTTATGTTTAAATATTTGGGAGTTTCCCAGAGGGCAATTAATTTTTTGGAACTTGTACTGTATAGCCATCTCTTGGCAGGAGTTTGTATTTTGAGTCCCAACTTATGGTCTGACTTCCAGGGAATGTGGGTCAGGGGGGATTCCCTCCCATTTGCAAAGGGGGGTTTATTCCATCATTTCCTTGACAAGGTTTCAAATGGTTGAAATATATAATGTGTAGCCATGGATTTTTTTGAAGTCTTGATAGACAAGGCGATTAGGGCTAAGGCCTCCCCTCCCCCTCCCTGAACAATTGATATGTAAATAAACCATTTTTTTTTTTTTTAAGTAGCTGAGCATAACCGGAAGTTTCTTTTCAGCATTTATATATCAGCAGAAAGTTGGTGGGAGGACCTTGGGGTTGTCTGAAAGGTTGGGCAGTGAGATTTATGTTTGGAAGGAAGATGGAAAGCATTTTGGCGTTTTAAAAGTGTTTTTATATTTTGTTCCAGTTTTGTAAAGTTTTGTACTGAAATACAGTTTTGGGTAGAGAGCAAACAGGGGCATCACCATTGTTTTATCATCTAGATGCAGGTAGAAAGAAGGCATAATATTGTTTTGAATAGTGGAGGATTTCATGATGCTTTGAAGGTTGTCTGACAAACACGTTTACAGGGCTGCCGATAATCGGTTGAAGAGCATGTAAACGTGAGGAGTAGATTCTAGCATACCGGGAGGCCGTGTAAAATAATCGGAATACGCCGGGTGCCAGTACTGTAAAAATGGTCACTAAGCAGTACTGCTCCGAAAACTAGTGCAAGGGTGTCCTGGACGCGGGACACTTCATAAGCGATTCGAATCGTCATGGGTAATGTGCCGTCCATGCGTTGGAGGAAAAAAATTAGGCTCCACACCAGTCAGACAACTGCACTGCACATGAGGTCTGGGTTTGGGGCTCCGGACATGAGACCCCTTAAAGGATGACATATCTGGTCAGAGGGTACAGTGAGGTGTTCTCCTTTGGAAGGTACTTTTGATGTCTGGAGGTACGAGACCTCAGAATAAAGGAACCTTGGATGTAGTTGAGCTGTGGCTTCAGAAATCTGCAATGATGAGTGTGTTGATGGAGGTGTAGTCTCATGCCCGTTTGTTTGAACTTTGTATGGCTGGTCCATGAAGGTTCTCGAGCTGCTCTCATGTTCCCATTGTATTTTTTTCTATTGCTGAAAGAGTGAAGGGAGAATTCTGGCTGTTTTTGTTTTTTTCATTTGTGGTTTTGGAAACTGGGAAGTATTTCCCCCACGTTTGTATCGGAATGTTTGTATGTAGTAACGTGAATATGTTCGAACTTACCGCGGCGATCCTTCGATGCGTCGCGGCTGTTGTATTTTTGTAGGAACGGGAAAAGTAAGGGTTACAGAGGGTTTTGTTTGAATCAGTTTTGAAAGAATGTCATTGACAATTTACCAATGTACAGGAATGTCATTATTATTTTCCATTCTTTGCAGGTTAAATATGAAGAATTGAGTAATGATTTTGCTTATAAGTATTTTTCAGGTCCAAGGAGTTTGTGCACAGAGAACAGGTGTATGTAGACAGCTGTACATATGGATAAATACATGAGTCTAAGGAGGTAAAAGTATCATAGGCTATTTAATTGTTTCTTTTTTCCTGCACCACGCATTTCTTCCTTCAGTCTGTAATGAGGAAGAAAAGGGGGGAGAATGATAAATGTAAGAGTGACAGTTTTTTTTCAAACTAATAATAACCTCTGTAATTCTAACCAAGTTTGTGCCAAGACTGTCTTTCTTTGATAGAATTTGAATCGGCAAGCAGCAGTCTGGTGAAGTAGGTTCCCATCCCAGAGGCTAAGAACCTTTTGTCAATGGTTCCGGGTATTGTAAGCCACGCACAGGTTATGCAGTGACCACAGTCCCGATGTCTGGGTTATTGTCATATGAGGGTTGTTTGGAGGTCAATCAAAACCAGGGTCGTACTCTCCTCATTAGCTGTCACTTATATTCTCGGCTGATGGGGGAGGTGCGATCGTTGTGACATGAACTTCAAAATGTCCACCACAGGGTTCACGAGTCCCTCCTGGACCCTGACTTAATAATCAGTTTACATTCTTTCCAACCAGGTGACTGGGTCGTTGTAAAGAAGCTTGAGGGATGAGACCACGCCAGCCACTGCAAGAAGCGGCTCAACCACACCAAAGAATGAGGAGTATCTTTGTTTATTTATATTTCTTTCTCGTACATCACGGGACACAGAGCGACATAGTCATTACTAATGGGTTATATAGATACCTTCAGGTGCTGGCACTGGCAACTTCCAAAACCGGAAGTACCCTCCCCTATATAAGCCCCTCCCATCCGGGAGCACCTCAGTTTTTTGCCAGTGTCTAAGGTGTTGGCCAAGAAGAAACATGTGTTTTTCACTGAGCTTGCGTACAGGTTCTTTTGGGCCTCAGTAAGCTATTCCGGATCCGACCAAAAAAGCTTCATAGCTAAACGGTCGGTACCCGGGCCTTGCAGAGAAGAGCAAGGTTTTGCCTGTAATGCTTCTCTTAGGAGAGCTGGACCCTGGGATCCAGAGCTCTGGTCATACCCACGACCAAGATGTTTTCTGTGCAGGGTGCTATACAGGTCCAGGGGAGTGGAATCCTTGGGAACCCGGTCCCTGAAGGTTTGATTACAATGCCTGCCGTGATAGGTGAAGTTTGGGCTTCTGTGGACCAAACAGAGTCCTGCGGCGAGGAAAAGGTAAGTGGGGGCCCTCGGGAACTTGGTTCTATTGAGGGACCCCCAAGCCTATTTTGTCTTTCTGCCTGTTACCTAAGGTATCCCCGCTAATATTCTGTGTATGCCTGTTACTACTGAGAAAATGTAAAAATTTTAATAGTAGGCAAGGAAAAAAAAAAAAAAAAATGTAAGACCGCGGTACCTGTGTTAGACACTAGAGGCCGCTATGGTTCTTTTTCTTGTAATGTGGATTTTTTTCTTCCAGAATCAAATCCAGGCAGTTGGTATGTTCTCTCCTGGGAAGCTGTCTCCTCTGCCCTGTTGCTGAGCTCATCCATCCCCGGGCCCTGCGGCAAAGGGACCCTGGCTCCCATCTAGCTCCTTATTGTTTTAAAAAAAGGCGCCGAAGGCGCACGTGCCCGTGCGCGTGCACGCGCCTCTATTCATAGAGGCGATCTGGAAAAAGGGGCGGAGCGGGTGGATGACGCTCAGGTGTGCGCCGCGGTGCTACTGCGCATGTGCGGGCGTCCAGCGTGTTTTAAAGCACATTATAGCTGGCTATTGAAGTGCACAGACAGAGCTAGCAACAGTATAAAGGCACACAGAGGCGGTTGATGCAGGCATCCCCTAGAAAGGCACTTTAGTAGACACCAACTGTTATATAGCAGCAATTGTGCTAGACTATTCTCAGTAAAAGTGGTGTATTACGGCTGGAATACCTCAGCTTTAGGCTTAGGAATATGCCGTCCAGAAGCTCCGGAACTGAATCTTCCAGGAAGCGAAGGGGGTCTCATCGGGCTCTGAGGATCTTGGGCATGCTTCTGCTGCACCAGTCTCCCCTGAAGTTCAGAGGTAAGTGACCGTAGCGACCCCGCAGGGGTACTTGGTACTGTGGCTGTCCTCAGTTCACCTGCTCCTGTGTATGTAACAGAGGAGGTTTTTTCCTCAGCTCTGGGAGGATTAGAGAGAGATTGTCAACATTGATCGCTGCCTCCCTATCAGGGAAAGCACGCCCGATCTCCGTCTCCTCCTTCAGAGTGCCTGTTAGCAGAGCAACAGTCCCATACAGGGATCGACCTGCCTGAAGGGGATCAGGATGAGGTTGATTCTGTTATAGAGGAATCAACAGTGGGGGAACCTTTTCTCAGCATCTCAAGCTGAAAGATTATGGGTTCAGTCTCTGACTAACATGGTCCGATCAGCATTTAAAAATGCACCTTGCGGAACCATCAACCACTACTGTATCCTCGTTGGGGTCGCTAGAAGCCCCCAGACTGTCTGTTCTTTTCCACTTCACCCTTTACTGAAAGGGCTTATTTACCAGGATTGGGAACGTCCTGAGAAAATATTTATTCCCCCAAGAGATTTCCGGTGGTCTATCCCATGGAGGATAAGTTCATCAAAAAAAAAATGGAAGGTCCCTACAGTGGACGCAGCCATCTCTTGTATGTATAAATCACTGACATGTCCAGTGGATAATGTCCAAATGTTCAAGAACCCAATAGTAAAAGATTGGAGTCCTTATGAAAGTCTGCTTCTTTCTACAGCAAGCTTGGTGACACAACCAGCAGTAGCAGCTATTGGGGTCTGCTAAGCAGTGAAGGATCAGTTGAAACAGGTCTTGAGGGACTTGACAGATCAGCAGGCCTTGCCCTAGCTGATCTACCTAGAGCCTTAGGCTTTGCGGTTGACGCCATAAAGGATTCAGTCCATCAGGCCTCCCGCCTTACGCTGTCTATAGTACATATGCGTAGGCTTCTATGGCTCAAAAACTGGTCTGCTGAAGCTCCCTGTAAAGAATGGCTGGTTAGCGTCCCATTTCATGGTGAACGCTTATTCAGGGAAAACCTGGACAAATATATCCAGAAAATTTCCAGCGGTAAAAATACGCTTGCCGGTTAAAAACAGAGTTAGAGGTCCCTCTTTAAGAGGCCTGCTTCTCCAGTCCCTGGGGCATCGGCTGTGTAACAGTTCCGACGGCCTCCTCGGTCAATTCCCGGGGGTAAAAAACAGGGACAATAGCAGGGTAATGAGAAACCCTGGGTCAGGGGAGGTGCAAAACCTCCCCCAAAGTTAAATTCATTGAAGGATTGCCCCCACTCAGTCGGGTGGGGGGGGAGGACTCCAGTTGTTCGCAAGAGACCTGGCGGGACACGATCAAGACAGATAGGTGCTCTCCGCAGTATGTTTGGGATACAGTTTGGAGTTAAAAGACTCTCCTCCTTCCCATTTTTGAGGTCAAACGTGCCAAGGGATCCCCGGAAGAGAGAGTCCCTCCTGTTGGCACTAGAACAACTATTGCTCCAAGGAGTAATTATGGAGGTTCCCCTGGAAGAATGAGGGTTCGGGTTTTACTCAAACCTCTTTACAGTCCCGAAGCAAACGCGGACGGGAGGCCCATATTAATTCTAAAAGGGCTATACAAATTCCTGTATATCAGGACTTTCCGATGGAGTCGATCCGATCGGTGGCCACTGCACTACAAGGGGAGGATTGGTTAGCCGCGATCGACATCAAAGATGCTTATTTGCACATTCCCATCTTTCCAGTCCACCAAAAATTTCTACGCTTTGCAGTAGAAGGGCGCCATTTTCAGTTCAGAGCCTTACCCTTCGGTTTGGCCACAGCACCACGAGTGTTTACAAAAATTCTGGCCCTTTATTGGCCAATCTAAGAACACAAGGTGTAATGATAATGGCATATCTAGTTGACTTGTTGCTGATAGACCACTCAGTGAAAAAACTAGACGTGGTCGTTCACAAGACAATCAAGTATCTGGAATCTCACGGTTGGATTATCAACCGAGACAAGTCAGCCCTAAAAACAGTCAAAAGTCTGGAATACTTGGGGCTAAGGTTGGATTCAGGCCAGAGAAAAATATTCTTGCCTCGAGGAAAGGTGTTGTCTTTGAAAGATTTGATCCACTTAGTGGGTACAAAAAGACAGCCGTCCATACGCCTGTGCATGAGGCTGCTGGGAAAAATGGTGGCATCATTTGAAGCAGTACCCTACGGTCAATTCCATTCAAGGAATTTGCAAGGGGCCATACTGTCAGCCTGGAACAAAAAAGTTCAGGCCCTAGACTTACAATGTCCTTGTCCCCTTCCGTTCGCAAGAGCCTCCGTTGGTGGTTGGTTCCCCAGAATCTGGAAAAAGGGAAATCCTTCAGTCCGATTTCTTGGAAGGTGGTCACTACAGATGCCAGCCTTATAGGCTGGGGAGCAGTACTGGAGCAATGGTCTCTCCAGGGCAGATGGTGGGATGCAGAAAAGGCCCTGCCCATCAATCTCTTAGAGATACGAGCAGCCCGGTATGCCCTAGTAGCATGGACATCCAAACTCCAAGGGTCCCCTGTCAGAATTCAATCAGACAATGCCACAGCAGTGGCATATATCAATCATCAGGGGGGCACCAGGAGTCGTGCAGCCCAGAGGGAAGTAAATTACATCCTGAAATGGGCAGAAAGATATGTCCCAGCCATATCTGCGGTATTCATTCCAGGAGTGGAGAATTGGAAGGCGGACTTTCTAAGTCGCCAGCAATTATGCCCAGAGGAAGGGTCCCTTCACCCCGAGGTTTTCTGGACAATATGTCAGCGGTGGGGAACATCGGATGTAGATCTTCTAGCATCCAGATTCAACGCAAAGGTGGACAGGTTTGTCTCTCGGACAAGGGATCCCCTAGCTTGCGGCTCGGATGCCCTAGTGTTCCCTTGGGATCAGTTCAAGCTGATATATGCATTCACACCGCCACAATGGTTACCTCGATTACTCCGCAGAATCAGGGTAGAAAAGAAACCAGTGATTCTGGTGGCTCCAGCGTGGCCCCGAAGAGCGTGGTACATGGAGATTGTAAAATGTCAGTGGGGAGTCCTTGGACTCTCCCACATCGTCCGGACCTGCTTTCGCAAGGACCGATATACCACCCTTCCTTACCAGCCCTAGGTTTGACGGCCTGGCTATTGAAGCCCACATTCTAAAAAAGAGAGGGCTCTCTAATTCTGTGGTATCTACCATGATCAATGCCAGGAAGCCGGTATCCAGGCAGATCTACTATAGAATCTGGAAGGCGTACATCGCCTGGTGTGAGGCCAAGAAATGGCATCCACGTAAATACGTAATAGGTAGGATTCTGGACTTCCTACAATGGGCTGTAGATAGGAAGCTTGCCTTGAGTACTATCAAGGGTCAGATTTCGGCCTTGTCAATATTTTTTCAAAGGCCCTTGGCTTCGAATTCACTAGTCAAAGCCTTTATACAAGGAGTGATGCGTATTAGTCCTCCGGTTAATATTCCCATATGTCCATGGGATCTAAACTTGGTTCTGTCGGTTCTACAGAAACAACCATTTGAACCATTACTGCATATTTCTTTGGTTCTTCTCACCAGGAAATTGATTTTTCTAGTAGCCGTTTGTTCGGCTAAAAGAGTGTCGGAATTAGCAGCTATGTCCTGTAAGGAGCCATATCTGGTTATCCATAAGGATAGAGTAGTGTTACGCCCTCATCCAGCCTTTCTTCCTAAGGTGGTATCGAGGTTTCATTTGAACCAAGATGTGGTTCTTCCTTCTTTTTTCCCCAAACCTACTTCGGTAGAGGAAAAGTTATTGCATTCTTTGGGTGTAGTAAGAGCAGTTAAAGCTTATCTAAAGGCCACTGCTCAGATTCGCAGAACGGATACTTTGTTTATTCTGCCGGAAGGCCCCAAAAGGGGTCAGGCAGCGTCAAAATCTACTTTAGCCAAGTGGATTCGACAGGTCATAATGCAAGCCTATGGCTTGAGAAGGAGACCGCCTCCGTTCAAAGTTAGAGCGCACTCCACGAGAGCAGTTGGAACTTCATGGGCAGTGCATCACCAGGCCTCCCTGGCTCAAATCTGTAAGGCCGCAACATGGTCTTCAGTACACACGTTTACTAGGTTCTACCAGGTGGACGTTAGAAGTCAGGAGGATGTCGCCTTTGGGCGCAGTGTGTTGCAGGCCGCAAAAGATCCTCATGTCTGATAGCGCTCAGCTTATGTATGGTGTATCCCCCCCCTCGTTGGGCATTGCTTTAGGACATCCCATTAGTAATGACTATGTCGCTCTGTGTCCCGTGATGTACGAGAAAGAAAATAGGATTTTTATAACAGCTTACCTGTAAAATCCTTTTCTTGGAGTACATCACGGGACACAGAGCTCCCGCCCCTCTTTAGGGACACTTATTGCTTTGCTACAAAACTGAGGTGCTCCCGGATGGGAGGGGCTTATATAGGGGAGGGTACTTCCGGTTTTGGAAGTTGCCAGTGCCAGCACCTGAAGGTATCTATATAACCCATTAGTAATGACTATGTCGCTCTGTGTCCCGTGATGTACTCCAAGAAAAGGATTTTACAGGTAAGCTGTTATAAAAATCCTATTTTTTGTTGTTTCGTGGTAACGGTGAAAAGCATCCCAAGTTATTATGTAAAGTGTATGTCCTGACTAGCTCAGAAAGCGAACAGGACCGATGGTCTGTTCTGAGTCTTCACCAAGTTTTAGTCCCCAGCGATGACAGCGGTACATGCCATTTATGATGTTATTATGGGTATGAGGAGTTTTGACAAACTAGTGAAGACTCCAAACAGACACTTGTCAATGGAATCTAACGATGCATTTTTAGAGGGTAAAATTGGTTTTAGTTTTAATGGCTCTGCCTCTTGTCGGTTTGGGTATCTAGGTAGGCCACAAGTGTGTTTGAACTTTAGTTTGGTGTTTATGTGGATCTGCAGCTTATAAAGGTAATTCCCCCAAAGCAAGAGGTTCATGCGTGATGGTGAAGCTGTCCCAACATCTTAGGTTGCGGCCGATCGCGAGGATGTGATGGCGCAGGAAATTAAGAATGGCAGGGACAGCTAGAAGGGATTTGTTCACCAACCCCGACCAGGTCTGGGCATGGGGTCCTGGATGTACAAGGTGGGGGGGGGCTCGGGCTTGGGATACGATTGAACAATTCTCATCCGTTAAGGATAGGGTTCTTCATGTAATTGTTGAAGCCAGAGCTGTAGCTAAGTGAAGGTTGGGAGTCTATTTTAAGGGTCTGGAAATGTTTGGGGATCTAATTTTTATTTTACAGCGGATCGTGGTTAAAGGAAGTGGGAATATATATACTCATGTCGGTTTTATTTCTATTCTTTCTATGTCGTGACGAGGTGCTCCTGTTGCCTGATTTGACGCGTGACCAGAGTTTCCTTGATGAGACGCCCCGAAGCCGGACCCACATACAAGACACAGAAGATCACAGACCGATCGGCGATTACTACAGCTCACCATGTCGTGTCCTCCTTTATAAAAGTCATGCCCCTGAAGAGTAGAGTCTACATGTCAAGCCGTGTTTTCCTTTTTATGGACTAAGGACTGATTCATTTCCAGGTGTAAGAAGCAGATCAAGTTTCATCGATGGACACATGGGGTGCATATGACAAAAAAGGGAGGACTGTTGTGGAGATTTTTATGGAGATGTATTTAATATGTATTGTCATAGTGTCACCCAGTGTTAGTACTTCCGCAACCCGCTCTAAAAGAGCTGATTGGGGTAGTCTGAGGCTGGTTGAATCCCGTCTGATAGGGGAAAACGTCTTGAGGTTGGAGTGTGATGTTTGCAGGATGCGGATATGTCCACCGACGGGGGGCCCTCTGTGCATTAGCATGGACGATCGTTGAGGGGATGTCCTCGCTCTGCAACAACAACATCATTGGTTATGAGCAGATGCGTACTCTTGTCTCGGCTGTGTCTGATCAACATTGATTGGGATTCGTAGTGCGCGTCTGCAGATAGCCTCCCTCCCCCATTCAATAATAGTATAATCTGAATGTGCGTTATTCTATGGAATGGCGCAGAATGAGGATTCCTGTCAACGGTAACTTTAGCCATCATACGTTATTGTATTCATTGTATGTATTATTGTATTAAATCCTTTCTTGAGTGGGATTCATATACAGCATTGCCTGTTGGAAGGCATGTCCTTGTATGGTCATTCTCCTGTGTGGAAGGGACATCCTGTGATGTCCCCGCCCATGGGGGGAGGTGATTGGTTGCTGCAGCCAATCACCTCCTGTCCTGAGATCTTTTGAGGTTAATAAAAGCCTATGATTAGGCGTCGGTCAGGCAGTCTATGCTGGGAAGCCGAGATGAGAACATAAGCTGTGTTGGTGCTTTCCTTGAATGAGTGATGGGATGAACGGTGAGTGGATTTTAGCAACCTTAACTAAAGATAGCATTATTGCAAAAAGATGAATCTAAAGTGTGTGCTTATTTAGCACAAGGCAAAGATGGCTGTGTGCTCTGCAAACAACCAATCTTGCCATTACAGTGCCCCCTATCCAGAAGTGCTAGATTATGTACTAGGTACGTGATCTGGCGCAGCAAAGCTCCCTTGCCACCGTATATCTATATTATACGGTCAACAAGCAGTTAAGGTAAACCTGAAGTGGTGATGCAAAATATGCATTGCTTTGAAAATACATTTTAATTAATCATCCCTATAAAGGTGCCATAGAGACAGGAGCAACAAAGGTTATGGTTGTAACTGGTTCCCTGCTCCTGTGATTCCATGTGGTCTACCTGGCCCTATTCAAAGCCCTTTCAACTGCTGTTATCTTTATCATGTACAATATATAGCTAACCTATTCCTGGAGAGAGGTGGAAGATGTGAGCTGCCGAGGGAGTTATAGGATTTTGGGGTAATAAGTCTGATGCAGTACATATGGGATTGAAGCTCAGTGACTCTGGCTCCTATCTGGTACCAGGGACTCAGCATTGCAAGCTAATTCATTAGGTGATTTTCTGTGATCTGAAGCTCAAAGGAAGTTGAGTCATGCAAGAAGACATTCATCAAAAAAATAAAAGTAATTTAGAAACTGAAAGGTTCAAATTAAAGACATTTTTGTATTTTATAATTAGCAGAACTGACCTTCGTGCCCCTGAAAAGCTGTGGTATGAATTGAAACCATGCACAAACTGTCCAGTTTTTAACCTGCGTTTTTTTTTTTCATACGTTTGTTGAGGTAGTACCAAGATTAAAGCTGGACTTCAGGCATACCAAATGTAAGATTGATCATTTGTATGTGCCATGGCTTGCCAGAGTTTGACTGATTCCTGAAACAATGCTGTTTCCTCACAATACCACCTGACACTTTGTAAAAATAGCAGTAGGGAACGCATTTCCTCTTTGCACCACCAGCCATTGCTGCCCGCTCTCTGTAAGGAGGTGACCAGTTGTGGGGCAGCCCTACTGTTGCTCCGGCTTGCAGCTATGAAATCTAACTATATGTTGGCGGTTGCCCTCGGTGTGGAACAAAAAGTGGTAAACCTGCCTGTATCCACCTAAAAAAAAAAAAAAAAAAAAAAAAAGACAAAAGGACCGACATATGGATTCTTATGGTGCAATATTTTACTTAAAACAGAATGTGCAAAAGCATATTTTATGGGATGTTTAAGATTTGACTTGCATCTGGTAGGGTTGGGAGTGACCAGGGTAATGGTAAAAGTCAACCCTCCAATGTCGCCTGTGGAGAAAATGTCTCCAAAAAGAGGTGGCAGATGCTCTTGATGCTTGTGTGAAAGCCCAGTCTTAGGTCCACTCAGGGAATTATCAGGATGGTCAAAGACACTTGGTTATCCAATGATTTTGGTGCTTGGGGATACCGTTTGCACATTGTGGAAAGCAGTAGAGCCTCCTAATCTAAAGACAGCCCTGTGTCTGAATAGTGAAGTAGCTCCCATTATAAACACCCAAACATATTTAATTAGTACTGACCCTGGGGGCAAAGTCCAGCATGATGTTCTAATTTAAGAGACTCGATGCTCAATGCCATCTCACATCAATGGAAAAGATCCAAGCCTATCAAAAGGAACCATTGAACTCTTATATAGAGGTTGTAGGTGACAATTGAATATCTTGCACATTATATGTGTAAACTATAACTTGGTGAAATGAAGTGATGATCTAGTACCACATTAAAAAAAAACATTCTTCAGATACTAGAGGCAAAGCAAACCTGTTTTAAAGGATGCATTTCCAACTGCAGGAGAAGTGAGAGTGAAACTCTGAACATTTATGTTTTACAAAAAAAAAAAAATATTATGCCCTGTTTGTGTGCACTAAAATAATTTGAGTGTATTTTACAATGAGTCTATAGATTTCATAGTATGTGATATAGGAAAAAAAAATCACAATTGCCGCCATTTTATCCGACAGGGTCTCCGCTTTTAGCAAATATATAATACTATGGGAGTTTTAGGTAATCTTCAGGCCTAAAATGTTTATTTTAACGTGTGCAAAAAAATTGAATCTTACATTTCTCTTTTCGTCCATGGACGGACACAGCTCCTTAATTCTTGACAGTTGGGTTATGTTCCTGTTCTATAGGAGAGGACTAGGCAGAACATGTTAGATATTTAAATACATGTTACTTTAACAGAGTTGAACAGCCCCGCCCAGGGGGCGGTCCCTCCGGACATAACCCTCCGCCCTGCAGTCAGCAGCTCAGTTTTTTCTGCCTAGTAGAGGAGAAGGACCTGGCTCCCTTTGGGCCCAGGGTCCGGAAGAAATTTTAATTTTTTTTATTTTATGATTTTATTTTAAGAAATCTTCTACCAACTGCCGGCTGGGTGACAGGCTGGATATTATAGATCCTTGTAGTCTCCCCAGTCCAGCCATCGAGCGTGAGCAGGCCTTAGCTATGCGCTGGATCGGCCACGACATACCCCATGGCTCAGGGGTGGCCGGTGAGCTATGCTTCAGGGTTCACATATGACCAGGCTGCTTGCTGTCTCAGTAACAGTGGATCGGGCCGACAGCTACTCCGTACTGCTCGGTTGTAGGTCTGTCAGGAACGCACCAGCAGGTCCTCGCAAGGACGGGTAAGTACAGTTCCTCCTGCCTCGGTGGGTGGAACAGCTGGGCATTCCTACGGGGGTCGTTAGAGGGAGAGAGGGGAGGGCAGGAGAACCCCCTGTCACCCTTTTTCCTCTTCCCCTTGCGGGGCTCGCTGCGACTGGGGAATACCTGTAGGGGGCTCCAGGTCCCGGCAGGCGGCTGTGGGGGTGTCCAGGCCCGCTCTCTGTGGGGGGGTAGTTATTGTCTTGGAAGCCTCTGTTGCGGCCTTCTCGTCCACCTCACTTGTTTGGGCGCCATTTTTCTGTTGTCGTTGTATTGCATTGTAAAATCCAATTGGCGGCCATTTTGCCGTGGCTGCGCTGTGACGCAGGTCTGCATTGCGGGCGGCCATTTTCTTGTCGTCCGCGCGCTTTTCTCTGAGGCAACCGGTGGCCATTTTGGAATGGCTTTTGGCCTCTAGTGCTGGCTGGCTTGCTGAACGGCACAATTCACCTCACAGAGTTCCTTAGTCACACGCTGTGTGTGGATGGAGAGCGGGCAGCGGCGCTGAACAGTCTCTTGCTGGGTGGTGAGTTCCCTGGGTAACCCCCCCAATCAGTGCAGCAAGCAGGGTGGACAAATTTGGTGTTGGATATCTTGACTAAGTCCCTAAGGGCTGTCAGTGGACAATATGGAGTCAGAAGCTGGCGTTTTTCCCCAAACATTCCACAGGCAGCAACCAGTGCCCCTACACCTGCGGTTCCCATGGACGCTTTGTCGTCAGTCCTTGAGTCATTTTTTGCCAGGGTGGAAGCAGCGTGCGGGCACAAGGGGGGTACCAAGCGCCCCCTCCCCCTGCCATCTCCTGGGGAATGTTCTGACTCACTCAGGCCTGGCTGCGGCTCAGGACCCCGGTTCTGGTGTGTCAGAAGAGGCGGACCAGGACCTTCCCAGTAAGGAGGACGCCTCGTCTGGGTCAGCTCAAGACAGGGCACTTGTGAGTGCTCTTATCAACACTGTGAGGGACTCTCTCAAGCTGGAAGATGCAGCTGGGACTTCCACAGCAGGGTCTGTCCCTTTTGGGTCGCACAAACCGAGCCACTCTGTTAAGGTTTTTCCTTATGTTGATTTCTTTGACAAGTTCATAGATATGGAATGGGTCCCTCAGCGCATGGTGGTCCGTTACCCATTTGAAGAGAGCCTTTTGAAAAAATGGGCTTCTCCTCCGGTGGTTGATCCCCCGGTCTCTTGGTTAAATAAAGTAACCACTATCCCGGTAGAGGGGACCCCGGCCTTTTAAGGACCCTACAGATAGGAGGTCCGAAGCGGTGAGCCGCTCCATGTTCACCATGCTGGGGTCAGCATTGCGGCCTATATTGGCTGCTACCTTGGTGTCCCAGACGCTCACTGAGTGGGCTAAAATATTGCACCAGACTGTGGAGGAGCATCAGCTCCCTCCAGAATGCGTGTCACTGGCCAAACAGTTGGTACAGGGACTTGTGTACGTCTGTGACGCAACCCTGGATGCGGCCCCTTTAAATCTCCAGGGCCTCCGCATCTGAGGTGGTATTGCGCCGCCTGATATGGCTGAAATGCTGGTCCGCTCACCAAGCTTCCAAGAAAACTCTGGCAGATTTGCCTTTCAAGGGTGGGGGGCTTTTTGGTGCCTCACTGGACGACATCATTAAGGATGTCACTGGAGGTAAGAACACACTTCTTCCTCAGTCCACTAAAGGGAAGGAGCCGCGCCGTAAGCCAGGGGGCCCTCCTTTCCCACACAGAAGCTGTATTTTCGTCAGTCAGGACCTGCTGGCAGACCCTCCCAAACGGACAAAGGTCCAGCTGGGGGACAGAAGCGCCCCTGGGTGCACAAGCCCAACAAGCCAGCAAACAAACCTGCTACCGCATTAAGTTTTGCCCCCGCCCAACTCATGGGTGGGGGGACGGCTTTGCAGGTTTGCAGCTCGGTGGACCTCCCTGCTCTCCGACCACTTGGTCTGTGAGGTGGTCACTTCGGGGTACAAGATAGTTTCTTTCTTGTCCTCCAAACAGATTCTTTCCCTCAAATCAGCCTCTCCTTCCGGCTAGTCGGACTGCCCTGCAAGGGTCAGTGCAAGACTTGTTGAGGTGCGGATTGATCATACCCGTACCATCACAGGACAGGTTTCAGGGATTCTACTTGAATCTGTTTGGATGGACTCCGTCCTTCTTTGGGACCACAATCTTGGACCTCAAGACCCTCAATGCTTTTGTAAAGGTTCAAAAGTTCTGGATGGAATCGATTCGTTCGGTGGTTGCATGCGCTCCATCCGGGGGACTACCTGGCGTCCTTGGATATCAGGGACGCATACTTGCATGTCCCCATCTGCGTCAGGCATCAGAGGTTCCTGCGCTTTGCGATCGGCGAAGACCACTATCAATTTGTGTCTCTTCCCTTTGGCCTAGCGTCTGCACCAAGAGTTTTCACCAAGGTGCTCGCCCCGATTCTAGCTTTGCTGAGACAGCGCAGCATTGCTATCGTGGGCTACTTGGACGATCTTCTTCTGAGAGCTACTTCAAGCTCAGAACTAAAGGAGGACGTGTCTATAGCCAGTCAGACCCTCTGGGAGTTTGGTTGGATACTGAACCTCCAGAAGTCGGTGTTGGTACCGACCCAGCGCCTAGAGTACCTGGGGATTATTCTGGACTCCTTGGAGGCCAGAGTCTTTCTTCCTTTGGAAAAGTTGCAGACACTCCAGACGGCGGTGAAGTTGTTGACATCCCGCAATTGGTCGTCTCTCCGTTTTTGCATGCGAGTCCTGGGCCTCATGGTAACCTCCTACGAAGCAGTACCGTATGCCCAATTCCACACTCGAGTCTCGCAGAAGGAGATTCTCTCCAAATGGAACAGATCTCCATTGTCTCTGGATCGTCAGATTCAGATAGGTCCCCTTTTAGGACCTCTCTGAGTTGTTGGCTGAGATCCCCGGCTCTTCGGTCCGGGAAGTCGTTCGTCCCCTTTCATTGGACTGTGATCACACGACGGACACCAGCCTGACCAGTTGAGGGGGAGTCAGGGGGGTTCAGGCGGCCCAGGGACGCTGGACTCCAAACGAATCCCGTCTGCCAATCAATGTCCTGGAACTCTGGGTGATCAGGCTGTGCCTCTCCAAGTGGTCACAGAGGCTAAGAGGGCGTCTAGTCAGACAACGCCATGGCAGTGGCATACGTCAACCATCAAGGAGGAACAAGAAGCTCAGCTGCAGCGTCGGAGGTCGCTCACATCCTGCGGTGGGCAGAAAGGAGTGTGCCGGCTCTATCGGCAGTTTACATTCCGGGTGTAGAAAACTGGCAGGCGGACTATCTGAGTCGCCAGATGCTGGACCAAGGGGAATGGTCGTTACATCCGGAGGTTTTGCCAGAGATGGGGCACGCCAGAAGTGGATCTCCTGGCTTCTCGACTCAATCGCAAGGTGTCGAGGTTCGTGGCCAGGTCCAGAGATCCCTGGGCAGACGCGTTGGTGGCCCCGTGGGGTCAGTATCGGCTAATTTATGCCTTTCCCCCACTGAAGTTGCTTCCTCATCTACTCCGCAGAGTAGAGTCCGAGGGGATTCCGGTGATTCTCATCGCCCCGGATTGGCCCAGGCGTCCCTGGTACGCCGATCTAGTGCGCCTGATGGCGGATGCACCGTGGCGACTACCGATGCAGAAGGACTTTCTCTCACAAGGTCCCATTCTTCATCCTGCTTTACAGTCGCTGGCTTTAACGACATGGCTATTGAAAGCCAGGTACTAAGGGACCGAGGCCTGTCGGATTTGGTCATTTCAACCATGTTGAGGGCACGGAAGTCTTCTTCTAGGAAGATCTATCATCGCACGTGGAGAGCCTACATCTCTGTGTGAGGAGATGGAATGGCGTCCACGGGCATATTCGGTTTCCAGGATCCTGCTGTTTTTACAGCGTGGAGTGGATCAGAAACTTGCCTTAAGCACCATTAAGGGCCAGATTTCAGCCTTGGCTGTTTTCTTTCAGAGACCCCCTGGCGGCTCACTCATTGGTGAGTACTTTTGTGCAAGGGGTCCGACATGTGGCTCCTCCGGTCCGATCACCACTACCTCTGTGGGATTTGAATCTGGTGCTCTCGGTACTTCAGAAACTGCCATTTGAGGACATCAGGAAAATTCCTCTTTTGACACTCTCAGAAGGTTGCCTTCCTAGTAGCCATCACATCCGTCAGGAGGGTTTCTGAATTGGCGGCCTTGTCTTGCAAGTCCCCATATTTGGTCCTCCATAAGGACAAAGCGGTGCTACGCCCGCAGCCTTTCTTCCTTCCTTCCTTCCTTCCTTCCTTTCGAAGGTGGTTTCGGCCTTTCACCTGAATGAGAACATTGTACTTCTATCCTTGTGTCCTCGGCCATCGCATTCCAAGGAGTTTGCGCTGCATTCTTTAGATGTGGTACGTGCCTTGCGGGTGTACCTGTCGGCTACAGCTCCGTTCCAGAGGTCTGACTCACTGTTTGTGTCAGTGTCTGGTCCGCAGAAGGGCCTGGCGGTCTCGTTGGCCACCATTTCTCGTGGATCATGCAGATCATCATCCAGGCCTATGCCCTTAAGGGGAGTGCGCCTCCCTTTCCTGTCACGGTGCATTCGACCAGGGCTATTGGTGCCTCTTGCGCTTTCCGACATCAAGCGTCTGTCTCACAAGTGTGTAAGGTGGCGACATGGTCGTCCGTTCACACCTTTTCAACGTTTTACAAGGTTTATGTGAGTGCATCTTCGGATGCTAGCTTTGACCGCAAAGTTTTGCAGGCGGCCGTTTGAGGTTGCAACTCCTCCGTTGAGGAGCTCTGCTTGTTTGCGGTGAAATTTTTTTTTTTGATTGCTGTTCCCACCCCTCGTTTTTTTGACACTGCTTTGGGACGTCCCAACTGTCAAGAATTAAGGAGCTGTGTCCATCCATGAATGAAAAGAGAAAATAGGATTTTTTTGTACGCACCGCAAAATCCTTTTTCTCTGTCGTCCATGGATGGACAGAGCACCCACCCCTCATTTTTTTTTTTGGTTTGTACTGCTTTTTACGAACTGAGCTGCTGACTGCAGGGCGGAGGGTTATGTCTGGAGGGACCGCCCCCCTGGGCGGGGCTGTTCAACTCTGTTAAAGTAACATGTATTTAAATATCTAACATGTTCTGCCTAGTCCTCTCCTATAGAAAAGGAACATAACCCAACTGTGAAGAATTAAGGAACTGTGTCCATCCATAGACGACAGAGAAAGGGACTTTACGGTGAGTACAAAAAAATCCTATTTTTTAAGATCTGGCTTTCTTGCAGTGGATAGCAGTGACTACTATATTTTGCAGTATATGGCAATTCAGTGCAGAAAACAATAGATATTCTCAACGGTTCACTTATGCTTTACATTGCAAAATGAAAACCTTGTTTCTAGCAGTACCTTGCAAGGGTCCGCAGAGAAGACTCTTGCCTACAGAACCCTCTTGAATATTTTAGCTGTTACACTGGAAATAACAGATAGCAGTAGCAAGAAAACTGCAAAGAACCAGTTACAAGTTAAGCTAATTTATCTTTGTACAAAGTTTCCAACAGCATGCCATATGCATGAGCTGCCATATCAAGATGAACCTACAGTACATATTTTCAATGTGCATTTTTCCGGCATGCTCATATGATAACCTGCTGGTGAATACCACTGTAAGAAACATTGTGTTATGTGTTACATTTGAAAAGCCTTGTTTTGAATAAAAAGAAATGGTGACTATCAAATGTATATAAAGTCCAAAAGTGAGAGTCTGCTTCTGGGGGCTCTAATGAGAAATGCTCTGCAAACACAGGGGGAGATTTACTAAAGTTGGGACATGCAAAATCTGGTGCAGCTCTGCATAGAAACCAATCAGCCTCCCGGTTTTATTGTCAAAGCTTAAAGTGGTTGTAAAGTCATGATGATACAATGCTACCGAACCCTATGTTTTATCAAGAGCTACAGTACTTCTCGTAGGGGTTGCATTCACTTCCAGACACTCCAACACAATGAACAAGCCCATCAGCTTTGTATTTTATTGAGGGATTAGAACTTGGATTGGCATAAGGAATTCATGGGATGCCTAGAAAATGATTCTTGCATAGTATGGGACAATTCAGGCAATAGTATGGGCAAGTGTTTTGCAGAAGGAGAATATCTCTCCTCCATCCAGCACATTCTTCAGGCTCAGCTAGCACATGTTTAGACCTAACTCTGGTTTTTAGCCAGGCCTTAGCAAAGTTCCTTATTACAGGCAGGGACCGCGGGCCCCTCTAGTGTAGCAACAAACATAGGAAAAGTCTTTAATGCTAGCTGACCTTTTTGATGGATTACTGATCCCAGTCAGCCATTTGCAGACCCTGACAGCTCTCCCAGCTGCAGCAGTTACTTTGCCAGTAACAGTCTCTCCCGCTGGCTCTACATCCATCTCCGACTGCCTCCTAGTCTACTCCGGCATGTCTCTCCCAACTCTCCTGACCTGTGCCTGTCACTCACCGACACTTGATGGATCCCTCCTGGAGACTTGCCTGGCAGTATTCCCTGCTGTCCTCTCCTATTCAGGACACCCCATGGGTTGTGTGGGGTTCCTTCTCAACTCTGGGCCCTGGCCCAAGGTCACCCCCCCCCAGACTGGGGGGGCTCCCTCCAAGGCCCTGACAGCCTAATACTCGTTTCTCCAGTTCTTCCACTAGATTTAAGGAGGCCTGCCCCCTACCAATCTAGGTTGGGGATTAGTCAGGGCTCCTCCGAACACCCCAGACAGCTGTCCCATCCCTAGGGATCCTAAAAGAAGACAAAAAGGCATCGCATCATACGCTTACACCTAACTTTACACTGTACATAACCTCCACTGAAAGGGTGAAAGGGGGATTGCATCCTTTCAGCAGAGAATAATGAGTAACAAGGGCACACACATTTTTCTTGTTTTGTTCTGTCAGAAGGGGGGGTTATAACCAAACAGAATAGGAAAAAAAACATATGCACAACAGGTGAACAGTCCCCTTTGGAATTTCTGATAGTAGGGGCCCTTCCCCGAACAGAAAGGGTGCAAAAGAATTTTAGTTCTGAGAACAAACCTTACCCCAAGTGTCCTTACAACTGGATCCGTCTCATCCATTGAGCCCCCTGGGCAGCAGGCTAGTCTGATCCGGCAGAGTCAGGGAAAAAGGCACCCACTGCTTCCGTTCCGCAGTCCATGTAACACTTTTAAGTAGTGGCCGTACTCCAACAGTCCCCCTACGCATAAAAATGGGGGTCAGGTAGTCCCTTCCCGCACCCCTTCCTCCCTGATAGAGACTGACTCTTAAAAGGCTGACCCTCCCTTGCAATGAGCACACAATCCTTGTAGATGGCACGTCCCAACTTCTATTCCTGTTAAATATCCACAAAATGTGCCCCAGCTTAACTCTGGCACCCACAGGAGTTTGGGAACATGCAAAAAGTCCAAGATAAGGTCATCCTCTCACTCTCCCCGGGAGTTTTCCACGATGTCCATTATCTGGGAAGGAACGTATGGGTAGTCCAGACCCCACTCCAGATCGACCCTATGCTGTACATCCCGTTGGAAGCGGGAGAACCAGGGTAGTTTCTTATGTCTCCCTTTCCCGGGCAGGACACAGGTATCCTGAGATCTCACTACCCATTGCCTGTAGGTGGGCACTCTGGTCTTGGTGGTGGAGGGTCTGTTCTCAAAAAGTAGACTGTTGAAGACAGGGGTCCCTACTGCTCCTTTTTACATCCAGCACTGGTTCTGGCTCTCTTCCCTACTCAGACTGGGTCTCTGTGGCTTGAGAAGTTCCCGTCTCCAATTCCTCTTCCTCTGAGCTCTCTTCAGGGGATGACCATTCTACCAGTCTTTCCAAGGACCCAAATTCCGCTAGTACGCTGGGAGAACACCAGTCAATGACCCTGCCCTCACACCCTCCATCCAGCTCACTCGAGGGTGCACCCCCTCCTGCACTGGCTCTGCTGGAATTCGGATGGCGAGGGACATGGATGCAGCCGGCATTTCAGGGACTTCTGGTTCCTGCTGTGCAGTACTTATGGTTACCAAGTCCCGGACCAGGCTGCGGGTCATGACAGTCCTTTCTTTCCCAAAGTCCTCATGTTTCAAGGGGGAGTCACCAGGCCGCAACTCCGGTCCGCCTTTAGGGGATGATGTTAGGCCTGATCTGGCCTTCTGGGGTTGTCGTGGCTGCAGATGACAGTCCTGTACACAGGACCACATTGAAATAACGTGGTTCCTGTTGTGCGGGTGTTGGTTGCAGCAGCGATTGGCCACACCGGACCCACGCACTGACCTCCGCCGTGGGTATCTGACACTCAGGACATAGTAGAAAGAGCCACTCCATCCTGACGACCATCCCCAAGGCAAACTCCACGCCGGGCTCCAACTGAACGCCAGTTTCAACTAGCGTCTGGCAGTAGTCGACCACCTTCTGCCATCTTACTACTCCGCCTCGTGTCGGCTGCTAGCAAGGAGTGCTGGGTCTCCTCCAGGGCGTGGCACCACCCCATCGCTTCCAGATGGGCTGGCACCAGTGGAACTGATAGGCAGACTTCTCCTCTGCACGCTGCTGTAACCCCTTATTGAAGAGACTGAAGTTTGCAGGGATGCTGATTCTAGCAGAACTTGTCCAGGCATGTCGAGTTCACAGCCAATATCCTACTAAAGGGAGCAATTTTAGCATAGCCCCGCCCACAGACTGCTTCCGATCACCCCAGGCAACAGCAGACATTCTAATGCCATGTACACACGGTGAAAAAACTGCCGGGAAAAAAAGAGAGCAGGATCTCTTTTTTCTCGTCAGGAAAAAATCCTAGCAGGAAAACCGTTCGTCTGTATGCTTTTCCGACGGGTAAAAAAAAACGTGCATGCTCGGAAACAAATCGACGAGTGCTCAGAAGCATAGAACTTAATTTTGTCGGCTCGTCGTAGTCTTTTACATCACCGCGTTCTTGGCAGTCAAAAGTTCACCGGACTTTTGTGTGACTGTGTATGCAAGGCAGGCTTGACAGGAATTCCGTCGGGAAAACCATTGTTTTTTTATCCGACGGGAAAACTGGTCATGTGTACAGGGCATCAGGCTTACTTTACTGTCTTTAGCAGGAGTTTGGAGCAACAGTTCAAGATGTCCAGCATTAGCAGAACGCTGGACATTATTGTAATCCACAATGAGACGCCCAGTAATAACAGAACGCTGGGTGTATTTGTAATCCATAGGCGCGGTTACCTGGTGTTGTTGCCACGGATGACAGCACATAGTGAACAGTTCCTGAATTGCAGGATTGGTACAAGTGTCCATCCCAGCATCGGTTAGGGCAACTGGGTAAGCAGGAACAATAAAGAGGGACAGTTCTTGCTGGTTGCTATGGAAAACGGCACTTGTTACAGCACTGAAATAATAGGCAGAGCACACAAGTCCTTTTCCCAATGTTCAATCCTCAATGGTGGCGAAACAAAGCAGAGTTCTCCGGCTCCGTTACTAGGGGCAACGACTGGCAGGGTACCCGTAAACAGGTGGTTCTGGCTCAAGCCACCTAATGTAGCGGCTGCAGAAAGTAGTAGTTCTACCCGTCACCCTGCGCAGCCCGGCATTCACTTCCAGACACTCCAAGACAATGAACAAGCCCATCAGCTTTGTTTTCATATTTTATTGAAGGATTAGAACTTGAATGGGGCTAAGGAATTCATGGGATGCCTGGAAAATGATTCTTGCATGCTATGAGACAATTCATACATTCTCCTTCTGCACAACACTTGCTGCAGACTACCTCTCCTCCCTCCAGCACATTCTTTAGTCTCAGCTAACACATGGTTAGGCCTAGCAAAGTTTCAGCCAGGCCTTAGCAAAGTTCCTTATTACAGGTAGAGGCCGCGGGTCCCTCTAGTGTAGCAACAAATATAAGAAAAGTCTTTAGTGCTAGCTGACCTTTTTGATGGACTACTGATCCCAGTCAGCCCTTTGCAGACACTGACAGCTCTCCCAACTTTTACCACCCAGTTATTTCAACCTGTATCAATGTTTACTTTATTGTTTGATGTTTGCAGATGGAACAACAGCGGCTTGAGGAGTTCATTCTCCCCCTGGCGGCGGACATGCGTTCCTCCAGAAGGAGGACTCGTTACCCGAGTTCGGTCCTTCCCCTCCTTCTCTCATATACGCTTTGTGCATCTTGCAGCCGAGAGTCACGCGCAGATCGCGATCTGCGCAGTTGGGAGCAATGGACCCGGTGACGTCAATGTCTGGCGTCTGCTGGCGTCCCTTATGTACTTCCGGGTTGGAGGCATTTAAAGGCGGCCTTTGGCTGCTGCTAGTTAGATGGCAGAAACCCGGGATTATTCGATTTCGGACACCGCAAGGTAAGCCCCTGCTACCAACGCCTTGGCAGAGTACTAACTACCTAACCAGACAGTGGCACCTGACTCTACATGACAGGTTACCACTGACTAGGTTTATTCCAGTACAGCCTCTAGCTGCTTCTATGGCTCCTGACATTAGCCATGGATTGAATTTTTATGTCCCTCTTTTTCTCTCATTGTATATTTGGCCTATCAGCCCTGAGTACCTGGTTACTAGTAATGACTTACCTGGTCTTACCACCTACGCTATGCCCTAGTTCGTTTACATCTCCCGGTTGTCATAATAATCTCTCCACGGATATACTGGGTGGGTTACCCTATATCAACCTATTCACACTAAATTACCTTTCCCTACCCACCCCTTTGCCTTACCTTTCCCTGCTTTCCTTGGCACTTTCCCCTCCCCCCAATTCCTTCCTTTCACCCTATTCCCCCCCCTTTCCACCCAAACCCCCCCTATTGTCTCTCCCCCTTTCCCCCATCCCCCCCCCTGGAGATTTTCCATATACTTTTCTTTCCCAAGTATGCTAGCTAGATTTTCTGACCCACATCCAAAAATATTACATATTATTATATTCCTTTTTCAGTCCGTCTATCAGTTATTGCCTCCCGTGTTTGCCCCCGGGGGAACACCTGTCACAGGGTGTCTCTATCACTGCCTGACGCCTCATTTGAGCGCCCATCTGGTGAGTCGCGCTGACTTCTTAATACTCCAAAATCAAATGTTGTAAAGGTAGCTTGCTACAATATTGTATTTATAGCTCTTTGACACTGTAACTATGAGTATTGTATCTCTTTATAGATTTGTTTGGTTAACCCCTCCTGAAGAAGCGACATTGGTCACGAAACATGTAGAGGACAACGTCTGAACCTGCATCTCTGTGTTCCCATAAGCAGTGGGGCTCTATACTTTTAAATGTTTATGTCACGGAATTTACAATTTATGTTGTCTATGTAATTTTTTCCAATAAATTTATATTTTTTAAAAATGTTGTATAATCTCTGGGTACCGAGATAGTCCTTAACATCACTGGCGTCATATGGCAATGATTTTGGAGTAGCCCTTGACAATCCCTCCCCCTTTCCTCAACTCTCCCAGCTGCAGCAGCCCGACTTTGCCAGTAACATCACAGTCTCCCGCTAGCTCTACATCCATGCCTGACTGCCTCCCAGTCCTCTTTGACATGTCTCTCCCAGCTCTCCCAACTATGGCTGTCACTCACCGACACCTGATGGATCCCTCCTGGAGACTTGCCTGGCAGTATTCCCTGCTGTCCTCTCCTTCTCCTGTTCAGGACACCCCTTGGGTTGTGTGGGGTTCCTTCTCAGCTTGGGCCCAAGGTCACCCCCCAGACTGGGGGCTCCCTCCAAGGCCCCGACAGTCTAACACTCAATCTCCAGTTCTTCCACCCGAATAACTCCTGCCCAGCTGGGCTGACTCTAGGTATTTAAGGAGGCTTGCCCCCTGGCAAATCCAGGTTGGGGATTGGTCAGGGCTCCTCAGAACACCCCAGACAGCTCCACCTCTCTTACACTCCTTCCTTCTAGAAGCCACTAGAACCAAAGGGGAGGTGACTAAAAGATGAAACTAGCTGTGAGTCACCAGCCTACGCTAAACCACTCCCAGCCACAGATCAAAACAAAACTTTCAGCTAGGCCTGCCTAAATTTACCTGCACTGACAAAAATCTCAACTCTAGCACCTACATATGCGTCCCATTTTTTTTAAATTCTAATCGTAAATACCTTCTCTCACAGCAATGACTTGTGACATCAGCCGACCAGCAGAGGAATGTCACAATACCGCTGAAAGAGAAGGGTTTTTATGATTAGAGTTTTTAAAAAAACAGACACCTAGTAGTTTAGATCTTGATAAAACAGAGGGGATGCAAATTACTTTTAAATGGTATTTAAAGTGACAGGGGAGGGTTGGGGAGGAGATCGCTCTCACACACAGGCTTTGGAACTGAAAGGCAGGGAGGGAGGGGAAGAGGGAGAGACAGAGAGCAGACAGCGTGATGACAGAGGCATGTAAACTGACTATGGTATCATGGATCAGCAGTCATGATTACCGTGCTCAGCCACACCGGGCGACACAAAAAAAAGGCAGGATCAGCTGGTATTTTTAAATCATACAATGGGACAAATTACACAGCACAAGCACTGTGCTGTTTAACATACTTTAAACACACGTTAAAGGAACAGGATATACTGTATTATATATATATATATATATATTTATTTATTTATTTTAAGAAAAAATATATATAACATTTTGTAAATAAGTAATTTTTCTCTTTCTCCTTCGCTGATGAGGCTGCCCTGTTGAGGTGGCACTGATAAGGAGGCACTGATTGGCAGCACTATTGGGCACTGTTGGGGCTGCACTGATAATCAGAACAGTGATGATCAGTGCCCTGATTATCAGTGTAGATGTCCCCTGTGTGGATTGCCACTTACCGGTCCTCCTTTTCTCATGCGCTGTTAGCAGGGGAGAAGACTGCCAATAACCGGCAAATTCTGTTTACACTCTGATTGGACACAGCTGTCACATGGTATAGAGCCACTGTGATTGGCTCTTTACCCAGATCTGTGATCAGTTGTGTCTAATGGACGAAGCGATCACAGATCCCTGGTGATGTGCGGCACAGGGGGCGCACGAGAAGTGCGATCATGGGAGGACATCCATAGATGCCCCTCGTGTAAATGTGAGACTGTGCTGTAGCTGTAATTCTATAGCGCGGTCGGGAAGAAGTTAATTAACCAGGCTGAAGTTGGAAGCTAATTGGCTACCATGCACAGCTGCACCAGATTCTGTGTGCACCAGTTTTAGTAAATCTCCTGCACCTGAATTTAGTTTGTATTCCTCCAATAAATTATGTAATGGTATAATTATATGCACCATCGGTTTATAAACCTGTAAATATTTATAACACATTTTTTAAATAAATGTGACCAAAAACAATAATAATTAGAATCTGTTCTAAAAGCTGCCTATATGGCATAAATCTAGTACAGTAAATTTGGTTGGAATAGGAAGGCTGATGTGACCATTAGTTATTAGAATGTGTTTGAGAAGCACTTTATACTGCCACCAAATATATTGCAAAGTGTTATATGGGAAAAAAACAAATGTGGCCTGAAGAGACAAGCTTAAAGAGAATAGCGATCAGTTTGGCGTGTTGAAATTTTCATGGACAAGAAAGGAAGACATAAAACCAGACAGTTTTCCTTTGCTTCTACTTCTCCATAAATAAACTTCTTTCACAACTTCCTTTGCAGTAACAGTAATTCACTCCAACAAAATGATTACGTTTCTGGATACTTGTATTCAGCACTGCAGTAAGCTAAACCTAAAAAACTCTTGGCATCTGAAACGTGATTATAAATAATTCCTTGCTAACGTTGCAGACAATACTAAACTAGGATAACTTTCAAATTAGACCTGAGACTGTAAATATATTTTAACTAATGAATGCAAGCTGTTAAAACTAAAATCCTGGCAGATATTGAAAAGCTGCATTGAATTCTGGTATAAATGCATTCATTAGAAAAATATCATTGCATATAACCTGCAATGAGGACCTGTAAAGGCTATCTTTACAAACAAAAATCAGTATTTATTGCTAGAAAATTACTTGGAACCCCCAAACATTTTTTTTAGCAGAAACCCTAGAGAATAAAATGGCAGTCGTTGCAATATTTTATGTCACACAGTATTTGCACTGCTGTCTTTCAAACAAAATTTTGTTAGGAGAAAAAAGCTTTAATAAATTTTTTTAAAACCAAAGTAAAGTTAGCCCAATTTTTTGTATAATGTGAAAAATGATGTTATGCCAAGTAAATATATACTTACCATTGTCATGCCACGAACGCTCGTGGAATTGTGGCAAACTACGGTACTTCTCCATAGGCGACGCTTTTAAATTTTTTACAGGTTACCTGTTTAGAGTTACAGAGGAGGTGCTGCACTAAAATTATTGCTCTTGCTCTAACATGTGTGGTTTAAACACTGTTTATATATGCAGGCGTGACTTACGTATGCGAGGGCTCGGAGGTGCTTTACTTTTTTTTTCTCTTATTTATTTTACTTTTTATTGTTTATTTTTACACTGTCCCTTTCAACATGACAACTGTTCACCCACGCAGGGGTATAGCATATTAAACATACCAGAAAGGCATGGGCTAAAAGAACATGAGAAGGTAACTTTTATGAATAGTAAATGGCCACTTAGTGACCTAGGGGTCCACATATGTCGCCTAGGCCCAAGGGCCAACAAGGAGAGCCCATGTTGCAGGTGCACTAGCTTGCATCAGTTTTTTTTGTTTGTTTTTTTAATCACTTCTATTCCTATTACAAGGAATGTAAAAATGACAGGTCCTCTTTATTGAGATATCAAAAAGACCCCAGATCTCTCATTTACCTTTAAAAGCACACAAAAAATCCTGTTTAGCTGCCTGAGGACCGGAAGTGACGTCTGAGGTTGCTCCAACCCTCCAAGGTCATAGAGCTGAGTGATGCTATCTTGCACTCACTCGACTTCCTGCCTAGCCTTCGGCCACACCAGATTGGTTCCAGGCTTACTGATGACTCAGGTAAGTTCGGAATTGACCGGGAAGCAGGGGGGCACCTCTTCCACCACCTACAAAAGTGATCTTGCAGTAATTGCACCACTGCAATCACTTTTGCGGAAAGCCGGCCGCCTAACAAAAAAAAAACATACTGGGGTTATGGCAGCTAGCTGCTGCCATAACAACGGTATTTCATGTCAAAGTATTGACATACATTTACAGTTAGGCAAGTAGTTGCTTGACTATAATACTGTTTTTTAAAAGCTCCAGTGTTTTTGGAATCGCAGACTAAATAAATAGATACAAAGCTGTGACCTTCCTGATTTGCAGCTTTTTTGAGTAAGTGGGATTTATTTATTATGGGCTTATTGACCACTTGCCTACTGGGCACTTTTGCCCCCTTCCTGATCAGGCCAATTTTCAGATTTTAGCCCTGTCGCACTTTGACAATTGTGCAGTCATGAAACACTGTACCCATATGAAATTTGTATAATTTTTGACGCACACATATAGAAATTTCTTTGGTGGTATTTAATCACCACTGGGTTTTTTTTTTTCTAAACAAACGAAAAAAGACCAAAACTTTTGAAATAAAAGTGTTTTTCTGTTATAACATTTTGCAAATAAATAATTGTTATTCGTAAACTTAGGCCCAAATGTATTCTGCTACATATTTAGTCTGAAGGAAACTTAGTCGATTTTCTTAGTTTCTGTTTGCAAACAGGTGACTTTTCTCCTTCACTGATGTGCTCTGATGAGGCTGCACTGATAGGTGGCACAGACTGGCAACCCTGATTGGCAGCACTGATAGGCATTGATTGCTGCTAATAGGCAGGACTGGTGGGCACTAATGGGGCTGCACTGATGATCAGAAAACTGATGATCAGTGTTCTGATTATCAGTGTAGATGTCCCCTTTTACACTTGCCAGTTACTGTCTGTACTCTCCTTATGCTGTGAGGAAAAAAATGCCAATAAACAAGTGTGTTTACATTGTGATCAGCTGTGATTGGGCACAGCTGATCACCTGGTAAAGGGCCATTGTGATTGGTCCTTTACCCAGATCTGTGATCAGTTTTGTCCGAAGGACGCCCTCCCAGAACTGGACGACTGCGCTGTAGCCGTCATTCGGATATAATGTGGTCGGCAAGTGGTTAAGGGCTTAGCTAAATAAATTTACACTTTGCAAGGTAATGTTCTCATAGTTTAGTGAATGAGTTGAAGCTCTGCTGACTTCTATCATCCTATTATGTTCAAGCTATTTTTTTGCATTCTTGTGATTGGGTATTCCTTGCAAAGTGAATTTTAGCTACAGTCCCTAAGCTAAGTGAATATTCCCTTGCAAGGTGAAAATTCACTTTGCAAAGTAAACATGCTTAACCTCTTTAGTAAATCAACCCACTGACTCAAAAAGTACTCAAGCCATATTTCAAGTCACGTCTGATCTCTGTCTCAGCAGTCCTCTATTGCTACTCTGACATTCTGGCACTGAAAGCTTACAATTCAGGATAATATCCAGGCATGTTGTCTTGTTGGTTACTGAAAAGAAAATTTCCTTCTGAATACAAATTAGCCGAAAATAGAAGTGTACTCTAAAGCCCTGTACACACGATCCATCAGTCTTGCCTACACACCATCAGTCAAAAATCAGAACGTCCCAAACGCCGTGACGTAAAACACTCCGACAAGCCGAGAAAAAATAAGTTCAATGCTTCTGAGCATGCGCGACTTGATTCTGAGCATGCCTGGGTTTTTTGTCCGATGGAGTTCCACACAGACGATCGGAATTTGCTATGGTTTTTTTTTCCCATCGGATAAATTTAAAACATTGTCCCATACACGATCGGTTTGTCCGATGAGAAAAGTCCATTGGACTGTTTTCATCGGTAAAACCGATCTTGTGTACACGGCATAAATGTTGCCCTCAGATTTTCAGGCAGACTTTTTATCTGGTCAATAGAAATGTACATACTGCACTATACTTCCTCCTGTTCCCTTTGCATACTCTGGGATTTAGCGGCTTGTAAACATAGGTTGGACTTGATGGCCTTTTTTCAACCTCACCTACTATGTAACTATGTAAAGAGCGGGACAGAAACTGGACGGTGGGGTTGAGTTGCGGGAAAGTGCTGTGGCTCTGAGAAAAAATGGATTTAAGCATTGAAGGATCCATCCATTTTGGATCAGCCGTACATATGCAATTAACCCATTGATAAGAGTTTGGGGGTCAGGTAAGCACATTACCTACCTTTTGGTGCTAAGAGCTTTATCTTTGGGATTTCCAGATTCACTTCTTGGATTTCACTGTTCTAGCTTGTGGAGGACACTGTTGCACTTTATCAATTATGAACTATTGATTGAAGATATAAATTGGGATACAATTTTAGAAACAAAACACGGAAGAGAGATGGGTTTGCTTTAAGAGCATATTAAATAAGGGCATTAGCCAGTGCATCCCATTGGGAAATACATTTAAAAGAGCGAAAAATGTCCTGGATGGCTTATCTCCAATGTAAAAATGCATATAAAAGTAAAGGAGAACTGAGGGATCATCATCAGCATCCAGACTTTACAAGGAATGCAACAAGATATGTAAGGGTGTAATTAGGGCGGCTAAGATGGAACACGAAAGACACATAGCGGAGGAGAGCAAAAAAAAAGTATATAAACAGTAAAAAAGGGAGGACAGACCATATTGGCCCCAAAAATAATGAGGAAGGACATCTGCTACAAAGGATGGGATGATGGTGAAGGTATTTAATTTATTATTCTCCTCAGTCTTCACAAGGGAATTGGGGGGCTTCAGTAACCAAAACGGCAGTGTTTGTCCATATGACAAATCACAGGAAGCACCCTCATGGCTAACAGAGGACAGAATTAGAAATAGACTTGGGAAACCTAACATTAATAAATCACCGGGACCAGATGGCTTGCACCCAAGGGTACTTAGGGAACTCAGTCAAGTAATTACCAGACCTTTGTTCCTAATTTTTACTGACAGTCTACTGACTGGAATAGTACCAGCTGATTAGAGAAAAGCCAATTTAGCACCAATATTTAAAAAAGGGACAAAATACATCCCTAAGAATTACAGACCAGGTGGGGATCATAAGGGACTATATACAAGATTTTAGTAATGAAAACGATATCATTAGCAGTAATCAGCATGGATTCACAAAGAATCGTTCTTGCCAAACCAATCTATTATCTAGATAAAGATAGGACTGAAGACGTGGTGTATCTGGATTTTGCAAAAGCATTTGACACAGTTCCCCATAAACATTTACTGTACAAAGTAAGGTCCGTTGGCATGGACTATAGGGTAAGTACATGGATTGAAAACTGGCTACAAGGGCGAGTTCAGAGGGTGATGATAAATGGGGAATACTCAGAGTGGTCAGGGGTGGGAAGTGGGGTCTCCCAGGGTTCTGTGCTGGGACCAATCCTGTTTAATTTGTTCATAAACGACCTGGAGGATGGGGTAAACAGTTCAATCTCTGTATTTGCGGACGACACTAAGCTAAGCAGGGCAATAACTTCTCCCCAGGATGTGTAAACCTTGCAAGAGGATCTGAACAAATGAATGGGGTGGATGGACAACTACATGGCAAATGAGGTTTAATGTAGAAAAATGTAAAATAATGCATTTGGGTGGCAAAAACATGAATGCAATCTACTCACTAGGGGGTGAACCTCTGGGGGAATCTAGGATTGAATAGGACCTGGGGGTCCTAGTAGATGATAGGCTCAGCAATGGCATGCAATGCCAAGCTGCTGCTAACAAAGCAAACAGAATATTGGCATGCATTAAAAAGGTGATTAACTCCAGGAATAAAGAGATAATTCTCCCACTCTACAAGACTCTGGTCCAGCCGCACCTAGAGTATTCTGTCCAGTTGTGGACACCAGTCCTCAGGAAGGATGTACTGGAAATGGAGAGAGTGCAAAGAAGGGCAACAAAGCTAATAAAGGGTCTGGAGGATATTAGTTATGAGGAAAGGTTGCGAGCACTGAACCTATTCTCCTGGAGAAGAGACCCTTGAGAGGGGATATGATTTCAATTTACAAATACCATACTGGTGACCCCGCACCTGCAGTATGCTGTCCAGTTGTGGGCACCAGTCCTCAGGAAGGATGTACTGGAAATGGAGCGAGTACAAAGAAGGGCAACAGAGCTAATAAAGGGTCTGGAGGATATTAGTTATGAAAAAAGGTTGCAAGCACTAAACTTATTCTCTCTGGAGAAGAGAAGCTTGAGAGGGGATTTCAATTTAGAAATACCAAACTGGTGACCCCACAATAGGAATAAAACTTTTTTGCAGAAGGGAGTTTAAAGGGGTTGTAAAGGTTTGTTTTTTATTTTCTAAATAGGTTGCTTTAAGCTAGTGCGTTGTTGGTTCACTTACCTTTTTCTTAGATTTTCCTTCTAAAAAATTTTTTCTTTGTTTTCTTTGTCTGAATTTCTCACGTCCTGTTTCTCCTCAGTAAGCTGTTCAGTAAGCTGTTCTGGCTGACTCAACACCGCTCGGATGATGGTGTGAAGTTTAGTGAGGAGAAACAGGAAGTGAGAAATTCAGACAAAGAAAAAAAACATTTAGAAGGTAAATCAAAGGAAAAGGTAAGTGAACCAACAATGCACTAGCTTAAAGGAACCTATTTAGAAAATAAAAAACGAACCTTTACAACCCCTTTAATAACACACGTGGCCACTCATTAAAATGAGAAGAAAAGAGGTTTAACCTTAAACTGCGTAGAGAGTTCTTTACTGCAAGTGCGGAAAGGATGTGGAATTTCCTTCCACAGACGGTGGTTTCAGCGGGAGGCATCCATAGTTTCAAAAAACGATTAGATAAGCACCTGAACGACCACAACATACAGGGATATACAATGTAATACTGACCTATAATCACACACATAGGTTGGACTTGTGTCTTTTTTCAACCTCACCTACTATGTAACTATGTAATACAGTGTTTTATGTGTTTATTTGTTTGTGGAAGATGTGATTACACTTTATTATGAATCTTTGGATTTTTTTATATACATAAATGGGAGTTTTACTTATATATATTTATTTTTGTATTTGTACTTCAGCTTACACGTGCATCAGATTTGATCCATACACTGATTAATATTTCTTAGTATTGTAGCGGCCTTACCCCTCTCTCCCCTTCTCATGCTTGGCTTGTCTTTCTTCGTCTAGGGGTTTCATTGCTGGGGAGAGGGATGAGATACACCACGGCCCATGTCCTCCATAGCTGAGAGGTGAAGGCCAGAAGATTGGGTTTTGTGTAGGTGTCCTGGAGTCAAGTCCAGTACTTCGTCCCTGACTCCTTTGCTCCTAGTAACCAGAGTTCCACACAGTGAATAGGTCCAACTCAGTTTTATTCTTCTTGCCAAACAATAAACAGTTTCTTCTACTGAGTAGTGATGGGGAATAGATCGAGGCACAATCCCTTCCCTTCTCCTGCTAACCACTGTGGTATCACCAGTGGCGGGTAGTCACTGCCACTGACTATATTGAGTAGAATGTGAATTACCTTCGCTAGCACGGCCCCTGTCAGGGGAAGGAAATCCGTCCAAGGGAGAAACCGGAGGCCTCTCTGTCACCAGCAATGCTGCGCCGGACTCTTCAGAGAAGTTCCGCACACCAGATCTCACAAACTCAGACACGGGCACCCAAGGAGTTAGGGCCCCCTCAGATTCCTCCACCCTCGCGGAACTCAGTCGAAGGTACTGAGCCCCAGGCCTCCGCCATAGTACCTCACCCCAGGCTAAAGGTGCCTGAGATGGACTCCATCTCTCACTCCGGCCAGGTCAAGGGCACCTGAGCCCGGAACTCCGGACTGCCAGCACCCAAGCTGAAGGTGCCTGGGTGCAGCCGCATCCTCCAACTCCAACTCTGAACTCTGAACCCCGTGGTAAGGGTGTCCGCCCCCTTTATCCCCTCTCCCTTCGTGCCACAGCGGGTTCCCCGCCCCGCTGTACCAGCTCCAGGGGAGGACAAAAAGGTACAGTCTTGCAGTGTGAGTTCAGCCCCGGCCCAGGGCAACAGCGCCACCCATGGACCGCAAGGACCCTCACACCACCAGAGTCCTCCAAGAACCAGGAAAAAAAGGTCTCGGATCCCCTAGCAATTAGTGCATCTGGGTTACACTACCACCCAGATGCCTCCCCTAAATTCAAATACCCGCTACACTATATTTAATTAGATACATTTACAACAGTTAGCACCGATTGATTTATTTATTGACATATGTATTGATTCCTATCATTTTGGTGTTCCATTTTACATCTAGAAACTCATCACCCTGCTCACTCTGGATATCAGGGGGCACAGACAAGAACTATCAATATGTGCTGGTGACTCCTGGTGGACATTGGCAGTGGCTAGATCCTCAGCAACCCTCTTAAAAAGGACATTAGTTACGGTCAAAAGTACCAGCGGACTTTGAAAATGTGGTCAGGGTAAATGTATTGGACAGGGCAATATTTTTAATACTTTATAAATGATGGGCTATAACTTTTAACTCCCTTATAACTTTTTTTTTACCTTTAAACAACCATCCACACATGAGTGGGCCAGATGCAGTATTATCTTTTTGTGAATCTGGGAAACCAGCAGCTGCTCTACTTTTTGCGCCTTCTTTACAAATTACAGACATGGTATACTGAAAATGGGAGAAAGCCAGGCTAACTTTAGGTACCCTGGAAGTTGTCAGATACCTATGACATAAGCATTTTATACCCTCCCTCTAAGTTCTGGCGAAATAGAAACATAATTTACTTCAGACATTATTTCAGGACTGGCTACTTGTTTTCCCCCAACAGTTCCCAAAACAAAGGAAAATCACAGCCCAGTATTACAATGTATAGAAGGTTTCTTAAATCAAAACCATTACATGCTTTTCTGTTCCAGTAGACGTCTCCACTGAGAGCACCACTGTAGGGTAGTCTTTGGCATTGCCCTGTATGCAAATTACTCCTATTTGCGCTGTAACACGTTTGTCAGTGTCCACCAGACTGGCATGGACCAATGTGACAGGGCTCACGGAGTCTAAAAATGCCTCCACTAAATATTCTTCTTCAGGTTAAAATGGATGGACTCATGTCTTACCAACTATGTAACTATAATAGAATATATTTGCATTTCTGTCTAAAGCCCCATACACACTATTAGATTTTCTGCAGGTTTTTGTCTTCAGATTTACCAAAACCATATAATATGAGGTCAAACCTTAATGCCCCGTACACACGATCGTTTTTCATGCCGTTAAAACTGCCATTTTAAAAAATGGCCCTGAAAAATGATCGTGTGTATGCTCCAGAGCATTTTTAACGACGTGAAAAACGGCCATTAAAAATTCCGGACATGCTCTCTTTTTTCACGTCGCATGCTCAGAATCAAGTAAGAGACGGGAGCGCTCGTTCTGGTAAAACTAGCGTTCGTAATGGAGATAGCACATTCATTACACAGTAACGGACTGAAAAGCGCGAATCGTCGCTCAACAAACTTTACTAACATGAAGGGTGGCGCCATTCGAACGGAACTTCCCCTTTATAGTGCCGTCGTACGTGTTGAACGTCACTGCGCTTTGCTTGATCGTTTTTTTTAATGATGGTGTGTACGCAAGGCAGGCTTGAGAGGAAACATGAAAAAAAACGAGGAGAAAAACGTCGGTTTAAAAAATGACATTAAAAACGATCGTGTGTACGGGGCATAAGAGTTTCAATTTGTATGCAATCAGGCAGGCCCTTGCACTACATGGTTTTGGTAAATCTGAAGACGAAAATCTAATAGTGTGTACAGGGCTTTAGTTCCACCATGTGCTGCAAGAACAGGCTTGGCAAATAGTGACATGCAGCTCCACAGGTCACATTCCATAGGCTCAAGTATTTCAAGGCCACCCAAGCCTTGAGGTTTGACTTTAGAAAGAGGATTGGGTGGCCTTGAAATGCATAGCCCCCCCCCCCCCGATGTCCCACTGACATCACTTCCAGTCTGCTCTGCATCCCACAGCCCTCTGCCATCTTGTTGGTTTCCACTTCCTCCTCTAAGCTGTCATCCAGCCTGACGTTTGGACTTTCCAGGCTGCAAGTTTTAGGTAAAGGCTCCCCATCCCAGATGCATGAGCCAACCACTTACGGATTACATAAAAAAAGGGCCATTTCTTCTTCCATCGCTATTTTACTAGTGTTTCTCAGTACGTTTAATGCTGCACTTAGTGTGGCACCCGACAGTGTGTTCTCTAGGTCCTACAGGTGTACCCTTCCACCCAGTGTTTCTATCCTGGTCTAAGGTTCCCTGTTGTGAGACTGACCACCAGAAGCCCTTAATATGTGATGAACCTGATTTTAACATCACATGTGAGTTGCCATTTGTCTTTTTCACCAAATTAAATATGCTAATATACTACACTCAGATCTAGCTTTGCTGTTCATCTTATCTGAGAAGAAATAAGGCATTGGCAGGGATGTGTAAACTGGCAAGCTCGAATTTCTTGGTCACTTCCATCAGGTGAATTCTTTACAGGCTTAAGCCAGCCAATATTTTTCAAAACTTTTTTTTAAGTATCAGTCTGGGTTCATTTGCCGAACCTAGCCTGAAATCCCCAAACCCCAAACAGAGAGCCTGAACCCTTTTAAAGTCTATGGGAGAGGAATCTTGTTATTTCAGGCTTTTCTCAAGGCCAATTTGCAAGCTATTGTTAAAGGACATGACTAGCTGGGCACTACCTTGGTGAACATGTTCCACTGCAAACATATTTTTTTTTTAACATCGTTTGGCAGAGAACAAGTCTTTTAACCACATGCCGACCAGAGCACGACAATATACGTCGGCACAATGGCACGTTGCAAACAACAAATAGGACAAAATAACAGAAAAAGTCAATGTGTATAACTATTCACCCCCCTAAAGTCAATACTTTGTAGAGCCACCTTTTGCAGCTATCATAGCTCCAAGTCGCTTTGGATAAGTCTCTATGAGCTTGCCACTTGACTAGGCATTCCAACTCATTTACATGTTTCCCCTTAAACCACTCAAGTGTTGCTTTAGCAGTGTGTTTGGGGTAATTTTCCTGCTGGAAGGTGAACTTCCGTCCTAGCCTCAAATCACACACAGAGTGGTACAGGTTTTGCTCAAGAATATCCCTGTATTTAGCACCATCCATCTTTCCCTCAACTCTGACCAGTTTCCCAGTCCCGACTGCTGAAAAACATCCCCACAGCATGATGCTGCTGCCACCACCACGTTTCACTGAGGGGATGGTATTCTTTAGGGGATGTGATGTGTTGGGTTTGCGCCAGACAGCATTTTCTTTGATGGCCAAAAAGTTCAATTTTAGTCTCATCAGACCAGAGCACCTTCCTCCATACATTTTGGGAGTCTCCCACGTGCCTTTTTGCAAACTCAAAACGTGCCAATTTGTTTTTTGCTGAAAGTAATGGCTTTCTTCTGGCCACTCTGCCATAAAGCCCAAGTCTATGAAGCATACGGCTTTTTGTCGTCCTATGTACAGATACTCCAGTCTCTGCTGTGGAACTTTGCAGCTCCTCCAGGGTTACCTTAGGTCTCTGTGCTGCATCTCTGATTAATGCCCTCCTTGCCCGGTCCGTGAGTTTTGGTGTGCGGCCATCTCTTGGCAAGTTTGCTGTTGTGCAATGTTCTTTCCATTTGGTTATGATAGATTTGATGGTGCTCCTAGGGATCATCAAAAATGTGGATTTTTTTTATAACCTAACCCTGCCTTGTACTTCTCAACAACATTGTCCCTTACTTGTTTGGAGAGTTAATTGGTAGTGTTTGGTTAGTGGTGCCTCTTGCTTAGGTGTTGCAGCCTCTGGGGCCTTTCAAAAAGGTGTGAATATGTGACACTTAGATTGCACACAGGTGGACATTATTTCACACATTTTTTGACTTCTGAAGGTAATTGGTTGCACCAGAGCTTTTTATGGGCTTCATAACAAAGGGGGTGAATACATACGCACATGCCAATTATCAGTTTTTTATTTCTGAAAAAATAGTTTTATGTATATATTTTTCAAATTTTACTTCACCAACTTAGACTATTGTGTTCTTTTGCAAGGCACTGTAGGGGTCAGTGGCAGAGGACTTAGAAATCCAGAAGCCCCTTTTAGAATAGGGGGGGGAGAGACAGATATCTGGCTCCCCATATGTGAATGAAACAAAAAGAAAATTGTGCCACAGTGCAAATCCACCATCAATCACATGATCCAGTGATGAAGATCCATTGTCAATTGCAATGAATGAAGCTTGATGACCAGACCAAAACAAAACATGATCCTCTGCCTTATTACTCCCACCCCAAATTACATTTCCTCCACCAGCAACTGAATATCAACAAAGCAGCCAGGTGAGTGACCATATGTGGTCAATGACGTCATCCAAGATCCCCATTGGCTCATTTACTATGTGAAATAAGCCAGTGGCTGGGAAGTTGTTCATTTGGTGATGATAGTAATACTGCCACTAAATGAAAGACTTCTAGGCAAAACAGCCAGAGGTTTGAGCTGATGTACTGGCCCAACCTGGGCATTTCGTTTGCCTGGTTCTTGAACCTTAAACTGCCCAAACCTCACTGTTGACCCAAGCGCCTACCCTACTAATACTAGCAGAACAAGGTTTAAAAATAGTGTTGATTGAGAGAGTAACCGTACCTTGGGGGTTTCCTGAAAGAGAGGGGGAGAGAGAGAAAATGAGGGGGGCAGTTCTGTGTGTAGAAGGCTCACTCACCAGTTATGCTACCCCCTGCCCCAGGCTGGTCTCCCCCTGGGAAACTCAGGCCATAGTAGCTGGCAGCAGCTATAATTTCCAATCTGCCACCCAGCTGCCCTTCAGAGCATGGTCTGTGTATGCATGGCGGGGGTTGGTCTGTGGATGGGGTTGGGTGGACAGAAGTGAATGCCATTGGATGGGAGGTGGAACGTGGGGATGGGTAAAATAAGGTGATTGGACAGGAGTTGGAGTGAGGATTTGAACCACCGAGCGGCCACGCCTTAAATTCGGCACTGAACACTTGTGTCTCAGTCACTTTTCTAAATGTGGTGGGCTGGTGTGTGGTGACGTAGGGGCAGGGGGACAGATGGGTTGCAGTCAGAAGGGTCATTGGCTGTGGGGGTGGAGCTAGACATTTTCCCTCCTTCTCCTGCTTACTGTGCAAAGAAATGTAACACTATCACTGCACTGCAAATCTTCTGGCAATGGCAGGCAAGTCTGTTTCTTACAGACATCTTCTCTCGCTCTGCACCCCGCATTGCTGACATTTATGGACAGGATAAAAATCGGGCCAACCGTTTTACAAACTGTCCATAAATTGATGGTGGTTGGCAACCCTGGGTGGAAGGGGTCACCTGGGTAAAGGTGCGAATATTCAACCAGAGAGTGGAACGAGTGGGGGTCATGGTCACCCATAGCCCTATGGTTGCCTCAGTACCAGTAGTCCTAGGCATTAAAGTCTTGAAAAATCTGGACTTACCCCATTTATTGACAGAGGTTGAGCAGTTGGACCAGCCCAATTGGGTCTGGGGGTTGTATGGCTAAATGTGATTCAGGCCTTCAGGACCTACCAGAGGGTAAACAAATGGCAGCCCAAGCAGATAGGTGTTGTTCAGAAGGAGAAATTGTTGCTAGCCCTCACCAGGAAGTCATTGGGCCCTGCCTGTTGGGGCTCACAAGAAGTTACAAGGGGCTTTGATCATAGTGGAGCCATGCAAGGGCTTTGACGTTCCAGGAGAATGGCTGACCGATTTCACTTTGTCCAACATCCATCAGGGCAGGGTGCTAGTCAGCTAATCAACTTGGGACCCACCCCTGTACAACTAAAAACTCACATGATCTTTGCTGACCTCTACATGGTGCCCAAGCACCGTATCACGGGGTCCCATCCAGCAATCAAAGCTATCTGTGCACCGCTGTAGTCTACCATAGCCTCCCTAAATGTTGAGCGGTACTGACTGTTGCCTTCCAGGAATACCCACTGCTCCAGCAGCGCCTCATCCATCAGCTGTTGGAAAAACACCTATTGGTCTTCGCAGCTGGTCCTCAGGATTATGGTTGCACTGAGGCCATAGACCATCCTGTCCATACATGGAGTGCACCCCTGATTCAGGAGAGATATTTCCACATCCCATCTGCCCTCTGCCAGGAGTTCAAAGATCTGATAGACAATATGCTGATAAGTGGAATAGTCAGGAAGAGCCGTAGTCTGTGGGCCGCCCCTGTTGTCCTGGTGTGTTAAAAGGACAGTAGCTTGCGTTTCTGTGTGGACTCTTGTAAGCATCAACGCCTGTACTCACCGAGAAGTCTACCAGCTGCCCAGTGTAGAAAAGTCACTCATAGCACTCGGCCAAGCCCATTACTTTACCACCTTGGACTTGGCTAGTGGGTACTGGCAGGTCCCAGTGAGGGAGCAGGACTGGATGTTATTGAAAAATCCAAAGCATGAGAGGAGACATAAATTGGAGCCCCACTGGGCAGTCAGTCTATACTGAGTGGAAAAACGGCCATCTCATCCATCCCGAGTATATGACATTGTGTCTTAGGATCCTAAAGCTAACTGAAAACTCCTTCAACAAAACCTTTTGAGGCTTGATGTACTGGGCAGAGATTGTTCCATGAGGCCAGCTGGCAGAATCCTGACCCATTGGACCTCCCTCCAGTCCACAAAATTCCAAAGCAGTGGTACCTACCACTTCTAGAAGCTACACTAATGGACCCCACTGGCCCTGAAGGCAATGTTTCCGCTGTTCTACCTAAGGAACAAGCTGTTGAAACAATCTAAGAACCTGCATGCTCTGACATACATGTAAAGTCTTCTGCAGCCATCAGCCCCGGTCAGGCTGTTACTCCTGCCCATGATATCACCCAAACACCTGAGGCATATAAATAGTCGTGGCAGATGGACATTCTGATGTTGAACTCAAGCAGATGGTGAGGATCACCGCCCCATCCGAGGGCAGTTGCCAGGTAGATTCTCTGACTACTTTGTATAACCACATACACTATATTGTCAAAAGTAAGGTCCATAAAGACATGGATGAGCAGTGGGGGGAATTTCAGTGGCCTGCACAGAGTCCTGACCTCAACCCGATAGAGCACCTTTGGGATGAACTAGAGCAGAGACTGCGAACCAGGCCTTATCGTCCAACATCACTGCCTGACCTCACAAATGCACTTCTGGAAGAATGGTCAAACATTCCCATAGACACACTCCTAAACCTTGTGGACAGCCTTCCCAGAAGAGTTGAAGCTGTTGTAGCTGAAAATGGTGGGCCAACTCATTATTGAACCCCATGGACTAAGACTGAGATGCCATTAAAGTTCATGTGCATGCAAAGGGAGGCATCCCAATACTTTTGACAATATAGTGTATGTTAACTTTCAAATTTTGTTGACTGCTGACATCCTAAACTGTGATGTTGAGGACAGCATCTGTCAAGAGGGGGGGGTAGGCAGGTGTAGTTTGTCCTCCGTGGGAGGTTGGTGCTGAGAGGATGAAGGTCAAGGGTAAACTCAGGTTCCTTTGAGGCCACCATAGGTGTCATAAGAGAGCAGCTGCTTTATAGCACTGCTCCCCTTGGAATGCTGCGCATTTTGCGTAGTGGGTAGCTCAGGGACAGAGCTTTCACTGGTTAGGGATAGATTAATTAGTGGAGCTGCCCTGATCCCAGTTAGCAGTGAGCAGCTTAGAATTAGGTCACCTTGGTGCCTTCTAAAGACGTTATACTGCAAAACATGTTGAGATCTGATTCCAACCTAAACCAGTATGACTTAAGCAAGATCTGTTATGATGTATTATGTAGAATTGACTGCATAATGTAAGATACCTGTGGTAGGTAGTGTCCGAAGTGGAGCTTGTATGCTGAGGATTCAGGCGAAAACGTGGTCAAGTCGACAACAGATCAGGCAAAGCGGTACACAATCCAGAGAGTGGTCAGGCAGGCAGACGTCAAACACAAGCTGGCGGCGAAGTACAAAATCAGCAGGCTAGAGAGTGGTCAAGAGTTCAGGCAGAAGTTCATACACAGTAATCAGAGTCATAGAGCTATCAATACACCCAGGGAGCTAGTCCACACAAACGGGCACTGAGAAACAGGAAGTGCTGCTATATATGGGCTGCTTGATTGGACATTGTCCGCAGCAGGTGGGGCTAGTGAGTCCAAGGCAATGCATCAGGCTGGGAGAACATTGCGACAACTCCAGAGCTCCCCGTGCAGCTGTGGAACCAGGAACATCCTGGTTCAATGACACCCAGGTACATGACAATAATAATCAGATATTAGTATCTTTGATATTTTCTTACATGCTGAGGAGTAGGGTAGAGATGCAAGGTGCGCTTTTGAATATGCCATGCACAGTGGATTCAAGTCTTGCTTTTTTGCTTTTCTTGTTGGTTCTTTATTTTGCTAATATGTTTTAAATTTATGTTAATAAACATTGGTTTATAACTAATTCAGTAGTGTTTCCATTCCTGAGAGTAACTTGGCACAAAAAGTCCCATATTTTTGTTTCTTTATTCTTTGGTGTATATACCACTAAACTGAGAAACCAAGTTCTGCTTTGTATGTTAGGAAAGTGGAATTGCTGGCCTGGGAAACAGCAAATGTTTTGCAAGCATAACAATATTTCAAGTTAGGAAATTTTGGCTTCCTTCATTTTACTCCCAACACCCTTAATATTGTGCAATATAGCCCATATGTTGTCAGGGTTGTAATAATATATAATTGTCAATGGACTTTGTAAAGAATAATAAATACACAAAATTAGGTGGCCCCAAAAAATGATATACATTTTTTTTATAAAACCCATAAAACGTGAAGGTGTGAGGAAAATTTCCTTTTGAAACTACTATTTTTATTATTGCTACAATATGTTTGATAGCGGGTATAAAGGGCATTTATTGCTTCTTATATGATGTCTATTGCATATGTATATAATGTATATAAAAATATAATTTTTATAACAGCTTACCTGTAAAATCCTTTTCTTGGGAGTACATCACGGGACACAGAGCACCATAGTAATTACTATATGGGTTATACGCTCACCTTCAGGTGATGGACACTGGCATAATCAAGACAGGAAGTCCCCCACCCTATATAACCCCTCCCATACTGGGAGTACCTCAGTTTTTGTAGCAAAGCAATATATATATATAAATATCCCAATAAGAGGGGAGGGACCTATGTGTCCTGTGATGTACTCCCAAGAAAAGGATTTTACAGGTAAGCTGTTATAAAAATTATATTTTCTTTATCGTACATCACGGGACACAGAGCACCATAGTAATTACTATATGGGATGTCCCAAAGCAATGCCATCTGAGGGGAGGGAGACACAAAAAATTAAGCAGACCGCCGTCAGACTAGAGGACCTATACTGCTGCATGCAGAACACTGTGCCCAAAGACGGCATCCGCTGACCTACATCCACCTGGTAGAATTTTGTGAATGTATGCACTGATGACCATGTTGCGGCCTTGCAAATCTGAGCCACAGAGGCTTGGTGATGCACTGCCCAAGAAGCACTGACTGCCCTGGTAGAGTGCGCTCTAGGACGAAAAGGTGGAATCTTCCCCTTTAAATCATAAGCTTGAGTAATAACCTGATGAATCCACCTAGAAATGGTCAATTTTGATGCTGCCTGCCCTCTTCTGGGGCCTTCTGGCAACACAAACAAAAGCATCAGTTTTCCGTATCTGGGCAGTTGTTTCCAGAAAAAAAAAATTAACTGCCCTTACTACATCCAGAGAATGTATAAACTCCTCATCTGCAGAACATGGTTCTGGTAAAAACAGAGGTAGGGAAACCTCCTGGTTCATAAGAAAAAACCTGACACTACCATAGGCAAAAAGGTTGGGTGAGGACACAACCTCACCTTGTCCCTATGAATAATCAAGTATGGCTCTTTACAGGAAAAACAGCCAATTCTGACACTCTTCTTGTGGAGATTACCGCAACTAAGAACACCAATTTCTTTGTCAAAAGAAGCAAAGGAATTTTGTGTATTGGCTCAATAATGACAATGATGAGCCCTCATCCAAGTTACCCCTTGTATAAAGGCCCGGATCAAAATGCAAAGCAAGCGACCTTTGGAAAAAATACTGCCAAGGCTGAGATCTGACCCTTGATCATACTCAAGGCCAGCCTAATTTCTACCCCCAACTGTAGAAAGGCAAGAATTCTATCTATGACATACTTTCGAGGGTGCCAGCATTGATCAGGTGGTAATCGCTGAACCTGAAAGCTCTCAATTCTTTAGGATGTGGGTTTCAACACCCACACCGTCAAATTTAGCGACTGTAAGGCAGGATGGAACACTGGCCCTTGCGACAGCAGGTCTGGACGAGATGGAAGAGTCCACGAATCCCCTACTGCCATCCTCTTGATCTCTACATACCAGGATCTCCTGGGCCACGCCGGAGCTACTAGGATTACCGGCTTACCCTCCTTCTTTATCCTGCAAAGAAGCTGCAGTAGCAGCTGAACTGGGGGGAATGCATAAATCAGTGAAAACTGATTCCACTGGGTCACTAATGCATCTGTCTAGAGTGCGAGAGGATCCCTTGTTCTTGACACAAAGCTGTCCAACTTCTTGTTGAATCTGGATGCCAAAAGATCTCCGTCCTGGGTATCCATCTCTGGCATATGGCCAGAAAACATTGGGATGTAGGGACCATTCTCCCAGGGACAACTGTTGGTGGCTCAAGAAATCCGTCTGCCAATCCTCCACTCCTGGGATGAAGACTGCGAACAGGCAAGGAACATGTTCCTCTGCCCAAGCCAGAATATAGTTCACCTCCCTCTGGGCTGCGTGACTTCTGGTCCCCCCTAGGTGATTGATAAAGGGCACTGCTGTGGCATTGTCGAACTGTATCCTGACGGAACAATTCCGTAACCTGAAACGTTCAGGCTATTAAAGCCAGATGTATTGCCCGAATCTCTAAGATATTGATGGGCAAGGTGTTCTCGGACTCTGACCATTTCCCTTGGACAGTGGTCTCTTCTAGGACTGCTCCCCAGCCTATGGGCTGGTGTCAGGAATCAGATGTGATCAGAACTATGTGGACTGCAACAGAGGAAACCGCAAACAGAAATAGGTGAAGTAAATAGTTTATTTAAGATAAATAAATATAAATGTGAATACACCACCAGTACAAAAGTGAACAACCAAACAGTGACAATAACCAACCAGCATAAGTAGTAAAGGGGGAACCAGAATCGTAGTCAAGCCAGGCCAGAATCATTAACGGGAGATCAGCAGATGGGGGGCCAGGAGTGGACAGACAGGGACAAGCAGAGGGCAATCAGGCTGCAGAGCAAGGGTCTAGGGATAAGGAACAGAAACAACAGGTTCAGGAGACAGAAGTCAGGGTTCAGGTAGACAGGCTGCAGGTCAGGGCACGACGGCGATACCAGGGCAGTGTGTGTGTGCACTTGCCGGGTATTTATACTATACCTGCTAACAGGCTCAGGTGACCCCTGATTGCAGGAAGTAACATCTGCACCACACTCCCAGGATCCATCCGCTGGTGGACGCCAGTACTGCGGCCCAAGGATGACATAACACCAGCAGAGAGAAGTTCCCCTGACAGTTCAAAACTGCCAGGAGACACCTGCTGGTGGACCTCAGTACTGCACGCCACATGATAGGTATTACCAGCGGATGGAACCTTTCCTTACAGTACCCCCCCTTGAAGGAGCGGCCTCCGGGCGCTGCAACCACCATTGCTGGAGAAAGTCTATGGCGTCAAAGTCACAACATGTTGGGCATGAGGAAGGTCCATGGCTTTAAACCGGGCAAGGTGCAGCTCGAGCTGAGCAGCGGGTACAGACACATCAGGCTGGGCAAAAAGTACGTCAGGCTGGGTAGCAGGCACAGGAACCTCAAGCTGAGTAGCAGGTACAGGTACATCAAGCTGGGCAGCAGGTATGGTTACATCAAGCTGGGCAGCAGGAATGAGCACATCAAGCTGGGCAGCAGGCATGGGCACATCAAGCTGGGCAGCGGGCACATCAAGCTGGGCAGCGGGCACATCAAGCTGGGCAACGGGCATGGGCACATCAAGCTGGGCAGCAGATAAGAACATCTCAGGCTGGGCAGCAGACAGGAACACATCAGGCTGGGCAGCAGGCTCCGGGTCGTCGAGCTGGGCAGCAGGCTCCGGGTCATCGAGCTGGGCAGCCGGCAGGAACACCTCAGGCTGGGCAGCAGACAGGAACACCTCAGGCTGGGCAGCAGACAGGAACACCTCAGGCTGGGCAGCAGACAGGAACACCTCAGGCTGGGCAGCAGACAGGAACACCTCAGGCTGGGCAGCAGACAGGAACACCTCAGGCTGGGCAGCAGGCAGGAACACCTCGGGCTGGGCAGCAGGCAGGAACACCTCGGGCTGGGCAGCAGGCAGGAACACCTCGGACTGGGCAGCAGGCAGGAACACCTCGGGCTGGGCAGCAGGCAGGAACACCTCGGGCTGGGCAGCAGGCAGGAACACCTCGGGCTGGGCAGCAGGCAGGAACACCTCGGGCTGGGCAGCAGGCAGGAACACCTCGGGCTGGGCAGCAGGCAGGAACATCTCAGGCTGGGTAGCAGACAGGAACTCATCAGGCTGGGCAGCAGGCAGGGATACATCAGACTGGGCAGCAGGCTCAGGCCGGGAAATGGACACCACAACCTTTAGGCCGGGAAAACGGGCACCACAACCTCAGGCCGGGAAACTGGCACCACAACCTCAAGCCGGGAAACTGGCACCACAACCTCAAGCCGGGAAACGGGCACCACAACCTCAAGCGGGGACACAGACACCGGATCTTCAGATTGGGACACCGGATCTTCAGACCGGGACACCGGATCTTCAGACCGGGACACCGGATCTTCAGACTGGGACACCGGATCTTCAGACTGGGACACCGGATCTTCAGACTGGGAGGTAGGCACCAGGGCATCAGGCTGGAACACTGGCATTGGGACTTCTGTTTGGAAGGCAGGCACCGGGACATCAGGCTGGAACATTGGCTCTGTCACTTCAGGCTGGAACACTGGCTCTGGCACCTCAGGCTGGAACATTGGCTCTGGTACCTCAGGCTGGAACATTGGCTCTGGTACCTCAGGCTGGAACACTGGCTCTGGCACCTCAGTCTGGAACACTGGCTCTGGCACCTCAGGCTGGAACACTGGCTCTGGCACCTCAGGCAGGAACACTGGCTCTGGCACCTCAGGCAGGAACACTGGCTCTGGCACCTCAGGCAGGAACACTGGCTCTGGCACCTCAGGCAGGAACACTGGCTCTGGCACAGGCTGGCAGGCTGGCACAGGAACTTCAGGCTGGCAGAAGAACTTCAGGCTGGCACAGGATCTTCAGGTTGGCAGGCTGGCACAGGAACTTCAGGCTGGCATACAGGAACTGGGGTGTCAGACTGAAGCAGTTTGATTGGTGTGGAGGCAGGTTGGGTTACTGGCAGGATCGTTCTGGTTGGAAAGAACTTTCGTCTTTTCTTTGGCTTAACCACTGAAGCCCTGTAGGTAAGGGGTGCAGCAGACTGGAAAGGAGAATTAGGATATGGCAGAGAAGAGGTAACAGTAGCTGGAGGAAGTTCTTGTGGGTTTGTAGGTAGCTGAGAAGAGTCAGGTGGGTTAAATGCAGGCTAGGTACAGGGAGCAGAGACTGGATGTTGGAATCTGGTGGGAAGCAGTGTGTACTGAACTGCGACTGGGGTTGCCATGGGTGATGGAGAAACATACATTTGGATTGTCTGGCTGGGGCTGATTGCACCATGCCAGATCATGCCGAGAGTATTGGTTGTACAAACTGTAATTTTAAATCTCCCTGTCTAACAAAAGACTGAGCAGACTCAATGCACTCAGCAATCACCTGTGGGGAGCAGGCTGAGTAGTGCTCACAAAAATCGGCGGGATCGTCTTCAAAAAGCCAAACTAGGGAAACAACCTGATTCATATTAAAAGGAGGAGTGAAATCATCATGGCCCTCTGGAATACAGGGCAGGGCCAGCTCAGTACAGATCTTAATTAAAGGCTGCACCTTCCCAAACAGCATATAACCCTGATCGACCAGGGAGTGAGCCGATCGGATGGTTGCAAACAACTTGTCACTAGACCATTCTTTCAAAGCCTGGCGACAATAATCATTCACTGCTTTCACATGCCAGCCAAGATAAATAAACAATTTCATCAGCATTCATGTTTGCAAATGATCAAAATGGTTCCCCTGTGCAGCCACTTCTGATCAGGGATGGCCCTGGTATTCTGTCAGGAATCGGATGTGATCAGAACTATGTGGACTGCAACAGAGGAAACCGCAAACAGAAATAGGTGAAGTAAATAGTTTATTTAAAATAAATAAATATAAATGTGAATACACCACCAGTACAAAAGTAAACAACCAAACAGTGACAATAACCAACCAGCATAAGTAGTAAAGGGGAAACCAGAATCGTAGTCAAGCCAGGCCAGAATCATTAATGGGAGATCAGCAGATGGGGGGCCAGGAGTGGACAGACAGGGACAAGCAGAGGGCAATCAGGCTGCACAGCAAGGGTCCAGGGATAAGGAACAGAAACAACAGGTTTAGGAGACAGGAGTCAGGGTTCAGGTAGACAGGCTGCAGGTCAGGGCACGAGGACTATACCAGGGCAGTGTGTGTGTGCACTTGCCGGGTATTTATACTATACCTGCTAACAGACTCAGGTGACCCCTGATTGCAAGAAGTAACATCTGCACCACACTGCCAGGATCCATCCGCTGGTGGACGCCAGTACTGCGGCCCAAGGATGAAATAACACCAGTAGAGAGAAGTTCCCCTGACAGTTCAAAACTGCCAGGAGACACCTGCTGGTGGACCTCAGTACTGCACGCCAGATGATAGATATTACCAGCGGATGGAACCTTTCCTTACAGCTGGCATCCGTTGTTACCACCTTCCAGGTAACCGGAATGAAGGATTTTCCTTCCTGCAAATTCTTGGTTATCGACCACCAATTGAGACTCTGACGCACTTTTTGGGGCCAGATTCATTGGATAATCCAAAGCTTGGGTTTTCTTGTTCCAAGCAGAAAGAATACTGTATTGCAACCGTCTTGAATGAAACTGGGCATAGGGAACTGCTTCAAATGAAGCCACCATCTTCCCTAGCATCCTCATGCAAAGGTGAATGGAAGGACCCTTCCTTGCCCTGCCTGGACCAGCTCTCTTATAGCGTTGACTTTTGCCTGGGGCAAAAACACTCTTTCCTGGGCTGTATCTATGACCAAGCCCAAATACTCCAGTCTCTTTCCTGGTTGTAAGGATGATTTCTCAGGGTTGAGAATCCAACCTAGGTGTTCCAGACACCTGACCGTTCTGGACACCCCCTGGTTTAACCGTGCTACTGACTGATCTACCAGTAGCAGGTCGTCTAGGTATGCCATTGCTGCTACACCCTGGCCTCCCGAAAGGGTAAGGTCACGAACTGAAAGTGGGGCTGTTCCCCTGCAAAACGCAGAAACTTCTGATGAGCGGGGAAAATTGGCAGATGTAGATATGAATCTTTGACGTCCATTGATGCTAGAACTTCTCCTCCCCATAGGGAGGATACGACTGACCGGATTGACTCCATGCGGAAAAAGCGGATGTTTAGGAAGTGATTCAGATCTTTGAGATCTATAAACGGGTCTGATATCTCCAATCGGTTTCGGTACCGCAAAGAGATTTGAATAAAACCACATACCCTGCTCTTCTGAGGGGGGTCTCTATGATTCCCTGAAACATCAATCGGTCCAGCGCCAGAAATAAAGACCTTCTTTTCATTAGGTCTTTGGGGAGTAGCCTAGGGCTACCACAGAGATGACCCATCCGTCAAGGATCTCTTCTTGCCAAGCCCTTGAAAAGCACAGAAGTCTTCCCCCCACCTCGATCGAGCGAAGGCGCCCCTTCATAAGGAGGCCTTGGGACTCTGCTTTGTAGGCTTCTGCTCTCAGGCACTTCTGCAGTCCTATGCAAATAAACACATAGGAAAATGGTTCCAGAAAAAACAAGTACATACGTATACAGCTTTAATATATGCAGCATGTGTTACAGCAATATGGCTCTATGGAAGTGTGCGTTCATGGTTTTAGCATGAGACCATACGAATATGCTTTTATGCAAAATATTAAAAGTGTGTGCTGTACACACTCAATAATAAAGGTAATACTGCGCTGATGTGAACAATGAAAATAACGTGCTATTAGCAGCTAGGCTGCGACATAAAAATATGTGAAACCATATTAAGTAAATAGTAATTAAGAAAATATGTCGCGCACAAACATGTGAAAAGAATAGGACTCTAGTGAGAGTTCCTCTAAAGATGTGAAAAATAGGTAAACATGAATAAACTTATATGTGTATATGCACGAAAATTAATACGTAAGCAAAAACAGGGACTAAACCCCTGCTCAAATTACAGAGCCTGTGATCAAACAAAAAATGTGTAAGCAAATAAAAATACCTAAATACTACTAAACAGTAATACTAGACTAATATGTGTATAATATTTAAATCAAGCAAAAATTACTGAATACTATAATCAAATATTACTGTAATAGTGCTCTAAAATATTAAAATGACAACAATAGGAAAGTCCATTCCTTAAAGGTTCAGAAAAGGTCCAATACAACAAACAGTTGCTTCAGATGAAAAAAAGCAGGGGGTGGTGAGGAAATGTTGAAAAGGGTAGTGCCCAGGATAGATCCACCGAAATCGTAGGGGAGCTGCATCCACCACGGTGAGTATGAAATCAAGGTGGGTACCTTACCGCAAAAGGTGGACCTCCACTGTGGCAAGGTCAGAAAAGCCTGCAGATATCACCTTCTGCGGGGTATTGGTGCTGATCCTGGGGATGTCACAACTCCAAGATCCTGATATTCCCTCTACCTCTAGTTGTACTGTTTCCTCCACTGGTGGCTGATGTAATCCAATTTTTGAGAGGAACCAACAGACGATCAGATCTTCCAACTATCCAGCAAATGTCACTTCCCCATGTGTGTCCATCGAATGCGTTGTCAATTATAGATCCATTTTTTTTTTTCCTTAAAGATGAACTTCATTAGTTGCAAACTACACAGCACATCAACGATCAACTGTTGACATAGGCAATCCTGGAAAGTTGGAGATCTACCTTTGAGGCAGCATCTCAGTCCAGAAAGTAAATGTTGTATGAGAAATGAGAGGAAGTAGCAATGGTGGGACTTTTAATGAGGATAAATGGGGCCATTCAATCCCCTCCTCCATCCCTAAATTAAATGATTGATGAATAGCAAAAAGGGTGGGACTTTATTTGAGACACATGAAAGCAAATATAAATATAAGATACAAAAATAACTTTAATTGGTCAGGATGACAATACGTGTACATATACATGTCATTTCTGAACTGTATGCATTTTGCTATACGTAAAGATACATATGAACATTGGGTCAAACCAAGAGAAGCATGATAAAAATTATTCCAACAAGGAATTTATAAGGTAGGAAAATTCGAGAATCACATTACATGGGATGTTCAACATGATTTGTCAATCGAACAAATTTTTTGGGGAAAAAAGATTTAAGTGACTGTCAAAGAAATTTTAAATAAATTGAACAATATTGAATGGAACGTCCGTATCACATAAAGTAAGGAGTGGACTAGTCAGTCGATGTGAGCTCTACGCGTTTCAGGGCCTTAAAGCCCCTCGTCAGGAGCAAGACCGTAGTCAATATCTGCGAGTGAAGAGGATGAGAGTTATTGTTTGGTCACAAGAAATGTGGGTAAGTATAAGAAGTGATGGTCCCCTGTACATCACACAAACACTCAACCCACTAACTTACATGTATGTCTGAGCAGTGGCTGCACGGCCGTGATGACGATGAGCCGAACAAGGAAAGCCACGGATGGGAGCTGAAGAGGCGGGGTGGGCGGCAGCCGAACCACAGGGCGTGTGCCCAAACAGAGTCATGGTAGTGGTGTGAAGGGAAAGCTGGTGAAACAGACCCCAGGGGGGAGGGAAAAATCTGGGGGGAAAAATGTGTGATGGAAAAAGAGAAAAAATTAATAAATAAATATTTATATATATAAAAATATAAGTGAAGGTAAAAAATATATATGGTTAGATCTGGGGTGTAGGTGGAAAAATAGTGGTGATGGTGCAAAAGGATGTTGAATATCTACAAGGAAAATAACAAGCAATCAAGGAGCAAGCTAACCATGGAGAAAACAAAAGGGTGAGGGGAAGCCTGCGAAGACAGGGTGAAGTGAAGTAAAAGAAATGAATGTATACCATAATGCATAAAAGCTGTGAACAAAAGGTGCACAGCAGCTGTGTGTGTGGGTCCTTGGTAGGGGAAGAAGTGATGTGAACCGGATGTGAGACTCTGCAGGGGGGGAAGCCCATATAGGCGACGCCGCCGCAGCCCCGCCCCCAACGTCAAGCGAAAGCACAGATGGGGGTGTCCGGTCGTAACCGAGATCGCCCCCGGTGTGCTGACAGATGGTGAAAACCACGCCTAGGGAGGGGACCGTAGCATCACGATGACGCCGTACACCAACCTTGTATGTTGCAAAACAATAATGGTGCAATCCTTTTGTTGGGAAGAAATAGCTGCTCCTTTCACCAGTCTGATTGCAGACTTATTGCAGACTGATCCACAGGCTGTACACACGCATTCATGTAGCACGTGTGCCTTGGAACAAGCATCTTTGCAAAGAAAGCATGCGTTAATGAAACGTGTTATGGAACATTCCGCAACACGTATCTATGCAGACATGTATTCCTATGTGATCATGAGGAATCCTGTATATTTATGTAAACATGTATTAACATGCCTTATTATGCAACCATGCATCTTTAGGCGATCATGCATCCTTATGCGATCCTAGCAGTTTTATGTGATCGAGCACCTGTATGCGATTAAGCATCTTTATGCGATCAAGCCTTTCTGCGTGATCAAGCCTCTCTGTGCGACCAAGCACCCTTGTGCGATCAAGCATTCTTGTGCGAACAAGCATTTTTATGCGACTATGAAAAAACCATGCATATCTTTACAAACATAAACATGCATCTTTATGTGACCATGTATCCTTAAGCGACCCTGTCACCTTATGCAATCACCCGTCTTTATGTAATCAATAATAAACATGTTTTTGTTTTTTAAACAAACATTTCCAAACATGCATTTTGTACACCCACGATCATGTATCTTCATGCAAACATGTGAACTGGTAAAAACGGTTATCTTCAGCAACCGTGTGCGTCAGCAACTGTTTGTTTCAGCATCTGTGCCTTTTAGCAACTGTGCCTTTTAGCAGCTGTGCGATCTAGCAACTGTGCATTTCAGCATCTGTGCGTTTTAGCATCTGTGCATTTCAGCATCAGTGCAATTTAGCAACTGTGCCTTTTAGCAACTGTGCATTTTTAGCAACTGCGCGATTTAGCAACTGTGCATTTCAGCATCTGTGCGTTTTTAGCAACTGTGCGATTTAGCAACTGTACATTTCAGCATCTGTGCGTTTTAGTAACCATGCATTTCAGCATCTGTGCATTTTAGCAACTATGCGATTTAGTAACTGTGCGATTTAGCCAGTTTGTAAGTAAGCACCTGCTCAACTGCAGTTGGTCCTATACTTTAGACCTGTAGGCTACCAAACATATATGCACTATATTGGAGATACAACTCCCTAAAATGCACCCACGCTCATGCTTTTCAAACATGTACTTTAAAAACATGCAATTAAGCAATAAATTTGCAAGCACAAGTAGCGCCCTCCCCAAATGGTTGGGACGCTATGTGTAAATTTAGGGGTAGTTTGAGCCAGTAGTTGGGCTCAGACCTGGATAATCGTGTTGAAATTTGCTTCTGCTCTGGGTGTGATACTGCCTGGCAGTTATATTCCCTGTTTGCCTGTAGGTGGCACTGCCGCCAACGGCTCAGGCTGGAATACAGGGGTATCACAACACCTTGGGTGTCCTCTCTCAACAGCCGTGCAGTGGGCGTTGTTGACCCGCTGTGCATGCTGGGAGAAGGTACATGAGGGGCAGACACCATTAGTAGAGGGTCGTTCGTGTGTGCGCGCCTCGTGGCCCGCATGGCACGAGGTGCGTGCGTGTGTTCCAGCCCCGGGCACCTTCAGCCCGAGGCTGCATCGCTGCCTGGTAGGCCCAGCTCTGTTGGCTGGGCCCTATGCCTTTGGAAGGGATCCCAAGCTGCCCACCTGTGGAAAGCCCACTCTTAGTAAAGGAAGCCAGGGGAGGATCTGCCCCAGAGGAGACTGGCGACGGTACTGCTGTCTCGAGAGTAGGCCTGGAGACTCACCTAAGGAGGGATCCATTACTACAAGCCCTGCAATACACCGATCTGGCATAAAGGTTCTCTCTATTGCTAGCCTGGGAGGTTCGGGACTTTGATAATCCTGTGGCAGAGGATTCCTGATCGCATCCCTAAATTCTCAGATAAAGTTGATTCGTGCATCATCACGGCTGCTAGGATCAGTGAACGGAACTATCCGGGTGAGCAATACCCACTCAGGCTTGAGTGGCGACGTTGTGCCTTTAGTGTTGCGTGCCTGAACCTTCCCCTCTACTTCTCTCGTTTCCTGCTTTCTCTATAAGTTCCCACAGCAAGAAAAAGGAAAATAAAGCCTTCCTGTTTAGGTTTTACATTGGTGTGGACATTGACTTTTTCTAGAGACTTTCTATACCCTGACAACGGAAGCCTTGGAGGTAGTTTGCATGACCCAAAACAAAACCAGCCGGTCCCTTAAATGGGGGTAAATGCTACATGTGGGGGCTCGAGTCCGGGATTTGCAGCTACCTCTCGCAATTGGATTGCTTTCTATGGTTTGGAAAAAGTCGGCCATTGAGGAAGTTGGACTGTGTTACTGTACTTTGAACGAGAAGAAGGGGTTAAGGGGCACAGAACTGTTCTCTTTTTCTAACTGCGTAGTTCGTGGGGGGAGGAGTTCCCGCCACCTGCGTGATACACGTGGGTGGATGCATTTGGCACCAAGGAGCAGAGAGAGTTTGGATCGAGCAAGAGGAGCGACATGTCTTTACTTCCATGGGCCTCAGCCATGTCGGGACCCCGGATGTTTCCCGCGACTACTTCCATGGATGTTGCTCAGCTTGCAGCCCCGCTGACTGATAGGGGGATCTGGCTCAAGCCCCGGGGCCGATTCACGTTGTACACGTGTCAGGAGGCGGAGGCCCTGGGCATGCTCTGCCCTAAATGCGATGGACTGGCTGTGCAGCTGCGCCCAATTGGACGATGCTTGTTCTGCGGGAGTTCCTTTTCAAGGTGGACCAGCCCACCAAAGCACCTCGAGCCTACCGGGTTAACTGGGTTACAGGCGCCGTTACTTCGGAGGAAGTTGCCTAGACCCCTACAGCCAAGCCCACGCGCATCGCATCGGCTACTACGGATGTATCCGGAGAAGATGCCCCTGCCGCTGTAGAGCCATCGGCGGATACCGCGGCGGACGCTGCCTCTGTCACTACTGAAGTTTTTATCCTGCCAGCAAAACGGAAGGTGGGCTATGACAAGGCCTCCCGCGGCCGCGGTCAAAGCCTGCCCCAGCGCCTGCCAGATCCAGACTTCAAGAGTGGGAAGATGCCCGAGAAGTCCACGTCAGGAGACGGTAAGGAGGCTGGGGGAAAAGTGACTGTCAATGTGAAGAATTACCTGCCTGCTGAGGAGGTGGATTCTTCGGACATTGAATCTTCATCCGATGTTGGGGAGGATGTGGAGATTGACAAGATCTTCTTCAGAAAGGGATGGGACAATGTGAAAAGTGTTATCCCGACCCACAGCCTTCGAGAGGGATCGCCCATGAACTCTGGGAACACCACACCTCGGGTGGAAGTCCCTGCTTTAACAGAGAAACAGTGTGAAATTGAATCTTGCCGTGAACAGTGGTACGGGGACACAATCTGGGACTATCTTCAAGTACCCAAGCCGTATAAGGACTTGGATCACTCAGCTGCCATGACTGACCGGTTCAGGAGTTGCTGCCGGGACTGGAACTATGGCCGGCACATCCACACTGACGAGTTGTAATTTGCTGCCCGGGGAGAAAGGACATTGTATATTTTATTACTACCCTGGACAAGCAGTGGAAATCGATAACCCTCCCGGATCCAAGCTTTTACCTGTGACACATTTTTTTTCTGAAATAGGAGCTTGACTTTGCTATTTTATTTCCTGTCCCTTCACGGGTGAACCGTACCTTGGATCGAGGTGACTTTGTCCTCTACTGAAAAGAAGTTCATTGCTCTTGAAGAGGAAAAGACGGAGAGCGTGTTTGTTTGTTTTTTCCTCTGAAAGAACTCTGGGGATTAGTCAGTCAGGATATTGTGGTGAGAGAACGCCGTGGTCAACAGTGGGATGTTTCTTTGTGTTTGTGTTGCAGCCCATGCGTAACCAGTAGAAGGATGTTATGACTCTGCAGACACTAGGTGGCAGTGGTCTGCAGAAATAGAGAGATTTTTTGGTTCAATACAGCACTTAGGATGAGGTAAAGTTTTATGCTAGGCTTAGCAATTCAAAACTTTTTACGAGGAAACAGTTTACTTCTCTGTGTATAGAATATGATTAGTGGTTAGGATGTTTGCGTTTTTTATGCATGTTGTCTGTGTTTTCTTGCAGGTACCAGAGCTACTATGAAGACCACCGGAGAATGGGGTGGGGTTGATAGTCAGTAATGGGTGGTGTGTATTTTTTGCAAATGGAAATTGAAATGTCATATCTGGAGAGCTATGTCAATTATTGTAATGTTATTTTGAGTGCTTTCTTTCTTCTTTTCTTTCCCCTTCCCAAAAATGTTGGTTCAGGCGCATGGAAATGTTTGTTTTTTTCTCAAAATCTTCAGGATTGAAGGATTTTGTTCTTAGCCACTGGGGACAGTGTCTTTTCTAGAGGGGGGTGTGTGTAGCGCCCTCCCCAAATGGTTGGACGCTATGTGTAAATTTAGAGGTGGTTTGAGCCAGTAGTTAGGCTCAGACCTGGATAATTGTGTTGAAATTTGCTTCTGCTCTGGGTGTGATACTGCCTGGCAGTTATATACCCTGTTCGCCTGTAGGTGGCACTGCCGCCAATGGCTCAGGCTGAAATACAGGGGTATCACAACACCTTGGGTGTCCTCTCTCGGCAGCCGTGCAGTGGGCATGGTTGACCCGCTGTGCATGCTGGGAGAGGGTACATAAGGGGCAGACACCATTAGTAGAGGGTCGTTCCTGTGTGCGCGCCTCGTGGTCCGCATGGCACGGGGTGCGTGCGTGTGTTCCAGCCCCGGGCACCTTCAGCCCGAGGCTTCATCACTGCCTGGTAGGCCCAGCTCTGTTGGCTGGGGCCTACAGTATGCCTTTGGAAGGGATCCCAAGCTGCCCACCTGCGGGAAGCCCACTCTTAGGGAAGGAGGCCAGGGGAGGATCTGCCCCAGAGGAGACTGGCGATGGTACTGCTGTCTCGGGAGGAGGCCTGGAGACTCACCTAAGGAGGGATCCATTACTACAAGCCCTGCAATACGCCGATCTGGCATAAAGGTTCTCTTTATTGCTAGGCTGGGAGGTTCGGGACTTTGATAATACTGTGGCAGAGAATTCCTGATCGCATCCCTAAATTCTCAGATAAAGTTGATCCGTGCATCATCCCGGCTGCTAGGACCAGTGAACGGAACTATCCGGGTGAGCAATATCCACTCAGGCTTGAGTGGCGACGTTGTGCCTTGAGGCCTGGTTCACACTGGTCCGACAAACGCTCCGACATTAGGAGCTCATGTCGCATTAAAATCAATGTTTCCCTATGAGAGCCGTCTTAACTGGTCCGACACAAGTCTGTCCGACTTTGAAAATGCTCCCTGTACTACTTTGGTCCGACTTTGATCCGACTTCAGCCCATTGAATATCATTGAAGTCGGATCAAAGTAGGATCCTTGTCCTAACCATCCGACATTTGACATCCGACATGGTGATTACAGCAGCAGTAAAAGGAATTTATCTCACCCTGGGATTGTTTTGATTGGTCAAATGACAAGTCAGACTAGCACAAAGTCGGATCAAAGTAGTATCCTGTTCATGAATGTCGGATGGATGTCGGACCAATGTAGGATCAATGTAGGACTGATGTCGCAGAGCAAAGTAGGATGAAAGTCGGATGAATGTCGTGTGTATCAGTGTGAACCCAGCCTTAGTGTTGTGTGCCTGAACCTTCCCCTCTACTTCTCTTGTTTCCTGCTTTTTCTATAAGTTCCCACATCAAGAAAAAGGAAAATAAAGCCTTCCTGTTTAGGTTTTACATTGGTGTGGACATTGACTTTTTCTAGAGACTTTCTATACCCTGACAACGGAAGCCTTGGAGGTAGTTTGCATGACCCAAAACAAAACCAGCCGGTCCCTTAAATGGGGGTAAGTGCTACACACGTATATTATGCTGTTCCTATCCACAAGAAGATAATGACACTTTTAAAGTGAACTGCTAATCATCCAGGGGTGTATCTACTTACAGCTGTACATGTCCCCAGGATAGGCAGAAAATATGCAGCATTTAATCATGACTTGTCTGCAACCGTTCCCAAGCAAGTACTCACACTCACGGCCCACTGTTTTGTCTCCAAGGCCTATCTGACCTGTCAGCACATGGCAATGGCTGCCCTTCCTCTTCTTGGCTTAAATAAACAATAGGCTAGACTTGAGCAAACCTGCGCCCTCTAGTGGCTGGGGAAGAAACAGCAGCCTGCATGAGCAAGAGTACAAGCGTGATAGAACAGCACACTGCTCCCAGTGGCCACCGGGAAAACAGACAGTCAGATCTTTCTCTTTTAAAAGAGAAATTGAATGACTTCTCTATTCGTACTCCACCCACCTTTTGTCTCCTATTTCCTCCCTCGTGGCCCATGGTCAGCTTCCCCTCTGCCTCTTTTCCCAGTGGTTTATGATAAGTTTCCTATTTACCTTCCTCTTTGGCAACTCACAACACCTGTGTGCCCAATTTTTTTTATTATACAGGATTTATATAGCGCCAACAGTTTGTGCAGCGCTTAACAAAATGAAGGCAGACATTACAGTTAAATTAGAATTTGGTACAAGAGGAATTGGAGGGCCCTGCTCATTAGAGCTTACAACCTAAAAGGGATGCCTGATACATCAAACACCAAAATACAGAGTAAATTACTGACATGAGAGAATGCCCAATGATGGCTCCAAACCCTACAGAACCCTGAATATCAAGCAGCATGTTGGTGTACTATGGCTTGCATTCCAGAAACAGGAAATGGCTTGTGTTTCTGTGGTCATAGCACTAGACTTACATGCTTTGCCAACCAGCGAATGGGAGAAAAAAATCCTTTCAAGTATGGCCGCCATCATCATAGCAATCTGCATTGTATGGGACAGTGTGAAATTAGAAAACATAAGATGACCAAAAGGAATGCAGATCTGGCAAAGTACTAAGCCAAACTAAGAAAAAAAAGATAGGGGTGACAATTAGGCTCAGGATACCTGGTGTTTGTTATTGCTGTAACATATATAGATTTTTATTAAATATTAAAAAAAAGAATAACATGAGAACATTTTCAACATAAAAAAAAAGCAAAGGGGGCCTAGATAATATTCAAGATTGTAAATGAAATAAACAAACAGGAAAGAAAATAACAAAGGGGCAAAAAGCAATTGGAAATATTCATAAATCCATTAGCGAACAGATGAGAAGGGTAAGAATGATACCCTTGTAATCAACCTTGGGAGCAACCATCTGCAAAGTAAAAATTCAATAAGACTGTTTGAAATAACAGATGTTCTCTGTCACCTTCATGACTCAAGGCTGGAATCTGATAGATAGCCATTCCTCTAAGTTCATGCGTTTGATGCTGAACTTTTTAAGTTGGTCAGAATTAATAGGCTTTCGCTGACAATGGTTGTCATAGGCAACCCTGATATCACTTAACCTAAACCATGGATGAGAGCACTGCAGATATTACAGTTATGGCATTTATAGCAACCTTTCTCATCAGAGAATTTAAAAGGGCTTTTTTACTATTTATCAACAGAATCAGATCAAACAAGAAGATCTCTAAGGTTCCTGCTATGTTTATATGTATGAAAATGTGTCTGTTTCAACTACAAAGACTTATGTCACTTTTAGCCCTCATTCACACTATGTGACTTCTGACGTGTACGCGTGTTTCTCATTTCAGGGGACATTTTTGATTTTTTTACATTCTGTAGATGCGGGTCATGGATTTGACACTCAATTTTTTTTTGTGCGTAAAACCACGTGTCTTGCATGCCACATTTGGGGAGCCATTAATAATGAACACTTTTTTTGGTGCGTTTTAGGAACTCACAACTGTAGTGGGAGTGCAGCTTTAAATATACATGTACAGGATATATGTTAAAACATTTAATAAATCTTTCAAAAAGAAAGTCTTATGCCCATACATGAGGTATCCTGTTATTCTTAGAACACTGTCCATCTTGAGTAGCTATTCTAGCAAATGAACGTGAGAGGACTTTATCAAGGGTATCTAGGCAATAAAATATTTATTGGCACATTTCAGCAATCTGAATCTCATTAGCACTAGAGTTATGACAGATTTTTAGAACATGTATAAACTGGGAGATGGTTAGATTACTCATCAGATGGCAAGGGTGAGAACTGGAATACTGTAATAAAGTATGTAGCGCCCATCCCAATTTATGGGATGCTATATGTGTAAATTTAGGGGTGGTCCAAGCCAATAGCTGGGCTCGGACCTTTTGATTAGAACAAATTGTGCTTCTGCTCTGGGTGCGATGCTGCCTGGCAGTACAGTTCCCTGTTGCCTGGGGGTGGCGCTGTCACTTCGGGCTCAGGTTGAACCACAGGAGGTATCGCAGCACTATTGGGTGTCTTCTCTCAGCAGCCGTGCAGTCGGCATGGTCTACCCGCTGTGCATGCTGGGAGAGGGTACAAAAGGGGCAGACGCTTTTTGGCGTGAGGGGATTCCAGGGAGACCCCCAAGGTGCTTGGGGGGACCTCTGGTCCAGTGAGCATGTCTCGTGGCCCTCATGGCACGGGATGCGTGTGTTTGGTCTCGGGCACCTTTAGCTCGGGGCTCTGCTGCTGCATAGTAGGCCCAGCTCTCCTATTGAGGGCCTACGCTTCGGAGAAGGATCCCAGGCAGCCCGGTTGAAGGGGGCCCATCTTTAGGGAAGGAGTTTTAGGGGAAGATCAATCCGACGGTACTGCTATCTCGGGGAGAGGCCTGGAGGCCTACCTAAAGGGGGATCCATCATCTCTGACATCCGTGCTCCACTCCGTTTGCTAGGACCGCTCTCAAAGGGACTATCCGGGTGAGCAATACCCACTCAGGCTTGAGTGGCGACGAAAGTGTTCTCTCAGTGTTGCGGGCCTGAACCTTCCCCTACTCTGTCGTTTCTACTCTCTCTCTTCCAAGTTTTACCATAAGAAAATAATAAAACCTTGCTGCTTATCATCAATGTAGCGCCCCGGAAGAAGTCCTTTTGGTGAAGAAACTGGTCGGGCTGAGATATTGATCCATGTCATTGCGACTGGTTGAAAGTCAACGATCGTTACTGTGCCTACTTGGAATAGAATATGCTGTTTTTATCTTGCAAGCATGTAAGTGCAATACTTTTTAATAAAGCTCAACTGTAAAGGTTTTACACTATTGCCATTTATCTCTTCATTGGGGTGTGTAATCCGGTATTATGGTTTGAGACAAGAGGAGTGCCGGTTTATCCACTGGCTGTTCAAAGTGATATCCTTTGTCTTCCTTGTGCTGGATACTAACCGCTGATGGGATATATGAGATACATGAGCCCTCTTTGATGCTCTCTGGTAAGAACACATCCATTAGTGTGGTGGTGGTGAATTCACAAGGTGGAGGAACTTGGGTGTGGTTTTCGAATTGAAGACACATTTCACTTGTTTACTGATTATGAGAATGTTTCATTATTGTCATGATAGTGACAGCTGGGCTCACTGAACATAAATTTTTTCTATAAACTATTTTGTGATTATATCTCACGTGGTGCAGCTATAAGTTTTAATTACGTTTTTTTGGGGGTTTTTTTATATCACAAGCGCAGTTTATTTCTGTTACTAACAATATACTTAGGTTTGGCTTTTTCTTCTTACTTTTCTTTTTTATTTCTTTCTTTTTGTATATCCCAAACCCTTGCAAAATGCCCTCCTAGGAAAGCAGATAAAGAGACTGAACAATTTTCTCTTTTTAAGCCTGAAGTAAACCAAGTCGTTGCATCACTAAGCAACTGCAAAACCCTTGGGAAGCCTCTCTCAAGAGTAATTGAATAAGGCAGATTACCCACAAAAGCAATAATAAAGGAGAAGTAGGGCCAAAGCTCTTTTGACCCTACTTCTCCTTGGAATCACAGGAGTGAACTTAGTTCTGCACTCCTGTGACCCAGATTCACTCCACAGGCCGGTGCTCTAGTGAGTGCTGGAGGGGCAGAGCACAGAGCTGTAACTGACAGTCACTGCTATGTGCTCAGAGCGGAGCTGAGAACTGAGCGATCAGCTGTCTTTAACCGCTCAGTTCTTCGTGTAGAGGCAGCGAGGGAAAGTTGCAGCATCGGATCGATGCTGCCTCCACATACGGGAGTAGGTATGTTTATTTATTTTTTTATTCTACACTTCTCTTTTAACTTTAGATTATTTTCTCATCACCATAAACATATTTTATATACATTTTACTAGAAAATATTTAGAACCTTGAGGAAGTATGTGGATTATTTGTGTTAGTGGCCTTTAGATTTTTTTATCAGCTGTGCTCAACTGTTACCTTAAGACCCCTTTCACAGTGAGGCACTTTTTAAGGCGTTTAAGTGCTAAAAGTAGCGCCCTTAAAGTGCCTGAAAAGCAACTCTCATGCCTCCCCAGTGTGAAAGCCTGAGTGTGCTTGCAGCACGGGAAAAAAAGTCCTGCTAATGACAGCACCGCCCCAGTGTGAAAGCACTCAGGCTTTTACACTGGGGAGGCATGAGAGGCGCTTTTCAGGTGCTTATTTTTTTATAAAATATTTCTCCCACTCCTGAGGAAGGATGGTAGTTTGAAGTTCATTCTGCCATATAGATGTAGATTTATGTAGACCTTTGTGGGCCAGAAAGAAAAGAATTGAGTATGTTTGAGATATCGCATGGGATAGTGACCTCATTTGTGGGCTGCCAGATATAAGAGAAGAGTCAGCTCATAAGAGTTGAGATAATCTGTTTTTATATTATAACAATCTGGTCCCATAAAGAAAGAGTTGGCTTTGTGATATTATAAAGATATTCTATGGTAGTTCGGAGGGAAGCAGAGATCCATGGTAAAGCTAAGAGTTCTGTAGTGGTCATGAGCTTTTCAAGTTGAAGCTATTGCTTCATGGAAATGTGGTGAAACCAGTCAAGAATTTGATTAAGAACCGCTGCTTTCTGATAAAGAGCCACATTAGGAGCATCTGCTCCTCCCTGCGCCTTCGCAATGCATGCAATTTTATTCTACTACTACTGTTTGTTTCCCAAAGAAAACCAGGGAACATTTGCTAGAGCTTTCATTATTAGGACTGAGGAACTTTTAATGGAATTGTATGAATTAAACAGAAAAATCTTGGAATAACATCCTTTTTAAGAAGGTTTATACGACCTCTCCAGGATAAGTATTTAATAAGCAAGAATTTAGGTCTAACTGAGTCTTGTTCATAATTGAGAAAAATTTAAAGGTATCAGTATTCCTAAGTATCGATGAGGAACAGATACAAAATTAATAATTTTCCGTCTTCTGTTGTAGTTCAGATGCAGAGAGGGACACATTCAAAATATCTGATTTAGTAAAGTTTACTTAGAAATTGCTATATTGACCAAATCTTTGAAGCTCTTCAATAATTGATGGCATAGATACATTTGGATGAGTTGGGTATAAAAAAAGATCATCTGCAAATAAAACCAAGTTTGAATGTAAGGAGCCTAGTTGAATTCCAAAGATGCAAGGGTTTTGACGTAATGCCACTGCTAGGTGTTACATATTTATAACATACAGTAATATAGTTACTAGTTAGCTACTATTTATCTAGAGCTACTAGTAAACAACCCTGATGAGTGCCGTTTTTGATAGATACCGCTGGAGAGAGACTTCCGTTAACCCTAACTCTGGCAGAGGGTACAGAATATAGAGACCTGATATAGGAGATCATTTTATGATCAAGAGAGAGGGAAAGTTCTAAGAATCCCTACTTCACCCTATTGAATGCCTTCTCTGTATCAATCGAGAGCAGGCACATATGTTTATTACCTGCCTACCGACCGTATACGTGCCTAGTATGTGATCCTGCACTTCCGGGTCTGGGGCGCACAGTGGGAGCTGATCTGCATGTACCACGGACTCGATGTCCGCCGGCACACGCGATCATTAGGCAGAGGGCCAGAACGGCGATCTGCCTATGTAAACAAGGGAGATCGCCATTCTGTCAGTAGGGAAGGCATTAATCCTGTGTTCCTGCAAAGCCGGGACACATATCAATGCCTTACCCTAGTAAAAGCACACTTTAGGCTAGGCACACTTTATTAGTGTCACTGGCCCCCAAAAAGTGTCAGTGTCTGATTTATCCGCCAAAATAAAAATTCCATAAATATATCCCATATTTTACTTTTGCGCAAACCAATATACGCTTATTGGGATTTTTGTTTACCATGAATATGTAGCAGAATACATATTGGCCTAAATTGATGAAGATATTTGATTTGTTACATTTTTTTATTAGATATGTTTTAAAGAAGAAAGTAAAAAATTTTGTTGTGTTTTTCAAAATTGTTGGCCTTTTTTGTTTATAGTGCAAAAAATTAAAAACGCAGAGGTGACCAAATGCCACCAAAAGAAAGCTCTATTTGTGGAGAAACAAGGACATAAATTTTACTTAGGTACAGCATTGCATGACCACTCAATTATCAATTACCGCAAAAAATTTGTTTGGCATAATCCATGAATATTATCTTTTCTTCAAACCAGAGTTTAGTGTAATTTTAATGCCCACTGTAGCCACAGAACTGACCTGTGTGTCAGGGCCAGGACTTGAACCTCTTGACTTGGACCTCTGCTGTGTCCAACAATGATTCTTGTCTCTGAGCTACCTGAGATGCTGGACAGTGCCTTGTCTGATCCATTGGATAATCCCGTTTTGTGCCTTGACTTCTGCTGAACCTTGAACTCTTTGTTCCTCCAATGAACTTAGTGATTTAACCACTTCCCGCCCCGTCAATAGCAGATTGACGTCCGGGAAGTGGTTCTGTTATCCACACTGGACGTCATATGACGTCCTGCGGGATAACAGCCGCCGCGCGCCCGGGGGGGCGCGCATCGCAGCGATCGGTGGAGCGGTGGGTCAGTCTGACCCACCTCTACACTGATCTCAGTAAAAAGCCTCCGTCGGAGGCATTTTACCACGTGATCAGCCGTGTCGAATCACGGCTGATCACAATGTAAACAGGAAGAGCCGTTGATCGGCTCTTCCTCACTCGCGTCTGACAGACGCGAGTAGAGGAGAGCCGATCGGCGGCTCTCCTGACAGGGGGGGTTCGCGCTGATTGTTTATCAGGGCGGCCCCCCTCGGATACCCACACTAGACCACCAGGGAAGCCCCCCAGGACCACCAGGGAAGCCCCAATCATGTGGATGGCCCCCATGGCCATCCACATGTAGTAAAAATAAATAAATAAAACAAAAACATTAAAAAAATATGCCAATCAATGCCCACAAATGGGCACTGACTGGCACTTTCACAATGTGTGGTGGCTGGCATTGCTGGGCACCAGTGCCACCAATGCCACCTACTAGTGTCCATCAGTGCCACCTATCAGTGCCCATCCGTGCCAATCTGTGCCCACCTATCAGTGCCCGTCCATGCCACCTATCAGTGCCACCCATAAGTGCCCATCAGTGCCGCCCATGAGTGCCCATCAGTGCCGCCTATGAGTGCCAATCAGTGCCACCTATGAGTGCCAATCAGTGCCACCTATGAGTGCCCATCAGTGCCGCATACCAGTGCCACATATCAGTGCCCATCAGTGCCGCCTATCAGTGCCCATCATCAGTGCCCTTCAGTGCCACTTCATCAGTGCCACCTCATTGGTGCCACCTCATCGGTGCCCATCAGTGTCGCCTTATCAGTGCCCTTCAGTGCCGCCTTATCAGTGCCCGTCATTGAAGTAGAAAAGGTACTTATTTACAAAAAAAATTAACAGAAACAAAGAAAAACTTAGTTTTTTTAAAAAAAATCGCTCTTTTTTTATTTGTTGTGCAAAAAATAAAAATCGCAGAGGCGATCAAATACCACCGAAAGAAAGCTCTATTTGTGGGAACAAAATGATAAAAAATTTGTTTGGGTACAGTGTAGCATGACCGCGCAATTGTCATTCAAATTGCGACAGTGCTGAAAGCTCAAAATTGGCTTGGGCAGGATGCTGTATAAGTGCATGGTATTGAAGTGGTTAAGCCATGTCTCTGCACTTCCTGTTTGCCAGATTTCTGTGATCCCTTCAGCCAGTATCTTCCCTGCTGCCGTCCATATTTTGTTACCACTCTTTATTGACCTTTGGCTTGTTCCTCGACTACGCGTCTGCCTCATTCCAACCTGCTTATCCGCTTCTTCTTTTGACCTGTTTTATTGAATACACTTCTGTTTGATCCTTACCTTCTTATCTGCGTCTGGACCCTGGCTTGCTCACCTCCTGGTGGAAGGTGATCCTGATCCTGAGGACTGTGACCTGGTACTAACATGCAGCAAAATCCATCTCCACCATCAGGAGCTCTGGTGAACACAGGTTAGTAGATGAGCCTGCATCATCCACCAGGGTGACTGCCTGTGTACCTATCCCGCTGGTCAATGATAGTCCTGCTACTGCTATAGCAACTGGTTTATTAGCCTAACCCCTGATCGTGACACTGTGTACCTTGCCTAAAAATGTGTAATAGCACTATGATCTGGGCTAGCACTCTCCACTACATGTGAATTTTGTTCAGACAAAAAGGATTAAAAGGTTATACCAGCCCTGGCACTACAATCTTTACTATTACTAAATAACCCTTAAGTAGTAATCATGAAATTATATCGTGAAGGCCTTAAAACTGATATCTTACCACCTCACATTATCATAACTGGCACTGTGTACAGTACTTAGCCTTTTTTAGTCAGATTATAGGCCAAATCTATTGCCTACTGTTCTTTTGACTGATTACTGGCTTTAACCACTAGCCCAAATAAGTGGAATAGAATTTACATAAGTAGGATTCTTGATATACTGGATGTTAGGGTGTTTGTTTTAGGATTCCAGAGTTTTCATTTGCTGGTTATTTTGCTTCTGGATCTTGTCAGTCTCTGGCTAATGTTGGCATTCTTGCTTCTGTCACCTTTTCTTGCTCAAGGCCTACATTTGTTTTCTGGACAAGATCCTCCTATCTTTGATTTTACTGCCATCCTGTTGTAGGCAGCCCCCCGTTACTGAAAAAATAGAAATTTTAGGCCACAATATATTCTGGAGGTTCAGTAGATGCAGACATCTCCACACTGAGAGTTTGGAGTAGCATTTTCAGTCTCACCTTGGGTGAAACAGGTAGCACAAGCTTTAGGAAAAGCAGCTCAGTAGTAGTTATGCAGAAAGGAACTTGATCAAAAAATACAGCTGCAGCCTGATTAAGTTTATTCTATTCGGTTTTTGTACAATAACATTTGCCTTTCCATGCTAATTGGATCAAGGTGTATGTGCTGTGTATATATAAATGTTGGGGTATTTTCCTGGCACTCATTAGAATGGTAGAAGCTGCTTTGATACGTTACAAAACATCTTCCAGATTACAGAATAAGTCCAGTTAAAAGAAACTAACTGTACTACCACTACGGCTTTTACAGTACCTTTAGCAGGGCCATCGACAAAGGAGTAGAGGAGTGTATCATTTCTGGCCCTGCCAATTCAGCAGGAGGGAATGGAGGCAGAAAGAGGACTGCTATATTTTCGGCACAGGTGTAGTAAACCTGCTCTCTGCAGCAATTAAAAAAAAAACTTCCCTGGCCCCCATTTGTTCAACAAAGAGCCACAGGCAGAAAGGGGACTATTTAACGATTTTAGGTTGCAGGTGAAGTAATCTGCCATTCTGTGTTTCCTGACAATTAAATTAAGTTCCTGGATTTTTCTATTTTAATTACCCTGGGCAGGACTTGAGTCTTGAGTGTATGAAACATTCTACAGGGGGGTGGAGGGTTTGAAACTATAAGACAATAACCAGTGTAGCACTACCCCCGTAGGAGCTGCTTGTTAGTTTTGGGTCTGCACTCTGCCTGTCAACCCCTGAAAATTGGCTCGATCCCCTCCTTGGCACAACTGGACAATAATTTGATTGTGGAACCCAATGACAATAGGGGACCACAATAATACCACACAGTTATATATATAATTAAATATTGTTACCTTGGTGCTGGTCACTAGGGATGAGCTCGGTGTTTGAGTCGAACATACGTTCGACTCGAACATCGGCTGTTCGATCGTTTGACGAAGATCGAACTATTTGGGCCGTTCGCGCCAAATTCGAGTGATGCGAACGGCCCACAATACACTGCGCCATCGCAGTGCAATCCCGGCGCTGTGATTGGCCAAGCATGCACTGTGACCCCGCATGCTTGGCCAATCACAGCGCTGGCAGCTAGGAGAGCCATAATTGGCCACAGGCAGGTTGCCTGTGGCCAATTATAGCTCAAGGGGTTTAGCACACGCCCCACACTATAAAAGGCCGCCAGCGCGGCGGCCTTGTGTAGTGTGTTCCGGCGCAGGGAAAGAGAAGGATAGGCAGGGACAGTGTCATTGTGCTATTCTTTGTGCTATTCTTGTGTGTAGGGAGAGAGAAGGATAGGCAGGGAGAGTGTCAGTGTCATATTCTTTGCTAAACCTTGTGTGCAGGGAGAGAGAAGGATAGGCAGGGGACAGTGTCAGTGTCATATTCTTTGCTAAACCTTGTGTGCAGGGAGAGAGAAGGATAGGCAGTGAGAGTGTCAGTGTCATATTCTTTGCTAGACCTTGTGTGCAGGGAGAGAGAAGGATAGGCAGGGGACAGTGTCAGTGTCATATTCTTTGCTAAACCTTGTGTGCAGGGAGAGAGAAGGATAGGCAGGGAGAGTGTCAGTGTCATATTCTTTGATAAACCTTGTGTGCAGGGAGAGAGAAGGATAGGCAAGGACAGTGTCAGTGTCATTGTTGCTAAGCCTCCTGCACAGTATACACCTGAAGCTAGCCCTTATTGCTGTGTTTTCCTGGTGTGTTACACTAACAGGCATTTGCAGCACTTACAGCGGGCGGAGTGTGCTTCCTGCTAAATATACACCTGAAGCTAGCTCGTATTGCTGTGTTTTCCTGGTGTGTTACACTAACAGGCATTTGCAGCACTTACAGCGGGCGGAGTGTGCTTCCTGCTAAATATACACCTGAAGCTAGCCCGTATTGCTGTGTTTTCCTGGTGTGTTACACTAACAGGCATTTGCAGCACTTACAGCTGGCGGAGTGTGCTTTCTGCTAAATATACAGCTGAAGCTAGCCCATATTGCTGTGTTTTCCTGGTGTGTTACACTAACAGGCATTTGCAGCTCTTACAGCGGGCAAAGTGTGCCTCCTGCACATTATACACCTGAAGCTAGCCCGTATTGCTGTGTTTTCCTGGTGTGTTACACTAACAGGCATTTGCAGCACTTACAGCGGGTGGAGTGTGCTTCCTGCTAAACATACACCTGAAGCTAGCCCTTATTGCTGTGTTTTCCTGGTGTGTTACACTAACAGGCATTTGCAGCACTTACAGCAGGCGGAGTGTGCCTCCTGCACATTATACACCTGAAGCTAGCCCTTATTGCTCGAGCTTTTTTTCTTTTGTGTTACACTAACAGGCATTTGCAGCACTTACAGCGGGGGGAGTGTGCTTCCTGCAAAATAAACACCTGAAGCTAGCCCTTATTGCTGTTTTTTCCTGTTGTGTAACACAGGCAGTCATCTGCAGCACTTACAGTGGGCGTTGTGTGCTTCCTGCAAAATATACACCTGAAGCTACCCCTTATTGCTGGTTTTCCCATCTCCCTGCAGGCCATTGCTATGTCTGGAAGGCCAACAAAGAGAGGCAGACAGCCACGAGCCAATAAAAGAGGGCAAGCAGGCTCTGTGTCTGGGGGCAACAGTGCTGGTCGTGGACACGGTGCATTGTCATCAGCACATGGCCATGGGACACGCTTGTCCTTCTTTTCGGCAGCTGGACGTGTTGAGCCGCATCATGCCGAAGACTTGGTAGAGTGGATGACCAAGCCCTCCTCATCCTCCTCATCCTCTCTCACCCAGGCTCAGGGTACTGGCAAAGCAGCTGCCAAAGCGTCCTCTTCCCTGGTATCAATGTCATCATCAGTCACTCCTTCCCTAGACCCACCATGTCCTCCTGAGGAGTCCCCCGAACTGTTTGAGCACAGTGTTGGGTACATGCTCCAGGAGGATGCCCAGCGTTTCGAAGGGTCTGATGATGATACCCAGCTAGAGGAAGGCAGTAGCGTGAGAGCAGAGAGAGGGGATGCTCAAGAAGGACACCAATCTGGCAGTCATGTTCCAGCAGCTGCAGCATACTGCCAGATTGGCTCCAGTGATGAGGAGAGAGGGGATGATGAGGTCACTGACTCCACGTGGGTGCCTAAAAGGAGAGAGGAGGAGGAGGATGAGGAGGAGGCACATCTCCAAAGAGGCAGGATTCCCTCGGGGGGCCAGCGTAAGGGCAGCACACCGACTGAATCACACCGCAGAGCTCCGCCTGTGCAGGGCGCTGCCTCTGCCCGTTATTCAAAAAGTTCTTTGGTGTGGGCCTTTTTTGAGTCGAGTGCATCAGATCGCACAGCTGCTGTTTGCAACATATGTCTCAAGCGTATATCGCGTGGCCAAAACATCAGCCGCTTGGGCACCACATGCTTGACCAGACATATGTTGACCTGCCATGCAGCTCGTTGGCAAGCCTACCTTAAAGACCCACACCAAAGAACAAAGCGGACCTCTCCTTGCACCACATCAGCTGGGATCTCCAACCCCACTATACCTTCAGTCCTCTCTGAAACCTGCACTGAGAGCAATGAAGGTGTAGAATTAGGTGTGTCACAGCCAAGTACTTACGGGCACTCTGCTAGCAGTACACCAACGTCCGATTCTAGCAGGCAAATTTCCCTGCCCCAGCTGCTGGACCGTTGAAAGAAGTTCACTCCCAGCCATCCATATGCCCAGCGGTTGAATGCTAGCTTGGCTAAATTGCTAGCGCTTCAACTGCTGCCTTTTCAGTTGGTAGACTCGGCCCCCTTCCGTGAGTTTGTGCAATGTGCGGTTCCTCAGTGGCAGGTTCCCAAATGCCACTTTTTCTCACGGAAGGCGATTCCGGCTCTCTACCGGCATGTGGAAGGCAATGTCTTGGCCTCGCTGGACAGGGCGGTCAGCGGCAAGGTGCATATTACCGCTGACTCATAGTCCAGCAGGCATGGACAGGGACGTTACCTTTCTTTCACGGCCCATTGGGTCACTCTTTTGGCAGCTGGGAAGGATGCAGGACAACGTGCAGTAGTGTTGGAGGTTGTTCTGCCGCCACGCCTCCAAAATGCTACTACTGGTTGTGACACACCTCTCTCCTCCACCCCATTCTCTTCTTCTTCCTCCATGTCCTCTTCCTGTGCTTTGTCCTCTGAACCAGCGGTGCTCCATAGGCATTCAAGGGGCTACGCAAGTACGCAGGCAAAAAGATGCCATGCCGTGCTTGCGCTGGTGTGTTTGGGGGACAGGAGCCACACTGGGGCAGAGGTTCTGTCTGCTCTGCAGGGGCAGGCCGAGAGGTGGTTGACGCCACGCCAGCTTAAGCCAGGAATGGTGGTTTGCGACAATGGCACCAACCTCCTCTCCGCCCTCTGACAAGGACAACTGACCCATGTGCCCTGTGTGGCTCACGTCCTTAACCTGGTGGTGCAGCGGTTCTTGGGCAGGTACCCGGGCTTACAGGATGTCCTGAGGCAGGCCAGGAAAGTCTGTGTGCATTTCCGCACTTCTTATAATGCCAGTGCTCGCCTGGCTGAGCTGCAAAAGGAGTTGAACCTGCCCAAGAACCGCCTTATATGTGACATGCCCACCAGGTGGAACTCAACGTTGGCCATGCTGCAGCGGCTGCACACACAGCAGAGGGCCATCAATGAGTATCTGTGCGACTACGGCACCAGGACAGGGTCAGGGGAGCTCTGGTTTTTTTCCCCATGCCAGTGGGGCATGATCAGGGATGCATACACTGTCCTGGCACCATTTGAGGAGGCCACGAGGATGGTGATCAGTGACAGTGCATGCATCAGTGACACTGTACCTCTTGTCCACCTGTTGGAACATACGCTGCGTGGAATAATGGACAGGGCACTTGAGGCAGAACAGAGGCAGGAAGAGGAGGACTTCCTTGCCTCTCAAGGCCCCCTTTATGCAGACAGTGTTCCTTCTGTCCCACCCATCGCACAGGAAGAGGAGGAGGAGGATTGTGTCAACATGGAAGTGGAGCCTGGCACTCAGCATCATCAGCAGCAGTCTTTTAGGGATGATTTACAGTCCCAAGAAACCCGTGGACTTGTTCGTGGCTGGGAGGAGGTGGCTGCGGATCATGTCGTCCTTAGTGACCCAGAGGACTCCGGACCGAATGCCTCAGCTAACCTACGCTGCATGGCCTCCCTGATCCTGCAAAGTCTGCGGAAGGATCCTCGTATGCTTCGGATCAAGGAGAGGGACCATTACTGGCTGGCCACTCTCCTTGATCCACGGTACAAGGGTAAGGTTGCGGACCTTATCTTACCGTCGCAGAGGGAGCAGAGGATGAGACAACTCTGGGAGGCCTTGCAGAAAGGTCTGTGCAACGCGTTCCCAGAGACTGGGAGGTTAAAAACTCCTGGTCCTGGACAACGAGTTGCTGAGGCTTCGGTCAGTTAAAGAAGGAGCGGTGGGGAAGGTGGCCATCTGACCGATGCGTTCAGACAATTCTTTAGTCTGCAGCCCCAAGGTATGATCGGTTCCAGCAACCATCGCCAGCGTCTGATATACATGGTGCAGGAATAACTAGGGGCAAGGTCAGACTTGGACACCTTCCCCACCGAAAATCCTCTGGCTTACTGGGTATTAAGGATGGATCACTGGCCAGAGCTTGCACGGTATGCAATTGAGCTACTGGCCTGTCCTGCATCCAGCGTTCTTTCAGAACGCACATTCAGTGCTGCTGGAGGATTTGTCACGGATCACAGGGTGCGCCTGTCCACCGACTCGGTTGATCGACTGACCTTCATAAAGATGAACCAGTCTTGGATCACCACCAGCTACCAAACACCTGAAGCTGATATAACAGACTAATTTATTTTCAAATGTCACATCCCTTCAAGACTGATGCTGATGCTGAGTGACTGTCCTGTTATGTTGACTGACTATCCTCCTCCTTCTCAATGATCCGATTGATGATGATAGCTTGGAAGAACATTTTTGTTTCTGGGTGCCGCCACCAGTGGCTAAGGCCTAATTTTTCAGCCCCTGTTTAACAGGGGCATGTAATTACAATTTTTTATGCAATGCTTTGCAGCAGGGCTCATTCCTGCACTCCAATTAGAGTATCTGGGAGAGGTTGCAGTGTCGTGGCACCAGCACCAGTGCCTAAAGGCCCAATTTGTCAGCCCCCGTTTAACAGGGGCATGTAATTACAATTTTTTATGCAATGCTTTGCAGCAGGGCTCATTCCTGCACTCCAACTAGAGTATCTGGGAGAGGTTGCAGTGTCGTGGGACCAGCACCAGTGCCTAAGGCCCAATTTTTCAGCCCCTGTTTAACAGGGGTGTGTAATTCCAATTTTTGATGCAATACTTTGCAACAGGGCTCATTGCTGTGCTCCAAGTACAGTATCTGTGAGGGGTTGCAGTGTTGTGGCACCAGTGCCTAAGGCCCAATTTTTCTGCCCCTGTTTAACAGGGGCATGTAATTACAATTCTTGATCTAATAATTCACAGCAGGGCCCATTCCTGCGCCCACCAAGAGTAACTGTGAGGCCTTACAGTGTTGTGTCAACACCACCACCAAAGGCCCAATTTTTCAGCCCCTGTTCAACAGGGGCATGCAATTACAATTCTTGATCTAATAATTCACAGCAGGGCCCATTCATGCACCCACCAAGAGTAACTGTGAGGGCTTACAGTGTTGTGGCAACACCAACATGTAATGGGCAAATTTCAGCAGAGTATATACGGCAGGCCCCTACTTTCAAACATCCAACTTACAAACGACTCCTGCTTGCAAACGAAAGGAGACAACAGGAAGTGAGAGGAAATCTACCTCTAGGAAGGGAAATTCTCTCCTGTAAGAGTTAATATGGGAAAAAGGTGTCTCCTCTCTACTGATGCTTTATCACCAATCCTTGTTTCAATAAAAACCCCACTTTTCAAAAACATTTGTCATTGGGACGGAAAGTGAGGTGAAATGTTCTGAACAGGGGCACAGACAGCAAAACAAATGTTACAGGGGTGATAACCCTTCCCTATGTTTTCCAAAAAGCTTAAAAATAGATTTTTTGGCTGGAGCTACACTTAAACAATGTACCTGTTCAAAATTACAAACAGATTCTGCATAAGAACAAACCTACAGTCCCTGTCTTGTATGCACCGCCTGTATACGGCTGTTCAGAGTATATAGGGCCTTTTTTATTTTGTGTGCGGGGTTCCCCTTAATATCCATACAAGACCCAAAGGGGCTGGTAATGGGCTGGGGTAGGGGAGGGTGGTGATGGGGTAGCTATGCCATTTTTCTCAAAGATTTTCATCCATATTACCGGGACCAGACATTATATTAAAGCCGCAAGCAGTTTTAAATGGCTTTTTTTTCCTTTAGAAATGTCATTTTGTGCAGGGACAGTTCTAAACACGGGAAACACGTGGCACTTCACAGGCATACTTTAGACACCCCCCAGGTATGATATTTAAAGGAATATTTGACTTTTTTTTTTCACTTCATGCATCATTAAAATGACTGCTCCCCAAAAACGTCAGTTTTTAAAACATCTTTTTACATTGATACATGTCCCCTGGTGCATAACCCGGGTTCCCAAACCCTTTTTAGGACAATAACATGCATATTAGTCGTTATAATTAGCACTTTAGATTTCGAACGTTCGCATCCATTGTATTTAATAGGGTTCTAACGTTCGTGCAAACTTTCGGTCCGTTCGCGGGTTCTGGTGCGAACCGAACCCGGAGGTGTTCGGCTCATCCCTACTGGTCACTGGCCCCACAGCTGCAATAGACAGAGTCCCACACAAGGTGTAGCTTAACCAGTGGTAAGGAGTTTACTTGGCAAAAGGATAGAACAATAGTTACACAGACAAGATTGACTACACACAGCTCCCTGTAGAAGTCAATAAGACACAACTGGTGCAGAATTTCTTTGTTCCCAGACAGAAATAACATGACCTGGGGTCAGATCTGAGTGAGCGTATGGTGGAGGAATCTCCCAATGCAATGGTACCAGCACTGGGACACCTCTCCACCAAGTCCCACACAACTCACCCAAAATAGCAAAATAACAAAATGATGCAAAAGATCATACCAAACATATAAGTTCACAAGCTATATGGCTCCCCCTAGTGACAGTTCAACTGGTGCGTGTCCCATTGTAGAACTTCTGAAAACAAAGTAAGCTGATGACTGTTCCTTTAAATGTCAGTTAGTCTTCTGCTAGCTCCGTTGGTGCACTTATCTATTTGTATTCCAATAAATAGGGTGAAGAGAAATAATCACTTGAGGCATATAGGGTATTGGTGGAATAAACACTAGTTCTTCCCTGCCGCTGTATCACTCTCAGGTGTGGCGTATCCCTACTTGTGGCACTGCAGATGCCAGCAAGTACACGTGGTACTATGGAAACCACCTTCCTGCGACCCAGTTAACTATGCTGATAGGTAAGTGCCTTCTCACCAAATGAGGCCTCGCCTCGCCTCACCGGTACACTCCGTCTGGAATCTCTGCTTGATCTCAGTCTCTCCGTAACACGAGGCTCCTGGTCCTCCGCACAGCCGCTCATAAGGTGCCAGTGGATGGGTGGCTCCGGATGCTGTGAAGTGTAGACCGGTCCCTCTCTGGCTCGATCAGCGAGGCTGTCCACAAAGATCCCTCCGTCAGTAGATCCGCTCTCCCTGTAACCTTAGGCCCAGGCTTCTCCGGCCTAGGCACGCTCACAGCAGGCCTCTTGCCTGTTGAAGATGGTGTCCCGAGAGAGCGGGCTGAGGCCCCGCCTCTGCCTTAAATCAGTTCTCCCAGCAGGCTGTGCGTGGCGCACTGCATTTTGGTAGCACAGTGGAATTTGTGGGTATTGTAGACTCAATCCAACCCACAGCAATAGAGTCTCTGTCTCTTGCACTACAATGCCCACCATGCTTTGTTCTTGACATAACTGAACCAAACAACTTCAATGATATACCGCAAAACGGGCACAAAAAGGGGAGCCAAGTTCCTAATTAGGCATCAATTGCAGTCTGTTAAAATACGTTTAGTAATAACACCTTGCTACACCAGTATTCTCCTATCTACAATAATGAACACATATTATAACTTGTTCCACTATAAAATAAGATCTCAGATTATGTGCAGGAAAGGCTTGCAGAGGCTGGAGTTTTTGAAATGCAGCTGGTTTGCTCATGTATTGTATCATGTGTCATAGTCAACCCTTCTGAGAATGGTGATCTCTTCCATCAAATTTAGCTTATCAACTGGCAGTTAGAGATGGTCTTCAGGTTCAGGTTGACAGGGAGCCAGGTTTGGCCTGTTTGCTGGTGCTGAACATCTGGCTGCTGCACACTAGGGGTGAGCTTCGAGTTCGAGTCAAACTCATGTTCGACTCGAACATTGCCTGTTCGCCTGTTCGCCGAACAGCGAACAATTTAGGGTGTTCGCGGGCAATTTCGAAAAGTCTATGGGAGAAATCTAAAGTGCTTATTTTAAAGGCTTATATGCAAGTTATTGTCATAAAAAGTGTTTGGGGACCCGGGTCCTGCCCTAGGGGACATGTATCAATGCAAAAAAAAGTTTTAAAAACTGCAATTTTTTCAGGAGCAGTGATTTTAATAATGCTTAAAGTGAAACAATAAAAGTGAAATATTCCTTTAAATTTCATACCTAGGGTGTGTGTATAGTATGCCTGTAAAGTCGTGCTTAGAACTGTCCCTGCACAAAGTGTCATTTCTGAAGGAAAAAAAGTCATTTAAAACTCACTCGCGGCTATAATGAATTGTCGGCTCCTGGCAATACGTAGAAAAGTCATTGATAAAAAAAAATTCAAATTCAATTACCAGGCCCTTCAGGTCTGGTATGGATATTAAGGGGAACCCTGACGCAAATTTAAAAAAATAATGCGTGAGGTTCCCCCCAAATATCCATACCAGGCCCTTCAGGTCTGGTATGGATTTTAAGGGGAACTCCACCCCCCAAAAAAATGGCGTGGAGCTCCCCCAAAAATCCATACCAGACCCTTTATCCGAGCACACAACCTGGCAGGCCGCAGGAAAAGAGGGGGGGACGAGAGGGCGCCCCCCCTCCTGAACCGTACCAGGCCACATGCCCTCAACATGGGGAGGATGTCCCCATGTTGATGGGGACAAGGGCCTCATCCCCACAACCCTTGCCTGGTGGTTGTGGGGGTCTGCGGGCGGGGGGCTTATCGGAATCTGGAAGACCCCTTTAACAAAGGGGACCCCCAGATCCCAGCCCTCCTACCATTTCACAAAGAAAGTGTAACAAATTGTAAAAAAAAACAGACATCGTTGGGAAAGTCCTTTATTAATTTTTTTTAAATAAATAAATAAAAACATTCCAGCGATGAAATCCAGTGTCCCGTGGAGATCCGATGTCCAGCGCTGTCCACACAAAATGTCATTGGCTGAGCCTGAGCGGACCTAATGGGGAACCTCCTCCGCAGTGTATTAAATGAATAGACTCGCCCCTTCTAAAGTTCCCCATCAGGTCCGCTCAGCCAATGACGTAGGTGTAAGGCTAAGTGGACCAGATGCGGAACGTGAGAAGGGGCGGGTCTATTCATTTATTACACTGCGGAGGAAGTTCCCCATCAGGTCCGCCCCCTCGTATGTCAGAGCCCGCCTACGTCATTGGCTGAGCGGACCTGATGGGGAACTTCCTCCGCAGTGTAATAAATTGAATAGACCCGCCCCTTCTCACGTTCCGCATCTGGTCCGCTTACACCTACGTCATTGGCTGAGCGGACCTGATGGGGAACTTTAGAAGGGGCGGGTCTATTCATTTAATACACTGCGGAGGAAGTTCCCCATCAGGTCCGCTCAGGCTCAGCCAATGACGTTTCGTGTGGACAGCGCTGGACATTGGATCACCGCGGGACACTGGATTTCATCGCTAGAATGTTTTTTTTATTTTATATTTTTTTATTTTTAATAAAGGACTTTCCTAACGGTGTCTGTGTTTTTTTTTACAATTTGTTACACTTTCTTTGTGAAATGGTAGGGGTACAATGTACCCCATTACCAATTCACATAGGGGGTTCCGATAAGCCGTTAAGCCCCCTGCCCGCAGACCCCCACAACCACCGGGCAAGGGTTGTGGGGATGAGGCCCTTGTCCCCATCAACATGGGGACATCCTCCCCATGTTGAGGGCATGTGGCCTGGTACGGTTCAGGAGGGGGGGGCGCTCTCTCGTCCCCCACTCTTTTCCTACGGCCTGCCAGGTTGCGTGTTTGGATAAAGGATCTGTTATGGATTTTTGGGGGAACTCCACGCCATTTTTTTTTTAATTTGGGGTGAAGTTCCCCTTAAAATCCATACAAGACCTGAAGGGCCTGGTATGGATATTTGGGGGAACCCCACGTATTTTTTTTTAAATTTGCGGCAGGGTTCCCCTTAATATCCATAATAGACCTGAAGGGCCTGGTAATTGAACTTGGGGGGACCCCCACGCATTTTAATTTTTTTTACCAATGACTTTTCTATGTATTGCCGGGAGCCGACAATTCATTACAGCTGCGAGTGAGTTTTGAATGACTTTTTTTCCTTCAGAAATTACACTTTGTGCAGGGACAGTTCTAAGCACGGGAAACAAGCGCGACTTTACAGGCATACTATATACACACCCTAGGTACGAAATTTAAAGGAATATTTCACTTTTGTTGTTTCACTTTAAGCATTATTAAAATCACTGCTCCCGATAAAAATTCAGTTTTTAAAACTTTTTTTTGCATTGTTACATGTCCCCTGGGGCAGGACCCGGGTCCCGAAACACTTTTTAGGACAATAACTTGCATATTAGCCTTTATAATTAGCACTTTTGATTTTGAACGTTCGATTCCATTGTATTTAATAGGGTTCTAAAGTTTGCGCAAACTTTCTGTCTGTTAGCAGGTTCTGGTGTGAACCGAACGGGGGGTGTTCGGCTCATCCCTACTGCACACTAGGGATGAGCTCGGTGTTCGAGTCGAACATAGGTTCGACTCGAACATCGGCTGTTCGCAGCGTTCGGCGAACAACGAACGATTTGGGCCGTTCGTGCCAAATTCGAGTGACGCGAACGCCCCACAATACACTGCGCCATCGCAGTGTAATCCCGGCGCTGTGATTGGCCAAGCATGCACTGTGATCCTGCATGCTTGGCCAATCACAGCGCCGGCAGCGAGGAGAGCAATGATTGGCCACAGGCAGGATGCCTGTGGCCAATTATAGCTGAGGGGGTTTAGTACACGCCCCACACTATAAAAGACCGCCAGCGCGGCGGCCTTGTGTAGTGTGTTCCGGAGCAGGGAAAGTGAAGGATAGGCAGGGACAGTGTCAAATCGTGTCAAATCTATTCTTTGCTAAACCTTGTGTGTAGGGACAGAGAAGGATAGGCAGGGAGAGTGTCAGTGTCATATTCTTTGCTAAACCTTGTGTGTAGGGAGAGAGAAGGATAGGCAGGGAGAGTGTCAGTGTCATATACTTTGATAAACCTTGTGTGCAGGGAGAGAGAAGGATAGGCAGGGGACAGTGTCAGTATCATATTCTTTGCTAAACCTTGTGTGCAGGGAGTGAGAAGGATAGGCAGGGAGAGTGTCAGTGTCATATACTTTGATAAACCTTGTGTGCAGGGAGAGAGAAGGATAGGCAGTGTCATTGTTGCTGTGTTACACCAACAGGATTTTGCGGCACTTACAGCGGGCGGAGTGTACCTCCTGACCATATTACACCTTAACTTAGCCTGTATTGCTGCTTTTTCCTGGTGTGTTACACAAACAGGATTTTGCGGCACTTACAGCGGGCGGAGTGTGCCTCCTGACCATATTACACCTTAACTTAGCCTGTATTGCTGCTTTTTCCTGGTGTGTTACACCAACAGGATTTTGCGGCACTTACAGCGGGCGGAGTGTGCCTCCTGACCATATTACACCTTAACTTAGCCAGTATTGCTGCTTTTCCCATTTCCCTGCAGGCCATTAGAATGTCTGGAAGGCAAACAAGGAGAGGCAGACAGTCAGGAGCCAAAAAAAGAGGGCAAGCAGGCTCTGTGTCTAGAGACAACAGTGCTGGTCGTGGACGCGGTGCATCGCCATCAGCACGTGGCCATGGGACACGCTTGTCCTTCTTTTCGGCAGCTGGACGTGTTGAGCCGCATCATGCCGAAGACTTGGTAGAGTGGATGACCAAGCCCTCCTCATCCTCCTCATCCTCTCTCACCCAGGCTCAGGGTACTGGCAAAGCAGCTGCCAAAGCGTCCTCTTCCCTGGTATCAATGTCATCATCAGTCACTCCTTCCCTAGACCAACCATGTCCTCCTGAGGAGTCCCCCGAACTGTTTGAGCACAGTGTTGGGTACATGCTCCAGGAGGATGCCCAGCGTTTCGAAGGGTCTGATGATGATACCCAGCTAGAGGAAGGCAGTAGCGTGAGAGCAGAGAGAGGGGATGCTCAAGAAGGACACCAATCTGGCAGTCATGTTCCAGCAGCTGCAGCATACTGCCAGATTGGCTCCAGTGATGAGGAGGGAGGGGATGATGAGGTCACTGACTCCACGTGGGTGCCTAATAGGAGAGAGGAGGAGGAGGATGAGGAGGAGGCACATCTCCAACGAGGCAGGATTCCCTCGGGGGGCCAGCGTAAGGGCAGCACACCGACGGAATCACACCGCAGAGCTCCGCCTGTGCAGGGCGCTGCCTCTGCCCGTTATTCAAAAAGTTCTTTGGTGTGGGCCTTTTTTGAGTCGAGTGCATCAGATCGCACAGCTGCTGTTTGCAACATATGTCTCAAGCGTATATCGCGTGGCCAAAACATCACCCGCTTGGGCACCACATGCTTGACCAGACATATGTTGACCTGCCATGCAGCTCATTGGCAAGCCTACCTTAAAGACCCACACCAAAGAACAAAGCTGACCTCTTCTTGCACCGCATCAGCTGGGATCTCCAACCCCACTATACCTTCAGTCCTCTCTGAAACCTGCTCTGAGAGGAATGAAGGTGTAGAATTAGGTGTGTCACAGCCAAGTACTTGCGGGCACTCTGCTAGCAGTACACCAACGTCCGATTCTAGCAGGCAAATTTCCCTGCCCCAGCTGCTGGACCGTCGAAAGAAGTTCACTCCCAGCCATCCACATGCCCAGCGGTTGAATGCTAGCTTGGCTAAATTGCTAGCACTTCAACTGCTGCCTTTTCAGTTGGTAGACTCGGCCCCCTTCCGTGAGTTTGTGCAATGTGCGGTTCCTCAGTGGCAGGTTCCCAAACGCCACTTTTTCTCACGGAAGGCGATTCCGGCTCTCTACCGGCATGTGGAAGGCAATGTCTTGGCCTCGCTGGACAGGGCGGTCAGCGGTAAGGTGCATATTACCGCTGACTCATGGTCCAGCAGGCATGGACAGGGACGTTACCTTTCTTTCACGGCCCATTGGGTCACTCTTTTGGCAGCTGGGAAGGATGCAGGACAAGGTGCAGTAGTGTTGGAGGTTGTTCCACTGCCACGCCTCCAAAATGCTACTACTGGTTGTGACACACCTCTGTCCTCCACACCCTCCTCTTCTTCTTCCTCCGTGGCCTCTTCCTGTGCTTTGTCCTCGGAACCAGCGGTGCTCCGTAGGCGTTCAAGGGGCTACGCAAGTACGCAGGCAAAAAGATGCCATGCTGTGCTTGCGCTGGTGTGTTTGGGGGACAGGAGCCACACTGGGGCAGAGGTTCTGTCTGCTCTGCAGGGGCAGGTGGTTGACGCCACGCCAGCTTAAGCCAGGAATGGTAGTTTGCGACAATGGCACCAACCTCCTCTCCGCTCTCCGACAGGGACAATTGACCCATGTGCCCTGTGTGGCTCACGTCCTTAACCTGGTGGTGCAGCGGTTCTTGGGCAGGTACCTGGGCTTACAGGATGTCCTGAGGCAGGCCAGGAAAGTCTGTGTGCATTTCCGCAGATCTTATAATGCCAGTGCTCGCCTGGCTGAGCTACAAAAGGAGTTGAACCTGCCCAAGAACCGCCTTATATTTGACATGCCCACCAGGTGGAACTCAACGTTGGCCATGCTGCAGCGGCTGCACATGCAGCAGAGGGCCATCAATGAGTACCTGTGCGACTACGGCACCAGGACAGGGTCAGGGGAGCTCGGTTTTTTTTCACCACGCCAGTGGGGCATGATCAGGGATGCATGCACTGTCCTGGCACCATTTGAGGAGGCCACGAGGATGGTGAGCAGTGACAGTGCATGCATCAGTGACACTGTACCTCTTGTCCACCTGTTGGAACATACGCTGCGTGGAATAATGGACAGGGCACTTGAGGCAGAACAGAGGCAGGAAGAGGAGGACTTCCTTGCCTCTCAAGGCCCCCTTTACCCAGACAGTGTTCCTTCTGTCCCACCCATCGCACAGGAAGAAGAGGAGGAGGAGGAGGATTGTGTCAGCATGGAGGAGGAGCCTGGCACTCAGCATCATCAGCAGCAGTCTTTTAGGGATGATTTACAGTCCCAAGAAACCAGTGGACTTGTACGTGGCTGGGAGGAGGTGGCTGCGGATCATGTCGTCCTTAGTGACCCAGAGGACTCCGGACTGAATGCCTCAGCTAACCTACGCTGCATGGCCTCCCTGATCCTGCAAAGTCTGCGGAAGGATCCTCGTATTCTTCGGATCAAGGAGAGGGACCATTACTGGCTGGCCACTCTCCTTGATCCACGGTACAAGGGTAAGGTTGCGGACCTTATCTTACCGTCGCAGAGGGAGCAGAGGATGAGACAACTCCGGGAGGCCTTGCAGAAAGGTCTGTGCAATGCGTTCCCAGAGACTGGGAGGTTACAAACTCCTGGTCCTGGACAACGAGTTGCTGAGGCTTCGGTCAGTCAAAGAAGGAGCGGTGGGGAAGGTGGCCGTCTGACCGAAGCGTTCAGACAATTCTTTAGTCCGCAGCCCCAAGGTATGATCGGTTCCAGCAACCATCGCCAGCGTCTGATATACATGGTGCAGGAATACCTAGGGGCAAGGTCAGACTTGGACACCTTCCCCACCGAAAATCCTCTGGCTTACTGGATCTTGAGGATGGATCACTGGCCAGAGCTTGCACAGTATGCAATTGAGCTACTGGCCTGTCCTGCATCCAGCGTTCTTTCAGAACGCACATTCAGTGCTGCTGGAGGATTTGTCACGGATCACAGGGTGCGCCTGTCCACCGACTCTGTTGATCGACTGACCTTCATAAAGATGAACCAGTCTTGGATCACCACCAGCTACCAAACACCTGAAGCTGATATAACAGACTAATTTATTTTCAAATGTCACATCCCTTCAAGACTGATGCTGATGCTGAGAGACTGTCCTGTTATGTTGACTGACTATCCTCTTCCTCCTCTATGATCCTGATGATAACTTGGAAGAACATTTTTGTTTCTGGGTGCCGCCACCAGTGGCTAAGGCCCAATTTTTCAGCCCCTGTTTAACAGGGGTGTGTTATTACAATTTTTTATGCAATGCTTTGCAGCAGGGCTCATTCCTGCACTCCAACTAGAGTATCTGGGAGTGGTTGCAGTGTCGTGGCACCAGCACCAGTGGCTAAGGCCCAATTTTTCAGCCCCTGTTTAACAGGGGCGTGTAATTAAATTTTTTGATGCAATACTTTGCAACAGGGCTCATTGCTGTGCTCCAAGTACAGTATCTGTGAGGGGTTGCAGTGTTGTGGCACCAGTGCCTAAGGCTCAATTTTTCTGCCCCTGTTTAACAGGGGCATGTAATTACAATTCTTGATCTAATAATTCACAGCAGGGCCCATTCCTGCGCCCACCAAGACTAACTGTGAGGCCTTACAGTGTTGTGTCAACACCACCACCACCACCACCACCAAAGGCCCAATTTTTCAGCCCCTGTTTAACAGGGGCGTGTAATTACAATTTTTGATGCAATACTTTGCAACAGGGCTCATTGCTGTGCTCCAAGTACAGTATCTGTGAGGGGTTGCAGTGTTGTGGCACCAGTGCCTAAGGCCCAATTTTTCTGCCCCTGTTTAACAGGGGCATGTAATTACAATTCTTGATCTAATAATTCACAGCAGGGCCCATTCCTGCGCCCACCAAGACTAACTGTGAGGCCTTACAGTGTTGTGTCAACACCACCACCACCACCACCACCACCAAAGGCCCAATTTTTCAGCCCCTGTTCAACAGGGGCATGCAATTACAATTCTTGATCTAATAATTCACAGCAGGGCCCATTCATGCGCCCACCAAGAGTAACTGTGAGGGCTCACAGTGTTGTGGCAAAACCAACATGTAAGGGGCAAATTTCAGCTGAGTATATACGGCAGGCCCCTACTTTCAAACATCCAACTTACAAACGACTCCTCCTTGCAAACGGAAGGATACAACAGGAAGTGAGAGGAAATCTACCCCTAGGAAGGCAAATTCTCTCCTGTAAGAGTTAATGTGGGAAAAAAAGTGTCTCCTCTCCACTGATGCTTTATCACCAATTCTTGTTTCAATAAAACCCGCAAATTTTCAAAAAACATTTGTCATTAGGACGGAAAGTGAGGTGAACTGTTCTGAACAGGTGCACACTGCACAGACAGCAAAACAAATGTTACAGGGGTGATAACCCTTCCCTATGTTTTCCAAAAAGCTTAAAAATAGATTTTTTGGCTGGAGCTACACTTAAACAATGTACCTGTTCAAAATTACAAACAGATTCTACATAAGAACAAACCTACAGTCCCTGTCTTGTATGCACCGCCTGTATACGGCTGTTCAGAGTATATAGGGCCTTTTTTATTTTGTGTGCGGGGTTCCCCTTAATATCCATACAAGACCCAAAGGGGCTGGTAATGGGCTGGGGTAGGGGGGGGGTGTGTGATGGGGTAGCTATGCCATTTTTCTTAAAGATTTTCATCCATATTACCGGGACCAGACATTACATTAAAGCCGCAAGCAGTTTTAAATGGCTTTTTTTCCTTTAGAAATTTAATTTTGTGCAGGGCCAGTTCTAAACACGGGAAACACATGGCACTTCACAGGCATACTTTAGACACCCCCCAGGTACGATATTTAAAGGAATATTTGACTTTTTTTTTTCACTTTATGCATCATTAAAATGACTGCTCCAGAAAAACGGCAGTTTTTAAAACCTATTTTTGCATTGATACATGTCCCCTGGTGCAGAACCCGGGTTCCCAAACCCTTTTTAGGACAATAACATGCATAATAGTCGTTATAATTAGCACTTTAGATTTCGAACGTTCGCATCCATTGTATTTAATAGGGTTCTAAAGTTCGTGCGAACTTTCGGTCCGTTTGCGGGTTCTGGTGCGAACCGAACCCGGGGGTGTTCGGCTCATCACTACTGCACACATTCATTTAGTGGAGGTATCAGTACCGCCGCTAGACAAATTACTTCTAGGCCCATCGAGCTCATTGTTTCACATAATAAACATTCCAGCAAGTATCCTGTGTGAGATCTTTGATCAAATATGGTCTTGACCATATTTTGCAAATGAGGGTCATATATTTTTCTTGACGATGGGGACATTGTCTTTTTGCGGAGAGGGGAGTATGTAGCGCCCTGCTCCCAATGAGTGGGAGCTATGTGTTAAAATTATAGTTGTCTGAGCAATAGATTGACTCAGAAGGATTGTTACAAATTATACTCTGTTTCAGTTCAGCTGGTTGCATTATTATTATTATTTTTAAGTACTTTTATAGCGCCGTCAATTTACGCAGCGCTTTATAGGGGCGCAACGGATCAAAAAACTCACGGATCGGATCGATCCTCGGATCAGAGTCACGGATCGGATCATTTTTCGGATCAGCAAAAAAAAAAAAAAAAACACAAGACAAATCTTGTTACCCCCACCAGAGTTTTAGATTTCACAGTTATTTTCAACACAAAACAGAGCTTATATGCTTAAATACAGTATTTGTAAATCCGACGGACTGTTTACATGTAAAATTTTAAAAGCAGTAGCAAACCTGCTGACCTTACATGGTTGCTAATGTGACAGAACACCTCTGATTTTCACATTTAAAGGGGTGTTCCAGGCAACCCCGGGCAAAAAAATAATAATTAAAAGCCAGCAGCTACACATACTGCAGCTGCTGGCTTTTAATAAATGGAGACTTACCTGTCCTGGTGTCCCTCGATGTCGGCACCGCAGCTGATGTTTCACATCAGCTGTCAGGTGCTGCCGTCGCCATTGTGGGTAAGGGAACCCGGCAGTGAAACCTTTCGGCTTCACGCCGGGAACCCTACTGTGCATGCGCGAGGCCCTGCTCTTCTTTCCTATTAGCCCAGTGGCCAGGGGAGGAGGAGGAGGGAGCCTCGCGTGACTTCACCGCCACGGCCGGACTCCAGTAAGTGGGAAAGGATACCTGTCTTTGACAGGTATCCTGTCCCCCCTCCCCCCGAAAGGTGTCAATTGTGGCACCGGAGGGGGGGAGGAATCCGATGAGCGGAAGTTCCACTTTAGGGTGGAGCTCCGCTTTAACTAAATGTTAAACGTGAAAATCAGAGGTGTTCTGTCACATTAGCAAGCATGTAAGGTTTGCTGCTGCTTTTAAAATGTAACATGTAAACAGTCCGTTGGATTTCCAAATACTGTATTTAAGCATATAAGCTCAGTTTTGTGTTGAAAATAACTGTGAAATCTAAAACTCCGTTGGGTGTAACAAGATGTCCGCTTGCCCACTACTCACTATCATTACTGTGCAGGAGTGTGGGGTGGAGCAAGATGGGGGCAACGAAACCTCACTTCCTGACGAGACAGCCGCCTCCGGGTGTACCAAGATGGCAGCCTCCCTGGAGCTAGGCCGAAGCCGGGGCCTTTTCTATGGCAGAGGCTGCAGAGCTCTCCGTGGATCGCGTGGTGTGCCGATCCGAACAGGGTGACCCATTCGGATCACGGATCGTCACCGATCCGTTGCACCACTAGCGCTTTACATATACATTGTACATTCACATCGGTCCCTACCCTCAAGGAGCTTACAATCTAAAGTCCCTAACTCACATTCATATACTAGGGCCAATTTTAGACAGAAGCCAATTAACATACCAGCATGTCTTTGGAGTGTGGGAGGAAACCGGAGTACCTGGAGGAAACCCACGCAGGCACAGGGAGAACATGCAAACTCCAGGCAGGTAGTGTCGTGGTTACGATTCGAACCAGCGACCCTTTTTACTGCTAGGCGAGAGTGCTACCCATTACACCACTGTGCCGCCCACTGTACATGATTTTCTCTTTCTCAGAAGCGGCTCAGGGGGCGTGGTCAACCCACTGTGCATTCTGGGAGAGGGTACTTAAGGGACAGACACCATTTTGTTGGGTTGTCATCGTTCGTTGGTGGTGGGCACCACCCGCCTGATCCCGACCTGAGGGCCCTCATGGCCTCAGGGAGGTGCTGGCAGTTTCCGCCTCAGGCCACGTTCGCCTGAGGCTCTGTTACTGAGATGTAGGCCCAGGAGTTACTGGGGGCCTACTGATCCGGGGATGATCCTGTGTCACCTTACCTGCTGGTAGGGACCAAGCAATTAAGGACTCAATAATCTACCTCGCAGTGCTGCCGGAATGGCTGGAAGATCCTGGCACTGAGAGCTGTGTTCTTTTTTCAGAAGGTAACCCAGGGAAGGGTTACACCTGTGGCAGGGACTGTTCTATTTTCACCAAGTCTGTGGCAGAGACTGTTCTATTTTCACCAAGTCTGTGGCAGAGACTATATGTGATCGAGCTACGCATCGGTTGCTAGGCCGGTGAGATTGGGCCTGTCCGGTGTTTGCTGAGTCCAGCGTGGAGACAGTTGTTCCTCTGGACCTATGAAAATTCCCGTGATCCGCAACTAAGGTACCTCAGTCCTCCCCATACCTTCAACCCCCTCTGTTGGAAACTTTATTCAATAAAGCCATTGAAAGAGACTTTGTGTTGGTGCAAACTTCTTCTGGACATCTCTTCAAGGAGAACCCCTGAGACGAGCATACGGAACAGTAAGGAAACGGCAGGCCCAAATTTAAACCAGCAGCTCCTACAGGGCTAGTGCTACATGTGGGGGCTCGTCCAGGATTTGCCGTTACCTCTAGCAACTAAATAGACTGTTATTTGGGGACCTATTCTACAGAGGGAGAAGGACTGTGCTAAAACGGGGAAGAAATTGCGATCACTTTCTGGCCGCATGGGCCGTGGGCGGAGTCAAGGAAAAGAAAAGCCCATAAGCTATGTGCCAAGAAGAGCAAGTGGGAGGAGTTCCCGCTTGTTTGCTGCGTGAGACGCTGCATGTGTGTCCAGCACTTAGAGAAACGGAGAACCCCCATGTCTTCAGTGCTATCGCTGCAGTCTGCTTTTGAGCCCAGGATGTTCCTTGTGGGCACCACTGCAAGTACGATGATGCCGGGAACCGTACTGACGGACACTCGCATCCGACTGAAGCCGCATGGGTGGTTCATGCTCTACACGATTGGTATTGTGGAGGCCCTGGGTATGCTGTGTAACAGGTGTGATGGACTGGCTATGCACCCCCGTCCCTTTGTTCGATGCTTACGATGCGGGAGTACCTGTTTTCTGTGGAGCATCCCATCATGCCACTCCGCATTTACCAAGTGCACTGGGTCACGGGCAACGTGACAGAAGAAGCTGCTGCCTTCAACCAAATTGTCCGGCCCATACCCGCCGCTTCTGCTGCTGTAAGTAATCCAGAAGGGGATGTTACTGTTCCCTCTGTGAGTGGGTTACCAGCGGATGCTACTTCCACTCTTTCTTCGACTGTGTCTACTGTCCGTCGCACCGATCTTTGCTGCACCTGTACAGAAGAAGGTGGGATACGTGAAGGCCTCCCGTGGCCGCGGTAGAGGTTCACCCCAGAGAATACTGGAACCGGACCCCGAGAGAGATGATATTCCCAGGAGGTCCATGTCAGGAACTGGTAAGACATCTGGGGAAAAAGTGCCTGAGACTTGCGCAACTATTTGCCGGCAGAAGAGTTGGAAGACTCTGAGTTAGACTCTCTGTCGGATGCTGGAGACGATTACTTGTTTGAGTCCACGTCTCAGGAGTTGTTCTGGAGCAATATGGAGGATGTTGCCTCAGTACATGGTCTTTCGGAGTTGACAGCCATGGATTCCGGGGAGACAACACCCAGAGTGGAAGCCCCGGTTGTTACTGGTGAAGTCCTGCCCAAAGTTACCAGTTCATATGGGTCAGGAAAACTGTCTGCAAATCGCATGGCGCACAAGTCCGCAGTCTCTTGTATACCGCCTGGATATGGAAGCACCAGATCTTTGCCCAGGCTTGCCCGTTCCCAAAGATTGCTAAACAAACGGGTAGCCAGGGAGTATGGACTAGAGTTCCCCTATGTTCCCAGGGAAACCATGCAAGAGATTGAGGCCAATAGAGTGGAATGGTACAGTGAAGCTGTGTGGGACCACCTTGAAGTACCTAAACCGTTCCGGAAAGTAGGCCATTCCTTTACCATAGATGAACGCTTCAGAGGGTGTTTGTTGCAGTGGAGCTATGGTCGGCACATCTATTCGGACAAGGTAGTCATCTGCCGGCCTGGAAAGGAGGACTACGTCTATTTTGTTACTACTGTGGACAAACAAGGGAAATCACTAACCCTGCCTGACCCTTGCTTTTACTGGTGATCCTCTATAGTGACTGTTCCAGTTTTTGTCATTCTGCAAAGGAAAAGATTTTCTTTTATCTTTTTTCTTTGAAGGACTTGGGGTAACTAGCTAGTTAGTGCTTGGGCATTGGAAACTTCGAGTCAAGATTCTCTACCCCGGTCCAGTACTTGGACCACAAAGGAACTTTGCTATGATGTTCTTCGACCACTAGGTGGCGGAGATGTACTCAGCAGAAACTGGACTTTTCTGCACTCAGCTACATAACTTTTCTTGCACTAAGGAATATATATATATATATATATATATATATATATATATATATGGGAAAGAAAGTTTTATTTCCCAGGAAGTAAGGCTTTGCTTCCTGATTGTACAGTAATGTTTGCATTGTTGTCTGTGTGTGCTGTTTTTGTTTTTCAGGTACTCTGGATTATCCTGCCAGACTACTACAGAGCTGAATGGGTTAGATCAGTGGTTCTCAACCTTTCCAGTGCCGTGACCCCTTGATAGCATTTCCCAAGTTGTGGGGACCCCTAACAGAAAAATTATTTTCATACCGTGGGTTGTCAGCACCGAAGGCAAGACAAGTAATTTGCACCCCTAACCCATGGACATTTAGCGCTCCCTGAGTCCCTTCCACTCGTACAGTATTAAAACCCCTTCTTGCACATTTTAGGATGTACCACTCTCTTTGTTCTCCTTTCTTTCCCTTTTATCTCTCTCTATCGTAATTTCCTGTTTTTACCCCCCATCCCTCTCTCTATCTGCCTTTCTTGTTCTTTCTCTTATTCTTTCTCTCCCTTTTTCTTTGTTCCTCCCCCTCTTTTCCTCTCCCTTCCATGTATTCTCTATTTTTATTCCTTCTCTTACTCCTTAGTGGGGTGGGGGAATGGGATGAGTGGCAGTGCTGGTGGAGAGTTGGGATGAGTGGCAGTGCTGGTTGGGGGTGGGATCAGTGGCAGTGGCAGTGGCAGTGGGGTGGGGGGAGTTCTGATCAGTCAACTTAGGTGCTCTTAGTCAAGGTCATCTGCTGATCCAAGAATTGTAGTGGGGACTTTTAATGGCAACTATAATCACAGGTAGTGTTACTCACTGTGTCTCTGGCTTCACTGTGTCTCCGACTCAGTGGTGTCTCGAAGCAGTGACACCTATGCCGAAATAAGGAGATAGGGTCTTCTCCAGCCCCTCCCACTTCACATTTCTCACCAGTCAGCTGACCTCTAGTCTCTGCCCCCCAGCTATGCCGTGAACTGAAATGGCGGCTGCGAAAAGGCTGGGAGAGCGGTGCAGGCTTCAGAAACAGCCCAGGATTTGGTGACCCCTGGCAAATTGTCATTCGACCCCCAGGTTGAGAACCACTGGGTTAGATGGAGATAGATAGGAACATTGTAATGTATAGTGATTTGATTACTGTGTGTTTATGCTAATTTTTATATTTTCTTCTTACCCCACCTTTCCCTTCCCCATCCAAGTTTTTTTGGACTCAGGTAGCTGTCCCTCGGGACTGAGGGTCATATATTTTTCTCGACGATGGGGACATTGTCTTTTTGCAGAGAGGGGAGTATGTAGCGCCCTGCTCCCAATGAGTGGGGGCTATGTATTAAAATTATAGTTGTCTGAGCAATAGTTTGGCTCAGAAGGATTGTGTTACAAATTATACTCTGTTTTAGTTCAGCTGGTTGCATGATTTTCCTCCTGACAGTGGGTGTCGCTGTCACCACTGGTCAGGATAGGAAAGGCAACAGGCTGAATGCATTGGGCATCTCTTTCTCAGAAGCGGCTCAGGGGGCGTGGTTAACCCACTGTGCATTCTGGGAGAGGGTACTTAAGGGACAAACACCATTTTGTGGGGTCGTCATCCGTTGGTGGTGCGCACCACCCGCCCAATCCCGACCTGAGGGCCCTCCATGGCCTCAGGGAGGTGCTGCTAGTTTCTGCCTCGGGGCCACGTTGGCCTGAGGCTCTGTTACTGAGATGTAGGCCCAGGAGTTACTGGGGGCCTACTGATCCAGGGATGATCCTGTGTCGCCTTACCTGCTGGAAGGGACCAAGCAATTGAGGACTCAATTGGAGGATGCATCCGGATCATAATCTACCTCACAGTGCTGCCGGAACAGCTGGAAGATCCTGGCACTGAGAGCTGTGTTCTTTATTCAGAATGTAACCCAGGGAAGGGTTACACCAAGTCTGTGGCAGGGACTGTTCTATTTTCACCAAGTCTGTGGCAGAGACTATATGTGATCGAGCTACACATCGGTTGCTAGGCCGGTGAGATTGGGCCTATCCGGTGTTTGCTGATTCCAGCGTGGAGACTGTTGTTCCTCTGGACCTAGGAACATTTCTGTGAAACTAAGGTACCTGAGTCCTCCCCATCCCTTCATCCCCTCTGTTGGAAACTTTATTCAATAAAACCCTTGAAAGAGACTTTGTGTTGGTACAAACTTCTTCTGGATAACTTTTGAAGGAGAACCCCTGAGACGAGCATACGGAACAGTAAGGTAATGGCAGGCCCAAATTTAAACCAGCAGCTCCTACGGGGGTAGTGCTACACTAGCAATAAGGTGAGAGAGCCAGGGTTAGACCCTCCCAAGGGGGTCAGTGTGTGGAGAGAGCCGTGAAAGGTGCACCTTGCACCATATTGTCCATGGCAAGACAGATTGAGGCACAAGCCTGGGAGAGAGATGGCCTGGGACAGATGGGGCAGCTGGGATGCTGCAGAAAAGACACAGTGCTGACCTACCGCGTGTGTGCAGGAGCACTGGATGTGCTTGATGGTCAGGAAGACGAAAATAGCTACTGTAAGTTAAGCAGTAAAGCTGCATAAAAAGCCACAAGGCTGAATGTTGTGTTCCTTATCGTATTGATGGTGAGGACCACCTGTGTGGCAAGATATCCATGTGAACTTTTTGTTGTGTTACTCTTAAACAAAAGTGGTCAGAAAAGGCCATAAAATGTACTTCAGGCGTGGAGTAAACTCACTGTTTGATGATAGTAGTAGATATATATATATATATATATATATATATATATATATATATATATATGTATATAACGTTTTTATATATTGGTGATCATGGGGAAAACAGGCACAAGCAATACAATCTTATTAAATCTACAGTGCATCCGGAAAGTATTCACAGTACTTCACTTTTTCCACATTTTGTTATGTTACAGCCTTATTCCAAAATTGGTTAATTGTTTTTTCCTCAAAATTCTACAAACAATACCCCACAATGACAAGTTTGTTTAAAATCTTTGCAAATGTATTAAAAATTTAAATAAATCACATGTACATAAGTATTCAAAGCCTCTGCCATGACACTCAAAATTTAGCTCAGGTGTATCCTGTTTCCACTGATCATCCTTCAGATGTTTCTACAACTTGATTGGAGTCCACCTGTGGTAAATTCAGTTGATTGGACATGATTTGGAAAGGCACACCCCTGTCTATATAAGGTCTCACAGTTAACAGTGCATGTCAGAGCACAAGCCAAGCCATGAAGTCCAAGGAATTGCTTGTAGACCTCCGAAACAGGATTGTATCAAGGCACAGATCTAAGGATGGGTACAGCAAATTTTCTGCAGCATTTAAGGTCCCAAAGATCACAGTGGAAGTTTGGAACCACCAGGACTCTTCCTAAAGGCACAATAAAAGTGGTTTAAACTTAAACTGCATAGAGGGTTCTTTACTGTAAGAGCGGTTAAGATGTGGAATTCCCTTTCACAGGCAGTGGTTTCAGCGGGGAGCATCGATAATGTCAAAAAACTAAGAACAAAAACTATACCTAAAACTAGGGTTGGGACTTTAGATGAGGCAATAAGTATATATACCTCCATCCCCGATATTTTGAACAGGAAGACTAAATGGTGGGACTTTATCTGAGGCACACAACTAAGTAAATGGACCAATCAATATACACATTGGTTTTTTTGCAAAAGGGGCATACATACACATATAAGGAAACAGGTAGAGAGGTAAAAAGGTAATTGTTAAACTGCTGGGTCTCAATGAATAAAATCTAGACAGTTCATAGAAGTACACAATTGTCTCAACATATTATACATAAAAAGGGTAAAACAATATATTGATAGGTCTCAATAGATAAAGTCTAGACAGTTCATGATGGTAGCAATTAGTCTCAGCATAATATACATATTGGTAGCCTAGAGCATGTAAACCGAAATTGCACTTGTAGCATATAAACATGATAGCAATGGTGGATTGGTACATTGTAATAGAATAAACTTCAGTATCGTACAGATATAAACCATGGACATTGTAGCATAGCATCATAGGAAAGCTCTACGCGTTTCATGGTTATCATATACTACTCGTCAGGAGCAGATACAAGATGTGGGGGTATCTATGGTAGAATAAAAATAGATATAAGGTTGCCCGACTAATATGGTAATAAAAGAAGGGAGATATATAAAAAACAGAAGAAAGAGAGGGGACATGGAAAGTCCCAAACAGTCTCACCTATCTGTAGTATATATGTACGATTGTAGATATTGTAAATAGTGGACGGCAATCAATTTTCTTAGTTGTGTGCCTCATATAAAGTCCCACCATTGAATGTCAAAAAACTATTAGATAAGCACCTGAACGACCACAACATACAGGGATATACAATGTAATACTGTCATATAATCACACACATAGGTTGGACTTGATGGACTTGTGTCTTTTTTCAACATCGCCTACTTTGTAACTATGTACAGTTGTGCACAAAATTTATAGAAAAGGAGAGCTATGGGACTTTAAATGAGGCACTGCCATGTCAGATAAGGACAAGGACAACATAAAATTAAAGTTGTAGTAGATGATTTATTGTTACATTTGAGGAAAATATTGTATCAGATAGGTAGTCACATGATTTACACTAAATATGCTGCTCATAGCATGCAATACAAATAAGAAATAGACATAGGAAATAATGTATTAGGGCACTCTTGGTCAAATCATGAAGCACCACATCCCATTTTAACTGAAAATTGAAAAAGAGGGACAATGGGTATACTCAATACCATGGGATTTTTTGAAAAAACAGTGCTTGGTAGAGATAAACACAGAATTCAAATCTTTAAAAGATTATATTTTATTACATAACATTGAAAAATACATAAAAGTAACCATCCTCATAGATGTGTAGTTCAGTTGTCAAGAGATGCAATTCACTGCTTAGTTTCCACTCAACTAGTTTCGCTCCTAGCGGAGCTTCCTCAGGAGTAATTGGAACAATAGCAGATTAAACTGAAAATACAGGGTATATATAATTAGCACCTAGAATGGTTAAAGATTAATACTGTAACATTGGACATTAATAAAGCTTATTGACGTGTGTCACCACATTATTAATCACATTATTTATAGGGGCGAAACATTTAAACATTGAACAATCATATAGGATCATGGCCCATGCTGAGCATCATGCATACGTGAAACATACACATACACTCACCAATTTGCAACAAAACCACAGACTTAAAAGGAAAAAATGGTATTTTCCACTGGTCTGCTCAAACCAGTTGACACAATCCGATGACCCAACCATTAGTATTTGCAACCATAGGGGTAAAGAAAAGTACCTGTTGAAACATGAAATATAGAATATATATAATATAAATATATTCACATATTTACACAACTGTGATGGGAACTTAATAGAATTCAGTGAATAGGTAAGGATGCAGCCTCTTACCTTGAAAGGTTTTTCTACGTATCACAATTCAAAATAATAATATGCCAATGGGAAATGGTAAACATGTTGAAAAACAAAACGTTGCTCAAAAAGAGAAGACAAATCCCCATCCCTTATTTTGGAACATTCTAGCTCAAGTGTCTTCTCTTTTTGAGCAACGTTTTGTTTTTCAACATGTTTACCATTTCCCATTGGCATATTATTATTTTGAATTGTGATACGTAGAAAAACCTTTCAAGGTAAGAGGCTGCATCCTTACCTATTCACTGAATTCTATTAAGTTCCCATCACAGTTGTGTAAATATGTGAATATATTTATATTATATATATTCTATATTTCATGTTTCAACAGGTACTTTTCTTTACCCCTATGGTTGCAAATACTAATGGTTGGGTCATCGGATTGTGTCAACTGGTTTGAGCAGACCAGTGGAAAATACCATTTTTTCCTTTAAGTCTGTGGTTTTGTTGCAAATTGGTGAGTGTATGTGTATGTTTCACGTATGCATGATGCTCAGCATGGGCCATGATCCTATATGATTGTTCAATGTTTAAATGTTTCACCCCTATAAATAATGTGATTAATAACGTGGTGACACACGTCAATAAGCTTTATTAATGTCCAATGTTACAGTATTAATCTTTAACCATTCTATGTGCTAATTATATATACCCTGTATTTTCAGTTTAATCTGCTATTGTTCCAATTACTCCTGAGGAAGCTCCGCCAGGAGCGAAACTAGTTGAGTGGAAACTAAGCAGTGAATTGCATCTCTTGACAACTGAACTACACATCTATGAGGATGGTTACTTTTATGTATTTTTCAATGTTATGTAATAAAATATAATCTTTTAAAGATTTGATTTCTGTGTTTATCTCTACCAAGCACCGTTTTTTCTAAAAATCCCAGGGTATTGAGTATACCCATTGTCCCCCTTTTTCAAGAAATAGACATAATAAATGTACATGATAAAATTAATAAGTTAAAAAAACATATAATATAGAAACAGGTAACTGTTGGCATCTAGTGCCACTCAATGCGTTTCCTGGCATTACAGCCATTCATCAGGAGTGTTATGGGATAATATACTGGAAAGAAAAATGGACAGGGGTTTATGATAATGCCCTTAGAATAAGGAAGGACAGAGAGACTATGTCCCAACAAGGTGGAGACAGATTGGGAAACTTACTGCACAGTCTCAAGGCCAGGTCCAGTATGCGCCAAGGAAAGCAGGTGTACGGGCATGATGTCTCCCCCAAAGGTTGAGACGGGGGAACCCTCCAAGGACAGAGAACAGCGCCCAGAACACAACACGGTGGTCACAGCATGATTCAAATACACGGGGTCACGCATAGCTGGCGGCGAACGCGTGCACGAGCCCCAGCACAGGGATTTGTGTGTGTAAACACACAAATCCCTGTGTTGTCAGTGAAGAGGAAACATATTGTTTGTTCCTACTAAGTAGGAAAAATGATATGTCTCCTCTCCTAGTCACTCCCATCCCCACACAGTTAGAACACACTGAGGGAACACACAGTTAACCCCTTGATTGCCCCCTAGTGTTAACTCCTTCCCTGCCAGTGACATTTACCCAGTAATCGGTGCATTTTTATAGCACTGATCGCTGACTCAATAGTCCCAAAAAAGTGTCAAAAGTGTCCGATCTGTCCGTCGCAATACCGCTAAAAAATTTCACTGCCATTACTAGTAAAAATAATAATAATAATAAAAATGACATAAATCTTTCCCATAGTTTGTAGATGCTATAACTTTTGCGCAAACCAATCAATATACGCTTATTGTGATTTTTTTTTACCAAAAATATGTAGAAGAATATATATTGGCCTAAACTGATGAAGAAATTTATTTTTGGAAATATAATTTTATTATACCAAAAAGTAAAAAATATTGGTATTTTTTTCAAAATTGTTGCTTTTTTTTGTTGAAAGCGCAAAAAATAAAAGCTGTAGAGGTGATAAAATACCACCAAAAGAATGCTCTATTTGTGGGAAAGAAAGGACGCAAATTTCATTTGGGTACAGCATTGCATGATCACGCAATTGTCAGTTAAGGCGACACAGTGCCAAATTGTAAAAATTGCTCTGGTCAGGAAGGGGGTAAAATTTTCCGGGGCTGAAGTGGTTAAAGGTTAATTTCCCACATTTGTGGATTTTTAAATCACAATTAGTGTCTATGTATAAATAGTCAATGAGTTTGTTAGCTCTTACATGGATGCACTAAGCAGGCTAGACACTGAGCCATGAGGAGGTAGAAAAGAACAGTCAAAAGACCTGCGTAACAAAGTAATGGAACTCTATAAAGATGGAAAAGGATATAAAAAGATACCCAAAGCCTTGAATATGCCAGTCAGTACTGTTTAATTACTTAAGAATTTGAAAATGTAGGGCTCTTTTGGGTGGAGCTAGCGACGTGTGACGTAGGACGTGGGTGGTGATGTGGTGGCCATCTTGCTGGTTAGAAACGCTGGTCGTATCTATATGCTTACCAGAGCTGTATTAAATGTGAGTGTACATACTTTTTTTCTATCCAATAAATTGCTTTGTTTGGATGTCTGCGCAATGAGCGTTCCTTATCTTTACATTTATGTGGATACTGGAGCATACTCGTCATTAGCCTTTTAAGAGTGGAAGCGATCTCTGTATATTTATTGGTCTAATGGGAGGAGGATCAGTGTAACCTCATGTGCAGTGGATCGGTTTGTGCAGGAAGGATCCGTGGTACCACTATCTAGTACATTTGAAGTGTATACCCTATACACTGATGGTAAGAGTCAGTACTATTGGGTGATGGTGATGGTCATTCTTTCCTTACTTATATGAAGTCATCTTATAAGTGGACTTTGATTCGATCAACCAGCAGTGTATTATAGATGAACTTTCATTATTTATTTATTTATTTAAGCGCTACACCTTTACCTTTATTTCTCTTTGATATCAAGCCAAGGTCGGTTAGACCAAGAAAGATTGCAGCCACAACTGGCGGAAGAATTGCTCAGGATACAAAGAAAAACCCTCCGGTAACCGCAGGAGAAATACAGGCTGCTCTCCAAAAAGATGGTGTGGTTGTTTTTAAGGAGCACAATTTAACAATACTTGAACAAAAAAGAGCTGCTTGGTTGAGCTGTCAGAAGGAAGCATTTACTGCGCCAATGCCACAAAAAAGCCCAATGAGGCAGGTTAAGGTGTTGTTGGGCATATTGTATCCAGACTTTTTGTGGAACTTGTGCACGCAGCTCTTTTTTGTTCAAGTATCATCGTATTGACACTTAACCACTTAAGCTCCGGACCATTTTGGTTGGTTAAAGACCAGGCCCCTTTTTGTGATTCGGCACTGCGTCGCTTTAACTGACAATTGCGCAGTCGTGCGACGTGGCTCCCAAACAAAATTGACGTCCTTTTTTCCCCCACAAATAGAGCTTTCTTTTGGTGGTATTTGATCACCTCTGCGGATTTCATTTTTTGCGCTATAAACAAAAATAGAGCGACAATTTTGAAAAAAATGCAATATTTTTTACTTTTTGCTATAATAAATATCCCCAAAAAATGTATAAAAAAACATTTTTTTCCTCAGTTTAGGCCGATACTTATTCTTCTACATATATTTGGTAAAAAAAAAACGCAATCTGCGTTTATTGATTGGTTTGCGCAAAAGTTATAGCGTTTACAATATAGGGGATAGTTTTATGGCATTTTTATTAATTTGGTTTTTTTTACTAGTAATGGCGGCGATCAGTGATTTTTTCATGACTGCGACATTATGGCGGACACATCGGACACTTTTGACACATTTTTAGGACCATTGTCATTTTCACAGCGATCAGTGCTATAAAAATGCACTGGTTACTGTGAAAATGACACTGGCAGTGAAGGGGTTAACCACTAGGCGGCGCTGTAGGGGTTAAGTGTTCCCTGCATTGTGTTTCTAACTGAGGGGGGGTTGGGCTCTGTGTCACATAATGTTAGTGTAGGACCACAGACTCCAGGGGGCCTTGGCGTGGCTCTGTGGCTCACGCATGCGTTTGCAAATGCGTACGGACAAACCCGTTTTTAACGCATACTGTTGTTAGACAGGTTAATTGGTTGTCAGCGAGCTGGTCGGTAAGTAGGCTTGGTTTTTCCCTGGGCATTCCCCAGGCCATGTTGTTATCTGCTTTAGCCTTCCAATGCTACTTACCGTGATAGCCAGCTATAGATGGGGGCGGTGGACATGTTTTTGTTTTCACCTATGGTGCTTGTATTGGTCCAGCAGTGCACCAACACCTTTGCTGCCATTGTGCTACGCTGGGTGTTTGGTGTGCTCCTGTACCTTTAAGGAGGGGTGGCTCCCCTTCAGTCCACCTGCCCTCATCTAACCATCAGAATGCATGTGCCTCCATTGTGGGGACACTCAATGTTAGTGTAGGAGCACAGACTCCAGGGGGCCTTGGCGTGGCTCTGTGGCTCACGCATGCGTTTACAAATGCGTGCGGACAAACCCCTGTTTTTAACGCATACTGTTAGACAGGTTAATTGGTTGTCAGCGAGCTGGCAGGGTAAGTAGGCTTGGTTTTTCCCTGGGCATTCCCCAGGCCATGTTGTTATCTGCTTTAGCCTTCCAATGCTACTTACCGTGATAGCCAGCTATAGTTGGGGGCGGTGGACATGTTTTTGTTTTCACCTATGGTGCTTGTATTGGTCCAGCAGTGCACCAACACCTTTGCTGCCATTGTGCTATGCTGGGTGTTTGGTGTGCTCCTGTACCTTTAAGGAGGGGTGGCTCCCCTTCAGTCCACCTGCCCTCATCTAACCATCAGAATGCATGTGCCTCCATTGTGGGGACACTCAATGTTAGTGTAGGACCACAGACTCCAGGGGGCCTTGGCGTGGCTCTGTGGCTCACGCATGCGTTTGCAAATGCGTGCGGACAAACCCCTGTTTTTAACGCATACTGTTAGACAGGTTAATTGGTTGTCAGCGAGCTGGTCGGTAAGTAGGCTTGGTTTTTCCCTGGGCATTCCGCAGGCCATGTTGTTATCTGCTTTAGCCTTCCAATGCTACTTACCGTGATAGCCAGCTATAGATGGGGCGGTGGACATGTTTTTGTTTTCACCTATGGTGCTTGTATTGGTCCAGCAGTGCACCAACACCTTTGCTGCCATTGTGCTACGCTGGGTGTTTGGTGTGCTCCTGTACCTTTAAGGAGGGGTGGCTCCCCTTCAGTCCACCTGCCCTCATCTAACCATCAGAATGCATGTGCCTCCATTGTGGGGACACTCAATGTTAGTGTAGGACCACAGACTCCAGGGGGCCTTGGCGTGGCTCTGTGGCTCACGCATGCGTTTGCAAATGCGTGCGGACAAACCCCTGTTTTTAACGCATACTGTTAGACAGGTTAATTGGTTATCAGCGAGCTGGTCGGTAAGTAGGCTTGGTTTTTCCCTGGGCATTCCGCAGGCCATGTTGTTATCTGCTTTAGCCTTCCAATGCTACTTACCGTGATAGCCAGCTATAGATGGGGCGGTGGACATGTTTTTGTTTTCACCTATGGTGCTTGTATTGGTCCAGCAGTGCACCAACACCTTTGCTGCCATTGTGCTACGCTGGGTGTTTGGTGTGCTCCTGTACCTTTAAGGAGGGGTGGCTCCCCTTCAGTCCACCTGCCCTCATCTAACCATCAGAATGCATGTGCCTCCATTGTGGGGACACTCAATGTTAGTGTAGGACCACAGACTCCAGGGGGCCTTGGCGTGGCTCACGCATGCGTTTGCAAATGCGTGCGGACAAACCCCTGTTTTTAACGCATACTGTTAGACAGGTTAATTGGTTGTCAGCGAGCTGGTCGGTAAGTAGGCTTGGTTTTTCCCTGGGCATTCCGCAGGCCATGTTGTTATCTGCTTTAGCCTTCCAATGCTACTTACCGTGATAGCCAGCTATAGATGGGGGCGGTGGACATGTTTTTGTTTTCACCTATGGTGCTTGTATTGGTCCAGCAGTGCACCAACACCTTTGCTGCCATTGTGCTACGCTGGGTGTTTGGTGTGCTCCTGTACCTTTAAGGAGGGGTGGCTCCCCTTCAGTCCACCTGCCCTCATCTAACCATCAGAATGCATGTGCCCCCATTGTGGGGACACTCAATGTTAGTGTAGGACCACAGACTCCAGGGGGCCTTGGCGTGGCTCTGTGGCTCACGCATGCGTTTGCAAATGCGTGCGGACAAACCCCTGTTTTTAACGCATACTGTTAGACAGGTTAATTGGTTGTCAGCGAGCTGGTCGGTAAGTAGGCTTGGTTTTTCCCTGGGCATTCCCCAGGCCATGTTGTTATCTGTGTCACATAACACTGATCTCCGCTCCAAGTACACGGAGCCAAGATCCGTGTCATTGTCACTAGGCAGAGCAGGGAGATGCCTGTTTACACAAGCACCTCCGTGAGACGATCGCGGGGATCCCCGCAGCGATCGAGTCCGCGGGACCCGCGATCCGACTCACAGGGATGGCGGCAGGGTCGCGAGCGCGCCGCCGTCGGCGCGCGCGCGACCACACGGACAGGCACTTAAAGGGGACGTACAGGTACGTTGATGTGCCTGTCCGTGCCATTCTGCCAACGTATATCTACAGGAGGCTGTCGGCAAGTGGTTAAAAACAACCACACCATCTTTTTTCAGAGCAGCCTGTATTTTCCTGTGGTTACCTGTGGGTTTTTCTTTGTATCCCGAACAATTCCCATGGCAGTTGTGGCTGAAATCTTTCTTGATCTACCTGACCTTAGCTTGGTATCAAGAGATCCCCAAAATTTCGACTATTTAATAAATGATTGAACAGTACTGACTGGCATAATCAAGACTTTGGATGTCTTTTTATATCCTTTTCCATCTTTGTAAAGTTTCATTACCTTGCTACGCAGATCTTTTGACTCTTCCTTTCTGCTCCCAATTGCTTAGTATCTAGCCTGCTTAGTGCATCCATGTGAGAGCTAATAAACTCATTGGCTATTTATACACAGACACTAATTGTGATTTAAAAATCCACAAATGTGGGAAATTAACCTTTAATAGCCATTTTAACCTGTGTGTGCCACCTCCTGTGTCTGTACCAAGCCCAAACATTCCAGGGTATGTGAACTTTTGATCAGGGCCATTTGGGTGATTTCTGTTATCATTATGATTATAAAAGGAGTTAAAAAACTATGTGATAATAAATGGCTTCATGTGATCACTATGCTTGAATAAAAGACAGTTTTTGGCACGATTAGTCAAATTTCCAAAATAAATGCCAAAAATTCACAATTTCTGCCAGGGTATGCAAACATTTGAGCACAACTGTAACTATGTAAAGCGGGGAGGTGATCAGGGAGGTGACCAGGAACCCGATGGTCACGCTGACAGTGCTTCAGCGTTTCTCTGTGGAGAGAGGAAAACCTTCCAGAAGAACAACCATCCTAGCAGCACTCCACCAATCAGGCCTGTATGGTAGAGTGGCCATACGGAAGCCACTCCTCTGTAAAAGGCACATAACAGCCCACCTGGAGTTTGCCAAAAGGTACCCGAAGGACTCTCAGACCATGAGAAACAAAATTCTCTGGTCGGATGAAGCAAAGATTGAACTCTTTGGCCTGAATGGCAAGCATCATGTCTGAAGGAAACCAGGCACTGCTCATCACCTGGCCAATATCCTTCCTATAGTGAAGCATGGTGGTGGCAGAATCATGCTGTGGGGATGCTTTTCCTCGGCAGGAACTGGGAGACTATTCAGGATCGAGGGAAAGATGAATGCAGCAATGTACAGAGACATCCTTGATGAAAACCTGCTCCAGCGCGCTCTGGACCTCAGACTGGGACAAAGGTTCATCTTCCAACGACCATAAGCACACAGCCAAGATAACAAAGGAGTGCCTATGGGACAACTCTGTGAATGTCCTTGAGTGGCCCAGTCAGAGATCAGACTTGAATCCGATTGAACATCTCTGGACAGATCTGGAGATGGCTGTGCACTGACGCTCCCCATCCAACCTTATAGAGCTTGAGAGGTCCTGCAAAGAAGAATAGGAGAAACTGCCCAAAAATATGTGTGCCAAGCTTGTAGCATCATACTCAAAAAGACTTAAGTCTGTAATTGGTGCCAAAGGTGCTTCGACAAAGTATTGAGCAAAGGTTGTGAATACTTATGTACATGTAATTTTTATTGTTTTTTTATTTTTAAGAAATTTGCAAAGATTTAAAACAAACTTCTTTCACATTGTCATTATGGGGTATTGTTTGTAGAATTAAAAAAATGAATTTAATCCATTTTGGAATAAGGCTGTGACATAACAAAATGTGTAAAAAGCGAAGTTCTTTGAATACTTTCCGGATGCACTGTATGTCATCTTTAATTTAAGCCCAAAAAAAATAAACATGCTTTTTTCAGAAAAGGGTAAAAACAAAAGGAGTTATCTCTAGCAATAATGAAAAAAATCAAATAAGTCTCCCAAAAAGTGAACAGCTCAGCATTACAGAGGAACAACCAAAGCTGCATAAAGGTTGTCCAATTTTATAATGCAATTGCTGAGAGTGACGGACATTACTTACTTTACTGTAAAGTTGCATGGGAAAACATGAAATGTAAGGCTGAAGTTGGAATGTAAAGCATATCTATAGTCAAAATTTGAAAATCATTTATTTCAAATATTTCCAACCTATTCCTAATAATTCTGAACAATCTTGAAGCTAAACTTACTTTGTGAATATCCCCACACATTTACTGCCTTGAATTCTGTGACACTATTCCCTGCAGAGCCTTCCATCGGAACTACAGAGGTGCTGAGAGGAGGAGTTTCAGGAGAGAGAGTCAGCAAGATACCATAAGATAAGCAGTTCTTTTAAATTAAACAGCAGAGGAGAAGTTGCAAAGCATGCAGGGAATCAAAGAATGTTTTATTTCAAATGGACCTTTATGCATTGACATTAGATGCAGTCTGTCTGAACGCTGTCACACTTTGACAATTACTCTGGGATGCAACATTTTACCCAAATAAAATGTTATATAATTTTTTTATATCTTTTTTTAGGCATACAGATATTTCTTTTGGTTGTATTAAATCATTTTTTTTGCTATATAAATGAAAATAAAAGTTTTTCTTAGTCTCTGTTAAAAAACATTGCAAATAAAAAATATTTTTTTTTCATACATTTAGACCGAAATATATTCTGCTATGTTTCTTTGGTAAAAATAACCCAAGTCAGTCCATATTATTTAACGTAGACTCTACAAACTATGGTATATATACTTCAACTCAGATTTCCTGTCCTTCTCCTGCTACACACCACTTTCTTGCTGTTCCACCTACATCTGCAGTGGTACAACACAAGTACTAGCCAGCCTGCTATTTTTACAGTCCTGCTCAAGGTACGTGCTCTGGTTTACTGAACTCTTTGCACAATCAGCACATGTAAACTGCTTTACCTGCTAACTCGTGGCCTGTCACCATTGTACAATGATCAGCGCCACAGCACCAAAGTGACACTGCACTTGCTTTGAAGACAGTATGTACATAAAAATTTCTATAAAATGTCTTTATATAACATCACCAGTGCAGTGCACCATAGTGACACTGTACTGCTCTGGGAGGTATGATACTCACTTTTGACACTGTTCAGCTGCATTCATGCAGCCATTGAGTACTACTGTGATTGCTGTGATTGGGTTACAGCTATCACATGGTACAGAGTCACTGTCATTTGCCCTGTACCATGTGTGTTCTGCGACCAATCACATTAGTAAACATTGGCGTCATGACAGACATTGTTTACTACTAATTATTGTGATTGCTGTAACTGGCCACCACAAACACATGGTACAGGGCAAATCACACCTGCTCTGTACTCTGATCTGTGATCTTCTGCATCTGGTAGACACACCAATAACAAAGGCTTGTCCCGCCCGGCTGTATATGTAGACTGGCTGGGTAGGAAGCAGTTAAAATATGAGTACATGCCAGATGGGAAGCTGTTGAAGTGAGAGTCAGCACTCCCATTAAGATCTGTGTTTCATTAAAAAAAAAAAAAATGTTTAAACTGGATCAGAATGGTGCCTTAAAGGCTTCAACATACAGCTTGAGACTTGCCAAAAGCTCCACAAATGCTTTACAAAAGCTTGCTGTACAAACTGTTGAATTGAAGCCTTCATGATCAAGGCCTTAACCCCACTATGTGACTACAAAGGGAAACTACTAAACTAGAAGAAAATGTAACCCATATACTGTATAACATACAATATATAAATGGTTTATTATGATGTGGATGGGCTATGCACCTATGTTTGCATAAGCTGACTCTGGCTATGGCTGCTTTAGGAGTGGTTGCTGTGCCTGCTACATTAAAATTCTTCATAAACACTATACACTTTTGATATTCCTTTGGAAGACTGCCCTAAATTTCATTTTTATATTTTACCAGCATCACTATATGTGAATAACAGAATTTTGCCCACAGTAGGTCTATTCAGCATTAAAAAGTAGCTCTGGGTGATAAGTGTACATTGCATGGATAACAAACTTCATTGCAGATTAATATCTCTTTCTGCTCTGAAGAACTTATTCATTATCAATCAGCTGATGTAATTGCAGTATTCTCATGAGGAAAGTTACAGGGTCTGCATCCTTCTAGAAGTAAATAACCCTTTGGGGCTATCTCACAAAAAATCGGACACTTAGTGCAGTGTTCTGAGAAAATCAGTAAGCCAATTACACAAGCAGGAAGTGACACTTGTTCTGTGCACCAACTGTGTACGGAATGCCTCTGGATTGCCATATTGTATTGAACTTAATATAAAATTGAAGCGCTGCAGATTAAAAAAGAAAAAGAAAATTAATTTTTATTAACATTCAATTACAATATGGCTTGTGTAGCAATTGTATATGATATTCATTTTGTTAATTTGCAATTTTTTTTCAACGAAAGTGGTGTTTTCCTTTTAAAGTAGGCCAATGATGGCGAACATTGGCACCCCAGATGTTTTGGAACTACATCATGATCATCATGGGAAATGTAGTTCCAAAACATCTGGGGTGCCAAGGTTTGCCATCACTGACCTAGGCTAACTTGACAAGGATCATTAGAGAATTCTTGATTTTGGCATCACATGTAAAAGTGAACAGCTGTGGCCGCAAAGGCTTTACAAAGCAATAAAAGGCTGAAAGGAGCCATGGCTGTTTGCATGTAGCCACACATCCAGCAGTTACCTGTGGTTAGGGTCAGATGTCCCAATACTAATTACTTATCAATATTTTTTTATGCTAATACAAAGGTTCATCATGTCTACAGTGGATTTTAAATGACATTTTCTTTAGTTTTTAAAGTCTGCCCAAATCATTTCCATTGTGTTGTGAGCTGGACTGATATGAATATAACTGCTTGCCTGAAAAAGTATTTGGTTTTAAGGTTTAAATATGAGGAAAGAAGAAGTGAAATTTATCAGAGCTGCCAGTGATCCATTAAGAACTCGCAGAGTTTAAAATTATCCCTTGCTATGCAAATTTCCTGACCAACTGGCTGGTTCCCTGTTATGCATGGGGAGAAGCTGCAGCCACATCTGCTTCCCGTTTTGCCATCTGTTTTGTCTCATCCAAAGCAGCTTGCTTTCTACTGATTAAGTTGTCTAACTCAACCGCTGAGACGTACACCCACTCTGTTGTATGGTTGACTGGAGGCAACCTTAGAACTAAAGAGTGCATGACTATTTTCCTCCCAAGGACAAAAAGGAGTTGATTTCTGCGAACTGGCTTTACTGAATGCCATAGGGGGTGCCCCCCCCCCAAGCTTTTGACAAAAAAAAAAAAAGATGTTCACTTTAAGAGTGTCCGGGCGCCAGACACACAGCAGTCTATGGGAAGCTGATTTGCCCGTGTTTAGGGTGTGTGCAGGGCGCAAGCTGTGCGCCCGCACACACTCCCACTGATTTGTCCCTGACTCCTGCCCTGTCTTTTTTATTGGCCGGGACCGGAGGGCGATTGGGCGATGCTTTTTCGGCACTGCCGCATCACTTCCAGTTTCCCGACAGGCTCACTGACACAGTGATTTGTGGAGTGCGGACTCCAGAGATGTTACTGCAACTAACCGGGACCCTTTGATGTGAGGCAGGGAGAAGATCACAGTGGCAGCGGATGGATGGATACAGAGCTGGCAGTGTACCAGAGAGCACCAGGTGAGTGCGGGGATTGGAGAGGATTGCTGACCTTCTCTATTTGCTGTTGGCATGGCATGTCTCTCTCCCGGCATCATCATGCTTCCCCCTCCTCGGACTCCTCTATAGAGTGGCAAACTGGGTGTGACTGTTCCACCCAGTGAGTGAGCTGAGTATGGTGTCCTGCCGTGACTCTGGCCCCCCCTCCCCCACCTCTGATCACTTTTCCCACCTGCTGCAGAGCTTCATGGAGGGGGAGGGTGGGGCTGCTGAGTGTTGTGGTGCATGGCAGTGACTGGCAGCTGTGAGGTTTCTCCACCCTAAACACCCTCTTTTCTTCATCTCCACCCTAAACACGCCCCTCCCTGACTCTCCACCCAAAACACCCCCCTCCCTGCATCTCCACCCTAAACACCCCCTCCTTTCATCTCCACCCTAAACACCCCCCTCCTTGCCTCTCCATCCTAAACACCCCTCCTCCTTGCCTCTCCACCCTAAACACCCCCCTCCCTGCATCTCCACCCTAAACACCCCCCTCCTTGCCTCTCCACCCTAAACACCACCCTCCCTGCATCTCCACCCCAAACACCCCCTCCCTGCATCTCCACCCTAAATACTCGCCCTCCTTGCCTCTCCACCCTAAACACCCCCTCCCTGCCTCTCCACTCTAAACACCCCCCTCTGCATCCCCACCCTAAATACCCCCCCTGCATCTCCACCCTAAACACCCCCCTCCCTGCATCTCCACCCTAAACCCCCCTGCATCTCCACCCTAAAACTCCCCCTCCCTGCATCTCCACCCTAAACAATAACCTCCCTCCCTGCCTCTCTACCCTAAATACCCCCCTCCATGCCTCTCCATCCTAAACACCCCCTGCCTCTCCACCCTAAACAATAAACCCCCTCCGTGCCTCTCCACCCTAAACAATAACCCCTCTTCCTGCCTCTCCACCCTAAACACCCTCCCTCCCTACCTCTCCACCCTAAACACCCCCCTCCCTACCTCTCCACCCTAAACACCCCCCCCTGCATCTCCACCCTAAACCCTCCCTGCATCTCCACCCTAAAACTCCCCCTCCCTGCATCTCCACCCTAAACAATAACCCCCTCCCTGCCTCTCCCCCCTAAACACCCCCCCTCCCTGCCTCTCTACCCTAAACACCCCCCTCCATGCCTCTCCATCCTAACCCCCCCTGCCTCTCCACCCTAAACAATAAACCCCCTCCGTGCCTCTACACCCTAAACAATAACCCCTCTTCCTGCCTCTCCACCCCCAATCCCTGCATCTCTACCCTAAAACCCCCCCTCCCTACATCTCCAACCTAAACAATAACCCCCCTCTCTGCCTCTCCACCCTAAACACCCCCCCTCCCTGCCTCTCTACCCTAAACACCCCCCTTCATGCCTCTCCATCCTAAACTCCCCCGCCTCTCCACCCTAAACAATAAACCCCCTCCGTGCCTCTCCACCCCCAATCCCTGCCTCTTCACCCTAAACACCCTCCCTCCCTCTCCACCCTAAACAAATAACCTCTCTGTGTTTAATTATGGGGTTAGTATGAGGGAGGGGGTCCTGTGTAACAATGCGGGGTAGTGTTGAGGAAGGGGTCCTGTGTAATGATGGGGAGAGGGATGGTGGTAGGGGGGATTGGTTTTGTTTAACCATGCCCCTTAAGCCTCTTCCACTGATAACAGTCTGGCCACACCCACTTTTCGGTGTGACGGGCTGCATGCTTACATCAGCCTCAAGTTCTAAAGTTGGGAGGTATGTACTCTGTCCTGTGATGCTCGGGATGCATACTCTGTCCTTTGATGCTGGGGCTGTATACTCTGTCCTGTGATGCTGGGGCTGTATACTCTGTCCTGTGATGCTGGGTTTGTATACTCTGTCCCGTGATGCTGGGGTTATATATTCTGCCCCGTGATGCTGGGGTTGTATACTCTGCCCCGTGATGCTGGGGTTGTATACTCTGTCCCGTGATGCTGGGGTTGTATACTCTGTCCCGTGATGCTGAGCTGTATACTCTGTCCAGTGATGCTGAGCTGTATACTCTGTCCCATGATGCTGGGGTTGTATACTCTGTCCCGTGATGCTGGGGTTATATATTCTGCCCCGTGATTCTGGGGTTATATATTCTGCCCCGTGATGCTGGGGTTGTATACTCTGCCCCGTGATGCTGGGGTTGTATACTCTGCCCCGTGATGCTGGGGTTGTATACTCTGTCCCGTGATGCTGGGGTTGTATACTCTGTCCCGTGATGCTGGGGTTGTATACTCTGTCCAGTGATGCTGAGCTGTATACTCTGTCCCATGCAAAATGGGATGGGTGAAAAGGGAGGGGCGGGGTCTGGCGCCCACCATCCTAAAACTTCACCAGCCGCCACTGGCACCTACCATATAGTTTTCCTAATTAACTACCAATTATATTTTGGATTACATTGACATTGCCCATTGTCTGTTATACTCACATATACATTTAGTAACTTTAATTACAAGTGCATCATTGGAGATCTTCCAAACACATGCTCAATGCTGATACATATTGATAAGCCTTTACAGTTGTGCAGTAACTTGTGGGTACAGTATTAAGGACTCTGGAACCCATGTGACACAATATTGTGGTGTATCAAATAAAGTAAAAATGTCTATCATTATCAGTTTTTGATTTCTGATGCCGCGTACACACGACCGCTTTTCTCGACGAGAATAACGGCATTTTTTTTTTCCGCCGAGAAAACCGATCGTCTGTGGGCTTTATGTCGTTTTTTTCAACGAGAAAAACGGCATTAAAAACGACGCGAAAAATTAGAACATGTTCTAAATTTTTTCGCCGTTTTTCACGTCGTCGTTTTTTTCATCATGAAAAATGATCGTGTGTAGGCTTTAACGACGTGAAAAAAGCGCGCATGATCAGAAGCAAGTGAGGAGAAGGGAGCGCTCGTTCTGGTAAAACTACTGTTCGGAATGGAGATGGCACATTCGTCATGCATGAAATTATTACATCGTTTAATGCAGCGCATTCTTTTCTTCGTTCTAATGCTGCAATATTCCAATTCTCTTGCTGCTGATATTCTCCCAGAGTTAGGACAATCTTTGTTCTTTAGTATTTATTGTTTTATCATGATTAATCTCTATTTTGGTGAGCCAGATCTCCCTAAATACCCAAACATTTTTACATTTATTTATTTTTTTGTTTTTAGATTTTAATTTGTGGTATTAGATTTTAGACTGTTTTTACATATTATTTGCTATTTTGGAGTGTGTCAAGTTACCACAACATTATTATTTATTCTAATTTGGCCTCAATGAGGTTAGTGTCCCTTATTAATTTCACAATTTTTTATCCACTGTCCCTGCCTACTCACTTACAAACTGGCTATTTTGTATCTTCCAAAAAAAATTCCATTTATTATGGCCTAATAACAAATTAAAAGGTAAGCCAAAACCAAACCATATGTAAAGTACAAATCAAGAAGCCAGGAAGACAGCACTGGAGACCCTGCTGAAATTAGTGCAGACCCAGATCACCACAGCAAACACCAAAGCATGTGAAGACAAAAATTGGGCCCATGTGAGGCACATATCCTGGGCTCATTTTCGGGTTTTTTGTTTGACCTTCCCTGCAGCCTTCCTTGGAGGCTGTGTCCGTGGAGGAGGGACTGGAGCAGGAGCAGGGTCTGGAACAGGAGCAGGGACTGTTACAGGAGCAGGGACTGTTACAGGAGCATGGAGTGGGGCAGGAGCATGGAGTGGGGCAGGAACTTGAGCATAAAAATATGAAAGGTCCACAACGTCTGTGAAATCCTTCAGTTTGTTCAACAGGCCCATATTGACCACCTTCAATATTAGGGTTTCACATTTCAGCCTCTGGTCCAGTTCCATTTGGGGCAGTTTCTCCCCAATAAGGGCAGCAAATCCCTCTGCAGCGGTGGGGGGCTCTCGGAGTGCAGCAGTAGCCTCCCTAATTAGGGCCTGGGTCTCCTCCTCCATTTGAAGCAGCCTCCTTGATCTTTTTGCTGGAATCCGCAGCAGAGGGATCTGGGGCCTGGTGTTGTGCTGGGTCCCACTGGGGCCTGCCTCTTCCTGGGTCCCACTGGGGCCTGCCTCCTCCTGGCTTCCAGTGGCACCTGCCTCCTCGTGTGTCCCACTGGGGCCTGTCTCCTCCTGGCTTCCAGTGGCACCTGCCTCCTCGTGTGTCCCACTGGGGCCTGTCTCCTCATCCTGTTTAAAAAAGGTACATCGAGTTAGTTTTGCCTTCATCTTTCACACACATTTGTCACCTCATGACATTTGGTAATTGAATGCTACTAAATATTAAAGTGAATCATTCTGACACCAGTATATTTCTTTTTGGTGCCCTTAATTTTTGGCCACTGCTGTCTATTGATATGTCAGACACTTTTTTATAACTCTTAACATTTTTCACACTTTTTTACAAACTTTTACAACATTCAACTTTTATTACTCTAAATATTTTGAGAAATATTATACCTGGCTCCAAATATTTAAATCAGGCTCCTCCAGGACTTGAGGTTGTTCCTCCAAAGAGACCTCAACTTGGCTGGAGGCTTGGCTGCAGGGAATGCTGGAGGGAAGGCTGGAGGGTTGGCTGCAGGGAAGGCTGGAGGGTTGGCTGGAGGGTTGGCTGGAGGGTTGGCTGCAGGGAAGGCTGGAGGGTTGGCTGCAGGGAAGGCTGGAGGGTTGGCTGGAGGGTTGGCTGCAAGGAAGGCTGGAGGTCGTTCTGGGTGGAAGGCTGGAAAGGGATTCCCTGGATTCCAGGTGTTCATCCAGGAAACTCAGGTGCTGATAGTACCACAGATTTGGAATGTATCGGTCCTCTGCACCTGCTCCTGACCGCAGGGATTTTAGCACTTTATTCCGTTGAGCCCGGTATGTGCCCCTAATGGTCCCAATTTTTGTGTTCAGATCCTGTAGTGTTGCTGTGGGGATCTGAGTTTTCACAAATTCCAGCAAGGTCTCCAGTGCTCTCTTCCTGGCTTCTTTATTTTTATTATGTTTATTTTTAGTCTGCCATAAAATTGGAAGATTCTTCCATCTTTGCAGGAATTCCAACATAAAATCTGGGTCCTTAAATACCTTCATTTTCTCTGCAATTCAAAACCCAAATCAAAAAAAGGAATGTCAGTCAGGACTTCTCCAAATCTTTCTCACCATATATAAGCCACTAACGTAGCAATTGATCAGTCATCATAGAGTTGAGTGGACACCTGGATGTTTGTGTTGAACTCTTTTTAGCTAACTTTGTAAAAAGCTAGAGTTCGTGACCTGACTTTCCCCGAACCCAAACCCCATTGAAGTAAATGTTGCCCTGTAAATCGTGGGAATAAAAGGACTCCCCAAAAATAAAGGAGTACCTCGAACTGTCCCTGCACCAAGTGTCATTTTTTTAAAAAACAAATTAAAACTAAATTCACTCCTGGGTATAATTAATTGTTGTCTCCTGTCAATTGCAATACATAGGAAAGTCATTGATACAAACATTGGGAAAGCATTGTGGTTCCCCCAAATATCCATACCAGGCCCTTCAGGTCTGTCAAGGATTTTAAGGGGAACTCCCTCCCAAATTCTGGGAAAAAATGGCGTGGAGTCCCCCCCCCCCAAATCCATAACAGACCCTTATCCGAGCACGCAACCTGGCCGGCCACAGGGGAAGAGGGGGGGACGAGAGAGCGCCCCCCCCCTCCCTCCTGAACCGTACCAGGCCACATGCCCTCAACATGGGGAGGATGTCCCCATGTTGATGGGGACAAGGGCCTCATCCCCACAACCCTTGCCCGGTGGTTGTGGGGGTCTGCGGGCGGGGGGCTTATCGGAATCTGGAAGAGCCCTTTAACAAAGGGGACCCCAGATCCCGCCCCCCCTATGTGAAATGGTAATGGGGGACATTGTACCCCTACCATTTCACCTTAATAAATGGCATTATCTAAAAAATGACACTACACGTTTTTTGACAATTCCTTTATTATTGGTATTGTTTTTCAACCATCTTCTTCCTTCTTCTTTTCTGCATTCGAGTTTCTTCCTCCATCTTCCTTCTTGCTTCGGGCTTCTCATCCGCATCTTGCTTCGGCTTCTTCTTTGTTCTCCCGCCGCTCCGTTTGAATTGGAGTTTCCCGCTGTGTGACGCAAAGTTAGGCAGTTCTCCTCTAGGACCGCTGTGAGCCGGGGGACCCGCCCCCCTCTGACTGCACGGGGAAAGTACCTGTGAAATCTCTGTGCGTCAGAGGGGGGCGGGGTCGCCGGACCAAGAGGAGAACTGATGAACTGAGCGTCCCACAGCGGAACCTCCAATTCAAACGGAGCGGCCGGAGAAAGAAGAACCCGGAGCAAGATGCGGACGAGAACACCGAAGGAAGAAGGAAGATGAAGAGGAAGAGGAAGATGGAGAAAGAAACACGAAGCGAGAAAAGAAGAAGAAGGAAGAAGATGGAAGAAAGCCAAACAAAAAATTAAAGGAATTGTCAAAAACTGACTACTGTCATTTTTTACATTTTGTACACTTTCTTCGTGAAATGGTAGGGGTACAATGTACCCCTTACCAATTCACATGGGGGGGCCGGGATCTGGGGGTCCCCTTTGTTAAAAGGGTCTTCCAGATTCCGATAAGCCCCCCGCCCGCAGACCCCCACAACCACCGGGCAAGGGTTGTGGGGATGAGGCCCTTGTCCCCATCAACATGGGGACATCCTCCCCATGTTGAGGGCATGTGGCCTGGTACGGTTCAGGAGGGAGGGGGGCCGCTCTCTCGTCCCCCCCTCTTCCCCTGCGGCCGGCCATGTTGCGTGCTTGGATAAAGGGTCTGTTGTGGATTTTGGGGGGGACTCCACGCCCTTTTTTTTCCTGATTTGGGGGTGGAGTTCCCCTTAAAATCGTTGACAGACCTGAAGGGCCTGCAACTCGAATTTGGGGGAACCCCCACATTTTAATTTTGCAGGTACAACTCACTTTTCAAGGTCTTGCCATTTGCCGGGAGGCAAGAATTCATTTAGAGCCGCGATTGACTTTTCAAAGTGTATTCACAATTAAAAAATGACACTTTGTGCACGGCCAGTATTAACAGCACGGGAAGCAAGCGCCAAGTTACATGCATATTGCCCAACCCCGGCCCCGAACATACAGTGAATGAATGTTTATAGGTTTAATGCTCCTGGACACAGGCAAATTTAAAGGTCTGTACGGTCACTACATTTGCTGTTCGGGGCCGCTCAACCCTCGACATATCAAGTATGAAAAATGTTACGTACCCGCGATCTACACGTTCGTCTCCTCCGACCTTCTTCCACTCACTGAACGTCGCTTTCAACGATGTTTTTTGGAGTTATATACAGTGCGCATGCGTGACGCTCCGCACGCTTTCCCGCCCCTGACGTTCGTTACACTACTTTCCCCGCCCCTTCTCGCTACTCCTTAATGACGGAGAGTGTAAACATGTCGGCGAATCACCAACATGATGTGGAAAGTGGGGAAGAAAGCAGGCCCCGACCCAGAAGGTATAAAGCCACTAACATGAGCTTTGAGGAGATGGTGGAGATGGTCACCATATTGCTCCGGGATGATTATGACGCCAAACATGGGCCCTACAAAAAGCCAAATCAAGTGAAGTCCAAGATCATGGATAAAGTGGTCAAAGCGCTATTTCAGAAATTTGGTGTTCGCAGGTCGCGGGAACAGATCCGGAAACGATGGTCGGACATTAAGTTGCGTGAGCCGGATCAATATAAAAAGATTAAAAAAGTCATCAAAAAAAGTAAGTATATCTACATTAAATGTGATTTTTGGTAATAACGTGGTGTTGCATGTGCTTTTAAAATAATGTATGTAGTACAGTTAAAAATGTCATGTTTCATGTTTTTGGGCACACAAATCGATCGTATAAATGGTCGTTCAAACGTTCACTCAATCACAAGCTTTTCGCCCGATTCATTGTTCGAACGACATTTTATCAATCCTAAAATAATAGGCATGTTCAAATGTTTTTAGCAATGTATTCCACCAAAACATCGTTTGGGTGGTATTGAACGAGGATTTCAACGTTGGATTCTTGTGCCCAAGAACATGAAACAGGACATCATGAAATGTTTATGTGAGAAGTAATTATAAACATGTTTGTGTAGTTGTTGGTAATTAGATTTGGCTAATGTAACTAGATTCAGTGTACGGTTACAAGAGTATGCTCAGCAGCTGCTTACACATCTGGACTCATTAGCACAAGTGTGGGCCACAAGAACAACCTTTTGATGGTGTCACACACAGGTGATCCAGTGGATACCTGGTGTGTTTCCATGTGTGAAACATGACCAAAAGAGATTAATCTACCATCTTGGGAAATGGATACAATCATGTGTTCATCTCCTAAAAAATTATCACTAATACAATTGTAACACACTTCCCAAGAATGATTAATATTCCTCTTTCACGCCAAAATATATTTAGTTACACAAGTCTACCTTTTGGTTATATCTCCTAGGGCTTCAAAGAGCTAAGAGACACAAGGCTGCAAACCCCGCACCACCAACTCAAGACACACAACCGCAGGATGTGGCAGAAGAGGGAAATGTCAACTCACCAGGTCAGTGTCATACACCACAGCCTCAGGTAATAGATGTTGGCCTGTATATTTAGTAAAACGTTTTCTTTTCACTACTTCAAGGGACTTTAATGCCTGCGGCACCAGCAACCTTCACCAGAGCCACTGCCCAGATGTTGCTGAAACAAGTGAGGGTCTGCTCTCGGGAGGTTGAAAAGATAAAAGACAACCTGTTCCAGATGTGCCAAACCAACAAAATCATGGAGAAAAGACTGAAAAAACTAGAGCATATTCTTGGGAGGGTGTAAAACGTGTATATATTCTACAAAATTTTTATTTATTTTTTGGGGGGGAAATCTTTTATTTCTATAAAGGTATATTGTTCGTGTTGTACATTTTTGTACTGAGTTGTAAAAAGATAAAAAAAAATAAAAAAAAATAAAAATTGGGGTATATTTTGATACAAACGTGAAAATTTTAAAACTCCTATAAAAAAATTTAATCACTAAACAATGTGTGGCTTCTTATATCAATGTTGCCCCCCCCCCCCCCCCTAAAAAAATGTGTGTGTTTAGACTCTATAAATGATTGTAATTTACTTGTTAGGAAAAAACATGGGACTACAACTGCACTAGTATAACCAAGGACAGTGATGGTGAACATTGGCAACCCAGATGGTTTGGAACTACATTTCTAATGTTACTCAGGCACTCTGCAGTGTAGTTGAGCATCATGGGAAATGGAGTTGCAAAACATCTGGAGTGGCAAGGTTCACCATCACTGACCTAGGAGAAAGAACAAATACAACAAAAGAAAAGCAAACAAGATGTTTCCAGTATATTATTTTTTATTATGACCAAAATTGGTTTAAAAATGATCAGGCATTGCAATGGCCCCCCTACCCATAAAATATTCTAGATAGCGTTGCCGCACATCACGGCCGCTTTGGGGGGCCAAGCCTGTAGGGCCAGCTAACTGGGCTGCCAATGGTCCATCCAAGCACTGTGTGCCCTGAAGGTCAACTGTAGCTAGATAATTGTTTGAGTTTTTGAGTAAAAAATTGTGCAGTATGCAACAGCACATGACCAAATGGTTCCATTTATACTCCGCCATGTTTATCGCAGTCAGAAAAAGGCGGAAGCGACTGGCCATGATGCCAAAGGCATTTTCGACCACCCTTCGCGCTCTGGCCAGACGATAATTAAATACCCTCCTCTCAGGGGTGAGGGACCTTTGGGGAAAAGGCCTCATCAAATGTGGTCCAAGCGCAAAAGCCTCATCTGCCAGGAACACAAACGGGAGGCCATGTTCATTATCTTCAGCAGGTGGCAATGCCAGGTCCTCTGAAAGAAGCCGGTCTGCAAACTCGGTCTGGGCGAAAACACCACCATCAGACATCCGCCCATTTTTCCCAACATCAACAAATAGAAACTCATAGTTGGCAGACACCACCGTCATGAGCACAATACTGTGGAAGCCTTTATAATTAAAAAAAAACGAGCCAGAATGGGCTGGTGGCACGATGCGGACGTGCTTGCCATCAATGGCTCCTCCACAGTTGGGAAAGTTCCACCGCTGAGAAAAATCAGATGCCACATTCTGCCATTCCTGTGGCGTCGATGGTAACTGTGGAGTCAAAGGAAAAAAAAAATTAATATACTTTACTACCTATACATTGCAAGCATGTTAGCACAAAACACTCTGGGCAAAACATCAGTATAGCATTAATTTGGAAGGAGGATTTTAGAGCGGAGCTACGCAGCCAAAATAATATAAAATAACACAGCAGCTCCAGCTACAGCAGCTGCAGAGGTTTGCTAATTGTACACTTACTTGTCCTGGAGTCCAGCAACGTCCGCAGCAGAGGACGAACAATTGCTCATCACTCTGCTGCCCCCTCTGCCATCCTTGGTGAGGGAACCAGGAAGAGAAGCCTTGCGGCTTCACTGCCCGGTTCCCAAACGCACATGCACGAGAAGCGCTGCACAGTTCAGACTGGTCCTCCTGTGTTCTGTGAGACAAGTGTTTCCAAGAACACTACGGGTCTTCTGCGGGAAGTGACTTGGCTCAGGCAGATTTGCCGCAGAGATGACTCCCGGATGTGGGTGAAAATACCTGGCTTAAACAGGTATCTTCACCCCCCTCCCCCCTGAAAGGTGTCAATTTTGACACCGGGGGAGGGTTACGATGAGCGGACCCCCAAAATTTTGGATGGAGGTCCGCTTGAATAAGATAGAAAAATAAGCAACAAAAACATCACCCACTCTGATGGACCTGTGAAATTTTTTAGAGGGTGGAGGGGTTGAGATGAGTTGGGGACATCATAATTCAAATCTATAGTACTATGTAAATTATTTGTGTAGATTAGACAAAAATCAAAGAATTAGGGGGGGGGGGGGGGGGAAATCAGGCAATCTAAGCACTACAATGGAGCGACAAAAACAAAAATAGGGATTGACTAGGCTAGGTGTGTTTGGGCCCAGGATCGAATGCTGGAGATTGTTTTAAAAACAAATATGCATGTAGCCAAAAAACATAGAATATTCAAAGCTTACAACATGCAGGGGGACAAAGGGGACATTCACAGCATATTCAAATCATGGTAATTAGAGACAGTTCAAAATATACTATACATTATCAAGCATAAAAAAACATAGATTGTGATGTTTATAAAGGAGAAAACTTACCTTAAGATAGTCCTCATGAAGGACCTGGATAATGGCAGAGCAGGTCTCAGGGATAATGACGCCCAGAGCCTGGGGGGAGATGCCTGTCGAGAACTTGAGGTCCTGCAAGCTTCTCCCAGTCGCAAGGTATCGCAACGTGGCGATGAGCCTCTGCTCAGCAGTAATGGCTTCCCGCATAACGGTGTCCTGCCTGGTGATATAGGGGGACACCAAAGCCAAGAGCTGCTGAAAAACGGGGTCAGACATCCTAAGAAAATTCCTGAAATCATCAGGGTTATTCTCCCGGATCTCCCGCAGCAGAGGCATATGACATAATTGGTCCCTCTGGAGCAACCAATTCTTGGTCCATGAACTCCTCCTCACCCTCCTCATGGACCGGATCTGGGACATAGCAACAAGCCCAGCAGCAAGCACAGCACGATCTCGGCGACAAGAACGTACCCGCAACATGGCTTAGAAATGGTCGTCTAATCAGAACGAACTAAAAGAACGCACTGAAGAACAGCAAGGCCTATGAAGAACGAGCTGAAAAACAGTAACGAGCGGACAAGAACGCACTGCAAAAACAGATACGAACTCACTACACGCACTGAAAGCCAGATACAAACCCACAAGCACAAACTGAACTCCCGAAAACGATCTTTAAAGTACGAAGACTGAAAAGCGTGAATCGTCTCTTCCCAAACTTTTACTAACACGCGGTAACACGAAATCAGCAAAAGCAGCCAAAAGGGTGGCGCGAACAGAATGAAACTTCCCCTTTATAGTGCCGTCGTACGTGTTGGACGTCACCGCGCTTTGCTAGGTCAGTTTTTTTCACGATCGTCTGTAGGCAAGGCAGGCTTGAGAGGAAACAAGAAAAATAACGTCGAGAAAATCGACGTTTTTTTTCTTGACATGAAAAGCGGTCGTGTGTACGCGGCATAAGGTGAAAAACTCTCTCTGTGTGTTCACGGTGGTGTAGGTATAACCAGCAGAAACTATGAAAGCAAGAACATACTTTAAGAACATACTTTAAAGTGACATTAAACAATATCCTTAGGCCTCATGTACACTGCTGCTGGTAAATGGACGTTTAGGAGCAGTTGGGCATTTTTTTCAACTGCTCCTGAACTCTCCTCTGTTATCTTATCAGTACATGTACACAGGGTCGTTTATAGTTGCTTCTAGGCAGTTGAGTTTAGAGGCTTTTTCTGGAACCCAAAAAAATGCGTTCAGAAGCTGTTTAGAGGCATTTCAAGTGGCTAAACGCGGTAACTCGCATTTAACAGCGTTTCGTTTGCAGACTTTTTCATTTTAACCCTAAAAAATAGGATTTTTGTACTCACCGTAAAATCCTTTTCTCTGAAGTTCATGGACGGACACACCAGCTTAATCTTGACCTTAGGGTTATTCACCTTCTATCAGGAGAGGACTGGGCAGAACATGTAACATGTTAAAAAAAAAACATCAAAACTGTACAGTACCGCCCAGGGGGTCCAGCAGCTCAGTTCATCAAAAAGCAGTACAAACATAAAAAGGAGGGGTGGGTGCTGTGTCCGTCCATGAACTTCAGAGAAAAGGATTTTATGGTGAGTACAAAAATCCTATTTTCTCTTTCGTTCATGGACGGACACAGCAGCTTAATCTTGACCTTAGGGACGTCCCCAAGCAGTGTCAAAAAATGAGAGGTGGGAACAGCAAGCAAACAAACCTCCACCCAAAACAGCCAGAGCAGTTGCAACCTTAAACAGCCGCCTGCAAAACCTTGCAGTCGAAGCAAGCATCCGAGGATGCACTCACATCAACCTTGTAAAATTTAGTGAAGGTTTAGTGAACGGACGACCAGGTCGCCACCTTACACACCTGGGAAACAGACGCTTGATGTCGGAAAGCCCAAGAGGCACCAATTGCCCTGGTTGAATGTGCTGTGACAGGAAAGGGAGGCGCCCGCCCATTTTAGGGCATAAGCCTGAATCACGATCTGTCTGATCTACAGAGAAATGGTGGCCGACGAGACCGCCAGGCCCTTCTTTGGACCAACCACCGAAACAAACAGTGAGTCTGACCTCCGGAACAGAGCCGTAGCAGACAGATTCACCCGCAGTGCTCGGACCACGTCCAAGGAATACAACGCAACCTCTTCGGGATAAGACGGCCGAGGACACAAGGATGGAAGCACAATGTCCTCATTTAGATGAAAAGCCGAAACAACCTTAGGAAGAAATGAAGGCTGCGGGCATAGCACCGCCTTATCCTTGTGGAGGATCAAATAGGGAGCCTTGCAAGATTGCAAGACAAGGCCGCCAACTCAGAAACCCTCCTGACTGATGTAATAGCCACCAGAAAGGCTACCTTTTGAGAGGGCGTCTAATGTTCTCAAACAGTGGTTTCTGAAGTACCGAGAGGACCAGATTCAAGTTCCATGGAGGCAGCGGTGGTCGAACCGGAGGGGCCACATGTCTAACCCCCTGCACAAATGTACTCACCAGTAGATGAGCCGCCAAGGGTCATTGAAAGAAGACAGCCAGGGCTGAAATCTGCCCCTTAATTGTGCTTAAGGCAAGTTTTTGATCCACTCCACGCTGTAAAAACAGCAGGAGCCTGGAAACCAAATATGTACATGGACACCACTCCATCTCCTCACACATAGAGATGTAGGCCTTCCACGTGCGATGATAAACCTTTAGAGAAGATGATTTCCGTGCCCTCAGCATGGAGGAAATTACCGAATCCGACAGGCCTCGGTCCCTTAGCACCTGGCTTTCAACAGCCATGCCGTTAAAGCCAGCGACTGTAAAGCAGGATGAAGTATAGGACCTTGCAACAGAAGGTCCTCTCGCATCGGCAGTCGCCAAGGAACATCCGCCACCAGTCGCACTAAGTCGGCGTACCAGGGATGCCGAGGCCAATCTGGGGCAATTAGGATCACCGGAATCCCCTCGGTCTCCACTCTGCGAAGCAGACGAGGAAGAAGTTTTAGCGGGGGGAAGGCATAAATTATCCGATACTGTCCCCACGGAGCCACCAACGCGTCTGTCGCGTCCGCCCAGGGATCCTTGGGCCTGGCCACAAACCTCAATACCTTCCGATTGAATCGAGAAGCCAGGAGATCCACGTCTGGCGTGCCCCATCTCAGGCAAAGGAGTCTAAACACATCCAGGTGTAGCGACCATTCTCCTTGGTCCAGCATCTGACAACTTAGGTAGTCCGCTTGCCAGTTTTCTACGCCCAGAATGTATACGGCCGACAGAACCGGCACGCTCCGCTCTGCCCACCGCAGGATGTGAGCGACCTCCAATGCTGCAGCCAAGCTTCTTTTTCCTCCTTGATGGTTGAAATACGCCACTGCCGTGGCGTTGTCCGACTGGATCCTGACTGGGCGTCCCTGCAGCCTCTGTGACCATATGGAGAGGCACCACCTGATGTTCCAGCACATTGATTGGCAGGCAGGATTCTTCCTGCGTCCATCAACCCTGTGTCGACTGTACGCCCCAACCGGTCAGGCTGGCGTCCGTCGTGATCACCGTCCAGTGAAAAGGAAGGAACAACTTCCTGGATTGAAGAGCCGGAGACCTCATCCACCAGATCAGGGAATCCCTGACTAGTCGGCTCACCCGGATTTGACAATCCAGGGACAACGGAGATTTGTTCCATTTTGACAGGATCTCCTTTTGCAAGACTCGAGTGTGGAATTGGGCATACGGTACAGCCTCGAAGGTGGCTACCATGCAAAAGCGCAGCGACGACCACCTGTGGGACATCAACAGCTTCACCGCAGCCTGAAGAGTCTGCAACTTGTCCGGAAGGGAGGAAAACTCTTGCCTCTGAGGAGTCCAGAATCAAGCCCATGTATTCCAGCCGTTGAGTCGGTACCAACACCGACTTCTGGAGATTCAGTACCCAACCAATCTCCCGAAGAGTCTGACTGGCGATCGCCACATCCTCCTTTAATTCTGAGGCGGAAGCTGCTCTCAGAAGGAGGTCATCCAGGTAGCCCAGCAAGGCCAGAATCGGGGCAAGCACTTGGTAAAAACCCTTGGTGCCGACGCCAGGCAAAAAGGGAGGGCTACAAATTGGTAGAGCTCGTCCCCGACTGCAAACCGCAGAAATCTCTGATGCCTGACGTAAATGGGGACATGCAAGTATGCGTTCTTGATGTTCAAGGACGCCAGAAAATCCCCCGGATGAAGTGCAGCGACCACAGAGCGAACTGATTCCATCCTGAACCTTTGTACTTTTACAAAGCAGTTGAGGGCCTTGAGATCCAGGATTGGACGGACCCCATCCTTTTTTGGGAATACAAACAGATTGGAGTAGAATCCCTGAAACCTTTCCGGCAACGGCACAGGTATTATCACCCCACACACCAGCAGGTCCTGCACTGCCCCAAACAGGGCATTCCGACGAGGAGGAAGATGAAGGTTGGAGAGAAAAAATCTGTTTTGTGGACAAGAGAGAAACTCTATCTTGTACCCTGATGAAACCACTTCGCAAACCCACTGGTCGGAAAGCAGGGAGGTCCACCGAGCTGAAAACTCGCGAAGGCGACCCCCCACCCGAGAGTTGGGCGGGGGCAATCCTTCATGCTGTCGCAGATTTGTTCATAGGCTTGTTTGGCTTGCGAAACCAGGGATGTTTTTGTCCCTCAGCGGGCACCTTGTCGGCCTGGGAACGCTTACCTGCGGCCCCGGGCGGACGATAAAAACGCTTTTGAGCGGAAAAGGAGGGCCCTGGCCTACGGCGTGGCTCCTTAACTTTTCTGGATTGTGGGAGCAGTGTGCTCTTACCCCAGTGATATTTTTAATAATGTCATCCAGCGAGGCTCCAAATAGCCTCTCACCCTGGAAGGGCAAATCCGCCAGAACCTTCTTAGATGTCTGGTCCACGGATCAGCATTTTAGCCAAATCAGGCGACGTAGTACCACAGCAGATACCGAGGCTCTGGAAAGTAAGGGAGCTGTATCTAAAGCCGCATCGCAGACATACTTAAGGCCATGCACAAACTGGTCGGCCAGTTCCACGCAGACTGTGGAAGCCTGTTGCTTTTCCAACTCGTGGTGCAACATTTTTGCCCATTCGGTAAGTGTCTGTGACACCAGGGCCATGGCCAACACAGGTCGCAAAGCTGACCCCACTACCGTGAACATGGATTGGGCCACGCCTCGGCCCTCCTGTCTGCAGGGTCCTTAAAAGCAGGGGTCCCCTCCACCAGGATAGTGGTTACCTTGTTTAATCTGGACACCGGGGGGGTCCACAATCGAAGCAGATGTCCATTTTTTCAGGAAACTCTCCTAAAAGGGGTAACGGAACGCCATGCATTTTGGGACCAAAAAGGCCCACTGCGGTCATTCCCATTCCTTGTATATAAACTTATCAAAATAAGTTATGTAAGGAAAAACCTTAGCAGTGCGGACCGGCTTGTGGGACCCAAAAGGGACCGACACCTCAGTAGATGCCCCCGCCGTATCTTCCAATTTTAGGGTATCCCGAACTGCGGTGATAAGTGCTCCAACAAGCGCTCTTTTCTGCGCTGACCTGGACACTCGCTTTCCAAATGGTTTTGGTCCGCATCCTCTGACACTTCAGAACAGGGGCCGTGTGCCACAGCAAGGCCCGAGTCTGAATCAGAGCTTTTCCCAGAAGATGGTGGGGGGGAGGGGGCATTTTTTACCTCCCTTGTGCCCGCACACTGCTTCCACCCTGGCAACAAAAGACTCCAGGACCGCCGACAAAGCGTCCATAGGCACTGCAGGTGCAGGGGCACCGGTTGCCTAAACAGGGATGTCTGGGGAAGAAGCGCCAGCTTCTGACTCCATGCTGACCCACACTCGCCTGACACCCGTAGGGACCAAGACAAGGTACACAAAAAAGTCCACCCTCCTAGCTGCCACAGACTGAGGGGCCCCCCAGAGGACTCCCCACCCTGACCCAGGTACTGCACAGCGCTGCCGTCCGCCCTCTCCCTGTCTGAGGTGTTCTCCTGTGTCTCTGAGGTTTACTGTGCTGTTTGCGCCATTTAGAGAGATATTCCCACCGCTAGAGGCAAAAACGATATATTCCCACTGCCGGCCGCCTCAGTACAAAGTGCGCGGGCTACAAGAAAATGGCCGCCGGCTGCTTCAGCATTAAAACGAGCGCAGCTACAAGAAAATGACGCCGGGCTCCGCCAAAACCGCCGCCGCCCGTTTCTGAGGCAAGAAAAAATAGGATTTTTGTACTCACCGTAAAATCCTTTTCTCTGAGTTCATGGACGGACACAGCACCAGTCTTGACTTGTGGGTATTAGCCTTCTATTAGGAGAAAGACTAGGCAGAAACAGCATGTTAGTGTTAAAACACATTAAAACTGTACAGTACCCCCCAGGGGGCGGTCCCTCTAGGTACAAACCCCCTCTCCCTGCATACAGCAGCTCAGTTCATCAAAAAGCAGTACAAACTTTAAAAAAGTTGGGGTGGGTGCTGTGTCCGTCCATGAACTTAGAGAAAAGGATTTTACAGTGAGTACAAAAATCCTATTTTTTCTTCCGTTCATGGACGGACACAGCACCAGTCTTGACTTGTGGGACGTCCCCAAGCAGTGTCAAAAACTAGGGTTGGGGAAAACGGCATTAAACCAACTTCACCCCAAACAACCAGAGCTCCTCAACGGAGGAGTTGCAAATCTAAACAGCCGCCTGCAAAACTTTGCGGCCGAAGGAAGCATCCGAAGATGCACACACGTCAACCTTGTAAAATTTTGTGAAGGTGTGAACGGACGACCAGGTCGCCGCCTTACACACCTGAGAAATAGACGCTTGATGTCGGAAAGCCCAGGAGGCACCTATTGCCCTGGTCGAATGCGCCGTGACCGGGAAGGGAGGCGCGCGCCGTGACCGGGAAGGGAGGCGCCCGCCCTTTCAGGGCATAGGCCTGAATCACGACCTGTCTGATCCATCTAGAAATGGTAGCCGACGAGACCGCCAGACCCTTCTTAGGACCAACCACCAAAACAAACAGTGAGTCTGACCTCCGGAACGAAGCAGTAGCAGACAGGTACACCCGTAGAGCTCAGACAACATCCAAGGAATGCACAGACGAGGACACAAAGATGGAAGAATAATGTCCTCATTGAGGTGAAAGGCGGAAACGACCTTAGGAAGAAAAGACGGCTGTGGACGCAGCACCACCTTATCCTTGTAAATGATCAAGTAGGGAGCCATGCAAGACAAGGCCGCCAGTTCAGAGACCCGTCTGACTGATGTAATCGCCACCAAAAAGGCCACCTTCTGGGAGAGAGTCAGTAAGGGAATCTCCCTAATATTCTCAAATGGTGAACTTTGAAGTACGGATAGGACCAGATTCAAGTCCCACGGAGGAAGTGGAGGACGTACCGGAGGGGCCACATGTTGAACCCCCTGCACAAACGTACTCACCAGAGAGTGAGCTGCCAAGGGTCGTTGAAAGAAGACAGCCAAGGCTGAAATCTGCCCCTTAATTGTACTTAAGGCAAGCTTCTGGTCCACCCCATGCTTTAAAAACAGCAGGACCCTGGAAACCAAATATGCACGCGGATGCCACTTCATCTCCTCACACAGAGGTGTAGGCCCTCCATGTACGATGGTAAATCTTCAGAGAGGATGATTTTCGTGCTCTCATCATGGTAGAGATCACGGAATCCGACAGGCCACGGCCCCTTAATACTTGGCTTTTAATAGCCATGCCGTTAAAGCCAGCGACTGTAAAGCAGGATGAAGTATGGGACCTTGCGACAGAAGGTCCTCCCGCAATGGCAGATGCCAAGGAACATCTGCCACCAGACGCACTAGGTCGGCATACCAGGGATGCCGAGGCCAATCTGGAGCAATTAGGATTGTTGGAATCCCTTCGGCCTCCACTCTGCGAAGCAGATGGGGAAGAAGCTTTAGAGGAGGGAAGGCATAAATCAGCCGATGTGTAACGGAAAGAACTACTGCGCAAATCAGAAAAACAACAAAATATACCACCAATTGATCAATGGTGGCCGCTGCTGCGACTGGAAAATGTGGATATACACAAATAAACAGAATAAAAAAAATACCAGTAGCGCTGCGTGACAGTATCACACTAATAACTATAAGACATGACACCTTATATGAAAAATAAAATGTGATACACCATAACAAAAATTAGATCCAATAAAAATAATGAACCACATGTGACATAAATACTGTGTGGCTAATGGCCATATCAAAATTCATGTTAATAATCAAATTATACTCAGTATACATGTAGTTCATCTAATTATGGTCCGTGAGAACTAAGAAATTACGTTTCTCATAAAAGTTCCAAGATGTCGTTGGTTCAGGAATATCAAAACAGATGAGTGAATATTGGTGACTCCACGCTTAAACACCCGAGAAGAAGTGAAGTGTGCATATAGACAAAGATCCTCCACCTTCAATATCGAATCTCCTTACCAGCTAATATGGATCTCTGGTGAGAGAGATCAAAAACACCTGTGACTATTTCCCCTGCCTAGGGTCTTTCTATAGACTATCTTCCTCCACACTCCAGGCTTCTCAGTATGGTCCCCGGATAGATGATTCCATAAGAAACATAAAGGCCACCATAGTGAAGTACTTCAAAAACAGTTTAACCACTTGCCGACCGCGCCATGTACAAAAGTCGAGTTATCCTGAGTGGACGTCCCAGGGACGTCCTCACAGAATCTTGCTCCCGCGCGCCCCCTGGGGCGCGCTCCAGGATATGACCGTGACCGCCGGGTCCGGAAGACCCGGCGCATCACGGATCACGGTAGATGGCCGCTATTCGCGGCCGTTTACCACGTGATCGCTCCGTCAAATGACGGAGTGATCACTTGTAAACAGACCGGCGTCATGTGATGACGCCGGTTCCTCCCTCCCCTCTCTGTACCGATCGGTACAGTGTGAGAGGAGAGGGGAGGGAGCGGATCATGTCCGCTCCCTCCCCCATGTCAGCTGTGGGCTGGATCTGTGACAATTGCAGTCACAGATCCAGCCATCCATCCATCCCTGCTCAGCCATCCCTGTGCAATACTCTGCAATACACCCTGCCAATACTCTGCAAACCAATACTCTGCAATACCCTGGTGCAATACTCTGCAATACCCTGTGCAATACTCTGCAATACCCTGTGCAATACTCTGCAATACCCTGTGCAATACTCTGTGCAATACCCTGTGCAATACTCTGTGCAATACCCTGTGCAATACTCTGCAATACCCTGTGCAATACCCTGTGCAATACTCTGCGCAATACTCTGCAATACCCTGCGCAATACTCTGCAATACCCTGTGCAATACTCTGCAATACCCTGTGCAATACTCTGCAATACCCTGTGCAATACTCTGTGCAATACCCTGTGCAATACTCTGCAATACCCTGTGCAATACTCTGCAATACCCTGCCCATACTGTGCAATACCCTGCCATACTGTGCAATACTCTGCCATATTCCGCAATACCCTGCCATACTCCGCAATACTCCTCAATACCCTGCAATACCCCACAATACCCGGCAATACTCCACAATACCCGGCAATACTCCACAATACCCTGCAATACTCCACAATACCCGGCAATACTCCACAATACCCGGCAATACTCCACAATACCCTGCAATACTCCTCAATACCCGGCAATACTCGGCAATACTCGGCAATACCACGCAATACTCGGCAATACCCCGCAATACTCGGCAATACTCGGCAATACCCGGCAATACCCGGCAATACTCCTCAATACCCGGCAATACTCGGCAATACCCGGCAATACTCGGCAATATCCGGCAATACTCTGCAATACCCGGCAATACTCCTCAATACCCTGCAATACTACTCAATACCCTGCAATACTCCTCAATACCCGGCAATACTCCTCAATACCCTGCAATACTCCTCAATACCCTGCAATACTCCTCAATACCCAGCAATACTCTGCAATAACCACTTCCCGCCCGCCGGCCGTCATATGACGTCCTTAACTTTATGCGGGGATATCTGAATGATGGGAGCAGCTACAGGCATCATTCAAATATTCGCTTTTTCAGCCGGCGATTCCCTGCACCATAAGAACGATCATAGCGGCTGTTCCACTGCTTGATCGCTCTTACGGAAGGTGAGAGGGGATGCCCCCCCTCCCGCTGCCCTCCGGTGCTTCTACCGACTCACCGCTACGATCAAAGCCAAGATTGTTTTTTTTTTTGTTTTTTTTTTCAGGCTTCCCAGCCTAGAGGTGGGATGTGGGGTCTTATTGACCCCATATCTCACTGTAAAGAGGACCTGTCATGCCATATTCCTATTACAAGGGATGTTTACATTCCTTGTAATAGAAATAAAAGTGATCAAAAAAAAATTTGGGGCGGAAAAACATGTCAAACTAAAATAAATAAAGTAAAATGAACAATAAAATATATATATTTTTTTTAAAGCGCCCCTGCCCCCGCGAGCTCGCATGCAGAAGTGAACGCATACGTAAGCCCCGCCCACATATGAAAACGGTGTTCAAACCGCACATGTGAGGTATCGTTGCGAACGTTAGAGCGAGAGCAATAATTTTGGCCCTAGACCTCCTCTGTAACTCAAAACATGTAACCAGTAAAAATATTTAAAGCGTCGCCTATGGGGATTTTTAAGTAGCGAAGTTTGGCGCCATTCCACGAGCGTGTGCAATTTTGAAGGGTGACATGTTAGGTATCTATTTACTCGGCGTAACTTCATCTTTCACATTATGCAAAAACATTGGGCTAACTTTACTGTTTTTTTTTTCTTTTAAGCACAAAACATTTTTTTCCGTAAAAAACGCGTTAGAAAAATTGCTGCGCAAATACCGTGCAAGATAAAAAGTTGCAATGACCACCATTATATTCTTTAAGGTCTTTGCTAAAAAAACATATATAATGTTTTGGGGTTCTATGTAATTTTCTAGCAAACAAATGATGATTTTTACATGTAGGAGAGAAATGTCAGAATTGGCCTGGGTGCTCCAGAACACCTGAAGGTGCTCCCGGCATGTTGGGCCTCTGTATGTGGCCACGCTGTGTAAAAGTCTCACACATGTGGTATCGCTATACTCGGGAGGAATAGCAGAATGTGTTTTGGGGTGTAATTTGTGGTATGCATATGCTGTGTGTGAGAAATAACCTGCTAATATGACAATTTTGTTAAAAAAAAAAAAAGAAAAAAAAATCTTGATTTTTGCAAAGAATTGTGGGAAAAAATGACAACTTCAAAAAACTCACAATGACTCTTTCTAAATACCTTGGAATGTCTTCTTTCCAAAAAGGGGTCATTTGCGGGGTATTTGTACTTTTCTGGCATGTTAGGGTCTCAAGAAATTAGATAGGCCGTCAGTACTTCAGGTGTGATCAATTTTCAGATATTGGCACCATAGCTTGTGGACTCTATAACTTTCACAAAGACCAAAAAATATACACCAATTTGTACTTATTTTTACCAAAGATATGTAGCAGTATAAATTTTGGCCAAAATTTATGAAGAAAAAATACTAATTTGCAAAATTTTATAACGGAAACAAAGAAAAATTCATTTTTTTACCAAATTTTCAGTCTTTTTTCTCTTATAGCGCAAAAAATAAAAAACCCAACAGTGATTAAATACCACCAAAAGAAAGCTCTATTTGTGTGAAAAAAAGGACAAAAATTTCATATGGGTACAGTGTTGTATGACTGAGTAATTGTCATTCAAAATGTGAGAGCACCGAAAGCTGAAAATTCGTCTGGTTAGGAAGGGGGTTTAAGTGCCCAGTTGTCAAGTGGTTAATCAAAAAAAGATAAAATACACTTACAGAAATGTAGTGATAAGAAAGCGTGTGTAAAATCATTCATAAGCCGGCTGGCTTGAACTATCCGCCCGTCCTTCCAGGATAGCGCTGTTCGTTCGTTGGTGACGTCAGCAAGCCGCTACGCCCTACGCCGTTTCGTCAGAGATGACATCTTCCAGGGGCACGAGCGGCATGCTGACTCACCGCTATTTATCATGCCTGATGCACTTGACACCCCCGGGCTCTGACCTCCGGGAGGTACCTGCCTCAATCCGCCATTTTAGTTAAGGGATTCTTTCCCACACTCATCAACGATCGCTAATGCCCAATGCTAAGCAAAGGCACCTAACACTATGATGGGCAATGGCATGTTTAAAATTAAATATGCTATTAAAAAACACCTATTTCACAGCCATTGCATAACGTGAAATGCAAATGGTAGAAGAGATGAAATAAGGAATAAAAAACATCTAATAATATAAAGGGGGGTAACCAGAAAGGTTTAACTGGAAAAGATCCCAATACACCAGAGTGGATATATAAAGGCTGTGACAGCAGGAAGGTAAAGTCACCTGGTTGCATCCAGGGGGGTAGGTATATTTCTCCCAGATTCAGGCTTTATGCCGACTTATACAACTAGGGAGAGAGTTGATGAAGCCCAGCTGAGGCTAGTGGGCTCATGGACGATTCATACCTCTAGGGAGAGTGCTGGGCGTCGTGCAGGCAGGGAGTTGATGAGACCAGCTGAAGCTTGTCAGCTCGTTTAAGGCCTCTATAAAAACTCCCAGCTTCATTAGGTGTTTGCTCATGCCTGGACCCAGACCTGTGTGGACTGTCTAGGGAGAGTGAACCCCTGTGCGGTGAGACAAAGCCTGTGTGGCTATTTGTTTGGACATTTACTAAACCAGGGACTTAGGGACTAGGACAGCACCAGGCTGATCCCAGTTGTTAGTTTAGGAAACCTGCATGTTTAGTCAGAGGTCAAGCTGACCAGGGTTTATTTTGTTTATGTTTCTTTTTGCTTTGCTGTGTTTTTGTCACTGTAAATAGAGAAATAAACCGCACCCTTTTGATCTTGAAAACCACAACCTCCGTCTGCTGGGCCTGTTTTTGTGTGGGGAGCCCATCCAGGGGGTCACACACACCCGCTGCCGAGCTAACCCCCTCACAGTTGGTGGAGAACCAGTGGCAGTTTTTTTTTTAAGCCAGCATGGAGGAGATACTGAAACGGCTGGCTCTAGCAAATGCCAATCAACAGCAGACAAATGCAGGTTTGCAAAAGAGCCTTGCAGCTCAACAACAGAGCTTCGCAGCCCAGCAACAAGCCCAGCAGCAATCTGAGGCCCGCTTCATAGACCTGTTGCAGAAGCAAGAGCAGAGACTACAACAACAGATGGAAGCAGTAATGCAGCAACGTCCGCAGACCAGTGAGGAAAGCCGTCCCACTAATACCGCGTCCTTTGGGGTGAGTCGTTTATTGACAAAAATGACTGGAGAGGATGATCCAGAGGTATTTTTGACCACATTTGAAAGGACTGCTGAAAGAGAAAAGTGGCCTGAGGAGCAGTGGGCTGGACTGGTGGCTCCTCTGTTAACTGGTGAATCGCAGAAAGCTTACTATGACCTAGAGCCTGACCAAGCAAAAGACTATGTGATGCTAAAAGCTGAAATATTGGCAAGGCTGGGTGTCACCCTGGCTGTCCGGGCTCAGCGTGTGCATAACTGGACTTTCCAGCTTGGAAAACCCCCCAGGTCTCAAATGTATGATCTCATTCACCTGAGCAGGAAGTGGCTACAGCCAGAGACTTTGTCCGCACCGGAGATTGTGGAACGTGTTGTGATGGATCGTTTCTTGAGAGCTCTTCCTACCGCCATTCAAAAGTGGGTAAGCCATGGAGACCCAGAAACGGCCGGTAAACTTGTGGATCGTGTAGAGAGATACTTGGCTGCAGAGAACCTGACGGCCTCTTCCAGAGACTCTCAGACTTTCCACCCTAAGACCAGACCATCCCCAGGGGCGGATAAGATGATTCCAAGGGGTGAGGGTGGAGAGAGTGAGAGGGTGGGAGCTCTGCCCAGGGTTTGGCGAGAACAGCCTGGGAAGTCGGGGGCTCAAGAGGCAGCCAAAAGGATTGTTTGCTACCGCTGCCGGCAAGCGGGACATATTGCAGCAAATTGCCCGGTTGTGGAGGAACCCATGCAATGTGACTTTCTGACAGACAGACGTCAGTCGCTGTGTGCGACAGTCGCATGCACTGCCATTCGGGGAACTGAGAAACATTTATGCAAAATGTGTATTAATGGTAGAAATGTTGTGGTATTACTGGATTCAGGTAGCCTTGTGACCCTGATAAAGGCTGAATTAGTTAAAACAGAGGTCTCTGGGAATAGCAAGGTAGCTGTTATTTGTGTGCATGGGGACACCCGAGAGTATCCAGTGACTACAGTGTGTTTCAAGACCCCCAAAGGTACCCTCTCTCATCCAGTGGGGTTAGTATCTCAACTACCGCATGATGCCATTGTGGGAAGGGATTTTCCGAAGTTCTGGGAACTGTGGGATGATCCTGAGCCCCCCAATGGTGCCCCTATGTACCAGGAAGGTGATAGCCAGAACTCCTCTGAGAGTGGTGAGGACTCTTCAGAATTTCCCTTGTCAGTATTGGCAGGCGAGACTCAAGAAACTGGAGAGGAGCCCACCTCCTCAGACGAAAACCTACCGTCTGTGGAGTTTTCTGATCTTGAGGTTCACAGGGAAAATTTTGCCACAGAACAGTTAAAAGACCCCGCCCTAATAAAGGCACGGGAAAACGTAGTGGAAATAGATGGCGAGTTAGTGAACCCAGATAATACCTGCACTTACCCATACTTCAGCGTAGAGAAGGACCTACTGTATCAGGTGGCAAAAAGGGCAGAAGAAACCGTTGAGCAGCTTGTAGTGCCCAAACCTTACAGGAAGTTGGTGTTGGAGTTGGCCCATGGGCACATTCTTGGAGGTCATCTGGGGACAGAGAAAACCCGAGAGAGGGTATTACAGAGATTCTATTGGCCTGGGGTGATGAAGGACATAGAAAATTATTGTTCCTCCTGCCCTGTGTGTCAGAGGTCGGCCCCGATGCCACATTTCCGTAGCCCGCTGGTCCCTCTACCCATCATTGAGGTCCCGTTTGAGAGGATCGCAATGGATTTGGTAGGTCCTATAATCAAGTCCGCTAGGGGGCACCAGTACATATTAGTTATAATGGACTATGCCACCCGTTATCCAGAAGCGATCCCTCTCCGAAATACCTCGGCCAAAACCATAGCCAAAGAGCTATCTCTTGTTTTTAGCCGGGTGGGTATTTGTAAAGAACTGCTTACGGACCAAGGTACACCCTTTATGTCCCGGGTTATGAAAGAGCTGTGTAAATTGTTCAAAGTGACGCAATTGCGTACGTCTGTGTATCACCCCCAAACCGATGGGCTGGTTGAAAGATTCAACAAAACCCTAAAACAAATGTTGAAGAAAGTGGTGGATAGAGATGGAAAGGATTGGGACTGTCTACTTCCTTATTTGATGTTTGCTATTAGGGAGGTGCCCCAATCCTCTACGGGATTCTCCCCCTTTGAGTTACTGTATGGGAGACACCCAAGAGGGCTGTTGGATATTGCCAAGGAAACTTGGGAAAGTGAGAGTTCTCCCCACAGGAGTGTGATTGAGCATGTCGCCCTGATGCAAGATCGAATTGCACAGGTAATGCCCATCGTGAAGGAACATTTGGCCCAAGCGCAGTTGGCACAGCAGAGAGTGTACAACCGTGGAGCCAAGACCCATACCTTTTCCCCGGGGGATAGGATATTGGTACTTGTCCCTACGGTTGAAAGTAAATTCCTTGCCAAATGGCAAGGCCCCTACGAGATAATGGAAAAAGTGAGCGAAGTGAATTACAAGGTCAGACAACCAGGAAGGCGAAAGCCCGAACAGATCTATCACGTTAATCTGTTGAAAGCCTGGAGGGATAGAGAGTCCCTAGTCGCAGAAACTTGGTCACCAGCTCAAACTGGTTGCGTGATTCCGGAGGTTGGAATAGCAGCCACCTTGTCACAACCCCAACAACAGGAGGTTAAGGAGTTTGTGCTTCGCAACAAGGAGGTGTTCTCTGAGCTGCCGGGACAAACATCTGGGGTAGAGCATGATATTATTACCCCGCCCGGTGAAAGGGTGAAGTTAAAACCCTATCGGATCCCAGAGGCCCGACGGGAGGCAATACGGGAGGAAGTACAGAAAATGCTGAACTTAGGGGTGATAGAGGAGTCCCAAAGTGATTGGTCTAGTCCCATTGTGTTGGTGCCTAAACCGGATGGGAGCTGGCGATTTTGTAACGATTTTCGTCAGTTGAACAAAGTTACAAAATTTGACACCTACCCCATGCCACGTATAGATGAGTTGATCGACCGGCTGGGAACAGCCCGATACATGACGACTCTTGACCTCACAAAAGGGTATTGGCAAATTCCCCTGGCCAAGTCGGCCAAAGAGAAAACCGCATTTGTAACCCCAGACGGGGCGTTCCAATATAAGAGAATGCCGTTCGGGTTACAGAATGCGCCGGCCACATTCCAGCGGAAAATGGACCAGATACTGAGGCCCTATCGGAAGTATGCTGCGGCTTACCTGGATGACGTAATTGTCCATAGTACAGATTGGGCCTCACATCTGCCAAAAGTGCAAGCAGTCCTAGACTCTATCCGGGAAGCGGGGTTTACGGCTAACCCCAAGAAGTGTACCATTGGGCAGGAGGAGGCCAAATATCTTGGGTACACCATTGGCAGGGGAGTAATAAAACCCCAACTCAACAAAGTCGAGGCCATCCAGAGTTGGCCACGTCCCAACAGCAAGAAGCAGGTACGAGCCTTTCTGGGAATCGCGGGTTATTATCGGCGCTTCATTCCCCACTTTGCTTCTAAGGCTGTGCCCCTAACCAACCTGACGAAAGGGAAAGGGTCGGTCATGATTAAATGGACCCCCGAGGCTGAGGCAGCATTCCAATTCTTGAAACAAGCCTTATGTAGCCAGCCAGTGTTGTACTCACCCGACTTCTCTAAAGACTTTGTCGTACAAAGTGATGCGTCAGATGTGGGGTTAGGAGCAGTATTGTCCCAGGTCTGGAACGGGGAAGAGCACCCAGTCATTTACCTCAGCAGGAAGTTGAAGTCCCATGAGGTAAATTACGCCACGGTTGAAAAGGAGTGTTTAGCGGTGAAGTGGGCTCTAGATTCCCTTCGGTACTATCTGCTAGGTAGGCACTTTGACATGGTTACGGATCACGCTCCGTTAAAGTGGATGGCTCAAAACAAGGAGACAAATAGAAGAGTGAATAGGTGGTTCCTGGCCCTACAGGAATTCAACTTCACAGTAAAGCATCCATCGCCCTGGCGTTCAAATGGGGAATGTGGATGCTTTGTCTCGAGTACATGAATGCCTGATTGCTGGTGTTCCAACCCCAAGGTTAAAACAAGAGGGGGGGTATGTGACAGCAGGAAGGTAAAGTCACCTGGTTGCATCCAGGGGGGTAGGTATATTTCTCCCAGATTCAGGCTTTATGCCGACTTATACAACTAGGGAGAGAGTTGATGAAGCCCAGCTGAGGCTAGTGGGCTCATGGATGATTCATACCTCTAGGGAGAGTGCTGGGCGTCGTGCAGGCAGGGAGTTGATGAGACCAGCTGAAGCTTGTCAGCTCGTTTAAGGCCTCTATAAAAACTCCCAGCTTCATTAGGTGTTTGCTCATGCCTGGACCCAGACCTGTGTGGACTGTCTAGGGAGAGTGAACCCCTGTGCGGTGAGACAAAGCCTGTGTGGCTATTTGTTTGGACATTTACTAAACCAGGGACTTAGGGACTAGGACAGCACCAGGCTGATCCCAGTTGTTAGTTTAGGAAACCTGCATGTTTAGTCAGAGGTCAAGCTGACCAGGGTTTATTTTGTTTATGTTTCTTTTTGCTTTGCTGTGTTTTTGTCACTGTAAATAGAGAAATAAACCGCACCCTTTTGATCTTGAAAACCACAACCTCCGTCTGCTGGGCCTGTTTTTGTGTGGGGAGCCCATCCAGGGGGTCACACACACCCGCTGCCGAGCTAACCCCCTCACAAGGCTCAATTCAGAAATGATAAGAATACACATGACGCGTCGACATCCTGGTGTTATATGAGAAATACCAAATGGAAAAACCAACTGTCAGCTCCTCACCGGAACTGTATTTCACACCAGATGTCACCTATATAATTCAACCCCATGTTAGTGCGTACATATCATACTGATCACACCTCCTCTCGGAAGTGGCAATATGAAAAAATTCACAACATGAGGTGAAAATAAAGGGTAAAAAGGTCAAAATGAAGGCACACTTAAGCAGGCTAATCCCACTAATGTCCCACTGTGGGCAATACCGCAACAGGGAAGGCCGTCACTCTGGCCCTACCTCCATTGCAAGAGGGTAGACCCAGGGAACAAGCTGTAGCTTGATTCAACCCAGCTTGCCAGAGTTAAATGTTCTCCTTGTGGAGTTGACATTCATAGATGTATAAAAGCCAATAAGTACCTGTAACAAATAGAAGCAATAAGGTGGACCCAGAAGTCAGAGCCGGTTCACAACTTGGCATGAAACATCATAAATTTGCACATGATATCAATGTGGATGTGTACAAAATCCTGTCACCCATTGTCAATGAACGCATTGACATCTGTGTCAATATTCAAGCCATGGGGGCTATAACAATGAACCCGGTATATCCAGGCCATTTCTAATTTCGATAGCTCCCTAACCAGAGAGCTACCCCTCTAATGTGGCTCAAACTTGTCAATCCCTAGAAATATCGTATTGGCTGGATTGCGATCATGATACATGTCATAATGTTTAGAGATGGAATGATTTTGAAATCCTGTCTTTATATTAGTGATATGCTCACCTAATCTCACCTGCATGGATTTCTTTGTCCTACCAATATATTGGAGCCCGCATGGACATTGTAACAAATAAACAATGCCCGTAGAGCTACATGTAATGAAAGGCTCTATGCTATGCTCCTTTAAGGTACTAGTAGACTGAAATGATTCCGTTTTCTTGATTTTGATCCTATTGAGGCTGCATACCTGGCACCTTCGACACTGATGGTACCCAGATAGTCCTCTTTGAAAAAAAGAGACCTTTTTGGTCGGGGGATCAACCACATTGGGAGCCACCCTATCACAAAGAGAGGGTACTCCCCTGAAGATTACCTGGGGTTTAGATGGTAAAAATTGGCTAATAATTCTGTCATTACCCAGCAAATGCCAATGTTTTTGTATAATCTTCTTGATGACATAGTGCTGCGTAGAAAAAGTGGTAACAAAAGGGATCAAGGGTCTTTCCCTCGTTGTTTTTGAACGATCCTCCAGTAATGAGGACCTGTCCAAAATAGCAACCTCCTCTATTGTTTTCTCCAACAATTCCAAATTGTAACCCTTTTCGCAGAGTCTAGATTTCAAAATGGCCGACTGAGATCTGTAATCTGCCAAAGAGGTACAATTTCGCCTCATCCTGACGAACTGACCTCTCGGTACAGATCTCAGCCAGGGATCATTATGGCAGCTTCCAATAGGAATATAGGAGTTTCGATCCGTCTGTTTAAAAAAAGACTTAGTAACCAGGGAACCATTTTCGCTCCTTATGGTGAGGTCAAGAAAATTGATGGTCTCCTGACTAGCCTCATGAACAAATTTGATTCCTCTTTCATTATCGTTCAAAACAGAAAAATAGCTGTCAAGTTGGTCTTTGGTGCCATCCCATAGGAGGAGGATGTCATCAATGTACCTGGCCCATAATACCAGTGTCAGGTCACCTGTGGCCAGGTGACAGATGCACACCGTAGGGGGACAGGAGTGCACCACAAGGTAGTGAACCCTATGGCTGACTGCTGCGGATAGGAAACTGGGTGGTTGTGGAAAGCGGGACCAGAGGAGCACAACCAGGATCCTAACGGAAGCTAGAGCCAAGATTCCCCAGGGCGCAGAGTCTAAGACCCAGCAGGTCTTCTCCAGAGACTCTAGTGGTGAGGATGTTATGCTGCAGGCTGGGTCCAGGTCGCGGCCCCTAGAGTCTCCTAGCTCACGCCCCGTAGGATAAGGGGACAAGAGGGGAAGCAGCAGCACGAGATATAAGAGTAACGAATAACAAGCTGAAAGTCAAGGGCCACAAGCAGACAAGGATAACGAAAGACAAGCCGAAGGTCAAGGGTCACGAGCAGACAGGGATAGTCGGGGACAAGCCAATAACGTAACAGAGAGACAGACGTAGCACACGGCAGGCAGGAACCCAAACACACAATGCCTAAGAAACACGTTGATCAGCAAAGCAGGCTTGCAGTGCACAGGTTAATATAGTGTTCTGTGATAGGACCTGGGGTGGAGTCAGGCTGGGAGGAGATTATAAAGGAAGCCAGGTGAAAGGGTTCTGGCCTCTAAGATGAACACATGGGAAGGAAGGTAAGCTGACAGACAAACACTACTGCATATCCATGACAGTACCCTCCCTCTTATGGGCCCTCCCCCGCCTGGGCCCAGGCTTAAAGGGAAATCTCTGATGAAACCTCCTCAACAGATGAGGTGCAGCGACATCAGATGCAGCGATCCAAGACGCCTCCTCAGGACCAAAACCTCTCCAATGCACAAGGTACTGAAGAATGCCTCTGCAGAGCCGAGAATCCAGAACTTGTCTAACCTCGTACTTAAGATTAACCCAAGAGACCGAAAACGAGGTAGGGGGATGACAAGAAGATCTATTGAGGACCAAAGGCTCTCTAGGAATAAGCAAGGGCATGAGAGGATCAACAGGAATCTGAGGAGGGTCCCCTAGACCCTTAAAGGGGAACTGGTCATCTTGCGCAGGACCATCAGACTGGGCAGATGTCAGTGGGACCCTGAAGTCAGGTTGGTTAGAAGGTGACATGTCGCCGGAGTCCAGCTGAATAGCTGAAGGACAAGCAGAATGTCCTGAACAAGAAAAAGTAGGAGGCTCACTGGGCATGGGCTGGACTGGCATAACTAGTACAGAGGCAGAGTGAATAGCTGAGTCAGGTGTAGCGACTACCTGAATCGCATCGCAAGACGTAGCGACTGCAGGACTTGTAGACAAGCTAGCCTGGCTGTGCGTCCAAGGGTGGTTAGGGACAGAGAAATGTAAATGGTTATGCAACCTGGAATGAATGACCGGCCCAGGTTCACAGGGGGCAACCTTGGGTAGGCAGGACGAGGAACAGGAGGAACCCCAAGCCAGGATCTGTCCAGTAGTCCAGTCCACATGAGGAGAATGGAGCTGTAACCATGGGAGACCCAAAATTATAGGCGTTGAGGCCTTGGGTAAGATAAGGAAGGATATCCACTCCTGGTGGAGTGTCCCTACCGACATCTTAACAGGGAGGGTCTGGAAGCGGATAGGTCCCCCTGGGAGAACAGTACCATCAATCGCCAAGACCACCAATGGCGTGGTGAGGGGCAAAAGAGTAAGTCTCATGGACGATGCGATTTCCCAGTCCATGAAATTACCAGCGGCTCCGGAATCCAGATATGCTGAGACCGAATGAGAAGAAGCACCAACATGAAGGAACACAGAAAGCAGAAGACGAGAAGGGGAAGGTGATTTTTCTGGGTCCAATACTCCACTTTCCAGATGAAGTGGACCCGAACGTTTTTCTGGACAAAGAGAGCAAGTGTCACAAAAATGACCTTTGCCCCCACAGTAAAGACACAGACCAAGAGTTCTGCGCCTAGCACGTTCCTCGGGGGATAGCCTGGTCCGACCCAGCTGCGTGGGTTCCTCAGCTGGTAGGAGATGCTCTACGGGTCGAAGAGAGGGGAGCTCAGGCTGACTAAGAACCAAGGAGTGCTGGCGTTGCTTTTCTAAGGTCCTCTCCTGAAAGCGAATATCGATCTGGTTACACAAGGAGATAACGCCGGCCAGATCAGTGGGGATGGTTCTTCCTGCTAATTCATCCTTCACTCTATCAGACAGGCCATGCAAAAAGGTTGCGACTAAGGCCTCATTGTTCCAGCTCAACTCAGCTGACAGTATGCGGAAATGAAGGGCATACTGTCCCACAGAAGCAGACTCTTGGCGGAGACGTAAAAGGGCGCTGGCCGCTGAAGAGACACGAGCCGGTTCTTCGAAGATATTCCGAAAAAGTTTCAAGAAGCCAGACAGGCTAGAAACCACTGGATCATTCAGTTCCCACAGAGGGGCTGCCCAGGCTAAAGCTTCACCAGAGAGGAGGGAAATGATATAGGCTACCTTAGCCCGATCAGACAGGAAGTTTTGGGGCTGGAGCTCAAAATGAATCGTGCATTGGCTAAGGAACCCCCTGCAAGCCTTGGAGTCCCCAGAGAAACGGGACGGAGCTGGCAGTTGTAGTGAGTGTGTGGCTGCGACTGGTGCAATAGGTGCAGCCGCTGGTTGTATTTGAGGTTGTGGATTCAGGGTTCCCAAGGAGGCCTGAAGCTGCTCAAAGCGAGAAGCCAGATCCTGGAGGAATCGCATCACCTGAGTCTGATTTGATTCCTGGGTTTCAAGTCTGCAAACTATGCCCTGCAATGGATCATCCGCGGGGAGCGGGATGTCAGCCGGGTTCATGGCTGATCAAACTGTCAAGTCACCTGTGGCCAGGTGACAGATGCACACCGTAGGGGGACAGGAGTGCACCGCAAGGTAGTGAACCCTATGGCTGACTGCTGCGGATAGGAAACTGGGTGGTTGTGGAAAGCGGGACCAGAGGAGCACAACCAGGATCCTAACGGAAGCTAGAGCCAAGATTCCCCAGGGCGCGGAGTCTAAGACCCAGCAGGTCTTCTCCAGAGCCTCTAGTGGTGAGGATGTTATGCTGCAGGCTGGGTCCAGGTCGCGGCCCCTAGAGTCTCCTAGCTCACGCCCCGTAGGATAAGGGGACAAGAGGGGAAGCAGCAGCACGAGATATAAGAGTAACGAATAACAAGCTGAAAGTCAAGGGCCACAAGCAGACAAAGGATAACGAAAGACAAGCCGAAGGTCAAGGGTCACGAGCAGACAGGGATAGTCGGGGACAAGCCAATAACGTAACAGAGAGACAGACGTAGCACACGGCAGGCAGGAACCCAAACACACAATGCCTAAGAAACACGTTGATCAGCAAAGCAGGCTTGCAGTGCACAGGTTAATATAGTGTTCTGTGATAGGACCTGGGGTGGAGTCAGGCTGGGAGGAGATTATAAAGGAAGCCAGGTGAAAGGGTTCTGGCCTCTAAGATGAACACATGGGAAGGAAGGTAAGCTGACAGACAAACACTACTGCATATCCATGACAACCAGGTGGGGATGACGGTCCCCAAAGATGACGTCCTCCTCCCATTTGGCCATAAAAAGGTTAGCCAAACTAGGGGCATATTTGGCCCCCATTGCAACACCACGCGTTTGGCGATAATACTGACCATCAAACCAAAAGTAATTGTGACCTGCTGCATATTCCAACAGGTCTACAATATAATCTCTTTGGAGCTGGCGCAAGCCTGACAAAAGATTCAAGTAATGTTTCACAGCTAAAATACCCATCTGATGTGGAATGATGGAATATAATGAGGAAACATCAGCTGTTACCATCCACATTCCTACTTTGAATTCTGCTTGCGACACTAGATTAATCGCATGTCTAGTGTCCTTCAAGTAAGAAGGCATTTGTTGGACCAAAGGTTGTAAAAAATGGTCGATGTACTTGCCCACCCGGGACGTTAGAGAGTCTATGCCACTCACTATTGGTCTGCCCGGGGGGCAAGTCAAACTCTTGTGGATTTTGGGAAGACAATATAGAACTGGCACTCTCGGTGCCCTCGATATTAAAAACTGTAGCTCTTTGTCATTCAAAATACCAATGTCAGAGCCCTTTTGGACCAATTCTTCCAAGGTATCCCTATACTTAATGGAAAGAAAAAAACTGCGCTAATGCATAAAATAGAAAGAAGCTGCAACAATAAGTGTTATACAACACCAGGCAAATAATACAAAGAAAAAAGTTGCGCTAAATTGAAGGTGACACCTGAGTGACACCTAAGTGACATATAATAAAAAATATAAATTATCACCAGTAAGGCAACTGATGAATAAATATATATAAATGAGCACAGCGGCTCACACAATAAATTAATAACACAGATATTTAAATATAAGTGATACAAACACGTGATGGAGAGTCACTAATGGTAAGTGACTCATATACCATCAAGAAATATCTATAAACAAAAAAAGTCCCAAATGCAGTCCAAACACAAAAAGTTCATATACATATATGTATGGTGCTCCTCCACCGTGCTGGTTATGATCCATTCATGTTGCACCCAGATCTAGTGTTGAATAGGACAGCCTCCACCAATAAAAATACTGCCTCTTACCGAAAGAGATGGAACCCTTATCACAGGGGATCAAAGGAAACCTGTGGCTATTCCCCAGCCAAGGGTATGGGGCAAGCAGCGTCTCTTATCCAGAAGATCAGCAGCTCTCAGCGGTAGAAACCATAAACCCCGTAAATAAGGAGAAGGAATATACCATAGTGTAAAACCTTTAACACATTTATTAAAGAAAAGACGAATGCACACTTACATATATGCAGATAAAACGAGCGAAAAAGATAAGCTGGCCGGCTCTAAGTGTAAAGCAGCCCGTATGTCTCCGGGTAGCGTGGGCGCGATGACGTCAGAACGTAGCTCCTCCCTACGCATTTCGTCATCAAAAGACGTGTTCACGGGATACGTGACAAGGGATCCATATCTTTCGGTAAGAGGCAGTATTTTTATTGGTGGAGGCTGTCCTATTCAACACTAGATCTGGGTGCAACATGAATGGATCATAACCAGCACGGTGGAGGAGCACCATACATATATGTATATGAACTTTTTGTGTTTGGACTGCATTTGGGACTTTTTTTGTTTATAGATATTTCTTGATGGTATATGAGTCACTCACCATTAGTGACTCTCCATCACGTGTTTGTATCACTTATATTTAAATATCTGTGTTATTCATTTATTGTGTGAGCCGCTGTGCTCATTTATATATATTTATTCATCAGTTGCCTTACTGGTGATAAATTATATTTTTTATTATATGTCACCTAGGTGTCACTCAGGTGTCACGTTCAATTTAGCGCAACTTTTTTCTTTGTATTATATCCCTATACTTAATGACAGGGTTCCCTGGTAATAAGGCATACGTATCCCGATCGTCTGCAATCCTATGCATTTCTTTGAGGTAATCCGCCCTGTCAAGGACAACTATTCCACCACCCTTATCTGCAGGGCGGATTACTAACTCTCTATTTTGACAAAGAGAGTCAAGGCCTAGTTCAAGATGTTTATCCATCTTGTCATTGTTGACTTTCACCGTTTCAAGATCCCGCAAGACCACATCTCTAAAGACCCTAAGAGATGGAGCTAAGGCCCCAGGGGGATTGAAGGTGGAAGCATTGGATAATCCGGAATGTTGAAAAGATGGTGGAACCAATGAATCCTCCCTCCCAGGTATACCTACAAAATAACGTTTGATATTTATCTTGCGGACATACTTATGTATATCCATGTATGTCTGGAATTTGTTCAATTTCCTGGGGGGAGCAAATTTCAATCCCTTACTGAGAAGGGTTAGTTCTGGCTTAGTTAGGGTTTGGGAGCTAAGATTAAAGATGCCATCTTGACTCACATCTTTTGCTTTTTTTGATTGTGCTCTCCTCCCCCCTCTGGTTCCTCTTTGCTTTCTACCGGCCTTTTTACTCCCTGATTGGGCCTGGGAAAACCCCAATGCTGGTCTATATCTCTTTCGTACTGGCCTGGGGGAAAATCCCTCGATGATCCAGACCTGTATGCCTCTTGAACTCTATTGGTCCGTTCATAGTCCTGGTAACCTGCATGTCCAGGACCATCCCTATCTCGTAAGGGAAAAAAATCTGTTACGATTTCCGGGTTCATTTGTATATTCATCCCTATCTCTCTCCAGATAATAATTATCTTCATGATACAATCTTTGGTTAGAATAGGGTTCATAACCATGATTGTCAGAATGAGTCCTTTCATGGACTCTGGAAAATCTCGGTGGTTCTCTATAGGTATTATATTGACCCTGAGGATATAGTTGTCCATACCTTCTATCGTAACTGGTACTCTGTTTAGGTTGTGACTGTTGCAACCACCCTAAGTTTTTTGCATGTTGTCCTCCTTTAGCGGGACCCACCGTTCTTATTGGTGATTTATGTGAAACCCGTCTGCCCTTTTTAATCGGTTTGGCCCCATTCTGAACCTTCTTGGGAGTTTTAGATGATTCACTCCCAATGGGTAAATGTTGCACATCATTCATTGATCCTGATGGAGCATTGTCACCCTGGACAATCGCATCCATCCTGGAAACATTATCCCGCTGTGACTCTGCCACTAGTTTTTTCTGCCAATCAAAGACTAAACTGGCTTGATAGTCATTGAAATCTCTGTTGTATTTTTTCCTTTTTTTGGCCTTCTGTTCCTTTTCCTCCTTGTCTAACACCTTCAATAAACTCAAAGTTCTGTCCTTATACTCCTCACTCTCTTTGTGAGGATTTAGACTTTCTTTCAGAACCTTGATTTCACTATCAAGTTTTTCTAATTTGCTGGTCTTACGAGCCACCAAAAAACGTAAAAAACTCACTCCTGCCTCGTTAAAGTACCTAAACCATTCTTGTAGCTCAAGGTCGCCTTTCTGAGGGCCAACCTGCCATCTAAGGCTCCTCGGCACCATGTTTAACCTGATGTATGTCTCAAGAAACGCGATGTCCCATTGAGTATGGACTTCAGATATGGTTAGATTTTTCAATCTTACAAAAAGTCCACTCAGATCACCGTCTCTATCATTATACATCTGGAACACTCCATCGGTGTTAACCACCTTAGAGGCTCTATATTCAAAAACGTCCATGTCACTCAAACTTTAAAAAATGTATATTAAAGAATACTGTGCTAAAATAGGTGGATGTACAACCCCTAAAATGTGCACCCCAATGTGTAATGGCACCTTACGGTGCACCTGACTGCTGCCGTGGAAAAATATCAACAATAGCAATGTGTAACGGAAAGAACTACTGCGCAAATCAGAAAAACAACAAAATATAGCACCAATTGATCAATGGTGGCCGCTGCTGCGACTGGAAAATGTGGATATACACAAATAAACAATTGATCAATGGTGGCATATTTTGTTGTTTTTCTGATTTGCGCAGTAGTTCTTTCCGTTACACATTGCTATTATTGATATTTTTCCACAGCAGCAGTCAGGTGCACCGTAAGGTGCCATTACACATTGGGGTGCACATTTTAGGGGTTGTACATCCACCTATTTTAGCACAGTATTCTTTAATATTAATTTTTTAAAGTTTGAGTGACATGGACGTTTTTGAATATAGAGCCTCTAAGGTGGTTAACACCGATGGAGTGTTCCAGATGTATAATGATAGAGACGGTGATCTGAGTGGACTTTTTGTTAGATTGAAAAATCTAGCCATATCTGAAGTCCATACTCAATGGGACATCGCGTTTCTTGAGACATACATCAGGTTAAACATGGTGCCGAGGAGCCTTAGATGGCAGCTTGGCCCTCAAAAAGGCGACCTTGAGCTACAAGAATGGTTTAGGTACTTTAACGAGGCAGGAGTGAGTTTTTTACGTTTTTTGGTGGCTCGTAAGACCAGCAAATTAGAAAAACTTGATAGTGAAATCAAGGTTCTGAAAGAAAGTCTAAATCCTCACAAAGAGAGTGAGGAGTATAAGGACAGAAATTTGAGTTTATTGAAGGTGTTAGACAAGGAGGAAAAGGAACAGAAGGCCAAAAAAAGGAAAAAATACAACAGAGATTTCAATGACAATCAAGCCAGTTTAGTCTTTAATTGGCAGAAAAAACTAGTGGCAGAGTCACAGGGGGATAATGTTTCCAGGATGGATGCGATTGTCCAGGGTGACAATGCTCCATCAGGATCAATGAATGATGTGCAACATTTACCCATTGGGAGTGAATCATCTAAAACTCCCAAGAAGGTTCAGAATGGGGCCAAACCGATTAAAAAGGGCAGACGGGTTTCACATAAATCACCATTAAGAACGGTGGGTCCCGCTAAAGGAGGACAACATGCAAAAAACTTAGGGTGGTCGCAACAGTCACAACCTAAACAGAGTACCAGTTACGATAGAGGGTATGGACAACTATATCCTCAGGGTCAATATAATACCTATAGAGAACCACCGAGATTTTCCAGAGTCCATGAAAGGACTCATTCTGACAATCATGGTTATGAACCCTATTCTAACCAAAGATTGTATCATGAAGATAATTATTATCTGGAGAGAGATAGGGATGAATATACAAATGAACCCGGAAATCGTAACAGATTTTTTCCCTTACGAGATAGGGATGGTCCTGGACGTGCAGGTTACCAGGACTATGAACGGACCAATAGAGTTCAAGAGGCATACAGGTCTGGATCATCGAGGGATTTTCCCCCAGGCCAGTACAAAAGAGATATAGACCAGCATTGGGGTTTTCCCAGGCCCAATCAGGGACTAAAAAGGCCGGTAGAAAGCAAAGAGGAACCAGAGGGGGGAGGAGAGCACAATCAAAAAAAGCAAAAGATGTGAGTCAAGATGGCATCTTTAATCTTAGTTCCCAAACCCTAACTAAGCCAGAACTAACCCTTCTCAGTAAGGGATTGAAATTTGCTCCCCCCAGGAAATTGAACAAATTCCAGAAATACATGGATATACACAAGTATGTCCGCAAGATAAATATCAAACGTTATTTTGTAGGTATACCTGGGAGGGAGGATTCATTGGTTCCACCATCTTTTCAACATTCTGGATTATCCAATGCTTCCACCTTCAATCCCCCTGGGGCCTTAGCTCCATCTCTTAGGGTCTTTAGAGATGTGGTCTTGCGGGATCTTGAAACGGTGAAAGTCAACAATGACAAGATGGATAAACATCTTGAACTAGGCCTTGACTCTCTTTGTCAAAATAGAAAGTTAGTAATCCGCCCTGCAGATAAGGGTGGTGGAATAGTTGTCCTTGACAGGGCGAATTACCTCAAAGAAATGCATAGGATTGCAGACGATCGGGATACGTATGCCTTATTACCAGGGAACCCTGACATTAAGTATAGGGATACCTTGGAAGAATTGGTCCAAAAGGGCTCTGACATTGGTATTTTTAATGACAAAGAGCTACAGTTTTTAATACCGAGGGCACCAAGAGTGCCAGTTCTATATTGTCTTCCCAAAATCCACAAGAGTTTGACTTGCCCCCCGGGCAGACCAATAGTGAGTGGCATAGACTCTCTAATGTCCCGGGTGGGCAAGTACATCGACCATTTTTTACAACCTTTGGTCCAACAAATGCCTTCTTACTTGAAGGACACTAGACATGCGATTAATCTAGTGTCGCAAGCAGAATTCAAAGTAGGAATGTGGATGGTAACAGCTGATGTTTCCTCATTATATTCCATCATTCCACATCAGATGGGTATTTTAGCTGTGAAACATTACTTGAATCTTTTGTCAGGCTTGCCCCAGCTCCAAAGAGATTATATTGTAGATCTGTTGGAATATGCAGCAGGTCACAATTACTTTTGGTTTGATGGTCAGTATTATCGCCAAACGCGTGGTGTTGCAATGGGGGCCAAATATGCCCCTAGTTTGGCTAACCTTTTTATGGCCAAATGGGAGGAGGACGTCATCTTTGGGGACCGTCATCCCCACCTGGTATTATGGGCCAGGTACATTGATGACGTCCTCCTCCTATGGGATGGCACCAAAGACCAACTTGACAGCTATTTTTCTGTTTTGAACGATAATGAAAGAGGAATCAAATTTGTTCATGAGGCTAGTCAGGAGACCATCAATTTTCTTGACCTCACCATAAGGAGCGAAAATGGTTCCCTGGTTACTAAGTCTTTTTTTAAACAGACGGATCGAAACTCCTATATTCCTATTGGAAGCTGCCATAATGATCCCTGGCTGAGATCTGTACCGAGAGGTCAGTTCGTCAGGATGAGGCGAAATTGTACCTCTTTGGCAGATTACAGATCTCAGTCGGCTATTTTGAAATCTAGACTCTGCGAGAAGGGTTACAATTTGGAATTGTTGGAGAAAACAATAGAGGAGGTTGCTATTTTGGACAGGTCCTCATTACTGGGGGATCGTTCAAAAACAACGAGGGAAAGACCCTTGATCCCTTTTGTTACCACTTTTTCTACGCAGCACTATGTCATCAAGAAGATTATACAAAAACATTGGCATTTGCTGGGTAATGACAGAATTATTAGCCAATTTTTACCATCTAAACCCCAGGTTATCTTCAGGGGAGTACCCTCTCTTCGTGATAGGGTGGTTCCCAATGTGGTTGATCCCCCGACCAAAAAGGTCTCTTTTTTTCAAAGAGGACTATCTGGGTACCATCAGTGTCGAAGGTGCCAGGTATGCAGCCTCAATAGGATCAAAATCAAGAAAACGGAATCATTTCAGTCTACTAGTACCTTAAAGGAGCATAGCATAGAGCCTTTCATTACATGTAGCTCTACGGGCATTGTTTATTTATTACAATGTCCATGCGGGCTCCATGCAGATCCAAAGAGATCCATGCAGGTGAGATTAGGTGAGCATATCACTAATATAAAGACAGGATTTCAAAATCATTCCGTTTCTAAACATTATGACATGTATCATGATCGCAATCCAGCCAATACGATATTTCTAGGGATTGACAAGTTTGAGCCACATTGGAGGGGTAGCTCTCTGGTTAGGGAGCTATCGAAATTAGAAATGACCTGGATATACCGGGTTCGTTGTTATAGCCCCCATGGCTTGAATATTGACACAGATGTCAATGCGTTCATTGACAATGGGTGACAGGATTTTTTACACATCCACATTGATATCATGTGCAAATGTGGGTTGAATCAAGCTACAGTTTGTTCCCTGGGTCTACCCTCTTGCAATGGAGGTAGGGCCAGAGTGACGGCCTTCCCCTGTTGCGGTATTGCCCCCAGTGGGACATTAGTGGGATTAGCCTGCTTAAGTGTGCCTTCATTTTGACCTTTTTACCCTTTATTTTCACCTCATGTTGTGAATTTTTTCATATTGCCACTTCCGAGAGGAGGTGTGATCAGTATGATATGTACGCACTAACATGGGGTTGAACTATATAAGTGACATCTGGTGTGAAATACAGTTCCGGAGAGGAGCTGACAGTTGGTTTTTCCATTTGGTATTTCTCATATAACACCAGGATGTCGACGCGTCATGTGTATTCTTATCCTTTCTGAATTGAGCCTTTATATATCCACTCTGGTGTATTGGGATCTTTTCCAGTTAAACCTTACTGGTTACCCCCCTTTATATTATTAGATGTTTTTTATTCCTTATTTCATCTCTTCTACCATTTGCATTTCACGTTATGCAATGGCTGTGAAATAGGTGTTTTTTAATAGCATATTTAATTTTAAACATGCCATTGCCCATCATAGTGTTAGGTGCCTTTGCTCAGCATTGGGCATTAGCGATCGTTGAGGAGTGTGGGAAAGAATCCCTTAACTAAAATGGCGGATTGATGCAGGTACTTCCCGGAGGTCAGAGCTGGGCGTGTCAAGTGCATCGGGCATGATAAATACCGGTGAGTCAGCACGCCGCTCGTGCCCCTGGAAGACGTCATCTCTGACTAAACGGCGTAGGGCGTGCTGACGTCACCAACGAACGAACAGCGCTATCCCGGAAGGACAGGCGGATAGTTCAAGCCGGCCGGCTTATGAATGATTTTACACACGCTTTCTTATCACTACATTTCTGTAAGTGTATTTTATCTTTTTTTGATTAAACTGTTTTTGAAGTACTTCACTATGGTGGCCTTTATGTTTCTTATGGAATCATCTATCCGGGGACCATACTGAGAAGCCTGGAGTGTGGAGGAAGATAGTCTATAGAAAGACCCTAGGCGGGGGAAATAGCCACAGGTGTTTTTGATCTCTCTCACCAGAGATCCATATTAGCTGGTAAGGAGATTCTATATTGAAGGTGGAGGATCTTTGTCTATATGCACACTTCACTTCTTCTCGGGTGTTTAAGCGTGGAGTCACCAATATTGACTCATCTGTTTTGATATTCCTGAACCAACGACATCTTGGAACTTTTATGAGAAACGTCATTTCTTAGTTCTCACGGACCATAATTAGATGAACTACATGTATACTGAGTATAATTTGATTATTAACATGAATTTTGATATGGCCATTAGCCACACAGTATTTATGTCACATGCGGTTCATTATTTTTATTGGATCTAATTTTTGTTATGGTGTATCACATTTTATTTTTCATATAAGGTGTCATGTCTTATAGTTATTAGTGTGATACTGTCACGCAGCGCTACTGGTATTTTTCATAAATCAGCCGATACTGACTCCACGGCGCCACCAATGCGTCTGACGCGTCCCCCCACGGGTCCTTTGATCTGGCCATGAATCTCAGTACCTTCCGATTGAGTCGCGATACCAGGAGATCCATGTCTGGTGTGCCTCATTTCCGACACAGGAGCTGAAACACCTCCGGGTGTAGAGACCATTCTCCTTGGTCCAGCGTCTGGCGACTTAGGTAGTCCGCTTGCCAGTTTTCTACGCCCGGAATGTACACGGCCGATAGAGCCGGCACACTCCTTTCTGCCCACCGCAGAATGTGAGTGACCTCCGCCGCTGCGGCCGAACTTCTTGTTCCTCCCTGATGGTTGATGTACGCCACTGCCCTGATGTCCGAATGGATCCTGACTGGACCTCCTTGTAGCCTCTGAGACCACTTGGAGAGGCACAGCCTGATCACCCAAAGTTCCAGGACGTTGATCGGCAGGCTGGATTCTTCCTGAGTCCAGCGACCCTGGGCCGACTGAAGAACCCCCCAGACTCCCCCCCAACTGGTAAGGCTGGCGTCCGTCGTGATCACCGTCCAATGAAAGGGAAGGAACGATTTCCCAGACCGAAGAGTCGGGGAAGTCAGCCACAAAACCAGGGAGGTCCTGACCAGGTGGCTCACCCGGATCTGACAATCCAGGGACGATGGGCGTTTGTCCCAACGGGACAAAAATTTCCCTGTGCAACACTCGAGTGTGGAATTTAGCATATGGAACCGCCTCGAAGGAGGCCACCATGAGACCCAGGACTCGCATGCAAAAGCGGAGCGACGACCATTTTTGGGACATCAACCGCTGCTCCGCAGCCCGCAGAGTCTGCAACTTTTCCACAGGGAGAAAAACGCTCGCCCTGAGGAGTCCAGAACCAACCCCAGGTATTCTAGGCGGTGAGACGGTACCAACACCAACTTCTGAATGTTCAGCACCCAACCAAAATCTCGGAGGGTCTGACAGCTTATAGACACATATTCCTCTAATTCTGAGCCTGAAGAAGCTCTCAGAAGAAGATCGTCCAGGTAGCCTACAATAGCGATTCCCCGCTGTCTCAGCAAGGCCTGAATCGGAACGAGCACTTTTGTGAACGCCCTCGGTGCCGATGCCAGGCCAAAGGGGAGAGACACAAATTGGTAGTGGTCTTCCCCGACCGCAAATCGCAGAAATCTCTGATGCCTGGAGCATATGGGGACATGCAAGTATGCGTCCTTGATGTCCAAGGACGCCAGAAAATCCCCCGGATGGAGAGCAGCGACAACAGAGCGAACTGATTCCATCCTGAACCTTTGCACTTTCACAAAGCAATTGAGGGCCTTGAGATCCAGAATTTGGGACTACAAACAGATTTGAGTAAATCCCCTGAAACCGTTCCTCCTGTAATGGAACAGGCACAATCACCCCACGCACCAGCAGATCCTGAACTGCCCCAAACAGGACCTCCCGACAACTCAGAGGAAGCTGAAGGTTGGAGGGAAAAAATCTGTTTGGTGGGTAGGAGAGAAACTCTATCTTGTACCCTGAGGAAACTACTTCGCAAACCCACCGGTCGGAGAGTAGAGACGTCCACCGAGCCGCAAATTCGCGAAGACGGCCCCCCACCCGAGTGTCGGGCGGGGGCAGACCTTCATGCGGACGCAGATTTGTCTGCAGGCTTGTTGGGCTTGCGAAACTAGGGACACTCTTGCCCTTCAGCAGGTGCCTTAGCGGCCTGTGAGCGCTTACCTGCAGCGCCGGGTGGACTAAAAAAAACACTTGTGAGCGGTAAAGGAGGGCCCATGCCTAAGGCGTGGCTCCTTACCCTTACTGGATTGCGGGAGCAGAGTGCTCTTACCTCCCATGGCATCTTTGATAATGTCATCCAGAGATGCTCCAAAAAGCCTTTCACCCTTAAAAGGTAAATCTACCAGGGCCTTCTTAGAAGATTGGTCCGCGGACCAACACTTTAGCCAGACCAGGCGGCGCAACACCACCGCATGGACCGAGGCTCTGGAGAGCAAGAGAATCATATCCAAGGCTGACTCACAGACAAATTTAAGGGCCCTGTACCAACTGGTCGGCCAGTTCCACACAGTCCGGGGGAACGTGATGGTCTTTTAACCCCTGGTGCAACATTTTTGCCCATTCAGTAAGTGTCTGAGACACTAGAGCCCCCGCCACGACAGGCCGCACTGCAGACCCCCCCACCACTGTGAACAGGGAGCGAGCCACGGCCTCAGCCCTCCTGTCTGTGGGTCCTTGAAGGCAGAAGCCCCTTCCACCGGAATTGTGGTCACCTTGTTCAGTCTGGACACAGGGGGGTCCACTGTAGAAGGAGAAGTCCATTTTTTCAGGAAATTCTCCTCAAAGGGGTAACGGACCACTAAACATTTTGGGGCTTAAAAGACCTTTTGCGGTTGATCCCATTCCTTGTACAAGAGCTTATCCAGATAAGGTACACAAGGAAACACCTTAGCAGTGCAGGTCGGTTTACAGAACCCGAAAGGAACCGACATCTGTCGCCTCCACCGTATCCTGCATTTGTAGAGTATCCCGCACGGTGGATCATAAGTGCTCCTACAAGCACCCTATCATGCACTGACCCTGTCCCAGAGTCATCCTCACTGTCCGAACAGTCGAGGTCCGCATCCGCTGACACATCAGAGCCCGGGCCGGGAGCAGTAGCAGGGCCTGACTCCATGTCAGAGTTGTCCCCGGAAGACGTTGGGGGGAGGAGGCATTTTTTACCCCCCTTTTGACCACACGCCGCTTCCACCCTGGCAACAAAAGCCTCCAGGACTGCCGACATAGCGTCCATAGATACCACAGGTGCAGGGGCACCAGTTGCCAATTCAGGTATGTCTGGGGAAGAGGCGTCCACTTCCGATGCCATGCTGACCCACTCATCTGACACCCCTAGGAATCTAAGGCAAGACCACCCTCCTAGCTGCCGCAGAGAACAACGAGGGGCCCCCCAGAGGACTCACCACCCGGACCAGGTACTGCACAGCCGCCGTCCACGCTATCCCTCCTAGGCGCTCTGCCCGAGTCACTGTTACTCAGAAGTGTGCTGGAGCTGTTCGTGCAGAGAATCTGACCACTAGAGACAAAAACACCCTCCAAAATGGCCACCGACATGCCGCTCTGCAAACAGAGCGCACGGACTACAAGAAAATGGCCGCCGAGCGCAGATACAAACAACAGCGCCGGATGCCGCCAAAATGGCTGCCGGCTGCATGTAGTAAGATAAAATACACACAGATTACAGTGAACACCCGGGGGCCCCCTAAGGAGGTCCCATCATGTATACTAGGCGGAGAGCACCCCCAGGATAGCGGACCCACTGTGCAGCCCCCAGCCATAGGATGGAGCCCCCCAAGGTGAAACCCCTGTGATACGCAGCCATCTTAGTTTCCAAGAGCCTAGGGAGGAGGGGAGGAAGGGAGAGAGGAAAGGAAGGGTGGAACCCTCTATTGACCTCCCTGAGAATGCCCAGCCGTACCACCCTGCCGGAGCAGCGGTCTGCTACTTACCCATCCTGCGAGGACCAGCTGAAGGCATTCCTGACAGACCCAACGTCCGCGCAGTTACGACATGGCTGTCGGCCCGACACACTGTGACACGGACATAAAGCCCGGTCATATGTGTGCCCCGGAGCATGAGCTCACCGGCCACCCCTGGAGAAACGGGGCATGTCGTGGATGACCCAGCGCGTAGCTAAAAGGTCGGCACATGCTCGATGGCCGAAACTGGGGGGACTACAAGGATCTGGGATCCAGCCTGTCACCCAGTCGGCAGTTGATAATAAATCTTCAGGGTCCAAATTTTTTTTTGAAAAAACAGAGACCCATGGGCCCATGGGGAGCCATGTCCTTCTCCTAGGCAGAAAAAAACTGGGCTGCTGTATGCAGGGAGAGGGGTTGTACCTAGAGGGACCGCCCCCTGGGCGGTACTGTACAGTTTTAATGTGTTTTAACACTAACATGCTGTTTCTGCCTAGTCTATCTCCTAATAGAAGGCTAATACCCACAAGTCAAGACTGGTGCTGTGTCCGTCCATGAACGGAAGAGAAAGGGCCGCGAACACGCTGGGCCTCCGAGCGGAGGCCCCCCACATGGCAGACTAGACAACACCCCACTATGGAGAGCGGACCCTGGACACCCAGCGCAGCCCCCAGCCAAGACTCTGAGCCCCCCCGGAGGACCCCCGGTCAGTAAACAGCAGGCCCAGCCACCACAGAGCATGGGAGACTGCTGGACGCATTCCGGACAGACCCATCACCCGATCCATACAGGGTAGGATGGATGTCGGCCACGGCACACTGTGACTCGGACATCAGTAGCCCGGTCATATGTGTGCCCCGGAGCATATAGCTCACCGGCCACCCCTGGAGCAACGGGGCATGTCGTGGCCGACCGAGCGCATCGTTAAAGGTCTGCTCACGCTCGATGGCCGGGCTGGGGAGACTACAAGGATCTATATTATCCAGCCTGTCACCCAGCCGGCAGTTGATAGTAGATCTCAGGATCAAAAAAAGTAGAAAAAGCAAAAAAATATCCAGGACCAATGGTCCCAACCGGGAGCCAGGTCCTCCTATGCTAGGCAGAAAAAAAAACTGAGCTGCTGGATGCAGTGTGAGAGGTTATAGCCAGAGGGACCGCCCCCTGGGCGAAACTGTACAGTTTTGATGTTTTTTTAACATGTTACAGTAGGTGCTGCCGATTTTGTGTCAATCTCGCCTCTGTTAGCGGTGAGATTGACCACCTGCGATCCCCGTCGCGGGAGCCAGCGCCGAGCTATGTCGCTCTTCCAGCTCGCCGCCCCCAATGGATTCCTATGGATGCGCGGCATCTCGTGGGGGCAGCGAGCGCGAGGAGCCTCCAGCTGCGATATCCAGCGCGATCCCATCGCACTGGATATACAAAATCTGAGGCACCTACTGTACATGTTCTGCCTAGTCCTCTCCTGATAGAAGGCGAATAACCCTAAGGTCAAGATTAAGCTGCTGTGTCCGTCCACGAACGAAAGAGAACATTTTTTTTTTCAAACGCGTCTAGATGCTTCTAGATGCCGGTTTCTAGCTGTCAAGTTAAACCGTTCAGGAGAGGTTGAACAACATCCCGTGTACATGAAGCCTAATTCTCCAAAAATTATCCATATACAGTCGGGTCCATAAATATTGGGACATTGACACAATTCTAATCTTTTTGGCTCTATACACCACCACAATGGATTTGAAATGAAACTAACAAGATGTCCTTTAACTGCAGATTTTCAGCTTTAATTTGAGGGTATTTACATTCAAATCAGGTGAACTGTGTAGGAATTACAACAGTTTGTATATGTGCCTCCCACTTTTTAAGGGACAAAAATAATGGGACAATTGGCTGTTCAGCTGTTCCATGGCCAGGTGTGTGTTATTCCCTTATTATCCCATTTACAAGGAGCAGATAAAAGGTCCAGAGTTAATTTCAAGTGTGCTATTTGCATTTGGAATCTGTTGCTGTCAACTCTCAATATGAGATCCAAAGAGCTGTCACTATCAGTGAAGCAAGCCATCATTAGGCTGAAAAAAACTAAACAAACACATCAGAGAGATAGCAAAAACATTAGGAGTGGCCAAATCAACTGTTTGGAACATCCTTAAAAAGAAAGAACGCACCGGTGAGCTCAGCAACACCAAAAGACCCGGAAGACAACGGAAAACAACTGTGGTGGATGACCGAAGAATTATTTCCCTGGTGAAGAAAACACCCTTCACAACAGTTGGCCAGATCAAGAACACTCTCCAGGAGGTAGGTTTATGTGTGTCAAAGACTTCACCAGAGTTAATACAGAGGGTTCACCACAAGATGTAAACCATTGGTGAGCCTCAAAAACAGGAAGGCCAGATTAGATCTAAAAATGCCTTCACAGTTCTGGAACAACATCCTATGGACAGATGAGACCAAGATCAACTTGTACCAGAGTGATGGGAAGAGGAGAGTATGGAGAAGGAAAGGAACTGCTCATGATCCAAAGCATACCACCTCATCAGTGAAGCATGGTGGTGGCAGTGTCATGGCGTGGGCATGTATGGCTGCCAATGGAACTGGTTCTCTTGTATTTATTGATGATGTGACTGCTGACAAAAGCAGCAGGATGAATTCTGAAGTGTTTCGGGCAATATTATCTGCTCATATTCAGCCAAATGCTTCAGAACTCATTCGACGGCGCTTCACACTGCAGATGGACAATGACCCGAAGCATACTGCGAAAGCATCCTAAGATTTTTTTAAGGGAAAGAAGTAGAATGTTATGCAATGGCCAAGTCAATCACCTGACGTGAATCCGATTGAGCATGCATTTCACTTGCTGAAGACAAAACTGAAGGGAAAAGGCCCCAAGAACAAGCAGGAACTGAAGACAGTTGCATTAGAGGCCTGGCAGAGCATCACCAGGGATGAAACCCAGCGTCTGGTGATGTCTATGCATTCCAGACTTCAGGCTGTAATTGACTGCAAAGGATTTGCAACCAAGTATTAAAAAGTGAAAGTTTGATTTATGATTGTTAATCTGTCCCATTAATTTTGGTCCCTTAAAAAGTGGGAGGCACATATACAAACTGTTGTAATTCCTACACCGTTCACCTGATTTGAATGTAAATACCCTCAAATTAAAGCTGAAAGTCTGCAGTTAAAGGACATCTTGTTAGTTTCATTTCAAATCCATTGTGGTGGTGTATAGAGCCAAAAAGATTAGAATTGTGTCGATGTCCCAATATTTATGGACCTGACTGTACATCCACTACTTCATGTCCACTACCTAGTGGGCCTATAATCATTTTTTTAATAAATTATTCTCTTGCTGTGTTTTTCTGCCTACCTGTAACGTCCTCCGTGAGCTTCTGAACCTCTCCTTTTCCCCTAAGGAACAAGCAGTGCACGCTAGTTGTGGTCATGTGCACTGCACTATGCACACTACAAATTCCATAGTCCCTAGTCCATCTCGGATGTGAGAAAGAGGGGGTAGCTATGTTCCTACGTACAGAGAATGAACTCAGCCACCCTCTAAAAGATCTAGTCAGATCATAGCAGCAAAACAAAAAATAGGAATTTGGAGAGTTGGAAGAGGCTGAAAGCAACAGAATGTATTTTTAAGCTAATAATACATACTTGAAACCAGAGTTTAGTGTCACATTAACTGTGCAATAAAAAACACATCAGATGCACTATGCATGAACATGCTGTAGGTAAAAAGAAACATTACAATTGCATATTCGTTGTCCATCTATCAATTTATTGAGCAACTTAATAGATAGAAATAGGCTGAATACTCTGTGTAAAAAGACTTTTAAACTTTTCATTCACAATAATGCAAGTTGGAAATGTTACCCAGCAGTGAAAGTGGTAATCAGTTACAAATCCTGTTTTATATCACTTATTGCAATATTTAAACAAAAAATATAAAAGGTAGTACAAACAATTTTAAAGAGAACTAATAAATAACATTTTTACAAACATGCTTTTGTTTGTGTTTTTAACAATATTTTATATGACAAATTTTAAGATATACTACAGATTATGGTATAATGTTGAATGATATAAAATGTAAGCAATATTAAACACATGAACAAATTCAACAATTAGCCAAGGTACAGTGCTTGCATGTTTGTGACCAAAATGTTGCCTGTTGCAATACTGTAGATGGCAGAGTGCATTGTAAAAGCCCGTGGGGTTTTGTTATTGAATATATTGGGTCGGTTACTGCGTGTTATATCAATGTTGTGAGCATCTGAATACATCACTCTGTCTAATACTATGAAGTAGATAGTTTAAACTTGGTTCCAAATGATCTGAGACATAATAAATGTTGGACAACTATATTAACAAATGTAAACCCTCCTTTTACCCTCGCCATTCTAGTTATAACCATTTCTAAATAGCTTAGATCCTCTAATAACCTGGTCAATAAGGCAAGCCATAGAATATCAATTTTCTTTCCCAAAATTGCTGGATTTCCCCATCAGCACAGTGAGTGTTGATGGGGGAATTACTCCCGCAGTGCTATTGTATTCTGCCAGTGGGGAGCCTTTCCTGTTGGCAGAACACAATGATTAGTGTAAAGAGTAGAGTGCCAATACGTGAATCGAAATTTCACCAGTTACTGCTGAACCGTACAAATTTTGATCCATTTATTTCCCGCTTAAAGTGTTACTAAACCCTGCATTCGCTATATCTGGTCTCCCACAGTACACAGAACATGGAAATGCAATTATTTTTGTAAATATAAACTGCTAAATACCTTTTCTCATCAGCGGTATATAGCAGTCTTGTGACTTCTATTAGTGTCCGTTCGAGCACTAGTTAAAGCTTGTAGGAAGAGTTTTCATTCTCCTCTGACTGTCCTATCAGGCTGCATGACTCCTGACCCTCTGTCTGGACAGTGCTGATTGGCCCTGTGCTGATCACATGCACCCTCCCAAAAAAAAAAACCCTCTAGCAATACACACCAGGCTGAGCATGTGCAGTGTTCCCAAGGTTCTACAGTGAGTATAACAATCCTGTTTCACTCCATATACAGGCTGAGTTTACTCTTGTGGGTTTAGTAACACTTTAAGTAGAGGAGTCACAGCCCTCTGTACAGTGCTGCATAGTCTATTCTTCATATTCCCTTTTAAAAAAAAAGTCATGTCCCTGCAGGCTGGCAAGTAGATGGCCTATTGAGAATATTGCATGTGCAAGAGACGAAGACTGGAGCGCAGCTGTTCCTAAACCGATGCTCCAGCTCCTTTGTGGTATGTAAAAAGTGGTATAGTTAGAATAAAGAGGGTGAAGAGGCATTGTTGAGATTAACATTTTTTTTAAATATAGTAGTCTTTTAAGCATGTAGGCATCTAGAAAAAAATACTTTCCAAACAAAGCTTCCCAACAATTTGAAATTAGGTTAACTCATGCATTCCCACAAATGGTTGCCATCATCCCAGGTAAATATGGTGAAAAAAACCTCTGTTTGGGGATTTTTAAGGCAACAAAAAAAGAAAAAAAAGGAAAATTATATATGTAAAAAAATATATTTATTCACAAACATTACAAAATCGTTTTTATATAGTGTAACCTGGGGGGCAGGTAGCGGGTACAAAAGCTCCCTGGGATGAGCAGGCACAGATACCAAGTCCATTGGATCAGTGAAAACACAGTGTGGTTTATTGGTGCTATATACAAAGTCTAATGACAGGTGCTGTACAGTGGGCTGAAAACAAACAGAAGAAAAAAATAGCTAAACAAAAGCCTAGCCGTGTCTCGGCTCTAACTATACGGTATTTACAAGCCCTTACTACTAGGCTGAACAAGCCTAACGCTTGTCAGCTTCCACATTCACAGAGTAACAAGTTTTACCAACCTTCTTGCTCTCACAGACCAATGCTGTCTGTGTGTCCCAGGCTGAGCAAAGACTGTCTGCTCAGGTGAGCTTTTAATTAAGCTGGTGGAGAGAACCAACACCTGAAGTGGATCCTGGCTCAGAGATCCCTGAATGTATATGAGAGGAGCCTGGGAGATGTATAAACCCCGAACAGGACTTTCCCAGGCTCTCTCTGGGATGCTCTGCCACAATAGATACAAAAATATGTTTATGACTATATCCATCTCCATAAAAATCTGCATTTATGAACAATTATGAATACAATGCCTAGATCGGTGACTCAAGATTTTTGCAGAAATCACTCAGAAACAGGCTTCATCCGACGCGTTTCAAATCATAGTAAAAAGACGTTCTTCCTCAGGGATGTTGCATTCATTTATCTAAAGACAGATTTATAGAGTTCTATTAATCACAATATTCTCAATCCCACCTCCAAGAGGTATCAAGAAAAAAGGGAAGAAAAAAAAAAGAACTTACTGAATCATATTCATTTAAAATACATATGTTCCATGTTCCAATTTATGTACCAGGGGTGCATCTTCCTCCATCTACCCCTCCCAATGCTGCACCCACCATTGCATGTTCACAAAAGGAGTCAGGATTTAGCAACAAGGAGCAATCCAAATGGATGGCGTATTGTGGGAAAGAAGGGAGAAACCAGAATTGTCTATAAAGAATAAAATAGAGATCAGGTAAGTATAAATGGGAAAAATTGTATATTCCCATTAAAAAAGGAAAACAAATCCATTCAGAATAAACGGAAAGTCCTATATGCTTACCAGTAATCACTAACAACCCAAAGACAAATCGGGATCCATAAGTTCTTGCAAGGTTCCTTTGTATGGGAGCTTGGTATATTAGATCCTCCGCCTGTGGCAGAGGCAATGGAATGACGCCAATAGACTCCCTGGTGTCCTTTTACACCCCCCTGTGAGTTGTGATTGGTTCCCACCGGTCACATGACTCATAGGATGGATGTGTTCACTCTTACCTGTGAACGTTCCGCATCACAGGAAATGCGGACACGGCCATCTTGGATAAGGGAAAAAGGATGGGAAAACTCAAACAGGCAGAAAAAACTGCACAGAGCCAATGGTGATATGGAGAAGCAATCACAGTGGGTCAGAATGGAAAGAAAGCCGGGATAATGATTCAGAGTAGTCCCCAAATATCTTTGGGGTGCTCTGAACCAGGGACAAAAAAACACCGGTGCCTAAAGGGATGATGGGCCAAAAATTCCACCTTGGAATCAAAAGATGGGACGCGTCCAATCCGGTGTTTCTCCTCCTCTTCAGCTGTCCCATCTTTTGATTTTTGTTCACATCCGGTGCCGGGGGGGGGGGCCGTTCACCAAGGTGGAATTTTTGGCCCATCACCCCTTTACTATGATTTGAAACGCGTCGGATGAAGCCTGTTTCTGAGTGATTTCTGCAAAAATCTTGAGTCACCGATCTAGGCATTGTATTCATAATTGTTCATAAATGCAGATTTTTATGGAGATGGATATAGTCATAAACATATTTTTGTATCTATATAAAAACGATTTTGTAATGTTTGTGAATAAATATATATTTTTACATATATAATTTTCCTTTTTTTTCTTTTTTTGTTGCCTTAAAAATCCCCAAACAACAGAGGTTTTTTTCACCAAGCTTCCCAACAATAACCATAATAATAATACTGGCCATATACACTCAGTTCTCAATTTCGCAATCCTTTTGATTGTTTTTTTTAAACTGAAAATGGGTTGAATTGCTACAAAATTGCCAGCATTAAGCTTTGTAAATATGAATGCCCCTAGCGTTATTCGCTTTGCTTCTGATTAGGAGATGCTGCTGTTAACCTTCATAGTGCTGAAAGAGATGCTCAAGGCATTATCTGGTGGCTGGGAAGTGGACACAGCATGTAGGATTGATAGCAGAATTTTTTTTATTAATAAATGACCCCCCCTTAATTTGGATGAAAGTCATGAAATGCTATCTTCTTCTTTTTGAAAAAGGCAGAGGTAATTTCTATCAGTAGGCCAAGTAGGTGTGTATTTAGAAAACTGCATATACATTCATTCTATGCAAATCAGGGCAAAACCAAATGTTATTTTACTATTTTTCTGCAGCTCAAATTTCATTATTCATACACAATGGACGGGACCAGGAAATACTGCATTATGGGTACTTAATGGAGCTGATGATCCATACATATGTACAGTACCTTACTTATACATACATACTTATTTGCTATGACTTTTGGCTCTAGTGGCCATAATTCTGTATTTTCCTGATTTACTTTATTTTGTATGAATAATAAAATTAAACCTGTAGAAAAAATTGCCTAATAATAACATCCATCTTTTACCCCATTTGCACAGAAAAAATATGCAGTTTCACAGGATGACTAGCTCTGTCATTTTTTATAAACAAACTTCCAACCCTCCCACAAATTAAAATGCAATAGGCTCAATTCACAAAGCTAAAGCACCAGAACAGATATCCTTCTTAAAAAAAAGAAAAAGTGAAATGTGAACATTTCTGTCGATAGCTGTGCTTTAGTTTGGAGTTAAAGCAAAACTCATGGTAAATACAAACATGCAGACACAAATTGTCTCTTCTGAAATAAATTTACTTACCTGCATGTTCACAATCTTCTTCATATGTACACATGTACGCATATGCAGCTCAGTATCAGTTCCAGCATGGTGCCAGTGTGTCGGGATGAATGATTCCTGAGCATGCACAGGAATTACATCATCCTGTACTAGCCAATCAAGACGGCTGAAGGTGGGCACCCTGAATACACCGGGGAGAAGATGCATGCATTGGACCTTTGGAGCAGAGGTAAGTATTCTTAACTTTAGTTCTGCTTTTAAACTTTGTGAATTGAGCTGATTTTTTAGGAAAACATAATTATGGTCAGAAAATATTTTATTCAAGCTTATTTGGTTGATATTATTATTTGTAAAACAGTACACTGCAATTTGTAACTCCTAAAACAGCACAACTCTTAAATCAGTTGCATCTAATGACTTTAGTATCTCTTTAGCTTTCAGTCTAATGACATTACTCGGCCCTTTTGTGCTTTTTACTTTAGAGCTTAATACTGATTTTTCATCACTGATAAATACTTCCAGTAAATTTGCTTAAAAGTAACAGTATGCAATTGCAATCTGTGAGCAAAGATACATTTATATAATTCTATATTTTCAATATGTACATGAAAAGGTGTGGTATTTTAGGTTTTATACATTGCCAGAAAATGTTTTGAATATGTACAATAGTGAACACTACATTGCTGCCTGCCCAAATCAAAAATGAATACACAATTTTGAAAGCTGAAGCGATAAATAAGCATATAGTATACAATTTTTGTTATGGTACTGTCAGTTTTACACAGAAGTTGGAATTATTTAGCTCATGAAAATTAAGGGATAGGAATCTGCAACAGACATTGCTAGAAAAAGAAGACTGCCAAAACTATCCAGGAATCAGTCAGTAGTTACAAGGCCTCATACAAACTGGACATTTTTATTGTGGCCGTTAGCGGCATCTGCATGTTGGCCCATGTGTCCATGCACACAAAGGCGTTTAGAGGCAGAAAAAAAAACCCACAGCCAGCACGTCCAGGAGGAGTGGCATTTTGGCAGAAAATAGCATGATGTGTGTAAACATGCATTGACTCTAGGCACGTTTAGCGCCTAAGCATTAGTTCATTTCAATGGCCAGAATAAATTATTCTGGTCATTGAAATGAATTATTGCTCAAGCATTTGACACACCTAAACTAAACATACTACATGCGTTTACAAGCGTCAAGCGTTTTTTCTGCCAAAATGCTGCTGCCAGGAGGAAAGGTTTCTAGGAGAGATAGAAAAACGCCTGGTGTGAATGAGGCTTAAAGATAAGAAGAACACCTAAGGTTACCTCCAGATTTTGCATTTGAGCAGGCCTAGAATTTTACTCCCTGCCCTCCTGAGCCAACTGTCCCTTTCCTACTCAGTCTACTGACTAGCTTTAGTTTCAAACTAACACGATCAGATTTCACAGGCACATTGAAGAAGGGGGCTAAGAGAACTGTTTTCTGACTGCGCTGGTACACCTATAATGTTTAAAGGGTTAGTTAAATTTTACAAAAAACTGCAGTTATTCAACTTTAGTTTAAGCTGCATAATTTTTTATTTATTTAATCAACAACCCTTATCTGCATAGGCAGCTTTTTTTTTGTAAAGGTGAACTAACCCTTTAACAAGAGAAGAAGAAGCTTCTATCAACAAGACTTTTGTAAGCAGTGGGGTGTCACCAGCTATGTCTGGATATAAACCAAAAAATTGTGTGAGTAGGATGTGCCCTTGTATGCATTTCAGGGCCTTTATTTTTGCTGAAGCTTAGCTCTGATAAAGTTAAAATTTCACTTTAAAGGTTTTACCATCTTAGGATGACAGCTGCTCTATTAACTTGTACAAGCTCTAATAAAAATACATTGGGTTTCATGTATTGAAGCTAGGGGGAAATGGATATGGTCTCTATTTTAACCATATGAACACTTCTAATTTGATAACTTTGCTACCCAATAATTAACAGCTGGCATCAAACTCGCAGCTTTTTTCAATATGAGGCCTACTGCCCTTATTTTCTTGCCTCCTTCTGTGCTTTTTGGACATATGGTTATATAGTCAAACAGAAATAAATAAAAAAAAAAAATATATATATATATATTTGCCTTTGTAGACCTCCCTATGCTCTGGATATAAAAGAATATTTCAAAGAGAACATAGTTGAGTTGTCTACTGGCACCGTGGAGCTAAACAAATCCATCAGACTCTATGTATTATTAGGTAAAATATACAAACTAAACATGATTCATTTGGTAAAAGCAATAGAAACTAATGTACAAGCCAATAAAGCATTCTAAAAGTAGAAATACTATTTTAGTTCTGTCCATACTTTTTAAGATACCTTTCTATGTCATATGGCTAAAATAAAACGAGAGGTTAACAACATTGGTGGTTTCCAATTGTCCATAGACTTCCTGTAACATATTCAATGTATTCACAAATGTATGGCATGAACAATCATAAACTATGACAAAAATTCTCTAGTTTGCTTAGTACAAATGTCCTTTAAAAGATTTTCAAAAACATGGATGCTCTAAAATGTGGCATCACTGTGTTACAGTAAAAATTGTATATAAAAAAAAAAACATGCATGCTCTGTGGGAAAAAAAGTAGTTACATTACTGGCTCTTGTTTATACTATGTCCCCTTTTATTCCTGTGGATGGGCATGGAATAACATCTATACGCCCTTCTGTTGTTCTTATATGTTGAGCTTCATTTTTTTCTTCCATACAATTCTGGTGAAATCTGTGCATAAACATTAATGGCCACTGAAAGAGCTAGGTACGGCTCAACCCATGTTAAAACGATGCTCTCCTCGGGTTATATGTGATGAAAATTCATACCTGTCCTGGCTCTGATAACCACACATGTTGCATTCAAATGGGTCACGGAAGCCATGACAACCCATGTGGATAGTGTACATCACATGATCCAAGAAAAGAACTCGGCAGTGCTCACATTTGTGAATTTTTAGTGGCTCTCCGTTGCTACTGATCACTTTAAAAGCATCTTGTGAATTATCACTGGCAGCCCTAAACATATCAAATGGCTTGTTTTCTTTTAGAGAGAGCCCATTTCTGGGATGAGGGGTCATGTGATTTGTAAGATAAATAAGGCCTCCCCTTTCCTCATTGTTGCTTTCAGTGTCTGTGGAGTCTTGGCAACTATTGCTTGGTGATACCTCCTTTTCAGAAGAGATGGATTTAACCTGGGAAAGCAGCAGTAAATTTTCCACTGCACTTTCATGGGCTGCTTGGTTGGGATGAGAGGCAATGTCAGAGTGGGGCTTGTGTAGGGCATACATTGTGTTTATGGCTGGAACAACTTCAGGACCACCCGGTGGGGTCTGCACCAGAGTACGCAAAGATTCTGCTCCCAGATATGTAATAGCATTGTTGATTGCCTGATCCATGACATGTGTCTGCATCATGTCACTCTCCTTCTCATAATTAGAACTGCCATCAAATGGGAGATCTGTCAATCGCTTCTCCCCTATGAGAAAAAAAGAAATACAATTAACATTATATATATATGTTTTTATACATTTGCAGAGATATAAATAACATCCTAGAAACTGTGCCGTTCTATCCTTTCATGAAACTTGTCTAGTCATCCATTTGCTTCCCTTGCCCTTGTATTTAACCTATCCTATATATCACACCTTTCTATCCTTATACATGATATTCAAAAATATTGAATTTCAGGGAATATAGGCAGGTTGTGTTTTTTTTTAATATAAAACAAAGTCAGTACTACTGTCATGGTGTTGAGTATAATTAATTAAAAATAAAAACAGGACAATTAAGTAGATCTTAAAAATAACCTTAGAGAGTTCAAATTAATTAAACAAAGTAAGATGGGTTGCGGTCCTTGACACTTTAATGCCTAAAGATTTGAATAGGGAATAAAATTTGCATCTTTTTTATAGGATACATGTTTGTTTTTCTGTGTTTACACATTCATATTGTGTTAATTTTTTGTTTAATATTTAGGTCTGGTTCACACTGATGTGATTTCAGATGCGTTCCAGAAGGCATGGAATCGCATGCCAAGGCAAATAACACGATTTTCTATGGAGACGGTTCACATATATGCTGACTAAATGTGATGCAATTTTAAAAAGGGTCTTTGGAGTGGTGCAGTGCGATTTTGAGCTCCATATAGTTGAATAGAAACTGCATGCAAAAAGAATATCTCTTTATAGACAATGCGATTCAAGTGCACTTTGTAAAAGTCTGCTGTGTTTCTGACCTGCTTTAGAGATAGAGAGAGAGAGAGATCCCAGGCCATAAAATCAAAATCGCAGCCGCATGTAAAAAACAGTTGAATCACAGCTGAACTCGCATCAAGTCTCATTGGACGTGATCCTTGAAATCACACTAGAAAACTCATTTAAATTTCACCACATCAGTGTGAACCTAGCCTTAGGTGCAGATGGAAAGTGACGGTAGCATTATAGTATCACTTATGAATTGTTAGCTGGTTCATATAAGCAATGCCTGAATGAATGCATGTCAGCTGCTTTTTATTCCTAGCCAATTGAGGATATGATTTCAACGCATGCTGTAATATGCTGTTTTATGCTTCTTGTACCTGATGAAAGACCCTTGTGGGGTCCCAAACTGTTGTACGGTTGAAAGGATTATGCAGATTGAAAATAAAGGATAAAGAGATGCAGATTGGACTTTGCTTTTTTATATACAAGCGAACCTGGGCTGGCTCTATATTTTCTGTGCACCTACATTATCTGCACCTACTGGATGAATGCTGCCTGCAATATCTGGAACTTAAAAAAATGATATAAAACATCATCTTTGGTAAACAATTTAAACACAACTAAATGACTCATTAGGGATCACCCCTCATCAGACAGCTCAGTCTATAGTTTGAATTAGACAAAATCACTTAGCAGTCTGCTACTGCTTCTTCTGTCTACTAGCAAACCTATTTTTCTTTGAGAATCCTTTGTCATGCATTATATATATAAAAAAAAATAATAATTCATACATATAGTAAAATGGCTATAAAAAGTTTAGATATATATATCAAAAACAAAAAAAACAACTAAGATAAAAATGACTAAAGACCTGAATAGTTTTTAAAAAATTCTACTGGGGTCAGTTTAGATACACATAGGGGTTGATTTACTAAAACTGGAGAGTGCAAATTCTGGTGCAGCTGATCATGATAGCCAATCAGCTTCTAACTTCAGCTTGTTAAGTTAAGCTTTGAAAATAAAACCTGGAAGCTGATTTGTTTCTATGCAGAGTTGCACCAGATTTTTTTTAGTAAATCAACCCCATAGAGATGTATTGTAGTATGCAAAATTTTTTCATAAACTTCAGTCTTTCCTTAGGTATTTACCACCATGGTATGACCTATGACTCTTAGCTGAAACATCAAATTGCAGAAGTAACCATTTAAGACCAGCTCCAAGTTTTTGGTGCATTCTGGGTGAGCATGCATTGTGCCAAATACGCTTATAAATTTATGTAGACCTAGATAAATTAATCTTTGAATACATATCTAATAGGCTAAGGGCATATAGGGCTGTTTCGTTGCGTGTTACAGATAAAAGATTTTGTTTGCAACCAAATATCGGTGCATTTTACAGCTAATCCCTAAGGGTACTTGCTAGTAAGCTAAAGTTCTGCAAGAGAACACATTTTATGAGACTAATAAATGTTTATCATTATGAATGCGGGTAGTAATTTGATGTAAATTAAAGTTGCTATTATAATAGCACTTTTGGTTAAACAGGTAATGTTTTTTGCCATCTGTGTCCCAATAAGGAGATTCTTCTTTTTTTTTCTGTCCTACAGAAACAATAGGAAGCTAATGAAAATCACTCCAAAGCAGGGCAATTTTCTACTAAGGCCTCATGTACACTACAGCTGCTAAACTGAAGGTTAGGAGCAGTTGGGTGTTTTTTTCAGCAGCCCCTGAACACATGTTATCTTACATGTACATTTAGTCATTTACCCAGTCCTAGCTTAGAGACAGTTAAAGTTACAAGCATTTTTTTTAACGCAGAAGTTTATCGGCATTTCAACGCCAAATGCTTGTAACCGCAGTGAACTGCGTTTATGCTTGTTTAAGTTTATACGCGTTTTTAAAAGGGGAAATATATTTTTGATAATTTTTGAATATATAAAAATGTTGAAAAAACGCTCATGTCTCCTTTCTACTATTATATATTTTTAGTTTTGCCTTTTGTTTTCCTTTCACACTGGGGGGGGGGGGGGGTGGGGCGGGGGGTTTATTTACTAAAGGCAAATCCACTTTGCACTACAAATGGAAGTGCAGTCGTTGTAGATCTGAGGGGACATGCAAGGAAAATAAAAACAGCATTTTTGCTTGTACATGATTATATGATAAAATCAGCAGAGATTCCCCTCATTTCACATCATTTCACAGCAACTGCACTTCCATTGTACCATTGTACTACATCATTGTAGTGCAGAGTGGATTTGCCTTTAGTAAATCAACCCCAATGTAACCATCTAAATGCTGACCTGATATGTTGGATTACATGCTAATAAAACTTTGTAAAAGAAAAATGTTGAAAAAACACAAATTTCACCACATGCTGTTGCCTGCATCAATGGATAATTCCAGTAGCAATGAAATCTGGTCCTCTCACGCAATTTTCTACGTCTTCGGAGTCTCAGCAACAGCAACATCAGGAGCATTTTCTCACACATGCTCATGATGGGATCCAAAGTGAAAACACAAAAAATAAGACAGCTATTTACGAGCACACTGCTCTCTGTTCTCCCACAGAATGGCTGAAATGGTTAATAGTTTACTTGTTGTTTCTACATTGTGGGCATTTGGGAGGGTCCCCTGAGGTTATCTTTCAAAAAAATTCTTCTTACCTCAAATGCCCATAAATGCTGCTAAATACTCATAAACGGGGTATGTAAAAGCTTTCAGCCTTTATGGCTGAAAGCTTCCTGACACTATTCAAGAATTTGAGGACCTTAACCCTTGCTGCCAGCTCTATACATACAGTATTCGGGGGCATCTCAAAAAATTAGAATACCATTGAAAATATTTTTTTTTTCAGAAATTCAATTCAAAAAGTGAAACTCATATATTATAGTAATTACCGTACACAAAGAGTGATAATCTCAAACATTTCTTTCTTTTCATTTTGATGATTATGGCTTACACCTAGTGAAAATCCAAAATTCAGTATCTCAGAAAATTTGAATATTGTGAAAAAGTTCAATATTGTGGACCCATGGGGTTGATTTACTAAAGGAAAAATCCACTCTGCACTACAAGTGCACTGCAAGTGCACTTGGAAGTGCAGTCACTGTAAATCTGAGGGGAAGATCCGATATCAGGGGAAGCTCTGCTGATTTTATCATCCAATCATGTACAAACAAAAATGCTGTTTTTTCTTTATCTTGCATGTCCCCCTCGGGTCTACAGCAACTGCACTTCCAAGTGAACTTGTAGTGCAAAGTGGATTTGCCTTTAGTAAATAAACCCCATGGTGTCACACTCTAATCAGCTAATTGATTCAAAACACCTGTAAATGTTTCCTGAGCCTTTAAATAGTCTCTCAGTCTGGTTCGGTAGTTTACACAATCATAGGGAAGACTGCGGACTTGACAGTTGTCCAGAAGACAGTCATGGACATCCTCCACAAGGAGGGTAAGTCAGAAAAGGTCATTGCTAAAGAAGCTGGATGTTCACAGAGTGCTGTATCCAAGCATATTAATGGAGTGTTGAGTGTAAGGGAAAAGTGTTGCACAAGCTACCGGGATAACCACAGCCTTGAGAAGATTGTGAAGTAAAGGCCAATCAAGAATCTGTGGGAGATTCACAAGGAGTAGACTACGGCTGGTGTCAGTGCTTTAAGAGCCACCACACAGACGTATCCAGGACATGGGCTACAACTGTTGCATTCCTTGTGTCAAGCCACTCCTGAACCAGAGACAATGTCTGAAGCGTCTTACCTGGGCTAAGGAGAAAAAGGACTGGACTTTTGCTCAGTGGTCGAAAATACTCTTTTCTGAAAAAAGTAAATTTTGCATTTCATTTGGAAATCAAGGTCCCAGAGTCTGGAGGGAGAGTAGAGAGGCACAGAATCCAAGTTGCCTAAGGTCCAGTGTAAAGTTTCTGCAGTCAGTGATGATTTAGGGAGCCATGTCACCTGCTGGTGTTGGTCCACTGTGTTTTTTATCAAGTCCAAAGTCAGCGCAGCCCTCTACCTGGAAATTCTAGAGCACTACATGCTTCCCTCTACTGAACAGCTTAATGGAAATGCTGATTTCATTTTCCAGCAGGACTTGACACCTGCCCACACTGCCAAAAATACCAATACCTGTTTTAATGATCATGGTATCACTGTGCTTGATTGACCAGCAAAATCGTCTGACGTCAACCCAACAATGCAGATGAGCTAAAGGCCACCATCAAACCAACCTGGGCTTCCATAACACCTCAGCAGTGCCACAGGCTGCTCACCTCCATACCATGCCATATTGATGCAGTAATTCATGCAAAAGGAGCCCTGACCAAGTATTGAGTGCATACTATACTGTACATGGACATACTTTTCAGTAAGCCAACGTCTCTGTATTAAAAATCCTTTTTCTTATTGGTCTTACATTATGTAATATAAAAATTTCAGAGATATGGAATTTCGGGTTCTCACTAGCTGTAAGCCATGAATATAAATATTAAAAGAAAGAAATGCATGAAATATATCACTATGTGAATAATGAATCTATATAATATATGAGTTTCACTTTTTGAATTGAATTAGTGAAATAAATGAACTTTTTGATGATATTCTAATTTTCTGAGATGCACCTGTGTGTGGCCTCACTGAAGCAGGCTTTTTTCCGTGAGGTAGCATATATGTATTTGTACAACGAGCTCCCAGCACAGGGACCAGGCTCTCACTGGATGCCCCAGTTCCGGGATAACGCACAGCCCCAGTTCCGAGCTTCCTGCTGTGATAGCCTCTGACTGGCTGACTGGCTGAATGATCAATCACTGTAAAGCCCTCCCCTGTGTATGCTTTCTCTTCTGAATGGAGAGAAAGATGCATTTTTTTTTTTTACTTACACTGGAGAGACAAAAATCTGGTGCAGCTCTACATAGAAACCAATCATCTTCCAGTTTTTTTCTCAAAGCTTAATTGAACTAGCTGACGTTAAAAGCTGATTGGCTTATATGCACAGCTGCACCAGATGTTTCACTCTCCAGTTTTAGTAAACCAATCTCTTTGTATCAATTCTATTGCACAGAGCAGTAAATATAAAATTTTTGTTATTTTAAAAGAAAATAACATTACTTTCCAAACGCATTAAGAATCATAAGTTATCAATTTTCAAAAAAACAAACAAAACTCTCCATATGATTTTCGTCTGGAAGTCTGTCAACATTATCATTCACGTGGTATTAATGCAAAGGTTTACAATTTACCTAATTTATGGCCTTTGTAAAAATTGGTAGAAGCAGTCAACGTTTTAAAAACACACACACAGATTGTGTTATAGGTCCTGCCATGCACTGATCTAGAAACAATTCCCCTACTCCCTGAATGTATCCCACCAGCTCAAAAAATTACCCTGCCCTTCGATCCCGTGATCTTTGCTGTTCTGCTGTTATGCAGAACTGATATCTTTTTTAGATTAAGAAGCTATTTGTTTGCAATTTTCTAGAATCAGCTGGAGAGGTTTATTACAAACAAGAATAATTTACTGTAGTGCTTTTGTCTCTGCATCATTTGACTTGTTTTTGTGGCTTTTTTGAACTGTGTTGTGGCTCTGTTTAGTTGAGTAGGCCGACAACATACAATGAGACTAGTAAACCTTTAGACAAGACAGGAAACTGATACTGAGAAAGGCTGTGAATGCTGGGAGCTGCCTTATATGTGTCTAGGCGAGAGAAAAAAAAACCTCAAGGGTAGCACAGAAGTGTTTTTTGATACACTTGTAGGCAGTTGGTTTCACCAACATCTGCTATTTAAACATATTCTTGTTCATACATAATTTTATATAGCTTCAAAAATGTACAGTTGTTTCCCATTGTGTCATGATTCATATTAAATTACAATATAAATGATATTGTGCAAACCCTTAAACAAACTTGGAAATTTCAAACTGATATTATGAAAAATGCGTACTTAAAGATATCTTTAAGAAAAACTGAACCTCAAAATAACTGATGAATCCTAAAATATGGCAGCTGGAGTTAAATGCCTGTAAAATTTTAGGGTGGCACCACCCCTTTCCTATTGATGTGATGGGCAAATTTATGCACACAATAAATATGCTGGGGAAGTGGGTGATTTAGACGGATGATAAAAAGTAAAATCGCAGTTGTTGCAATTGGTCATTCCATTAAAATGTTTTTTAATCTATAGCTAGCATATGTACATGATTCTCTTTTGCCATCAGCCTCCTGTTATTCCCTGTACAGCTGCACTCAGACTAGGTGAGGGAGGGGCAGAAACAGGGGCTAATAAGGCTTTGCTGCATGCATGTGCTTACAAAAAACATTCTGACAGCGGATAGCATTGTAAGCTGAGTTGATGCCGAATCAGTGTGTTGCTGCTCCATCATTGTCCAATCAGTTAGGCTGCAGCTGAAAACATCACATCACATTTCTTAGCTCTTAAGCCTCATACACACTATTAGATCTTCTGCAGATTTTTGTCTTCAGATTTACCAAGACCACATAGTGCAAAGGCCTGCCTGATTGTATACAAATTTAAACTCTTAGGAATTTAACCTTATATTATATGGTTTGGTAAATCTGAAGACAAAAGTCTGCAGAAAATTAAATAGTGTGTATGGGGCTTAACAGAGAAAGTGGTGTCACCCTCCAGGCTTTACTGTTCAACTGGGGTGTATGAATAAATAAACAGGATTAAAAACCCTTTGTATTTTAACTATGTTACTAACCATCTTCTTGGAGGTCAGCCTTAAAGGGGCCTCATAAATAAGAAATACCACATAAATATACACATGGTAGCATACTTTTCCCATTTTTTTTACTGTAGATTTTTATTCCTGAAATTTATGGTGCAGCTTTGTAAATGCATGAACAAAAAAGACAGATGATTATGCATTGCACACTAAAAGTGTATGTTAGTGCATGTGAAACTATGTTACTGTATGCACTTAGATGCAAACAGGCCCTTGGCCAAAGGAAGTGCAATTGTTAAAGCCTAACTCCACTTTTGTTGAGAAAAAACATTCTCCTCTGGGTGATCTATGTACATTGCAAGGATTTTTACAAACCTTGTTGCGGATTCCTACCTTTCGTTATTCTTAACCACTTAACGACCGCTCACTGTATATATACGTTGGCACAATGGCACCGACAGGCACAATCACGTAGAGTGTACGTGATTGCCTTTGTACAGTTGGGGGGTCCAATCGGACCCCCCTTCTGTACAGTGAGCGGTCGGAATTCGTTGGGGAGCGATCCGACATGAGGGGACGGCTGTTCGATTCCGGCCACCCCCCCGCGATCGCTCCCGGCGAATAGAAATGCCCCCTCTGTCTGTGGAATGTACACACAGACAGAGAAAGCAGGAGGAAGTGATGTCATCTCCTGTGCGGCGCTCACATATACCGAGCGCCGTACAAGAGAAGACATCAAGGTTAGTGCACAAACACTACACTAACACCAGCACACATAGGCACACAAATCGCCCCCCCCAGATCACCCCCCAGCCCCCAGTCACAGTGTCACTGATTGCAGTGACCATTTATTTACTGATCACTGCAATCAGTGACATTTGTGACTGTAAAAGTGTCACTACATTTAGTTTTAGGTCCAGTGTAGCCCCCCTAATAAAGGTTTAACCCCTTGATCACCCCCCAGATAACCCTCTCACCCCCTAGCACCGCCGTCGCTAAGCGATCATTTTTCTGATCGCTGTCTTAGCGTCGGTGATGCAGATCGGTATCCAGTAATTTTTTTTAGGTTCGCCGCAGGTTTATATAGCGTCGGGTACCCCCATAAATGATCTAATAAAGGTCTAACCCCCTTGATCGCCCCCCAGGTAACCCTTTCACCCCCTATCACCACTGTCGCTAAGCGATCATTTTTCTGATCGATGTCTTAGCGTCGGTGATGCAGATCGGTAGCCAGTATTTTTTTTTTAGGTTCGCCGCAGGTTTTTATAGCGTCAGGTACCCCCATAAATTATCTAATAAAGGTTTAACCCCCTTGATCGCCCCCCAGGTAACCCTTTCACCCCCTATCACCACTGTCGCTAAGCGATCATTTTTCTGATCGCTGTCTTAGCGTCGGTGATGCAGATCGGTAGCCAGTAATTTTTTTTAGGTTCACCGCAGGTTTTTATAGCGTCAGGTACCCCCATAAATTATCTAATAAAGGTTTAACCCCCTTGATTGCCCCCCAGGTAACCCTTTCACCCCCTATCACCACTGTCGCTAAGCGATAATTTTTCTAATCGCTGTCTTAGCGTCGGTGATGCAGATCAGTAGCCAGTATTTTTTTTTTTAGGTTCGTCGCAGGTTTTTATAGCGTCAGGTACCCCCATAAATTATCTAATAAAGGTTTAACCCCCTTAATTGCCCCCCAGGTAACCCTTTCACCCCCTATCACCACTGTCGCTAAGCAATAATTTTTCTGATCGCTGTCTTAGCGTCGGTAATGCAGATCGGTAGCCAGTAATTTTTTTTAGGTTCGCCGCAGGTTTTTATAGCTTCAGGTACCCCCATAAATTATCTAATAAAGGTTTAACCCCCTTGATCGCCCCCCAGGTAACCCTTTCACCCCCTATCACCACTGTCGCTAAACGATCATTTTTCTAATCGCTGTCTTAGCGTCGGTGATGCAGATCGGTAGCCAGTAATTTTTTTAGGTTCGCCGCAGGTTTTTATAGCGTCAGGTACCCCCATATATTATCTAATAAAGGTTTTAACCCCCTAATTGCCCCTAGTTAACCCTTTCACCAGTGATCACCATATAAGTGTTACGGGTGACGCTGGTTAGTTAGTTTGCTTTTTATAGTGTCAGGGCACCCGCCGTATATAACCCAATAAAGGTTTAACCCCCTGATCGCCCGGCGGGTGATATCAATTAGGTTTTAGCGTCAGAGAGGGTCTGCGTCACACCCCAGGCAGCGTCAGGTTAGTGCCAGTAACGCTAACACCCACGCGTGAAGGATACACCTCCCTTAGTGGTATAGTATCTGAACAGATCAATATCTGATCTGATCAGATCTATACTAGCGTCCCCAGCAGTTTAGGGTTCCCAAAAACGCAGTGTTAGCGGGATCAGCCCAGATACCTGCTAGCACCTGCGTTTTACCCCTCCGTCCAGCCCAGGCCACCCAAGTGCAGTATCGATCGATCATTGTCACTTACAAAACACAACACACATAACTGCAGCGTTCGCAGAGACAGGCCTGATCCCTGCGACTCCAGTGCTGTAGGAGGTGATTTCACCACCACAGTTAAAAAAAAAAAGCAAATATGCCGAAGCATTGGGGCAGCAGGGGCGGAGGAGTGATTTTGCTCCTAATGCCGCGTACATACGGTCGAAATTCCGACGGAGGCTTGCCCGTGGAAAAGTCCGACCATGTGTGTGCGGCATAACTTTTTTGCGGGAGGATGCCCCCATGCTTCGGCATATATAAATGGTGCATGTATGCCCATCATTAGAAGTGGGTGGATGAAGGGCGGTATTCTAATGGTGGGCATACCCACCGATCAATCTCTTTTTTCGTTCAGCCACCTGGCTGCATGAAAAAAAAGATTACAATACATGTCCAACAAGGACCAGCAACGTACTGGTATGTTGCTGGACTTTGAATGGTTATACCAGATTGATGCCTGCGGGTTTAGGTATCATCTTGGTATCATTCTTTTCAGCCAGTGGCCGGCTTTCATGTAAAAGCAATCCTAGTGGCTAATTAGCCTCTGGACTGCTTTTACAAGCAGTGGGAGGGAATGTCCCCCCCCGGATATAAAAAGCGCCATTGGGAAATTGGGAAAGCATTTTATCACACCGATCTTGGTGTGGTCAGATGCTTTGAGGGCAGAGGAAAGATCTAGGGTCTAGACCCCAGTTTTTTCAAAAAAAGAGTACCTGTCACTACCTATTGCTATCATAGGGGATATTTACATTCCCTGAGATAACAATAAAAATGATTAAAAAAAATAAAATATGGAAGGAACAATTTAAAAATAAAATAAAAAAGCAAAATTAATAATAATAAAAAAAAAAAAAAAAAAAAGCACCCCTGTCCTGCCCTGCTCTTGCCCAATGGCGAACGCAAGCGTCGGTCTGGCATCATATGTAAACAGCAATTGCACCATGCATGTGAGGTATCACCGCGAAGGTCAGATCGAGGGCAGTAATTTTAGCAGTAGACCTCCTCTGTAAATCTAACGGGGTAACCTGTAAAGGCTTTTAAAAATGTATGTAGTTTGTCGCCAATGCGCGTTTGTGCGAAATTTTAAAGCATGTCGTGTTTGGTATCTATGTACTCGGACTAAGATCATCTTTTTTATTTCATCAAACATTTGGGCAATATAGTGTGTTTTAGTGCATTAAAATTAAAAAAAGTGTATTTTTTCCCCAAAAAATGCGTTTGAAAAATCGCTGCGCAAATACTGTGTAGAAAAAAAAATGCAACACCCACCATTTTTTTCTGTAGGGCCTTTGCTTTAAAAATATATATATTGTTTGGGGGTTCAACATAATTTTCCTGCAAAAAAAAATATGTTTTCATGTAAACAATAAGTGTCAAAAAGGGCTTTGTCTTCAAGTGGTTAAAAGAGTGGATGTAAGCTTCCTAATGTTGTGTATAAAATGCCAGAACAGTTCAAAACCCCCCCAAATGACCCCATTTTGGAAAGTAGACACCCCAAGCTATATACTGAGAGGCATGTCGAGTCCATGGAATATTTAATATGTTGACACAAGTTGCGGAAAAAAGACAATTTTTTTATTCTATTTATTTTTTTGCACAAAGTTGTCACTAAATGATATATTGCTCAAACATGCCATGGGCATATGTGGAATTACACCCCAAAATACATTCTGTTTCTTCTCCTGAGTACGGGGATACCACATGTGTGAGACTTTTTGGGAGCCTAGCCGCGTACGGGACCCCAAAAACCAATCACCGCCTTCAGGCTTTCTAAGGGTGTAAATTTTTGATTTCACTTCTCACTGCCTATCACAGTTTCGGAGGCCATGGAATGCCCAGATTGCACAAACCCCCCCAAATGACCCCATTTTGGAAAGTAGACACCCCAAGCTATTTGCTGAGAGGTATTGTGAGTATTTTGCAGATCTCGCTTTTTGTCACAAAGTTTTGAAAATTGAAAAAAAAAAAGAAAAAAAAAAATGTCTTTCTTCATTTTCAAAAACAAATGAGAGCTGTAAAATACTCACCATGCCTCTCAGCAAACAGCTTGGGGTGTCTACTTTCCAAAATGGGGTCATTTGGGGGGGTTTTGTGCTATTTTGGCATTTTATGGCCTTCGAAACTGTGATAGGTAGTGAGGAGTCAAATCAAAAATTTGTGCCTAGAAATCCTGAAGGCGGTGATTGGTTTTCGGGGTCCCGTACGCGGCTAGGCTCCTAAAAAGTCCCACACATGTGGTATCCCCGTACTCAGGAGAAGCAGCAAAATGTATTTTGGGGTGCAATTCCACATATAACCATGGCATGTGTGAGCAATATATCATTTAGTGACAACTTTTGTAATTTTTTTTTTTTTGTCATTATTCAATCACTTGGGACAAAAATAAAATATTCAATGGGCTCAACAGGCCTCTCAGCAATTTCCTTGGGGTGTCTACTTTCTAAAATGGGGTCATTTGGGGGGGTTTTGTGCTATTTTGGCATTTTATGGCCTTCAAAACTGTGATAGGTAGTGAGGAGTGAAATCAAAAATTTGCGCCCTTAGAAATCCTGAAGGCGGTGCTTGGTTTCCGGGGGCCCGTACGTGGCTAGGCTCCTAAAAAGTCCCACACATGTGGTATCCCCGTACTCAGGAGAAGCAGCAGAATGTATTTTGGGGTGCAATTCCACATATAACCATGGCATGTGTGAGCAATATATCATTTAGTGACAACTTTTTGTAATTTCTTTTTTTTTGTCATTATTCAATCACTTGGGACAAAAAAAAAAAAAATATTCAATGGGCTCAACATGCCTCTCAGCAATTTCCTTGGGGTGTCTACTTTCCAAAATGGGGTCATTTGGGGGGGTTTTGTACTGCCCTGCCATTTTAGCACCTCAAGAAATGAGATAGGCAGTCATAAATTTAAAGCTGTGTAAATTCCAGAAAATGTACCCTAGTTTGTAAACGCTATAACTTTTGCGCAAACCAATAAATATACACTTATTGACATTTTTTTTACGAAAGACATGTGGCTGAATAAATTTTGGCCTAAATGTATGACTAAAATTGAGTTTATTCGATTTTTCTTATAACAAAAAGTAGAAAATATCATTTTCTTTCAAAATTTTCGGTCTTTTTCCGTTTATATCGCAAAAAATAAAAATTGCAGAGGCAATCAAATACCATTAAAAGAAAGCTCTATTTGTGGGAAGAAAAGGACGCAAATTTCGTTTGGGTACAACATTGCATGTCCGCACAATTTACAGTTAAAGCAGCGCACTGCAAAATTCTGAATTCACCTCTGGTCCTTTAGCTACCAAATGGTCCGGGGCTTAAGTGGTTAAGAAATCACTGTTTGTTCCTCTGTGCCCCTTTTCAAAGTGAGCCTAATGGGAGTGGTTTCATAATTATCAACCAGCTGGTGCAAAATTAGGGATCTAATGAGTATAACTGCTGGGTCTGCTTCCCTTTAGACATGTTCCTAATGGGAGTATCTTACCAAAGATGAAATTTTTGTTGCAGGGGATGACAAAAATCTGACTTGTATCTTAGTGCAGACTTATGGAAAAATCAGTAAGCCAATCACACAAGCAGAAAATGATGTTTAACATTCTGTGTACAGAACACCTCTAGGTAGCCATATTGCATTGCACTTTACAGAAAATTACAGCGATGCAGCTTGAAAAGGAAATGTAATTTTTAATAACATTCATTTACAATATGACTTTTGTTGTAATTGTATATGCTATATTATTATTTTTTTTAATTTCCTATTTTTTTCTAAAGAAAGTGGAGTTACCCTTTAAGCCTCCTTTATTTCCTAATATCTGGTAAATTCGAACACATTTGCTGTTTTATGGCATAATCAGAACAGATATTGGCAAAGGAAATAAAGATGTGAGATGCTACTTGATGGAATGATAGTTTGGGTGGCTTTTTTTTATTCTGGGAGACTGCATGTGCAATGAGGATCTGTCTATGAACACACATTGCACACTTATACAACAATTAATGTCTGCTGCTTCAGAACTACAGGCTGACTTGTATATGTTGGGTTTTAAAGGCCTAATAACAGGTACTATTATTATTTTCTAGTTAACTATCTTGTTATCTTACTTTATATAAATCACAGATTAACTGCTACCACTCATAATCATTGTAGGATACAGAGTAAAGAAGACACCTAGTTAATGGTTGAATTACTTGAAATATTTCCTTTGAGAAATTACTTCTAGATAAGTTTGGACTATTGCATTTTATGGCAAGTTTATGTTACTCTGCTAAGATTTTTCCTGATAGACAGAAAAGGCTACAAGTTCTTACCAACAAATTTCTGAGGCATACAGCTCTTACGTTTGGCAACGTTACTTGCAATTCTGTCCAGTACAAGAGACCTCTCAGAGCCAAGCTTGGAAAGATCTTCAGCCATTTCAGCCTGGTTTGTCTCTTCTTTTACTACTACAATCAAAACATGTGCAATTGAGATTATATCTCACATCTTAAAAAAAAAAAAACCTTTGACTTGAGCACAACATTCTAATTATAAAAGTATATACTGCAAAGCAAAATTGTATTTCTAAATCTGCAAGACGTATTATAACACTCCAAAATGCTTGACTGTGAAAAACGAGGAGCTTACAAAATGTATTCAATAACTGATGACTGTGGTTAAACAAATTGAACATACATTGCTGGATGATTTTTTTTTCACAGAAGGGACTTGCAGAGACTCTTCTGCAATTAAATTCTACTAGCTATCAATGTTTTTATATAGAACTTTAATTTCACTTTAAAGTGTTACTAAATCCACAACAGTAAAATCAGTCTGTATATGCAGTAAAGCATGCTTGGTATACTCACTGTGGAACCTAATGGGTTATTCCTCTGCATTGTGTGAAAAAAGCAGTTTGATCCTGTCTTCTCTGATCCTCCCCTTTTTCCACAGTCCTTGGGGACAAGCTGCACATGCTCAGTTTGGTGTGTATTACTAGAGAATTTTTCTTGGGAAAGTGCATGTGATCAGCACAGGGCCAATCAGCACTGTGCAGACAGAGCGTCAGGGTTCCTTCAGCCTCATAGAACAATCAAGAGAGAATGAAAACTCCTCCTACAAGCTGTAACCAGTGCTCTGCTGGACACAAGACTGCTTTAACTGCTGATGAGATAAGGTATTTAGCAGTTTATATTTACTAAAATAATTGCATTTCCATGTTCTGTGTACCATGGGAGACCAGATATAGTGAATGCAGGGTTCTGGGTTTAGTAACACTTTAAGTAGCAAAAAAACAGTTTTTTGATGCGCCTGTAAATCCCATATATTGGAGTACATACATGACACAGGACCGCTTTTAGTGTATTCTTATAATTATAACCCTGCCGACTCCCTGAGGCTCCAGTCTGTTAGCAAGCAGTAAGTAGATCTCAAATGAAAGAGGGGAGGGACCTCTGTCCTGTACTGTACTCCAAAATATGGAATTTACAGGTACTTCAAAAGTCCTATTATCCTAATTGCACAGAAGAGGACATAGGAATTGATTCTTAGACCATGTATGGGCAACAATATAGCCAGAACAGCAGCAACAGGCCCACAGGAAAAAAATAAGAGGGGTCAACCAACCCAACAAGGCAGTTGACAGCAGAACCATCTTGTGGCCTAAGCGTATCAGAAAAAGCCTGAACAGACACCAGGCAAAAACGGTTTTAAAAACATGAACAGTGGATAAGGTGTTTGATTCTGAAAAAGCTGAGAGCCCTAGAAAAAAACACAAAATAACCACCCAGCAGGGAGAAAGAAGAGAGAGGAATTCCACAGAGGAACCGTCCTGTTGGAAAAGAGGAGAAGGGTGGATGTGGCAGGTCACCGTAGATGGACAGCCAACCCCACCCATAAGCAGAACATGGGGCGGGAGAATGAAATTCTGGCAAAAGGCGATAGGAAGAGCACCCATTAAAGCAAGACTAACTGGCTTCCAGGAAACCTTGTCCTCACAAAGTAGAAGAAAATGGGGGAGACAAAACAGGACTATGGATTCCAGGGGCAACAGAGAGACAACGGTTCTATTTCTACAAAGGATCCTTTAAGGCAGGAGCCCCCAAGAACACAAGGGGAGGGCTCTGAGTGGGCACTTGAAGAAGACCCAAGAGGGACACAGAAGGTTGAAGAGGGCAACAGAACAGAAGAGCAACTTCTTACAAACAGAGTGCACAGGGAGTGAAAGAGCAAAGGTGTTAGGAAGAGGAAATACAAGGCTGAACCAATACCTGCAGGATATTAAGGGCTAGGTGTTTGGCAAACACTACCAGAAGAAGTTGCAGGATGAGCAATGGGAATACCTTTTGTAAACTGAGTTCTCTATGATCACAATAGGCGAGAACTACCTCACATGATACATTGCAGAGTATGGGAGGAAGAGATCAGCAAGTTTCAAGGAAAGAGGGGCACTCAGCCTAGAAGTTAGAATGTGCCTAACTGGTGGATATGAGTGAGTTAGAAATGTTGAGAGATCTCTGAGCAAAAGTGTGTACAGCAGTCATATAACTAAAGATTTCTGGTGCGAGAGGCAGGCAAATGTCGGGACACCTACACACTGCATATAGAGAGGGAAAAAATACAGAACGGTACTGAAAACAGGGGCAATGGCACAAATGCCAAATGAAAGTCAGTTTTAAGAAAATATGGCTTCTCAGTATCACTTCTTAGCCAGTACAATGGACAATTTGGTAATATACAACAATGATACAGGGAGGGAAAGAAAATGTAATGTAAGCCAGGGAAATTTTATAGCAATAAGGAGTGAAAAAGTTCTAGGTAGTGGAGCTATTTATGATATGCGTGGTTCAGATATAGTTTTTTAATTGCTTTTTGTTTCACTTCTTACACATGAGAATTGCAGCGGTCAGCACAATTTTATAGCACAATATATTTGTAGCACTGGTTTCCAAGGTGCAGAGCAAATTTCACTTTAACTTTGCTAAATATAATATGTTCTTGAAGATGGGACTGGACACAGACAAAAATGTGGTAATGAATGGTAGAATGTGAATGGCATTGGAAACAATGTCAGGATTAGACTTGTGTACCCCAGTCAGTTCAATGTCGGGTTGGAGCCCAACAAGGATGTGGAATTAAATGAAAAGAAGAAATGTGAACATCAGCATTTGGGCAATTGGTTCAAAGATTTAGACTTCGGAGCTCTGTTAAAAAGGTCTCCAAGGCAGACAAGGATATGAATTTGTTCTGGGTGTAAATAAGGGTCTGATAAAATAGCACCAGTGTGATGATTTTATCAGCAATGCAAAGACTACATTGATGTGTGAATAGATAGGGAGTATAACTCTTAACTAAAAAAAAAAAAACTCATATAAATGCTAAAGTGGCACTTCTATGAGAGACAGTTACTGCAGTAATTTGGACATACTGTATGTTTTAGAGCCCTTGTGGGATTTGTGTCCCTAAAAAACAAATGGCCCTGTGCAGGATTTAGAAATGCCTCCCCCTGTAACTGTAAAGCTGCAAGAGGGTATAGAGAAACTGTAGAGAACTGCAATAGTCTTTGTGTACCTCTCCAAAAGAAAGAAAGACATAAAGGGCCAGGGCTTCTCTGCCCAAAGCTGGAGCAAATGTCAGTAGTTGTCCTCCCCCCAGGGGTGGGGCAAACCTTCATTGTGAAGAAGGCTTCTTAGCAGAGCCAATGAACTTAGAGGTGAAGGGTTAGAGATGAACTGATAGACCTGCAGTAGATGTTGACACCAGGAGTGGCCAAACAGATCTTACACAGAAGATAATAGAGGACAAATCAATTGAGTGGTATGATTGTGGAGAGTGGGGTAGGACCCCCCTTCCCTTCATAACCATTTCAATGTATTCCTCGAAGGACTTTCCAAAGAGGAGATCATCTTCAAAGGGCATGCACAAAATTTATCTTTTTCAAGCAGGATCAACCGACTAAACTCTAATGCCGCGTACACATGACCGTTTTTCATGACGAGAAAAATGTCATTTTTTTATTTGGTCATTAAAAACGATCGTGTGTTGGCTCCAGAGCATTTTTCACGACGTGAAAAATGGCCATTAAAAATTTAGAACATGCTCTAATTTTTCTCGGCATTTTTCACGTCGTCTTTTTTCTCGTCATGAAAAATGCCTGTGTGTAGGCTTTAACGACGTGAAAAAATGCGCATGCTCAGAAGCAAGTGATGAGACAGGAGCGCTCGTTCTGGTAAAACTAGCATTCGTAATGGAGATAGCACATTCGTCACGCTGTAACGGACTGAAGAGCACGAGGCTGAAAAGCGCGAATCGTCTCTCACCAAACTTTACTAACACAAGGATCAGCAAAAGCAGCCCAAAGGGTGGCGCCATCCGAATGGAACTTCCCCTTTATAGTGCCGTCGTACATTTTGTGCTTTGCTCGAGCATTTTTTTTCATGATAGTGTGTAGGCAAGGCAGGCTTGAGAAGAATCAGATCGAGAAAAACTTTTTTTTTTTCAATGACATTAAAAACGGTCGTGTGTACGCGGCATTAGACCTTGCCAGAGCAAGGAGGATTTCAAAAGAATCTTCAAACACCTATCAACTGATACCTTAAAGTGGATCTTCACTTCACCCTCCAGAACATGTTGCTACCCCTCTGCTGCACAAATAAGGCATTGTATGTTTTTTCTCCTTTTTTATTTTATTTTTTATAACGCACTGACCTAATACAGCCCTCTGAAGTGGATCTTAGCAGGACAACGCTGGACTGGGCGGGTGAGTACCTTAAATGTGCAGGACCTGCTTCCTGGTAAGTAGGGGTTAAAGAAAAGGGGGTGGGGAGTGTGAAGATCCACTTTAAAAGATGAAATGTCCTCAATAAAAACAGTACATTGATCAAGAATATAGAAAGGCTTTCTGGTTGTCACCTTCCTTCTTGTGCCTAATGAAACATGTGGATACTGTGCAGAACTAGGTGTATCTAGCCAGAGAAAAGCAACCTCACAGCGAGAAGCCACACAATTTTGGTTTTGAAATTTTTTCAACAGCCTCCATTAAAATGTCAGCATCCCGCTTGCCTTCTGCAAATGAAAGTGAGACAAACAAATCATGTTCTAATTCATGAATACAGTAAGGGGAAGGAGATGTTTGCGGCGGATAGTACGCATCATTTCCAGCAGTGGAGATAGCCTTTGAAATAGACAAGACATAGTTGCAGAGAATTCTGTTTTAGCCAGACAGGCCACAAGTGTGCATCTGTGAGGGAGCCCAATTCAGAGAGTTGTTGCGATGCCAGTTTAAGACCCTCCTCTGAAACAAGGGAACAACTATCAACCCGTGAGAAACTTTGAGTTTCATCAAGGCCTGAAACAGAATTCTCCCTATTTCTCCCATATGCTCTCGCTCCCAGGCACCTGTAATTTGCTCATTGCTAAGTAACGATCTTCCCATGTGGGGTACATGAAATGGATGTGGACTGCAGGGGATCAGTGTGTCTGATATGAAGGCATTGCAATAACCCTGATGCAAACCAAGTTCCTGGAGCTGCATCTCTGAGATATTAGGCAACAGGTGAGGCAGCAAATGATCACAGTGCACAGTTAGGAGTTTTATAATCACTACTTCTGGTACTAATGTGGAAAAAAGGACCACCAAGTTTTAATAGGTAAAAGCTCTGTTAACATTACCTACAAGGCCAAATAAAGCGAGCCAATAATAACTAGGGAAAAAGCACCCAAAAAGTGTAGATTGCTCCATAACCTTTAAGCTTCAAAACCACTTGTGTTGTTCGCATTGTGTGTCTTGTAGAATAAAAGGATATATTGTAGTAGGTAGCACAGATTCAAGTAATGATCCAACAAGATTCCTGTATACCCAGGAAGTGGTATGTAAAGGTACAGGAAAACCCTGTGTTACCTTCTCCACGTTGTTGGTCCTCTCCAGGGTATAGGCTTTGCCCATCACAGTGGGCACACCCCGAAGGGGTCTTCAAGGAATGCACCACAGCCCTGGACCTGTATAGCAATCTGTGACTAACTACACTTGTTGCGCCACATGCCAAGGTGAGCACCTAACGCAGTATCTGGTTCACAAAGCAACCTTACAGGGTGGCTGCTGTGGGGTCTTGGGACAATTACAAAGGTATACACCTGCGTAACCAATCTGGAAAATGCTGGTGAGCTATAAGGCAATAAACTGTCAGTTAAAGGAGAAAAGGAAATGTGTTGAAGAACAGACAACTCTTCTCCAGCAAGAGAAGTAGTCCATCACCTAAGAACGCTAACAAAAAACTGGAGTCTCACAGAGCAGGTGGAATTATATCAATATATCAAAATACAGCAAAGCTTTTACCAGTGTCTAATCCTCTGAAGATAGCGACATATAACCCACAGCCTAAGAAACAATTCCTGTGTCCTGTTCTGTACAATCAAGATAATGAAATTACACTTTAAGTAAACTCTTTAATTCCCTAAACATAGTTTGAATGTCACAATCCACTCCTTCTTTCCCCAAAATATGCAGCTAAATAAGACTAAATAAAATTTATACTACATGCCAATTTAGACTTTTTGTCAATAGTCCTTATTTCCATCTTTAACTACTCCACTTAGCTGCTGATGTATCAATAGAGCAGTGAGACTGTCACAGGAGGGTTAGAGATGTATTTGATGTGTGAGCTGAGATGGACCGCTTTATACTGTATGAGAGACAATACTGGGCGCACTGTGGGTGAAGAACTGGGTCTTTGGGGACAGATTGGAATAATGTTTTTGTTCACTATATATGCATCATTGATTTATTTATAAGCTCATATCTGCCAGTGATTTCTGTTAACACAAGCAAAAGGAATGGTTGCTTTAAGTCTGGAAGTAATGATCAATAATATGTGCTTCTCTCCTCAAACCCTTCCTCCATTTTGCTATTTGACTGTTGGTCAAGAGGCACCAAGTTCACTATGTATTCAAATTAACAGAACATAAGCGCACAACTGACTAAAAAGCGCACTGACCTCACACAGTTCCAATCAAAAATCTGATAAACGCTGAGCAGCACTCTGTGGCCATCTAAGGCTGGCCAATAGTGTCTCTATCTAACAGGCAGTGCTTGGTTGGGCTAATTGAGTGCACCCCAAAGCAGTAATAACCTTGCCTATTCTAGCTCAGGACATGAAAAAACCTGCATAAGCAGATGTTATTTTCTGTATGTTAGGCATGCTGAAATGATTTGTATATATGTTGATATAGTTAACTAAACCTATATGTCAATCTTGGGTTTTCTTTCCTTTTACCTATAGTTTACCTATTGAATACCAGCGTTAGCCACATTCTTGTCGTTTGCTTCCTCTGCACTCAGCATCACAAAATACAGTATGTAGCACTGATACTAAACATTTCTGCAGATTTCACAAAACAAGTTTCTAACCAGAGAAATAACTGAAAGGCTCTGCAAAATTGTGCCAAGTTTCAGTGGTATTCAACTTCTACTGAGTGACAAGAAGAGGAACAGTTTTATGTTCCCTATACCGTTCCACTGTACTCAAGCCAAGAAAGTACAACCTTAGTATAAGATAAATAGTAAGATGCATCAACATAATATATTAACAGAGACTTTGAGGAACCTTTGCTGACAGCTGAATGTAAAAAAAAAAAAATTGTCGGCAAAAAAAAAAAAGCCATGGGGTTCCCCCCCAAAATCCATACCAGGTCCTTCAGGTCTGGTATGGATTTGGAGGGAAACCCCATGCCAAAATGTACAAAAAATAATGGCATGGGGTCTCCCCCAAAATCTTTACCAGACCCTTACCCAAGCATGCAGCGTGGCAGGTCAGGAAAGGGAGGCAACAAGCGAGCGCCCCCCCCCATCCTGAACCATACCAGGCCACATGCCCTCAACATGGGGGGGTGCTTTGGAGCAGAGGGGGCTCGCACCTTGTCCACAAATTGATGGGGACAAGGGCCTCTTCCCCACAACCCTGGGCTGTGGGGTCTGCGGGCAGGGTGCTTATTGGAATCTGGAAGCCCTCTATAGCAAGGGGGCCCCCAGATCCTGGCCCCCTATGTTAATGAGTATGGGGTACATAGTACCCTACCCATTCACCAAAAAAGTGTAAACATGAATAAAGTCAGTAGAAGAGTTATTGAAAAGTCCTTTATGAAAAATAAAAAAACAATGTCCCTCGATGTAGATCCATCGCCAATCACGATGCCCGCCGCACTGCCGGACCCGAAAAAATAAATAAAAATAAAACTTTAGTCGTGATTAAACCTGCCTGCTCTGCCGTGTGACATTTCTTAATTAGCTAAGGAGCAGGGCCACCCGGCCACGTCACCTGGTGGCACCGCCCCCCTGTGACATTGGCGGCCCAGCATGCAGCGGTCGAGGACGTCACAAGGGGCAGTGCCACCAGGTGATGTTGTCGAGTGGCCCCTCCCCATAGCTATCTAAGAAATGTCACACGGTGGAGCAGGCAAACCGTGGGAGTGTTCATCGCGAGTAGAGTTTTTTTTTTTTGGTTCGGGCGGGCAGTGTGATTGGTGATGGATCAACATCGGGGCACATTGTTTTTTTATTTATTAATAAAGGACTTGTCAAAAACTCTTGTACTGTCTTTATTCACTTTTACGGTGAATGGGTATTCCGATAAGCCCCCTGCCCGCAGACCCCTAAACCACAGTCCAGGGTTGTGGGGAAGAGACCCTAGTCCCCATGTTGCCCCAAAGCATTCCCCCGTCCAACCCCGCTCACTCGTCCTCTCTCTTTTCCTGACTGCCCGGCTGCATGCCCGAAGGGGCTGGCATGGATTTGGGGGGAGGGGCCCCACGTCATTTTTTCCCCCCATCAATTCCTTTTTTTACATGCAGCTGTCAGCTGACAACTCATTGGTTGACAAGGACATGGCAGCCGGCTTCCCGGCCAACTCCTTAGCAACCATTTATACATTGTGTTAAAGTGAAAAAAAAAAAAACAGAGAGTCATATAAAAAATGCTTAAAAAAGGCAACACCTGTGTTCTAGTGTGGCTCCATTGAAGTCTATTGCACGCAAAATGCAATCTGCTGCGGTGAAAAAAGTCCTTGACCCTTTACAAAAATGCACCAGCTCAAAAACGCATAGATGTGAACGTGTACCATAGGAAACCATGTTAAATGGACTGTAGTGCATTTCTGCAAATTGCAAAACGCACCAAAAAATGCATAGGTGTAAACGTAGGATAAATGTGCCGCCTGTCACCATGGCAGACAGACTTGTAGTTCACTACAGAAAACAAGTGCGTTGATCACTGCATTCGCAGTCCATTGATGCTTCCTCTAGCTCAGTAAATGAAAGATTCTGCAGAAGCACTGCACCCTCGATCCAATATATGTGTTTATTAATTTTTGTAAAAGGTGGACTTAGCTTTTAGGTGAATGTAATAGTGAACAGAATGAAGTATTTTTGTATTTACTAATATAATCAGTTATATTCTTAAAAAGTGGAAGTCAAGTGAAAGTGGAAGTCAAGCCAAACGTTTTTTTTTGTGTTGGGGGGGTTAAGAAAGATCTATGAGGAAATTTTCCTAACACATAGCAATAAAAACTTGACAGAGGTTCTAATTCCTTATCTGATTTACTAAAAAAACACATTTGGCTGGAATTATACCTTAAGGTAAATAAACATACCCGTGTAAAGGTTATTTTGTAGACCCATGCTTTGCAGGTAATTGTGGCATCTCTCCTTATGTTCTTCCAAAGAGCTGCGTTGTTTGTAACTGCGGCCACAATATCCACACTTATGTGGTTTACCTACTACAAGAAAATAGATTATGTTTAGTGTTTTAAATGGAAACCTTAGGCAACACACATAATGTAAATCTGAGTTAAAGGGTATATTATTGGCTTGTTAAAGCCTAATGCCTTGTACACACGATCGGAAGTTCCGATGGAAAAAGTCAGACAGAGTTTTTTCATCGGGTATTCCGGCCGTGTGTGTGCCCCATCGGACTTTTTTCCGTCGGAATTTAGAAATAAATTTCTATCAGAAATTCCATTCGTCTGTGTGGAATTCCGACGGAGAAAAAAACATGTATGCTCAGAATCAACTCGACGCATGCTCGGAAGCAGTAAACTTAATTTTTATTGGCTCGCCGTCGTGTTGTATGTCACAGCGTTCTTGACGGTCGGAATTTGGTGTGACAGTGTGTATGCAAGACAGCTTGAACGGAATTCCATCAGAAAAATCCGTCGGCGTTTATCCCGTCAGAAAATCCGATCATGTGTACAAGGCATTAGTTCAGTCAAAAATGGTTTAAAAAAATAATCACATTGGACATTACTTACAATATGATGTGTCCCTTGTACTGATGACTGCAGATTTAGTCAAAATTTTATGTCCTCTGATTCCCCTACCACACCTGCCGCCATAATCTTCTAGTGCTGCGGGGGGTTAATAGAGCCAAAGGACGTGCACTCATCAAGGCTGACGACTATGCACGCCCTTTCTACCCCCCTACTCCATTCATAAAAGTTGTACTATAGTCTCTATTAATGAAAAATGATCTATGAATTGAGGAGGTGGATCTTTCAGTCATCTGCCCGTCCTCCATTTATAGATTGTTTTTCATTCATAGTAGCTATAATAGAGTAGCTGTCCCTGTATACTGTGCCTTCCTGCTTATAATAAAGCTTACCTGTAGTTTAAATTGAATATCTCCTAAACGTGCACCATGTAGGAGATCTTCTAGCGAGCAGAAGCTGGTGATGTCACCGGCACATGCGCTCTTAAAGACCAGCATACCCGTGCCATTGCTTCAGAGCTGTGTTGTGAGGTCAAGACTTATGATGCCATTGTGGCTCGGCCACTCAGACGGCCAAAGTCCACAAACCCGGAAGGAAGACCGGGTGAAGATGGAAGCCTCTGCAACGGTGCATACTAGCGCATTATGCCTTTACCATAACTTTTTTTTTTCATAGACTTTTTTACTGCTTTAATGGATTATTATGGGTCCTTTTTTCAATACAGTGAGATGGCATTATTGCAGCCATACTTCTGATTTAAAAAAAAAAACACACGCATATATATAAAGCACTGCAGTATGCTTAACAAGTCTGCCCTCATTTTAATAAATGGGGATGAAAAAATGTGCCCAGTCACATGATCTGTCAAAATCATGTTACCAAGGTCTCTCCTATCACAGAGTATTCTCCGCAGCTTTATGCAGCCAACACTGAGGGATGCCATAGGCTCCACACTGCAGCCTTAATTTTATGAATGAATTGGAAAATTCAGACTTGTTGTGGAGTAAACGCTGCGGTGTCCTGTGGAGAGTCCATAACTGTATTGGCACTCTATTATAAACAGCCCCCTACTTATAGGAAGTCACATACCTATAGGTAGGTAATAACATTGATCCAGAGTCCAATGAAAGTTGAATGAGCTCAAACAGCCAGCTATAGAGGCACATTTAAGTGATAAGCGCACAACAGAAGTGATCATTAGCTGAACACCAGGGTTACAGGACTTAGCAGGCATAGAGAAGGGTTGAGAAGCAGGCATAGAGAAGAATTAGTGTTATTAAAAAGTCCCTGCACAATAAACTAATCACCTGAATGTGTCCTGAGATGGCCCGTAAGTGCATCTCTGCGCCTGCATGCATAGTTACACAAGTGACACTTAAAGGGCTTTTCACCAGAGTGTAATTTGATGTGTCGCAGAAGATTGCCTTTCTGGGTAAAGGAGGCACCACATTGGTTGCACTGGAAAGGACGTTCCCCTAAAAAAGAAAAAACACACAAGAAAATTACAACATTCTAAATACAAAAATATAAAATTATCAGTCTCTTATCCATCTAACTCTTTATGTGTGTACTTATGTGAGAACAAAAATGGAACACAGTAACAAGTAGAAGACTTCAGCAAGAAAGTTGTTTTCTCACTAGCACTGTATGACTTCAGTCGTCTGCAGGTTTGATAGAACATGAGGCTTTTAGACTAGACCTGCCAGTTCCTTAACGCTTCACTGGCTGGGTCAATTTGATCTGAAAATCTAATTTTTTTTTCTAAATCAGAATGGCACATCACAATGCAAATTCAACCTCATTTAAATAAAGTGACTGCAACATTTTTTGTGTTGAAGAGCCACTCTTCCTGATCAGCAGTTTTGGAATAAACCAATATCCAATTTTGTATGTTGTGGCATTTGGTGTGTGTGTTTTTTTTAATGTAGCTTTTTTTCAAAGGGTCTTTAAAATATGCTACCGAGGCAGCAAAAATAAAAAGGGAACTCATTAAAAATGCATTTCAGGATCACAAGTTCATTTCAGCGTTACACTCTTATATTTAAATGAAAGGCACTTCATTATAGCAGTTATAATAACTTCTTTTCATTTACATTTTCCCATGTATTTTCCCTTTCAATTTCTTCTCCATTACCTGTCTGTCCCTAAGCCGCCAAATCAGGGAGGAGAGTGAGGGGGTGAAATAAAAATGAGCAGGCAACACTATGCTGAGGGACATTATCCATTATCCTTGCAGGATATTATCATGGGGTTTTGAATTAATAGTCTCAAGGGCTCACAAAACTCATAGCCCGTGACTGTATGTTTAGAAAAAGTGAAAAGAAGTCCCAAGGTGTATCGGCTGAGGGCTAACTCTACTACAATGCTCCTGCTGGAAGTCCTATAATTGTAGACCACATCAAATACAGATAAGAAAGCATAGCTAAGATAAAGGTGCAACTGCACATAGACCCTTTCTGTAAACTGACATTTTTATAGTATGAAGACTCCATAATAATTCAGTCACTAAGCAATCCTTACTTCCAACTTTAATCAAGTAGCGCGGTCAATGTAGTAACACTCAATCAGATTCCTGTTTCCTCTGTGAAAAATTACTTCTGACTACAGGTTACTGCCCTCAAATATACATGCTAGTAAAAATGGCACTATTAGCTTATTGTCAATACTTGTAATTTGTCTCAGAACCAACACCAGGATCCACTCGCCAATACTTTATTAATGCTGAACTCCATGCTAACAGGTAAATAAACAAGTAAAACACACATATATGGGATTTTACATGTAAAGGATTTTTATATCTGTTCATCCAATCTCTGCCACACAGCACAGGTAGGAGGATAACACCACATTTTCTGTAACACTGTGGTTTCATATTCTTACCCCTAGTCAGATGAGCAGCAGCAGAGGAATGAGCTTAACCTTCTACCTCCTATCATCATGCTCCTGGTCAGAACATTTGCTTGCACAACACCTGACTGACACACGGTACACCCCCTAATCCCCTTCCAGTACTGTCTGAAGGTTGCTATACATTGGATTGTAAGAGGCTGACACCTAGTCAGGCACCTACATTAGTTGCACTGAAAAAATATGAATTAATGAATACATATCTGCATATTTTATATCTGCACTGAGTTCAGCAGATTTCTTTAGATTTTACTGCTGCTTACAAGTTAAAGTTGTTATAAAGGCAGAAGGTTTTTTATCGTAATGCATTCTATGCATTAAGATAAAAACCCTTCTGTATGCCTCAGCCCCCCCAATGCTTACCTGAAAAACAAAAACTATGGGTGAGACTTTAAATGAGACACAAAAGACGTGTCTCCATCCCTATATGGGTTTTATAAGGAAAGAAAAAGTTTGGGACTTTAAATGAGGCATATGACAGACCATATATGTAAAAAAGTATAAAAGTATTTATTGACACTGAGTATAAAATTGTATACATAACATAGATACATTAAATATATGTTAAAACATATAATGCTTACCTGAACCCAATCTCTGTCCAGCGATGTCTACAAGTGTCTCGCCTGTCCGAACCCCCACCCCGATTGGCTGAGCAGCTGCTGTCAAACAAAGTCAGATAGCCAATCAGGAGACAGAGGGGGCAAGGGCTGGGGTTCCACGTCTGAATGGACACAGGAAGCTGTGATTTGGCTCGGGTGCCCCCATAGCAAGCTGCTTGCTGTGGGTGCACTTAACAGGAGGGAGGGGCCAGGAGCACCGAAGAGGGACCCGAGAAGAGGAGGATCCGGTCTGCTCTGTGCAAATCCACTGCAACTAAGCAGGTAAGTATAACATGTCTGTTATTTTTTTAGAAAAAAAAACGAGACTTTACAATCACTTTAGGCCCCTTTCACACATGCTGTCCGTTTGTCTGTTTCTTATCCAACCATTGACAGATGAAAAACGGACATCAATGCATCTCTGTGTTAAAACGGATGTAAATGGAATTGAAACTGATCAAAGGACAATAAACGGATGTAAACTAACACATGGTCAGTTTTTCATCCGTTTCGCATTGGAAGTGGATGTAAAAAAAACTGATGAAAAACTGATCAGAACTAATGAAAACCTGATGAATACTTCATCCGTTTTGAAATAACTGAACTGATGAAATGAACGGTCCGCATGTGTGAAAGGGGCCTAAAGAGGAGGTCCAGCCTGGGTGAATAAAATTAAAAGTCAGCAGCTACAAATACTGTAACTTCTGACTTTTAATTATGGGCACTTACCTGTCCAGGGAGCCAGCAATGTCGTCCCCCCAGCTGATCTTTGGATAGACTCCCGGGTGCTGCCGTCACCATTCCTGGTAAGGGAAACCGGCAGTGAAGCCCTTCAGCTTCACAGCTGATTCCCTACTGCACATGCTCAAGGCGCGCTGCACTTTCTAATTGGCCCAGCAGCAGGGGAAGGAGGAGGGGGGCCGAATTCTGGGAGATCAGGCCGCGGTCCCGTCTCTGGAAGTGGGGAAGGTGGCCTGTCAAAAATGTGGCACGGGGGAGGGGGGGCGTATAAGCGGATGTTTCACTTTTGGGTGGAACTCTGCTTTAAGTTTACTGCTGAATATACACTGAATAATAATTTGTATTCACATAACAGTATTAAAAAGTGGTAAACTGATGCATTTGTTGACATAACTTAAGATTCTTAATGTATTTTTATTGATTTTTTTACTCCTAAAGGTCTGATTGGACAAGATGAAGAGGTGGGCGGTGACATCATGCACTCCACCTAATCCAATCAAGGAGTTAATTTGCATTTATTCAGAAAATGCAAAGCATTCCTGGCAGGCGGCCAACTTCCTATATTCACAATGCATTAGGCAGGCTGCTCAGCACGGGAACCGGAAGCTAATGGAGATCACTGGAGTAGCAGTGATTTTCAGCTTAAAGGCATACTGACCAGGTATAGAATATACATACCATATATACTCGAGTATAAGCTGACCCGAATATAAGCCGAGGCACCTAATTTTACCACAAAAAAATGGGAAAACTTATTGACTCAAGTATAAGCCTAGGGTGTCCATCTGCATGCCTCACTGTGCCACACTGTGTCCATGCCTCACTGTGCCTTACTGTGCCCATGCCTCACTGTGCCCATGCCTCACTGTGTCCATGACTAGACTGACGTTTAACATGGGAGTCTATGGAAGGGGTGCCCGGGTTTGAAAAATCGGTGCTCCCCGGCCGTAGGTCCCCCAGACAACAGACATTGCACACTTGTAGAGGTGAAATGGGGCTATATGTGTGCCAAGTTTCGGGTCCAGGGGACCTACGACCGGCCAGTACCGGGTCCCCAAAATCACCATAGAAATGACCGTTTAACATGGTAGTCTATGGAAGGGATGCCCGGCTTTGAAAAATCAGTACTCTTCGGCCTTAGGTCCCCCGGACAACAAACTTTGCACACTTGTAGAGGAAGAGTGGAGCTATGGCCGGTCAGTACCGGGTCCCCAAAGTCCGGGAGATCAGGCGCAAAAAGGTGACTCGAGTATAAGCCGAGGGGGGCATTTTCAGCACAAAAAAATGTGTTGAAGAACTCGGCTTATACTGTATATACGGTACTTGAATTGGTCTAGCTGGGCCAATGTAAATTGTATGTAAAATTAAACCATGCCTGGAATTCATCTTTAAGCTTTCAATACTATAGGTGGTGTAACTGTAACACAACATTGGGGTTAATCTTTAGCAATGCTAAAAAATAATGGAGGCTCGGAATGAAGTGAGTTTGTTGAATGGTTAAGAGTATTCATGACATGACAAGAATTTGTGAGAACTAAGAGTAGAAAAAGAAAGCAAGTAACCACTTGCTTTAAAACAGTCCCATAATTTAGTGGACATATATACTTTATTTTTAATAAACTAACAAATCTGGTTTAAGTTTTTTGGTATTTTAAACCATATAAGTGTATTAATTCCATTATTTTTGTAATAACTCCAAGTATTCTGGCTGCAATTCGTAAGTTATGAAAATAGCCTTTCTTTGGGGTAGTTTAAGTGGCATACTAGCACTAGTTACTGAGACATTTTCATTAAAAAATAAATAAAAAGGTATAAAACTGTATTCTGGATAATGCCCTCAGAGTAATGTATATCCAGGTGCTAGCCACTTTCTGACTTTTCTGCCCACTCACATCACTGTGCCTTCTAACAAAACGTGCTCACTGGAAGAGTGAAGGATGGATCATATATTCACAGATGCCCAGACAGCATGATCTAACATCTAGAAAATATTATCTTAGTGAGCCATCCTTGACTTATGTTTTGTCAGTGCAGTGTTGGAATTGATATCTCTGAGCTTCTAAATGTGTGAGTTGTAGTAATATTGTAATTACATACTATTCAGAAAATGCAGGAAGCACTTACTGTGAAGGGCAGTTGATTTCTACCCAGAGACTGGCTGTTTTTTTAAATTTTGATAGCCACGGTGACTGTCAGAATACCAACAGTTTTCTCCACTTGGCTCCTTCAATTTTTCAATTGAAGGATGGTGGGCGAGAGTGGGCGGGCAAAGTCACCCACTAAGTGAAATTTGGCCAGTTAATCAGGAACCAGACAAAATTCAAATAGTACACAAACCCCCATATGATAGGGCACAGCCTTGTAAAAAATGTGATCTTGTGGCAGCAGCTGTCTTTGGGTAACAAAAAAGAAGGGTTGCATTTTGAAAATGCAAACAGTGTATGGTCAACTTTATTACTGCAGTTACATGTTCCTAGTAGTATTTATTGTAATTTTTATTATATATCTTACATTGTTTAAACCACAAAAACGAATTTTGAAAACTAGTTTGCAATCTCCGCCTCTTTAGTATGGTCGGTCATTACCCTGTAAGCCATTTTGGATATTACCTTTAAAAATAAAATTACTCTGTTACTTTTAAAAAGAGAAATGCTAGCAGGTATGGAGTGCAGGCAGCAGGTTTAGCATGCAGTCTTCTGGTACTTGCTACTTCAGTGGTTTTTAACCCTGTCCTTAAAGGAGAAGTCCAGTCAAAGCTTGTTTGGCTGGACTTCTCCTATGGATCACAGGAGTGCTATTGGTTTGGCACTCCTGTGACCCGTTTTCAGCAGAGAGCAGGCTGAAGTCTGAAATCTCTCTCCTGACATCACCGATTTCAGTCCAGGCACTGCATCATCCCGACCACGGAGTCTGGATCCGCCAGGTGCCTGGACTGACACCTGTCTCAGCCTCTCAGTGAGCTGCTGGGAGCCTGAGATGGCCGCTCTGCCCCCTTCACAGCTCGGCGCTCCAGTGAGCGATTAGGAAGAAGAACAGAGAGCTGTGACTGACTGTCTGCAGCTCTCTGCTCACAGAGCTCTGAAATCCAAGTGATCGGTGGTGTTCGATTGCTCGGTTCTCAGTGCAGGGGCACCGGGGGACAGATGCAGCATCGGACCGAGGCTGCATTCACCTAGGTAAGTATGATTGGGGAAAAAAAAATCCTTTACTTCTTATTTAAATACCCCCAACAGGCCATGTTTTGGGAACTTCTCTTAGATAAAATAGCTGTCCACAATACCAAGCCATTGACTCTGATTTAAAGCACCTGTGCAAGATAAAGGAAAACCTGCAAAGATGGCCTGTTGGGGGTACTTGAGGACAGGGTTGAGAACCACTGTGGTACTTCACCTCTGGAATGGCCAAATGCCAACTGTCCTAAATGGTCAAATTTCTGACACTTCTGAGATTCAGAATAGTAATGGAGCTGGACTAAAGAGAAATAAAGGACCTGCCAGTGTTGACCACTTTGAAAATGCTAAAGTCCTGGCAGTTTTGCTAACCCACTAACGTTAATACTTAGTCATTCATATTAGTACGCAGAACGGGAAATCTGAAGCAGGAAAAAATTGCATGTCCTTCTGTGCATGCTTGTTCTGGGTCAGGGTATCAAAATATTACAGCAAGAAGGCCAAACATGAAAGGCAATCAACAAGCATTCGAGGCATTCAACAACTGCAGCATATATGATTCTCTAAAGACAGGTGTCTTAATGTATTTACTATGTTTTCATATTTAATTTAGAGTGAATTTTACCTAGTTTAATAAGAAGGTAATAGAAGCAGGGCTCAGAGAAATACACCATTGTCTTGTAACAGGAAAATATAAGTGTTTCCTCATTAGGGATGAGCGAATGTATCCATTCGAGGGGATTTATTGAACCCAGCATGAAGACCAAACATTGCAAAATTAAACCCAAACACTAGTGAAATCTTTGGGAGTGAATCTTGATGAGCAATTTTGGCCATTTCCAAGACTTGTAGGCAAGGGATTGTTACAAAAAGGCATGGGAAGCTGGGCATTGCCATGAAAAACATAAAATGCCTTGAAAATGTATTCATACTCCTTGAAATTTTCCAAATTTTGTCATGTTACAACCAAAAACATAAATGTATTTTATTGGGATTTTATGTGATAGACCAACACAAAGTGGCACATAATTGGGAAGTGGAAGGAAAATGATAATAGGATTTTTATAACAGCTTACCTGTAAAATCCTTTTCTTGGAGTACATCACGGGACACAGAGCGACATAGTCATTACTATGTGGGTTATATAGATACCTTCAGGTGCTGGCACTGGCAACTTCCAAAACCGGAAGTACCCTCCCCTATATAAGCCCCTCCCATCCGGGAGTACCTCAGTTTTGTAGCAAAGCAATAAGTGTCCCCAAAGAGGGGTGGGAGCTCTGTGTCCCGTGATGTACTCCAAGAAAAGGATTTTACAGGTAAGCTGTTATAAAAATTCTATTTTCTTTCTCGTACATCACGGGACACAGAGCGACATAGTCATTACTATGTGGGATGTCCTAAAGCAATGCCCAATGAGGGGGGGGATACACCATACATAAGCTGAGTGCTATCAGACATGAGGATCTTTTGCGGCCTGCAACACACTGCGCCCAAAGGCGACATCCTCCTGACTTCTAACGTCCACCTGGTAGAACCTAGTAAACGTGTGTACTGAAGACCATGTTGCGGCCTTACAGATTTGAGCCAGGGAGGCCTGGTGATGCACTGCCCATGAAGTTCCAACTGCTCTCGTGGAGTGCGCTCTCAATTTGAACGGAGGCGGTCTCCTTCTCAAGCCATAGGCTTGCATTATGACCTGTCGAATCCACTTGGCTAAAGTAGATTTTGACGCTGCCTGACCCTTTCTGGGGCCTTCCGGCAGAATAAACAAAGTATCCGTTCTGCGAATCTGAGCAGTGGCTTTTAGATAAGCTTTAACTGCTCTTACTACATCCAAAGAATGTAATAACTTTTCCTCTACCGAACTAGGTTTGGGAAAAAACGAAGGAAGAACCACATCTTGGTTCAAATGAAACCTCGATACCACCTTAGGAAGAAAGGCTGGATGAGGACGTAACACTACTCTGTCCTTATGGATAACCAGATATGGCTCCTTACAGGACATAGCTGCTAATTCCGACAATCTTTTAGCCGAACAAATGGCTACTAGAAAAATCAATTTTCTGGTGAGAAGAACCAGGGAAATATGCTGTAATGGTTCAAATGGTTGTTTCTGTAGAACCGACAGAACCAGGTTTAAGTCCCATGGACATATGGGAATATTAACCGGAGGGCTAATACGCATCACTCCTTGTATAAAGGCTTTGACTAGTGAATGCGAAGCCAAGGGCCTCTGAAAAAATATTGACAAGGCCGAAATCTGACCCTTGATAGTACTCAAGGCAAGCTTCCTATCTACAGCCCACTGTAGGAAGTCCAGAATCCTACCTATTACGTACTTACGTGGATGCCATTTCTTGGCCTCACACCAGGCGATGTACGCCTTCCAGATTCTATAGTAGATCTGCCTGGATACCGGCTTCCTGGCATTGATCATGGTAGATACCACAGGATTAGAGAGCCCTCTCTTTTTTAGAATGTGGGCTTCAATAGCCAGGCCGTCAAACCTAGGGCTGGTAAGGAAGGGTGGTATATCGGTCCTTGCGAAAGCAGGTCCGGACGATGTGGGAGAGTCCAAGGACTCCCCACTGACATTTTTACAATCTCCGCGTACCATGCTCTTCGGGGCCACGCTGGAGCCACCAGAATCACTGGTTTCTTTTCTACCCTGATTCTGCGGAGTAATCGAGGTAACAATTGTGGCGGTGGGAATGCATATATCAGTTTGAACTGATCCCAAGGGAACACTAGGGCATCCGAGCCGCAAGCTAGGGGACCCCTTGTCCAAGAGACAAACCTGTCCACCTTTGCGTTGAATCTGGATGCTAGCAGATCTACATCCGGTGTTCCCCACCGCTAACATATTGTCCGAAAAACCTCGGGGTGAAGGGACCATTCCCCTGGGCATAATTGTTGGCGACTTAGAAAGTCCGCCTTCCAATTCTCCACTCCTGGAATGAATACCGCGGATATGGCTGGGACATATCTTTCTGCCCATTTCAGGATGCAATTTATTTCCCTCTGGGCTGCACGACTCCTGGTGCCACCCTGATGATTGATATATGCCACTGCCGTGGCATTGTCTGATTGAATTCTGACAGGGGACCCTTGGAGTTTGGATGTCCATGCTACTAGGGCATACCGGGCTGCTCGTATCTCTAAGAGATTGATGGGCAGGGCCTTTTCCGTATCCGACCATCTGCCCTGGAGAGACCATTGCTCAAGTACTGCTCCCCAGCCTATAAGGCTGGCATCTGTAGTGACCACCTTCCAAGAAATCGGACTGAAGGATTTCCCTTTTTCCAGATTCTGGGGAACCGACCACCAACGGAGGCTCTTGCGAACGGAAGGGGACAAGGACATTGGTAAGTCTAGGGCCTGAACTTTCTTGTTCCAGGCTGACAGTATGGCCCTTTGTAAATTCCTTGAATGGAATTGACCGTAGGGTACTGCTTCGAATGATGCCACCATTTTTCCCAGCAGCCTCATGCACAGGCGTATGGACGGCTGTCTTTTTGTACCCACTAAGTGGATCAAATCTCTCAAAGACAACACCTTTTTTCGAGGCAAGAATATTTTCTTCTGGCCTGAATCTAGCCTTAGCCCCAAGTATTCCAGACTTTTGACTGGTTTTAGGGCCGACTTGTCTCGGTTGATAATCCAACCGTGAGATTCCAGTTACTTGATTGTCTTGTGAACGACCACTTCTAGTTTTTTCACTGAGTGGTCTATCAGCAACAAGTCGTCTAGATATGCCATTATCGTTACACCTTGCGTTCTTAGATTGGCCAACAATGGGGCCAGAATTTTTGTGAACACTCGTGGTGCTGTGGCCAGACCGAAGGGTAAGGCTCTGAACTGAAATTGGCGCCCTTCTACTGCAAAGCGTAGAAATTTTTGGTGGAATTTGTTTAGCCCTTTTAGATTTAATATGGGCCTCACGACCCCGTTTGGCTTCGGGACTGTAAAGAGGTTTGAGTAAAACCCGAACCCCCATTCTTCCAGGGGAACCTCCATAATTACTCCTTGGAGCAATAGTTGTTCTAGTGCCAACAGGAGGGACTCTCTCTTCCGGGGATCCCTTGGCACGTTTGACCTCATAAAATGGGAAGGAGGAGAGTCTTTTAACTCCAATCTGTATCCCAGACTTACTGCGGAGAGCACCCATCTGTCTCTGATCATGTCCCGCCAGGTCTCTGCGAACAACTGGAGTCTTCCCCCCACCCGATTGAGTGGGGGCAACCCTTCATGCATTTGACTTTGGGGGAGGTTTTGTACCTCTCCTGACCCAGGGTTTTTTATTACCCTGCGATTGTCCCTGATTTTTACCCCCGGGATTTTACCCAGGAGGCCGTCGGAACTGTTTCACAGCCGATGCCCCAGGGACTGGAGAAGCACGCCTCTTAAAAGAGTTTATATCCCTATGTAATATCATTGAGTCAGAAATGGAATGATGAATGATGAATATAATTAATAATGAAGTTACTGATGGCATTTGCCTCTCCCTTCTCGTCGTACCCCCCTCCCTTTTTCCCTTCTTCCCCTCCCAGATATTGGGAATTTGGGGAGGGATGGGGGTCTTTGGAGAGCTCTAGTTCTGTCCATGTCTGGCCTATATTCCCAAATAGATTGACGCTCAAATACTGTTTATTCGGTGAGCGTCTTGTTTTATAGTGATAAACAACTATTAATTTTAGATATAGGGTTTTTTTTTTTTTTCTCCATCTGTAGGATATGGAGACCCTGGAGGTGCTTTCGCTTAATGCCAAAGGGCTAAATACGCCGGAGAAAAGACGGGTACTCTTACATGATTTGCAGCGTCTGAAAACGGACGTTGCATTCATACAAGAGACACATTTTAGAGATGATAAAATACCAATCTTAAAAAGTCATCTATTCCCAACGGTCTATCACTCTACGAATCAATTGGCTAAATCTAAGGGGGTTTCCATTCTGATCTCAGGGAGAATACCCTGGTCCTGTATAGATGTAGTTAGGGACGTGACAGGTCGTTTTTTGTTTGTAAAAGGCAAGGTGGGAGAGGTAGGGGTAACGTTAGCAATCCTATATGCTCCTAATGAGCATCAGGAGATTTTTTTAGGTAAAGTGCTTAAGCGACTGATGGAGTTCTCTGAAGGACACTTGATCTTAAGAGGAGATTTTAATATATCACTAGATCCAACAGTAGATACTACCCTAGGGTCATCATCAATCTCCCTCAGTAGGCGAAATCATATTTTTCAAATTCTCCATAGAAATCAACTGGTGGGCATTTGGCGCCTGCTCCATCCTACGGAAAGAGACTATACCTTCTATTCTAATCCTCATAAATCATATTCACGAATAGATTATTTCCTTGTCCCACATGCCCAATTGCATTCAATACAGAAGGCTGACATAGGCTTAATTACGTGGTCAGACCACGCACCTATAATAATGTCATATGTCCTAGGAGACCCCATGATGACTCGGTCAAAACAGTGGAGATTGAACGAAAGCCTTCTACAGGATCAAAGTATCCTGCAGGAGGTTATTAGGGATTAGGATTCTACTTCGCCAAAAATGATACCCTAGATTGCGACCCAGGCATTGTTTGGGAAGCTCATAAGGCGGTCATTCGTGGGGTATTAATTAAGCAGGGGGCCAGGATAAAAAGGAAACGTACAGAACAGCTAAAGCTACTCCTTGAAGAATTAGCCATATTGGAGGCTCGACATAAACGGATACAATCTCCCTCTCTAGAGAGGGATCTTGGTAATAAACGGACACAAATTTCAGAATTCCTTTTTTTTAAAGCCAAAGCGACAATACAGGTCTGTAAGAGATTCTCATATGAGTCTGGAGACAAATGCGGGAGATTATTGGCTAGGACTCTACGGGAGCAGAAACTAAAGAATTATATCCCATGTATTATCTCACCTAACCAAGGTAGGGCTACGAAACCAAAAGAAATAGCACAGAAATTTCAGGAATTCTATGAGTCTCTTTATAACATAAAGAGAAAGCCTTCCACACAGGAGCAGATAGACTCATATCTTGTATCATCAGCCATGCCCCATCTAACAGAGGAAGATAGGGATGATCTTGAAAAACCCATAACTATGGAAGAATTACAAAAAGTAGTAAGCTCTACTAAATTAGGTAAAGCACCAGGACCGGATGGCCTGACGGCCCAATATTACAAAATACTCCTTCCATCCTTAGCTCAATATATGCTTAAGTTATTTAACGCACTAGGGTCATCAGCAAGATTGGCCCAAGATACTTTGCTAGCTCATATCTCGGTTATTTTAAAAGAGGGAAAAGACCCAACTTCCTGTGGAAGCTATAGACCGATCTCGTTGCTGAATCTTGATCTTAAGCTTTTCACAAAAATTTTTGCAAATAGGATTCAAAAGTACATCCCTAATTTGATACATCTGGATCAGGTTGGATTTGTGCCTACACGAGAAGCACAGGATAATACCACAAAAGTTATCAACCTATTACAGATAGTAAACGCAACGCAGCTACAATGTGTCTTTTTGAACACGGACGCGGAGAAGGCCTTTGACAGGGTAAGTTGGAGTTTTATGTTATCGGTTTTACGACATGGAGGTTTCGGAAGTAAGATGCTAAAATGGATCTGTTCTATTTATTCGTGCCCAAGGGCCCAGGTGCGGGCTAATGGCATATTATCGGAGACCTTTCCAATCTTAAATGGGACACGACAGGGGTGCCCCCTGTCGCCACTCCTATTTGCCCTGTCACTGGAACCGCTTCTGTGTACAATACGTTCAAATCAGGACGTTGCCGGAGTGCATACAGGTAACTTGGAAAGTAAAATCTCGGCTTATGCCGATGATATATTATTTTCGTTGACGAACCCTTTGATTACGATCCCTAATTTAATGAGGGAATTTGAGAAATTTGGTGGCATGTCCAACCTTCGTATTAACTTCGATAAATCAGAGGCAATGGGACTTAATTTACCACAAACGTTGGCTGCGCAATTGGAGCAAAATTTTAAGTTTAAGTGGACTAATAAAGCACTAACATATTTGGGCACTCTTATCCCGTTGAATACAGCTAAGATTTACGAGCTAAACTTTCCCCCACTGTTGCAAAAAATGAAGACACTACTAAATAAGTGGAATGCTGGTTTATACACATGGTTAGGACGTTGTAACATCATCAAGATGAGCATTCTCCCTAAATTTTTATATTTATTACAAGCCCTACCGGTGTATATCCCGCCCATTTATTTTAAACAGAGCCAGAGATTAATTTTTGACTTTATTTGGGCAAGCAAACATCCCCGGTTGCAAAGGAAGCAACTAATGCTTCCTAAAAGAAATGGGGGATTGGCGGTACCAGAGTTAAAGAGATACTATCAAGCAATACACTTGAGTAGAGTCATTGATTGGAACAGACATAGAGATTTTAAGTTGTGGGTCCAGATTGAGCAGAGTCAAATATCAGTACCGCTAGGTAGAATTCCATGGTGCTTTCCCTTTGTACCTAGAGAGGTGACTAATCACCCCTTAATAGGAAACACAGCGAAACTTTGTTCTAAAATTCTCCCTATGGCTGGCATAACTCCTACCACGTCCCCCCTATATCCAATATTGGGGAATCCTTTGTTTACACCAGGCTATGAGGATGTGGCATTTAGACACCTGGTGAATAAGGGAAGTATACAAGCATTTAATTTTATAAAGGGAGGAGTTTGGTTGACAATTGGAGAATTAATTGAACAAAGAGGGGACTTTAGATTAAAGTTCTGGAATGCTGTACAGATCACCCATTTCCTTAGCACTCTCCCACCTCCGGGACTATTTGATAGATCATTTAACAGATTTGAGAAATTATGTGTAAAGGAAGGGAAAATGTCACATACCCTATCGATTACCTATGAAATACTGACGATATTGCCCGAAACCCAGCCTCTGAAATGTGTTCGGGACTGGGAAAGGGAATTGGGAGAGTCCTTCAGTTTGGAACAGCTACAGCATATTTTTAGGTTTACACATGAATCCTCTATATGTGTTAAAGTACAACAAACGAATTTTAAGATCCTTACCAGGTGGTATAGAACACCAGTGAGTTTAAAAAAAATCTATCCTGACACTTCAGACTTGTGCTGGAGATGCCAGGTGGACAAAGGTACTATGCTACATATTTTCTGGAGCTGTCCCAAACTGAGAGATTTCTGGAGGGAGGTTAGACGAATTCTTCAAATCTGTTCAGACCAAAGCATACCGGAGGACCCAGCGTTCTTCTTATTACATGCGAACCAGATAACAGGGAAGGAATACAGAGAATCTAGCATAGGCCACTTGTTAGATGCCGCTAAAGCGTGCATACCCTTGAAATGGAAATCATTAATACCGCCGACGATAGGAATGTGGATACGTAAAGTTAAAGAAATAAGCCAATTAGAGGACCTAGTGCTTACTGCACGTCACCAGCAGGAATGCTATTCCAGGACTTGGTCTTCTTGGAATGCTTTCCTAGCTTCAGAAGAGGGAAGAACCCTCCTTGATAAAAATTAGGATAATCAGGGGGGAAGCATGGAAGTTCTTATTTAGTTGATCCGATGGCATTGGGGGAAGCACCAGGGGGTCTCCTAAGGGGAAGTTTCCCCATAATAGGTCCTTTTCTTTTTTTTTTTTTGTTTGGGGTTTTGTTCAATTGTTGTTAGTTTTGTCTCGCTGAATTAATAGACTATAAATATAACTAAGAGATGGAGATGGATCTGGGGATAGATAAGATTGAAGAGAGGGGGGCAGGGAGAGGAGATGCTTGATTATTAATTTGGGGCCGAGAGGAGCATTGCTCCTTTTCTTTTTCCTTTTTGTTTCTAGGCTTTAAAATTAAGAAGGCTAAATGGAGGGGATTTAATAACTCCCCTGGCATTGATATATATATGCTTTGTCACCCTCCCCCTGGCTTATTTGGAACATCTATTTGGTTATGTGAGGCCAGTTTTGTGATATGTTTATATGTTTAAATAAAATTTATAAATTTGAAAAAAAAAAAAGAGGGACCTCTAACTCTGTTTTTAACCGGCAAGAGTGTACTTTTACCGTTGGAAATTTTCTGGATATATTTGTCCAGGTCTTCCCCGAATAAGCGTTCACCATGAAATGGGAAGCTAACCAGCAATTTTTTACAGGGAGCTTCAGCAGACCAGTTTTTTAGCCATAGAAGCCTGTACATATGTACTACAGACAGCGTAAGGCGGGAGGCCTGATGGATTGAATCCTTTATGGCATCAACCGCAAAGCACAAGGCTCTAGGTAGATCAGCTAGGGCAAGGGCCTGCTGATCTGGCAAGTCCCTTAAGACCTGTTTCAACTGATCCTTCACTGCTTGGCAGACCCCAATAGCTGCCACTGCTGGTTGTGTCACCAAGCCTGCTGTAGAAAAAGCTGATTTTAATAAGGACTCCAATTTTTTATCTATTGGGTCCTTGAACATTTGGACATTATCCACTGGACATGTCAGTGATTTATTCACACAAGAGATGGCTGCGTCCACTGGGATAGACCACCGGAAATCTCTTGGGGGGAGTAAATATTTTATCAGGATGTTCCCAATCCTGGTACATGAGCCCTTCCAATAAAGGGTGAACTGGAAAGGAACAGACAGTCTGGGGAGCTTTTAGCGACCCCAGCGAGGAGACAGTAGTGGTTGATGGTTCCGCAAGGTGCATTTTAAATGCTGATCGGACCATGCTAGTCAAAGACTGAACCCATAATCTTTCAGCTTGAGATGCTGAGAAAGGTTCCTCCACAGTTGATTCCTCTATAACAGAATCAACCTCCTCCTGATCCCCTTCAGGCAGGTCGATCCCTGTATGGGACTGTTGCTCCGCTAACAGGTACTCTGAAGGAGGAGACGGAGATCGGGCCTTTCCCTGTGACAGGGAGGCAGCGATTAATGTTGACAATCTCTCCTCTAATCCTCCCAGAGCTGAGGAAAAAACCTCCTCTGTTACATACACAAGAGCAGGTGAACTGAGGACAGCCACAGTACCAGGCACTCCTGCGGGGTCTCTACGGTCACTAACCTCTGAATTTTCAGGGGAGACTGGTGCAGCAGAAGCATGCCCAAGATCCTCAGAGCCCGATGGAGACCCCTTTTGCTTCCTGGAAGATTTAGTTCCGGAGCTTCTGGACGGCATATTCCTAAGCCCAAATCTGAGGTATTCCAGCCGTAATACACCCTTTTTACTGAGAATAGTCTAGCACAATTGCTGCTATATATCAGTTGGTGTCTACTAAAGTGCCTTTCTAGGGGATGCCCGCATCAACCGCCTCTGTGTGCCTTTTTACTGTTGCTAGCTCTGTTTGTGCACTTCAATAGCCAGCTTGATTGCTTTTAAAACATGCTGGACGCCCGCACATGCGCAGTAGCGCCGCGGCGCACACCGAGCGTCATCCACCCGCTCCGCCCCTTTTCCAGATTGCCTCTATATAGAGAGGCACGTGCACGCGCGCGGGCACGTGCGCCTTTTTTGAAAAAAAACAGGAGCTAGATGGGAGCCAGGGTCCCTTGCCGCAGGGCCCGGGGATAGATGAGCGCAGCAACAGGGCAGAGGAGACAGCTTCCCCCCAGAGAACTTACCAACTGCCTGGATTTGACTTCGGAAGAAAAAAATCCACATTACAAGAAAAAAAGAACCATAGCGGCCTCTAGTGTTTAACACAGGTACCGCGGTCTTACATTTATTTTTTTTATTTTTTCTTGCTTACTATAATTTTTTTTTACATTTTCTCAGTAGTAACAGGCATACACAGAATATTTAGCGGGAATACCTTAGGTAACAGGCAGAAAGACAAAATAGGCTTGGGGGTCCCCCAATAGAACCAAGTTCCTGGGGGCCCCCACTTACCTTTTCCTCGCCGCAGGACTCTGTTTGGTCCACAGAAGCCCAAACTTCACCTATCACGGCAGGCATTGTAATCAAACCTTCAGGGACCGGGTTCCCAAGGATTCCACTCCCCTGGACCTGTATAGCACCCTGCACAGAAAACATCTTGGTCGTGGGTATGACCAGAGCTCTGGATCCCAGGGTCCAGCCCTCCTAAGAGAGGCATTACAGGCAAAACCTTGCTCTTCTCTTGCAAGGCCCGGGTACCGACCGTTTAGCTATGAAGCTTTTTTGGTCGGATCCGGAATAGCTTACTGAGGCCCCAAAAGAACCTGTACGCAAGCTCAGTGAAACACATGTTACTTCTTGGCCAACACCTTAGACACTGGCAAAAAACTGAGGTACTCCCGGATGGGAGGGGCTTATATAGGGGAGGGTACTTCCGGTTTTGGAAGTTGCCAGTGCCAGCACCTGAAGGTATCTATATAACCCACATAGTAATGACTATGTCGCTCTGTGTCCCGTGATGTACGAGAAAGAAAAATGGTTTTCAATTTTTTTTACAAGTAAATATCTGAAAAATGTGGCGTGCATGTGTATTCAGCCCCCCTAAATCAATACTTTGTAGAACCACCTTTTGCTGCAATTACAGCTGCAAGTCTTTTTATGTATGTCTCTACCAGCTTTGCATATCTAGAGAGTGAAATTTTTGCCCATTCTTCTTTGCAAAATAGCTCAAGCTCTGTCAGATTGGATGGAGAGCGTCTGTGAACAGCAATGCTCAAGTCTTGTCACAGATTCTCAATTGGATTTAGGTCTGGACTTTGACTGGGCCATTCTAACACAATAATATGCTTTGATCTAAACCATTCTATTGTAGCTCTGGTTGTATGTTTAGGGTTGTTGTCCTGCTGGAAGGTGAACCTCTGCCCCAGTCTCAAGTCTTTTGCAGACTCTAACAGGTTTTCTTCTAAGATTGCCCGATATTTGGCTCCATCCATCTTCCCATCAACTCTGACCAGTTTTCCTGGCCCTGCTGAAGAAAAGCATCCCCACAACATGATGCTGCCACCATCATATTTCACAGTGGGGATGGTGTGTTCAGGGTGATGTGGAGTGTTAGTTTTCTGCCACACATAGCATTTTGCTTTTAGGCCAAAAATTTTATTTTGGTCTCATCCGATTAGAGCACCTTCTTTCACATGTTTGCTGTGTCCCCCACATGGCTTCTTGCAAACCGGACTTTTTATGGCTTTCTTTTAACAATAGCTTTCTTTCTTGCCACTCTTCCATAAAGGCCAGGTTTTGTGGAGTGCACGACTAATAGTTGTTCTGTGGACATTAATATTTGAAAAGTGTGGAGTGCATTTGTATTCAGCTCCTTTACTCTGATACCCGTAACTAAGATCTAGTGGAACCAATTGCCTTCAGAACTCACCTAATTAGTAAATAGAGTCCACCTGTGTGTAATTTAATCTCAGTATAAATACTGCTGATCAGTGAAGCCCTCAGAGGTTTGTTAGAGAAAAAACAGCACTATGAAGGCCAAGGAGCACACCAGACAGGTCAGGGATAAAGTTGTGGAGAAGTTTAAAGCAGGGTTAGGTTATAAAAAAATATCCCAAGCTTTGAAAATCTCACAGAGCACTGTTCAACCCATCTTTCAGAAATGGAAAGAGTATGGCACAACTGCAAACCTACCAAGACATGGCCGTCCACCTAAATTGACAGGCCGAGCAAGGAGAGTATTAACCAGAGAATCAGCCAAGAGGCCCATGGTAACTGTGGATGAGCTGCAGAGATCCACAGCTCAGGTGGGAGAATCTGTCCACAGGACAACTATTAGTTGTGCACTCCACAAATCTGGCCTTTATGGAAGAGTGGCAGGAAGAAAGCCTTTCGAAGTCCCGTTTGCAACTGGTGTATGCCTAAATTTTATTTTATTATCACTACAATCAGTGCTCTCTCAGTGAAATCTCAACTGGAAATAGTTTCAGATCTCAAACAAATACTCCCAGTTGTCCAATTCAAAAATCTAACAATTATTCAAATCAAAATACATATAAAATAAAAATCCATTGTATGAAACATACAGTGCATTGCAAAAGTATTCACCCCCCTTGGCATTTTTCGTGTTTTGTTGCCTCACAACCTGGAATAAACATGGATTGTTTGAGGATTTGCATCATTTAATTTACAGAACATGCCCACAACTTTGAAGATGTTTTTTTTTTTTTTTTTATTGTGAAGCAAACAACAAATAGAACAAAATAACAGAAAAAGTCAATGTGCATAACTATTCACCCCCCTAAAGTCAATACTTTGTAGAGCCACCTTTTGCGGCTATCACAGCTCCAAGTCCCTTTGGATAAGTCTCTATGAGCTTGCCACATCTTACCACTAGGATTTTTGCCCATTCCTCCTTGCAAAACTGCTCCAGCTCCTTCAAGTTGGATGGTTTGTGCTTGTGAACAGCAATCTTTAAGTCTGACCACAGATTTTCTATTGGATTGAGGTCTAGGCTTTGGCTAGACCATTCCAACACATTTACATGTTTCCCCTTAAACCACTCAAGTGTTGCTTTAGCAGTGTGTTTGGGGTCATTGTCCTGCTGGAAGGTGAACCTCCGTCCTAGCCTCAAATCACACACAGAGTGGTACAGGTTTTGCTCAAGAATATCCCTGTATTTAGCACCATCCATCTTTCCCCAACTCTGACCAGTTTCCCACATCTGACCAGAAGACATCGGACAGCGGGAGAAGAACCGGAGAGAGTGGAGAAGAGGCCGGAGAGAGCGGAGAAGAGGCCGGAGAGAGCGGAGAATTTGAGCGAGACCCCGGAAGTCGGAAGAGACCCCCGGAGCTGCCTAATAAATTATTTTAAAAACCTTTGTAGTGTGTTTTTTTTATTGACACTTTTTTTCCCCAGGTGAATGGGTAGGGGTACGATGTACCCCATACTCATTCATATAGGGTGGGGGGCCGGGATCTGGGGGCCCCCTTATTAAAGGGGGCTCCCAGATTCCGATAAGCCCCCCGCCCGCAGACCCTACAACCAATGGCCAGGGTTGTTGGGAAGAGGCCCTTGTCCTCATCAACATGGGGACAAGGTGCTTTGGGGTGGGGGGCGTAGGGCCCCCCTGCCCCAAAGCACCAACCCCTCCATGTTGAGGGCATGTGGCTTGTTATGGTCCAGGAGAAGGGGGCGCTCCCTGGCCCCCCCTTTCCTGACCTGCCAGGCTGCGTGCTCGGATAAGGGTCTGGTATGGATCTTGGGGGGACCCCCACACCAAAAAAAATGGTTCCACTTAAGATCCATACCAGACCGAAGGGTTTGGTATCGTCATGAGGGGAACCTCGCGCAAATTTTTTTTAAATTTTCACGGGGTTCCCCCCCTCAAGATTCTCAGCACACAAGTCGCACCGCAAGTCTGATCCTCTTGATCCGACTTCTGGTGCGACCTCTATTCAAATCAATGGGCTCCCATAGGGAACCATTGTTTTTGAATAGAGACAGAAATGCCGAACGAGGCTTAACACAGCATTAAGCCTCGTTAAATCGCGTTTAACACCTTTTGCCTGCGTTTTTACAGCTCTAGCACTGGAGCCTCAGAACGCACTGGTCCTGAGTTTTTTTTGCAGCCTAAAAACGGCTATGCCATTTACAGCTCAAAAAACGCCATGGTGGGCATGAGGCCATAGGCTAACAAGGAGAGGCGTTTTTAACCACTTAAGCCCCGGACCAATACGCAGCATAATGACCAGGCCCCTTTTTGCGATTCGGCACTGCGTCGCTTTAACTGACAATTGCGCGGTCGTGCGATGTGGCTCCCAAACAAAATTGGCGTCCTTTTTTTCTCACAAATAGAGCTTTCTTTTGGTGGTATTTGATCACCTCTGCGGTTTTTATTTTTTGCTCTATAAACAAAAATAGAGCGACAATTTTGAAAAAAATTACATATATTTTACTTTTTGCTATAATAAATATCCCCAAAAAATATATAAATAAACATTGTTTTTCCTCAGTTTAGGCCGATACGTATTCTTCTACATATTTTTGGTAAAAAAAAAATCGCAATCGGCGTTTATTGATTGGTTTGCGCAAAAATGATAGCGTTTACAAAATAGGGGATAGTTTCAAGGCATTTTTATAAAAAATTTTTTTTTTTACTAGTAATGGCGGCGATCAGCGATTTTCTTTGTGACTGCGACATTATGGCGGACACATCGGACACTTTTGACACATTTTTAGGACCATATAAAAATGCACTGGTTACTGTGAAAATTACACTGGCAGTGAAGGGGTTAACCACTCGGGGTGCTGGAGGGGTTAAGTGTGCCTAGGGGAGTGATTACTACGGTGTGGGGGCGTGGCTACAAGTGACACGTCACCGATCTCCGCTCTGATTACACAGAGCCGAGATTGCTGACATTGTCAGTAGGGGAGCGGGGAGATGTTGTGTTTACACTAACATCTCCCCGGTCCATGCCTCCGTGAAACGATCGCGGGGATCCCCACGGTGATCGAGTCCGCGGGACCCGCGGTCCGACTCACGGCGAAGGCAGAGGGGTTGCGAGCAGTTAAAGGGCCACGTACAGGTACGTGATTGTGCCTGTACAAGCCATTCTGCCGACGTATATGTGACGGACCTGGCCGGGACAGAGGCTTTTGGAGGGGACTGGGTGCGGGCCTCCTGCCTTGCGACTGTGGGCCCTGGCATTTGGGGGAACGGTGCTCTTTGTGAGCTGTATGCCTGGGGACCCTTGAGGGGGTGTTGCTTTGGATTCAGGTCCATGTCCCCCCCAAGACACACAGACTCTGGGGACCCTGTATATGCCATATTAGAGTGACTAAGTCATACTGTTGGGACGTTCACACCTTCACACTAAGGATATGCGAATACAATCACCTCCAGCCATCTGTCTGTCCTCTGTGCTAAAATGTGTGATGTTTACACTTATGATAATGTGTATTGTATAGCACTGAGACCGGAGACGGGATGTCTACCCTGAAAGGTCATATCTATGAGTCACCTTGGCTGACTAAAGGATTTAGTTAATTAGCTCATGTTAATTTATGTTCTGGTTACACCCTCTGTTACTGTATATAAGACTTGATTTTTGGTTCTAATAAAGTCTCTCTTGGTTGAACTTACATACAGCCTGCCTGGTGTTTGTTCTGACCGACCACAAATGGATTCGAATGGCACATAGCTGTAGTTTGAATCCTGGAGCACCGGATGATCCAATAGAGCAGAGGAGTGTCGGGAGAGTGGAGCCGAGCGAGCAAAGGGGCTCGTTACAGTATATATACAGTGAGGGGTCTTTAAGTGGTTAAGCTGCAAAAAACGCTTATAAAAGCGGCTGTAAAAACATCCGTGGGCATGAGGCCTAACGATTGCGGCGATACCTCACATGTGTGGTTTGAATATCGTTTTCATATGCAGACGCTACTCACGTATGCGTTCGCTTCTGCACGTGAGCTCGGCGGGACGAGGCGCGTTTAAAAAATTTGTTTACCTTTTATTTTTAATTTTTACACTGCTCTCTTAAAAAAATTGTGTCACTTTTAATACTATTACAAGGAATGTAAACATCCCTTGTAATAGAAAAAAAGCATGGCAGGACCTCTTAAATATGAGATCTGGGGTCAAAAAGATCTTGGATCTCATATTTACACTAAAATGCAATAAAAATATATAAAAATGTAATGTAATTTAAAAAAAAAAAAAAAATGTCCCTTTAAGAACTATGAGCGGAAGTGACGTTTTAACGTCACTTCCGCCCTGCAATGATATGGAGACGGGTGTCATCTTCCCCTCACTCATCTCCATGCCAAGCCAGGGACAGGATGCAATCGCCTCCACTGCTACTGACGGCTCCGGTAAGAGGCGGAGGGCACCACGATGCATATAAGCACCTTATGCCATTGTCTTGCAGGGCAAAAAAAAAACTACCATTTTAAGTAAGCACAGAGAGAGCATAATAAATACATATATTGGAGACTGGTTATGTGTGTATGTGGAATAAATCCTGTGAAAGCCTGGGGACACCTGAATTGCCTTAAAGTAGTTCTAAAGGCTGAAGTCTTTTTTTTTACCGTCATGCGTTCTCTGCATTAAGGTAAAAAAACCTTCTGAGTGCAGCTCCCTCCGCCAGCCCCCCTCTTTTACTTACTTGAGCCTGAACTCGATCCATTGATGTGCATGACAGCAGCAGCTCTTCCGTCTCTTCATCCTCCTCATAGGCAGACAGCAGCGAGCCACTGGCAACCGCTGCTGTCAATCACAGCCAGTGAGGATGGAGCGGGGGGCAGGGCTGAGCCATCCTCTGTGTGCCTATGAACACAAAGTGCATTCATAACATGTTACATGTTACACCCTGAATATGGGTGTAACATGTAATGAATGGTGAACTTAGCCTTTAAAACAAAATGTGTAACGCTCTGCTTTCCCCTCTTTACTGAAAGAACGCTTGCAGTTGCCTTATAGTAGGCTTTATTGTGCAGTTTGCTAAAGTTCCATGTTAAAATAGAAAATATGGATGTTTTTATTGTATACAGATTCTAAAAAAATAAAAACTGGCAACGGTGGTCACCTGACCTTTCTCAATAGGAGAATAACTGTATATATGTGTGATTGTCAAGTACATATAATGTTTACTTGTGTGTTACATAAAGGCACTCAAAAAATCTTTAAATAAAACAAGCTATTTGAACAAGGTATGCAAGGTCAATAAAGACTTAGTAGAGTACATAAACCGTATATCACATAAACATCAACATTGCTTTTTAAGCACTATCAAAAGAAAAAAAACACCAAAAACTTTTAATGAAAACATGCAAAAGGAATGCAGGTGTCTTGTTTCGGAGCATTAAAAACAGAATGTATTGTATTTACTCTGGAATATTACATTTTTTCCAGAAATTTTTACTGAAAATGTATTCATTGTGTGTACTGTAATAAAGTTTTTATTTTAATATTTTAAGAAGTCTTAATCTGACATCTGCATTCCTCAGTGGGGGTATATCTCACAAAAAAGGCCATCACTGAGCATTCAAAAGTGAAATCAGATGGAATATTTACATGCAGCAAATAATGCAAACTGAAATTGTTCCATGAAAATGACAATTAATGTGGCTTCACCAGAGGTGTGCCTAGTAAAAGTATCATCTGAGGTTACAGCTGGTATATAATAATGCCCTTTTCATGCTTTATAGCAAATTTCTCAAACCCGTAGCCCGGGGCCAAATGCCACCCTTTTCTTGCCTTTATCTGGCCTTTGGGGCACTATTCCTCCAACTAACACCCTTGATGGGGCAATATTTCTCCCATTGATACCAACAATGAGGCACTATTTCTTCCACCGATGCCAATGATGGTGCACTATTCCTCAAAATGACACCAGTGATGAGGCATCATTCCTCCCACGGATACCATTTATGGGACAAAATTTCTCTCACTGATACCAGAAAAGGGGCACTATTCCTCCAACTGACACCAAATATGGGGTACCACTCCTTCCACTGACACCATTGATGTGTTACAATTCCCACTGATATCAACAATTGGGCATTATTCCTAACATTTAAACCAATTAAGAGGCTTTGTTTACTCCAACGGATGCCAGGGCATTTTCTGCTCCATTGGCCAAAGTCTGCCACCCCTAAAGACTGAAGGGCAGTAAACGGACCCTTTGCTTAGAAAGCTTGGAGACCCCTGCTTTATAGGAACTACTAAAATGTAAAAGGAAAAAAGAGGGCGCACCGACCTAGTGCATTACCAATGGCTAGGTTTATAAAAAGTAAGTTGAAAGATTACAAATACTCACAAAGCAAGTATAATAGTAGGCACATAATCATTCCATCAAAGGGGATTGCCTCCTACTGGAACCAGATGACCAGAGAGTCCAGACGAGTTTACAGCTACGGCTGACGCGTTGCGAGGGCGCACCCTCTTCCTCAGTGATCACTTTTTGGCTCTGAGGAAGAGGGTGCGCAACGTGGTCATCTGGTTCCAGTAGGCGGCAATCCCCTTTGATGGAATGATTATGTGCCTACTATTATACTTGCTTTGTGAGTATTTGTAATCTTTCAACTTACTTTTAATAAACCTAGCCATTGGTAATGCACTAGGTCGGTGCGCCCTCTTTTTTCCTTTTACATTTTAGTCTTAAAGAATACCAATTATTCGGAGGAGGGCAGCAAGATTCCTGGTCATTTTCCTTACCTACGGAACACTCTGGTTGTGTCACTAAGAGACCAAACTCCCGAGTGCAGGAGACTGTGTTTTATAGGAACTACTATAAGCCTTGTATCAGTATCACTAGCAGTCACTCACAGGCAAAGACTGTCAATTGGTAGGTTCAGCTCAGCATCTAATTGTTATAAATGGTGGGAACTATGCGCATGCTGCCATTCAGATTTATTTAGATATTTGCTATCATTTTGTTTATTTTAAACATCAGTACATTGAACAGTGCTGTACCAACTGTTACTGGGGAATGCTTTTTTTACCAGTACCAGCTTTCTCTAAAGCCAAAAAGAGCACTGACAGTCAAGATATTCATGCTGCAGGACACAGCTCATGATCTGAAGGACTTTCTTTACTGTAATGAAAGTAGAAAATCCCTTTACTTTCCCAGACAGCTGCCTCTATTTGAACGATCACAGGTACACCTCTAGTATACGCCATTCATTTTATTCCTTGTTTTTCAAAAGGCATTTTGTATATGTAGATGTTTGAAAAATGAAATTTAGTTTTTTAAAACTGGGTTTGATTAAATATGTAATAATTTTTTGATCAAAAATTTGTAATAGGCCCCCACAAAGCATACACAATGTAAAATGCAATAGTCCAAAACAGCTGTGACATGGAAGTTGTAAGAAATATCCTAAAAAATATATATATTCCTTGACTCCTGAACTTTATCAATAAGGAGCTATTTGTAAAGATACACATCTCTATTCATACATAAAAATTCTGAAGAGTTAGTAGAAGAATGCTTTTTTTGCACCCAATTTGTCGTAAAATGTTATTAAAAGTAAAAACTAACTTAGCAATTAATAGGCAATCATATATGGAAAAAATTGAACAAAGTCAAACTCCTAATGCTAAAAATTTAAATGAACATCTTGAAGAAATAGCCCACCACTTTGTAATTCTCAAGCAGTTAAAGTGTTACTAAACCCAGGACCCTGCATTCACTATTTCTGGTCTCCCACAGTACACAGGGCATAGAAATGCAATTATTTTAGTAAATATAAACTCCTAAATACCTTTTCTCATCAGAAGTATATAGCAGTCTTGTGAGTTCTATGAGTGTCTGACTGAAGTTTGTAGGAGGAGTTTTAATTTCTCCCATAATTGTCCAATAAGAATGAATGACCCCTGACCCTCTGTCTGGACAGTACTGATTGGCCCTGTGCTTACCACATGCACTCTCCCAAGAAAAAAAAAAGAACTCTCTAGCAATACACACCAAATTGAGCATGTGCAGCCTGTCTTATGGCTGTAAATATCAGGTTATTTTTTGGAGACAGTGGAAGAAAGAGATGATCAGAGAAGACCGGATCGAACAGCCTTTTTACACAATGCACAGGATTAACCCCTTAGGTTCCACAGTGAGTATAACAAGCACGCGTTTCTGCATATACAGACAGATTTTACTGTTGTGGGTTAATTTACACTTTAAACAAGTGGCAGTATCCAAAGTAGGGATAGGCCAAGATAAAATATTGGTGTGGAATAAATTTATATATATATATATATATATATATATATATACACAAATATAAATATATATTATATATTAGGGGTGCTGAATTTAATCGTTGCATCGATGCATCGCGATTCGGGGGTCCCCAATGCGACATCGATGCGTGTGACCCCAATAATCGATGTCGGGTGATGTCATCCCGACTTGCCCCGCCCCTCCCGGGAGAGCGCTCCGAGCGTGTCTGTTAAAATGTAATAAATGCCGTTATAATCCATTAAGTGGCCACCGCTGTGCTTTTTAAAAACAATGCAGCTTCATATGTGCATTTCTGTCTGTATACTCTGTATATGCCGCTCATGTGACTGTTCGCTCCGGCCCGCCTCTCACCTCTCATGTCTCTCCTGACGTCAGCCCCGCCCGCCTCTCTTCTGATCTGATAGCTACAATCGGTGGGCGGGGCTGAGAAATTCCACTGACGTCAGGAGAGAGGAGAGACAAGAGACGTGAGATGTGAGAGGAGAGAAGCGGACCAGACCGGACAGAGTCACATGAGTGGCATATACAGTTGTATACACAGACAGAAATGCAGGTATGAAGCTGCATATATTTTAAAAAGCACATACAGCGGTGGCCACTTAATGGATTATAACGGCATTTATTACAAAACGGGTATTTTAACAGCAGTATACTTTCACCTCCTACACGTGCTCTGTGCTGGCATTTCTCCGGCTCCCCGTTTGCACATTCCACTGTGTTAACTCCTAGTGTGCTGGAATGTGCAAACTTTGGAGCCCAGAGAAATTTCAGCACAGAGACAGTACAGGGAACTTCACAGGGCTGTTTGCTGATTCTAATCCCTCCTGACCTCCCACCAGCCACATGCGTGAATGCCTGTACCCTGTAGTGCACCGGATTAGTGCACTCTTTAAAGCAGAGTTCCACCGGTTTTTCGTTTATTAAAAGTCAGCAGCTACAAAAAGTGTAGCTGCTGACTTTTATTAAACCGACACTTACCTGTCCCACAGTCCAGCGATGCGGCCGCAAGGAGCCCCGTACCTTTCCCCGCACCTCTCCTCGACGCCGTCATATCTACTGTGGGCACCCGGCCATGATAGCTTATGGCTTCACGGCCGGGCGTGCACTGTGCTCTGCCATTGGCCAGCCAATCTTCTGGGACCTGCGTTGTGTGGGCAGGAAGTCCCACTAAAAAGAGGACACCCCCCCAAAAAAAATTACATGCCAAATGTGGCATGTCAGTGGGCGAGGAGTGCTTAAAGCGGAAGTTCCACTTTTGGGTGGAACTCCACTTTAAGGGAGTGAGGTTATTTTTATTTCAAAGCAGAGTTCAGTAAATTTTTTGTTTTATTAAAAGTCAGAAGCTACAAAAAAAGTGTATCTTTTGACTTTTAATAAAAGACACTCACCTGTCTGCTTGCAGTTTCAGAGCCGGGTGCGTATGTCTCACTGCGCTGTCCTGCATAGCCAGGCAATCTTCTGGGACCTGTGATGTGTCCCAGAAGATTGCAGGGAGGAAGGACCACCTAGGCGGCCCAAGCAGAAGTGAGAACTCGTCAGTAATCGTGATGCATCGTGATGCATCGCGGAATCGAATCAAATCGAATCGTTGACCAGATAATCGTAATGGAATTGTGAGGCTAGTGAAGATGCGCACCCCTATTATATATACAGTTAGGTCATATATATTTGGACACAGGCACAATTTTAGTTTTTTTGAGGTACAGTGGAACCTCGGATTGTGAGTAACGCGGTTAACGAGCGTTTCGCAATACGAGCACTGTATTTTTAAAAATCGTAACTCGGTTTGCGAGTGTTGTCTCGCAAATCGAGCACGATTCAGGCCAAAGCGGTGTGCAGTACCGCGTTTGGCCTGGGGTGGGGAAGGGCACCGAAGCCGAGCAAAGCGTCACCGATCGCAGCCGTTCGGCGCCGTTCGGAAATGAACGGAAAGGCCCGAGGACAGCACGGCTGACCTCTGCAAATCTCGGGAACAAAGTCTTTCCGAGGTTTGCTGAGGTCAGCCGAGGTGTCCTCTGGCCTTTTTGGCCCTTTCCGAGGCTCTCTGGTGCCCCCCGCCTCTGGCTGCATGCCATTGACGTCAATACGGAACAAATTATTTTCGTTTCCATTGATTTAAATGGAGAAACTCGCTTTGATATGCGAGTACTTTGGATTACGAGCATTCTCCTGGAACGGATTATGCTCGTAATCCGAGGTTCCACTGTATTTACCAAAACCTATTAAAGCTATAGCATATAATGGATATGGTCTGAAAGTGCACAATCTCGGGTTTAATTTGAGGGTATGTACATCCAAATCGGAGGAAGGGTTTAGGAATTACAGCTCTTAAGAATAGCCAACCCCCCTTTTTCAAAGAACCAAAAGTAATTGGACTATTGAATCAAAAGCCGTTTAATGGCCAGGTGTGGGCTACTCCTTTGTTATTTCTTCATCATTTAAGCAGGAAAAATGTCTGGAGTTGATTCTAAGTGTGGTATTTGCATTTGTAATCTATTGCTGTGAGGCTACATCATGCGTTCAAAAAAGATGTCCATGCAAGTGAAACAGATGCACCAGATAGATAGCAGCAACATTAGGAGTGGCCAAATCAACCGTTTGGTACATTCTGAGGAAAGAAGAACACACAGGTGAGCTCAGAAACATAAAAAGGCCTAGACGTCCACGGAAGACAACAGTGGTGGATGATGCAGGATCCTCTCTATGGTAAAGAAAAACCCATTCACAACATGCAGACAAGAGAAGAACACTCTCCAGGAGGCGGGCGTATCATTGTCAAAGTCTACAATCAAGACTTCACAAGAGCAAATACAGAGGGTTCACCACAAGGTGCAAACCATTCAAAAGCCTGAAGAATAGAAAAGCCAGATTACTTTGCCAAAAAACATCTAAAAAAAGACAGACCAGTTCTGCAAAAGCATTCTTTGGACGGATAAAACTAAGATTAATCTGTACCAGAATGACGGATAGAAAAAAGTGTGGAGAAGGCTTGGAACAGCTCATGATCCAAAGCACACGTCATCTGTAAAACATGGTGGAGGCAGTGTGATGGCATGGGCATGCATGGCTTCTAGTGGCACTGGGTCATTGGTTTATTGATGATGTGACAGAAGAAAGAAGCAGCCGGATGAATTCTGCAGTGTTTAGAAATATACTGTCAGCCCAGATTCAGCAAAATGCAGCAAAGTTGATTGGAAGGTGCTTCACAGTACAGATGGACAATGATCCAAAACACATTGCGAAAGCAACCCAGGAGCTTTTGAAGGAAAAGAAGTGGAATATTCTGCAATGGCCAAATCAATCACCTGATCTCAACCCAATTGATCATGCATTTCACTTGCTGAAGGCAAAACTAAAGGCAGAAAGACCCAAAAACAAAGAACAGTTGAAAACAGCTGCAGTTAGAGCCTGGAAAGGCATCAGAAAGGAGGAAACCCAGTCTTTGATAATGTCCATGGGTTCCAGACTTCAGACAGTCATTGCCAGGAAAGGATTCTCAACAAAATATTAAAAATGAACATTTTATTTATGATTATATTCATTTGTTCAATTCATTTGTCCAATTACAATTGAGACCCTGAAAATGGGGGGACTGTGTATAAAAATGGTTGCAGTTCCTAAAATTTGTACTTGATATTTATGTTCTACCCCTTGAATTAAAGCTGAAAGTTAGCACTTCAAATAAATTTGGATTGTTTTGTTTTAATTTCATTCTGGTGGCATACAGAGCCAAAAGTATGAAAATGGTGCCTGTGTCCCAATATATATGGACCTAACTGTATATATAATATATATATAATATATATATATATACGTATTGTGGCAGTGGGACCCCGTGCTACCTTAAAGATTGCTGGTTTATGCCAGATGGAGAGAAAGGCACGCTGATTGCACAGCTGTGTGTTGGACTATTTAGTTGTGACCTGACTATGGCTCAGGGCTCCACCCAACAGACAGAAAGTCTGTGCATGGGAGTCAGGTGGACTCCCATTCCTCTGAGAGGAGTCAGAGGCTGCAGCCAGAGCATGCATGTCTGCAGGAGGCAGATGTCCTTGGTGACAGAGCAGCAAGGCGCTGATCAGGAGTAAGCTTAACTCTAGGAAACTCGTTTGTTCTGAGGAGCAGACCTAAGGCCTAGGCTAAAGGCCGAAGCAGCCGTATCGCAAGAATGTAAGCCAGGAGGCTAAAGTATTGCGTATGCAAGATACAGTAATGGTGGAACCCCCCCCCCCCTTCCCCTGTGTGGGCTACTGTTGTCTTTGTGAACTTTTCCGTGCTTTTAAAAAAAGTGGGCTACCAGGCCCTTAAAAATTCAGTCCTGGACTGGCGTACTTACTGAAAAGGCACCTACCAAGTGAGTCTGATCACCCCAATCTTACAGTGTGTGTATATATATATATATATATATATATATATATATACATATATAGCCACTAGAAGGGATTTCATGAAGTTAGCACACAAAGCTCTTTTGGCCCTACTTCTCCTGGGGATCACAGGAGTGCACTTCATTCTGCACTCCTATGGTCCAGATTCAGGCAACAGCGGGCTAAAGCTTCTGGAGATATCCCATTATTAGTGACGGGATCCACCCAGATTCCTGACCGGCAGCTGGCTCAGCTTGTCAGCACTCGAGAGCCTGAGGCTGCCATTCCTGTCCCCTCCACAGCCCAGCACTCCAGTGAGTGGTGAAGGGGCAGAGCAGAGAGCTGGTGACAGTCACCGCTCTCTTTGAAAAAATTGATATAGCTAAGCAGCGCTTGCAGGAAGAATTGAACAACTTATTATTAATGCAAATATATGAAGTGTCCTAAAATATTATTGCAATATACACTCGCAGTGATAAACCATAAAAACATCAATACATATATGATGAATATAACAATATTTAAAGCGTTGGGTGCTCTAAATAAAGTGCATATGTGCTCCAATAATATAAATGGTCCCCTCTTGTGACCTCACTCACCAAAAAACATGGACCCTCAGCTTTGCAGTCTGGGGTCATAAACGCAGTGATCAATGTTGATTTGGTATGTAACGGATAGATTTTCAACAAGCCTCTCCACTGATTTATTCTTAGGGGCATTCAGAGCGGGTCATCCATATTAAACGGGAGAAAAGAGAAGGGACTGATAGTGAAGTACTGTTGAAATAGGAATTTGCGCAATCTAGGAGCCACTTACAGAATATCTGAATCAACAGGCTTCAGTACAAACATCCGGGTGCGTGTTTCGCCCCTCCTCCAGGGCGTCATCAAGCAACAAGGTCCTTGATGACGCTCTGGAGGAGTGGCGAAACACATTGACGTACTTCCGGATTCATAAACCACTGACGTAATTTCCACCCTTCGTGGAATGCACACGTACCAGCTTGTAAGTGGCGCCTAGATTTGGCAAATTCATATCTTTGATTGCTCATTTCTCAGAGCAGAGGCAGCAGGGGCCAGGTGCAGCATCGGACCGATGCGTCATCCACCTAGGTGAGTATGTGTGCTTGTTTTTTTCATATCCTGCACTCTTTTAATTTCTGCCATTTCTGTTATCTTTCAAACCATTGCCAGTCCCACAACTCCACAGTTCATTAAAGTGACAGTAAACTCTGGTTTTAAAAAATCTATGGAAGTATGTACTCCTAACTCAGAGTAATACCTTTTATTGCATCCCTTAAGGGGTGTTCCAGGCAACCCCGTGCAAAAAAATAATAATTAAAAGCCAGCAGCTACACATACTGCAGCTGCTGGCTTTTAATAAATGGAGACTTACCTGTCCTGGTGTCCCTCGATGTCGGCACCGCAGCTGATGTTTCACATCAGCTGTCGGTGCTTCCGTCGCCATTGCGGGTAAGGGAACCCGGCAGTGAAGACTTTCGGCTTCACGCCGGGAACCCTACTGCGCATGCGCGAGGCCCGCTCCTCTCTCCTATTAGCCCAGCGGCCAGGGGAGGAGGAGGAGGGAGCCTCGCGCGACTTCACCGCCGCGGCCGGACTGCAGTAAGTGGGTAAGGATACCTGTCTTTGACAGGTATCCTGTCTCCCCTCCCCCCCGAAAGGTGCCAATTGTGGCACCGGAGTGAAGGAGGAATCCGATAAGCGGAAGTTCCACTTTAGGGTGGAGCTCCGCTTTAGCATCCAAAACGTCAATTTTTTTTTCTTGCTGTTATGAGCTGACTTTCTGGTTAATGGTGGTGATGTTTGTTCAACAAGGTCCCACTGTATGCAGGAAGTTATCTACCCTCTTTTGTTTGCTCCCAATATGAACCAGGGACTATGAACGTTAGAACATGGGATTTACAGTGTGCCTATGTAGGGCAGTGCACATCACTACAACTAACATGAACTACTAGTACCAAACCAATGGAAGTGGGAAAGGAAAGATTTGGGAGCTCAAAGAGGGCGTTACATGAAGGCAGAAAACACAGAAAGAAAAATACAGTAGATTCCAAGGCAATTAAAGTGGAAGTAAACTTTCATCTCTTGCTTTTACCTACATGTAAGCTTACACCGTTTAGTAGATATTTACTGTACATGCAGCCAGTGACATCACTGGCTAATGCGCGCTAAAGGACACCTGTGCCATTCCTTCAGAGTCTTGTGCCGTAAATGGCGGCTCCCGCACGCATGCACCGGGAGTGACGTCATTGCAGCTCCGGCCAGTCCCAGAGCCAAAGTCCGTGAACCTGGAAGCAAGACGGGTGTAGATGAGAGCGCCTGCAGCGCTGACATCTTGGCGCAGGAAGAGCTTCCTTTTATTGTAATTTTATAATAATGTGCTAGTATGTGATGTATACTAGCACATTATGACATTACCTTGTAGGTACAAAAAAAAAAGAAATGTCCAGCTTACAACCGCTTTAAGCCATGTAAACTTGATTTTAGTGGGTAGTGATTCCTGTTTTCTGTGTAATGTACATTATTGTGGCTAGTCTGGTGGTTAAGGATAAAGCCTGGATTTCAGCTACCAAAGACTGCCCTCCTCACAATAAGCACAATAGAACACTTTTCTATAGGAGGTAGGAGGTAGAATATTAGTAAATTAAAATGTCACTATTTTTACGATACATTTATGCATGTATACAGTACCATAGGGCCATATTACATTATTGTGCATTGAAAATGGCATAACAGGATTTCTGCAATGTGTAGGATATGTTGTTGATATCCTGTTCTGTGGGATCAGCACTGATAGTAAGCTTTGTGCGAATGGCTAAAAGCACTATGGTGACCTTTTCTCACTGATGACAAAAACTGAATTTCCAATGCTACAGTACGTAATGCTTTTCTTCAAGATCTATAACCACTTAAGCCCCGGACCAATACGCAGCATAAAGACCAGGCCCCTTTTTGCGATTCGGCACTGCGTCGCTTTAACTGACAATTGCGCGGTCGTGCGACGTGGCTCCCAAACAAAATTGACATCCTTTTTCCCCACAAATAGAGCTTTCTTTTGGTGGTATTTGATCACCTCTGCGGTTTTTATTTTTTGCGCTATAAACAAAAATAGAGCGACAATTTTGAAAAAAATTCAATATTTTTTACTTTTTGCTATAATAAATATCCCCAAAAAATATATATAAAAAAAAGATTTTCCTCAGTTTAGGCCGATACGTATTCTTCTACATATTTTTGGTAAAAAAAATTGCAATCGACGTTTTTTTGACGTTTATTGATTGGTTTGTGCAAAAGTTATACAAAATAGGGGGTAGTTTTATGGCATTTTTATAATTTTTTTTTTTTTACTAGTAATGGCGGCGATCAGCGATTTTCTTTGTGACTGCGACATTATGGCGGACACATCGGACACTTTTGACACATTTTTAGGACCATTGTCATTTTCACAGCGATCAGTGCTATAAAAATGCACTGGTTACTGTGAAAATTACACTGGCAGTGAAGGGGTTAACCACTAGGGGCGCTGAAGGGGTTAAGTGTGCCTAGGGGAGTGATTACTACTGTGTGGGGGTGTGGCTACGAGTGACACGTGACCGATCTCCGCTCTGATTACACAGAGTGGAGATCGGTGACATTGTCAGTAGGGGAGCGGGGAGATGTTGTGTTTACACTAACATCTAGCCGCTCCATGCCTCTGTGAGACGACCGCGGGGATCCACGCGGCGATCGAGTCCGCGGGACCCCCGGTCCGACTCACCGGTAAGGCAGGGGGGTCGCGAGCATGCGTCGCGAGCAGGACGTACAGGTATGTGATTGTGCCTGTACGAGCCATTCTGCCGACGTATATATACAGTGGCTGGTCCTTAAGTGGATAAATGTGATACTGTATAAGATTAATTTATTTTAAGGTAAGGTACCTGCAATGATGCTATTTTCTAAAAATGCTTAAAAAATTACCACATAAGTCAGGCTACATTTTATAATATATGAATGCTTATTTAATATTTATTTATGCAAAAAATACTCAATTGTCCTAGTTAGCTGAGATTTTATATCAGCAATAGATATAGTCTAGTCCAGAGATCTCCAAACTTTTCAAACAAAGGGCCAGTTTTTTGTCCCTCAGACTTTAGGAGGGCCGGATTGTGGCCAGCAGGGGCAGAAAATGTCACTGGCTCGGCATGAGAATAAATATGGCCTCAGGGTTGGTGGTCAATAGGAGCACTACCCCTATTAGTAGGAGGAATAGTATTCCATCATTGGTATCGGTGGAAGAAATAGTGCCACATTGTTGGTGTCAGTGGAAGGAATAGTGACTCAAGGGCTGGATAAAGGCTAGCAAAGGGCCACATCTGGCCCTCGGGCCGCAGTTTGGAGACCCCTGGTCTAGTCTATCAGCCTAATCTTCTTTAATTTGGCGTTTTATATTGTAGGCCTGTAATTCTTAGAAATAACTCACTTAAATCTGTCCAAACAAGAATCTAGTAGACATCCCGGGTATGATAAAGTTTGAAACACAAAATCATAGATTATAATATAATAAATAACTATAAATAATTATAACAAATAATAACATAATAATAATAAAATGTATTCAATAATGTAATCAAATCAAAAACACAGAAATTTGCTCAGTTGCAGAATTGTCGCTTTCAGTGTTTGATAACGCATTTCCCCACGAATCACTATCGCTCAATTCTGCAAGTGATTCTAATTTATTATCGCTGTTTTCTAGCTGGTCTAAAATCACTTTTAACGTAAAGGGACACTTTTTGGTTGCTATGGACAGCCTCAAGTTTCCAGGCAGAAAGAACAGTATTTATAATATAAAACTGCATGCAGGGCACTGGACAAACCACTAGGGACAAAAGGGATGTGAAATTATTTGATACAGTACTGTAATCTGTAAGATTACAGAGTACTGTATGTATTGTGTGCTTTTCACTTTTTGAATTTGGCGCCGTGCTCCGTCCCCGTGCGTCGCACCGCTTGCAGGGAATGGAGCTCGGCACTGTGATACATCGAACAGAGGACACAGCTCTCACACACAGCGGGGAGACAGGTTACTGGGGACAAGGTAAGTAAGCTGTACATGGATCCTTCGATGCAATCCCGAGTGTGACTCGGGGTTACCGCTTTTGGTACTGAAAATTCACCCCGAACCACACTCAGGAATACCGCTAGGGAGGTTAAACATGGTAGTCTTAGCCTTGAAACAATATTGATGTGCAAGACGATTGACTTATTTGGAAATAGTCAAGATTTACATATGTGCTTGTGCATGTACAGCAAGCAGCCCATTCACTTGAATGGGTTGCTGCAGTCATGAGAAACGTGGGGAAAGTAGTCCCTGACTTTTAAAAAAAAATAGGCTGCACAGAATCATATGGTGCTACGACATCATGTGGTTTCTTTCAAGGTGCCGAGAATGGCATGCAATTAAAAATTAGGCTAGGTTCACATATGTGTGTGAGAATTTGCACACGCACATCGCAGGTACAGCAACCTATTCATGTGAATGGAAAATGTGTATATCCAGGGCGCTCCAAGCATTTGAATCCTGACAGATAAGGTCTGTGTTGGAGAGGGTAGCAAATCTTCACACACTTTAGGCAGCACTCAGGGAGACAAGCAATCTCTAATGGAAACAGAAAAACAAACAAGGCGCCTCTAAGTGCAGAAGTATAAAACTTTTAATATCCCCTAAAAGGGTTAAAAACACTTACAAGATAGTGGATGAAGAAGGCACCAATGAGCTGTTCCGAAACGCATCCCGCCTCCATGACACACTTCCTGTCCACTTCCTGTTCGTGTTCCATGCTGGTTTCTGTCTCGCTTCCTCTGACATCATCCCCAGGCTCCAGCGTTACTGTGTCCTCTGAACATTCACAGCACAATCAGCTGTTATCGTGGACTTTCCTGGAAGCTTTAACATCAGAGACTGGGACTGCCCTGCCACTGGAACATCTCCTGGACGCACTTACCTACTACATGCCTGTTTCATCCACTATCTTGTAAGTGTTTTTAACCCTTTTAGGGGATATTAAAAGTTTTATACTTCTGCACTTAGAGGCGCCTTGTTTGTTTTTCTTTTTCTATTCATGTGAATGGGCTGCTGTACTTGTGAGAAACGCATATGTTTGTGCATGTTTGCCAATGCATGGGGGTGTCATTAGGAATTAATGGCATCCCTGCGGAACTGCTAAAAAGGAGCACGTTTCTGTGAGTGATGGGAATGTTGACGATTATGCAAACGTTTCCCACCCACACATAAGGTCATGGCCAAAATTGTTGGCACCCCAGAAATTTTTCCAGAAAATCAAGTATTTCTCACAGAAAAGTATTGCAGTAACACATGTTTTGCTATACACATGTTTATTCCCTTTGTGTGTATTGGAACAAAACAAAAAATGGGAGGAAAAAAAGCAAATTGGACATAATGTCACACAAAACTCCAAAAATGGGCTGGTCAAAATTCTTGGCACCCTTAACTTAATATTTGGTTGCACACCCTTTGGAAAAAATAACTGAAATCAGTCGCTTCCTATAACCATCAATAAGCTTCTTACACCTCTCACCCGGAATTTTGGACCACTCTTCCTTTGCAAACTGCTCCAGGTCTCTCTTAATGGAAGGGCGCCTTTTCCCAACAGCAATTTTAAGATCTCTCCACAGGTGTTCAATGGGATTTAGATCTGGACTCATTGCTGGCCACTTTAGAACTCTCCAGCGCTTTGTTGCCATCCAGTTCTGGGTGCTTTTTGACGTATGTTTGGGGTCATTGTCCTGCTGGAAGACCCAAGATCTCGGACGCAAACCAGTCTTTCTGACACTGGGCTCTACAGTGCTACCCAAAATCCTTTGGTAATCCTCAGATTTCATGATGCCTTGCACACATTCAAGGCACCCAGTGCCAGAGGCAGCAAAACAACCCCAAAACATCATTGAACCTCCACCATATTTCACTGTAGGTACTGTGTTCTTTTCTTTGTAGGCCTCATTCCATTTTCGGTAAACAGTAGAATAATGTTCTTTACCAAAAAGCTCTATCTTGGTCTCATCTGTCCACAAGACGTTTTCCCAGAAGGATTTTGGCTTACTCAAGTACATTTTGGCAAACTGTAATCTTGCTTTTTTATGTCTCTGTGTCAGCAGTGGGGTCCTCCTGGGTCTCCTACCATAGCGTTTCATTTCATTTAAATGTCGACGGATAGTTCACTCTGACACTGATGTTCCCTGAGCCTGCAGGACAGCTTGAACTTCTTTGGAACTTGTTTCGGGCTGCTTATCCACCATCCGGACTATCCTGCGTTGCAACCTTTCATAAATTTTTCTCTTCCGTCCACGCCCAGAGAGATTAGCTACAGTGCCATGGGTTGCAAACTTCTTGATACTGTTGCGCACTGTGGACAAAGGCAAATCTAGATCTCTATGGACTTGAAACCTTGAGATTGTTGATATTTTTCCACAATTTTGGTTCTCAAGTCCTCTTTCTGTTGTCCATGCTTAGTGTGGCACACACAGACACACAATGCAAAGACTAAGTGAACTTCTCTCCTTTTTATCTGCTTTCAGGCGTGATTTTTATATTGCCCACACCCGTTACTTTCCCCAGGTGAGTTTAAAGGAGCATCACATGCTTGAAACAATCTTATTTATCCACAATTTTGAAAGGGTGCCAAGAATTTTGACCAGACCATTTTTGGAGTTTTGTGTGACATTATGTCCAGTTTTCTTTTTTTCCTCCATTTTTTTGTTTTGTTCCAATACACACAAAGGGAATAAACATGTGTATAGCAAAACATGTGTTACTGCAATACTTTTCTGTGAGAAATACTTGATTTTCTGGAAAAATTTCTGGGGTGCCAACAATTTCGGACATGACTGTATGTGAATCTTGGCTACATCTAAAAGGATAACTTTGGGAAGTAAAAGATGAACAATCTCCGCTGCAACACAAACATTTTCAAGGTGCTATATGTAGTAAGTTAAATTGCTTGTTCGTTTTACCGAGCAAGCAGGAAACCTTTTTTACTGGGAGACTTGCCGTATTTATCGGCGTATAACACGCACAGGCGTATAACACGCACCCTAACTTTAAGAGGAAAGTTTCAGGAAAACACTTTCCACAGCCCCCTGCGTATAACATGCAGACACAATTTACCCTCTATTTTCAGGGTAAAAAAGTGAGTGTTATATGCCAATAAATACAGTATATATAAATTGCAGATCACATGCTTCATAACTCCCTTCCTCATTAATTAGCTATTTTTGAGTGCCATTAAATTAGTTCTGAGCTGCCCAGAGCAGATCCAGAAAAAACAAAAACAAATAAAAAGGCCAGTGGTCTCCAAACTTGGGCCCTTTGCTTGCCTTGGGGCACCATTTCATTCACTGGCACCAACAAATTCCTCCCAGTGACACCAACGATGGGGGACAATTCATACTAATGACACCAAAGATGGGGCACAATTCCTCCCAACGACACAAATGATGGGGTATTGTTTACTCCAACTGATGCCGGGGCATTTTCTACTCCCAATGGCCACAGTCCAGCCCACCTAAAGTCTGAAGGACAGTAAACTGGCCCTTTGTTTAGACAGTTTGGAGACTTCTGCTCTAACATCTCTGATATAGCTTATCAAAGATAAATGAATGGTGATATCTTTATTCTCTGGCATAGAACCCCAAAGAAGAGGGTTCCAACTGTCTTGGTAAAATTGTAAATCCTAATTAAAGTGTCATTAAACCCCCCTCATTAAAAACTCACCAAATGCTGTATTACATGCTGTTAAAACTCACTCGGTCACTATGGGATTCCTTTTTTTTTGTATTCTGCAAAAAAACTGGATGATCCTGCTGGATGATCTCTGCACCCCCCTCCTGTCCATGTCCCCACTGCAGCTGGGGATTTTGGAGAGCAGTGTTGGCAGCTAGTGCACATGCACAGTTTTCAGTGTATTATCAACCCTGAGCATTTCCTCCCTATCCCATCTGAGCAGCCCATATGACTATAAAGTCACACATGTGGGCGTATACACAGTGGTAAATGACAACCCACTCCCTCCCTCCTCCTCCACACCCACTAACCAGCTAAACACAATGGAGGGTGGGATATTACATCTTGATTGATTAAGGCTTCATCTCCCTGTTATTCTAAAGCCTGGTACACACGATTGGATAATCCGACAACACACATTTGTTGTCGGAAAATTTAAAGCATGCTATCCCACATTTGTTGGCGGAAAATCTGACAACAATTGTCCGATGGAGCATAAAAATGGTCAGATTTTCCGACAACAGCCTGTCATCACACAATTCCCGTCGGAAAATCAGATCGTGTGTATGAGGCTTTAGACACAGGCTGGAAAGGTGTGACACAGCCTGTGACTGGCAGAAATCCACTCACACCTTGTTATTACCAAAAAACACCAAATATTTCATTTAAAATATACAGTATATTTGTATGACAATTTAAAACAGTCTATTGATTTTAATTATTTATTTTTACTCAGTTTTCCAAAGGCTCAGTTTTCCAAAGAAGCTCCTCCTGCCACTGCTTCCCTAGAGACAGGCTGAGAAAGAGCTGGGTCATGTGACAGCTGTATATCGATAAGGAAAAAAGGTACTTAGATTTTTTTTTATTAAAATATTTTCAATACTATCATTCACATACAGAAAGAGAAGGGATACTGTAAATTAAACAGTGTGTATTTAGTATCACTTTAATGGTTCCCTTTGAAATGGGACACATGTTCTCCTCTGTCCCTTCTGCATATCAGCAGAGTAGCATGATGACAAGCAGAAAGCACTCTTCCCTCTGTCATGGAGTCCTAATTTTATATCTTATGGGGGACTCACGATATACTAGTATCATCTTGACCTCAGCCTTCACACTTCTCCAATGTATAAGCAAACTATAAAACACCTAATCGTATTTTTAAATGACTAAATGTATTACCTGCACTGCAAAATGTGGCAAGATGAATTTGTTAATATTAAACTGTTACTGTCTACTATTTTTTAATTATTTATAATCTATCTTCATTTCATATTTAGATGACATATTTACACGTTTGGAAATAGCATTAAAATTTTAGTCTTCATTTTTGAATTAGACAAAACAGTACTGTACTTTCCTCAACTAAGCAAAAACACATTGCACTATTGATGTCACAGCTGTTTTTGGAAAAAATTGCAGTTTACATTGTGTAAGTGGCCAACTGTCTCATATAAAGCCACATGATCACTGCACTTGTAGCATGCCATGACGCATCATTTTTTCGGCCTTTAAAAAAAAACTATTTCAGGCCTTACCAGTGTGGCTTCTTTTGTGTACCATGAGTACATTGGGGCCGATGCATATTATCCCACAGATATCACATTTTAGTTTTCCGTTAGGAAGTCGAATACCTCCAACTCCTGTCAAAGCTTTGGTGCCTTGTCCGTTCAGTGTGCCATTCATTTTCTCCCCTGCTGCATCAATCATTCGTAAATCTTCTGCACATTCTTCGCCATTCATTTCAAAAGTACGACCATTCTCCTCATCACTATGAGTCTCTACTTTAATATTATCAGCTAGAAAAGACAACATAGTGAAGAAGTTAGTATCTATAAAGCAACAGTGACCCTGTACGACAGATTATGGACGGATATTACATGTTCTGATTCTTGGACTTGCTTATGCAGAAGTAGGCCTTCATTTATAAAATGGATAATCAGGAATACAAAGTTGCAGAGGTTTCAAAATAGTAAATTTTTTGATGCATTACATTCCCAGCCTCACCCTGGGTTGAGATTTTCCAGCTCGTAAGACAACAATCTAAGCACCAGTGGACTGAGAGTGATCATCATTGGGGCAGGTTAACTCATCAGTTACACACAAATGGTAGAAGCCACCACTCGTTTAATAGAAGCACACATTCACAACATCTATTGTTGAAATTCTTGCTTTTAAGAAGAGTCTGTTGATCCTCGCTTCCACACCCAAACAGGAATGTAAAAATATGTTTTAGAAATATGATTTGGTCTTGTCCATTGATCCACCCCAATTGGGTATCAGTGATTGCGATAATCAACAGGATCTGTGATGTCAACCTACAACTTGACCCATTGGAGTTGATTTGCTAAAACTAGGGAGTGCAAAAGCTGGTGCAGCTGTGCATGGTAGTCAATGAGCTTCTAACTTCAGCTTGTTCAATTAAGCTTTGACAAAATAATCTGAAAGCTGATTGGCTACCATGCACAGCTGCACCAGATTTTGCAATCTCCAGTTTTAGTAAATCAAGCCCATTGTTTCTACTACTGGGAATTAAGGAAATGTGGTAGTTAGTTGATATGTGACCTTCTATGCAAGATGTGAAAGCCTACTTCCTTGGAATCACCCTAATCTTCACACCTCGTCTACCTGGTTGTGTGTGCTTCTCAAACAGTGTTGCTGCCCCAAGTGTGATACATTTCTCTATATCGTACATGTCTTTTTTTCTTTGTAAGACATAACGGCAGACAAGCCTTATATATGTTCTGGCATTGTTTAAGGGAAAATAGGATTTTTTTGTACCGACCGTAAAATCCTTTTCTCTGACATCCATGGACTGACACAGCATCTTCATCTTGACAAAATGGGTTATGTTCCTGCTCATAGGAGAAGACTAGGCAGAATGTTAGATGTTTTAACAGACATTCCCTTACCAGAGCTGAACAGCCCCGCCCAGGGGGCGGTCCCTCCGGACATAACCCTCCTACCTGCAGCCAGCAGCCACAGTTCGTATTAAAGCAGTACAAACGCGAAAAAGGAGGGGTGGGTGCTGTGTCAGTTCATGGATGTCAGAGAAATGGATTTTACGGTGAGTACAAAAAAATCCTATTTTCTCTTACCGTCCATGGACTGACACAGCATCTTCATCTTGACAAAGTGGGACGTCCTAAAGCAGTGTCAAAGAACGAGGGGTGGGAACAGTATCAAGGAAAAAAAACAAACTTCACTCCAAACAAGCAGAGCTCCTCAACGGAGGAGGTGCAACATTAAACAGCCGCCTGCAAAACCTTGCGACCGAAGGAAGCATCAGAAGATGCAGCCACATCAACCTTATAGAACTTTGAAAAGGTATGTGCGGACGACCAGGTCGCCGCCTTGCACACTTGTGCGACAGATGCTTGATGTCGGAAAGCCCAGGAAGCACCAATTGCCCTGGTAGAATGCGCCGTAACCGGAAAGGGAGGCGCCCGCCCCTTAAGGGCATAGGCCTGTATGACAGTCTGCCTGATCCACCAAGAAATGGTGGCAGACGAAACCGCCTGGCCCTGTTTTGGACCAGACACAGACACAAACAGCGAGTCAGACTTACGAATCGAAGCCGTAGCAGACAGGTACATCCGCAGGGCACGTACCACATCTAACACGTGGAGCGCAAACTCTCTGGGATGCGACGGACGAGGACATAAGAACGGAAACACAATGTCCTCATTAAGATGGAAGGCCGAGACCACCTTCGGGAGAAAAGAAGGCTGTGGGCGTAGCACCGCCTTATCCTTATGGAGAACCAAGTATGGCGGTTTGCAAGACAAGGCCGCCAATTCGGAAACCCTTCTGACAGAAGTAATGGCTACCAAAAAAGCCACCTTCTGAGATAAGGTTAAGAGAGGAATCTCCCTGATGTTTTCAAAAGGAGGTTCCTGAAGAACCGAGACCACAAAATTCAAATTCCAAGAAGGAAGAGGTGGTTTAACAGGGGTGAGCACATGTTGAACCCCCTGTATGAAGGTACTAATCAAAGAATGGCCCGCTAGCGGCCTCTGAAAGAAAATAGCCAAAGCTGAAATATGACCCTTAATGGTGCTTAAGGCAAAGTTTTGGGTCACAGCACGCTGTAAGAACAGCAAGATTCTGGGAACGGAATACGTCCGTGGACGCCTATCCAGCGCCTCGCACACAGCGATGTAGGCCCTCCAGGTACGGTGGTATATCTTCCTGGAAGAAGATTTCCGTGCCTTTAACATGGTCGAGATGACCGAATCCGAGAGACCCCGGTCTCTCAGCACCTGGCTTTCAATAGCCATGCCGTTAAAGCCAGCGACTGTAAAGTAGGATGAAGTATGGGACCTTGAGACAGAAGGTCCTCCCGCATCGGTAGTCACCATGGAACGTCCGCCACAAGATCGGCGTACCAAGGATGCCGAGGCTAATCTGGCATGATGAGGATCACCGGAATCCCCTCGGCCTCCACCCTGCGAAGAAGGCGAGGAAGCAACTTCAGTGGAGGATAGGCATAAATCAGCCGATACCGACCCCACGGGGCCACCAACGCGTCTGACGCGTTTGCCCAGGGATCCCTGGACCTGGCCACGAATCTCGACACTTTTCAATTGAGTCGAGAGACCAATAGGTCCACATCCGGCGTGCCCCACCTCCGGCAAAGGAGGTGAAACACCTCCGGATGCAAGGACCATTCCCCCTGGTCCAACATCTGGTGGCTCAGATAGTCCGCCTGCCAGTTGTCCACTCCTGGAATGTAAACGGCCGACAGAGCCGGCACGCTTCTTTCCGCCCACCTTAGGATGTGAGCGACCTCGGATGCCGCAGCTGAGCTCCGAGTTCCCCCCTGATGGTTGACATAAGCCACTGCCATGGCGTTGTCCCATTGGATCCTGACCGAACGTCCCTGCAGTCTCCTCGACCACGAGGAGAGGCACAGTCTGACTGCCCGGAGTTCCAGGACATTGATCGGCAGACGGGACTCGTCCGGGGGCCAGAGCCCTTGGGCTGACAGAACTCCGCAGACTCCGCCCCAGCCCGAAAGACTGGAATCCATTGTGATCACAGTCCACTGAACAGGAAGGAACGACTTCCCCTACCGAAGGGCCGGGGATCTCAGCTACCACTTCAGGGATGCCCTAACCAGATGACTCACCTGGATCCGACGATCCAGTGATAATGGAGACTTGTTCTAACAAGAAAGGATCTCCTTCTGTAAGACTCGAGTGTGGAATTGGGCGTACGGTACCGCCTCGAAGGAAGCCACCATGAGTCCCAGGACCCTCATGCAAAAATGGAGTGACGACCATTTGCGGGACATCAGCACCCGTACCGCAGATTGAAGAGTCTGTAATTTGTCTAAGGGTAGAAATACTCTCGCCTCCGAGGAGTCTAGGATCAATCCCAGGTACTCCAGACGCTGAGTCAGAACCAGGACCGACTTCTGAATGTTCAGCAGCCAGCCAAATTCTCGGAGGGCCTGACAGGCTATCTCCACATTTTCCTCTAATTCTGAGCCAGAGTCTGCTCTCAGAAGAAGATCGTCTAGATAACCCACGATAGCAATGCCTCGCTGTCTTAGCAAAGCTAGAATCGGGGCGAGCACCTTGGTGAAAACCCACGGTGCTGATGCCAAACCGAAGGGAAGAGCCAAAAACTGATAGTGGTCTTCACCTATCGCGAAGCGCAGAAACTTCTGGTGACCTGCGCAGATTGGGACATGCAAGTAGGCGTCCTTGATATCCAAGGATGCCAGAAAATCCCCCCGGGTGGAGTGCAGCAATCACCGAGCGAATGGATTCCATACGGAATTTCCGAACCTTCACAAAGGTATTTAGAGCCTTGAGATCCAGAATTGGACAGACTCCGTCCTTCTTCGGGACCACAAACAGATTCATATAAAATCTCTGAAACCTCTCCTTTGACGGTACCGGCACAATCACTCCGCACCTCAGCAGGTCCTGCACTGCCCCTAATAGGGAAGCCCGACGCACTGGCAGGAGAGAGATTTGAGGGAAAGAATCTGACTGGTGGCCAGGAAAGGAACTCTATCCTGTACCCCGAGTTAACCACCTCGCACACCCACCGGTCGGAGATCCGAGAGGTCCACCGATCCGCAAACCTGCAAAGCCGTCCCCCCACCCCAGAGTCGGGCGGGGGCAAGACTTCATGCGGTGGCGGGCTTGGTAGCCGGCTTGGTTGGCTTACGTACCCAGGGATGCTTCTGTCCCCCAGCCGCACCCTTGTCAGTCCTGGAGAATTTTTCAGCGGGATTTGACTGACGAAAAAACCTCTTCTGAGTGGGAAAGGAAGGACCCGGCTTACGGCGCGGCTCCTTCGCCTTAGGAGGCTGAGGAAGAAGGGTGCTCTTACCCCCCGTGACATTTTTAATAATGTCATCCAGGGAAGTGCCAAATAGCCTTGAAAGGCAAATCCGTCAGGAGCTTCTTAGAGGCCAGGTCAGCAGACCAGCATTTTAACCAGATCAGGCGACGCAAAACCACCGCAGACACTGAGGCCCTAGAAATGAGGGGGGCAACGTCCATAGTGGCATCGCACACATACACTAGGCCCTGTACCATTTGGTCTGCCAGTGCAATGCATTCCGGAGGAAGATTATGCTCCTGCACATACTGTTGCATAATCTTCGCCTATTACGTGAGTGTCAGAGTCACCAGGGTCGTCGTTACAAGAGGACGCAGCACGGACCCCAGCATGGTGAACATGGCTCTGCTCACCATTTCCGACTTCCTATCAGTAGGGTCCTTAAAAGCAGGGGTCCCCTCAACCGGCAGAGTTGTGGCTTTATGCAACCGGGTGACCGGGGGGTCGACCACCGGAGGAGAGGCCCATTTTTTAATCAGGCTGTCCTCAAAAGGGTACCTAACCACCAGACGCTGCGAGACCTCAAAGGTCTTCTGTGGTTTGTCCTAAACCTGGTCAATGAATCTATCAAAAAAAGGTGTATAGGGAAAAACCTTTTTAGAAGGCTTAGCTTGAAAAGAACCAAAGGAGACTCCACCACAGGTTCCTCAGCCGCAGCATCCAACTTGAGAGTGTCCCTCACAGCATCAATGAGTTCACTAACAAGTGTCCTGTCATATACTGACCCAGATAAGGAATCTTCCTTACAAGGAATGTCCTGGTCAAAAATATCCAAAATTTCAGAGCTAGGGTCCTGTGCCGCAGCAATGCCAATATCTGAATCAGAGCACTCCCCTGGAGATGGTGTGGGGAGAGGGCGCTTAATAGCCCCCTTGCGCTCGCACGCCGCTTCCATCCTGGCAACAAATGATTCCAGGACTGACGACAACTGTTCCATAGGGACCGCAGGTGCAGCAGCACTGCCAGTTGCTTCGGACATGAAAGTGGAAGCAGGTGACACTGACTCCATACCACCACCCTCTGAGACTTTGTCCATATGAGAGATAAAGTCCACCCTCCGGCTGCACTGACTGTGGGGGGTTACCCAGGGGACTCACCAACCCGGCTAGGACCGCTCAGTTCTGCTGTCTGTGTCCGTCCTCTACAGCGCGGCACCCGCGAGTGAACAGTGAGGAGATTGTGAGGAGAATTGCGCCGTCCAATCAGCGATAGAGGCCAAACCACCACAAAAGCGCGCGCGGCTACAAGAAAATGGCCGCCGCAATAACAAGTGCGCCACAGGCGGCTACATCAAGATGGCCGCCAATGCGTTTTTCAATAGTAAAAGAAAACACAGTGAAAACATGGCGCCAAACGGCGGGCAAGGCCCCCACACCTCAAGCAGAACCCTGTGGACCCCCACCAGGATAGAGAGACCCCCAGGCACCCCCAGTCAGCGCACCATAGTGTAGGTGACAGAGAGCAGTAAAAAACACAAAGGGGAGACAGGAAAAAACCCCTACCATAGGAACACACAGTATGTACTCACCTGCTGAGGCATGGGAACAGTACTTACCCGTCCAGCTAGGACCCACTGGTGTGTTCCTGACAAGCATATCACAGTGCAGTACTGAGTAGCTGTCGGGCAGTCCACCGCGAAAGATACAGCAAAACTGTTCAATCTTCTGCGGACCCTGGAGCAATAAGCTCACCGGCCACCCCTGGAGCCATGGGGTATGTCATGAACTGATCTCACGCAGAGCGAGGATCAGCACGCTCGATGGTCGGACTGGGAAGACTACGAGGATAGCGAACTACCCAACCTGTTGCCCAGCCGACAGTTGATAGAAGAATCTCAAAAAATAAAATAAAATAAAAAAGTTCAAAAAATAACAAAACATTTCTTCAAGAGACTGGCTCCGAAGAGAGCAACGTCCTCTCCTCTGCTAGGCAGAAAAAAACTGAGGCTGAGGCTGCTGGCTGCAGGTAGGAGGGTTATGTCTGGAGGGACCGCCCCCTGAGCAGAGCTGTTCAGCTCTGGTAAGGGAATGTATGTTAAAACATCTAAAATTCTGCCTAGTCTTCTCCTATGAGCAGGAACATGACCCACTTTGTCAAGATGAAGATGCTGTGTCAGTCCATGGACGGTAAAGCCTCGTACACACGAACGAGTTTCTCAGCAATAAACGACAAGAAAACTGCCGAGATAGCTTTCTTGCCGAGAAAATCGTTTGTGTGTATGGTTTCTCGTCAAGAAAACCGACAAGAATCTCGACGAGAAATATAGAGAACCTGGTCTCTATTTTCTCGTCGAGATTCTTGTCAGCCTGTTTCTCGACGAGAAAAGTGTATGTGTGTACACTTACCTGTCCTCCGGGAAGCCCGCGCATGCTCGAAATGACTAAGACGCATGCGCGGTAGCTTCCTAGGCATAGTTAGGGTGTAGCAAGATGGCGGCGACGGCATCGAATGTGACGAGCGTACGCTCGTCGTAGTCGATGACGTCACCGTGTTCGCTCCATTCAAAGAACCGCGGGTTCTCTGAATGGAGCGTCTGTACACTCGGCCGGGACAAGTTTCTTGTCCAAGAATCTCGTCAAGAAAAACGACGTGTTTTTTCCTGACGAGATTCTCGGTCGTGTGTACGAGGCTTAAGAGAAAAGGGGTTTAAAGTGGCATTGTTTTGAAGGGGGATAGGGAGGTAAATTGACACTAACCAAAAATGATTGTGGAATTTTTGGGATGTTTAACGTGTTTTGGGTTTATCCATGACATCTAGCCATTGCATGCAATGCAATTCCATCCCCAAGGAAACTTTAATCTATTAATAACAGAAGTCTTGCACAGTGGATGACTTCTAAAGGCTATGCACACCATGAGCACCTCGAAACCAGCATGTTGCTTTGTTCCCCAAAAAATTATCGGCAAAAGATAAGGTGTGGTGTAAGCATTTCAAAAACTGTCATATGTTTATATTTGTAATGTTCTGACATTATTACTTGATATGTTTTATAACAGACAGTTTTTAATGTTTGGTCTTTTTTTTCTTTATACAGTAAAAAAAAACAGTGGCTATTACATACAAGCAAAAAAGATATCTATAAATATATGTTTAACCATTATGTACAGCTATTAATTTCCATTTCTGTTGACCTGGGATACAAACAAAAATAAACAAAAACCAATAAACCGAAAAAAAAAAACATTCTTAGCACAAGTGGCAAATGCATGTGGACATCCAATACGGTAAATAAGTACAAGTATAATCAATTATATTTTTTAGTTGAAGAGGACTTATCATGCAACAATGAAACATCTCCCATACAAATTAAGTAAAAGGTGAAAAATGAACAGCTAACTTCACACATGCTTCTGTAAAATTATTGGTATACTACATGTGACTACCCGAAGCCTGTGATATGTGTGGAAGATGTCTGCAGGTTCTTTTACACACACTGGGGATGATTTACTAAAGCCAAATAGACTGATTTTGCATGGGACGTTGCACTTGCACTTTAACCGCTTGCCGACCGCCGCATGAACTTATACGTCGTCAGAAAGGCACGGCTGGGCAAATGGGCTTATATATACGTCCCCTTTAATTGTGGTCACGCGCACGCCGCTAGCGTTGCGCTCGCGACCCTATCGCAAGCTCCGTGATCCTGCCCGCGGGACACACGGACTCGATGTCCGCCGGTGTCCCACGACCGGGTCACAGAGCTGAAGAACGGGGAGATGTCAGTGTAAACACAACATCTCCCCTTTCTTCCTAGTGACATGTCACTGATCGTCTGTTCCCTCTCATTGGGAACGTAGCCACACCCCCTAACAGTTAGAATCACTCCCTGGGACACACTTAACCCCTTCAGCGCCCCCTAAGGTTAACCCCTTCACTGCCAGTGTAATTTTTACAGTAATCAGTGCATTTTTATAGCTCTGATCGCTGTAAAACTGACAATGGTCCCAAAATGGTGTCAAAAGTGTCCGATGTGTCCACCATAATGTCGCAGTCACGATAAAAATCGCTTTTTGCCGCCATTACTAGTAAAAAAAATATTAATAAAAATGCCATAAAACTATCCCCTATTTTGTAGACGCTATAACTTTTGCGCAAACCAATCAATAAAGGCTTATTGCGATTTTCTTTTAACAAAAATATGTAGAAGAATACGTATCGGTCTAAACTGAGGAAATAAAATGTTTTTTTATATATATTTTTGGGGAATTATAGCAAAAAGTAAAAAATATAGATTTTTTTTTCAAAATTGTCGTTCTATTTTTGTTTATAGCGCAAAAAATACAAACCGCAGAGGTGATCAAATACCACCAAAAGAAAGCTCTATTTGTGGGGAAAAAAGGACATCAATTATGTTTGGGAGCCACGTCGCACGACCGCGCAATTGTCAGTTAAAGCAACGCAGTGCCGAATCGCAAAAAGTGGCCTGGTCTTTGGCCAACCAAATGGTCCGGGGATTAAGTGGTTAAATGGAAATGTTCCCTATATCATACTGAATGAGGTGAAACTGCTGACTTTTTTCATCCAATCATATACAAGCAAAAAGCTACTTTTTTTGTTTTCCTTGGATGTGATCGTGTATTTTTTGCAAAGCGAAATTTTACCACATTAATTCATTTTTTTAAATAACAAATACATTATACTTACCTGCCTCGTGCAGTGGTTTTGCACAGACCAGCCTCAAACCTTCTTTTCTCTGGTCCCTTGCTGGCGCTCTTGGCCACTCTCTCCTGCCGAGTGCTCCCAGAGAACGCAGCTTCGAATGGGGGACATCCAAGCAGGCTCGTTCATGAGCTGCAGCTCTGCATGTCCATTCACACACAGAGCCGCGGCTCAGCCCCGCCCATTATCTCTTCTCATTGGCTCACTGGCTGTGATTAACAGCAGTGGGAGTCAATGAGGAGGAGGCTCTCTTGCACATAGCTCTAAGAAGATCAGGCACAGGTACGTATTGGGGAGGGGCTGCTGCACAGAGGAGGTTTTTATCTTCATGAGCCTTTAAGCTCTGGGGAAAATTCCCTTGCAAAGTGAAACTTCACCTGCAAAGTGGACAGCATATTTACCTTTAGTAAATCAACCCCACTGTGCTGTCTGCCAGTAAATAGGCTTCAAAAAATCCATAATCAAGTTTTGCCCAAGATTCATGCAGACATACTTCATGCAGACATACAGTATGTAAAGGCAAATAGAGAAGTTACTATACTACACCTGTATCACAGAGTATGCCACCTGGGTTGATTTACTAAAGGTAAACAGGCTTTACATATTGCAAGGGAAGTTGCCCTTCACAAGTGAATTTCCCCCAGAATGTGGTGAACGTTCACTTTGCAAACAATACTCAATTACCTGCAGGAAAAATTAAAAAAGAGCAATGTTTCTTGCACATGACTGGATGATGGAAATCAGCAGAGCATTACCTTATTCACTAAGCTCGAGGGAAAATTCCCTTGCAGTGTACAACTTATTTGCCTTTAGCAAATCAACACCATAATGTTCAAAGTTAACATTTAATATAATGTTTTGTGAATGCTTTGGATCATCTATATAAATGTAAAAACATACAAATGAAGCTATCTAAAAAGAAGAAACAGAAATAAAAAAGTAGTATGCTTTTTTTTTGCAGAGCATGCAACATATCACCACATGCCACAAAGTACTAGGAAAGGTTGCATGCATGAAACTGTAACCATGCCACAGCATAACAAGAACATACTTACGGGAAAAAGTTTTAAAAATGATAGCGTGTAAATCCCTAAACCGCTCAGCTTCACGTACAGCTGCAATAAAAAAGGCAAACAGGATGCTTGGTTGAACAAGCCACTTTGAAAGCTTCATTGAAGTGGTGATACTGTTTGTCAGAGAGAATATGTATGACACAAGGCTGGTACAGCATGTCTCTTATATCATGGCATTTAGCTGATGAATGTTTTCAAAGCTTGAAATAGTAATACCTTTCTATTGGTAGTCCTCAGTTTGGTAACCAGGGCAATATATTCCACCTTTTTGAAAACACATCCACTTTATCTTATGGATAAAATAAAATTAGGTTCTTCATGCCATATACTAATCAACGTAAACTACATGATTGGTAGCAATTCTATCCTCACATCTCTAATATACTCCATAATAGTAGTCTACAATCTACAAATAGTAACTATTGTTTTAACAGGAAAAAATAATTTATCGATTGTGAGCAGGCTTAGTCCAGAAATGTAAACAGGTACCTAGTAACAATCCTGTAATGATGGTGTACTCTTCACTTCGAGTGTATAACTAGTTTAACATGTCTGCTCCCCGTTAGTGGCCCGAATAGCGCCGCAAAATTGACGGTAAAGCACCGCTAAAAATAGCGCCGACGCACCCACCGCCCCAGTGTGAAAGGGGCCTTAGACTCTGCTTGATCTGCCATGGTGAAACACATGTGATCAGTTATGACACCAGCCATTTGATGGTTTGACAGTTTGGTTGAGAGCACAAGCAACGGCGACAGTTTATTTATGGCATGCCTTGAATGTTACTGTTTTAGGAATAGATTAGTTAGGATAGGATTAGTTCCACTTTAACAATTAAGAGCAGTCCACTCTTGTGGCTATTTTTCAGGTTTACAATTTCCTAAAAAACTAGATTAGCCACAATTACTATTTTCCTGACAGACTCCATGGCAGACTACGTGTGGGTTAACCCCGCCTCCTCTCCACAGCTATAGGACCCCTTACCCATAAATTTGAGCTCACCTCTACAGACAGGTGTTCCTTTTTTGTCCTCCTCACATGGACCCTTCATTATGCAATTCAGGTGCAGTCCAGGATGTCTGTCGGATCAGGTACAAGTTGTGCGGTGCACCCAGGGCCCAGCTATGAGCGGGTGAGTGGTTTTGGGCTGATGGATACCCCTATGGTGGAAGGGATGTGGCCCCAGCGTACCATGACGGACGGTGGATCTCAGCTGGCAAGGTCTGAAGACTTTTTCTATTTCCATGGCAGATAGTTTTTGTTTGTTTGTATGTCTTTCTCTGCTGTTTTTTCTCTGTCATACAGCGCCGCTAAGCTTAGTATATGTGTGGAACGCTTTTGCGTTCCAGGATGCCATTCCCTTCCTGATCCCGGCCTGTTGAACGTCTGCGCATGCGCAGAGCCACGGTGAAACCGAGGCTTGGTTTTCGCGCATGCGCAGTTTGGCGGGGGGGCCAGGGGCCACGCAGGCGCAGTAGGTTCGGTCCCTCCGATGCATGCACACAGCGGGACCGGCCATGACATCATTCCGGCAGGTGATTTAAACCGCTGAGGAGCCCTATACAGGTGGGATAACCTGTGGGCATATAGCAACAGCCTCCCAGAGTCTCAATACTACCAGGACGGGGTAAGCACTTCTTGGCAATGTAATGCATGTAATGCTTGTAATACTTAGAGTCTCTTAAAGGGACAGTTTTAAAAAAATAAAAATAAAAACTTTTTTTTTCTGCGCTGTTCTTGCATTGATTTGCTTATCCTTAGTCTAGGTAGTGGAGTTACGCATCATTGTGTGTCTTCCTCGTCATGGACTCATCTGCACCGCCGTGTGGCCAGCCCTCCCGCACAAGGTCTGTGCGGAGTGGGTAGGGGGTTGGTGTCTTTGGTGTCATTTTTTTCTGGTGGTTGCTAACGGTTACAACCTGCCCACCTTCCTCCCCCTCCCTTTGTCTGTATTATCTCTTACAGCCCGGCTACATCAGTTCATCGGTCACAGGATAGGGACCTTGCCAGGCTGCACCATCATCATCATCATCATCACCATCACCAATCATCCTCCAGGTCCAGACGTGACACTCCATCTGGGACCCACTATCATAGGGGACGCTCACATTCCCCCTCTAAATATAGGAGATGTTCCCATTCCTCCTCAAGTCACCGCTACCACCACCGCGATGATCGCTCTGATCACAGAGCCTGTTGGGGATGTAAAACTAGAATCCCAGAGGGCAAATCGCTGTGTGACCCATGCTATGCCCGAGCGGTCGGTGAGAAAGAGACCGAAAAATCTAAATCTTGAGTCTCTTATTAAACGTGTGGTACAGCAGTCTATGATGGAAATAGATGCCCCCCCACACGAGGAGCCAGTCCACCACCTTGTCTGGCTCCTTGGCTGACGAGGCCCAGGAGGATCCCGGCCAATTCCAGCCCCATGATTCCTCCCATAATTCCTCGCAAGACGAGATGGAGGGAGATGATTCTGTGATTCCTCCCATGATTCCTCGCAAGACGAGATGGAGGGAGATGATTCTGTAGTGGGATTCGACTACGCTTTAGTCTCTCCACTGATCAAGGGAGTGATGGAAACCTTAAAGTTGGAAGATACCACTGCCCCCCCCCCCCCCCAGAGAAACAAAGGAACTGTTTAAGAAACTGGGGAAAGAATGCTCCAATTTCCCACCGAGCTGAAAGGAGTGTTTAAGGAAGAATGGAGCAAGGGGGATAAGAAGGTTTGGAAAATGCTCCCCTCGTGGATGCAGCAGTAATGCGCCTAGCGAAGCATGTCACCCTCCTGCTAAATGACACTGTATCTTTTAAAGATGGTCTGGATTGAAAGATTGACCAAGACATTAAGAGAATATATAACTTGAACGGTATGGCTTGCAAACCAGCCCTAGCCCTTGCAGTCACCTCCAAAGCAATGGAAGCCTGGGTGGAAAATGTTGACTCCGTTCTGAAAGGTGTCTCGGAGGAATTGGCACAAAGTTCAGCAGTGCAAGAACTTGAACTGTCTATCGCCTTTTTGAGAGAAGCTTCAATTGATCTAATCCGCTTGATGGCTAGATCCATGCTATCTTCGGTCACAGCCAAACGAGCACTATGGTTGCGCCCCTGGCTTGTTGATCCTGCCTCAAAGCAGGCATGGTGCAAAATTCCTTCTGAAGGAACTTCCTTGTTTGGAAGCAAACTGTATAATGCCATTTCAAAGGCTACAGGCGGAAAGTCGGGATTCCTCCCTCAGGACAAACGTCCGTTTAACCAAAGAAAACCTCAGCAGAGACGCAGTACAGAGCGTTCAAGAGAGGCATGCTCCTATAGGCCCGGACGGGATTTTAGGAGAAGCTGTAACTGGAATAGGCAGATATCTTTCCAAAAAATCTGGCAAGAAACAGACGCCCGGTGGGCGCGAGCCAACCAAGTCCTTTTGAGATTGGGCCCGCCCAAGCGGTCGGGTAGGGGCTCGCCTACGTCTCTTCCGGCACGTCTGGGTGACCTCGATCTTACATTATTGGACCATCAAAACGGTCTTAACAGGTCACGCATGGTCCTTCACCAAGGTCCCTCCATGCAGACCAATGCAATCTTCACTGCCTCAATCAGAAGAAAAACAACAAGTTCTTCTTTCATATGTGAATGCCCTGAAAGATCAAGGAGCAGTGGTGCCCGTCCCAAAGGACGAGGAATTCCAGGGGGTATACTTCCCCCCTCTTCCTAGTACAAAAGAACGGCTCTTGGCGTCCAGTTATAGATCTCACTTTCCTGAACAGGTACATAAGGCACGAGAAATTCAAGATGGAATCACTCTCAACCATCCAAAAAGTCGTTCAACCAGGCGACTGGTTGATCTCAATAGATGTTAAGGACGCGTATTTTCATGTTCCCGTGGCAGAAGAATTCCACAAATACCTTTTGATTTCAGGTCGAACGAGAGCACTTACAATTTATTTGTCTTCCATTCGGACTAACGACCTCTCCAAGGGTCTTTTCCAAGGTACTGTTGGTAATTGTGTCTCTTATCAGAATACAGGGTGTGCGTCTGTATCATTACCTGGACGATCTGCTACTACTGTCCCAAGACAAGCAGCAGCTGCTGATCCACAAAGATCAGGTGATCTCTACATTGATAGAGTTCGGATGGCTCTTAAACTGAGAGAAAAGTCAGCCAGAACCGACCCAACGCCTAACCTACCTAATACTTTACAGACATTCTAGTGGATCCTATCGTTGGGAATCGATCCAGAAGTGGATCTGTTTGCATCCCCCTGCAATCACAAAGTAGACAGATACTACACTCGAGGTCGGTGCAGTCAAGCCTTCGGAGTAGATGCATTAACAAGCCAATGGAAATTCAACAAGGCATATGCCTTCCCTCCACCTCCGATCATGCAAAAATTCCTGCAGCGGCTCCAGTTGGAGAAAGGTGAAGTGATAACAATAGCACCATACTGGCCGAACAGGCCATGGTTTCCTCTCCCGAATCTGATGAGCTTCAGGCTAGAGTCTCTTGGGTGTGCTTTAGGGGTATTCTCTACCCTTATGAGCTCCAGAAAGCCTAACACGAACAAAACCTACAACAGAATCTGGACCAGGTTTGTCAGCTTCATGACTTCTGCTGGAAAATCTTTCAGAAATCCTGGAGTTCAAGACGTTTTGAGTTTTCTCCAATCAGGCTTGGATCTTCCTTTGTACTCTGAGGGAACTGATTGACAAGTTTCAGCCTTATTGGCATTTTCAGGAACATCATAGGCAACTCATCCCCTGGTTCAACAATTCTTTCAGGGGGCTTCGAGAATCAGGCCTCAGAGGAAACCTAGATTCCCCAAATGGGATCTTCCGCTCGTCCTTGATGCTCTTTCAGCACTCAACAACAAGGATCTTTCTATTAAGGACTTATCAATCAAACTGGCCTTTCTAGTGGCCCTTACTTCAGCCAAAAGGGTTTCAGAAATAAGCTTCCTGGGTTGTCAAGAACCCTTTTTGGCTTCTTCCCGGACCGAGTGGTCCTTATTCCCATGCTTGAGTCTAAGCCAAAAGTCACGTCAGTTTTTCACAAGAATCAAGGAATAGTCCTTCCTACTTTCAATTCTCCGGAATCAGCAGACAATCATCCCTTGGATGTGGGCGAGACTCTGAAAGAATACTTGCGAGTTACTTCATCTTTTAGAAGCTCGAACTACCTGTTCTTGTTACACACTGGTAGCAACAAAGGAAAGAGGGCTTCCTCCAGAACGATAGCAGCCTGGATTGTTCAATCTATCCAACAGGCCTACAGGGCAAAGGGCTTGGCTCCTCCAGAGGCGGTGACAGCTCATTCCACCAGAGGCATGGCAGCCTCATGGGCAGCAGCTCGACACGTGGCTCCTGAAGTGATATGCAAGGCAGCTTCGTGGTCTTCCATTATTACTTTTATGACTCATTATTGTATTGAGCCTGCTTCCCTTTCCTCTGTTACTTTTGGTCGAAAAATCCTGTCAGTTGACGGGAAAGATTAAAATATTTTTTTTGAGCAAGCATACCCTCCCGTGTGGATTGGCTAGTTATTTCCCACACGTAGTCTGCCATGGAGTCTGTCAGGAAAACGGAAAATTTATTACCAAATACTTACCGTAATTTTCCTTTCCTGATAGACTCCATGGCAGACGGAGTTCCCACCCATGAATTAAAAATATGAGAGTTGAAATTTGAGTCGGCTAGTTACGGAACACCTGTCTGTAGAGGTGAGCTCAAATTTATGGGTAAGGTCCTATAGCTATGGAGAGGAGGCGGGGTTAACCCACACGTAGTCTGCCATGGAGTTTATCAGGAAAGGAAAATTACGGTAAGTATTTGGTAATAAATTTTCCGTTTTATCTGGCCTGCAGACATCTTCTAAATTCTATACTTGATAACTTGTAAAATCCTAACCACACTTATAGTAAATTAACACTCCGGTAATCTGCCAATTTTCCAATTTAAAAAAATGGCAGCATAGAATTTTTTTGATTACATTATCATTAGATGAGCAGAAACAAAAGAACACATAAATCCATATCTTAATAAAAAGTGAATTAAGTAAAGTGTACACATAGAAATAAAACCGCACCTTGTACTGCTCTCTGGGGATCAAAAATACTTTTCAATTTATTTATTTTTATCTTTTGATGGACATGTGTCATTTTTTCAACTTAAGTACCTTTCGCTTTTGTATTTTCCTTCTACAGATGCAAAGAGACGTGCAGCATGCTGCCTTTACTGATACAGAAAACTGATGATTCTTCCAGGCTTTTATCCTGTCTGATCCTAGCTGGGCAGGGAACTTCAGCAAGGGTATGATAAGCTATCTCCCATGGGACAAATGTTCAGCATGACCGCACCCAGACAGCCTATGTGCTAAGATTTCCTTGAAAAACACGACGCTTGTGTAACTACACATTTTAGCATAATTCCAAGATATTATGTCACTTTAAAGATGGAAAATGCTTAAAAGCGATATGCATAGCATCTCTTACATACATACAGTACGTCTCTAAAATAAATATATTTTTTGTTTACCATAGTAGTAATAGTAAACATATATCAATAATTTTTTTAATGAATTAGATGTAAATCCCAAATCTTATATAAGCATTCACACTGGTGCGCTTTTGCTTTTCTAAAATGCACTTTTCCAGCATCACAAAAGCGAACACAAAAAACGATTCCCTGTTAAATCTTAGGTAACTGTTTACACTGCAGGTGCGCTGTGTTTTGAAAAGTCCTGCAAGCTGCACCAAGAATACCAATGGGAACACATCAATAACTCATTACATTTGCTTTTTCTGGTGCATTTTTTGAGTCACATGTCCACGTTTCATAGGTGCATGCTGGGAGCCAAGAAACCAGAAAGTGCACAAAAAAATGCATGAAAAATGCGATATGTGTTTTTGAAAAAGGCATACCATGTTTTTAAGTGTACCAGTGTAAAGGGCTCTTACATATTAGTGTAATTTCAAAAGTCACTTTCAACATTTTAAAATCTGCAGTTTTCATTAAAATGTTGCTTATTGATCCTGCCATAAAGAGCCATGCTCAGGCTCTTGCTGTTGCAGGGCAACAACACACTGTTCATGCACCCCAGTTGTGCTCCTGCATTGTCGCTCTGCCACAAGGGCTTCTGATGGAGACTAACCAATTCAACACACATTACCCAGCCATGTTCTATTCTTGTTACCATCAGAAAAAAGAGAAAGCAGCAGACCAGCATCCCTGAGATGTAACAAAGGACAAAAAGTGGCAAAGACAAGTATTATATATAAAATATTTGGGCCAATAGGTGATGTGGGGGTGTGGCTTAAACATAAACCCTGACAGTACCCTAAAGTGGCAGAAATTTGCCTGTCAATGCGGCCTGGCTTTTTGTTGTGATGGTTTGGGAGGCTTTTGTAAGCATATTCAGGCACCTCTAGGCACCTGCACTTCATGCCTGGAGCAGTTTGCCCCCGCTCCTTCCCCCAGTGAAAAAATCTCTTTAAAGTGGTTGTAAAGCCTCTAGGTTTTTTATCTTCATACATTCTATGCATGAAGGTAAAAAAAAAATCTGTGCGCTGCTCTGTTCCCCCCCACAGCCCCCCCAATACTCACCTGAGCCCCCTCTCGATCCAGCGATGTGAACGAAAGCCTCAGCTGTTCTGGGACACCCTCTCCTCATTGGCTGAGACAGTAGCAGGAGACATTGGCTCACACTACTGTCAATCACAGCCAGTGAGCTCGGGAGCAAGCAGCACAAGTGCCCCCATAGAAAGCAGCTTGCTATTGGGAGCACTGGTCAAGGGGGAGGAGCCATAAGCACCGGCGGGGATCGGGCCTGCTCTGTGCAAAACCATTACACAGAGCAGGTAAGACATGTTTGTTATTTAAAAAAAAAAAAAAAACCCTGAACCTTTAATACCACTTTAATGCTCTGTTTACACGGGCATTTTGCCATGCTGCAAATCCCATCAGTAAGAACCTACTGATTTCTGCGGCTGGGATGATCGACAACTGTGTGCAGATAGTTGCCAAGCCTGTACACTGCAAAGACAGAGCTATTTGTGACATTTTTGTGCATCCAGCCTCGATCGCTGCAAGTAACCACTGGCTGTGAACAGTTACAAATAGCTGTGGCCAGCGACAGCCTGTCTTTGCAGTGTACGGGCTCAGCGGCTGCAGCTATCTGCACACAGCTGTCAATCCTAGCCGCAGGAACCAGTAGATCCTTGCCACTGAGAAACGCTTGTGTTAATGGAGCCTAATGCCTCGTACACACGACTGGTTTTCCCGTCGGGAAAACTGCCATGACAGCTTTTGGCCCGGGAAAACCGGCCGTGTGTATGCTCCATCGCAATTTTCCCGACGAGAAAACTGCGGGGAAAAAAAAGAGAACTTGAGAAAAAATTGAAAAAGAGACGAGAAAACCGGTCGTCTGTATGCTTTCCCGAGGGGGGAAAAAACGCGCATGCTCGTAAACAATTTGACACATGCGCGGAAGCATAAACGTCATATTGGCGGCTCGTCGTAGTCTTTGACGTCACCGCGTTCTTGCCATTCAAAAGTTCAGCGTTCTTTTGTGTGACTGTGTGTATGCAAGGCAGGCTTGAGCGGAATCCCGTCGGGAAAAGTGGCGGTTTTTTTACTGCCGGGAAGGCCGGTCGTGTGTACGAGGCATCTGGCAACAAGTGAAACTGTGATCATGCCATTCAAGAAACACAGCAACTAAGTTAAACATAGAAAGTTCATGCAGTTTACATTGGTCTGCGTTCTCTGTAATCTACTCCTGTTCTAATTCCATTAGCACATCAGTGACGAGATCAATTTGATAAAAACTATTTCTACCTATAATATTCTTTGACATTTATAAAATAGGAATAATATTACTATCAGAATACAAAATTTACAAAATAGTAAATGAAGAATAAATACTTTTTACTTTTTGTATACTCTTTCAGTGAAATGCTTTAGTGTCCTATTTCAGGAGTTTCAAAAATATATATTAAAATCCTGTTTACAGTATAGAAGGGGAGATAGTGTTTTGGTATTTTGTTCTGGTGCAAAGTTTCATATACAATACAGTATTAATGAAACTTGCACAGATAAAATAATCAACAGTTAAGACAGCTTGCATGATAATTGATGTTACTCAACACTTGCAAAATCCAACACTCTCCTTGTTTGTGTAGTTTCCACTTCCTCACACTGTCCTAAGATATTCCTGTTTTCACAATAGGGCTGTCTGAACGAGAACCATAAAGGAGAAGTGTTTATTTCTGGTGAAATGCTGGGAAGAGGGGAACATTGTATTGTCCGTTGCTCCTCCCTTCTTCACTGCTTTCATGGACTATGAGGGTATATTTAAAAAGTGGTGACATTTACCGCAGGTGTATCTTCCTGGTGCATGTGTTTTAAATGACAGTGACTGATTCACCTGCAGTGAATGTCTAGTGAATGTCACATTTACTGCTTTATAAATATGTTCTTAATGTGTGAAGAAAAGAATTATAAACAATACAGTATAACAGGCTTTCCCCTGATTGCTATTGGACATATATCGTTTTTTTTTATTTATCCTAAATCATTAAAGTGCTTGTAAAGCCTCGTTTTTTTCCCATATAAAAAAAACAAACATATTATACTTACCTGCTCTGTTGCAGCAGATTTTCACAGAGCAGCCCAGATCCTCCTCTTCTCGGGTCCCTCTTCTGCTCTCCTGGCCCCTCCCTCCTGTTGAGTGCCCCCCACAGCAAGCAGCTTGCTATGGGGGCACCCAAGCTGACTCACAGCTCCCTGTGTCCATTCAGACACAGAGACCCAACCTGGCCCAACCCCATCTCTCCCCTGATTGACTAGCTGACTTTGATTGATTGTTTCAGCCATTTAGGAAGGAGAATCTCGAACGGTTGAGACACTTGTGGACATCGCTGGACAGAGAGGGACCTCAGGTAAGTGTTAGGGGGGCTGCTGCACACAGAAGGCTTTTTATCTTAATGCATTAAGGTTTAAAACCTTCTGGCTTAACCCAATACTTAAGTACACACGTATCAAAAAATTTCACAATGTTATATTAACCTCCCTGGCGGTATTCCCGAGTCGGCTCGAGGTGAGTTTTTACTACCAAAAGCGGTAACCCCGAGCCAGACTCGGGGCTGCATCGCAGGATACAGGGAAAGTTACTTACCTTGTCCCCTGAATCCTGCGATGTCTCCCCGCAGTGTCTGCGAGCTGTCTCCTCGCTCGATTCACACAGTGCCGAGCTCCGTTCCCTGCGAGCGTTGCGACGCACGGGGGTGGAGATCGGTGCCAAATTCAAAAAAGTTAAAACACACAATACATACAGTATACTGTAATCTTACAGATTAGATTACAGTACTGTATCAAATAATTACACATCCCCTTTGTCCCTAGTGGTCTGTCCAGTGCCCTGCATGCACTTTTATATTATAAAAACTGTTCTTTCTGCCTGGAAACTGGAGATTGTCCATAGCAACCAAAAAGTGTCGATTTACATCAAAAGTGATTTTAGACCAGCTAGAAAACAGCGATAATAAATTAGAATCACTTGCAGAATTGAGCGATAGCGATTTATGGGGAAATTCGTCATAAAAAACTGAAAGTAATGACAGCGACAATTCTGCAACTGAGCAAATTTCAGTGTTTTTGATTTGATTACATTATTGAATAATTTTTATTATAATTACATTATTTGTTATAATTATTTATAGTTATTTATTATATTATAATTTATGATTTTGTGTTTCAAACTTCATCATACCCAGGATGTCTACTAGACTCTTTTTTGGACAGATTTAAGTGAGTTATTCCTAAGAATTACAGGCCTACAATATAAAACGCCAAATTTCCATGCAAAATAATTGTACCGCTTTCAGCACCTAAAACCAGAAATAATCATACCACCAGGGAGGTTAAACAGACCAGGGGGGGTAAAGCCTTGTTGAATGATGAAGTCAGCAGTTTCACCTCATTCACTAAGCTAAGGCAAAATTTCCTTGCAAAGCAAATAACCTATTTGCCTTTAATAAATCTACCTCAGTGTATTGTCAGTGGGTTACACTGTAGGCAATCTCTGCTTATGCTTTTTTTTCATCAGTTTGAATTCTCAAGGTTTATAACATCTTTAATTTAGGTAAAGAGCTGGTTATACAACATATATCAGATCTTCATATTTGGGTTGTAGACAGAGGCGTAGCTTGAAGCTTGTGGGCCCTGATGCAAAAGTTGACTTGGGCCCCCACTACCACACACCACTTCCAACGTGCGTGCAGATACACCCACCACACGCCAAGATACTCAAAGTGGCTTAAGAGTTTTGATTTCCCAGAGTTCCTTCTTACATCAGAGGACAGGGATCACCACTGGAGAATCAAAGGACAGGGACCCCTGGCAGGTCACATGGCAGAGCTCCTTTCCCATCCCAGCACTGCATACAGCTCCCCCACACACACTACACAGGGCTGAAATCGAATTCCTTTAGACACAGTTTGTCAGCCTTCACAGGGTGTATCTGGCTTTTAGGTTGTCATTCTGACCTGTGAAATTCTTTGTTTGGAACAGCAGTGTAGTTGCAGTAGGCAGATAAACCCTGTGCAGATCGTGGCTGACTGGCTGTGTTGTATAGGAATGTGTTTTCAGCCCTGCGGAGGAGGAGCAGTGTAGAGTGCTCTAATGGGAAAGGAGCTCAGCAGCCGGACATAGCATTCAGGGCAGAGGGGGTGGTCAGGGGGCTTTGGGGGGGGGAACTTAGATCTGGGGGACAAAGCCATGTGACACAAAATCTGGAGCCTGCAGCCCCTCAGGAGGTGTTAAGGGATTTGTTTTAGCAATTTCTGAAGGTTTCTCGGGCCTTGCTGGCAGGTGTTGGGGAAAGGTCCCCTCCCAGAGGTGTGTGTCTTTTCCCCAGTTTTCAGGGAAGTGGGGTATCGGACATCCCCAGGTGGGGGGTACAGAGAATCCCAGCTGGTGACTAGGAGGCACTGAGCGGTGTCTTACCTCACCAGCGGTAAGACATCAGTCCCATCGTGGCTACAGGACGGCACTTTCCTCTTAACTCGCTGAGCTCGATTACCATTCCATGTTGCCAGCACACAGCACAGATACTTCCCCATCCTGGGCTGTTCTCATTCCTTGCTCCTCTCCATACAGGAAATGGCTCATAGCTTCTCCCCAGCCAATGAGAACAGAAGGGTGTGGACTGTGGAAGGCAAAGTGGAAGCCCAGTACAGGAGAGTGGCTGTGGGGCCCCAGGGCAGATCAGAGCTAGACTTTGTGGAGAATATGATAATATGACAGGGAGGCTGCAGGGGCCCCCTGGAGCTAGGGGCAGGGTTGCGATTGTGACCCCTGCAACCCCTTATGCTACGCCCATGGTTGTAGATATTCTAAATAATATATTGTAATTATTCTAGTAAAGATTTCTTTGCTTTAAATCACTTGAGACCTCACCATACCCTGATTGTCTTGTGTTGCTGAGACAAGGGATCATGCTCTCAGTTCTACCTATAGTGACACCATATTTTAATACTAAAGTTACGTCTCATCTGAAATATAATGGAACTCTGTGTTTTGTTTTTTGTCAATAAAACCATATAAAAATAATATTAACCAATATGCACTGCGTCGCTTTAACTGACAATTGCGCGGTCGTGCGACGTGGCTCCCAAACAAAATTAACGTCCTTTTTTTCCCACAAATAGAGCTTTCTTTTGGTGGTATTTGATCACCTCTGTGGTTATTATTTTTTGCGCTATAAACAAAAATAGAGCGACAATTTTGAAAAAAATGCAACATTTTTTACTTTTTGCTATAATAAATATCCCCAAAAAATATGTATAAAAAAAAAAAATGTTTTCCTCAGTTTAGGCCGATACGTATTCTTCTACATATTTTTGGTAAAAAAAATTGCAATCAGCGTTTATTGATTGCTCTTCGCAAAAGTGATAGCGTTTACAAATTAGGGGGTAGTTTTATGGCATTTTTATAAAAAATTTTTTTTTACTAGTAATGGCGGCGATCAGCGATTTTTTTCGTGACTGCGACATTATGGCGGACACATCGGACACTTTTGACACATTTTTGGGACCATTGTCATTTTTACAGCGATCAGTGCTATAAAAATGCACTGGTAACTGTAAAAATGACACTGGCAGTGAAGGGGATAAGTGTGCCTAAGGGAGTTATTCTCACTGTTAGGGGGAGTGGCTACAAGTGACACGTCACTGATCTCCGCTCTGATTACACAGAGCGGAGATCGGTGACAGTGTCAGTAGGCGAGCGGTGAGATATTGTGTTTACACTAACATCTCCCCACTCCATCCCTCCGTGAGACGATCGCGGGGATCCCCGAGGCGATAGAGTCCGCGGGGCCCGACTCACGGGGATGGCGGCAGGGTCGCGAGCACGCCGGCGGCGGTGCGTGCGCGACCACGCGGCAGGCAGTTAAAAGGCAACGTACAGGTACGTGATTGTGCCTGTACGAGCCATTCTACCGACGTATATATGCCGTGGGTGGTCGTTAAGGGGTTAAAGGCAAGTTTTTTTTTTTTTAAGAATAACAAACATGTCATACTTACCTGCTCTGTGCAGTGGTTTTGGATAGAGCCGTCCTCCTTTTCTCGGGTCCCCTGCCACGCCCCTGGCCCCTCCCTCCTGCCAAGTGCCCCAGAACAAACAGCTTGCTATGGGGCACCCAAGTAGGCTTGCTCCGAAGCAGCAGCTCTGCATGTCCATTTATGCACAGAGCTGCAGTTCGACCTCACCCCCTCTCTCACCTCATTAGCTTACTGGCTGTGATAGACAGCAGTGAGAGCCAATGAGGAGGGAGAGCCGAGGCCAGTGTTGCCAACCGTACGTAGATTTACGTACAGCCCGCGATTTAACCCCTTTTTCGGGCTGTACGTAAAAGTCCGTTTATGGGCACCGGCGCCCATAAAAAAGATGGCCGTGAGCCGGCCATACAACTGCGCATGCGCCGTTCCGAATGCGCCAGCCGAGCGCATTCGGAACTCGGCCGGGCGGCGGCGGCGCACACGCCGTAACGTGATGGCGCCACTGGCGCCATTTTTGAAAAGGCCACAGTGGCTGGCGGCAGTGGCGGGACACCGTTCTGCAGTGAGTGCATGCCATGCACTCATCATAGGTGGTCGGTGGAGGACTCGGAGCGGAGCACTGACAGGGCCCAGCCAGGGGTGAGGAGGACGGACTCAAGGTCAGTGAAACAGGGGGGATACAAGGGGACAGCGTCATCAGTGTGCTGTATCCTCCTCTGGTTCCTGTGTCCCTTTCACCTCTTCACAGGTCAGGGCAGCACAGTGCTGCCCTGACCTGTGGAGTGGTGAAAGGGGCACAGGAGGAGGACACAGCACACTGATGATGTGCAGAAGTAATATGGTGGTGGACAGAGGAGGAGGCTACTGTGAGGGGGTGAGGAGGGCACCATCATGTTCACAGCCTGTCTCCACCGGCACCTCCTGTAGTATGTCCGCAGCCTCTGTCCCCCTCCTGTAGTATGTCCGCAGCCTCTGTCCCCCTCCTGTAGTATGTCCGCAACCTCTGTCCCCCTCCTGTAGTATGTCCGCAGCCTCTGTCCCCCTCCTGTAGTATGTCCGCAGCCTCTGTCCACCTCCTGTAGTATGTCCGCAGCCTCTGTCCACCTCCTGTAGTATGTCCGCAGCCTCTGTCCCTCTCCTGTAGTATGTCCGCAGCCTCTGTCCCCCTCCTGTAGTGTGTCCGCAGCCTCTGTCCCCCTCCTGTAGTATGTCCGCAGCCTCTGTCCCCCTCCTGTAGTGTGTCCGTAGCCTCTGTCCCCCTCCTGTAGTGTGTCCGCAGCCTCTGTCCCCCTCCTGTAGTGTGTCCGCAGCCTCTGTCCCCCTCCTGTAGTGTGTCCGCAGCCTCTGTCCCCCTCCTGTAGTGTGTCCGCAGTCTCTGTCCCCCTCCTGTAGTGTGTCCGCAGCCTCTGTCCCTCTCCTGTAGTGTGTCCGCAGCCTCTGTCCCCCTCCTGTAGTATGTCCGCAGCCTCTGTCCCCCTCCTGTAGTGTGTCCGCAGCCTCTGTCCCCCTCCTGTAGTGTGTCCGCAGCCTCTGTCCCCCTCCTGTAGTGTGTCCGCAGCCTCTGTCCCCCTCCTGTAGTGTGTCCGCAGCCTCTGTCCCCCTCCTGTAGTGTGTCCGCAGCCTCTGTCCCCCTCCTGTAGTGTGTCCGCAGCCTCTGTCCCCCTCCTGTAGTGTGTCCGCAGCCTCTGTCCCCCTCCTGTAGTGTGTCCGCAGCCTCTGTCCCCCTCCTGTAGTGTGTCCGCAGCCTCTGTCCCCCTCCTGTAGTGTGTCCGCAGCCTCTGTCCCCCTCCTGTAGTGTGTCCGCAGCCTCTGTCCCCCTCCTGTAGTGTGTCCGCAGCCTCTGTCCCCCTCCTGTAGTGTGTCCGCAGCCTCTGTCCCCCTCCTGTAGTGTGTCCGCAGCCTCTGTCCCCCTCCTGTAGTGTGTCCGCAGCCTCTGTCCCCCTCCTGTAGTGTGTCCGCAGCCTCTGTCCCCCTCCTGTAGTGTGTCCGCAGCCTCTGTTCCCCTCCTGTAGTGTGTCCGCAGCCTCTGTCCCCCTCCTGTAGTGTGTCCGCAGCCTCTGTCCCCCTCCTGTAGTGTGTCCGCAGCCTCTGTCCCCCTCCTGTAGTGTGTCCGCAGCCTCTGTCCCCCTCCTGTAGTGTGTCCGCAGCCTCTGTCCCCCTCCTGTAGTGTGTCTGCAGTCTCTGTCCCCCTCCTGTATCGTGTGTCCGCAGCCTCTGACCATCTCTTGTCATGTCTACAGTCTCTGAGGGGATCCTAGAAAGGAGTCAAGAGTGGGAGTGCCGCCGGGATGGGGGTTACGGCCCAGGAAGAAACAGACATGTGGACTGGGAAGAGGAGATCAGAGCCACCAAGCTGGAGCCGTCTGACTGAGCCCCACACTGTGCACCCGAGAGGAGGTAAGTGACAGTGCCGCCAGGCCATTCTGAGGGGGGGGGGTCACTGATGTAAGGAGGTGAATGAATACAATAATGTAAGGGGGCACTGATAAAAAGGTTTCCCTTATATTAGTACCCCCCCTTACCTTAGTGTATTCACTCTGTGGAAGGTGGTCCCTATTCACCAGAGCCCCCCTCCACATCAGAGTTCCCCCTTACATCATGATCTGCAGCGTTCTCCTTTACATAAGAGTTCCCTTGCACTGTAAGGGGGCATCCTGCAGACTCTGATGTAAGAGGGAACTCTGTGCTGGCTGGGTTATAGTATCCTAACCTTCATGTGAATTGAGAAATATGTTTTTTTACTTTTGTTTAACTTAAACACATTGATATTAGCATTAGCTGTGTGTTTATAGTTGAAATATTGATATTTGCACTGTTTAGTACTAAAAACCGTAATTTTAGGTACTTTTTTGCAGCATCAGTAAAAAATGCGGCTCTGCCAGTAATCTTCATTATTTTTGCCAGTAAGAAATTGGTGCCGTACAGAAATTTTGGCATCCTTGCCAGTAAATTTCACTTCAGGGGGTTGGCAACACTGGCCGAGGCACTCTTGCACATATCGCTGGATTGCAATGGGGCTCAGGTAAGTATAAGGAGGGAAGCTGCATACAGAAGCCTTTAGAACCACTGCAAGTATAGGCAGGGTGAAGGAGATACAGTATGAAACTGTTTGCCTAAAACAAAATAAAAATGTTTTAAATTCTGACTTTAGAAGAATCTATCTATGGTTTGTCTCTTGAATGTTTATCTGGTTTGATGATGGATAACCATCAGAAAACGATGACTATATTCAGTTAAACAAATGATACCTAAAACGAAACACAAACAAGAATACAGGAATTGAGTGTCCTGCATCTTATACATGCCCTGCTTCCCTTCAGCTGCCAAGAAAAAAAGGAGCATTTGAAACAGTGTGGTTTGCATGTAGTCCTGTAACTGGGTTTCCACATCACTAGCCTTTTGTATAAACAGATGAAGAGGAACAAACACAAATAATGAAATATAGGATATGGGAAAAAGAGGAAGCTGAAGTTGGTAAGGCTGTCCAACTGAAAAGCCGAGTTATGGAGAAGTGACAGAAAAGGAAGCATGTATAAGGAATAGCGCTGGTGGCCTATTATAGGATATCGTACTTGTTTAATTGTTGTTTGTTTTGTTTATGCAATATTAGCAAAGGAAGAAAAAAAGCTAGGATACAATAAACTAGCAAAAAATACACATAGAGCCTGAGCTACTACAGTATTACAGTGCCTTGCGAAAGTATTCGGCCCCCTTGAACTTTTCATCCTTTTGCCACATTTCAGGCTTCAAACATAAAGATATAAAATTTAAATTTTTTGTGAAGAATCACCAACAAGTGGGACACAATTGTGAAGTGGAACGAAATCTATTGGATATTTTAAACTTTTTTAGCAAATAAAAAACTGAAAAGTGGTGCGTGCAAAATTATTCGGCCCCTTTACTTTCAGTGCAGCAAACTCACTCCAGAAGTTCAGCGAGGATCTCTTAATGATCCAATGTTGTCCTAAATGACTGATGGTGATAAATAGAATCCACCTGTGTGTAATCAAGTCTCTGTATAAATGCACCTGCTCTGTGATAGTCTCAGGGTTCTGTTGAAAGCGCAGAGAGCATCATGAAGACCAAGGAACACACCAGGCAGGTCCGTAATACTGTTGTGGAGAAGTTTAAAGCCGGATTTGGATACAAAAAGATTTCCCAAGCTTTAAACATCCCAAGGGGCACTGTGCAAGCGATCATTTTGAAATGGAAGGAGTATCAGACCACTGCAAATCTATCAAGACCTGGCTGTCCCTCTAAACTTTCAGCTCAGACAAGGAGAAGACTGATCAGAGATGCAGCCAAGAGGCCCATGATCACTCTGGATGAACTGCAGAGAACTACAGCTGAAGTGGGAGAGTCTGTCCACAGGACAACAATCAGTCGTACACTGCACAAATCTGGCCTTTATGGAAGAGTGGCAAGAAGAAAGCCATTTCTCAAAGATATTCATAAAAAGTCTTGTCTAAAGTTTGCCACAAGCCACCTGGGAGACACACCAAACATGTGGAAGAAGGTGCTCTGGTCCGATGAAACCAAAATCGAACTTTTTGGCCACAATGCAAAACGATATGTTTGGCGTAAAAGCAACACAGCTCATCACCCTCAACACACCATCCCCACTGTCAAACATGGTGGTGGCAGCATCATGGTTTGGGCCTGCTTTTCTTCAGCAGGGACAGGGAAGATGGTTAAAATTGAGGGGAAGATGGATGCAGCCAAATACAGGACCATTCTGGATGAAAACCTGTTGGAGTCTGCAAAAGACCTGAGACTGGGACGGAGATTTATCTTCCAACAAGACAATGATCCCAAACATACAGCAAAATCTACAAAGGAATGGTTCACAAATAAACGTATCCAGGTGTTAGAATGGCCAAGTCAAAGTCCAGACCTAAATCCAATCGAGAATCTGTGGAAAGAGCTGAAAACTTCTGTTTACAAACGCTCTCCATCCAACCTCACTGAGCTCGAGCTGTTTTGCAAGGAAGAATGGGCAAGAATTTAAGTCTCTCGATGTGCAAAACTGATAGAGACATACCCCAAGCGACTTGCAGCTGTAATCGCAGCAAAAGGTGGCTCTACAAAGTATTAACACAAGGGGGCCGAATAATTTTGCACGCCCCACTTTTCATTTTTTTCTTAGTTAAAAAAGTTTCAAAAATACAATAGATTTCGTTCCACTTCACAATTGTGTCCCACTTGTTGGTGATTCTTCACAAAAAATTTTAATTTTATATCTTTATGTTTGAAGCCTGAAATGTGGCAAAAGGATGAAAAGTTCAAGGGGGCCGAATACTTTCGCAAGGCACTGTAAGTGAAGTAAACTGAATCTGGACTTACACCTGCAGGCAAACCGCACTGTTATTTAGCAAATGTAGGGCTGCCATAAATTCTTAAATTTAAAAAATCGGGACATTCTTCCTGCTTTTCCTGCGGGTACAGCAGCCCATTCAAATGAATGGACTGCTAGGCATGCGCAAATGTGAGCCACATCAAATGCATAGGTGTGAACCTCGGCTTAAAAAGTAAAGAACAAAACAACATTTTAATGGCATGCACTCTATCTTTTTAGAGCTATGATGGAAGCCATGATTGCACTCCTTGACATTAAAATACAAGCACACAAAATATTCAGTACATATAATGCTTCAAAAATCCTACTATAAGAGATAATCAGAGACTGCAGAAATGCTACAGAAGTGTTTGAACACTGTGCTACAGAAGACTGTCCAAGATCAATATGCTACAGAAAACAAAGCAAATTAAAGCAGATAAAGCAGCCTGCAGATAAATTCAATTCACAAGTTTCCTAGTATCACCAGTGAATCCATGAACAGAAGATCACACAATAAACAATACCCAAACTAACTAAGACACAACAATGCCTTCAATTAATTCAGTACTATGCTTAAAATAATAATAAAAGCAACAATTACCACGACAAATTGCTTAGCTGATGAAATTGACACTATTCATTATTTCTGTACCGATCCAAGTTATTTGTGACTTTTACCAATTAAATTGAGGTTCCCCTCAGGGGGCATACGTAATTCAAGTGTCTGCAAATATCTAGGTAGTTTCAGCCAGCAGGGGAGTACTTAGCCCATCTGGCAACTGGGGACGATCTTTTTTTTACACCTCTTCCCCAAAAAACTGGTAAGAAGAAACAAAATTGTAAAATTGCGCAAACAATGGCAATAGTTAAATAAAATCTGAAATTATTGGCCTTTACTCAGCACACATTAGCCACAGTCATTTTACCCACAAAATATGCTTTAATGACTATGCAATAAGCGAGAGTGTAGCAGACACCTACAAACCTCAGTGCACTTATTTTATTAAAATTAATCTGTTCTATCACATTTGATTTTCTATACATAGCCTAACTTGTAGAAGAACTTCAGGAGAAATATACTTAAAGCGGAGCTCCGCCGTAAAAAAAAATATTAAAGGCCAGCAGCTACAAATACTGCAGCTGCTGACTTAACCTCCCTGGCGGTATGATTCTGTCTGGAATTATGTACCAAAAGCGGTACAATTATTTTGCATGAAAATTTGGTGTTATGTATTGTAGGCCTGCGATTCTTAGTAATTACCGTATTTATTGGCATATAACACGCACTTTTTTCCCCTTAAAATCAGGGGAAAATCGTGGGTGCGTGTTATACGCCGATCCCTGCTGTCTGTGAGATCCCCGCTGTCTGGGAAGAGGAACGAGCGCCGCCGATATACACATAGCCGAGTGTACTGTGTACTCGGCTAGGCTCGGCTCCGCTTGGCTCTGCTCGCAGTCACGCACAGTCCTGCCATTGGACCTGTGTTATGTCCATCAAAGGAGCCTGGCCAAGGGGCGGGACTGCGAGAGGAGCTGAGAGGAGCCGAGTACACAGGACATCTGGCTCTGTCTATCTCGGCGGCGGTAATTTTAAACGAGCATGCTGCAATGACACTGGGCAAGGCTGCAAATGACACAAGTTAAGGCTGCAAATGACCCTGGGCAAGGCTGCAATGACACTGAGCAAGGCTGCAATGACATTGGGCAAGGCTGCAATGACAATGGGCAAGGCTGCAATGACACTGGGCAAGGCTGCAATGACATTGGGCAAGGCTGCAATGACAATGGGCAAGGCTGCAAATGACACTGGGCAAGGCTGCAAATGACACTGGGCAAGGCTGCAAATGACACTGGGCAAGGCTGCAATGACACTGGACAAGGCTGCAAATGACACTGGGCAAGGCTGCAAATGACACTGGGCGAGGCTGCAGATGGACACTGATCATTCTGCAACGGTGGACAAGGCTGCAGATGGACACTGATAAGGCTGCATTGATGGGCATTTAAATGTAATTTTTTTTTCTTTAAACATCCCTCCTAAAAGTTTTTTTCCTTAAAATTCCCTCCTAAACTTGGGGTTATATGCCGACACGTGTTATACTCCGATAAATACGGTACTTACTTAAACCTGACCAAACAAGAGTCTAGTAGACATCCCGGGTATGATAAAGTTTGAAACACAAAATCATAAATTATAATATAATAAATAACTATAAATAATTATAACAAATAGTAATGTAATTATAATAAAAATTATTCAATAATGTAATCAAATCAAAAACACTGAAATTTGCTCAGTTGCAGAATTGTCGCTGTCATTAGATTTTTTGTTTAATGATGAATTTCCCCACAAATCGCTATCGCTCAATTCTGCGAGTGATTGTAATTTATTGTCGCTGTTTTTTAGCTGGTCTAAAATCACTTTTGACATAAAGGGACACTTTTTGGTTGCTATGGACAATCTCCAGTTTCCAGGCAGAAAGAACAGTTTTTATTATATAAAAGTGCATGCAGGACACTGGGCAAACCACTAGTGACAAAGGGGATGTGTAATTATTACATACAGTACTGTAATCTGTAAGATTACAGTATACTGTATGTATACTATGTGTTTACTTTTTTGAAGTTGGGGCCGAACTCCGCCCCCGTGCGCCGCAACGTCGCAGGGAATGGAGCTCGGCACTCGGCAGTGAGGATCGAGCGAGAAACGTCTTGCAGACACTGCGGGAGGACATCGCAGGATCCAGGGAACAAGGTAAGTTACTTCCCCTGGATACTGCAATGCAGCCCGAGTCAGGCTCGGGGTTACCGCTCTTAGCATAAAAAAATCACCCCGAGCCAGATTCGGGATTACCGCCAAGGGGGTTAATAAATGGACACTTACCTGTCCTGGAGTCCAGCGACGTCGGCAGCAGAAGACGAGCAATCGCTTGTCTCTCGGCTGCCCATACCACCATCATCGGTGAGGGAATCAGGAAGTGAAGCATTGCGGCTTCACTGCCTGGTTCCCTACTACGCATGCGCGAGTCGCGCAACGCCGTCCTCACTGGTCCCCGCTGTGTCCTGGGAGCCACGTGTTTCCCAGAACACAAGGGGGGGGGGAATTGGCGTAATGCCCGCAGTTTCCCGCAGAGTCTATGCCCGGAAGTGGCTACAAATACCTGTCTTAGACAGGTATCTGCACCCCCCTCCCCCATGAAAGGTGCCAATTGTGGCACCGGAGGGGGGGAGGAATCCAATGAGTGGAAGTTCCACTTTAGGGTGGAGCTCCTATTTAAGAGTGCAGTGGTCACGAGTATGAAATGTAAAACACAGAGAGGGGAATTTATCAAAACTGGAGCAGACAGCGTCTGGAGCAGCGGTGCATGGCAACCAATCAGCCTCTATCTTCAACTTGTTCAGTTAAGCTCTAAAAATGAAAGATAGAAACTAACTGGTTGCCGTGCATCACTGCTCCGGTTTTGACAGATTTCGGACTGCCTAACGCACAGGCCACTTTACAGAAAACAACCAAAATTACCCCCTTATCTAAGTACAAAGCACCCCCCCCCAAACCCATATCCCCCACAGTACAGATCTCCCCTAATATCCCTAAATCCTCCCTCTCAGCCTACCCCCTCAGTACAGACTTCCTCATGACAAACCTGTTAGTACAGATCACTCCCCCCCCCCAGCACAGACCCCTTAGTACAGACTCCCTCTCCCAGGTACAGGACCCTCAGCACAGACATCCCCTATTCCCCTCTCCCAGGTACAGAACCCTCAGTACAGACACTCCCGATTCCTTCCTCAGGTACCGATCCCTAAGTGCAGTCAACCGTCATTTCCCCACAGGTACAGAATCCTCCGTACAGACATGCTCCATACACCCCTTTCAAGGTATAAATCTCACCCCACCCTAAACTCACTCACCAGCTCAGAGCTCAAAGAGGGTGGACGTCATAGTCTCAGCTCTGTCATATGAGCGAAGGAGACTTCCTCTTATTCTCAGCTGCCGCTGTCACTAAAGCGCAGCAGTTGCAGACTGGGCTGGGGTTACTGTGACCACCTGAAATGTCTTCATTTGAGTTGCACGGTGCTGCTGTGGGATAGCGGTGCAGTGCTGTGCAACTAAAATGAGGAAATGTCAGGTGGCTGCACACACCCCCAGCCAAGTATGCATGCAGTAAGTTATGCACTTGGGGGCTAGAAACATGCACGCATCTTACATACTAGGAGGATAACAGCTGGGGTTGTCAATGGTGGAGAAGGATCTGGGTGTTTTGGTAGATCATAGGTTTAAAGTGGAAGTCAATGCTAAAACTAAAATCCCTGCATCTATAGACGACCACGATCTAACTCTAACCTATCTAGCCCTGTAAAGAACAAATGAGTATACATACCTTTTCTGAAGCTTATCCGACCTGATCTTTAGCGGCGGAAGCTCTGCAGAGGACACGGCCGACAACGGCTGTGAAATTAATGGTAAGTGATGTCACCCATAGTTAGTATGGGGCTCTGTTGTCAGAAAGGCCTGGATTCTTTCCTAGATACACATAATATAACTGGATACTAACATTTATAGGTAAAATTGATCCAGGGAACATCTGATTGCCTCATGGGGGCTCAGGAAGGAATTTATTCCACTGCTGGAGCAAATTGGATCATGCTTTATTGTTTTTTTTTTGCCTTCCTCTGGATAAACTGTGGGTATAGGATTGTATATATATTTTTTTCCCTTCTATTAGTTGAACTGGATGGACTTGTGTCTTTTTTCAACCAGGCAAACAATGTAACTACTGTATATGTAACTCACAGTGCTTTTAGGGGAGGAAAAAATTCTTAACACCAAATGTAGTTTATTAAATCAGGTTGAAAAAAAAAAAAACAACTTGACAACTTTGGTGCTCTGGAGCTTAAGCTGGAAGAAAGTTAAATTGTGGCATATAAGGTTAAATACTGAACAACGACAACACCACCTGTGTTTTGTATCTACTACATATGTCACAATTTTCAGATCAGCAATTGGAATGACTGTCAGACTTCCGTACTGGCAAGCCTTAGATCACATGAACATCCACACAGAAATGTGGTTCCAAATCCCAAGACCTAAGAAAGTTACTTCAGGCTAAAGCCATTGCAAGTAAAAGGGAAGCAGTGGAGTTAAAATGTGACAGGACTGCAAACATGGACACATTTTATGAAGTGAAACTTCTTAGTTCTTCCTATTGTTTTCTTATTTCCAGTCTAATTTACAACAGCTAAGTTTAGGACAACTGCGAAAATATTTTTTTTTTCAAAGGAAGCTTCTGTACCATAAACATCATAAGACTTTCATCAATGCCCTAGGGAAATTTTACATACCCATTTTCAAGGGGTAGCTAGACAAAGAAAGTTGGATATGCAGGTAAAATCAGACCTCTCTCTTCTAGGCCTTTACATACTACCTGAAAGTCCAAAGGCTAGGCTCATGTGGAAGTTTACATTTATTTTGTACCGAGAGGCAGGAGAAGAAGCACCTAAAAAAGGAGAATGCTGCCTCCTTATTAGGACTTTGACTTTACAGGAGGTAGTCAGTCAAACCTTCTAAAAGTGCGATCTCCAACAGAATCAAGGGCAAGGAAGTGAAAAGACAAGTTGTCCTTTTTCAAAGTTCACCATTATCTCCAGGAAATAATTTTCCTAGTGGAGCAAATACAATCCAGTCTACCAAGTCACCAGCACAGTATATTTTCTATTATTTACTTGCATAATTCTCACTATGGGGTAATTACAGGTAGTATACAATAGCATCCTTGGTGAGTTCCAAGGAGATCCTGAAACAGCAGGAAGAGTACAGAAGTTCCAGCTCCAACATACTAAAATTCCATTGTAAATCTGTATTCAACAATAAATAAAGTAAGGAATAAAGATTCCTAACAGAACATTACCACTTTGAGAGTTCTAGTATACAGTACTGGTGCATGGCAGTATTTCCTTGCAAAGCATTCCTGTTGAGGCTAGTAGGTCTCACCATTCAGCAGGGATACATTCTGACTATAGTACTACAGATAATGATGGCTTAGAAGCTGTGTTTGCTAATTCAGCAATTACCGTATATACTTGAGTATAAGCCGAGTTTTTCAGCACATTTTTTGGTGCTGAAAATGCCCCCCTCAGCTTATACTCAAGTCATCTTTTTGCGCCTGATCTCCCGGACTTTGGGGACCCGGTACCAGCCGGCCGTAGGTTCCCTGGACCACAAACTTGGCACACATGTAGCCCTCTTCCTCTACAAGTGTGCAAAGTTTGTTGTCCAGGGGACCTACGGCCGGGAAGCACCGATTTTTCAAAGCCGGGCATCCCTTCCATAGACTCCCATGTTAAACGGTAATTTCTCTGGTGACTTTGGGGACCCTGTACCGGCCGGTCGTAGGTCTTCTGGACACGAAACTTGGCACACATGTAGCCCTATTTCTGCTCTATAAGTGTGCAAAGTTTTTTGTCTGGGGGACCTACGGCCGGGGAGCACCGATTTTTCAAAGCCGGGCACCCCTTCCATAGACTCTCATGTTAAACGTCAGTCTAGTCATGGGCACAGTGAGGCATGGGCACAGTGAGGCATGGGCACAGTGAGGCATGGACACAGTGAGGCATGCACATGGACACAAAGAGGCAAAGTTAGGCACAGTGAGGCATGCAGATGGACACCCTAGGCCTATACTCGAGTCAATACGTTTTCCCAGTTTTTTGTGGTAAAATTAGGTGCCTCGGCTTATATTCGGGTCGGCTTATACACAAGTATATACGGTACTGAAGGAGTCATTTTAACATTGAAGAGAAGGAATAGACATAATAGGGGGTTTTAAGGTTAGCAAGAGAGGAAGGTCCACATACAAACAAGTTGTAAACGACCACATGAGGTAAGGAGATGCACACTGACTGTACACCATGATAAAGTCCTAGAGGGCAACTGACATGTATAGTAGACAAGGACCAAGGGACCACAAAAAATTATTCTACACCACTATTATCTAATATGTACTCCAGTTGTGAATAACAATACAAAATCATTACAAAATATAGAACTAACTTTAGATACATAAAAAAGAAATGGAACATATAGAGAAAAAAGGTTAAAAAAAAAGTGAATGGGCCATCTTATCTTTCCCTTCCCTTTCTCTTCTATGTTTCTAATTTCATGACATTTTGAAATTATAAGTACAAATTTCAAATGCAGTCTCCTCTTACTGTCGTTGGTCCAGCTTGCTCATAGATGGGAAGTGTTGCCATTTTCTCTTCTTCGATTTTTGGAATGTATATTGTTATTACCGTATTTATCATTATTTTAAAATCAGGGGAAAATCGTGGGTGCGTGTTATACGCCGATACTCCGTCGAATTCCCCTGCTGAAAACGAGCGAGAGGAGCGAGCGGAGCCGAAGCCGAAGTACAATCGGCTTTACTCGGCTCCTCTCGCAGTCCCGCCCATCTCTGACTGCGCCGCTGACATAGAGAAAGCCGAGTGTACTTCGCCTAGTCTCGGCTCCTCTCGCAGTCCTGCCTGTGACTGTGAGCAGACACGAGTCTAGGCGAAGTACACTCGGCTTTCTCCGTCAGCGGCGCAGTCAGTGGAGATGGGCGGAACTGCGAGAGGAGCCGAGTCCAGCCGAAGTACACTCGGCCCCGCTTGCTCCTCTCCACAGAAATCGGCGCCAAATTTTAAAAACCGCCGGGACTGACACGATCGCAAAGGCACTGGGCAAGGCTGCAGATGGACAGATGAACACTGGGCACGGCTGCAGATGGACAGATGGACACTGGGCACGGCTGCAGATGGACAGATGGACACTGGGCACGGCTGCAGATGGACAGATGGACACTGGGCACGGCTGCAGATGGACAGATGGACACTGGGCAATGCTACAGATGGACACTGGGCACGGCTGCAGATGGACAGATGGACACTGGGCAAGGCTGCAGATGGACAGATGGACACTGGGCACGGCTGCAGATGGACAGATGGACACTGGGCACGGCTGCAGATGGACAGATGGACACTGGGCAAGGCTGCAGATGGACACTGGGCAAGGCTGCATGCTGCATTTAAATGTAAGTTTTTTTTCCTTGAATTTCCCTCCTAAAAGTTTTTTTCCTTAAAATTCCCTCCTAAACTTGGGGTGCGTGTTATACGCCGGTGCGTGTTATACGCCGATAAATACGGTACTTTAGAATTTTGGATTGCATTACTAATGTTTTTATATTGTAAATCACCTGCGCTAATTAATAAATAAATAAATACATTTTAATAATTGTAAAAAAATAAGGAAACGTCCCAAAGACAATGAAATAAAAGTCCACAGTGTGTGTGTGTGAAAAGATGAAAAATCTTCCATCCAAGGATCTTGAAAATAAGGGATTGATTTACTAAAGGCAAATCCACTCTGCACTGCAAGTGCATTGCAAGTGCACTTGGAACTGTAGTCGCTGTAGATCTGAGGGGAAGATCTGAAATGAGGGGAAGCTCTGCTGATTTTATCATCCAATCATGTACAAGCAAAAATGCTGTTTTTTATTCTCCTTACATCTTCCCCTCGGAGCTACAGCCACTGCACTTCCAAGTGCACCACTCGGGATGAGCGTGGGAAGCCCATTTCCCTGCCAGATCCTAGCTTCTACCTCTGAGAAACTTCTAGACAGGAACTTGTGTTTTTTTCCTATTATCCTGTCTTTGCACAGACAAACTGTGCCCTGGATACAAGTAACTTTGCCCCGCTGTTAAGGGGTTATCTACTCTTAAAGAGGAAGAAAAGTGGAGAGCTTGTTATGTTTTTTTTCTCTCCCTCCTGCTCCAAACAAAGGGACAGTTTTCCTCTAAATTGAACTTTGGGGTAGATAAGTCAGTAGGTCATGGTGAAGGAACACAGTGGTCAAGATGTAATGTTCAAGTGTGCTATTGTGGAGTATTGAATTTATGGCAACACTAGGTGGCAGTGTTCTAAAAAAAAAAAAAAAACTAACTGCTCTGATGAGAAAAGCATTTAGGCTTAGATGTTTTTTTTTCTTATTAGCTGTTTTATGCTAGGCTTAGCGTAATAGGCTTTAGAGAAGGGAATTGCGTCCTTTAGGGGAGGCAGTTTACTTCTGAACTGTATAAAAGTTTTAGGGATAGGATGTTTGTATATCTTTCCTGTTTGCGTGTGTTTTTTTTCTTGCAGGTATGAGAACGGCTATCAACACCACCGGAGAATGGGGTGTGATAGATTGCTAGTGATGGGTGGAGTGTGTATTATTTTTCCATTTAAAAAGAAAAAATGTCAATGTACTGTTATCTACATGCTTCTTTTCTTTCCTTCTCCCTTCCCAACATTTTTGGTTCAGGCAGCTGTTTAACCACTTAACGACCGCCCACTGTAAATATACGTCGGCAGAATGGCACCGACAGGCAGAATCACGTATATGTACGTGATTGCCTTTGTATAGTTGGGGGGTCCGATCGGACCCCCCTTCTTTACAGTGAGCGGTCGTTTTACCTTCGGGAGCGATCCGGCATGAGGGGACGGCCGTTCGATTCCGGCCACCCCCTCTCGATCGCTCCCGGCGAATGAGAGCTTCCCCTGCCTGTGTGCTTGTTTACATAGGCTGGAGGAAGTGATGTCATCTCTCCTGCGGCGCTCACATATACCGAGCGCCGTACAGGAGAAGATGCAGGTTAGTGCACACAACACTACACTGACACCAGGACACATAGGTACATAAATCGCCCCCCCAGACCCCCCCAGATCACCCCCCAGCCCCCAGTCACAGTGTCACTGATTGCAGTGACCATTTATTTAGTGATCACTGCAATCAGTGACATTTGTGACTGTAAAAGTGTCAGTACATTTAGTTTTAGGTCCAGTGTAGCCCCCTAACCCCCCTAATAAAGGTTTAACCCCCTGATCACCCCCCAGATAAACCTTTCACCCCCTAGTACCGCCGTCGCTAAGCGATCATTTTTCTGATCGATGTCTTAGCGTCGGTGATGCTGATCGGTAGCCAGTAATTTTTTTTAGGTTCGCCGCAGGTTTTTATAGCGTCGGGTACCCCCATATATTACCTAATAAAGGTTTAACCCCCCTGATCACCCCCCAGGTAACCCTTTCACCCCCTAGCACCGCCGTCACTAAGCGATCATTTTTCTGATCAATGTCTTAGCGTCGGTGATGCTGATCGGTAGCCAGTAATTTTTTTTAGGTTCGCCGCAGGTTTTTATAGCGTCGGGTACCCCCATATATTACCTAATAAAGGTTTAACCCCCTTGATCGCCCCCCAGGTAACCCTTTCACCCCCTATCACCACTGTCACTAAGCGATAATTTTTCTGATCGCTATCTTAGCGTCGGTGATGCAGATCGGTAGCCAGTAATTTTTTTTAGGTTCGCCGCAGGTTTTTATAGCGTCAGGTACCCCCATATATTATCTAATAAAGGTTTAACCCCCTGATCGCCCCCAGGTAACCCTTTCACCCCCTATCACCACTGTCGCTAAGCGATCGTTTTTATGATCGTTGTCTTAGTGTCGGTGATGCAGATCGGTAGCCAGTAATTTTTTTTTAGGTTCGCCGTCAGGTTTTTATATAGCGTCAGGTACCCCCATATATTACCTAATAAAGGTTTTAACCCCCTAATTGCCCCTAGTTAACCCTTTCACCAGTAATCACCATATAAGTGTTACGGGTGACGCTGGTTAGTTAGTTTGCTTTTTATAGTGTCAGGGCACCCGCAGTATATAACCCAATAAAGGTTTAACCCCCTGATCGCCCGGCGGGTGATATCAATTAGGTTTTAGCGTCAGAGAGGGTCTGCGTCACACCCCAGCCAGCGTCAGGTTAGTGCCAGTAACGCTAACACCCACGCGTGAAGCATACACCCCCCTTAGTGGTATAGTATCTGAACAGATCAATATCTGATCTGATCAGATCTATACTAGCGTCCCCAGCAGTTTAGGGTTCCCAAAAACGCAGTGTTAGCGGAATCAGCCCAGATACCTGCTAGCACCTGCGTTTTGCCCCTCCGTCCAGCCCAGGCCACCCAAGTGCAGTATCGATCGATCACTGTCACTTGCAAAACACAACACACATAACTGCAGCGTTCAAAGAGACAGGCCTGATCCCTGCTACTCCAGTGCTGTAGGAGGTGATTTCGCCACCACAGTTAAAAAAAAAAAGCATATATGCCGAAGCATTGGTGCAGCAGGGGCGGAGGAGCGATTTTGCTCCTAATGCCGCGTACATACAGTCGAAATTCCGACGGAGGCTTGCCCGTGGAAAAGTCTGACCATGTGTACGTGGCATAACTTTTGCGGGAAGATGCCCCCATGCTTCGGCATATATAAATGGTGCATGTATGCCCATCATTAGAAGTGGGTGGATGAAGGGCGGTATTCTAATGGTGGGCATACCCACCGATCAATCTTTTTTTTTCGTTCAGCCAACAGGCTGCATGAAAAAAAAGATTACAATACATGTCCAACAAGGACCAGCAACGTACTGGTATGTTGCTGGACTTTGAATGTTTATACCAGAATGATGCCTGCGGGTTTAGGTATCATCTTGGTATCATTCTTTTCAGCCAGCGGCCGGCTTTCATGTAAAAGCAATCCTAGTGGCTAATTAGCCTCTGGACTGCTTTTACAAGCAGTGGGAGGGAATGACCCCCCCCCGGATATAAAAAGCGCCATTGGGAAATTGGGAAAGCATTTTATCACACCGATCTTGGTGTGGTCAGATGCTTTGAGGGCAGAGGAAAGATCTAGGGTCCAATAGACCCCAGTTTTTTCAAAAAAGAGTACCTGTCATTACCTATAGCTATCATAGGGGATATTTACATTCCCTGAGATAACAATAAAAATGATAAAAAAAAAAAATATATGGAAGCAACAGTTTAAAAATAAAATAAAAAAGCAAAATTAATAATAAAAAAAAAAAAAAAAAAAAAAAAAAGCACCCCTGTCCTGCCCTGCTCTTGCCCAATGGCGAACGCAAGCGTCGGTCTGGCGTCATATGTAAACAGCAATTACACCATGCATGTGAGGTATCACCGCGAAGGTCAGATCGAGGGCAGTAATTTTAGCAGTAGACCTCCTCTGTAAATCTAACGGGGTAACCTGTAAAGGCTTTTAAAGGCTTTTAAAAATGTATGTAGTTTGTCGCCAATGCGTGTTTGTGCGAAATTTTAAAGCATGTCGTGTTTGGTATCTATGTACTCGGCCTAAGATCATCTTTTTTATTTCATCAAACATTTGGGCAATATAGTGTGTTTTAGTGCATTAAAATTAAAAAAAGTGTATTTTTTCCCCAAAAAATGTGTTTGAAAAATCGCTGCGCAAATACTGTGTAGAAAAAAAAAATGCAACACCCACCATTTTATTCTGTAGGGCCTTTGCTTTAAAAATATATATAATGTTTGGGGGTTCAACATAATTTTCTTGCAAAAAAAAATATGTTTTCATGTAAACAAAAAGTGTCAAAAAGGGCTTTGTCTTCAAGTGGTTAGAAGAGTGGATGTAAGCTTCCTAATGTTGTGTATAAAATGCCAGAACAGTTCAAAACCCCCCAAATGACCCCATTTTGGAAAGTAGACACCCCAAGCTATATACTGAGAGGCATGTCGAGTCCATGGAATATTTTATATGTTGTCACAAGTTGCGGAAAAAAGACAATTTTTTTTTTTTTTTGCACAAAGTTGTCACTAAATGATATATTGCTCAAACATGCCATGGGCATATGTGGAATTACACCCCAAAATACATTCTGTTGCTTCTTCTGAGTACGGGGATACCACATGTGTGAGACTTTTTGGGAGCCTAGCCGCGTACGGGACCCCAAAAACCAATCACCGCCTTCAGGCTTTCTAAAGGGTGTAAATTTTTGATTTCACTTCTCACTGCCTATCACAGTTTCGGAGGCCATGGAATGCCCAGATGGCACAAAACCCCCCCAAATGGCCCAATTTTGGAAAGTAGACACCCCAAGCTATTTGCTGAGAGGTATTGTGAGTATTTTGCAGATCTCGCTTTTTGTCACAAAGTTTTGAAAATTGAAAAAAAAAAAGAAAAAAAATATGTTCTTTCTTCATTTTTTAAAAACAAATGAGAGCTGTAAAATACTCACCATGCCTCTCAGCAAACAGCTTGGGGTGTCTACTTTCCAAAATGGGGTCATTTGGGGGGGTTTTGTGCTATTTTGGCATTTTATGGCCTTCGAAACTGTGATAGGTAGTGAGGAGTCAAATCAAAAATTTGTGCCTAGAAATCCTGAAGGCGGTGATTGGTTTTCGGGGTCCCGTACGCGGCTAGGCTCCTAAAAAGTCCCACACATGTGGTATCTCCGTACTCAGGAGAAGCAGCAAAATTTATTTTGGGGTGCAATTCCACATATAACCATGGCATGTGTGAACAATATATCATTTAGTGACAACTTTTTGTATTTTTTTTTTTTGTCATTATTCAATCACTTGGGACAAAAAAAAATATTCAATGGGCTCAACAGGCCTCTCAGCAATTTCCTTCGGGTGTCTACTTTCTAAAATGGGGTCATTTGGGGGGGTTTTGTGCTATTTTGGCATTTTATGGCCTTCAAAACTGTGATAGGTAGTGAGGAGTGAAATCAAAAATTTACACCCTTAGAAATCCTGAAGGCGGTGCTTGGTTTCCGGAGTCCCGTACGTGGCTAGGCTCCTAAAAAGTCCCACACATGTGGTATCCCCGTACTCAGGAGAAGCAGCAGAATGTATTTTGGGGTGCAATTCCACATATAACCATGGCATGTGTGAGCAATATATCATTTAGTGACAACTTTTTGTAATTGTTTTTTTTTTTTGTCATTATTCAATCATTTGGGACAAAAAAAAAATATTCAATGGGCTCAACATGCCTCTCAGCAATTTCCTTGGGGTGTCTACTTTCCAAAATGGGGTCATTTGGGGGGGTTTTGTACTGCCCTGCCATTTTAGCACCTCAAGAAATGAGATAGGCAGTCATAAATTTAAAGCTGTGTAAATTCCAGAAAATGTACCCTAGTTTGTAAACGCTATAACTTTTGCGCAAACCGATAAATATACGCTTATTGACATTTTTTTTACTAAAGACATGTGGCTGAATACATTTTGGCCTAAATGTATGACTAAAATTGAGTTTATTCGATTTTTCTTATAACAAAAAGTAGAAAATATCATTTTTTTTCAAAATTTTCGGTCTTTTTCCGTTTATATCGCAAAAAATAAAAATCGCAGAGGCAATCAAATACCATTAAAAGAAAGCTCTATTTGTGGGAAGAAAAGGACGCAAATTTCGTTTGGGTACAACATTGCATGTCCGCACAATTTACAGTTAAAGCAGCGCAGTGCAAAATTCTGAATTCACCTCTGGTCCTTTAGCTACCAAATGGTCCGTGGCTTAAGTGGTTAAATTTTTTGTTCTTGGATGAATCAACAGCCTTCAGGATTAAAGGAGTTTGATTCCTCTGGCCACTGGGGACAGTGTCTTTTTCAGGAGGGGGTGTGTGTAGCGCCCCCCCAATGTTTGGGGGCGCTATGTGGAAATTTAGAGGCAGTCTGAGCTAGTAGTTGGGCTCAGACCAATTATAGTTCAAATTGTTTGCTCTGCTCTGGGTGTGATACTGCCCGGCAGTGTTGTTCTCTTTTGCTTGCAGGTGGCACTGTCACTGCCGGCACATGCTGGATCACGGGGGGTATCACAGCACCTTGGGTGTCCTCTCTCGGCAGCCGTGCAGTGGGCGCGGTCTACCCACTGTGCATGCTGGGAGAGGGTACAAAAGGGCCAGATGCCATTTGGCGTGAAGCGATTCCAGGGGGACCCCAAGGCGTTCAGGTGGACCTCTGGTCCAGTGAGCGTGCCTCGTGGCCCACATGGCATGAGGTGCGCGGGTGTGTTTGGGCCTCAGGCACCTTTAGCCCGAGGCTCTGCTGCTGTATCGTAGGCCCAGCTCTCTTAACAAGGGCCTACACTTCGGAGAAGGATCCCAGACTGCCCGTTTGTAAGGGGCCCATCTTTAGAAAAGGAGTTCCAGGGGAAGATCAGTCCCGGCGGAGATAGCGACGGTACTGCTGTCTTGGGGAGAGGCCTGGAGGCCTACCTAAAGGGGGATCCAGCATCTCTTTTATCCGTGCTCCATCCCGGCTGCTAGGACCGCTCTCATAGGGACTATCCGGGTGAGCAATACCCACTCAGGCTTGAGTGGCGACGAGTGTATATATTTGGGATCCAAGTGTTGCGTGCCTGAACATTCCCCTACATCTTCAACTTTCCTGCCTTTGCTTTCTTCAAGTTAACTCAAAAGTAACAAAAAGAATAAAGCCTTGCTGATTAGGTTTTACTCATGTGTGGCCTTGTTCCTGAATACACTGGTGTAGGTACCTAGACAACGGAGCTGAAGGATCCACTCGTGGGAGGTAACTCGCTGCAGACCCAAAGGTAATCAAACAGTGGATTTCATACTTAAAGTGTAGATCCGGCATAGCCGCAGGGGAAGAGTAAAGAGGGAAGTACAAAAACCCACCCTGGGAGCTACACAGGGTATTTGCACATTAAAAAATAAACTCCAACTGGCATACAAACAAATTTTGGAGTCATCTCCGGTTGCCCGATGGCCTCAGCATTTAGCTCCACCAAATGTTTGAGAATACTTATTTTATGAACCTTATTCTATGCTTGTGAATACTTGACATTTTATGTTGAATATATGCGCAGATAATCACTGTATGACCATATATGATTTTGTTTGATCAGCTTGATGTAATTAGTTGTATATATAGCGCTGCACAGTGGTGATTGACATTGGTATTCATCATATAGTGAAATTTTGGGTGGAGTAATACTGCAGCTGCATTATTTTTTTTATTTTTTTATAGTTTAAAATTATGGGTTTGTGCATCGTTTTGTTTAGTGCATTTCTTAATATTTAAAGCGCAGAGTAGATATATATTCTTTAAGTTTGTTTATATGTTCCTACTGGCACAGATGTAGTATTTATGTCAGTGGCAGTAAAAGTGTTAATTCCTAACAGAATGACATTAGTTCGCTAAAACATGGTGTATAATAAACAGTTGGCATGTTTTTCATAAAATACTGTATTCACTTTTTTCATCATTTTCTGCATCTCAGTGCTCCTGATCCACTCCAGCCCTAGTTAGCCATTCGTTTCTACATGCTTGAATCAGCATGGGCTGCACATCATTGCTCTGAAATAGCTTTCTGATAGTGACAACAGTGGACCATGCCTGCTTATTGTGTTGACACAGGAGCTTATATTCACCACCATGTGTGCATATGACAATGCAAGAGCACAAATGGGAGATGTTTGTCACCAAATAAAAGTGCTTAGACAGGGACCTTTAAGACAAGATCACCAATTATATTAATAAACACTGCATATTCAAAAAATGGAAAAACGATCAAAACGTATGTAGCGGGTGTCAAATTTAGTAGGGTGTATCTGGGCTAAAGATGGCCCAGAGACATTGATTTTAGGGATTTATGGACACTTTGGAGTGTGGGAGGTATGAATGGTGTCATGTTCCCTGCGGTCCCTAGGTGGCGCTGTCACCTGGGACCGGGGTTGAACTACCATTCTAGCGCAGCGCCCTTTTTGTCCTCGGGGAAACCGCTGTGCCTGCTGGGAGAGGATATAAAAGGGGGCGGACATCTTGCGCACAAGGTCCATTCCCCAGGCACCTTCGGCCTGGGGGCTGCTGTGGTTCGTGTGTGCCCAGGCGCCCTTGGCCTGGGCGCGTGGAGTCGAGTTCCATCCCAGGCACCTTCAGCCTGGGGTGAGGTACTATATCCGGAGGCCTGGGGCCCAGTACCTTCGACTGGGTCCCGCAAGGGCGAAGCATTCCTAAGGTACCCCCGGTATTGGGTGCCTGAATCCTGGGCGTAAGGGACCGGAGACGTGACCTCCCCGTAGAGCCAGCGCAGCATTTGCTGGTGCCGGTGGAGTCCTCTGGTGACCGTCCCGATGGATGTCTTCCTCTGACAGGGGCCTTTTGTTCTAAAGAAGGTACTTCATGTTCTCATGGTCTGTGGCAGAGACCCATCTTCACAGTCGGTGGCAGCGACTGTGCGCCAAGCCTGTTTGCACTAAACGGAACAGGAGAAACTTAATTCATTAGTTGTGCCTGGACCTACTCTTCCCTACACCTTGTCTGTTCTTTTAAATGTCAACCAGTTTCAAGTCAATAAAACAGTGTTGGACTTTTCTTGGTGTGGTAATCGTGTTACTGGAAGCTAAGTGTCCCTGTCAGTGACAGTGGCAATCATCCTCCATAGGAGAAGCTGAGGTTCCGGCCTAAAACGAAGACCCGAGGGTAAATGGTTTAGCTCATATCTCTGCATCCTACATCAGAGAGCCGAGCTGGTGGTGTGCATCTTTCCCCCTTCTCCCAGATACCCCTAGACGATCAAAACCAGCCGTGAGAAGAGAGGAGAAGCTGGGGGAGGACCGCTACAGGTAATTAACATGTTAAGTAAAAAAAAATTTACTCCGTAACTACTAATATTCTGGTATAGTCCAGGTAACTATGGATGGGGATTTCCTTGGGAAATCCCCTTTAACCTCTTGCTTACTGGGCACATAAACCCCCTTCCTGCCCAGGCCTAATTTCAGCTTTCGCCACTGTGTCGATTTGAATGACAATTGCGCGGTCGTGCGACGTGGCTTGCAAACAAAATTGACGTCCTTCTTTTCCCACAAATAGAGTTTTCTTTTGGTGGTGTTTGATCACCTCTGCGGTTTTTATTTTTTGCGCTATAAACCAAAAAAGAGCGACAATTTAAAAAAAAAACACAATATTTTTGGATTTTTGCTATAATAAATATCCCATTTTTTTTTTAAAAAAAACAATTTTTTCCTCAGTTTAGGCCGATACGTATTCTTCTACATATTTTTGGTTAAAAAAAATCCCAATAAGCGTATAGTGATTGGTTTGCGCAAAAGTTATAGCGCCTACAAAATAGGGGATAGAATTCTGACATTTTTTTTTTTTTACTAGTAATGGCGGCGATCTGCGATTTTTGTCAGGACTGCGATATTGCGTCGGACACATCGGACACTTTTGACACATTTTTGGGACCATTCACATTTATACAGCGATTAGTGCTATAAAACTGCACTGATTACTGTATAAATGTGACTGTCAGTGAAGGGGTTAACACTAGGGGCGAGGAAGGAGTTAATATGTTCCCTAATGTGTGATTGCTACTGTGGGGGGAGGGGACTGACTGGGGGAGGTGACGATGGTTGTCCCTATGTACAAGGGACACAGCATCGGTCTCCTCTCCCTGACAAAACATGGATCTGTGTGTTTACACACACAGATCCATGTCCTTGTCTGTGTACCGGCCGATCGCAGGTACCTGGCGGACATCGCGGCCGCCAGGCACGCGCATCGGCATCTCAGTGATGCGCCGGGCACGCGCGCGCGCCCCCCAGTGGCCGGAGGAGCGGAGGTCGTATAATGACGGCCTCCCGGCATTATAGAACCACTTTGCGGCCGTCATTAGTCGTATGACGGGCGCAAAGTGGTTAAACAAGTAACAACCACATTTGCTCAGATTATGTTGATACTCTTTTTTTATATTTAGCTCTGTACTACACATATCTTTTCTATATATATAAGCTGCTTGGGTGGCATGACTTATGATGAGTTTGATGACTTAGGATGAAATGCTGGACGATTGCCTTCCTCTTTTTGATGTTCTATGCTCTTTATCATGCAAAGTGCTCATCAAGAAAGGGTTCAAAACAGTGCAAAAGAAGTCAGTATTACATACGTATGGCAAATGAAAATATAAGTGCAAATTGATAGGCATTTCACTTTAAATAACTGACAAATTGTTCTATTTTTATTATATTCAATTAAGAACACAGGCTTAACAGAGTGACAGAATAGTTTGATTTCAAATAAGGAATAGTTTAGAGGTATGCTACAAGAAAATGTTATTTTTACTTGTGTCCTGTTGGAGTGATTTCCCCTCACTTTTAGTCCAGGTGACATGACAGGCAGGTGAATCAGTTAAAAATTACAACTTTTTTTTTCCAGAAAAGATTGATTTATTGTTCAAAACAAAGTCATGAGCCAGTATAATTGCAACATTCATAGATAATACTAAACATATTTATGGGATAGTGAACAAAAGTTAGTAGACAACATTTCTATGATGAACTTCTCATCAATCAGTTTCTTCTGCAGTGCTTTTTTTTTTTTTTTAGTGTGCTAGTGTTCTAGAAAATAAGTAGAGCACAGGCAGTAGACCTGGCAATAGAACACTGAAGACAGCTGGTAAAAGCACTAGTAAATGTCCATGTATATTCAATTGCCTTATGTAAAGCAGGTGTCTTTTTTGGGGATTCCAAAAGTGAAACTGTTGCAGGTTGTTAGAGTTCAAGTGTAAGTCCACCCTAAAACTAAAATTCCTGCATCTACAGGCATGCACGATCTAACACTAACCTATCTAGCCCTCTAAAGAAGAAATCAGCATACATACCTTTTTTGAAGCCAATCCGACCCGATCTCCAGCGGTGAAAGCTCTGCAGAGGACACAGCTGACAACGGCTGTGAAATGAATGGGAAGTGATGTCACCCATAGAGTTACTATGAGGCTTTTGTTGTTGGATGTGTCCTCTGCACCCGTCTCCACAGCGAAGCCACGGCTGACAGCTCAGCGTGGGACCGGGTCAGATCGGCTTCAATAAAGGTATTGTAGCGGGCTCACCCACTTTCTCCCTTCTTCTTCTCGGCTGGTTAACTCGTCTAGGGGGACCAGGGAGAGGGGTGAGGTGCTGCCACCAGCTCGCACCTCTTATGTGTGTAGAGGTTTGAGCTAAGATCTTTACCTTCGGGTCTGTATCCCTGTCCAGAGATTCCACTTCAAATATGACAGGTAGATAGGTGAATGTAGAACACTTTGCTCCCAGAAAAGTAAGCCCACACCAGGTGACAGTACAACATCTATATTTATTTCCGCAGAGATAAATATGCCTCTTTGCAAGCAGACAGGTTGATAAAACACGAACTTGGTGGGGAGAGGGTTCAGGCACAATCCTTTCGGATCAGAGAAGCTGTTAGGAGTTCACAACAACTTTTGGCGCATGGTCGCTGCCACCGACCGTGAGGTTGGTCCCTGCCACAGACCGGGTGAACGATGAGGCCTCTGCCACAGACCTTTGGATAGGCCTCTGCCACCGACCTGATGTAGCTGGGTCTCTGCAAAGACCATAGAACATGGACTACCTTCTAATGGCGACCCCTGTTAGGGAGATGATCCATCCCGGATGGTCCCCAGAGGCCTGCACTGTCACCATCCAATGCTGCGCTGGATCTTCAGGTCAGGTCACCTCCCTGGTTCTCCTCGCCCAAGACTCAGGTCCCCTCACTCGGTGGGCCCCTAGGTATCTTCTCCCATACGAGACCCAGTCAAAGGTACTGGGCCCCAGGCCTCGGCTAGTACCTCACCCCAGGCTTAAGGTGCCTGGGATGGAACTCGAACTCTCTCGCACCCAGGCCGCCCCCAGGCTGAAGGTGCCTGGGGCTCGGACCTTGTGCGCAAGATGTCCGCCCCTTTATACCCTCTCCCAGGAGGCACAGCGGGTTCCCCGCCCCGCCGTACTACTGCCGCGAGAGGACACAAAGGGCACGGCCCTACAATGATGGTTCAACCCCAGCCCAAGGTGACAGTGCCACCCAGGGGCCGCAGGGAACTGAACACCATTATATCCTACACGAACCAAAATGGCCATAGATCCCTAACAATTAGTGTATCTGGGCCATGCTACCGCCAAGATACTCCCCCTAAATGTTAACACCCGCTACAGTAAGTATACTGATTTCTTCTTTACAGGGCTAGATAGGTTAGTGTTAGATCGTGGATGTCTGTAGATGCAGAGATTTTAGTGTTAGGGTGGACTTCTACTTTAATAATCAAAATTACAGTATAACACCAGGCACCAATAGGTTCCTACATGTACACTTCTCTAATTCAGTCCTGTATAGTGTGCATAGGTAGCCCTCCAATCCCAGCTTCACTATGTAACTGCTGCCTCAGCTTTGCTTAGCTCATTGTTTTAGCCTGCCCTTGCCAGTCCAACAGCCAGTGAGAATTCCTTTACAGGCAGCTTAGGCTCTTTCAGCGAGTGGTGGGATGATGAGGTTGGCGCATAGAAAAGGCCAATATTGCAGTGTTCTTTCGTGATTCAGAAGCTCTTCAACCACACAACCCAGAAACACAGGCAGGTGACAGGTTCCCTTTAAACTGTCAAGCTAATATTGAGTAATATTAAGTAGAACTAAATGCAAAATGTTTTATTTTTCATTTTGGATAGGGGAAGGGAGCGTTAAAAGCCCTCAAATTTTTCTGCCATCTGTGTCCTATTGGGGAGATTTCCCTTCACTTTCTGTCCCATAGCAAAAAGTGAGGAAATCCTTGGTTGTCACCAGCGTCACTAGAACTAGTGTCCTCACTGAAAGATTTCCCCTCTTTTTCTGTTCCGGCGACAACCCCAAATCTGGAATTATATCTGGACAAATAGAGAGAGCACAGACAGCAGTTAAAACATTACAGCTTTTCCATCTCCACTCTATCAAATAAAAAAAAATTGCCTTTAGTTTTAAGGAAAATAAAGATTTACATCTTTTCTTTATTCATTGAAATTAGATGCTTGTAATCATTAGTAGTTTAGGAGCAATGACTATAAGGCCTCATGCCCACGGACGTTTTTACAGCTGCGTTTTTGAGCGTTTTTTACAGCTTAAAAACGCCTTTCCATGTTAGTCTATAGCTTCATGCCCACCTAGGCGTTTATGAGCTGCAAATAGCATAGGCGTTTTCAAGCTGTAAAAAAAAAACCAGGATCAGTGCGTTCCTTGGCGTCGGCGTTAGGCATAAAAAAGCGTGAAGCGTTAAAAACCGCGCAAAAACGCTGCAATTGCGTTTTTGAGCTCCGGTGTTTTGTTTTGTTTTTTCGAAAAAAATACGGACGAAAAATGTATACAATAACATGGACAGGCGTTTTTAAGCTGTAAAAAACGCAGCTGTAAAAACGTCCGTGGGCATGAGGCCTAAATACTATTCTCAATTAATTATCAAATAGAGTTCCACTTACTAAAACTGCAGCTTTAATTAAAACAGTTACATCATAGATATTCTAACAGATTTCCTCATCCTCTTATTACTTCTCCAACTTTCCAAAAATATATTTTCCTTTCCATCAGATCCTGTTCAGCAAAATGCTACTTCTCCATGGTTAAAATTATTGCCTTACTTCATTATTAAAAAGTAGTACTGCAATCTCCACAAGAAAAAAGGAGAAGAGAGTCCAGGACATGAGAATCAATCTTTCACATTTGAAAATAAGATCATGTCCTCATTTCTCAATGACAATACAAACACTTTAAGCAATTGTTGCCTATTACCGTATTTATCGGCGTATAACACGCACCGGCGTATAACACGCACCCCAAGTTTAGGAGGAAATTTTAGGGAAAAAAACTTTTAGCAGGGAAGTTTAAGGAAAAATAACTTACATTTAAATGCAGCCTTGTCAGTGTCCATTGCAGCCTTGTCAGTGTCCATTGCAGCCTTGTCAGTGTCCATTGCAGCCTTGTCAGTGTGCAGCCTTGTCAGTGTCCATTGCAGCCTTGCCCCAGAGTCCATTTCAGCCTTGCCCCCAGAGTCGCCGTGCAGCCTTGCCCCCAGAGTCGCCGTGCAGCCTTGCCCCCAGAGTCGCCGTGCAGCCTTGCCCCCAGAGTCGCCGTGCAGCCTTGCCCCCAGAGTCGCAGTGCAGCCTTGCCCCCAGTGTCGCCGTGCAGCCTTGCCCCCAGTGTCGCCGTGCATCATTTTAAAATTGGCGCCGAGACTGTGCGAACGCCGGGGACGCAGGGACTGGGCGGAGCCGCCGCCGAGATACACATAGCCGAGTGTACTCGGCTATACTCGGCTTTTCTCGGCTCCGCTCACAGTCACGCCGAGTCCCGCCCTATGATGGACATAACACAGGTCCAATGGCGGGACTGGGCGTGACTGTGAGCGGAGCCGAGAAAAGCCGAGTATAGCCGAGTACATTCGGCTATGTGTATTTCGCTCCGCTCCGCTCGCAGTCAGCGGAGACAGCTCAGGGATGACAGTATCGGCGTATAACACGCACCCACGATTTTCCCCTGATTTTCAGGGGAAAAAAGTGCGTGTTATACGCCGATAAATACGGTAATTTACTTAGCTCTTAGTTTCCAGTAGTTACATGTTCATTTAACATTAAGGCCTCATTCACACAGGCGTACTGTAGTGGACGCTTATGTGAGGGCCATGTTTGCCTGCACAGGGGTGAATAGGAGTCTCATTCATTTCAATTTGGATGCAGTAGCTGCATGGACAGGGGCTGCCTGAACAGGAATGAATGGATCACGTGTGCATCCCTGTGCAGCCAAACAGTGCCCTTGCAAGGGAATACGCTGTAGTAAACCCATGTGAACAAAGCCTAAAGCTGCACTCTAGCTGAACTCTAGCCTTATGTTTTGTCTTGCACAGTTGTATTTGCTCCTCTCCTGTACTGAAAATGGTTAGTTTGATTTCATTGCAAGCTGAACTTCCCACAGTGTACCGTATATTAGAAGCTGTAGCACGACAGATGAAGTCTGGCTCATTTTTGCACTGGACATCCAGCATCTTCAAAGCCTTTCCTTCCCAGTATTTCCCCTGGCTAGCCCCTTTCATTAGTTGGATTTCAACTCTTTTATTAAGAACAATTGAGTACTGTCCGTGAAATGTTTTAAATTTGCACTAACATCCAAATTTTCAGGACAAGCTTCCGGGGTGTACTCCCATCTTAAAGGTCCAAGCTATAACTTGAAGAAGGGGGTACACTTCAAACACTTGTCCTGAAAATGTGGGTGTTAGTGCAAATAAAAAAAGTATCTCAATTGTTCTTGTTGCAAATGCACTTATACCACTACAATCACCTCAAACTCTTTTAACCATAGAGGCTCAGCATTACATGCAGACTTTATCTATGGTGGTGTGCATATCTGTCTGCCTAGGAAGGCCCACCCCTCCAAACCAATATCTATCCATTTTGATATTTACATGTCTCTTGTCAAGCCCCAGCTCACTGACTGCATTAGAAATTAGGCTGTTGGGAGGAGTACTGTGGCAGGGTGCTGTGATGTTTTCGGAAAGCTATGTAAAGTATAATGCCAACCCCTTTCACAGCCTTGATCTGCCTGCATTGCAAGGAGAAGCACAGAAACCCAGCGATAACATCACTGGGTCTAAAGTCATCTATGTATATATACTGTAAGTAGTCTAAACTTCAGCTGTAGCATTTTCCCTTAATCATTGGATGTAATCCAATAACCTTTTTTTATTAATTGTTTATCCATTGATATGGCATTTTGGCCCACTAGATCTGTTTTTACACATGATACACATAAATATGGTTACATACTATAAAATGATCACCATTATACATATTGAAAAAAATACTTGTATTCTAGTTCCTGTTTCTGTCCTACTATTGGGATCAGATCCAGGAACTGCTATCTTGAATCCCACCAGGCCCAGAGTTTGGATACCTGCAGTATTGAATGGCAGGTTCGTTTTTCCGCCCTGGCCCTTGCCATTTTTGTTGGAGTTTTGAGACTCAAATTGAAGCCCCCTGCAGAAGCAAAATGGCTATTAGTATGTACCAACCAACCACTCTTAGTTGGCGGAATCTATTACTAAATAATCAAAGATTTTCCCTCTAACGATGACTTCCAATTTACATGAAAATTTCATATCTTTTTAGGAACCCTCCATGTATACAAGCAGAGTGGCTCTCATAGTCATTGCTTGAAAAGCAACAGCAAAACCCTATTTTTACACACAAAAAAAACACAGAAAATGTAATTTAGGTTAGAGTAAGATTTGATGTGTGCTATTTATGACTGTTTATGACTGCCCTCAAACAGCATATAAGGGCTTAAAATGTCCTACTGTACTTGTGTGAAGTACTGCAGCCCCTTTACCGCAAAGGTTAATGTGCCAGGGAGAGCACCACTGACCATTGATTCTGTCACAAAAGCTAAACAGCAGTGTCTTCTTTTTTAGTTACATACACTGGGAAATCAACAGAAAACTACAGGACAAGCTATAATAAATAGCTACTGTTCAGCATCGCCCTGTATGTCTCCTTCCAACTACATAGACCTGCATAACTTCACTGCTGTAATAAATACTTTTCAAAGTGTATAAGTGGGAAAAAACATATACAATGCATCTCTTTTATAAATACACATTTTCTTATGTTTTAACCCTTTATCATACTGCAAGCACAGAAGAAATAACTGTTGATTCTGTCAGAAATACAGAGAGCTCTTAATTTCCTGTTGTGAGTAGAAAACACTGCCTTAATTTAGGCTTATGAATGATGTCTTTGGCAGCTCTCTCGAGTCATGTTACTCCCAACAATGGTACTGCCTTTGTTACCTTATGACTGAAGTTTGGAAGCAATGTCCAGCCCTTACTTCACCCTCCCACTTCACTGATCTAGTTAATGTTCTTAACCTCCCTGGTGGTATGATTCTGTCAGATTTTAGGTGCTGAAAGCGGTACAATTATTTTGCATGGAAATTTGGCGTTTTATATTGTAGGCCTGTAATTCTTAGCAATAACTCACTTAAATCTGTCTAAACCAGAGTCTAGTAGACATCTCGGGTATGATAAAGTTTGAAACACAAAATCATAAATTATAATATAATAAATAACAAAAAATAATTATAACATATAATAATATAATGATAATAAAAATTATTCAATAATGTAATCAAATCAAAAACACTGAAATTTGCTCAGTTGCAGAATTGTCGCTGTCATTAGATTTAGTGTTTGATGACAAATTTCCCCACAAATAGCTATCGCTCAATTCTGCAAGTGATTCTAATTTGTTATCGCTGTTTTCTATCTGGTCTACAACCACTTTTGACATAAAGGGACACTTTTTGGTTGCTATGGACAATCTCCAAATTCCAGGCAGAATTTTTTTTATTTATAATATAAAAGTGCATGCAGGGCACTGGACTAGACCACTAGGGACAAAGGGGATGTGTAAGATTACAGTGTACTGTATGTGTACTGTGTTTTTACTTTTTTGAATTTGGCACCAATCTCCGCCCCTGTGCACCGCAACGTCGCAGGGAATGAAGCTCGACGGCACTCGGGCACTGTGTGAATCGAGCGAGGAGACGCACACAGCGGGGAGACATCGCAGGATCCAGGGGACAAGGTAAGTAACTTTCCCTGCAACCTGCGATGCAATCCCGAGTCTGGCTCAGGGTTACCGCTAATGGTACTGAAATCTCACCCCGAGCCCGACTCGGGAATATCGCCAGGAAGGTTAAAGGCCCCTGATGTAGATTGGAGCTTTGGATTCTCTCATGCTGCTGAGTTTAGAGGGTACAGTAGAGTCCTCACTTTAGGAGGTATAACTACTCTACGCTTGACTCTTATTGGAGCACACTGGTTGTCAATCAAAAGCAAGCGGAAGCCTGCTAAGAAAAATTAATTGCATGTGCCTGAAAATTTCAGACAGCTGCACTCATTTTAAAGTAATACTAAAGTCTTGTTTTCTTTTCATTAAAAATAACAAACATGTTATTCCTCCCTGCTCTGTGCAGTGGTTTTGCACAAAGCAGCCCTGATCCTCCTCTTCTCGGCTTGCTATGGGGGCACCCGAGCCAAGCCACAGCTCTGTGTACCCATTCAGACACGAAGCCGCGGCCCGCCCCCTTTCTCTCCTCATTGACTTAATGACTTTGATTGACACCAGCAGAAGCCAATAGTGCCACACTGCTGTCTCAGCCAATGAGGAGGGGAGTCCCGGACAGCCGAGTCTTTTGTGCAACATCGCTGGATCTGGATGGAAGTATTAGGGGGGCTGATGCACACAGAAGGCGTTTTATCTCAATGCATATGCATTACGATAAATAACCTTCTGCCTTTACAAACGCTTGATGTCACAGAACACAGATTTAAAGCAACATGTGTGGCTGTGTTTTGACCTCAAATTAAAAATATGGATAGCATACAAAAAACTTAATGAAATGTGTAAATAATAGTACACACACACTAAAGTGCTTTATTGTAGCAGTAGCAAGGTAACTTGATTTAGTGCAATGAAGGATTGAACTGAATGTATTGAAAAGAGGATGAGATTTCATTATTTTTTGTCTTTATCTTTTTTTTTATGGTTTGTTAATAAATCCTAAAATTGTATTTAAAGCAAACTTGACAACATGACCCAAAAACCAGGCAAAGCAATGCAATGCATGCAATGAGTGACAGTGTATCCAGTGTCCAGTAAGTCTTCCTAAAAGTATTTAATTTTTTACTTTGTTCAAATAATTTGTTTATCACATAGGAACTATGTCTGGTTTTATGTTCCTTTAGCTGGAAACATCTGCCATCCCCGCAAATCCTAGCCTGAAAGGGGCTGAGAAAATTCTGCAGATATTCTGTGGTATTTTATGAAACTCAGTTCCTGTTGAAGCCTTGAGAAACTAACCTTATCTCCTGCCTTTAGAGGACCAGAAGAAGCCAGCTGCCACATAAGCACTGGAGCAACTTCCTCCATTCCTGCTTTGTTTCCACAAAAAGTTGGTTTATGTGAAATTACAGCTACAGCATATCTGCCCAAAACACTCCTACATCTGAACCTGTTGCCTTTTCGAATGCCAAGCAGCTTCTGTTTACCTGAAATTTACATGATGCCTAATGTTGGCCAAACAATAGTCAGTTGAATCACATCAGGATGCATTAATGAATACATTTATTTATTTGCATGTAAGTAAGTAACATTGAGGTTGGTTTACTAAAGGCAAATATACTGTGCAGTACAAGTGCAGTTGCTCTGGTCTGATTGGGAAGCTCTGAAATGAGGGGAAGCTCTGCTGATTTGTATCATCCAATCATGTGAAAGCAAAAATGCTCTTTTTTTTTTTCCCTTTGCAAAGTGAAGCTTTACATAATTTACTAAGCTCTAGAGCAGTGGTTCTCAACCTTGCTAGTGCAGTGACCCCTTGATAAAATTTCCCAAGTTGCATGGACCCCTAATAGTAAAATTATTTTCGTAGAGTGGGTTGTCAGCACCCAAGGCAAGACAAGTAATTTTCGACCCTAACCCACGGATATTTAGCGCTCCCTGAGTCCCTTCCACTCGTACAGTTTTAAAACCCCTTATGGTACATTTTAGAATGTACGACTCTTTCTCTTTGTTCTCCTTTCTTTCCCTTTTATCTCTCTCCATCCTAATTTCTTGTTTTTTCCCCCATCCTTCTCTCTAGCCGTCTTTCTTGTTCTTTCTCTTATTCTTTCTCTCCCTTTTTCTTTGTTCCTCCCCCTCTTTTCCTTTCCCTTCCATATATTCCCTATTTTTATTCCTTCTCTTACTCCTTGGGGGGGGGGTGAGGTGAGTGGCAGTGCTGGTGGGGGGTGGGATCAGTGGTAGGGCTGGGGGGAGTTCTGATCAGCCAACTTGGGTACTCTTGATCAGGGTCATCTGCTGATCTGAGAACTGTAGTGGGGACTTTTAATGGCAACTATAATCACAGGTAGTGTTACTCACTGTGTCTCCGGATTCACTGTGTCTCTGACTTTGTGGTGTCTCGTAGCAGTGACGCCTATGCCGAAATCACGAGATAGGGTCTCCTCCAGCCCCTCCCACTTCACATTCCTCACCAGTTAGCTGACCTCTAGTCTCTGCCCCCCAGCCATGCCGTGAACTGAATAGGCGGCTGCGAAGAGGCTGAGTGGGCAGCCATGGGCTCCAGGAACAGCCCTGCTAGGTGGCCATGGGCTCCAGGGACAGCCCTGCTGGGCGGTCATGGGCTCCAGGGACAGCCCTGCTGGGTGGCCGCAAAAAGGCTGGCAGAGCGGTGCGGGCTTCAGGAACAGCCTAGGATTTGTTGACCCCTGGCAAATCGTCATTCGACCCCCGAGGGGGTCCCGACCCCAGGTTGAGAACCACTGCTCTAGAGCAAGTACACTTGCAGTGCACAGTATATTTGCCTTTAGTAAATCAACCCCAATGTGTCTGGTACAACTGTAGCTCAAAACTCATCCTTTAAATATAATAACTAGGGATGCCCTGAAATTTCGGCCACCGAAACATATCGGCCGAAAATGGCCTTTTCGGCAAAATGCAGAAAGAGAATTCTTGCAGATAATGGCGTCGATGGGGCGGCCTGCTGGGCCCCGCCCATCATGGGGGTGTGTTCTGGAGCGCCTGTCCTTACTCTCTCCTCCTCCCCTCCCTCCTCACCCATGCTGCAGGGGTCTCCGTGTGCCCCCCTCCCCGAGCTGTGGCTGAATATGGAACTGGGCTCCGATGTAGGAGCTGGGTCACGCTGTGTTTACTCTGATCTGAAAGTGAAAGCAAGGGAGAGGTGTCTAGCAGCATGTGCTGTGCTCTCTACGTCCCCCTACAGTGCAGTACCCGGCATGGAGATCGAAGATACAGTGCTGCAGCTGCCGATTTTTAAAAAGGCTGTCTATATATGTTTGTATTCATGTGTGTGTGTTTATATGTGTGTGTCTGCATGTTAGGGTGTGTGCATGTGTGTGTCTGCATGTTTTAAATGTGTGTGTGTGTGTTTTATAAGTGTGCGTGTTTTATGTGTGTGCATGTTTGTGTGTGTGCATGTTTGTGTGTGTGTGCATGTGTGTGTTTTATATGTGTGTGCATTTATGTGTGTGCATGTTTATATGTGTGTTTTATATGTGTGTGTGTGTTTTATATATACATGTTTATATGCACTGGTGAGGCACAGGCAGGCTACATGACGGGCACAGGTAGGCTGATGGGCACTGGTGAGGCACAGGCAGGCTGCATGATGGGCACTAGTAGGCTGCTGGGCACTGGTGAGGCACAGGCAGGCTGCAAATGATGGGCACTGGTAGGCTGCATATGATGGGCACTGGTGAGGCTGCATTGATCTCCTGTACCATGTTTGCAGTCTCTGACCATCTCCTGTACCATGTTTGCAGTCTCTGACCATCTCCTGTACCATGTCCCCAGTCTCTGATCATCTCCTGTACCATGTCCCCAGTCTCTGACCATCTCCTGTACCATGTCCCCAGTCTCTGACCATCTCCTGTACCATGTACCCAGTCTCTGACCATCTCCTGTACCATGTCCCCAGGCTCTGACCATTTCCTGTACCATGTCCCCAGTCTTTGACCATCTCCTGTACCACGTCCCCAGTCTCTGACCATCTCCTGTATCATGTCCCCAGTCTCTGACCATCTCCTGTACCATGTCCGCAGTCACTGACCATCTCCTGTATAAAAATATTTTTTTAAAACAGTCACTTTCGGTATCGGTGCTGTTTCGGTATCGGTTTCGGTTTTCGGGATCCTGAAATTTTTATTTTCGGTATCGGTTTCGACACCAAAAAACCCATTCGGTGCATCCCTAATAATAACATTGCCAAAGATAGTCAGGGATGTGATAAACTGACACTGCTCTTTCTTTATATGTAACAGTTTTAATAGGCACCACAGGTATACACAAGCAAATAACAATTACATTATATTAGTGATTTACACAGTATATTTAAACTTTACCAATAATTCACTTTAATATAATTAGTTTCAACTTACTCATGTAGCTGAAATAAAGGTGCTAGTAATGGATTACAAGTTGTACAAGACTAAGGGGAGAAATTATACTGCATAGCTGATTGTGTTAAGAAATTAAAGTGTTACTAAACCCAGTAATATGAAAATAGTTCAATTGCCCCCCCACAGTGCCCACAGCTTATAAATCTTCTTTTTACATTAAAATACTGCCACTATATACATTTGTGGCTGATCTGTATACAACGGTCACATGATAAACTGCAGGGTCTGCCCGAGTGCTGAGTGTTCAGGTAGGAGGAGATTTCCACTACAGCCTGTGTCCTCATGTTGGTATGGGAGGCAGATCATCCATAAATCAAGATGTCACATCCCATCCACTGTGTTTTCTTTTAGTTACTGAGCATGGAGGAGGAGCAGGGATGGACTGGCCATAGAGACTACCGGGAGTTTCCCGGTGGGCTGATGGCTCAGTGGGCCGTAAAAAAAAAAAAAAGAAAGTTGTTTTTTTTGTGGCCCGTTTTTTTTATGCAGTTCGGCAGCAGCGGGAGCGTGGCAGCAAACAGCGGCGGGGATTCAGGGAAGGTGGCCAGCGAGGAGGGCAGTTGGATGTAAGAAGAGCTCCACCCCCCCCTGACCACCGAAGAGGCGGACAGTAGCGAGCGCGGCCACTCTGGCGCTCCCAGAACATCGATTCCACCCCCATCAGTCTCTCAGTTCTCCCCCTCAGTCTCTCAGCTCTCCCTCCCTCTTTTAGCCACCCCTCTGTCTCTCAGCTCTCCTCCCCTCTGTCTCTCAGCTCTCCTCCCCTCTGTCTCTCAGCTCTCCTCCCCTCTGTCTCTCAGCTCCCCTCCCCTCTGTCTCTCAGCTCCCCTCCCCTCTGAGCTCCCTCCCCTCTGTCTCTCAGCTCCCCCCTCTGTCTCTATGCCCTTTCCTCTGTCTCATTCACTCCCTGACTCTTAGGCTGCTTTCACACTGGGGCGGGCATTGACGGTAAAACGCTGCTAGTTTTAGCAGCACTTTACTGTCGTTTTAGCTGCGCTATTCGGCTTCTAGCAGGTGCTTTTAACCCTGCCTAGCAGCCAAATTAAAGGTTAAATGAGCCCGTGTAGCGCTGTTCCCGAAGTGCTTTGCAGGCTCTTCAGCAGCGGTGGGCATTTATTTCAATGGGCAGGAGCGGTGTGTACACCGCTCCTCCACCGCCCCAAAGATGCTGCTTGGAGGACTTTCACACTGGGACTGCAGCAGAGGCGTTTTTCAGGCGCTATTTTTAGTCCAAAAGCGCCTCAGTGTGAAAGGGGTCCTACACTCACCCCCTCTCTTTTACACTCACTCCCTCTCTCTTACACTCACCCCCCTCTATCACCCACCCCCTCTCACCCCCTTTCCCTCAACCCTCCCTCTCATTCCCCTCTCGCTCACCCTCTCATGATATACAATAATGGATGTAGGGTCCTTTTGGTGGGCGTGATTTTTTGGGGGGGTGGGGGGCAGAATTTTATTGAATTAAAGTGGGCCGGTCTGGATGAAGTCCAGGGCCAAATTTTTGTGCCAGTCCAGCCCTGAGGAGGAGGGAGGGACTGGATCTGTATACACACACCCAAATGTGTGATGTCAATATCATGTAACCTGAAAAGCTCAGCTTAACAAGGAAATATTCTCTTCAGCAATAGAGACTAAACTGAGCATGTGCGGGGGGGGACCACTCTGACTGTCTTATATGGCCTTGCCTGGAGAGACCCTGCAGGAGGAGGAGGATCTGTCCATAAAGGATCAAAGAGCCTTTTTACACAATATAGAGGATTAACCCCTTAAGTTCCACAGTGAGTATAACAAGCATGCTATTCTGCATATACAGACAGATTTTACTGTTGTGGGTTTAGTAACACTTTAAGTTAAAGATTTGTACTTACAAGTAATGTCCTAGAGCAGTGTTTCTCAACTCCAGTCCTCGAGATGCCCCAACAGGTCATGTTTTCAGGCTTTCCATTCATTTGCACAGGTGATTTAACCTCCCTGGCGGTATGATTCTGTCAGATTTTAGGTGCTGAAAGTGGTACCATTATTCTGCATGGAAATTTGGTGTTTTATATTGCAGGCCTGTAATTCTTAGGAATAACTCACTTAAATCTGTCCAAACAAGAGTCTAGTAGACATCCCGGGTATGATAAAGTTCAAAAAACAAAATTATACATTATAATAAAATAAATAACTATAAAATAATTATAACAAATAATATAATAATAATAATAAAAGTGTTTTTCAGTGTTTGATGATGAATTTCCCCACAAATCACTATCGCTTAATTCTGCGAGTGATTCTAATTTATTATCGTTGTTTTCTAGCTGGTCTAAAACCACTTTTGACATAAAGGGACACTTTTTGGTTGCTATGGACAATCTCCAGTTTCTAGGCAGAAAGAAAAGTTTTTATTATATAAAAGTGCATGCAGGACACTGGGCAGACCACTAGGGACAATGGGGGTGTGTAATTATTACATACAGTACTGTAATCTGTAAGATTACAGTGTACTGTATGTATACTGTGTTTTAACTTTTTTGAATTTGGCGCCGATCTCCGTCCCCGTGCGTCATAACGTCGCAGGGAACGGAGCTCAGGCGGCACTCGGAAGTGTGTGAATCGAGCGAGGAGACAGCTCGATCACACAGCGGAGAGGCATCACAGGATCCAGGGGACAAGGTAAGTAACTCTGCCTGGATCACTGCGATGCAATCCCGAGTCTGGCTCGGGGTTACCGCTTTTGGTGCTGAAATTTAACCCCGAGCCAGACTCGGGAATACCGCTAGGAAGGTTAATCAGTTTCACTGCCTTAGTAATTACCACAGCCGTTTCATCTGAGGGAAATCCTGAAAACATGACCTGTTGGGGCACCTTGAGGACTGGAGTTAAGAAACACTGTCCTAGAGAACCAGATCTATATCTTGATTCCATTGGCACAGTGGTAGACTGTAGTGGATTGACAACCAACCCCCACCCCCACAGGTAAGGACACCTTCTACCCTTCCAACATTGGCGATTACTTTCTTTTCTAACCTTTCTATCCACCCTACTCTCTTCCCTGTTCTTTGCTATTCTTTTAATATGATATTATCCCACCTCTATAATATTTGGTATAAGGCCACCTATACCGCTAGTAGTCAGAAGTCATGGTCTGGTCTGTTTTATTGAGGGGAGGTAGAATAAAGCTGCTAATTCTTTAAATTCGGATATGAACTTCCCTATTGAACTGTTAGATACATCTACAACTAAACTTTTTGTATTGATCGATAACTAACTATTCATCACTTTGTTCATGACTACTGTAATTTCTCGGGAGTGAATTTTATGTATATGTTCTATGCCAAATTGGTGACTGTATCAGATGTCTGTTATGTGACGTTATACAGTATCTCACAAAAGTGAGTACACCCCTCACATTTCTGTAAATATTTTATTATATCTTTTCATGTGACAACACTGAAGAAATTACACTTTGCTACAATGTAAAGTAGTGAGTGTACAGCTTGTATAACAGTGTAAATTTGCTGTCCCCATTAAAATAACTCAACACCATTAATGTCTAAACCGCTGGCAACAAAAGTGAGTACACCCCTAAGTAAAATATCCAAATTGGGCACAATTAGCCATTTTCTCTCCCCGGTGTCATGTGACTTGTTAGTGTAACAAGGTCTCAGGTGTGAATGGGGAGCAGGTGTATTAAATTTGGTTTTATCGCTCTCACTCTCTTTTACTGGTCACTGAAAGTTCGACATGACACCTCAGTTTGACATGGCACCTCATGGCAAAGTACTCTCTGAGAATCTTTTGAAAAAAAACAATTGTTGCGCTACAATAAGATGGCCTAGGCTATAAAAAGAATGCCAAGACCCTGAAACTGAGCTGCAGCACGGTGGCCAAGACCATACAGCAGTTTAACAGGACAGGTTCCACTCAGAACAGGCCTCGCCATGGTTGATCAATGAAGTTGAGTGGATGTGCTCAGCGTCATATCGAGAGGTTGTCTTTGGGAAATAGACGTATGAGTGCACACTGCATCAAATTGGTCTGCATGGCTGTCGTCCCAGAAGGAAGCCTCTTCTAAAGATTAGGCACAAGAAAGCCTGTAAACAGTTTGCTGAAGACAAGCAGACTAAGGACATGGATTACTAGAACCATGTCCTGTGGTCTGATGAGACCAAGATGTATTTGGTTGAGATGATGTCAAGTGTGTGTAGCGGCAACCAGGTGAGAAGTACAAAGACAAGAGTGTCTTGCCTACAGTAAAGCATGGAGGTGGGAGTGTCATGGTCTGGGGCTGCATGAGTGCTGCTGGGACTGGGGAGCTACAGTTTATTGAGGGAACCATGAATGCCAACATGTACTGTGACATACTGAAGCAGAGCATGTCCCCCTCCCTTCAGAGACTGGGCCGCAGGGCAGTATTCAACATGATAACGACCCCAAACACACCTCCAAGAAGACCACTTCCTTACTAAAGAAGCTGAGGGAAAAGGTAATGGACTGGCTAAGCATGTCTCCAGGCCTAAACCCTATTGAGCATCCTCAAACGGAAGGTGGAGGAGCGCATGGTCTCTAACATACACCAGCTCCGTGATGTCATTATGGAGGAGTGGAAGAGTACTCCAGTGGCAAACTGTGAAGCTCTGGTGAACTCCATGCCCAAGAGGGTTAAGGCAGTGCTGGAACATAATGGTGGCCACACAAAATATTGACACTTTGGGCCCCATTTGGACATTTTCACTTAGGAGTGTACTCACTTTTGTTGCCAGCGGTTTAGACATTAATGGCTGTGTATTGAGTTATTTTGAGGGGACAGCAAATTTACACTGTTATACAAGCTGTACACTCACTACAAGAGGTCGACCAATATGGGTTTTTCTCTGGCCGATGCTGATATTTAGAAATGGCGGCGGCCGATCTATGATGCCGATTTTTTTTGGACCGATATGTTAGGCCGAGTTTTTCTTTTTTTTCCTTCATCTCATAAAATCTAACAGTTAAATTAAACATTTATTAAACACATCAAGCCTCCAATCAGTGCACTTGTATGTATAATTTAGAATAAAAAAAAACTATGTATCCTAAATATTAAATACACAAAAACAGGTAATCAAAACTTTTGTACGAAAAAAAATGGGCTAACGTTACTGTTTATTTTTCCTAATTCATTAAAGTGTATTTTTTTCCAAAAAATTGCGCTTGAAAGACTGCTGCGCAAATACCGTGTGACATAAAATATTGCAACAACCGCCATTTTATTCTCTAGGGTCTCTGCTAAAAAAATATATATAATGTTAGGGGTTCTAAGTGATTTTCTAGCAGGAAATACCTGATTTTTACTTGTAAGCAACACATGTCAGAAAAGATTTAGTCTTTAAATAGTTAAACTGAGATCTTCTACACAACAGAGTTCATTCCTTTGATAAGTATAAACATTGTATCTCTTTGCTTCTTTTATCAACAATGTTCTCAGACTTGGCAGGCTGCCCAAATAGGAGAGACTCAAGTCGCTCGACGGGGAGACTTCAGGCAACTTGCATTGACTTCTATTACAGAAGTCATTTGCAAGTATCGGCCTAATTTGCAGCACAATCGGTCGATGTTGATTAAGTAAAAAAAGCCAAAAATCGGCCGATATATATCGGTCGACCTCTACTCACTACTTTACATTGTAGCAAAGTGTAATTTCTTTAGTGTTGTCACGTGAAAAAATCTAATAAAATATTTACAAAAATGCGAGGGGTGTACTCACTTTTGTGAGATACTGTAAATAAAGAATTTAAAAAATTACGTTAAAAATGTTGTACTATGGTTACTTTGGTTGTTTGCATTGTTTTTGTACCTACAGAAAATATACAGTATTGTATGGAAAACTGGGACACACCACAGACCTAACCAAAATTAGGTTGTGCTCTTGCAGATAATATGCAAAAAATATGTTGGCTTTAAAGAAATGTGAAATTCCTGTGTGTACAACAGCTTTATCTGTACACCTGTATGTGCATCTGTTGGCAAGGCAAGGTATTCAGGATTGCATCTACTATAAATGTAAGTGCAGTTACACTGTTAATTGTGCTTCCCACCTGACATGCACAGTTCATCAAAAAAACAAAAACATCCCTTGTAGGGTATAAAATGGCCACTGGACAGTGGCCATTTTATACCCTACAAGGGATGTTTTTTTTTTTTTTTTTTTATATTCCATTCATCTATAACGCACTGGACTCTATAGATGATTGATGGTTCCTCTCTTCTGTCTGATAGGGTTCTGGGGAATTTTGTTTTATGCACATTTTCTACACTGTTCCTCCCACACACATCCTTTTGCTACACTAAAGTATATTTAAACTTTATTATTTAAAATTGCCATTTTCTCCAGTGGCTTTTCCATAGCAATATTTGGCTGTTGTCGTATCTTTCCCTGTTTTTCATTAATGCTGCGCTGCAACAGGACTGGAAGAAAGAGGCGTGTGTATGCCTTATGTATGCAGCTGCTTACTAAGATACTAAAAACAAGCCCAGAAACCTTTCCCAATTACATACTGTCAATTATTATATAATTATATACAGAAATGTATTTGCTGTGACTCAGTTCTACTGTATGTCTTCAATGCATCAAATTTATCAGAAACTGTAAGACTTTTTCCCAAATTATGCATTTCTTCTGAGTGTACTACTTCTGTGTCAGTGGCAGATAGCTAACTCTAGATAAACCTCCAGTTAAAAGGTTTATCAGCATAGAAAAGATGGACCCAGGGAGATAATGATGACTTCCCCTAACAGTAGATTTGATCAGAAGGCGCTACTGCATCCGTCCTGAAAACTCACATACCTCAACTTCCAGTGAAAAAACAAAGTTTTTTCCTTTAAACTCTATTTTTATAATTAGCACATAAAAAAATCATACAGATAAGGTCATTTTGCAAACGTGCTGCTATTACAGTGATGAGACAAAATCAAGTTTTTGTGTTCAACTTGAAAAGGCTTCTTTTTAAAATGTTTACACTAGCAGACATTGGGGTAGATTTACTAAAGGCAAATAGGCTGTTCCTTTTGCAATGGAATTTTACCCAGAGTTTAGTAAATGAGATGCTCACTTCCAATATCCAATCACGTGAAAGCAAGAATGCTGTTTTATTTTCCTTGCGCATAATTGGATATTCTTTGCAAAGTGAAACTCCCCCACATTTACTAAGCTCTGTCGCAAAGTGGAGGCTTGTTTGCCTTTAGTAAATCAACCATATTGCATGCACCTACTGGTCTCTCAGTAGGTATCAATAATGTTATGGCAGGTGTAGAAGTACTGGTGGGTTAAGTTAGCAGCTGGGGGCTCTACCAACAAAATGTAGAATTTCTACATTTTTATCTAATAAGAAAAATAATACTACGACTAATAGAATGTGCTAATTGAAATTGTTAAGCTGACTAATGTAAACCTGTTTTCAATGCAAGCAATACAAAGTGCTAAAATAACCAATCCCTAAAACCCAAATCCAGTATCTGAAAGCTTTATTCTAATTAACAGCAAAAGTGTATCTACAGCCAAAATGGTTATGTAGTTTTGGGTGGGCTAAAACCCCTGTCAGGTTTTATTTCTGCCTATGCACAATTAAAGATATTTACCTTCTCTATTTGTCCTGGTGGCCACTGTCATCAGGACTGAAAGTTATGGAAAAATCCCAAATTTTGAGTTGTCACTAGAACAGGAATAGAGGGGGTCAATGGGGTCCCTTGTCTCACTGACAACTAAGAGGGTGTTTCAGTTGCCCTTACTTCCTGTTTTGTGCAGAAGACAGGAAATTAAAGGAGAGCTCTCAATAGGACACAAATGGGAAAAATACTTGACAGTTTTACCCATTACCTACCCTATTCAAAAATAATTAAAATAAATGTTTTAGTCTTCAGTTATACTTTATGGAACCAATTAGAGTATTCATGTTTGATGTTGTACTACAGCTGGGCAGGTCTGAAGATGCAAGTTGACTTCCCCCATATGGCAGCAGACATTACTTTGTATATAATCTGCTAGTAACACTTAGAAGTGCTGTCAAGTTTTGTCAGGGAATCTATTATAATTCAATATTTGCAGCTTACGGTGACAGGCAGTTTTATTGACTAACAGGATGATGCAGGGAGAGGGTAAAACCAAAGCACCACCTTCCTATCTGGCATTTGCACAATAGACCGGACTTAGTTTTGAGGCTCTTGAGGTGTCCTACCAGCTACCCCACAGTACATGCAGCCTGTAAGTGCCTGCATGTCTCTTATACTTTCACTTTGTAGATTTTGCATTGATAACAGGTATTTAATGTGGTTTTGTACATTTTTACTTGATTTAGTATGCTCAGGAATAGAAAACAATATAAATAATATATATATTTATATGTAAATAATAAAGCGGCTGTAAAGGCTGAAGGTTTTTTTTTACTTTAGTGCATTCTATGCATTAAGGTAAAAAACCTTCTGTGCCAGAGGATCCCCCCAGCACCCCCTTACACTTACCTGAGCCCGATCTTGATCCAGCAATGTGCACGAGAGCAGTGGCTCTCTCCCTTCTTACTGGGCAGATTGATAGCAGTGGGAGCCAATGGCTACTGCTGCTGTCAATCAAATTCTGTGATGAGCTGCCCTGTCTGTGTCAATATCCGCTTTCTATGGGGGCACTCACTAAAGAGGTGGACCCAGGAGCACCGGCGGGGGGCCTGTGGGGATTAGGATTGGGACTGCTCTGTTAGATAATATTAGGAGAAAACCCAACCTAACATTTACATAATTTGCACACCCCAATATAGTTATCACAAAACATAATCAACAGAGTCTGCTGATGATATCACATTAGTGTGAGCTTTATGTAAAAAAAAGAGGAATAGTAAAGCTTTATTACCCTTTAGACGCTACACTGTGATGCATGCAAGGTTTGCACAAATTGTAAGCATAATCATTAACCCCTTTACAACCGCCCAACACATACAGTATGTGTGGCGGGAAAGGGGCGGGCCAAACGCCCACACACCGCACATTTGTGTCGCTGGGGGGGCTTTGTTTATGTGCTGGGAGTGTGCTCACTGCATGCTCTCAGCGCAAGGACTGAGCTTTTGCAGACAGCTCTCAGTCCGGGCTACAGATCGGTAGCTAGTAAGACCAGCTTCCGATCATATGACCATTGTGACAGTGGTCATATGATTAACGATTAGAGTTGAGCGGACACCTGGATGTTCGGGTTCGACGGGTTAGGCCGAACTACGCAAAAAAGTTCAAGTTCGGGACCCGAACTTGACCCCGAACCATTGAAGTCAATGGGGACCCGAACTTTTGAGGACTAAAATGGCTCTAAAAAAGTAATGGAAATGGGTAGAGGGCTGCAAATGGCAGCAAAATGTTGTTAAGAGCATGGCAAGTGCTCTGCAAACAAATGTGGATAGGGAAATAACTTAAAATAACATAAAATACATAAAAATAAAAAATAATAATCTTGATCTAGGAGGACGAGGTCCATATGGAGTAGGAAGTTGAGGTGGCAGTGGATGTGGCGGTGTAGGTGGAAGCGGCGGTGGAGGGGGACGAGGTAGCCAACACTGGAGGCAAACTGAAGTGCCCTGCAATCCTCGGTGGTGGAAGGACATGCAGCAAACTGCTATCCGCCTCAGGCCCAGCCGCCACTGCATTTATTTTTGAATAGAAGAATAAAACAACACTATCTAACAAGTGTATCTCACACGTACAGATATGCAGGAAACACTGCAAAATATTTTTTTTTGCCCTAAATGTGTTTTTTTGGAATACCAGAATAGAGCAACAGTATCTAAAGGGTGTACCTCACACGTACAGATACAGACTAGGCCGCAATTTAAGATTTTTCCCCTAAATGTGTTTTTTTTGAATAGCAGAATAGAGCAACAGTATCTAAAGGGTGTATCTCACAGGGACAGATATGCAGAAAATGCACCAAAAATATTTTTTTGGCCCTAAATTATTATTTTTGGAATAGCAGAATAAAACAACAGTATCTAAAGTGTGTATCTCACACGTACAGATATGCAGGAAACACTGCAAAAGATTTTTTTTTGCCCTAAATGGGTGTTTTTAGAATAGCAGAATAGAGCAACAGTATCTAAAGGGTGTATCTCACAGGTACAGATATGCAGAAAACTCAGCAAAAAACAATTTTTTTCCCTAATTATAGTTTTTTTGAATAGCAGAATAGGAGAACAGTATTTAAAGTATGTATCTCACACGTACAGATATGCAAAAAACGTTGGCAAAAATTTTTTTTTTGTCCTAAATTTTTTTTTTTTGAATAGCAGAATAAAACAACAGTATCTAAAGTGTGTATCTCACTAAATACAGATATGCAGGAAACACAGCAAAATAATTTTTTTTTGCCCTAAATGGGTGTTTTTAGAATAGCAGAATAGACCAACAGTATCTAAAGGGTGTATCTCACAGTAACATATGCAGTGCTGGCGCACTGAGCTTGCATAAAATGCCCGCCGACGCCAACCTAACTAACAGACGGATAAAAGTTATATTTTCTCTGGTACTGGGCTCAGGGCAGGGTAAAAAGATTGTGCACTGCACCCACACAACAAAATCAAGGTAGATCGCTGAGTAATTTGATTTCTGAATCAGGACTCCTATCTAATTCTCTCCCTCAAAGCAGCAGCAGCAACCTTTCCCTACACTATCTAAAGCAGAGTGACGTGCTGTGCTATATGCCTCTAGCTTATATAGAGGCTGGGTCACATGCTGCACTGGCCAATCACAGCCATGCCATTAGTAGGCATGACTGTGATGGCTTCTAAGGGCACACAAGTTAAACGAATGTTGATTGGCTGCCCTGCAGCTTTTTAAAATGCGCCATTACATTGCCGAACACCGAACTCGAACCCGAACATACAGTAAATTGTTCGAGTTCGGGTACGGGTACCAAAAATCCAAAAGTCCGGTACGGACCCGAACGTTACAGTTCGGGTTCGCTCAACCCTATTAACGATCTTTCCTTCAACTTATTTAAACATGCAACTTTTTTATGATTAAGGTTTTAATTTTTGACTGACTCCTGGATAGGACAGACTGAATTACAGTAAAGAATAATGTATGTGTGGTTTTGATATGTTGTCAGCATATAAAATGTTGATTTATGTTGATAATTCCACTGTAAGTATGTTTTGACAGTGAATATATGCTGTGTTGTAGTTTCCAGAAGAGAAAACACATTAGCTTCTCACTTGGCTTTGTAATACAAAATGTCTAAAATTGCGTCCTTTAACAGAGTCTGATATTGCTTAATGCATTTATTTAAAAAAAAAAAACACATCTATTCTACAGAAGAAAAAACTATTAAAAATAAAGATGCTCGATTCTAGATATAGAAAGCATTCTTCCAGTTGAGAGGTGAATCATAAAGCCGGCATAATTTAGAGGCACTGATTCCTCAATGTCTCATCGTAGGAAAGCTGACCTACCAGGAACACTTAATGAAAAACAAACAAGAAAAAAACAGGACATGGAAAACCTTGTTGACTGCACAAGTCAATGTGATCAGACGTATGGTGAAGCGAAGAGCAGAACACTAGCAAATTTCATGCTCGAGAAGAGGAAGAGTCTCAGACTAACTTACCAAACTACTATAAATACAACTGCTATTTTAATGCAAAATGCAATGGTTCTCTTTCAGAGTTGAAAGAAGTGTAAACGCAGAATACTAGAGACACTTTATTACCTCTGTAAACTCTTGAACCACATTATTGTAGAGGTATGTCAAATGATGTTTATAAAAGGTTCCAGCATATACTGTGTTTCCCCAAAAATAAGACCTACCCTGAAAATAAGACCTACTGTAATTTTTGGGGAGGACTGCAATATAAGCCCTACCCTGAAAATAAGCCCTAGTTGAAAGCGCTTGTAAAATGATAGAATCCACTCTATCACAGTAGTATATAATGTAAACTGTGTATGTTTCTGTAATATTATTGTGCCAAATACCTTTGGTATAGCGCCGCTCAACTGACCTCCCGCTGCTCTCCTCCTCTTCTCCCAGCTGTCAGGGGGGGATCTCGCCCCCCCCCCCCCCTCTGCAGTGCTCGGAGCTGGGGAAGAGAGCTCCGACCGGACACGGAAGCGCCTAGGGGCGCTATAAGAAGGTATTTGACACAATTACATTACAGAAACATACACAGTTTACATTATATAATACAGTAATAGAGTGGATCCTAGCATTTTACAAGCTCTTTTACTCGGTTTCACTGGGGATTCTGGACAGGTGGGGAGAGGGAGAGAAGACAGCACATGAGATGATAAGACCTACCCCAAAAATAAGCCCTACTTTGTCTTTTGATGCCATAATGAATATACCGGTAAGTCCCAGGCTTTTTTTTCGGGGGAAACATGGTAGCATAGCAAGCTTTGTGTAAATCTTAGGGCTGTATTTGTCATTTCATATTCAGTGCTAACTACTTTTGTGAATAAATTGGAGCAGTGTCACACTGATACCCCCATAGATCTCTATAAGGAGGGGCTGCAAAATATACATTTTGTAATCTGACTGGAAGCTCTTCTATAACATCTCCTGCCTGCTGTAGTCAATCAGCCCCCCCTGAGTGTAAGGGAATTGTCAGGAACGTTTTGATGTACTGTTTTTAGAAGTATAGCACTTTTTTAAAGGGTGCCTTTGACCATTTCTTGAATGTATACCCCTTTTAAATGAAATGCTGTTAAAAAATGTCTACATTTTTAGAACGCCATGGGAAAGCCAATGGAAAATGCTAAAGGTTTTGAACTGCACCAAGCTGCATAAGCTTCTCACAATACTTTTTTCTCAAATCTAATGTGGAACAAATGGATCACATGAAAGTTTAGGACTGATGTGAGGTGCAGGTGTCAGATGAGTCAATCTAGGATTTCAGTTGAGATCATGTGGCATAGCAAACTGATATGGAAGAATACACCTTCAGACTAAGACTATGAAAAAGTCATGCTCCACTGCTTCAACAATATGCACTCAGCTATAGGTAAAAAATGCAGAGCTTCAGCCTTGCACGACATAAGGAAAATTATTAATATATAAAGTGTATCGGTTCACAGGTTTCCCATTTTATGTGTCATTCACAAAAAGCTTGCTACTGCACTATATGAAGGTGCCATATTATAACTACGAGGCAGTAGCTAAACCCACACCAGTATTAATCAGAAAATACTTTCTACACCATGGTAATTTTTGCCTGTATAAAAAACTACCTAAATTAGGTGGCATATCCTTATATATTTATGTAGAAAGGCCATGGAAATCGTGTCATGCATTCATATTTTACCTGTAGCACCCCCTAGCGTGGCTAGGGTGCTAAGTGATAGGGTTTTGTTAGGTTAGGTAAATTGTCAGGCTTGGCTGGCAGCCAAGCCTGTGTGTTTTTCTGGGTCAGGGTTTGAGTGACTCAGGTAGGCTGGATGACTCAGCAGCAGCTTCTCTGGTGACTCCTCCCTGCTTGCTGGAAACTTGGAGAAGGTTCCAGAAGCAGTTGGGAGGGGTCTAGGTGGAGCTGGCTGGAGTGTCCTGAGGGCCCTGACCAATCCCCAACAGAAGGGTTGGCAGGGGACAGGCCTCTCAAATACTCAGGGTGAGACCAGCTGGGGAGTGTGGAGTTCAGGTGGAAGATGGCGATGGAGTGTTAGGCTGTCAGAGACCTTTGAGATTATCCCCCTTGTCTGGGGGGGTGTACTCAGGACTGGCCTCGGGTGCGGAAAGGCCCCCTTTTCATGACACACAGGGGGATTCTGACCAGGAGGCATGGGAGCAAGGAGAGGGCAGCAGGAGGACACTGCCGTGTAAATCTCCAGGGAGGAAGACAGCCAAGGCAAGAGGGCTGGTGAGTGTTACAGTCAGAGGACTGAGAGGCATGCCTGAAGGGACTGAGTGCAAGCAGTCTGGGATGGATGCAGTCTGGGAGGACTGTGGAGAAGTAGCAAGGAGGGCTAATGAAAGGGGCAGCTGTAGCCAGGCGGTCTAGCAGTGCCTGAAGAGGTTGTACTGGGAGCAGTAGCCACAGGAAAGGACAGCTAGCACCAAAGACCTCTATTTTTGCTGCACTACTAAAGGGTCCCTGACTGCAAAGGGCATTCGCTTGGATCTAACTGAGATTTTGTTGGATCAGTCAGTGCTAGCTGGTCCTGGGAGTTGTCGTTTTACAAGCAAGTCTGTGCTGGAGGTAGAAGAGAAGTGTGTATATACCGGATGTATATAGTGGAGTCCCTGAAGAGTTCTTACAAGTGGGCATCCTATAACATCCCTTCCCCATCCAAATTAAATCCCCCTAAAAAAACAAAAAAAAACTGCAAGGACTGTTTCTTGTCTCGAAAGAGAGAGTGGAAAATTCATGTGCCTGGCTGTACAGGGTGGGAGATATTCACCATATTCCATATGGAATATTCACCATATTCACTAGCGGTGTAGCGCTACATACCAATCAGATGTTTACATTCATTTCATAACCTGCACGTTTCACAACTAGCTACATCCTGTCCTCCTAAGCATTATAAAAGAAAGATTTGATATATTCACAGCACAAAGCAACCAAAGCAACTGTAGTCAGTTAAAACAGCAAATATATATATATACTAATGAAGACAGGGCTAGATTTATGTATCATGAGCCTATAAGTACGAAAAAGAAAGTACCTAAAAGTGGTTGTAATGCTTATCTTTTACATTAAACTATTAAGTAAGTTATACTTACCTGCTCTGTGCAATGGTACTGCACAGAGCGGTCTCTTACCCCCTCTCCTGGGGTCCCTCGCTGGCGCTCTTGGCTCCTCCTCTTCTCCAAGAGCCCCCTCAGCAAGGCAATTGCTATCGGGGCACTCATGTGGGAGTGCACCCAAGCCGGGGTGTGTGCATTTATAGACATACACAGCAAGGCTCCGCCACACCCACCGCTCCCTCCTCACAGGATTTGACTGACAGCAGCAGGAGCCTATGACTCTCGCTGCTCCCAGAGACTCCAGTGAATGCAGGAAAAGAGGGACAAAGACAGTGCTGGATTGAGACAGGACTCAGGTAAGTGTTTAGGGATGGTTAGGACCACTTTAAAAAGAAAAAAAATGACAGCACCTTTGTTCATATTTAATGTTAACCATTAGTGTCAACTAAATCAATAGTTTTGGCCTACCCCCTTCCATATGGAGATGTAAGGGGATTAACAATGCCACAGTATCATGTACCAGCTCAGAGTACCACATTATTATATATCAGCTCAGAATGCCCAAATAATTATATATCAGATTACAATGACCATATTATCATATGAAAGCACAGTGAAATCTTATTACACATTAACTCACAGTGTCACATTATTATATACAGTTACAGATCAGGGTGTTACTTTGTTATATACTGGTCTACAGCATACAATTATTATATATCATCTCAGTGCATCAAAAGTCTTTTGGATTCTTTTTCTGCCTTCTGCTTCACCTCCACCTCCAGAGGGGCATTCTCATAAAGCTGTCCAGTGCGAACCCTGAATATTCATGTGCCCACAGGTTGTGAATACTGAATCTTGTTCTTTTACAGTTGCCCTTGGCTGCCTGCTAACTGCTAGTGGTGTCACCTCATTCCTTAAGCAGCAGCTACAAGAATCCTCAAACACTAAAAGGTACCCTCCAAAAAAATGGAAAACCCACTTTGTCACAACATCATAGCTGATCCACAGCAACCCTAAGCTTGGTGCAACAGGGGTAAAAATCAGAGGCATTGAACATCTTTGCCTACAGGTAAATCCAGCCAACCCTGAATGAAGATTTGCATTTGTATTGAGAGACACTGTCACTGTGACCATTCAGGGCTTTGTCGAGGACATTCCTCCATCCTAGATATACCCACCTTGTCAGCGCTCCCTCCCCTAGGCCTCTGAGCACTGTCGCATGACTGAGGAAATAATGTCACCATTTTCATTATACTGGCCAATACTAGGGATTTGATTTGAATACCGGCTGTCTTAGATACCAGTGCAACTAAAGACCACTGGCAAAGTAAGTATCTGGGGTTCGGTGGGTGGGGCTTGAACACTATCACTTTGCCCTAAATAGGAAAGGTGACAAAGTCTCTTTAAGCTAATAATATATAAGAGTTGAACCTAAACAGTATATTGACTCTGGAAAAATTACCTTTGGATTTTTTATATTTAAGGTGGAATATCATAACATTTTGAAAAGGTACACAGACATCATTCAAAAAATGACAATGATGTGGGATATCGGGGACGTGGAGGATGAGGATTGGAATGAAATACTGGATGCTTGTAAACAGGTGTCTCCCAAGGCATTAAATTGCCTTACACAGCTTTACATACATTTTCTACATACCTGACCCCAGTACATATTGCAAGATATCGCTCCCCCTCATTCCCCTACATGTCCCAGATGTTCTGACCCCCGGAGGACCTTTTTCCACATACTTTGGGACTGTCCGGGTATACACGTCAACTGGTCCCAAGTGGTTCAACTCCTTCATGATAAGACGGACTCACCTCTGACAGTCGACCCCAGGTTGTGCCTGTTAGGTTTCTTCCCTAACCCAGAAGATGAATGTTTGAGACACTTTTTCTACAGGAAGTGCTTTTCATGGCTAGGAAGCTCATTGTATGCCCATAGATGTAGGCACTCCCTCCCACACTTCGTGCCTGGTGTTATGAAGTCAATTCTTCACCACCTTATAAGAAACGTATCTATGTACCATATATACTCGAGTATAAGCAGACCCGAATATAAGCTGAGGCACCTAATTTTACCACAAAACTGGGAAAACTTATTGACTCGAGTATAAGCCTAGGTTGAGAAATGCAGCAGCTACTGTAAGTGGAAAATAGGGTCAACAATGCCCATCTGCAGCCTCACTGTGCCCATTTGCAGCCTCACTGTGCCCATCTGCATGCCTCACTGTGATCATCTGCATGCCTCACTGTGCCCATTTGCATGCCTCACTGTGCCCATCTGCATGCCTCACTGTGCCCATCTCCCTGCCTCACTGTGTCCATCTGCAGCCTCACTGTGCCCATCTCCCTGCCTCACTGTGTCCATCTGCAGCCTCAATGTGCCCATCTACCTGCCTCACTGTGTCCATCTGCAGCCTCATTTACCTTGATCTCCAGAACACTGGCGCTGTGACATGCAGTCAGTCTAGTCGGCGGCTGTGCAGTGTAACAAAGCCCCACCTCCTCCTCGTCCATCGTCTGTGATGGAACACTGATTCAGTTTCCCAGCAGTGAGTCAGTATTCCGCCTATCACGGACAAGGACAAGGATGAGGAGGAGGTGGGCTTTGTTACACTGCACGGCGGCAGACTAGACTGACTTCACAGCGCCAGGAGATCAGGCGCATGAGGCTGCAGATGGACACATACTTGAGTATATGCTGAAAAATTCAGCTTATACTCGAGTATATACGGTATATAGAGGGTGACCAACCAAGTAAAATAAATGCTGGGACCGTTGGTTGGCTGTCCCAGATACCTGCCTATAATCATGTGCTGATACCAAATGCTGTTTGTTTATTTTTCTAATCCTTCATGTACAGTAGGTGCCGCCGATATTGTGTCAATATCGCCGCATCTAGCGGCGATATTGACACCCTATGAGCTCCATCGCAAGAGCCAGCGCCGAGCTGTCTCGTCACCGGGAAAGGAAAAAATGTTCCTATCACGATGAGCGACACGCATTGCCGATAGGCGGGGATCCGAAGCGGATTTCCGCCAATACTAGGCACTGCGTTTGGTATGAATCCTGAGCGGGAACTCCACGCCAATTTTTAAAGAAAAAACCGGCGTGGGTTCCCCCTCCAGGGGCATACCAGGCCCTTGGGTCTGGTCTGGATTTGAAGGGGAACCCTACGCCGAAAAAACGGCGTGGGGGTCCCCCTCAAGATCCAAACCAGACCCTTATTGGAGCACGCAACCTGGCAGGCTGCAGGGGAAGAGGGGGGGACGAGAGAGCGGCCCCCCCTCCCTCCTGAACCGTACCAGGCCATATGCCCTCAACATGGGGGGGTTTGGTGCTCTGGGGCAGGGGGGCGACCTGCGGCCCCCCCCACCCCAGAGCACCCTGCCCCCATGTTGATGAGGACAGGGCCTCTTCCCGACAACCCTGGCCGTTGGTTGTCGGGGTCTGCGGGCGGGGGGCTTATCGGAATCCGGGAGCCCCCTTTAATAAGGGGGCCCCCAGATACCGGCCCCCCCACCCTATGTGAATGAGTATGGGGTACATCGTACCCCTACCCATTCACCTGGTGGAAAATAAATGGAAATAAAAACACAACACAGTTTTTAAAAGTATTTTATTGCACCGCTCCGGAGGTCTTCTTCCGACTTCGGGGGTCTCCGGTGTCGTCGCCGCGTTCTCCGGTTCTTTCTTCTGCCGGGCCTCCGCTAACTTCTTTTTAGCTCTTTTGCTAACGGAGGCCCGGTCTTCTCCATCGTCTTCTTCTCCCGCTCTCCGGTTCTTCTCCCGCTCTCCGGTGTCGTCGCCGCGTTCTCCGGTTCTTTCTTCTGCCGGGCCTCCGCTAACTTCTTTTTAGCTCTTTTGCTAGCAGAGGCCCGGTCTTCTCCGTCGTCGCCATCGGCGTCTTCTTCCCTCTTCTCCTCCTCGATGTTGACTCGTCGCTTCTTCTCGCAGTAATGGTAAATCTTCGGTCCGCAGAGATTAATCTATTCTTCACATGATGTCACAGTCACATGCTTCGGGGCATGTGCCCCGGAGCATGTGACTGTGACGTCATGTGCACATGTGCCCTGGAGCATGTGACTGTGACGTCATGTGCACATGTGCCCTGGAGCATGTGACTGTGACGTCATGTGCACATGTGCCCTGGAGCATGTGACTGTGAAGTCATGTGCACATGTGCCCCGGAGCATGTGACTGTGACGTCATGTGAAGAATAGATTAATCTCTGCGGACCGAAGATTTACCATTACTGCGAGAGGAAGCGACGAGTCAACATCGAGGAGGAGAAGAGGGAAGAAGACGCCGACGGCGACGACGGAGAAGACCGGGCCTCTGCTAGCAAAAGAGCTAAAAAGAAGTTAGCGGAGGCCCGGCAGAAGAAAGAACCGGAGAACGCGGCGACGACACCGGAGAGCGGGAGAAGAACCGGAGAGCAGGAGAAGAAGAAGAAGACGACGGAGAAGACCGGGCCTTCGTTAGCAAAAGAGCTAAAAAGAAGTTAGCGGAGGCCCGGCAGAAGAAAGAACCGCAGAACGCGGCGACGACACCGGAGACCCCCGAAGTTGGAAGAAGACCTCCGGAGCGGTGCAATAAAATACTTTTAAAAACTGTGTTGTGTTTTTATTTCCATTTATTTTCCACCAGGTGAATGGGTAGGGGTACGATGTACCCCATACTCATTCACATAGGGTGTGGGGGCCGGGATCTGGGGGCCCCCTTATTAAAGGGGGCTCCCGGATTCCGATAAGCCCCCCGCCCGCAGACCCCGACAACCAATGGCCAGGGTTGTCGGGAAGAGGCCCTGTCCTCATCAACATGGGGGCAGGGTGCTCTGGGGTGGGGGGGCCGCAGGTCGCCCCCCTGCCCCAGAGCACCAAACCCCCCCATGTTGAGGGCATGTGGCCTGGTACGGTTCAGGAGGGAGGGGGAGCCGCTATCGTCCCCCCCTCTTCCCCTGCGGCCTGCCAGGTTGCGTGCTCGGATAAGGGTCTGGTTTGGATCTTGAGGGGGACCCCCACGCCGTTTTTTCGGCGTAGGGTTCCCCTTCAAATCCAGACCAGACCCAAGGGCCTGGTATGCCCCTGGAGGGGGAACCCACGCCGTTTTTTTCTTAAAAAATTGGTGTGGAGTTCCCGCTCAGGATTCATACCAAACGCAGTGCCTGGCGGGAATCCACGTCGGATCCCCGCTCAATACAGTGTCGCGTCTCCTCGCCATTGCAGCGAGCGCGACACGTGTCGCCACCCTGCTGCCGACATCTCGGCACTCCTGTCGCAGAGAATCTCGGCGATGGGAGCGCGATAGAAACACAATATCGGCGGCACCTACTGTAGGTGTAATTATGCCCTGTAATGTGGCCTCTGATGTTCTTTCATTGCCTATATTGTGCAGTTTGTTTTTTCACATGATAATTTTACAGAACAGACTGGAACTGATGTCTATGCATGATTCAAATTTTTCATATTGTACATATCTACCACGGTTGTGAGATTTTTTATCTTCTCAATAAAAGAAGTACAAAAAATGACAATGACCCTAATATTACCCTTCTTTAGTAAAAAAAGGGATTTTTATAACAGCTTACCTGTAAAATCCTTTTCTTGGAGTACATCACGGGACACAGAGCGACTTAGTCATTACTAATGGGTTATATAGTTTACCTTCAGGTGCTGGCACTGGCAACTTCCAAACCGGAAGTACCCTCCCCTATATAAGCCCCTCCCATCCGGGAGCACCTCAGTTTTGTAGCAAAGCAATAAGTGTCCCAAAAAGAGGGGTGGGAGCTCTGTGTCCCGTGATGTACTCCAAGAAAAGGATTTTACAGGTAAGCTGTTATAAAAATCCCTTTTTCTTTTTCGTACATCACGGGACACAGAGCGACTTAGTCATTACTAATGGGACGTCCCAAAGCAATGCCAAATGAGGGGAGGGATACACTATACATAAGCTGGGCGCCATCAGGCATGAGGCTCTTTTGCGGCCTGCAACACACTGCGCCCAAAGGCGACATCCTCCTGACTTCTGACGCCTACCTGGTAGAATCTAGTAAACGTGTGTACTAAGGACCATGTTGTGGCCTTACAGACTTGAGCCAGGGAGGCTTGGTGATGCACTGCCCATGAAGTTCCAACTGCTCTTGTGGAGTGCGCCCTAACTTTGAACGGAGGCGGTCTCCTTTTCAAGCCATAGGCTTGTATTATGACCTGTCGATCCACTTGGCTAAAGTAGATTTTTGATGCTGCCTGACCCTTTCTGGGGCCTTCCGGCAGAACAAATAAAGTATCCGTTCTACGAATCTGAGCAGTGGCTTTAAGATAAGCTTTAACTGCTCTTACTACATCCAAAGAATGCAATAACTTTTCCTCTACCGAACTAGGTTTGGGGAAAAAAGAAGGAAGAACCACATCTTGGTTCAAATGGAACCTCGATACCACCTTAGGAAGAAGGCTGGATGAGGACGTAATACTACTCTGTCCTTATGGACAACCAGATATGGCTCCTTACAGGACAAGGCGGCTAATTCCGATACTCTTTTAGCCGAACAAATGGCTACTAAGAAAATCAATTTCCTGGTGAAAAGAACCAAGGAAATGTGCCGCAATGGTTCAAATGGTTGTTTCTGTAGAACCGACAGAACCAGGTTTAAGTCCCATGGACATATGGGAATACTAACCGGAGGGCTAATACGCATCACTCCTTGTATGAAAGCTTTGACTAATGAATGCAAAGCCAAGGGCCTTTGAAAAAATATTGACAAGGCCGTCTGACCCTTGATAGTACTCAAGGCAAGCTTCCTATGTACAGCCCACTGTAGGAAGTCCAGAATCCTACCTATTACGTACTTACGTGGATGCCATTTCTTGGCCTCACACCACGTGATGTACGCCTTCTAGATCCTATAATAGATCTGCCTGGATACCGGCTTCCTGGCATTGATCATGGTAGATACCACAGGATTAGAGAGCCCTCTCTTTTTTAGAATGTGGGCTTCAATAGCCAGGCCGTCAAACCTAGGGCTGGTAAGGAAGGGTAGTATATCGGTCCTTGCGAAAGCAGGTCCGGACGATGTGGGAGGGTCCAAGGACTTCCCACTGACATTTTTACAATCTCCGCGTACCATGCCCTTCGGGGCCACGCTGGAGCCACCAGAATCACTGGTTTCTTTTCTACCCTGATTCTGCGGATTAATCGCGGTGGGAATGCATATATCAGCTTGAACTGATCCCAAGGGAACACGAGGGCATCCGAACCGCAAGCTAGGGGATCCTTTGTGCGAGACACAAATCTGTCCACCTTTGCGTTGAATCTGGATGCTAGCAGATCTACATCCGGTGTTCCCCACCGCTGGCATATTGCCTGGAAAACCTCGGGGTGAAGAGACCATTCCCCCGGGCATAATTGCTGGCGACTTAAAAAGTCCGCTCTCCAATTTTCCACTCCTGGGGTGAAAACCGCGGATATGGCTGTGACATATCTTTCTGCCCATTCCAGGATGCAATTCGCTTCCCTCTGGGCTGCACGACTCCTGGTGCCACCCTGGTGATTGATATATGCCACTGCTGTGGCATTGTCTGATTGAATTCTGACAGGTGACCCTTGGAGTTTGGATGTCCATGCTACTAGGGCATACCGGGCTGCTCGTATCTCTAAGAGATTGGTGGGCAGGGCCTCTTCTGACCACTTGCCCTGGAGAGACCATTGCTCCAGTACTGCCCCCCAGCCTATGAGGCTGGCATCTGTAGTGACCACCTTCCAAGAAACCGGACTGAAGGGTTTCCCTTTTTCCAGATTCTGGGGCACCAACCACCAATGGAGGCTCTTGCGAACGGAAGGGGACAGGGACATTGGTAAGTCTAAAGCCTGAACTTTTTTGTTCCAGGCTGACAGTATGGCCCTCTGCAAGTTCCTTGAATGGAATTGACCGTAGGGTACTGCTTCGAATGAAGCCACCATCTTTCCCAGCAGCCTCATACACAGGCGTATGGATGGTTTTCTTTTTTGTACCCACTAAGTGGGTCAAATCTTTCAAAGACGACACCTTCTCTGGAGGTAAGAAAATCTTTCTCTGATTTGAATCCAGTCTTAGCCCCCAAGTATTCCAGACTTTTGACTGGTTTTAGGGCTGACTTGTCTCGGTTGATAATGCAACCGTGAGATTCCAGATACTTGATTATCTTGTGAACGACCACTTCTAGTTTTTTTCACTGAGTGGTCTATCAGCAACAAGTCGTCTAGATATGCCATTATCGTTACACCTTGTGTTCCTAGTTTGGCCAATCGTAGGGCCAGAATTTTTGTGAACACTCGTGGTGCTGTGGCCAGACCGAAAGGTAAGGCTCTGAACTGAAAATGGCGCCCTTCTACTCCAAAGCGTAGAAATTTCTGGTGGGCCGGACAGATGGGAATATGCAAATAAGCATCCCTTATGTCGATCGAGGCTAACCATTCCTGCCCTTGTAGGGCGGTGGCCACCGATCGGATCGACTCCATCCGAAAAAGTCCTGATATGTAGGAACTTGTTTAGCCCTTTTATATTTAATATGGGCCTCACGTCCCCATTTGGTTTGGGGACTGTGACAAGGTTCGAGTAAAACCCGAACCCGCTTTCTTCCAAGGGAACCTTCATGATTACCCTTGGAGCAATAGTTGTTCTAGTGCCAGAAGGAGGGATCCACTCTTCTGGGGATCGCTTGGCACGTTTGACCTTATAAAATGGGCAGGAGGAATGTCTTTTAACTCCAGCCTGTATCCCAGACTTACTGCGAAGATCACCCATCTCTGATGGTGTCCCGCCAGGTCTCTGTGAACAACTGAAGTCTTCCCCTCACCCGATTGAGTGGGGGCAACCCTTCATGACTTGGGGGGAGGTTTTGTACCTCTCTTGACCCAGGGTTTCTTGTTACCCTGTGATTGTCCCTGATTTCTGCCCCCTGGATTTGACCGCGGAGGCCGTCGGAACTGTTTCACAGCCGATGTGCCAGGGACTGGAGAAGTAGGCCTCTTAAAAGAAGGACTTCTACCCTTGTTCTTAACCGGCAAGAGTGTACTTTTACCGGCAGAAGTTTTCTGGATATATTTGTCCAGATCTTCTCCAGATAAGCGTTCTCCATGAAATGGGAAGCTAATCAGCAATTTCTTACAGGGAGCTTCAGCAGACCAGTTTTTGAGCCATAGAAGCCTACGCATATGTCTACAGACAGCGTAAAGCGGGATGCCTGTTGGATTGTATCCTTTATGGCGTCCACCGCAACACAAGGCTCTAGGTAGGTCAGCTAGGGCAAGAGCCTGCTGATCTGGTAAGTCCCTTAAGACTTGTTTCAACTGATCTTTCATTGCTTGGCAGACTCCAATCGCTGCTACTGCAGGTTGTGTCACCATGCTTGCTGTAGAGAAAGCAGATTTTAGTAAAGACTCCAATTTTTTATCTATTGGGTCTTTGAACATTGGAACATTATCTACTGGACATGTCAGTGATTTATTTACACAAGAGATGGCTGTGTCCACTGTAGGGACCCTCCATTTTTTTATGAACTTATCCTCCATGGGATAGATCACTGGAAATCTCTTGGGGGGAGTAAATATTTTATCAGGATGCTCCCAATCCTGGTAAATAAGCCCTTCCAATAAAGGGTGGACTGGGAAGGAACAGACAGCCTGGGGAGCTTTCAGCGACCCCAGCGAGGAAACCGTAGTGGTTGATGGTTCCGCCAGAGGCATCGGACCATGTTAGTCAGAGACTGAACCCATAATCTTTCAGCCTGAGATGCTGAGAAAGGTTCTTCCACTGTTGATTCCTCTATAACTGAATCAACCTCATCCTGATCCCCTTCAGGTAGGTCGATCTCTGTGTGGGGCTGTTCCTCCACTAACAGGCACTCTGAAGGAGGAGACGGAGATCGGACGCGCTTTCCCTGACAGGGAAGCAGCGATCAATGCTGTTAATCTCTCTTCCAACCCTCCCAGAGTTGAGGATAAAACCTCCTCTGTTATATATACAGGAGCAGGTGGACTGGGGACAGCCGCAGCACCAGGCACTCCTGCGGGGTTCCTACGGCTACTGACCTCTGAATTTTCAGGGGAGATTGGTGCAGTACAAGCATGCCCAATATCCTCAGAGCCCGATGGAGACCCCTTTGGCTTCCTGGAAGACTTATTTCCGGAGCGTCTGGACGACATATCCTTTAAGCACAAAGCTGAGGTATTCCCGTCGTCATACACCAATTTTGCTGGTAATAGTCTAACACAGTTGCTGCTATATACCAGCTGGTGTCCACTAAAGTGCCTTTCTATGGGGATGCCTGCATCAACCGCCTCTGTGTGCCACCGTTTTGTTGCTAGCTCTGTTTGCATCCAGCTGACACTTATACTGTGTCTTTTATACATGCTGGGACGCCTGCACATGCGCAGAAGCGCCGCGGCGCGCATAGAGCGTCATCCACCCGCCCCGCCCCTTTTTTTCATAGGAGGCGCGTGCACGCGCCCGTGCGCCATTGGCGCCCTTTTTTGAAACCAAGCAGGGACTAGGAGCCAGGGCCCTTTTTGCCGGAGGGCCTGTGCGGTGGATGAGCGCAGCAACAGGGCAGAGGAACTGGATTCCCACAGAGAAACTTACCAACTGCCTGGATCTTTTGACTTGAGAAAACCAAAGATCCACATGACAAGAAAAATGGACCACAGCAGCCTCTAGTGGTTTAACACAGGTACCGCGGTCCTCTTTTTTTTTTTTTCTTGACTACTATTAAAATTTTTAATTTTTCAGTAGTTACAGGCATACACAGATATTAGCAGGAATACCGTTAGGTAACAGACAGAAAGACAAATTAGGCTTGGGGGTCCCCCAATAGAACCAAGTTCCTGGGGGCCCCCACTTACCTGTTCCCCGCCGCAGGACTCTGTTTGGTCCACAGAAGCCCAAACTTCACCTATCACGGCAGGCATTGTAATTAAACCTTCAGGGACCGGGTTCCCAAGGATTCCACTCCCCTGGACCTGTATAGCACCCTGCACAGAAAACATCTTGGTCGTGGGTATGACCAGAGCTCTGGATCCCAGGGTCCAGCCCTCCTAAGAGAGGCATTACAGGCAAAACCTTGCTCTTCTGTTGCAAGGCCCGGGTACCGACCGTTTAGCTATGAAGCTTTTTTGGTGGGATCCGGAACAGCTTACTAAGGCCCGTAAAAGAACCTGTACGCAAGCCCAGGAAAACACATGTTACTCTTTGGCCAACACCTTAGACACTGGCAAAAAACTGAGGTGCTCCCGGATGGGAGGGGCTTATATAGGGGAGGGTACTTCCGGTTTGGAAGTTGCCAGTGCCAGCACCTGAAGGTAAACTATATAACCCATTAGTAATGACTAAGTCGCTCTGTGTCCCGTGATGTACGAAAAAGAAAGAATGCTTATATTGATGTCTGTGTGCCTTTTGGACATTTTTCTTCACTCCGAAATGGAGCCAGGCAGAGCAGTAAAAACTGACACAGGTAAGAATCCCACCCTATACACTGTACTATCTGATAATAAATACAATGTTGGCTTACTTATTAATGGCTTTCTATATGTTTAAAGCAGTATTAAAAACACCATCAGGGATGCTTACAAAGATCAGCTTTTATTTGTTCATGTAAAACCCTTATCCCAAAAGAAAAAGAAAAATTACAGTTGCTGTAACTGCTTGTGTATCTGCAGTGTGAGCTGGAGTTTGGCTTTAATTCGTTAGTGTACATAAATCTTCTAATACATTTAACACCCCAACCAGACTGCCAATGCTGCTGTCGAAAGGTGCTCCTGTGCTCCTTTTTCTCTAGTGGGGATACTTTAATACATGTGTGTTATTGCCCAAAAATCTGTTTTTGGTTTAACCTCCCTGGCGGTATGATTCTGTCTGGAATTATGTACCAAAAGCGGTACAATTATTTTGCATGGAAATTTGGTGTTATGTATTGTAGGCCTGCAATTCTTAGTAATTACTCACTTAAACCTGACCAAACAAGATTCTAGTAGACATCCCGGGTATGATAAAGTTTGAAACACAAAATCATAAATTATAATATAATAAATAACTATAAATAATTATAACAAATAGTAATGTAATTATAATAAAAATTATTCAATAATGTAATCAAATCAAAAACACTGGAATTTGCTCAGTTGCAGAATTGTCGCTGTCATTAGATTTAGTGTTTGATGACGAATTTCCCCACAAATCGCTATCGCTCAATTCTGCAAGTGATTCTAATTTATTATCGCTGTTTTCTAGCTGGTCTAAAACCACTTTTGACATAAAGGGACAATTTTTGGTTGCTATGGACAATCTCCAGTTTCCAGGCAGAAAGAACAGTTTTTATTATATAAAACAGCATGCAGGACACTGGACAGACCACTAGGGACAAAGAGGATGTGTAGTATTTATTTGATACAGTACTGTAATCAGTAAGATTACAGTAAACTGTATCTATATTGTGTTTTTTACTTTTTGAATTTGGCGCCGAACTCCGCCCCTGTGCGCCGCAACGTCGCAGGGAACAGAGCTCGGCACTCGGCAGTGTGGATCGAGCGAGTAGACAGCTCGCACACAGTGCGGGAGGACATTGCAGGATCCAGGGGACAAGGTAAGTAACTTCCGTGTATCCTGCAATGCAATCCCGAGTCTGGCTCGGAGTTACCGCTCTTAGCATGAAAAACTCACCCCGAGCCTGACTCGGGATTACCGCCAAGGGGGTTGATACCGCTTTAAAGGATAAATAAAGGTTCAGTTTAAAAACAAAAAAAACAAACATGTCATACTTACCTCCTCTGTGCAGTTGGTTTTGCACAGAGTGGCTCCGATCCTCCTCTTCTGGGGTCCCCCCGTAGCGCTTCTGGCCCCTCCTCTTCTCGATGGCCGTCAGAGAAGCGCTCTCGTGCAGACGTGCTCCAGTGTCCTGCTGCTGCGTTCATTGATACAGACAGTAGGACTCAGCTCTGCCCCCCTGGCACCCATGTCATTGGATTTGATTTACAGCAGTGGGAGCAAATGGCTGCGCTGCTATCAATCTATCCAATCAAGACTTAAGACACCGGCTGGAGTGGGTGTGTTCATCCCCGACACAGGAACGATCAGGCTCAGGTACGTAAAAGGGGGGCTCTGGGGGGCTGTTGCATCAAAGAGGTTTTTCCCATGAGGGTTTACAACCCCTTTAAGATATCAAACTTTGAACATTCATATCTATCATATAAAATGACTGTTTTGGGGCCCACATATTGTTAGATATGCACCTTAATGATCTGAGATCTCAAGACAAAGACTCTAAAACATATAGCCCATGCGCAAACTAATAATGCCATTCTGCACCAAATTCAGACTTAAATTTGATGACTACAGAAAATATTGTTCTTTTGTTGGGTAAGGCCCCTTTCACACTAGGGCGGGCAGGAGCGGTGGCGGTATAGCAGTGCGATTTGCAGCGCTGCTATACCGTCGTTCTTACCGCGGTATGCGGTCGCTAGGGGGGTGAATTTAACCCCCGCTAGCGGCCGAAAAAGGGTTAATACCGCCCGCAAACCGCGGCTATTGCCGCGGTTTGCGGGCGGCATTACCGCGGTGTCCCATTGATTTCAATGGGCACCCGCGGTAAAGGAGCGGTGAACACACCGCTCCTTTACCGCTGTAAAGAAGCGGCTAGCAGGACTTTTGGAGCGGTCCTGCTAGCGCACCGCTTCAGTGTGAAAGCCTTCGGGCTTTCACATTGAAGGCTACAGGGCAGGATTTTTTCATGCGGTATAATAGCGCTATTATTAGCGCTAAACCGCATGAAAAACGCCCCAGTGTGAAAGGGGCCTAAGAGCCGGTTCACACAGGGGTGACTTGAAGTCGCCCCAAGTCGCGCGGTTGAGAAAGTCAATGTAAGTGAATGGAGCCGTCTTAATGTACACTACTGAAGTCGCTCCGACTTCAGAAAAGGTTCCTGTACTACTTCAATCCGACTTGTACCTATTGATTTCAATGGAAGTCGCCTCCAAGTCGGATCCCCTGTCTTAACTGAAGCAACAATACAAGAAGAGAATATTGTTTTCCAGGTAAACCCCTCCCTCCCACAGAGCTGATTGTTGTTTGATTGGCCACTGGAAAGCCTCCTGTCCTGGAGGCGACTTAATGTCGCCTTGTAAGTTGCCTGGAGTCGCGCTGTGGTGCGCGCTCAGGTCGTGTCGCCCCTGTGTGAACCGACTCCAAATCTTTACAAGGAACTTTATACTATGAAAATTGAGGCTGTACGTAACAATGTTTGAAAGGACTACTAAGGGAGAAAGGGAGGTTTCAGCTGTACCTTAGTCTTACACCTGGCAACTGGTTTTATAGCAACCACTACTGTCCCTACTTGAGTTTCCTAATAATACTGAATTAAGATAATGACTCTTACCAAGTGATTTCTCATTCTTCGCATTTTGTTGTGACACTGCATTGGTGGAGAGATCTTCAGGCATAGGCATGGGTTCATCATTGTCATCCAAGCTGTCACTCAAGGTAGGACTTGGGGGGTTTCCTATCAAGCAAGAGGTTACATTTAAAAATGTCAAAATATATTGTTCATTTGATAACCTGGAATGTTGATGGTGGCATACATGTCTGTCATGGGAGTCAACCATACAGAAAGACAACACCTAAAAAGAAGGGTCTTTCTGCTATTTTTAGAAATTAATAGTAAAACAAATAGCGCAAGTTGATATTATTTTACCCTTATAAGACATCTGCAGAAAATTTGAATGGTAACGAATACCAGGAAGATACAATATTTGTTATTAACACTATGAGTGAACAAGTAGGCCTTCTTTAAGGGTGCTTTACAGGTTGAATTGGTTGTAAAGGCTGAAGGTTTTTACCTTAATGCATTCTCTGCGTTAAGATAAATGCTCTAGGGACAAGCAGAACAGGTTTGGGTGTAAGCCTGAATGAGTGCCCCCATAGCACATGGCTTGCTATGGTGGGCACTCATCGGCTGTTGTGTGCAAGGCAGTAAAACTTGACTTGCTGACAGTTCTGCCCCTTCTTCACTAGTAAGGCTGGCCATAGACAGAGAACATTTCTTTCCTGCGACCACAGTGTTAACAGGGGAATCCCTTCCACCAAGCCATTGTGTTCTCCTAGGGGAGAGAGCAGAGGAAGCCGTCCCCACCGGATGAACACAGTGATTATTGCTAGCCGCTATAACAGCAGCTAGCGATAATTGCATGTAAAATCTGGCAGGCTGGTTGTACCCAAATTGATCGATTAATCAACTTGGGCACATTCAGCCTACCCATACATGGTTTGAATCTCAGGCAGTTCCTGCTGAACCGGCCGAGATTCGAACCGTCTATGGCCGGCTTTAATCCAGCTGTACTGGGAAATACAGGATGCAAATATAAATACTATTTCAGATACTTTTACTAGTTGAAGTAAAATACAATTATACCTTTTGATAAAGTAATATTGTAACTTATTTCCAGAGTGACATCACTTTGGAGCTTGCAGCTTTACAATTTCCTGTTTTACCTCCATTCCTTTAGCCTGCTCACTATACTATAAATAGGTATCACCACAATGGGGTCATCCTTCCTGTGCCTAAACCCATTTTATAAACTTGCCAAAACACTTATTCTTAACAAACTAGCTGCTATCGCTCTTAGTTACTGGGCCCCTGTGCAGGTCCTTACATTTTCATTCTAATTTCTGGAACACAGGGATATTGGAAATCAATATTAACGCATATACATTATATTATATTGCAGATTATCAGTCCATAGATGTGGTAGCTGCATTTGTTTATATTTTTAAGGCTTTTTCCCTTTATTTTCACCTGGTAATCCTGCCGGTAACATATTCCCTGCCCCTCCTCACCTCTCACACAAAGGGTCAATTTAAAGCTGTCTCAATTAGGCTGGGTTCACATCTAAGCCGCATGCAGCTCGCAGCAGGGGTCCGGTGTGTCCCTGTTCTCCGTTTCAGAGCCACATTTTGGCCTTAATTCGGCCCTGAAACGGAGCCAAAAGACGCACAGGACGTCTGTGCAATCCGCACCGCAGCTGCCCCGGAGTTGTGTGAACCGGCTCCATAGAGAGCCGGTCAAAATCTCATGTCATGCGAATTGGATGCGGGGAAACCCGCATCCAATTCACACCAGTGTGAACCCAGCCTTAAAGTTTATAAGATTGATTTAGTAAAAATGTTTAATTTCCAAGGAAGTTTTCCCTTAGATTAGTAAATGTGGTGCAAAGAATACCCAATCGTGGAAAATGAAAAAAAAAAAGAAACATTTTCCTTGCACATTATTGGATGATAGCCATCAGCATTAAAGTGGTATTAAACCCAAAAGAAAACATTTATTATATTACAGATTACCAATTCTTAGATGTGATGGCTGCATTTCATTTCTTTCTTATGCCGCGTACACATGACCGTTTTTAATGTCATTGAAAAAAACTATGTTTTTCTCGACGTGATTTTTCTCAAGCCTGCCTTGCCTAAACACGATCATGAAAAAAAAAATGCTTGAGCAAAGCACGAAATGTACGACAGCACTATAAAGGGAAAGTTCCATTCGGATGGCGCCACCCTTTGGGCTGCTTTTGCTGATCCTTGTGTTAGTAAAGTTTGATGAGAGACGATTCGCGCTTTTCAGCCTCGTGCTCTTCAGTCAGTTACAGCGTGACGAATGTGCTATCTCCATTACGAACGCTAGTTTTACCAGAACGAGCGCTCCCGTCTCACTTGCTTCTGAGCATGCGCATTTTTTTCACGTCGTTAAAGCCTACACACGGCCGTTTTTCATGACGAGAAAAACGACGACGTGAAAAACGCCAAGAAAAATTAGAGCATGTTCCAAATTTTTAATGCCCATTTTTCACGTTGTGAAAAATGCTCTGGAGCCCACACACAATCGTTTTTAATGACCAAATTAAAAAATGACATTTTTCTCGTCATGAAAAACGGTCGTGTGTACGCGCCATTAGGCTATCTTTCCTTTATTTTCACCGGATGATACGGCCAGCTATTTTTCAACAGAACAAGATGTCCTGCAGATGTAGCAGTTAGAGAGTTGAGACAAAGCATTTGTTGCTGAGAGGGGTGCTTACAATTATCAGCTTTTATTTATTCATGTAAAACCATTATCCCAAAAGAACAAAAAAAATCTATTGATGTAACAGCTAAAAAGTCTTAGCTAGAGTTTGGCTTTAATTTGTTTAGTGTTTTTAAATCTGCTATTACAGCTAACACTACTCTCCCTCCAGACTGACAATGCTGCTATCCAAAAGTGTCTATGTTGCTCCTTCATCCAGTGAAGGTCCTCGAATACAGGAGGTGTGTTACTGGCCAGATCACCAGGTGAAAGCAGAGGGGGAAAAAGAGAACTAATGCAGCCCCAACATCTAATGATTGGTATATTACATTTTTGGTTTTGGGCTTAATATTGCTTTAAGTTTGTTGCATGTTTAACTTTAACCCAAAGTCAAATAAGCACTGGTGAAAACAGGACTCACACAACAGTGATCTATGACACAGTACACTTGTAAAATATAAAGGATCAGAGGCTTGTGCAAAGCTTGCATAAAAGTGCACATTTGTGCATATCTGCCTTGAGCAAATATTCCCTTTCCTCTTTCTAATGAATGCTGGTGACAATGTATGATCGCTTTTCCAGAGACTATGCTTGGAACTTCACTAAGCTGAGGCATAGCAGGTAAAATCTGCCAGTTAAAAGAGATAACATCTCTGTGCCTTTTGGTTCTTTGGAAGTGCCGGATATTGTTCCGTTAAATATATCTCACTTTGTTCTTCTCATTTCACAACTGCAACACTTCTTACCATCAGATATTAGTTTCAGAACAGGCAGAGATGTGTGTGCTAAATGAGGTTAATGTGGGCTGCTGTGCTGTTCTATTGTCTCTTGCAAGTGTAACATTTCCCAAAAATAGCGAGACTACATGCACAGGCTTTACTGGCGAGCTATATATGCAGAGCTATATGAAGGACTGAAATGAAAGAAACCATGATACTTATCTTAACAAATCTTTAACACCCAGTACATAAAGACATTTAGGACATGTGATCTTACCAAACTTATTAAGGAGATCACCAAACTATTTTTTTCACGCTTATATTTTTATACTTCAGTTTATGTTTAAAGAGCCAGTCCAACTAAAACTGATATTTCATCTTTTGGGACTGTGGCATTGAGATTCCTGCACCCCTGCCTCAGCCATTATGTGAGGGTCCTCTATTCTTGCTGTATCTTTATTTTTAGGTTTAATTATATACACCTTATAACTGATATCATATTGAGTGCAATGGTGGCAGTTGGAATATCTTAAAGTGGTTGTAAAGTCTTGTTTTTTCTCCAATAAAAATAACAAACATATTACACTTACCTGCTTTGTGTAATGTTTTTGCACAGAGTAGCCCAGATCCTTCTCTCCTTGGGTCCCTCTTCTGTGCTCCTGGCCCCTCCCTCCTGTTGAGTGCCCCCCACAGCAAGCAGCTTGCTATGGGGTCACCCAAGCTGAGTCACAGCTCCCTGTGTCCATTCAGACACAGAGCCCTGACCTGGCCCTGCCCCCTCTCTCCCCTGATTGGCTAGCTGACTTTGATTGACAGCAGCGACAGCCAATGGCGCTGCTCCAGTGTCTCAGCCAATCAGGAGGGAGAATCTCGAGACATTTGTGGACATCGCTGGACAGAGAGGAACCTCCGGTAAAGGGGGGGCCCTCAGAGTTGGAGGCTTTTTATCTTAATGCGTAGAATGCATTCTTCCTTTACAACCCCTTTAAGGTAGCAGGGAACAAGTGAAACTCTAAAATGGAGAACAGTGCCACGCAGAAAGATCTTTCCACTGGAGACTCCAAGAGATATAAGAAGCAAGTAACTCAGCCCATCAGGCTCCATTATGACTAAAATATTACTTTTGGTGGCACTGACCTTTTTTAAAAAGTATTCATGTTTGGCTAGAGGTCAAACAGTATATGCATATGAATAATTTTATAGCCCTCCTACTCGTGTGAAGATTTATTTTCCCTTCCCCGGGGTACATATCTTTATGTAACCGGAAAATATTATATTATCTAAGTGCAATATTTTTGAAAAGTATGCATTCGAAAATAAAATGTACTTGTAGTTATGAAATGATCATTACCTATTCTTCCTGATTTTGGCACTTGACAAGTCTTTGGGTAGAAGCAGATAGCAGAAGATACTCCTGGCTGTTTTGGAGAAACTGTCTACTGACCTTTTTTCAGCCAGTTGCAAATTGAATTTTTAGGGCCCAGTAGCTGTATCAGTTCCCTCTCCTCTTCATAGACAAATCAAGTGCAGTCAAACAATCCAGGGTCACAAGTTTAGATAAAGAACTATTTACAAAAGCATATTTTTGGTTTTTGGAATTTGCTGGGCAACCATGTGCCATCTAGAATGCATAGAAACTGAGAAGATAAAACAGGAGTTGTTGTCAGTAGCAACCAGTCAGGTCATCATTATTTTATGGAAAAATTAAGGAACATGCGATTTTCTATAATTTTATTGAATCAACTAACTATTGTCTCTAATCATCATCAAGAAACCCAGTGGAAGGATCCATTGCACACTGCCCCAGTAACATCATATACAGTGCCCAAAATTTTATAACTGAAGACAGAGAAGCAGAAATGTGGAAATGTGCTCAAGGTGTTGGCAAGCAAAATCACACACTCACTTCTTTTACCCGCCATACTGCATATCAAAATAATTTGATACTGTATCACTAACACCTGCATGAAGTCTGCATGCTCTTTCTGTGCTTCTCTTGGTTTCCTCCAGGTTCTCTGCCTTCCTTCCAACACTCCAAAGGACATGCTAGTAGGCTAACTGACTCCTGTCTAAAAAGACCCTAGTATGTGTATGCATGTGAGGTGGGGACCTTAGATTGTAATCATCTTGAGGACAGGGACTGATGTGAATGAACAACTTATGTAAAGTGCTACGTCAATTGTTGACACTAAATAAATACCTATAATAAATAAATAAATAATACATCTCCACTGGTAGCTCTGGGTGGCATGCTTTTAGCCTCTAGAAGATTGGTACCAGCACTGCAGGCACTACATGGTGCCTTTTTTTAATGACTAACATACGAAAAGAACCAATAGACCCACTGTACTGTGATCTCCTTTGACCTTGTCAGTTTGAAGAATTGCAAACTGTTGATATTAGCATCTAAGGGAGTGTATGGCTTACATGTCTCTCCTACAATAAGCCAACAAAAGGAAGTTCCACTCACTTCACCTGACTGGTGACACCACTGGACCTATCACCACTAGCCAGTCCAACATAATTGACTTTAAACCTGGACCCACAGTTATTATATTATTATTTTTTTTTTAATCTTTACTCCTAGGGAATATATGGAAAGGTTAAAGTTGCTCTGTCCCACGGGAAGTTTAAGGACTGTCATTGCAGGCCTCCTGAAAAGGCTATATGATTGGCTGTATCTGACTTTGGTCTGTTTTAGTCATATTCCCATAACAATCATGCTGTAAATTAGTGTCAGAGAAATGGCAAAACTATTTTTCTTTATAACAGCAAGGCAGCAACAGCAGGTACAACCAAAGGGTAAGGTAAGCATTTAGGATGATACTTATCTCTATATTCGTTCATGGTCAGCGACATAGACAGCACTGAAGTCAAAGCCTCAGGTCATTAGCCAGGGAACCAGTATTCTTCAAGCAGAGTTTAGTAACTGGAACCTTCATTAATCTCTCATGAGAGTGTTTGTTTAATTGTGACTATGTAGTACACTGAACAATCCACCTTTTGCTTAAATCCCTCCTGAAAACTTCTAATGCTCTCTGCACATAACCTAAGGTATATCCCACCAACTCCTGCCACTGATAAGTGCTATTCTCACCAGATTTTGGAGCACTTTTGTGAACATCATAGTGTAAGTTGGTCATGTTAATAATGTGCTCATCTTTGTTCTTCTGAGAGAGTGCTGGAGAGAAAGCAGCACCTAAAAACCAGCATTGAAAGAATCTCCCTCTTCTTTATTAATTCATTCTGGGGATCTATGCTTTTTCCACTTCCACCAGTCATCAGTTCATCAGTTACCAAGGGGAAGGTCTGAAAAAAGCAGATGTCTGCTCCACTATCACAGATAGCCACCTTCACATGGTGGAATGTGCCATGGTATGTCAGTCCCGGGGAGAAAATCAGACAGTGAACCTACATGTAATAATGACTAGTTCTACTTTTTTGCCCTTCACTTTATTTTTGGACCATGGCTACAACACATATATACTATATTGTCTAAAGTTTTGTGACACCTGCCTTTACACGCACTTGAACTTTAATGGCATCCCAGTCTTAGTCCGTAGGGTTCAATATTGAGTTGGCCCACTCTTTGCAGCTATAACAGCTTCAACTCTTCTGGGAAGGCTGTCCACAAGGTTTAAGAATGTGTCTTTGGGAATGTTTGACCATTCTTCCAGAAGTGCGTTTGTGAGGTCAGGCACCAATGTTGGACGAGAAGGCCTGGCTCGCAGTCTCCGCTCTAATTCATCCCAAAGGTGTTTTATCAGTTTGAGGTCAGGACTCTGACAAAGTTGGAAGCATGAAATTGTCCAAAATGTCTTGGTATGCTGACACCTTAAGAGTTCTCTTCACTGGAACAAAGGGGCAAAGCCCAACCCCTGAAAAACAACCTCATACCATAGTCCCCCCTACACCAAATGATTTGGACCAGTGCACAAAGCAAGGTCCATAAAGAAATGGATGAGTGAGTTTGGGGTGAAGGAACTTGACTGGCCTGCACAAAGTCCTGACCTCAACCCGATAGAACAACTTTTAGATGATTTAGAGAGGAGACTGTGAGCCAGGCTTTCTCATCCAACATCAGTGCCTGACCTCACAAATGCGCTTCTGAAAGAATGGTCAAACATTCCAATTAGACACTCTTAAACTAGAAAATTTGAAGCTGTTATAGCTGCAAAGGGTGGGCCAACTCAATATTGAACCCTACAGACTAAGATTGGGATGCCATCAAAGTTCATGTGCGTGTAAAGGCAGGTGTCCCAATACTTTTGACAATATAGTATAGGTCCTCTTTAAAATGTGGAAAATAAAGATGGATCATTGAGTCTACTTCTTCTGTATTTAAATAACTATGCCTCTCATCTAACTTTTCATTATGGTCCTCCTCCATCCTCCTAATCACAAAAAGAAAACATTGTACAGATGTCAGGGGATCTAGTAGACCAGACTGTGTGACTACACAAAGGAGACCCAAAACGCATGTAAGTGAAAAAAAAAGGTGTTTATTAAAAAGGCGACAAACAAGTGAAAACAACCAGTGCACAAGCAACAACAAACAGTATATACAAATAAAGGGGAGATACCGGAATCGTAAACAAGCAAGGCCGAGGTCATTCACAGGGAGATCAAACAGAGACAGGGAGAGGACGGATGGATAAGCTGCAGGGCAGGGATCCAAGGTAATCAGGAAACAGCAGGGACAGGTCCAGGAAGGGCTCGGGATAGGGATCAGATCGGATCAGGTCAAATCAGGTCAGATACAGGCTCAAAGTCGGGATCGCAGGCTCAAGGTCAGGGAGAGAGATACCAAGGCGAGCATGTGAGGGCTCGCCGGGTATTTATAGGACTGCAGTGATTGTCCTCATGTAACAGCTGAGCGGAGGAAGTGCTGCCTGCCCCACTCTGCCGGAATACACCTGCTGGTGGACGCCGGTACTACGGTCCACGGATCAGACAGTACCACCAGCAGGTGAGATCCTCCACCATAGATACTGGCTGCAAGAAGACACCTGCTGGTGGACACTAGTACTGCAATCCATTGGACCAACAACGCCACCAGCGGGTGAACCCTTTCCTGACAGTACCCCCCTAAAGGAGCGGCCTCCGGACGCTCCAACCAGTCTTAATTGTCCATAGTCTATGGTATCGAGTAGCACAAAGGATGAGGGTACTTCAGGCTGGTCATCAGGCACTTTAAACTGGACAACAGGCACATTGAAGCAGACAGCAGGCACACAGCGGGCACATCCAGGCAGACAGCGAGCACATCTGGGCAAACAGCTGGCACATCCATGCAAACGGTGGGTACACCCAGGCAGACAGCGGGCACATCAAGCTGGGCAGCAGGTATGGGCACAAGAAGCTGGGCAGCAGGTACAGGCACATCAAGCAGGGCAGCAGACAGGAACACATATGGCTGGGCAGCGGACAGGGGCACGTCAGGCTGGACAGCAGCATGTCAGGCTGGGCAGCAGACAGAAGCTCATCAGGCTGGGCAGCAGACAGAAGCTCATCAGGCTGGGCAGCAGACAGAAGCTCATCAGGCTGGGCAGCAGACAGAAGCTCGTCAGGCTCGGCAGCAGACAGGAACACATCAGGCTGGGCAGCAGACAGGAACACATCAGGCTGGGCAGCGGACAGGAACACATCAGACTGGGCTGCAGGCTCCTCAGGCCAGGAAACGGGCACCACAACCTCAGGCCGGGAATCGGGCACCACAACCTCAGGCCAGGAAATGGGCACCACAACCTCAGGCCGGGAAACAGGCACCACAACCTCAGGCCGGGAAACGGGCACCACAACCTCAGACCAGAACGCTGGCTCTGGCTCTTCAGGCTGGAACGCTGGCACTTCGGGCTGGAACACTGGCACCCCGGGCTGGAACACTGGTACCCCGGGCTGGAACACCGGCACTTTGGGCTGGAACACTGGCACGTCGGGCTGGAAAGCAGGAACTGAGACAACACGCAGAACTGCAGGTGTGTCGGGCTGGACAGCAGGTACTGGAACTTCAAACCGGGCAGCAGGTACTGGAGTTTCAGACTGGGTAGCAGGCACTGGGACATCAGACTGGGTAGCAGGCACTGGGACGTCACACTGGGTAACAGGCACTGGGACGTCAGACTGGGTAACAGGCACTGGGACGTCAGACTGGGTAACAGGCACTGGGACGTCAGACTGGGTAGCGGGCATAACAGACTGGACAGCAGGCAAAAAGTTTGCAGATTCAGGTGGGTCATCAGGTTCAACTGGCATGAACGCAGGCTGGAGCAGGTTGGTCGGTGTGAAGGCAGATTGGGTTACTGGCAGGATTGTGTGGGTCGGAAAGAACTTCCGCTTCTTTTTTGGCTTAGCCACTGCAGATTTGTAAGTAACGGGAGGACTGTATGAGAAGGATGTAATTGGGCAAAAGGAAGGGCTGGAATATGGTAGAGACATGGGAGCAGTGGTCGGAGGAAATTTTTGTGGAATTGTTACAGGTGGAAGGGAAGAGGCAGGTGGATTGAAGGCAGGATAAGTGCAGCAAGTAGAGACTGGGTAATAGTACTCGGTGGGAAGCTGAGTATACTGGGCTGTAGCTGAGGTTGCCATGGGCAACAGGGAGATAGGTTCTTGGGAAGGCAGATGACCAATGGCAGGGCTGGATTGTTGTGGCTTGGCTAAATACAAGAGATCTGACCATGCCTGCAGCACAGGCTGAACAAAAGCTGGTTCACACACACCCTGTCTAATCAGAGACTGCACTGAACTAATACAATCAGATAACATCTGCTGGGAATAAGAGAAATAATGTTCATCGAAAGAAGCCGGATCATCCTCTAATAACCATACCAGGGATTCAACTTGGTCACCATTGAAGGGAGGAGAGAAATCGTCACTACCTTCGGGAATGCATGACAGGGCTGGCTTTACACATAACCGGATTAACGGCTGAACATCCTCAAACTGTATATAACCCTGATCCACCAAGGAATGAGCTGATCGGATGGTTTCCATCAGCTGGTCACTAGTCCACCCTTTTAAAATCTGGCGACAATATTCACCATCCTCTGCTGCCAACAGAGAATAGTTAATGATTTATTCTAAATCCATATCAGAAAAACGCACAACACCAGGATGGTTCCTCTATGCGGCCACGTCTGGTCAGGGATGGCCTTGGTATACTGTCAGGGAATCTAGTAGACCAGACTGTGTGACTACACAGAATACCCAAAACGCATGTAAGTGAAAAAAAAGGTGTTTATTAAAAAGGCGACAAACAAGTGAAAACAACCAGTGTACAACCAACAACAAATAGTATATACAAATAAAGGGGAGATACCAGAATCATAAACAAGCCAGGCCGAGGTCATTCACAGGGGGATCAAACAGAGACAGGGAGAGGACGGTTGGATAAGCTGCAGGGCAGGGATCCAAGGTAATCAGGAAACAGGAGGGACAGGTCCAGGAAAAGCTTGGGATAGGGATCAGATCGGATCAGGTCAGATACAGGCTCAAAGTCAGGATCGCAGGCTCAAGCTCAGGGAGAGAGATACCAAGGCGAGCATGTGAGGGCTCGCCGGGTATTTATAGGACTGCAGTGATTGTCCTCATGTAATAGCTGAGCGGAGGAAGTGCTGCCTGCCCCACACTGCCGGAATACACCCGCTGGTGGACGCTGGTACTATGGCCCATGGATCAAACAGTACCACCAGCAGGTGAGATCCTCCACCATAGATACTGGCTGCAAGAAGACACCTGCTGGTGGACACTAGTACTGCAATCCATAGGACCAACAGCGCCACCAGCGGGTGAACCTTTTTCTGACAACAGACCTCAGATGCAGACTACACATAGTGCATGCTGCCTGCGGCTGTCTTCTTATTCCTAACTTCCCCTTAAGTGCCATGATTATTCTACTTAAAGTGTAAGTAAACCTCCCTATCGTTTTCAGCCAAGGAAGCTGCCATCTTTGCCTCTGTTTAATCTACAACTGCCATAATGCTGCACATGTGATCAGATTAGACACCAGCCATTGGATGGTTTGACAGTTTGGTTGAGAGCGCAACAAATGGGAGTGTTACATTTCCGGCACGTGCCGGAAATGTAATGGTTTTATGGATAGGTTTACTTCCACTTTAATGGACCTGCAGTGAGCATGTGCATCCTCCTAACAAGTAGCAGGTAACACAGTTGTATAAAATTATACCATGCTTATTTTGTACCTAAGGTCTGTATTATATATAGATTAAAGGGTCAATTATCCATTAAAGGAAAGTTAGATAGAACCAATTGAACTTGGGATAAATCCCTGAGGCATATACTGTATATCAGGGGGTAATTCAGCCTGTCAGGAAATGTCATAAAGCTGAATTCCAGGAATTCAGGCACTTTATAAAAATTTAAGGCACAATATGAGTTAAGTCCAGAGAGGTGCATGAAATCTCCTGGGCTTGTCTCTATTATTTACATTTGACAGGTTTTGAGTCTCTCTCCAATATCTGACACATAGCAGCTATGCCTGTCCCTCCACTCTGCTGACCATTCACAAAAGCTTTGGTATTTTGTGATATAGAAATTATTATAAACCTTTTGTGGGATTTTGTCAGAAACCAGACATATAAGCATAGAAATTTGTATAAAAATAGCTTTTATTAATAACATTAGATAAAAATGGCCAGTGACATTGGCCTTATCTTAAAAAGATGACATGAAATAAAAAAAATTACAAAAAAGAAGAAAGACCAACAGGGATCAATAATGTCAGACATATACTGAACAGACAGTGGTACATCCAGTTGTAATCTGCAGACTGAGATGACCTCACTACAGCCCGTTTCAACTGGAGGAATCCAACATACATTATATAACGTTCTTTATCAGGGAAATACCTTAAAGGAGAAGTCCAGCCTGAGCTTTTTAGGTTGGGCTTCTCCTCTGGGTCACAGGAGTGCAATTCGTTTTGCACTCCTGTGACCCGTTTTCAGGGGAGAGCGGTCTGAAGTCCGCTCTCCGCTGATGTCACTGCCATTAGTCAGGGCAGCGCATCATCACGACTTCCAAGTCGGGAAGCGCCAGCTGCCTTGATTGATGGTAGTCAAAGCATCTCAGCGAGTTGCTGAGACGGCTGCTCCCCACACCTCCACGGCTCAGCGCTCCAATGAGCGCTGAGAAGTATAGCAGAAGAGATGCTGACTGACAGTCAGCATCGCTCTGCTCGGGGTGGATTAAGAATCGAGCCATCGGCAGTGTTTGGTGGCAGTGTTTGGTGGCTCTGTTCTCAGTGCAGATACGCTGGGGGACAGATGCAGCATCGGTCTGATGCTGCATCCACCGAGGTAAGTATAGAAAAAACAAAAACATACTTCTTTTTTAATCGTAAACATCTACAGGTTTACCTGTGATCACTTGAAAAGTCTACTAGGGGCCCAATTTACGGCAAGGAGAAAGGGAGGCAGCTGAACCCACTTGCAGCAAAGCCACGTGGTGGACAGGACCACAGTGCTGTCCTTGGGAAAATACCTATCCACAGATCTATGAGGAAGTTTGTACCCACTATATGTTAATGATATTGACACGTGTCTCCATGTGGCTTTGCTGCAAGTGGGTTCAGCTACCTCCCTTTCTCCTTGCCGTACTATGAAGCCTATGAACCCTAGTCTGGTTGCCGACTAACCAAGAGGTTTATAATCATTTCTAGTTTGATATATAGGGGATGGTGGCAACCGTCACCCACCTTTGAAGGATAAAAATATTTGTTACACAGTATTTTGTTAATGTGTTCACATAATGCCAAGGCTTCTGCGAATGAGCAGGAGGAGGGGAGGGGCAGGCATAGCAGCTGCAGTGACTCTACTGTTCAAGATGCATAGCTCAGAAGGATCAGCGTCGGGCTCCCAGAACTACAGCAATAGCTGTCTCCTGGAAATACTGTAAAGCTGTCAGATATAAATAATAGAGCTAAGCCCATGCACCTCACTGGACTTAACTCATAGTGTACCTTCATTTTTTTTTCTACAAAGGAACAAAATTCTTGGAATTCAGCTATAACTATAATAATATATTTGGATGGACTTACTTGTTGATTAAGAATAAGTAGCTTTTTAAAGCAGTAGTAAAGTCTATAATGTTTTGTTTAACAAATGGGTCCCCTGGCAGGTTTAAACCATAATATACTAGTAGGCACTGCCTACTAGTATATTATGGCAGACTTCCCTACAAATGCAGCTGTACAGCGCTGCGCTCCCACTGCTCTCTCTTGTCCCCGGCAGCTCCCATCTTCGTCCGGTCTTTCTTTCGGGGTTGCAATCTTCGGTCACTTGATTGGCTGTGCCGGGGCGACATCGCAACACAGCAGCACACAGAGTGGCCCGTAAATGTGGTCTGAGCTGCGCATGTGCAGCTCAGACCACATTACTCCCTGACAGGCAGGGGGGGAGATTTATGACAGAAGAGACCTCTAGGGTCTCGTCTGTTATAAAAACCCTGCCTGTCAGCAAGTTTTTAAGAAATTACTTTACTACCACTTTAACTTTTCCCAAAAATGGTAACTAAAAAAGACTTTTACTGAACTCTTAACTATAATACGGTACTTAAAATACAGTATTCAAACATCACATTAAGCAAGTTTACTTAATTTCAACTTCTTGCAGATAATCACTTTCCCACCAGTGGAAATTTTTCTGGCCCATAAGAATGCACCACTAGGCAACACAATCGGTTTTCTTTGTTAGCTTCCTTCCTAGGAGCAATTTTGAATACTCTCCACCACTATGCAGTCAATTTGTCAAATCAATTCAGGAACCTCTATGGCTGTCCCCCCAAAAAATATCAGATATTAGGTTTGGTGCTCTAACACATTTGCCTCTTGGCCCCTGTTTCAGTTGCATATACACCAACACTACAGGAAATGCTGCCATACTGCATCGCAATCACAAAAGAAGCACATTTTACTACTTGGCTGTATAACCTCTCTTATAAAAGGCTCCAGTCAACAGAACAATCAGACAAGTTTTATGATGATTTTAGTACATTATATTAAAGTGGTTGTAAAGGCTGAAGGTTAAAAACCTTCAGTATGCAGCTTCCCCCGAACCCCCCCCCCCCCAATACTTACTCAAGCCCGAACCCAACCCAGTGATGTGCACAAGAGCGACTACTCATTGGCTGAGACACAGAAGCGGGAGCTCCCGTGGCTATCAATCACAGCCAGTGAGGAGGGGGGGTGGAGCCAAGCCCTGTTCTATGTGTCCTATGGATGCTCAGAGCGGGGCTGTGGAGCGAGCACGCACAAGTGCCCACAGAGCAAGAGGCTTGCTCTGGGGGCACTGCTTAAGGAGGACGAGGCAGGAGTGCCAGCAGGGGACCAGAGAAGAGGAGGATAGGAGCTGCTCTGTGAAAAACCATTGCACAGAGCAGGTAAGTATAAAATGTTTGTTATTTTTTTGAAAAATCCTGCCTTTAATATCACTTTACTTCTTTTTTGAATACTGTTAACCCATGATGGTTACTATGGATTTTGATACCTCCTTACAGGTTCCCCTAGAAAAGCATTGCTGTAGTGAATTTCCACAGGGTTATGCTGATAATATACACTGTTTACCAGTACTGATAGTCAACATTCCTAATAAAATTGGAATATGTTTAAGCGGTTGTAAACTCTATTTTGGTACTTTTACCTACAGGTAAGCCTATAATAAGGCTTACTGTACCTGTAGGTAAAAAAAAATATCTCCTAAACCTTTACGGTTTAGGAGATATTCCCCTCGCAATGCGCCGCTGACAGCAGCGGCGCATGCGCAATGGGGATTCTCGGGCTGAAGGCTCGGCAGATGCCGGACCTCGCCGGAATGAAATCTCCCGCGCGCATGCGCGGGAGTGAGACATCGCGGCTCCAGCCACTCACAGCGCTGGAGCCGCGATACCCGGAAGACACGCCGAGGCAACATGTCATCTCCCTCAGCGTGGACCAGGTGAGTTAACGATGCCTCGTTCTAAGGTAAGTATTTCATAATGAGCTATTATGTGGTGCATACTAGCTCATTATGCCTTTCCCTTGCAGGTGACTAGAAAAAAAAAAAAAAAAAGTATTTGACTTTACAACCGCTTTAAAGCATTTTAATGCATACCCACAACTGCTCTAGACTAAACAATAATTATTTAATATTAGAGACCATATTAAAATGTATCAAGCCCTGCCCTTTTAGGTGTGTAACAATGATGAATTATTGTAAAGAAGGAGCTGCCCTTACCTTTTGCTGTAACCAAATCCAATCCAGTTGGTGAAAAAGTAGTAAAATACAACCAAAATGTACTTGTGTGCCTCTACAGCTTTTCATATAGATATGTTTCTAAACTGGTAAACATGAAGAGCCAAAACTATTTTTGTTTTTTGTTGGGGCATTGGCTACCTGGTCCTAGATGCTTCTAAAATATAACCAAAGGCAAAACTTTTTTTTCCGTTTTGGATAGAGTAGAGATGGATTAGAATACCTGTGATGCCGCGTACACACGATCGGTTTTACCGATGAAAACAGCCTGATGGACTTTTCTCATCGGACAAACCAATCGTGTATGGGCCCTATCGGTCTTTTATCCATCGGTGAGAAAAAATAGAACATGTTTTAAATTTATCCGATGGGAAAAAAAATGATAGCAAATTCCGATCGTCTGTGTGGAACTCCATCGGACAAAAAAACCCATGCATGCTCAGAATCAAGTCGACGCATGCTCAGAAGCATTGAACTTCATTTTTCTCGGCTTGTCGGAGTGTTTTACGTCACGGCGTTTGGGACGGTCGGATTTTTGACTGATGGTGTGTAGGCAAGACTATAGAAGGAAAATAAGAATATGGACAGCCGCACTCCAAAAAAACCTTGATGGTCGTCTTTATTGTAAAGGATGGGATAAAATACACCAAAAAATCACAGCATAACCGGGATAACAGCTGACATGTTTCGCACTGCAAACTAGTGCACGGTGTTCCTGAGACCATAGATTGTTGGAACATACTCATCTGGAGCGGTAAAAACCCCCTTATTCTGTGTAGGCAAGACTGATGGAAGTCAGCTTCATCGGAATTCCGATGGAAAAATCCATCGGATTAGAATCCATAGGAAATCCGATCGTGTGTACAGGGCTTTAGATTTGTATTGCTACATTACCCCTGTTAGTGAGATTCGCCCTTTTTTGTCCTTTTTTCCATTATCAGTGATAGTGAAAGTAAAAGAAAATCCCAAATTTTGGTTGTCCCCAGAACAGTAAAAGAGGGGAACTCTTCCAAATGGGACCTGGGGGGGCCCACAAGATTCCCTTAATTTACAGGGATTTCCTCTCACTTGCTGTTTTGGTCACGAGACAGGAAGAGAAGGGAAATCTCCTCAATGGAACACAGATGGCAAAAAAAAGCTGATAGGGTTAAAAACCCTCCCTTTTCACACTGGAGAGGTTTGCAGGCGCTATTGCGCTAAAAATAGCGCCTGCAAACCGACCCTAAACAGCGGCTGCTGTGTCTCCAGTTGAAAGCTCGAGGGCTTTCACACTGGAGCAGTGCGCTAGCAGGACCACACCAAAAGTCCTGCTAGCAGCATCTTTGGAGCGTTGAGAGGAGCGGTGTGTTTACTGCTCCTACACTGCTCCTTCCCATTGAAACCAATGGGAAACCGCGGCTATACCTCTGCAGAGGCGCATTGCCGGCGGTATTAACCCTTTTTCGTCCGCTAGCGGGGGTTAAAACCACACCTCTAGCAGCCGAATACTGCCGCAATTACGACGGTATAGCACCGCTAAAAATAGAGGTGCTATACCGCCACCGCACCTCCCGCCCCAGTGTGAATGAAAAAATATGTTTTGCCTATAGTTCTAATTTATAGCCTCACATAAATTAGGATAAATTAAGCCCCAAAACAAAAATGCAGCTTACCATTCTTAGGTGGCTACTTTAGTTTTCTTTTTTAGGATGTTTTGCTTTATTTTTCACCTGTTGTTAGCACCAGTAATTCTGTTATTTTTCAACTTCCTTTAACAGTCCAAGATGTGCAGTAAAAGTGTCAGTTAAAGGGTTGAGATCAATCATTTAATACTGATAAGGGTGATTACAAATAATTTGTTTTTATTCATTCATGTAAAGCCTTTGTCCCAAAAGGAAAAACATATGTTACTGTAACTGCTTAAAAAGTGTTAGCTGGAGTTAATTTTTAATTTGCTAGTCAAGTCCATCTGAATTAGCTAGTCTAACTAACACTACCATCTCCCCAGATTGACCATGCTGCTGTCAGGTGTTACTGGCCAAATCACCGGGTGAAAATAAAGGAAAAAAAGCCCAACATTTTTTAATTAGTCCACACCACATAAATTGTTTAGATTGGTAAACTACAATATATTACATTTTGTTTTGAGTTTTAACACTGATTTTAAGTGGAGCTCCACCCAAAAGGGGAAGTTCCACTTTTAGGACTTGTTCCCCGCTCCTCTAGAACAATTGCCACTTTTAAGGAGCCGGGGGGAGAAGGTACCCGATTTTGACAATGGATGAGACCGACTGGGATGAGCACACCGCTGGATCGTGGACAGGTGAGTGGGTGTTTTTTAAAAGTCAGCAGCTACAGTAGCTGCTGCCATTTATTTTTTCCACAGGAGACTGGAACTCCGCTTTAATGTTACACACTAATACAATTTTTTTTTTTCACAAACCATGTTCTAATTGTAATTTACTTTGAGAGAATATATGCTTAAAGAATAACTAATTGCCTTTTTTCCTGTCCAGTCCATATATATCCTAAGCAGGGGGAAATTGTCTCACTGTTGAAGAGAATCTATAGTGTTTTTAAAACTATTTTGTTTTAGATATGTATACAAATTTAAATACCTAAAATCAAACTAGGGACACCCACACACCCACATTATTGTAAAATAAACTCCAAATAGCAGGGGAGCTCTACTGGCCACCCAAAGGGGTTGATTTACTAAAGACAAATAGAGTGTGCACAGAGCCTAGTAAATAAGGTAAAACGTCACTTTACAAAGAACAACCAATCACATGCAAAGAAAATAAAAAACAGCATTTTTGCTTGCACATAATTGGATAATGGAAGTCAGTTGATATGTCATCTGCCCGCTCTGCTCAACAGGGGATTAGCGGACAGATCCCCTGCTGATCTCAACGGAGTCCGCCCCACGTGAAAGTGGCCCAACTTAGTACTCAGTACTTGTTGACTTGTAACACCCATTTGCAAAACTGTTTTTTTTTCTCTTTTCAACGAGCACAAATTAATTCAGAATCAGAAGAATTTAACCACCTCCCGCCCGCCGTATAGGTGGTTCTATTGTTCTGGGACAATGTCATATGACGTCGTCCCACTCTCGCCACGCGGCCCATCCCAGATCTCAGTTAAGAACCGATTATGCGTCTCTTTACCCATGTGTTCAGCTGTGTCCAATCACAGCTGATCACATATAAACAAGGAAATGTCGGTTATCTTCTTTCCTCTCCTCTCACTGACAGCGTGTGAGGTAAGGAGAGCTGATCAGCGGCATTTCCTCACAGATTATCAGGGCACTGATCATCAGTGTAGCCCCAACAGCGCACATCAGTGATGCCAGTCAGTGGCCATCAGTGATGCCTTTCAGTGCTCCTCAGTGCCACCTATCAGTGCCCATCAGTGATGCATATTATTGCCTCCTCATCAGTGCCACCTCATCATTGGCCTTTAGTTCTGTCTCATCAGTGCAGCCTATTAGTGCCCATCAGTGCAGCCTAATAAGTGAAAGAGCAAGAAAATAGTACAGTTGGCACTGAATACCTCTAGATGCATTAAGATACCGGAATCTAATTATAAATTGTTAACACAATGGTACTATACTCCATCAACCCTGAATAAATTTTCTTCGGAAGTGTCAGATAGATGCTGGAGAAACTGTGGGGAGTGCGGGACTATTTTCCATATTTTTTGGCAATGTCCAGTGATTAGACAGTTCTGGTTGGAAGTTCAGAGGATAACGCAAATGTTTACAGAATATCAGGTCCCCGATGATCCAGCCTTCTTCCTGCTACAAAGTTCCCAAATCCCGATGAAAAGATATAAGAATTCAATAATTTGTCACATGGTGAATGCAGAGAAAAGATGCATATCCTTGTGCTGGAAAGAAACAGGAACACCTCCTATTTCTATGTGGCTGAATAAAATTTGAAGAATCTGGATAATGGAAAACTTATGGCCCAGAGATATGGGAAGACAGGAAGGTACTAATGAAATATGGGTGCCTTGGGAAGAATTTGTAAAATTGGGAGAAGGGAAGAAATTATTCGGAGAAGACAGAGAAGAGTAGGGAAGGGAAGAGGGGAAGGAAAAAAAGGAGAAAAAAAAGATTTGGGTCTGGAAGTTATTTTTTTCTTTTTCTTTTTTCCTTTTCTTATTTATTTATTTTCTCTGGGTTAACAGGGACGGGTGCAGAAGATTGCAGCCGTAGAATGGGAGGGAGGGAAGGGAAAATAAATATTTTTTAGCAAAAAATTTAAAACCCAGTGGCGACTGAATACCACCAAAAGAAAGCTCTATGTGTCTCAAAAAAAAGATAAAAATGTAATTTGGGTAAAGTGTTGCATGACCGCGCAATTGTCACTCAAATTGTGACTGGGCAGGAAGGGGGTAAATGTACCTGGTAATGAAGTTGTTAAGCAAGAATTTTGTTTGGAACCTGTCTGTGTATTTGGAATAAGCGTAGGCTAGGGTTAAGGTATCAGTTTTAATAAATGTGATGAATATACTATCGGATTAGGTAGACAATGCAATTAATTGATGCAATAAATGCAAATGCAGCTTCTAGCAAACCACTGCTGACTGCAAATGGTTAATATAAAATAGTGATGTTGTACTCTAATCCTTTTCCTGGAGTTCATCGAGGGACACATGAACAGTAGAATTCAGAATTCAGGAACATTGGGTTACACTGTTGCCTTTGGACACTGCCAAACAAAAAAGCAATTGGCCAGACAAGTATAACCCCTCCCATTTCCATGATGATTTTGTTTTTTTAGAAAAGCAGTATTAGGATAGATCATATACATACACTGAGGGCTGTGTCCCTTAACAAATTTCAAAAATAAGGATTTTACTGTGAGCTCAAAAAAATATATGTTTTCTTCATTGGTTAACACTTGTTATATGTGATGGATGCATTAGTTTTATTGTTTTAGGTTTTCTTTATTCTATTTTCATCTGGGGATCCAGCCAGCAAGTCTGTTGCTTTTTACAAGCTCAAGTTCTCCAACAGAATTTATCAGTTTACATGGATGAGACAAACCACTTTACACTGGCAGGGGTGATTAAAATGTTTAGCTTTTATTTATCCATGCAAAACCTTTATCCCAAAAGAAAAATGATTATAAAGTGTGAGCTGGAGTTTGGCTTCAATTTGTTTAGTGTACCTAAATCTGCTAATACATTAAACACCACCCTCTCTACAGACAATGCTGATGCCTACTGTGCCTCCTGTTCTCATTCCTCCTGAGTAGTGTCTTACTAATACAGAAAGTATGTTACTGACCAGATCACCAGATAAAAACATAGATGCAGCCACCACATCTAATGATTGTATTTTTTGGGGTTTTGGGTCTAATACTGCTTTAAGATAAAACAGAGACTGAATTCAACTACTGATATTTATAATAAATACATTTTGAACTCCAAGATTATTCCTAAGATTTGTTTAGAAGAAATTGGCTCTAATTTTTACAATTTAGCTTTCTAGAAAAAATAAATAATCCATAACTGTTAGCTCATCACTTTAGTGTATATTATAAAGTGGTTCTAAAGGCCGAAGGTTTTTTACCTTCATGCATTCTGTGCATGAAGGTAAAAACTTTTAGTATGAAGCAGCCCCCTTCAGCCATTGGCTGCCGCTGCTTTCAATCACAGCCAGTGAGGGAGTGGGGGTCAGAGCGCTTGGCCCTGTTCTGTGGGTCCTATGGACACACAGGTCACAGTCCATATTCCCATTGCAGACTTTCCTGGAATGTGGCTCATCACATGCCTGACGAAGAGGTCCTGTGTGGCTCCGAAATGTTGCACTACACTGGTTGTGATGTGTTCTTTCTTCAAAACCATTTGGACGTAATTGAGGATCCCTGGTGTGCTGGCAAATATTTACATTGTGCTATGGACACACAGAGTGGGGCTCAGGAGCGAGCACACACGAGTGCCCCCATAGCAAACGACTTGCTATGGGGGCACTCTTTAGGGGGGAGGAGCCCAGAGCACTGGCTCGAGACCTGAGAAAAGGAGGATTGGACTGCTCTGTGCAAAACCATTACACAGAGCAGGTAAGTATGACATCTTTGCTATTTAAAAAAAAAATCTTAAATCCTGCTAATTTTCCCAGGCAAACCCTTTACATTTCTGCAAAAGAGGTTCACGTGTACCATTTTATTTTAATATATCTATAGTGTAGGCTATATACTACAGAAGCAAAACCATGTACAATTAGTTTTCTTACATATACTTTGCTCTCTATAATCTGCCTTTATTTGTTTTTACAAGGCATAATATTTTGTAGCATTCACAATGCCTTTTTTTTTCATACTCTATATAATACTAAATTGCTTATTAGAATAAATTCTGTAGTGACCTCACCTGACATCTGGGCCATATCCTGCACCTCATCTGTTTCCATGTTTCTCTGATTATCTGTAAATTAGAATTTAAAGACTGTTAATACGTATTTAAAAGAACTAAAAACTAATAAGAACAATTATTAAAATATCCTCCTTATTCTTTTCTGTCTGTACCTGCCTAGGTATCAGACAGGAACAGACCTTGAGCCTTTCATACAGAAAAACAGAATTACAAAGATGTATAAAGAAATATCATTAGTAGCACAGGATGACCAAATTTGTTATTTATTGTTAATTTTCTACTGCATAATAACCCAAAATGCAAACTGACTGCAACAAAATTAAGCAGAAAATTAAATGGCCTTGGGTCATTGTAGGCACAGAATTCATTCTCTCGGCTGATCCATACTTATGTTCCTTTTAATTTACTGAGCATGCATCGATGAACCTTGAGTCAGTTTGGTGACACGCGTACAATCAGCAATCAGAAACGAAAGCAATTTGCTGAAGAATGTCTCATTTGCCCAAGCAAGGCTGCATATCTGAGTAGGAGCCGTTGCTGGCTCCATTAATAATGAATACACCTCAAACAGTGGCAGATGGGTAAAACAGAAGCTCTGGTCTTAAACGTATGTAGAGTCCCTAAGTAAGACCATACTGGCCCCCTTCTACTAGGGAGAAGTGAATCTCCCAAAATAGCAAAGCAAGCCCGGGAGAGAGAGACAAACTGACTTCCTGTTTAACTTAACAGATGGCTCCACAGCTTTGGAACAAATAATAGGAAACACTTGCCCCAGTGTTGCAACACATAATGTTCTGAGGATTGAGTTGCAATAAATGGGAAACACCAGGGAAATACTGGCTTAGGGGTAGCTGGCTAGAAAAAAAAGCAAAGTTTTGACTTGGGTTGAAGATATAAGTGGTGTTAATCTCTAGAGTCTTAAAGGCACATCTGGTAGCTAAAAAGGTAAGATGGCTTTGTGCTAGTTCCCAAATCAACCAACAGACTCAAGAAAAATGTAAAGCAAACTTTCTAAAATGTTCAGTAATTATGAAGTAAAGTTATGAATCTGGGCTCATACATTCCACTGTAATGCAAAATGATATAGTAATGCAAGAATTTGCATATCAAGTTGAAACCTGCAGAATTCTAGCTGTATTTTTCTGTATTTGTCTCCTTTAGATGAGTTATATGTATACAAAAATAATTTGTCTGGATTATCTATAGAAATGTATAAAAACATGTTACATGCAAAGGAAATAAGTATGGGAGCTGCCCCCCAATGAATGGGTTGTGGAAGGTGCAGACTCTGGGGCTGCTCATGTCAGCTGCCATGAAAAAAACTGCTTGGGAGATCATACTTTTCAACCTTCACTTTCTGCAGGATTGTTCCTGGTCAGTGTCCCACTAGGTAGTGAATCCAGAATTACAAGGAATACTATATCAGAGAGGGCTTGTGTCCAAGGGCCACTCAAAGGGGCAGATTTACCTAAAACTTGAGCACTCAGAATCTGGTGCAGCTGTTCATAGTAGATAATGAACTTCTAACTTCAGCTTGTTAGGCTTAAACAAAGAAAATCTGGAAGCTGATTGGTTTCTATGCAAAGTTGCACCAGATTTTGCATGCTCCAGTTTTAGTAAATCTCCCCCAAACTAAGCCTTACCTTTTCTATAACAATGGTATTTCACCTGGCACACCTGAGGGGCTAAAAGACATGATCTGGGAACCAAGAACCAAGGTAAACACAAAAAAAGAGTGTTTTTTTTTTTTAAACATAAATCGTTCTCATGAATAACAGCTACCAGGGGATTTTATTTTCCTTCTATAGAGGTGGAATAGACCACAGTCCTGCTAAAGACTTTGAACCTCACAAGACCAAAAACATGTTGGAGATGTGAGTCAGTGGAAAGAAGTAGCCACATATTTTTTGTTGAACCAAAATGCAAAACTTTTGCATGCAAGTGAAGACCATATCTCAGACGTCTACACAGTTCCAACCAAAGAAACCCCACTTTTTCCTCAGTCAAAAAGCTATTAAGCAGACAACAATTCTTACTTATTTCTCAATAAAGCTGCACGATCCTGCATTCTTACATTATGGGAACCAACACTGCCACCCTCAATGAAAATGTGTTCTTGGTTCTATTGGATTGTGGCCTATGGAAAGATTCACTCACATGTTATTCGCTTATGTCTTCTCACAGTTTCTACTTTTGCTGTGCTTGTCTTGCCCTCAACTCTGTTCTAAATAAATTTTATTTGGATTCACACTGCTGCACTGAATTAACACACACATAGTAACATGTGTTGCGTTCAAATGTAAATGCACTATTCTTTGTATTGTATTGAAGCAAAATGTGCTACGAGTGCATTGTGCTGTGCAGGTGCACTGGAGTACCATTATCAATGAATACCACTGCATTGCACTAACAGTCTAACTAACTAACCAAGTCTTCACTGGGAGTTCTCTAATTTATTTCCTTACAAGAACACTGTAAAGACAGTGGGGTTGATTTACTAACACTGGAGAGTGCAGAATTTGGTGCAGCTGTGCATGGTAGCCAATTAGCTTCTAACTTCAGCTTGTTTAATTAAGCTTTGACCAAACCACTGACACCAATAATTTGGAGGTAATTTTATCCCACTGGTGGTATGAGGCTTATTTTATCTCACTGATAGCTAATGGACTACCTACAGGTACAGGCACACCAGCGTGCCGTCACCTTTAATTAGTTCTTAGTGTTTGGAGATTATATAAAAAAATAGGCTAATTCAAATTTTTACCAAAGCTGTAAAAATCAATCATTAGTGGTCAAAAAGCTGTATATTGCACAAAAAAAAACATAATATCCACAGGACAATAAAGTCTGCCAAAAAACTGTTAATTACAATGCATGCAGAAATTAGAGGACAAATATTAAAAAAATTAAAATTTAGTTAGCATAAAAGCATAATAACATGATATACAGTACTACCAGTTGTTTGAATGGCTTGCTTGTGTCTGTCAGGGCATGTTTACATTGGCGGCATCCCTTGACAGGGAGCTGGGAGGTGATATGTTGCCTCCCTACTGTAAGTTTTAGCCCTGAAAAACCTGCACCGCCAATTCACTTGAACAGGTCGCATCCGGCGGCGGTACTTCTCAGGGAACAGCAAGAGACATACTGTATCATTATTGCAGCAGCCATGAAACAAACCATCTGTACAACTTCCCCTAGGCCCCTGTCTTAGGATGGGGGTGGGGGGGGCGGTTGAAGGTGGGGGTTACTTCAGTGGTAGTGAAGTAAGGGCTTGCATCAAATGTGAATGATCTCAGGAATCTATCAAATTGATATCAAATGCAAGTGGCATGCACTTTGCCAAGCATTTACCCATCAACACATGCCCAAAGCCCTTCAAAAAAGATCCTACTGAACATCACCATAAAGAAAATAATACAGTACTTATTAAAATTAATAGCTAATAGGGTTCTGGGATGCTGGGTTTGGTGCAGCAAAGGTGCTTTCAAGCGCTACAGATAGGGACATGCTTAGTCTCGTTACCCTTCAATCTTGTAATATCTTGTAATCACCTTGTTTGCCCTATATAGTCATATATTTTAGTACTTACAGTAACTTCTGAGGATGGAAGATTGTACCACCATGTCAGTTTGCACATGCTGCTGTGTTTCTCAATTGAAAGAAAAAAAAAATTCCCCTATATTGTACAATTTAGGCAACTACCTCAACTTGCTGTAAATTGATTATGATTGGTTCTTGTGCACTCTGTATTATGTTCAAAATGCCCATATATGTTTTTGTAATCATGAGCATTTGGCTTTTTAACAATTAAGCCATAGTTAGCCAACACCAAATTTGCTGTATCATCCACAAAATCAAGAGGCAGGTTTCCAGAATCTTGAAGACTTCTTTTGCAAATGCCTGCAGTATGAAATTTAGGATAGTTATTGAACTGCGGTGCATAACTGTGTACAAACATACCTCATCTGATCAAGTATGTGCAATATGTCTTTGCCATTTTGCATTGTCCTTTTTTTGCTCACAAACTATGGGAAGTACTGCAAGGTGTTATATTAAACACTTGTCCTTGTGCTTAAGGAATTACAAAACCAGCTCAACAAGGTTCAGTGTGATTATACTACAACACAATAAGGGCTCTTTCACACGGAGGTCCGTTCAGGTCCGCCTGTCAGTTTTTTAGGCGGACCTGAAACGGATCCTCCATGTACCCCTATGGAGGCACGGATGTCAGCGGAGACATGTCCGCTGACATCCGCTCCGCTCCGCCCCGCCCCGCCAAAGTGTGACGGAGGAAAACCCTATTTTTCCTTCCGCCGGCGGAGCGGATCGGATGACAACGGACTCTACGGCCCGTCGTCATCCGATTCCCCATAGGGGAGAGCAGCGCTCTGACAGGGCGGTCCCTGCACAGTGTGCGGGGACCGCCCAGTCACCTGTCGGCTCAGCGGGGATCAACGGAACGATCCCCGCTGAGCAAGCGGAGCTTCACGGGGCGGATCTGCACGGATCCGCCCCGTGTGAAAGGACCCTAACTGACTTCAAGGCAGCAACAAAATATTTGCCAAATATTGGTCTATCCTCACTGAGGATCCAATTTTGGGAAACCTTATAGCTGAGAGAACCCAGGTAACTTACAAAAAAGCAGGGGCGGTTGGTGATCTTCTATTACAAAGTGAATATAGGGTCGAATCCAGAAAGGATCCTTGCAAATTACGTGGCACTTTCCCTTGTGGATCATGCTCTTATTGTCCTGTGCTTAAACAAATGAGTCAGGTAGGTTTACCCAATGGTGAACAATTTGCAGTAAAACATTTTGCGAACTGTAAAACCAAGGGAATGGTATACTTATTGCAATGTGGTGCCTTTCATATAGGAAAGACCCGACAGGAATTAGGACAACGCATCAGCAAACATATGCATAGTATGCAAATTGGCAATCTGTATTTACCTCTGGGCTGACATGTGGCCAGGAGACATAAATACAGAATGCCAAAAGTAAATTTCATAGTACTAGACCGGGTACATATTACCCCCAGAGGGGGTGATTGGAAGAACATTTTGTTACAGCGCAAAATGCAATGGATTAAATATTTAAATGCTACAACTAGGGCTGGGAAAAAAATCGATTTTAATCTTGAATCGAGTTTTGAGCTCAAATCGATTCAGTTTTGAAGAAAATCGATTTTTTTAGATTTTTTTTTCCTTCAAAGTTTCCGTAGCAGGACTGCAGGGGGCGTATCCATAATGGCACTGGGCAGCGTTACCCCAATTACATCTACTCGCTGCAGCCGCCATCTGCCTACCTGATCAGCGTGTCATGCAGACAGACGGCGGCCATTGCAGTGTTCAAAAGCCGCACCTCCCGAGTCCTCGTCGTCTGTGATAGGCGGAACACTCAATTTCACAGCAGGCAGTATTCAGCCTATCACGGACATCCTCTCATCCTCGTCTGTGTTATGAGGATGACCATGATAGGCGGAACACTGAATGCTGGGAAATTGAGTGTTCCGCCTATCACAGACGAGGATGAGGCGCGGCTTTTGAATACTGGAATGGCCACCGGTGTAGCAGTAAAATCCGTATACCATGAAAATCTGCATCAGGTACGGGCACAGTGATTGAAGCATGGGCACAGTGAGACACGGGCACAGTGAGACAAGGGTACAGTGAGGCATGGACACAGTTCAATTCAACTAAGAGTAACCTCAGGATTTTTTGTTGTTTTATTAGCTAAATCCAAATACAGTATTAATAATTTGGATGTTTAACAATCTTTGTTGCACACTGCAAAAAACAACAAAAGGTCACAAGCGCTAAATTGGTGGATAAAGAAAAAAATATAATGGATGATAATAATAAGAAAAAAATCCCAAATATTTTGGGAAGTACAAAGTATCCAAAAGGGGGAAAAAACAGGATCCAGCGCAGCAAGAAAAAATCCGTACCCAGAAGTACAAAATACACAACATGCACACAATATAATCCAGCGCTCATGGAACATACATTATTAACTATTGAAAACTCTTGAAGAATTGATAAAAAAGCTTAGTCCATTTATCACAATAAAGAGAGGGATCCAATCCCAAATGTGCAGAGGGCAAATGAATCTTAACTCTCCAGTTGCCAGTGGTGACAAACTGGTAAACTTGCAGTGACATCCGTGGAGCAAGGAGGGGTTAAAGTCAAAACAAAGCCTGTGGCATGATCTCCGTGTGAGCACAGTACCTTGAATCAGGGCTTGACAAATTTGCTTGGAATCTAGGAGCCAGCTAAAAAAGTTAGGAGCCAGGAACGCGCCCCGTCCCGCCGAGGTTGCGCGCAGAAGCGAACGCATACGTGAGTAGCGCCCGCATATGAAAGCGGTGTTCAAACCACACGTGAGGTATCGCCGTGATGGGTAGAGCGAGAGCAATAATTCTAGCCCTGGACCTCCTCTAATTTAAAACATGCAACCTGTAGAATTTTTTAAACGTCGCCTATGGAGATTTTAAAGGGTAAAAGTTAGTCGCCATTCCACGAGCAGACGCAATTTTGAAGCGTGACATGTTGGGTATCAATTTACTCAGCGTAACATTATCTTTCACAATATAAAAAAAAACTGGGCTAACTTTACTGTTGTCTTATTTTTTTATTAAAAAAAAAGTGTATTTTTTCCCAAAAAAGTGCGCTTGTAAGACCGCTGCGCAAATACGGTGTGACAGAAAGTATTGCAACGGCCGCCATTTTATTCTCTAGGGTGTTAGAATAAAAAATATATATAATGTTTGGGGGTTCTAATTAGAGGGAAGGAGATGGCAGGGGAAACAGACAGGGAACCTCCATTAGCATTGCTGGTTGTCATACCAACGGCCACCACAAGATGGCGCTAGACCACAGAAGGAAGCATAGGCCTGCAGAAGGCCGCAAAGCCGCGGCCTCAATTACCGGCCGGCGCGGCCCAACGCGATCCCGCGGCGCGGAGGGGGGGGGCACGGAGAGACAGGATTCCCCAGCTGTGCTGCCCCAGGCGCCAGGTCGTTAATTCTAGTCGCAATGGCGACCTGGCGCCCGGGGTTTGTCGAGCCCTGCCTTGAATGATGGACAACAGGCAGACCAGCGTGTGGAGGGCCCTCCAACCCAAAAGGATGCAGAGCCAGGATCGCAGCAAGGCTGGGACAGAAGGAATCACACACAGAGTTTCAAGAGTTTTCAATAGTTAATAATGTATGTTCCATGAGCGCTGGAATATATTGTGTGTTTGTTGCACACTGACTTTGCAGTTAGAGAAAGGGTTTGCCTTTGCAATTTTGTTTGTTGATGCACTTTAATATAATTTAAAAAAAAATCGAATCGAATCGTAAATCGAGTTTTTTATAAAAAAATTGCAGATTTTTTTTGGGGGGAAAATCGCCCAGCCCTAGCTACAACACCTCCCGGTCTTAATGAGGCAGAAAGCTATAGACCTTTTCTGGAAGGTTTTAGTTCAGGTAAAACCGACTAGATTATATTAAGATCACATTTGATCTTTTAAATGGACCACTCTGATTATATCAGAATCCAGTTTCTCCATGACCTTACCGTTGGAGTTTACACAATGGCATCTCTGGACGAGAAGACAGACAATGACATTATACCTGTAGGGGGGTTTAAAAAGTTATATTATGGTAGTGTTTGGTTTTTCAATAACGGTTTGTTCATATCAATTGATTATTACTGTTGTTTTTGTTGATTTTGGTAATTTGCCGTTCAGGCAAGAAATATTTTAATGGGTGTTTTTGTGGCCCTAAAGAATGGCTTTACTGTGCTCTTTGGTTTTACTGTGGCTTTACTGGCTTTACTGTGCTCACAGGTGCACTATATGGTAACGCTGAGGAACACATCAGGCACCATTCCTCCTTCCCACTTCTGTGGAGAAGGATATATTTTTGTATCATCTTTAGCGTATTTGAGGACAAATTAATAGAGTGGCAGTAGCTTTTACTGTGCAATTTATATGAAGAATACCAGGCATCAGTATGCATGACTATCCCTGGGCTATGAAAAATTTTTTTGGTTTTAGCTTGTTTGAGGGGCCAACTATACTGATATTTGTATACTCTCCTTTGTGTTTCAAGCAAACGGCGCCTAATTTTTGGACAATAGTCTGTGGTCTTTGTGTAGCATGAACGGCTAACAGAGGGTGCACACTGGGGCTCTTTTTAATGCTATGAAAATGCTTAAAGGGGTGTTCCAGGCAACCCCGTGCAAAACAAAAATAATTAAAAGCCAGCAGCTACACATACTGCAGCTGCTGGCTTTTAATAAATGGAGACTTACCTGTCCTGGTGTCCCTCGATGTCGGCACCGCAGCTGATGTTTCACATCAGCTGTCGGTGCTTCCGTCGCCATTGCGGGTAAGGGAACCCGGCAGTGAAGACTTTCGGCTTCACGCCGGGAACCCTACTGCGCATGCGCGAGGCCCGCTCCTCTTTCCTATTAGCCCATATTGTAAGTATGTTTTTGCGTCCATTCAAATGGATATAATTTTGTAACCATTATACAGTATCTCACAAATGTGAGTACACCCCTCACCCCTACATTTTTGTAATTATTTTATTATATCTTTTCATGTGACAACACTGAAGAAATGACACTTTGCTACAATGTAAAGTAATGAGTGTACAGCTTGTGAAACAGTGAAAATTTGCTGTCCCCTCAAAATAACTCAACACACAGCCATTAATATCTTAACCGCTGGCAACAAAAGTGAGTACACCCCTAAGTGAAAATGTCCAAATTGGGCCCAAAGTGTCAATATTTTGTCTTCTTCCATTCTTCCATGACAACATCACGGAGCTGGTGGATGCTAAAGACCTTGCACCCCTCCACCTTCCATTTGAGGATGCCCCACAGATGCTCAATAGGGTTTAGGTCTGGAGACATGCTTGGCCAGTCCATCACCTTTACCCTCAGCTTCTTTAGCAAGGCAGTGGTCGTCTTGGAGGTGTGTTTGGGGTTATCATGTTGGAATACTGCCCTGCAGCCTAGTCTCCAAATGGAGGGGATTATGCTCTGCTTCAGTATGTCACAGTACATGTTGGCATTCATGGCTCCCTCAATGAACTGTAGCTCCCCAGTACCGGCAGCACTCATACAGCCCCAGACCATAACACCTCCACCACACAGCTTGACTGTAGGCAAGACACACTTGTCTTTGTACTACTCATCTGGTTGCCACCACACACGCTTGACACCATCTGAACCAAATGAGTTTACCTAGGTCTCATCAGACCACAGGACATGGTTCCAGCAATCCATGTCCCTAGTCTGCTTGTCCTTAGAAAACTGTTTGTGGGCTTTCTTGTGCATTATCTTTAGAAGATGCTTCCTTCTGGGACGACAACCATGCAGACCAATTTGATGCAGTGTGCGGCATATGGTCTGAGCACTGACAGGCTGACCCACCCCCACAACCTCTGCAGCAATACTGGCAGCACTCATACGTCTATTTCTCAAAGACAACCTCTGGATATGACTATGGCAAGGCCTGTTCTGAGTGGAACCTGTCCTCTTAAACTGCTGTATGGTCTTGGCCACCGTGCTGCAGCTCAGTTTCAGGGTCTTGGCAATCTTCTTATAGCCTAGGCCATCTTTATGTAGAGCAACAATTCTTTTTTTCAGATCCTCAGAGAATTCTTTGCCATGAGGTGCCATGTTAAACTTCCAGTGACCAGTATGAGAGAGTGAGAGCGATAACGCCAAATTTAACACACCTCCTCCCAATTTGGACATTTTCACTTAGGGGTGTACTCACTTTTGTTGCCAGCGGTTTAGACATTAATGGCTGTGTGTTAAGTTATTTTGAGGGGACAGTAAATTAACACTGTTATACAAGCTGTACACTCACTACTTTACCTCGTAGCAAAGTGTTATTTCTTTAGTGTTGTCACATGAAAATATATAATAATTGGATTTTTGAACTCAACGTAAAATCTGTTTCTCTGACGTCCATGGACTGACACAGCCTCTTCATACTGAAACACGTGGGTATATGTCCCTGCTTGCAGGAGGAGATCTTCTCCTGCAAGCAGGGACATATACCCACGTGTTTCAGTATGAAAAGGCTGTGTCAGTCCATGGACGATAAGAGAAAAAATATTTACAAAAATTTGAGGGTATACTCACTTTTGTGAGATACTGTACATGTATATCAATATACCAATGCTGTAAGCATTATTATTTTGCATTGCAAATGTGGTAATATCCCTGAGGAAGTAGTTAAGTCTATCTATACTTTGAAACGCGTTGGGTACTCCCACCTCACTGGACTCATCCATCCATGTACCAACAGGGTGAAATGCTAGCCTCTAGATAGGGGATACCACTTTGCACAATATCCTTGAAGTATTTGATATACAGTATCTCACAAAAGTGAGTACAACCCTCATATTTTTGTAAATATTTTATTATATCTTTTTATGTGACAACACTGAAAAAATTACACTTTGCTACAATGTAAGGTAGTGAATGTACAGCTTGTATAACAGTATAAATTTGCTGTCCCCTTAAAATAACTCAACACACAGCCATTAGTGTCTAAACCGCTGGCAACAAAAGTGAGTACACTTGTTAGTGTTACAAGGTCTCAGGTGTGAATGGGAATCAGGTGTGTTAAATTTCAAAAATAATTGTTGCTCTACATCAGGGGTAGGGAACCTTGGCTCTCCAGCTGTTTCGAAACAAGTCCCATGAGACATTGCAAGACCCTGACAATCACAGGCATGACTCCTAGAGGCAGAGGCATGATGGGATTTGTGGTTTCAAAACAGCTGGAGAGCCGAGGTTCCCTACCCCTGCTCTACATAAAGATGGCCTAGGCTATAAGAAGATTGCCAAGACCCTGAAACTGAGCTGCAGCACAGTGGCCAAGACCATACAGCGGTTTAACAGGACAGGTTCCACTCAGAACAGGCTTCGCCATGGTTGACCAAAGAAGTTGAGTGCACGTGCTCAGCGTCATATCCAGAGGTTGTCTTTGGAAAATAGACATATGAGTGCTGCCAGCATTGCTGCAGAGGTTGAAGGGGTTGGGGGTCAGCCTGTCAGTGCTTAGACCATACGCCACACACTGCATCAAATTGGTCTGCATGGCTGTCGTCCCAGAAGGAAGCCTCTTCTAAAGATGATGCACAAGAAAGCCCGCAAACAGTTTGCTGAAGACATGCAGACTAAGGACATGGATTACTAGAACCATGTCCTGTGGTCTGATGAGACCAAGATAAACCTATTTGGTTCAGATGGTGTCAAGCATGTGTGGCAACAACCAGGTGAGGAGTACAAAGACAAGTGTGTCTTGCCTACAGTCAAGCATGGCGGTGGGAGTGTCATGGTCTGGGGCTGCATGAGTGCTGCCGACACTGGGAAGCTGCAGTTCATTGAGGGAACCACGAATGCCAACATGTACTGTGACATACTGATGCAGAGCATGATCTTCTCCCTTTGGAGACTGGGCCGCAGGGCAGTATTCCAACATGATAACGACCCCAAACCCACCTCCAAGACAACCACTGCCTTGCTAAAGAAGCTGAGGGTAAAGGTGATGGACTGGCCAAACATGTCTCTAGACCTAAACCCAATTGAGCATATGTGGGGCATCCTCAAATGGAAGGTGGAGGAGCGCAAGGTCTCTAACATCCACCAGCTCCGTGATGTCATCATGGAGGAGTGGAAGAGGACTCCAGTGGCAATCTGTGAAGCTCTGGTGAATTACATGCCCAAGAGGATAAAGGCAGTGCTGGAAAATAATGGTGGCCACACAAAATATTGACACTTTGGGCCCAATTTGGACATTTTAACTTAGGGGCGTACTCACTTTTGTTGCCAGTGGTTTAGACATTAATGGCTGTGTGTTGAGTTATTTTGTGGGGACAGAAAATGTACACTGTTATACAAGCTGTCCACTCACTACTTTACATTGTAGCAAAGTGTAATTTCTTCAGTGTTGTCACATGAAAAGATATAATAAAATATTTACAAAAATGTGAGGGGTGTACTCACTTTTGTGAGATACTGTATGATATATGATATGTTGACTCGAGTTCATTTTATGATTGTATCATTTCTTTTTACAAAAATCAATATGTTTATTGCCTTAAAAATTCCACCAAATGAGGACATGCTATAAAAATTATGCATCGGGACGATGGCAATTACACCCACAATCATTTGAGTCTATCTATTTAGATATAATAAAAACAAACCATAAACTCTACCACCCTGTAGCTCTTTTTTTTTTTTTTTTTTTTTGCTTTTATAATACAGCTGGAATGGCAGCCAGGGCAGTTTTTTAACTATATTTTCAAGTTGTGGCTCTGAACAATGATGGTATGGAGAATAGAAGTTTGGTAAGAGGTGTGCATATTAGAAGTTATATACAAAATAACCTAAAATTTGTTAAGTTCAAATGTATGGCAATTCATATAAGGCATCAAAGATATCTACCCTAAATTCTGATCTTGAAAAAAGAATTAAAAAATTCTTAAGAATTGTCAAAGACAAGCATTTACAGTATTTGTCTTCGATGATTGCTTTCTGTATTTCTTACGATAATGGGGGCCATATATTCTCAGATCTCATAATGACTGAGAACTCCATCTTTACTGAACATGGCACCACCATGATTCGCTGCATTATTTTCTTGGTCTATGATGAGACCAAGCTTTGGAACCTGAGCCCATCATTTTTTATGATGAAAATAGAGCAGTTTTCAGTTATGAAAATGTTTTGGATTATAACAGTAGGGACAAACTTTGAAAAAAAATGCTTAAAGATGGCTAGCTGCAGTGAACCAATGGAGTAACTAGTGGATTGTGAAAAGTTTCTGACAACAACCACTACAAGCTTGTGAAACACTGTAAAACATCTAGGCAACTAGAAAATACTGATCACATATTTTTGCATAGCATAAAGTGAACACTAAACAATCCATGTGTGCACCATATCCACCCATCTGCTGGGATTAGGAGGAAGTTAGTCTGAGTCCTGGAGCCCCCTTAGAAAAGAATAGACAGATATATCTGACTCACCACCATTGAACTGGTGAGACATCTGCTTCTCCAAGGCTTGAATATGACAGAAAAAGATGTGCATAAATAAGATGTGACCAGACAAGCTAATTTAAAGTGGTTCTAAAGGCAGAAGTTATTTTTATCATAATGCATTCTATGCATTAAGATAAAAAAATCTTCTGTGTGCAGCAGCCCCCCTCAGCCCCCTAATACTTACCTGAGCCCCATCTCAATCCAGTGATGCTGCATGAGAGACTCGGCTGTCTGGGACTCTCCCTCCTGATTGTCTGAGACACACAGCAGGCGCCATTGGCTCCCACTGCTGTCAATCAAAGTCAATGAGCCAATGAGGAGAAAACGGGGTGGGTCCGAGCCTCGGCTCCGTGTCTGAATGGACACACAGCAGCCGCATGGCTCAGGTGCCCCCATAGCAAGCTGTTTACTCAGCAGGAGGGAGGAGCCAGAAGCTCCGGCGAGGGACCTGAGAAGAGGAGGATCTGGGCTGCTCTGTGCAAAACCATTACACAGAGCGTGTAAGTATAACACATTTGTTATTTTTAAACAAAAAAAAAAAACAAGACTTTAGTATCACTTTAGGATTTGTTAGGATTTATTAGCCTCATAGGAGTGCTCAGTATCAGTCTATATAGCATAAAGGTGTCTACAATATTTTAATGAAGTTGTTTATATTAGGTATGCATAACAGTATTGTAGCTGTTGTTTGAATTTAGGGGAGGCATCTGGGTGGTAGTGTAACCCAGATGCATTGATTGTCAGGGAATCTGAGACCCTTTTGTGGTTCTTGGAGGACTCTGGTGGTGTGAGGTTCCCTGCGGCCTGCAGGTGGAGCTGTCGCCCATGGCCGGAGTTGAACACTCAACGCAAGACTGCTTCCCTTTTTGTCCTTTCCTGGCGCTGGTACAGCGGGGCGGGGAACCCGCTGTGACGCAGAGGGAGAGGAGATAAAAGGGGCGGACGCCCTGACCTTGGGTTCAGAGTCGGAGGACCCAGCCGCACCCAGGCACCTTCAGCTTGGGTGCTGTCATTCCGGAGTTCCGGGCCCAGGTGCCCTTGACCTGGCCGGAGCGGGAGATGGAGTCCATCTCAGGCACCTTTAGCCTGGGGTGAGGTACTATGGCGGAAGCCTGGAGCTCAGTACCTTCGACTGAGTTCCGCGAGGGTGGAGGAATCCGAGGGGGCCCTAATTCCTTGGGTGCCCGTGTCTGAGACGAGGAGGCTGGTGAGCGGAACTTCTCCGGAGAGTCCAGCGCAGCATTGCTGGTGACGGAGAGGCCTCCGGTAACTGTCTTGGACGGATGTCCTTCCCCTGATAGGGGCTACATTAGCGAAGGTAATTCATGTTCTGTTCAATATAGTCAGTGGCAGTGACTATTCGCCACTGGTGACACTACAGTGGTTAGCTCTATGTAAAGGAATTGTGCCTTGGCCTATCACAAATACTGAAGTGGTATATGGGTCTCAACCTGTCTGTGCTGTATGACTATTTATTGAGAAGAATAAATACGAGTTTGACCTTTTCGGTGTGTGGAACTCTGGTTACTAGGAGCAAAGGGGAGTCAATCCGAGGAGAGGATTTGACACTGGGACGCATACACAAAACCCAATAGTTCTGGCTTTCACCTCTACACATTGGAGGACATGGGCCGTGGTGTATCTCATCCCTCCCCCCAGTGCTAACCCCTAGACGAGACAGACAAGCCGTGCATGAGAAGGGGATGAGAGGGGTGAGGTCGCTACAGTATTAACAATTTAGGATCATTTACTAAATGTCAAAAAATGTATATGAACACAGCAACCTGTGTTGGACTAATACCTGAATTTCAGGTACACATAAACTACAATAACGTAACATATTTTAAATGCAACTAGTTACAAGTACATATATTTGACTTTAAATCAACTTCCCAATATGGCAGAACCTAGCAGACTGGGAAAAGGCCTGGTAGCCCAAGGAGCTAAACAGACTAAAGCCCTATACACATGATCAGTTTTACGGATGAAAACAGTCCGATGGACTGTTTTCATCGGACAAACCGATCGTGTGTGGGCCCCATCGGACTTATTTCCATCGGTGAAAAAAAATAGAACATGTTTTAAATTTTTCCAATGAAAATAAAACCGATAGGAAATTCCGATCGTATGTGTGGAACTCCATCGGAGAAAAAACCCACGCATGCTCAGACTGAATTAGGAGACGGGAGCGCTCGTTCTGGTAAAACTAGCGTTTGTAATGGAGATAGCACATTCGTCATGCTGTAACGGACCGAAAAGCACGGAGACTGAAAAGCGCGAAACGGCTCTCAACAAACTTTTACTAACACGCGGTAACACGAAATCAGCAAAAGCAGCCCAAAGGGTGGCACCATTGGATTTGAACTTCCCATTTATAGTGGCGTCGTACGTGTTGAACGTCACGGCGTTTGGGATGGTCGGAATTTTGTCTGATGGTGTGTAGGCAAGACTGATGGAAGTAATCTTTGATTCCATCGGAAAATCAATCGTGTGTGCAGGGCTTAAGGCCCCTTAGCTGATCCCCTGCTAATCGGAGTAAAGCAGGCGAATGACACATCCATGTCCAATCAGTATCTGCAGAGCAGACATGGGCAGAGCCCGCTTTTCTCTATGGGCATCTGGGAGTTTACACCATGTTACATCCGTTCCGCTCTGCCTAAAAGGACAAGGATGGAGTCCTCTCCCTTTTTTTTTTCTTAGAGGGCCTGATTGGACCCAGACGTAGGTGAGTGTCAACAGACACAAGTCAGTTTACACCCACCTGTCCAAAGAAATGAATGGACTGTCCAATTGGAACTCTCATCTGAAAGGGGCCTAAACAAGAAACTGGCAGGCAGGAGTAGAGACCAAAAGGATGCACTCATCAGTGTGCTATTGCAGTCACAATCTGGGGCAGGAGGTCATCTACCTGTGTTGCATGACATCAGTAGAAAATGGTCTTATCATCAACCTGGCTTTTGTTGTATCACATGGCAGGGCTGTTTACATTTCAGGACTTGGTGGAAAGAATTACAAACAGGTAAACCAGCGACTACATATATTTTTTTTACTGTGTATTTAGTTGTTTGCTTTGAGTTGTTTTGGCAAGAAATCAAAGGTCTAGTATGAAAAAGTAGCTTGTAGCTTTTTTTCATAGACTTTGGCCTAAACCAGTGAAGCTTAAAGTGCATGAAGATAATGAAGGTACATGCTTGAAGGTAAAAAAAAACCTTATGTGTACTGTTCCCCCAACAGCCCCCCCCCCCCCAATACTCACCTGAGCTCCCTCTTGATCCAGCGAGAGCCTCGGCTGGCCCCAGACTCCCTTTTCTCATTGGCTGAGACAGCAACAGGGGCATTGGCTCCCTCTGCTGTCATTTACAGCCAGTGAGTCAATGAAGAGCAAGCAGCTTGCTATTGGGGGCACTGGTGCAGGGGAGGAGCCAAGAGTGCTGGTGGGAGACCCGAGAGGAAAAGGATTGGGGCTGCTCTGTGAATAACCACTGTACAGAGCAGGTAAGTATGACATAGTCACATTTTTTTTAAGCTAAACCTTTAATACTACTTTAATGCAGAAGCAAATTTTTATTTTGGATAGAGTAAGGGAGGATCATTACCCCGGTCAGTTTATTTTTTGCCATCTGTGGAGATTTCCCTTCACTTCCTGTCCAAACAGGAAGTGAGAGGAAATCCCTGCAAATTAAGAGAATTCCAAGGAGATTTCCTATTATTATTTTTCTAAGGACAACCCAAAATGTGGGATTTTCTTTGACTTTCCCTTTCAAAGATAATGGGACAAACAGAGAGGGGGAATCTTCCTAAGGGGGGCACAGACAGCAATAAAAAACTGACAGGTGTTTTAATCCATCTCTACTGTCAAAAAAAAAAAAAAAAAAGTTTGACCTCACAAGGGGGTGGGGGTCTCCGGGTGACGTCACCGGGTGGCCATGCCCCAAAATTATAAGAACTAGCAGACAGCTTAGCTGGCACAACAGCAGAAGCCATAGTTGGAGCAGGATCAGATTTTTTTTTTTTTTAAGCGGGTTGGCAGCGGCGGCAGAAGAAGAAGAAGACGACGACAACATTGGCAGAGGGAGAAAACACAGACGGAAGGAGAAGACAGTGGTGGAAGAAGACATCAGAAGAAGACCGGAGGAAAAAAGACATCAGAAGGAGGAAGAAGCTTGATTACTCGTTGGAGCTATGATGGGAGACATTCGTAAATGAAAGTGGTTGTATAGTCTTTTTTTTTTACTTTTACCTACAGGTAAGCCTATACTAAGGCTTACCTGTAGGTAAAAGAAATATCTCCTAAACCTTTACGGTTTAGGAGATATTCCCCTTGCTCTGCGCCGCTGACTGCAGCGGCGCATGCGCACAGGGGATTCTCGGCTAAAGGCCCGGCGGACGCCGGACCTTGCCGGAAACAAGTCTCCCGCGCGCATGCGCGGGAGTGACGAATCGCGGCTCCAGCCACTCACAGCGCTGGAGCCGCGATACCCGGAAGACACGCCGAGGCATAATGTCAGCTGCCTCGCCGTGGACCGGGAGGGACACCGACGCCTCGTTCTAAGGTAAGTATTTCATAATGAGCTAGTATGCTGTGCATACTAGCTCATTATGCCTTTTCCTTTACAGGTGTAAAAAAAAAATGCGGGTATACAACCGCTTTAATAAAGGACTTGTCAAAAAGCGTCTCTTTGTTTTTTGAAAGACTACACTTCTTTTTTTTGGGTGAATGGGTAGGGGTACAATGTACCCCATACTCATTCACATGGGGGGGCAGGATCCGTGGGCACTCTTGTATGGTTTTTAGTAAGCCTTCAGTCCTAATGTAAGGGCAGAACAAAAGCCCTATCTTTCAAAAAAACCATAGTGTATATAGTTTCATCATATATATATAGTTATACAGTATGGCTTCCAGTGTCCTATTTTGAAACAAAATTTCTATACTAGTGTTTCCATTAAATAAGGTTCCCAAAACATGGATACTTTTGAGTTTAGCAGTTTTAGTTTAGAGCTGGAAAATTTGGCTGGATCTCCAAATTTTGGCAGGTTTATCCCACACTTTTATTCAGTAACGCAGTAAACAAATATAGTACAATGCAGAAGGACAAGTCCATAGCATAAAACAAAACATCTGCTCATCTGAGCCACTAAACTTACGTCAGTTACCTAGGTTCCCCAAAATAAGTTTTCCAAAGCAAACAGGCAGCACATGTAGCTTTTTAGCGTTCTGTCAGCAGTCAGCCTTTTCAACCAACAGCAGCCTCTCACAACAAAGAGAGTGACAAAGAGAGTCTATAGTATAAATCATATCAGATATAAAAAAAGGCCCATGAAGGGCTGACTTATGGGATCGTAGGCAGCAAATGCCTGAAAAACAATAAAGAAAAACACAAACAACCAAATCCTTCATTCAACGTATTTACTGGATAAAATTTGGCCGCTACTTTTTTTATTTGTTTACATACACATACTTAATATCAAACGATAATATATAATTAACCCAGCATTTAATAACTTCATACACAAACCTTTTATGCCTTGTACACACGATCGGATTTTCCATCGGGATAAACTCTGACGGATTCAAGCTGTCTTGCATACACACTGTCACACCAAATTCCAACCGCCAAGAACGCTGTGACGTACAACACTACGACGAGCCGAGAAAAATGAAGTTCAATGCTTGCGAGCATGCGTAGATTTGATTCTGAGCATGCGTGTTTTTTTTCTCCGTCGGAGTTCCACACAGACGAACGGAATTTCCATCAGAGAAAAAGAGAACATGTTCTCTTTCTAAATTCCGACAGAAAAAAGTCCAATGGGGCACACACGCGGTCGGAATATCCAATGAAAAAACTCCATCTGACTTTTTCCATCGGAAATTCCGATCGTGTGTACACGGCATAAGAAGACAGCTCAGCCACACAACTGTCCCCTCTTATAATGTAACAAAAGGGACCCAACCACATAATAAGGCCACCGGGGAGGGGATGGGAAGTTCCGTTGGATGATCCTCCTCAGGTGACTGGCTCTGGACCTAAAAGGCTGACCCTTTTTATAATGCCCCACAGGAATTCTAAAAAATTCCAGCCATCTGACCTCAACTGACCTATCAAAAAGGGGAACCCTAATTTCCAGAAGGTTCCAGGTCAGCTGACATGGAATAACTTATCACAGCAGGGAGCCTTGAAACTTTTACTTCCACGATCCCATAAGAAAAAGGGGAGCCTCAAAACAGGTTTTTCCTCCTTTTCCTCATATTAGTGAGGTTAGTGTAATAGTTAAAATGTGGAGCTAGGATTACAGGGTTTATCCCACCCAAAGTTCTACAAAGCCCCAGACTCCAGGGCTGAACACCAAAACATGTTAAGATCTCAGAACACAACACAGTTTGTTTCCTTCAAAGCAGACCCCTAACCCTTGAGCTCCCCACCATGTGTGGATGAGAAGACTAGGTGACATGTATACACCATCAACAAATCTGTCAGCCGTCCCTCACGCTTTTCTAAATTTCAACGATCTATAAAGCCTGCCATGTATCCTTAGGTAAAACTGATTGTATGCTACATTTGAATTTAATATCATTAATATTAATTTTAGTAAACATTTAATTTAATTGTAATAAGCATGTAGATATACAAATTCTGCAATTTCACGGCAATCTCTACAACCAATTTTGGTAGCTTTCCCAAATTAAAGTGACCCTTGTGTCAACAAAAAGGAAAAAAGTCACAATATGTTTGCTTGTGCAGCAACTGTGACAACTATAATTAATGATGTTAAACAGTATGTTTAACCACTTGCCGCCCGCCCTATAGCGGACTGACGTCGGCAAAGTGGTTGCAAAATCCTGACAGGACGTCATATGACGTCCTCAGGATTTTGAGCCGCTGCGCGCCCCCGGGGGCGCGCATCGCGGCGATCGTTGCTGTGGGGTGTCAGTCTGACACCCCCCAACTCCGATCTAGGTAAAGAGTCTCCGACGGAGACTCTTTACCACGTGATCAGCCGTGTCCAATCACGGCTGATCACAGTGTAAACAGGAAAAGCCGGTCATTGGCTTTTCCTCACCCGCGTCTATCAGTCGCGAGTAGAGGAGAGCCGATCGGCTGCTCCTCTGACAGGGGGGGTTTGTGCTGATCGATTATCAACACAGCCCCCCGAGGATGCCCCCACTGGACCACCAGGGATGCCACTGGACCACCAGGGATGCCAGCACCAGGTATGCCACCCTAGACCACCAAGGATGCCAGTTAGTGCCCCCTAATGGATGACAATCAGTGCCCACAATGGATGCCAATCAGTGCCCACAATGGGCATCACTGATTGGCAGGCATTTTTGTTTGGCACTGATTGGCATCCATTACAGTACATCAGTGCCGCCTATCAGTGCCCACCCGTGCCACCTATCAGTGCCCATCCATGCCCATCCGTGCCACCTATCAGTGCCCATCCATGGCCATCCGTGCCGCCTATCAGTGCCCATCCGTGCCGCCTATCAGTGCCCATCCGTGTCGCCTATCAGTACCCATCCGTGCCACCTATCAGTGCCCATTCGTGCCGCCTATCAGTGGCCATACGTGCTGCCTATCCGCGCCCATACGTGCCGCCTATCCTTGCCGCCTATCCGTGCCCATCTGTGCCGCCTATCCGTGCCCATCCGTGCCGATTATCCGTTCCACCTATTAGTGCCGCATTTTAGTGCCCATCATCAGTGCCCATCAATGCCACCTCATCAGTGCCACCTCATTGGTGCCACCTCATCGGTGCCCATCAGTGCAGCCCCATCAGTGAAGGAGAAAACATACTTATTTAAAAAGTTTTGTAACTGAAACAAAAAAAATACATTTTTTTTCAAAATTTTTGGTCTTTTTTTATTTTTTTTAGCAGAAAATAAAAATCCCAGAGGTGATCAAATACCACCAAAAGAAAGCTCTATTTGTGGGGAAAAAATGATAAAAATTTTGTTTGGGTACAGTGTAGCATGACCGCGCAATTGTCATTCAAAGTGCAACAGCGCAGAAAGCTGAAAATTGGTCTGGGCAGGAAGGTGTTTAAGTGCCCAGTATGGAAGTGGTTAAATATATTCTCAATCCAACTAGCACAAAGACATAAATACATACATAAAACACAAGTATGCATGATCATTATACAATGTCACTGTCACCACACGTATTGGCCTGGGATGTCTGATTTTGCTTTAAGAGGGGTCGATTACACAAATGAAAGCTGTGCACCAGAGACAGGCACAATATGGTGACTAAATGTCACAATAGTAGACTCAAAATGAACCCAGGTGAATCTCTATCTTTACACATACAAAGCTGGGATTTATGACTACTATTTAGACACTGCCATGGGCGTCCGCTGAACTTTTTTCAGGAGGGGGGGGGGGGGGGCATCATTAAGTCATCCATGCTCGGTCCCTTTTTGACAATGTCATGAAGGGGAGGGGCTTGTGGCCATATATTGATCTTTATGAAAACAGCCGATACTGTATAGGTTGTTTTCATCAAGATCAAAATATGGTCGCCTACAACACAGATGTATTGTAATACAAAAAGATGTACACAGTGGTGTCATGGCACAGACACTGCTGTTACCTGTAGTTCTTCAGCGATAGGCCCAGGGCAGACACTAACAGCGTATTCTCTCTTGTCTCGGCCACTGCACGCCACGCACCTGTGGGAGGAGGAGCCGGCCGAATCGGCATAGGCACAACATACATTTTTTACACAGGCAGAGGCAGGCTGAGGCAGCAGCCAATCACGGAACAGCCGGGTCACGGTGATGTTAAGCAGAGGCCTGAGCGGCAGAGCCAATCCGATGCTTGGGCCAGGGGTGAGGAGGGAGGGACGGATGTGTAGTCGGAAAAGACTGAGAGCAGCCCCAGGCCAGCAGCAGACTTAGAAAAAAAAGTCCACGGCTGCCGCGGAGGCAACACAGGGGCCAAGTGTCTTCACTCTGACTTCAACTCTTATGATTCCAGGGGGGGGAAAGTGACCCCCCTTGCCCTATGGAGCGGATGCCCATGGACACTGCATGTATCTGAGACCAGCTTGTAGAAGCACAAAACCTAGAAACGGGTACTGTGGTCACTCTAACAATGTTTTCAATCAACCACTTAAACATAGGTAGTAACCAACACTGTATTTCCAGCTACCTCATGGAATCATTAGGTACCATAGTCCATAAACTAGAACTTAAAACTGACAGTAGTTTCTCTTTTTCTTTTTGAGGGAAGAGTCTCTTTAACCACTTGTCTACCGGGCCAATTCTGACACTTCTCTCATATATGTAAAAATTACCTAGAACTCCCAAACATTATATATATTTTTTTAACAGAGACCCTAGAGAATAAAATGGTGATCGTTGCAAATTTTTGTCACACGGTATTTGCAGAGAGGTTTTTTAAATGCTATTTTTGGGGAAAAATAGGATTTTTGTACTCACCGTAAAATCCATTTCTCTGACGTCCATGGACGGACACAGCCTCTTCAATCTTGACAAGTGGGTTTATGTCCCTGCTCATAGGAGAAGACTAGGCAGAATGTTAGATGTTTTAACATACATTACATTACCAGAGCTGAACAGCCCCGCCCAGGGGGCGGTCCCTCCGGACATAACCCTCCTCCCTGCAGCCAGCAGCCTCAGTTCGTAACAAAGCAGTACAAACCTAAAAAAAGGAGGGGTGGGTGCTGTGTCCGTCCATGGATGTCAGAGAAATGGATTTTACTTTGAGTACAAAAATCCTATTTTCTCTTACCATCCATGAACGGACACAGCCTCTTCAATCTTGACAAGTGGGACGTCCCAAAGCAGTGTCAAAGAAGAGGGGTGGGAACAGGATCAAGGAAAAAAAAAAAACTTCACCCCACACAAGCACAGCTCCTCAACGGAGGAGTTGCAACGTTAAACATCCGCCTGCAAAACCTTGCGGCCCAAGGAAGCATAAGAAGATGCAGCCACATCAACCTTATGAAATTTTGAAAAGGTATAAACGGACAACCAGGTCGCCACCTTGCAAACTTGTGCAACAGACGCTTGATGTCGGAAAGCCCAGGAAGCACCAATTGCCCTGGTTGAATGCGCTGTAACTGGAAAGGGAGGCGCCCGCCCATTAAGGGCATAGGCCTGTATGACAGTCTGCCTGATCCACGAGAAATGGTGGCAGCCGAGACCGCTTGGCCCTGTTTTGGACCAGACACAAACAGTGAGTCAGACTTCCAAAAAGAAGCCGTAGCGGTTGGTACACTCGCAAAGCACGTACCACGTCTAAAGTGTGAAGCGCAAACTCTCCGGGATGCGATGGACGAGGACACAGGGATGGAAGAACAATGTCCTCATTAAGGTGAAAGGCCGAGACCACCTTCGGGAGAAAGGAAGGCTGTGGGCGTAGCACCGCCTTATCCTTATGAAGGACCAAGTATGGCGGTTTGCAAGACAAGGCCGCCAATTCAGACACCCGTCTGACAGAAGTAATGGCAACTAAAAAAGCCACCTTCTGGGATAAAGTTAAGAGAGGAATATCTCTGATGTTTTCAAACGGAGGTTCTTGAAGAACCGAGAGCACCAAATTCAGATCCCAAGGAGGAAGAGGTGGTTTAATAGGGGGGAGCACATGGCGGACCCCCTGCACAAAGGTGCTAATCAAAGAATGGCCCGCTAGCGGCAGCTGAAAGAAGACCGCCAAGGCCGAAATCTGACCCTTGATGGTGCTTAAGGCAAGCATTTGGGTCACACCACGCTTTAAGAACAGCAGGATCCTGGGAACGGAATACGTCCGTGGACGCGCCAATCCAGCTCCTCGCATATAGCGATGTAGGCCCTCCAGGTACAGTGGTATATCTTCCTGGAAGAAGATTTCCGTGCCCTCAGCATGGTCGAGATGGCCGAATCCGAGAGACCGCGGTCCCTCAACACCTGGCTTTCAATAGCCATGCCGTTAAAGCCAGCAACTGTAAAGCAGGATGAAGTATGGGACCTTGAGACAGAAGGTCCTCCCGCATTGGCAGTCGCCAAGGAACGTCCGCCACGAGGCGCACAAGATCTGTGTACCAAGGACGCCAAGGCCAATCTGGAGCGATGAGGATCACCGGAATCCCGTCGGCCCCCACCCTGCGAAGCAAGCGAGGAAGCAACTGCAGCAGAGGATAAGCATATATCAGCCAATACCGACCCCACGGGGCAACCAACGCGTCTGAGGCGTCTGCCCAGGGATCCCTGGACCTGGCCACGAATCTCGACACCTTGCGATTGAGTCGAGAGACCAGCAGGTCCACATCCGGCATGCCCCAGCATCGGCAAAGGAGTTGAAACACCTCCGGATGTAAGAACCATTCCCCCTGGTCCAACGTCTGGCGGCTCAGATAGTCCACCTGCCAGTTGTCTATTCCTGGAATGTAAATGGCCGACAGAGCCGGTACGCTTCTTTCCGCCCACCTTAGGATGTGAGCAACCTCGGACGCTGCAGCGGAGCTCCGAGTTCCCCCCTGATGGTTGACATAAGCCACCGCCGTGGCGTTGTCCGACTGGATCCTGACCGAGCGCCCCTGCAGTCTCTTCGACCACAAGGAGAGACACAGTCTGATTGCCCGGAGTTCCAGGACATTGATCAGCAGACGGGATTCGTCCGGAGTCCAAAGCACTCCCCAGACTCCGCCCCAGCCCGAAAGACTGGCATCCGTTGTGATCACCGTCCACTGGATAGGGAGGAACGACTTCCCTGACCGAAGGACCAGGGATCTCAGCCACCAAGTCAGGGATTCCCTGACCGAATGACTCACCTGGATCTGACGATCCAGCGATAACGGGGACTTGTCCCAGCTGGACAGGATCTCCTTTTGTAAGGCTCAAGTGTGAGATTGGGCAAATGGAACAGCCTCGAAGGAAGCCACCATGAGTCCCAGGACCCTTATGCAGAAACGGAGTGACGACCATCTTCGGGACGTCAGTACCCGTACCGCAGCTTGAAGAGTCTGTCATTTTTCCAAGGGTAGAAAGACCCTCGCCTCCAAGGAGTCCAGGATCAACCCTAGGTACTCCAGCCTCTGAGTTGGAACCAGGACCGACTTCTGAGTGTTCAGCAGCCAACCTAATTCTCAGAGGGTTTGACTGACTATCAACACATTTTCTTCTAATTCTGAGCCAGAGTCTGCTCTCAGAAGAAAATCGTCCAGATAGCCCACGATAGCAATGCCTCGCTGACTCAGCAAAGCCAGAATCGGGGCAAGCACCTTGGTGAAAACCCGCGGTGCTGACGCCAAACCGAAGGGAAGGGCCACAAACTGATAGTGGTCTTCGCCTATCGCAAAGCGCAGAAACTTCTGGTGACCCGCGCAGATTGGGACATGCAAGTAGGCATCCTTGATGTCCAAGGATGCCAGAAAGTCCCCCGTATGGAGTGCAGCAATCACTGAGCGAATGGATTCCATGCAGAATTTTTGAACCTTTACAAAGGCATTCAGGGCCTTGAGATCCAGGATTGGACGGACTCCGTCCTTCTTTGGGACCACAAACAGATTCGAATAAAATCCCTAAAACCTCTCCTTCGACGGAACTGGCAGAATCACCCCGCACCTCAGTAAGTCCTGCCCTGCCCCCAATAGCACAGCCCGACGCGCTGGAAGGAGAGTGAGATTTGAGGGAAAAAATCTGTTTGGTGGCCAGGAAAGGAACTCTATCCTGTACCCCGAGGTGACCACCTCGCATACCCACAGGTCGGAGATCCGGGAGGTTCACCGATCCGTTAACATGCGAAGGCATCCCCCCACCCCAGAGTCGGGCAGGGGCAAGACTTCATGCGGTGGCGGGCTTGGGCGCCGGCTTGTTTGGCTTATGCACCCAGGGACGCTTCTGTGCTCCCAGCATGGTGAACATGGCTCTGCTCACCACTTCCGACCTCCTATCAGTGGGGTCCTTAAAGGCAGGAGTCCCCTCAACCGGGAGAGTCGTGGCTTTATTCAACCGGGCGACCGGGGGGTCGACCATAGGAGGAGAGGTCCATTTTTTAAGCAGGCTCTCCTCAAAGGGGTATCTAACAGACAGACGCTGCGAGACCGCGAAAGTTTTCTGCGGTTTGTCCCATACCTGGTCTATGAATTTGTCAAAGAAAGGTGTGTAGGGAAAAACCTTTTTAGAAGGATGCGCTTTAAATGAACCAAAGGAGACAGCCTCCGCAGCATCCAGCTTGAGAGTGTCCCTCACAGCATCAATGAGTTCACTAACAAGCATCCTGTCATGTACTGACCCAGATAAGGAGTCTTCCTCACAAGGAATGTCCTTGTCAAAAATATCCAAAAATTCAGAGCTAGGGTCCTGTGCAGCAGCAATGCCCATATCTGAATCAGAGCACTCCCCTGGAGATGGTGTGGGGAGAGGGCGCTTTTTAGCTCCCTTGCGCTCGCACACCGCTTCCATCCTGGCAACAAATGATTCCAGGACTGCCGACAATTGGTCCATAGGGACGGCAGGTGCAGGAGCACTGCCTGTTGCCTCTGACATGAAGGGGGAAGCAGGTGACACTGACTCCATAACACCACCACTCTCTGAGACCTTTTGTCAATATAAGTGAAAAAAAGCCCACCCTCCGGCTGCGCCGACTGTGGGGGGTTACCCAGGGGCTCACCAACCCAGTCAGGACCGCTCGTTTCTGCTGCCTGTGCTGCGCTCCCAGCACGAGTGAACAGTGAAGAGACTGTGAGGAGAATCGCGCTGTTCCGGGCAGCGATAGAGGCCAAACTAGCACAAAAGCGTGCGCAGCTTCAAGAAAATGGCCGCCGCAATACAAGTGTGCCATAGCGTGGCTACGGCAAGATAGTTCTCAATGTAAATAAAAACATAATAAAAACATGGCGCCGAATGGCGCACAAGGCCCAAAATGACACAAAACACATCCCACATGTCCATGCAGACCCCCATGGACCCCCACCGGGACAGAGTGACCCCCAGGAACCCCCAGCCAGCGCATCGCCAGAGTAGGTGACAGAGAGTAGCAAAAAAAAAAAACAAGGGGGAGACAGGGAAACCCCCCATAATATAGGAACACACAGCATGTACTCACCTGCGGAGGCAGGAGAAACGACTTACCCGTCCATGAAGGACCCACTGGTGTGTTCCTGACAGACCTATTACAGTGCGGTACTGAGTAGCTGTCGGCCCGGGCCACTGTCAAATATACAGCTGAGCTGTTGAAGCATATGCGGACCTCGGAGCAAAAGCTCACCGGCCACCCCTGGAGCCGTGGGGTATGTCGTGGACTGATCTCACGCAGAGCGAGGATCAGCACGTTTGATAGTCGGACTGGGAAGACTATGAGGATAGCGAACTACCCAACCTGTTGCCCAGCCGACTGTTGATAGAGAATCTCAAAAATAAAATAACAAAATTCAAAAAGAATAAAAAAAATTCTTCAGGAGACTGGCTCTGAAGAGAGACACGTCTTCTCCTCTGCTAGGCAGAAAAAAACTGGGGCTGCCGGCTGCAGGGAGGAGGGTTATGTCTGGAAGGACCGCCCCCTGGGCGGGGCTGTTCAGCTCTGGTAATGTAATGTATGTTAAAACATCTAACATTCTGCCTAGTCTTCTCCTATGAGCAGGGACATAAACCCACTTGTCAAGATTGAAGAGGCTGTGTCCGTCCATGGTAAGAGAAATACACATTATTGAATTTAAAAAATTAAAAAAACTACAATATATAACTTAATATTTTTTTAACATTTGAAAGATGATGTTATGCACAGTAAATAGATACCCACGCTCCAGGAATGGTGCCAAACTACGGTACTTAAAAATCTCCATAGGTGACGCTTTAAAAGTTTCTACAGGTTACCAGTTTAAAGATACGGAAAATATCTAGTGCTAGAATAATTGCTTTTGCTCTGACGTTCGCATTGATACCTCACATGTGTGGTGTGAACACTGTTTACACTTGTGTGCGTGACCTACGTATGCATTCACCAGTGGGTGCGAGCAAGGAGGGATGGGGGGCTCTTTAGAAGAAAAAAATATATATTAATATAATTTTATTTTTATTTTTTTATTTTTACACTGTACCTTTATTAAACATGTTTTTGATCACTTTTATTCCTATCACAAGGAATGTAATAGAAATTGTGATAGAAATAAGCAGTGATATGTCCTCTTTATGGAGAGCTCTGGGGTCAATAAGACCCCACATCTCCTCTACAAAGTAAAGCATCGGATAAAAAAAAAAAAAAAAAACATTCATCTAATGCTTTAAAAAAAAAATAGCCTCATTGGCCAGAACCGGAAGTGGCATCATGATGTCGCTCTGGTCCTCCTAGACCAGTGATGGTGAACCTTGGCATCCTAGATGTTTTGGAACTACATTTCTTATGATGCTCATGCACTCTGCAGTGTAGGTGAGCATCATGGGAAATGTAGTTCCAAAACATCTGGGGTGCCAAGGTTTGCCATCACTGTCCTAGATTATAGAGATAAAAGGAAGCCATCTTTCCTCCCGCTCATTTCTGTTACCAGCTGCCGCAACTGTCGGATCGGTTCTCGGGGTTAACGATCATACAGGTAAGCCTGAGAACCACTGGGAAGCAACAGGAGGGAGAGGCGATCCCTCCTGCTGCTTCTAAAAGTGATCCAGCGGCGAATCCATCGCTCAGACCACTTTTATCGGTTAGAGAATTGCCGGCTCAAAAAACAGTACCGGGGTTATGGCATATTGCTGCAGCCATAACCCCAGTATTCCACTTCCGATCGAGGCTGTCATTTGTCTATGGCCTGGTCAGGAAGTTCCAGTCTTTCATTCAACCAAAAGACCTAACAGTTTCTACCCCAGACCTCTCTCATGTGGTCCTAGTTGGGACCATGGCAAAACATATGTGGCTCAAACTTCTCAGGGGTAGCTAGACTAACCTGCCACTTGCTGAAAGCCATCAAGTCTCCAAACATATTTATTGTCACACAAGTTCCAACCTTCACTTATAGGTTAGAGGTAGGTATCTCCACTCCCTTCTCCCACACAGAAGACTGCCTCTTCTCACTTTCAGATAATTTCACCTGTCATTAAACTGTATTCTGTATTAAAAACCATGGAGCCAAAGCATGCCCAAAGCCGGGAACTGTCTCCCATGCTAAAAGCTGCTGTATGTCATGCCACTGTAGTGAGCGTGTCGCTCATTTATAGCCCTACTGCTTGTATGGTTCTTGAATTTTTTTTTAAATTGTCCATCCCATGTCATTTCCAACAAATTAGTGACTCAAAGGAGAAACTGGCTTCAGACATATGACTTATGTTGTGAAACGTTGAGCGTGAATATATTTCACACCTAGCTGTATCTAAACAGGAAGATGATACTTCCTGTAATAATTTGCATCCCCTGCGTATTATACTCTCTGTGTATATCATTTCATAGAAGGCTGACTGAAATTTTTGTAAACTCTATGTTGGAAAAAAATTCTATACTTCATGCCTATGCTGTTTACCTCAAAGAGCACTGCTTACGTATATATGTACTTCATTTAGAGAAAGTATGGAAAAAAACTAAAGTAAATACTACTAACTATTTATAAAACACGAGTTTTAAGAGCAAATTACATTATATGAAGGGAAACTATAATTGTCTGGGGGGATTAAATAATTGCCTTTTCATAGATATTAAGCTTTTAATCTAATGTTTTACTATGTACATATATATATATATATATATATATATATATATATATATGTAAATCGTATTTACAAATATACATTTCATACAGGAGGGTTGATTTACTAAAACTGAGGAACTCAGAATCTGCTGCAGCTGCAGCAGATTTTGCACTCTCCAGTTTTAGTAAATCAACCCCAGGGTGTGTATCAACAAGACTGAATTCACAGACTCTTATAGATCTACAAAGAGAGCATCATAGAATCTGCTTCTTCCGGACTCTTCCTGAAAAAAGCTGGCCCTTTCAACTACAGTCTTGAATATATTAGTACAAGGATTTATTTACTTTCTATCTCATTTAAGTCCTTATAACTTTCATTAGGATATATTCTGTAGACCCTATTATTTGTTATTTTTCTATATTTGTAATAATTGGACAAATATCAACAACATGTATTACATATGATCTGTATGTGACTAATATATATGTCCAATAAAATACTTTGACAAGGAAAAAAGCTGGCCATAGATGGATTGAAATTTTTCCCATTCAGCAGGGACTGGATAAATTTCGATCCATCAATGGCTGTTACTATTTGAGAGGAGTCAATCTAATGATCTCCTCCGCTAACACAGGACTGTGGGGGGGCAATCACTGCTGTGATACATTCAGTTTTCTGTAAATATGGGCCTAATCAATTTAACTCAACAAACAACAATTAAAAACACAACTTTACAAGCAAACAGCTAAAACTAAATTAGGTTAACATGTGAAAAGAAGCCTAAATTGCCAATCACTAGCTGTAATGTAAAATGTGAGCAATAAACATTCAAGCTGAACTTTAGTCACTTTAGTCAATGGCAGCGCTATGCAATTTGAACAAATTTAAGACATTTTGCAGGAAAAGTTTAAAATTAATTTAGTTTAAGCACCTTTCTATGCTTCAAAGTAGCAGTCATCTGACCCGTACCAGCCACAGTTCCTGTATCCTGTAGCAGGGTTTAGGAGGGGCCATTGTGCCTCTTACGTTACAGATACTGTATGTACTGTTAAGGGCTCTTTCACACGGGACGAATCCGTGAAGATCCGCCCCGTGAAGCTCCGCTTGCTCAGCGGGGATCGCTCTGTTGATCCCCGCTGAGCCGGCGGATGACTGGGCGGTCCCCGCACACTGTGCAGGGACCGCCCTGTCAGAGCGCCACTCTCCCCTATGGGGGGATCGGATGACGACCGATCGTAGAGTCCGTTGTCATCCGATCCGCCGATGGATGGAAAAATAGGGTTTTCCTCCGTCACACTTTGGCAGAGCGGAGCGGGTCGGATGTCAGCAGACATGTCACCACTGACATCCGTGGCTCCATAGGGCTACATGGAGCATCCGTTCAGGTCCGCCCAAAAATCTGACAGGCGGACCTGAACGGACCGTCCGTGTGAAAGGGGCCTTACTCTTCTGCGGATGATCGATTTTCCTGCATTTCATGCTGCCTGTGCTTTGTAAGCAGTTTTAACGCCCCCTGACGCTCATCAAACGCTACGAAACCTGCGCATAGAGCGGTTAGGGAGCGTTTTTAACGCTTGTAAAATGCCCCATTCTCATTGACGCCTGTCTGACGCCCAAACTAACGCCATAGGAGTGTTTGCTGAGCATCAGAAATTTAGAGCCCATTCACACAGGGGCGACTTTGGATCCGTCTTGAAGTCGCCCCAAGTCGCGCGGCATCAGAAAATCAATGTAAGTGAATGAGAGCCGTCTTAATGCACACTACTGCAGTCCCTATACTACTTCAATCCGACTTCTAGGCGACTTGTAGGCAACTTGTACCCATAGATTTCAATGGAAGTTGCCTCCAAGTCGGATCCCCTGTCTTAACTGAAGCAACTTTCCAGGAAGTAAAAATAATTTTCCAGGCAAACCCCCCCCCCACAGAGCTGATTGTTTGATTGGCCACTGGAAAGTCGCCTGTCCTGGAGGCAACTTGAAGTTGCCTTGTAAGTTGCCTGGAGTTGCGCAGTGATTCATGCTCAAGTCGTGTCCAAGCTGCCTCCCAAAGTCGCGCTGGAAGTCGTGTTCCCCCTGTGTGAACCGGCTCTTAGTCAAGTGTTTTGTTTGGAAAATTACATTCATTCCAAAATAGAACGTTAAGAGCCCATTCACACAGGGGCATCTTTGGATCGGACTCCAAATCGCCCCAGGTCGCCCCTAGTTGCCTCAGGTCGCGCTGGCTGAAGAAATCAATGTAAGTTAATGGAGCCGTCCTTATGCACACTACTGCAGTCGCTCCGACTTCAAAAAAGGTCCCTGTACTACTTCAATCCGACTCCTAGGCGACCTGTACCCATTCATTTCAATGGGAGTCGCCTCTCACTGTCTTAATAGGAGCAACTCTCCAGGAAGATAACATACATTTATCAGGCAAAACTCTCTCTCCCCCCTCCCTCCCACAGAGCTGATTCTTGTTTGATTGGCCACTGGAATGTCTCCTGTCCTGCAGGCAACTTGGAGTTGCCTTGTAAATAGCCCCAGGTCGCGCTGTGATTCATACTCAGGTCGTGTCTGAGTTGCCTCATAAAATCGCGCTGGAAGTCGTGTTGCCCCTGTGTGAATGGGCTCTTAGAGCCCATTCACACAGGGGCGGCACGACTCGTGCCGCAACTGTGCTGGGCGATCTGCAGACGACTTCAAAGGAGACTTCCAAAATGGCTTCTGTATTGAAGTCAATGGAAGTCGCCTTGAAGTCGTCTTGAAGTAGTACAGGAACCTTTTTCTAAGTCGGAGCGACTTCAGTCGCTCCGCTTAGAACGGTTCCATTGTACAGAATGGAACGCGACTCGTCAGGCAGCTGAGACGCCTGACGAGTCGCCCCTGTGTGAATGGGGTCAAATGACATTTTGAGGTACTTTTCAAACAACATTCATTAAGTCTTTGTAAGCATTATGTAATGTATTTGTGAGATTGAAAACCTACCAGTATATGGCCAGCTTACATACTAAGGAATTGGTCACCTGTGAGCAATTTTCGCTATCTGGACCCCTTTCCGAGATAGTGAGATTTGTCCCAAGTGTGTAAACCCCCCCCCCCATGTTTGTCCGTCCTGACGAAGCCTCACATCGAAACGCGTTGACGTTTGACGTTCAAGGGACTTTCATCATATTGTTATATACATTGTATGGTTTTTAATTTTTGTTCTACATTATTTTTTGATATTAAAGCATTTTTTCTATTCCATTTGTGTGTTGCCTGTAAAGTCCGACCCTGTTTTGCTCCCTCTGAGTAAAAAATGTATTTACGCTATTACGGATGTGGCAATGTGAGTGCTATCCTTATCCCCTTCTTGAACACACATGAGTGCCCCCATGGGAAGCGGCTTCCCATGGGGTCACTGAACAGAAAGGAGGAGCCAGCATTTCCGGCATGGGACCCAAGAACAGGTGCACAGAGCAGGTGAGTATAGAGATGTTTGTTATTTAATAAAACAAAAAAAAAACATCCTTTGCAACCACTTTAAGCAATCCCACTGAAGTCTATGGGGACAAAAACGCTCAATTCTGCCTGAGAAGTAACTCATGTTCTTTTTTGAGTGACAGGCATTTTGCTACAAGCGACAGGACACTCAGATGTGAACAAAGGCTATTGAAGACAATAGGTTTTTGTTTGTTCAGTGTTTTTAAACTTTGAGCTACAAGCTACGATAGGCTCAAGTGTGAACGGGGCCATGATGGAGCATTGATCATGTGGTGTCTTATGTAAGGATATTATTTAGGTACAACTGATGGTTGCAATTACTGCAAATATCACAGGTAAAACAGTTAATACTGAAATATTAACTTTGATTGATGTTATCTGAATATCTGTTCACTTACATAAATTGATCATAGATTCCAAACACATACAAACATCTTTGAACAAATACAACACATGGATAAATACGGTCAAGAATATTTCTTTGTTTAGAAACCCCTAACATACTAAAATCTTTATAATTTACATTATAAAATCTAGTATACCACTTGCACGTGTATGTTATTTTGCGTAGTGGGCCCCATATTAAACAATCACATTCCAGCTCTACATATGATTATATAGATCACATACTGTAAATCAAACAGCATTCATTTAGGTCACTTTATTTTCCCAAACTTGTGTTTTTGAAAATACACATAAGCAAGGTGTGGGATGTGACCACACATCCACTGCCACCACTGTAACTTTAGGTTTTATTTAATATCAGAACAAAGAGTAACAATCACCAAGACAAAAAGTGATAGGAAACACAAAATGTTAGAGTTTTTAACAGAACAGTAGAGAGCAAAATAGGGACTGGTCAGAGAGGAATTACTTTGACGCAGTTGGCCAGCTTAAACATGTATTACAATACATGTGAACTAAAAATCCCTGTTTTTTTGCAAAGTTTGCTAGAAAGGATATACAGCACAGCATTGTCCAGAGGGTTTGTCCAGAATTTTTAGTGTTAACACATGGCCAAACCTCTTTAGCACCTGATGGATCATATACTGTACATGAAGAAGCTATTGGGATTTAAGCACAGGCATATATTACTTGCAGGTCAGTGACCAGACCTGAACCTTGTAGCTCTCCTACAACTTGTGTCCACCTGCTCCATATTGGTACTGTATCCACTGCAATTTGCAGAGCAGAGTAGGGACTGGCCATTGAGGGATTACTTTGACTTAGTTGGCCAGCTGTTCCTTTCTGTTGAGTGTTAGAGACAGAAAGTGAAATGAAATCTCTTCAATGAGGCAGATGCAGAAAAAAAATATAGAGACAAGGGCTTATAGCCTTCCTCTATCAAAAAAATAAATAAAAATGTTAGGCTATATATACACTTTCACTGTCACAAAAGGTTTAATTATTGCTATGTAGCTCACTAACTAATCCAATAATTATTTTTTTTTTTCAGTTCCAAGAGCCTGGCACTGTGTGAATAGTGTAGCTTGTCAGGAATAGCCTCCTAGTCCAAACACTTAAAGTGGTAGTGAAGTTCGGGTTCTTATTTATACCTACAGGTAAGTCTATAAGGCTTACCTGTAGGTACAGTAAATATCTCCTAAACCTGCACCATTTAGGAGATATTTACTTTACTTTCAGCGGGTGACGCCACTGGAGCATACACACTGTGCCCCCAATAGAAAGCTGGCTGTCCATTTAGAGAGCTGCACTGCAGCCACAACTCCTGCATGCATCATAGTGACTGGGCCATTCAAACAGCCCGCGAACCTGGAAGGAAGACCAGAAGAAGATGCAAGTCCTGTCAGTGGTTACAGCGCAGAGCTGGAGGGATTAATTTTAAGTAGGGCTGGGAAAAAAATCGATTTTAATCTTGAATTGAGTTTTGAGCTCAAATCGATTCAGATTTGAAGAAAATCAATTTTTTTATATATATTTTTTTTTTTTGAAAAAAAATAAAAAATATATATATATTTTTTTTTCCCCCTTCAAAGTTTCCGTAGCAGCACTGCAGGGGGCGTATCCGGAATGGCACTGGGCAGCGTTACCCCAATTACATCTACTCGCTGCAGCCGCCGTCTGCCTACCTGATCAGCGTGTCATGCAGACAGACGTGTCATTGAAGTGTTCAAAAGCCGCGCCTCCCGAGTCCTCGTTGTCTGTGATAGGCGGAACACTCAATTTCACAGCAGGCAGTATTCAGCCTATCACGGACATCCTCTCAGTCTTGTCTGTGTTATGAGGATGACCATGATAGGCGGAACACTGAATGCTGGGAAATTGAGTGTTCCGCCTATCACAGACGAGGAGGAGGCGTGGCTTTTGAATACTGGAATGGCCACCGGTGTAGCAGTAAAATCCGTATACCATGAAAATCTGCATCAGGTACGGGCACAGTGATTGAAGCATGGGCACAGTGAGACACGGGCACAGTGAGACACGGGTACAGTGAGGCATGGACACAGTTCAATTCAACTAAGAGTAACCTCAGGATTTTTTGTCGTTTTATTAGCTAAATCCAAATACAGTATTAATAATTTGGATGTTTATCAATCTTTGTTGCACACTGCAAAAAACAACAAAAGGTCACAAGCGCTAAATTGGTGGATAAAGAAAAAAATATAATGGATGATAATAATAATAAGAAGAAAAAAATCCCAAATATTTTGGGAAGTACAAAGTATCCAAAAAGGGGGAAAAAACAGGATCCAGCGCAGCAAAAAAAAATCCGTACCCAGAAGTACAAAATACACAACATGCACACAATATAATCCAGCGCTCATGGAACATACATTATTAACTATTGAAAACTCTTGAAGAATTGATAAAAAAGCTTAGTCCATTTATTAATCAAAATAAAGAGAGGGATCCAATCCCAAATGTGCAGAGGGCAAATGAATCTTAACTCTCCAGTTGCCAGTGGTGACAAACTTGTTAAACTTGCAGTGACATCCGTGGAGCAAGGAGGGGTTAGAAAAGTCAAAACAAAGCCTGTGGCATGATCTCCGTGTGAGCACAGTACCTTGAATGATGGACAACAGGCAGACCAGCGTGTGGAGGGCCCTCCAACACAAAAGGATGCAGAGCCAGGATCGCAGCAAGGCTGGGACAGAAGGAATCACACACAGAGTTTCAAGAGTTTTCAATAGTTAATAATGTATGTTCCATGAGCGCTGGATTATATTGTGTGTTTGTTGCACACTGACTTTAAAGTTAGAGAAAGGGTTTGCCTTTGCAATTTTGTTTGTTGATGCACTTTAATTAATATAATAAAAAAAAAAAATCGAATCGTAAATCGAGTTTTTTATAAAAAAATCGCAGATTTTTTTTGGGGGGAAAATCGCCCAGCCCTAATTTTAAGGTAAGTCTGATTTGACATTATCCTGCAGGGGCCCAATTTTTTGTGGTTTACTACGGCTTTAAAGCAGAAATATACTATGAAATCAACACCCATTTAATTATGAACAGCATTGTAATTGTAATTATGAACAGCATGGTAATTCAGATGTGTAGATACAAATAGGCCTCTCGTTCCTTTTGTTTTTCAGACTAAACAGCAGTCCCTAGTTGCAGACCAGCCACATAGGAAAGAATGGGATTTCCACTTGACATACATTTTTTTGTGGCAAAAAACACGAGCTTTTTCATCAAAACAGACAAGTGCCTCCCGACAGTGAGAGGGACTGAAAGCAGAAGGAAGTAACAATACAAAGGGTGGGACTGGGAAGAGCAGAGAGCTTAGAAGTAAGCCCATAATGTAATTCATAGCAGTGTTCACAGAGATTCCAGGACCTGCATAGCACCTGGACACATACAAAAGAAACCACTGGGAAGAGACTTTTAATGTACATTGTATTCCTTAATTGTTGTGATGTATGCATTCACATTGTCAATCAACTATGGACAGCTACAGTATATGTCTAACACTTCGGTGTGAACTCTATGGCAACAGTAAGTTAAATATGTTGCATCTATGGCACAATAATAATGAAGTGAAGGAATCTTTTGAAGGATAATAAAAATAGGATTATGTCACACAATTTTTAGAAAACATATTGTGAACTGAGCCTTAATTCACTTTGTGGAAGTGGAAAAAAGAAAGCTGTACAGTAAGGGAAGTTGTGCAAATATATTCTGAAATCAGCAAACGATTACTATGCAAGAAATGTTTGAATGAGAACATCCCAATGACCAGACAAGTTTTCCGTTCCAACCTCCCATAGAGGCTGGGAGAAATAATGAACTGTCATGTGATATCTCAAACATTCCTTCATGAGGAGAAATACAAGTATGTGAGTTCTCAGCAGTTTTGCTGATTTTAAAAAGATGTATGACCAAACATCCCACCCCCTCCCCAGTCTGGTGCTCCAGTGAGCACCTGAGGGGCAGAGCACAGAGCGAGCAGAGACTGACAGCCACTGCTCTCTGTTCAGAGCAGACCAAGAACTGAGCACTCAGTGGTCATGCGATCACTCCGTTCTCATTCTTAGAGCCAGCAGGGGACAGCTGTCGCATCGGACAAGTGCTGCAGCGTGGAGGTGAATACTGTATATACTCGAGTATAAGCCGAGTTTTTCAGCACATTTTTTTGTGCTGAAAATGCCCCCCTCGGCTTATACTCGAGTCACCTTTTTGCGCCTGATCTCCCGGACTTTGGGGACTCGGCACCCAAACTTGGCACACATGTAGCCCCACTCTTCCTCTACTAGTGTGCAAAGTTGTTGTCCGGGGGACCTACGGCTGGGGAGCACCGATTTTTCAAAGCCGGGCACCCCTTCCATAGACTCCCATGTTAAACGTCAGTCTAGTCATGGACACAGTGAGGCATGGGCACAGTGAGGCATGGACACAGTGAGGCATGGGCACAGTGAGGCATGCACATGGACACAGTGAGGCAAAGTGAGGCACAGTGAGGCATGCAGATGGACACCCTAGGCTTATACTCGAGTCAATACGTTTTCCCATTTTTTTGTGGTAAAATTAGGTGCCTCGGCTTTTATTCGGGTCGGCTTATACTCGAGTATATACGGTATGTATGTTTTTATTTTTTTTTAAAGCCCACATTTCGCCTTTAATCTCAGCTAGACTGTCTGTTGTTATATAGTCTTATAGACACTATGCTATGCAGTCACATGTTACCCTGCTTGAGTCACTGAGACATTGCTATGAGAATTCCGTATTTTTACAGCTGTTACATATACTAAGTTACATGTACTCTCTCACTCCCTTGGTTGGTTACCTTTACTATTCTCTGTCCAAAAAAATGCTATATGCTTGTTTCTGGTAAGTAGAGGCATCAGAGCAACTAGCTCTCTTAAAAGGTGGTCAGCAATGGTAGGCCACCTATTTTCAGAGTCCCCTTTAATAACTTACAGTAAGAACTGGCAAATGTATTGTTCCAACTTGTTGCTGAAGAGTGCACTAAGAGCCCCTAGACCTGGAGAGTCTGAATTTTGCAAGTTTGGCTATAAGGAAAAGTCAACACTTAGTAGTATTGCCGACTCCTTCAATATACTATGTCAGGCCTAAAAACCTGTTGAGACTGAGATGCAGTGAGCTTGTTTCTCAGTACCAAGTATCTCAAAGTACAAAATGCAGACTTTCTTTTGGTTGCTTTCAGGGTAAATGAGCCGAGGCTGCCAAAAAGCTGGGGCTCTCTCCTCTGTCATTTTTTTTCTTGGTGTCAGGAAAACTTCATGCTGATAACAGAGGAGGGACACAGCAGACAGAAATGTCACTTAGTTATCTTAATTGAGACAAGTACATACTATAGAGAGATATGCTTTGTTCACATTTCATATCTGAGGTTTACAACCACTTTAAAGCGAAGCTCCACCCTAAAGTGGAACTTCCGCTCATCAGAACCCTCCCCCCGTCCGGTGTCACATTTGGCACCTTTCAGGGGGGAGGGGGGTGCAGATACCTGTCTAAGACAGGTTCTTTCACCCACTTTCGTGCATACAGTCTGCGGGTAGACTGCGGGTAGTGCATCACTTCCCGGTCCCCCCCCGTTGTGTTCTGGGAAACACACGGCTCCCAGAACACAACGGTGACCAATGAAAGACACGCAGCGCTGCTCGCGCATGCGCAGTAGGGAACCGGGAAGTGAAGCCGCAACGCTTCACTTCCTGATTCCCTCACCCATGATGGCGGTGGGGCAGCCGAGAGACGAGCAATCGCTCGTCTTTTGCTGCCGACGACGCTGGACTACAGGACAGGTAAGTGTCCTAATTAGGGTTGAGTGAACCCGAACTGTAAAGTTCAGGTCTGTACCGAACTTTAGCTTTTTCCCGAACCCGAACCCGGACTTTGCGCGAAAGTCCGGGTTCGGGAATCTAATGGCGCAGTTAGAAATGCTTCAGGGGCCAGCCAATCAACATGTGACCCAGCTTCTATATAAGCTAGAGGCATACAGCACACACGTCACTCTGCTTCAGAATAGATAGGGAGAGGATCTTGTCTGCTGCTGCTGCTTTTAGGGAGAGATTGAAAAATACATGAGTTAGTCCTGATTCTGGATTCTGGAATCTGAGGGAAAAGATAGAGAGACAGTGTAGTGTAGGGCCAGGTTCCTGTTGGTGCTTTCAGGGAGAGAGATATATTATATAGGAATAGGAGTCCAGATTCAGAGATATAACTCTGCGATCTGCATAGGTTTACCTGTTTGTGTTGCAGTGCAGTCTTTTTACACTGCCATGAGCCCAGTGTCAGAGAAAATCTACCTTTTATCTGCAAGCTCAGTGCACCAGCACTGCATATATTACGTTGAGAGATACACCGTTTCCATACTGTGGGTGTATTCTGCTCTTGGAAAAAGATCCATTTAGGGCAAAAAAAAAGGCACTTTATTGTGCTCTTTTCCAAAAGACCCATTAAGGGCAAAAAAAATTAAAAATTTGCATTTTATTTTGCTCGTGCAAAAAAAGACCCGTTTAGGGCAAAAAAAAAATTAAAAAAATTTGCACTTTAATGTACGCTTGCAAAAAGACCCATTTAGGGCCACAAAAAATATTTTGCAGTGTGTTATACATATGTGGAGGCGTGTGAAATAAACCATTTCTATATATTTGTCTTCTACTGTGCTATACTAAAAAAAACAAAATTTTTTTTGAATAGCATTTTCTGCAGTTCTGTGGCTGTGCGATTCAGCGGTTACGTACTGTGGGTGTGTTGTGGTCTTCCAAAAAACGCCATTTAGGGCCACAAAAAATATTTTGCAGTGTGTTATACATATGTGGAGGTGTGTGAAATAAACAATTTCTATATAGTTTTCTTCTACTGTGCTATACTAAAAAAACAACATTTTTTTTGAATAGCATTTTCTGCAGTTCTGTAGCTGTGCGATTCAGCGGTTACGTACTGTAGGTGTGTTGTGGTCTTCCAAAAAACGCCATTTAGGGCCACAAAAAATCTTTTGCAGTGTGTTATACATATGTGGAGGTGTGTGAAATAAACAATTTCTATATAGTTTTCTTCTACTGTGCTATACTAAAAAAAACAAATATTTTTTTTAATAGCATTTTCTGCAGTTCTGTAGCTGTGCGATTCAGCGGTTACGTACTGTGGGTGTGTTGTGGTCTTCCAAAAAACGCCATTTAGGGCCACAAAAAATATTTTGCAGTGTGTTATACATATGTGGAGGTGTGTGAAATAAACAATTTCTATATAGTTTTCTTCTACTGTGCTATACTAAAAAAACAAATTTTTTTTTGAATAGCATTTTCTGCAGTTCTGTAGCTGTGCGATTCAGCGGTTACGTACTGTGGGTGTGTTGTGGTCTTCCAAAAAACGCCATTTAGGGCCACAAAAAATATTTTGCAGTGTGTTATACATATGTGAAGGTGTGTGAAACAAACAATTTCTATATAGTTTTCTTCTACTGTGCTATACTAAAATAACAATTTTTTTTTTTAATAGCATTTTCTGCAGTTCTGTAGCTGTGCGAATCAGCGGTTACGTACTGTGGGTGTGTTGTGGTCTTCCAAAAAACGCCATTTAGGGCCACAAAAAATATTTTGCAGTGTGTTATACATATGTGGAGGTGTGTGAAATAAACAATTTCTATATAGTTTTCTTCTACTGTGCTATACTAAAAAAACAACATGTTTGAGCAGTATGTGTCCACAGGCCTACACGTACTGGATGACGGGTCTGCCCCCTTTAACTTCTGGGTCTCCAAATTGGGCACATGGCCTGAGCTTGCCCTTTATGCCTTGGAGGTGCTGGCCTGCCCTGCAGCCAGTGTATTATCTGAACGTGTATTTAGCACGGCAGGGGGCGTTATCACAGACAAGCGCAGCCGCCTGTCCAGAGCCAATGTGGACAAGCTCACGTTCATTAAAATGAACCAGGCATGGATCCCACAGGACTTGTCCGTACCTTCTGCAGAATAGACATGTATACCGGTGTTGTGACAAAAACTGTCCGGCCATCGGATTGTGTCCGGCCCATACTGCGAAGGCGCAGCGCTTGCGCAGTACAGAGGACAAGGAGATTCACAAAATCTCCGAAGATGAACGGCGCCTGCGCAGTGAGTGCAGGTTCAAGCCCCACCATCCAAGTGGACATACGGTAGCACATAGTAACAGGGCCCCTCAAAGGCTCGGTTCGATCGCCATGCTTCGGGCACGGCCTCACTTGGCTCGGCTTGAACCACGGATGGTGTGGCCTTCACCTGAACTCACCACGCAGGCGCCGTTCGTCTTGGGAGATTTTCTAAATCCCTTTGTCCTACATACTGAGCAAGAGCAGTACAGGGTGGACACTATTTGACGGGGGACAGAATTCGACACATCACCGGCCTTACCCAGCCATTGTTGTATTTTTGAACCAGTGAACTACCTCGTCCTCCTCCACCGCCGCTTCCACCTACACAGCCACATCCACCGCCACCTCAACCTCCTACTCCATATGGACCTCGTCCTCCTAGGTCAAGATTATAATTTTTATTTTATTTTTTTGTAGCGCACAGATCCTTTCCCCCTTACCTGCCTTTATGTTGTTGGCTCCTCGCAGGAGGGAGAAAGGCGCACCGCACTACCAGCCCGTACCCTCCTATATAAAGAGGTTGAGCGGTGTACTTGACGGGCCGTGTCCACAGCCGGAGTCAAAACTCCTCCAGAGGATGATTCTCACCTCTACTGTAGGTAGAGGCAAGTCCTTTAATTCCAAGTAAAGTCAATGTCCACACCAGCTGAAATTACAACTCTTATTCTCTCATGGCAAAATAAACTCTACTCGGATAGAAAAGGTTAGAGCAAAGAAACAGGACAGCTTAAGGTGTGGAGGAGGTCCAGGCACAAACGTAGCACATTCACTTCACTGCTTAGGTTTTTCAAACAGTTTTAGGTGCACGGTCTCTGCCACAGACCTTGAGGTTGGTCTCTGCCACAGACAGGGTGTACAAGGCCCCTGCCACGGACCTGGAGAACTTTGGTCTCTGCCACAGACCAGGGTGTATAAGGCCCCTGCCACGGGCCGGGTGAATAAGGTCTCTGATACAGTCAAGATGACCTTGAGCTTCTCCTTCTACGGACCTAGCCCATATCAAGGAGAAGACATCTCTCCAGGGAGTCAACAGACCCTTCCTTCACCGTGACTCCCGCATCGGTCCATCAGAATGATCCTCCCTTCCCTGGAACATGGTCCCCTACACGAGGCGGCACCCTAAGACTCCTCGACCCTTAGCGGACTCCAGACGAAGGCTCTGGACTCCAGGCTTTACTCCCGCACCTAGGCCTCCATACCCAGGGCAGCAGGAACTCCAGGATAGTACCTCACCCCGGGCTAAAGGTACCCGAGATGGAACAGGAACACATGCACCCAGGCCGAAGGCACCTGGGCGTTGACCCCACTGGACATCAGCCCCCAGTCCAAAGGTCTGCCCCTTTTATATGCTCTCCCGGCATGCACAGCAGGTTCCCCGCCCTGCTGTACTACTGCCAAGAGGGGACACAAAAGGCACAGCACTGTATCGGCGGTTCAACCCTAGCCTACCATGGCAGCGCCACCTGTAGGCCGCAGGGAACTGCACACCAATACTGTCCCCCGAGGACAAAATGGTCCATGAATCCTACAGAATTAGGGTGTTTGAGCCTATTTACCACTCAAACACTTCCCTTAAATTTAGCACCCCGCTACATTTTTATTTCAAAGTATTTTATTTTCCCACTAGCTTATCCATTAAATTGAATAATTTATTCCAGAAAGGGCGTATTCTGGGGCATTCCCACCATATGTGTGGCATTGTGCCGTTGAGTTTCTGAGGTTCTTAATGACTTCCCGTACCTCTTCTGCTGAAAAGGGGGCCTCCAGCATATTTTTTTATTTTTTTATTTTTTTTATGTTATTTTAAGTTATTTCCCTATCCACATTTGTTTGCAGAGCACTTGCCATGCTCTTAACAACATTTTGCTGCCATTTGCAGCCCTCTAGCCCTTTCCATTACTTTTTTAGAGCCTTTTTAGTCCTTAGAAGTCCGGGTCCCCATTGACTTCAATAGTGTTCGGGTTCGGGTTAAAGTTCGGTCCCGAACCCGAACTTTTTTCCGAAGTTCGGCCGAACCCGTCCAACCCGAACATCCAGGTGTCCGCTCAACTCTAGTCCTAATATTAAAAGTCAGCAGCTGCAGTGTTTTTAGCAGCTTTTTTTTTTTTTACGCTTTAAGACAAAAAATGCTTGGCAGGTAAACTGTATCCCCTTCTTTAGGACCCAATCTAAAAAGCACTGTACCTTGAAAATAAAACAAATCACCCTCTGTATTTTCTTTAGATGTTTTATTTTTTCAAGTTGAGGGGTATAAATGATTCCAAAATAAAACTAAACACTTCATGAAGATCAAATTTTTATCTCTTTTATTGGTTAAATATAGAGCACGGTTAGCACACCACACCACTGAAGGTTTATCTAGAATGTGTATATACAGAACGCTGGGTCTTAAATGAAAGTAAAAAAAAACTAAAGAATAAGTAGGCTGCTATGAATGACCTCCTTTTGAAAATTCTAGTTGATTGTCTGTCTTTGACTTACAAAATATCAGAATAACTGGCCCATAACAAGCTTGCAGCATAGTGAGGCCAGGACACCTTCATATATGTGCTACTGGACCACTTGATCAAGTTATTGAAGGAATTGGGTGTGATTCACTTGAAGTGCATAGTGAGGACAATCCAAAAACAAAAACTTATTTAGTATATCTCTGCAATGCATAGACATTTTCTTGTGCTTTATCCATGCAAATACAGAAAAATACCTGATGATCTGAAACCCCTAAAACCCTTAAATTATGAGCAGAGCTGTCAGCCCTGACTAGTGAAAAACAGAATTCCACCTATCTCCCATGTTCTTTATCCCATGTACATATATTTCTTTCTTACAAAACAATGGTGCTGCATTGACTCCCAAATGCCAGCCTATACATTATTTGTAGAGAAAAGATTTTCAGGAAATGTAGTTTTGGGTGCAAGCTGCCCCAGTGTGCATTTTAGAAGCCTAGTGATAACATCACAGGAAGAAAGCTAAAATAAATGCTAGGACATGCTCTAAAGGGGGTGACAGAGGTTTAGGGGTAAATGTGTGTAATGTCTGGACAAATACCTTAACCTCCCTGGTGGTATGATTCTGTCAGATTTTGGGTGCTGAAAGCGGTACAATTATTTTGCATGGAAATTTGGCGTTTTATATTGTAGGCCTGTAATTCTTAGGAATAACTCACTTAAATATGTCCAAACAAGAGTCTAGTAGACATCTCGGGTATAATAAAGTTAAAAAAACTAAATCTTAAATTATAATATAATAAATAACTATAAATAATTATAACAAATAATAATATAATAATAATAAAAATTATTCAATAATGTAATCAAATCAAAAACACTGAAATTTGCTCAGTTGCAGAATTGTCACTGTCATTAGATTTAGGGGTTGATTTACTAAAGGAAAATCCACTTTGCACTTGAAAGTGCACATGGAAGTGCAGTCGCTGTAGATCCGAGGAGGACATGCAAGGAAAATAAAAACCAGCATTTTAGCTTGCACATGATTGGATGATAAAATCAGCAGAGCTTCCCCTAATTTCAGAGCTTCCCCTCAGATTTACAGCGATCTACAGCGACTGCACTTCCATGTGCACTTTCAAGTGCAAAGTGGATTTTCCTTTAGTAAATCAACCCCTTAGTGTTTGATGACGAATTTCCCCACAAATCGCTATCGCTCAATTCTGCAAGTGATTCTAATTTATTATCGCTGTTTTCTAGCTGGTCTAAAACCACTTTTGATGTAAAGGGACACTTTTTGGTTGCTATGGACAATCTCCAGTTTCCAGGCAGAAAGAACAGTTTTTATAATATAAAAGTGCATTCAGGTCACTGGACAGACCACTAGGGACAAAGGGGATGTGTTATTATCTGATACAGTACTGTAATCTGTAAGATTACAGTATACTGTATGTGTATTGTGTGTTTCACTTTTTTAATTTGGCGCAGAACTCCGCCCCCGTGGCCCGCAACGTCGCAGGGAACAGAGCTCGGCGGCACTCGGCAGTGTGGATCGAGCGAGATGACAGCTCGCTCACACAGCGGGGACACATCGCAGGATCCAGGGACAAGGTAAGTAACTTCCCCTGTATCTTCCCCTGTATCCTGCAATGCAATCCCGAGTCTGGCTCGGGGTTACCGCTTTAGGTACTGAAATCTTACCCCGAGCCAGACTCGGGAATACCGCTAGGCGGGTTAAGTAGAGAATGTTCAATTAGCAAAGTGAATGTTCACTTAAAACAATATGGATATGAAGAGAAAATAATATCAAACAAGGTCATTATATATTAGAATATCAGACAGACGTACAGGAAAACATGGTCAGCTATACACCAGTGCTGAACGGTTGAATGTATTTGGAGTTCCTCTGAAATGTGAAATTCAGTATAGACCCATTACAGGAACCTCATAAGTCTATTCCTTTCTAATAGAACATTGGAAGCATAATGGCACTCATATGAAACCTGATAAATGATCCACCAATGTTAGCATAACTTGCTTTTTTATCAGCAATCACAGAGATTTTGTATTTGTTTCACAAATCTGAGATCAACTAGGGATCCATTATTTTCCCCACAAAAACGTAAACATTTTAATGTTGTCAGGGTTGATTAGAATACCTTGTGATTTTCTACAGTGTGCAAATTATGATGCCAACTTTCTAAAAGTATTAAAGATCCACCAATCCCTAGGCAGGTGTAGAAAAGGAAATGGTAGTTTTCGGTTCTATAGAAATACAGGATAGTTTTTACTCATCGTCACTGCAATGCTGGAATATTGACTTCACAAGCAATGTTAGGTCATTCTGGCTGGACACACTGGGGTTGATTTACTAAAACTGGAGGGTGCAAAATCTGGTGCAGCTGTGCATAGTAGCCAATCAGTTTCTAACGTCAGCTTGCTCAATTAACCACTTAAGCCCCAAACCATTTTGTAGCCAAAGGACCAGAGGTGTTTCAGAATTTTGCACTGCGCTGCTTTAACTGTAAATTGTGCGGACATGCAATGTTGTACCCAAACGAAATTTGCGTCCTTTTCTTCCCACAAATAGAGCTTTCTTTTAATGGTATTTGATTGCCTCTGCGATTTTTATTTTTTGCGATATAAAAGCGGAAAAAGACTGAAAATTTTGAAAAAAATTATATTTTCTACTTTTTGTTATAAGAAAAATCGAATAAACTAAATTTTAGTCATACATTTAGGCCAAAATGTATTCAGCCACATGTTTTTAGTAAAAAAAATGTCAATAAGCGTATATTGATTGGTTTGCGCAAAAGTTATAGTGTCTACAAACTAGGGTACATTTTCTGGAATTTACACAGCTTTTAATTTATGACTGCCTATCTCATTTCTTGAGGTGCTAAAATGGCAGGGCAGTACAAACCCCCCCCCCCAAATGACCCAATTTTGGAATGTAGACATCCCAAGAAAATTGCTGAGAGGCATGTTGAGCCCATTGAATATTTTTTTTTTTGTCTCAAGTGATTGAATAATGACTAAAAAAAAAAAAAAAATTACAAAAAGTTGTCACTAAATGATATATTGCTCACACATGCCATGGTTATATGTGGAATTGCACCCCAAAATACATTTTGCTGCTTCTCCTGAGTACGGGGATACCACATGTGTGGGACTTTTTGGGAGCCTAGCCGCGTACGGGCCCCCGAAAACCAAGCACCGCCATCAGGATTTCTAAGGGCGCAAATTTTTGATTTCACTCCTCACTACCTATCAGTTTCGAAGGCCATAAAATGCTAAAATAGCACAAAACCCCCCCAAATGACCCCATTTTGGAAAGTAGACACCCCAAGCAATTTTTTCAATTTTCAAAACTTTGTGACAAAAAGCGAGATCTGCAAAATACTCACCATACCTCTCAGCAAATAGCTTGGTGTGTCTACTTTCCAAAATGGGGTCATTTGGGGGGGTTTGTGCCATCTGGCCATTCCATGGCCTCCGAAACTGTGATAGGCAGTGAGGAGTGAAATCAAAAATTTACACCCTTAGAAAGCCTGAAGGCGGTGCTTGGTTTTTGGGGTCCCGTACGCGGCTAGGCTCCCAAAAAGTCTCACACATGTGGTATCCCCGTATGCAGGAGAAGCAACAGAATGCATTTTGGGGTGTAATTCCACATATGCCCGTGGCATGTTTGAGCAATATATCATTTAGTGACAACTTTGTGCAAAAAAAAAAAAAAAATTGTCTTTTTTCCACAACTTGTGTCAACATATAAAATATTCAATGGACTCAACATGCCTCTCAGTATATAGCTTGGGGTGTCTACTTTCCAAAATGGGGTCATTTGGGGGGGTCTTGAACTGTCCTGGCATTTTATACACAACATTAGGAAGCTTACATCCACTCTTCTAACCACTTGAAGACAAAGCCCTTTCTGACACTTTTTGTTTACATGAAAACATTTTTTTTTTTTTGCAAGAAAATTATGTTGAACCCCCAAACATTATATATATTTTTAAAGCAAAGGCCCTACAGATTAAAATAGTGGGTGTTGCATTTTTTTCCCACACAGTATTTGCGCAGCGATTTTTTTAAACGCATTTTTTGGGGAAAAAATACACTTTTTTTAATTTTAATGCACTAAAAGACACTATATTGCCCAAATGTTTGATGAAATAAAAAAGATGATCTTAGGCCGAGTACATAGATACCAAACACGACATGCTTTAAAATTTCGCACAAACACGCATTGGCGACAAACTACATACATTTTTAAAAGCCTTTAAAAGCCTTTACAGGTTACCACGTTAGATTTACAGAGGAGGTCTACTGCTAAAATGACTGCCCTCGATCTGACCTTTGCGGTGATACCTCACATGCATGGTGCAATTGCTGTTTAAATATGACGCCAGACCAACCCTTGCGTTCGCCATTGCGCAAGAGCAGGGCAGGACAGGGGTGCATTTATTTATTTTTTTATTATTATTAATTTTGCTTTTTTATTTTATTTTTATACAGTTCCTTCCATATTTTTATTTTTATAATTTTTATTGTTATCTCAGGGAATGTAAATATCCCCTATGATAGCAATAGGTAGTGACAGGTACTCTTTTTTTGAAAAAACTGGGGTCTATTAGACTGGGGGCCCTCAAAGCATCTGACCACACCAAGATCGGTGTGATAAAATGCTTTCCCAATTTCCCAATGGCGCTTTTTATATCCGGGGGGGGGGGACATTCCCTCCCACTGCTTGTAAAAGCAGTCCAGAGGCTAATTAGCGACTAGGATTGCTTTTACATGAAAGCCGGCCGCTGGCGGAAAAGAATGATACCAAGATAATATCTAAACCCGCAGGCATCAATCTGGTATAACCATTCAAATTCCAGCAACATACCAGTACGTTGCTGGTCCTTGTTGGACATGTATTGTAATCTTTTTTTTCATGCAGCCTGTTGACTGAACGAAACAAGAGATTGATCGGTGGGTATGCCCACTATTAGAATACCTCCCTTCATCCACCCACTTCTAATGATGGGCATACATGCACCATTTATATATGCCGAAGCATGGGGGCATCCTCCCGCAAAAGTTATGCCGCACACACATGGTCGGACTTTTCCACGGGCAAGCCTCCGTCGGAATTTCGACCGCATGTACGCGGCATTAGGAGCAAAATCGCTCCTCCGCCCCTGCTGCCCCAATGCTTCGGCATATATGCTTTTTTTTTTTTAACTGTGGTGGCGAAATCACCTCCTACAGCACTGGAGTCGCAGGGATCAGGCCTGTCTCTGCGAACGCTGCAGTTATGTGTGTTGTGTTTTGTAAGTGACAGTGATCGATCGATACTGCACTTGGGTGGCCTGGGCTGGACGGAGGGGCAAAACGCAGGTGCTAGCAGGTATCTGGGCTGATCCCGCTAACACTGCGTTTTTGGGAACCCTAAACTGCTGGGGACGCTAGTATAGATCTGATCAGATCAGATATTGATCTGTTCAGATACTATACCACTAAGGGAGGTGTATGCTTCATGCGTGGGTGTTAGCGTTACTGGCACTAACCTGACGCTGCCTGGGGCGATGCAGACCCTCTCTGACGCTAAAACCTAATTGATATCACCCGCTGGGCGATCAGGGGGTTAAACCTTTATTGGGTTATATACGGCGGGTGCCCTGACACTATAAAAAGCAAACTAACTAACCAGCGTCACCCGTAACACTTATATGGTGATCACTGGTGAAAGGGTTAACTAGGGACAATCAGGGGGTTAAACCTTTATTAGGTAATATATGGGGGTACCCGACGCTATAAAAACCTGCGGCGAACCTAAAAAAAATAACTGGCTACCTATCGGCATCACCGACACTAAGACAGCGATCAGAAAAACGATTGCTTAGTGACACTGGCAAAAGGGGGTGAAAGGGTTACCTGGGGGGGCGATCAAGGGGTTAAACCTTTATTAGGTAATATATGGGGGTATCCGACGCTATAAAAACCTGCGGCGAACCTAAAAAAAATAACTGGCTACCTATCGGCATCACCGACACTAAGACAGCGATCAGAAAAACGATCGCTTAGTGGCAGCGGTGCTAGGGGGTGAAAGGGTTGCCTGGGGGGGCGATCAAGGGGTTAAACCTTTATTCGGTAATATATGGGGGTACCCGACGCTATAAAAACCTGCGGCGAACCTAAAAAAAATAACTGGCTACCTATCGGCATCACCGACACTAAGACAGCGATCAGAAAAACGATCACTTAGTGACAGCGGTGAAAGGGTTACCTGGGGGGCGATCAAGGGTTTAAACCTTTATTAGGTAATATATGGGGGTACCCGACGCTATAAAAACCTGCGGCGAACCTAAAAAAAATAACTGGCTACCTATCGGCATCACCGACACTAAGACAGCGATCAGAAAAACGATCGCTTAGTGACACGGGTGAAAGGGTTACCTGGGGGGGCGATCAAGGGGTTAAACCTTTATTAGGTAATATATGGGGGTACCCGATGCTATAAAAACCTGCGGCGAACCAAAAAAAATAACTGGCTACCTATCGGCGTCACCGACACTAAAACAGCGATCAGAAAAACGATCGCTTAGTGACACTAGCAAAATGGGGTGAAAGGGTTACCTGGGGGGGCGATCAAGGGGTTAAACCTTTATTAGGTAATATATGGGGGTACCCGACGCTATAAAAACCTGCGGCGAACCTAAAAAAAATAACTGGCTACCTATCGGCATCACCGACACTAAGACAGCGATCAGAAAAACGATCACTTAGTGACAGCGGTGAAAGGGTTACCTGGGGGGCGATCAAGGGTTTAAACCTTTATTAGGTAATATATGGGGGTACCCGACGCTATAAAAACCTGCGGCGAACCTAAAAAAAATAACTGGCTACCTATCGGCATCACCGACACTAAGACAGCGATCAGAAAAACGATCGCTTAGTGACACGGGTGAAAGGGTTACCTGGGGGGGCGATCAAGGGGTTAAACCTTTATTAGGTAATATATGGGGGTACCCGATGCTATAAAAACCTGCGGCGAACCTAAAAAAAATAACTGGCTACCTATCGGCATCACCGACACTAAAACAGCGATCAGAAAAACGATCGCTTAGTGACGGCGGTGCTAGGGGGTAAAAGGGTTACCTGGGGGCGATCAAGGGGTTAAACTTTTATTTAGGGGGGTTAGGGGGCTACACTGGACCTAAAACTAACTGCCCTGACACTTTTACAGTCACAAATATCACTGATTGCAGTGATCAGTAAATAAATGACACTGTGACTGGGGGCTGGGGGGTGATCTGGGGGTGTCTGGGGGGGCGATTTATGTGCCTATGTGTGCTGGTGTTAGTGTAGTGTTTGTGCACTAACCTCTGTGTCTTCTCTCATGCGGCGCTCGGTATATGTGAGCGCCGCATGAGGGATGACATCACTTCCTCCTGCCTGTGTAAACATTACACAGGCAGAGGAAGCATTTGATTCACCGGGAGCGATCACGAGGGGGTGGCCAGAATCGAATGGCGACCCCCTCATCACGGATCGCTCCCGAAGCGATCCCAGCCGCTCACTGTACCGGAGGGGGGTCCGATTGGACCCCCCACCCATACGAAGGCAGGCACGTACAGGTACGTGATTGTGCCTGTCCGTGCCATTCTGCCGACGTATATTTACAGTGGGCGGTCGTTAAGTGGTTAAGCTTTGATAAAAAAAAAAAGCTGCACCAGATATTGCAACTCCAACTTTAGTAAATCAACCCCACTGTATCCAGTAACTCAACCCTGGAAATGGAGCGAGTACAAAGAAGGGCAACAAAGCTAATAAAGGGTCTGGAGGATATTAGTTATGAGGAAAGGTTGCGAGCACTGAGCTTATTCTCTCTGGAGAAGAGACTCTTGAGAGGGGATATGATTTCAATTTACAAATACCATACTGGTGACCCCACAATAGGGATAAAACATTTTCGCAGAAAGGAGTTTAACAAGACACGTGGCCACTCATAAAAATTAGAAGAAAAGAGGTGTAACCTTAAAATATGTAGAGGGTTCTTTACTGTAAGAGCGGCAAGTGTGTGGAATTCCCTTCCACAGGCGGTGGTCTGAGCGGGGAGCATTGATAGTTTCAAGAAACTGTTAGATAAGCACCTGAACATCCACAACATACAGGGATATACAGTACAATGTAATATTGACCTATAATCACACACACTTGTCTTTTTTCAACCTCACCTACTATGTAACCCCAGTATCTTCATATCCTACTATCCACTGCATCTTTCACTGCATAACAACATACTAAATGCTAAACTATTGTTGACCGATTTAGGCATATATGTGGTGGCAAGAAAGGTGGGCTTTAACACCCAGCTGCTGCATAATTGTGTCATCAAGGCATGAGGCTGTGTGCTGAATGCACACCCACTACGCACTCCCAAAACACTAACTGAGCTGTCACTGACAGATTTTGGTTATGGCTTCTGATTGGGAGCCAGCAGGATGGACTCCAAATCAGGTGACTGCTGTGAGAGGCAATCAAAGAGGTTACATAATATGGAAACTGTACATCCTCCTGGGTGATAAGGGGTTAAAGTGTATGTAAACCCAATCTCTTTTTTTCAGTAAGTTTGGCATCATGTCTCAGTGTATACAGTTTTCTTAGACAAATCATTTTTTTGGAAAATCTGTTGCAACATTTCCTACATGGGGATCTTGCCAGTAATAGCTTTCTCTTGCAGGCTGACAACACTATGCCATGTGCACTCCTTGCTTCCTCCTTTAGTTGCCTATTAGGTCTATCAGATAGGCAACCCAATATCGAACTGAAGAAGTCTGCATGGCAGACTGGCCACTCTGCTGTTAATAGTGACACATCTGTGGGGCATCCTCAAATGGAAGGTGGAGGAGCGCAAGATCTCTAACATCCACCAGCTCCGTGATGTCGTCATGCTCAGAAAGTGTTACCTGTTGGCTCTCCAGGTAAGAAACATTGCAGTATATTTACAAAAACCTATTTCCCTAAGAAAACATCAGGTGAGGAATGATGGCAAACATACTGAAAAACAGATTAAAGCCCTGTACACACGATCGGTTTGACTGATGAAAACCGTCCGATGGATGGTTTTCATCAGACCAACCGATCGTGTATGGTACCCATCGGTCTTTTTTCCATCGGTTTTAAAAAATAGAACATGTTTTAAATTTTTCCGATGGATAAAAAAATGATCGAAACCTCCGATCGTCTATGGGCAAGTCCATCGGATCAAAAACCCACGCATGCTCAGAATCAAGTCGACGCATGCTCAGAAGCATTAAACTTAATTTTTCTCAGCTCATCGGAGTGTTCTACGTCACCGCGTTTGGAACGGTCGGTTTTTTGACTGATGGTGTGTGGCCAAGACTGATGAAAAACAGTTTCATCGGATTTCCGATGGTCAAATCCATCGGACGAAAATCCATAGGTTATCCGATCGTGTGTACTTTACAGGCTTTACAGGAGCCACTGGAAGATTTGATTCATGTGCGATTACATGCGCATAGCCATGGAAAGATTATTTATTAGTAAAGGTTTCCTGGCCACAGTTGTTCCCATACACATGTGATTCCAGAAGCAAGAATCAACTGTATATACCTGAGGCCTGGTTCACACTGGGGCGACAAACGCTCCGACATTGGGAGCTCATGTCGCATGACGTGTGAAAATCAATGTTTCCCTATGGGAGCCGTCCTAACTGGTCCGACACATGTCGGTCCGACTTTGAAAATGCTCCCTGTACTACTTTGGTCCGACTTTGATCCGACTTCAGCCCATTGACTATCATTGAAGTCGGATCAAAGTCGGACCGCAGTCTTGCATGGTCCGACTTTGGCATGCGACTTGTGCTGTGCTGCTCTTGAGGGGGAACTCCAGGCCAAATTTTAAATAAAAAACCGGCGTGGGTTCCCCCTCCAGGAGCATACCAGGCCCTTGGGTCTGGTCTGGATTTGAACGGGCGCCCCTACGCCGAAAAAAACGGCGTGGGGGTCCCCCCAAAATCCAAACCAGACCCTTATCCGAGCACACAACCTGGCCGGCCGCAGGGGAAGAGGGGGGGACGAGAGCGGCCGGGCTTTCCGTCGCCGTCGGCTTCTTCTTCCCTCTTCTCCTCCTCGATGTTGACGCGTCGCTTCTTCCCGCTGTAATACTGGCTCTCCGCTCCGCTCCGCATTAATATAGGCTTCTCATGACGTCACAGTCACATGTTCCAGGGCACATGGCCCCGGAGCAGGTCGCCCCCCTGCCCCAGAGCACCAAACCCCCCATGTTGAGGGCATGCGGCCTGGTACGGTTCAGGAGGGAGGGGGGGCCGCTCTCTCGTCCCCCCCTCTTCCCCTGCGGCCGGCCAGGTTGTGTGCTCGGATAAGGGTCTGGTTTGGATTTTGGGGGGACCCCCACGCCGTTTTTTTCGGCGTAGGGGCGCCTGTTCAAATCCAGACCAGACCCAAGGGCCTGGTATGCCCCTGGAGGGGAACCCGCACCGTTTTTTTAATTTAAAATTTGGCCTGGAGTTCCCCTTCAAGATTCATACCAAACACAGTGCCTGATATTGGCGGGGATCCAAGTCGGATCCCCGTTCATTGAAAGTCGGACGTATGTCGGCTTCATGTCGCAGGGCAAAGTCGGATCCAAAGTAGGACAGATGTCGTGTCGCACTAGTGTGAACCCGGCCTGACTGACCTGTAAGGCCTGGTTCACACTGGGGCGACAAACGCTCCGACATTGGGAGCTCATGCCGCATGACGTGTGAAAATCAATGTTTCCCTATGGGAGCCGTCTTAACTGGTCCGACACATGTCGGTCCGACTTTGAGAATGCTCCCTGTACTACTTTGGTCCGACTTTGATCCGACTTCAGCCCATTGACTATCATTGAAGTCGGATCAAAGTCGGACCGCAGTCTTGCATGGTCCGACTTTGGCATGCGACTTGTGCTGTACTGCTCTTGAGGAGGAACTCCAGGCCAAATTTTAAATAAAAAACCGGCATGGGTTCCCCTCCAGAGGCATACCAGGCCCTTGGGTCTGGTCTGGATTTGAAGGGGCGCCCCTACGCCGAAAAAACGGCGTGGGGGTCCCCCCCAAAATCCAAACCAGACCCTTATCCGAGCACACAACCTGGCAGGCCGCAGGGGAAAAGGGGGGGACGAGAGAGCGGCCCCCCCTCCCTCCTGAACCGTACCAGGCCACATGCCCTCAACATGGGGGGTTTGGTGCTCTGGGGCAGGGGGCGACCTGCGGCCCCCCCACCCCAGAGCACCCTGCCCCCATGTTGATGAGGACAGGGTCTCTTCCCGACAACCCTGGCCGTTGGTTGTCGGGGTCTGCGGGCGGGGGGCTTATCGGAATCCGGGAGCCCCCTTCAATAAGGGGGCCCCCGGATCCCGGCCCCCCCACCCTATGTGAATGAGTATGGGGTACATCGTACCCCTACCCATTCACCTGGTGGAAAGAAATTGCAATAAAAAAACACTACACAGGTTTTCAAAGTAATTTATTGCACAGCTCCGGGGGTCTTCTTCCGACTTCCGGGGGTCTTTTCCGACTTCGAGGGTCTCCGGTGTCGTCTCCCGCTCTCCGGTTCTTTCTTCCGCCGGGCCTCCGCTAACTTCTTTTTAGCTCTCTTGCTAACAGAGGCCCGGTCTTCCCGTTGTCTCGTCCGGCTCTCCGTTGTCCTTCTGCCGGCTCCTCCACTAACTTCTTAGTAGCTCTTTCGCTAGTGGAGGGGCCGGGCTTCCCGTCGCCGTCGGCTTCTTCTTCCCTCTTCTCCTCCTCGATGTTGACGCGTCGCTTCTTCCCGCTGTAATACTGGCTCTCCGCTCCGCTCCAATATAGGCTTCTCATGACGTCACAGTCACATGTTCCGGGGCACATGGCCCCGGAGCATGTGACTGTGACGTCATGGGAACATGTGACTGTGACGTCATGAGAAGCCTATATTAATGCGGAGCGGAGCGGAGAGCCAGTATTACAGCGGGAGGAGGCGACGCGTCAACATCGAGGAGGAGAAGAGGGAAGAAGAAGCCGACGGCGACGGGAAGCCCGGCCCCTCCACTAGCGAAAGAGCTACTAAGAAGTTAGTGGAGGGGCCGGCAGAAAGACAACGGAGAGCCGGACGAGACAACGGGAAGACCGGGCCTCTGTTAGCAAGAGAGCTAAAAAGAAGTTAGCGGAGGCCCGGCGGAAGAAAGAACCGGAGAGCGGGAGACGACACCGGAGACCCTCGAAGTCGGAAAAGACCCCCGGAAGTCGGAAGAAGACCCCCGGAGCTGTGCAATAAATTACTTTGAAAACCTGTGTAGTGTTTTTTTATTGCAATTTCTTTCCACCAGGTGAATGGGTAGGGGTACGATGTACCCCATACTCATTCACATAGGGTGGGGGGGCCGGGGGCCCCCTTATTGAAGGGGGCTCCCGGATTCCGATAAGCCCCCCGCCCGCAGACCCCGACAACCAACGGCCAGGGTTGTCGGGAAGAGGCCCTGTCCTCATCAACATGGGGGCAGGGTGCCCTGGGGTGGGGGGGCCGCAGGTCGCCCCCCTGCCCCAGAGCACCAAACCCCCCATGTTGAGGGCATGCGGCCTGGTACGGTTCAGGAGGGAGGGGGGGCCGCTCTCTCGTCCCCCCCCCTCTTCCCCTGCGGCCTGCCAGGTTGTGTGCTCGGATAAGGGTCTGGTTTGGATTTTGGGGTGGACCCCCACGCCGTTTTTTCGGCGTAGGGGCGCCCCTTCAAATCCAGACTAGACCCAAGGGCCTGGTATGCCTCTGGAGGGGAACCCGCGCCGTTTTTTTAATTTAAAATTTGGCCTGGAGTTCCCCCTCAAGATTCATACCAAACACAGTGCCTGATATTGGCGGGGATCCAAGTCGGATCCCCGTTCATTGAAAGTCGGACATATGTCGGCTTCATGTCGCAGGGCAAAGTCGGATCCAAAGTAGGACAGATGTCGTGTCGCACTAGTGTGAACCCGGCCTAAATGTAGCCTGAGGCTGGGTTCACACTATACGACACGACTTTCATCCTACTTTGCTCTGCGACATCTGTCCTACATTGGTCCGACATCTGTCCTACATTGGTCCGACATCGGTCCGACATTGATCCGACATTGGTCCGACATTGGTCCGACATCCATCCGACTTTCATGAACAGGATACTACTTTGATCCTACTTCAATGATAGTCAATGGGCTGAAGTGGGATCAAAGTCGGACAGAAGTAGTACAGGGAGCATTTTTAATGTCGGACCGACTTGTGTCGGACCAGTTAAGACGGCTCTCATAGGGATTCATTGATTTTCACACGTCATGCGACATGAGCTCCTAATGTCGGAGCGTTTGTCGCCCCAGTGTGAACCAGGCCTGAGGCTGGGTTCACACTGATACGACACACATTCATCCGACTTTCATCCTACTTTGCTCTGCGACATCAGTCCTACATTGATCCTACATTGGTCCGACATTCATGAACAGGATACTACTTTGATCCGACATTGTGCTAGTCTGACTTGTCCTTTGACCAATCAAAACAATCCCAGGGTGAGATAAATTCCTTTTACTGCTGCTGTAATCACCATGTCGGATGTCAAATGTCGGATGGTTAGGACAAGGATCCTACTTTGATCCGACTTCAATGATAGTCAATGGGCTGAAATAGGATCAAAGTCGGACAGAAGTAGTACAGGGAGCATTTTTAATGTCGGACCGACATGTGTCGGACCAGTTAAGACGGCTCTCATAGGGAAACATTGATTTTCACACGTCATGCGACATGAGCTCCTAATGTCGGAGCGTTTGTTGGACCAGTGTGAACCAGGCCTAAAGGTTTACTACAGCAGCGGTGCTGACCATTCAGGCTAATAATCAATAATATGAGATATTTAGTGAGAAAAGGACATCAAGTCATGATTTACTGGTGTCATATGGGATAAAAAAGAAAGAGAACTGCCACTATTTTCACTTCACATCCAATCATGTGTAGGGATCTTTTTTTTACCTGATCAGATGTTTATAATTAGTGAAGGAACCCCTTCATTTCATACATTAGTAAATCAGGCTCAGGTTCACTTCACTTTACAGTCTAACAAATCAGCCCTTTGTTTCTGATTCTTGTGTGATGTGGAGGGTGCTGTGTATATGTTATTTGACTTATAAGAATGACCGCTGTTTAAATTCTACTAAACAAGAAACTATATTGTTTTAATAATTTTTTAGCTATCTCTGTGAAATAGATTTATATATATATATATATATATATATATATATATATATATATTGATATATATATATATATTGATATATATATATATTGATATATACATATATATATATAAATCAATATATCTATATCTATTTATATAGAGAGATTTTTGTATTTTATCAGTGTTTGTTACTATTGGAAAAACCACAGTTTCTATATGCATAGATTGTAATTATATAAATGAGAGGGGGTATTCGTATGACCATTTCATATACAGGTTTACATACTAGTTTTGCACCTTGATAATCCACTTATCTCACTGTATTAATGGCTATTCCTTTTGATTACTAAAACAATAAGGAGCAATGCATCCTAACACCATTTTGACTGTTTTAGTTGTTTTAAACAAAAACTTTGGTGGTAGGTTGCCTTGATCCTTATAATTGCTTTTGTTTTAAAGAAAACAGTAAAAATTGCTGTCTAAGAGACAGTCTACAATGCAGTGTCTTTTTTTATTAAAAATAGCTGATTCTTTGCAGTCCCTAAGTACTGAAACAACCACCATGCTCCTGGTAGCCAGAGTTCCCTTTTTTACCCAAAATTATAATATGATTTGATAATGCTGATATATAACCTGTCGAATTGTGTGAAGCGTGAATTCTAATGTTTATTCGAGTCCAAACTTTGAACTTAGTTTTGAACTGATGTCTGGGGATCCATTAGAGAGATTTTCTCTCATTTACTGTGCTGGTGCCAGTGGTTTCACCAGACCAGTACCTAGACGGTAACTGACTAGGATATGACATGGACCTCACTGATTTGAATGTGTGCGATTTAGGGATGGAACTGACTTCTTTAAACATCCTGACATTTGTACTTGACTTTACAACTTACAAATTTAAACAAGTCCTACTGATTCTCATGACAACCTCTAAACAAGTGCTGAGCTCTAAAATGTACACTTGCTTTCAAGCATTCTAAGTACCTGCTGACATCTTAAATGCATGAAGCCAATGAAAGGCTATGAACTGTATATCCTTTATATTCCTCTTACCGTTTCAGTTACTTATTGGAGTTTTTTGGACCAGTAAAGGTGAAAACCTCTACTATATTGGCAGGTAGATATATTTATTGTTCGCAAAATAAATACATTTTCAACCATTTTAGGATTTTACAGAGCTGAAATCTCTACTAGTATTTGCACATTAGCATGTATGTATGTATTCCATTTTCATAGAGGTAAGCTTTTCTAACTGTTTTGAGGCTTTAAGACTTGCATGGTATTCTATGCCACATGCCACAACAGAAGTCTTAAAAGCCGTAAATGCACACGGCATAACTGCAACAACAATACACAATTCTTTAGCATAGCAGAAATGCAAACAGGTCTTTTTTAGTAGTATTACCTCTAGTATATACTTACAATGTGGCACAAACTATTGGCATATGCATTTACAGTACAATACTTTTACAGTGATACATATGTTGCTGACTTAGTTTAATTAACAGTAATTTACCTTAAACAATCACATGTATTACAAAAGGTCATGCTTTAAGCTGTATTTTCACTATCAGTAAATATATTGATCATGGAAACATAAATAACAAATGAATAAAATGAAAAATAAGAAGGAAATTTGGCTCCCCTAACTTGATTGGGTATAAAAGAATGACACACATTTGCAGAGATGACTGAAAATTAAGCCTAAATAAATCATCCACTTAAGAATCTTGTTTAAAAATGTATAACTGACTAATACACTATTTCATTTTTATTGCAAGTATGTAAATATTTTATATTGTTATTTTATTCCAATTTTACTCATATAAGCACAATGCACTTTGTCAGTCCAATTTCTTGTAAATATATTCGATCAACTTTCTTATCTATCCTTGATAACTTCCTAAAAACGCCCTGCTTGTTTTTCCTCCAGTTCTCCATTTCTGTTGGATTATTTTTTTCATGTTCTTCATAGTGTTTTTAATGGTATTTTTAATTATTATTATTATAGTGGTATTATTAATTATTATTATTATTATTATTAATATAAAGTATTGTCATCTTAGTACATCAACTGCTTGTGAGCAAAGAAAAACTATATACTGAACAAAATAAATTTTTCTGAAAAATACTTCAAATATTTTCTCAGATGAAGTTTTTATAATGTATTAGACATTTGCCATGATTTTTATTGACAATGTATTTTTTAACAGAAATATAGATCAATAGATAGTAATTTAGAAAAAAAGATAGAAAGAGATGGAAAAAGAGGTGTTTTTCTCCATAATCTCTTATAATAGTAAAAAAAAAAAAAATTGTAATGCTGATGTAAAAATTAAGTAAATTACCAAATAAATAAAAATGCCACATGAACAACATTCTAAACTTATGCAAACACCCAATAATACACATTTGTACATAAACACCCCGATTCTGTCTTACTGACATAAAATTATTCTTCTCACTTTTATGTCCACTCCACCTGCCTTCACTGACACCAGATAAAACATCCGTTTCTCAGATTTGCAATATCCCCCAAAAAAATCAATCCAATCAAGAATATTTACACATTGCAAGTTATGAGCCTAAGACAAATGAAGGCTGACTCATATAAAAACTTCTCCAAGTTTTTTGACCATATCTATATTATGTCAATGTCCCGACTACTTCCGTGTTAGCATAGTGTAGTCTGCAAACAGAACCTAAACCCTTTAAAACTCATAACAGAATATATTTTAAAAAAATAAACACACCGAAAACAGTTTGCAAACATGTCCCCATTGCTTCTGTAAACGTTTGGATTAAAACATTTCAATTAATAAAATGTGTTTACGTTCTACTGTTCGTACCTTCATAGGAGCTGTACAACAAAACACCTATCTATCCCTCTCTCTTTTTATAGATAGATAGATATAGATCTATATAGATTGATCTATATAGATCTATATCTATCTATCTATATAAATAAATACTGGTAGATCTATCTATATAGATCTATATAGATAGATCTATATAGATCTATATACACACACAGCCTACTCATAACCAGAATTCCATTGTGCTATTAGTAACTTTTTCCAGCATTTCATAAAGAGGCAATACCAACCTGCCCAATGAACAATTTCCAATAGAATGTATATGTACAGTATTTGTAATACAATTTGTAAAAATAAATAAATAAATAAATATAAAATATATATATATATATATATATATATATATATATATATATATATATATATATATATCCATCCATGTTCCTTCCTTCCCTTCTATTCCCGTCCATACCTGCTTGTAAAATACACTATAATTCGTACAACCTATACATAGTAAGAATTCCATTATGTTTTAGGTAACTATTTTTAGCCCTTCATTGAGATAATACTAACTTGTCCACTGAGCATTCTCTTTCCCTCTGTGTGTGTATATATATATATATATATATATATATATATATATATATATATATTTATATAATATACACACTGAGCATTCTCTTTCCCACTGTATATATATATATATATATATATATATATATATATATATATATATATATATATATATATATATATATGTATATATATATTCCACTGAGCATTCTCTCTCTATATATATACTCAATACCTTATACTCCTCCTATTCCTGTCTATATTTGCTTGTAAATATAAAAAAAAAAATTGCCCAGCCTATACATAATCAGAATGTTCCTATGTTTTTAGTAACTTTCTCCAGCCCTTCATAACACCTATCCACTGAGCATCATCATACAACCTGTTGAACAGATGCAGCATGTCTATGTATGCTGAACTTGTTCTAAACTAAACTTTGAGTGCCAGACAATCCATCCACTGCAGTCACGAGCCCAGATATTGAAGTCCAATATATTTATTCAATACTTTTACATTATCAATCTAATGTATTCAGTACTTTGTTATCAATCTAATGTATTCAGTACTTTGTTATCAATCCAATTTAAATAGTACTTTTTTGATCAATAAAATTTATTCAGTACTTTTTTTCACCAATCTAACATATTCCGTACTTTTTTCACTAATCTAACATATTCCGTGCTTTTTAATTTTTTTTATTAATTTAACTTATTTAATACTTTTTTGATCAATCAAATGTATTCAGTAGTTTTTTGTTTTTTTTTGACCAATCTAACATATTCAGTACTTTTTTAATTTTTTATTAATCAAACCTATTTAATACTTTTTTGACCAATCTAACACATTCAGTACTTTTTTTATTTTTTATTAATCAAACCTATTTAATACTTTTTTGACCAATCTAACATATTCAGTACTTTTTTTATTTTTTATTAATCAAACCTATTTAATACTTTTTTGACCAATCTAACACATTCAGTACTTTTTTTTCCTTTTATTAAACAAACTTATTTAATACTTTTTTGATCAATCTAACTTATTCAGTGCAAGGTAACACTCCATACAAGGATATAAAAGAGCTGTAGGCAGGCAGACATATATGACATATGGTAGTGTAGATTACACCTATGTTGGAAAACTTGCTGAACCTCATGGTGAGGGAAGATAGAATGAAACACACTGAAGATCTATCATTGTGATATGTATTAATATATCATTGGAGATTTGATGTGATGACCCAGGAGGTAGAATGCACCTGCTATGGCTGTGCTGAGGAATATTCCAGCTGATGGAGAAGTCAGTCCTGGGTGTCATAACAAGTGATAAGACTTTACTGGAGTGGAGTTCAGTCCTGTGTATTATAATAAAAGTGCACAGGGTGTTCAATGTGTTCTCCTGTATCTACATATATCTATATAATTGTATAGTGTGTATGTGGTATACAGGTTGTACACATGGAAATAATCTATGTATCTAATACATATAAGTGAGTGTAAATAATAGAAGGACTAGTGTACAGAGAGGAAAGGACTAGGAGAATAGAGGAGGACATGTCCTGTAGAGGAGGGCTGGACGGCGTGCACCTACCTGCTCTCCAGTGTCCCAGCTGCGCTCCGCTCTCCCAGTCCCGTCCAGCAGTGGCTCCATGTGCTCCTCTGAGCGGCGCCCCAGGATGAAGCTCTCCTCTCAGTCCCACCCCTTTCCACTCCACTTCCTCATTCCAATGCAGCATGATAGCCGAGCGTTCTCCAGCCTGGCATCCCCTGACTGCTGTGCCCGGCCGGCTCCACACTGCCATTTAATAGGGGAGCCGAGCGCTGCCTGCGATGTCTTGTCACATGAAAACACACCTCCCTCCCCTCCTGGACATTAATCACACAGCACATAATCCCGGCTTTCTGCACAGCCCCAATAATAAGGGACCTTTTCTTTTATACAAAGAAATCATCTATTTCTTTTCTCATTAATCTCTCCCCAAATGAATAAATTCATCTATAATAATAATAATAAATAATAATCTATAGTCAACAACGCATTCTATGGGCATGCCTCATATTGGAAGTGGGATTTTAATCAATAGTTGGAATATAGGAACATGAGTTACCAATAGTATCCATAGGTGTGCGCAGCCCATTGCATTAGGGGTGCCCCCCAAAGCTCAAACACACATCTATATATATATATATATACACACACTCTTATAATTTACATTTTAAAACATATTTACAACATAAACAGTGTCAGTAGGACAATGGACAGTGTCAGTAGGACAGTGGGCGGTGTCAGTAGGGCAAAGGTTGGAGTCAGTAGTGCAAAGGTTGGTGTCAGTAGGACAGTGGATGGTGTTAGTAGTTTTTACATTTTTTACAACAGTTATTACTTTTTTTTAAAAAAATTTGGAGCCCCATTGGGGGACTTTGGTGAAATATCAGGGATCTAAAAAGACCCCGATGACCAGTGGCAGCTGATGGTATATTGTTTTGGGGGGGCGGCAAGCAATGCACCCACAGCCACCCCCCCAGTTGGTCGGGTCCCCCGCACCCCCCTGTTAGGTCGGTCATCAGCCCCGCACTTACCCTATCTAGGTCACGGCAGTGCTTCCCCTGCGTCTCCTCCTCCTCTGCATCATGGCGGCTTCCGCCATACGTCTCCTCCCTCCTCCTCCTAGGCGGCCAAAGGGATCGCTTCTCCTCTCGGCCAATCAGGTGATGGGTCTCAGGACCCGGTTCCTGATTGGCAGGGAGGAGAATAAGGAAGACAAAGGCGAATATTAATTTGCTATTGTCACACAAGTGGGTGGGCTCAGGGCGCAGTGCTCTGCGCCCCAAGTCCACCCTTTTTTAAGCCAATTGGAGCCTCAGGCTCTAATCATGTGCTTCTAAAAAAAAAAAAACCATTGGAATTCATTCGTCTAGCGCCCTGCATGTAGATTAGGGACTGGGCACATGGATTAGGTGGGTGGCGCCCCTGCATTCCATATGGATGGGCCGCAACTGCTGATGTCTCACTTTTGAGACTGAAAGGGACTGAGGACAGAGACAGAGATTCCCCAATCCCTTTCTCTGTAGCCTCAGCTGCACTGGATAGTGAATGAATGGAAAGTGCTCTGTGCTGAGCGGCTTCCTGTTCATTCACAAACTGAAGCACAGTAAACATAGCTTACTATGCTTCAGTTATGAATGAACACAGCAAGAGATTGGCCCTGATCATTCTCTGTGTTAATTCAGAAAAGGAAGTAGAAATTACATTTACTGGCCCCTTCCACCACTCTTCATCCTGAAACGTTCCTCCGTGTGCCCGTAGCAGCAGCCAGCAGGGGAGGAGGGAAGCCAGAAGCACTGCGGGAGGAGACACGGGGAAGCAGCAAGCCAGCAGGGGCCATCTGTAAAGCATGGGGTGATTAGGGTGTGCCCAGGCACACCTAACACACCCCAAGCACACACCTATGATGGCATCTCTGGTTTTAACATGCGGTCTCATAATCTGATCAATTAAAATATGATCAGATTCATGATCAAAGTGTCTCCAGGTGCTGCCGATTGATGCAAGACGATCAATAAATTTCCACTCTGGCTGATCAACTCAGTTTGATGTAATCTAATCTAAATCAAGTCTAAATCAATTAGCGGGGAAGTTATGTCTGATCAGCTGTGGACAGAACAAATAAGAGACCTTTATTTTATATAAATACAAAGATCTAAAATGTATAGATTGGAAGCTCCATGAGCAGGGCCCTCCAATTCCTTTTGTATTGGACTGTATTATAACTGTACCGTCTCCCTTTATATTGTAAAGTGATGCACAAACTGCTGGCGCTATATAAATCCTGTATAATAATATAGGTGGCCATACACACTTCCAATTATTATTGATTTATTTTTCGATCAATTTTTTCCAATAAAAATATGAATAATCTCTTCCAATAAGGATAATCGATGGTTGAGAACAGATTTGATTCCACACACAGGGAAATTAATTTCGATCAATAGCCGGAATATACGTTTGTATGTTTTAAAAGGCATCTCTAGTTAGCCCGTGCAATCTCATAATCGAAATACAATCTGATTCATGATCAAAGCATCTTAATGATGTAGATTGATGCAACATTATTAATAATTTTCCTCCCTAGATGATCAAGTCAATTCAATTGTATCCAGTCTAAACCGATTGGAAGTTATGTCTATTCAATCATGGATCGACTCAAGTAGAGACCTTCACTTTATATCAATACAAAGATCTAACATCTAAAGGTGGCCATACAAATTTTGATAAATGCTTGATTTCTTCTCTGATCGATCTCTCCCAATAAGAATATTCAATCTATGGTCGAGAACCTATTGGATTGATTTGTCACACATAGGAAACAGGATTTCATTTGTTGGTAGTTGGAAGTTACAATCACAAGTCATCAAAGGCATTTCTGCTTTTAATGTGCAATCTCATAATCTGATTGATTTGATCTGATTGATCAAAATGCAATCGATTCTTGACTCTAGCATCTCAGTGCTCCCGATTGATGCAGTAGGATTGATTATTTTACTCAGTTTGATCGAATCCAATCTAAATCAAGTCTAAAACGATGATGAATATCAGTGTTAATTTAGTCGACTAAAACGACTAAAACATTTTAGTCGACTAAATGAATACTGTTTTAGTCGACTAAAATACGACTAAAACTAAAACAACTGAGATGACTAAAATACGACTAAAACTAAAATGGCATTTTAGCCAAAAGACTAAAGTGGGACTAAAACTAAAATGCCATTTTAGTCTAAAGACTAAGACTAAAACTAAATAAAAATTTGACTTCAAAATTAACACTGGTCTGTATTGCATGTTCATACCTCAATACCATAAATAATAACATATTACATTTTTCACTCCAGCAGTATATAATAAGTTTGGAAATTGGACAGACATGTTAACTAATGCATTACAATTTAATTACACCCTTTAGATTTTAGACAACTAAGATGAGTTTTAGTCGACTAAAATGTACTGGAGATTTTAGTCGACTAAAACGTAGGACATTTTAGTCGACTAAAATCTACTGGAGATTTAGTCGACTAAATATGACTAAAACTGACCATTATTGCCAGAGTTCGTAGGGAACGCAGCGCAGACTTAGTGAGGGCGGAAAGGGAGGCTGCCAGTGCAGAGGAGACCTTTATTAGGACCCGTGACCCCCAACACTATGCCCACCTGCAGCTCCTGACGGGGGAGGTCCTTGGTATCCGTACCTCACTTACCCCAAAAAAGCTACTCGCTCAGTCCCATAGGATTTTTGAACAGGGGGAGAGGTCGGGTAGGATGCTGGCTTGGCTTTCCAGGGAGCAGGAGGGGGGGTTAGTGTCTCCCATATTACGGGCCCCACGGGGGAGCGGGTAAGCTCTCCCGGGGGTATTAATCAGTGCTTTGCCGACTTCTATCGTGCACTCTATGGCTCAAGGGTGGATTATGGTGATGAGGACCTGGTGAAGTATTTGGGAGACATTGACATTCCGGTCCTTACGGCGACCTACCGTGAGCGACTCAACGCCCCTGTCACGGTGCAGGAGATCCAGCGGGCCCTTAAATCTATGCAATCTGGCAAGACGCCCGGGCCTGATGGAATTCCTGTAGAGTTCTACAAACACTATGCAGACGAACTAGTGCCCAGACTACATTCCCTATTCGCGGTGTCCGCGCAGCAGGGAGAGCTCCCTGTTTTCATGGGTGAGGCGGTGATCTCGAAGCCGGGGAAGGACCCTTCCCTCTGTTCCTCGTATCGCCCTATCTCGTTGCTGAACGTTGATGCGAAGATCCTGGCCAAGATCTTGGCAACAAGACTGAACTCTGTCATTACTGCCCTGGTACACTCGGATCAAACAGGCTTTATGCCGGGTAGGGGAACGGATATTAACATTAGACGCCTCCTCACCCACATTGATGGGGCTGGTGAGGGGTCGACGGGAGTGGTGGCCTCACTTGACGCAGAGAAGGCCTTCGACTCTGTAGAGTGGGGCTACCTCTGGGGGGTGCTCGACAGCTTTGGGTTTGGGCCAGGCTTCCTGAAATGGGTACGCATGTTATATAGCTCCCCATCTGCTAGAATTCGGACCAACGGTTGCCTATCAGATGTCTTCCCCTTGAGTCGCGGCACGAGACAGGGGTGCCCCCTCTCCCCGGGTTTATTTGCCCTTGCTATGGAACCACTGGCCATCCTGTTGAGAGCTGAGACGAGGGTCCGGGGATTGAAAATAGGTCCAATTGAAGAAAAGCTGTCTCTGTATGCGGATGATGCCCTGCTATACCTGGCGGACGCCTCTTCATCCCTGCAGGTGGCTTTAGATCTGATTGATCAATTTGGGGGCTACTCCGGTATTCGCATCAACTGGGACAAATCGGTCTTGTTTCCCCTATGTCCCTCGGCCCCGCGTCCCACGACACGAACGCGGCTCAGGTGGGTGGACGAGTTTACATACCTGGGCATCAAGGTTAGCGGTAAGATTGGTGACTACGTTGGCAAAAACATACAACCACTCATGACCCAACTAGTGGCCAAGTGCGCGGTGTGGCGGTCCCTCCCTCTGACGCCAGTGGGTAGAGTCAACCTTTTGAAGATGGTCTTTCTCCCGAAATTTCTGTACTTCTTTCGCAATACCCCCTCGTATATCCCTAGGTCTTTCTTCCGGAGGTTGGACAGCCTGCTGATCTCTTTTGTCTGGGCTGGGAGACCCCCCCGGGTGGCGAGGAAGACCTTGTATTTGTCTTTGTCCGGAGGTGGACTGGCGCTCCCTAATTTTTTGCTTTACTACTGGGCAGCTGTCCTGGTTACGGTGAGATGGTGGTTCTCCCAGCCTAGACAAAATCCGGCGGTCACACTTGAGGCGGCTATTGTGGGCTCTTATGCGGCCTTGAGCAATCTACCGTTTCGTGGCCTCAGGGCCAGCCCCTGTATGACGACCCTCATGCGGACCACAGTTAAGGTCTGGCAGGAGGCTCGAGTAATGTACCGGCGACCCAACTTGGTATCCCCGCATATGCCCTTGTGGGCTAACCCTATGCTGCCTCACATGAATAGTATCCCAGATCCATCCCTGTGGGCGAAAAAGGGAATCGTTACTCTGAAACATATAGTGAAAGCGGGTACGATTATGCCTTTCCAAGAACTCAGGCAGGCGTATCTCCTGCCGGTCTCTTTCCAATTTAGGTACTGGCAGCTGAGACATGCTTTTGAGGCCCAATTCCCAGAGCCTATAACCCTGGAGTCAGACTCTATTGAGCGACTCTTATCCTCCGCCCTCATGGACCGCCCCCTCTCGTCCCTCTACCTGTACCTCACAGTACAGTTTGATGCCAAGCTTACTAAGCCGTGGGAGGAATGGAGGGCTGATATTCCGTCACTGGACGAGGAGGAGTGGAGGGATTGCCTCGCATCTTATATCCCTGTTATGATAGCTGCAAAGGATAGGTTTATACAATTTAAATTTCTCCACAGAGCCTACTACACCCCGTAGAGGCTGGCACGTATTTACCTGCAGCGAGATCCTAATTGTCAGAGATGCAGGCAGGAGATAGGTACGTTTTGGCACATGGTCTGGTCGTGTCCGAAACTCCAGCCCTATTGGGTGGATGTGGCTTCCAGACTGACGGACGTGACTGGCTTAAACGTGCCGACTGACCCCAAGATCCTACTGCTGAATCATATGGAGGACGTGGAAGGGGATAGATATTGTAAACTCTGCCTGACCTTCTCACTATTTTATGCTAGGAGGGAAATCCTGCTCAAGTGGAAATCTGAGGACCCCCCCACATGCGCCGCCTGGCTGCGCTCAGTCGACTCAGTACTTTCTCTATATAAATTGACTTATGAGAGTAGACAGTGCCCCGCGAAGTTCGACAAAATTTGGTCTTCATGGCAGACCACTCGCACTGACTTGGAACCTCCCCCTGGGTGTGACTGACTGGGCTGTTTGTTGGGGATGGCTTCCCCCCCCCTGCCCCTCTTGGTCCCTGGACTTTACTGCTACTCAGGGTTGTTGTGTGGCCGGGGAGGGGTGAACTAGAGTCGTTTTATGCACGACCGGGTTTGGGCCAATGTTTGTTGATTATTTGCATTTAGCAACGAATGAGAGGGGTGTGATCCCCCGGATGTGACGCATTATCCTGTTTGTTTGCTCTGCACTGGAGGATGTGCTATTTACTGGTTGTATTGTAATGCTGATTTGTCTAATAAAAACTCTCTGTTAAAAAAAAAAAAATATGACTAAAACTAAAACAATTGCAAAAGACTAAAATGGGACTAAAACTAAAATGCCATTTTAGTCCTAAGACTTATGCCGCGTACACACGACCGTTTTTAATGACGAGAATTTTTTTTTTTTTAAATGGTCATTAAAAATGATCGTGTGTGGGCTTCAGAGCATTTTTCACGACGTGAAAAACGGCCATGAAAAAATTGGAACATGCTCTAATTTGCTATGAGTAAGCGTCAATTTGTGATGTGAAACGCGTTAGCCACCCTTCCCTGCATGCATACTATCTGCATTTGTTGTTTTGGATTTATGGATTTATTTTGAATTTGGATTTTTTACTTGAAATTTTGGAATAAATAACTGTCTATATGGAGTGCGGCAGTCCAGGGTTTCTTTTTCTCCCATGCATCAGTGCAGAGCCAGCACCTGTGTGAGTGACTGGGCGGAGACAGCTATTTGGTGAATTCTCAAGCTTTTGAGCGGTACGTTTTTCCTTTTCTATGCTCTAATTTTTCACGTTGTTTTTTACATCGTAGTTTTTCTCGTCATGAAAAACGGCCATGTGTGGGCTTTAACGACTTGAAAAAAAATGCCCATGCTCACAATCAAGTATGAGACGGGAGCGCTCGTTCTGGTAAAACTAGCGTTCGTAATGGAGATAGCACATTCGTCACGCTGTAACGGACTGAAAAGCACGAGGCTGAAAAGCGCAAATCGTCGCTCAGCAAACTTTACTAACATGAAGGGTGGCGCCATCCGAATGGAACTTCCCCTTTATAGTGCCGTGGTACTTGTTGTACGTCACTGCGCTTTACTCAAGCATTTTTTTCCACGATAGTGTGTAGGCAAGGCAGGCTTGAGAAGAATCACGTCGAGAAAAATGCTGTTTTTTTCAATGACATTCAAAACGGTCGTGTGTACGCAGCATAAGACTAAAACTAAATCGAAATTTGCTGCCAAAATTAACACTGGTGAATATGTCTATTCAATTGTGGACAGACCTAATACAACAAGATACCTGTACAATCTCATAATCTGATCAATCAAAAGACGATCAGATTTATCACAAAGCATCTCAGTGTTGCTGATTGATAATTTTCCGGCCAGGCCAATTGACTCTGGTCTAAATTAAAAATCTAAATAGATCAGAAAGAAAGATATGCCTATTCAATTGTTTGCCAATTGATGTGTTTTTTTGATGGAATCACACCTCAGTGAGATAATAATATCATAGTCTGTATGGTCACAATAAAGATTTAAATAATACTAATATTTTTATAGCGTTTTTTCCCTGGGAACCCATTTGTCAGGTATTGTTATAAGCCTGGGTGAATAGATGTGTCTTTAGTCTGTTGTTAGAAACTTCCATCGAGGGACAATGGATGGCAGTGAGTTCCGTATCAAAAATATAATGATTTATATAAAGATCCAGAATTGTCTGTCCTTTCATTACACAATATATGCAATATAGCATACTTTTTATACTATTTTTCATTGTTGGAAATATTACATTGAAATAAAAATTCTCATTACTCATTGTTCAGCAGTAACAATAGGTTCCATACTAGACAGGCACACCTCCCTTTCTGCCCTATGTACTTATTCTCCTGAAGTCAGAAGAGTTAAAGTGTATCTAAACCCAAGAACAATCAATGATAGTATTACAGTTTACTGGGACCTGAGATGATGGCTGATTTTGTATTTATTTTTTATTTTTTCACACTTTTTATCCTTTATTTTAACCTGGTAATACTGCCATTAACTCAATTCCTGTCCTAGGGTGACAACTATGCTGAGCAGCATTGTCCCCCTTGGACAGGGAGTGTGTTAGGACTACATAACACATCCCTCCCTTCTCCATAACAGGGAGAGGTGTTTTGTAGCCCACTGAGATAGCCGGGAACAATGATAACTGATAACACTCTAGAGCAGCCATTCTTAGCCAGGGTTCCTATACAGTAGTAGTTTCTAGTAGGGATGAGCTTCGTGTTCGAGTCGAACATACGTTCGACTCGAACATCGGCTGTTCGATCGTTCGACGAAGATCGAACGATTTGGGCCGTTCGCGCCAAATTCGAGTGACGCGAACGGCCCACAATGCACTACGCCATCGCAGTGTCATCCAGGCGCTGTGATTGGCCAAGCATGCACTGTGACCCCGCATGCTTGGCCAATCACAGCGCCGGCAGCGAGGAGAGCAATGATTGGCCACAGGCAGGATGCCTGTGGCCAATTATTGCTGAGGGTGTTTAGTACACGCCCCACACTATAAAAGGCCGCCAGCACGGCGGCCTAGTGTAGTGTGTTTCGGAGCAGGGATAGAGCAGCATAGGCAGGGACAGTGACTTTTATTTCTTTCTTGCTTAACCTGGATTCCTTTAGTTTAGGGAAAGAGAAGGATAGGTAGGGAGAGTGTCAGTGTGTTTTGTGCTTGTGCTATATTGTGCTTAAAAAAAACATTTTTTCTAGGGACAGAAAACTGTAGGTAGGGAGAGTGTGTCAGTTTCTTTCACTGTCAAAGTCCTTGTTTCCAGGGACCTGGAAGGACAGTGAGTGAATTCTCCTTGTGCTAAATTGTGCTTAAAAAAAACATTTTTTCTAGGGACAGAAAACTGTAGGTAGGGAGAGTGTGTCAGTTTCTTTCACTGTCAAAGTCCTTGTTTCCAGGGACCTGGAAGGACAGTGAGTGAATTCTCCTTGTGCTAAATTGTGCTTAAAAAAAACATTTTTTCTAGGGACAGAAAACTGTAGGTAGGGAGAGTGTGTCAGTTTCTTTCACTGTCAAAGTCCTTGTTTCCAGGGACCTGGAAGGACAGTGAGTGAATTCTCCTTGTGCTAAATTGTGCTTAAAAAAAACATTTTTTCTAGGGACAGAAAACTGTAGGTAGGGAGAGTGTGTCAGTTTCTTTCACTGTCAAAGTCCTTGTTTCCAGGGACCTGGAAGGACAGTGAGTGAATTCTCCTTGTGCTAAATTGTGCTTAAAAAAAACATTTTTTCTAGGGACAGAAAACTGTAGGTAGGGAGAGTGTGTCAGTTTCTTTCACTGTCAAAGTCCTTGTTTCCAGGGACCTGGAAGGACAGTGAGTGAATTCTCCTTGTGCTAAATTGTGCTTAAAAAAAACATTTTTTCTAGGGACAGAAAACTGTAGGTAGGGAGAGTGTGTCAGTTTCTTTCACTGTCAAAGTCCTTGTTTCCAGGGACCTGGAAGGACAGTGAGTGAATTCTCCTTGTGCTAAATTGTGCTTAAAAAAAACATTTTTTCTAGGGACAGAAAACTGTAGGTAGGGAGAGTGTGTCAGTTTCTTTCACTGTCAAAGTCCTTGTTTCCAGGGACCTGGAAGGACAGTGAGTGAATTCTCCTTGTGCTAAATTGTGCTTAAAAAAAACATTTTTTCTAGGGACAGAAAACTGTAGGTAGGGAGAGTGTGTCAGTTTCTTTCACTGTCAAAGTCCTTGTTTCCAGGGACCTGGAAGGACAGTGAGTGAATTCTCCTTGTGCTAAATTGTGCTTAAAAAAAACATTTTTTCTAGGGACAGAAAACTGTAGGTAGGGAGAGTGTGTCAGTTTCTTTCACTGTCAAAGTCCTTGTTTCCAGGGACCTGGAAGGACAGTGAGTCAATTCTCCTTGTGCTAAATTGTGCTTAAAAAAAACATTTTTTCTAGGGACAGAAAACTGTAGGTAGGGAGAGTGTGTCAGTTTCTTTCACTGTCAAAGTCCTTGTTTCCAGGGACCTGGAAGGACAGTGAGTGAATTCTCCTTGTGCTAAATTGTGCTTAAAAAAAACATTTTTTCTAGGGACAGAAAACTGTAGGTAGGGAGAGTGTGTCAGTTTCTTTCACTGTCAAAGTCCTTGTTTCCAGGGACCTGGAAGGACAGTGAGTGAATTCTCCTTGTGCTAAATTGTGCTTAAAAAAAACATTTTTTCTAGGGACAGAAAACTGTAGGTAGGGAGAGTGTGTCAGTTTCTTTCACTGTCGAAGTCCTTGTTTCCAGAGACCTGGAAGGACAGTGAGTGAATTCTCCTTGTGCTAAATTGTGCTTAAAAAAAACATTTTTTCTAGGGACAGAAAACTGTAGGTAGGGAGAGTGTGTCAGTTTCTTTCACTGTCAAAGTCCTTGTTTCCAGGGACCTGGAAGGACAGTGAGTGAATTCTCCTTGTGCTAAATTGTGCTTAAAAAAAACATTTTTTCTAGGGACAGAAAACTGTAGGTAGGGAGAGTGTGTCAGTTTCTTTCACTGTCAAAGTCCTTGTTTCCAGGGACCTGGAAGGACAGTGAGTGAATTCTCCTTGTGCTAAATTGTGCTTAAAAAAAACATTTTTTCTAGGGACAGAAAACTGTAGGTAGGGAGAGTGTGTCAGTTTCTTTCACTGTCAAAGTCCTTGTTTCCAGGGACCTGGAAGGACAGTGAGTGAATTCTCCTTGTGCTAAATTGTGCTTAAAAAAAACATTTTTTCTAGGGACAGAAAACTGTAGGTAGGGAGAGTGTGTCAGTTTCTTTCACTGTCAAAGTCCTTGTTTCCAGGGACCTGGAAGGACAGTGAGTGAATTCTCCTTGTGCTAAATTGTGCTTAAAAAAAACATTTTTTCTAGGGACAGAAAACTGTAGGTAGGGAGAGTGTGTCAGTTTCTTTCACTGTCAAAGTCCTTGTTTCCAGGGACCTGGAAGGACAGTGAGTGAATTCTCCTTGTGCTAAATTGTGCTTAAAAAAAACATTTTTTCTAGGGACAGAAAACTGTAGGTAGGGAGAGTGTGTCAGTTTCTTTCACTGTCAAAGTCCTTGTTTCCAGGGACCTGGAAGGACAGTGAGTGAATTCTCCTTGTGCTAAATTGTGCTTAAAAAAAAATTTTTTTCTAGGGACAGAAAACTGTTGGTAGGGAGAGTGTGTCAGTTTCTTTCACTGTCAAAGTCCTTGTTTCCAGGGACCTGGAAGGACAGTGAGTGAATTCTCCTTGTGCTAAATTGTGCTTTAAAAAAAACATTTTTTCTAGGGACAGAAAACTGTAGGTAGGGAGAGTGTGTCAGTTTCTTTCACTGTCAAAGTCCTTGTTTCAAGGGACAGAGAAGGACACCTGAAGGTAGCCCTTATTGCTTTTTTCCCATCTCCCTGCAGGCCATCTATTAGAATGTCTGGAAGGCAAACAAGGAGAGGCAGACAGTCAGGAGGCAATAAAAGAGGGCAAGCAGGCTCTGTGTCTGGGGGCAACAGTGCTGGTCGTGGACGCGGTGCATTGTCATCAGCACATGGCCATGGGACACGCTTGTCCTTCTTTTCGGCAGCTGGACATGTTGAGCCACATCATGCCGAAGACTTGGTAGAGTGGATGACCAAGCCCTCCTCCTCCTCCTCATCCTCTCTCACCCAGGCTCAGGGTACTGGAAAAGCAGCTGCCAAAGCGTCCTCTTCCCTGGTATCAATGTCAGACTCATCATCAGTCACTCCTTCCCTAGACCCACCATGTCCTCCTCCTGAGGAGTCCCCCGAACTGTTTCAGCACAGTGTTGGGTACATGCTCCAGGAGGATGCCCAGCGTTTCGAAGGGTCTGATGATGAAACCCAGCTAGAGGAAGGCAGTAGCGTGAGAGCAGACAGAGGGGATGCTCAAGAAGGACACCAATCTGGCAGTCATGTTCCAGCAGCTGCAGCATACTGCCAGATTGGCTCCAGTGATGAGGAGGGAGGTGATGATGAGGTCACTGACTCCACGTGGGTGCCTAATAGGAGAGAGGAGGAGGAGGAGGATGAGGAGGAGGCACATCTCCAACGAGGCAGGATGCCCTTTGGTGGCCAGCGTAAGGGCAGTACACCGACGGAATCACACCGCAGAGCTCCGCCTGTGCAGGGCGCTGCCTCTGCCCGTCATTCAAAAAGTTCTTTGGTGTGGGCCTTTTTTGAGGCTAGTGCATCAGATCGCACAGCTGCTGTTTGCAACATATGTCTCAAGCGTATATCGCGTGGCCAAAACATCAGCCGCTTGGGTACCACATGCCTGACCAGACATATGTTGACCTGCCATGCAGCTCGTTGGCAAGCCTACCTCAAAGACCCACACCAAAGAACAAAGCGGACCTCTCCTTGCACCGCATCAGCTGGGATCTCCAACCCCACTATAACTTCAGTCCTCTCTGAAACATGCACTGAGAGGAATGAAGGTGTAGAATTAGGTGTGTCACAGCCAAGTACTTGCGGCCACTCTGCTAGCAGTACACCGACGTCCGATTCTAGCAGGCAAATTTCCCTGCCCCAGCTGCTGGACCGTCGAAAGAAGTTCACTCCCAGCCATCCACATGCCCAGCGGTTGAATGCTAGCTTGGCTAAATTGCTAGCGCTTCAACTGCTGCCTTTTCAGTTGGTAGACTCGGCCCCCTTCCGTGAGTTTGTGCAATGTGCGGTTCCTCAGTGGCAGGTTCCCAAACGCCACTTTTTCTCACGGAAGGCTATTCCGGCTCTCTACCGGCATGTGGAAGGCAATGTCTTGGCCTCGCTGGACAGGGCGGTCAGCGGTAAGGTGCATATTACCGCTGACTCATGGTCCAGCAGGCATGGACAGGGACGTTACCTTTCTTTCACGGCCCATTGGGTCACTCTTTTGGCAGCTGGGAAGGATGCAGGACAAGGTGCAGTAGTGTTGGAGGTTGTCCCACCGCCACGCCTCCAAAATGCTACTACTGGTTGTGACACACCTCTCTCCTCCACCCCCTCCTCTTCTTCTTCCTCCATGGCCTCTTCCTGTGGTTTGTCCTATGAACCAGCGGTGCTCCGTAGCCGTTCACGGGGCTACGCAAGTACGCAGGCAAAAAGATGCCATGCCGTGCTTGCGCTGCTGTGTTTGGGGGACAGAAGCCACACTGGGGCAGAGGTCCTGTCTGCTCTGCAGGGCCAGGCCGAGAGGTGGTTGACGCCACGCCAGCTTAAGCCAGGAATGGTGGTTTGCGACAATGGCACCAACCTCCTCTCCGCCCTCCGACAGGGACAACTGACCCATGTGCCCTGTGTGGCTCACGTCCTTAACCTGGTGGTGCAGCGGTTCTTGGGCAGGTACCCGGGCTTACAGGATGTCCTGAGGCAGGCCAGGAAAGTCTGTGTGCATTTCCGCAGATCTTATAATGCCAGTGCTCGCCTGGCTGAGCTGCAAAAGGAGTTGAACCTGCCCAAGAACCGCCTTATATGTGACATGCCCACCAGGTGGAACTCAACGTTGGCCATGCTGCAGCGGCTGCACACGCAGCAGAGGGCCATCAATGAGTACCTGTGCGACTACGGCACCAGGACAGGGTCAGGGGAGCTTGGTTTTTTTTCTCCACGCCAGTGGGGCATGATCAGGGATGCATGCACTGTCCTGGCACCATTTGAGGAGGCCACGAGGATGGTGAGCAGTGACAGTGCATGCATCAGTGACACTGTACCTCTTGTCCACCTGTTGGAGCACACGCTGCGTGGAATAATGGACAGGGCACTTGAGGCAGAACAGAGGCAGGAAGAGGAGGACTTCCTTGCCTCTCAAGGCCCCCTTTACCCAGACAGTGTTCCTTCTGTCCCACCCATCGCACAGGAAGAGGAGGAGGAGGAGGAGGAGGAGGAGGAGGAGGAGGATTGTGTCAGCATGGAGGTGGAGGCTGGCACTCAGCATCATCAGCAGCAGTCTTTTAGGGATGATTTACAGTCCCAAGAAACCAGTGGACTTGTACGTGGCTGGGAGGAGGTGGCTGCGGATCATGTCGTCCTTAGTGACCCAGAGGACTCCGGAGCGAATGCCTCAGCAAACCTACGCTGCATGGCCTCCCTGATCCTGCAAAGTCTGCGGAAGGATCCTCGTATTCTTCGGATCAAGGAGAGGGACCATTACTGGCTGGCCACTCTCCTTGATCCACGGTACAAGGGTAAGGTTGCGGACCTTATGTTACCGTCGCAGAGGGAGCAGAGGATGAGACAACTCCGGGAGGCCTTGCAGAAAGGTCTGTGCAACGCGTTCCCAGAGACTGGGAGGTTACAAACTCCTGGTCCTGGACAACGAGTTGCTGAGGCTTCGGCCAGTCAAAGAAGGAGCGGTGGGGAAGGTGGCCGTCTGACCGATGCGTTCAGACAATTCTTTAGTCCGCAGCCCCAAAGTATGATCGGTTCCAGCAACCATCGCCAGCGTCTGATAAACATGGTGCAGGAATATCTAGGGGCAAGGTCAGACTTGGACACCTTCCCCACCGAAAATCCTCTGGCTTACTGGGTCTTGAGGATGGATCACTGGCCAGAGCTTGCACAGTATGCAATTGAGCTACTGGCCTGTCCTGCATCCAGCGTTCTTTCGGAACGCACATTCAGTGCTGCTGGAGGATTTGTCACGGATCACAGGGTGCGCCTGTCCACCGACTCGGTTGATCGACTGACTTTCATCAAGATGAACCAGTCTTGGATCACCACCAGCTACCACACACCTGATGCTGATATAACAGACTAATTGATTTTAACATGTCACATCCCTTCAAGACTGATGCTGATGCTGAGTGCCTGTGCTGTTATGTTGACTGGCTATCCTCCTCCTCCGAGTCCTCAATGATACGATTGATGATGATAGCTTGGAAGATCATTTTTGTTTATGGGTGCCGCCACCAGTGGCTAAGGCCCAATTTTTCAGCCCCTGTTTTACAGGGACGTGTAATTACAATTTTTTTAGCAATAATTTGCCATAGGGCTCATTGCTGTGCTCCAAGTACAGTATCTGTGAGGGGTTGGAGTGTTGTGGCACCAGTGCCTAAGGCCCAATTTTTCAGCCCCTGTTTAACAGGGGCGTGTCATTACAATTTTTGAAGCAATACTTTGCAACAGGGCTCATTGCTGTGCTCCAAGTACAGTATCTGTGAGGGGTTGTAGTGTTGTGCCACCAGTGCCTAAGGCCCAATTTTTCAGCCCCTGTTCAACAGGGGCATGCAATTACAATTCTTGATCTAATAATTCACAGCAGGGTCCATTGCTGCACCCACCAAGAGTAACTCTGAGGGCTTACAGTCTTGTGGCAACGCCACCACCACCACCACCACGAAAGGCCCAATTTTTCAGCCCCTGTTCAAAAGGGGCATGTAATTACAATTCTTGATCTAATAATTCACAGCAGGGCCCATTGCTGCACCCACCAAGAGTAACTGTCAGGGCTTACAGTGTTGTGGCACCAGCACCACCATCAAAGCCCCAATTTTTACTACCACTGTTCAACAATTATATGTAATTAAAATTCCTGATATAATAGTTGACAGCAGGGCGTTCCAGCACCAACCAAGAGTAACTGAGTGCTTACAGTGTTGTGCCAACACCAACAACTAAGGGGCCTATTTCTGCAGAGTATATACGGCAGGTCCCTACTTTCAAACATCCAACTTACAAACGACTCCTACTTGCAAACGAAAGAAGACAACAGGAAGTGAGAGGAAATCTACCCCTAGAAAGGAAAATTCTCTCCTGTAAGAATAAATATGGGAGAAAGGGGTCTCATCTGTACTGATGCTTTATCAGCAATCCTTGTTTCAAGAAAAACACCACATTTCAAAAACAGTTGTCATTGGGACGGAAAGTGAGGTGAAATGTTCTGAACAGGGGCACAGACAGCAAAACAAATGTTACAGGGGTGATAACCCTTACCTATGTTTCCCAAAAAGTTTAAAAATAGATTTTTGGGCTGGAGCTACACTTCAACAATGTACCTGTTCAAAATTACAAACAGATTCTACATAAGAACAAACCTACAGTCCCTGTCTTGTATGCACCGCCTGTATACGGCTGTTCAGAGTATATAGGGCCTTTTTTATTTTATGTGCGGGGTTCCCCTTAATGTCCATACAAGACCCAAAGGGGCTGGTAATGGGCTGGGGTAGGGGGGGGGGGTCATGGGGTAGCTATGCCATTTTTCTTAAAGAATTTCATCCATATTACCGGGACCAGACATTACATTAAAGCCGCAAGCAGTTTTAAATGGCTTTTTTTTCATTTAGAAGTGTCATTTTGTGCAGGGACAGTTCTAAACACGGGAAACACGTGGCACTTCACAGGCATACTTTAGACACCCCCCAGGTACGATATTTAAAGGAATATTTGACTTTTTTTTTTTCACTTTATGCATCATTAAAATGACTGCTCCCGAAAAACGACCGTTTTTAAAACTTCTTTTTGCATTGATACATGTCCCCTGGTGCAGAACCCGGGTTCCCAAACCCTATTTATGACAATAACATGCATAATAGTTGTTATAATTAGCACTTTAGAATTCGAACGTTCGCATCCATTGTATTTAATAGGGTTCTAATGTTCGTTCGAACTTTCGGTCCGTTCGCGGGTTCTGGTGCGAACCGAACCCGGGGGTGTTCGGCTCATCACTAGTTTCTAGGGGTTCATTGAGCTATGGCTGATTGACCTGATTGTGCCTGCAGAGTTCCAGGGCTAATGCTACTAGGCAAAACCAGCAGTGTGCCACCATTTCTTTTATACCTGTCTGTAAGGGTTGCATTCTTCCTACTGACCACCAATTTAAGAGGTATTTTTGCCATTGACTCCTGATGAATTGGTTTTAGTAAGGGCTCCCCAGTCCTGTAATTGGTGGGTTTGCAATTTTTTATGTTACACTGTATTTGTGCAGCAGTTTTTTAAAAGCAATTGAATTTTAATGCAAAAAAACACAATACATAACCCAATTTTTTTGTAAAAATATAAAAGATGATGTTACGCCGAGTAAATAGATACCTAACATGTCACACTTTAAAATTGCGCACTCCCGTGCAACTGCAACAAACTACTGCCCAACAAATTTACTGCCCATTGGCAACACTTTAACCTCCCTGGCGGCAATCCCGAGTGTGGCTCGGGGTAAAATTTCAGTACTATTAGCGGTAACCCCGAACCACACTGGGGATTGCATCTCAGGATTCTGGTACAGCTTACTTACCTTGTCCCCAGGATCCTGCAATGTCCCCCTGTTGTGTCTGCGCGCTGTGTACTCTGTTCGAAGCTCTGTGTGTCGGGCTCTGTTCCCTGCGAGCATCGCAACGCATGGGGGGCGGAGCCCGGCCGCAAATTCAAAAAGTACACAAAACATAACACACACAGTACACTGTAATCCTACAAATTACATTACTGTATCAAATCATTTCACATCCCTTTTGTCCCTAATGCTTTGTCCAGAGCCCTGCCTGCAGTTTTATATATATATATATATATATATATATTATATATACTGTTCTTTCTGCTTGGAAACTTGAGATTGTCCATGTCAACCAAGAGTGTCCCTTTACGTCAAAAGTGGTTTTAGACGAGCTAGAAAACAGCGATAGTAAATTAGAATCACTTGCAGAATTGAGCGATAGTGAATCGTGAGGAAATTTATTTTATTATTATTATATTATTCTTTTTTATAACTATTTATACTTATTTATTATATTATAATTTATGATTTTGTGTTTCAAAATGTATCATACCCAGGATGTCTACTAGACTCTTGTTTGGACAGATTTAAGTGTGTTATTACTAAGAATTACAGGCCTACAATATAAAACGCCAAATTTCTATGCAAAACAATGTGCCACTTTTTGAGACGCAAAATTCTGACACAATCATACTGCCAGGGTGGCTACAAGCCGTTGCCGGTTACCACTTTACAACTTAGATTTACAGAGGAGATCTAGTGCTAGAATTACTGCTCATGATCTGACGCTCGCAGTGATACCTCACATGTGTGGGACGATCGCTTTTTGCGTGCGTGTCAGACTAATGCGTGTGTTTGCCTTTACACTTAAAAATGTTTCATTATTATTATAAACTATTATTATTATAAAAAAAATATGTTTTTATACTGTTGCTTTATTTTTTTATTTTTTTTAATTATTTTTATCACTTTTATTGCTGTCAGAAGAATGTAAACATCCACAGGTTCTCTTTATGGGTCTTTATGATCCCTCCTCTGCTCTTAAAAGGATTTAAAACACCAAGAGCGGTGTTTTTGAATGCTTTTTTAAATGGCGCCCTTGACATCTGGGTAAATCGGAATTGATGTCAAGTCATCGTTTCCAGGTTACCATAGTGGAGAGTCAATCAAAGCCAATCCTAGCTTTGTTCAACTTTCACGCTCGTGTCTTCTGGTGGGACGGGAAAGCCGGAGCAAGCCGCAGAAGATGGCGGGAGGGAGGGGGAGTCCTCTCCCACTGTTTGTAAAAGTAGTCCAGCGCCTATGGCTACTTAGCCGCTAGGATTGCTTTTTCAAGAAAAAAATGAAAAAAATATGCATATAATTAAGGTGTATAATCCATTTTAAAAGACACAGTATACCATGATAGAGTTCATATGTGCTTTAAAATAGGATCACTTCGGCAACAATGTATCCCTGCATACTGGTTTATTGTTATTTTAATATTTTCTTAGAAATGTTTTCAAATTCAAGGGCTTATTCGCATAGGCAGTGTTTAGGTGCCTGATAGTGACAGATGTTTCATGCAAGCGCTGTCATCAACCTGCTAAAAATCAATGGCAGAAGAAGCTGTACATCTTTTCCACATCCCAACATTTACTGTATATCTATATAGGGACAGATGCATGGCCCTGGACATATACAGACTGCATCCAGGGTGTGCATCTATTAGGGCTGGGGAAAAAAACGATTTGAATCGTGAATCGAGTTATGAGGTCACATCGATTCAGATTTTGAACAAATCGATTTTTATTTATTTTTTCCATATGACCGGCGCTCCGCGGACTAGGCCGAAGGTTCGCGGCGGACTAGGCCAAAGCCGTGGCCTCGCCAAAAAACTCCTGCCCGGCGCGGTGTCCATCAGAAAAAAAACTTGATTCGAATTGTGAATCGAGTTTTTTTAAAACAAATCGCAGATTTTTTTTGGGGCCAAAATCGCCCAGCTCTAGCATCTATCCAGTGGTGTATTTAGGTTTTGTGCTGCCCTAGACCTGACTAAACTCCCGCATCCCCTAATTTAAATATGAGCCACCCTTCCTGTCAAGGACACACCCCTTCCTGTTTAAGACCCGCCTTGTCATCTTCATGGGAGGAGGACAGAGGGACGCCATGGAAGGAGGACAGCGGGACGCTGTGTGAAGAGGACAGAGGGATGCTGTGTGAAGAGGACAGAGGGACACCATGGGAAGAGGACAGAGGGACGTCATGGGAGGAGGACAGAGGGACCCTGTGGGAGGAGGACAGAGGGATGCCGTGGGAGGAGGACAGAGGGACCCTGTGGGAGGAGGACAGAGAGATGCCGTGGGAGGAGGGTAGAAGGACGCCATGAGAGGAGGCCAGAGGAACGCAGTGGGAGGTGGACAGAGGGACACAGTGGGAGGAGCACAGAGGGATGCCATGGTAGGACAGAGAGGGATGCAGCATCTTTTAATTTGGGGGAGAGGGGGGTAAGGTAATATGTGCTGGGGGTTGCTTTGGGAGGGGAGAGGACATGGGCTAGTGGGGGGGGATCAGATCCTCTCCTCTGCCAAAGCACCCCCCAGCACATATCCCCTTACCCCCCTCCCCTCTCATTACTCCATGTGTGCATCTGTGTTATCTGCCCCCCCTCCTTCCCGGTTACTGTGTCTCACTCCACTGTAAACTATACACAAACCTCAGAACAGTAGCGCAGCTCTTGCAATGCAGTCATGTCCCTCCTCTTTCGCTCCTCCTCTTCCTGGCTGTTTACATGAGACAAGAACATTGGAGCCGAGGAGGAGAATCCTCAGTGAGCTTTGTGCGGCTGTCAGTGGGGAGAGAGGTGTCAGCTGCCACAGAAAGCTGATTGTCGCATGTGGGATCCCAGGCGGTATATGTCTTGGGTGCCCACTCTAGCGCACCCCTGTCTGGCCAGTTACTGGAGCTCAGTGCTGGAACTTGTTGTGGCACTGGACCCTGGGATTCAGCTGTACTCCCCTGATGGCGGCCCTGTGTGCGGGAGCTGGCAGGAGGGGGAGGGGACTTTTTTGCACGGGGGGGCTTTTTGCCGCCCCCCCAAAGTGCGACCCACCCCCCGCAAATGTGTGGGAAGGTCTTTATAGCCACTATATCTGTTAGCCTGTCATTGAATTTTAACAGGCTGCCCAATAGTGACAGATGTTCTGTGTGGCCATGGCTGCATGCATAATCATGCTCTATATGGGCCTCTGTACCTATATGAATGAGCCCATATGGCTAGAAAATAGGACAATGTCTCTCTCTCTCTCTCTCTCTCTCTCTATCTCTATATATATCTCTATCTCTCTCTCTCTCTCTCTCTCTCTCTCTCTCTCTCTCTCTCTCTCTCTCTATATATATATATATATATATATACATACATATACACAGTACACTCACCGGCTTTTATTAGGTACACCTGTTGAATTGCTTGGTAACACAAAATGCTAATTTAGCCAATCACATGGCAGCATCTCAATGTATTTAGGCATCTAGATGTGGTGAAGACAACTTGCTGAAGTTCAAACTGAGCATCAGAATGGGGAATGGGGAAGACTGGGAAAGTGACTTTGAACGTGGCATGGTTGTTGGTGCCAGACGAGCTGGTCTGTGTATTTCAAAAACTGCTGATCTACTGGGATTTTCACGCATAACCATCTCTAGGGTTTACAGTGAAAGGTCAGAAAAAGAGAAAATATCCAGTGAGCGGGCAGTTGTGTCAACGAAAATGCCTTGTTGTGACCTGTCAGAGGTCACATGAGAATAGGCAGACTCTAATCTTTCTTCATAGCTGAGCTCCTCCATGCCTCTTATCAGTTTGGTTGCCCTTCTCTGCACTTTCTCCAGTTCCCCGATATGCTTTTTGAGAACTGGTGCCCAAAACTGAACTGCGTATTCCAGATGAGGCCTTACTAATGATTTGTACAGGGGCAAAATGATGTCTCTCTCTCTGGAGTCCATACCTCTCTTAATACAAGAAAGGACTTTGCTCGCTTTGGAAACCACAGCTTGGCATTGCATGCCATTATTGAGCTTATGATCTACCAAAACCCCCAGATCCTTCTCCACTACGGATCCCCCCCAGTTGTATTCCCCCTAGTATGTATGATGCATTCATATTCTTAGCCCCCAAGTGCATAACTTTACATTTATCAACATTAAACCTCATCTGCCACATAGTCGCCCAATTAGACAGAGCATTGAGGTCGGCTTGTAAATTGGAGACATCTTGTAAGGACGTTATTCCACTGCATAGCTTGGTGTCATCTGCAAAGACAGAAATTTTACTTTTGATCTCAGACCCAATATCATTTATTAAGATATTAAAAAGTAAGGGTCCCAGCACTGAACCTTGGGGTACACCACTGATAACCTTAGACCATTCAGAGTAAGAATCATTAACTACTACTCTCTGAATTCTGTCTTTTAGCCAGTTTTCTATCCATTTACAAACTGATATTTCCAATCCTGTAGACTTTACCTTACACATGAGCCGTGTGTGGGGAACTGTATCAAACGCTTTTGCAAAATCCAAGTATACCACGTCCACAGCCACGCCTCTGTCCAAGGTTTTACTTACCTCTTCATAAAAAGAAATCAGGTTTGTCTGACAACTTCTGTCTTTCATGAATCCATGCTGTCTGTTGCTTAAATAGTTTTTTTCCAGCAAGAACTCATCTATGTGGTCTTTTATTAATCTCTCCAGTATCTTCCCAACTATAGAAGTTAAACTAACAGGTCTATAGTTACTTGGTAAAGACTTTGTTCCCTTTTTAAATATAGGCACCACATTGGCCCTGCGCCAATCCAGTGGTACTATTCCTGTCATTAATGAGTCCCTAAAAATTAGATACAATGGCTTTGAAATTACAGAGCTCAATTCTTTTAGGATCCGTGGGTGTATGCCATCTGGTCCAGGTGCTTTATCCACCTTTATTCTGTCTAAATATTTCTGGACCATATCACTTTTGAGCCATTGTGGATTTGGGGCTGTGTCACTACCACCCCCATTATGGACATGAACTCCCCCATGCTCCATTGTATACACAGAGCTGAAGAAAGTATTTAATAAATTAGCCTTCTCTTTGTCCCCAGTCACCCACTCTAGATTATTTTGTAAAGGGCCTACATGCTCAGACTTGACCTTTTTACTATTAATATATTTGAAGAATTTTTTGGGGTTTGTCCTACTATCTTTTGCAATCTGTCGTTCGTTTTGAATTTTTGCATCCTTGATTTCCTTTTTACATATCCTGTTATATTCTTTGTAACATTTAAACGACACTAGTGTTCCTTCATTTTTATATTTTTTAAAAGCGCTTTTCTTATTGTTTATAGCTTTTTTTAACTTTAACTGTGAGCCACATAGGTTTTATTTTTAGCCTTTTAAACTTATTGCCCATGGGAATATACTTTGCAGTGAGTTCACAAACAGTCTTTTTGAAGAATTCCCATTTCTGTTCTGTGCCCATTGATGCCAATATTCCCTCCCAGTCTAAGTCCTGGAGAGCAGCCCTCATCCTTGGAAAATTTGCTTTATTGAAATTAAGTGTTTTTATCCTTCCTGCATGTATTTCTTGCTTACAGCTAACATCAAATGAAATCATGTTATGGTCACTGCTACCCAGGTGTTCCTTTATCTGAACATTAGTAATATGCTCTGCATGGTTTGAGATTACCAGGTCCAACAGAGCATCATTCCTAGTTGGGGCCTCAATAAACTGGACCATAAAATTGTCCTGCAATAGGCTTATACATTTTTGCCCTTTAACTGTCCCAGCAGTGCCATTACTCCAGTCAATTTCTGGGTAGTTAAAATCCCCCATTATTATCACCGTCCCAGCCCTTGCAGCCCTTTCCATCTGTGCAAGGAGCCGAGTCTCCACCTCCTCATTAACATTGGGTGGTCTATAACAAACTCCAATGATTAACTTTGAACTACGCACATCTGTATGCAGTTCCACCCATAATGCTTCAGCCTCATCACAATCTCCATCAACCAGGTCCTCTTTCACACTCGCTTTGAGATCACTTCTCACATAGAGACAGACCCCGCCACCTTTCCTTTTTGCCCTGTCTCTCCGAAAGAGTGCATAGCCAGGAATATTAATAATCCAGTCATGTGAGGATTGAAGCCACATTTCAACAATACCGATTACGTCATAGCTCTCCTCATACACCAGAGCTTCCAACTCACCTATTTTGCTTGGCAGACTTCTGGCATTGGTGAACAAACACTTTAATGTATTACATTTTTCTCTGGTGTTTTTCATATAATTTTTAGTAGTACAAATGGCACTATAGTTTCCAATGGCTGTTTGCAACATGGGAACTTTCTTGTCACCTGCCATAACCCTCCCCCCATCTATCCCCATTCCACTCTCCATTAATGTCTGACCACTAACTGAGCTGTGTGCCCGATGTAATTCTAGTTCACCCTCCCCCCTCAAACCTAGTTTAAATACTCCTCCAGCCTTCCCATAAACCTCTCCCCCAGCACAGCAGACCCCCTTCCATTCAAGTGCAAACCGTCTTTAGCATATAGGTTGCACCACAATGAAAAGTCAGCCCAGTGCTCTAGAAACCAAAATCCCTCCTCCCTACACCAGGTCTTTAGCCATGCATTCAGCTCTCTAATCTCCCCCTGCCTTTCCTGTGTTGCGCATGGCACAGGCAATATTTCAGAGAATATCACCTTGGAGGTCCTTGCCTTCATCTTGCAGCCTAGTTCTTTAAATTGATTCTTAAGGAGCCTCCACCTTCCATGTATACTGTCATTGGTTCCAACGTGGACCAAGACAGCTGGGTCATGCCCAGCCCCTCCCAGTAATTTATCCACCCGGTCCACCACATGCCGAACCCTGGCACCAGGGAGACAGCAAACCATTCGGTTGAGGCGATCCTGGCGACAAATTATTCTATCAGTCCTTCTGATTATAGAATCCCCTATAACCACCAACTGTCTAGGCCTACCTGCACTCCCCTCACCACCTCTACTAGATGGGTTTCTCTCCCGGCTGTTAGGGGTAGCAGTGACATCTAGGGCTGCCACCTCTGTGCTTGCCACCTCCACATCTTCACCCAACGTGGAAAATTTGTTTTGATGCACAAATACAGGACTGGCCTTCCTTTTCTGCAAGCCCCTTCCACTCCCTCTAACTACATTAACCCATCTTCCTATCTGATAATCCTGACTTGCCACTCCACCCTCCACATCAGCCCTACTGACCACCTGCTCAGCGAGCAGAGGACCCGTTTCAAGGTTGTCCTTTCCGCCCAGTGTTGCAACTTGCTCTTCCAGATCTCTAATGCGAGCTTCCAGAAGGGCAACCTGCTCACATCTGTCACAGCGGTATCCATCCTGGAGCTGTTGCACCAATTTTGCATACATGTGGCACACTGTGCACTGAGCAAAACCTTCAACCCTGCTAGCACTCATTTCCCAGTTACAATATAATTACTTGTAGGAAGTTTATAATGTTACTCACAGTTTACAAGACTCCTGTCTTAACTCCTGTTTTAAACTCCTGGTTTTTAACTCTCCACTGTAGTTCAAAATTCCACTGATGTTCACAAAATCCACATGCAAGCCACCATCAGCAGGGAGCCAGCTCCTAAGGGAGTTTGTACAGACGCTTATATACTCACCTGTGAACAATTAACCACTCCCCTTAATTAGCAGAAAGAAAAAAAGCTGTTTAAAAAGTGTCAGAGAAAGGAGGGGGGGGGGAGTATTTTTAAAACTGATAAACGTATCAAATAAAGGACAAAAAATAAAAATAAATCAACACTTGCAAGCAGAAGCAGTTAAAAGCAAAACTCCTGGTTTTTAACTCTCCACTGTAGTTCAAAATTCCACTGATGTTCACAAAATCCACATGCAAGCCACCATCAGCAGGGAACCAGCTCCTAAGGGAGTTTGTAAAGACACTTATATACTCACCTGTGAACAATTAACCACTCCCCTTAATTAGCAGAAAGAAAAAAAGCTGTTTAAAAAGTGTCAGAGAAAGGAGGGGGGGGGGAGTATTTTTAAAACTGATAAACGTATCAAATAAAGGACAAAAAATAAAAATAAATCAACACTTGCAAGCAGAAGCAGTTAAAAGCAAAACTCCTGGTTTTTAACTCTCCACTGTAGTTCAAAATTCCACTGATGTTCACAAAATCCACATGCAAGCCACCATCAGCAGGGAGCCAGCTCCTAAGGGAGTTTGTACAGACGCTTATATACTCACCTGTGAACAATTAACCACTCCCCTTAATTAGCAGAAAGAAAAAAAGCTGTTTAAAAAGTGTCAGAGAAAGGAGGGGGGGGAGTATTTTTAAAACTGATAAACGTATCAAATAAAGGACAAAAAATAAAAATAAATCAACACTTGCAAGCAGAAGCAGTTAAAAGCAAAACTCCTGGTTTTTAACTCTCCACTGTAGTTCAAAATTCCACTGATGTTCACAAAATCCACATGCAAGCCACCATCAGCAGGGAGCCAGCTCCTAAGGGAGTTTGTAAAGACACTTATATACTCACCTGTGAACAATTAACCACTCCCCTTAATTAGCAGAAAGAAAAAAAGCTGTTTAAAAAGTGTCAGAAAAAGGAGGGGGGGGGGAGTATTTTTAAAACTGATAAACGTATCAAATAAAGGACAAAAAATAAAAATAAATCAACACTTGCAAGCAGAAGCAGTTAAAAGCAAAACTCCTGGTTTTTAACTCTCCACTGTAGTTCAAAATTCCACTGATGTTCACAAAATCCACATGCAAGCCACCATCAGCAGGGAGCCAGCTCCTAAGGGAGTTTGTACAGACACTTATATACTCACCTGTGAACAATTAACCACTCCCCTTAATTAGCAGAAAGAAAAAAAGCTGTTTAAAAAGTGTCAGAGAAAGGAGGGGGGGGGGAGTATTTTTAAAACTGATAAACCTATCAAATAAAGGACAAAGAATAAAAATAAATCAACACTTGCAAGCAGAAGCAGTTAAAAGCAAAACTCCTGGTTTTTAACTCTCCACTGTAGTTCAAAATTCCACTGATGTTCACAAAATCCACATGCAAGCCACCATCAGCAGGGAGCCAGCTCCTAAGGGAGTTTGTACAGACACTTATATACTCACCTTGAAGCAGATGGGCTACAGCAGCAGAAGACCACACTGGGTGGCACTCCTGTCAGCTAAGAACAGGCTACAATTTGCACAGATGTACCAAAATTGGACAATAGAAGATTGGAAAAGCATTGCCTGGCCTGATGTGTCTTGATTTCCGCTGCGAAATTCAGGTACATGGGTCAGAATTAGGCGTAAACAGCATGAACGCATGGATCCATCCAGCCCTGTATCAATGGTTCAGGCTGGTGGTGTAATGGTGTGGGGGATATTTTCTTGGCACACTTTGGGCCCCTTAGTACCAACCAGTGTTGCCAACCGTCCGTATTTTTACGGACAGTCCGCAAAAACGGGCACTTTTCCGCCCGTCCGTAATTGCCCGTAGTAACGGGAATGCGCCAGTAAAAATAGCCGTGACCGGGTCTGGCTTGGAACTGCGCATGTGCAGTTCCAGAACTTGCCGAATGCCGAGCCGAGCAGATCCTGTATTCGGCCGGCGGGGGGGCGGATCTTACAAGCTGTGCACTTTACTGGCGAGGCGAGTCACGTGATTAGCACATCCCGCCAGGCGCGCCAGCATTTAAATTCTGTTCACTCAGAGTCTCCAGGGCAGGCCAGCCTCGCAGTCGGTACTCACACTCCTCTCTGCATCCGTCCGCTCCGACTCTCTCTTCCCTCTCCTCACACACACAGGACGCAGCCCCTCCTCCCACACACAGGGACTGCTCGGGATTCGGAATGTAATCTCCTCACTGTGACGGGAGAGCGGCCTCCTTCCCCTGACTGCGGGCTGGGGCCAATACACAGACCTGGCCCAGGAATCTCACTGCAGAGCTCAGGGTGCAGGCTGGGAGAACCTGCTTGTTATAGCTATGGGCTCTGCTAGGACAGTGCATGCTCTATGGAGCCTACTCCAGTCACCACATGGAGGGGACTGGGCATGGAGGAGCCTTGCATCCAGGGCCAGGCAATCCAGAGTCCACAGGGACCGGCCCGGGGGAGTCGGGGATGGATGGAGTGACAGCCCAGCCGAGTGAGCCAGCCCGACGATGACAGCAGGTGGGGATAAAGGCAGGGTGCATTGGTGGCAGAGGGGAATGGTGCATTGGTGGCAGAGGGGACTGGTGCATTGGTGGCAGAGGGGAATGGTGCATTGGTGGCAGTGGGTGATGGTGGCAGAGGGGAATAGGGGAATGGTGCATTGGTGGCAGAGAGGAGTGGTGCATTGGTGGCAGGGGGTGAAGGTGGCAGGGGGGAATGGTGCATTGGTGGCAGAGAGGAGTGGTGCATTGGTGGCAGGGGGAATGGTGCATTGGTGGCAGAGAGGAGTGGTGCATTGGTGGCAGAGAGGAGTGGTGCATTGGTGGCAGGGGGTGAAGGTGGCAGAGGGGAATGGTGCATTGGTGGCAGAGAGGAGTGGTGCATTGGTGGCAGGGGGTGAAGGTGGCAGAGGAGTGGTGCATTGGTGGCAGGGGGTGAAGGTGGCAGAGGGGAATGGTGCATTTGTGGCAGGGGGGAATGGTGCATTGGTGGCAGAGAGGAGTGGTGCATTGGTGGCAGGGGATGAAGGGGGCAGAGGGGAATGGTGAATTGGTGGCAGAGAGGAGTGGTGAATTGGTGGCAGGGGGGAATGGTGCATTGGTGGCAGGGGGTGATGGTGCATTGGTGGCAGAGGGGGATGGTGGTGGCAAAGGGTAATGGAGGTAGGGTGTGATGGTGGCAGGGGGTTATGGAGGCAGGAGGTGATTGGACTAAATAATTTGCCCTTATTATGTCGAAAATAACAAATATGTTTTTTTACCTTTTAATATCTACCTTAAATCACATTGCTATTTGCCTAGCGTACTTGTTTGTAGCCTAAATACTGAAATTTGCACCTAAAAATGTAATTTTGTAACTTTTGTTAAATGGCAGTAAAAACGTGGCTGTGCCAGTAAATTTTAGGTGTCGTGCCAGTAAATTTCAATCTGGTAGGTTGGCAACACTGGTACCAACTGAGCATCGTTTAAACACCACGGCCTACCTGAGTATTGTTGCTGACCATGTCCATCCTTTTATGACTTCAGTGTACCCATCTTCTGATGGCTACTTTCAGCAAGGTTCACTAGCAAGGGGTACCTAATAAAGTGACCAGTGAGTGTATATTTATGTGTGTATATACAGTGTATATAATATAGATTTACATAGAGTATCATATATATAATACCAGGGTGAGGAGGCTCATATTTTTTTATTTTATTTAATACTTAAGTTATTCAGTTTATCTTTAAGAGCTAGAAACAGCTATAGCCCTTGACATATAGGGGTTGGTTTTCTAGCTGTGCACGGTAGCCAATTAGCTTCTAGATGGAAGATGATTGGTTTCTATGCAGAGCTGCACCAGATTTTGCACTCTCCAGGTTTAGTAAACCAACCCCTATAGACACCATTTTCTATCTCATAAATTGCAATTGTTATAGTTTATTGTGGTATTTATAAACTAATTACAGATTTTAAGATAATACTGTAAATTGCTGGTAAAATGAAGGTTCATAATATCAATGTATTAGTGGCATATACTGTATTTGTAGCAAGCAAGCATAAATTAAATGATCAAAGTTTGCTCAATAGTAGTTGAGCAACATAACACCTAATGGGGCTGTTGCACTCAACAGGACATTCATTGCAACATTTCCAAGATTTCCTTGTTTCCTTCTAATTTGACTGTTTCTCCTCAGTCTGTCCTTACAAAGGAACAATTTCACAATTGCTGAACAGTTTAAAGAGCCCTGCTTATCTACAGAGATGTGGTTAGGGGTTCCTAGGGGCTGGAAACAGGAATGCTGAAGTTAAATACTAATTTAAGGAGCTTGGAACTAATCCGAATATCGTACGAAAAAATGTCGTCCGAGGAAGAATCGTACGATAATCGGTTCGTTAGTACAGAGCTTCCGTGAGCCGATCATGACAGTTCATCCGATATTATTTTATCGGACATGCAAGAAAATTTTCCTCGTACGTTACCTAATCGTACGATTTTCGTTTAGTCAGTACAGTTGTCGTCGGAAAATACAACACAAATACATTACAACACATGACATCACTTCCGATTTTTTTTTCTGTCGTTCGAGAATTTTCGTGACTTTAGTAACCTATTCAATTTCTACTTGCGACTAGTAAACGAAAAAAGTCGGACGATCTGTCGTCCGATTTTCGGATCGTGTGTACGGGGCATAAATCTTGGATTTGTAACACAAAAGTGAAGCCTGGGACCTATATACAAAAATATACAGTAGTGGGAAGTGTGGCATGAACCTTGGGCCCTGGGTAATAGAACCCACATGGCTAAGGGGTACAACAAAGGGAGATAGGAGATACAGAGAATGAAGGAAAGAGGGGTACAAACTAGACAACAGATGCACCTAGAAAACAAAATATAGACTAGAAGATAAACTGATCAAAAGAAAAAACAAGTTGCCCATAAATGGCTCGATTCCACCTCAAGTTTGACACAGTGCAACAATTTGGCCAGTAAGGGCTACAATACCTTAGACCAGGGGTCCTTAAAGCGGAGTTCCACCCAAAAATTGAACTTCCGCTTTTCGGAACCCTCCCCCCCTCCGGTGTCACATTTGGCACCTTTCAGGAGGGTGCAGATACCTGTAAAATACAGGTATTTGCACCCACATTCCAGGGAGCGACTCCCACGGGAGTCACTCCACTTCCTGTCCCCATCCCCGCTGCCTTCTGGGAAACACACTGGTCCCAGGAGACAGCAGGGACCACTGGGAACACGCAGCGCTACTCGCGCATGCGCAGTAGGGAACCGGGTAGTGAAGACGCAACGCTTCACTTCCTGATTCCCTCACCGAGGATGGCGTCGGGGGGAGCCGAGAGATGAGCAATTGCTCGTCTTCGGCTGCCGACATCGCTGGACTCCCAGGACAGGTAAGTGTCCATTTATTAAAAGTCAGCAGCTGCAGTATTTGTAGCTGCTGGCTTTTAATATTTTTTTTTCAACGGGACCTCCGCTTTAACCACTTCCCTCCTCTGCACTTTCACCCCCTTCCTGCCCAGGCCAATTTTCAACATTCAGCGTTGTCGCACTTTGAATAGCAATTGTGCGGTCATGCAACACTATACCCAAACTGAATTTTTAGCATTTTTAGCATTTTTTGAGACAGATAGAGCTTTCTTTTGGTGGTATTTAATCACCACTGGGGTTTTTATTTTTTGCTAAACAAACAAAAAAATACAGAACATTTTGGAAAACAAAACGTTTTTCTTCTGTCATAAAATTTTGCAAAAAAGTAATTTTTCACCTTCACTGACGTGCACTGATGGGCACTGACAGGCATCACTGATGGGCACTGATTTGCAGCACTGGTGGGCACTGTTTGGGCTGCATTGATCATCAGGACACTGATGATTAGTGCCCTGATTACCAGTGTAGATGTCCCCTGTGGGGATTTGCTGGTTATTGGCTCTCCTCTCCCCATGTGCTGCCAGCTCTCCTCTCTGCATAAATTCCCCCCATACACTTTCACAGCTCTCCTCTCTGCATAAATCTAAATCTCCCCCCAGCTCTCCTCTCTGCACAAATCCCTCCATACACTTTCCCAGCTGTCCTCTCTGCACAAATCTCCCCCAGTTCTTCTCTCTACACAAATGCTCCCCTGCTCCTCTCCCTGCTAGACTCCTCCCCTTCCAGCTCTCCTCACTGCTAAAATTCCCCCACTCAGCTTTCCTCTTCCCCACTTTCCCAGGTCTCATCTCTGCACATATCACCCCCCCTCTTCTCTACATAACCCCCCCCCCCACACACACACACACACACTTTCCCAGTTTTCCTCTCTGCACAAATTCCCCCCAGCTCTCCTCTCCCCCGTACACTTTACCAGGTCTCCTCTCTGTACAAATCTCCCCCCCTTCTCTACATAAATCCCCCCACACACTTTCACAGTTTTCTGTCTTAATTGTTAAGTTTTCTGTCTGCACACATCCCCCAGCTCTCCTCGCTACACAAATCCCCCCCAGCTCTTCTCTCTGCTAAAATCCCCTCCACTCAACACTTCTCTCTGCACAACTCTTCCCTGCCCCCACTTGTCAGGTCTTCTATTTGCACAACCCCCCCCTCCACACACACACTTTCCCAGTTCTCCTCTCTGCACAAATCCCACTAGCTGTCCTTTCTGCTAAAATCCTCCCACCCCAGCTCGCCTTTCTGCTGAAATTCCCTCACCCAGCTCTCAACTTCGCACAAATCCCCTCCCCTCTCCCCACCTTTCCAGGTCTCCTTTCTGCACAAATTTACCCCAGCTCTCCTATCTGCACAAATCCCCCCCTTCACTTTTCCAGATCTCCTCTCTACATAAATTCACTCTAACCCCCACCCAGGCCCTTCTCAGGGCTGCTTCTCTGCACAACCGCCTCTCTCCACCTCCCCTCAGCTTTCCATCCACAGTTCCCTTACCTCTTCAGGAAAGTTTGCATCGTGCTCTGTATGCTATGTGCAGGCTTTTTTATTTTTATTTATCACACTAGCGTGATCGGAGAGCTCCACCTCTCCGATGGGGTGGGCAACTACATGGTAAATGAGGTTTAATATAAAAAAAATTAAATAATGCATATGGGTGAAAAAAATATGAATGAAATCTACTCACTAGGGGGTGAACCTCTGGGGGAATCAAGGATAGAAAAGGATCTGGGGGTCCTAGTAGATGTAAGGCTCAGCAATAGCATTCAATGCCAAGCTGCTGCTAACAAAGCAAACAGAATATGTACATGTATTAAAAAGGGGATTAACTCCAGAGATAAAACAATAATTCTTCCGCTCTACAAGACTCTCGTCCGGACTCACCTAGACTATGCTGTCCAGTTCTGGGCACCAGTCCTCAGGAAGGATGTGCTGGAAATGGAGTGAGTACAAAGAAGGGCAACAAAGCTAATAAAGGGTCTGGAGGATATTAGTTATGAAGAAAAGTTGCGAGCACTGAACTTATTCTCTCTGGAGAAGAGACGCTTGAGAGGGGATATTATTTAAATTTACAAATACCATACTGGTAACCCCACAATAGGGATAAAACTTTTTCGCAGAAGGGAGTTTATATAAAGGGGTTTAACCTTAAACTGCGTACAGGGTTTTTTACTGTAAGAGCAGCAAGGATGTGGAATTCCCTTCCACAGGTGGGGGTTTCAGCAGAGGGCATCGATAGTTTCAAAAAACTATTAGATAAGCACCTGAACGACCACAACATACAGGGATATACAATGTAATACTGACCTATAATCACACACATAGGTTGGACTTGATGGACTTGAGTCTTCTTTCACCCTCACCTATTACGCAACTTTGTAACTTTGTAACCTATCCGAACTGTAGCACAGGGCCGAGGAGGAGTTTTAGAGCTCTTTATTCGGCTCTGTGCTACAGTGTCTCAGTAGTGGTGGCAGGTGGGGAAAGAAACTGCCTGTTGGGGCTCCTAGACCCGAGTGACTAACCAACAAATGTAGGCCATGAGTGAGCCATGGGTGTCCAGCATTAGTACAAAGAAGCCGGTAGAGAAAGTGAGCTGTGCAGAAAACTTCCTCTACCAGCTTCTGTGTTACCTGACAGGCTTGAGAGTACAGGACTGCCAAAAGGTCTGTACCGGCATGTTCCAGAAGTCTGTTCCAGCACATTCCGGCAGAAAAAAAGCCCTGGTTATTATACTGGAACCCAAGAAGGGAAATTTTCCCCAAATGTCAAGGCTTGCTTGCTGCCTTAGTAACCTATCTTTGGGATGCTTTTAATGCTGTGTTTGTTTTGTTAAAAAATTCCTTTTAGCTTGTTGAATGTAAGGCTTTTATTATTAAGAACTTCCCTAAATTAATTAATTGTGGGCACCCTTCTCCATTTCAGTAAGCTTTAGCAATGCCAAGAGAGATGCAATCTTTATTGTACTTTCATTAGGTAGTAGACTTTTCAAACTTTTACAGCACTTCATATTCTTCACTTCATATTCTTCACTTTATATTCTTCCCTGCTTAATAGCCTCTTCATCCTTGCCTCACACAAGCTCTAACTCCCCATCAATGTCTGTGCTATCAATCATAGTGCTCTATCACTTGCTGATGGTCTCATAACTAATGCTTGGATACAAAGTCAAATGACAACCAAAACACCCACGATCTAATTTGTGTACAAAATCTAAGAAACATGATGGTTGATTTACTAAAACTGGAGAGTTCAAAATTTGGTGCAGCTCTACATAGTAGCCAATCAGTTTATATCTTTAGCTTGCTCAATTGAGATTTGACAAAAAAATCTGGAAGCTAATTGGTTTCTAAGCAGAGCTGTACCAGATTTTGCACTCTCCAGATTCAGTAAATCAATCCCTTGATCTTAGAAGGTAAGAATGAGTACATGACTATTGAAAGTACTTGTAATAACATAACGAGGGGGATTTACCAAAACTGGAAAATCAGAATCTGGTGCAGCTGTGGATGGTAGCCAAATAGCTTCTAACTTCAGCTTGTCCATTTAACCACTTCAGCCGGGGACCATTTTGCTGGTCAAAGACCAGACCACTTTTTGCGATTCCGCACTGCGTCTCTTTAACTGACAATTACGCGATCGTGCGACGTGGCTCCAAAACAAAATTGACGTCCTTTTTTTCCCACAAATAGAGATTTCTTTTGGTGGTATTTGATCACCTCTTCAGTTTTTATTTTTTGCGCTATAAACAAAAATAGAGCGACAATTTAAAAAAAAAATTCAATATTTTTTACTTTTTGCTATAATAAATATCCCCAAAAAATATATAACATTTTTTTTTTCCTCAGTTTAGGCCGATACGTATTCTTCTACATATTTTTGGTAAAAAAAAATCACAATAAGCGTTTATTGATTGGTTTGCGCAGAAGTTATAGCGTCTACAAAATAGGGGGTAGTTTTATGGCATTTTTATTAATGTAGCGACCTCACATCTCACTCCCTCCTTCTCTGTCAATGTTAATGGCTCTCGTCTAGCGGACCAGGGAGGAGAGTGTGACGAACCACCAACTCACATCCTCCAGTGTGTAGAGGTGTGAGCTATAACCAATTACCTTCAGGTCTGTACCCCTGTCCAGAGCCAAAGCTCCCTTTGAGGATGATCCTTTAACTCCCAGAAAGCCAAGTTCCACACCATTGAAAGTCCAACACTTATTTATTCTTTTAGAGCAATAAATAGTCCTTTGCGAGCAGACTGGTTAGACAACGAACAGACAAGGTGGTGAGGAAGGTCCAGGCACAAACATGAACTTGTTACTCTCCTCTTTTGGTGTGCGCAAACAGGCTTGGCGCACGGTCGCTGCCACCGACCGTGAGGGTGGTCGCTGCCACCGACCGGGTGAAATAGGATTTAGGCCTCTGCCACGACCTGGGTTTCAGTTGGGTTGCTGCCAACGACCATGAGAACATGAACTACCTTCTTGAGATGTTGCCCCTGTCAGGGGAGTCATCCATCTGGACGGTCACCAGAGGCCTCCGCCGTCACCAGCCAATGCTGCGCTGGATCTCCGGGAAGGTCACTTCTCTGGTCCCCCTCGCCCGAGATTCGGGTGTCCAATACCGGAGGACACCCTAGGAATCCTCCATCCCTTGTGGGACCCAGTCGAAGGTACTGGGCCCCAGGCCTCCAGAGAGTACCTCACCCCAGACAAAAGGAATCGCAGCTCCATCCCCGGGCCGAGGGCGCCCGGAGACCACCAGCACGCACACCCAGGCTGAAGGTGCCTGGGCGTGGACCCCGAGCGGAAGATGTCCGCCCCTTTTATCCCCCCTCCCAGCATGCACAGCAGGTTCCCCGCCCCGCTGTACTACCGCTGCGAGAGGACAAAAAGGGTACAGACTTACAATGGTGGTTCAACCCCGGCCCATGGCGACAGCGCCACCTACAGGCCGCAGGGAACTGAACACCCCTGTATCCTCCACTGGCATAAATTGGTCCACTGAACCCTAACAATTGCTGCATCTGAGCCATTTATCACTCAGATGCCTCCCCTAAATGTAACCACCCGCTACATTAATATTTTTTTTTTTACTAGTAATGGCGGCGATCAGCAATTTTTATCATGACTGTGACATTATGGCATTATTGTCATTTTTACAGCGATCATATCTATAAAAATGCACTGATTACTGTGAAAATGACACTGGCAGTGAAGGGGTTAACCCGTAGGTGGCGCTGTAGGGGTTAAGTGTTTCCTAGGGAGTGCTTCTTACTGTAGGGGGGATGGGCTGTGTGTGACATAACACTGGTTACCGCTCCGATCACACGGAGCGGAGATCAGTGTCATTGTCACTAGACAGAGTGGGGAGATGCTTGTTTACACTAGCATCTCCCCGCTCTATCTCTACGTGAAACGATCGCGGGCATCCCCGCGGCGATCGAATCCGCGTGACCCCGCGGTCGGGCTAACCGGGAAAGCGGCAGGGTCGCGAGCGTGCCGCCGTGGGCGCGCGCGCGACCACACGGCGGCAGCTTAAAGGGGACGTACCTGTACGTGTTTATGCCTGTCCGTGCCACTCTGCTGACGTAAATATACAGGAGGCGGTCCTTAAGTGGTTAAGACAGTAAAACCTGGAAGCTGATTGGTTTCTATGCAGAGCTGCACGAGATTTTTCACTTGTTTTAGTAAAAAACCCCCATTGAGATTTTCGGCTTTCTGGAAAAAACTCTTTGTTATGTGGCTAGTCTTTCAACATGCTAGCACCATCAGGGGACTTGCAAGGTAGAGTGCAGGAGCTACCACTTTCAAAGAGAGGCAAATGTTTCCCTGACTACTGTTCTCAGTGGGACATCCACCCATGCTGGACCAGCACAAGGCTGGAAACAGAAACCAGAATAAATTGCCAATAAAGCTCAGGAAGCAACCCAATGCCAACTACAGAGTTAGAATCCAGGATACTCACAAGAGTCTGACTGAGTGCTCCAATAATCTATAATGCAGGAAGGTAAGGTACCGGGAGATAGTAGGATTAGATGCAAATGGGGAAGTTCAAAAACAACTAAGAAGTCAAGACTTGAAGTGACAATTGGATACTGGAATTGATTTACAAAAGGAATAGATGCTATTTACCCACCAAAGTGAATGTTCACTTTGCAGAGTTAATGTTAATGAATAAGGGAGAAGCTGTGTTCAAGGTAAATACCCAATCATGTGTGATCAAAAAAATAATAATACTTTTTTTCAATTTCACATGACTGAATATTCAATTACAACTTCACATGATTTCACTGCAAAGGAAAGAAGGCTATGTAAAATCAAACACTTCCATAGTGGGATAAGACTATTGTGCAGTCCTGAGACTTACTATCTGTTTTTTAAAACTCTGCTGATCTTGCGACATGCAATAATATTAAAAAAAAAATTGTTTGTTTACAACTACACCAATGTTCTTCACGACTTTCTGTAGGCTTAGGCTGACATTCCCCTTTAACAAGGTGTTCATACGGTACTAACAGCAGCTAGGGATCCCAATTCATACATGTACACTTTCGGTTTTCTTCACCCGTGATTAACTATAAATTTAAGTCTAATATATTTTTTTCTGTGCCCAACATACTGTGTCAAAATAATTATATTATTATAATGTATATGTTTTGATTTCAATAAATTATTACCATAAAGGAAACTGCCATGTTTGAATTACGTTTATTTAACCACTTAAGGACCGCCGCACGCACTTATACGTCGACAGAATGGCACGGACAGGCAGATGGGCATACAGGTACGTCCCCTTTAATTTGCCGCCGTGTGGTCGCGTGCGCGCCGCTGGAGCTCCGTGACTGTGCCCGCGGGACCCGCGGACTCAATGTCCGCCAGTGTCCCGCGATCGTGTCAGGGAAACACAACATCTCCCCGTTCTTCCTAGTGACATGTCACCGATCGAATGCTCCCTCTCATCGGGAGCAGCGATCAGTGACGTGTCACTCGTAGCCATGCCCACTAACAGTTAGAATCACTCCCTAGGACACACTTAACCCCTTCCTAGCCCCCTAGTGGTTAACCCCTTCACTGCCAGTGTAATTTTTACAGTAATCAGTGCATTTTTATAGCGCTGATCGCTGTTAAAATGACAATGGTCCCAAAAATGTGTCAAAAGTGTCCGATGTGTTTGCCATAATGTCGCAGTCACAATAAAAATCGCTGATCGCCGCCATTACTAGTAAAAAAAAAAAAATATTAATAAAAATGCCATAAAACTAGCCCCTATTTTGTAGACGCTATAAATTTTGCGCAAACCAATCAATAAACGCTTATTGTGATTTTTTTCTACCAATAAATATGTAGAAGAATACGTATCGGCCTAAACTGAGGAAAAAAATATTTTTTTTATATATTTTTTGGGAATATTTATTATAGCAAAAAGTAAAAAATATAGAATTTTTTCAAAATTGTCACTCTATTTTAGTTTATCGCTCAAAAAATAAAAAACGCAGAGGTGATCAAATACCACCAAAAGAAATCTCTATTTGTCGGAAAAAAAGGACGTCAATTTTGTTTGGGAGTCACGTCGCACGACCGCGCAATTGTCAGTTAAAGCGTCGCAGTGCCGAATCGCATAAAGTGCTCTGGTCTTTGGCCATCCAAATGGCTTAAGTGGTTAAAGAGGAACTATAATGATTTTGTTTATGTGAAAGAATGTTTTTTTTGTTTTTTCTCCTACATAATTCTGCTAGATTGAAAAACCTGCGACCCTTTTATTCAAATATATTTATAAAGAACACATACTGACGTCTTGATGAATATCCCAACATGCGATTAGGTATGCAGCTTGACATGTTAATTCATAAACGTATGGTAACAGATCTTCATTTGTCAAGCAAATATTATAGTTCAATATAGTTTTAGCCAAGAAAATGTACGTGATGATATAAGAGCACAATCCTCCAAGGTGACAGAGTGTCCATTATTTTATTATGACACCATACAATTTGCATTCTGTTGCAACTGGAATTCCAGATGCCTTGTACATTTTCTTTGGGATTCAGAGACTTTAAGCACATTTATTTTTTATGAGGTTATGTGTACAAACATACACGTGTGTACCTGGATTGTCTGAGACTGTGTTCCCTTGACTACTAGCCAGCTCTCTTTAACTCTCAGAACAGACCGTTTGCGTTACTGAATAAAATAACACAAATGATTCAGTATTAACTATAGTGTGGCTACTAAATAATGATTATAAAGGGCGTATACATGTAACATTTATTATGTTGTTTTGTAGGCAGACATGACCTTGTCAGCAGTTGCTTTTTGCGCTCCTATAGGCTTATATTGCTTCCTGCTATTATATCAATACTGTATATCCACTTTAGCCCCTGTCATCCCTTATTTTGCTTTTGATATTTCATTTTATCAGAGAATTCTCCACTGAGTCCTCTATTTGGATAATGTGGCCAAAATATTTCAATGTCAATTTTCCTAATCGGCAAACCAGGCAATTGCTCTTCCTACAGTCCATGACCAGATCTAGGGGGGCTGTGCCCGCCCAGATTTAATTTGTGGCCCCCCTAAAACCTCTGCACTGACAAAAGTGACTCCTGTTCTCTGCTCTGCCAGAATTAACTCCTGTGGCCCCCTTACATTGCCCTTCCGACTCTTGCTCTCTGCCCTGCTGAACGCTGTACACTGCCCTAAAGACTGCTGGCCCTATCCCCTGCCCTGCTGACCCCCTGTACACTGCCCTTCTGACCTCTTAACATCTGTCCCCTTGACATTTTTTACTGCACCCCCAAATTAGACAGGCTAGATCATGCTCTTTTTCATTCCAAGCAGCTCTCAATCTTTTCTGTTGTGTAGAATTTTACCTTTGCGGATATAGTGTTCAGGGTTTTTAAGAAAAACACTTAGTAGCAAGAGAACTTATAACTGAATAGTTACCAAATACAGAACCTGGAAATAAGTCAATTTCTTCCCCATCCATCTGTGAAGAGATTATAGAGTTAATTCATGTAATGTTCATTTTTCGAACCTTTGCCATGAAAAACAGGCTCTATAAATCTTCCTATTGTCAATATCTGGCCCTTCTACCTTGGCTTTTTAATGTTTGCATGATATGTACTGCATGTAGGCAATACACAGCATTTCTGGACTCCTTTCCTAGTCCCGAAACAGTCTTTGCTCTGTGTTCTTGGCCTACAGTCAGATTTTTCAGCAAACAATCAGGGCCATACATTTCTTTATGGATTACCCACAATTTGTTATGATCCAAACTCCATGCAACCCTTATTAACAAGAAGAATGCTAGTTGGCCGCATGTCCAGTAAAATCACCTTTATTTCAGCAAGTCCATAAAAACATATCCAAAAACACAAATAGAGGGGAACAGCATCACAAACCAATGCGTTTCACACTTCCTTAGCTCTTAGGCATAGTCAAGAGAGAGTGAAACGCGTTAGCTGGTGATGCTGTTCCCCTTTATTTATGTCTTTGGGTATGTTTTTATGGACTTGCTGAAATAAAGGTGATTTTACTGGATGTTCAGCAAACTAGAATTCTTCTTGCTCATTGGAATCTGTGATGGACGGGGCCAGCACCTGGTCTGTGTGATAGTGGAGGTGGAGATGGGAGACTGACATAGAGCGGTGTTCACACACATCCATGCCACCCTTAGCATGCAAAAATAATATGATGTTGCAAGTTACAGCTAGTGTTAGTGGGGTGACCTTTATGTATACATACAGTGGGGCAAAAACATATTTAGTCAGCCACCAATTGTGCAAGTTCTCCCACTTAAAAAGATGAGAGAGGCCTGTAATTGTCATCATAGGTATACCTCAACTATGAGAGACAAAATCTGGAAACAAATCCAGACAATCACATTGTCTGATTTGGAAAGAATTTATTTGCAAATTATGGTGGAAAATAAGTATTTGGTCAATATCAAAAGTTAATCTCAATACTTTGTTATATATCCTTTGTTGGCAATGACAGAGGTCAAATGTTTTCTGTAAGTCTTCACAAGGTTGTCACACACTGTTGCTGGTATGTTGGCCCATTCCTCCATGCAGATCTCCTCTAGAGCAGTGATGTTTTGGGGCTGTCGCTGGGCAACACGGACTTTCAACTCCCTCCAAAGGTTTTCTATGGGGTTGAGATCAGGAGACTGGCTAGGCCACTCCAGGACCTTGAAATGCTTCTTACGAAGCCACTCCTTCATTGCCCGGGAGGTGTGTTTGGGATCATTGTCATGCTGAAAGACCCAGCCACGTTTCATCTTCAATGCCCTTGCTGATGGGAGGAGGTTTGCACTCAAAATCTCACGATACATGGCCCCATTCATTCTTTCATGTGTAGCACACAGATCCTTTTCCCCCCTTACCTTCCTCTTAGGGGGATCAGACACACCATGCCACAAGCCGTGTCCTCTGGATTAGAGGTCGGACGGTGTTATGTATTTGGGTCCCGCAGCGAGTTGCTTCCTTTCACTGGTTCTTCCCTCTAGATTATAGAGGCAAGTCTTTACCTTTCCCAAGAAGGTCAATGTACACACAACACTTCAACTCCAACAAGAGTTTATTTTCTCTTTGCTTTAGTAACCAGAAAGTTGAAGAGAGGAAAGGGGTTAGCAGAATAAAACGGATTCAGGCACACTCTTGTCTTCGTCGCCACTTGGTCCCGAGTGGGTATAGCTCACCCAGATAGTCACTCAATAGCACTAGCAGCCGGCATGAAGCTCGAACAGTGACTTTGTCCCCTCCAAGGACAAAATCACGGAGATCCCTACTTTAATAACGACACTCCGCAAGGGCAGTCTGTGAAGAAAGGAATCCTTCCCTCCGACAGGTCACCAGGCCTCTCCCGAGACAGCAATTCTGTATTACTCGTCTCCTCTATGGGACCGATCCTCCCCCGGTTTCCTCTATGTCAGAGCGGTCACCCTCACCTGGGCTCCCTGGGTTTCCTCTCTGGCTTTGTAGACCCAGTTGAAGGTACTGGGTTTACCTGGAACTCCGCAGCCTCACGCCGAAGGTGCCCAAGACTCCTCAGTCAAAGTTGGGCACACCCCCCACCCTTAGAGGGGCACACACCTCCGGGTACAGGTCCCCAGGTACTCACCCTGAACAATGGCGTCTGCCCCTTATATACCCCCTCCCGGCATGCACCGCAGGCTGGAACCGCCCACCGTATGGCAGCCGAGAGAAGACATCCAATAGTCACTTCATCACCTGTGGTTCAACCCCGGGTATAAGTGACAGTACCACCTATACGCCTAAAGGGGAACATTACGCCAGGCGACACAGCAACAAGGTAGAGTCTGAATAATTAGAAGACCTGAGCCAACTACCGTTCAGGTCATCCCTAGATTTAGGCATAACAACCCCCTAAGTAGGGACCCCGCTACACATGTACACGGATCAGTTGTCCTGTTCCCTTTGCAGAGAAACAGCCCCAAAGCATGATGTTACTTTTTTGACCCACTGTATACTGTATATGACTCAACGCTGAGGCAACAAGCATCCAGTTCTTAAGCAAAACAGGCTGTTTATTTCAGCAGAATGAAATATAAAATATATACAAACATCCAGCTACAAAGTAAATGGATACATTTCTAAACAATAGTCTGCTCAGCTGGGCCTTAAGCCGTGTACACACGATCGGTTTTACCGATGAAAACAGTCCGATGGACTTTTTTCATCAGACAAACCGATCGTGTATGGGCCCCATCGGTCTTTTTTCCATCGGTGAGAAAAAATAGAACATGATTTAAATTTATCCGATGGGCAGAAAACCGATAGCAAATTCCGATCATCTGTGTGGAAAACTCACGCATGCTCAGAATCAAGTCGACGCATGCTCAGAAGCATTGAACTTCATTTTTCTCAGCTTGTCGGAATGTTTTACGTCACGGCGTTTTGACTGATGGTGTGTAAGCAAGACTGATGGAAGTCAGCTTCATCGAATTTCCGATGGAAAAATCCATCGCATTAGAATCCATAGGAAATCCGATTGTGTGTACAGGGCTTAACTGTGTCTTTTGTTCCATGTAATGTTCCTCTTTGGAAATGGCAGCAGTCCCAAAACAGGTTCCTGTAGCACTGGCGGTCTTGGTGCAGCAGCCTCTCTGAGTTGACACATACACACTGACCACCACAGCTTGGTCCAACTTTACAACCACCACGTAAATATACAGTGTGTATATATATATACAGTGGCTACGGAAAGTATTCAGACCCCCTTAAATTTTTCACTCTTTGTTATATTGCAGCCATTTGCTAAAATCATTTAAGTTCATGTTTTTCCTCATTAATGTACACACAGCACCCCATATTGACAGAAAAACACAGTATTGTTGACATTTTTGCAGATTTATTAAAAAAAGAAAAACTGAAATATCACATGGTCCTAAGTATTCAGACCCTTTGCTGTGACACTCATATATTTAACTCAGGTGCTGTCCATTTCTTCTGACCATCCTTAAGATGGTTCTACACCAGGGATATGCAATTAGCGGACCTCCAGCTGTTGCAAAACTACAAGTCCCATCATGCCTCTGCCTGTGGGTGTCATGCTTGTGGCTGTCAGAGTCTTGCTATGCCTCATGGGACTTGTAGTTCTGCAACAGCTGGAGGTCCGCTAATTGCATATCCCTGTTCTACACCTTCATTTGAGTCCAGCTGTGTTTGATCATACTGATTGGACTTGATTAGGAAAGCCACACACCTGTCTATATAAGACCTTACAGCTCACAGTGCATGTCAGAGCAAATGAGAATCGTGAGGTCAAAGGAACTGCCTAAAGAGCTCAGAGACAGAATTATGTCAGGGCACAGATCTGGCCAAGGTTACAAAAAAAATTCTGCTGCACTTAAGGTTCCTAAGAGCACAGTGGCCTCCATAATCCTTAAATGGAAGACGTTTGGGACAATCCAGAACCCTTCCTAGAGCTGGCCGTCCGGCCAAACTGAGCTATTGGGGGAGAAGAGACTTGGAGAGAGAGGTAAAGAAGAACCCAAAGATCACTGTGACTGAGCTCCAGAGATGCAGTCGGGAGATGGGAGAAAGTTGTAGAAAGTCAACCATCACTGCAGCCCTCCACCAGTCAGGGGTTTATGGCAGAGTGGCCCGACAGAAGCCTCTCCTCAGTGCAAGACACATGAAAGCCCGCATGGAGTTTGCTAAAAAACACCTGAAGGACTCTCAGATGGTGAGAAATAAGATTCCCTGGTCTGATGAGACCAAGATAGAACGTTTTGGCCTAATTCTAAGCGGTATGTGTGGAGAAAACAGGCACTGCTCATCACCTGTCCAATACAGTCCCAACAGTGAAGCATGGTGGTGTCAGCATCATGCTTTGGGGGTGTTTTTCAGTTGCAGGGACAGGAGGACTGGTTGCGATCGAGAGAAAGATGAATGCGGATACAAGTACAGGGATATCCAGGATGAAAACCTTCTCCAGAGTGCTCAGGACCTCAGACTGGGCCGAAGGTTTACCTTCCAACAAGACAATGACCCTAAGCACACAGCTAAAATAACGAAGGAGCGGCTTCACAACAACTCCGTGACTGTTCTTGAATGGCCCAGCCAGAGCCCTGACTTAAACCCAATTGAGCATCTCTGGAGAGACTTAAAAATGGCTGTCCACCAACGTTTACCATCCAACCTGACAGAACTGGAGAGGATCTGCAAGGAGGAATGGCAGAGGATCCCCAAATCCAGATGTGAAAAACTTGTTGCATCTTTCCCAAAAAGACTCATGGCTGTATTAGATCAAAAGGGTGCAAATACTAAATACTGAGCAAAGGGTCTGAATACTTAGGACCATGTGGTATTTCAGTTTTTCTTTTTTTATAAATCTGCAAAAATGTCAACAATTCTGTGTTTTTCTGTCAATATGGGGTGCTGTGTGTACATTAATGAGGAAAAAAATGAACTTAAATGATTTTAGCACATGGCTGCAATATAACAAAGAGTGAAAAATAAATTTAAGGGGGTCTGAATACTTTCCGTACCCACTGTATATATACATATATATATATATATATATATATATATATATATATATATATATATATGTGTAGCACACGGACCCTTTTCTCCTGCCTACCTTCACTTTGCAGAGATAAAGGCACACTGTGCCAAATACCCGTATCTCCTGGTATAAGAGGTTGAGCGGTGTTCTTGCAATTTTGTGTCCTGCAGCGAGTTACCTCCCCTCCATTGGTTCTCGTCCCCAGAATATAGGGAAAAGTCTGTTCTTTTACCTGAAAGAAGGCCAATGTCCAGACAATGTTCAAACTCCAAACAACAAGTTTATTTTATCTTGCTTGAAACAGATTTGGGAATAGGTTGAAGTTAGTAACAATATCAGGTAGGGAGACAGGTTCAGGCACGCGGCACCCAGTCACCCTATTCTTCACTCAAGCCTGAGTGTGAATTGCTCACCTGGATAGACCCCTCTCACAGTTCTAGTAACCGGAGTGGAGCACAAACAGTTTCTTTAATTTAGTCCCCTTCACGGACAAGTCTAAGAGATCCTCTGCCACAGAATCCTTTAGTTACTGAGTTAGAACTTTGAAACTCCCATAGATTAATGAAGACCATAGGTGTAAATGGGACACACTACAGGAGCTATACTGCAACTCACGAATCCTTCCCTCTGATAGGTAACCAGGCCTCTCCTTCACCGTGAATTTCTTCACTGATCCATCGGACAGGTCCTCCCCCGGTTTCCTCTCCTTCAGAGCGGGCCACCCTCACACGGACTCCCTAGGACTCCAGTGTGTTGATTGTAGACCCAGTTGAAGGTACTGGGTCTACCTGGAACTCCTTAGCCTTGGGCTAACGGTGCCCGAGACTCCTCGACCAGTTCACGCACCCCAGGCCAGCAAGGCCAACGGGCGCAACTTCGCCACCAGGGGTCCTACTGGGAATCCCCCCCGGCACCACCACCCCAATGAGGCACACTTCACTCCACTCTCACCTCTCCTCCTCTCTCCTCTCCTCTCATGGCGTCTGCCCTTTTTGTACCCTCTCCCGTCATGCACAGCAGGCTGAACTTGCCCACCGCACAGTAGCCGAGACCTGGGCAACAGCACCACCACAGGCCCAGGGGAACTATACACCAGGCAACAACATGGCAGAGCACAGTCCATATTAAACAGAATTGTAGAATCTGAGCCATTCTATTGCTCAGACTGCCCCTAAATTTACAACATAGCGACCCCATTTTTGGGGAGTCCCGCTACATATATATACAGTATATCGTATTTGTATATTTTCACATTCACTGTCTCTTCCCTTCTATCAATCCTCAATCTCTCCATTTAACCTGGGGAATACAGGTGACATAGACAGTCCTTTGTACCAGAGACATGTAGACAACATGACCAGTTTTCACATTCCACTGACAACCAACCCTGACAGTATGTATTCTACTGATATCCGGGGCTAAAAATGCACCTTATTTCTTTGCACAGATCTAAAAACACACTGGTAGAATAATATATCCAACTCGAATGCACCTCGTATTCTTTGGCTGTATTTAGTCTATTGTGTTTGTGTCTATATTCAGGTGCCCCTTAACCTGCTTAGGTCGTTTTTTGGTCAAGGTGAACTAAACCTTTGAGCATGTAACTAACATTTTCAGAACGTTGTCAGAAATGGCACTCTCTTTATTTTTCACAACAAGGATCTCATTTAGAAGTATTGGTGGAGTGCTTACTGTATTTGGTGTAGAAGGTTACTTCATGAAAGGTTCATGTAATCCACAGCATTGACCATCTTATAGTTTTAAAAAGAGGAGCAGATGACTTGTAACAATTTGGATGGCCTTGTTTGCCGCCTGCCACCTGATATCCCTTAATTGAAAAATCGAGGGAGCCGTCAAAGAAAATCGTCAGCCAAAAAAGCAGCTACATCCAATCAGATGCAGCAACTGTTTGAATATTTTGACAGCTGGCTGTCAAATACAATAGCTGCAGAGGTTGATTCATCCATCTGCACTGTATAAAGTGAATGGAGGAATCTGTTAGCGGGCTGCAGGCTGAATGAAAAAAAAAAAGTATCAGTGTACAGACAGCTTTAGACTAAACTGTAGCATGTGCTATGTAACTTCTCTCTGCTTGTTGGATCACTAATCCCATTCACTTGTTAAAGGAAGGAAGTTGAATCTGATGGGGGCTGTTAAAAACATATTATTTGCATGTTATTTTACTGTTTGTGAGAAGCAGTAGGGTGCTGGGCATAGGATGTATGCTTATCCTTTAAAGAAGGATTAAGGTGTATGCAAGGCCAAAGCCTTTTTTTTTAAATAGAGTGTGGAAGGATTAGAAGCTCTGTCAAGTTTTTATTGGTCTCTGGGTCCCGCTGTGTAGATTTAATATCTCTGTATATCCCGCTGATTATTGTCACCTCCACTATGTAGTTGTTTCATCAAAAGTATAAAAACCTTGTACAGTGTCCTTCATATACACGGGAGGTGCACATATTCTGGAACTAGGACTGAACATTTAACATGATGTCCACAGGTACAAAAAATACGTTTTCATCATGAATAAATGAATGGAAATGGATTTCTGTCACTGGAAATTGCATTGAAACAGTATCCTGCATAGCATTGTGTCCAGGGGTAGGCGGGTGTGAATCAGCTGCCACGTGAAGAAAGTGCATGCAACACAGCAAGTTCTTTAGTAGGGATGAGCTCGGTGTTCGAGTCGAACATAGGTTCGACTAGAACATCGGCAGTTCGCGCGTTCGGCGAACAACGAACGATTTGGGCCGTTCGAGCCAAATTCGAGTGACGCGAACGGCCCACAATACACTGCGCCATCGCAGTGTAATCCCGGCGCTGTGATTGGCCAAGCATGCACTGTGACCCTGCATACTTGGCCAATCACAGCACCGGCAGCGAGGAGAGCAATGATTGGCCACAGGCAGGATGCCTGTGGCCAATTATAGCTGAGGGGGTTTAGTACACGCCCCACACTATAAAAGGCCGCCAGCGCGGCAGCCTCGTGTAGTGTGTTCCGGAGCAGGGAAAGTGAAGGATAGGCAGGGACAGTGTCAAATCTTATCAAATCTATTCTTTGCTAAACCTTGTGTGCAGGGACAGAGAAGGATAGGCAGGGAGAGTGTCAGTGTTATATTCTTTGCTAAACCTTGTGTGTAGGGAGAGAGAAGGATAGGCAGGGAGAGTGTCAGTGTCATATACTTTGATAAACCTTGTGTGCAGGGAGAGAGAAGGATAGACAGGGGACAGTGTCAGTGTCATATTCTGAGTGAGTGAGTGAGTGAGTGAGTGAGTGAGTGAGTGAGTGAGTGAAAAACTTGTATAGCGCTAACAAATGCGAACTAAATCGCCTCAAGGCGCTTAGCATCCAGTAGCTTCATGATCCATCAGAAGAGGTGGGTCTTAAGTTTTTTCCTAAAGGCCCGATGGTTTTCTTCCATACGGATATCCGTGGGTAGCGCGTTCCGTAGCCGTGGTCCTTGGACTGCAAATCTTCATTCTCCCTTTGATTTGTAGCGAAATTTGGGGATGTGAAGGAGGTTTTGTTTTGTTGATCGGAGACTGCGTTTGGGGGTGTAATGCTTTATCTTCTCGCATAAATATTGCGGAGCGATTCCTTGTGTGCACTTGTGGGTGAGACAGAGGGTCTTGAATGTGACCCGATCCTTTACGGTTAACCAATGAAGGGTCCTCAGTGCAGGGGTGATGGATTCCCAGTTTTTTTTTCCTGTTATCAGTCTGGCTGCCGTGTTCTGGATGACTTGTAGGCGTGACATTTGGTATTTGGGTAGTCCGAGGTAGAGGGAGTTTGCGTAGTCGAGTCGGGAGTTGATAATTGATCCAACTACTACTGCTGTGTCCTCTTCTGGGATGAAGGGAATGAGTCTACGCAGCAGGCGGAGGAGATAATGAGATCCGCTGATTACTGATCCTATTTGAGCGTCCATCGACATCTCCGAGTCAAAAATGACTCCGAGACTTTTGACTTTGGTGCTCGGGGTGATGGTCTGTCCAAGAATGGTGGGTGGTGTCCAGGAGGTTTTAGTTTTTGTCTTTCGATTAGCGTGGAGGAGAAGCAGTTCTGTTTTGGATCCGTTGAGTTTAAGTGAACTCTCTGTCATCCAATCATCGATCAATGTGAGACATTCTTCCAATCCGTGATATTGGTCTTTTTTTCCAGTGATACGAAAGTAGAGTTGGGTGTCATCCGCGTATGAGTGGTAGCATAAGTCCTGTTTGCTAATGATTTTTAGGAGTGGGCGGAGGTAGATGTTAAAGAGCAGGGGTGACAGTGGTGATCCTTGAGGGACTCCGCAAGAAATTGCGCGAGTTTCAGAGGTGAAGGCACCTAATTTTACTGTCTGAGAACGATTCTCAAGAAAGGAAGCGAACCAAGGAAGGTCAGGGTCTGCGACTCCTGCTACTTCTTTAAGACGAATGAGTAGAGTTTTGTGGTCTACTGTGTCGAACGCTGCACTGAGGTCCAGCAGCACCAGGAGACATGATTCTCCATCATCTGCGGCTTCGAGGACGTCATCCCATATTTTGAGAAGTGCCGTTTCTGTGCCATGGCCTGGGCGGAAGCCTGATTGTAGTGGATCCAAGAGTTTGTAAGTGTCCAAATGGCCTTGTAGCTGTTGTACTACTGCTTTCTCCATGATCTTGGAAATGGTGTTGAGGCTTGTTACCGGTCTGCGGTAATTTGGGTCCTTAGGGTCAAGATTGGGTTTCTTTAGGAGGGGTTTGATTATACCTTGCTTGAGGGAGTTCGGAACCATACCTTCTTTGAATGAAAGATTTACGATGTGTGTAATGGTAGGAGCTAAAATGTCGGTACATTCTTTCAGGAGTTTTGTGGGAATTATGTCATTTGACGATGTAGTGTCTCTGAGGCTTCTGATGATGTTTTTAGTGGTGTCAATGGTGATCGGGACCAGCGAAAATTTTGCTAGTTGTATAATGTTCGTATTGATTTTCTCTGTTTGCTTTGGCTGTGTGAAGTTGGTTGTTTTTTTCTGTTGAATTATTTCCCGAATATTTTCGATTTTGTCGATAAAAAAATCCGATAGCTCATTGCAGAACTCTTGGGTTTCGTTTGCTGGAGGCTCTAGACAGGTAGGGTTCATGGTCTGAGTGACCAGTTTGAAGAGTTCACGAGGCCGGTTTAGGGCTTTTTTTATGGTGTTTGAGAAATGTTCCTTTTTTGCTTTAAAAATTGCTTTGTGATATTTCTTAGTGAGTGCTTTGTAGTTTGTATGGTTTTCCTCCGTTGGGTTTCTTCTCCAGGCTCCTTCAGCTCTTCTGTGTTCTTGCTTCAGTAGCGTAAGAGTGTCACTAAACCAGCCCGAGTTGTTTTTACGGATGTGTGCTCTGCGTCTCGGAGCGACTGTGTCCGCTGTTTGTAGTAATATTTTGTTTAAGGAGTTGAGTGTTTGTTCCGTTGAGCGGTTATGCTTTAGCGTTCCTATTTTTTTTGATAGAATGGTTTTGAAAAGTTTTGAGTGTAGTTTCTTCTGAGATCTTGTCCAGTATGTTTTTGTTGAGTCTTCCGGTTTTTGGGAGATGGTGCTGGTGGTAAATTTGAATTTGATAGCGTGGTGGTCCGTCCATGGTAACGGCATGTTGTCCAGTATGTTGATGTCCATATTTTGTTTGAAGATGAGGTCAAGAATGTGACCCGATCCATGCGTGGGTGCATTTATTAGTTGCTGCAACCCTAGTTCTTCCAATTGGTTGATACAGGCGGTGGCGATGGGGTCCTGAGTGGTGTTAGCCCAGAGGTTAAAGTCCCCGAGTAGTAAAAACTTTTTGGTTTTTAAGGTGTATGTCGAGAAGAATTCGGTGAAGGGTGTGAGGAGATTTGTCTTCGGTCCTGGTGGTCTGTAGCATAGCAGTATGTGAATGGTGTCATGGGGTGTTGTTTGGAGTTGCAGGGTGAGTGTTTCCATGAATGGCAATGAGTTCTGTAGGGTTGGTTTGGTAAGAGAGAGGTGCGATTTGAAGATAACTGCTAGGCCTCCTCCTCTTTGTCCTATTCTGTGCTCAGTTAGGATGCGGTAGTTCCCAGGTACTAGTTCCGTTAGGACGGTGTTACAATCCGGTGTTAGCCAGCTTTCCGTGATAAAGAGGCAATCTATGTCGTTTTGCGTGATGAAATCGTGAATTTCCTGTCTGTGCTTGACTGCCGATCTGGTGTTAATCAAGGCGCATGATAAATCTTGTAGATGAAGTGGTGTCTTTGTGGTTTTTATAGTCGATTGTCGATTGATCCTAAGCAGTTGTTCTTTTTGTAGGATTTTTTGGGTGGCGGTTGGAAGTGTTGGGACGGTATTCCTTAGCCTGTGGAGGGTGTCCGCTGAGTATTTAAAGATGCACATGATGGGAGGAAAAAGGTGATGGGGATGATGGATGGGGCCCAATGACCTAAACCGCCCTCCCGTTGGTCCAGAGGAAGGCAAAAACCACCAGCCGAGTCTGGTCAATTGCTGCAGCAGGGGAAAAATTCCTTCCTGACCCCCCGAGGGGCGATCGAGTAAACCCTGGATCAACTCGCTACTAGTTGGTGGTGCCCCGATGTACTTACCCGGTCGGCACACGCGGGCCTGCTGGAGAGAGACTCGGGACGGGTGTAGAGTGATGGCCGGGGCTAGGCCACAGCCGCGGTCTGTCCTGCAGTTCTAACAGTCTAGAAATGGGCGCCCGGATGGCGGCAGGTGGCAGTCGGCGGCTGTGGGTGAAGCGGTGGTGAGCTGGGGGATCTGAGCTTGGGGAGAGTGGGGGAGAGTGGGGTCCCGTGGAAGCCGCAGGTCGTCAGGTTAGCGTTTGCTGGAGGAGCGAAACGCCAGAGTCCAAGGGGGTTCCTGTATGGCCAGAGCTCCTGCCACACACGTCCGTTACGCTTGACCGTATGTGTGGATTGCTCTGTGAAGCGATGAGGTCAGGGCTCCTGTCACACACGTCCGCTTCCTGGACCGTGCGTGCGGATTGCTCTGCGAAGTGGTGAGCCTCGGGGGCCTATCGCACACGTCCGTTATGCTTGGCCGTGTGTGTGGGTCTGGGGAGATCGCGTAGTGGCGGTGGTCGATGCTGTAGGTTGGGGCAGCTTGAGTACGTCAGGGGGGGGGGGCGATCAGTCATAAGTAGTAGAGTTATTGAAGAGTATTGTGAAGATAGTAATGGGGGTGGGGTGGGGAATTGGTAGGAATAGAGAGAAAAAAATAAGTTTTTTTTTTTGTTTTTTTTTTGTCAGTGTTGGGGGAAAGGCTAAACCTTGTGTGCAGGGAGAGAGAAGGATAGACAGGGAGAGTGTCAGTGTCATATACTTTGATAAACCTTTTGTGCAGGGAGAGAGAAGGATAGGCAGGGGACAGTGTCAGTGTCATTGTTGCTAAGCCTCCTGCACATTATACACCTGAAGTTAGCCCGTATTGCTGCTTTTTCCTGGTGTGTTACACCAACAGGATTTTGCGGCACTTACAGCGGGCGGAGTGTGCCTCCTGACCATATTACACCTGAACTTAGCCTGTATTGCTGCTTTTTCCTGGTGTGTTACACCAACAGGATTTTGCGGCACTTACAGCGGGCGGAGTGTGCCTCCTGACAATATTACACCTGAACTTAGCCTGTATTGCTGCTATTTCCTGGTGTGTTACACCAACAGGATTTTGCGGCACTTACAGCGGGCGGAGTGTGCCTCCTGACCATATTACACCTTAACTTAGCCTGTATTGCTGCTTTTTCCTGGTGTGTTACACCAACAGGATTTTGCGGCACTTACAGCGGGCGGAGTGTGCCTCCTGACCATATTACACCTGAACTTAGCCTGTATTGCTGCTTTTTCCTGGTGTGTTACACCAACAGGATTTTGCGGCACTTACAGCGGGCGGAGTGTGCCTCCTGACCATATTACACCTGAACTTAGCCTGTATTGCTGCTTTTCCCATTTCCCTGCAGGCCATTAGAATGTCTGGAAGGCAAACAAGAAGAGGCAGACAGTCAGGAGCCAATAAAAGAGGGCAAGCAGGCTCTGTGTCTAGAGACAACAGTGCTGGTCGTGGACGCGGTGCATCGCCATCAGCACGTGGCCATGGGACACGCTCGTCCTTCTTTTCGGCAGCTGGACGTGTTGAGCCACATCATGCCGAAAACTTGGTAGAGTGGATGACCAAGCCCTCCTCATCCTCCTCATCCTCTCTCACCCAGGCTCAGGGTACTGGCAAAGCAGCTGCCAAAGCGTCTTCTTCCCTGGTATCAATGTCATCATCAGTCACTCCTTCCCTAGACCAACCATGTCCTCCTGAGGAGTCCCCCGAACTGTTTGAGCACAGTGTTGGGTACATGCTCCAGGAGGATGCCCAGCGTTTTGAAGGGTCTGATGATGATACCCAGCTAGAGGAAGGCAGTAGCGTGAGAGCAGAGAGAGGGGATGCTCAAGAAGGACACCAATCTGGCAGTCATGTTCCAGCAGCTGCAGCATACTGCCAGATTGGCTCCAGTGATGAGGAGGGAGGGGATGATGAGGTCACTGACTCCACGTGGGTGCCTAATAGGAGAGAGGAGGAGGAGGAGGAGGAGGATGAGGAGGAGGCACATCTCCAACGAGGCAGGATGCCCTCGGGGGGCCAGCGTAAGGGCAGCACACCAACGGAATCACACCGCAGAGCTCCGCCTGTGCAGGGCGCTGCCTCTGCCCGTTATTCAAAAAGTTCTTTGGTGTGGGCCTTTTTGAGTCGAGTGCATCAGATTACACAGCTGCTGTTTGCAACATATGTCTCAAGCGTATATCGCGTGGCCAAAACATCACCCGCTTGGGCACCACATGCTTGACCAGACATATGTTGACCTGCCATGCAGCTCGTTGGCAAGCCTACCTTAAAGACCCACACCAAAGAACAAAGCTGACCTCTTCTTGCACCGCATCAGCTGGGATCTCCAACCCCACTATAACTTCAGTCCTCTCTGAAACCTGCTCTGAGAGGAATGAAGGTGTAGAATTAGGTGTGTCACAGCCAAGTACTTTCGGGCACTCTGCTAGCAGTACACCGACGTCCGATTCTAGCAGGCAAATTTCCCTGCCCCAGCTGCTGGACCGCCGAAAGAAGTTCACTCCCAGCCATCCACATGCCCAGCGGTTGAATGCTAGCTTGGCTAAATTGCTAGCGCTTCAACTGCTGCCTTTTCAGTTGGTAGACTCGGCCCCCTTCCGTGAGTTTGTGCAATGTGCGGTTCCTCAGTGGCAGGTTCCCAAACGCCACTTTTTCTCACAGAAGGCGATTCCGGCTGTCTACCGGCATGTGGAAGGCAATGTCTTGGCCTCGCTGGACAGGGCGGTCAGCGGTAAGGTGCATATTACCGCTGACTCATGGTCCAGCAGGCATGGACAGGGACGTTACCTTTCTTTCACGGCCCATTGGGTCACTCTTTTGGCAGCTGGGAAGGATGCAGGACAAGGTGCAGTAGTGTTGGAGGTTGTTCCACCGCCACGCCTCCAAAATGCTACTACTGGTTGTGACACACCTCTGTCCTCCACCCCCTCCTCTTCTTCTTCCTCCGTGGCCTCTTCCTGTGCTTTGTCCTCGGAACCAGCGGTGCTCCGTAGGCGTTCAAGGGGCTACGCAAGTACGCAGGCAAAAAGATGCCATGCCGTGCTTGCGCTGGTGTGTTTGGGGGACAGGAGCCACACTGGGGCAGAGGTTCTGTCTGCTCTGCAGGGGCAGGCCGAGAGGTGGTTGACGCCACGCCAGCTTAAGCCAGGAATGGTAGTTTGCGACAATGGCACCAACCTCCTCTCCGCTCTCCGACAGGGACAACTGACCCATGTGCCCTGTGTGGCTCACGTCCTTAACCTGGTGGTGCAGCGGTTCTTGGGCAGGTACCCGGGCTTACAGGATGTCCTGAGGCAGGCCAGGAAAGTCTGTGTGCATTTCCGCAGATCTTATAATGCCAGTGCTCGCCTGGCTGAGCTGCAAAAGGAGTTGAACCTGCCCAAGAACCGCCTTATATGTGACATGCCCACCAGGTGGAACTCAACGTTGGCCATGCTGCAGCGGCTGCACACGCAGCAGAGGGCCATCAATGAGTACCTGTGCGACTACGGCACCAGGACAGGGTCAGGGGAGCTCGGGTTTTTTTCACCACGCCAGTGGGGCATGATCAGGGATGCATGCACTGTCCTGGCACCATTTGAGGAGGCCACGAGGATGGTGAGCAGTGACAGTGCATGCATCAGTGACACTGTACCTCTTGTCCACCTGTTGGAACATACGCTGCGTGGAATAATGGACAGGGCACTTGAGGCAGAACAGAGGCAGGAAGAGGAGGACTTCCTTGCCTCTCAAGGCCCCCTTTACCCAGACAGTGTTCCTTCTGTCCCACCCATCGCACAGGAAGGAAAGGAGGAGGAGGAGGATTGTGTCAGCATGGCGGTGGAGCCTGGCACTCAGCATCATCAGCAGCAGTCTTTTAGGGATGATTTACAGTCCCAAGAAACCAGTGGACTTGTACGTGGCTGGGAGGAGGTGGCTGCGGATCATGTCATCCTTAGTGACCCAGAGGACTCCGGACCGAATGCCTCAGCTAACCTACGCTGCATGGCCTCCCTGATCCTGCAAAGTCTGCGGAAGGATCCTCGTATTCTTCGGATCAAGGAGAGGGACCATTACTGGCTGGCAACTCTCCTTGATCCACGGTACAAGGGTAAAGTTGCGGACCTTATCTTACCGTCGCAGAGGGAGCAGAGGATGAGAGAACTCCGGGAGGCCTTGCAGAAAGGTCTGTGCAACGCGTTCCCAGAGACTGGGAGGTTACAAACTTCTGGTCCTGGACAACGAGTTGCTGAGGCTTCGGTCAGTCATAGAAGGAGCGGTGGGGAAGGTGGCCGTCTGACCGATGCGTTCAGACAATTCTTTAGTCCGCAGCCCCAAGGTATGATCGGTTCCAGCAACCATCGCCAGCGTCTGATATACATGGTGCAGGAATACCTAGGGGCAAGGTCAGACTTGGACACCTTCCCCACCGAAAATCCTCTGGCTTACTGGGTCTTGAGGATGGATCACTGGCCAGAGCTTGCACAGTATGCAATTGAGCTACTGGCCTGTCCTGCATCCAGCGTTCTTTCAGAACGCACATTCAGTGCTGCTGGAGGATTTGTCACGGATCACAGGGTGCGCCTGTCCACCGACTCTGTTGATCGACTGACCTTCATAAAGATGAACCAGTCTTGGATCACCACCAGCTACCAAACACCTGAAGCTGATATAACAGACTAATTTATTTTCAAATGTCACATCCCTTCAAGACTGATGCTGATGCTGAGAGACTGTCCTGTTATGTTGACTGACTATCCTCCTCCTCCTCAATGATCCGATTGATGATGATAGCTTGGAAGAACATTTTTGTTTCTGAGTGCCGCCACCAGTGGCTAAGGCCCAATTTTTCAGCCCCTGTTTAACAGGGGCGTGTTATTACAATTTACTATGCAATGCTTTGCAGCAGGGCTCATTCCTGCACTCCAACTAGAGTATCTGAGAGTGGTTGCAGTGTCGTGGCACCAGCACCAGTGGCTAAGGCCCAATTTTTCAGCCCCTGTTTAACAGGGGCGTGTAATTACAATTTTTGATGCAATACTTTGCAACAGGGCTCATTGCTGTGCTCCAAGTACAGTATCTGTGAGGGGTTGCAGTGTTGTGGCACCAGTGCCTAAGGCCCAATTTTTATGCCCCTGTTTAACAGGGGCATGTAATTACAATTTTTTATGCAATGCTTTGCAGCAGGGCTCATTCCTGCACTCCAACTAGAGTATCTGGGAGAGGTTGCAAAGTTGTGGCACCAGCACCAGTGGCTAAGGCCCAATTTTTCAGCCCCTGTTCAACAGGGGCGTGTAATTACAATTTTTGATGCAATACTTTGCAACAGGGCTCATTGCTGTGCTCCAAGTACAGTATCTGTGAGGGGTTGCAGTGTTGTGGCACCAGTGCCTAAGGCCCAATTTTTATGCCCCTGTTTAACAGGGGCATGTGATTACAATTTTTTATGCAATGCTTTGCAGCAGGGCTCATTCCTGCACTCCAACTAGAGTATCTGGGAGAGGTTGCAGTGTCGTGGCACCAGCACCAGTGGCTAAGGCCCAATTTTCAGCCCCTGTTCAACAGGGGCGTGTAATTACAATTTTTGATGCAATACTTTGCAACAGGGCTCATTGCTGTGCTCCAAGTACAGTATCTGTGAGGGGTTGCAGTGTTGTGGCACCAGTGCCTAAGGCCCAATTTTTATGCCCCTGTTTAACAGGGGCATGTAATTACAATTTTTTATGCAATGCTTTGCAGCAGGGCTCATTCCTGCACTCCAACTAGAGTATCTGGGAGAGGTTGCAGTGTCGTGGCACCAGCACCAGTGGCTAAGGCCCAATTTTTCAGCCCCTGTTCAACAGGGGCATGTAATTACAATTTTTGATGCAATACTTTGCAACAGAGCTCATTGCTGTGCTCCAAGTACAGTATCTGTGAGGGGTTGCAGTGTTGTGGCACCAGTGCCTAGGGCCCAATTTTTCTGCCCCTGTTTAACAGGGGCATGTAATTACAATTCTTGATCTAATAATTCACAGCAGGGCCCATTCCTGCGCCCACCAAGACTAACTGTGAGGCCTTACAGTGTTGTATCAACACCACCACCACCACCACCACCTAAGGCCCAATTTTTCAGCCCCTGTTCAACAGGGGCATGCAATTACAATTCTTGATCTAATAATTCACAGCAGGGCCCATTCATGCGCCCACCAAGAGTAACTGTGAGGGCTCACAGTGTTGTGGCAACACCAACATGTAAGGGGCAAATTTCAGCTGAGTATATACGGCAGGCCCCTACATTCAAACATCCAACTTACAAACGACTCCTCCTTGCAAACGGAAGGATACAACAGGAAGTGAGAGGAAATCTACCCCTAGGAAGGCAAATTCTCTCCTGTAAGAGTTAATATGGGATAAAAAGTGTCTCCTCTCCTCTGATGCTTTATCACCAATTCTTGTTTCAATAAAAACCCCAAATTTTCAAAAAACATTTGTCATTAGGACGGAAAGTGAGGTGAACTGTTCTGAACAGGTGCACACTGCACAGACATCAAAACAAATGTTACAGGGGTGATAACCCTTCCCTATGTTTTCCAAAAAGCTTAAAAATAGATTTTTTTCCTGGAGCTACACTTAAACAATGTACCTGTTCAAAATTACAAACAGATTCTACATAAGAACAAACCTACAGTCCCTGTCTTGTATGCACCACCTGTATACGGCTGTTCAGAGTATATAGGGCCTTTTTTATTTTGTGTGCGGGGTTCCCCTTAATATCCATACAAGACCCAAAGGGGCTGGTAATGGGCTGGGGTGGGGGGGGGGGGGGAGGTGTGTGATGGGGTAGCTATGCCATTTTTCTTAAAGATTTTCATCCATATTACCGGGACCAGACATTACATTAAAGCCGCAAGTAGTTTTAAATGGCTTTTTTTCCTTTAGAAATGTCATTTTGTACAGGGACAGTTCTAAACACGGGAAACACGTGGCACTTCACAGGCATACTTTAGACACCCCCCAGGTACGATATTTAAAGGAATATTTGACTTTTTTTTTTCACTTTATGCATCATTAACCACTTCAATACCATGCACTTATACAGCTTCCTGCCCAAGCCAATTTTGAGCTTTCAGCGCTGTCGCAATTTGAATGACAATTGCGCGGTCATGCTACACTGTACCCAAACAAATTTTTTATCATTTTGTTCCCACAAATAGAGCTTTCTTTCGGTGGTATTTGATCGCCTCTGCGATTTTTATTTTTTGCACAACAAATAAAAAAAGAGCGAAAATTTTGAAAAAAACTATGTTTTTCTTTGTTTCTGTTAATTTTTTTGTAAATAAGTACCTTTTCTACTTCAATGACGGGCACTGATAAGGCGGCACTGATGGGCACTGATAAGGCGACACTGATGGGCACCGATGAGGTGGCACCAATGAGGTGGCACTGATGAGGTGGCACTGATGGGCACTGATGATGGGCACTGATGGGCACTGATATGTGGCACTGGTATGCGGCACTGATTGGCACTCATAGGCGGCACTGATTGGCACTCATAGGCAGCACTGATTGGCACTTATAGGCGGCACTGATGGGCACTTATAGGCGGCACTGATAGGTGGCACGGACGGGCACTGATAGGTGGGCACTTATGGGCACAGATGGGCACGGATGGGCACTGATAGGTGGCGCAGATGGACACTAGTAGGTGGCACTGATGGACACTGATACACATTGTGGTGGTGCCATCATAGTGCCAGTCAGTGCCCATTTGTGGGCACTGATTGGCATTTTTTTTTGATTTTATTACATGTGGATGGCCATGGGGGCCATCCACATGCTTGGGGCTTCCTGGGGCGTCCTGGGGGGCTTCCCTGGTGGTCTAGTGTGGGTATCCGAGGGGGGGCTGCGCTGATAAACGATCAGCGCGAACCCCCCCTGTCAGGAGAGCCGCCGATCGGCTCTCTTCTACTCGCGTCTGTCAGACGCGAGTGAGGAAGAGCCGATCAACAGCTCTTCCTGTTTACATCGTGATCAGCCGTGATTGGACACGGCTGATTACGTGGTAAAAAGCCTCCGCCGGAGGCTTTTTACCGAGATCAGCGGTGGCTGTTATCCCGCAGGACGTCATATGATGTGTGTGGATAACTGAACCACTTCCCGGACGTCAATCTGCTATGGACGGGGCGGGAAGTGGTTAAAATGACTGCTCCCGAAAAACGGCAGTTTTTATAACTTCTTTTTGCATTGATACATGTCCCCTGGTACAGAACCCGGGTTCCCAAACCCTTTTTAGGACAATAACATGCATAATAGTCGTTATAATTAGCACTTTAGATTTCGAACGTTCCCATCCATTGTATTTAAAGGGTTCTAAAGTTCGTGCGAACTTTCGGTCCGTTCGCGGGTTCTGGTGCGAACCGAACCCGGGGGTGTTCGGCTCATCACTATTCTTTAGTAGATTAAGCACAGTTCATCTAGTGGATAATAATAAGCAGATCAGATAATTAGGATATCACCCAGATCTACAAGACATAAAGTGCAGAGATACAGTATGCAGTATATTAACTGTCTGTCCCAAAAATGCTGGATCTATGGAATACAAGATGCTCTAAGCCGGGGTATCCTAGTATTGGTTAATCAGTGTCCTTCTTGTCATCCTGTTTCTAGTAGATCGGGGTCTCCAAATTGCAGCCTGCGGGCCGGATGTGGCTCTTTGCTTGCCTTTCTCTGGCCCTTGGGGCATGGGTGTCCGCTCCATAGGGCAAGGGGGGTTGTTTGCCCCCCCTGGAATTGAGTAGTTGTGGGCCATATTGGCAGTGTTCTACACCCTCCGCCCCCCTTACACCCACTTCCAGCCCCGCACAGAGCTGCACCGCAGCACATGTACTCCCTCCTCCTCCCCCTGGGCCCACCACACCTCCCCGTCGCCGCTTTAAGGCGGCCGTGTCTTGTGGTTTGACAGCGCTGGCTGGGCAGGACCTCGCGCTGCAACCCGATTGGCCCCGGCTTTTCTCGTTCTCCCGGGCACGGGCCGGCTCCGCCCCTGGCCCTTGGACTGTGCAGCGCGCCCGAGGAGAGAAGAAGAAAAAGAGCGGGCGGAAATGGTGGAGCGAAGGGTGTCTCGAGTCGGTGGTGGTAGTACCTTGGGGGCCTGGCCTCCTGCTGGGTGGCCTGCTGCACACACCCGCTGTACCTGCTGAAGGTGAGAAGGAAGGAGAGCCGGGCTGTGTGTGTGGTATGGAGGGAGGAGGAGATGTCCTACAACAGGTGTGTGTGTGTGACTGCAGAGACATGACATCATAGGACACGTCATACATATGGTATGTTTTGTCAGTGTGCAGTGTAGTGGTCAGTAGTCCGTGTGTAGTGTAGTGGTCAGAGTGTAGAGGTGCAGGGTGCTGCTGTGTAATCTAAAGGGGTGCAAGGTGCTGTGTAATGTAAGGGGGTCCAGTGATGCAGAGTGCTGTGTAATGTAAAGGGGTGCAGTGTGCTGTGTAATGTAAAGGGGTCTAGTGATGCAGGGTGCTGTGTAATGTAAAGGGGTCCAGTGATTTAGGGTGCTGTGTAATATAAAGGGGTCCAGTGATACAGGGTGCTGTGTAATGTAAAGGGGTGCATGGTGCTATGTAATGTAAAGGGGTCCAGTGATGCAGGGTGCTGTGTAATGTAAAGGGGTCCAGTGATACAGGGTGCTGTGTAATGTAAAGGGGTGCAGGGTGCTGTGTAATGTAAAGGGGTCCAGTGATGCCGGATGCTGTGTAATGTAAAGGGGTCCAGTGATGCAGGGTGCTGTGTAATGTAAAGGGGTGCAGGGTGCTGTGTAATGTAAAGGGGTCCAGTGATGCAGGGTGCTGTGTAATGTAAAGGGGTCCAGTGATGCAGGGTGCTGTGTAATGTAAAGGGAGCCAGTGATGCAGGGTGCTGTGTAATGTAAAGGGGTCCAAGGATGCAGGGTGCTGTGTAATGTAAAGGGGTCCAGAGGTGCAGTTGTGGAGAGAGGGTTCACAGTAGTGACAAAGAGATATTTAAAGATGCAGGGGGCACAGTGGGGTGTTTTTACATTTTAACGTGGGGGGGGGGTCGCTTTTAACCCCCGCTAGCAGTCGAAGAAAGGGTAAAATGGGACTGTGTATCGCCGCTCCCGAAGCGCCCCCCACCCCCTGAAAAAATTTCAGCGGACGCCCATGCCTTGGGGCACTATTCCTTCCATTGATATGAGGCACTATTTCTCCCACTGACACCCACAATGGGGTGCAATTTCTCCCACTGACACCAGAGATGTTGAACTAATTCTCCCAATGATACCAACGATAAGGTATTCCTCCCCCTGACACCAATGATGTCATTTTTTTTCTTCCACTGACCAGCAAGCCTATAGCATTGTTTACTCACACTGATGCCAGGGCATTTTCTACTCCCACTGGCCACAGTCTGCCTCCACTAAAGTTTGAAGGGCAGTAAACTGGCTCTTTGTTTTGAAAGTTTAGAGAGCCCTTCAGTAGATTATGGCAGAACAGATTTAAATAGGCAGGTACAAAGTTGTTGGTAGATCGAATGAAGATTGTACAGTTAGATTGTAACTTGTGACAAGCTTAAAATTATGCATCATGCCAAGTTTTTGTCAACAGACCGATGAATTCTACTGCCCTGCCAAGGTCCGGCTTTGGATTTACTCCTTAAAATTATTGTAGCACTACCCCCGCAGGGACTGCTGGTGACTGGTTCCCTTATCCCTGCACAGCCAGGCAACAAACATTTTTCCACTCATATCCGGACACAATAACTTAGTCTCGGAGCTTGGTTTTGTTGTATTATTAAGGGTAATAACTTGGATGGGGATATGGGATGCACAACTTGACCGGAACAATGAATAGTGACAACTTCCTTCCTATGTACAAAATCCTGAACTTTCATCTTACCTGGAAACCATCAGTTCTTAGTGGTCAAAAGCAAAAGTCCCTTGAAGACTAGGAACTCTCAGTCCCTTTTAGAAAATAGTAAAGTATGTTATAAACTGCATACATGAGTATTTCCTCTCCTCTGCAGAACTGCTCCCAGCTCTACTGCCTTCAGGAACTGCCAGCCCCCCTGGCTGCTTGTTCACCAGCCCACCTGGATGCTCTGAAGATCTCCCAGGGTAAGGGATAGGGAGGGTCAAGCACAGCGCTGACCTCCTGAAAGCTTGCTCTCCCCTTGTGAATGCCTGGGTGTGCTCATGTACTCACTCTGTACTCTTTGCTTCCTGCTGCTCCTTAGGCAAGATTCCTCCTCAAACCAAGACACTGATAGGATATTCCCAAGCCAGCCATAGCCCAGCCTTTAGGAAGAGCCCCCCCTAAACTTAAGGGTAGGTCCCCTTTCAGGCCACCGACAGCCTCCTCAGCACCAACTCCCCTGCTAGCATGGCTCCACCATATTTAAGGGCTGGCTCAGCCACCCTGCAAGGACAATCTGCCTGGGGATTGGCCAAGTTCCCTCAAGTATGCAGATCAGACCCTCCTGGCCTCCACCCACTAATTTCTAAAAGTTTCTCCAAACTTCCAGATCCAGGGGGAGGTACCAGAGACCTGCCTCTGTGGAGCCATCCAGCCTAAACTGTAGTAACCCTGACTCAATTTCTGTTTTACAAACTATCCAAGAATCATAACTTAAATTTGCTTGCATTAATACTAGTAGTACACTAGAGGGTGCTACATTATCTTATCTAATAAATTATTTTTGCTACATGTGATTGTTGTCTCATTCATTAGTCTGAATTAGGGGGAAAATGGCATAAATGTGCAAGTGAACATATAGTCAAGCTCCTTAGAATTACGAATACGTTTAATATCACTTGTGGTTATCACTCTTTAAAACATTTTTAGATCTTATTTTGATAAACCTTCATTTTTCTTTTCTCACATTTCTCACATTTCTCATGCACACTTCTTCCAATCTCATTTATGTCTAGAACGAGAGCGTTCACAAGATTATAACTGGACATCAAATTTGGGAGAAGTAAATTTATGATACACATCCCTCTAAAACTGACTAGCTGCTCAAAGCAACCGGTGTACAACTGGACCAATAACTATAGAAAGCCCCTATAATTGCCACCACAGTTATTTAAAGTCTATGCCTTAGGTTAGACGTTGTCATTCTACTTGAAGCTTTGTTGGGGGTTTGGTCAGGTGGAGTTGAAGGTTTCTGTATGAAGATACACCTTGTGCATTAGAAAGATGCAGATGATGTAAGTTGCAAAATCGCACAATATTTATTTGCGCATATTCTTCATTTTATGTCTTTGCATAGAAAGTAAACAAGCATTTATTTATATGTGGTATCATATGAGTCTCATGAATGATCTGTTTATCAGGACATAAAAAAAAATAATATATGCACATTTGCAAATGGGAGTAATATCTGCAGATTTAGAAAGTAATATACTATACTTGTAAATTAAATCCACCATGCTAGTAAAAGAAATAAAGTGAAATCCTGTTTGATTCCCCATTTCACAGTAAGAAAAGTATGCAACAGGAAGTCAGTGGTGCAGAGCTGAGGTATCTGCTTCCTGCTCTATACTTTGGCTTTCTCATCTGCAGCTTGATCAGTTTGTGTGCCATGTGTGACATTTTCCCTTCTTACACCACTTGTCCTCTTCAAGGTATGACTAATACCAAGAGAGTAGGAGGGCAAGTAGTGTCCAGGCCAAATTATTCAGTAGAATAAAAACAGACATATTTCTAATGTACAAACTTTTTGTAATACTAAAATACAAATGTTATCACAATAGAAAAGCATACCTCCCAACCCGCACGGATTCTGCGGGTTTCTCATCTTCCCGCGTACCCGTGCGGGACACTGTTTTCCCGCATAGAGCGGCAGCGAAAATTATTTGAATTAAAGTCCCGCAGTGGACAATGGGAAAGTTGGGAGGTATGGAAAAGTGTTACTGTGTACATATACTGTATATAAATAAATAAATATATATATATATATATATATATATATATATATATATATATATATATGTAGCGGGTGTTTACTTTCCCGCCAGTAATTTTGAATTTTTGCGGTGACACCAGTGGTGTATCTCCGGCGGTCCACCGGGTGGCGCTGTCACTTTGGGCCGACGGACGAGTCATTGCTGGGTCGAATCCTTTTTTGTCTTTTCTCGGCAGCCGTGTGGTGGGGCGGGGAACCCGCTGCACATGCCGGGGGAAGGTATAAAGGGGGCCGGCCATTTTGTCACGGGGTTCGTTGTCCCTGGCACCTTCAGCCTGCGGACGGAGTTCGTGTTTGTCCTCTAGGCGGACTGGGCCTAGAGGACCACCGGAGGTCGTGTTCCACCTCAGGCACCTTTAGCCTGGGGTGAGGTACTCGGTTGGCGGTCCGGAGCTCAGTGCCCAACACTGAGTTCCGCGAGGGAAGGATCCTAGGGTGCTCCGGAGATGGACGCCTGAATCCGAGGTGGACGTAATGGACCGGGAAGAGCTCCTCATCTGAAGACCCGGTGCAGCATACTGCCGGTGACGGGTGAGCCTCTTGTCGGAGACCGTCCGGAAGGTGAATTCCCTTGTGCGGAGACCATTGCCCACTCTTTGGAGGAGAGTGGAGGAAAGAACTTGTGTCTGGGCCTATATACACATTCACACCTCCTGTTCTGTTTTGTAAAGCAAGTAAGTCCATGCTATGTTCAAATAAAGGAGTGTTGGACTTGCAACGGTGTGAGGCTCGTTTCCTGGCAGATGACTCCTGGAGGGAGGACCCGATACACAATGCAGGCCCGAAGGTAAAAAAACTTCTGCTAATACCACTTATACATCTGTGGTGGAGGCTTGGTGTAGCGGCCGCACTCCCTTTCCTATCATACCCCTAGACCAGAGACATTGCGAGCGAGAACTTTAATAGAGGGGATTGGGAGTGTGGTGGGGGTCGGGCGACCCTGTCCGCTTCATATATATATATATATATATATATATATATATATATATATATATATTGTGACAGCAGGAAGGTAAAGTCACCTGGTTGCATCCAGGGGGGTAGATATATTTCGCCCAGATTCAGGCTTTACGCCGACTTATACAACTAGGTGGAGAGTTGTATAAGCCCAGCTGAGGCTAGTGGGCTCATGGATGACTCATACCTCTAGGGAGAGTGTGGGGCGTCGTGCAGACAGGGAGTTGATGAGACCAGCTGAAGCTTGTCAGCTCATTTAGGCCTCTATAAGAACTCCCAGCTTCATTAGATGTTAGCTCATGCCTGGACCCAGACCTGTGTGGACTGTCTAGGGAGAGTGAACCCCTGTGCGGTGAGACAAAGCCTGTGTGGCTATTTGCTTGGACATTTAAAACCAGGGACTTAGGGACTAGGACAGCACTAGGCTGATCCCAGTTGTTAGTTAGGAAACCTGTATGTTTAGTCAGAGGTCAAGTTGACCTGGATTGATTTTGTTTATGTTTCTTTTGGCTTTGCTGTGTTTTGTCACTGTAACTAGAAAATAAACCGCACTTTTTTTTGATTTTGAAAACCACAACCTCCGTTTGCTGGGCCTGTTTTTGTGTGGGGAGCCCATCCCGGGGGTCACACACACCCGCTGCCGAGCTAACCCCCTCACAGTTGGTGGAGAATGCGGGCAGTTTTTTTTTAAGCCAGCATGGAGGAGATACTGAAGCAGCTGGCTCTAGCAAATGCCAATCAACAGCAGACAAATGCAGGTTTGCAAAAGAGCCTTGCAGCTCATCAACAGAGCCTTGCAGCTCAACAACAGAACTTCGCAGCCCAGCAGCAAGCTCATCAACAGAGCCTTGCAGCCCAGCAGCAAGCTCACCAACAGAGTCTGGAAGCTCAGCAACAAGCCCAGCAGCAATCTGAGGCCCGCTTCATAGACCTGTTACAGAAGCAAGAGCAGAGACTAGAACAAATGGAAGCAGTAATGCAGCAACGTCCGCAGACCAGTGAGGAAAGCCGTCCCACTAATACCGCGTCCTTTGGGGTGAGTCGTTTATTGACAAAAATGACTGGAGAGGATGATCCAGAGGTATTTTTGACCACATTTGAAAGGACTGCTGAAAGAGAAAAGTGGCCTGAGGAGCAGTGGGCTGGACTGGTGGCTCCTCTGTTAACTGGTGAATCGCAGAAGGCTTACTATGACCTAGAGCCTGACCAAGCAAAAGACTATGTGATGCTAAAAGCTGAAATATTGGCAAGGCTGGGTGTCACCCAGGCTGTCCGGGCTCAGCGTGTGCATAACTGGACTTTCCAGCTTGGAAAACCCCCCAGGTCTCAAATGTATGATCTCATTCACCTGAGCAGAAAGTGGCTACAGCCAGAGACTTTGTCCGCACCAAAGGTTGTGGAACGTGTTGTAATGGATCGGTTTTTGAGAGCTCTTCCTACTGCCATCCAAAAGTGGGTAAGCCATGGAGACCCAGAGACGGCCGATGGTCTTGTGGATCGTGTGGAGAAATACTTGGCTACAGAGAACCTGACGGCCTCTTCCAGAGACACTCGGACTTTCCACCCTAAGACCAGACCATCCCCAGGGGCGGATAAGAGGATTCCAAGGGGTGAGGGTGGAGAGAGTGAGAGGGTGGGAGCTCTACCCCGAGTTTGGCGAGAACAGCCTGGGAAATCAGCGGCTCAAGAGGCGGCAAGAAGGATCGTTTGCTACCGCTGCCGGCAAGCGGGACATATTGCAGCCAATTGCCCGGTTGTGGAGGAACCCATGCAGTGTGACTTTCTGACGGGCAGACGTCAGTCGCTGTGTGCGACAGTCGCATGCACTGCCATTCGAGGAACTGAGAAACATTTATGCAAAATGTGTGTTAATGGTAGAAATGTTGTGGTATTGCTGGATTCAGGTAGCCTTGTGACCCTGATAAAGGCTGAGTTAGTTAAAACAGAGGTCTCTGGGAATAGCAAGGTAGCTGTTATTTGTGTGCATGGGGACACCCGAGAGTATCCAGTGACTACAGTGTGTTTCGAGACCCCCAAAGGTACCCTCTCTCATCCAGTGGGCTTAGTATCTCAGTTACCGCATGACGCCATTGTGGGAAGGGATTTTCCGAAGTTCTGGGAACTGTGGGATGATCCTGAGCCCCCCACTGGTGCCCCTATGTACCAGGAATGTGATAGCCAGAACTCCCCTGAGAGTGGTGAGGACTCTCCGGAATTTCCCTTATCAGTATTGGCAGGGGAGACTCAAGAAACTGGAGAGGAGCCCACCTCCTCAGACGAAAACCTACCGTCTGTGGAGTTTTCTGATCTTGAGGTTCACAGGGAAAACTTTGCCACAGAACAGTTGAAAGACCCCGCCCTAATAAAGGCACGGGAAAACGTAGTGAAAATAGATGGCGAGTTAGTGAACCCAGATAATACCTGCACTTACCCATACTTCAGCGTAGAGAAGGACCTACTGTATCGGGTGGCAAAAAGGGCAGAAGAAACCGTTGAGCAGCTTGTGGTGCCCAAACCTTACAGGAAGTTGGTGTTGGAGTTGGCCCATGGGCACATTCTTGGAGGTCATCTGGGGACAGAGAAAACCCGAGAGAGGGTATTACAGAGATTCTATTGGCCGGGGGTGATGAAGGACATAGAAAATTATTGTTCCTCCTGCCCTGTGTGTCAGAGGTCGGCCCCGATGCCACATTTCCGTAGCCCGCTGGTCCCTCTACCCATCATTGAGGTCCCGTTTGAGAGGATCGCCATGGATTTGGTAGGTCCTATAATCAAGTCCGCTAGGGGGCACCAGTACATATTAGTTATAATGGACTATGCCACCCGTTATCCAGAAGCGATCCCTCTCCGAAATACCTCGGCCAAAACCATAGCCAAAGAGCTATCTCTTGTGTTTAGCCGGGTGGGTATTTGTAAAGAACTGCTTACGGACCAAGGTACACCCTTTATGTCCCGGGTTATGAAGGAGCTGTGTAAACTGTTCAAAGTGACGCAATTACGTACATCTGTGTATCACCCCCAAACCGATGGGCTGGTTGAAAGATTCAACAAAACCCTAAAACAAATGTTGAAGAAAGTGGTGGATAGAGATGGAAAGGATTGGGACTGTCTACTTCCTTATCTGATGTTTGCTATTAGGGAGGTGCCCCAATCCTCTACGGGATTCTCCCCCTTTGAGTTACTGTATGGGAGACACCCAAGAGGGCTGTTGGATATTGCCAAGGAAACTTGGGAAAGTGAGAGTTCTCCCCACAGGAGTGTGATTGAGCATGTCGCCCTGATGCAAGACCGAATTGCACAGGTAATGCCCATCGTGAAGGAACATTTGGCCCAAGCGCAGTTAGCACAGCAGAGAGTGTACAACCGTGGAGCCAAGACCCGTACCTTTTCCCCGGGGGATAGGATACTGGTACTTGTCCCTACGGTTGAAAGTAAATTCCTTGCCAAATGGCAAGGCCCCTACGAGATAATAGAAAAAGTGAGCGAAGTGAATTACAAGGTCAGACAACCAGGAAGGCGAAAGCCCGAACAGATCTATCACGTTAATCTGTTGAAAGCCTGGAGGGATAGAGAGTCCCTAGTCGCAGACACTTGGTCACCAGCTCAAACTGGTTGCGTGATTCCTGAGGTTGGAATAGCAGCCACCTTGTCACAACCCCAACAACAGGAGGTTAAGGAGTTTGTGCTTCGCAACAAGGAGGTATTCTCTGAGCTGCCGGGACAAACATCTGGGGTAGAGCATGACATCATTACCCCGCCCGGTGAAAGGGTGAAGTTAAAACCCTATCGGATCCCAGAGGCCCGACGGGAGGCAATACGGGAGGAAGTACAGAAAATGCTGAACTTAGGGGTGATAGAGGAGTCCCAAAGTGATTGGTCTAGTCCCATTGTGTTGGTGCCTAAACCGGATGGGAGCTGGCGATTTTGTAACGATTTTCGTCAGTTGAACAAAGTTACAAAATTTGACACCTACCCCATGCCACGTATAGATGAGTTGATCGACCGGCTGGGAACAGCCCGATACATGACGACTCTTGACCTCACAAAAGGGTATTGGCAAATCCCCCTGGCCAAATTGGCCAAAGAGAAAACCGCATTTGTAACCCCAGACGGGGCGTTCCAATATAAAAGAATGCCGTTCGGGTTACAGAATGCGCCGGCCACATTCCAGCGGAAAATGGACCAGATGCTGAGGCCCCATCGGAAGTATGCTGCGGCTTACCTGGATGACGTAATTGTCCATAGCACAGATTGGGCCTCACATCTGCCAAAAGTGCAAGCAGTCCTGGACTCTGTTCGGGAAGCGGGGTTTACGGCTAACCCCAAGAAGTGTACCATTGGGCAGGAGGAGGCCAAATATCTTGGGTACACCATTGGGAGGGGAGTAATAAAACCCCAACTCAACAAAGTTGAGGCCATCCAGAGTTGGCCACGTCCCAACAGCAAGAAGCAGGTACGAGCCTTTCTGAGAATCGCTGGGTATTATCGGCGATTCATTCCCCACTTTGCTTCTAAGGCTGTGCCCCTAACCAACCTAACGAAGGGGAAAGGGTCGGTCATGATTAAATGGACCCCCGAGGCTGAGGCAGCATTCCAATTCTTGAAACAAGCCTTATGTAGCCAGCCAGTGTTGTACTCACCCGACTTCTCTAAAGACTTTGTCGTACAAAGTGATGCGTCAGATGTGGGGTTAGGAGCAGTATTGTCCCAGGTCTGGAACGGGGAAGAGCACCCAGTCATTTACCTCAGCAGGAAGTTGAAGTCCCATGAGGTAAATTACGCCACCGTTGAAAAGGAGTGTTTAGCGGTGAAGTGGGCTCTAGATTCCCTTCGGTACTACCTGCTAGGTAGGCACTTTGACATGGTTACGGATCACGCTCCGTTAAAGTGGATGGCTCAAAACAAGGAAACAAATAGAAGAGTGAATAGGTGGTTCCTGGCCCTCCAGGAATTCAACTTCACAGTAAAGCATCGCCCTGGCATTCAAATGGGGAATGTGGATGCTTTGTCTCGAGTACATGAATGCCTGATTGCTGGTGTTCCAACCCCGAGGTTAAAACAAGAGGGGGGGTATGTGACAGCAGGAAGGTAAAGTCACCTGGTTGCATCCAGGGGGGTAGATATATTTCGCCCAGATTCAGGCTTTACGCCGACTTATACAACTAGGTGGAGAGTTGTATAAGCCCAGCTGAGGCTAGTGGGCTCATGGATGACTCATACCTCTAGGGAGAGTGTGGGGCGTCGTGCAGACAGGGAGTTGATGAGACCAGCTGAAGCTTGTCAGCTCATTTAGGCCTCTATAAGAACTCCCAGCTTCATTAGATGTTAGCTCATGCCTGGACCCAGACCTGTGTGGACTGTCTAGGGAGAGTGAACCCCTGTGCGGTGAGACAAAGCCTGTGTGGCTATTTGCTTGGACATTTAAAACCAGGGACTTAGGGACTAGGACAGCACTAGGCTGATCCCAGTTGTTAGTTAGGAAACCTGTATGTTTAGTCAGAGGTCAAGTTGACCAGGATTTATTTTGTTTATGTTTCTTTTGGCTTTGCTGTGTTTTGTCACTGTAACTAGAAAATAAACCGCACTTTTTTTTGATTTTGAAAACCACAACCTCCGTTTGCTGGGCCTGTTTTTGTGTGGGGAGCCCATCCCGGGGGTCACACACACCCGCTGCCGAGCTAACCCCCTCACAATATATATATATATATATATATATAAATATAGCACCCTCTAGTTAGGTAGGTGTGAGAGTGAGGATTTTTCTAGCAGAGTAGGAAATTTTAGGCAGGCCTAGCTGGTGGCTGGGCCTGTTTGTTTTCATTCTGGGCTTGGAGTGGCTCAAGGCAGGGCTGGGTGACTCACAGGTAGCATCTAGGGTTGCCACTTGTCCGGTTTTGACCCGGACAGTACGGGTTTAGGAGGCTGTGCCCGGGTTTCCCTCTGCCTCACACCTGGACACCATTTCCAGCTGACATGGGGTACCATGGGGCCTCCTTTTATGAGCCCTGGCACACAGTGGGACCCGGAGAGCAGGGGGATCGGGCCGGCGGGCGGGGGGAACAATTACAGAGCAATCAAAACAAAGGGAGAGAGAGAGACGACAGGCAGCTGCTGGTGCGGAAGTTTTTATTGAACTAAATGTTTAAAAACAATACACTCACTCACACTTGTCAGAGCTGTAGGTATGTCGGTCTGTAAACTCCACTGTCCCATTCTCCCCCTGCGATCCACACTGCTGTTTCACTGAATCGCTGGAGGAAGCCAAGGATACAGAGCCGCGGGGAATCTGCAGTGAGCTGTCAGCCTGGGAACCTGTGATCAATCAGAGCGTTCCGGAGGCTTAACTACGCCTCCATCATCAGAGGCTGACAGTTCACATGAGTTTCCCGCGGCTCTCTGTTGCCTCCAGTGATAACACAGACTGACATGCTTACAGCTCTGACAAGAAGAGTGAGTGGATGGTTTTTAAGCATTTATTTTATTAAAAATGTCTGCACCAGCCTGTTACCTCTCTCTCTCCCTCTTATGTTTTGACTCCTCTGTGTTTGCCCCCCCATCTGTATTTGCACCCCTCTCCTCTGTATTTGCCCCCTCCTCTAATTGCCCCCTATCTCTGTAATTGCCCCCCCATCCTCTGTATTTGCACCCCCTCCTCTGTAATTACCCCCCCTCCTCTGTATCTGCACCCCCTCCTCTGTAATTGCCCCCTTAATCTCTGTAATTGTCCCCCTCGTCTGTAATTGCCCTCCTCCTCTGTAATTGCCCCCCTCCTCTGTATTTGCACCCCCTCCTCTGTAATTGCCCCCCCCAATCTCTGTAATTGTCCCCCCCTCTGTAATTGCCCCCCAGGCCCGCCGCTCCAAACCCCCTGCTGTCCGGGACCCCCTGTGAGGGGCCCCGTGATACCCCCTGTCGGCTGCCATGGGGGTATTGGAGGGAGGAGGATTTGTGCTGGTAGGAGAAGAAAATTTGTAATAGGAGGGGATGGGGATAATGGCACCCCAATCGCGAAGCAAAACTTATTTTGGGTGACAGGCATCCCACAATTCTGTTTACGCGATTTTTCCACGATTTGTTGGGTGACAATCGTGTCAAAATCGCACCGCGGTTGGGGTGCCATGCCGTGAGCCGCTAAAGTGTTCGGGTTTGGTTTGAAGAAAAGGTGGCAACCCTAGCAGCATCACTGTCACCTCCCTCTTCTTTCTAGAAGGTCCTGGAAAGAGAAGAGGAGAGGAGAGGTGGAGTTGCCTGGGGTATTCTAAGGAGCCTTGACTAATCCCCAACTTGGATTGGAAGGGGGCAGGCCTCCTTAAATACACAAGATCAGCCCAGCTGGGGAGGAGTTGTCAGATGGAAGAGTTGGAGTGAGAGAGTGTGAAGGCTGTCGGGGTCCACAGGGATCTCCCCAGTCTGGGGGGGGAGGTGACCCTGGGCCGGGGCTCAAGTGCATCCAGGAGGAGTGAAGATATCCTAGGAGAGAGGCACATGAGAGAGCAAGGAGAGGACAGTGGGAGGGAACACTGCTAAGAATCTCCAGGGAGGACAACTGGTCACAGCCTGGAAGCACAGTCGGCAGGACTGGGGAGGCACACCTGAGAGAACTGGGAGTTTGCAGTTTGAGATGGGTGCAGAACCAGAAGAGAGGAATGTGGGAAGGGCAGTGGAAAGAGGTCATTGCAGTCAAGCTGGCTGGCAGGGCCAGAAGAGAGCTATCTGGGGCTGGTAGCTGAATGCAGGACAGTTAGCACCCAAACTATTTCTACACCACAAGGGCCCAAGGTCCCTGCTTGTAAAAGGCAGGTCACTGAGGCCTTACTGACGTAGTATCAGGCCTAACTATGCGGTGCTAGCTAGTCTGGAGGAGTAACAGTCTGCAGCAAGGGAAGTGCTGGTGGAGTAACAGTCTGCAGCAAGTGAGGTGCTGGGGCAGTAATGTTATGCAGCAAGTAAAGTGCTGAAGAGGTGAAGGATAATAGGTCCTAAGCAAGAGTTTGTGCTGGAGAGAAGACTGGAGTGTACTGTATATACTGGAGTGTATATAGAAGTCCCAAGCAAGTTGCACTGAATCTTCCTGGGCATCCCATAACTTCCCATTCCCCATACAAGTTATATCCCATTAATAAAAAACAAAACAAAATAAAGCTTATGGACTGTTCTATGTCTCTGAGTGATTGAGAGATGGATGTCGGGCCGAACAGGGGGACAGGTAAACCACAACATTCAGGAACCCCTACGGGGGCATGGCTATATATATATATATATATATATATGTATATATATATATATTTAGCGATACCCCCAAACTAAGAGAGCCGCTGGTTTTGTTTTGGGCCCTGTACACAGCACAGCCAACCCCCGGCAATCTACTCGACCCTTCTCTGGCACAGCTAGTCTAGGGTTGGTATATATATATATATATATATATATATATATATGGCTTCTTTACCAGTACCTGAACAATCCCACACTAACCCAAACAGTTGTGAAATATAGTAATGGACGCCAATACCAGATTGATTAACTGTAATAGGTTTACTTATATAGAAAGGGTAACGGTCAGTACCAAGTAACACATACATGCAGAGCCCTGCAGTAATGATAACACTAGTCAACTATAATGCACATATAGTTCTATCACACACTGATATATAGCTATTTTCCCTTGTGAGCAATATGGCGCTCAGCAATGCTATAAACCCCCAGTCAGGCCTGACTCAGTTAAAGTTCAGTCTTTAAGTGAGGAATCTTCGCATGCAAGATGATCGGTGGTGCACATACAGGAACAATGATTTGTAATCCAACAGTGGTCTATGGCAATAGAAGCAACTCCCCGGAGATTATATAACTTAGTTCTGCAACTAGTCTCCTATCAGGAAAGCAAGTATAACACGATGGGCCAAGGCAGTCAGTAGGCCTAACAGAGTACTCGGTTATAGCTGTGAGCAGGTGCTCTCTCACCCCTCCGGACTCGATCCCAGTCCGGGACTCCCACCGCTGTGTCTCCGCACACAGGATCTGCCACCACCGGATCTCTGGTCCAACTGACGTCCGCGAAGCAGGTAGATGTCAGATGCCGCACAGGCTCCGCAGCGAGGTGGAAGGCTCTCTGGAAGTGCGCAAGGCCTAGGCCTCGGGCCTTGCACTCGCAGCAGGTCCGCACAGGAAATCCTCTTGCCAGCCGCGCGGTGTCCAAAGAGGCCGGGCTTAGCCTCGCCCTCCCCTTTTATACCCCACCCATGAGTCTCTGCGGCAGCCCAATGCACCCTGGGTGCCAAACGGGGTTCTGGGTAACATAGTCCATGGGGCCTCAACGGAGACCCCTCTACATATATATATATATATATATATATATATATACAGTATCTCACAAAAGTGAGCATACCCCTCACATTTTTTAAAATATTTTATTATATCTTTTCATGTGACAAAACTGAAGACATGACACTTTGCTACAATGTAAGGTAGTGAGTGTACAGCTTGTATAACAGTGTAAATTTGCTGTCCACTCAAAATAACTCAACACACGCCCATTAACTTAACTCCTAAGTGAAAATGTCCAAATTGGGAGCAGTTAGCCATTTCCCCTCCCTGGTGTCACGTGACTCATTAGTGTTACAAGGTCTCAGGTGTGAATAGGGAGCAGGTGTTTAAAATGTGGTGTTATTGCTCTCACTCTCTCAGACTGGTCATTGGAAGTTCAACATGGCACCTCATGGCAAAGAACTCTCTGAGGCTATGAGAACATTGCCAAAACCCTGAAACTGAGCTACAGCACTTTGGCCAAGACCATACAGAGGTTTAACAAGACAGGTTCCACTCAGAACAGGCCTCACGATGGTCAACCGAAGAAGTTGAGTGCACATGCTCAGTGTCATATCCAGAGGTTGTCTTTGGGAAATAGACATATGAGCGCTGCCAGCATTTCTGCAGAGGTTGAAGGGGTGGGGGGGGGGGGCGGTCAGCCTGTCAGTGCTCAGATAATACGCTGCACATTGCATCAATTTGGTCTGCATGGCTGTCATCCCAGAAGGAAGCCTTTTCTAAAGATGATGCACAAGAAAACCTGCAAACAGTTTGCTGAAGACATGCACACTAAGGACTAGGGATGAGCTTCGAGTTCGAGTCAAACCCATGTTCGACTCGAACATCGGCTGTTCAATCGTTCAATGAAGATTGAACATTATGGGCCGTTCCCGCCAAATTCAAGTGGCGCGTCACGGTGCGGCATCGCAGTGCATTGCTGCCGGTTGATTGGCCAAGCATACACTCTGACCTGCATGCTTGGCCAATCACAGCACCGTCTGAACAGAGAGCCATAATTGGCCAAAGCCAGGGTGGCTTTGGCCAATTATGGCTCAGGGGGCTTAGTACACGCCCCACACTATATAAGGCCACCGGCCTTGTGTAGTGTGTTGGAGTTGTGAAAAGAGAGAGTTTACAGAGACAGACAGTGTCATTTATATTGAGTTAGATAGAGCAGGCAGGCGAATCAGTTAGCTGCACTTACACTGTGCAGAGGATATATATGCATCCTAGGTGTTGTATATATATTTATACACTGTATTGAGTTTAGCTAGATCCGTTCCTGTTAGTCTCTATACTGTGACAGGCAGGCAGGTGATTGTGCTAGCTGCAAACAGTCAGTGTTTCACTTAGTGTACTACTGTGTGCTTTGCATAGTGTTCACCTAAAGCTCACCTGAATACAGTTAGTCTCTATACTGTGACAGGCAGGCAGGTGATTGTGCTAGCTGCAGACAGTCAGTGTTTCACTAAAACCCTGTACACACGATCGGATTTCCTATGGTTTTTTAACCGATGGATTTTTCCATCGGAAAACCGATGAAGCTGACTTTCATCAGTCTTGCCTACACGCCATCAGTCAAAAAACCGACCGTTCCAAACGCGGTGACGTAAACCACTCAGATGAGCCGAGAAAAATGAAGTTCAATGCTTCTGAGCATGCGTCGACTTGATTCTGAGCATGCGGGGGTTTTTTATCTGATGAAGTTCCCCACAGACGATAGTAATTTGCTATCGGTTTTTTAACCATCGGATAAATTGAAAACATGTTCTATTTTTAAACACCGATGGAAAAAAGACCAATGGGGCCCATACACGATCGGTTTGTCCGATGAAAAAAGTCCATCGGACTGTTTTCATTGGTTAAACCTATCATGTGTACAAGGCTTTAGTGTACTGTGAGCTTTGCATAGCGTTCACCTAAAGCTCACCTGAATACAGTTAGTCTCTATACTGTGACAGGCAGGCAGGTGATTGTGCTAGCTGCAGACAGTCAGTGTTTCACTTAGTGTACTACTGTGTGCTTTGCATAGTGTTCACCTTAAGCTCACCTGAATACAGTTAGTCTCTATACTGTGAAGGGCAGGCAGGTGATTGTGCTAGCTGCAGTCAGTGTTTCACTTAGTGTACTACTGTGTGCTTTGCATAGCGTTCACCTAAAGCTCACTAGAATAAAGTTAGTCTCTATACTTTGACAGGCAGGCAAGTGATTGTGCTAGCTGCAGACAGTCAGTGTTTCACTTAGTGTACTACTGTGTGCTTTGCATAGCGTTCACCTGAATACAGTTAGTCTCTATATTGTGAAGGGCAGGCAGGTGATTGTGCTAGCTGCAGACAGTCAGTGTTTCACTTATGCCACGTACACACAACCGTTTTTCATGCCGAGAAAAATGCCTTTTTTAATTTGGTCGTTAAAAACGATCATGTGTAGGCTCCAGAGCATTTTTCGCGATGTGAAAAATGGGCATTAAAAATTTGTAACAGCTCTATTTTTTCTCGCAGTTTTTCACATCGTCGTTTTTCTCATTGTGAAAAACGGCCGTGTGTAGGCTTTAACGACGTGAAAAAACGCGCATGCTCAGAAGCAAGTTATGAGACGGAAGCGCTCGTTCTGGTAAAACTAGCGTTCAGAATGGAGATAGCACATTCGTCACGCTGCAACGGACTGAAGAGCATGAGGCGAATCGTCTCTCACCAAACTTTACTAACACGAGGATCAGCAAAAGCAGCCCAAAGGGTGGCGCCATCCGAATGGAACTTCCCCTTTATAGTGCCGTCTTACATTTTGTACGTCACCGCGCTTTGCTCTGACATTTTTTTTCACGATAGTGTGTAGACAAGGCAGGCTTGAGAAGAATCACATCGAGAAAAAATTCGTTTTTTTGAATGACATTAAAAACGGTCGTGTGTACGCGGCATTAGTGTACTACTGTGTGCTTTGCATAACATTCACCTAAAGCTCACTAGAATAAAGTTAGTCTCTATATTGTGACAGGCAGGCAGGTGATTGTGCTAGCTGCAGACAGTCAGTGTTTCACTTAGTGTACTGTGTGCTTTGCATAACGTTCACCTAAAGCTTACCTGAATACAGTTAGTGACTATTATAGTGGTGTTCTCATAATAAAACCACAAGCAGAGAGCTGCAAGTATTTTCAGTGTACTGTGTCCTCTGCACAGTTTTCACCTCAAACTAACTGAAAACAATTGCTGCTTTTCCCATACTAACACCACAGCAGGCAGTTGATTCTGATAGCTGCATTATCAGTACAGACAAATTATATATATATATATATATAAGTGTAGCGGGTATGTACTTTCCCGGGTGTAATTTTGAACTTGCCAGAGACATCAGTGATGTGTAATTCCCTGCAGCCCAGCGGGTGGCGCTGTCGCCCTGGGCTGGGGTTGAATCATTGCTGTGTGCTGTGCCTCCTTTTTGTCCTCCCTCGGCAGCGGTATGGTGAGGCGGGGAACCCGCCGTGCTTGCTGGGAGAGGGTATAAAGGGGCCGGCCATCTTTGTCACGGGGTCGAGTCCCAGGCACCTTCAGCCTGTGGGCAGTGGTTCGTGTCGGTCCTCTAGGCGGCCTAGGCCTAGAGGACAACCAGAGGTCGTGTTCCATCTCAGGCACCTTTGGCCTGGGGTGAGGTACTTGGAGCTCAGTGCCCAACACTGAGTTCCGCGAGGGAAGGAGATCCTAGGGAACCCCGGGAGTGGGTACCCGAATGCGGAAGGCGCAATGGACCGGGGGGAGCTCCTCGCTTGAAGACCCGGTGCAGCATATTGCCGGTGACAGGTGAGCCTCTCACCGGAGACCGCCTGGAAGGAAATCCCCCCTCGCTCGGAGACCGCAACCCACTTTCAGGGAAGAAAGTGGAGAACCAATTGTGTCTGGGCCTACTCGCATCCACACCTCCTTTCCTGTTCTGTTTCTACCAAGGGAGTTCAACTGATTGTGTTCATTCGCAGAAGAATAAAGGAGTGTTGGACTTTAATGGTGTGACATTGTTCAAGGTAACTCTTGGTGGAGAATTCAGGTGCACAGCACTGACCCGAAGGTAAAAGAAAAGAACTTTGCTTATACCGCACTGACATCTGTGGTAGAGGCCAGGCGTGGTGTTCCCCGTTCCCTCCCCTCTAAGGTACCCCTAGACAAGAGACAGACGAGCGTATGAAAAGAGGGGAGTGAGGAGGCCGCTACATATATATATATATATATATATATACATCCCACCTTTGTGCAGCTACATCTCACTGCAGGCCATTAGTATGTCTGGAAGGCAAACAATGAGAGTCAGACAGTCACGAGGCAATAAAAGAGGGCAAGCAGGCTCTGTGTCTAGAGGCAACAGTGCTGCTGGTCGTGGACACGGTACATCCTCATCAGCACATGGCCATGGGACACGCTTGTCCTTCTTTTTGGCAGCTGGCCATGTTGAGCTGCAACATGCCCAAGACTTGGTAGAGTGGATGACCAAGCCATCCTCCTCCTCCTCATCCTCTCTCACCCAGGCTCAGGGTACTTTGTCTGGCAAAGCAGCTGCCAAAGCGGCCTCTTCCCTCGGCTCAATGGCATCAGTCACTCCTTCCCTAGCCCCACCATGTCCTCCTGAGGAGTCCCCCGAACTGTTTCAGCACACAGCGTTTTGAAGGCTCCGATGATGGAACCCAGCTGGAGGAAGGCAGTAACGTGAGCTCAGAGAGAGGGGGTAGTAACGTGAGCCCAGAGAGAGGGTGTGCCCAACAAGGTCAGCTATCTGGCAGTCATGTTCCCCCAGCTGCAGCATACTGCCAGATTGGCTCCAGTGATGAGGAGGGAGGGGATGATGAAGTCACTGACTCCACGTGGGTGCCTGATAGGAGAGAGGAGGAGGAGGAGGAGGAGGAGGCACATCTCCAACGAGGCAGGATGCCCTGTAGGAGCCAGCTTAAGGGCAGCACACCGACTGCATCACACCGCAGAGCTCCGCATGTGCAGGGAGCTGCTGTCTCTGTGCGTTATTCAAAAAGTTTTTTGTTGTGGGCCTTTTTTCAGACATGTGAAGCAGGTTGCACTGTTGCCATTTGCAACATATGTCTAAAGCGTATCTCGCGTGGCCAAAACATCAGCCGCTTGGGCACCACGTGCTTCACCAGACATATGTTGACCTGCCATGCAGTCCGTTGGTAAGTTTACCTAAAAGACCCACACCAAAGAACAAAGCAGACCTCTCCTTGCTCCTCATCAGCTGGGATCTCCAACCCCACAATATCTTCAGTCGTCTCAGAAACCTGCACTGAGAGGAATGAAGGTGTATAATTAGGTGTGTTACTGACAAGTACTTGCGGGCAATCTGCTATCAGTACACCAACGTCAGATTGTACCAGGCAAATTTCCCTGCCCCAGCTGCTGCACCGCCAAAAGAAGTTCGCTCCCAGCCATCCACATGCCCAGCAGTTGAATGCTAGCTTAGCTAAATTGCTAGCACTTCAACTGCTGCCTTTTCAGTTGGTAGACTCTGCCCCCTTCCGTGAGTTTGTGGAATGTGCGGTTCCTCAATGGCAAGTTCCCAAACGCCACTTTTTCTCACAGAAGGCGATTTCGACTCTCTACCAGCATATGGAAGGCAATGTCTTGGCCTCGCTGGACAGAGCGGTCAGTGGTAAGGTGCATATTATTGCTGACTCATGGTCCAGCAGGCATGGACAGGGACGTTACCTATCTTTCATGGCGCATTGGGTGACTCTGCTGGCAGCTGGGAAGGATGCAGGACAAGGTGCAGTAGTGTTGGAGGTTGTTCCACCACCATGCCTCCAAAATGTTACTACTGATGATTCTGACACACCTCTCTCCTCCACCCCCTCCTCTTCTTCTTCCTCCATGGCCTCTTCCTCTGCTGATTTGTCCTCGGAACCAGCAGTGCTCCGTAGGCGTACAAGGGGCTACGCAAGTACGCAGGCAAAAATATGCCATGCAGTTCTTGAGCTGGTGTGCTTGGGGGACAGGAGCCACACTGGGGCAGAGATTCTGTCAGCTCTGCAGGGGCAGGCTCAGAGGTGGTTGACGCCACGCCAGCTTAAGCCAGGAAAGGTGGTTTCTGACAATGGCACCAACCTCCTCTCTGCCCTCCGACAGGGACAACTGACCCATGTTCCCTGTTTGGCTCACGTCCTTAACTTGGTGGTGCAGGGGTTCTTGGGCAGGTACCCGGGCTTACAGGAGGTCCTGAAGCAGGCCAGGAAACTCTGTGGGCATTTCTGCCAGGCATATAATGCCAGCGCTGATCTGCAAAAGGATTACAACCTGCCCAAGAACCGCCTAATCTGTGACATGCCCACCAGGTGGAACTCTACGTTGGCCATGCTGCAGTGGCTGCACACGCAGCAGAGAGCCATCAATGAGTATCTGTTGCAATATGGCACCAGGACAGTGTCAGGGGAGCTTGGATTTTTTTCCCCACGCCAGTGGGCCATGATCAGGGATGCATGCACTGTCCTGGCACCATTTGAGGAGGCCATGAGGATGGTGAGCAGTGACAGTGCATGCATCAGTGACACTGTCCCTCTTGTCCACCTGTTGGAGCACAGGCTGCGTGGAATAATGGACAGGGCACTTGAGGCAGAACAGAGGCAAGAAGAGGAGGACTTCCTTACCTCACAAGGCCCCCTTTATCCAGACAGTGTTCCTGCTGGCCCGGCTATCACACAGGAAGAGGACGAGGAGGATTGTGTCAGCATGGAGGTGGAGACTAGCACTCAGCATCAGCAGCAGTCTTCAAGGGATCAATTACAGTCCCAAGACACCCATGGACTTGTACGTGGCTGGGAGGAGGTGGCTGCGGATCATGTCGTCCTCAATGACCCAGAGGACTCTGCACCGAATGCCTCAGCAAACCTACGCTGCATGGCCTCCCTGATCCTGTAAAGCCTGCGGGTAAGGTTGCGGACCTTATCTTGCCGTCGCAGAGAATGAGGCATCTTCTGGAGGCATTGCAGAATGGTCTGTGCAACGCGTTCCCAGAGACTGGGAGGTTACAAATTCCTGGTCCTGGACAACGTGTTGCTGAGGCTTCGGTCAGTCAAAGAAGGAGCGGTGGAGAAGGTGGCCGTCTGACCGATGCGTTCAGACAATTTTTTAGTCAGCCCCAAGGGATGATCAGTTTCAGCAACCATCGCAAGCATCTGGTTTACATGTTGCAGGAATACCTAGGGGCAAGATCAGACTTGGACCCCTTTCCCACCGAAAATCCTCTGGGTTACTGGGTCTTGAGGATGGATCACTGGCCAGAACTTGCACAGTATGCAATTGAGATACTGGCCTGTCCTGTATCCAGCATTCTTTCGGAACGCACATTTAGTGCTGCTGGAGGCTTTGTAACTGATCAGAGGGTGCGCCTGTCAACCGACTCGGTCGATCGACTGACCTTCATAAAAATGAATCAGTCTTGGATCACCATCAGCTACCAAGCACCTGATACTGATGTAACAGAATAATTTTCTTTTTAATGTCAGATCCCTTCAAGACTGCCTATGCTGATGCAGAGTGACTATCCTGTTATACTGAGTGACCATCCTCTTCCTCCTCAATAATCATAGCTTTAAAGAACATTTTGGTTCTGGGCACCGCCACCAGTGGCTAAGGCCCAATTTTTCAGCCCCTGTTTAACAGGGGCGTGTATTTACAAATTTTGATGCAATGCTTTGCAGCAGGGCTCATTGCTATGCTCCAAGTACAGTATCTGTGAGGGGTTGCAGTGTTGTGGCACCAGCACCAGTGCCTAAGCCCCAATTTTTTTGTCCCTGTTTAACAGGGGCGTGTAATTACAATTTTTAAAGCAATACTTTGCAACAGGGCTCATTGCTGCGCTCCAAGTACAGTATCTGTGAGGGGTTGCTGTGTTGTGGCACCAGCACCAGTGCCTAAGGCCCAATTTTTCTTCCCCTGTTTAACAGGGGCATGTAATTACAATTCTTGATCTAATACTTTGCAACGGGCTCATTGCTGCGCTCCAACTACAGTATCTGTGAGGGGTTGCAGTGTTGTGGCACCAGCACCAGTGCCTAAGGCCCAATTTTTCTGCCCCCGTATAACAGGGGCGTGTAATTACAATTTTTAAAGCAATACTTTGCAACAGGGCTCATTGCTGCGCTCCAAGTACAGTATCTGTGAGGGGTTGCAGTGTTGTGGCACCAGCACCAGTGCCTAAGGCCCAATTTGTCTGTCCCTGTTTAACAGGGGCATGTAATTACAATTCTTGATCTAATACTTTGCAACGGGCTCATTGCTGCGCTCCAACTACAGTATCTGTGAGGGTTTGCAGTGTTGTGGCACCAGCACCAGTGCCTAAGGCCCAATTTTTCTGCCCCTGTTTAACAGGGGCGTGTAATTAAAATTTTTAAAGCAATACTTTGCAACAAGGCTCATTGCTGCACTCCAAGTACAGTATCTGTGAGGGGTTGCAGTGTTGTGGCACCAGCACCAGTGCCTAAGGCCCAATTTTTCTGTCCCTGTTTAACAGGGGCATGTAATTACAATTCTTGATCTAATAATTCACAGCTGAGCCCATTCCTGCGCCCACCAAGAGTAACTGTGAGGGCTTACAGTGTTGTGGCACCAGCACCACCACCAAAGGCCCAATTTTTCCTACCACTGTTCAACAATGGCATGTAATTACAATTCCTGATAAAATAGTTCACAGCAGGGCGTTCCAGCGCCCACCAAGAGTAACTGCGAGGGCTTACAGTGTTGTGGCAACACCAACACCGAAGGGGCAAATTTCTGCAGAGTATATACGGCAGGCCCCTACTTTCAAACATCCAACTTACAAACGACTCCTACTTGCAAACGGAAGGAGACAACAGGAAGTGAGAGGAAATCTATCCCTAGGAAGGGAAATTCTCTCTCTCTCTCTTCTCTCGTCACATTCGATGCCGTCGCCGCCATCTTGCTACACACTACCTATGCCTAGGAAGCTACCACGCATGCGTCAAAGTCAGGGCTTACCGGAGGACAGGTAAGCTTGTTGCCGCATACACACACACAGTTTTCTCGTCGGGGAAACAGGCCGACGTGAATCCCGACGAGAAAATAGAGAGCAGGTTCTCTATTTTTCTCGTCGAGATTCTGGGCAGTTTTCTTGATGAGAAACCTGAAAGCCTCGTACACACGCACGTTTTTTTTATGGCAAGAAAGCTCTCCCAGCAGTTTTCTTGTCGTTTTTTGCTGAGAAAACCGGTTGTGTGTACGAGGCCTTAGTGTATACCAGGCATAAAGGCAGAAGTTTTATTATATTTTAATGCATACTATGCATTGAGTTAAAAAACCTTCTGTGTGCAGCATCTCCCCTCAGTCCCCCCAATACTTTCCTGAGCCCCATCTCGATCCAGTGATGTTGTACGAGAGACTCAGCTGCCCGAGACTCTCCCTCCTGATTGGCTGAGACACTTGGCTCCTGCTGCTGTCAATTAAAATCAAAGAGGAGCGAGAGGTGTGGGGCCGAGTGGCGGCTCCATGTCTGAATGGACACACAGAGCAGTGGCTCGGGCTCAGGTGCCCCCCATAACAAGCTGCTTGCTGTGGGGTCACTCAGAAGGAGGGAGGCGCCAGGAGCACCAGCGAGAGACCCGAGAAGAGGAGGATCAGGGCTACTCTGTGCAAAACCACTGCACAGAGCAGGTAAATATAATATGTTTGTTATTTTTAACCACTTAACGACCGCCCACTTTAATTATACGTCGGCAGAATGGCACGGACAGGCACAATCACGTGCCGGTACGTGACTGCCTTCGTATGGGTGGGGGGTCCAATCGGACCCCCCTCCGGTACAGTGGGCGGCCGGGATCGCTTCGGGAGCGATCCGTGATGAGGGGGCCGCCATTCGATTCTGGCCACCCCCTCGCGATCGCTCCCGGCGAATCAAATGCTTCCTCTGCCTGTGTAATGTTTACACAGGCAGGAGGAAGTGATGTCATCCCTCATGCGGCGCTCACATATACCGAGCGCCGCATGAGAGAAGATGTCAGGTTAGTGCACTAACACTACACTGACACCAGGACACATAGGTACATAAATTGCCCCCCCCCAGGCCCCCCCAGACACCCCCAGATCACCCCCCAGATCACCCCCCAGCCCCCAGTCACAGTGTCACTGATTGCAGTGACCATTTATTTAGTGATCACTGCAATCAGTGACATTTGTGACTGTAAAAGTGTCAGGGCAGTTAGTTTTAGGTCCAGTGTAGCCCCCTAACCCCCCCTAATAAAGGTTTAACCCCTTGATCGCCCCCAGGTAACCCTTTCACCCCCTAGCACCGCCGTCACTAAGCGATCGTTTTTCTGATCGCTGTTTTAGTGTCGGTGATGCTGATCGGTAGCCAGTTATTTTTTTTAGGTTCGCCGCAGGTTTTTATAGCGTCGGGTACCCCCATATATTACCTAATAAAGGTTTAACCCCTTGATCGCCCCCCAGGTAGCCCTTTCACCCCCTAGCACCGCTGTCACTAAGCGACCGTTTTTCTGATCGCTGTTTTAGTGTTGGTGATGCCGATAGGTAGCCAGTTATTTTTTTTAGGTTCGCCGCAGGTTTTTATAGCGTCGGGTACCCCCATATATTACCTAATAAAGGTTTAACCCCTTGATCGCCCCCCCAGGTAGCCCTTTCACCCGTGTCACTAAGCGATCGTTTTTCTAAACGCTGTCTAAAGCCCCATACACACTATCAGATTTTCTGCTGATTTTTTTTCATCAGATTTACCAAAACCATATAATATGAGGTCAAACCTTAAGAGTTTCAATTTGTATGCAATCAGGCAGGCCCTTCTACTACATGGTTTTGGTAAATCTGATGACAAAAACCAGCAGAAAATCTGATAGTGTGTATGGGGCTTTAGTGTCGGTGATGCAGATAGGTAGCCAGTTATTTTTTTTAGGTTCGCCACAGGTTTTTATAGCGTCGGGTACCCCCATATATTACCTAATAAAGGTTTAACCCCTTGATCGCCCCCCCAGGTAACCCTTTCACCCCCTAGCACCGCCGTCACTAAGCGATCGTTTTTCTGATTGCTGTTTTAGTGTTGGTGATGCCGATAGGTAGCCAGTTATTTTTTTCAGGTTCACCGCAGGTTTTTATAGCGTCGGGTACCCCCATATATTACCTAATAAAGGTTTAACCCCTTGATCGCCCCCCCAGGTAACCCTTTCACCCGTGTCACTCAGCGATTGTTTTTCTGATCGCTGTCTTAGTGTCGGTAATGCCGATAGGTAGCCAGTTATTTTTTTTAGGTTCGCCGCAGGTTTTTATAGCGTCGGGTACCCCCATATATTACCTAATAAAGGTTTAACACCTTGATCGCCCCCCCAGGTAATCCTTTCACCCCCTAGCACCGCTGTCACTAAGCGATCGTTTTTCTGATCGCTGTCTTAGTGTCGGTGATGCCGATAGGTAGCCAGTTATTTTTTTTAGGTTCGCCGCAGGTTTTTATAGCGTCGGGTACCCCCATATATTACCCAATAAAGGTTTAACCCCTTGATCGCCCCCCCAGGTAACCCTTTCACCCCCTAGCACCGCTGTCACTAAGCGATCGTTTTTCTGATCGCTGTCTTAGTGTCGGTGATGCCGATAGGTAGCCAGTTATTTCTTTTAGGTTCGCCGCAGGTTTTTATAGCGTCGGGTACCCCCATATATTACCTAATAAAGGTTTAACCCCTTGATCGCCCCCCAGGTAACCCTTTCACCCCCTTTTGCCAGTGTCACTAAGCAATCGTTTTTCTGATCGCTGTCTTAGTGTCGGTGATGCCGATAGGTAGCCAGTTATTTTTTTTAGGTTCGCCGCAGGTTTTTATAGTGTCGGGTACCCCCATATATTTCCTAATAAAGGTTTAACCCCCTGATTGCCCCTAGTTAACCCTTTCACCAGTGATCACCATATAAGTGTTACGGGTGAGCTGGTTAGTTAGTTTGCTTTTTATAGTGTCAGGGCACCCGCCGTATATAACCCATTAAAGGTTTAACCCCCTGATCGCCCGGCGGGTGATATCAATTAGGTTTTAGCGTCACACCCCAGGCAGCGTCAGGTTAGTGCCAGGAACGCTAACACCCACGCGTGAAGCATACACCTCCCTTAGTGGTATAGTATCTGAACAGATCAATATCTGATCTGATCAGATCTATACTAGCGTCCCCAGCAATTTAGGGTTCCCAAAAACGCAGTGTTAGCGGGATCAGCCCAGATACCTGCTAGCACCTGCGTTTTGCCCCTCCGTCCAGCCCAGGCCACCCAAGTGCAGTATCGATCGATCACTGTCACTTACAAAACACAACACACATAACTGCAGCGTTCGCAGAGACAGGCCTGATCCCTGCGACTCCAGTGCTGTAGGAGGTGATTTCACCACCACAGTTAAAAAAAAAAGCATATATGCCGAAGCATTGGGGCAGCAGGGGCGGAGGAGCAGAGGAGCGATTTTGCTCCTAATGCCGCGTACATACGGTCGAAATTCCGACGGAGGCTTGCCCGTGGAAAAGTCCGACCATGTGTGTGTGGCATAACTTTTGCGGGAGGATGCCCCCATACTTCGGCATATATAAATGGTGCATGTATGCCCATCATTAGAAGTGGGTGGATGAAGGGCGGTATTCTAATGGTGGGCATACCCACCGATCAATCTCTTTTTTCGTTCAGCCAACAGGCTGCATGAAAAAAAAGATTACAATACATGTCCAACAAGGACCAGCATGTTGCTGGACTTTGAATGGTTATACCAGATTGATGCCTGCGGGTTTAGGTATCATCTTGGTATCATTCTTTTCAGCCAGCGGCCGGATTTCATGTAAAAGCAATCCTAGTGGCTAATTAGCCTCTGGACTGCTTTTAGAAGCAGTGGGAGGGAATGTCCCCCCCCTGGTTATAAAAAGCGCCATTGGGAAATTGGGAAAGCATTTTATCACACCGATCTTGGTGTGGTCAGATGCTTTGAGGGCAGAGGAAAGATCTAGGGTCTAATAGACCCCAGTTTTTTCAAAAAAAGAGTACCTGTCACTACCTATTGCTATCATAGGGGATATTTACATTCCCTGAGATAACAATAAAAATGATAAAAAAAAAATATATGGAAGGAACAGTTTAAAAATAAAATAAAAAAGCAAAATTAATAATAATAATAATAAAAAAAAGCACCCCTGTCCTGCCCTGTTCTTGCGCAATGGCGAACGCAAGCGTCGGTCTGGTGTCATATGTAAACAGCAATTGCACCATGCATGTGAGGTATCACCGCGAAGGTCAGATGGAGGGCAGTAATTTTAGCAGTAGAACTCCTCTGTAAATCTAATGTGGTAACCTGTAAAGGCTTTTAAAGGCTTTTAAAAATATATGTAGTTTGTCGCCAATGCGCGTTTGTGCGAAATTTTAAAGCATGTCGTGTTTGGTATCTATGTACTCGGCCTAAGATCATCTTTTTTATTTCATCAAAAATTTGGGCAATATAGTGTGTTTTAGTGCATTCAAATTAAAAAAAGTGTATTTTTTCCCCAAAAAATGCGTTTGAAAAATCGCTGCGCAAATACTGTGTGGAAAAAAAAATGCAACACCCACCATTTTAATCTGTAGGGCCTTTGCTTTAAAAAAATATATATAATGTTTGGGGGTTCAACATAATTTTCTTGCAAAAAAAACAAAACGTTTTCATGTAAACAAAAAGTGTCAGAAAGGGCTTTGTCTTCAAGTGGTTAGAAGAGTGGATGTAAGCTTCCTAATGTTGTGTATAAAATGCCAGGACAGTTCAACCCCCCCAAATGACCCCATTTTGGAAAGTAGACACCCCAAGCTATATACTGAGAGGCATGTCGAGTCCATTGAATATTTTATATGTTGACACAAGTTGCGGAAAAAAGACAATTTTTTATTTTTTTTTGCACAAAGTTGTCACTAAATGATATATTGCTCAAACATGCCATGGGCATATGTGGAATTACACCCCAAAATACATTCTGTTGCTTCTCCTGAGTACGGGGATACCACATGTGTGAGACTTTTTGGGAGCCTAGCCGCGTACGGGACCCCAAAAACCAAGCACTGCCAGGCTTTCTAAGGGTGTAAATTTTTGATTTCACTCCTCACTGCCTATCACAGTTTCGGAGGCCATGGAATGCCCAGATGGCACAACCCCCCCCAAATGACCCCATTTTGAAAAGTAGACACCCCAAGCTATTTGCTGAGAGGTATGGTGAGTATTTTGCAGCTCTCCCTTTTTGTCACAAAGTTTTGAAAATTGAAAAAATTATTTTCTTTCTTCATTTTCAAAAACAAATGAGAGCTGTAAAATACTCACCATGCCATTCAGCAAATAGCTTGGGGTGTCTACTTTCCAAAATTGGGTCATTTGGGGGGTTTTGTGCTATTTTGGCATTTTATGGCCTTCGAATCTGTGATAGGTACTGAGGAGTGAAATCAAAAATTTGTGCCCTTAGAAATCCTGAAGGCGGTGCTTGGTTTTCGGGGTCCCGTACGCGGCTAGGCTCCTAAAAAGTCCCACACATGTGGTATCCCCATACTCAGGAGAAGCAGCAAAATGTATTTTGGGGTGCAATTTCACATATAACCATGGCATGTGTGAGCAATATATCATTAAGTGACAACTTTTTGTAATTTCTTTTTTTTTTGTCATTATTCAATCACTTGGGACAAAAAAAAATATTCAATGGGCTCAACATGCCTCTCAGCAATTTCCTTGAGGTGTTTACTTTCTAAAATGGGGTCATTTTGGGGGGGGGGGGGGTTTTGTGCTATTTTGGCATTTTATGGCCTTCAAAACTGTGATAGGTAGTGAGGAGTGAAATCAAAAATTTGCGCCCTTAGAAATCCTGAAGGCGGTGCTTGGTTTTCGGGGGCCCGTACGCGGCTAGGCTCCCAAAAAGTCCCACACATGTGGTATCCCCGTACTCAGGAGAAGCAGCAAAATGTATTTTGGGGTGCAATTCCACATATAACCATGGCATGTGTGAGCAATATATCATTTAGTGACAACTTTTTGTAATTTTTTTTTTTGTCATTATTCAATCACTTGAGACAAAAAAAAAAAAAATTCAATGGGCTCAACATGCCTCTCAGCAATTTCCTTGGGATGTCTACTTTCCCAAATGGGGTCATTTGGGGGGGGGGTTTGTACTGCCCTGCCATTTTAGCACCTCAAGAAATGAGATGGCATTAAAAGCTGTGTAAATTCCAGAAAATGTACCCTAGTTTGTAGACGCTATAACTTTTGTGCAAACCAATAAATATACGCTTATTGACATTTATTTTACTAAAGACATGTGGCTGAATACATTTTGGCCTAAATGTATGACTAAAATTGAGTTTATTCGATTTTTCTTATAACAAAAAGTAGAAAATATCATTTTTTTTCAAAATTTTCAGATTTTTCCATTTATATCGCAAAAAATAAAAATCGCAGAGGCAATCAAATACCATTAAAAGAAAGCTCTATTTGTGGGAAGAAAAGGACGCAAATTTTGTTTTGGTACAACATTGCATGTCCGCACAATTTCCAGTTAAAGCAGCGCAGTGCAAAATTCTGAAAACACCTCTGGTCCTTTAGCTACAAAATGGTCCGGGGCTTAAGTGGCTAAATAAAAAAAAAAAACAAGACTTTGATATCACTTTAAAACATTAAACAGAACAATCTATAGTGCAGTGTATAAGCTTTGCCCCTGAGTTACAAGAGCCACAATTTAAAGGAATGGATGGAATGGGACTTCACCGTTTCAGGTCCAATTTCAGCCCAGGTGGCTGGTGTGGATAGCATCTGGGTGATCTTATTGCTTTTCCTTGCATGGCAATGCAAACAAAAGACATGGTCATTAAATAATGTTAGACAAAAGCTCAAAAAGAACACCAGTGTAGCAAAACACTTTATTGAAACTCATATTTCTGACCACACCTCTCTAAGGAGTCCAAGATGTTAAGTTACCTTTCCTTTGTTGGGCAAAGAAACATTACAGTTGCTTTAATGTCACTGTCCACTTGTTATTAATTCTGAGATATTTCATAATACTCTGTTTACCCTATTACAGCACTGAAATATTATATTATGTTACATTTAGTAATATTTTAAATTTCTTATTGGTGTAGTCAACCCTGTCTTATTGTAATAAAATGTCCTTCACGCTTCCAAATAAATTAATTTAAATAATATGAACAAATAGTGATAATCAAAAAATCAAAACTGCCTGCAAAACCTAGTTGTGTTCACTATACACATAAAGACAAAATAAAATAGGTAAGTGATTTTGCGCAATAATATATTATCACCACAATAAGTGTATGTGATGGAAAAATAAAATAATGTAAAGGATCCTTCAGCTCTCATGAGATTCCACCCCACGATCTTTACTGGGAAATTTGCATCTTTCTATGACCCACCAGGTCGTCAAACATCCGAATTCCAAAAATCAGGTACAAACAGCAATCGAGGATCTATTGGCTCCACTGATGGTGGCTGCAGCAAAGCACCTGCTACCAATTTTCCTCTCTAGATCTCTCTTAGGAGACATTCTACCCTGTCTTATTTAACGGAGCAATGGACCAAATTTTAGCTACGCGTCCAGGATTCCAAGTTTGCAAACACAAAAGCAGAGCTATACAGTTCTGAGGAGAAGCAGGACAGTTTTATGCTCTACTCACTCTAGAAGGATGTAGCTCCACTAATTTGGCCAAAAAAAAGCTGACTCTTGGGGTGAACAGTCAATAGCTTATCCCCACACACTTACTCGTAGATACCACACTTGACTGCAGACCTTCATATGTTGATTATTTTTTCTGGTTGAGCCAATATGCCAAAGAGGTCAAGTGGCCCCTTTGTCGCATACTGACCAGCTTTCCCCCCCCCTATTTTTGCACCAAACCTCAAACCAGGCTGTGATTCCAAGAGCACTCTGAGCCAATCATGTCTCAGGCTAGATTCACATACACCCAAATAGACTGCTGTTGACCTGTCATTCACCTATAAATGAGACATGTTACCCATGCACCTCTGCAATTTAAGGCTTAATTTTTTGTTTGGAGTGTCCCTTTAATAAAATAGCCAGATTGTGTGCATATTTTTTAGAACAATGTTACACATACTCACACACATCAAACTTACGACAGAAATAACATTATATATTATTTATAGTTAAGTTCCTGTTTTTTGAGTTGACACAAGGTAATCACATTTTAAAGAAGCCATTTAGTTCAACGTGATGGATTATGTAGCAGAGAAACTGGAAAGGAAAAAACACATAAGAAATAGAGGGAAAGGTCTGGCATAATTGCTGCCCCCTGTTATTCAGCGCAGCAATTGTTGTGTGTTTATGGAAAGTTAATTCTGTGCCACTGAGCTAACAAATAACAGCCTCAGGAGTGCAATCCAACCTATGTTAACAGAATGGTATGTGGTGATTTTATGTGGAACAATTATGTCGGACTTTGTTAAGACTATTGAGAACATCTTTTCCATTTAGCTGCGGGAGGATGGGAACAGGTTATATGCTACTACGTAAGGTTGACTAATGAAAGAATGTGCCAGTGATAAGTGAATAACAGCATCTTTACACATCTGCAACACATCCCTAATTGCTGTATAACTTTTCTACCGTATGTCGATCTTCAAAAAAAAGGCCTTATTCTTTACCTAGGATGTGTCACTATACATTTGCTGTTCAAGATTTGAGGTTGTTTTCCATCTATTGATTTAGAATACCATTATATAGAATTAATGATTTGCTTCTCTGCCACAATAGGTTTGTGGAAAAAATACATTTAAACTGTAAAATATAACTTATACTATAATATATATGCATTTAGAAGTATCTGAAAGCAAGAAAAAGTACATACAATAACTTTTTAACTGACCTCCTGGCAGTTTAAAAATGCATATTTTATATTGCTAACACTTAAAGCAGAACTCCTAGGTGAAAATATTTGTCATACGCCTCATAAATATCTTCTTTTTGTACAATTCAGTACTCTTCTCTTTCTTAACCCACTGAGTCCCAGAACCTTTAACCTATATAAACCCCCTTGAGTCCCAGGCTTTGAACATGTGATTAATTGTCTTAGAATTGCTGCTTTGTTTTGCAGGCAACCTAACCAATTTTGATATGTTTTTTTTTTTCGGGGAACAGATAGTACTTTTTTTTTATACCAGTACTTTATTTCTAGTTTGGCACAGGTATTTTTTTTCTAAAAATATATTTTTCAATTTGTCTGAAATCAAACAATACTAGTTTTATTTATAAAATACATTTCTAATTTGTGTGAAATCAAACAATACCAAATATTCATGTTATGGGGAAAATATATGATTTAGAAGTAATGGTACAGTTAGGTCCATATATATTTGAACACAAGCACAATTTTAGTTTTTTCAGGTATTTACCAAAACATATTCAAGCTATAATACAAAAGGAGGAATGAACATAGGGCGGGACTTTGTATGAAGCACACGGGCGCAAAATAAAAAGTTGGATAAAGGATAGTCTTTAATGGTTCAAATACTCATGTATTTACATTATCATTACATTTCTGAATATTATGCTTTTTGCTATAAATCAGAATTAACACACTATACAAGGACCAGCTATCACATAGTATAAATACATTCCAACAAGGAATTGGCATACATATTGGCAAATAAATAGGGTTTGGTTTGGCGTATATAAAAAACAATACAGTTGATACCTATATCAATTCATCTTATTAAAATGTCAACTAAATATCGAAAAAGATATGAATTAATGTTAGGAACGTCCATAGCAGCTTAATGAATGAGTAGACTTGTCGGTGGTTGTAAGCTCTACGTGTTTTGGGGCCTTATAGCCCCTCTTCAGGAGCAATACCGTAGTTATTATCTAAAATAAGAAAAAACAATGGTGATATTGTGGTCTGGGAGGAATAAAAGTATAGGGGTAGGCATAAAGCATGATGGCCGCCCCGCCACCATGCATATACCTAGCCTGTTAACTTACATGTGCATATGCACAGTGGTGGCACGGCCACATAGGCAGCAAGTCAGCCCAAAGAGTCACAGATGGGAGCTGAGGGGGCATGGCGAGGCGACAACAGCCAACCACAGGCTGCCAGCCCCAGAAGTTATATAATGGATATGGTTATATAATGGATATGGGCTGAAATTGCACACTCTCAGGTTTAATTTGAGGGTATGTACATCCAAATCAGAGGACGGGTTTGGGAATTACAGCAATTAAGAATAGCCATCTCCCCTTTTTCAAGGGACCAAAAGTAATCGGACAACTCCTTCGTTATTTCTTCATCAGTAAAGCAGGTAAAAGGTCTGGAGTTGATTCTAAGTGTGGTATTTGCATTTGGAATCTATTGCTGTGAACCTACATCATGCATTCAAAGGAGCTGTCCAAGCAAGTGAAGCAGGCCATTATATGGCTTCAAAAATTAAACAAATCCATCAGAGATAGCAGCAACATTAGGAGAGGCCAAATAAACAGTTTGGTACAACAGTCTGAGGAAAGAATAACGCACTGGTGAGCTCAGCAACATAAAAAGACCTGGACATCCATGGAAGACAACAGCGGTGGATGATCACAGGATCCTCTCTATGGTAAAGAAAAACCCATTCACAACATCCAGACAGGTGCAGGACACTCTCCAGGAGGTAGGCGTATCATTGTCAAAGTCTACAATCAAGAGAAGACTTCACAAGAGCATATACAGAGGGTTCACCACAAGGTGCAAACCATTCATAAGCCTGAAGAATAGAAAAGCCAGATTAGACTTTGCCAAAAAACATCTAAAAAAGCCAGACCAGTTCTGGAAAAGCATTCTTTGGACGGATGAAACTAAGATTAATCTGTACCAGACTGACAGGAAGAAAAAAGTGCGGAGAAGGCTTGGAACAGCTCATAATCCAAAGCACACAATGTCATCTGCAAAACATGGTGGAGACAGTGTGATGGCATGGGCATGCATGGCTTCCAGTGGCACTGGGCCATTGGTGTTTTTTTTTTTTTTTGATGATGTGACAGAAGCAGCCAAATGAATTCTGCAGTGTTTAGAGATATACAGTCAGCCCAGATTCAGCAAAATGCAGCAAAGTTGATTGGACGGCGCTTCACAGTACGATGTATGATCCAAAACACACTGCAAAAGCAACCCAGAGGCTTTTGAAGGAAAATAAGTTGAATATTCTGCAATGGTTGAGTCAATTACCTGATCTCATGCATGTAACTTGCTGAAGGCAAACCTAAAGGCAGAAAGACTCACAAACAAAGAACAACTGAAGACAGCTGCAGTTAGAGCCTGGCAAAGCATCAGAAAGGGGGAAACCCAGTCTTTGGTAATGTTTATGGGTTCCAGACTTCAGGCAGTCATCGCCTGTAAAGGATTCTCAACTAAATATAAAAAAATTAACATTTTATTTATGATTATATTCATTTGTCCAATTACATTTGAGCCCCTGAAAACAGGGGACTGTGTATAAAAACGGTTCCAGTTCCTAAAATTTTAACTTGATATTTATGTTCAACCCCTTGAATTAAAGCTGAAAGCCTGCACTTCAAATTCATTTGGATTGTTTCATTTTTATTTTATTCTGGTGGCATACAGAGACAAAAGTATGAAAATTGTGCCTGTGTCCAAATATATATGGACCTAACTGTATATTAAATTTTATTTACAAAGTTGTTTTTGCACACTATGACATGACAACAAAGGCCCTATTTTTTGAACATATAATAATAAAAAAAAAAATTGCACCATTTTCAAGAGCAAAAAGTATGAAGTGGTAGATTTAGAATTTTTGGAATATTTGTAATAATAGTTTTATATTGGGGTTACTTGAAATAATTATTTTTTTAAATAATATAACAATTCTGTTTCTAGTTACTTTTTAAATTTCATATGCATATAAGTAGGTAATGATGCTAAAAATACTTTATGCTACTATTCCTATACATGAGAACACTACATAAGTATGTCTTATGGAGCGCATTCTGGCTTTCAATAGCTGAAAACTGACAGTTTTTTGGGACTGTGCTGCATTTACAGTGACAGGACCCCAGAAACTACCACAAAATGACTAGAATGTAGACAAGAGGTATAACTTAGACCTTGAACCCTAATTTTTCAAAATGCACTTGGCAGGATATTTATCAAATTTAAATACTTTTTAACAAAAGTGTAAATTAGTGATGAATATTGCAAACACGAAGATGGCATGGTGTAAATTGCATCCAACAATATGTTCGGCTACATCTCCTACACACAAGGATAACAACTATGTAGGCCTTAGTATAGATATTACTATTGTTTGTATTGCTATTACAATGCTGATGTAAAATCCTGGGGTGCCTTGAGGTTTCTTAACCAATTCAATACCAGGCACTTACGCACCTTCCTGCCGAAGCCAATTTTCAGCTTTCAGCGCTGTCACAATTTGAATGAGAATTGTGCGGCCATGCTACACTGTAAACAAATTGGTGCTTAGACCTGCCCTACCTACAATACAACACCACTCGGCGCTTGTGGATAAAGCACTAAAAATATATAACGTACAGAATAGAGTTATGATTCCCACACATTTAACAGCTGCTTAAATGAGTCAAACATAAAAAACAGTAATATTAAAACTCTATGCAGTCCAAGAGTCCAAACAGTATAATACTGTAGCAGCGCTCCAATCAAACACTTGATTTGAAAGTCCTCTATATTTATAAAATATAGGTAGTGACAGTAGTGTAGATAAGGATGGTTGTGGCTACAGTTTCATACAGTGTGCGATGCTCCTTACACCCAGAAGATGTTCACCACGTGGAGGGAAAACCCCTTTTGGGGATGCACTTACCAAAGGTAAGGATCAAAAGAGCATGAACCAATGATCATCCGTCCTTGTTACTGCACTTTCCACAGCTTCACCTTGCTTGTTGGCAGATCAACTCACAAATAAAGCAAAAAAAGATTCTGCATAGGGTAGTACCGGTTGAAAAAGCTTTATTGTAAACTTCCCATAGTGCCCCCTTAAGAATATATGCGTACCAACAAGTAATAGTATACAGGCAATGTATAAGGTGACTTTTAGTGTGCTCAGGTCAGGGAAAGGACAGCTGCGCTGTCCTGGTTACCATAGACCTTGCGTCCTTCCTGGTTCCTGGTCCGTGGAGCGCAAAACGTCACTTCCGGTTTCTTGGTTGAGAGTCACACCTTGACGCGTTTCGTCACTTCCTGACTTCGTCTGACGGCGTGACTCCCAATCCCAACAACCGTTTTTTATGCAGAAACCCCCGCCCCTTTGTGTGGAGTAAGACACAGTTGCGTGCGTCCATCGCGGCCATCTTAGCCTGGCTATGCAATGTAAACAATGCCAGGATAAGGGCGGAAGTGCGGGGGTGAACACCGTTTAATGTTGGAACAAAACCTGATACCCACTGCGCAGGCGCTGGGCAGATAATTACTGCACACGCGCTGGGCCGTGATAACATTCCAGGATATGTCCATATAAATAGTACATCAATAACGCAGAGATATCAGTAAATAATTGGTGTTCCAATTCAAGCCTAATCATTTCTCATAATAGGTGAGCAATCAATATTTAAAATATGGAAAACAAGGTTAAAAACATATTAGGAACATATTAAGATAATACGATGAAACCCACATATAAACAATAGTATATACCGGCTATGACCGTCTCAGCTATCTAGCTAAAGATTACTAGGCTTGTGCAATTCGTTTCGTAACGAATCGAAATTCGTCCGAATTTAGCAACTTTCGGACATTCGGAAGCATTCGAATTTCCCAACAAAGCAATTACGAATAAAACTGAATCCGAAATAAATTATACCGCAAAATAGCGAATGCCCGAATGTCTTCGGCATAATTCGTTATGAAAAAAGTTACGAATGTACGAATCCATTCGAAGCACAATAACACTCACTCTGCTCTCTGCTTCTCCCTCACCATGCTGAACTCCCTCTCAAAATGGTGTACAGGGGGCGGAGGCTATAGCCGCATGAAAAAATGAAAGTAAAATACGAGATTTTGAATCCATTCGAAGCACAATAACACTCTGCTCTGCTCTCTGCTTCTCCCTCACCGTGCTTAACCCTCTCAAAATGGTGTACAGGGGCGGAGCCTATAGCCGCATGTAAAAAACGAATTATAAAGCAACAAAAAATTCAATGAAAAATGTCGCTTGCGAAAATACGAATTAGTCCGAACACGAAAAATCCCGTCTAGCATAATTACGAATGATTACGAATCAACAGGACCGGAAAGAAACGAACCGAAACGAAACAAATTTTTCCGTTGTGCACAAGAAGCGAACTGAAACGGAACAAATTTTTCCGTTGTGCACAAGTCTAAAGATTACTATTGGCTGTGGGCCAATTGGATAGGTGCATATAAATACACGCTTTGCAGCTAATGTAATTCGATAAGATATAGTTAGTATCCAACTTAATATAATATTGTGCCATTCGGATGTTAGTTTGATGTTCTTATTATTAGTGTTTAAAACTTTTAAAAATTGTTCCAAAGAATCGCCGGATCCTGCCCAGATAAAAAATATATCATCAATAAAACGTTTGTAAAAAATTAGTTCCGCCTTTCTTTCTTTAAAAATAGTTTTGTCCTCCCACTCGGCCATAAACAGGTTTGCGATACTGGGCGATATGGCCGAGTGGGAGGACAAAACTATTTTTAAAGAAAGAAGGGCGGAACTAATTTTTTACAAACGTTTTATTGATGATATATTTTTTATCTGGGCAGGATCCGGCGATTCTTTGGAACAATTTTTAAAAGTTTTAAACACTAATAATAAGAACATCAAACTAACATCCAAATGGCACAATAAAGAAATACATTTCTTGGACGTGAGTGTTTATCGACAGAATCAAAAACTCGAAACAAAGGTGTTCTTCAAACAAACTGACCGGAATAGCTATTACCAATAACCAGCAGACATCATCCCCTATGGCTCAAAAATATACCCAAGGGGCAACTCATGAGGGTGAAAAGAAATTTGTCTGAGGACACCAATTTCTACATTCAATCTAAGATTATCACAGATAGATTTGAAGCCAGGGGATATAATCCACAAACAGTAGACAAACTGGTAGAAGAAGTTAGCACAATGCCACGAGAGGTATGCTTACAAGACAGATAATTACTGCGATAATTACTGCGCACGCGCTGGGCCGTGATAACAATCCAGGATATGTCCATATAAATAGTACATCAATAATGCGGAGTTATCAGTAAATAATTGGTGTTCCAATTCAAGCCTAATCATTTCTCATAATAGGTGAGCAATCAATATTTAAAATATGGAAAACAAGGTTAAAAACATATTAGGAACATATTAAGATAATACGATGAAACCCACATATAAACAATAGTATATACCGGTTATGACCGTCTCAGCTATCTAGCTAAAGCTTACTATTGGCTGTGGGCCAATTGGATAGGTGCATATAAATACACGCTTTGCAGCTAATGTAATTCGATAAGATATAGTTAGTATCCAACTTCATACAACAACAACTTCTAAATGTCATCATGACATTCTTAGTAATAATAATCATCATGATGACAGAAAATCAAGACATAAAAATTAAGTCATAGAAATTAACACCATAACATTCTTAGCAATACTAGTCGTTATGATGAATATGAAATTCAAAGTGTAGCGTATCAGTGCTTAGCCTATCGATTCATCCCTATACGTGAGCCTAAAAGGGATTCTAAAAATAGGTAGGCTGGGAATGTAGTATAATAGGCAGACTGGTGCTACAATGAATAAAACTCAGTAAAATTAGGTAGGCTGGGACTGAGCCTTGACCTACTCCTGACAATCAACTAAGACTAAAAAACAAAAATAAGAGGAATGTAAACAAGACTACAAAGCCTAGAAAAGACAAAAAAATACTAAAATTAACTAAAATTAGAGAAATGTAAAATTGTAAAAATTATGTATCGCTGATAAAACAGTTTATATCAAGCTCCACATTCAGGCCTCTAGGTACTAGAACATCTGTTAAGTATATCCACCGGGTTTCACGTTTTGATAAATCGCGGACTCTATGGGAGCCCCTCCACTGTTGTTCCAGATGTTCTATACCCCAAAATTGCAGACCTGTTGCGTCTTGATTGTGCTTAAGTTTAAAATGGAGTGATACGTTGTGATCTTTAACCACTTCAATACCATGCACTTATGCACCTTCCCGCCCAGACCAATTTTCAGCTTTCAGTACTCTCACACTTTGAATGACAATTACTTAGTCATGCTACACTTTATCCAAACAAAATTTTTATCATTTTCTTCTCACAAATAGAGCTGTCTTTTGGTGGTATTTAATCGCCACTGGGTTTTTTATTTTTTTGCGATATAAGCAAAAAAACAGCAATTTTTTTTAAAAAAAAAACACTTTTTTTTAGTTTCTATTGTAAAATTTTGCAAATAAGTAATTTTTCTTCATAAATTTGTGCCAAAATGTATACTGCTACATATCTTTGGTAAAATGAACCCAAATTAGTGTATATTATTTGGTCTTTGTGAAAGTTATAGAGTCTACAAACTATGGTGGCAATCACTGAAAATTTATCACATCTGATCACGCCTGATGTACTGAAGGGCTATCTCATTTCTTGAGACACTAACAAGCGAGGAAAGTACAAATACCCCAAAATTACCCCTTTTTGGAAAGTAGACAGTCCAAGGTATTTACTAAGAGGCGTGGTGAGTTTTTTGAAGTTGTATTTTTTTCCCACAATTCTTGGGAAAATTTTTTTTTATTTTTATTTTTTTTACACAAACTGGTCATATTAACAGTTTTTTTCTCTCACACAGCATATGCATAATTGCAACTACACCCCAAAATACATTCTGCTACTCCTCCTGAGTGTAGCGATACCACATGTGTGAGACTTTTACACAGCCTGGCCATATACAGAGGCCCAACATTGAAGTAGCACTTTCAGGCGTTCTACAAGCATAAATCGCACATATCCTTTCTCAACCACCTATTACAATTTTGAAGGCCCTGGAGCACCAGGACAATAGAATTTTCCACAAAATGACCCAATTTTGGAAAGCACACACCCCAACGTATAATCTATGAAGCATTATGAGTCTTTTGAACGGTTCATTTTTTTCCAGAAGGTTTTGGAAAATGTGGAGAAAGAATGAAAATGCATTTTTTTTACACAAAGTTGTCCATTTATAAGATATTTCTAACGCATAGCATATACATAGCAAAAATAACACCCCAAAATGCATTCTTCTACTCCTCCTGAGTATAGCGATACCACATGTGTGAGACTTTTACACAGCCTGGCCATATACAGAGGCCCAATATTGAAGTAGCACTTTCAGGCGTTCTACAAGCATAAATCGCACATATCCTTTCTCAACCACCTATTACAATTTTGAAGGCCCTGGAGCACCAGGACAATAGAATTTTCCACAAAATGACCCCATTTTTGAAAGCACACACCCCAACGTATAATCTATGAGGCATTATGAGTCTTTTGAACGGTTCATTTTTTTCCAGAAGGTTTTGGAAAATGTGGAGAAAAAATTAAAATGCATTTTTTTTACACAAAGTTGTCAATTTATAAGATATTTCTAACACATAATATGTACATAGCAAAAATTACACCCCAAAATGCATTCTGCTACTCCTCCTGAGTATGGCGATACCACATGTTTGAGACTTTTACACAGCCTGGCCACATACAGAGGCCCAACATCCAAGTAGCACCTCCAGGCATTCTAGCAGCATTAATTGCACATATCATTTTCTGACTACCGATCACATTTTTGAAGGCCCTTCATATATCTAACACATAGCAGGTACATACCAAATAACAAAAGATTACCTGTGGTTTTAGAAGTGCAGTGGTCCACAGAGGAGAGCATCGGTCCAGGCAGCAGGCAGGGATGAGATCAGCGACAGCAAAAGCAATCATCCAGGCAGCAGGCAGGAATACTGTCCATAGTTCGCACAGGCAGAGATACTGTCAGCACAGCCAGAGCACAGCCAAAGCACAGGTCCAGGTAGCAGGCAGAGGTGTCCTATCCTATCCTATCGATGATATCTTCGATATATTGGAGGTAGTGGAGTCGGTGATTTTGAGTTGCTTTTTGGTAGCAGACAAACGAATTAAAAAGGGCCATGTGAAACAGGTGAAACGCAACTTTTTTGTGCCAATAATGGGACTTTCTGGTTGATAAGTAGGGCTGTAGCATCTGGTCGTTTAAATCCACCCCCCCCCCATGTACAAATTGTAGTCGTGGACACATTCAGGCTTTACAATGGAGCCGCGTCTTCTTGGGATCTCCACCATGGTGTCATTGTGGATCGTAGAGAGGATGTGGACATCTTTCTTGTCCCTCCACTTCATGGCCAACACTAGGGATGAGCCGAACACCCCCGGGTTCGGTTCGCACCAGAACCTTCGAACGGACCGAAAGTTCGCGCGAATTTTCGAACCCTATTCGTTATAATGGACGCGAACGTTCGAAATCAAAATTGCTAATTACAACGGCCAATATGCATGTTAATGTTATAAAACAGGTTTGGGGACCCGGGTCCTGCCCCAGGGGACATATATCAATGCAAAAAGAAATTTTAAAAACTAAAGTTTTTTCGGGAGCAGTCATTTTAATGATGCATAAAGTGAAAAAAAAAAAGTGAAATTTTCCTTTAAATATGGTACCTGGGGGGTGTCTAAAGTATGCCTGTGAAGTGGCATGTGTTTCCCGTGTTTAGAACTGTCCTTGCACAAAATGACATTTGTAAAGGAAAAAAAGAAGCCATTTAAAACCACTTGCGGCTTTAATGTCATGTCTTGTCCTGGCCGCCATATGGCTGAAAATCCTTGAGAAAAATGGCATGGCTACCCCATCACCCCCCCCCCCCACCCCAGCCCCTTTGGGTCTTGTATGGATACTAAGGGGGACCCCGCACCCAAAATAAAACCCTATACCTACAACCCTATATACTCTGAACAGCAGTATATAGGTGGTGCAAACAAGACATGGACTGTAGGTTTGTTCTTAAGTAGAATCTGAACAGGTACATTATGAAGTGTAGCTACATCCCAAAAAAATCAATTTTTAAGCTTTTTGGAGAACATAGGGAGGGGTTATCACCCCTGTAGCATTTGCTGTCTTTGCACATCTGTTCAGAACATGTCACCTCACTTTCCGTCCCAATGACAAATGTTTTTGGAAAAGTGGGGTTTTAATTGAAACAAGGATTGGTGATAAAGCATCAGTAGAGAGGAGATACCTTTTTCCCAAATTAAATCTAACAGGATAGAATTTTCCTTCCTAGGGGTAGATTTCCTCTCACTTCCTGTTTTCTCTTGCCGTTTGCAAGTAGGAGTCGTTTGTAAGTTGGATGTTTGAAAGTAGGGGCCTGCCGTATATACTCTGCAGAAATTTGCCCTATTAGATGTTGGTGTAGCCACAAGACTGGTGGGCACAGGAATGGGCCCTGCTGTGAGTTAATAGATCAAGATTTGTACTTGCATGCACCTGTTGAACCGGGCAGAAAAATTGGGCCTTTGGTGGTGGTGGTGGTGGTGGTGGACGGTGTTGCCACAAGACTGTAAGCCCTCACAGTTACTCTTGGTGGGTGCAGGAATGGGCCCTGCTGTGAGTTATTAGATCAAGATTTGTAATTGCATGCACCTGTTGAACAGGGCAGAAAAATTGGGCCTTTGGTGGTGGTGGTGGTGGTGGACGGTGTTGCCACAAGACTGTAGGCCCTCATAGTTACTCTTGGTGGGCGCAGGAATGGGCCCTGCTGTGAACTATTAGATCAAGATTTGTAATTACACGCCCCTGTTAAACAGGGGCTGAAAAATTGTGCCTTAGGCATTGGTGCTGGTGCCACAACACTGCAACCCCTCACAGATACTGTACTTGGAGCACAGCAGTCACACCTGTTGCGAAGCATCTTTTTAAAAAATTGTAATTACACGCCCCTGTTATACAGGGGCTGAAAAATTGTGCCTTAGGCACTGGTGCTGGTGCCACAACACTGCAACCCCTCACAGATACTGTACTCTGAGCACAGCAATGAGACCTGTTGCAAAGCATTGCCTAAAAATTGTAATTACACGCCCCAACAGGGGCTGAAAAATTGTGCCTTAGGCACTGGTGCTGGTGCCACAACACTGCAACCCCTCACAGATACTGTACTCTGAGCACAGCAGTCACACCTGTTGCGAAGCATCTTTTTAAAAAAATTTAATTACACGCCCCTGTTATACAGGGGCTGAAAAATTGTGCCTTAGGCACTGGTGCTGGTGCCACAACACTGCAACCCCTCACAGATACTGTACTCTGAGCACAGCAATGAGACGTGTTGCAAAGCATTGCCTAAAAATTGTAATTACACGCCCCAACAGGGGCTGAAAAATTGTGCCTTAGGCACTGGTGCTGGTGCCACAACACTGCAACCCCTCACAGATACTGTACTCTGAGCACAGCAGTCACACCTGTTGCGAAGCATCTTTTTAAAAAATTGTAATTACACGCCCCTGTTATACAGGGGCTGAAAAATTGTGCCTTAGGCACTGGTGTGGTGGCATGGATCATTGAGGAGGAGGAAGAGGATAGTCAGTGAACATAACAGGACAGTCACTCAGCATCAGCATAGGCAGTCTTGAAGGGATGTGACATTATAAATTATTCCGTTATATCCGCTTCAGGTGTCTGGTAGCTGGTGGTGATCCAAGACTGATTCATTTTTATGAAGGTCAGTCGATCAACCGAGTCGGTGGACAGGCGCACCCTATGATCGGTGACAAATCCTCCAGCAGCACTGAATGTGCGTTCGGAAAGAACGCTGGATGCAGGACAGGCCAGTAGCTCAATTGCATACTGTGCAAGCTCTGGCCAGTGATCCATCCTCAGGACCCAGTAAGCCAGAGGATTTTCGGTGGGAAAGGTGTCCAAGTCTGACCTTGCCCCTAGGTATTCCTGCACCATGTATATCAGACGCTGGCGATGGTTGCTGGAACCGATCATACCTTGGGGCTGCGGACTAAAAAATTGTCTGAACGCATCGGTCAGACGTCCACCTTCCCCACCGCTCCTTCTGCTACTGACCGAAGCCTCAGCAACTTGTCGTCCAGGACCAGGAGTTTGTAACCTCCCAGTTTCTGGGAACGCGTTGCACAGACCTTTCTGCAAGGCCTCCCTGAGATGTCTCATCCTCTGCTCCCTCTGCGACGGCAAGATAAGGTCCGCAACCTTACCCTTGTACCGTGGATCAAGGAGAGTGGCCAGCCAGTAATGGTCACTCTCCTTGATCCGAAGAACACGAGGATCCTTCCGCAGGCTTTGCAGGATCAGGGAGGCCATGCAGCGTAGGTTAGCTGAGGCATTCGGTCCGGAGTCTTCTGGGTCACTGAGGATGACATGATCGCCAGCCACCTCCTCCCAGCCACGTACAAGTCCACTGGTTTGTTGGGACTGTACATCATCCCTAAAAGACTGCTGCTGCTGATGCTGAGTGCCAGGCTCCACCTCCATGCTCACACAATCCTCCTCCTCCTCCTCCTCCTCCTCCTCTTCCTGTGTGATGGGTGGGACAGAAGGAACATTGTCTGGATAAAGGGGGCCTTGAGAGACAAGGAAGTCCTCCTCTTCCTGCCTCTGTTCTGCCTCAAGTGCCCTGTCCATTATCCCACGCAGCGTATGCTCCAACAGGTGGACAAGAGGTACAGTGTCACTGATGCATGCACTGTCACTGCTCACCATCCTCGTGGCCTCCTCAAATGGTGAGAGGACAGTGCATGCATCCCTGATCATGCTCCACTGGCGTGGGGAAAAAAAGCCAAGCTCCCCTGACCCTGTCCTGGTGCCGTAGTCGCAAAGGTACTCATTAATGGCCCTCTGCTGCGTGTGCAGTCGCTGCAGCATGGCCAACGTTGAGTTCCACCTGGTGGGCATGTCACATATTAGGCGGTTCTTGGGCAGGTTCAGCTCCTTTTGCAGCTCAGTCAGCCGAGCACTGGCATTATAAGATCGGCGGAAATGCACACAGACTTTCCTGGCCTGCCTCAGGACATCCTGTAAGCCTGGGAACCTGCCCAAGAACCGCTGCACCACCAGGTTGAGGACGTGAGCCATACAGGGCACATGGGTGAGCTGCCCCTGTCGCAGGGCAGAGAGGAGGTTGGTGCCATTATCAGAAACGACCATTCCTGGCTTAAGCTGGCGTGGCGTCAACCACCTCTCGGCCTGCCCCTGCAGAGCTGCCAGAACCTCTGGCCCAGTGTGGCTCCTGTCCCCCAAACACACCAGCGCAAGCACGGCATGGCATCTTTTTGCCTGCGTACTCGCGTAGCCCCTTGTACGCCTACGGAGCACCGCTGGTTCCGAGGACAGAGCACTCGAAGAGGACATGGAGGAAGAAGAAGAGGAGGGGGTGGAGGAGAGAGGTGTGTCACAACCAGTAGTAGCATTTTGGAGGCGTGGTGGCGGAACAACCTCCAACACTACTGCACCTTGTCCTGCATCCCTCCCAGCTACCAATAGAGTGACCCAATGGGCCGTGAAAGAAAGATAACGTCCCTGTCCATGCCTGCTGGACCATGAGTCAGCGGTAATATGCACCTTACCGCTGACCGCCCTGTCCAGCGAGGCATGGACATTGCCTTCCACATGCCAGTAGAGAGACGGAATCGCCTTCCGTGAGAAAAAGTGGCGTTTGGGAACCTGCCACTGAGGAACCGCACATTGAACAAACTCACGGAAGGGGGCCGAGTCTATCAACTGAAAAGGCAGCAGTTGAAGTGCTAGCAATTTAGCCAAGCTAGCATTCAACCGCTGGGCATGTGGATGGCTGGGAGTATACTTCTTTCGACGGTCCAGCAGCTGGGGCAGGGAAATTTGCCTGCTACAATCGGACGTCGGTGTACTGCAAGTACTTGGTTGTGACACACCTAATTCTACACCTTCAGTCCTCTCAGAGCAGCTTTCAGAGAGGACTGAAGATATAGTGGGGATGGAGATCCCAGCTGATGAGGAGCAAGGAGAGGTCCGCTTTGTTCTTTGGTGTGGGTCTTTTATGTGTGCTTGCCAACGAGCTGCATGGCAGGTCGACATATGTCTGCTCATGCTTGTGGTGCCCAAGCGGCTGATGTTTTGGCCACGCGAGATACGCTTGAGACAAATATTGCAAATAGCAGTGGTGCGATCTGATGCACTCGTCTCAAAAAAGGCCCACACCAAAGAACTTTTGTGATAACGTGCAGAGGCAGCGCCCTGCACAGGCGGAGCTCTGCGGTGTGGTACAGTTGCTGTGCTGGCCTCTAGCTGGCCTCCAGGGGGCATCCTGCCTCGTTGGACATGTGACGCTGCATCCTCCTCCTCCTCCTCCTCTCTCCCTTCAGGCACCCACGTGGAGTCAGTGACCTCATCATCCCCTCCCTCTTCACCACTAGAGCAAACCTGGCAGTAAGCTGCAGCTGGTGGAACACTACTGCCAGATTGCTGTCCTTCAGCATCCCCTCTCTCTGCGCGCACACTACTGACTTCCTCAAGCTGGGTATCATCATCCGAGCCTTCGAATCGTTGGGCATCCTCCTGGAGCATGTACCCAACACTGTGCTCAAACAGTTCGGGGGACTCCTCAGGAGGACATGGTGGGTCTAGGGAAGGGGTGGCTGATGATGCCATTGAGTACGCGTTGGCAGCTGCTCTGCCAGTACCCTGAGCCTGGGTGAGAGAGGATGAGGAGGATGAGGAGGGCTTGGTCATCCATTCTACCAAGCCTTCGGCATGATGCGGCTCCACATGTCCAGCTGCCGAAAACAAAGACAAGCGTGTCCCATGGCCACGTGCTGATGACGATGCACGACCACGTCCACGGCCAGCACTGTTGTCTCTAGAAACAGAGCCTGCCTGCCCTGTGTTCTTGCCTCGGCACGCTCTGCCTCTCCTTGGCGGTCTTCCAGCCATTGTAGTCGGTAGTGTATATAGTATAAAAAATAGAACTCCTATGTGTGCTCACAACACACTGTAGGTCCTATGGGTGCTGACACTAACACACTATAGGTACTATGTGTGCTGCTGACAAGAAAATATAGGAGCTCTGTTTGCTGCCACTAACACACTAGAAGTCCTATGGGTGCTGCTGAGAAGAAAATATAGGAGCTCTGTTTGCTGCCACTAACACACTAGAAGTCCTATGGGTGCTGCTGAGAAGAAAATATAGGAGCTCTGTTTGCTGCCACTAACACACTAGAAGTCCTATGGGTGCTGCTGAGAAGAAAATATAGGAGCTCTGTTTGCTGCCACTAACACACTAGAAGTCCTATGGGTGCTGCTGAGAAGAAAATATAGGAGCTCTGTTTGCTGCCACTAACACACTAGAAGTCCTATGGGTGCTGCTGAGAAGAAAATATAGGAGCTCTGTGTGATGCCACTAACACACTAGAAGTCCTATGGGTGCTGCTGAGAAGAAAATATAGGAGCTCTGTTTGCTGCCACTAACACACTAGAAGTCCTATGGGTGCTGCTGAGAAGAAAATATAGGAGCTCTGTTTGCTGCCACTAACACACTAGAAGTCCTATGGGTGCTGCTGAAAAGAAAATATAGGAGCTCTGTTTGCTGCCACTAACACACTAGAAGTCCTATGGGTGCTGCTGAGAAGAAAATATAGGAGCTCTGTGTGATGCCACTAACACACTAGAAGTCCTATGGGTGCTGCTGAGAAGAAAATATAGGAGCTCTGTTTGCTGCCACTAACACACTAGAAGTCCTATGGGTGCTGCTGAGAAGAAAATATAGGAGCTCTGTGTGATGCCACTAACACACTAGAAGTCCTATGGGTGCTGCTGAGAAGAAAATATAGGAGCTCTGTTTGCTGCCACTAACACACTAGAAGTCCTATGGGTGCTGCTGAGAAGAAAATATAGGAGCTCTGTGTGATGCCACTAACACACTAGAAGTCCTATGGGTGCTGCTGAGAAGAAAATATAGGAGCTCTGTTTGCTGCCACTAACACACTAGAAGTCCTATGGGTGCTGCTGAGAAGAAAATATAGGAGCTCTGTTTGCTGCCACTAACACACTAGAAGTCCTATGGGTGCTGCTGAGAAGAAAATATAGGAGCTCTGTTTGCTGCCACTAACACACTAGAAGTCCTATGGGTGCTGCTGAGAAGAAAATATAGGAGCTCTGTGTGATGCCACTAACACACTAGAAGTCCTATGGGTGCTGCTGAGAAGAAAATATAGGAGCTCTGTTTGCTGCCACTAACACACTAGAAGTCCTATGGGTGCTGCTGAGAAGAAAATATAGGAGCTCTGTTTGCTGCCACTAACACACTAGAAGTCCTATGGGTGCTGCTGAGAAGAAAATATAGGAGCTCTGTTTGCTGCCACTAACACACTAGAAGTCCTATGGGTGCTGCTGAGAAGAAAATATAGGAGCTCTGTGTGATGCCACTAACACACTAGAAGTCCTATGGGTGCTGCTGAGAAGAAAATATAGGAGCTCTGTTTGCTGCCACTAACACACTAGAAGTCCTATGGGTGCTGCTGAGAAGAAAATATAGGAGCTCTGTGTGATGCCACTAACACACTAGAAGTCCTATGGGTGCTGCTGAGAAGAAAATATAGGAGCTCTGTTTGCTGCCACTAACACACTAGAAGTCCTATGGGTGCTGCTGAGAAGAAAATATAGGAGCTCTGTTTGCTGCCACTAACACACTAGAAGTCCTATGGGTGCTGCTGAGAAGAAAATATAGGAGCTCTGTTTGCTGCCACTAACACACTAGAAGTCCTATGGGTGCTGCTGAGAAGAAAATATAGGAGCTCTGTGTGATGCCACTAACACACTAGAAGTCCTATGGGTGCTGCTGAGAAGAAAATATAGGAGCTCTGTTTGCTGCCACTAACACACTAGAAGTCCTATGGGTGCTGCTGAGAAGAAAATATAGGAGCTCTGTTTGCTGCCACTAACACACTAGAAGTCCTATGGGTGCTGCTGAGAAGAAAATATAGGAGCTCTGTTTGCTGCCACTAACACACTAGAAGTCCTATGGGTGCTGCTGAGAAGAAAATATAGGAGCTCTGTGTGATGCCACTAACACACTAGAAGTCCTATGGGTGCTGCTGAGAAGAAAATATAGGAGCTCTGTTTGCTGCCACTAACACACTAGAAGTCCTATGGGTGCTGCTGAGAAGAAAATATAGGAGCTCTGTGTGATGCCACTAACACACTAGAAGTCCTATGGGTGCTGCTGAGAAGAAAATATAGGAGCTCTGTTTGCTGCCACTAACACACTAGAAGTCCTATGGGTGCTGCTGAGAAGAAAATATAGGAGCTCTGTTTGCTGCCACTAACACACTAGAAGTCCTATGGGTGCTGCTGAGAAGAAAATATAGGAGCTCTGTTTGCTGCCACTAACACACTAGAAGTCCTATGGGTGCTGCTGAGAAGAAAATATAGGAGCTCTGTGTGATGCCACTAACACACTAGAAGTCCTATGGGTGCTGCTGAGAAGAAAATATAGGAGCTCTGTTTGCTGCCACTAACACACTAGAAGTCCTATGGGTGCTGCTGAGAAGAAAATATAGGAGCTCTGTTTGCTGCCACTAACACACTAGAAGTCCTATGGGTGCTGCTGAGAAGAAAATATAGGAGCTCTGTTTGCTGCCACTAACACACTAGAAGTCCTATGGGTGCTGCTGAGAAGAAAATATAGGAGCTCTGTGTGATGCCACTAACACACTAGAAGTCCTATGGGTGCTGCTGAGAAGAAAATATAGGAGCTCTGTTTGCTGCCACTAACACACTAGAAGTCCTATGGGTGCTGCTGAGAAGAAAATATAGGAGCTCTGTTTGCTGCCACTAACACACTAGAAGTCCTATGGGTGCTGCTGAGAAGAAAATATAGGAGCTCTGTGTGATGCCACTAACACACTAGAAGTCCTATGGGTGCTGCTGAGAAGAAAATATAGGAGCTCTGTTTGCTGCCACTAACACACTAGAAGTCCTATGGGTGCTGCTGAGAAGAAAATATAGGCGCTCTGTTTGCTGCCACTAACACACTAGAAGTCCTATGGGTGCTGCTGAGAAGAAAATATAGGAGCTCTGTTTGCTGCCACTAACACACTAGAAGTCCTATGGGTGCTGCTGAGAAGAAAATATAGGAGCTCTGTTTGCTGCCACTAACACACTAGAAGTCCTATGGGTGCTGCTGAGAAGAAAATATAGGAGCTCTGTTTGCTGCCACTAACACACTAGAAGTCCTATGGGTGCTGCTGAGAAGAAAATATAGGAGCTCTGTGTGATGCCACTAACACACTAGAAGTCCTATGGGTGCTGCTGAGAAGAAAATATAGGAGCTCTGTTTGCTGCCACTAACACACTAGAAGTCCTATGGGTGCTGCTGAGAAGAAAATATAGGAGCTCTGTTTGCTGCCACTAACACACTAGAAGTCCTATGGGTGCTGCTGAGAAGAAAATATAGGAGCTCTGTGTGATGCCACTAACACACTAGAAGTCCTATGGGTGCTGCTGAGATGAAAATATAGGAACTCTGTGTGATGCCACTAACACATTGGAAGTCCTATGGGTGCTGCTGAGAAGAAAATATAGGAGCTCTGTTTGCTGCCACTAACACACTAGAAGTCCTATGGGTGCTGCTGAGAAGAAAATATAGGAGCTCTGTGTGATGCCACTAACACACTAGAAGTCCTATGGGTGCTGCTGAGAAGAAAATATAGGAGCTCTGTTTGCTGCCACTAACACACTAGAAGTCCTATGGGTGCTGCTGAGAAGAAAATATAGGAGCTCTGTTTGCTGCCACTAACACACTAGAAGTCCTATGGGTGCTGCTGAGAAGAAAATATAGGAGCTCTGTTTGCTGCCACTAACACACTAGAAGTCCTATGGGTGCTGCTGAGAAGAAAATATAGGAGCTCTGTTTGCTGCCACTAACACACTAGAAGTCCTATGGGTGCTGCTGAGAAGAAAATATAGGAGCTCTGTTTGCTGCCACTAACACACTAGAAGTCCTATGGGTGCTGCTGAGAAGAAAATATAGGAGCTCTGTGTGATGCCACTAACACACTAGAAGTCCTATGGGTGCTGCTGAGAAGAAAATATAGGAGCTCTGTTTGCTGCCACTAACACACTAGAAGTCCTATGGGTGCTGTTGGGGTGCAATGCTGTGCTAACAGCACTGCGGTTGGTACTACTGCAATACTGTACTAACAGTAAGCACGCACCAGACTAATCCCCAGCAGCAGCTAATAACACACTAACTGTGCAATCAGCAGCAATGAACGATCAATGACTTAGGTAGCAATGATTTAGCAAAGAAATAGCCAATGGTTTAGCAAAGAAGAGCAAATCTTTCAGTATCAAGCAAAGACAGAATCAGCAGACTAATCTCTCCTAAAGCCGGAACTCATGTGACCGGGGCCGATGGCGTGGCGGCCTTTTAAATGGTGGGGCGTGTACTAAAGCCCCTGAGCTGTAATTGGCTACAGCCGTCCTGCCTGTAGCCAATTATTGCTCTCCGAGTTTCGGGCGCTGTGATTGGCCAAGCATGCGGGGTCACAGTGCATGCTTGGCCAATCATCAGCCAGCAATGCACTGCGCCGGCCGCGCCGGCCGCAATGCATTGCGGGGCCGCTCGCATCACACGAATGTGATGCGAACGGCCCGAATAGTTCTGGGCTCGACGAGCGAGCGAACGCCCGATGCTCGATTCGAACATGGGTTCGAATCGAGCACCGGGCCCATCCCTAGCCAACACCTCCTCGTTCCTCATGGATGCCGATTCTCCAGGTCGCAATTTTTTTGTCAATAAATTTTGTGGGAATCCCTTCCGTTTTTTTTTTTAAGGTACCGCAGGCCGGGGTTTGTTTACTGTAAAGGTGGCGAAAAAGGGGCAGGCTGGTATAATAATTATCAACATATAAATGGTAACCTTTTCCGAACAGGGGGTATGCCAACTCCCAGACAATTTTCCCACTGGTTCCAATATATGTGGGGCAATCACGGGGCTGGAGCTGGGAGTCTTTGCCTTAGTAGATCCTGAATTTGCAGACGTATCCAGTGGCTCGATCACATAATTTATTTAATTTTAACCCATACCTGGCTCTCTTGCTTGGTATGTACTGCTTGAACTGCAGTCGGCCGGTGAAATGTACGAGGGACTCGTCCACACAAATTTTTTGGTCTGGGATGAAAACTTCTTCAAATCGCTGGGAAAAGGCATTGATTAGGGGGCGTATCTTGTACAATTTGTCGTAGTTGGGATGATCTCGGGGAGGGCACTGTGAATTGTCATTGAAGTGGAGAAAGCGCATAATCATGTCGTATCTTTTCCTGGACATGACAGCGGAATATATGGGCATGTGTTGGATGGGGCGTTTGGACCAATATGAATGGACTTCGTTCTTTTTTGTAAGCCCCATATTGAACATAAGGCCCAAAAATAATTTTAATTCCTCCAATGTTAGACGCCGCCACTGGAACATGCGGGCATAGGAAGAATCGGGGTTGGCAGCAATAAATTGGGATGCATACAGATTCGTTTGATCCACTATATTCTGCAGCAAATCTTGTGGGAAAAATAAACAAAAATAATCAAATTTAGAAAAATTTGTAGTGTCGGGCTGCACACCTGGCTGTGCGGTGAAAGGGGGGATGATAGCGGATCCTGAGTTGGCAGGCAACCATAAGGGGTTTGCCAGGGCATCGGGAAGGTAGGATTGGGGCTGGATTCTTCGGGTTGGGCGTGCATTTCCATTGCTTGTACTGGGCTCCTCTTCCTGGGGTATGGCGCTGCTGGTGGTGGGCAGTTCTCCTGATCTTGGTGCTGATCTTGGTGCTGATCTTGGTGCCGATCGCATTCTTTTGGGAGGGACGGTTTCCTCCGGGGACTCGGACTCTAAGCCACTATCCTCCACTGGCTCGTATTCCGAACCAGAATCGGAAAATGGGAGCTCCCCGCTGCTCTCATCATCCGACATGGCAAGAATGGCATATGCCTCCTCAGGTGTGTAAACCCTTTGGGACATTATGGCAGTGCTTATTGGTGGGCCTGTGTAATGGTACTGCTGGTGGTAGTGGTGGCGGTCTGTGTGGTAGTACCGATGGAGGTATTAGTGGTGGGCCTGTGTGGTGGTACCGATGGCGGTATGGGTGGTGGTGGTACCAATGGCGGTACAGGTGGTGGTGGTACCGATGGCGGTACGGGTGGTGGTGGTGGCGGCGGTACCGATGGCGGTACAGGTGGCGGTATGGGTGGTGGTGGTAGCGATGGCAGTATGGGTGGTGGTGGTACCGATGGCGGTACAGGTGGTGGTGGTACCGATGGCGGTACAGGTGGTGGTGGTACGGGTGGTGATGGTACCGATGGCGGTACAGGTGGTGGTACAGGTGGTGGTGGCACTACCGACGGTGGTACGGGTGGTGGTACTGGTGGTGGTACCGATGGCGGCACTAGTGGTGATACTGGTAGCGGGCCTGTGTGGCAGTATAGATGCTGGGCCTGGTGGCGGTACTGGTGGTGGTACTGGTACCGATGGCGGTACTGGTAGCCTGTGTGGCGGTGCCAGTGGCGGTACCGATGGAGGTAGGCCTGTGACAGATGATTGACAGATGGGCTGATTGATTGACAGATGGGCTGATTGATTGATTGACAGATGGGTTGATTGATTGACAGATGGGGTGATTGATTGACAGGTGGGGTGATTGATTGACAGATCGGCTGATTGATTGACAGATGGGCTGATTGATTGACAGATGGGCTGATTGATTGACAGATGGGCTGATTGACGGATGGGCTGATTGGCTGGGCTGATTGATGTGCTGGGCTGTGTGACAGGTCCTCTTTATGGGGGGGGGCGTGTTGTGCACTGTAAACTTATGTAGACAAACTACACTGAGCTAACTTACTGATCTCTTCTCTCTCCTCACAGATCGGTGTGTGAGGAGAGAGCAGGGATCAGGTAGTAACTCCTGTGGAGTTTGTTTACATTTGTGACCGGCTGTGATTGGACACAGCCGGTCACGTGGTAAACAGCCAATTCATTGGCTGTTTACTCTGATCGGGGACGCACTGTGTCCAAGGGACACTCGCCTTCCCCGATCCCCGCTCTGCAAGCCTGTGGCGGCGCGCACGGAGCGCGCCGCCGAGTTTGTTTTGACAGGTGATCGGCTGTGACTTTGACACAGCCGATCACATGGTAAACAGCCAATGAAATTGGCTGTTTACCGTGATCGGGGAAGCGCTGTGTCCGAGGGACACATGCCGTCCCCGATCACCGCGCTGCGCGCCCCCGCGGGCGCGCGCAAGGCATTATCCTGCAGGACGTCATATGACGTCCAGTATCGATATTGCAACCACTTCCCGGACGTCAATTCGCTATTGACTGGGCGGGAAGTGGTTAAAAACAATTTTAATGTTGTGGATATGTTCCGCTATCCGTACCCGCAACCTTCTTTTGGTGCGTCCTATGTATAAAAGATCACACGGACATTTTAAAGCATACACTACAAACTGACTGTTGCAGGTAATAAACTGTTTTATATCAAACTGTCTATTATTTGCTGGGGCGATGAAATTATCCATCCCTCTTATGGGCGTGATACTTCCCTGCAAGCTTTACATCTTCTGCATGCAAAGAAGCCATTTCGGTCCCAAAAGGTTTGTGGTTTTGCGGGAGGGTCCAAGACTTTTTTGACCACCAGATCCCCATAGTTCTGGGCTTTTTTGTAGAAATGGCTTCTTTGCATGCAGAAGATGTAAAGCTTGCAGAGAAGTATCACGCCCTATAAGAGGGATGGATAATTTCATCGCCCCAGCAAATAATAGACAGCACTGATACGCTACACTTTGAATTTCATATTCATCATAACGACTAGTATTGCTAAGAATGTTATGGTGTTAATTTCTATGACTTAATTTTTATGTCTTGATTTTCTGTCATCATGATGATTATTATTACTAAGAATGTCATGATGACATTTAGAAGTTGTTGTTGTATTAAGTTGGATACTAACTATATCTTATCGAATTACATTAGCTGCAAAGCGTGTATTTATATGCACCTATCCAATTGGCCCACAGCCAATAGTAATCTTTAGCTAGATAGCTGAGACGGTCATAACCAGTATACACTATTGTTTATATGTGGGTTTCATCGTATTATCTTAATACGTTCCTAATATGTTTTTAACCTTGTTTTCCATATTTTAAATATTGATTGCTCACCTATTATGCAAATGATTAGGCTTGAATTGGAACACCAATTATTTACTGATATCTCCGCATTATTGATGTACTATTTATATGGACATATCCTGGATTGTTATCACGACCCAGCGCGTGCGCAGTAATTATCTGCCCAGCGCCTGCGCAGTGGGTATCAGGTTTTGCTCCAACATTAAACGGTGTTCACCCCCGCACTTCCGCCCTTATCCTGGCATTGTTTACATTGCATTGCCAGGCTAAGATGGCCGCGACGGACGCACACAACTGTGTCTTACTCCACACAAAGGGGCGGGGGTTTCTGCATAAAAAACAGTTGTTGGGATTGGGAGTCACGCCCTCAGATGAAGTCAGGAAGTGACGAAACGCGTCAAGGTGTGACTCTCAACCAAGAAACCGGAAGTGACGTTTTGCTCTCCACGGACCAGGAACCAGGAAGGACGCAAGGTCTATGGTAACCAGGACAGTGCGGCTGTCCTTTCCCTGATATGAGCACACTAAAAGTCACCTTATACATTGCCTGTATACTATTACTTGTTGGTACGCATATATTCTTAAGGGGGCACTATGGGAAGTTTACAATAAAGCTTTTTCAAACTGTACTACCCTATGCAGAATCTTTTTTTGCTTTATTTGTGAGTTGATCTGCCAACAAGCAAGGTGCAGCAACAAGGACGGATGATCATTGGTTCATGCTCTTTTGAACCTTACCTTTGGTAAGTGCATCCCCAAAAGGGGTTTTCCCTCCACGTGGTGAACATCTTCTGGGTGTAAGGAGCATCGCACACTGTATGAAACTGTAGCCACAACCATCCTTATCTACACTACTGTCACTACCTATATTTTATATATATAGAGGACTTTCAAACCAAGTGTTTGATTGGAGCGCTGCTACAGTATTATACTTTTTGGACTCTTGGACTGCATAGAGTTTTAACCACTTAACGACCGCTCACTGTATATAAACGTCGGCAGAATGGCACCGACAGGCACAATCACGTACAGTGTACGTGACTGCCTTTGTATAGTTGGGGGGTCCAATCGGACCCCCCTTCTATACAGTGAGCGGTCGTTATCCGTTGGGGAGTGATCCGGGATGATGGGACGGCCGTTTGATTCCGGCCACCCCCCCGCGATTGCTCCCAGCGAATGAGAAAGCTTCCTCTGCTGTGTAGTGTTTACACAGGCAGAGGAAGTTACATAGTTACATAGTTACATAGTTACATAGTTAGTCAGGTTGAAAAAAGACACAAGTCCATCCAGTTCAACCGTAAAAAATAAAAATAAAAAAATAAAAATAAACATATATCGTACAATCCCATATACCCAATTCTATACCCACAGTTGATCCAGAGGAAGGCAAAAAAACCCAGAAGAGCATTATCCAATTTGCTACAGCAGGGGAAAAAATTCCTTCCTGATCCCCCGAGAGGCAATCGGATATTCCCTGGATCAACTTTACCTATAAATGTCAGTACCCAGTTATATTATGTACATTTAAGAAAGAATCCAGGCCCTTCTTAAAGCAATCTACTGAGCTGGCCAGAACCACCTCTGCAGGGAGTCTATTCCACATTTTCACAGCTCTTACTGTGAAAAAACCTTTCCGTATTTGGAGGTGAAATCTCTTTTCCTCTAGACGCAAAGAGTGCCCCCTTGTCCTTTGTGTTGACCGTAAAGTGAATAACTGAACACCAAGTTCACTATATGGACCCCTTATATATTTGTACATGTTGATCATATCCCCCCTTAATCTCCTCTTCTCAAGAGAGAATAAATTCAGTTCCTCTAATCTCTCCTCATAGCTGAGCTCCTCCATGCCTCTTATCAGTTTGGTTGCCCTTCTCTGCACTTTCTCCAGTTCCCCAATATCCTTTTTGAGAACTGGGGCCCAAAACTGAACTGCATATTCCAGATGAGGTCTTACTAATGATTTGAACAAGGGCAAAATGATATCTCTCTCTCTGGAGACCATACCTCTCTTAATACAAGAAAGGACTTTGCTCGCTTTGGAAACCGCAGCTTGGCATTGCATGCCATTATTGAGCTTATGATCTACCAAAACCCCCAGATCCTTCTCCACTACGGATCCCCCCAGTTGTACTCCCCCTAGTATGTATGATGCATTCATATTATTAGCCCCCAAGTGCATAACTTTACATTCATCAACATTAAACCTCATCTGCCACATAGTCGCCCAATTAGACAGAGCATTGAGGTCGGCTTGTAAATTGGCGACATCCTGTAAGGACGTTATTCCACTGCATAGCTTGGTGTCATCTGCAAAGACAGAAATGTTACTTTTGATCTCAGACCCAATATCATTTATAAACATATTAAAAAGTAAGGGTCCCAGCACTGAACCTTGGGGTACACCACTGATAACCTTGGACCATTCAGAGTAAGAATCATTAACCACTACTCTCTGAATTCTGTCTTTTAGCCAGTTTTCTATCCATTTACAAACTGATATTTCCAATCCTGTAGACTTTACCTTACACATGAGCCGTGTGTGGGGAACTGTATCGAACGCTTTTGCAAAATCCAAGTATACCACGTCCACTGCCACCCCTCTGTCCAAGGTCTTACTTACCTCTTCATAAAAAGAAATCAGGTTTGTTTGACAACTTCTGTCTTTCATGAATCCATGCTGTCTGTTGCTTAAATAGTTTTTTTCCAGCAAGAACTCACCTATGTGGTCTTTTATTAATCTCTCCAGTATTTTCCCAACTATAGAAGTTAAACTAACAGGTCTATAGTTACTTGGTAAACACTTAATTCCCTTTTTAAATATAGGCACCACATTGGCCCTGCGCCAATCCAGTGGTACTATTCCTGTCATTAATGAGTCCCTAAAAATTAAATACAATGGCTTTGAAATTACAGAGCTCAATTCTTTTAGGATCCGTGGGTGTATGCCATCTGGTCCAGGTGCTTTATCCACCTTTATTCCATCTAAATATTTCTGGACCATATCACTTTTGAGCCATTGTGGATTTGGGGCTGTGTCACTACCACCCCCATTTTGGACATGAGCTCGCCCATGCTCCTTTGTATACACAGAACTGAAGAAAGTATTTAATAAATTAGCCTTCTCTTTGTCCCCAGTCACCCACTCTAGATTATTTTGTAAAGGGCCTACATGCTCAGACTTGACCTTTTTACTATTAATATATTTGAAGAATTTTTTGGGGTTTGTCCTACTATCTTTTGCAATCTGTCGTTCATTTTGAATTTTTGCATCCTTGATTTCCTTTTTACATATCCTGTTATATTCTTTGTAACATTTAAATGACACTAGTGTTCCCTCATTTTTATATTTTTTAAAAGCTCTTTTCTTATAGTTTATAGCTTTTTTAACTTTGTCAGTGAGCCACATAGGTTTTATTTTTAGCCTTTTAAACTTATTGCCCATGGGAATATACTTTGCAGTGAGTTCCCAAACAGTCTTTTTGAAGAATTCCCATTTCTGTTCTGTGCCCATTGATGCCAATATTCCTTCCCAGTCTAAGTCCTGGAGAGCAGCACTCATCCTTGGAAAATTTGCTCTCTTGAAATTAAGTGTTTTTATCTTTCCTGTATGTGATTTTTGCTTACAACTAACATCAAATGAAATCATGTTATTGTCACTGCTACCCAGGTGTTCCTTTATCTGAACATTAGTAATACGCTCTGCATGGTTTGAGATTACCAGGTCCAACAGAGCATCATTCCTAGTTGGGGCCTCAATAAACTGGACCATAAAATTGTCCTGCAATAGGTTTATAAATTTTTGCCCTTTAACTGTCCCAGCAGTTCCATTACTCCAGTCAATTTCTGGGTAGTTAAAATCCCCCATTATTATCACCGTCCCAGCCCTTGCAGCCCTTTCCATCTGTGCAAGGAGCTGAGTCTCTAACTCCTCATTAACATTGGGTGGTCTATAACAAACTCCAATGATTAGCTTTGAACTACGCACATCTGTATGCAGTCCTACCCATAATGCTTCAGACTCATCACACTCTCCATCCACCAGGTCCTCTTTCACACTCGCTTTGAGATCACTTCTCACATAGAGACAGACCCCTCCACCCTTCCTTTTTACCCTGTCTTTCCGAAAGAGTGCATAGCCAGGAATATTAATAGCCCAGTCGTGTGAGGAATGAAGCCAAGTTTCAGCAATACCGATTACATCATAGCTCTCCTCATGCACCAGAGCTTCCAACTCACCTATTTTGCTTGGCAGACTTCTGGCGTTGGTGAACAGACACTTTAATGCATTAATATTATTTGACCGGTCACATACTATCCTCTTGGGTGTTCCCAGATTGCAACTAGGACTTGCTACTATACTTACCTTGGGTTTATGTTCTTTGGTTACCCTACCACTAATGCCCCTAATACTACCCTTTAGAATATGTTCCCCGCTGACTCTCACTATCTCTGGACCCTCCCCCCTGTCACCTAGTTTAAAAACCCCTCTAACTTTTTGGCCATCCTTATTCCCAGCTGATCTGCACCCTCCTCATTTAGGTGCAGTCCGTCCCTTCTATAGTACTGGTTATCGACTGAGAAGTCGGCCCAGTCCTCCAGGAACCCAAACCCCTCCTTACTACACCAGCTCTTCAGCCACTTGTTCACTTCCCTAATCTCCCTCTGCCTTTCTGGTGTGGCTCGATGTACCGGTAGTATTCCCGAGAATACTACCTTGGAGGTCCTTTTCCTCAATTTAGCTCCCAAGTCCCTAAAATCGTTCTTTAGGACACTCCATCTGCCTCTGACTTTGTCATTGGTGCCAACGTGCACCATGACAGCTGGGTCTTCCCCAGCCCCTCCCAGTAATCTGTCCACCAGATCCGTGATGTGCCGAACCCGAGCGCCCGGTAGACAACATACAGTTCGGCGCTTCAGGTCTTTGTTACAGATTGCCCTCTCTGTCCTTCTAAGAATTGAGTCCCCTACCACCAGAATCTGTCTTTCCTTTCCCTTCGCTTCCCCCCCACTCTCACTGGAGGAGTTCTTCCCCTGGCAGCTAGGAGAGTCCCTCAGCTCCAGCAGTGCTGGTCCCGGACTGGTTTCACCAATGTCACTCAATGGAGCATACTTATTGGGATGCTCCAGCCCTGGATCGGCCTCCCTGGCACTTCGCCCTCTACCCTTCCTGACTGTCACCCATCTACTATTTTCTAGTGCCTGCACCTCTTTGACTCCACCCACCTCTGTGCTGGCCCCTGCCATCACCTGCCGGGTACGTATCCAGCTCTCCTTTAGTGTGGAGGGACTTCCCAGTGCTGACAGTTGCTTCCCTAGATTCAGAACCTGGGCTTCCAGGGAAACAATGTGCTTACATTTTGCACAGCAGTAATCGCCCTCGATCAGATGATCAAGGAACGCATACATGCTGCAAGATGTACACCGAGTCGCCTCGCCACACCCGCTGGGCATCGTACCTATTAATTTAATGAGGATTCGAGATTATACCCTGTCCAAATTACCTAACACTAGCTTCCTGACCCAACTATTCAACAAGACAATACACAGGTACTCAACAAGACAATACACAGGTACTCAACAAGACATTACACAGGTACTCAACAAGACAATACACAGGTACTCAACAAGACAATACACAGGTACTCAACAAGACAATACACAGGTACTCAACAAGACAATACACAGGTACTCAACAAGACAATACACAGGTACCACGCAGACCAGCGTGCACTCGCAGACCAACGGACCTGCGTGCACTCGCGGACCCGTGTGCACTCGCAGACCAACGGACCCGCGTGCACTCGCAGACCAGCGTGCACTCGCAGACCAACAGACCCGCGTGCACTCGCAGACCAACGGACCCGCGTGCACTCGCAGACCAACGGACCCGCGTGCACTCGCAGACCAACGGACCCGCGTGCACTCGCAGACCAACGGACCCACGTGCACTCGCAGACCAACGGACCCACGTGCACTCGCAGACCAACGGACCCACGTGCACTCGCAGACCAACGGACCCACGTGCACTCGCAGACCAACGGACCCACGTGCACTCGCAGACCAACGGACCCACGTGCACTCGCAGACCAACGGACCCACGTGCACTCGCAGACCAGCGTGCACTCGCAGACCAACGGACCCGCGTGCACTCGCAGACCAGCGTGCACTCGCAGACCAACAGACCCACGTGCACTCGCAGACCAACGGACCCACGTGCACTCGCAGACCAGAAAGGAAGTGATGTCATCTCTCATGCGGCGCTCACATATACCAAGCGCCGTACAAGAGAAGACACACAGGTTAGTGCACAAACAGTACACTGACACCAGGACACATAGGAACATAAATCGCCCCCCCAGGCCCCCCCAGATCACCCCCCAGCCCCCAGTCACAGTGTCACTGATTGCAGTGACCATTTATTTACTAATCACTGCAATCAGTGACATTTGTGACTGTAAAAGTGTCACTACAGTTAGTTTAGGTCCAGTGTAGCCCCCTAACCCCCCTAATAAAGTTTTAACCCCCTGATCACCCCACAGATAACCCTTTCACCCCCTAGCACCGCCGTCACTAAGCGATCGTTTTTCTGATTGCTGTTTTAGTGTCGGTGATGCCGATAGGTAGCCAGTTATTTTTTTAGGTTCGCCGCAGGTTTTTATAGCGTCGGGTACCCCCATATATTACCTAATAAAGGTTTAACCCCCTTGATCGCCCCCCAGGTAACCCTTTCACCCCCTATCACCACTGTCGCTAAGCAATCGTTTTTCTGATCGCTGTCTTATTGTCGGTGATGCCGATAGATAGCCAGTTATTTTTTTTAGGTTCGCCGCAGGTTTTTATAGCGTCAGGTACCCCCATATATTACCTAATAAAGGTTTAACCCCCTTGATCGCCCCCCAGGTAACCCTTTCACCCCCTATCACCACTGTCACTAAGCGTTCGTTTTTCTGATCGCTGTCTTATTGTCGGTGATGCCGATAGGTAGCCAGTTATTTTTTTTAGGTTCGCCGCAGGTTTTTATAGCGTCAGCTACCCCCATATATTACCTAATAAAGGTTTAACCCCCTTGATCACCCCCCAGGTAAACCTTTCACCCCCTATCACCACTGTCGCTAAGCAATCGTTTTTCTGATCGCTGTCTTATTGTCGGTGATGCCGATAGGTAGCCAGTTATTTTTTTTAGGTTCGCCGCAGGTTTTTATAGCGTCAGCTACCCCCATATATTACCTAATAAAGGTTTAACCCCCTTGATCATCCCCCAAGTAACCCTTTCACCCCCTATCACCACTGTCGCTAAGCGATCGTTTTTCTGATCGCTGTCTTATTGTCGGTGATGCCGATAGGTAGCCAGTTATTTTTTTTAGGTTCGCCGCAGGTTTTTATAGCGTCAGGTACCCCCATATATTACCTAATAAAGGTTTAACCCCCTTGATCGCCCCCCAGGTAACCCTTTCACCCCCTATCACCACTGTCACTAAGCGATCGTTTTTCTGATCGCTGTCTTATTGTCGGTGATGCCGATAGGTAGCCAGTTATTTTTTTTAGGTTCGCCGCAAGTTTTTATAGCGTCAGCTACCCCCATATATTACCTAATAAAGGTTTAACCCCCTTGATTGCCCCCCAGGTAACCCTTTCACCCCCTATCACCACTGTCGCTAAGTGATTGTTTTTCTGATCGCTGTCTTATTGTCGGTGATGCCGATAGGTAGCCAGTTTATTTTTTTAGGTTCGCCGCAGGTTTTTATAGCGTCAGGTACCCCCATATATTACCTAATAAAGGTTTAACCCCTTGATCGCCCCCCCAGGGTAACCCTTTCACCCCCTTTTGCCAGTGTCACTAAGCAATCGTTTTTCTGATCGCTGTATTACTTATGCTGGTGCCGATAGCCAGTTATTTTTTTTAGGTTTGCCGCAGGTTTTTATAGCGTCAGGTACCCCCATATATTATCTAATAAAGGTTTTAACCCGCTAATTGCCCCTAGTTAACCCTGCGTCACACCCCAGGCAGCGTCAGGTTAGTGCCAGTAACGCTAACACCCACGCGTTAAGCATACACCTCCCTTAGTGGTATAGTATCTGAACAGATCAATATCTGATCTGATCAGATCTATACTAGTGTCCCCAGCAGTTTAGGGTTCCCAAAAACGCAGTGTTAGCGGGATCAGCCCAGATACCTGCTAGTACCTGCGTTTTGCCCCTCCATCCAGCCCAGGCCAGCCAAGTGCAGTATCGATCGATCACTGTCACTTACAAAACACAACCCACATAACTGCAGCGTTCGCAGAGACAGGCCTGATCCCTGCGACTCCAGTGCTGTAGGAGGTGATTTCACCACCACAGTTAAAAAAAAAAAGCATATATGCCGAAGCATTGGGGCAGCAGGGGCGGAGGAGCGGAGGAGCGATTTTGCTCCTAATGCCGCGTACATACGGTCGAAATTCCGACGGAGGCTTGCCCGTGGAAAAGTCCGACCATGTGTGTGCGGCATAACTTTTGCGGTAGGATGCCCCCATGCTTCGGCATATATAAATGGTGCATGTATGCCCATCATTAGAAGTGGGTGGATGAATGGCGGTATTCCCACCGATCAATCTCTTTTTTTTTGTTCAGCTGCATGAAAAAAAAGATTACAATACATGTCCAACAAGGACCAGCAACGTACTGGTATGTTGCTGGACTTTGAATGTTTATACCAGAATGATGCCTGCGGGTTTAGGTATCATCTTGGTATCATTCTTTTCAGCCTGCGGCCGGCTTTCATGTAAAAGCAATCCTAGCGGCTAATTAGCCTCTGGACTGCTTTTACAAGCAGTGGGAGGGAATGTCCCCCCTCGGATATAAAAAGCGCCATTGGGAAACTGGGAAAGCATTTTATCACACCGATCTTGGTGTGGTCAGATGCTTTGAGGGCAGAGGAAAGAACTAGGGTCTAATAGACCCCAGTTTTTTTTAAAAAAAGAGTACCTGTCACTACCTATTGCTATCATAGGGGATATTTACATTCCCTGAGATAACAATAAAAATCATAACAAATAAAATAAATATGGAAGGAACAGTTTAAAAATAAAATAAAAAAGCAAAATGAATAATAATAAAAAAAAAAAAAGCACCCCTGTCCTGCCCTGCTCTTGCTCAATGGCGAACGCAAGCGACGGTCTGGCGTCATATTTAAACAGCAATTGCACCGTGCATGTGAGGTACCACCGCGAAGGTCAGATCGAGGGCAGTCATTTTAGCAGTAGACCTCCTCTGTAAATCTAACGTGGTAACCTGTAAAGACTTTTAAAGGCTTTTAAAAATGTATGTAGTTTTTCGCCAATGCGCGTTTGTGCGAAATTTTAAAGCATGTCGTGTTTGGTATCTATGTACTCGGCCCAAGACCATCTTTTTTATTTCATCAAACATTTGGGCAATGTAGTGTGTTTTAGTGCATTAAAATTAAAAAAAGTGTATTTTTTCCCCAAAAAATGCGTTTGAAAAATCGTTGCGCAAATACTGTGTGGAAAAAAAAAATGCAACACCCACCATTTTAATCTGTAGGGCCTTTGCTTTAAAAAAATATATATAATGTTTGGGGGTTCAACATAATTTTCTTGCAAAAAAAAAATAAATATGTTTTCATGTAAACAAAGTGTCAGAAAGGGCTTTGTCTTCAAGTGGTTAGAAGAGTGAATGTAAGCTTCCTAATGTTGTGTATAAAATGCCAGAACAGTTCAAAACCCCCCCAAATGACCCCATTTTGGAAAGTAGACACCCCAAGCTATATACTGAGAGGCATGTTGAGTCCATGGAATATTTTATATGTTGACACAAGTTGCGGAAAAAGACAATTTATTTATTTTATTTATTTATTTTGCACAAAGTTGTTACTAAATGATATATTGCTCAAACATGCCATCGCCATATGTGGAATTACACCCCAAAATACATTCTGTTGCTTCTCCTGAGTACGGAGATACCACAGGTGTGAGACTTTTTGGGAGCCTAGCCGCGTACGGGACCCCAAAAACCAAGCACCGCCTTCAGGCTTTCTAAGGGTGTAAATTTTTGATTTCACTTCTCACTGCCTATCACAGTTTCGGAGGCCATGGAATGCCCAGATGGCACAAAACCCCCCCAAATGACCCCATTTTGGAAAGTAGACACCCCAAGCTATTTGCTGAGAGGTATGGTGAGTATGTTGCAGATCTCGCTTTTTGTCACAAAGTTTTGAAAATTGAAAAAAAAAAAAAAAATACTTTCTTTCTTCATTTTCAAAGACAAATGAGAGCTGTAAAATACTCAACATGCCTCTCAGCAAATAGCTTGGGGTGTCTACTTTCCAAAATGGGGTAATTTGGGGGGGTTTTGTACTATTTTGGCATTTTATGGCCTTCAAAACTGTGATAGGTAGTGAGGAGTGAGGAGTGAAATCAAAAATTTGTGCCCTTAGAAATCCTGAAGGCGGTGCTTGGTTTTCGGGGCCCCGTACGCGGCTAGGCTCCTAAAAAGTCCCACACATGTGGTATCCTCGTACTCAGGAGAAGCAGCAAAATGTATTTTGGGGTGCAATTCCACATATAACCATGGCATGTGTGAGCAATATATCATTTAGTGACAACTTTTTGTAATTTTTATTTTTTTTTGTCATTCAATCACTTGGGACAAGAAAAAAAAAATCAATGGGCTCAACATGCCTCTCAGCAATTTCCTTGGGGTGTCTACTTTCTAAAATGGGGTCATTTGGGGGGGTTTTGTGCTCTTTTGGCATTTTATGGCCTTCGAAACTGTGATAGGTAGTGAGGAGTGAAATCAAAAATTTGCACCCTTAGAAATCCTGAAGGCGGTGCTTGGTTTTCGGGGGCCCGTACGCGGCTAGGCTCTCAAAAAGTCCCACACATGTGGTATCCCCATACTCAGGAGAAGCAGCAAAATTTATTTTGGGGTGCAATTCCACATATAACCATGGCATGTGTGAGCAATATATCATTTAGTGACAACTTTTTGTAATTTTAATTTTTTTTTGTCATTATTCAATCACTTGAGACAAAAAAAAAATATTCAATTGGCTCAACATGCCTCTCAGCAATTTCCTTGGGATGTCTACTTTCCAAAATGGGGTCATTTGGGGGGGTTTTGTACTGCCCTGCCATTTTAGCACCTCAAGAAATGAGATAGGCAGTCATAAATTAAAAGCTGTGTAAATTCCAGAAAATGTACCCTAGTTTGTAGACGCTACAACTTTTGCGCAAACCAATAAATATACGCTTATTGACATTTTTTTTACTAAAGACATGTGGCTGAATACATTTTGGCCTAAATGTATGACTAAAATGGAGTTTATTCGATTTTTCTTATAACAAAAAGTAGAAAATATAATTTTTTTTCAAAATTTTCAGTCTTTTTCCGTTTATATCGCAAAAAATAAAAATCGCAGAGGCAATAAAATACCATTAAAAGAAAGCTCTATTTGTGGGAAGAAAAGGACGCAAATTTCGTTTCGGTACAACATTGCATGTCCGCACAATTTACAGTTAAAGCAGCGCAGTGCAAAATTCTGAAAACACCTCTGGTCCTTTAGTTACAAAATGGTCCGGGGCTTAAGTGGTTAATATTACTGTTTTTCATGCTACACTGTACCCAAACATTTTTTTTATCATTTTGTTCCCACAAATAGAGATTTCTTTTGGTGTTATTTGATCACCTCTGCGATTTTTATTTTTTGCGTAACGAATAAAAAAAGACCGAAAATGTTGAAAAAAAATATGTTTTCATTGGTTTCTGTTAATTTTTTTTTGTAAATAAATACATTTTCTTCTTCAATGACGGGCACTGATATGGCTGCACTGACGGGCACTGATAAGACGGCACCGATGGGACCCAATGAGGTGGCACCAATGAGGTGGCACTGATAAGCACTGATGATGGGCACTGATAGGCGGCACTGATGGGCACTGATAGGCGGCACTGATGGGCACTGATAGGTGGCACTGGTATGTGGCACTGATGGGCACTCATAGGCGGCACTGATAGACACTCATAGGCGGCACTGATGGGTACTTATGGGTGGCACTGATGGGTAAATATGGGTGGCACTGATAGGTGGCACAGATGGGCACTGATGGTCACTGATAGGTGGGCACTGATGGGCACGGATGGGCACGGATGGGTGGCACTGAGGGACACTGATGAGTGGCACTGGTTATTACTGGTGGTGCTATTGCTGGGCATCACTTTTTATGCTTTTATGGTGCCAGTCAGTGCCCATTTGTGGGCACTGATTGGCACATGTTGGGCATGTTTTAAAACATGTGGATGGCCATGGGGGATGTACCTGGCCATCCACATGTTCCCCGCTTCCCTGGTGGTCCTGGGCGGCATCCTAGTGGTCCAGTGTGGGCATCCGAGGGGGGGCTGCGCTGATGAACAATCAGCGTGAACCCCCCCTGTCAGGAGAGCCGCCGATCGGCTCTCCTCTACTCGCGTCTATCAGACGCGAGTGAGGAAGAGCCGATCAACGGCTCTTCCTGTTTACATCGTGATCAGCCGTGATTGGACATGGCTGATCACGTGGTAAAGAGCCTCCGCCGGAGGCTCTTTTCCGAGATCGGTGTTGCGGGGTGTCAGACTGACATCCCGCAACAACAATCGCCGTGATGCGTGCCCCCGGGGGCGCGCAGCGGCTCAATATCCTGAAGACACACCGCTCTACTGATCACCGCGATGCGTGCCCCCCGGGCGCGCAGCGGCTGTTATCCTGCAGGACGTCAATAGACGTCCAGTCAGGATAACGAAACCACTTCCCGGACGTCAATTGTCTATTGACCGGGCGGGAAGTTGTTAAGGAGTGCCTTGGCAAAATGCCTAAAAATTACCCAAAAATGTATACAAGCCAGCAGGTGGATCAAGCCTGCCTTTTAGTTACACAAAGCAACGGGTTTTTATTGTGCACCATTTCAACCCTCCAGCTACCGACATCCTAACAACCAGTGATGTCATCAGTATTAATAAGAAGGGCGTTGATCGCCTGCACAGCATCCTTGCTTTACCCTCCACTGCCCCTCTCCGTCAACCCTGGGGTCACATTAGCTGAGTGATGGAGAGAAACTGAGGGAAAGGAGAAACACAGGAATACTGGTCGGTACTAATGTGCAAAAGTGTATTTGCTTTGTAAGAATAAATCATCTCTAATGTTGGGTGTCCTACATGTGTCGATGCTGCCGCATTATGTAAAACTATTACAATAGTTTTTTACATTTTAGAATGGGGTGCCTTGAGACTGTTTATAATTTTATTTTTTATTCTTTTTATTGTACTGTTTAATAATTTTAAAGGGTGCCTTGAGACTGTCCACATTTTAAAGGGTGCCTTGACTGAAAAAAAATTGTGAAACACTGATCTATCCATCACTTTTTTGTTGTAGACCATCAGTAGTTTCCATCGTAGCCTAACATGAATTTTAATGGAACCAACAGGATAGAAGCATATGGTATAGTGAAGGTTTTGCATGTGATATCAGTGAATGCAAGCCTACCATTTACACCTGGAAAAAACATATGTTCTATATGCCTAGCAATATTACTGCATAGTGCATTGGAACAATTGTATTTGAAAAAAAAATTAGATAGCCATAGCATTTGTGTGGATATACAGACAAAAGAGTAAAACTAACATAAAATCCTCAAAGATTGCTACAAGGCATAAAATATGTCTATTTTTGGTTCACATAGATGTAATGATCCCAAGGAGAAGAAATCCACATGTGAACTTGACGCGTTTTGAAAAATCTTCTTCAGGAATACATGTGACTAGGATCAGCAGCACGATGGAACCCAACTGGTTTGTTCTTAAAAACATGTCACAGGACAATTCAACTAGAATCACCATCAAGTGGAATATCTACATCCCACAGGGGGAGAGATCAACGTGGAGAGACCAGGGCCAATTTTTTCAAAACTTGTGTAGTCTCCAAAAAAAGAGTCAAACAGAGGCAAGCACTATATATACTGTATATCCAAAGCCCTATGATATAAAGGATCGGCAATCTATAAATGTTTTGGAAAAAGCCATTCTATAAATATTTGCATACATGCCAAGGCTCCATATTAGCAATAGAGGCCTTTCACTTAACCACATCACTTGGATCGAAAAGAAAAATAAGTCATAAAGTCACATCAAACGCAGCATCTGGTCCAGTGTCAACACTTGCATTGGAACAATTGTATTTGTAGATGTATTTTTGTGTATGTGGATTTACAGTAAAATTTTAACTTTGGGCCTGCATTATACATTGTTCTTTACATTGACTATTCAAAAGCAGATGGGACAGGTTTGTCCCCCCCCAAAAAAAAAAAAAAAATGATACATTTTTGCATTACAAACAGTTCAGTTCTATTTACACCGAATAACACAAAACATAGAGACGCATAGAGGATTCTCGTATCTTGATTTTCCAAAGCAGTTCTATTTTCTTAACATGAGAAATCCTTAAAGTCTATTCAACCCAAAAGCAAATATTTATTATATTGCAGCGTACCAATTCTTAGATGTGATGGCTATATTCGTTTTTAGGGTTTCTTTCTTTTATTTTCAACTGATGATCTTGCCAGTAGGTCTGTTGTTTTTCAACAGAACAAAGCTGCCCTGCAGATGTAGCAGTTAGGGGGTTAAGACAAACCACTTCACACCGACTGACAGGGGTTCTTATAATGGTCAGCTTTTATTTTTTATGTAAAACTTTTATCCCAAAGGGAACAAAACTGTTGCTGTAATAAAGTATTAGCATTAGCATTGGTTTTAATTTGTTAGTATATCTAAATCTGCTAGTACATCTAACACAACACCCCCCCCTCCCCCAGGCTGACAATCTTGCTGTCCAAAGGTGCCTTTGTGCGCCTTCACCCAGAGTGGACACATTCTAATGGCCCGTACACACGATCCGAATATCGTATGACAGATCATACGACTTTTTTCTATTGATAGTCGCAAGTAGATATTGAATAGGTTACTAAAGTCATGAAAATTCTCGTACGACAGAAAAAGAAATCGGAAGTGATGTCATGTGTTGTATTGTATTTGTATTATATTTTCGGATGACAACTATACTGACTAAACAAAAATCGTACGATCTGGTATCATACGAGGAACAGTTTTGTGCTTTTCCGATCGAATAATATCGGATGAACTGTCGTGATCGGCTCTCGAAAGTAGTGTACACACGAACCGAAAATCGTCCGATTCTTCCTCAGAAGACAGTTTTCGTCCGATATTCGGATCGTGTGTACGGGCCATAAGCCCCCGTTCAAACTGAATGTGATTTTGAAATCGTGCTACTTCCCTTGAAGTAGTACAATTTCAAAGCGGCAGGTCAGTGCGATTTCAGGTGCGACTTGCCTGACATCTGTGCAAATTCATGCACAGATATCTACACAAATCACACCTGAAATCGCAAAAAATAGTGCAGGAACCTTTTTTTCAAATTGGTGTGGCACCGCAAAGTTGGAGCCACACCGATTTGAACAGTTTCATTGCCCACAATAGGGTGCGACTTGCCATGCGATTTGGAACTGTCAAATCCCATGACGAGTTGCACTGGTGTGAACTGGCACAGGAAGTGTGTTACTGGCCAGATCAAATTGGAAAACAGAGGGGGAAAAGCCTAAAAAAGAAAATTATTGCAGCCAACACATCAAATGTTTGTTAACCCCTTGGCAGGAGGGCATTGGCACAGAGTAACCGCATATTTGTGTTCCTTAGTGCAAATTCAGCTGTGTCGAGAGCGGGCTCCCGCGACAGTTGCCAGCTGCTTGCGATCGGGAGCTTTCCGATCACGTGACAGCCAATCACAGTGGTCACATGATCATAAACCCCACCCTGCCTCCTAAACCTAAACCCCTAAACCAAGAGGTTAATCTGCAACATATATCATTTTTGATTTTGAGTTTAAGACTGCTTTAACATTCATTGACTGTTCATTGAAAGTGATAAACAAACAATAAATAGTCATCATTTATGAAATATATTTCTACCAATACAATTGGTAGCAAATTGGATAGAAACAAAGTTCATGCTACCAGTTACATGATGACTCTTATCAAACACAGAAGTTCTCTCACTAAATATCTTCTTTTTTTTAGCAGGAAGAAAAAAGTCTGCTTCTACAGTGTAGAAAAGGCAACATTTTCTGTGGCTTGGAGATAGGGTGTGTGTTTATGACTTCCTGTAGCTGCTAGGAAGAAGAGTCGTAGAAACTTGTGTTCTTAGTTTAAAAGAAATAAGTCTGATTTACCACATGGGTTGATGGGCATGTCGGTCCCTGAAACCTAGGGTGTGTACAAGATCTGATGAGAAGGAGCTTACCCAGTATACAGTATACTAGTAGAAAACTGTGTCCAGACATTGATTTGTAAGGGATAGGAGCAATAATTAGCTGTTCAAGTATATCCTAGAGGGCAACAAATTCCAAGCACATAAAACACACATCTTCATCACTTGCTAGAATCTGGAGATCTTTGCAGCACAAGTAACTATAACCTCAAGTTTGGGGCTATTGCTTTCAAAGAAAATGGATTTTGCTGGCATGCAACCATGCATCATGAACTAGGACAGTGTCATTTGAAAAATAGAAAACATTTAAACAACATAGAGGGAGAACTTTCAGTTTGCAAGGGAATTTTTCTCTTAGCTTAGTGAATGTGGTGACAATTCACTTTGCAAAGGATACCCAATCACATGCAAGGAGAAAAAAATGTATTTTTGCTTGCACATGTCAGGATGATAGAAGTCATGATGGAAGTCAGCGGAGCTTCATCTCTCTCACTAGGCAAATGCCGCATACACACGATCGTTTTTCATGCCGTTAAAAATGCCATTTTTAAAAATGGCCATTAAAACCGATCGTGTGGATGCTCCAGAGCATTTTTAACGGCGTGAAAAACGGGCATTAAAAATTTCGAACATGCTCTATTTTTTCACGTCGTTTTTCATGTCGTTTTTTTTTACGACGTGAAAAACGATAGTGTGTAGTGTATGCTTTGACGAGGTGAAAAAAAACCGCACATGCTCATGTAGCGGGGTGTTCCCCTTTAATCAGAGACAGGAAATTCCAGAGAGAGGGGAGTCGGGGGGAAGGAATATAAGGAGGGGGCGAGGCCTAGCTCTTTCTCTTTGGACACGGGGAGGCAGAGAGAGAGATACACCTGTGCGGATCTGTGCTGTTCCAGGCCTGAGGCCTGGGGCCTGTGGAGCGAACCAAAGAGCCTTCCACCCCCTTTGCGAGCCTGGGTGGCATCCAGACTCATCTCTTCTAAAGTTATCTGGATCGGGGATCCGATCGCAGAAGCCGCTGTGGACAAGGACCGACACAGCCGGGGGAAGTTCCGGACTGAGGGAAGTGTTCCGGAGTGGTGAGCGAGCGAAAGCTCATCTTTAAACTGTTACTTTTATACTTTGTGCCTACTAGACTTCCGAGGCCTAACACCTCCGGTGAGGGAGAATTACCCCCCCCCCCTATTGGATTACAAATACATGGTTTTAAATACTTCAAGTGCACCACCTTTACAGATCCTGTGCCGGTGAAGATTTGTGTTTCTTCTAAGACTGAGTTTCATGGTTAGGGATCAGGCCTGATCCGTTAGATAGTTATAAGTTAGTTATCACACCACAGGGTGTTTAGGTAACGGTCGCCCCACGTGGCGTTCCGTCCCCTTTCCATTGCTGGTACACACACACAGTATTGTGATTTATAACTGCAGGGACCTGCTTATGTGTTGTGAACCAAATGTTACATGCATGTTATCCCCTTTATCTTACCACTAGCAGTAAAGTCAGTTATTATTTACAACATTGTCTATGAGTCTGAGTTATCAATCCACACACCCACATTTAAAGCATAAGTGATTGTTTATGTGAAATTGCTGTGGGTTAACTGTGCCAGAGCGGGTAGAGCAGATTGCCGGGGGGTTGGGGAAGCTGTACTCAGGGCCCAAATCAAAACTTGCGGCTCTCTTAAGTTGAGGGTATCGCTACACGTGGGGGCTCGTACGTCCGGGATTACTGAGACAGCGGTGAAACCGCCAGAAGCTACCGGCATGGACCCGATAGAGGTGGGACAGTGGTACAAGAGATGGGGCGTAGACCCATCCAGGACGGCAGTTATAGAACTCCCGGGGATATGGCAGACACAAGCAATGATACAACTCATAATGTCCCTATCACCGATTCACAAACCATGGGTGATAGACGTGAAAACTAGTGGTGGACTTTCACATGTCTTACTGGAATGGCAGGCAGAAATTCCTGAACAGTTTAGAGGCAACAGCATACAAGATGAGGACGATCAGGTCTATCATTTGCTGCATGCGCTGCCGCGCACAAGAGACAGCCCTCAGACAACAATAACACTATCACCGCAGCCATCTTCCCCGTCATCCCCACAGAAGGACACAAAGAGTCCCAGGACAAGCCCAGGCACCCTTAGTGCAGAATTATGCGCTGTTCTGGGGGAGATTGTAGCTCAGTGCAAGAAAGAGCCCACAGATTACCCGATGTCGGGGTACAGGAAACTCCGGATGTTTTCAGGGAGGAAACCAGTACCCTTGGAAGAAGAGGGATTTGAGGAGTGGCTAGATAGCGCAACTCAGGCATTAGAGGAATGGGAAGTCCCGGACCGTAGAAAGAAACAGAGGGTTGTGGAAAGTTTGAAAGGGCCTGCTCTAGAGGCCGTACGCAACCTGAAGATGAGCAAGGCAGATTGTACTGCACAAGAGTGCCTCGATGTGTTACAGAATGTGTTTGGTGGGACAGAGAAAGTCACGGAGCTTGCTTATCAGCTGGAGCATTGCTACCAGAAGGAAGGTGAAAAACTATCAGACTATATGGGACGCCTGGACAAAATACTGCATAGGATGATCCTAAAGAAGGGGATCAGCCCAGGGAAAGTAGATGAGGCCCGTGCTCAACAGGTAGTGAGGGGAGCTCAACCCATGGATCCAATTGCATGGACACTGCGTGCCCGGCAGGATGGGAAGAATCTGGAGTACCCTGACCTCATCCGAATGATTAGAGAGGAAGAGGCTATATTGGAAGAAAAAAAAAGAACGCCTGATAGAGCCCGTCAAACAGCCGGTAGCAATAGTTACACCGGTCATGACTCCCGATAGGGGAGCGGAGGTGGACACTTTGAAGTTGCAGATGTCCCAGATGATGGAGATGATGACTGCTATAGTGGCGAAAGTTCAAGGTGGAGCAGAGAAACCAAGCCCCAGAAAGGAGTTGTTCCCAGATACGTCAATACCGAGTCCCACTCGGGACCGAGAAGAGATGTTATGCTACAACTGCGGAGGCAGTGGCCACTTTGCCAGTAGGTGTTCCAGTCCTAAGAAGAAGAAAATGGATAATCGCCAGCCGGCGGGAAACGCCAGAGGGCCCCGGTGAGGGAGTCAACCGGGTGCCCATCTCTTTCAGTGAGCTCCAAACTGAATGGAAGGAAGCAAAAGAGAGAGAACAAAACTCCTCAAAAGGAATCTAGGGTCTCTCAACCAAGATACACACCAGAGAGAGGGGACAAGACCCCTCAGAAGAAATTTAGCACTCCCAAGAAGGAATGCCTACAACCAAGAGACAATAACATCCCTCAGCGGGTTTGTACTCCCATTAGTATGGGGAAGGTCAATGCATACCGGGCTCAAGAGAGAATAAAGTCAAAAACAAACTGGATGAAGACAAGTCCTCAGAAGAAAGTAACCTCAACCGGCCGTACCCAGAAGAATTGGTCGGCCCGTCCCCCACTGTATCTATCCAGGTGGAAGAAGTATATACGAAGGCCCTCCTGGACACTGGAGCTCAAGTGACTTTGTTGTACAGAGACTTCTACGATAGGCACTTAAGCCATTTGCCTATACAGAAGATAGAAGAACTGGAGATATGGGGCCTGGGAACGCAGAGGTTCCCCTATGATGGTTATCTGCCCATAAAGCTGACATTCGACCCCTCTGTGGCTGGGAAGACAGAAGTGTTCGACACCCTGGCAGTTGTGTGTCCTAGACCACCCGGGGCCAGCAAGATGTCCCTCATCATAGGCACCAATACGGATCTAGTGAGAAGACTTCTGACCCCCCTGGTGAAGATGAGGAGCCATCAAGATCCAAACATCCATCCCATGCTGAAGACAGCCTACCAACGGTTAGTGTTGGAGCAGAAGACCCCAGGAGAGGGGATAGGGAAGGTGTGGAGACTGGGGCGAGAAGGAGTGGTGCTGCAGCCCGGACAGGTGGCTTGTCTCAGGGCCACTGTGAAGCTCACCTGGAAGCAGCCTGGTCCCTTTGTCATGCTGGAATCCGACCCAAGGGAAGATCACTCAGGCCTGGAAGTGATACCGGAAGTGATTCCAATCAAGGCCCTGAAGAAAGCCAGGGGAAGAGTCCCGGTGAGTGTGAGGAACTCTACAGAAAGGGCCATAGAGATCCCTGCCCGGATGCTGTTGGGACAGGTGAGTCCTGCTGTCCCAGTCAGCTGGTCAGAAGTAAAGGGGACGGGTGAAGAAGGAGATGTTTGGGAAAAACTTTCCATGGAGAACCCGAATTTACCTGGAGCCTGGAAAGAGAGAGCCAAGGCCCAGCTGACTAGATGGGAGAAGATTTTCTCCAAAGATGAGTTCGATGTGGGGTGTGCGAGGAGTGCTACCCACCGCATCCGCCTGCAAGAAGACAAACCGTTCAGGGAGAGAGTCAGGCGGGTTCCGCTGGCAGATCTGGAGGATCTGAGGGAGCAGCTTGCAGAACTGAAAAAGACTGGGGTGATTCGAGAATCCAGAAGCCCCTATGCCTCTCCAATAGTGGTGGTCAGGAAGAAGAATGGGTCGTTGAGGCTCTGCATTGACTACAGAACTCTCAACAGGAGGACCACCCCTGATCAGTACACCACGCCAAGGATAGAGGACGCCTTACAGAGTTTGTCTGGAGCCAAGTGGTTCAGCGTGATGGACCTCAAGAGCGGGTACTATCAAATCCCCATGCACCCAGAGGATAGAGAAAAGACCGCTTTCATAACTCCTGTGGGATTCTTTGAGTTTAACAGAATGCCTCAGGGCCTATCTGGGGCCCCAGCTACTTTTCAACGTCTCATGGAAAAGACTGTCGGAGATATGAACCTCATAGAAGTCCTCGTGTACCTGGACGATGTCATTGTCTTCGGGAGAACTTTGGAGGAACATGAGGCCCGATTGGAGAAAGTGTTGAGGAGACTTAGTGAAGAGGGGTTGAAGCTTTCCCCTGAGAAGTGTCGGTTCTACCAGTCTTCGGTGAATTATCTGGGACACGTAGTGTCTGAAAAAGGGGTGGCGACTGATCCTGAGAAGTTGGAGGCAGTTACCTCCTGGCCAAGACCCACAACAGTCACCGAACTTAGATCTTTCCTGGGGTTCTGCTCCTATTACAGGAGGTTTGTGGATGGGTTTGCCCGTATTGCCAAGCCCTTAAATGAACTGCTCCGGACTGAAGGGGAAGAGGATGGCTTGGGCCCTAGAAGACCTGGGGAGTCGGTTCAAGATCAGTGGACCCCCAGGTGTGAAGAGGCCTTCAGAACCTTGAAGAGGAGCCTCACCACAGCCCCAGTATTGGCCTATGCTGATCCCACCAGGCCCTACGAGTTACATGTTGATGCTAGTCATGAAGGCCTAGGGGGAGTGCTCTACCAGGAACATGAAGAGCAAATGCGACCAGTGGCTTATGTGAGTCGAAGTCTGACCCCCTCGGAGAAAAACTACCCCACCCATAAGTTGGAGTTCTTGGCCCTCAAATGGGCAGTTGTGGACAAACTAAGAGACTACCTTTATGGAGCAGAGTTTACAGTGAAAACAGATAACAACCCCCTGACCTACCTGTTCACCACTGCCAAGTTGGATGCCACAGGACACAGGTGGCTAGCTGCATTATCTGGGTTCAACTTCAGTCTGAAGTACAGACCAGGGGCTGGAAATAGGGATGCAGATGCCCTGTCCCGAAGATCTCATGCCATGGCTGATGACTGGGAGGACTGGACTCAGATAGCACCGGACGGGGTGCGGGCCCTTTGTCAAGGAGCTGAATTCCAAGCCCGAGGAGGCTCCAGAGCCGAGGAGATAGGAGTTACCACAGTGGGAGTCCCAAAACACTACTGCGGGGTGACTCAACTTGAAGAGGAATGCTTACCGAAGCTGTCTAAAAAGGAACTGAGGTGCGACCAATTGGAAGACCCCATGGGGAGATTGGTCTTTGAAGCATTGGAAAACAAGAGTCCAGAGAAACTTCGACATCACCCCTCCAAGGAGGCTCATCTGCTAAGGAGAGAGCTAGACAAGCTACAGGTCAATCAGGGAGTGGTCTACCGAAGGGGCCCCTCTGATGACTCCGAGGATAAATGGCAGTTGTTTCTCCCAGAGAAGCACCGAGAGACTGTGCTGGTTGCCTTACATGACCAGCATGGTCACCTGGGAGCTGAAAGAACTTTCCAACTTGTCAGAAGCCGGTTCTATTGGCCCTGTATGAGGGCTGAAGTGGAGGAGTATTGCCACTCCTGTGCACGATGCATCCAGAGGAAGACTCTACCCCATCAAGCTGCCCCAATGGGCCACCTACAGAGTCAAGGCCCAATGGATCTGGTATGCATTGACTTTCTCTGCCTCGAACCCGATTTGAGTGGATTGGGAAATGTTCTGGTGGTAACCGATCATTTCACCCGTTATGCACAGGCGTTCCCCACCAGAGACCAGAAGGCTTCCACTGTAGCTAAGGTGCTTGTAGAAAAATACTTCGTCCACTATGGATTACCACAGAGAATCCACTCCGACCAAGGAAGGGACTTTGAGAGTCGCCTGATCCGGAACCTACTGGACTCCCTGGGAGTGGAAAAGACCAGGACTACCCCTTATCATCCACAAGGAGATGCCCAGCCTGAGAGATTTAACCGGACTTTGCTAAACATGCTTGGGACTCTGGAGACAGAGAAGAAGCAGCATTGGAGTCAACACATATCCACTTTGGTGCATGCCTACAATTGCACCACCAGTGATGTGACGGGTTACTCTCCCTACCGCCTCATGTTTGGGAGAGAAGCAAGATTGCCAGTGGATCTGGCCTTTGGCATTTCTCTAGACTATACCTCTGCTACCTCCCACAAAGGATATGTAGACAGACTTAGGTATAATTTGAAAGCGGCCTATGAACAAGCCCAAGCGGCCTCAGACCAGAGAGGGGCCCGAAATAAAAGGAACTATGATTTGAAGGTTCGAGTGCAAGACCTGCAGCCTGGAGACCGTGTTCTGCTACGCAACCTAGGGATCCCAGGGAAGCACAAACTTGCTGATAGGTGGAGGTCTGAGCCTTACGTTATTTGTAGGAAACTCCCTGGACTACCGGTGTACAAGTTAAAGCCAGAGGGGAGAGTGGGACCCTTGAAGACCTGGCACAGAAACCACTTACTCCCGCTTAAAGAAGCAGTCAGGATACCTCCAGTGAGGAACCTACCGGAATCTGTTTCCATCTTGGATACTCCCAGACCCAACACTCGGTCTCAGACCTCTCGATCTAGAGGTGGACAGGCTTCTCAACCAAGTGAAGATGGGAGAGGAGAACTGGAGTGGCTATGGCCCTCCCCAACCCCGGAAAATCCCACCATAGACCTTCCACCCACTGAGGATATGCAGGGTGGGACCCTGAACCCAGAAGCTACAGAGTTCATTCCATCCAGTGGCGTGCCTGAATGCTGGGAAGATATTCCGGGCCTGTGCTCAGATGAAGAAGAGACAGAGGCCCCAGAACCAGTGACGATGTCAGAGAGTGTTGCTGAAACAGAGCCTGTGGCACCAGAGCCTGAAGTCCCAAGGGAGCAGAGAGCTCGCAGAGTCGTGAGGCCTCCCATGAAGTTAACCTACCCTCAATTGGGAAAGAGCTCAGAGGACTCTGTTACCACCGCTAGAAGAAGTACCGAGTGCTCCAATCCTTCCACTGTTCATTTGGTGGAGGGCAACCCCAGCTCACTCTCTGGCACAGTTAGGCAGGCCACTCATGCCAGTGTGACCTGTGGGACAGGGAATCCCACCTCTGAGTTTTGGTGGCAATTCCCTGTACCAACATCATACTCCGCACTCTCTAAAATGGTTCAGAAATGTTGTTAAAATGTTTATCTTTGGGGACCAAAGAGTTTTAGTGGGGGGAGTGTGTAGCGGGGTGTTCCCCTTTAATCAGAGACAGGAAATTCCAGAGAGAGGGGAGTCGGGGGGAAGGAATATAAGGAGGGGGCGAGGCCTAGCTCTTTCTCTTTGGACACGGGGAGGCAGAGAGAGAGATACACCTGTGCGGATCTGTGCTGTTCCAGGCCTGAGGCCTGGGGCCTGTGGAGCGAACCAAAGAGCCTTCCACCCCCTTTGCGAGCCTGGGTGGCATCCAGACTCATCTCTTCTAAAGTTATCTGGATCGGGGATCCGATCGCAGAAGCCGCTGTGGACGAGGACCGACACAGCCGGGGGAAGTTCCGGACTGAGGGAAGTGTTCCGGAGTGGTGAGCGAGCGAAAGCTCATCTTTAAACTGTTACTTTTATACTTTGTGCCTACTAGACTTCCGAGGCCTAACACCTCCGGTGAGGGAGAATTACCCCCCCCCCCTATTGGATTACAAATACATGGTTTTAAATACTTCAAGTGCACCACCTTTACAGATCCTGTGCCGGTGAAGATTTGTGTTTCTTCTAAGACTGAGTTTCATGGTTAGGGATCAGGCCTGATCCGTTAGATAGTTATAAGTTAGTTATCACACCACAGGGTGTTTAGGTAACGGTCGCCCCACGTGGCGTTCCGTCCCCTTTCCATTGCTGGTACACACACACAGTATTGTGATTTATAACTGCAGGGACCTGCTTATGTGTTGTGAACCAAATGTTACATGCATGTTATCCCCTTTATCTTACCACTAGCAGTAAAGTCAGTTATTATTTACAACATTGTCTATGAGTCTGAGTTATCAATCCACACACCCACATTTAAAGCATAAGTGATTGTTTATGTGAAATTGCTGTGGGTTAACTGTGCCAGAGCGGGTAGAGCAGATTGCCGGGGGGTTGGGGAAGCTGTACTCAGGGCCCAAATCAAAACTTGCGGCTCTCTTAAGTTGAGGGTATCGCTACACTCAGAATCAAGTATGAGACGGGAGCGCACGTTTTGGTAAAGCTAGCGTTTGAAATGGAGATGGCACATTCACGGTGGAAATAATAGCATCGTTTTAATGCTGCGCATTCCGTTCTTCAATTGATAATGCTTAACCCTTTCATGCCTAAGCCTATTTCTGACATTTGGTGTTTTTACAAGTTAAAATGCGTATTTTTTGCTAGAAAATTACTTAGAAACCCCAAACATTATATATATTTTTTAGCAGAGAATCTAGAGAATCTAGAGAATAAAATGGCGATCGTTGCAATATTTTGTCACACAGTATTTGTGCAGCTATGTTTTAAACGCAACTTTTTTGGAAAAATTTACTTTAATGAATTAATTTTTTTTTTTAAAGTAAAGTTAGTCCAATTTTTTGGTATAATGTGAAAGATGATGTTACGCCGAGTAAATAGATACCAAACATGTCATGCTTTATAATTGCCCGCACTCGTGGAATGGCGACAAATTACGGTACCTTAAAATCTCCATAGGCAACGCTTTAATTTTTTTTTTTACGGCTACTAGGTTAGAGTTACAGAGGTCTACGGCTATAATTGCTCTCGCTCTGACGATCACGGCGATACCTCACATGTGTGATTTGAACACCGTTTTCATATGCGGGCGCGACTTCCGTATGCGTTTTCTTTGCTGCGCGAGCTCGTGGGGACAGGGGCGCTTTAAAAAAAAATAATTTTTTTTTGCTTATTTTATTTATTTTTATAATAAAAAAATAGCGTTTTAAAAAAAAAAAATTGATCAATTTTATTGCTGTCACAAGGAATGTAAACATCCCTTCTGACAGTAATAAGTGGTGACAGGTACTCTTTATGGAGAGATCGGAGGTCTAAAAGACCCGCAATCCCTCCTTTGCACTTCAAAGTATTCAGATCGCCGAAAACGGCGATTCTGAATACTGTGTACTTTTTTAAATCCGGCGCCATTGTCCCCTCCCGCTCCTCCAGTATAACAACCGAGCGGCTTTTAGCCGCATCGGTTGTTATACCTGGAAAGCCAATCGCCGGCTCTAAACAACGGTACCGGAATGATGCTTGCAGCTGCAGGCATCATCCGGGATAACCCCCGAAAGCCGAGGACGCATATATGCGTCCGCTCGGCGGGAAAGGGTTAAATAATTACCTTGTTTTGCTAATGATATTCAGAGTTATGCCAAACTTGTTTCTTAAGTAATTCCTAATTGATCTAATGATTGTAAAATAATCTTGTTAAGCCAAATCTCCCTCATAAATTCATAAATAAATGTAAAGATCACAATTTTTTTTTTTTTTGGTGTTTGTGTTTTTTATTTTGTTTTTTTTTCTTTAAGTTAGATTTCTTATTTTTTTTGGGCTTCTTTGATATATTTAGGCTTATTTTTTTATTTTAGATTTCGTATTGTATTTTTTTTTATAATTATTTGTGTGTAAAGTTACCACACCAACCTTCTAAATTTGTCTAATTTTGCCTCAAGGAGGTTTGTGTCCCTTGTTAATAACAATAATATTATTAGAAATGTCCCTGCCTACTCCCTAGCAAACTCTCTTTTAAAATAGAAATCACATAGTCAAGTATTTTAAGCAAAACAAAATAATCCTTTATTTAGGTACATTACAAATTAAAGGGGAAGGCAGCACTGGAGAGCCTGCTTGCATTTGTGCATCCTTTGGACCCCACAACAACCATCCAAGATGTGAAAACCAAACTCTTGAATTCATAAAAAAAAAGGAGCCCAATCTTGGTTTGAACTCCCAGAGATCAGGAACAGCAGCAGATAAGTCAGATATGTCCCCAGTCTGTGGTACTACAGCAGTCATTATTTTTTCCTCTTCCTTGTAGCCTTCTCTCCAGCCTTCTTTGTAGCCTTTGTTGCTTGCTTCCTCGGAGGCTGGGGATCAGGAGGAGAGGTTGTGGCAGGAGGAGTAGTAGGAGGAGGAGGAGGAGGTGGAGGAGGGGGGACAACCTCAGTTACCGGTATGTCTGTGAACTGGGTCAGTTCACCTAGCAACCCCCTGTTGATGATCTTAAGCATCAGGTTCTCGCTGTATAGGCATTGCCTTAAGTCCATCTGGCTTAATTTATGGGCCAGGACTGCGGCATAGCCCTCCTCTGCAGAGGGTGCCTCTCTGAGGGCCGCAGTAGCCTCTCTTAGGAAGGCTCTGGTTTCCTCCTCCACCTGCCTAGCTCTCCTTGGCCCTCGTTGGATTAGTTTCAGGGGAGGCATCTGGGCTCTTGTGCTGGGCCCAGCCTCCTCCTGTGTGCCACTGGGCCCTGCCTCCTCCTGGTCCCCAACATCACACTCTTCCTGGCTCTGCTCTGGCTGAAAAGAAAAAAAGGCACATTCTTTAGTTTTTGCCACCATCAATCACACACATTGTTCACCTCCAGACATTTTTAGATTGAATGGCAAAAGGGATTTAATTTCCATAGATTCCGACTCCTGATATTTTTGGCTTATCCCCATCAAATTTGACCAGTACTGTCTAATGCTCTGCAAATCTTTATTTTATCAGACATTCAATACATAACAATACTAACATCAATTTTAAATCATCACTTTTGTAACATATAAATGTAGATATCAATACTATACCTGGCTCCATATATCCAAATCTGCCTCCTCAAGGACCTCTGCTTGATCCTCAGAGGAAGCCAGAGCAGGGTTGCAAGGAAGGCTGGAGGGCTGGCTGCAAGGAAGGCTGGAGGGTTGGCTACAAGGAAGGCTGGATTAACCTCTGGTGGGAAGGGTGGACAGAGATTCCCTCACTTCCAGCTGGTCATCCAGAAAAGATAACTTGCTGTAGTACCACATACTGGGTTTATAAACATCATCTGCTGCAGCACCTGACCTCTGGGACTTCAGGACCATATTCCTCTGGGTCCTGTATGTCCCCCTGATGGTAGCAAGTTTGGTTTTAACATCTTGGATAGTTGTTGTGGGTATCTGGGTTTGGACAAATGCAAGCAGGCTCTCCAGTGCTGCTGTCCTGGCCGCTTTATTTTTATTGGACCCACCTTTGGTCTGCCACAGGATAGGGAGTTCCTTCCATCTATCGATGAACTCCCCCATAAATTCTGGATTTTTGAAACTGTTAATTTTCTCTGTAAAATCAAGAACCCAGAAAATACATTTGTTTCAGTCAACATTCCTCAAATAATCATTTTGGACAGATATAAGCCCCAAATCTCATCCTCTGAAGAAACCCAAATCCTTAAAATGTTATGTACCTTGGTGAACACATTCGTTGCTAACTCCCTCTCCCGGCAAATGAACGTATTTTCACCAGATGGATAGTCGCTTTATATACACTGCGCATGCGTGAAACTCTGCACGCTTTCCCCACCCCTGACGTTCGATATTGTACTTTCCCCGCCCCTTCTCGCTCGTCGTAGTGCTAAACAACATGGCGGAGACACAGGTGGCTGAGATTCCCTTTACAGAGGAGGAAATTCCTGAGGAACCCAAATCCAGAGGCCGGAGATATAAGGCATCCAACATGTCATTCGAGGAAATGGTGGAGATGGTCGCCATTTTGAGGAGGGAGGATTGTGATGCCAAGCATGGGCCGTATAAAAGGCCTAATCTTGTCAAGTCAAAAATTATGGGCAAAGTGGTCAAAACTCTTCACCAAAAATTCAGGGTGTGCAGAACGAAGGAACAGCTCCGAAAACGATGGTCTGATCTGAAGTTGCGGGAGCCCGACCAATACAAAAGAATAAAGAAAGTTTTAGGAAAAAGTAAGTAATTTTCATACATTCTCCCTGCTAAAGATTATTACTTGTATTAGGTAATGTATTTTTGACTTTGATATAGTACAGTGAAAAATAACAACTTTCATGTTCGTCCACACAGTAAACAGACGTAGTAAAGCTCTTTCTCCGTACACTTCTTAATACGATGTTTTTGGATCATCCAGTGTGAACACCAAAATGTCAAAGTATTTATTGGGGAGCTAATTTTGGAAACAAGTTTTTTTGATATAACTTTTATTTTTGAATAATTAAAAGGGTATGCATTGTAATGTTAAAGGAAGAGAATGCTCAGCAGTTGATTAAACATCTGAACGCAGTAGTAGAAGTGTGGCCCAAAACCAAAAGATTTTGAGGGTGTCACACACAGGTGATCCAGTGTATATACTTTGGAGTGTTTCAATGTGTCAAACTTTATTAAATAAAGTAGATGTTCTTGTTTTGGCAATGTATCAAATCATGTGTTCAGGTTGTCACTGGGGGTATATTTAAAATTGGACCACAGCTTTATAAATTCCCTTTCAGGGTATTTTTTGGTATATAATTAATATTTAGCAATTAAACTAAACCTTTTTTTGCAATCTCCATAGGGCTTCAAAAAGCTACGTCAGATGAGCCTATAAATCCAACACCTTCAACAAGACCCCCAGAACCACATGATGTAGAGGAACGTGAAGTAGAGGAAGTGGAAAGTGGCACCACAACAGGTCAGTGTCAAACCAGACAGATGCAGTTTAAAGATGTAGGCCTACATATTCTATAGTACATGTTTTTTTTTTAATTAGGTGCTGTTCTGGCCGAAGACCCCGAAAAGTTTACACATCACAGTGCCCAGATCCTGATCCAATACCTAATGGTCTGCTGTCGTGACCTTGAAAAAATAAAGGGAGACTTGATAGAGATCAGGCAAAATACCAAGCGGGTGGAGGAAAGGCTACAAAATATCATGGCTGTGCTTGGGTGTGTTTAATTTTTTAACTCAAAAGAACGTTGACCTTGCTGTGTTTTTGCAGGTTTTTGTTGCTTTTCAGCTTTAATGAATAGAACATGTTTACATTTACATTCAAGTTTTTTAGATTGTTTTTTATGCATGGCTGTTCATGCGTTTTACACCCCAAAATAATTTTGATACATCTACATTTACAAGGAAGTTTCCTAAAAAAATATTAAAAAAGGTCTTTTATTAACAAGAATTTGTGGCTTCATTATGTAAATGTTGTGCAAAGTGAACTAATCAATGTTTTGTGTTTACACTGACAATGAAGGCTATTTAAGAATGCTAAATACACATGGCACTACAAGTGCACTAGGTAAACCTACGAGAAACATAAAAGAATACAAATCTAAAACACAATACCAATATTTTCTCAAAAAAAAGCTTTATTTAAGCAAAGAATAATTTTATGCATCCTCAGGCATATCAATGGCCCCCCTACCCACAAAATATTCAACATATTTTTGCCTGACATCACGTCCGGCCTGGAGTCGGGATACAGCATGAACCCCTGCACCAACTACAGCACGAACTCTACGACGAGTACGTAGCCGCAACATGGCTAGATAACGGTCGGCTGCTCAGAACGAACTAGAAGAACGCACGGAAGAACAGCAAGGCCTATGAAGAACAAGCTGAAAAACAGGAACGAGCAGACAAGAACGCACTGAATAAACAGATACGAACTGACTACAAGCACTGCAAGACAGATACGAACCCACAGGCACAAACTGAACTCCAGAAAACGATCTTCAAAGCACGAAGACTGAAAAGCGCGAATCGTCTCTCACCAAACTTTTACTAACACGCGGTAACACGAAATTAGCAAAAGCGTCCCAAAGGGTGGCGTCATTAGAACGGAACTTCCCCTTTATACTGCCTTTTGGCTAAGATCAAGTGTAGTATCTGTTCTTATCAGTTGCCAGAGGGTGCGCTGAAGCACCTCCTATCTGGGGAGGGCTGATGCAAACTCAACGGCGTCATTAGCACCTGGAAGGATGGTTTCGGTAGGGGCCACGCCGTGCTGCCCGACAGTAAACTGGGGGCCGGTAGTGGTTGAGTCTGAGCCGTCTGGAAGGGTGCTCCTGGTGAGGATGGAATGCTGCATTTGGTCTGGTCTTTTTGCCGAGTCTTATTCTGGCCTTCTGGCCTGGATGGTGTAAGTGCTGTCCTTGTTGGTGATCCGGAGGGAGGAGCTGGCTAATCCCTGTTTCTGAGCGGGGTGCGGCCATGCAAATCCGCCGGGTTGATGGGAGTCTGGAAGGGCTAGTATCGGTGGAGGCTGTAGATGGGGCAGCTCTCCCTGGGAAAACCTTGAAGGGCTCTCTATCAGCAGGACAGAGGGCTGCACTGACCGGTCGGAGGGTCGGATAGGAACCGAAAAGCCCATGGTGTATGTGCCCTTGGAGTGGCAGTCCAAGGGTGCCAGACGATCACTGCGAGTGAGGGTCGCACTGATATATGGCACCGCGGTCACTGCACCATAACACGCTTTTTTAGCACCTGCCTCCTGGGCCGGGCCTTTTGGCTAGGACCAGAGGAATTTTTTATTCCTGGCCGGAGGGCCTGGCCATTGTATTGCACAATGGCCACTTTTCACTCTCCCACCTTCCTTCTCCCCACTTTCTTATTATTTAACCCCGTGTTTGTCACTTTTTTGTTGGTTGTCTGCACGTTTGTCACAGTGTGTTTAGTAGGGTGTAGGTCCTCGGGCCTGCCCTGAACGACTTGGGAGTTGGTGGACATGGCCTTATGGCTTAGTTCACCGGCTCTCATGGGGTCTCCCTTCGGGGGAGCCCCACCTAGTACTTGGGTGGGTCTGTTCCGGCAGACCCTCCAGAGAAAGGGGTCCGTCTGGTTTCGGCCAGTCGGACCGCGTGATGTACCTCAGTCCCCGTCAGGAGCCTAACGCCCCAGGGGATCAGGGTAAGGTCCTTCCTAGTGGAGGACAAGTGTAACACCCGTTGCATGTTTTGTGTCACTCTATGTGTGTGCACTTTTTTTGGCACTGGGTGGAGTTTTTGGGTGTGTTTCACACGCCATGGGCTTAAAAAAAAAGAAAAAAAGAAAAAGCATTTGCTGGTGCTGGTGGAGGCCTCTGGTGACCGTCCGGATGGTTGTCTTCCTCTGACAGGGGTCGTTTGTTCTAAAGAAGGTATTTCACGTTTCTCATGGTCTGTGGCAGAGACCCATCTTTCTCAGGTCAGTGGCAGGCCTCATCCAAGGCCTGTGGCAGGGGCCTTAACATTCACCCAGGTCAGTGGCAGTGACCAAATTCACGGTCGGTGGCAGCGACTGTGCGCCAAGCCTGTTTGCACTAAACGGAACAGGAGGAACTTTAATTCATCAGTTGTGCCTGGACCTACTTTTCCCTACACCTTGTCTGTTCTTTTAGAAGTCAACCAGTTTCCAGTCAATAAAACAGTGTTGGACTTTTCTTGGTGTGGAACTCGTGTTACCAGAAGCTTAGTGTCCCTGTCAGTGACAGTGGCAATCATCCTCCATGGGAGAAGCTGAGGCTCCGGCCTAAAACGCAGACCCGAAGGTAAACGGTTTAGCTCATATCTCTGCATCCTACATCAGAGAGCCGAGCTGGTGGTGTGCATCTTTCCCCCTTCTCCCAGATACCCCTAGACGAGTAGAACCAGCCGTGAAGAGAGGGGGGAAGCTGGGGGAGGACCGCTACATATAATTATTATGTGCCAAATCCCGAGTGTACATGAACCAACTGAGAAGTTTGTGACAAACCCCTAATCAGAGAATGTACTTTCGCTAATCTTTAAAGGGGTTGTAAAGGTTCGTTTTTTTTTTTTAAATAACAAACATGTCTTACTTACCTCCTCTGTGCAAGGGTTTTGCACAGAGCGGCCCAAATCCTCCTCTTCTGGGGTCCCCCGTGACACTCCTGTCTCCTCCTCTTCTTGAGTGCCCCCCACAGAGAACCGAATTCCATGTGGTGCACTCATGCGGGCACACTCCCGAGTCCTGCTGCTGCATCCATTGATACAGACAGCAGGACTCGGCCCCGCCCCCCAGCTCCCATGTCACTGGATTTGATTGACACCAATGGCTCCTGCTGCTATCAATCTATCCAATGAGGACCCGAGACAGCGACTGGAGCTACTGTGCTCATCCCTGTTGCTGGAACAATCTGGTTCAGGTAAGTAAAAGGGATGCTCTGGGGGGCTGCTGCACTACAGAAGGTTTTTCACCTTAATGCATAGAATGCATTAAGGTGAAAAACCTCAAGGGTTTACAACCCCTTTAATAAAATAATTAATGAAAAAAATATTATGTGCAGAGAGCTGCCCCCCCAAGTGCAAGAAACATTAAAGTGATTGTAAACCCTAAACTTGTAAAACAACCCATTCAGTTTCAAATTTTGTTTATTTTGTTGCTAATACGCGACATTACAACAGAAAATGAACAGAGTCGTCAAGGGCAACACAATAATGGTACAGAATGTAGATTATATTGGCTCATAATTATTATAGAGGGCAGCTGTCGATGAGAGACGGTGATCCCAACTTGGATATTGCAATGTAAAGGTGTTAGCCTGAGCATATTAGATAAAAATGGCACCTGATCCATCAGGATAGTAGCTGTGCTTAAGACCATGGTAGCCAATGTACCGTCTAACCTAGGTCTCTGGGTAAACAATCCTTGACTATAACGTGAAAAGTAAATAACAAAGTGCACTAAGAGGTAGTGCAGAGTTGTATTTTTAAGGGAAGTAAAGTCTGAGAGAAGAAAGAGAAAAAAGAAAGTATAGGCAGTAGCCAGCCCCATGTGATCTCCTTCCCATCTCCAACATAAATTGTAATGTTAATATAAAATGCCTAAATAGGATGCCCAAGGTTCCCACGTTGCCTCAAATTTAGCAGCTGAGTCCATCACGGAGCTAACTATTTTCTCTTGTGCCATCATCCCGGAAATTTTTCACATGGCTGCGGCAATGGAGACATTTGGTTGTTTCCAGGCTCATGCTATTGTTAGTTTAGCTCATAAGAGAATAAAGAAAATTAGATTTTGGGTAGCTTTGTTGGTTTTTGGGATCGGAGCATTACATAATGCTATCGAGGGGTATTTGGGAACCTGGCATCCCGTAACCTTACAGATCATTTGAAATATTCTGTTCCAGAATACGTGTATCATGGACCCTAAGAGCAAACAGCCTCTGAAGCATTGTGAAGAGGCTGATGGGTACATTCTAGCTAACCTGGATGGAACCAGGTACCACCTGGTTAACACTTTTAGATTGGCTTCTATCAGGGCAGTGTAGGATCAGAAGAAGTTTCTATTCGCCCAAATCTCCACATCCCATCTTGTATCTCGCCCTCCCAAGACAACATGTAAGATAGTTCAGAGCTGTCTGAGGTCAGTGACAGGTATAGTGTGGAAATGCCCAGTGGCTTAGCCACACCAATGCTCATAAGCCATTAACAGCAGGGGTTCTGGCTTGTTCTTCCATTGAGAGTTTAAGAAGTGGGATATTTGCAAGAATCTAAATCTCTCTGATTCTGGCATCTCCAATTTGCTTTTACAGTAGTTGAGCAAGAGTGGGTCTAGGGGGGTAAGGTAGTGTCCAATGCGGTATAACCCCTTGTCTAGCCACCACTTAACCACTTGCCGACCGCTTCACGACGATATACGTTGGCAGAATGGCACGGGCAGGCAGAATAACGTACCTGTACGTTACCGCCTACCCACGGATCGGGGGGCTCGATTGCGCCCCCCCCCCTGGTGCCGAAGCATTCCGCATCATTCCGGGAGCGATCCGTCCTGAGGGGGAGGCCACTGATTCATGGCCTCTCCCTCACGATCACTCCTGAAAATGAGAAGCTTCCTCTGCTTCTGAAACTGTAAACAGAAGCAGAGGAAGTGATGTAATCTCGCCTCGTGGAGCCTTTTCGTTCTGGAGCCGGAGGACAGAAGACATTACAGTGAGTTGCACCAACAGCACACTAACATCAGAACACATAGGCACACAAATCACCCCCCAATCACCCCCGATCACCCCCCTGCACCCCCTGTCACAGTGACACCGATAGCAGTTTTTTTTTTTTTTTTACTAATCACTGCATTGGTGTCATTTTGTGACTGTTATAAGTGTTAGGGCAATTAGTGGTAGGCCCCTTTAGGTCTAGGGTACCCCCTAACCCCTTCTAATAAAGGTTTAACCCCTTGATACCCCCCAGTTAACCCTTTCACCCCCTGTCGCCAGTGTCACTAATCGATAGTTTTTCTGATCGTATTGGTGTCACGGGTGACGCTAGTTAGCCTTAGTTATTTAGGTTTACCGTCAGGTTTTTATAGCATCAGGTACCCCCATATACTACCTAATAAAGGTTTTAACCCCCTGATTGCCCCTAGTTAACCCTTTCATCCCCTGTCACCAGTGATCACCGTATAAGTGTTACGGGTGACGCTGGTTAGTTGGTTTGTTTTTTTTAGCATCAGGGCACCCGCCGTTTATTACCCAATAAAGGTTTAACCCCCTGATTGCCCGGCGGGTGATATCAGTTAGGTTTTAGGGTCAGTTAGGGTCTGCATCGCCCCAGGCAGCGTCAGATTAGTGCCAGTAGCGCTTACACCCACGCATGCACCATACACCTCCCTTAGTGGTATAGTGTCTGAACGGATAAATATCTGATATGATCAGATCTATACTAGCGTCCCCAGCAGTTTACAGTTTACAGTTCCCAAAAATGCAGTGTTAGCGGGATCAGCCCAGATACCTGCTAGCACCTGCGTTTTGGCCCTCCGCCCAGCCCAGCCCAGCCCAGCAAAGTGCAGCATCGATCGATCGCTGTCACTTACAAAACACTAAACACATAACTGCAGCTTTCGCAGAGTCAGGCCTGATCCCTGCGATTGCTTACAGTTTTTTTGGTAGCACTCGGTAGAACTTGATACAGTTCCTGTGAATCTTACTACTGTACAGCCCTGTACACACGATCGGTTTTACCGATGAAAACAGTCCGATGGACTTTTTTCATCGGACAAACCGATCGTGTATGGGACCCATCGGTCTTTTTTCCATCGGTTTTAAAAAATAGAACATGTTTTACATTTTTCCGATGGATCAAAAACCGATAGCAAATTCCGATCGTCTATGGGCAAGTCCATTGGATAAAAAACCCACGCATGCTCAGAATCAAGTCGACGCATGCTCAGAAGCATTAAACTTAATTTTTCTCGGCTCATCGGAGTGTTTTACGTCACTGCGTTTGGAACGGTCGGTTTTTTGACTGATGGTGTGTAGGCAAGACTGATGGAAGTCAGCTGCATCGGATTTCCGATGGACAAAACCATCAGATTAGAATCCATAGGATATCCGATCGTGTGTACGAGGCTTCACAGTAAATATAGAGACCAAAATGTCAAATCGAAGGTACAGTAGTGAAGAGGCCTACATGTTTCTGAGCATGACAGATAGTGAAGAGGACGTCACTCATCTGTCAGATTCAGGCTCAGAATACGATCCTGTAGACGGCAGCGGCTCCATGACAGATAGCTCTGATGACGGAGTTGTGGTCCCTGCCCAGGTCAGGCGTACCCAACCCCGTTGTTCTTCTATTGTTGTTGAGGTGCAAGAACCGAAGGGCTCTCGTATGGAGCAGAGAAGTACTAGTGCCGCTCATCCTTCTGGTGAACTGGCAAGCACCAGTGGCCTAGTACACCCTGGTCGTACATCCAGCACTGCAGTATCACGTGGTGACGTAGTGAGTCCCATAAGTGCAGTTCAAGCTGGCAAGCACAAGTAGTTTCCCGCTGCCACCAAGAAGACAAAGACAGGCCCGTCGTGCCCATAGTGTCCTTCCTGCAGAATTTGCCAATCCTGATTGGGAGCCCACCACTTCTGCAGCACCCGTACTTCCCCCATTTACTGGCCAACCCGGAATTCAGGTGGAAACAGTTGATTTTACGTCACTTGATTTTTATTCGCTGTTTTTCACGGAAGGTCTCTATAGATCTATTGTGGACCAAAGCAATTTGTATGCTGGTCAATTGTCCTCCCTTGCCAGAGATTGGAAACCAATTCCGGTTTCGGAATTTAAGACCTTTCTGGGCCTATCCCTCCACATGGGCATAGTTAAAATGATTACGTTGCGGTCATATTGGTCCATTGACCCAATTTACCATATGCCCCAGTTCTCTGCCTTCATGGCCAGGGCACGATACGAGTAGATCTTGCAGTTCATGCACTTCAACGACAATGAACTTTGTCGTCCTCGTGGAGACCCTGAATACGATCGGCTCTATAAAATTCGGCCCCTCGTAAACCACTTCAACAAACATTTTGTAGCCTTGTTTACTCCCGATGAAGTTGTCTGCATTGATGAGCCCCTGATTAAATTTTCTGGCCGCTTGTCTTTCAAACAGTATCTTCCCAGCAAGTGTGCCAGATATGGGGTCAAGATGTATAAGCTCTCTGACAGGGCAACAGGCTATACATGGAGTTTTATGGTTTACGAGGGAAAAGATAGTTACGTAGAGCCGGAGAACTGCCCAGATTACATAGGGAGCGCTGGCAAGATTGTGTGGGACTTGGTGTCACCCTTATTCGGTAAGGGGTACCATTTGTATGTGGACAATTATTACACGAGCGTGACACTTTTTAGTCTCTTGTTTGATCATCAGATTGGCGCATGTGGCACCGTGCGACCTAATCACCAGGGCTTACCCCAGAGGCTTATAGATTCCCGTCTTAGTCTGGGGGAGAGAGCCTGCTTCAAGTGTAATAATTTGCTCGCTGTGAAGTGGAGGGATAATAAGAATGTTTTCGTTCTGTCCTCCCTTCACGCAGACACGACGGTCCAAATTCCTACGGCGACTGGTGTTGTGGAGAAACCCCTCTGTGTCCACGAATATAACCAAAATATGGGAGGGGTAGACCTCAACGACCAGTTGTTGGCGCCATACCTAGTTGCCCGTAAGGCCAGACGCTGGTACAAAAAAGTGTCTGTATACTTATTTCAATTGGCTTTGCTGAACGCTCATGTGCTAAACAGAGCTTCAGAATGGACTGGATCCTTCCTTAAATTCCAGGAAGAGATCGTCAGAGGACACCGTTGTAAGGGCAGAGTGGGGAGCCAAAGTGTATGGCAGCCAAGGAGTGAGTGTATGGGAGGGTGTGGAAGGCTGTGCAGTCTCCTCATGCTGTGTTTGGAGTATTGGTGGCAGCCCGTTTTGCTGGGACTTGTAGTGCACTCTGGGGGCTGAGATATGGCAGCCCCGTTTTGATGGGACTTGTAGTGCACTCTGGGGCTGAGATATGGCAGCCCCGTTTTGCTGGGACTTGTAGTGCAATCTGGGGGGCTGAAAGATGGCAGCCCTGTTTTTGCTGGGACTTGTAGTGCACTGTGGGGGCAGAAATATGGCAGCCCTGTTTTGCTGGGACTTGTAGTGCAATCTGGGGGGCTGAAAGATGGCAGCCCTGTTTTTGCTGGGACTTGTAGTGCAATGTGGGGGCTGAAATATGGCAGCCCCATTTTGCTGGGACTTGTAGTGCACTCTGGGGCTGAGATATGGCAGCCCTGTTTTGCTGAGACTTGTAGTGCACTCTGGGGGCTGAGATATGGCAGCCCCGTTTTGCTGGGACTTGTAGTGCACTCTGGGGGGCTGAGATATGGCAGCCCCATTTTGCTGGGACTTGTAGTGCACTGTGGGGGCTGAGACATGGCAGCCCGTTTTCCTGGGACTTGTAGTTCACTCTGGGGGGCTGAAATATGGCAGCCCCGTTTTGCTGGTACTTGTAGTGCACTGTGGGGCTGAAATATGGCAGCCCCGTTTTTGCTGGGACCTTGCACTTCTGCAGCACCCGTACTTCCCCCATTTACTGGCCAACCCGGAATTCAGGTGGAAACAGTTGATTTTACGTCACTTGATTTTTATTCGCTGTTTTTCACGGAAGGTCTCTATAGATCTATTGTGGACCAAAGCAATTTGTATGCTGGTCAATTGTCCTCCCTTGCCAGAGATTAGAAACCAATTCCGGTTTCGGAATTTAAGACCTTTCTGGGCCTATCCCTCCACATGGGCATAGTTAAAATGATTACGTTGCGGTCATATTGGTCCATTGACCCAATTTACCATATGCCCCAGTTCTCTGCCTTCATGGCCAGGGCACGATACGAGTAGATCTTGCAGTTCATGCACTTCAACGACAATGAACTTTGTCGTCCTCGTGGAGACCCTGAATACGATTGGCTTTATAAAATTCGGCCCCTCGTAAACCACTTCAACAAACATTTTGTAGCCTTGTTTACTCCCGATGAAGTTGTCTGCATTGATGAGCCCCTGATTAAATTTTCTGGCCGCTTGTCTTTCAAACAGTATCTTCCCAGCAAGTGTGCCAGATATGGGGTCAAGATGTATAAGCTCTCTGACAGGGCAACATGCTATACATGGAGTTTTATGGTTTACAAGGGAAAAGATAGTTACGTAGAGCCGGAGAACTGCCTAGATTACATAGGGAGCGCTGGCAAGATTGTGTGGGACTTGGTGTCACCCTTATTCGGTAAGGGGTACCATTTGTATGTGGACAATTATTACACAAGCGTGACACTTTTTAGTCACTTGTTTGATCATCAGATTGTAAGGGCAGAGTGGGGAGCCCAAGTGTATGGCAGCCAAGGAGTGAGTGTATGAGAGGGTGTGGAAGGCTGTGCAGTCTCCTCATGCTGTGTTTGGAGGATTGGTGGCAGCCCGTTTTGCTGGGACTTGTAGTGCACTCTGGAGGCTGAGATATGGCAGCCCCGTTTTGATGGGACTTGTAGTGCACTCTGGGGCTGAGATATGGCAGCCCCGTTTTGCTGGGACTTGTAGTGCAATCTGGGGGGCTGAAAGATGGCAGCCCTGTTTTTGCTGGGACTTGTAGTGCACTGTGGGGGCAGAAATATGGCAGCCCTGTTTTGCTGGGACTTGTAGTGCAATCTGGGGGGCTGAAAGATGGCAGCCCTGTTTTTGCTGGGACTTGTAGTGCAATGTGGGGGCTGAAACATGGTAGCCCCGTTTTGCTAGGACTTGTAGTGCACTCTGGGGGCTGAGATATGGCAGCCCTGTTTTGCTGAGACTTGTAGTGCACTCTGGGGGCTGAGATATGGCAGCCCCGTTTTGCTGGGACTTGTAGTGCACTCTGGGGGGCTGAGATATGGCAGCCCCATTTTGCTGGTACTTGTAGTGCACTCTGGGGGCTGAGATATGGCAGCCCCGTTTTTGCTGGGACTTGTAGTGCACTGTGGGGGGCTGAAATATGGCAGCCCCGTTTTGCTGGGACTTGTAGTGCACTGTGGGGGCTGAAATATGGCAGCCCTGTTTTTGCTGGGACTTGTAGTGCACTCTGGGGGCTGAAATATGGCAGCCTCCTATGCTGGGACTTGCAGTGCACTCTGGGGGGCTAAAATATGGCAGTCTCCTATGCTGGGACTTGTAGTGCACTCTGGGGGGGCTGAGATATGGCAGCCTCCTATGCTGGGACTTTGTAGTGCCTTAGACTGTGGGGGGACTGAGGAATTCTCATTCCGCCACTGAGGACACTACAAGTCCCAGCAGAGTGGGCTGCCATTCTTCTGTTCCCAGTAATGTCTAAGGGCACTACAAGTCCCAGCATAGGAGGCTGCCATATCTCAGCCCCCAGATAGCACTACAAGTCCCAGCAAAATGGGGCTGCCATATTTCAGCCCCCACAGTGCACTACAAGTCCCATCATAGGAGGCTGCCATATCTCAGCCCCCCAGGGGGCACTACAAGTCCCAGCAGAGCAGGCTGCTCTTACAGAACAGGAGAAAGAGCTGGGGGGTTTGTACTGGGAGGGGAGAGAAGGAGGCACAGATTTGAGATGAGGGGGAATTTTTTTCTGAAAGTAAGGATTTATGCTGGAAGGGCGAGATGGGGGAGGATTTGTGCTGGGAGGGGGAGATGGGGGAGGATTTGTGCTGGGAGGGGGAGATGGGGAAGGATTTGTGCTGGGAGGGGGAGATGGGGGAGGATTTGTGCTGGCAGGGGGAGATGGGGAAGGATTTGTGCTGAGAGATGCAATTTATGCTGGGAGGGGGAGATGGGGGAGGATTTGTGATGGGAGGGGGGATTTATTCTGGGAGGGGGAGATGGGGAAGGATTTGTGCTAAGAGGGGGGATTTGTGCTGGGAAAGGGGAGGGTAAGGCAAGGGTTTGTGCTGAGAAGGGGGATTTTAACTGGAAGGGGTTATATGAGGGTGAGGACTTGTGCTGAAAGGGGGTATTTTTGCTGCTAGGGGGAGATGGAGGGGGCGGGGGTCTGGAAGGGGTGTGGTTTACAGATTATAGGGCGGGTCTTAAATAGAAAGGAGTGTGGCTTTGACAGGAAGGGTGGGTCGTATTTAAATTAGGGGGTGCATGAATTTAGTCCGGCCTAGGGCAGCACAAAACCTAAATACACCACTGGCATCACCTCACCATCCCAATCCAAATGCAGTAAGCCGGCTGCATGAGAAGCATTTTCCGTATGTCCTCCCTGGTACCCTTATCCAACGAGCCCCCCAAAGAAGATTGCGTGTCTGTAGCAAGCGCGGATATAGGCGTGACACCCGCTATTATTGTCCCTCCTGTTAATCCTGGTCTTTGCATTGGTGAATGTTTTGAACGCTACCATGCACTAGTGGAGTATTAGCGTAGGGTACAGCACTGCACAGACTAGGACACACTTTCACAGGGTCTCCCAGGATGCCATCGCATTTTGAGAGACCCAAACCTGGAACCGAACCGTTATACAGTTATAGTAATGCCATGTACACACGGAATTTCCGACAACAAAACCGTGGTTTGTTTTCCGACTGATGTTGGCTCAAACTTGTCTTGCCTACACACGGTTGCACAAATGTTGCTCGGAAATTCCGATGGTCAAGAATGCGGAGACGTACAACACTACGATGAGCCGAGAAAAATGAAGTACAATGATTCCGAGCATGCGTCGAATTGATTCCGAGCATGCACAGCACTTTTGTGCGTCTGAAATGCCTACACACGGTCGGAATTTCTGACAAGAACTTTTCTTGTTGGAAAAATTGAGAACCTGCTCTCAAACATTTGTTGTCGGAAATTCCAATGTCCGATGGAGCCTACACACGGTCGGAATATCCGACGAAGAGCTCGAACATTTGTTGTCGGAAATTCCGATTGTGTGTACACGGCATTACAGTTAAAAATAAAAGTGTAAAAAAAAAAAAAAATGTAAAAAAAAAAACAAACACAAAAAAATATATATATAAAAAAGAAAAAGAAAATAGTTGTTGTTTTATTGTTCTCTCTCTCTCTCTCTCTCTATTCTCTCTCTCTATTGTTCTGTTCTTTTTTACTGTATTCTATTCTGCAATGTTTTGTTGTTATTATGTTTTATCATGTTTGCTTTTCAGGTATGCCATTTTTTTTTATACTTTACTGTTTACTGTGTTTTATTGTTAACCATTTTTTTGTTTTCAGGTATGCCATTCAGCTGCAGCGTGGATTTATTTATCTTGACAGCAACAGCGTTTGCTCCCACGATACATAAAGCCGTGACTCCAGCGCTGTAGGAGGTTATTTCACCACCACAGTTAACAAAAAGAGCATATGTGCCGAAGCATGGGGGCAGCAGGGTTGAAGGAGCGATTTGCTCCTAACTTTTGGGATTGATGCCCCCATGCTTCGGCATATATATAATGCGTTAAATTTTATTTTTTTACTATGTTTTTTTTTGTATTTGCTTTGCAGGTATGGTATGTCTTACTGTTATACTGTAATGTTACTTTGTTTTATTGTTAACCATCATTTGCTTAGCAGGTATGCCATTCAGCTGCAGCACTGATTTATTTATCTTGACAGCAACAGCGTTTGCTCCCATGATACGTAAATCAGCGACTCCATCGCTGTAGGAGGTGATTTCACCACCACAGTTAAAAAAAAAATGGTGCGGAGGGGCGTGGCCACGGCATGAAGGAGTGAGGACGTGCGGCTGACGAGCTCCATCTGACCATCCGCACTACAACACCCACAGCAGTCTTTCGAATGGACATCCCCGGCCCTCGGCATGCCTCCAAAGCCACGGAAGACATCCCTGCAGCCTCATCCCGGATCATTGGATCTGTACTTCCTGGAGCGGGGCCGCGCCACTCTAGAGACTTCCAAGATGGCGCCGGCTGGCAAGTATACGGCCGCACACGCGGCCTCCTCCATCTCCTTACCGCACTCGCCTTCTCCCTCGCATCTCCCCTCCACTTCCCCTGCTAGTTCTATCAGCTCAGCCCCCCCTGCTACAACCATGGGTGAAGTGATGGGGGACGCGGATCTCAGAGCTCACATCTTTGCCCTCCCCACTAAGGCAGACTTGGTGCTGTTTGCTGACAGGGTAGAGAAGGCCTTGCGGCAGGACATTGAGACGCTGCAGGCAGATACAGCACACATTGGGGGTAGAGTGGAGGAGCTGGAGGCACAATGGGATGTAGTTTCACCAGCCTTGCAGGCTCTCCATGACCGTAGTAAATATCAAGACCGCAGGATTGACTCATTAATAGATCAAATGGATGACTTTGAGAACAGGAGCCGCAGGGTTAATATACGTATCAGGGGAATGCCTGAAGCTACTGGCCCCAGAGACATAGTACCCTCCCTGCAGGGTCTCTTTAAACAGGTTCTCGGCCAAGATGCGCCTGACCACATTGAGATAGATCGGGCTCATAGAGCCCTTCGGCCACCTTCGGATGACCCTAATAAACCACGGGACATTATTTGCAAGTTGCACAAATACTCCCTAAAGGAAAGCATAATGGCCCATGTAAGGGGTGTCCGCCAGGTGGACTTTGATGGCGCGCAGCTGTCCTTTTTTCCGGATCTCTCCAGATGCACCCTGATGCAACGCCGAGCCCTTAAGCCGTTACTTGAGGCCCTACAAGATGCACAGCTGCCTTACAGATGGGGCTTCCCTTTTCAATTGTCCGTCACTAAAGAGGGTCGGCAAATTGTTTTGCGCACCATTGAAGACCTGCCACGGTTCTTGCAACAATTAGGCCTGCCAGTCATTAATGTCCCAGATTGGAGAACTGCGCCGGAGATCCCGCTTCCTGTGCAGCCACAATTTTGGCGTTCCACCCGTCGCAGAGGTCGGAATAGACCCAACCCCGAGTGGACTCTCACTAGGATGCTCCGCATTCCCCTCCACATTCCCCTTCCCAAAGGGGCTCTTGAAGGTCCCTTGAAATCTCATCTTTTAAAGTTGAACTGATCCTGCTTGCAGTACGCCCTCTTTCAGGGCACCGAGTTGAGTTGTATTGTTCTGAATATGTTTTGAATATGTTTCACACTGCTGCTGTGGTATATTTTTGCATTTAGGGCTGGCGCGTCTTAGATGCTGCTATGCCCCTCTGTTCTTACGGGGTGGGTCATTTTGGTGGGCTGCTCACACTTCGTGCTGTGCCTCTTCCCCCACATAGGCCAACTCCCTGGAGTTTTGTCCCGAGTTTGGGACCCCATGCTACTCGCTGACCTTCCCCCTCCCGGTGGCCTGAGGGCTGGGCGAAGGTTCCCAACTAGCTTAGTTTGGATGTTTTGGGAGACCCTTGAGGTAACTCCCTTCTTGTTTTGGATGCATGTTTTGATGAGTTTTTATTTTCCCTGTCTTTCTGTTTTATTTTTTTTGTTGTTTTTTCAGTACTTAGTGACTCACGGATCGATCATCTGCAGGTCTCTTCTCCCTCCTGACTGGAGATTTCTCCATGATAATTCTACCTCATGGCTTCCCTGAAAGTGGTATTGTATAACGTCCGAGGGCTGGGATCGCCTAACAAACGCAGTAAGTTGTGGCTCGAAACCAAACGCCTGGGGGCACATGTCCTTTTTTTGCAGGAGACACACTTTCGCACTGACTCGGTCCCCCGCCTTCCCACACACCTATACCCTCAATGGTTTCTTAGCAACTCCCCTCGATCCAAGTCGAGCGGAGTTGCTATAGCTGTGCATAAATACTGCCCATTTACCCTGATTGATCAGTTGACTGACCCGAATGGAAGGTACGTTTTTATTAAGGGGACCATTCTGGGCCGCAAATTCACCTTTGCAACCGTGTACGCACCAAACACTGGCCAGCTTGCCTTCCTGGACTCCCTCCTGGACTCCCTCTCTCATTTTAAAGAGGGCCAACTGATTTTGGGAGGGGATTTTAATATTAGCCCGGACCCCAAGATGGATACATCTGCGGGGCGTTCTACCCACTCCTTTGCTTTCATCAAACATTTCAGGAAGGCTTTGCAAGCCTACCATCTGGTCGACTGCTGGCGACTACTCCATCCTACAGACAAGGATTTTAGCTATTATTCGGCAACACATGCCGTTTATACCCGTATAGATATGTTTCTGATGGACCAGTTCTCCCTGGAGACTTTATCCAGTGCATCAATTGGTTCCATCACCATGTCGGATCATGCCCCAGTCTCCCTTTCTATCCATCCGCCTTCTTCCGATGCCCGGTCCTGGACCTGGCGTCTGAATGAGAATATCTAAGATGATGCAGTGGCGTCTAAATGCGTCTCAGATTCAATTGCCCTGTACTTTGCTGAAAACTCATCGACCGAGGTTGGGGCGGCGTTCATTTGGGAAGGCCACAAGGCAGTAATTAGAGGGGAGCTCATTTCCCAAGGGGCGCGGTTGAAAAAGGCACGGGAGGGGGATCTCCAATCCCTCTTACGAAAAATACAATCGGCGGAACTTAAACACAAGCGTTGTTTGACTCCGGAGCTGGCGGCAGAGCTACAGGCCCTTCGCCAGGAATTTGCCACCCTGTTAGATACCCGCATACGTGATCGTTTACGTCACATATCGCATACATTTTATGAATATGGTGGCAAGTGTGGGCGACTGCTTGCTAGGGCTCTAAAGAGACAACAGGCTTCGGGCCATGTGCATAAGCTTCAAGCCGGGACGGGTCCCCCGGTAGTCCACTCCTCTAAAATAGCAGCCGCCTTTAGAGATTACTACGCTCAGCTCTACCATCTCCCTGCCACATTCCCTGGTTTGACAGTAAATCAGAAACAAGACTATATTTTAAATTATCTGACTGAGGCCCATGCTCCCCAACTTTTGGTTGAGACCAGTAAGTCCCTTGAAACTCAGATTAGCAAGGAGGAGCTAGACACTGTGGTAAAAGATCTCCCGAAGGGAAAAAGCCCGGGCCCTGACGGTTACACGAATGCCTACTACCGTGTTTTCCTCCCCCTGCTTTCTGGGCATATGTGCACTTATTTCAACGCCTTAGCCTCGGACATAGCTATGCCTAAGGAGGGACTGATGGCTCATATAGCAGTGCTGCCCAAGGAGGGGAAGGACCACACGGTCCCTAGTAGTTATAGGCCGATTTCGCTTTTGAACACGGACATTAAGATCCTAGCAAAAATTTTAGCAAATCGCCTTCAACCCATCCTTCCTTCTCTCATACATCCAGACCAGACGGGTTTTATTACTGGGAGGGAGGCAAGGGATAACTCCAATAGGGCCATTCAGTTGATTCATTGGGTGCAGACCAGGGCGGACCATACACCCTGTCTTCTTCTATCCACTGACGCCGAAAAGGCGTTCGACAGGGTGGATTGGACGTACCTTCGTGCGGTGCTGTGCAGATTGGGGCTTGGCCCTAACATGCTATCCTGGGTTTTTTCTTTGTACAGCCGTCAGTCGGCCCGAGTTAAGGTGAATGGGGTGCTTTCCGATACGTTCCCCATTGGGAATGTTACCAGACAGGGGTGCCCGCTGTCTCCTCTCATTTTTGCCCTCGCCCTGGAACCCCTGCTCAATAGGATTTGCTCTAACCCCAACATTAAGGGTCTTAGCGTCGGATCACAAGAGCATAAACTATCTGCATATGCGGATGATGTCCTATTTTATGTGGCGGACCCGTTAATTTCCCTCCCCAACATTATGACCGAATTGCAGACTTTCAGTTCCATCTCCAATTTCAAAATTAATTTCACCAAATCAGAAATCCTGTCCTTAAATATCCCCTATAGCTTACGTACACGGTTGCAAACATCTTTCTCCTTTTCCTGGTGTGGCACTCACATGAAATATTTGGCGGTCTATCTTACCCCTTTCTACTCTCAATTATATAGCAGTAACTATGCTCAGCTACTCTCTACTATTAAATCAGACCTGCACCGATGGGATAGAGAGACCTTTTCATGGATGGGCCGAGTCAGTGTGTTAAAGATGAACGTGTTGCCTCGCATTTTGTTCTTTCTCCAAATGGTGCCGATCTCATTACCTAGGTCTTTCTTTTTGAGCCTCAACAGTGCGTTTATTAAATATATCTGGCAGGGACAGAGTCCTCGTCTGGCACTTCGGACCTTGCAGAGACCTAAGCGGCTGGGTGGCCTAGGCGTCCCAGATATACGCAAGTACTACGAGGCTATCGCCCTTCAATGGATTTTGAATTGGCACCATGGGGTATCCACTAAGGTTTGGGTACCGCTGGAAAAATTATTGGCGGGACGCAATCTAGCCCATGCTCCCTGGCTTCCCCAGGCCCATAGGAGCCTGTCACTATATGTTTCCCCAATGACGGCCCATGTGTTAAAGTTATGGGATTCTTTAAATAAATCAGGACAGCTCGCCCCCCCTTTTTCCCCGCTAGCACCCCTAGGAGGTTTCCCCTGGTTTATCCCGGGGGAACACCTATCTTTCTTTCGGACTTGGACGTCAGATGGGGAGTTAAGATGTGGCAGATTCTTTCACGATCAGGGGCTTCTCCCGTTGGAGGAGCTTAGAGCCCAATATGGCAGCTTCCCGATGGATGGCTGGAGACATGGACAGCTTCAACACTTTGCGCGTGGTCTACAACACACCATACGATCTCCTACGTCTTCCACCCCCTTTGAGAGGCTGTGTATGTCTTCCAGTCCAATCCCGCACTCTATATCTGTCCTCTACGAGTTACTATAGAAACAGGGACCTTCCGGGAAGCCCACCTATATTCGGGAGTGGGAAAGGGACCTGCAGTTCGAATTTACTGATCTCCAACTTGATCAATTATATCGCCTCACTCATTCCAGCTCTGTTGACACAAAAATGCAGGAAAATGGTTTTAAGGTCCTGACTAGGTGGTACAGGGTCCCCACTAGACTCAAACAAATTTATCCGATGTCCTCAGATGCTTGTTGGCGGGAATGTGTCCATAGAGGTTCCTTTCTACACATATGGTGGGATTGTCCTAAGTTACGCCCTTTTTGGCAAGATATTAGAACTCAAATTAACATTATCCTGGATATGGAATTCCCTGACTCTCCAACGGGTTACCTCCTGCATGTTCCCGTCGTTCCTCTCAGTCTTTACCGAAAATCAGTGCTGCCTCATCTTTTGAATGCGGCTAGGAGATTGATTCCCATTTATTGGAAAAATAGCCAAATTCCAAGTCGCTTGGACTGGGTCCGGTTGGTAATTCATATTAAGGCTGCGGAGGAATGGATGGCAAAATGCAGGGATAAGTATGACGAATGGTATAGTATTTGGGCCACATGGATTCACTATGTAGAGGGGGATGCCAAAGACTCATGTTCTATAGTCCAGTCTCCAGCAGGAATGGAGTAATTGAGTAATTAAGTAATTGTTAAATAGATTTTTGTGCAGATTAACGCATTTGATTTACCCGCTGCAGATATGCTCACATGATTTGTATGAGTACAATATTCTTTTCTTCTCCCTTTCTCTCTTTTCCCCTCCTTTTTTTTTTTTTTGCCACCTGTCCGACCTGGCGATGTCTACCCGTAAAGTATCTCCTAGGTCTAACAGAGTGATTAAGGACATTTTGATTTTTTCCTTTTTTCACATATAAGTTTGGTCATTTTTTTTTTTAATATAGCCAACTGCAGATTAATCTCTCAGTTCCTTAAATAGTTTAATAGATTTTAACACTAGGATTCTAATTGGAAGTAATCATGGGAATCACTTCATCCTAAAGGATGTCTAGGGTATCAATACTAGAATTTCACTACACAAAATATTGGGGGGAGAAAAAGGGGACTTTACTCCCCTATCCCCTCCCCCTTACACAACCTTTCACTTCTTCTCCCCCCCCCTTTTTTTTTTCTTTTCTTTCCCTCACATATTGGCGAGGGCACTTGTCCTGGTTACATTCTACCCTTATATATATGTTTTGCCACTTTATTCACATAGTCATTGGTAAATTTATTTCATAGTCATTTATATAGCCTATTGGTGGATTTTAATTTTGGTTGGGGTTTTTTTTTTTTTTTTTTTTTAGCTTTGAAGAAATTTTTGGAATCACTTTTTGTCACTTTACATTATGGATTTTTATTTAAAAGGACACTCATATTAGAGATCTAACACATAATGAAATCATAAAACACTCAGGAGGATATTGCCCCCTTCCCCCTCTATTCCTCTCTTTTTTCACTCCCCCCTTCCCCACCCTTTTTTTTTTTCCTTCCCTCTTTTGGGGAAATGTTGAGAATGTATATGTGTTCTATGTATGTTCTACGTTTGTAAAGTGTATGATATGTTGTTAAAAAATTTATAAAAAAAGATAATAAAAAAAAAAAAAAAAAATGGTGCATGTATGCCCATCATTAGAAGTGGGTGGATGAAGGGAGGTATTCTAATGGTGGGCATACCCACCGATCAATCTCTTTTTTTTTGCTCAGCCCACAGGCTGCATGAAAAAAAAAGATTCTAATATATGACCAACAAGGACCAGCAACGTACTGGTATGTTGCTGGACTTTGAGTGGTTATACCAGAATGATGCCTGCGGGTTTAGGTATCATCTTGGTATCATTCTTTTCAGCCAGCGGTCGGCTTTCATGTAAAAGCAATCCTAGCGGCTAATTAGCCTCTAGACTGCTTTTTCAACTAGTGGGAGGGAGCGTCCCCCCTCCCTCCCACCGTCTTCCATGGTTTTCTCTGGCTCTCCTGTCCCAACAGGGAACCTGAGAATGCAGCCGGTGGTTCTGCCAGCTAACCATAGAGCTGATCAGAGACCAGAACAGCCCCAATCATCTCTATGGCCTAAGAAACCGGAAGCTACAAGCATTTCATGACTTATGCCGCGTACACACGATCGGAAATTCCGACAAGAAATGTTTGATGTGAGCTTTATGTCAGAAATTCCGACCGTGTGTAGGCTCCATCGGACATTTGCTGTCGGAATTTCCGACAACAAAAATTTGAGAGCTGGTTCTCAAATTTTCCGACAAGAAAAGTTCTTGTCGGATATTCCGATAGCCTGTATACTTTTCCGATGCACAAAAAACCACGCATGCTCAGAATCAAGCAAAAGAGCTGAACTGCCTGTTGAACTTCATTCATCTCGGCTCGTCGTATGTCTTGTACGTCACCGCGTTCTTGACGTTCGGAATTACAATATTTGTGTGACCGTGTGTATGCAACACAAGTTTTAGCCAACATTCCGTCGGAAAAAAATCCACAGTTTGGTTGTCGGAATTTCCGATTGTGTGTACGCGGCATCAGATTTCGCCGGATATAAACAGCGCCATTGGGAAATTGGGAAAGCATTTTATCACACTGATCTTGGTGTGGTCAGATGCTTTGAGAGCAGAGGAGAGATCTGGGGTCTAATAGACTCCAATTTTTTTTAAAAGAGTACCTGTCACTAGTGGTGTAGCGTGGGTTGTCAGCGCTCGGGGCGAGGCAAGTAATTTGCGCCCCCCTCCCCTGACTCGCAGACTTACCTATTTTCAGCTAGCTTCAGTCTGGTTACATGATCCCCTGTGTGAGCCAGCAGTGGCTGCAGGGGAGAGGAGAGCGTGCTTGACAATGACTGGTAAAGCCGGGAGTGGTGACATCACCTATAGGTTCCTATGTCCCATCTGTTGTTGGCGCTTCCTCCTCTCCCCTGCATACTCCACTGACTCACACAGGGCATAACATGACCGGACAGCCTGAAAATAGGTGTTTACATCTTTTCTACACATGTTAGCATATCATAGGCATTAGGAGTGGGATTTTATAATATTTCAGTTAATGGAAGCTACATATGTCATATTCACACTATAATACTTGTTTCAGCACTGTGCAGTTGGGATCAATACCCAGTAGGGTTTTTAATTAAACCTTTTTGAAAAGTTTCTATATATATTTTGGTATATCTATATATAAACCAAAATATATATAGAAAAAAATCAAAAAGGTTAAAAAAAACAATCACCGGTGCTGCAAGAAACCTCAAACTCATTGTGCAAATAAAGCAAATAAATAAAGTGCAGAAAATGTCATAAAACAATCCATCAAATACAATAATTCTACGATAGCCCTACTGGGTAGCGAATCCAAATCACCAGTGCTGCAAGTACACACATTTGTGCAAATATATAAATAAACAAACTAATTTCATATAACAATCAATAAAAAGCATCCAAAAAACATGGCTATTAGGGATGAGCTCGGTGTTCGACTCGAACATCGGCTGTTTGCCTGTTCGGCGAAACCAGAACTTTGTGGGCCGTTCGCGCCAAATTCGTGTGACGCGAACGGCCCACAAAATACTGCGCCATCGCAGTGCCTTGCCGGCGCTGTGATTGGCCAAACATGCACTGTGACCCCGCATGCTTGGCCAATCACAGCGAGGAGAGCCATAATTGGCCACAGGCAGGATGCCTGTGGCCAATTATAGCTCAGGGGGGTTTAGTACACGCCCCACACTATAAAAGGCCGCCAGCGCGCAGGGAGAGAGAAAGATAGGCAGGGACAGTGTCAGTGTCAGTGATATTCTTTGATAAACCTTGTGCATTTACAGTGTGTTGGCATGCAGGGAGAGAGAAGGATAGGCAGGGACAGTGTCAGTGATATTCTTTGATAAACCTTGTGCATTTACAGTGTGTTGGCGTGCAGGGAGAGAGAAGGATAGGCAGGGATAGTGTCAGTGATATTCTTTGATAAACCTTGTGCATTTACAGTGTGTTGGCATGCAGGGAGAGAGAAGGCTAGGCAGGGACAGTGTCAGTGTTATTCTTTGCTAAACCTCCTGCACAGTATACACCTGAAGCTACCCCTCGTGGTGTTGTTCTGTTGTGTAACACAGACAGGCATCTGCAAGCAGTTACAGTGGGTGTAGGTGCCTCCTGCACAGTAAATGCTACCCCTTATTGCTCGTGGTGTTGTTCTGTTGTGTAACACAGACAGGCATCTGCAAGCAGTTACAGTGGGTGTAGGTGCCTCCTGCACAGTATACGCTACCCCTTATTGCTCGTGGTGTTGTTCTGTTGTGTAACACAGACAGGCATCTGCAAGTAGTTACAGTGGGTGTAGGTGCCTCCTGCACAGTACACACCTGAAGCTACCCCTTATTGCTTGTGATGTTGTTCTGTTGTGTAACACAGACAGGCACCTGCAAGCAGTTACAGTGGGTGTAGGTGCCTCCTGCACAGTATACGCTACCCCTTATTGCTTGTGGTGTTGTTCTGTTGTGTAACACAGACAGGCATCTGCAAGTAGTTACAGTGGGTGCAGGTGCCTCCTGCACAGTATACACCTGAAGCTACCCCTTATTGCTCGTGGTGTTGTTCTGTTGTGTAACACAGACAGGCATCTGCAAGCAGTTACAGTGGGTGTAGGTGCCTCCTGCACAGTATATGCTACCCCTTATTGCTCGTGGTGTTGTTCTGTTGTGTAACACAGACAGGCATCTGCAAGCAGTTACAGTGGGTGTAGGTGCCTCCTGCACAGTATACACCTGAAGCTACCCCGTATTGCTGGTTTTCCCATCTCCCTGCAGGCCATTAGAATGTCTGGAAGGCCAACAAGGAGAGGCAGACAGTCACGAGCCAATAAAAGAGGGCAAGCAGGCTCTGTGTCTGGGGGTAAAAGTGCTGGTCGTGGGCGCGGTGCATTGTCATCAGCACGTGGCCATGGGACACGCTTGTCCTTATTTTCGGCAGCTGGACATGTTGAGCCGCATCATGCCGAAGACTTGGTAGAGTGGATGACCAAGTCCTCCTCATCCTCTCTCACCCAGGCTCAGGGTACTGGCAAAGCAGCTGCCAATGCGTCTTCTTCCCTCGTATCAATGTCATCATCAGTCACTCCTTCCCAGGACCCACCATGTCCTCCTGAGGAGTCCCCCGAACTGTTTGAGCACAGTGTTGGGATGCTCCAGGAGGATGCCCAGCGTTTTGAAGGGTCTGATGATGATACCCAGCTAGAGGAAGGCAGTAGCGTGAGCGCAGAGAGAGGGTATGCTCATGAAGGACAGCAATCTGGCAGTCATGTTCCAGCAGCTGCAGAATACTGCCAGGTTTGCTCCAGTGATCAAGAGGGAGAGGATGATGAGGTCACTGACTCCACGTGGGTGCCTGATAGGAGAGAGGAGGAGGAGGATGAGGAGGAGGCACATCTCCAACGAGGCAGGATGCCCTCCGGGGGCCAGCGTAAGGGCAGCACACCGACTAAATCACACCGCAGAGCTCCGCCTGTGCAGGGAGCTGCCTCTGGGCGTTATTCCAAAAGTTCTTTGGTGTGGGCCTTTTTTGAGTCGAGTGCATCAGATCGCACCGCTGCTATTTGCAACAAATGTCTCAAGCGTATCTCGCGTGGCCAAAACATCAGCCGCTTGGGCACCACATGCTTGACCAGACATATGTTGACCGGCCATGCAGCTCGTTGGCAAGCGTACCTTAAAGACCCACACCAAAGAACAAAGCGGACCTCTCCTTGCTCCTCATCAGCTGGGATCTCCAACCCCACTATACCTTCAGTCCTCTCTGAAACCTGCACTGAGAGGAATGAAGGTGTAGAATTAGGTGTGTCACAGCCAAGTACTTGCGGGCACTCTGCTAGCAGTACACCAACGTCCGATTGTAGCAGGCAAATTTCCCTGCCCCAGCTGCTGGACCGTCGAAAGAAGTTCACTCCCAGCCATCCACATGCCCAGCGGTTGAATGCTAGCTTGGCTAAATTTCTAGCACTTCAACTGCTGCCTTTTCAGTTGGTAGACTCGGCCCCCTTCCGTGAGTTTGTGCAATGTGCGGTTCCTCAGTGGCAGGTTCCCAAACGCCACTTTTTCTCACGGAAGGCGATTCCGGCTCTCTACCGTCATGTAGAAGGCAATGTCCATGCCTCGCTGGACAGGGTGGTCAGCGGTAAGGTGCATATTACCGCTGACTCATGGTCCAGCAGGCATGGACAGGGACGTTACATTTCTTTCACGGCCCATTGGGTCACTCTTTTGGCAGCTGGGAAGGATGCAGGACAAGGTGCAGTAGTGTTGGAGGTTGTTCCGCCGCCACGCCTCCAAAATGCTACTACTGGTTGTGACACAGCTCTCTCCTCCACCCCCTCCTCTTCTTCTTCCTCCATGGCCTCTTCCTGTGCTTTGTCCTCGGAACCAGCAGTGCTCCGTAGGCGTTCAAGGGGCTACGCAAGTACGCAGGCAAAAAGATGCCATGCCGTGCTTGCGCTGGTGTGTTTGGGGGACAGGAGCCACACTTGGGCAGAGGTTCTGTCAGCTCTGCAGGGGCAAGACGAGAGGTGGTTGACGCCATGCCAGCTTAAGCCAGGAATGGTGGTTTGTGACAATGGCACCAACCTCCTCTCCGCCCTCCGACAGGGACAACTGACCCATGTGCCCTGTGTGGCTCATGTTCTTAACCTGGTGGTGCAGCGGTTCTTGGGCAGGTACCTGGGCTTACAGGATGTCCTGAGGCAGGCCAGGAAAGTCTGTGTGCATTTCCGCAGATCATATAATGCCAGTGCTCGGCTGGCTGAGCTGCAAAAGGAGTTGAACCTGCCCAAGAACCGCCTTATATGTGACATGCCCACCAGGTGGAACTCAACGTTGGCCATGCTGCAGCGGCTGCACACGCAGCAGAGGGCGATCAATGAGTACCTGTGTGACTACGGCACCAGGACAGGGTCAGGGGAGCTCTGGTTTTTTTCACCACGCCAGTGGGGCATGATCAGGGATGCATGCACTGTCCTGGCACCATTTGAGGAGGCCACAAGGATGGTGAGCAGTGACAGTGCATGCATCAGTGACACTGTACCTCTTGTCCACCTGTTGGAGCATACGCTGAGTGGAATAATGGACAGGGCACTTGAGGCAGAACAGAGGCACGAAGAGGAGGACTTCCTTGCCTCTCAAGGCCCCCTTTACCCAGACAGTGTTCCTTCTGTCCCACCCATCACACAGGAAGAGGAGGAGGAGGAGGAGGATTGTGTCAGCATGGAGGTGGAGGCTGGCACTCAGCATCAACAGCAGCAGTCTTTTAGGGATGATTTACAGTCCCAAGAAACCCGTGGACTTGTACGTGGCTGGGAGGAGGTGGCTGCGGATCATGTCGTCCTTAGTGACCCAGAGGACTCCGGACCGAATGCCTCAGCTATCCTACGCTGCATGGCCTCCCTGATCCTGCAAAGTCTGCGGAAGGATCCTCGTATTCTTCGGATCAAGGAGAGGGACCATTACTGGCTGGCCACTCTCCTTGATCCACGGTACAAGGGTAAGGTTACGGACCTTATCTTGCTGTCGCAGAGGGAGCAGAGGATGAGACATCTCTGGGAAGCCTGACAGAAAGGTCTGTGCAACGCGTTCCCAGAGACTGGGAGGTTACAAACTCCTGGTCCTGGACGAGTTGCTGAGGCTTCGGTCAGTAGCAGAAGGAGCGGTGGAGAAGGTGGCCGTCTGACCGATGCGTTCAGACAATTTTTTAGTCCGCAGCCCCAAGGTATGATCGGTTCCAGCAACCATCGCCAGCGTCTGATATACATGGTGCAGGAATACCCAGGGGCAAGGTCAGACTTGGACACCTTTCCCACCGAAAATCCTCTGGCTTACTGGGTTTTGAGGATGGATCACTGGCCAGAGCTTGCACAGTATGCAATTGAGCTACTGGCCTGTCCTGCATCCAGCGTTCTTTCGGAACGCACATTCAGTGCTGCTGGGTGGTTTGTCACTGATCACAGGGTGCGCCTGTCCACCGACTCGGTTGATCGACTGACCTTCATAAAGATGAATCAGTCTTGGATCACCACCAGCTACCAGACACCTGAAGCTGATGTAACAGAATAATTTATTTTGAAATGTCTCATCCCTTCAAGACTGCCTATGCTGATGCTTAGTGACTGTCCTGTTATGTTGACTGACTATCCTCTTCCTCTTCAATGATCCTGATGATAGCTTGGAAGAACATTTTTGTTTCTGGGTGCTGTCACCAGTGGCTAAGGCCCAATTTTTCAGCCCCTGTTTAACAGGGGCATGTAATTACAAATTTTTATGCAATGCTTTGCAGCAGGGCTTATTCCTGCACTCCAACTAGAGTATCTGGGAGAGGTTGCAGTGTCGTGGCACCAGCACCAGTGCCTAAGGCCCAATTTTTCAGCCCCTGTTTAACAGGGGCGTGTAATTAAAATTTTTGATGCAATACTTTGCAACAGGGCTCATTGCTTTGCTCCAAGTACAGTATCTGTGAGGGGTTGCAGTGTTGTGGCACCAGCACCAGTGCCTAAGGCCCAATTTTTCAGCCCCTGTTTAACAGGGGCGTGTAATTACAATTTTTGATCGAATAATTCACAGCAGGGCCCATTCCTGCGCCCACCAAGAGTAACTGTGAGGGCTTACATTGTTGTGGCAACACCGTCCACCACCACCACCAAAGGCCCAATTTTTCAGCCCCTGTTCAACAGGGGCATGCAATTACAATTCTTGATCTAATAATTCACAGCAGGGCCCATTCATGCGCCCACCAAGAGTAACTGTGAGGGCTTACAATGTTGTAGCACCAGCACCACCACCAAAGGCCCAATTTTTCCTACCACTGTTCAACAATGGCATGTAATTACAATTCCTGATATAATAGTTCACAGCAGGGCGTTCCAGCGCCCACCAAGAGTAACTGTGAGGGCTCACAGTGTTGTGGCAACACCTAAGGGGAAAATTTCTTTAGAGTATATACGGCAGGCCCCTACTTTCAAATATCCAACTTACAAACGACTCCTACTTGCAAACGGAAGAAGACAACAGGAAGTGAGAGGAAATCTACCCCTAGGAAGGGAAATTCTCTCCTGTAAGAGTTAATATGGGAAAACGGTGTCTCCTCTCTACTGGTGCTTTATCACCAATCCTTGTTTCAATAAAAACCCCACTTTTCCAAAAACATTTGTCATTGGGACGGAAAGTGAGGTGAAATGTTCTGAAGAGGTGCACAGACAGCAAAACAGATGTTACAGGGGTGATAACCCTTCCCTATGTTCTCCAAAAAGCTTAAAAATAGATTTTTTGGCTGCAGCTACACTTAAAAACTTACCTGTTCCAATTTACAAACAGATTCTACTTAAAGGGGTTGCTCCACCGGAATTTTTTTTTTTAAAGCCAGCAGCTACAGCTACAGCAGCTGCTGGCTTTTAATATTTGGACACTTACCTGTCCTGGAGTCCAGCGACGTCCGCAGCAGAGGACGAGTGACCGCTCGTCGCTCTGCTGCTCCCTCCACCATCCTCGCTGAGGGAACCAGGAAGTGAAGCCCTGCGGCTTCATGCCCGGTTCCCTACGGCGCATGCGTGAGTCGCGCTGCGCCGTTCTGATTGGTGCTCCTGTGTTCTGGGAGCCGAGTGTCTCCCAGAACACCAAGGGAAGTCTGCGGGAAGTGACGTAACTCCCGCAGATTCCCGGAGACAGGACTCCCGGATGTGGGTGAAAATACCTGTCTTAGACAGGTATCTTCACCCCCCTCCCCCCTGAAAGGTGTCAATTGTGACACCGGAGGGGGGGAGGGTTCCAAATAGCAAAAGTTGCTATTTAGGGTGGAGCTCCACTTTAAGAACAAACCTACAGTCCCTGTCTTGTTTGCACCGCCTGTATACTGCTGTCCAGAGCAGTGTTTCTCAACTCCAGTCCTCAAGGCGCACCAACAGGTCATGTTTTCAGGCTCTCCATTGTTTTGAACAGGTTATTTGATCAGTTTAACTGCTTTAGTAATTCCCACAGCTGTTTCATCTGAGGGAAATCCTGAAAACATGACCTGTTGGGGCGCCTTGAGGACTGGAGTTGAGAAACACTGGTCCAGAGTATATAGGGTTTTAGGTATAGGGTTTTATTTTGGGTGCAGGGTTCCCCTTAATATCCATACAAGACCCAAAGGGGCTGGTAATGGGCTGGGGTAGGGGGGGGGGTGATGGGGTAGCCATGCCATTTTTCTCAAAGATTTTCATCCATATTGCCAGGACAAGACATGACATTAAAGCCGCAAGCAGTTTTAAATGGCTTTATTTCCTTTACAAATGTAATTTTGTGCAGGGGCAGGTCTAAACATGGGAAACAAATGCCACTTCACAGGCATACTTTAGACACCCCCCAGGTACGATATTTAAAGGAATATTTCACTTTTTTTTTCATTTTATGCATCATTAAAATGACTGCTCCATAAAAAACGGCCGTTTTTAAAACTTCTTTTTACATTGATACATGTCCCCTGGGGCAGAACCCGGGTCCCCAAACCCTTTTTAGGACAATAACATGCATATTAGCCATTATAATTATCACTTTACATTTCAAACGTTCGCTTCCATTGTATTTAATAGGGTTCTAACGTTCGTGCGAACTTTCGGTCCGTTTGCAGGTTCTGGTGCGAACTGAACCGGGGGGTGTTCGGCTCATCCCTAATGGCTATGAATAAACATTTTATTGATAATTATATAAAGTTTAGTTTGTTTTATTTATCTATTTGCATAATTGTGTGTTTTTGCAACACTGGTGATTTGGATTCACTGAGAGAGACAATGTGATCAGTGATCAGAGAGACAGTGGCGCTGAGGGAAAGGGGGAGGGGGGAGGCTGAGAAATGACGAGAGAGACTGCTAGCCCTACCTTCCATGCAGGTGTGTCTCCTTTGATCCTTCCATTGGCTCCCTGGCAGCGTGCGGCTCCTTGCCCATCCACTGGGTCCCCAGTCAGCCTGTTTCCCAGGCCTCATTTTACTACGAGGAGGAAGTTAGAGCAATCAATGCTCTGGAGGCACGGGAGATGCTGCGCCCACTGCTTCTCACCTCTTGGGGAGGCAGGGTCAGGGGGGCGAGGTCAAGGAGGAGGCAGCCGTGGTGGAACTATTCTCCCGACTCCTGGGCTCTCAGGCCTGTCTGTCCTCGGCTCGGCCCCTCGCTGATCACTGCCATGAGAACGATCCCCCTGCTGCTCGCCCACACCCCAAGAACGGCCGCTGTTGCTGGACAACGTGGACTTGTCATAAGTTTAACAAGGGGCTTTTATCCCCGTGCTAGGCGGTCCACACTCGTGACAGCGCCCCTCTAAATTTTGCGCCCGGGGCAGTGGCCCCCCCTGCACCCCCCACGCTACGCCACTGCCTGTCACTACCCATTGCTATCAAAGGGGATATTTACATTCCCTGAGATAACAATAAAAATGATTAAAAAAAATTAAAATTAAAGGAACAGTTTAAAAAAAACAAAAAAAACAAAATAAATAATTAAAAAAGCACCCCTGTCCCCGCCCTGCTCTCGCGCAAAGGCGAACGCAAGCGTCGGTCTGGCGTCATATGTAAACAGCAATTGCACCATGCATTTGAGGTATCACTGCAAAGGTCAGATCGAGGGCAGTCATTTTAGCAGTAGACCTCCCCTGTAAATCTAAAGTGGTAACCCCTAAAGGCTTTTCAAAGCTTTTAAAAATGTATGCAGTTTGTCGCCACTGCACGTTTGTGCGCAATTTAAAGCATGTCGTGTTTGGTATCCATGTACTCGGCCTAAGATCATCTTTTTTATTTCATCAAACATTTGGGCAATATAGTGGGTTTTAGTGCATAAAAATTTTAAAAAGTGTGTTTTTTCCCCAAAAAATGCGTTTGAAAAATCGCTGCGCAAATACTGTGTGAAAAAAAAATGCAACACCCACCATTTTAATCTGTAGGGCATTTGCTTTAAAAAAATATATAATGTTTGGGGGTTCAAAGTAATTTTCTGAAAAAAAAAGTGTCAGAAAGGGCTTTGTCTTCAAGTGGTTAGAAGAGTGGGTGATGTGTGACATAAGCTTCTAAATGTTGTGCATAAAATACCAGGACAGTTCAAAACCCCCTCAAATGACCCCATTTTGGAAAGCAGACACCCCAAGCTATTTGCTGAGAGGCATGTCGAGTCCATTTTTATATTTTGACACAAGTTGCGGGAAAAAAACTATTTTTTTTTTTTTTAACAAAGTTGTCACTAAATTATATATTGCTCAAACATGTCATGGGCATATGTGAAATTACACCCCAAAATACATTCTATTGCTTCTCCTGAGTATGGGGATACCACATATGTGAGACTTTTTGGGAGCCTAGCCACGTACGGGACCCATGAAAACCAAGCAACGCCTTCAGGCTTCAGGCTTTCTAAGGGTGTAAATTTTTGATTTCACTCCTCACTGCCTATCACAGTTTCGGAGGCCATGGAATGCCCAGATGGCAAAAAAAAAACGAAATTACCCCATTTTGGAAAGTAGACACCCCAAGCTATTTGCTGAGAGGTATGGTGAGTATTTTGCAGATCTTGCTTTTTGTCACAAAGTTTTGAAAATTGAAAAAAGAAAAAGAAATACATTTTTCTTTTCTTTCTTCATTTTCAAAAATAAATGAAAGCTGCAAAATACACACCATGCCTCTCAGCAAATAGCTTGGGGTGTCTACTTTCCAATATTGAGTCATTTGGGGGGGTTTTGTGCTATCTTGGCATTTTATGGCCTCCGAAACTGTAATAGGTAGTGAGGAGTAAAAAAAAAAATTTACGCCCTTAGAAAGCCTGAAGGCGATGCTTGGTTTTCGGGGCCCCGTACGCGGCTAGGCTCCCAAAAAGTCCCACACATGTGGTATCCCCGTACTCAGGAGAAACAGCAGAATGTATTTTGGGGTGTAATTCCACATATGCCCATGGCATGTTTGAGCAATATATAATTTAGTGACAACTTTGTGCAAAAAAACCCAAAAAAGTTTGTAATTTTCTCGCAACTTGTGGCAAAATATTAAATATTCCATGGACTCAACATGCCTCTCAGCAAATAGCTTGGGGTGTCTTCTTTCCAAAATGGGGTCATTTGGGGGGGGGGGGTTGTGCTATCTATGCATTTTATGGCCTTCAAAACTGTGATAGGTAGTGCGGAGTGAAATCAAAAATTTACGCCCTTAGAAATCCTGAAGGCGGTGCTTGGTTTTCGGGGTCCCGTACGCGGCTAGGCTCCCAAAAAGTCTCACACATGTTGTATCCCTGTACTCAGATGAAGCAGCAGAATGTATTTTGGGGTGTAATTCCACATATAACCATGGCATGTATGAGCAATATATCATTTAGTAACAACTTTTTGTAAAAATGTATTTTCTTTTCTGTCATTTTTCAATCACTTGGGACAAAAAAAAAATATTCAATGGGCTCAACATGCCTCTCAGCAATTTCCTTGGGGTGTCTACTTTCCAAACTTGGGTCATTTGGGGGCGGTTTGTACTGCCCTGCCATTTTATCACCTCAAGAAATAAGATAGGCAGTCATAAACTAAAAGCTGTGTAAATTCCAGAAAATGTACCCTAGTTTGTAGACGCTTATTGACATTTTTTTACCAAAGACATGTGGCTGAATACATTTTGGCCTAAATATATGACTAAAATTGAGTTTATTGGATTATTATTTTTTTTTTTTTATTTTACTTATTTTTTTTTATTTTTACTTTTTTTTTTACACTTTTTTTTTTTTTCCAAAAATAGTTTATTGAAATGTAAAAAGCATTTACAGATATCTTGAACAATAGTAGTACAATAAGGTATTAATACAACCACAAAACATGGATGAATTACATGTGTCACATACAATTCAACTTGCGGGTAGTGAAAATGAAATGGCTATGTGCATCCTTCATGAACTAGGCCGTGTTGGGGTGGGCTACCTTAATTCAAGGTAGTTGTGGGGTCTAGTCAAAGTCCACTACCATTGACGGAGATAGATCTTGTTGGTAGGTTAGAGCTAGGTAGGTTCACGGATGCCGTTATGGACTTTTGGTCTGTGTGGGAGGGAAAGGCCAACAGGTGCAATATGGCAGAAAGGGAGAGAAGGAGCTATAAACAGGTTTATTTCGTTGAGAGTGTATGAATGCGGGAGTGTAGGCTGGAGCTATGTTAGTGGTTGTATTGTACAGAAGCGTGTGGATGAGAAAGTAGGAGGGGGTAAGAGGTGGAAGGAGAAGGGGTGGGGTGGGGATCGAGGGGAGGGGAGTGAGGCAGGAAGGGATGGCGTTGGCAGGGGGTCCGTCTCTGACTTCCCCGACCACTTGGGGTGTTCAAGGGGCGTGTTATGAGAAACTAGGGGCGGATCTGTATAGGGGGAGATATAGGAGGAGAGAGGTGTCTTTGTAAGGTTTAGGGTTAAGGGGAGATCCTGGCATGTCGTAGATTTTTAATGATAATTCTCAGAGGAGTAATTTATACTTTGTCAGGGTTCAGGGAGTTTGCATATTCTGGGGTCGTTTTATAGTGTAACCAGCAGGCCCATTTTTTACTAAATGATGACGGAGTCTCTCTTGCAATATGTATAAGATTTTCCATTTCCTCAATTTTGCATATTCTGTTAAACCATTCTTTTATGGTTGGTTGGTGAGTCGATTTCCAGTGTATAGGGATACACTGCTTTGCCGCATTGATCATGTGCATTGCTAGGGATTTGTGATAGGAATTGTGCGACAGGGGTGAATGGTGTAGAAGGAATTGAGAAGGGGAAAGGTCCAAATGATATGAGGTGACTCGAGAGGTTATATGGCATACCTTTTCCCAGAAGTCTTTTAGAGATGGAAAGGACCACCAGATATGGAGAAGGGTTCCCCTTTCCCGGAGACATCTCCAGCAAACCTCTGGGATTGTGGGATTAAATTTATGCAGAAGGGTGGGCGTGCGGTACCATCTAGATTGGATCTTAAAGCCGTTTTCCTGGGTCGACACATTCGTCGACCCTTTATGTATTTTGAGGAAAATTAGTTTCCATTGTTCCGCTGAAAGAGATACCGAGAGGTCTGACTCCCAGTTCTTACAGGCTAAGGTCTCGTTAGCTTTCATCTCGGCGAAGAGGAGTTCATGTGTGGTAGAAACTAGATGAGATTGGGGTGTCGTTTGGATACATAGCTTTTCGAAAGGGGTGAGTTCTCTGGAGCATTGTATATTCTTGTTAAGGGATTTTAGAAAATGAGCAATTAAAATATATGTCCAAGGGGGAATGGGTGGCTTGTTTAGTTGGGAGGAGAGTTGGGATGTAGACAATAGTTTGCCCAGGAGGAAGAACTGATGTGATCTAATTGGGCTCTGTGTCCAGTTATCGGTAAGAAACTTTGCGTGCATACCTGGTGGGAACCCAGGGTTCATTTTTACAGGTGTCAGTGGGCCGGGAATCGAAGATATGGGTGATCGGTAGCAAAGCTTTTTGAAGCATTGCAAGGTTGGGCCTATAAGTGGGTGTACGTGTAATTCAGAGGGGACGTGGGGTGAGAGTAACCATGGGAGAGACTCCAAAGGGAGAGCAGAAAAAGATGCTTCTAGGGAAACCCAATCTTTGTGGAGAGATTGAGTATTCCAGTCCACTATCCTGGTAAGGTGTGTAGCAGTGTAATAATTGAGAAGGTTGGGGAGGCCTATGCCCCCAAGTCTTTTAGGTCGGGTGAGCTGCGTAAAGCTGATTCTGGGTCTACGGTTCCCCCATAAGAATTTAGTGCATATGTTTCTATAAGATTTAAAAAAGGCCGGAGGTATATGTATAGGGATCGCCTGCAATATATAGAGTATTCTCGGGAGGGCATTCATTTTGAGGATCGCCGCTCTGCCAAACCAAGAGAAAAGCGGTTTGTTCCATGTTTCAAGATCAGAGGATATTCTGTGTAGGATAGGAACATGGTTTTTAGCGTAGAGGTTTGAGAGTTTGGAAGGGAGTTGTATCCCTAGGTATGTGATGGAATCATGTTTCCATTGGAACGGGAAGTTAGCCTTACATTGATCAACTATGTGTTGAGGTAATGTTATATTAAGGGCAAAGGATTTCGAGAAATTAATTTTAAGGTGGGAGAGGAACTGAAATTGTTTAAATTCAGAAAGAAGGTTTGGTAGGGAGATCAGTGGGTTCGACAGGAACAACAAAATATCGTCTGCGAAAGCAGCGTATTTATATTCTCTTTTGGAGGAACTTATACCTTGGATATCTGGGTTGTATGTCAGTTTATGGAGGAATGGTTCAAGTGTGAGTACAAAGAGGATGGGGGACAGGGGGCAGCCCTGTCTTGTGCCATTTCCGATGGGAAAGGCGTCCGACAGAGCATTGTTGACCCGTACCTTAGCAGATGGTCCCGTGTATAGTGACAGGATTAGGCCTAACATATATGGGCCCAATCCTATGGCCCTCAGAACCGCTGTCATATAGTCCCAAGCTACTCTGTCGAACGCCTTCTCTGCATCGAGTGACAAAAACTGGCCTTTTTGGGTTGTCTGTGTCATAACTAAGGTGGTGTAAGTTTATTGCTTTAACAGTGTTGTCCCTGGCTTCACGTCCAGGGATAAAGCCGGTCTGGTCATGAGAGATTAAGGAAGGGAGAAGCGGTAAGAGTCTGTTTGCCAAAATCTTAGAAAAGATTTTGACATCTACATTCAATAATGAGATTGGTCTATAATTTCCCGTTTGGGTGGGGTCCTTATCTTCTTTGGGGATAAGAACGATATGTGCTTCTAACATTTCACTTTTGAAAGGATTTGTGGGAGAGAGTGTATTGAAGGCGTCAAGGAAGGGTTGTTGAAGAAGGTCTGAGAATGTCTTGAAATATACGGCGGAAAGACCATCAGGTCCCGGGCTCTTACCAGGCTTAAGTTGTTTTAAAGCTTTTTTCCATTCCTGAATAGAGATCCGGGATTCCAGAATCGTGGTGGTGTCAGTGGGGAGCTTTCCTGGGGCAAATTTGTCTAAGAACGAGTTAATATCATTGGGTCTGTCATTCGATAAGGTAGTAGGGGGTTCGGATTTATCTAGATTATATAGGGACGAGTAGTACTTCTCAAACTCTCTGGCTATGTCATTGTTATTTGTGAGAGTCTTACCCATGGGGGATTGTATGTGATGTATCGTATTAGCAGCCCTTTTCTTGCGTAAGGCTTGAGCAAGAAGATGGCCACTTTTGTTGCCGAATTCGTAAAAAAGTTTCTGATATAGAGTGTATTTCTTCCTGAGGTGATGGCCCAATTCTTCCTGAATGAGTGTACAAGTCTCTAGTAGTTCTACGAGGGTTTGCTGGGCCAGGTTTCGTTTGTGTAGTGCTTCTAGTTTATTAAGTTTGGAAAAGAGATCAGCCAGTTTGGCCCGTTTTTCCTTTCTAATTGCGGCCCCCAGGGAAATCAATTTCCCTCGGACAACACATTTGTGATCCGCCCACTGAGTAAGTTTAGAAATGTCCGGGGTGTTGTTCTCAGTGAAATAATTGCTTAGGCAAGTTTGAATCTCTAATTCTTTGGTTTTGTCTGTCAGAATAGAAGGGTCTAGTCTCCAAATTTGCGAGCGGTATACTTTTTCAGGGAAAGTGAGGAAGTGAGGGTCATTGAGATAGGGTGGTGGTCCGAGAAGGTCATCGGTTCGACGGTTGCTGCTTTCAGGGACGGGAGATCCTGTTGGGTAAGAAATATGTAGTCTAGTCGTGAATATTTGTTATGTGGGGCGGAGAAGAATGTAAAATCCTTTACGTTCGGGTGTAAGGTGCGCCATGTGTCGTGGAGCAAGAGTTCTTGGAAACATTTTCTGATTTGTCGGAGCGCCCTGTAAGGTAGGTGGGATTTCCCCGACGAGGTGTCTAAAAGGGGGTTCAGGGGTACATTGAGATCCCCTCCCAGTATAAGAATACCCTCTTGGAAATTGGTTAGGTGTCTTGTTACAGCCCTAAAAAAGGGAACTTGGGACGAGTTGGGGCTGTATATGTTAGCCAAAGTGATTGGTTTGTTCCTGAGGGTCCCTTTTAGGAAGATATACCTGCCTAGTTCGTCAAGGTGAGTGTCTGTAATTTGGATGGGAAGGTTTTTGGAAATGATTATGGAGACTCCTTTGGATTTCGAGATAGGTGAGGTGGCATGGAAACTATGGGGGAAGAGGCGATTAGTCATGTTGGGAACTGATTTCTTACAAAAGTGGGTTTCCTGTAGGAAGATTATGTCAGCTTTCATGCTGCGCATGAGGGAAAAGAGTTGTGTTCGCTTTTCAGGTATGTTCAGTCCTTTGGCGTTAAGGGAGACTACCTTTAGGGACAGGTTGGCGCCTCGGACATTATCGGGGCTCATGTTGGTAGTAGAGGTTTAAGCGAGTGGGGGGCGGGAGGATATGGGGAAGTCAGAGACGGGAGGAAAAGTAAGGGGGGGGGGTTATGCGGATGGGGAGAAGGGAAGATGTGGGGTAGGTGAGGTTAGGACGTTGAGGAGGAAGATAACCAGGGAAGAAGGAGGGGACAGGTAGGGGGATGGGATATTATACCGGGTGTGGGACTTGACCTGCAAGCCCACCAATTAGGTGTGGGGGTACCGGTGAGGTTCAGCGGTGTCTACCAGAGTCCGCTGTGTGTGAGAGCGGTAGGTGGAGTTCAACTAGAGAGAGGTGAGGTCTGCGTCTCTCTATGAGGTCTTAAGGATAACAGACGCTGCTGGTTGTTAGCGTCATCTATGGCTCATTTTGGTGTCAGAGGAGTAATCTTGTTGTGTAGATGACGGACAGGTCATATAAGGACATGGTGAGAGGGTGATTAGTAGGTGACGTCAGGGCTGTGTGTAACGGCTTATTCTCATAAAGCGTGAAGGCTGTGGAGTTGTAAGGGCATTTATTCGGTAATTAGAGGAGGATGTTTAGCATTGTGTAATGTGGGGGTTTGTGTGGAAGAGGGGGATAAGGAATTAAGTGTATTGCTCAAATTTCAGATGTCACATGACAGAGAGTGGGGGGCATATACTTTGGTTTAGAGGAATATGCAGGGAACAGAGTCAGTAACATGGTGAATTAGTTAAAACAGAACAGAACAGAACGTACAGCTTGCGTTACCGTGAACAAGTATGCATCTGCAGTTATGGCTGACATCAAAAATCCAAATATGGATAACATAGCAAACAAAACATAGTAAACAAAAACATAGTAAACAAAAACATACCCAGGGGTTAAGGGCAGGCTGGCTAAATCCGAGGGGGGCACGCCCATTCCCAAACCTGAGAATGGATTCTACCCGACATCCACGTAGGCCACACACCTGTGCATGTCCCCCTCGGATCCCCGACCACCCTCAGTGCTGTAAAGCAGAAAATTCAGGAGCTAGGAGCTAGTAGGGCCTGTGGGGAGAAAGACAGCACATAATGCAATCGGGGGATTATATATCGACATGTCATTAGCTGCATTGGAGTAGATAGGAGAATGTAGAAAGAAGGCTTCAATAGAAAAAGGGTACAGCCGATGAGCAAGAATGAATACAGTGTGAGGAGAAGGAGGAAAAGACAATCAGTGCGGGAGAAGGTAGTCTCTGACCCGACATAAGGAAGTTAGGACGACCGGGGAAACCTTCGGGAGTTGTCCAAGAGGGAAAGAGGGTACCAACCGTTCTGCCAGTGTTCCCTAGGGATTGCTGTATAAAGTTACCTGCGATTTGGAGTGGTCCAGAGTCCAGCTGTGAGGTGGAAACAGAAGGACGGTATTCATGTTTCTGCATAGAAGAACAGGACCACGTAGTAGATTGACTTGTGCTAGGAGTGAAGAGAATTGTCGAGGGTGAGGTAAGACTGCTGTGCAGCTACCGTAGGAAGCTGAGTCAATGTCTGCGAGTTGTTAAGGTTCCGGTACCGGAGGGATGATAAAAAAAAAAAAAAAAAAACAGGAACAGCTGAAGTCAGAGTCAAGAAAGTGTTTGGTGGGATAGTAAAGAAAGAATCATAGTGGTATTACAGGAGTTTGGTAGGTGTGCTATTCAATGTTCCTCTCCCAGGGAGCTCTGCTCCCGGTGTATCGTGGTGGCGTCGGGTCAGGCAGCTAGCGGTCAGTCCTGGATCTGAGCAATGCTTGCTAAGAGGGATGGGTGTCCAGGCTAAGGAAAGCATGGGAGGATGGGTAGAAGGCGGGAGAAAATAGAGTAAGTCCCTGTTCTGCAGCTAGATGGCATAAGCGGTGAGAAGTGAGGAGCTGGTTCCCCTGTTACGGTATAAGAGCAAATAAAGCATGCTGAGGGCGGCCAGGGTTTCACGGGGATTGGGCCTGGGTATGGAACTCGGGTCGAACGAAGTTTGACCTGTGTATCTCCTGGGCAGGGGAATGTCAAACCGGAGGGTTAGGGACTCTGCGCCATGTGGAAACTGGGTAAAGAGAGGATTGAATTGATTACCTTGTTAGGAGGTGCGTGCCCTGCGGTGCACTGGGGAGGCCGTAGGGCTGCCATTACGTGGAGCTCCTTGAACTTTTGAAGGGGTGTGTGGAGGAGGGGGGTGAGAGCGTCGGCGGCTAATACTGAAGTTACCCGCTTCGGCGACACCCTCCATGGAGGCGGCTCTTCTAAGCGGAGGGATACGAAAATCGCTGTACCAGTCTGGTACCTCCACGTACGGTATCTCCATGGCAAAACAGAAGTGCTCTAGGTCTTCCGGAACCCTTAGATTGGCTGTGCGGCCTTGGTGAGTCGCTGTGAGGCAGAAAGGAAACTTCCACCTATAAACTATGGATCTGGCCCTCAGTGTTTCCAGGAGGGGACGTAACTCGCGTCTGCGTTGCAGGGTGATGTTAGACAGGTCTTGATAGATCCTGATATCCGTTCCTTGGAAAGACAGTTGATTGCGGTGTCTAGCCTTGCGTAGTATTTCCTCCTTCAGGGGAAAGTCTGTGAGGCAGCAGACTGCATCCCGCGGAGGATCTGTGTCTCTTCCCCGCGGACGCAGCGCTCTGTGAAGCCGTTCAAAGATAATCGGCGTATCCAGGGCCCTTTCAAGTAGGTCATTAAAAATGGTAGTCACTGCCACAGGGAGCTGGTTGGAATCAATCGTTTCTGGGATACCCCTCACTCTAAGGTTGCGGCGCCTCCCGCGGTTATCCAAATCTTCCATGTGGCGATTAATCTCCCTGAGGTGGATCGCATGTGACTCCGTGACCTGCTGAACGTGGCATATCGCTGTGTCATGGCGGGCTTGAGTAGTTTCCACCTCCTCCACTCTAAGCGTCATGGCCTGTATGTCCGTCCTCATGTCTAAGATGGCCGCCATGAGGGTGTTTTTTATATCCGACGCCACGCTGTGTAGGTCGTTCAGGCTAACTGCCGGGGGGTGGTTCATCCCCGTCGCCCGCTCTGGAGATGTCCGTGTGTCGGAGCGCTGCGGGCTTGCGTTCTGAAGGCTGGTTCCCTGTGAGGAGGCCGGTTGTGAGGCCTGCATCCTGGCTGTAGGCCGGGATCGAAAGATCTCAGGGATATGTTGGGTTAGCGGGGTGTCGGTGCTCAGCGGGGATCGGGAATGAGTTGCTGAGGCACTCCGGGCGGTTCTCACCATGTCTGGGGGGGGGGGGAATAAGCTGAAAAGCTGAAGTTGCTGGACCTCAGGACGGGAGCTCCAAACTACACGTCCATCTCGGAACGGCACCAGACCACGCCCCCCTATTGGATTATTTTTATAACAAAAATTAGAAAATATAATTTTTTTTCAAAATTTTCAAATACCATCAAAAGAAAGCTCTATTTGTTGGAAAAAAGGACGCAAATTTTGTTTGGGTACAACATTGCATAACCGCGCAAGTACCAGTTAAAGCAGCGCAGTGCCAAATTGTAAAAAGTGGTCTGGTCTTTAGGCAGCCAAATGCTCCGGGGCTGAAGTGGTTAAAGGCCTTAATGTCCATTCCCAGTGTGAATTTGAGGCTATGATAAATATGCGCTAAAGGTTGCATGTCTGAAGTTAAGGCGGGTAGGCCTTTCAGGCCTTCCCAAAGTGTAACAGAATGAGATAAAATTGGAGACAAAATAGGAGGGCAATCTTTAGGAGGGCACCAGAGTAGGAAGTCCAATGTGTGTGTGGGGACTGCTTGTCGTTCTATATGCACCCAATCAGGGTTTTCCAGACGTGAATAAATGATTGACAATTGTGCCAAGCGTGCCGCTTGATAATACCACAATATGTTGGGTACCCCCAGCCCTCCTTGTGTCCTAGGTAGAGTTGAGCGGTCACCTGGATGTTCGGGTTCGACGGGTTCAGCCGAACTTCAGAAAAGTTTGGGTTCGGGACCGAACTTGACCCCGAACCCGAACCCCATTGAAGTCAATAGGGACCCGAACTTCTGAGGACTATTCGCGCTTGTTTCCCGTGCTTAGAACTGTCCCTGCACAAAGTGTAATTTCTGAAGGAAAAAAAGTAATTTAAAACTCACTCGCAGCTATAATGAATTGTCGGCTCCCAGCAATACATAGAAAAGTCATTCATAAAATACTGTATAAAAAAAAAGCGTGGGGGTTCCCTCAAATTCAATTACCAGGCCCTTCAGGTCTGGTATGGATATTAAGGGGAACCCTGCCACAAATGAAAAAAAAATGCGTGCGGTTCCCCCGAATATCCATACCAGGCCCTTCAAGTCTGGTATGGATTTTAAGGGGAACTCCACCCCAAATTTTTTAAAAAATGGCGTGGAGTCCCCCTAAAAATCCACACCAGACCCATATCCGAGCACGCAACCTGGCAGGCCGCAGGAAAAGAGGGGGAACGAGAAAGCGCCCCCCCCTCCTGAACCGTACCAGGCCACATGCCCTCAACATGGGGAGGATGTCCCCATGTTGATGGGGACAAGGGCCTCATCCCCACAACCCTTGCCCAGTGGTTGTGGGGGTCTGCGGGTAGGGGGCTTATCGGAATCTGGAAGACCCCTTTAACAAAGGGGACCCCCAGATCCCGGCCCCCCCATGTGAATTGGTAATGGGGTACATTGTACCCCTACCATTTCACAAAGAAAGTGTAAAAAATTGTAAAAAATTTACACAGACACCATTGGGAAAGTCCTTTATTAAAAATAATAAAAAAAAACAAAAAACATTCCAGCGATGAAATCCAGTGTCCCGCGGCGATCCCGATGTCCAGCGCTGTCCAGACGAAATGTCATTGGCTGAGCCTGAGCGGACCTGATGGGGAACTTCCCGCCCCTTCTAAAGTTCCTCATCAGGTCCGCTCAGCCAATGATGTAGGTGTAAGGCTGAGGACCTGATGCGGAACGTGAGAAGGGGCGGGTCTATTCATTTATTATACTGGAGGAAGTTTCCCATCAGGTCCGCTCATCCAATGACGTAGGCGGGGGCGGACCTAATGAGGAACTTCCTCCACAGTGTAATACATGAATAGACCCGCCCCTTCTCACGTTCCGCATCAGGTCCTCAGCCTTACACCTATGTCATTGGCTGAGCGGACCTGATGGGGAACTTTAGGAGGCACGGGTGTATTCATTTATTAGTAATAAATGAATAGACCCGCAGCTTCTGAAGTTCCCCATCAGGTCCGCTCAGCCAATAACGTAGGTGTAAGGCTGAGGACCTGATGCGGAACGTGAGAAGGGGCGGGTCTATTGATGTATTAAACTGTGGAGGAAATTCCTCATCAGGTCCGCCTCCTCGTATGTCAGACCCCGCCTACATCAATGGATGGGCGGACCTGATGGGGAACTTCCTCTGCAGTATAATACATGAATAGACCCGCCCCTTCTCACGTTCCGCATCAGGTCCTCAGCCTTACACTACGTCATTGGCTGAGCGGACCTGATTGGGAACTTTAGAAGGGGCGGGTCTATTAATTTAATACACTGCCGAGGAAGTTCCCCATCAGGTCCGCACAGGCTCAGCCAATGACATTTTGTCTGGACAGCGCTGGACATTGGAATCGCCGTGGGATACTGGATTTCATCGCTGGAATGTTATTTTTATTTATTTGTTTTTTTTTTTTTTAATAAAGGACTTTCCCAATGATGTCTGTGTATTTTTTTTTTACAATTTTTTACACTTTCTTTGTGAAATGGTAGGGGTACAATGTACCCCATTACCAATTCACGGGGGGGCCGGGATCTGGGGGTCCCCTTTGTTAAAGGGGTCTTCCAGATTCCGATAAGCCCCCCACCCACAGACCCCCACAACCACCGGGCAAGGGTTGTGGGGATGAGGCCCTTGTCCCTATCAACATGGGGACATCCTCCCCATGTTGAGGGCATGTGGCCTGTTACGGTTCAGGAGGGGGGGCGCTCTCTCCAGGACATTTTTCCTTATTAAACTTGTGCAGAGCCAGCACCTGTCAGCTCCTAGTAGGGCGGGACACACAAGGTTTGGAAGCTTTGAGAGCAGCAATCCTTTTCTCGGATGGTCTCCCAAAGTCCAGAGGGCCGTGTTGTTATTACTCCCCACGCTGTATAATTGCTCATAGAAAGTATAAAACGTTTTCATGATTCTTTGTGGATTCAGCGTGTAGGACCCCCTGCAACTCTAATTTGGGTAAAGCTTGAATTCGTTGTTGGGGTGATAGTTTAGAGGCTAACATGGAACCAACTTTATCCCTCTGATGATAGAATTTAGCCCCACTCCATCTTTTTGGCCTGGGCTGTGAGAGCCAGATTGAGGGGTAGACGAGTAGCGTCCAGTTTAGCCCCCCCATCTTGGGGTCACATTTATGAACCAGTCGCAATCGTGTAAATTCCTTGTTGAGTCTGTCAATGTCAACCTATCTCTCCCTCTTGATCTTTGTGGAAAATTTCAATAAATGTGCCCCATATAGTGGCCTTGTGGGCAGCCCATAGAGTTTCTGGTGACAGTTCCGCTACAATATTTATAAGGAAATATTCCTTTTATAGCTTTCTCAATTTCTAAATCCTAATCGGGTCACTGAGTATGGATTCATTAAGTCTCCAGTGTTGGAGATTGGGGCGATTATAGCTCCTATTTAGTGTGAGAAGGACTATAGAGTGGTTTGACCAAACTGTGTCTCTAATGGATGACTTAACTATGTTTTGGATTTTAGAGGTGGAAATGAAAATGTGGTCTATCCTTGCATAGGACTGGTGAGGGCACGAAAAATGTGTCAGGACAAGCCGAATCATTGAAGGAGAGCAGGCTCGTGAGAGCACGAAAAATGGTGAGGGCACGAAAAATGGGTGTAATCCCTTTTGGTTGGGTTCATCTCTCTCCAAGCATCTGCTAGCCCATATTGGAAGATTAATTTGGCTATTTTGAGGCTCTGTTTAGGTGGGCGAGTGAGTTGGGAACCTGGTGGTCTGGACTTATCCAAACCCTGATCCAGGGCTGCGTTGGAACTAAAATAGAAATGAAAGGCAAAGCATTTTTGTATACATATAAAAACATTATAAATACCTTTTTTCCCTCTTTTATAAGCGATCACATTCCCTCTGTTCTCAGCTGTATTGTAGCTAGGGGAGGAGAAACAGCAGTACACTAAACTTCCCAGTGAATGGCTGCGAAAGGGGGGGGGGCAGGCATGTCAGGACAAGCCGGATCATTGAAGGAGAGCAGGCTAAGTTCCCAGCATAGCTAGAGAACTGACCACGCTGTGTTCTCCTGCTTAGTGTGGTCAGTTTTTAATAGGCAGCAGAGGGAATGGTAGGAATTTTACATAAAGGAAGCAATACAAAGAGAACAGGATACTTTTTTTACAAGTACATGGTACAGCAAGCACGTATCAGGTATATGAAATGTTGGGTTTATACAGTATATTCTTTAATAGGTTCTGACCTTACTGTAAGCAAAGCAAATGATGTTGCTGAAAGCCAAATTGCAGTAGACAAAAAATAAAGGAATTACAGTTAAAATTACTCAACACTGATGAATACATAAATATATAGATCTGGTTCACAAGTGGGTCTCAAGTATCCTAGACAAAAAACTATTTTACAACACCAATGCAGTTTCACCAAACAACAATAATTTTATCTGCAACATCTATTTGCGTAGTGAAGCCAACTCAATTGTATTGAACTGTGAATGTGTATATTAGTTTTGTAAAAAACAGTGTGATTTACGCATTTTTTATAGAAAGAAAATATAACCTTGTCATTCTTGCATTGTGATGGATAGGGGTCCACCAAGATCCACCAATAAAAGGCTTGAGCAGATGACTACAGGAGAGTATGTGGTGGTAGAGATGCAGGTACTGGAGTCACATGGTGCAAAGGATCTCACTGAGGTCACTAGATGATACTCATAGGTGTGCACAGCCTATTGCATTAGGGTGTGCACCCCAAAGTTCAAACACACATGAACGCCACCTGTTGTCACAGAAACGGGGCTCTGGTGGTGGGAGACAGTTGATTGGGAGCATATTACGGTACACCCTAAATACGGGTGTAACGTGTTCCTAAAGTTAAACCTAGACTTTAATATAATGGGGGCATTTACACTGGCCACTGGTACCCCCAACCACCCACCTGGTGCTGCTCCTGGATAATGATAACGCACATGGGGTGATAAGGGTGTGATCAGGCACACCCGGTATAACCTGTGTGCATGCCTATGATGATACTGGATGCTCTGGAGTGCATGGGGAGCACCGTGGCAAACTGAGGTCAAAGATATTGCAGACACTGACAGCTGAAGAAGCACATTAAAACACAAAGAGAGCTGAAGGCAAGCATGAATAAAATACCAGGATTCAGTGGAACACAGTGGGACTCAGGTGACATGAAAGCCACTGCGCATGAAGATACGGGTAAGACTCTGACAGCATGAGGCTCGGGTTAGGCATAGTGCCACATTCATTGAATGCTGAATGGGGTGCCTATTGCTAGCTTATATAGTGATTGATGGGGTGACTACATAGTGTTATGCTGGGTACAAAAGGGCTAAAAATCTGCCGAAAACAGTTGGTTCAGCAGGAAGCGTCTGACTTTCGGCCTGTATGTACAGCCATCTGTTGTACAGAATCCAGTCTTACGGTTTTGTTGAACAGGGCATGAAGGAAAAATAACATCCAGCGCTGGCATTCAATGGCTGCGAACGCTGATCAGTGTGTTCTGATCAGTGTGTTCCCCGGTCAGAACACAATAGCACAGTGGGGGTGATCGCAACACTAACATCGCTTGTGTTAATAGCATAATCTGTCAGTTTTTTACATTCAGACCACTGGATTGAACAAAAAGTCTTCTCGTGTGTACCCCACATTAGAGAATGGGCAGAGGATAAGTTTCTCCCTAAATAATGGTTTGGATATTTTATCAATCCAGTCAAATAACTGAAAACGGTAAAACAAAACTACACTCCTGAACTGTAGAAAAAGTATTTATTGTTACAAAATACCAGTAACCCTCCATTATTATTCCAGACCAGCGGCAGGCTGGGCCCCCTGCGTGAGCCGTCATAGCTGTACATCAGCTCTTTAAGGCACCACCGGCAGCTCGCGCGTGCCCGAAGCGTGTCCCTGAACTTGATGCGAGTGCCCGGCGGTCGTGATGACCGCCGGGCACCCGCGATTGCTCATTACAGAGCAAAAATGGGGATGTGTGGGTGTAAACCCACACATCCTGGTTCTCTCAGGGGCGAGGAGACTGATTGTGTGCTCATTATATGTATGAACACCGATCAGTCTCTTCCCCTAGTCAGTCCCATCCCCCCTACGGTTAGAACATACATTAGGGAACACATTTAACCCCTTGATCGCCCCCTAGTGTTAACCCCTTCCCTGCTAGTGACATTTTTACAGTAATCAGTGCATTTTTTATAGCACCGATCGCTGTATAAATGCCAATGGTCCCAAAAATGTGTCAAAAGTGTTCGATGTGTCTGCCATAATGTTGCAGTCTCGATAAAAATCGCAGATCGCCGCCATTACTAGTAAAAAAAAAATAATAATAAAAATGCCATAAAACGAACCCCTATTTTGTAGACGCTATAACTTTTGCGCAAACCAATCAATTTACGCTTATTGCGATTTTTTTTTTTTTTACCAAAAATATGTAGAAGAATACATATCGGCCTAAACTGAGGAAAAAATTATTATTATTTTTTTTAAATTGCGATATTTATTATAGCAAAAAGTACAAAATATTGTGTTTTTTTAAAAATTGTCGCTGTTCTTTTGTTTATAGCGCAAAAAATAAAAACCGCAGAGGTGATCAAATACCACCAAAAGAAAGCTCTATTTGTGGGAAAAAAAGGACGTCAATTTTGTTTGGGTACAGTGTTGCACGACCGCGCAATTGTCAGTTAAAGCGACGCAGTGCCGAATCGCCAAAAATAGCCAGTCATTGGGCAGCCAATTCTTCCGGGCTGAAGTGATTAAAAAATTATAGATCTGTAATTTAAAGCCTCCAAATGGGTCCACCGGACATTCATACTTCAACCCTATGCTACCTGGCTATTTTAATACTGTCATCATATTTAAGAACTGTCCATCAACTACATCCTTCACAAGGCAGTATCTCTTTGTTGCAACAATCAAAAAAATTGTGGATACAAAGTGCATCGCTTTTTAGGTAATATAATTGCAAGGTTTCATACAACTGCTCAATCCCTCTTTTTTCAACATGATTCCTCGTTTTAATTCAACCTATACTGCCACACATTTTCTGTTTGGACTAATGGTTCAAGGTATGGGGTATGCACCACGTAGGGATTTTATCCAATTTGGATTGATGTGGAACTAAGTGAATATACAGAGAAATGGGATGTGGCAGTGGTGAGGTACTTCAATTAGATTATGAGGTAGTTTATTGTTTGCCTAATGCGGGTAAGAAATGTATTATGAATGTATTTTTCTGCTGGTCCAATGCTCTTTTCAACATTCCTTAAAGTCACATATGTATTTGAACACACCCTTAATTTCTCATTGCAGTTCTGCATGGTCATCTTCTGTGATACCTGGTATCTGGTTCCTGCATCTGTCTCTTAATCCCCTGTACTGTGTTCCTGTTACCTTTCTGCACTCCTCTAGGCTCCTCAACCCCAAATACTGCCAGCAGGTCCCTGCTACCTATTACAGGAGGTCCACTGACACAAAGGTTAGTGCATTGTGACAGGACCCACAATTTCTAGACACAAGGAGATAGATTTATTAAAAGTGGTGCACACAGTATCTGGTGCAGCTGTGCATAGTAACCAGTCAGCTTTTATGTTTTATTGTCAAAGCTTAACCACTTGACCTCCACAAGATTTACCCCCCTTCATGACCAGGCCATTTTGTGCAATACGGCGCTGTGTTACTTTAACTGACAATTGCGCGGTCATGCAATTGTTTTTCCTACAAATAGAGCTTTCTTCTGCGTTTATTTTTTTTACTAGTAATGGCAACGATCAGCGGGGCTGCGATATTGCAGCGGACAAATCGGACACCTAACTGACACTTTTGAAATTTTTTTGGGAACCAGTGACACTAATACAGTGATCAGTGCTAAAAAAATATGCACTGTCACTGTACTAATGACACTGGCTGGGAAGGGGTTATCATCAGGGGCGATCAAAGGGTTAACTGTGTAACTAACCAATGTTTTACTATACTGTGTGAGGTGCTTTTACTAGGGGAAGAGATGGAATTTATTCCCTGCTTTGCAGGGACACAAACTCCATATTAAGTGAACCTGTGCAAAAACCTTAATTTGTGCTGAGCTTACATATAAAGTGACTCCGTGCAAACTAAAATTGATAATAACACAAAATCTGAATTGTCAGATTGTGTGACACTATAATAAGTCCATTTATAATATAGGTGAATTTCAGATGTGAGGATGACACACGATGCACCTAAGGAAAAGTGGTGAGAAAAAGGGTGTAACTTCCACCTCTACACACACTGCCGCTTACCAATTCCAAATGATCCCCTATTACGGGAGATCACACGTGCTTTTGACTTAATACCCAGCACGGGACTTTAAGATACAAAGCAGTGGTCTCAGCGTTTTCCCCCGTGGTATCCCTCAAAGGTATATATAGCCAATTATGCTCTCCCATTCAGGCTGGTCTCCCCCAGGGCTGAGGCAATTATTGTTTGAAAAGTGCTGCCCAGCTGCCAACAGAACTGGGCGGCACTTTTCAAACAATAACTGCCACAGCCCTCTGGGAGACCAGTCTGAATGGGAGAGCATAATTGGCTATATATACCTTTGAGGGATACCACCGGGGAAGACTCTGGGACCACTGCTTTGTATCTTAAAGGCCCGGCCGGGCTGGGTATTAAGTCAAAAGCATGTGTGATCTCCCATAATAGGGGATCATTTGGAATTGGTAAGCGGCAGTGTGTGTAGAGGTGGAAGTTACACCCTTTTTCTCACCACTTTTACAACAAGGGGAAGGAGTTCCCGCCTACTTGCCGCGTGAGACACTGAGTGTGTGTCCAACATTCGGAAAGAAACGGAGCACCGCCATGTCTTTAATCCAGTTATCAGGCTACGTACTTACCGAGGCCGAGATGCCGAGAGTGGTTCACCCTTGCACCCAAGCGCACTCTGCCCCCTGGAGGTGAGACAGGGAGAGGACGGCACGAGGGAGCACTGGCCACCAGCAGGTAGAGGTGTCTTGCTGAAGAATCTAGCAGGGATGAGTCTGAAGAACAGGCCAGGAGTCAAACACCAAGGGTAGACAGGGTCAAACAGCAACCAGTAGCAAGGCACAAGTCCGTTTAGGAGTTTAGCAGGAAGCACCAGTATAGTCAGGTTAGGCAAGAAGTCCAGGGTACAGGCAGAAGGTAGAGGGCTGGAGACAGGCAGCAGATCCGGGTCACAGGCCGAGGGTCAAGCACAAGGAGAGAGGTAGAAGTCCCTTTAGCAAGCCAAGGGGTCAGGTTCAGGAGAAGCAGAAGCGTAGTCAAATCCGGTCCGGGTCACAGCAGGAGAACTTTAACTTCTTTCAGGCACAAGAAACACAGTAAAGCTGACAAACCAGCAACCAGATAGTGTTACTGCGTCTGTTTAAATAGGCCCGCCTGTAGTCCCATTGGCGAGCTATTGCGCACGCGCATTCGTCGTTGCGCCGGAGCGCGCACCCGAGCACGCCGAAGCGCCGTCCCGCCACGCACGCGCATGCGCCAATGCGCCGTTTTGCCGCGCATGCGCACTGAGCGCAGATTGGTGACAACAGACGGGGAATTTCCCTGACAGTGCCCCCCCCCGAGGGGCGGACTCCGGACGCCCAGACTGGCCATTAATTCCGGATGTTCTTGGTGAAAGGCTCGTATTAGGCAAGGAGCATGCAAGTTCCTGGATGGTTCCCAGGAGTTGTCCTCCGGGGGGTACCCCTTCCATTTAACCAAGTATTGTAACTGTCTGCCTTTTTTCCTACAGCCCAGGATGGATTCCATCTCAAATTCTTTTTCCCCATCTACTTCAACTGGTGGTGGAGGAGGTTCATCTCTTCCAGGAAAGGCGTTGGGAATGACGGGTTTTAATAAAGATGAGTGGAACACTGGGTGAATCCTATAGGAATCAGGTAATGCTAGTTCAAAAGCCACAGGATTAATAGCTCGTTTGATCTTGAAGGGCCCGATAAATCTAGGGCCGAGCTTTCGAGAGGGAATAGGCAATCTGAGGTTGGCGGCGGAAAGCCAAACTTTTTCCCCGACTCTGAACGCCGGGTTTTCCTTCCTTCCCCGGTCATAAAATTTCTTGTAGGATCCTTGGGCATTCCGCATCATCTCCTGGAGTCTTTGGAAATTCGCCTGGACAGAAGCCACTCGGTCCTGGACCGCGGGAACAGGGCTCTCGGGGATGTTTTCAGGGAGAAAGGAGGGATGAAAACCGTAATTGGCCCAAAAGGGGGTTTGATTGGTAGCAGAATGCATTGAATTGTTATAGGCAAACTCTGCGTAAGGAAGTAGAGATGCCCAGTCATCCTGGGAAGCAGAGCAGAAACAACGGAGGTATTGCTCCAGGGTCTGATTGGTTCTTTCCGTCTGGCCATTGCTTTGGGGGTGGTACGCTGACGAGAGGCAGGTTTTGACTTCTAGTGACTTGCAGAGTTCCTTCCAGAATTTTGAAGTGAACTGGACCCCTCTGTCGGAGGTGATACTCTTTGGTATTCCATGAAGCCTGGTTATCTCCTTAAAAAAGATTTGAGCGGTATCCATGGCTGAAGGTGTCCCAATCATCGGTAAAAAGTGAGCCATTTTTGAGAGGCGGTCCACAACGACCAGAATCGTGGTAAACCCTCCGGAGGAAGGCAGGTCCACGATAAAGTCCATGGACACGTCCGCCCAAGGGCGCTCAGGAATGGGTAAGGGTTTGAGCAGGCCCCAACTCTTGGTGTTTGGCCCCTTGTTACGCTGACACTGAGTGCAGGAAGCGACATAAGACTTACAATCTTGCCTCCAGCCTGGCCACCAGAAGGAGCGGGAGACAAGTTCCGACGATTTACGTGCTCCGAAGTGACCTGCCAGTTTGAGATCGTGGAAGGTCCTCAAGACCAGCGGTCTTGTTTCCAGAGGGACGAAAATCTTGTCCTGGGACCAGAATAGGCCGTCCCGCTTCTCCAGGGAGGTAGTAACCGGATCAGAGCAGAGCCCGGAAGCGATTTTAATAGAGGTGAGTAGAAAGTTCTGAGCTGACAGAATGGTGCCCGGTTGGGCCGACTGAGGGGTTTCCGGAAACATCCTGGATAGCGCATCCGCCTTCCCATTCTTGGAGCCGGGTCTATAGGAAATGTGAAAGTTGAACCGGGTGAAGAAAAGGGCCCAACGGGCCTGCCTGGGGCGTAGACGTTGAGCTGTTCTTAAGTACTCTAGATTTTTATGATCTGTGAAGATCATGATGGGGTGCACTGCCCCCTCCAGAAGGTATCGCCATTCCTCCAGTGCGAATTTTATGGCCAGTAATTCCCGGTCCCCTACATCATAGTTTCGCTCCGGGGGAGTCAACTTTTTAGAGGCAAAGGCTACTGGATACAGGAGAGCCTTGGGGCCTCGTCTTTGAGAGAGGATGGCTCCGATGGCTGTCTCAGAGGCGTCCACTTCCAGGGTGAACGGCAGTAGAGGATCCGGGTGCTGAAGTACTGGTGCTGAAGTGAAGACGTCCTTGAGGCGAGAGAAGGCCTCCTGAGCTTCTGGAGACCAGTGAAAACGGTTATTTTGCCGGGTAAGTTGGGTTATTGGGGCCACAATGGAGGAAAAGCCCACGATGAATCTCCTATAGAAGTTGGCGAAGCCTATAAACCGCTGTACCCCCTTCTTGTCGGTTGGGGCTGGCCAGTCCTGAATGGCCTTCACCTTCTGCGGGTCCATTGCGACCCCATCGATGGAGATGATAAAGCCGAGGAACTGTACGGTGGTCTTTTCGAACTCGCATTTCTCAGCTTTGAGGTAGAGTTTGTGCTTCCGAAGGATGGTGAGGACCTTCATGACATGAGCCCGGTGGAGTTCGATGTTGGTGGAAAAGATGAGGATATCGTCCAGGTACACTACTAAGAAGTCATCAAGGTGCTGTCTGAAAATGTCGTTGACTAGGTGTTGGAAGGTGGCTGGAGCATTACAAAGACCGAACGGCATGACCGAATACTCAAAGTGTCCGAAACGAGATCTGAAGGCGGTTTTCCACTCGTCTCCGGCCCTGATTCTGATAAGATTGTAGGCCCCCCGTAGATCCAGTTTGGAAAAGACCCGAGCAGATCGGAAGCGCTGAAATAGCTCCGGAATAAGGGGTAGTGGGTACCTGTTCTTAATGGTTATCTTGTTTAGGTCCCGGTAATCGATACAGGGTCTTAAGGACCCGTCTTTCTTTTCCACAAAGAAGATTCCTGCACCGGCTGGAGAGGAGGAAGGGCGAATGAATCTCTTCTGGAGGTTTTCATCAATATAAGCCTTGAGGGCTTTCAACTCGGTTTCGGACAATGGAAAGATACGTCCGAACGGAACTTTGGAGCCCGGCAAGAGATCGATAGGGCAATCATAGGGCCGATGAGGTGGTAGATGGTCGGCTTGCTGCTTATCGAACACGTCCCGGAATTCTAGATAGATGGAAGGAACATGCTGTAGGTTGTCCGGCTTGGCAATCATGGAAGCGCAGACCATAGAGGCAGAGGCAAGACAGTTCTGGGAACAATAGGAGGAGGTGAAGCTAACCTCTTTCTTCACCCAATTTATGAGGGGCTCGTGTGCCTGTAGCCAGGGAAGACCCAGGATGATGGGGAACATCGGGGAAGGTATGAGGTCTAACCGGAGAAGTTCTTGATGACCCGAGTCAGAGATGGCAAGGATAGGTTTGGTTTCCTGCGTGATCAGCCCTGAACGGGGCAAGGACCCATCCGCCAGGTGGATCTGAAGGCAGTGGTCCTTAGGTTGAGTGGGGACATGGAATCTTGAGGCTAAGGCAGAGTCCAGGAAGCAGCTGCAGGCTCCAGAATCAATAATTGCCGGGAGGCGGATTGCCCCTTCCGGCAGCTGTAGAGACACAAAGAGAATGACATAAGACTGAGGGTTGTCAAAGAGTTGATAGTTTAAAGTGTCTTTAGAGATAGACTTACTAGGTCTTACGGGGCAGTTGAGGAGGAAGTGGCCGGCACCCCCGCAATATAGGCACAGATTGGCCTGGCGCCTTCGCTGTTTTTCCTCAGGAGTCAGGGGAGCCCGAACCAACCCGAGCTGCATGGGTTCTGGCTCAGGAAGAGGTGTGACTGCAGGCGCAGAGGTTGGTAGGTAGTGAGGTACAATCCTGGATGGAGGCCAGTTGGGACGAGGAGATTGAAATCGCTCCGCCCGTCGTTCACGCAGACGCCTATCGAGTTGTATGGCGGATTGGATCAGGTTCTCCAAGGTAGTGGGGGTTTCGATCCTGGCCAGCTCGTCCTTGAGAGTCTCAGATAGTCCCTGGCGGTATTGGTATCTAAGGGCCGCCTCATTCCATTTGGTGTCGGCGGACCATTTCCTAAATTCCGACGTATAGTCTTCCACCGGCCTTCTCCCCTGAGTTAGGTTATGGAGGACGGACTCGGCCGTGGCTGATCGCTGGGGATCATCGTATAATTGAGCCATATGTTCAAAAAATTTCTCTACTGAGTCCAATATGGGGCTTTGTTGCTCCATCAGGCCATGGGCCCAGGCTTGAGGGTCATCCGTTAAGAGAGAGATGATAAACCCCACCTTTACTGCTTCCGAAGAGAAGGTCCTTGGTTGGAGGGCAAGGTAGAGGGAGCAGGCGTTTTTAAAGGCCCGGTACTTTTTGCGGATACCCGAAAAACGTTCCGGAATAGGGACCCTGGGTTCAGGGGTGGCCATCACTACTGTAGAACTCGTAGGTACTTGGGAGTTAGTGGCGGTGTTGGCAGAGGTGGCAGCTGTGGGGCCTGGCCCTAGGAGACCGGTGAGCTGTTGAAGACGGCCATCAATCTGGGTGTATCCCTCTTGGAGTCTTTGGACAGTGTCCGTTAGGGTGGAGACCTGCTGGCAGAGGGTGTCAAATGGGGAACGCACTCTGTCGGCCTCAGACATCTGGCTGGTTTGTACTATCAGGCTACGTACTTACCGAGGCCGAGATGCCGAGAGTGGTTCACCCTTGCACCCAAGCGCACTCCGCCCCCTGGAGGTGAGACAGGGAGAGAACGGCACGAGGGAGCACTGGCCACCAGCAGGTAGAGGTGTCTTGCTGAAGAATCTAGCAGGGAGGAGTCTGAAGAACAGGCCAGGAGTCAAACACCAAGGGTAGACAGGGTCAAACAGCAACCAGTAGCAAGGCACAAGTCCGTTTAGGAGTTTAGCAGGAAGCACCAGTATAGTCAGGTTAGGCAAGAAGTCCAGGGTACAGGCAGAAGGTAGAGGGCTGGAGACAGGCAGCAGATCCGGGTCACAGGCCGAGGGTCAAGCACAAGGAGAGAGGTAGAAGTCCGTTTAGCAAGCCAAGGGGTCAGGTTCAGGAGAAGCAGAAGCGTAGTCAAATCCGGTCCGGGTCACAGCAGGAGAACTTTAACTTCTTTCAGGCACAAGAAACACAGTAAAGCTGACAAACCAGCAACCAGATAGTGTTACTGCGTCTGTTTAAATAGGCCCGCCTGTAGTCCCATTGGCGAGCTATTGCGCACGCGCATTCGTCGTTGCGCCGGAGCGCGCACCCGAGCACGCCGAAGCGCCGTCCCGCCACGCACGCGCATGCGCCGATGCGCCGTTTTGCCGCGCATGCGCACTGAGCGCAGATTGGTGACAACAGACGGGGAATTTCCCTGACACCAGTCAACGCAGTCTGCTATGTGGCACAGGATGTTTCCTGTGGGTACCGCTACACGTGTCATACTACCGGGGACTGTGCTGACGGATACTGGCATTCGTCTGAGACTGCATGGGTGGTTCGTACTTTACGCAATCGTGATGTAGAGGCTTTGGGGATGCTGTGCAACAGGTGCGAAGGACTGGCTATTCACCCCCGTTCATTTGTGCGATGTCAACGTTGCGGGGAGTACCTGTTTGCTGTGGAGCAACCCACAATGCCGCCTCGTGCCTACAGACTGGACTGGACCATGGGCAACGTAACAGAAGAAGTTGCTGCCTTCGATCCAGTGGTTAGGCCTACATCTGTCACATCTGCTGTCGTGAGTAATCCCGAGGGGGATGGCGCTGTTACTGCTATGGGAAAGTCACCAACGGACATCGCTGTTGTTACCTCAACCGTATCTACCTCCGCTACACCTGTTCTTGCTGCAACTGTCCGAAGGAAGGTGGGATACGTTAGGGCCTCCCGCGGCCGTGGTCAAGACCTACCCCAGATACGACCCGGAGAAAATTCTGATTTCCGAGAAGTCCACGACAGGAATGGGTGAGAGATCTAAGGGGAATATGTTGGGGACTGTGTGTAATTATCTGCCGGCGGAGGAGCTGGGAGATTCAGAGATAGACTCTTTGTCGGATTTGTCTGTGGAAATATATTGGAGACTATGTCGCAAGAACTATTATGGGCAAATAGCGATGACGTCGCCTCGGCTTTTACTTTCGCTGATTACGCAGCTATGGACTCGGGGGAGACAACACCCAGGGTGGAGCCCTCGATTGTTACTGATGAAGTCCTTGCCCACGGTACCAGTTCGCTGGGTCCAGGAAAACTTTCTGCAAATGCTATGGTGCACAGGTCCATAAATTCGTGTGTGCCTCCTGGATATGGAAGTACCAGATCCCTGCCAGGTCACAAAGGTTATTTAACAAACGGGTGGAAAAAGAATATGGACTGGAATTTCCCTATGTTCCCAGGGAAATTATGCAGGACATTGAGTCTCGTAGAGATCAGTGGTACCACAAGGCTGTTTGGGACTATCTCTTAGTGCCAAAACCATACCGGAAGATGGGTTTTTCCCTTGCCATGGATGATGGTTTCAAGGGGTGCTTGCTACACTGGAACTATGGTAGACATTTTCACGGAGACAAAGTGGTCATTTGCCGACCAGGGAAGGACGATATGGTCTATTTCATCACTACCCTTGATAAGCAAGGAAAACCCCTAACTTTACCTGATCCACAATTTTACTGGTGAAAAATTTTGGTGACTGTCCTGGTTCTTTGTTTTACACCTTGCCAAAAGAGAGGAATATTTTCTTTCTGAAAGGGCTGTGGGGATGTAGTTAGGTAGTGCTAGGTTGCTGGAAGATGTTGGAGTCAAGATCTCGTCTATGGGTCACGTACTTAAAACTGAGGACTTTGTTATGTTATATTTCTACCACTAGGTGGTGGGAGCTTGCTCAGCAAAAACTGGACTCTTGTACTTTTATCCTTAACTACCTACACCCAATGATGTATATACATATGTGGAGAAAGAGAGGCTAATTTCTCCAGGAAGTGAGGCTTTGCTTCCCAAGAGATATTTTATATTATTGTCTGTTTGTTTGTTCTTTTTCAGGTGCATTGGAATCTTCTATCAAAAAAAAAAAACCCACTGGAGAATGGGTGGGTTAGATAGAGAGAGATAGGAATACTGTAATGTGTATTGATGTGGTTTTATTGTGTGTGTATGTTAAGACTTACGCTTCTTTGTACTGTTTTACCCCCCCTCCCTTCCCGTCCAAGTTTTTTTTCTGGGTTTCAGGTACTGACTCTCAGAAGTGAGAGTCATATTTTTCTCGACGATGAGGACATCGTCTTTTTTCGGTGGGGGGAAGTGTGTAGCGCCCTGCTCCTGTTGGGTAGGCGCTATGTGTTAAATTTATTTGTCTGAGCTGTAGTTCAGCTCATAAAGAATTATGCTAAATTGTTGGCTCTGTTTCAGTCTAGCTGGGTTGCACGTTTTCCACTTGACAGTAGGTGTCACTGTCACCACAGGTCAAGGATGGAAATGCAGCAGGCTGGATGAGTTGGGTATTCATTTCCCAGAAGTGGCTCAGGGGGCGTGGTTAACCCACTGTGCATTCTGGGAGGGGGTATTTAAGAGACAGAGACCGCTCTATCGGGGTTCATTGCCGGATCCTGACCTGAGGGCCCTCCTGGCCTCAGGGATGTGCGAGCCATTTTCGGCCTCTGGGCCTGCTGGCCCGAGGCTTTGCAACTGAGAAGTAGGCCCAGGAGTGTCTCGGGCCTACTAGTCCAGGGATGGTCTTGCGCGGTCTTGCCTGCAGGAAGAAGCGGAACAATTGGGGACTCAATTTAAGGACGCATCCTGGCCAGTTTGTCTCACGGTGCTGCCAGCTGGCTGAAAGATCCTGGCACCGTGAGCTGTGTACTTTTTGAAGGAACTTTTGCAAAGTGTCAGTGTGGTTACACGATCTTGTGGCGGAAGATTGTGGAATGACTAGACGGCACTCATCAAGTCTGTGGCAGAGACTTTAAGCGAGCTTCGCACCGGTTGCTAGGTCAGTGAGAGTAGCCTTACCGGTGGTTGCTGAATCCAGCGTGGAACTGATTTGTCCTCTGGATCTAAGATTGTGCCTGTGATCCACAAAGCAAGGTACCTTAACCTCCCCTATCCCTCTACCCCTCTGTTGGAACTGTGTATAATAAAACTCTTGAAGAAAAATAAACCAAGTGTTGGTGTGGACTAGGGATGAGCCGAACACCCCCCCGTTCGGTTCGCACGAACTTTAGAACCCTATTAAATACAATGGAAGTGAACATTCGAAATCTAAAGTGCTAATTATAACACCTAAAATGCATGTTATTGTCCTAAAAAGGGTTTGGGGACCCGGGTCCTGCCCGAGGGGACATGTATCAATGTAAAAATCTTTTAAAACGGTCGTTTTTTTTGGGAGCAGTGATTTTAATGATGCATAAAGTGAAAAAAAAAAAGTGAAATAGTCCTTTAAATATTGTACCTGGGGGGTGTCTAAAGTATGCCGGTGAAGTGGCACGTGTTTCCCTTGTTTAGAACTGTCCCTGCACAAAATGACATTTCTAAAGGAAAAAAAGCCATTTAAAACTGCTTGCGGCTTTAATGTAATGTCTGGTCCCGGCAATATGGATGAAAATCATTGAGAAAAATGGCATGGCTACCCCATCACCCCCCCATTAAAAAAAAAACGCTTGAGCAGAAGATATTTTTGATTTCTACACCTCACTTTATGAGTCTCATGCCTCGTACACACGAACGAGTTTCTCGGCAAGAACCAGCAAGAAACTTGCTGGTAGAGATTTCTTGCCGAGAATTTCGTTCGTGTGTATGGTTTCTCGTCAAGAAAAGCAACTCGAATCTCGACGAGAAAATAGAGAACCTGCTCTCTATTTTCTCGTCGAGATTCTCGTCAGCCTGTTTCTCGACGAGAAAATGGTGTGTGTGTACACTTACCTTTTCGCCGGGAAGCCCGCGCATGCTCGAAATGACTTTGACGCATGCACGGTAGCTTCCTAGGCATAGGATAGGGTGAACCAAGATGGCGGCGACGGCATCGAATGTGACGAGCGCATGCTCGTCGTATTCGATGACGTCACCGCGTTCACTCCATTCAAAGAACCGCGGGTTCTTTGAATGGAGCGTGTGTACACTCGGCCGGGACAAGTTTCTTGTCCAAGAATCTCGTCGAAAAAAACAACATGTTTTTTTCGACGAGAATCTCGGCCGTGTGTACGAGGCTTAAGGTGTCGAACCCTATTAACCAAGCTAAACAATTTTTGGATAAATTGGATCTTCCAAAACTAAAATTAGAGGATAGAGAAGCACTCGATAGTCCCATATCCCTGGAAGAATTGATTTTAGCCGTTTCACAAACTCATAATAATAAAGCACCAGGGCTGGACGGACTACCCACTGAGATATATAAAAAAAAATTGAAAACATTTTATTACCAGAACTTCTAGAGGTACTAAAAGAGGCTTATGAAAAACAAATACTTCCAGAATCAATGCAGGAAACAATAGTAATAGTGATTCCAAAACAGGGGAAGGACCCAATGCTGCCTGAATCATATCGTCCTATATCCTATATCGTCCTATATCCCTTCTTACCTCAGATGTAAAGATCTTGGCCAGTGTTCTCGCAAATAGGTTATCAAAATATATTAGTAGTCTGATACTTGAAGATCAAACGGGTTTTATTCCAAAGCGAGCAGCTGCAACAAACATACGCAGATTATTTTTGAATTTAAAATAGGGGATCTAGAGCAATACTATGCTTAGATGCCCAAAAAGCCTTTGACATGGTGGAGTGGGAATACTTATGGATAGTATTGGAGGCTTTTGGAATAGGTACGGGTTTTTTGAAATGGGTGAAAATATTATATAGTGACCCTAAAGCAAGGGTAAAGCCTCGTACACACGGCCGAGATTCTCGTCGAAAAAAACATGTCGGTTTTTTAGATGAGATTCTTGGACAAGAAACTTGTCCCGGCCGAGTGTACACACGCTCCTTTCAAAGAACCCGCGGTTCTTTGAATGGAGCGAACGCGGTGACGTCATCGAATACGACGAGCATGCGCTCATCACATTCGATGCCGTCGCCGCCATCTTGGTTCACCCTACCTATGCCTAGGAAGCTACCGCGCATGCGTCAAAGTCATCTCGAGCATGCGCGGGCTTCCCGGCGAAAAGGTAAGTGTACACACACACAATTTTCTCGTCGAAAAACAGGCTGACGAGAATCTCGACGAGAAAATAGAGAGCAGGTTCTCTATTTTCTCGTCGAGATTCTTGTCGCTTTTCTTGACGAGAAACCATACACACGAACAAATTTCTCTGCAAAAAATCTCTGCCAGCAAGTTTCTTGCTGGTTTTTGCCGAGAAACTCGTTCGTGTGTACGAGGCTTAAGAATTAATAATACATTATCCAGCCCGTTTACCTTATCTAGAGGGACAAGACAGGGTTGCCCCCTATACCCATTACTGTTCGCTATAGCAGTAGAGCCCCTTGCCCTTGCCATTAGACAATCAACTAAAATAGTTGGGTTTTGTCGGGCAGGTAGAGAGGATGAAGTGGCCCTGTATGCAGATGACGCTCTTATTTTCCTGGGGGATACCTCAAATTCATTATCGGAACTTATGAACCTTATCTCCATATTTGGGTAATTTTCGGGCTTCCAGATCAATTGGGACAAATCCATACTTTTACCAATAGATGAGTTAAAAAACGCATTATTAATTCAAGCCTCTAAAATCCAAATTAAGGACACTGTGAAATATTTGGGGATAGAGATTTCTCGGGATGTAAAAGACTATATTAATTTGAATTTGAAACCATTATTAGCAAAATTCAAAGATAAATGCCAAAGTTGGTGTAAGTTACCTCTGACGGTGATAGGAAGAGCAAATCTTATCAAAATGATTTGGGCTCCGCAATTACTTTATGTGTTTAATAATTCACCCGTATGGATTACAGCTTTTTGGTTTAGAAAAATAGAATCTCTCTTTAGAGAGTTGATTTGGAAGAATAAACGATCACGTATAAAGTTAACAACTTTAATGTTAAATAAGGAAGAGGGAGGTCTTGCAATCCCCCATCCCAAAAATTACTTCTTAGCCTCACAAATACAACATTTTAGTGGATGGACAAAAGTATTACTTTCTGATCCTATACAGAACCTGCTATTATCAGTACAGTAAACCCCCGTTATATCGCGGTTCAGTTTTCGCGGTCCCGGTATATTGTGTTTTTTTCTGTAAGACCTATTAACATTATTTTATTGATTAAATCCTTGTTAATTAAATATTTTTGTGTTTTCCATTGCTCTTGCTATGTCTCTCAGTATCTTTTATGTGTTTAATTGTGTTTCTATTGTTTTAAAAGTGTGTTTAAAGACCTTAAAATGCTTTTAAAGTACAGTGAAAGTTATAAAAACATGCCTAGTGTGTATTTAAATAGGGTATTTCTATTTCGCGGATTTTCACTTATTGCGGGTGGGTCTGGAACGTAACCCCCGCGATGGAGGGGGGTTTACTGTATATGAAGTTTATCCACTAATTTCTTTATTAGAATCGAGAAACCAATTGTGCGATAAAGGATTCCACACGGGTAAATTATTTGACATGGTATGGCAGGAAATGAGGAAAATTACTGAAGTAAAGGGATTTACTTCATATACGTCAATTTGGAATAATAGTAGATGTGTGGAATTGGGGAAATTGGAAGGGTTTGAGTTTTGGAGGCAGAAGGGACTAAGGTATATGCCACAGTTATTTGAGGAAGATGTGATGAAAACCTTTAGTGAATTAAGCAAAGAATATAATATTCCAAATCAAAGATTTTTTCAATTCCTTCAGCTTAGGCATGCGTTAAAACACAGGGGCGCACACAGGAATTGAAGTTTAATAAGTCAGTGGTGATAGCCTTGCTGGATAAGACAGTGCAAAAAAAAAAAGGGTCTGATATCACAATTATATGATATATTATTTGATAAATTTAAAAAAACAGTGGACATACCAGCAAGATTAGCTTGGTCAGGGGATATTGGGACAATTTCAGATGAACAGTGGGCACAGGCACTATCAGCAATACCTCAGGCCTCTTTATCTCCAACACAAAATTTAATACAACTATTTATCCTACATAGGGCACATTACACACCAGAGAAATTATTTAAATGGAAATGTAGAGATACAGACCGATGCCCTAGATGTAAAGGGAGAGTAGCCAATCTAATACATATGATATGGAGATGCCCCAAACTTCATCGCTATTGGTCTGGGGTGGTATCTATGATTAATAGTGTATTCGAGAGTGGGATGCTCATGGAGCCTGGGGGTTGTCTTCTGGGTATACTGGATGAATCGAGAATTTCAGTGGATTATATAGTTTCAATAAATAGAAGTCTATTCCAGGCTCGTAAGCTTATTGCACAAAAGTGGCTATCACAATACCCACCCACTGTAGAAGAGTGGAAAATACAAGTAGGGGAAACGGTAATTAAAGAAAAGTATATTTTCTTACGCAGAGGTTGCCTAGGGAAATTTGAAAAAATATGGAGAGGGTGGTGTGATATCTTGGAGATATGAGGGGAGGGGGGATGGGAGAGTAGAGTTGGGAGAGGGGGGAGATTATGGGAGCTAGGGGCAAGGGGGATGTAATTTGTGTTTTTTGTGTTTTTTTTTTTTCCTCTCAATGCGGGCATGGGTTGTATGTTGTATTTGATGTTTTTGTTGTTTGTATGTAAAAAAAAAAAAACAATAAAAAGATGATTTGATTAAAAAAAAAAAAAAAACGCTCGAGCAAAGCGCAGTGACGCACAACACGTACGACGGCACTATAAAGGGGAAGTTCCGTTCGAATGGCGCCACCCTTCATGTTAGTAAAGTTTGTTGAGCGACGATTCACGCTTTTCAGCCTCGTGCTTTTCAGTCCGTTACAGCGTGACGAATGTGCTATCTCCATTACGAACGCTAGTTTTACCAGAACGAGCGCTCCCGTCTCATACTTGATTCTGAGCATGCGTGTTTTTTTCCCCTCGTAAAAGCATGCACACTACCGTTTTTCACGTCGTTCAAAAAAACTACGTGAAAAACGACGTGAAAAAATGGAGCAGGTTCTCATTTTTTTAGGCCATTTTTCACGTCGTTAAAAATGCTCTAGAGCCTACACACAATCGTTTTTAATGCCCAATTTAAAAAATGCCATTTTTAACGATGTGAAAAACGATCGTGTGTACGCGGCATTAGGTGTTGCCACAACACTGTAAGCCCTCACAGTTATTCTTGGTGAGCGCTGGAACGCCCAGCTGTCAACTATTATATCAGCAATTGTATTTACATGCCACTGTTGATCAGTGGTAGGAAAAATTGGGCCTTTGGTGGTGGTGCTGGTGCCACAACACTGTAAGCCCTCACAGTTACTCTTGGTGGGTGCAGGAATGGGCCCTGCTGTGAATTATTAGATAAAGAATTGTAATTGCATGCCCCTGTTGAACAGGGGCTGAAAAATTGGGCCTTAGGCACTGGTGCTGGTGCCACAACACTGCAACCCCTCACAGATAGTGTACTTAGAACGCAGCAATGAGCCCTGTTGCAAAGTATTGCATCAAAAATTTAGGCTTAAGGTGAATGCTCTGCAAAGCACACGGTAGTACACTAAGTGAAACACTGACTGTCTGCAGCTAGCACAATCACCAGCCTGCCTGTCTGTCACAGTATAGAGAATAACTGTATCCAGGTGAGCTTTAGGTGATCGCTATGCAAAGGACACAGTAGTACACTAAGGCCCCTTTCACACTGGGGCGGTTTGCAGGTGCTATTGTGCTCAAAATAGTGCCTGCAAACCGAGCCTAAACAGCGGCTGCTGTCTCTCCAATGTGAAAGCCCGAGGGCTTTCACACTGGAGCGGTGCGCTAACAGGATGTGAAAAAAAGTCCTGCTTGCCGCATCTTTGGAGCAGTGAGAGGAGCGGTGTGTTTACCGCTCCTACACCGCTCATTCCCATTGAAAGCAATGGGAAACCGCGGTAATACCGCCAGCATTGCGCCTCTACAGAGGCGCATTGCCGGCGGTATTAACCTTTTTCCGGCCGCTAGCGGGGGTTAAAACCGCACCGCTAGTGGCTGAATACCTCCGCAATTCCGACGGTATAGCGCTGCTAAAAATAGCGGCGCTATACCACCACCGCACCCACCGCCCCAGTGTGAAACCAGCCTCAGTGAAATACCGTCGGAATTGCGGAGGTATTCGGCCGCTAGCGGCCGAAAAAGGGTTAATACCGCCCGTAATGCGCCTCTGTAGAGGCGCATTGCCGGCGGTATTACTGTGGTTTCCCATTGCTTTCAATGGGAAGGAGCGGTGTAGGAGCGGTAAACACACCGCTCCTCTCACCGCTCCAAAGATACAGCTAGCAGGACTTTTTTTCATGTCCTGTTAGCGCACCGGTCCAGTGTGAAAGCCCTCGGGCTTTCACATTGGAGAGACAGGCTGTTTAGGCTCGGTTTGCAGGTGCTATTTTTAACACAATAGCGCCTGCAAACTGCCCCAGTGTGAAAGGGGCCTGACTGTCTGCAGCTAGCACAATCACCTGCCTGCCTGTCACAGTATAGAGACTAACAGGAACAGATCTATCTAAACTCAATACAGTGTATAAATATATATACAACACCTAGGATGCATATATATCCTCTACACACTGTAACAGCAGCTAACTGACTCGCCTGCCTGCTCTATCTAACTCAATATAAATGACACTGTCTATCTCTCTTCCAGGCGGCCATATATAGTGTGGGGCGTGTACTAAACCCCCTGAGCCATAATTGGCCAAAGCCACCTTGGCTTTGGCCAATTACGGCTCTCCGTTTTTCCGCGCTGTGATTGGCCAAGCATGCGGGTCATAGTGCATGCTTGGCCAATCATCAGCCAGCAATGCACTGTGATGCCACAGTGAATTATGGGCCGTGTCGCACAACACGAATTTAGCGCGAACAGACCATAAAGTTCGTACTTCGTCGAACGAACGAACGGCCGATGTTCGAGTCGAGCGTGTGTTCGACGCGAACACGAAGCTCATCCCTAGTGTGGACATTCATAGGAGCTCTTCAAGAGGAACCCCTAAGACGAGTGTGGTGACAGGAAAGGTAACGGCAGGCCCAAATCTTAAACCAGCGGCCTCTACGGGGGTATTGCTACACTAGCAAGAGCCTTAGTACTCAAGGATGATGTTGTTAGGCTTATGGCTTAAAGTGATTGTAAATGATCATCTTGTAAAACAACCAATTCAGTTTAAAATAGAAATGAGAAAATATTTGTGTTAATGTGAGGACTCTGGGGGTGTGGAGTTCCTTGGGGCCCACAGGTGGCCTTGTTGCCTTGGGCCGGAGCTGAACTCACACCGCAAACTGTGCCTTTTTGTCCTCCCCTGGAGCTGGTACAGCGGGGCGGGGAACCCGCTGTGACGCAAAGGGAGAGGTCATAAAAGGGGCGGACGCCCGGATTTTTGGGTAGAGAGTCGGAGGACGTGGCCGCACCCAGGCACCTTCAGCTTGGGTGCTGGCGTTCCGGTGTTTCAGGCCTAGGCGCCCTTGGCCTATCTGGAACGGAGATGGAGTCCATCTCAGGCACCTTTAGCCTGGGGTGAGGTACTATGGCGGATGCCTGGGGCTCAGTACCTTTGACTGAGTTCCGCAAGGGTGGAGGAATCCGAGGGGACCCTAACTCCTTGGGTGCCTGTGTCTGAGTTCGTGAGGACTGGTGCGCAGTAACTTCTCCGAAGAGCTCGGCGCTGGTGACGGAGAGGCCTCCATTTCTCCCTTGGACGGATTTCTTCCTCTGACAGGGGCAAAGTGAGCGAAGGTAATTCACGTTCTATATTACCTAGTCAGTGGCAGTGACTATTCACCACTGGTGACAGCAAAGTGGACAGCAGCAAGAAGGTAAAGGATTGTGCCTCGATCTGTCCCCCCATTTTCCAAAGGAGAAAGATTGTTTTATTGCTTGGCAAGAAGAATAAAACTGAGTTGTACCTATTCACTGTGTGAAACTTGGGTTACTAAAGCAAAGGAGTCAGGGACGAAGGACTGGACTTGACTCTAGGACACCTACACAAAAGCCCAATCTTCTGGCCTTCACCTCTTAGTTACGGAGGACATGGGCCGTGGTGTGTATCATCTCTCTCTCCCAGGTACCCCTAGACAACAGCCATATAACTGATAAAGCAAGGGAGAGGGGTGAGGCCGCTACACGTGGGGGCATCGTATCCGGGATGTGTGTATGGTGTCTGAAATTGAACTTTGCTACCCAGAGGAGTTCCGAGTAGGTCGGCCATATTGGCCATCGCGCCACGAGGCAACCCATAACTGTGTAGTTCGTGGGAAAAGGCAAGGGAAAAGCTGTGTAGTTCGTGGGAAAAGGCAAGGGAAAAGCCCACGAACAAGTGAGAAGCCCACGAACAAGTGCAGAAGGTGGGAGGAGTCTGGCCACGTGGACGTACGCACGTGGAGATTCCGGCGCAGGTGGGTCAGTGCGCAATGGAGCAGCAAAGAGAGAGGATGGCTTCAAGTGCTCCGTGGATTTCTGTTCCTTCCTTCGCGGATATGTCTTCTCTAGCTGCTCCAGTTATGGATACGGGGATAAGACTAAGGCCCCGGGGGCGATTGGCTCTCTTTACCTGTAGAGACATGGAAGCCCTCGGTGTGATCTGTCCCGGCTGTTCGGGACTGGTGGTCCAGCTGAAGCCGTTCGGGCTCTGTGAGGTCTGCAAAGAATTCCTCTTCGAGGTGGAACCATCCACAGAAAAGCCTCAGGCTTTCCACCTCAACTACCTCACAGGGACTGCCACTCCGGAGGGAGAGATCGATGCTGGTGCGTTCCCCGTGCGCACTGATCCGGGCAAAGTGACTGCCCAAGAGTAAGTGAAAAGAGAGAAATCCGAGGATGCTGCCTCGGTCACCAGCAGCTCCCTGCTCCGGCCGCCGAAGAGAAAAGTCGGCCTAGTGATGGCCTCGTGTGGTCGTGGAAGAGCTTCGCCCCACTGCTTGCCTGACTTGGATGGATTCAGTAGACAACGTCCTGGACATCCCTGTTCAATTAAAGGTCCAGGTGAGCCAGGGGTTGGGACTGTCTGTGTGGTAGAAAGTGGCGGTAGCCCACAGTCGGTAGAGGCCATCAATGGGGATAGTTCCGTGACTGGGAATTATCTGCCCGCTGAGTGCTATGACACCTCTGACTTGGATTCATTGTCTGACAATGGCGATGATGGGGAGATAGATGAAATCTTCCAAAAGAAGGGATGGGACAGAATGAAGCTACCCTCGGCCCGTGTCACAAGGGACTTGCCCATGTCTACTGGAGATAGTACACCTCGGGTGGAGGCCTCGGCGCCAAGGGAAGAAGCTGGTCCTCTGTCTGAAGTTCCCCTTCTGGATTCAACATCCATTTCACCTGTTCCTGTTGCGGGAGTGCAACGTCAATCATTGCGGGCTCCTAGGCCCAGGTCTACCAAGGTGGTGAACGCACCTCGCCACCCAGAAGCGATTGTTCCACCTGGAGAAGGAAACCGAGCTACTATGCCACCTCAAGGCTGCAGCGTCTCTTTGGCCAGAAGGTTGCTCTGGAATATGGGTGGGAATACCCGTATCTGCCTCGGGAACTGCTCTATGAGGTGGAGGTCTTTCGGCAAAGATGGTATGATAGCTTTGTATGGGACAAACTGAAAGTACAGCAAGCACGGCGGTACCTTTCCTGTTCAACAACGGTCACCAAGAAGTTTCAGGACTGTAAAGCTAAATGGATGCTGGGAAGACACATTCATGCGGACAAAGTGGTGATCTGCTGCAAGGAAGGAAAGAGTGTTGAGTACCATGTGGAGGCTTTTGATTTTTGCCTGAAGCCTATATCATTGCCTCATCCAAGGTTTTACCTGTAAGGGAGAAAAAAAAAAGAGTCCCGTGTGCTTTTCTTTTCTATTCCTGACTGAACTTTCCGGAGTGCCTTTTCTTGAACACAGGGACTGTGCCCTATTTTTTTTTTTGTATTTGGGCAGTTCTACTCGTTGGAGATATGGGAGCTGTTTTTTTTTTGTTTGTTCTCCCTCTTTCTCCTGGCGCTCAAAAGAAATCAGTGACTTTGGGTTTTAGATAGTGTAGGGTCACAGAGAAAGTGATCAAGAGGAAAGTTCATCTGGAAGTGATGAGTGTCTTGACCGCGGCACTGTCACCAGGTGGCAGTGTTGCGCAACGATTGTTTTTTTTTTTTTTTACATTATGCAGCACTTATTGGAGTGAATGGGTTTCTTCTAGGATAGACCTATTCATTCCAAGCAAACACACATGTTGGTAGGATGTATGTGTCTTTTCTTTCCCTCTGCAGGAGACTCGTCTGTCAAGACTACTGAGAATGGGTGGTCCTTAGATAGCCAGAGGGAGGGAAGAATGTAAATGTGTGAGATATTTAAAGTGTTTTATTGAAAAGTTTTATAGTTGTATTGTTTTAAGTTTTCCCTTTCCCATTCAGGTCTTGGCACAATTCAGGGCTAAATTGTGTAGTTTGGTTTCTGGGCTGAACTTATGTCACCACCCTTGTGGGTTATGAGTTTGCACCAGACACTGGGGACCAGTGTCAAATCACCAGGGGGAGAGTGTAGCGGGTGTTTGAATTTATGTGAGGACTCTGGGGGTGTGGAGTTCCTTGGGGCCTACAGGTGGCGTTGTTGCCTTGGGCCGGAGCTGAACTCACACCGCAAACTGTGCCTTTTTGTCCTCCCCTGGAGCTGGTACAGCGGGGCGGGGAACCCGCTGTGACGCAAAGGGAGAGGTCATAAAAGGGGCGGACGTCCTGATTTTTGGGGAGAGAGTCGGAGGACGCGGCCGCACCCAGGCACCTTCAGCTTGGGTGCTGGAGTTCCGGTGTTCCAGGCCTAGGCGCCCTTGGCCTATCTGGAACGGAGATGGAGTCCATCTCAGGCACCTTTAGCCTGGGGTGAGGTACTATGGCGGATGCCTGGGGCTCAGTACCTTCGACTGAGTTCCGCGAGGGTGGAGGAATCCGAGGGGATCCTAACTCCTTGGGTGCCCGTGTCTGAGTTTGTGAGGACTGGTGCGCAGTAACTTCTCTGAAGAGCCCGGCGCAGCATCGCTGGTGACGGAGAGGCCTCCATTTCTCCCTTGGACGGATTTCTTCCTCTGACAGGGGCAAAGTGAGCGAAGGTAATTCACATTCTATATTACCTAGTCAGTGGCAGTGACTAGTCACCACTGGTGACAGCACAGTGGGCAGCAGCAAGAAGGGAAAGGATTGTGCCTGGATCTGTCCCCCCATTTTCCAAAGGAGAAAGATTGTTTTATTTCTTGGCAAGAAGAATAAAACTGAGTTGTACCTATTCACTGTGTGGAACTTGGGTTACTAAAGCAAAGGAGTCAGGGACGAAGAACTGGGCTTGACTCTAGGACACCTACACAAAAGCCCAATCTTCTGGCCTTCACCTCTTAGTTACGGAGGACATGGGCCGTGGTGTGTATCATCTCTCTCTCCCAGGTACCCCTAGACAACAGCCATATAACCGATAAAGCAAGGGAGAGGGGTGAGGCCGCTACACACCCATTCAAAATTATAGAAGTGGATAGTAAGTGGTTGGTAGGGAATTAGGATTAGAAAGAAGTTGACTACCATTTTTTTTTTTTTTATCATATTTGTTATATGTGTTTTATACAATCTACTCCAACTAATAGAATAAAAAAATTGAAAACCTCCATATTCACAAGCTATACCCACAGTTGATCTATAGGAAGGCAGAACAAAAATAAAGCATCATCCAATTTGCTTCAGTGGGGGAAAATACTCCTTCCTGATCCCCCAGGAGGCAATCAGATATTCCCTGGATCAGCAACCCCTGGTGTTATTTCCTATAAATGTTAGAATCCAGTTTGATTTTTTGTGACTAGGAATGCATCCAGCTCTTTTTTACATAAATATTTTTAATATATGTTAAATTATCACAGACTGCCTTCCAGGAAAACATTACAGAAATAAGGTAAGTGTTTGAACAAGCTGTTGCTGGATATTTAACCTAGAAGAGGTGTACCAGAAAATAGATAAACTCTGAGGCCTCGTACACACGGCCGAGATTCTCGTTGAAAAAAACATGTCTTTTTTTCGACGAGATTCTTGGACAAGAAACTTGTCCCGGCCGAGTGTACACACGCTCGTTTCAAAGAACCCGCGGTTCTTTGAAAGGAGTGTACGCGGTGACGTCATCGACTACGTCGAGCATGCGCTCGTCACATTCGATGCCGTCGCCGCCATCTTGGTATACCCTACGTATGCCTAGGAAGCTACCGCGCATGCGTCGAATTCATTTCGAACATGCGCGGGCTTCCGGGAGGACAGGTAAGTGTACACACACTCACTTTTCTCGTCGAGAAACATGCCGAGGAGAATCTCGATGAGAAAATAGAGAGCAGGTTCTCTATTTTCTCGTCGAGGTTTCTTGTCGGTTTTCTCGACGAGAAACCCGCTAGCAGCGTACACACGACCGATTTACTCGGCAAGACCTCTCTGCCAGCAAGTTTCTTGCTGATTCTTGCCGAGAAAATCGGTCGTGTGTACGAGGCCTGACAGTTATTCACAGAGGGAGGCTGTTTAGTGATTTTCAGTCTTCACCAGGGAGTCTGTTTCACAGCTATTTCTCAGCAACTATCTATGTTCATCATTGCTGAAATAACAACATTTTTTTAGGAGATATTCTGTGATGGATTCTCTTAATGAGTAAGTACCAGTGGCAGCACCTCATTCTTGCCCCACTGTGGATTGTGTTGCTTTCTTCCATCCAGAAATATACTGATGTCAATTAATGTTAATAATAAAATCTAACAAAGCCCCTGCACTCTTCTGTTTCACAAATTTAACAAAACATTTCAAATAACAGTCTCACATTACAATGATCAAGGTAACAATCTTATTGGTTCAAGAGACAAAGCATGTACTAAATGAGGATGCTATTGACGTAATAGTAGAACATCACCCTCCTTGGTCAAGTAGGATGTGTTACATGTAGTACACTTCGGGCTAATAAGCAGACAGGGGGCAAGCCTTTGAGGAGGTAAGTGTCTCATGAATAAGTTCAGCATTGCTATGTCAGCAGGGCCTGACTGAATTTTGATCCATGTATGGGATATCTGATTGTACACAAGTCAATCTATTAGCATATAGCCAGCAACACTGATCTTCGAGTTCTGACAGAAGGTACCCCAGCAGAATACAATAGCACAGCGAGGGGATTCCCCCATCCACATCAAATTTTTTTTTTTAATCAAGTACATTTTTGTAAATATTTTATTATATCTTTTCACACTTCATGTGACAACACTGAAGAAATGAAACTTTGCTACAATGTAAAGTAGTGAGTGTACAGCTTGTATAACAGTGTAAATTTGCTGTCCCCTCAAAATTACTCAACACACAGCCATTAATGTCTGAATTGCTGGTAACAAAAGTACACCTCCAAGTGAAAAGGTCCAAATTGGGTCAAAAAAGCAATTTTCCCTCCCTGGTGTCATGTGGCTCGTTAGTGTTACTAGGTCTCAGGTGTGAATGGGGAGCAGGTGTGTTAAATTTGGTGTTATCGCTCTCACTCTCTCATACTGGTCACTGGAAGTTCAACATGGCACCTCATGGCAAAGAACTCTCTGAGGACCTAAAAAAAAAAGAATTGTTGCTCTACATAAAGATGGCCTAGGATATAAGAAGATTGCCAAGGCCTTGAAACTGAGCTGCAGCATGGTGGCTAAGACCCTACAATGGTTTAACAGGACAGGTTCCACTTAGAACAGGCCTCGCCATGGTCCACCAAAGAAGTTAAGTGCACATGCTCAGCATCATATCCAGAGGTTGTCTTCGGGAAATAGACGTATGAGTGCTGCCAGGATTGCTGTAGAGGTTGAAGGGGTTGGGGGTCAGCCTGTCAATTCTCAGACCATACGCCACACACTGCATCAAATTGGTCTGCATGGCTGTCGTCCCAGAAGGAAGCCTCTTCTAAAGATGATGCACAAGAAAGCCCGCAAAGTTTGCTGAAGACAAGCAGACTAAAGACATGGATTACTGGAACTATGTCCTGTGGTCTGATGAGACCAAGATAAACTCATTTGGTTCAGATGGTGTCAAGCGTGTTTGGTGGCAACCAGGTGAGGAGTAAAAAGACAAGTTTGCCTTGCCTACAGTCAAGCATGGAGGTGGGAGTGTCATGGTCTGGGGCTGCATGAGTGCTGCCGGCACTGGGGAGCTACAGTTCATTAAGTGAACCATGAATGCCAACATGTACTGTGACATACTGAAGCAGAGCCTGATCCCCTCCCTTCGGAGACTGGGCTGCAGAGCAGTATTCCAACATAACGACCCCAAACACACCTTCAAGACGACCACTGCCTTACTAAAGAAGCTGAGGGTAAAGGTGATGGACTGGCCAAGCATGTCTCCAGACCTAAACCTTATTGAGCATCTGTGGGGCTTTCTCAAATGGAAGGCGGAGGAGCGCAAGGTCCCTAACATCCACCAACTCTGTGATGTCATCATGGAGGAGTGGAAGAGGACTGTGAAGCTCTGGTGAACTCCATGCCCAAAAGGGTTAAGGCAGTGCTGGAAAATTATGGTGGCCACACAAAATATTGACACTTTGGGCCCAATTTGGACATTCTCACTTAGGGGTGTACTCACTTTTGTTGCCAGAGGTTTAGACATTAATGACTGCGTGTTGAGTTATTTTAAGGGGACAGCAAATTTACACTGTTATACAAGCTGTACACTCACTACTTAACATTGTAGCAAGGTAGAAAGACAAGCAAAGCAAAAAGAAAAGAAAAAAAAATGGAAGGAGAGTAGCACCCTTCATAAAAAAAATGTCAATTGTAAGACTGTGAAGAAAGTATACAGCCCACAGAGAGGCCGAGAATGTTAAATTCCAACTGTGCGTCACTCCAGATAATACCTACACATATATATAAAAAATCAAGTGTAGCTGTGTACAGTAAACTCATATAAAAGTCCAATGAGAGTGACAATGTGTGGACTGGAAACGGATGACAGAAATGTTACATGAATGTTGAAACATTAGAACATAGTCCCCATATAATAAATCCAACGAGACTTCGAGATCATAGGATACGTATGTTCATAAATCCATAGCACCCGGGGATGTGACTCCAACACCAGGGATGGGGGAAAGAAATGAATACTCTTACCCCTATATGTGGACGCACACACCAGCGGTGGTGAGTCAAACAGGCAGAAGATGTAAGTGTAGACCACACTGGATCTGTCCTCCTGGAGCAGCAGCAGATGAAGCAAACTCAGGGAATCTAATCCTCTCCAGGATGTAGGCACGAAATTTCCAAGACGTCAGTGTATCAAAGATCACATAAAAAAAATGGAACAGAGGAGACTCCTCATAGTGCAGGTTCAGATGGCAAGATAAAAATCACATTTATTCAGGAACAAGTCACAAAACACACATGGTGTGAAAAATAAAACAAGAAAACATGCAGGCTTCCATGCAGAGACTTGCAAATATGGTGATCACAAAAATAGTTTCAAATAACGGCGTAGCAGCAAAGCAGGTTCATGTACCCGACATGTTTCGCATAAGGAATGCATCAACTGGGGCATGAACCTGCAGGAAAATACCACGCCATAATATACATGTAACATAATTGCTTGGACTCACCACAGCTGATGTGTGACCTCCCCATAAGAGAGGCTATCCAATCGCAAACAAGAGTTACCCACCTATGTGTTCGTCATTCAACGCAGACAGACAAAGCAAAAGGGGCCGCGCACGGAGATGAGACATGACGTCTCAGCTGGCATGCGTCATCACGCCGCCAATCCGAGGAGTGAATGCGTTCCTTGTCCCACGTGCGTCGTATCATGTAAGCGACGCACGTAATGACGTCATCATACTGACGCTGGGGAACGTCATCACGCAACTCCTCCAGGAAATGCTTGCGTTCCATATCTCCGTCGTGAGGTCCATATCATGAACCGCAACAGGAAGTGCGTCCAGAGACAGACAGACAGCCTAGTAACAGCACCGATAACAGCCCCTCAATGCTTTCAAACAGTCAGCACAACTACAAGCAGAGCTTGGCTAGTAGAAATGACGGACACAAAAGGGGGCAGACATAATTGATATACCCTGAAAAGTATTGGTCTATAGCACCAGTACAATGCAGGGATCATTTATAGCACAAATGAGATCTGTGCAAATAAATATAAAAACATTCTGAAAAGTAAAAATATACTTAAAAAAAGTACAATATTGGCAGTATATGACAGCTATACAGAAATGTAAAAAATCATTAATACCAAAGAAATGTGGATCAATATACTATTGTACCACAAGGTGCAAATAACCCACTACAGATAATCATCCACAATCCACATCATATAAATAGACATGAGATGTGTAGCAGGAATGAAAAACATAAAATGTTAAAAATAACCATACATAATATATATGAATAATAATATAAAAATCATGTATTTATATGAAGATATATGAGCCAGAAGTGTGCTCTAGCTAACAGTGGTAAATAGAATATTGGAATAATAAATCCTAAAATGAGATGATCTATGACATAAACGGAACCAGGAAAGTAGACAGAAAATTACAAGTAGAAGAAAGGCATGGATAAACGCCCCCACATCAATATAAAAATAAGACATGGAGATAGATTATTCTAAATTAGGCCTTGTTAATAAAGGAATTAATGTCCCAATCGATGTTAAGCCCAAACGGAGAATAGCATCGAAGTTGGTAAATCCAGAAAGTTTCCAATTGGGAAACACCCCTGACGCGAGACTCCCCTCTCCAGTGAGGGACAAAATGGTCAATCACCTGGAATTTGGTACCTATAACCTTCTTATTATGAACATGGAGGTAATGTCTAGGTACACTATGGTTGGTGCGACCTTTTTTAATGCCGGTAATGTGTTCATTAACACGAATAGAGAAGTTACGAATAGTACGTCCCACATACTGCTTATTACATGGACATGTAATAAGGTAAACAATAAAACTTGTAGTGCATGTGGTAAACTGTTTCATATGGTATATGGTGGAGGTAGTAGAGGATGTAAAACTGGCACTTCTACTACGCCCAATAACATTGTGAATGCACACATTACAGCGTCTACACGGATAGTAGCCCTTCATATCAGGAAAAAGAGACGGACATGATTTGTCCGGAGGGTCGACTACATTAGAAGCAATCTGGTTGCGAAGAGATGGAGCTCCTCTATAAACAACACCTGCCCGATCTGGGAGCACTGGGCCCAACAGGGGATCGTTCTTAAGAACTCCCCAGTGTCGGTTCAGAATATGCTTGATCCGTCTATGCTGTATAGAGAATTGGGTCACAAAGGACCACCTAAATCGTGGATCCGGTGGACGTTTAGGACGTTCAACAACTAGAGACTGTCTGTCCAGCAAAGACACCTTTGCGATTTCTGTATCTATAGCAGACGGAAGATAACCTTTCTCAACAAATCTTGACTTGAGGGTGTCCGCTTGTATGTAGAAATCATCAAGATGTGTACAGTTTCTCCTGACTCTAAGTAGTTGACTAAATGGTACAGATTTGAGCCAAGAGCTGTAATGACAGCTGTCGATTGGGATATACCCATTACGATCTGTTGGCTTAAAAAAAGTTTTTGTCACCAATCTTTGGTCCACAACTGAAATCTCTAAATCCAAAAAATGGATAGTGTTACGACTCATCTCATAGGTAAGCACAATGCCCATATCATTATCGTTCAGGGTGACCATGAAGTCATGTAAAGACTCCTCATCACCCTTCCATAGGAGGAGGATGTCGTCAATATACCTTGCCCACAGAACTAGTTCTGGGCGTTGCAAGGCATAGACGACATCCTCCTCCCACAGGGCCATAAAAAGGTTCGCAAGACTAGGGGCGAACTTGGCGCCCATTGCGACACCTTTGGTTTGCAGAATATTGGATTTATTATTCCAATATTCTATTTACCACTGTTAGCTAGAGCACACTTCTGGCTCATATATCTTCATATAAATACATGATTTTTATATTATTATTCATATATATTATGTATGGTTATTTTTAACATTTTATGTTTTTCATTCCTGCTACACATCTCATGTCTATTTATATGATGTGGATTGTGGATGATTATCTGTAGTGGGTTATTTGCACCTTGTGGTACAATAGTATATTGATCCACATTTCTTTGGTATTAATGATTTTTTACATTTCTGTATAGCTGTCATATACTGCCAATATTGTACTTTTTTTAAGTATATTTTTACTTTTCAGAATGTTTTTATATTTATTTGCACAGATCTCATTTGTGCTATAAATGATCCCTGCATTGTACTGGTGCTATAGACCAATACTTTTCAGGGTATATCAATTATGTCTGCCCCCTTTTGTGTCCGTCATTTCTACTAGCCAAGCTCTGCTTGTAGTTGTGCTGACTGTTTGAAAGCATTGAGGGGCTGTTATCGGTGCTGTTACTAGGCTGTCTGTCTGTCTCTGGACGCACTTCCTGTTGCGGTTCATGATATGGACCTCACGACGGAGATATGGAACGCAAGCATTTCCTGGAGGAGTTGCGTGATGACGTTCCCCAGCGTCAGTATGATGACGTCATTACGTGCGTCGCTTACATGATACGACGCACGTGGGACAAGGAACGCATTCACTCCTCGGATTGGCGGCGTGATGACGCATGCCAGCTGAGACGTCATGTCTCATCTCCGTGCGCGGCCCCTTTTGCTTTGTCAGTCTGCGTTGAATGACGAACACATAGGTGGGTAACTCTTGTTTGCGATTGGATAGCCTCTCTTATGGGGAGGTCACACATCAGCTGTGGTGAGTCCAAGCAATTATGTTACATGTATATTATGGCGTGGTATTTTCCTGCAGGTTCATGCCCCAGTTGATGCATTCCTTATGCGAAACATGTCGGGTACATGAACCTGCTTTGCTGCTACGCCGTTATTTGAAACTATTTTTGTGATCACCATATTTGCAAGTCTCTGCATGGAAGCCTGCATGTTTTCTTGTTTTATTTTTCACACCATGTGTGTTTTGTGACTTGTTCCTGAATAAATGTGATTTTTATCTTGCCATCTGAACCTGCACTATGAGGAGTCTCCTCTGTTCCATTTTTTTTATGTGATCTTTGATACACTGACGTCTTGGAAATTTCGTGCCTACATCCTGGAGAGGATTAGATTCCCTGAGTTTGCTTCATCTGCTGCTGCTCCAGGAGGACAGATCCAGTGTGGTCTACACTTACATCTTCTGCCTGTTTGACTCACCACCGCTGGTGTGTGCGTCCACATATAGGGGTAAGAGTATTAATTTCTTTCCCCCATCCCTGGTGTTGGAGTCACATCCCCGGGTGCTATGGATTTATGAACATACGTATCCTATGATCTCGAAGTCTCGTTGGATTTATTATATGGGGACTATGTTCTAATGTTTCAACATTCATGTAACATTTCTGTCATCCGTTTCCAGTCCACACATTGTCACTCTCATTGGACTTTTATATGAGTTTACTGTACACAGCTACACTTGATTTTTTATATATATGTGTAGGTATTATCTGGAGTGACGCACAGTTGGAATTTAACATTCTTGGCCTCTCTGTGGGCTGTATACTTTCTTCACTGTTTGTTGTCTGTCCCAATCCCTTTGTGTGTTTGGGCCTTCATACACTTTTTGGGCGCTGCATTTTTTGTTTTTATATGTTATTTTTGCAATATGTCTATTTGCTGATGCGGGCAGCCACGATTACACTTTATTCACCCAGTAGCGCAACTTTTCTCTTTCTTGCAATTGTAAGACTGGCCATACATTTTTCCAGAATAATTTTCCTTTGGATTTACCAAAACCATGCATTCCAGGCAGGTCCTTGTACTACATAGTTTGAGGTTTATCTAAAGGAAATTGAAAAGGAAAATTGTATAATGTATGGCCAGCTTTATACAGACATCAGATGCAGGCCTGGCCTGCAGATAGGAGAATGTGTGACAGGCTGACAATGCAGCAGGACATTTGGGAGACAGGGACTAAGTGTTGTCACTCTATAATAGGAATTGCCTTAACAAGCACCTCCATGGCAAAATCGCCTGTTATTATTTTAATGAAAGCTGCAGTTTTAAAAATATTGAAAATGACCATTGAACAAAATGGGGGACATTTATTAAAACAGTACTGTATTAATTAAAACCTACGTTCACCTTTTAAAAAAAATATATAAATGAATTAATCCACATGTTTTTGTACGTAAAAAAAAAGTGCATTTTTTTTTTCAGGAGCCTCCAGAGCGTTGCACCCGTGATCAGCAGATTGCATGTGGTCCTGAAGACACTGCCTACAGCTTTCTCTGTACAGGCTTTCTGTCTGAAAGCTGTAGGAAGTGTCAATGAACTAAGAGAGCGCTCACAGCGCCCTTATGCCTTGTACACACGATCAGATTTTCCGTTGGGATAAACTCCAACGGATTTTTCCAACGGAATTCCGTTCAAGCTGTCTTGCATACACACTGTCACACCAAATTCCGACCGTCAAGAACGCAGTGACGTACAACACTACGACGAGCCGAGAAAAATTAAGTTCAATGCTTCCGAGCATGCGTCGACTTGATTCTGAGCATGCATGTTTTTTTCTCCGTCAGGGTTCCATACAGACCAACGGAATTTCCTCTAGAAATTTTTTCCGTCGGAAAAAAAAAAACATGTTCTCTATCTAACTCCGTCGGAATTTCCGACGTAAAAAGTCAGATGGGGTATACACACGGTCGGAATATCCGATGAATCAATTCCGTCTGACTTTTTTCCTCAGAAATTCCGTGTGTATGCGGCATTACAGTTCATAGAGAACTACAAGCCGTCTGCTGTGGAGGAAGACGAGACTTGTAGTTAATTCTTACGAAACACGTTGGGTGGAGTCCATGTCCGTGAGGTAACATGCACGCCAACCCTGTATACTGGACGATCGACTTCTATGATGTCTTGGATCTATGCTCATTTCATACAGAATTTCTGGAAGTGTTTAGCATTGATTTCTTTTAATAAACTGTCAAGCAGTTTTATTATCTTTTCTTCATGGGCCCTACTATGGAGTAAACTTTACATCGGCCGTGGCAGTACCACCGCCTACAATATAATAGAGGAAGCTGATTGGATCTTCTATACTTCTATATCACGCCTGTCTAGACTCTTATAATTTGGAGTCTAGACCTCTGGTAAGGAGGCATTTTATATCAATATCGGTGGAGGTGCACTTGGGTGATCAACACGCACATCAACTATACTCACTGTAACTGGATGTTCATCAAGGAATTTACCTGCATTGTTCAGAACAGCACCAGTTGTTCACACTTTATGGACACTTGTTTATTCATTATCTATGTTTAGCGCAGAAATATTTTTTTGTTTCACGTTTATCACGATTGGTCCTGTTGTGTTGTTGCCAGCAGCTTGCACTATTATATTTAGTCTGTATACCTGCGCAGTAATTCTTCTATTTACATAAAAAATACCTTAAAAAGCGGCCTAAATATTGATGAAGGTAAACCACTCAAAAAATTTCAAGCGACAGGTGAATGAAAAATGCACAGTGTAACATATGAGTCCGAGCCCTCAAAAAGCAACTGCAGGAAAGAACTTTACGTGTGCTATAACAATAATGAGAACTGATAGACAATTTAGAGGCATGCAAACACAGGTACAAAAGAGAAGGTTTTTTTTTTTTTGTGACTTTAAATGAGGCACTTACAAAAAAAGGTAGTATTGAGTAAACCATAAGAAAAATATTGAAAACAGGTATTTTATTCAAAAACCCCAACAGCAGATTATAAAACATTGTAATACATCAAGATGATGATCCGTATGGTAAAACATATACATCACAAATGGGTGGAGTCATAGCACATAGGCATAGCTACTGCATATAACTGGTTGCATAAGGGATCTTGATAAATATGAAATAGTACATAATAAACAATAGTTCATATAAGCGCCAACATAAAAGTACAGTTTGACAGAAAGATTGCATCAAAACCCATACAATATCTGTAATTCAACAAAATAATAATCAATGCACAAACCAAACGTTTAAGAGAAATATTATGTGAGATATTGTATACTCTCTACAGTGATTGGTGCTGTGCCAGTCACATGCCTGAAAAAAAAAAAAAAAAGATTATAAATATCAAATAACTGTACAGCTCCCAATACATCTTTATTGAACATAAAATGTAGGTATCAATCAGGTATATTTCACTCTACATAAAACAAATGCTTCAGTGGCTTTGTGAGTATGAACACCCTGTTATATAGCATGTAATAAGAGTTTTTCAATGTCTGGGTTTAAAGGGGTTGTACAGCTTCGTGTTTTTTCACCTTAATGCATCCTATGCATTAAGGTGAAAAAACACCTTGCACTGTCAGGCCCCCCAGCACCCCCGTTTTACTTACCTGAGCCACGAAACTCCGTGGGCGCGATCCCGCGATGCTTTCCCCAGCTTGAGGCGGCTCTTCATTGGAGATTTATAGCAGCGCAGCCATTGGCTCCTGCTGCTGTCAATCAAATCAATGACGTGGCGCTTGGGGCGGGGCCGAGTGATACACTTGGCGGCTATGGCCACTGTATCACACGGGAGGGCGCCCGCAAGCTAACCCCCTTGGGAGAGTGCTTTCACAGAAGGGGGTTAGCTCTTGCGGGGAGGAGCCGAGACAGCCGCCGAGGGACCCCTGAAGACGAGTTTTGCAAAACTAACTGCACAGTGGAGGTAAGTATGGTATGTTTGTTATTTTTTTTTTTTTTAAATGAACCCTTACAACCCCTTTAATGACACTTTAATGGATTGAACGATTGAACAAAAGTCAGTTTCTACAATAGCCCAATATTTGTGGCCAGGACCAAACCAAGCAATAGGTAGACACCTGTTGCCGCCAAACATCAAAAAGCAAAATTTTGATGAGATCCCTTGACTAAAGCTGGGCATATATGGTTAGTTTTTTTTTTGTTCAGCCAGCAGTACTGATAAGGCAGTAAGCTTAAAAAAACAAAACAATGTTTTAGCTTTGGAAGGGAAAGTAATTTAAGGCAGAATCAGCTTTTAAGTCAATAGCAGTAGGTAACTAGATAGCATCATACTACAAATTTATGTAATGTTGTTCTGCAGTGGTTTCTTACTGTATGTGCAGCCCTTGCTGCCTCACTAAGATACATGACGTTGTATGAATACAGAGCTGCATCGACTGAGGCTTTTTTCATTAAATATCCATGACATTTTGGTATATCTTCCCTACCTGTGTCCCAGTATAATAACAATTTTGTAATTTGGGTCAACAGGTTAAGAAGTTTAGGAATCTGCTCTATTGTAGCCCTTACTGACCAAATTGTTGCACTGTCTGTCACTTGTGGTGGAATTGTGCTATTTATGGGCAACCTGGTTTTGATCAGCTTGTCTTCCAGTCTTACTCTTGGCACTGTAAACTTTTTCTGCATTTTTGCCTTGTTTCCTTTGTGTAAACATGTTATGTATTGCAGAGATGTAACTACAACCTTCAGGGCCTTGGTGCAAGAAACCAGGAAGGGCCCCCCTGACCCCATCTCGGGGCCCTTTCTCATGTTCTGCAGCGGGCCACCTCCTGCCATCTTGAGGCCCCCACATGGTGGTGGAATGCCAGGGCCCAGTCGCAAGTGCGACCTTTGAGACCCTGGTAGTTTTGCCACTGACCTTACTATTATTAGGGGGCATTTTGGAGGATGTAAGGGAACACCCTGGAAGATATAAGAGGGCACTCTGGGGGTACTAAAACAGAACCTCCAGAGATCCCCCTTACATCCTCCTGACTGCCCCCTTCGGATCAGTGGCAGTAGTGGTGGTGGGGCAGATAGGTTCAGTGGTAGTAGTGGTGGTGGTGATGGGAGGGGGGATGGAATCAGTGGCAGTAGTGGGGGGATGGGATCAGGGGCAGAGGGATGGGTGTGGGGGGATGGGATCTGGGGCAGAGGGATGGTGATGGGGGGGTTGGGATCAGGGGCAAAGGGATGGTGGTGGGGGGTTGGGATCAGAGGCAGAGGGAAGGTGGTGGGGGAATGGGATCAGGGGCAGAGGGATGGTGGTGGGGGGATGGATTGGTGACACTTGCCCTCACTTTCTCTCAGTGTCATTTGGTTCCCCCTCCTTGCTCAGTGCCCCCTCAGTCTGGCTTCACAGTGCCTCCAGCAACGGCTCTCCTGACATGGGGACTCTGTCTTCACATCTCATCACAAAGGGGAGAGCTCCTCCCCCTTCACTTGACTGGCCAATCAGCTGATCATCTGACTTTCTTTTCCACTCCAGTATCCTCCTCCCAAAATGGATCTGCTTGGAGGAATGGGTGGAGCACTGTACCAGTAACAGTGAGTGCTCACTCAGGCACAGTGTTCTGACTCCCATGATCGTTGCCTTTAGCTAGAACTGGCGAGTGGCGGCGGAAGACGACCCCCCCCCCCCCCCACAGTGTACTACTATGTCCGGGACGTAATGTGCCAAACATTGCCTAGAACCGACACACAATTACCCCATAAAGCTAATACAGAGTACATTAAACTCTAGCTTCTCTAAACTTATTTTTTTGTAGAATTACAAACCTTAGCTGACGAGATAATCTGGGATTTTGACTGCAATAGGCAAACAGTTTAAAAGTAAAACATGTTATACTTACCTGCTCTGTACAGTGGTTTTGCAAAGAGCAGCCGGATCCTCCGCTTCTCAGGTCCCTCTTCGACGCTCCTGGCCCCTCCACCCTGTTGAGTGCCCCCACAGCAAGCAGCTTGCTATGGGGGCACCCGAGCCAAGCCGCAGTCCGTATGTCCATTCAGATATGGAGCCCATCCCCTCTTTTTCCTCATTGGCTCACTGACTTTAATTGACAGCAGCGAGAGCCAATGGAGCTTCGCTGCTGTCTCAGCCAAAGAGGAGGGAGTGTCCCAGAGACCCAAGGCTCTTGTGCAACATTACTAGATCAAGAGGGGGCTCAGATAAGTATTAGGAGGGCTGAGGGGGGCTGCTGCACACGGAAGGCTTTTTTATCTTAATGCATAGAAGTTTATAGGGCAATAAATCTACACTGATAGGGCAGCTAAAAAAAATACAGCACAGAGGACGTTTTTAACTAAAGACAAGCCTAGGTCTGATTTCAGCCTTTCTATATTGGAAACTTTGCTGCCTTCCTAATGGGGCCCCTTTCTACCCCAGGCCCCATAGCCGGCAAGTATGCGGCTATGGCTTTTGTTATGCCACTGTGTTTATGAGTACTTTTCTAGGGGAGCCGGGCCTTAATTTTATACTAATGGCTTTTAAAAATACGTTTTGAAACTTTATTTCATAGGGGTTTATTTTTATATATTCATTTTTACAGTCGCACATTAGAATTAGTGTGTGTGTGTGTAGCACATTATTTAAACTTTCAAGTTTAAAGGTTAAAAAATTGAATAATCAGCTCCAAGGATTCGGCTATTAAGAGGCTTGAGAGAAAAAAGCGTAAGATTTGAAATAAGGAATACAAATGTAAAATGATTTTTTTCTTCTTTTTTAATTTAAGTCCATGCCAGTGAATCAGGAAGGTATTCATTTGATTTTGCGCATCGAGACAGTGATGTTAATGTTATGCTAATGTTGCAGGCAATTCCTAATCTATCCTGAAATGCATGTGTCAGAACTCTTGTGTAGTACAGGTTACTGATGATAAAAAAACAAGCTGTGTTTTTCTTCATATTAAAGGAGATGAGGCAGGTTACTAGCTGTGATTTTTTTTTAATATATTTTCCATCATGAATTTTAAATAGGGCAAAATAGGGCAATGAGGAACTGATGGGCTTTGCCATGAATGCAGGGGACTTTTCTGTAGATGGAAGTGCGACAAGCATTGTGTAGATGTATCAAACCATATACCGCCACATTCCTGTTTTTTGATTTTGGAAACCAATCAAGTAGAAAACTGCCATTAAGCTTTGATAGCACTGTGCTTGCTCATTATAAAAAAAATAAATACAAAATATGATGAGGGGAATTTTATCATAGAAAGGGCTATGGCTTATGCTTTAATGGAGTGCAAAGTGCATTTATTTATTTTGTTTTAAATCACAAGAAATATATAACTATATTGTTTATTTGCAATCATATGAGATTTATTTTGAAGGTTATCATTGTTATTAATGTATGGTTAAATGAATAAAAGCAAATAACTGCTCACAATTCAAAAAAATAGGTAGAATGCATTTTGCCAATTCTAAGAATTAAAGGCACACTAACGTTAATTATTTTCCTTGATTAACCATGTTTAATGTATTAAAATAGAGCATTCAAAATAATCAGCGACCCTATTAAAGGGGGAAAAAAAATACTCCTGTGTGGATGATTATTCATCTGTGACTTATTTGTGGGAAAATAATTCATAATGTCCTTTCAGGATGGATGAGGATTTGAAAGCCAAGAGTGGGTAAGGCTAGAAGTTACTCCCAGCCTTGCTATCTTCATCATCACCGTTCAGGGGAGGGTCAGTAAAGGAGCTGCAGTAAGTAGCCAATCAATATGACAGGCTGTCATCATATTTACAGTGGGGAGAACAAGTATTTGATACACTGCCGATTTTGCAGGTTTTCCTACTTACAAAGCATGCAGAGGTCTGTAATTTTTATCATAGGTACTCTTCAACTGTGAGAGACGGAATCTAAAACAAAAATCCAGAAAATCACATTGTATGATTTTTAAATAATTAATTAGCATTTTATTGCATGACATAAGTGTTTGATCACCTACCAACCAGTAAGAATTCCGGCTCTCACAGAACTGTTATTTTTTCTTTAACTACTTCAGGCCCACAGGCCGTCATATGACGTCCTCAGCTTTGTGGGGGTATATCTGAATGATGCCTGCAGCTACAGGCATCATTCAGATATTGCCGGTTTCAGACGGCGATTCCCTGCACCATGAGAATGATCATAGCGGCTGTTCCACTGCTTGATCGTTCTTACGGGCAGCGGAAGGGGACGTCTCCCCCCTCCCGCCGCCCTCCGGTGCTTCTACCGGCTCACCTGTGCGATCGGTGAGTCAGTGACAGGATCCACCGGCCCCGGATGTTGATCACAGAGATTTCCAGCGGACCAGATGGTCGCCAGAGTCTCTATGATCATCGGAGGCCGGGCGCGATGTTATGACGTCACGCCCGGCCTCTGCATTCAAAAAAACAGCGCCGCTTCGGCTTTGAAGCGGTGATCTTTTTTTTTTTAGGCTTCTTAGCCTAGTGGTGAGATGTGGGGTCTTATTGACCCCATATCTCACTGTAAAGAGTACCTGTCATGTCATATTCCTATTACAAGGGATGTTTACATTCCTTGTAATAGGAATAAAAGTGATCAAAATATATATATTTTTTTAAAGTGTCAAAATAAAAATAAAAAAGTAAAATTAACGATAATTTTTTTTTTTACAGTGCCCCTGTCCCCGTGTGCTCTCATGCAGAAGCGAACGCATACGTAAGTCCCCCCACATATGAAAACGGTGTTCAAACCACACATGTGAGGTGTCGTCACGAACGTTAGAGTGAGAGCAATAATTCTAGCCCTAGACCTCCTCTTTAACTCAAAAAATGTAACCTGTAAAAAAAATGAAAGCGTCGCCTATGGGGATTTTTAAGTACCGAAGTTTGGCGCCATTCCACGAGCGTGTGCAAATTTGAAGGGTGACATGTTAGGTATCTATTTACTCGGCGTAACTTCATCTTTCACATTATGGAAAAAAAATGGGCTCATTTTATTTTTTTTATTTTTTTTTAAAGCATGAAACAGTTTTTTTCTCCAAAAAAACGCATTTGAAAAATTGCTGTGCAAATACCGTGCAAGTTAAAAAGTTGTAATGACCACCATTGTATTCTCTAGGGTCTTTGATAAAAAAATATATATAATGTTTGGGGGTTCTGTGTAATTTTCTAGCAAAAAAATTATGATTTTTACATGTAGGAGCGAAGTGTCGGAATTGGCTCGGGCCTGAAGTGGTTAAGATGCCCTCCTGTTCTCCACTTATTACCTGTATTAACTGCACCTGTTTGAACTCGTTACCTGTATAAAAGACACCTGTCCACACACTCAATCAAACAGACTCCAACCTCTCCACAATGGCCAAGACCAGAGAGCTGTGTAAGGACATCAGGGATAAATTTGTAGACATGCACAAGGCTGGGATGGACTACAGGACAATAGGCAAGCAGCTTGGTGAGAAGGCAACAACTGTTGGTGAAATTATTAGAAAATGGAAGAAGTTCAAGATGACGGTCAATCTCCCTCGGTCTGGGGCTCCATGCAAGATCTCACCTCGTGGGGCATCAATGATAATGAGGAAGGTGAGGGATCAGCCCAGAACTACACGTCAGGACCTGGTCAATGACCTGAAAAGAGCTGGGACCACAGTCTCAAAGAAAACCATTAGTAACACACTACGCCGTCATGGATTAAAATTCTGCAGCGCACGCAAGGTCCCCCTACTTAAGCCAGCGCATGTCCAGGCCCGTCTGAAGTTTTCCAATGACCATCTGAATGATCCATAGGAGGAATGGGAGAAGGTCATGTGGTCTGATGAGACAAAAATAGAGCTTTTTGGTCTAAACTCCACTCACCGTGTTTGGAGGAAGAAGAAGGATGAGTACAAGCACAAGAACACCATCCCAACCGTGAAGCATGGAGGTGGAAACATCATTCCTTGGGAATGCTTTTCTGCAAAGGGGACAGGACGACTGCACCGTATTCAAGGGAGGATGGATGGGGCCATGTAATGCAAGATCTTGGCCAACAACCTCCTTCCCTCAGTAAGAGCATTGAAGAAGGGTCGTGGCTGGATCTTCCAGCATGACAACGACCCGAAACACACAGCAAGGGCAAATAAGAAGTGGCTCTGTAAGAAGCATCTGAAGGTCCTGGAGTGGCCTAGCCAGTCTCCAGACCTGAACCCAATAGAAAATCTTTGGAGGGAGCTGAATGTCCGTATTGCCCAGCGACAGCCCCGAAAATGGAAGGATCTGGAGAAACTCTGTATGGAGGAGTGGGCCAAAATTCCTACTGCAGTGTCTGAAAACCTGGTCAAGAACTACTGGAAACTCTGTAATTGAAAACAAAGGTTTCTATACCAAATATTAAGTTCTGCTTTTCTGATGTATCAAATACTTATGTCACTTATGTCATGCAATAAAATGCAAATTAATTACTTAAAAAGCATACAATGTGATTTTCTGGATTTTTTGATGTTTTAGATTCCGTCTCTCACGGTTGAAGAGTACCTATGATAAAAATTACAGACCTCTACATGCTTTGTAAGTAGGAAAACCTGCAAAATCGGCAGTGTATCAAATATGTGTTCTCCCCACTGTATATATATCTATGAGAATAGGTAGCTTAGTAAATAAAGAGGAGACGTTATTTAGGAAAAAGCTAGGGGAGTGCCTTGGCACACCCATGGGAGGTTGGGTAATCCTTGCCCAGACTGTTTGGCAATTCACATTTTTCAGATGGAGGTTTTCATACTCCTTATTCTCATTGTGCTTGGACCTTATTTAGTGCGATGCTTAATAAAATTATTATGGTCTGCTACCACATTTTAACCATACTTTAAAGGGGTTGTAAAGCTTTTTGTTTTTTCACCTTAATGCATCCTATGCATTAAGGTGAAAAAACACCTTGCAGTCACCGGCCCCCTGAGCCCCCGTTTTACTTACCTGAGACCCAAATCTTCTTGGGCGCGATCCCGCATTGCTTTCGCCAAGCTCTAGTCGGCTCTTCATTGGATGATTGATAGCAGTGCAGCCATTGGCAGCCATTGGCTCCCGCTGCTGTCAATCAAATCAATGACGTGGCGCACCGGGGGCGGGGCCTAGTGATACAATCGGCGTCTATGGCCGCTGAATGTATCACACGGGAGCGCGCCCGCAAGCTAACCCCCTTGGGAAAGCGCTTCCCAGAGGGGGGTTAGCTCTTGCGGTGAGGAGCCAAGACAGCCGCCAAGGAAAAATGGGAAGGTTTCCCCAAGGTTTTTTTTAGCAGCTTGTAGTATTAAATTAAAAAAATAGGAATGTATATGAATAAGGTCTGAATTTATTAAATTAAACAATGAGTAAAAATTACAAGTAGATAAAATTTATCAAATTATACACTCTGGTTACAATCATATATGTAAAAAGCAGGTAATCAATGATACAATACATTGTAGGCAATTGAGTTAGCATCCATATGAGTATTCAGACGCGTTTTGACCATCTTCTTCAGGGGATTGTACTCTAGTGGGGTATATTAGAGAATTGTTAGGGTTCTGACATTCCAACAATTAATAACATCAGTAATGCATAAAGTGGAATTATATTTACCGCTCAAATAATGAGATTTGAAATGTGGCACATAACCAGAGATCGTGAATGGACATGTACATGGGTCCAGAGGTCCTCGCACGACGTCCCCCACTCCTCCAAATGGGAACCAAACAAAATAAGGCTTACAAAGGGTCACACGTATGGACCATCAGAGGGGGAAGGGATAGGCGACACCTGTGGTGTAATTAAGTAAATTACTTTAATGTAGGTTATATAAATTGTTGATATACTCAAACAGTTATTGTCTATCGTCAAATAACGGTTTTGGTGTTGTTGAAATATCCCCAGCCGCATATCAGAATCTATTTGGGTCTTAGCCTCAACATAAATTGAGACAAACGAAATGTGTTGATTTTGTTATTATTATTGTCTAACTGAGTCTCTTATTATAATTATTGTGGTTGCGTCTATTGCTATATCAAACCCAGAGAGGTATGATAGGTGTACTATATAATATATATGGAGTCGGCCACATACTGAGGTCAGAGCAGTAAATCAATATGAAGTGACTGGGTGCAAAGGGATATAAAAGTGGGTGGACTGTGAGTATAAGTGTATGGTGAAGAGTGTATGTGAAGTGATCAATATAGTGAGAGAGGAGATGAAAGTGTGGGAGTGTGTGTTCAAATAAATTGTATAAATATATATATATATATATATATTAAATTAAAATAAATAAATAAATATATAAATAAATAAATGCATACAAAGAAAAATGAAAATAAAATTGTGACAACAGATGAGGTGGAAAAGCTGGGTACTAGATAGGTGAAGGAGAGTGAATGTGATGTAGTGTGAGTAAAGGAATGTAAGAGATATGGGGTGAAGTGTGTGGTACAAGACTGTCAGTGTGTGACCCAAACCGTATTAGTAATTGGATATTTACAATATAGGATTAAAGAAAAACACAGTAGCGCTAAACGCAATGTTGACAAGATTATAGAGAAAATGTTGAAACATTATTGTCTGGTGGGGAGATAGGTTTGATATGCTGAATGAAGTACTTACATTTAACCCAATCTTTTTGTGTATGTATGATCTCCTCGGAACACATCCAGGTCCGAAGGAGATACAGAGCTTAAATAGGGTCTACGCCCATAGCTGGCAGGTGACACCTCCCCTCCCTCCGTTTCTTCCGTGCCACCATAATGGCGGCCAGTGTGACACCCTCTGCGTTCTTGTGAGCCTGCAGCTCCAACCACTGTCGTCACTCCGTCGCAAATGCGCGACGCCATGATGTCATGACTCACGTGGGGCCATTGCCGCACGTGCGCAAGGCATCTCTGGACGTCCAGTGGTGGGCAAAGGACGCCGCCGGCACGGTGATGCTCCCTCTGGCGACCAAAGGTGGAATGGCCACACAATGGGGGGCATAATGGGTGGGAGAATCGTGAAGGCTTTCACGTCTCCCTACCGTGCCGGGAAGCCTGTATAAAAACCGGCACCCGCCCCGTGGGGAGGGGGGGGGGGGGGGGGAGGAGAACGAGGATAGGACCATGTATTGCTCGTTCACTAAAAAAAAGAAAACAATTTATTGGCAATGTCAAGGCATGAATAATGATGTAAAATAATAATTGATTCAAAATTAATAGGATTGTAAGTTTCATAGGTATGAAGAGCTGTAGGCTTAAAGAGTATACTAGGTCCTGCATATATATATAAAGGTGAATGTTCCAATGATTCAAGCCAAGATTGTTTATTTCCTGGATTAATGTGTTTGGACAGTCCTTTCGTAGGGGGAACATACAAGGTAATTCCTATAGGGACACAAAAAGTTGTGACCTATATTCCAAAACTATAGGTGTATATACACTCTCATACCGGAACAAAGTAGAGTTTCCTAGGGAAACCGTCTTGATTCAAGCCGAAGGCTTGGTCAATATCGGTGGAAAACTACTATGTGCAATAAATGACTATTGTATACTCAAAAAGAACTGCCATACTGCTCATGGAAAAAAACACATATAGGGAGAGTCCAGGAGCCGCGCACCCCAAGAATTATAGAAAAATGGGAAGGTTCCCCCAGGGTTTTTTTTTAGCGGCTTGTAGTAGTAAATAAAAAAAATAGGAATGTATATAAATCAGGTCTGAATTTATTAAATTAAACAATTAGTAAAAATTACAAGTAGATAAAATTGATCAAATTATACACTCTGGTTACAATCATAGATGTAAAAAGCAGGTAATCAATGATACAACACATTGTGTGCAATTGATGAGTTAGCATCCATATGAGTACTCCGACGCGTTTCGACCATCACGGTCTTCTTCAGGGGTTGTACTCTAGTGGGGTATATTAGAGAATTGTTAGGGTTCTGATATTCCAACAATTAATAACATCAGTAATGCATAAAGTGGAAACCACAAGACAAGGATCGGGGCCTCTCTGTGCAAAACGAACTGCACAGTGGAGGTAAGCATAACATGTTTGTTATTTAAAAAAAAACAAAAAAAAACATACAACCCCTTTAAGGTATGTGGGTGAAACTTTTTACAAGGCTTAATTACTCAGTAATATTTATTACACAGTTTTGTCAATGCCCCTCTGTATTCAGGACATTCTTCCATTTCCAAATTGTCCCTTGTCCCCCATGCGTGCCAGGGAAGATGCAACTGGAATGTACAGCCTGCTATACATCTGAATGGCTGTAGCAGTGTAAATGTTGATGCTTCTGTGCATCAGCATTTACCTGCTCATGCGCATATGATGTTTTTTCCTAATATGCGAGTTCTAATAGACCCCTGATGTCTGGATTAAGAGAACCTGTTTCTACTATCACATAGAGGGCATTTCAGCTCCTTTTTGACAAAACTAAATTAAAAATAAGTGTATTTGTGTAGGGAAGCACAGTGGCTAAGTGGTTAGCACTTCCGCCTAGCAGCACTTGGGGCGCTGGTTCAAATCTCCTTGTCAAAGTATTTTAATGATTGAATAAGCAAGTAAATTACAATACTGTTGTAATAAATAATACAATGAGCCATATGTGTTTAACATAAATGGTAAAACTCTAAGGTCCGTCAGTAAAATACTGGTAGATTATTTAACTTCTATAGAAAAAGAAAAAGTACATTAGTTAATACAATGTAAGATAACTATTTACGGTGAAAATTATGCTACCGTAATGGGTAATAGCTTGGACCAGAACTATTAAAACCGTTAAGTAGAAAAATACTTTATTACTCTTCAGTAGGGATGAGCCGAACACCCCCCTGTTCGGTTCGAACCAGAACCTGCGAACAGCCAGAATGTTCGTGTGAACTTTATAACCCTAATAAATACAATGGACTCGAACGTTCGAAATCAAAAGTGCTAATTATAAATGCTAATATGCAAGTTATTGTCCTAAAAAGTGTTTGGGGACCTGGGTCCTGCCCCAGGGGACATGTATCAATGCAAAAAAAAGTTTTAAAAACGGTCGTTTTTTCAGGAGCAGTGATTTTAATAATGCTTAAAGTGAAACAATAAGTCACGCAAGTCGCGCATGTTTCCCGTGCTTAGAACTGTCCCTGCAGAAAATATAATTTCTAAAGGAAAAAAGTAACTTAAAACTCACTCGCGGCTATAATGAATTGTCGGCTTCCGGCAATACATAGAAAAGTCATTGATAAAAAAAAAAAAAAAAAAAGCGTGGGCGTCCCCCCAAATATCCATACCAGGCCCTTCAGGTCTGGTATGTATTTTAAGGTGAACTCCACCCCAAATCTAAAAAAAATGGCGTGGAGTTCCCCCAAAAATCCATACCAGACCCTTTATCCGAGCACGCAACCTGGCAGGCCGCAGGAAAAGAGGGGGGACGAGAGAGCTCCCCCCCTCCTGGACCGTACCAGGCCACATGCCCTCAACATGGGGAGGATGTCCCCATGTTGATAGGGACAAGGGCCTCATCCCCACAACCCTTGCCCTGTGGTTGTGGGAGTCTGCGCGCAGGGGGCTTATCGGAATCTGGAAGACCCCTTTAACAAAGGGGACCCCCAGATCCCGGCCCCCCTATGTGAATTGGTAAGGCCTACCATTTCACGAAGAAGACACCTTGGAAAAGTCCTTTATTAAAAATAAAAAAACAAAAAATTAAAGAAAACATTCCAGCGATGAAATCCAGTGTCCCGCGGTGATCCGATGTCCAGCGCTGTCCACACGAAATGTCATTGGCTGAGCCTGAGCGGACCCGATGGGGAACTTCAGGATAAGGAGTTTAAATTGTCTGTGTGAGATATTGTCTGGTTTTAGGTTGAGCAAGGCAGTGGCTGGGTCTGGTTGCACATTGAGATTAAACATTCTGGAGGCAATTCCAAATATCTTTTTCCAATATATCTGTACCAATGGGCAGGATCACCATTTGTGCAAGTGGGTGCCCGGGTCAGAACATCCTTGAAAGCATTGAGCTGTGTGGTTTGGCGTAAATTTGGCCAACCTGGAGGGGACGAGATACCATCGAGTTATTACCTTATAGTTGGTTTCTACCGCCAGGATGATTGGGGATGAAGATTTTGTTGCAGACCATATTTTTGACCAATCAGCCATATCAAATGTTCTTTCCAGATCCTCCTCCCATTTGCGGGCATATGGAGGTTTATCGAGGCCAGGGTAAGTAGAGATTTGGGAGTATATAGAAGATATCATAAAAGAAAGGGAAAGAGAACAGCGCCCCCTAAGTGCAGTACTGACGTGTTTAATTTGCAACAAAGTAAATGATTACACTCACAGGATGGTAATGCAAGCAGGCAAAGTATGGATCATCCGCTCCTGACTTCCGGGTGGGATGGGGTCCAGCGTCACTGTAGTGGACGGGTGTCCGCGGTGAAGTCTGTTCTCCGGGAACAAGGCTGGAGACGATGCTTCCAGATGGAAGGAACTCTGTCAGCGGTGCACAATGGACTGTGTCACTTCCGGGTCAGGTCGGCGGGGCGGTGCTAGCGTTCGGGGTATTCTACAGTGACGCTGGACCCATCCCACCCGGAAGTCAGGAGCGGATGATCCATACTTTGCCTGCTTGCATTACCATCCTGTGAGTGTAATCATTTACTTTGTTGCAAATTAAACACGTCAGTACTGCACTTAGGGGGCACTGTTCTCTTTCCCTTTCTTCTATTGCAGAGTTCTTTTAACTTCAACTTTTTTTGAACTGGCAGCCTTCTTTGAACAGTATCCATTTATTGTTACCTTACATGGACTTATACTCTCCTAAATATACTGCCACTACCACCCCGGTTCCCCTCCTTCCTTCCATTTAATTTTACTATTATAATGAGCCATAACCAGAGAGTGCCATATCACCCATCTCTTTGTTTTATAGAAGATATCATACTTCTTGAGTGGGGATTTTTCAGGCAGGCTAATTCAAAATTCATAATTTGGGACAAAGAAGTAGTAGTACTTAGTAGTGGTGCATAAAAAATTTTGATTTGGAGAAATTGAAAGAGTTCGGAATTCGGTAGCTTATAGGTGTCGCATAGGGTTGGAAATGTAAGGAAGGATGTAGGAGATAGAAGGTTACTAAGCCGTTTAATGTTCAGTGAGGTCCAAACCTTGAATGATTTGGGGGAGACCCAAGCTTGGTAGAAAGCAGGGATTTTGGAGAATGATAGAGGGTTGAGGGGAGATCGTAGTTGGTGTTTAAATTTAAGTTTCACCCATAAGGATAAAAAATATTTGGTAATGGGATTACGCAGGGTTTTACGTTCTTTGGGGAGGAGCCATAACAAATTGGAGATGGAGAGTGGGTCATATTCTGCGGCTTCTATTATTACCCATTAAGGAATTTCATGAGTAGCATGATATTTGGAGAGGCTGGCAATGTCTGCAGCTCTATAGTAGTTTGCAAAATTCGGAAAGCCAAGACCACCTCTGAGTTTAGGTAAATGTAATGTGTGTAATGATATACGGGGTTTGGTGGAGCCCCACACGAAATTTGCTGTTCTTTTGTGAAGTAATCTAAGGTAATAAGATGGGATTGAGTTTGGCAAGACTCTAAATAAAGACTCTAAATAAAGTAGTTTTGGGAGAATTGTCATTCTGATTGCATTAATTTTACCTATCCAAGAAATCGGGAGATGTGTCCATTGCTGTAAAAGTTTTGTGATTTGTTTTAGAAGTGGGGGATAATTTGCTGCAAAGAGGTCAGAATATGAGGCTGTTAGGTGAATCCCCAAATAAGGAATTGACCTCTCTGCCCATATAAATGGGAGTGTATGTTTTTTTTTTTAAACTTTGTTTATTTGTTTTCTGCAAATACAAAGTTCAAGGAGGCACATAAACGGTTACATCTCGTGCATAAAGTACAGCAGAATAATAATAACACATCAGAGTTATACGTAAATCTGAGAACATTATTTACCCCGTATCCTCAACGGAGGAACTTCATAACAGCAAGTGAGACAGGGTAATCCAAGTGGACCACCAATGGCACCACACAGTTTGTCCTTGTGACTTTAATCAGCCTAAGTAGCCAACAGTTGCATTCACACTCACATGTACCCACATTCACACTCACACGTATACACACAGTCATACTGCCTGGTTCCCCTCTGCAAAGTAAAAACATCAGAGACATCCTTATTAGTGCTTATCCTAGCCCTAGGGTTGGTATAGAGTAAATTAACTCATTGAATGAATTGAGAGCTGAAGCCCATACGATGCATGGTTTCCCAAAGGAAGGACCAATTAACAGTATCGAAGGCCTTGAGCACATCCAAAGATAACACCAGGCCACTTTTTTTCCTGGTGGCAGCCTTATGAATGTGCAGATATAGCCGGCGAATGTTGTCATACGTTCTCATTCCAGGCATAAATCCAGTCTGGTCCCTGTGAATAAGATGGAGAATTACTTTTTGTAATCTTAGAGCTAAAATCTTAGCCAGCACCTTAACACCACTATTCAGCAGTGAGATTGGACAGTAAGACCCACACAACAGTTTATCTTTGTCAGGTTTAGGGAGCACTACAATGAGGGCTTCACACATGGAGGAGGGGAGCTCACCCTCCTGCAGTGCACGCCCAAACAAAGAGTGTAGTTTCTGTGACAGTTCTTCAACATAGTTTCTGTACCATTCTGCGGACAAACTAGCCAATCCAGTGTTTTATTAGGGGGGAGCGAGCAAATGGCCTCAGTGACCTCCTCCACTGTCAAGGGCTTGTCTAGGATCAGGTTATGTGATTTTTCCAGGACAGGGAATTGAAGAGATTCAAAGAATCCCAGCGTCTCAAGCTCGGTCGGAGGGGACGGGGCGGTGTAAAGGTTCTCATAAAAGGACTTAAACGTCTGGTTTATAAGCAGGGGGTCTGATGTGACAGAACCGTCTGGTAACTGAATTTGCGGTATAGTCCTATCTATGTAGTCCGTGCGAGAGAGGCCAGCATCTTTCCATTCTTATCACTGTGTTCATGTAACCTGGCCGACAAATACAGCTGCTGTTTGCACGTCAATTCCACCCTTTGGAGGTCCAGAGCCATATGCGCCCCCACCAGGACCCCATGGGAGCCCGGGGTGGGAAGCGCAGAATATCGGGCCCTGGCCGTCTCCAGGGAGGACTCCAAGGCCAAAAGAGCAGCCAGAGAGGACTTTCGATGCTGGGCAATGTTGGAAATGTAGGAACCCCGTACCGATGCCTTAAAGGCATCCCACGTGGGGCCAAAGGAGGCAGATCCGGCATTGTCCCCCCAATAGTGGGACATGTCCTGCTGCACCGGCTCTTGAAATTCAGAGGTGGCAACCCAGAGTGGACTGAGCCTCCACAACCGAAAGGAGGGTCTATGGCCTAGTAGCATATCTACAGAAAGGGCTGAATGGTCAGATAACGTCTGAGGTAAGTGAGATACTGCCTGAATACTGGGGATCAAGTCAGGAGTCCCCAGAGCATAGTCCAGCCTGGAAAGAGTACGGTATGTACGAGATTGGCATGTGTATTCCCGGTCCACAAGATGGCAGTGTCTCCAGAGATCAACATGACCAAAGGAGGCACACCATTGACCAAACAATTTAGAGTCATATTGCAGAGGCTTCCAGCGGTCCTGGTCAGGGTCGAGTACCGAGTTGAAGTCCCCCACTATTAGAGTAGCTAGCGTAGGAAAAGTGGAAAATTGTACACTTAAATCTGTGAAAATTTCAGCCGTGACAGGGGGGAGCATATACAACCACCAACAATATTGGCGTGGCATGCACCGTGCATTGGAGAAAGATATAACGACCCTTAGGGTCCAGTACCACCCTGCCACAGGAAAAGGGGAGGCCCTTCCATACTAGAATGGACACCCCCCTTGCATAATTAGAGTAGGTGTAATGATAACCATGCATAACCCAGTATTTTTTAAAAGCCAGCTCCTTCGATCCCATAAGGTGCGTTTCCTGTAAACACAATAAATGAGGATTGTGCACCTTAAGGAAATCAAACAGAGAGGCCCTCTTAAATTTGGAGTTTAACCCCCGGACATTCCATGAGATGCACCTGACCTTAGACATGTTAAAGTATTAAAAATGAAGGAAAGCAATAGCCAAATATGAATCAACATTAACCTAGGCAAGGTATAGGTGGGGGTGGAGGCAAGGCTGAAATCACACACACACACACACACACACACATCACTCAACCCAACATACAGTAAAACAACAACAATCGAATACTAATGTAGTATAGGCAACAGCCCAAAGTTATCCCCTGCCAGACCCCAAAAACAAGGGGCTGGCTTTGACCCCGAACTGCAAGTACATACTAGGGACATGGCCTGTACAGGCAAGCCAGCAAACTAAGTTAGATCAGTCAGTGATCAATAAAAGAAAACAAAATGAAAAAAAGGGTTTCAACAAATGGTAGCAGCATAGTCATCCAGTGGAGATCTGCATCCTCTTGACACAGGAATGAACTGAATGTACCTGCCCCAGGTACTATCCCAGTAAGTGGGATGAAAATTGGAACACAGGGAAAAAATAAAAAAACAAATCAAGTGTCAGGTACCCGGTCAGACATACGGCCAGGTTGGTACAGGGACTCAAGCCAGGACAAAGCATTTGCAGGGGTTTGGAAAAATTGCACCTGGCCTTGATGCACAACTCTCAGCGTCGCAGGAAATAGCATGAAGTATTGGATGGTCTTCTCCCTCAACTTTTGTTTGACTTGCTGGTACTTGGCTCTTGAGGCCCGGACAGCAGGGGAGTAATCAGGAAAGAGAGACACGGATGCATTGTTAATCTTCAGGCTCCCTTTTATGCGGGCCGCACACAGGATGGCATCCCGATCTCTGTAGTTAAGGAGGCACATTATCATGGTGCTGGAAGGGCTACCTGTAGGAAGCGGTCTGCCAGGCACCCGGTGGGCTCGCTCCAGAACAAAACAGGGGGATAAGCAGTCCTTCCCAAATTCCTGGGCAAACCAGCTCTCCAGGAAACCGATCGGGTCGGAACCCTCAACCCGCTCAGGCAGACCCACCAGGTGCAGGTTGTTCCTGCGTAAGCAGTTCTCTAAATCGTCCATCTTGTTCTCCAATGATCGAATTTTAGTGCCCTGGGTTTAAGAGCAGGAAGGACTGGGCCCACAGTGTCTTCCAGATCACTGATGCGGTGCTCCGTTTCTGAGACCCGGTCCTGTACTTTATGCATATCCTGGAGCATTATTGTAATGTCTAGCTTGAACTCCTCCACTTTCCCCATAATGTCAGAGTGATTTACCTTGATAATCTTAAGGACCTCCAACAGCGTGGGCTCTGGTTCTGGGCCGTCCTCCAGGCCATCCTCACTAGGAGACGCAGGGGCCGGCAGCGCTGGTGTGGCGGAGGTCCCGGGAGAGGGTGGCAGAGATGGCTCAGGGTCCTCTGCAAAGAGCTCCGGGGTGGATGCCAGAGATGAGTGGCGCAGTGGTGCGGCGGCCATCTTGGCAGGAGCGCGTGGCGATACTCATCCTGACTGCGGGTTGTTTCCTTCCTTTACGTTTTCCCATCCACCAGAATCCCTGGAAAAGTAGCCCAGGGTCTTCCCCGAGGGAGCTGTGAGGTTTTTAGCCATTTTGGAGAGGCAGGCTAGGAGGATTGCAGAGGATTATTTAGACGGATCTCGTAGCTGCTAGGAAAGACATCCACTCACATGCTGCGACAGGCCACGCCCCCCTGGGAGTGCATGTTTAACCGAGTCTGACTCTAATTTGGAAAGGGATATATCAAGGACTCTGGATTTTTTAGGGTTTATTAAAAGCCCTGAAATCATCCCAAAGATATTGAGGATGGGTAAGAGGTTGGGTCCTGAAACTTGTGGGGATGACAAAAATAGTAACATGTCATCTGCAAATAGACATAGTTTATGTTGGTATCCAGCAGTTTCTATACCAGTGATTGTAGGGTCTGAACGGATTCATTGAGCTAATGGTTCCACTAAAAGGGCGAATAAAAGGGGAGAAAGTGGACATCCCTGGTGAGTTCCTCTTTCTATATTAAATGGATTGGATTTGCAACCGGCATATTTAACATATGCAATTGGTTTGTTATAGAGTGCCTCGATCCAAGTCAGAAAGTGGGGGCCAAAACCCAATTTTTGTAATGTGTAGCGCAGGTAAGGCCATGATACGGAATCAAAAGCCTTTTTTAAGTCAAGGGATAGGAAACAGGAGGGTATATGTCTAGCTTTAACTATCTGTGCTAGTAGAACTGCCCGGCGGACATTGTCTCCTGCTTGGCGTGTTGGCATGAAACCCACTTGATCTTTGTGGATGAGATTCCCTATTATATTGTTTAATCTGTTGGCTAAAATTTTTGCTAGAATTTAAATATCGAGGTTTAGAAGCGAAATTGGGCAGTAATTTGTACATAGGGTGTCATCAGTGAGAGGTTTGAGGATCATGCAAACTATGGCCGTTAATGTTTCCTGTCTAAAAGATTTACCTTCTAGCAGTACATTAAAAGCTTCAGCTAAGATCGGTGATAAAGTGTCGGTGTATGTTCTGTAATATAAGGCGGAGTATCCATCTGGGCCCCGCCTTTTATTTAACTTTAGGTCTTTGATAACCATGGTGACATCTTCTGGTCTAATTTTTTCTTCTGGAGCCTCATACACACGACCAGTTTTCTCGGCAAGAAAACTGCTGGGAGAGCTTTTTGCCGTTCGTGTGTATGGTTTCTCGGCAGGAAAACTGCTGGGAATCTCGACGAGAAAAATAGAGAACCTGCTCTCTATTTTTCTCGTCTGGATTCTCAGCAGAGTGTTTCCTGCCGAGAAACCCGGTCGTCTGCATGCGCGGTAGCATACAAGGGTAGTGTAGGGTGTAGCAAGATGGCATCAAATGTGACGAGCGCCGACTCGTCGTAGTCGATGACGTCACCGTGTTCTTGCCATTCAAAAGAACGGTGGTTCTGAACATTCAGGGACAAAATGTTTAGTGGTGCCATGGTAGTTGAGTAGGCAAAAGAAACTTACCCCAAAGCAGGTTGTTCGGGTCAATTGGTGCAATCCAGGTGAGCTTGAAGGAGGAGGAGAACAAAGAATTAGAGATGAGTACTGAGGTGGAGAAAAGAAGTAAAACAGAAATGGTTAAAGAACATAATATATAAATCAATATAAAGATACATTCAAACAGTTCCCGTGAGTGGAGACAAAAATCACCCTCAGGGGAAAGGATGCTTCCGTCAGACTTCCACATAATATATGTGGCCGAATGAGGGAGGCAGAATAGGGCGCACGGCTCTCCCGTTCGTGGGAGGAGAGCCTTCTAATGAAAACATCTTATTGATGTACTTAATTATAAACCACACAACTTGTAATAGAGACTATTAATGTTATAATTAACTATAATATGGAAGGGGTGGCAGGGGTAATGGGAAATAAGGGGATGACAACTGACTGTCCCTATGTTTCCAGATAGGGAGGTAAGATAAGGAAGTGATTATGGGAATTGAGGGGTGAAACATGGTCAAAAAACCTCAATGTTAACAATGGGGGTATAACAAAGATACTACCAGGAGAAGGAAAAAGTGAGGAGTTCCCAGTGTTATAGTACTAATACTACATTAAGTTAAGACTTCCTAATGGAAGATTGAAGGTCAACTAGATCTTAAAAATTAAAACAGATTAGACCTTTGGCTATAAAATTTCTTATAAATGCCAAAAATACCTTTTAACTATGCCTGTTATATAGGTAAAAAAAATAAAATAATAAAAAAAATATCTAGGGTAATAAACACTATGCCTGTGATAGGCTGTGAAGAAAACTTAGGACTGTGGCTGCAGTTTGCATATGCCGATCTGGAAAATCATCTGAAGTGGGAATAATCAAAGTAAACATTGGGCATACAGTTCTGGAGGGCAAAAAGGGAAACAGAGTGTGGTGGTTTATGTTATTGGATTAAACAGTATAAGGTGTGACACTAAAAGTCTTTAAAAAGACTAGTAGGAGGGTGAAGAGTGAGGCAAATACTCTGTTATCGGAGCATCTTTCAATCCATAGAATCATCACGTTCCTAAGGAGGAGAAGAGAAGCGGCCTCTCTTATAGTTAGGATGGTTTCCATTTTTCAGGTTGGGTTGAGAAGAATTTCCTGCGGATGAGAGAGATGTTGATCTTCTGCGGGTTGGAGTGTTTTGTGGTGCTGGTTCCATGAGATTTAGGTCTGTAAGAGTTTGCTGGAGTTCATCAAAAGATCTGCAAGTATATTTTTTCCCCTTGTGAGCAAAGCGTAGGGAAAATGGGAACCCCCATTGATAAATTATGTTATGGCGCTGTTATTCCAGGAGAAGGGGTTTCATTGCTCTCCTTCTTGCAATCGTTAGCTGAGACAGGTCAGCAAATAATTGATAGTCATTGCCTTGGAAATTTAGCTGTTTTTTTTATCTCTGGCAGATGATAGAAGCTGTTCCTTCATACGATAATAGTGTAATTTCACTACTATATCACTTGGGGGACCATAAGGTTTTTTTCCAGCAAGTGAATCCTGTCAAATTCTAACCTTTTTATAGGAATGGCTGGTTGCAATTCCTGAAACAAAGCAGTTATGGTGGATTGTAGGTCAGTGATGGACTCAGGAATTCCCCTAATACATAGGTTGGACCTTCTGGCCCTGTTCTCTTGGTCTTAAATTTTGGTTTGAAGCATTAGGTTTTCCTCTTTGAGGTTTTCTATTTCCATAGAGTGTTCAAGTGAGACATTTTCCATATTCAGTAAGCAATTACATCAGCAAGTGCTTTTAAAAAGAGAGGGTTTAATATCACTTGAAGTATATCCATCTTTAGTTTTCTCAGGATTGTCTACCTCCTATTATCCTTGCTTTACGTGACTTGAGGAAGTAGGGGCAGTGGTGTTGTAAGATGTAAAGGTTCCCGCTGGATAGCTTTGAGACAGTAAATTGACATTTTTTCATCAGGTGAAAAGTGGAAATAATAAAATTTAGCATGGTTTATTACTATGCATTTTGTTTAGAAATTCTATATAGCCCTACAGAACAGACAGCGCACAGTTCACATGGGCTTTTCTGCTTAACTGCAGACAGGAAACAGGAAACCTTATTCATATAAAAGACATAGAGAGTACCATAGATGCAGCTACAAACTTATAAACACTGCCATCTACTGGTCAAAGAATATATCTCTACTAAATACTGATGTTGAGTAGTTGTTGCACAAAATACAATTCTGTATTCCAACACCTACATTCAACAACTACTACAGCGTATATTAGTCCCATTTTGGATCTCAGTTCTATAAATTAGTTTCTGGTAAGTGGTTTTGTCCACTTTTGTTTCTCATTAGTTGGAAGTCTAGCAACATAGGACAGACATTTGACTGGGATGTCTTTTATTGCTTCTGGTGGATTGTCTTATTGAAGCCTCTTGTGGCTTTCTTCTTTTACAGCATTTGGATTGTCTGTGTTAATTTCTAGTTCTTTGTTACTTATCTTCATGTGACACTGATGTGAAATTTCCCTCAGTTTGAAGTGTTTGTTAGTTCATGAAATTTTAAACACACTGAAGTTTTATTGACAATTACACTTCTACTGATGGTTACCTTGTTTGTGTCTTGGTGTAGAATTTAGTATCCCTTTTGTGATTCACTGTACCCCACAAGTACACCTTGCTTTGTGTAAGCATCCCATTTTGTATGTTTTTCTTTTGGGATGTGCACAAAGGCTGTTCTTCCCCAAAAATTTAGATGGGTCAAATTCAGGGTTTTTCCATTCGACCGTTCATATGGAGTTTTCTCAGTTGATTTTCCTGGTTGTCGACTTTGGAGATAGCATGCGATCATAAATGCCTGCCCCCAGTATGTGGTTGGTATATCTGCATCAAACAGCATGGTTCTTCCACTCTCACATAGAGTAAGGTTAATTCTTTCTGCAACCCTGTTTTATTCTGGGATGTATGTTTCAGTAGTTTAAAAAATATGCCAAGCTTTCTGAGAATCGCCTGTATGTTATCACCTGTATATTCAGTTCCATTGTCTGTGCGCAGTACACAGCATTTTGCCAAATTTGTTGCTTACTTGAGCCAATTACTGTTCAAGTTTCTCTGGTACTTCACTTTTGTTGTGTAACAGATATAGTGTAATATACCTGGAGTAATCATCTATGAAAGTGGGAAAATACCTCTTCTTCCCTTTCCATTAGATCACAAATATCTTAATGAATTAAGTCCAGAGGTTTCTTAGCTCTGCTGTTACTATACTTTGGAAAGGCTTTTCTTAAAATTTTCCTTTTATACAGCTGGTGCATTTCATTGTTTGATCACATGGACTAATTTTTTATTTCACTTGCATAGTCATTCTCAGTTAATTTCTTTATTGTGTCAGGACTTCTGTGCCCAAGTCGTCTGTGCCATGTGTAAATGCAGTTTGAATGTTTTTCCTCCTTGGCAGTATTAACCAGCTCATTGCAGTTCAGCGGATACAGTTCATCTGTAATTTTAGCCTTTGCAAGTAAGATATCCCCTTTTATGTGGCTGAAGCATTATGGGTGGAACTGCATATAGATGTGCATAGTTCAAAGTTAATCATTGGAGTTTGTATAGACCACCCAATGTTAATAAGGAGGTGGAGACTCAGCTCCTTGCACAGATGGAAAGGGCTGGGACGATGATAATAATGGGGGATTTTAACTACCCGGAAATTTACTTGAGTAATGGCGCTGCTGGAACAGTTAAAGGGCAAAAATGTATATACCTATTACAGGACAGTTTTATTGTCCAGTTTATTTATTTATTTATTTACTAATGTTCATAAAAAAGAACAGCTATGTAGCAGTGACCATAACATGATTTAATTTGATGTTAGCTGTAAGCAAAAAACATATACGGGAAAGATAAAAACACTTAACTTTAAGAAAGCAAATTTTCCAAGGATGAGGGCTGCTCTTCAAGACTGAAGCCTAGTACACACGGCCGAGATTCTCGTCAGGAAAAAACCTGTTGTTTTTCCTGACAAGATTCTTAACAAGAATCTTGTGCCGGCCGAGTGTACACACACTCCATTCCAAAGAACCGCCGTTCCTTTGAATGGAACGAACGCGTTGACGTCATTGACTACGACGAGCATGCGCTCGTCACATTCGATGCCGTCGCCGCCATCTTGCTACACCCTACCTATGCCTAGGAAGCTACCGCGCATGCATCAAAGTAATTTCGAGCATGCGCGGGCTTACCGGAGGACAGGTAAGCTTGTTGCCGCATACACACACACACAGTTTTCTCATCGGGAAACAGGCCGACGAGAATCCTGATGAGAAAAAAGAGAGCAGGTTCTCTATTTTTCTCGTCGAGATTCCCGGCAGTTTTCTTGACGAGAAAACATACACACGACCGGTTTTCTCGGCAAGAAAGCTCTCCTAGCTGTTTTCTCGTCGTTTCTCGCAGAGAAAACCAGACGTGTGTACGATGCCTTAGACTGGGAGGGAATATTGGCATTGATGAACACAGAATAGAAATGTGAATTCTTCAAAAAGACTGTATGTGAACTCACTGCAAAGTATATTCCCATGGGCAATAAGTTTAAAAGGCTAAAAATCAAACCTATGTGGCTTACGGCTAAAGTAATAAGAGCTATAAATAATTAGAAAAGAGCTTTTAACAAATTTAAAAATGAAGGAACACTATTATCGTTTAAATGTTACAAAGGATATAACATATTATATGTAAGAAGGAAATCAAGGATGCAAAAATTCAAATGAATGACAGATTGCAAAAGATAGTAGGACAAACCCCCAAAAATTCTTCAAATATATTAATAGTAAAAAGAAAGTTTTGAGCATGTAGGTCCTTTACAAAATTAAGGTTAAATGTGTTCCCTAATGTGTGACTGACTAGGGGAAGAGATTGATCGGTGTTCATACATTGTATGAACACACGATCAGTCTCCTCGCCCCTAAGAGAACCAGGATTTGTGTGTTTACACACACACATCCCCGTTCTCGTTCTGTAATGAGCAATCACGGGTGCCCCGCGGTCATCGCGACCGCCGGGGACTCGCATCAGATTAGTTGACTAGCTTCGCTATGACGGCTCGCGCAGGGGGGCCAGCCTGCCGCAGTATAACTGTGGTGGCTGGTCCAGAAGCGGCTAAAATATAAAAGAAGAGTTCATTGCGCAATACCATTAAAAAATCAGATTTATTTAAAACATAAGAATTTTAAACTCACACTTTCCACATCTTATATAAATGCAAATAATATATCCAAGCTGCGAGCTCCTCGGCCCCTCACCGCTAATCCCAATGTTCGAAACACCAGAAATGATGTCACGACCTCCATCCGACGCGTTGCGTCACTTGTTCCGTGACTTCTTCAATGCCTTTGCATCTGTTCTTGTTCACTTTAATATAATTCACAGTTTGAAGTATAATTGCATAGCAGTGCACAAGTTTTTTCTATAAATAATTGATATTTTATATTATATTTATATTATACATTTATATAATATATTAAATTTATATGATAAATTAATTATTTTTTTCTCTTTTATATGCATTAGATGGTCAGCCTGGCTTTTATTTTTTAATGAGTTTGTCATTCTTGTAATACCACAAAACACATTTATTTTTTATCTATTCAATATTGGTTTTATGCACTTGTTTTAGACCTTCCTGCGTGCGTTTATTTGTTTGTTTCACATTGATACAAGAAAGCTTATCTCATTTGATCTGAGATACATGTAAAGCTTCACAAATGTAGTATAGAGAGAGGACGGCAAAAGAATCAGAAAATGGGTATACAAAATGAAAACAAAAATGTTTAAATATGAAGCAAAAACAGCCAAAAAATATATATAAAGATGAACACCAATCATTTCAGATACAAATCCACATCCCATCTGTGGTTAAGACCAAGAGGGGTGCGGGTCTGCAATCTGAAAATTCCATTAGATGTCACGCTCTAATACTTTACGGTATTATCAGCTTGGTTTGGTATAGCTTTCTAATCAAATACAGTTTATTGCTGAGATTAGCTCTTTCATGCACCTCTTGAAATTCTTCTCACATTTCTCTAGCAGTTTCACACTCAGCTCTCGTTCACATTGAACACGGCTTTGAAATCGTGCAACTTCACCTGAAATCGCAAGATTTCAAAGCCACATGTCAGTGCGACTTCGGGTGCGACTTGAAAGACATGCTTCATGCACAGATGTCTATTGAAGTTGTACCTGAAATCCCCAAAAGTAGTTCAGGAACTACTTTTGCAAATTGGTGCGGTGCCGCAAAGTCGGCATCGCACCAATTGGAACGGTGCCATTGCCAGTAGTTCTGGCTTGTCAACTTTGCAAATGAAAGTTTGTTGCAGCTGTGTTACTGGCCATTTTGTTTTATTCTGTTGCAGTCTTTTATATGTTGCTGTATCCACGGCCATCTTAACAACATCATGGGCCCCTGGGCAAAGTAATGCACTGGGGCCCCTACAAGCCTGTCCCAATTTTTGCACCTACTCTCAAGAATTAAAGTATAAATAGTTAATAGATTTATTAGATTTGTTATTAGATTATTTGTTTATTAGTAGGGATGAGCCGAACATCCAGAACATGCAAACGGACCGATAGTTCGCTCAAACTTTCGAACCCCGTTAAAGTCTATGGGACTCGAACGTGAGAAATCAAAAGTGCGAATTTTAAAGGCTAATATGTAAGTTATTGTCCTAAAAAGGGTTTGGGGACCCGGGTCCTGCACCAAGGTACATGTATCAATGCAAAAAAACAGTTTTAAAAACTGACGTTTTTTTAGGAGCAGTGATTTTAATGATGCTTAAAGTGAAAAAATAAAAGTGAAATATTCCTTTAAATATCGTGCCTGGGGGTGTCTATAGTATGCCTGTAAAGTGGCGCGTGTTTCCCGTGTTTATAACTGTCCCTGCACAAAATGACATTTCTAAAGGAATAAAAGTCATTTAAAACTGTTTGCGGCTTTAATGTAATGTCTGGTCCTGGCAATATGGATGAAAATCATTGAGAAAAACCGCATTGCCCCCCCCCCCCCCAGCCCATTACCAGGCCCTTTGGGTCTGGTATGGATATTAAGAGGAAACCCGCACCCAAATAAAAAAAAAGGGCGTGGGGCCCCCAGGCCCTATATACTCTGAACAGCAGTATACAGGTGTTGCAAACAAGACAGGGACTGTAGATTTGTTCTTAAGTAGAATCATTTTTAAAGTGTAGCTCCAGCCAAAAAATCTATTTTTAAGCTTTTTGGAAAACATGGGGGAGGGTTATCACCCCTGTAACATTTGTTTTGCTGTCTGTGCACCTGTTCAGAAGATTTCACCTCACTTCCTGTCCCAATGACAATTGGATTTTGAAAATTTTGGGTTTTTAGGGAAACAAGGATTGGTGATAAAGCATCAGTGGAGAGGAGACACCTTTTTCCCATATGAACTCTTACAGGAGAGAATTTCCCTTCCTAGGGGTAGATTTCCTCTCACTTCTGTTGTCTCCCTCCGTTTGTAAGTAGGAGTCGTTTGAAAGTTGGATGTTTGAAAGTAGGGGCCTGCCTTATGTACTCTGCAGAAATTTGGGCCTTAGGTGTTGGTGTTGCCACAACACTGTAAGCCCTCACAGTTACTCTTGGTGGGCGCTGGAACGCCCTGCTGTGAACTATTATATCAAGAATTGTAATTACATGCCATTGTTGAACAGTGGTAGAAAAATTGGGCCTTTGATGGTGGTGGTGGTGCTGGTGCCACAACACTGTAAGTCCTCACAGTTACTCTTGGTGGGTGCTGGAACGGGCCCTGCTGTCAAATATTATATCAAGAATTGTAATTACATGCACCTGTTGAACAGGGGCAGAAAAATTGGGCCTTTGGTGGTGGTGGTGGTGTTGCCACAACACTGTAAGCCCTCACAGTTACTCTTGGTGGGCGTAGGAATGGGCCCTGCTGTGAAATATTAGATCAAGAATTGTATGACCCTGTTAAACAGGGGCAGAAAAATTGAGCCTTAGGGACTGGTGCCACAACACTGCAACCCCTCACAGATGCTCTAGTTGGAGCGCAGGAATGAGCCCTGCTGCAAAGTATTGCAGCAAAAATTATAATTACATGCCCCTGTTAAACAGGGGCAGAAAAATTGTGCCTTAGGCACTGGTGCTGGTGCCACAACACTGCAACCCCTCACAGATACTCTAGTTGGAGTGCAGGAATAAGCCCTGCTGCAAAGTTTTGCAGCAAAAATTATAATTACATGCCCCTGTTAAACAGGGGCAGAAAAATTGGGCCTTAGGCACTGGTGGCGGTGCCCAGAGCCAAAAATGTTCTTACAAGCTATCAACATAAACAGGAGGAAGAGGATAGTCACTCAGCATAACAGGATAGTCACTCAGCATCAGCATAGGCAGTCTTGAAGGGATCTCACATAAAAAAAAAAAAATATTCGGTTATCAGCATCAGGTGCTTGGTAGCTGGTGATCCAAGACTGATTCATTTTTATGAAGGTCAGACGACTGACTGAGTCAGTGGACAGGCGCACCCTGTGATCGGTTATAAAGCCTCCAGCAGCACTTAATGTGCGTTCCGAAAGAACGCTGGATGCAGGACAGGTTAGTAGCTCAATTGCATACTGTGCAAGCTCTGGCCAGTGATCCATCCTCAAGATCCAGTAACCCAGAGGATTTTCGGTGGGAAAGGTGTCCAAGTCTGATCTTGCCCCTAGGTATTCCTGCACCATGTGAATCAGACGCTGGCGATGGTTGCTGGAACCGATCATACCTTGGGGCTGCGGACTAACGGTCAGACGGCCACCTTCTCCACCGCTCCTTCTGTGACTGACCGAAGCCTCAGCAACACGTTGTCCAGGACCAGGAATTTGTTTTTTTTTATTTATATTCTCTTTATTAATTTTCTTGCATATTCAAATTAACATTGTACATGCTTATTTATATTAACTTTTCACAACAATAAATTAGCAAAATATTATCAATGTAAGTTTCACTCTGTTAACCCTCATCCCTCCCTCCTTCCCCCCTCCCCCTTTACTATTTTCTCATATTAGTTTTTTTCCTATTTTCCTTTCTTCCATTTTTACACATTATTCAAAGTTTATTTCTGTTTTCATTTAATTTCCTTGTGCCATTTTTCTTACTCTCTTTCCCTCTCACTCTCCGCTTTACAGGGGTATCCCTATTTTTTCCAACCACGGGTTCCACACCTTTTCAAACTCTCTTGTGTTCCCTCTCTTTATATATACTACCCTCTCCTTCCATATTGTTGCGGTAACTGTGTTAGCCCATTCTCTCAGTGAGGGGGGGTCTTCTGCCTGCCATCTTTGCGCTATCAATTTTCTAGCATGAAAAAGGCATTTAAGCACTGCTTTTGTTATGCTGATCGCTCTGTTTGTTCCCTCCTCTAGTCCCAAGACACACATTCTAGGGTCCATTTCTATTGTTGTCATATATGTCCTATTTATACTATCCAGTACCCCTGTCCAATACCTAAATAATTTCGGGCACCTCCATAGCATGTGTATCAGGTCCCCTGTGTCTTGACATCTGGGACACCCTGCATCTGCTCTCCACCCAAAGTCAAACAGCCTTTTTGGTGTATAGTATGTCCTATGTAATTACATTAAGAATGAAAATTTCTGGGCCGGTGAAATAGATACATGGTGTCCACTCTCTAGTACCTTTTTCCATTGTCCCCCGGATATGGGCCCCAGATCTTCCTCCCATTTCCTTCTGCTTTTGAGATGTTCAGGAGCTGTAATACTTCCTTTGCATAAGTATGGGTATATTTCGGATATACGGCCCCCAGTCTCACTCTGGTTGCCCAATCTCCGAAAGATAGGGGATTTATGCCAGGTTGGTCCCTGTCTATCAAACTGTATATCTAATGCATGTCTAATTTGCAAATATCTGTAAAATGTATGTTTAGGGACATCATATTCCTCTCTGAGTGTAGCAAAAGTTTTTAGGATTTCTCCCTCATACAGCTGGGCCAACCTAGTTATCCCCTTCCCTTCCCATTCCCTAATTTTCCCCATCGGCTCCAACTCCTGAAGATTCCTATTATCCCAAAGCGGTGTATATTCTGTCTCTTCTTCTAATCCCCCTATTGCTTTCACAGCTTTCCACACCTTTATTACCATCTTGACCGTAGGGGATTTGTATAGAAATGAATTTGCCTCCAGTGCCTCCATCACCAACTTATGGGATGACCCCATTGTCATCAGCCGCCCATTTGTATCCCCTCCCATCTCTGATCTCATTCCTATCTGCTGCAGCTGTGCTGCCAGGAAATAACACCGTGGGTGTGGTACCGCCATGCCTCCCTCCCTTGTTGACAGTTGCAGGGTCTGTAGTCCTATCCTTGCTTGGCCTCCTTTCCATATTAATTCTCTAAATAGTGTATCAATTTTCTTAAACCATTTCTTATGTATCCATGTTGGTGTATTATGCAATACATATAATAATTGTGGCATCCACAGCATTTTGATCAGGTTACATCTCCCTGCAACTGACAGTGGGAGCCGCCACCATATTTGAATTTTATTTTTAAATTTAGACAGGAGGGGAACTATGTTGTTATTTATATATTTATTGGGGTCAATTGTTATATGTATTCCCAGGTATTTCATTGTATCCACCATTTCTAATTGGGGTATTTCTGCTAAGGTTTGATTGGCAGTGGGATCCACCGGCATCAAGGCTGATTTTTCCCAATTTATAACCAATCCTGAGAGTCTACCAAATTCTCCAAAGATACTCATAGCCTGCTTAAGTGAATGATCTGTGTCCCCCAAGAAGAGAAGAACATCATCCGCATATAATGCGATTTTTCTTCTCCTGTCGGTCTCACAAATCCTTTCATTTTTATGTTTGTTCTTATTGCTATGGCCAGTGGCTCCATTGCTAGAGCAAAAAGCAGGGGTGACAATGGGCACCCCTGCCTTGTGCCCCTCTCCAATTTAATCTTACCTGAGTAATCATTGTTAACTCTAATTTTTGCGCTTGGGTCACTATACAGGATTTTTATCCATCTAATCACTGATGGACCAAAACCAAATGCTCCTAGAACATGCCAGATATACCCCCACTCCACGCTATCAAACGCCTTAACCACATCTAAGGACATAACTGCCCTTGTACCCATATTCTGTGTTGGAATTTGTAGGTTAAGGAATACCCTTCTAATATTCATACTAGTTGATCTACTGGGGATAAACCCAGTTTGATCTTGATGTATTAGTCTTGAAATAATTTTGTTTAATCTAGTTGCCATTATTTTGGCCAATATTTTAGCGTCTGAGCAAAGCAGGGAGACGGGCCTATAGGATGAGGTCTCTAGTGGGTCTTTCCCTTCCTTATGCAGGACTATAATTATTGCTTCTGACATTGACTTAGGTAATTCCCCCTCCTCCCTTGCCCAATTCAGTGTTTTAAGGAGTTCCGGCAATAGCACTTTCCCGTAATGTTTATAAGTTTCTATAGGGAGTCCATCAGGTCCAGGCGATTTCTGATTTGCCATCTCTGCAACTGCTAACTGTACTTCTTCAATAGTTATTTTGGCCTCCATTCCCTCTTTCTCTGCTTCAGTAAGAATTGGTATTTTAATTTTCCCAAAGAATATTTCCAATTCCTCCTCTCCCGCTGCACCCTGTGATTTATATAATTTATCATAATATTCCCTAACGGTATCTGTGATCTCTGATACCCGAGTAGAGATTTCTCCTTTCAAAGTCCTAATCACGGGAACTGCGGATGGGGAGGAATTGGTTCGCACTAAATGTGCCAGCATTCTTCCCACACTCTCCCCCTCCCCAAATGCGGCTTGTTTCTGAAATAATCTTTTATTCTCAGATTTTTTGATCATTACTATTTTATGTTCTTGTTGTTTATTCATCCATATTCCTTATCGCTCTGATGTTGGGTTTTCAATATATTCCTTTTCTGCATTCACCAATTCCTGCCTTATCCTATTCTCCTCCTCTCTGGATGCCTTTTTAACTTTTGCCACTTGTTGAATAAATATTCCCCTTAACCTCCCTGGCGGTATGATTCTTTCTGGAATTATGTACCAAAAGCGGTACAATTATTTTGCATGAAAATTTGGTGTTATGTATTATAGGCCTGCGATTCTTAGTAATTACTTACTTAAACCTGAGCAAACCAGAGTCTAGTAAACATCCCGGGTATGATAAATATGAAACACAAAATTATAAATTATAATATAATAAATAACTATAAATAATTATAAAAAATAGTAATCTAATTATAATAAAAATTATTCAATAATGTAATCAAATCAAAAACACTGAAATTTGCTCAGTTGCAGAATTGTCGCTGTCATTAGATTTAGTGTTTGATGACGAATTTCCCCACAAATCGCTATCGCTCAATTCTGCGAGTGATTCTAATTTATTATCGCTGCTTTCTAGTTGGTCTAAAACCACTTTTGACATAAAGGGACACTTTTTAGTTGCTATGGACAATCTCCAGTTTCCAGGCAGAAAGAACGATTTTTATTATATAAAAGTGCATGCAGGACACTGGGCAGACCACTAGGGACAAAGGGGATGTGTAATTATTACATATAGTACTTTAATCTGCAAGATCACAGTATACTGTATGTATACTATTTGTTTACCTTTTTGAATTTGCCGCCCAGTTCCGCTCCCTTGCGCCGCTGCAGCTCGCAGGGAACGGAACTAGGAAGTCAGATGGGGTCGAAAGTGCCGACACTCGCCGGAGATCTCGCTGGCGATCACAGCAGAGGACATCATCGCTGGATCGCCAGGAGAAGGTAAGGAAACTCCGCTGCGAGCTCTGCAATGTCTACCCCGAGCGTGACTCGGGGTTACCGATCCTAGCATAAAAAAACAACCCCGAGTCACGCTCGGGATTACCGCTAGGGAGGTTAAAAAAGCCTTCAGCGTATCCCACATCACTCCCTGTGTCACCGTTCCTTCATTAAATTCTATAAACTCTTGTAATTTGTCTAGAATCTCCTCAGGGCCTCCGATAACTTCAAACCATAAAGGGTTCATCCTCCATACTCCCCTGGTTTTATTCCCTTCTAAATTTACCAGAACTGTCACTAACGAGTGATCTGACACCCCTCTCGGCTGGTATACTATGTTTTTTATTATCTGGGATGCTTCCGTATTACCTAGAACTAGGTCTATCCTAGAAAGTGTTGAATAGGAACTAGAGAAACAGGAATACTGTCGCATATCTGGGTTCCTGACTCTCCATATATCAAACAAACCAGCTTCTTGTAGAATTTGATACAATCGACTCTCTGGAGGATTTGGTTCCCTTCCCCCTGGAAACCTATCCCATTTTCTATTCATGACCTCATTAAAATCCCCCACTGCTATGATTGGCATCCCCATCTTATCCACCATAAATTCCATTAGCTTATATATAACCTCCATTTTAAAGGGCGGGGGTATATATATATTTGCAAGAACATATTCTCTACTCTCTATTACACAGTGAAGAAAAATATAACACCCCTCCTCGTCTATGCTGATCTGTCTGCAAGAAAACACCACCCCTCTTTTAACCAGGAATTTGTAACCTCCCAGACTCTGGAAACGCATTGCACAAAGCTTTCTGCAAGGCCTCCTGAAGATGTTTCATGCTCTGCTCCCTCTGCGACGGCTGGATAAAGTCCGCAACCTTACCCTTGTAACGTGGATCAAGGAGGGTTGCCAGCCAGTAATGATCCCTCTCCTTGATACCACGAATACGAGGATCCTTTCACAGGCTTTGCAGGATCAGGGAGGCCATGTAGCGTAGGTTTTGTCATGTACCTGGGTGTATTTGAACCGGGATCTTCCTGGTCCCACAGCTGCAGCCTTACCTGTTGTGCTACAGAGCAGATATAGACTTTTGGAAATGTCCTCTCAGTATTAAGCATTGCCTTGGACTCACTAGCCCCACCTGCTGCCAGCTGTGGACAATTTTCTATCAAAGCAGCCCATAAAAAGGAAGTGATGCTATCTCTCAGCGCCCGTTTGTGTGGAATAGCTCCCTGGGTGTTGTGACTGCTTTTTGATCTTGACTTTCGTGTTGAACTTCTGCCTGAATTCCTGACTACTCTCTAGCCTGCTGATTTTGTACTTCACCGCCAGCTCGTATATGACCTTTGCCTGCCTGACCACTCTCTGGATTTCGATCGTGTACCGTTTTGCCTGATCTGTTGCCAACCTAATCTGCCTGACTACGTTTTCGCCTGAATCCTCAGCACACAAGTTCCACTTCGGACACTACCTATCACAGGTACCTTACATTACAAACGGGCCACAATGACAGTGGACCCTGCTGAGATTGTTAAGGCGATTTCACGTCAGGGACAATTGATTGGAGCTCATGAACAGCATCTTTCTTCCCTGGACGCCAAGTTAGATGAACTTTGTATTATGCTTAAATCTTGTTTGCCTGCTTCCTCTGCAACGGTCCAGACTCCGGATCCTACTCCTGCTACGATCCAACCCGCCTTTTCTGTACCACCCAAACTTCCCTTGCCTGACAAATTTGGTGGTTATACTGAAGACTGCAGAGGCTTTTTAAATGTTTGCCGTTTGCATTTCCGCAACAACACTGGGACCTTTAGCACTTCGTCTGCCAAAGTGACTTTTGTAATTTCCTTGTTAAAGGGGAAGGCCCTGGCCTGGGTCTCTCCTTATCTGGAACGCAATGATCCTGTGCTGCAAGACGCTGACAAATTTCTGGCTTCTCTCCAGACTGTATTTGACAAGCCAGATAGAGCTTCTGCAGCTGAGTACTCACTCTTGGACATGCAACAAGGCACCAGGTCTGTGGCACAATATGCTATTGAGTTTCGTACCCTTGCCGCTGAGACTACTTGGGACTCAAGGGCATTACGTGCAGCCTTCCGAAAAGGTCTTGCGGATCGCATCAAAGACGAATTAGTCTATAAGGATTCCCCAGAAGACCTAGAGAAATTCATAGAGCTCTGTGTTCGTCTGGCTGTCCGGTATCATGAAAGGTGCCAAGAGAGACTTAGAACTCGCAAGTTTCCTAGGCCAGTTTACCGTTTGGCCCCTAACTTCCAAGCACCACCTCAGCCAGAACCTGAAATCTCAGTTGAACCCCAGGCACCTGTGGAACCCATGGATGTAAGCCGTCTCCACCTAACTGAGTCTGAGAAACAAAGGAGGCGTGCATTGGGCCTATGCCTATACTGTGGACTTAAAGGACATTTATTATCTGTCTGCCCTTCCCGTCCAGTAAAAGGCAGGGTCTAACCAGTGTTAGAGGAGCTGACTTAGACCTTACAGGTATATCCTCCAAGACCAAGATTACCATTCCTGTAATTATCCATTTACCCTCTAAACTTGTCTCCTGTGAGGCTTTTGTGGATTCTGGAGCTGCTGGCATATTCTTGGACTACACTTTTGCTAAAAAAAATAATATCCCATTTGTTCCAAAATCTAGACCCCTGAACATTACCACCATGAATGGACAACCCTTGGGAGATGGCATTGTAAAATTTGAGACTATGACAATCACCCTTCAGGTAGACGTACTCCACAAAGAGGAAGTTGTCTTTCTCTTATTGATTCTCCACTTTTGCCGCCCGTTATCCTTGGTTACCCATGGTTACAACAACATAACCCTTCTTTTGATTGGGAAAATGGAGAACTAACCTCTTGGGGGTCGTTCTGTCATTCAAACTGTTTGTCTCAACCCAAAAGACTTTCTGCTTGTATGTTGGCTTCCATGGCCGTCCCACCTACCTTGCCTCATGAATACCATGCGTTTGCAGACGTATTTTGCAAGAAAAAGGCAGAGGTTTTACCTCCACATCGTTCTTTTGACTGTGCAATTAAATTGATTCCTGGAGCACCTCTTCCCAAAGGAAGGACCTATCCCCTGTCTTTGCCTGAACAAAAATCCATGGATGAATACGTAAAAGACAACTTGGAAAGAGGTTTTATCCGACCCTCTTCTTCTCCAGTAGGGGCAGGTTTTTTCTTTGTTGAAAAAAAAGATGGGGGTCTTCGACCATGCATAGACTATCAAGGGTTAAATCAAATCACTGTAAAAGACTCCTACCCTTTGCCTCTCATTCTTGAACTGTTTGATTTATTTAAGGGGGCTTTTATCTTCTCCAAGCTAGACCTACGAGGGGCTTATAATCTGATTCGAATTAAAGATGGGGACGAGTGGAAGACAGCATTCAACACTCGTAATGGACATTTTGAATATCTGGTTATGCCATTTGGGTTGTGTAACGCCCCTGCCGTCTTCCAATGTTTCATGAATGAAATTTTTCATGATTTCAGCAACAGTTTTGTGATCATCTACTTGGACGACATTTTAATCTTTTCCAAGACTCATCTAGAGCACATCTCGCATGTAAAGCAGGTATTGCAATGACTGAGAAAAAAACATCTTTACGCAAAGATTGAGAAATGCAGTTTCCATCAAAGCCGTATTCCTTTCCTTGGATACATTATAAGTGCTGTCGGTTTCCAAATGGACCCTCAAAAACTTTCCGCTGTCTTGCAATGGCCCCAACCGACCACTTTAAGAGGGCTCCAAAGCTTTCTAGGGTTCGCAAATTACTACAGACGCTTCATCAAAGGTTTTGCCTCCATTGCGGCCCCCCTTACTGCTATGACTAAGAAAGGTACAAATTGCAAGGTCCTCAGAAGCAGAATCGGCTTTCCAGCAATTAAAAGACCTGTTCAGCAAAGCTCCAATTCTTCAGCATCCAAATCCCGATCTCCAGTACATAGTTGAGGTTGATGCCTCTGAGGTAGGAGCAGGTGCCGTGCTCTCCCAGAGACAGCCTAAGTCCGGTAGAATCCATCCAGTAGCATTTTTTTCTAGAAAGTTTTCTCCAGCTGAGATGAATTACGATGTTGGGAATCGAGAACTACTGGCCATCAAATTGGCATTGTCTAAATGGCGACATCTTCTGGAAGGGGCTCCCAAACCTTTTTCTATCCTCACTGACCATAAAAACCTACTGTATATTCAGACTGCAAGACGTTTGAACTCACGTCAGGCTCGATGGGCTCTGTTTTTCTCCCGTTTTAATTTTGTTCTTTCTTATGTTCCTGGGCATAAAAACAAGAAAGCCGATGCTCTTTCCAGACAGTTCGCTACCTCTGAAGAAGACCAACCTATCGAGCAGTATATAATCCCACCTCACAAAATTGTCGTACAGATCTCTACGGCTCTTTCCCAACAGTTACAAGAAACCCAGAATCGTGTTCCCCAAGGCTTGAAGATACCAACAGGTCGCCTGTTCGTAGCCCCTAGCCTCAGAAAACCTGTACTCCTCTGGGCACATGATGGTGTGTTATCTGGTCATCCTGGTGTCACCATCACTCTTAAGACCTTGCAGCGTCATGTCTGGTGGCCTCATATGAAAGGGGATGTTACTGACTATGTGGCTGCCTGTCCAACTTGTGCTGCTAATAAAGTACCCCGCACATTGCCTATTGGACTGTTACAACCACTTTCAGCACCTCGTCAGCCTTAGACCCATTTGACTATGGACTTCATTACAGACTTACCCAAGTCCGAGGGCATGACTGCTATATGGGTCATAGTGGATCGCTTTTCCAAAATGTCTCATTTTGTGCCGCTCCTGGGATTACCTACAGCGGAAGCACTGTCTACTCTCTTCCTTTCACATATTGTGAGATATCATGGCATACCTACCAATGTCGTCTCAGACCGCGGATCCCAGTTTGTTTCCCGATTTTGGAGAGCATTCTGCAAGAAACTGGGAGTAACGCTTTCACTCTCTACCTCACATCACCCTCAAACAGATGGTCAAACTGAACGCATGAACCAGACCCTAGAAACCTATCTTCGACATTATGTCAATGCCTTACACTCCAACTGGTCTGAGTATTTGCCTTCAGCTGAGTTCGCTATTAATTCCCGTTGGCACAGTGCTCTTCATACCACACCATTCTACGCAGCCCTAGGCTATCACCCTCAGACTTTTTCCCTAATACAGCCTTCTTCTGGTGTACCAGCAGCAGATCAGCGGGTGAAAAATATTCTGCTACATTGGAAAAAGATTTGCTTACTACTACGGAAGTCAGCAGGCACGTATGCACTTTTTTCCAACAAACGAAGACGCCATGTACCTCCATATGTGGTGGGGGACAGAGTTTGGCTATCAACCAAATATGTGAGACTGAAACAACCTTCTACCAAATTGGGCCCTCGATTCATTGGTCCTTACAGAATTATTGCTCGAGTCAGGCCAGTCTCCTATCGGTTGAAATTACCCTCCTCTCTCCGGATTCATCCTGTGTTCCACGTTTCCCTCCTCAAAAAAACAATTTTCAATCGCTACTCCAGAACGCAACAGCTACCTCCTCCTGTTCTTGTTGATGGACAAAATGAGTTTGAAATCTCCAAGATTCTTGATTCTAGAAGACAGGGTCGTGGCCTTCGGTATCTGGTTCATTGGAAGGGATATCCTGTCACAGACCGTTCCTGGGTTCCAGCCAAAGATCTGCATGCCCCTTCTCGTATTCGAGACTTCCATGCCTCCTTTCCCACTAAGCCCCGCGGAGGGGTCCACTGGGGAGGGGGCCCTGTCATGTACCTGGGTGTATTTGAACCAGGATCTTCCTGGTCGCACAGCTGCAGCCTTACCTGTTGTGCTACAGAGCAGATCTAGACTTTTGGAAATGTCCTCTCAGTATTAAGCATTGCCTTGGACTCACTAGCCCCACCTGCTGCCAGCTGTGGACAATTTTCTATCAAAGCAGCCCATAAAAAGGAAGTGATGCTATCTCTCAGCGCCCGTTTGTGTGGAATAGCTCCCTGGGTGTTGTGACTGCTTTTTGATCTTGACTTTCGTGTTGAACGTCTGCCTGAATTCCTGACTACTCTCTAGCCTGCTGATTTTGTACTTCACTGCCAGCTTGTGTATGACCTTTGCCTGCCTGACCACTCTCTGGATTTCGATCGTGTACCATTTTGCCTTATCTGTTGCCAACCTAATCTGCCTGACTACATTTTCGCCTGAATCCTCAGCACACAAGTTCCACTTGGGACACTACCTATCACAGGTACCTTACAGGTTTGCTGAGGCATTCGGTCTGGAGTCCTCTGGGTCACTGAGGACGTCATGATCCGCAGCCACCTCCTCCCAGCCACGTACAAGTCCATTGGTTTCTTGGGACTGTAAATGATCCCTTGAAGACTGCTGCTGATGCTGAGTGTTATTCTCCACCTCCATGCTGACACAATCCTCCTCCTCAACCTCTTCCTGTGTGATATCCGAGCCAGCAGGAACACTGTCTGGATAAAGGGGGCCTTGAGAGGTAAGGAAGTCCTCCTCTTCCTGCCTCTGTTCTGCCTCAAATGCCCTGTCCATTATTCCACGCAGCGTGTGCTCCATCAGGTGGACAAGAGGGACATTGTCACTGATGCATGCACTGTCACTGCTCACCATCCTCGTGGCCTCCTTAAATGGTGCCAGGACAGTGCATGCATCCCTGATCATGGCCCACTGGCGTGGGGAAAAAAATCCAAGCTCCCCTAAACCTGTCCTGGTGCCATATTGCAACAGATACTCATTGATGGTCCTCTGCTGCATGTGCAGCCGCTGCAGCATGGCCAACGTAGAGTTCCACCTGGTGGGCATGTCACAGATTAGGCGGTTCTTGGGCAGGTTGTAATCCTTTTGCAGCTCAGCCAGCCAAGCACTGGCATTATATGACCGGCGGAAATACCCACAGAGTTTCCTGGCCTGCTTCAGGACCTCCTGTAAGCCTGGGTACCTGCCCAAGAACCGCTGCACCACCAAGTTAAGGACGTGAGCCAAACAGGGCACATGGTTCAGGTGTCCCTGTCGGAGGGCGGAGAGGAGGTTGGTGCCATTGTCGGAAACCACCATTCCTGGCTTAAGCTGGCGTGGCATCAACCACCTCTAAACCTGCCCCTGCAGAGCTGACAGAATCTCTGCCCCAGTGTGGCTCCTGTCCCCCAAGCACACCAGCTCAAGCACTGCATGGCATCTTTTTGCCTGCGTACTTGCGTAGCCCCTTGAACGCCTACGGAGCGCCACTGGTTCCAAGGACAAAGCACAGGTAGAGGCAATGGAGGAAGAAGAAGAGGAGGGGGTGGAGGAGAGAGGTGTGTCAGAATCACCAGTAGTAACATTTTGGAGGCGTGGTGGCGGAACAACCTCCAACACTACTGCACCTTGTCCTGCATCCTTCCCAGCTGCCAGTCACCCAATGCGCCGTGAAAGATAGGTAACGTCCCTGTCCAAGCCTGCTGGACCATGAGTCAGCGGTAATATGCACCTTACCGCTGACTGCCCTGTCCAGCGAGGCCAAGACATTGCCTTCCACATGCTGGTTGAGAGCCGGAATCGCCTTCCGTGAGAAAAAGTGGCGTTTGGGAACCTGCCACTGAGGAACCGCACATTCCACAAACTCACGGAAGGGGGCAGAGACTACCAACTGAAAAGGCAGCAGTTTAAGTGCTAGCATTTTAGCCAAGCTAGCATTCAACCGCTGGGCATGTGGATGGCTGGGAGCGAAATTTGCCTGGTACAATCTGACGTCGGTGTACCGATAGCAGATTGCTTGCAAGTACTTTGCTGTGACACAGTCAAGCATGTGGTGTCCAAGCGGCTGATGTTTTGGCCACGCGAGATACACTTTAGACATATGTTGCAAATGGCAATGGTGTGATCTGCTGGACACGTCTGAAAAAAGGCCCACACCAAAGAACTTTTGAAATAACGCGCAGAGACAGCAGCGCCCTGCACATGCGGAGCTCTGCGGTGTGATGCAGTCGGTGTGCTGCCCTGGAGGGCATCCTGCCTCGTTGGAGATGTTCCTCCTCCTCCTCTCCCTATCAGGCACCCACGTGGAGTCAGTGATCTCATCATCCCCTCCCTCCTCATCACTGGAGCAAGTCTGGCAGTATGCTGCAGCTGGGGGAACATGACTACCAGATAGCTGACCTTGTTGGGCACCCCCTCTCTCTGGGCTCACGTTACTACCCCCTCTCTCTGGGCTCATGTTACTGCCTTCCTCTAGCTGGGTTCTATCATCGGAGCCTTCAAAACGCTGGGCATCCTCCTGGAGCATGTACCCAACACTGTGGTCAAACAGTTCGGGGGACTCCTCCAGGAGGACATGGTGGGGCTAGGGAAGGAGTGACTGATGCCACAGAGCCGAGGGAAGAGGCCACTTTGGCAGCTGCTTTGCCAAAGTACCCTGCCTGAGCCTGGGTGAGAGAGGATGAGGATGAGGACGGCTTGGTCATCCACTCTACAAAGTCTTGGGCATGTTGCGGCTCAACATGGCCAGCTGACGAAAAGAAGGACAAGCATGTCCCACGGCCACGTGCTGATGAGGATGCACCGTGTCCACGACCAGCACTGTTGCCTCTAGACACAGAGCCTGCTTGCCCTCTTTTATTGCCTCGTGACTGTCTGTCTCTCCTTGTTTGCCTTCCAGACATACTGGTGGGATGTGTATATATATATATATATATATATATATATATATATATATATATATATATATACTGGTTATAATGCAGCTATCAGAATCAACTGCCTGCTGTGGTATTAGTATGGGAAAAGCAGCAATTGTCTTCAGTTAGTTTTAGGTGAAAACTGTGCAGAGGACACACTAACTGAAAATACTTGCAGCTCTCTGCCTGTGGTTTTATTATGAGAACACAACTATTAGTCACTAACTGTATTCAGGTAAGCTTTAGGTGAACGCTATGCAAAGCACACAGTACACTAAGTGAAACACTGACTGCAGCTAGCACAATCACCTGCCTGCCTGTCACAGTATAGAGAATAACAGGAACAGATCTAGCTAAACTGAATACAGTGTATAAATATATGTACAACACCTAGGATGCATATATATCCTCTACACACTGTAACTGCAGCTAACTGACTCGCCTGCCTGCTCTATCTAACTCAATATAAATGACATTGTCTCTCTCTGTAATCTCTCTCTTTTAACAACTCGAACACACTACACAAGCCGCAATCAGTTTTAAATGACTTTTATTCCTTTAGAAATGTCATTTTTTGCAGGGACTGTTCTAAACAAGTGAAACACGTGCCACTTTACAGGCATACTATAGACACCCCCTAGGTACTACGATATTTAAAGGAATTCACTTTTATTTTTTCACTTTAAGCATCATCCAGCTCCCAGGCCATGGCCAGCAGGACAGGCCATCATGTACTGTACTATTCCTGGGACTTTTCTGTGAAGTGTGGGGACAAGGTCATCCAGTGCCCAGGGTAAAGGTAGCAAACTGTGCCCCCCCCCCCGGGTGGAGAAAAGAATGGGGCTAATAGTACCATAATGTTTGTGACATATGATCAGATAAAAGTAAGCTGGGATGGAAAGGGTGCCAGCCCAAGTACATCTGTGGAATGCCCAGAGCTAGAGGTGACACCAGAGGCTACAGTGATTTATATGAGGAGAGCAGAGGGCAGATATACCAAACAGGAGAGAGGAGAAAATGAACGGGAAACAGATAAGAGGATCGGTGCAAGGTGCATCTGACTTACTGCAAGATTGTACCGGTGTGTACACAGAGAAAGGGAGGATGAAGCAGGAGTGAAATCAGCCCGGAATAAATGAATGACACTGAACAGAAACAAAGGTGATGTGTCCCAGAAGGAGAGCGAGGTTATGGGAGTGAAGAGGACTTGATATACTGCAGCAAGTAGGAGAGACAGAGCAGTAGGAGAATGACAGCTTAAAGTTGTTGGCTAGCTGGGACCCCCTGTGAAGTGACGGGTCTTCCTGCCAGGAGTTGTACTTTCCTGCTTCACTGCGTGCTCAGTTCTCTCCAGTCTCCACCCACCGCCACAGGACTACAACTGCCAGAATGCAGTGCAGCAGCAACACAGGCAATCAGCGGCTGACGCGGCCGACTTCCTTAAAATATAAAAAAATTGTCAGCAGTCAGCGGCCGTTTTTTTAATATGAGTTAGCCGGCCTGGGGGGGGGATTTCCACCCTGCCCCCCAGCCCAGCACGCCCCTGATGGGGCCCCATGTGCATCTGGGGCCCCTGGGCTGTGCCCAGGTGTGCCCACTCGATAAGATGGCCCTGACAGTATCTTGCACTTATTTGCTGTAGCTGGCTATGACTGGCCTTTGACTGGGTTCTCAGCTTCTCTCTGGGTGTCTAGGCTATGCCTGGGCCCATTACCTGTTAGGAATTCTGTATGTAGCCCTACAGAACAGACAGTGCACTATCCACATGGGTGTTGCTGCTTAACTGCAGACAGGAAACCGGGAACTTTATTCTTGGAAAAGACATAGAGCATACCATGCAGCTACAAACTTATAAACACTGCCATCTACACTGCCATCAACTGGTTTAAGAATATATTTCTACTAAATACTGATGTACAGTAGTTGTTGCACAAAATACAATTCAGTATTCCAACAATTTGGTAAAAAAGGGATTTAAATGGGAAATAGGAAATGTTGGAAAACATGGAGTTTCTTCCTCACATATAGATAGTGGACAGAGTAATACAAATCATTCCTTTGTGACCCATTAACCCATTGGACCTTAAAGTGGTTGCAAAAGATTATTTTTAACCACTTCAGCCCCGGAAGGATTTACCCCCTTAATGACTAGGCAATTTTTTGCGATAAAGCACTGTATCAATTTAACTGACAATTGTGCGGGCATGCAACTTTGTACCCAAACAAAATTGATGTGCTTTTGTCACCCCACAAATAGAGTTTTCTTTTGGTGGTATTTGATCACATCTGCGGTTTTTATTTTTTGACTAACTGTTTTACTTTCTGCTATAATACACATCCAAAAAAAGGAAAAATCTAATTTCTTCATCAGTTTAGGCCAATATGTATTCTACATATTTTTGGTAAAAAAATCCCAATATACGTATATTGATTGGTTTGCGCAAAAGTTATAGCGTCTACAAAATAGGGGATAGATCTAGGGACTTTACATTTTTTTAATTGTTTTTACTGGTAATGGCAGCGAGCTGCGCTTTTTTGCGGGACTGCGACATTGCGGCAGACAAATCTGACCCTAAGTGACACTTTTTGGGGACCAGTGACACCAATACAGTGATCAGTGCTAAAAAAAATGCACTGATCAATGTATAAATGACACTGGCAGAGAAGGGGTTAGCACTAGGGGGCGATCGAGGGGTTAACTGTGTTCCCTTGGTGTATTCTAACTGTGTGGGGGATGGGTTCACTGGGACAACACAGAGATCGCTGTTCCTGATCACTAGGAACAGCAGATCTCAGTATTGCCTCCTGTCAGAATGGGGATCCACCCTGTTTACAGATCCCCATTCTGCCTCTCTGTACTGCGATCGAGGGTGGCTGGCGGACATCGAGTGCGCCAGATCCACGCGCGCTCCCCCGGCTAGCAGTCGGCGCACGTGCCAACACTATCTCATGTACGGACCGACATTCAAGCATGTCAGTTTGCGCAGCCGAGCTGCCTTGTATATCTGCGGAAGGCGGTCAGCAAGTGGTTAAAAATAACAGACATCTCTATATTTTCCTGCTTTGTGCAATGGAATTGCACAGAGTGGCCCCAAACCTTGTTTTCTCGGGTCCCTCGCTGGCTCCTCCTCTCTGTTCAGTGCCCCCATGGGAAGCCCACTTGTGCATGCTCGCTCACAAACCCTGCTGCTGCGTCCATTGACACAGACAGCTCCCTCGTTACTGGCTTTAATTGACAGCACTCTGAGCCAATGGCCCTCAGGTCCCCGGCAAAGCCAACCAAACACAGAAATGAGGGGAGAAAAGAGCTGCAGATGTGCACAGCCCTGGATTGAATATAGGCTTAGGCAAATATAAGGGGGTGTGAGGGGCCAAAATCCTTCCTTCCAGTTTCATTGGGCTGGAGGGAGCTGGATGAGGGCGGAGATAGGAGGAGAGCTGGAATAAAGGGCTGAAAGCGCTGTATCTTTATTACGCATGTTTGGCTGAGCCGAACCCTTAGCGCCGGTTCACACAGGGGCAACCCGACTTACACCGCGACTATGCAAGGCGATCTGCACACGACTTCAGCGGCGGCTTGCAAAATGACTTCTGTATAGAAATCAATGCAAGTGGCCCTGAAGTCGTCCCAAAGTAGTACAGGAACCTTTTTCTAAGTCTGAGCGACTTGAGTTGCTCCTATTAGGCTCCATGTACACAGAAGCTCAAAAACGGCCGTTTTTAAAGCAGCAGAAAAAGCTAGCTTTTATCAGCGTTTTTTTACTAGCTTTTATTAGCGTTTTTCAGTGTAGCTTTTTTTAGCTTTTTAAAAAAAAAAAAAAAAAAAAAAATTTTTTTCATTTGGACTAAAAAACGCTCGCGCCCAGCGTTTTTGAACGTTTTTGAGCGTTTATGAGCGTTTATGAGCGTTTTTCGGCGTTTTGCGTTTTTATGCGTTTTTTTCTGCCGAAAAACGGCACTTTGAACGCAAATTTCCTGCGTTCAGAAAAAAGCCCATTAACTCCACTGCTCATTAAGGCCCCATGCACACAGGGCGTTTTTACAGCCGCTTTTTTTAGAGCTTAAAAACGCCTGTCCATGTTTTGTAAACATTTTTTGACATTTTTTGACCTTTTAAAAAAAAAAAAAATCCCGGACCTCAAAAACGCAAATCGCGGCGTTTTTGCGCGTTTTCTGCGCGTTTATGCGTGTTTAATAGCGTCAGGCGTTTTTGCAGCTCGAACTTGGAGCTCCAGAACGCACTGGAATTGGTTTTTTTTTGCAGCTGGAAAACGCCTATGCCACTTGGAGCTCATAAAAGCTCTAGTGTGCATGACACAATAGAATAACATGGATGGGCGTTTTGAAGCTGTAAAAAAAAACGTCTAAAGCTGCTGTTAGCAGCTGCAAAAACGCCCTGTGTGCATGGGGCCTAAAGCTAAAAAACGTTATGTGTACATGAACACATAGGCTAACATAGAGTGCAGTTAATGGGCTTTTAAAAAAAACGCCAAAACGCCCATTAACTGCAGTTTATCAGCTTCTGTGTACATGGAGCCTAAGAATGATTCCATAGTACAGAACGGACAAGTCGCCCCAGTGTGAAACGGCACTTAATGCCCATGTGTTTCCGGCTCTTTGTGTTCGCTGGCACTGCTATAGTTACCTGTAAACATCAGGGCAGAAGCGCGGTGCTTACTGCACATGCTTGACTGGGAGATCGTTTAATGCATGAGATTTGACTGGGCCATGAGTCTGACCGATAAACACTATTGCCGGATTTGTGTGGCCAGGGCTTCATTTGTCCACAGTAAACATGGCTGCTCACAGGAATAGCGTGGAGAAGAAAAAAGAATCAGCTTAAAATGGAAAAAGTAAGCATCTAAATAATACTAATTCCAAAATCGTTTTTCTGAGGTTTAAACTGCATACTGTTATATTTTTTTGAATCAGCGTGTTTGACTGCAGTTCCTTTTTAATGCAAGGAATGCATTAAGGTAAAAAAAAAAAAAAAAAAGGCTTTAGAACCACTTTAAGCACCCTGACTTAAATAAATGTTAAATAAACGTAACATTTATTTTTATATATTAATTTACTAATTAATGCAAAAAAAAATTGTCTCGCTGATGTGGATATAGGTAACAAACTGGCAATGGGCAGGTCAGAGGTATGAAGATGCTGATTCTGGTAAAAATATATTTATTAGTAAATCATGCTAATTATCATGAGCTTCACCTTATTCACCAAGGCCCCTTTCACACAGGGGCGGGGGCGGCGGCGGCGGTAAAGCACAGCTATTTTTAGCGGCGCTTTACCATCAATTTTGCGGCGCTATTTGGCTGCAAGGGGGCGCTTTTACCCCCCCCGCGCGCTAGCGGGCGAGAAAACGTTAAAACCACCGCAAAGCGCCTCTGCAGAGGTGCTTTGCCAGCAGTATAGTATAGCCGCGGAGCCCATTGATTTCAATGGGCAGGAGCAGTGGAGAAGCAGTATACACACCGCTCCTTCACCGTTCCAAAGATGCTGCTAGATTGACTTTTTTTTTACCGTCCTGCTAGCGCACCGCTCCAGTGTGAAAGCCGTTGGGGCTTTCACACTGGGGAGACAGCAGCGGCTGTTTCAGGTCGCTTTGCAGGCGCTATTTTTAGTGTTATAGCGCCTGCAAAGCGACCCAGTGTGAAAGGGGTCTAAGGGAAAATTGCAAAGTGAACAGCCTATTTGCCTTTAGCAAATCAACATTGTCTATACTTCCTAGCTCTGGTAGTAAAACGATTGTTCCAGTTCTCTAATTTCAGTATTCATATTGCTTCATAATACTTACTACAGCGTTCTGAATATTTTTTTAATCCAATCCAAAAACAGTAAGAATATTATCCAATATTGCCAGTTCTGATTGTAATAATTACTGTTCCACATTCCGGGCTCCAGTGGAAATAAAACACTAAATTGTATGATCATTATTCATTAATTTGCATTACAATGCAATTTCCAGAGTTGCACAGCTTACCTGGGACTTCTTTATGCATATAAATGACATAAGGTGATGTTATTTAAGAGCTAATGCGTCTGCAAATAACAAAAGGTTAAGGTAGGGGGAAAATGACAGGAGGTTGGTTGCAACCATTGCAACAAGAAAAGATTTAGGTTAGAGGATCAGACATTCCTGTCTTCATGTACATAGATAATTGCAAACTAGAAAAATAATGTTTATAATACATGGACAGACATTGATAAGGTTGTTCACATTAGAATGTACCTGTAGTAACTCTATGTTTAGCTTTAAAAAAGGTAAAATATGGTTAAAATCCCTGCCATTTTTTAATGTTTAGATCACGTTCACATGGGCGTACTATAGCTTACATCTGTACGAGAGCCATGTTTTGCCTTCACAAATGCACAGGCGTTCTGTGTGTATGCATGCAGGCAGTCTTATTCATGTCATTAGGGACACAGCGATCACACGGACACAGCCGTGGCTCCCAATTTGACATTGTGGGTCCTCAAATGCAGTCAGCATGAGTTTGGGTGCCTACATGGAGGTCAAATTGGGAGCAGCAGCTGTGTTTGTGCAGACTCTATGTCCCAAATGACAAGAATGGTACACCAGTGCATCCTCTCTCTCCCCCCAAAAAATGTAATATGGTAGCTGCTGACTTTTTTATTTTAAGGACACTTACCTGCCCAAGGATCTAGCGCTGTCCTCACCCAAGCTGATTCTTCAATTGTCTTTAGGTGCAGTGAAGTGAGCCGCACAACGCTTTGTGAATGGTCCCGCAGTCTTCTGGGACCTATGATGTGTCCCAGAAGGCTGTGGGAGAAGGAGGAGGGAACTGAACTTCCGTTCGAATGGCTGCGGTGAACTGACCAGAAGCGGGAGCCGGAACCTGTCAAAGCCTGGTACCTCAAAAAAAGGGTCTCCAAAAAGTGCCAAATGTGGCAGAGGAGGGGGAAGGATGCAAACAAGCGGAACTTCTCCATTTGGGTGAAGTTCTGCTTTAAGTAGGCCTTAGGTGTTTATGTCCAGTTGACAGATATCTAACATTTCTTCTTGTCTTGGAGACACAACATGAAGTGAAATTACTCTCTGTAATGAACAGAAGACAAATTTCACCTGAACAAATATCCTTATTGGAGGATTTCCATTCAGCTTCTGTACTGGTAAAGGTTTGCCACTAGGACTAAGCCCAGGTTCACACTGGGGCTGCGGGAGTGAAGCCGCGCGAGTTCAGCTGAACTCGCACGATTTCACTCCTGCCTGTCAGTCCCGATTTCAGCTCGATTACAGAGACATCTGACACAGATGTCAATGTAAATCGCGTCTGAAATCGCAAAAAGTAGTACAGAAACTACTTTTTTAAATCGGTGCAGTGCCGCAGATGCGGCGTTGCACCCCGGGCAATGGCACCGTCCTATTCGGTGCGACACCGCATCTGCGGCGCTGCACCGATTTCAGAAAGTAGTTTCTGTACTACTTTTTGCGATTTCAGCCGCGATTTACATTGACATCTGTGTCAGATGTCTCTGTAATCGAGCTGAAATCGGGACTGACAGGCAGGAGTGAAATCGTGCGAGTTCAGCTGAACTCGCACGGCTTCACTCCCGCAGCCCCAGTGTGAACCTGAGACACATACAGCAAGATAAAAACCTGACCACAGTTCTAACCTTTTTCTACTTTAGCTAAAAGTAAAAACATGTTTTGGCTATAGGTTTAAGTTTACTTACTTAACATGTTAAAAGCATTAAAAAAAAACTATAATTCCCCATTGATTCAAGATTAGTAAGCACGGCTCTTAAATAGTAGACAGTTTTAGCTAATGATAAGCAAATACTTGCCTTTTTATATTAGCATCTCACCTGGTAATAACAATTAGTTTTAAAATAATACCTCTTGGGTATAAGTCCTGTTTTAGATATACAATGTCTATTGCTTTTTACTTGGCTGTGTAATGTTCCCTTTGTTATTTAGATAACTCTGCTTGAAGTAATCCTCTTAACAAAAAGCATTTGTCTTACCTAACAGTTTAGCTAATTTCCACCTTTCCACACTTCCTCTAGATAACTTACTGCATGCAGCAGTTGATAGCAGCAGCAGCATATTTAGAATTAGAACTGTTTTTGTCTACCCTTTATTAAAGTGTGATCCAGATATATGAATCATTCATTTATTGTAAGTTTTATATCTGCATGAATTCAAATCCACCCTTGCCATCATCCACACATTTTGGTTTTACATGTTACTAGTGCATTTATTTTATTTTATTTATTCTGTTCCTGTACTGTGTACAGCGAAGTCTGCAGTGTGGGATTCCCTGAGCTGTGTTTCAAATGTATTTCTCTTACCAGTAATACTTCAGTAGTGTGCCCATTCTTCAAAGTACGCAAACTCACTTGTCTGTACAGAAACATCTCACAACCCAAGATGGTCACTTTTACACATTTACGTAAAACTTAAAACTGAAAGCGGAGCTCCGTCGATTTTTTTTTCTTAAACGTCAGTAGCTACAAATACTGCAGCTGTTGACTTTTTAAAATAAAGACACTTACCTATCCAGGGTGCCTGCGATGTCGGCACCCGAAGCCGATCTATCCCTCGGCTCTCGGGTGCTGCCGCTTTGCGGCTTCACTTCCTGGTTCCCTACGTCGCGCTGCACAATCCCACTGGTCCCTGCTGTCTTCTGGGACCTGTGTGTCTCCCAGAAGACAGCAGGGGGAGACAGAAAAGGCGCTGTTAGTGGCCGTAAATACCAGCGGGTGGCTTGGGTATCTATGCCCGGAAGTGGGAGCAAAATACCTGTATTACACAGGTATCTTCTCCCTCTCCCCCTGAAAGGTGCCAAATGTGACACCGGAGGGCGGGAGGGTTCCGAAAAGCAGAAGTTCCATTTTTCGGTGGAACTCCGCTTGAAATGTGTCTGGGTCCCATGCAAACATGGGGGAACCCTGCAAATTCTGAATGTTATTCTTGTGGATGGAAAATTTCATTATAGTTCAGCAAATAACATATTCTCTATAAATGCCTAGGATTTTTTCTCCATAGCAGTTAAAGGCTGGATCAAATATTGGTTGTGCCTGTAGATTCATTCAATGCAACCTTCTTGGAAAGCAGGGAGACTGTTAAAATTTCATTTTGACCACCTGCTGGTAATGCAAAGATAGCAGAATTTTGTTCAACATTTTTCTTTCTAAAAACATTTGGTACATTTTCTACTCTTTAGCAGGGTCAAATTGATGGACGTTTTTTACCTCAGTGACGAGAAAATTGTAAGAATTTTTTTGTGACTAAACAAAAACAACACTGTACAAAGTTTTCATTCAGGAATGTCTATTCGTTCCACAATTGAATGTTAAATGCAAACAAAACTTTGAAGTATGTTTGAAAAGTCATCAAATGTACTGAGACTTTTTTTACGTTTGATCACACAAATTTTCATGAAAATGTTTGTTTGAAAATCGAATTCCAAGTTTTCTTTACCTTACGACCCATTGTCACATTCGCTTCACAGTATTTATCAATAAGAGGAGTATATTTTTACCAGTACAAAATTAAAACATTTGCCTCTCTAAACTGTCAAAGTATATCCCTAATTTCAATTAAATACTTTTCAATTTTTTACTGTTTTATATTAAAATAAATTTGCTAATTAGTAAAACGAAAAAATAAATAAATATATTTCTGGTACAATATGTTCTAGTACTAACTGAAGATATAATACAGATGTGGGGATCTGTTGTAGGGATGGTCCCAATGTTCGAGTCGAACAAACGAACATATGGGGTGCTCGCGGGACGTTCGTGCGCCGACAAGCGCCCCAAATTGCACTGCGTGATCACAGTGCATTGACGGCTGCTGACCTGCATGCTTTGACAAATCACAGCATGATGTTCTGTGAGAGCTATGATTGGCCAAAGGCAGGATCTCTTTGGCTAATTATGGCTCAGGGGCTAAGACCAAGCCCCACACTATATTGGGCAAAGGCAGGATATTCTTTGGCCAATCATGGCTCAGGGGCTAAGACCACGCCCCACACTATGTAAAGCTGCTCACCCGGCGGCCGTATGTAGTGTGATGGTGAAGAGAACTGGAGATAGATTAGGCAGGTTAGTTAGTGGATAGAGCGTGTAGTCAGTGTAGTTATATATATATATATATATATATATATATATATATATATTTATATATAAGTGCATGTAGTGTAAAATATATATGACAGTGCAGGCAGTGTACAGCATATATTACAGTGCAGGCAGTGTACAGTATATAATACAGTGCAGTTAGTGTAAAGCAGTGGTTCTCAACTCCTGTCCTCAGGACCCACTAACAGGCCAGATTTTAAGTATTACCTTGGTGAGATGCAGACTAGAATACTGCAATCCCTGAGCAGCAAATTATATCACCTGTGATGCATTTCAGTTATCTTGCAAACCTGGCCTGTTGGTGGGCCCTGAGGACTGGAGTTGCGAACCACTGGTGTAAAGTATATAATACAGTGCAGGCAGTGTACAGTATAGAATACAGTACAGTCGTGTACAGTATATAATACATTGCATTCGGTGTACAGTATATAATACAGTGCAGGCGGTGTACAGTATATAATACAGTGAAGGCGGTGTACACAGTATATAATACAGTGTGTACAGTATATAATACATTGCAGTCAGTGTACAGTATATAATACAGTACAGGCGGTGTACACAGTATATAATACAGTGTGTACAGTATATAATACAATGCAGTCAGTGTACAGTATATAATACAGTGCAGGCGGTGTACAGTATATAATACACTTCAGGTGGTGTACAGCAGGGATGGGCCGAACACCCCCCAGTTTGGTTCGCACCCAGAATATGCGAACGGACCGAAAGATCGCGCAAACTTTCGAACACTGTTAAAGTCTATGGGACTCGAACATGAGAAATCAAAAGTGCGAATTTTACAGGCTAATATGCAAGTTATTGTCCTAAAAAGGGTTTGGGGACCGGGTCCTGCCCCAGGGGACATGTATCAATGCAAAAAAAAGTTTTAAAAACATCAGTTTTTTTCGGGAGCAGTGATTTTAACAACTTAAGCCCCGGACCATTTTGGCTGGTTAAAGACCAGGCCCCTTTTTGTGATTCAGCACTGCGTCATTTTAACTGACAATTGCGCGGTCGTGCGACGTGGCTCCCAAACAAAATTGACGTCCTTTTTTTCCCACAAAGAGAGATTTCTTTTGGTGGTATTTGATAACCTCTGCGTTTTTTTTTTTTGCGCTATAAACAAAAATAGAGCGACAATTTTGATTTTTTTTTTATATTTTTAACTTTTTGCTATAATAAATATCCCCCAAAAATATATAAAAAAACATTTTTTTTCCTCGGTTTAAGCCGATACGTATTCTTCTACATATTTTTGGTAAAAAAAAATCACAATCAGCGTTTATTGATTGGTTTGCGCAAAAGTTATAGCGTTTACAAAATAGGGGATAGTTTTATGGCATTTTTATAATTTTTTTTTTTTAATAGTAATGGCGGCGATCATAGATTTTTTTTGTGACTGCGACATTATGGCGAACACATTGGACACTTTTGACACATTTTTGGGACCATTGTCTTTTTTACAGCGATCAGTGCTATAAAAATGTACGGATTACTGTAAAAATGACACTGGCAGTGAAGGGGTTAACCACTGGGTGGCGCTGTAGGGGTTAAGTGTTCCCTGCATTGTGTTTCTAACTGTAGGGGGGATGGGCTCTGTGTCACATGACACCGATCTCCGCTCCGAGTACACGGAGCCGAGATCTGTTTCATTGTCACTAGGCAGAGCAGGGAGATGTTTGTTTACACAAGCATCTCCCTGCTCTATGCCTCCGTGAGACGATCGCGGGGATCCCAGCGGCGGTCGAGTCCGCGGGACCCGTGGTCCGACTCACGGGGAAGGCAGCATGGTCGTGAGCGTGCCGCCGGCGGCGCGCGCACGACCCCCATGTCAAGCAGTTAAAGGGGACGTACAGGTACGTGGATGTGCCTGTACGCAGGGCCGAGACAAGGGGTGGGCAGGAGGGGCGGCTGCCCTGGGCGCAATGGTTTACTGTAGGGAAGGGGGCGCTTTCCTTCTGTTGCTGGGCATAGGATCCCCTAAGCTTACATATTGTGAGCGGTGGAGGGAGGGCGCAATTTGGCATCTTTGCCCTGGGCACTGGATGACCTTGTCCCAGCACTGCCTGTACGTGCTATTCTGCCGACGTATAAGTACAGGATGATCTGGACAGCCGCACTCCAATCCAACGTGGCTTTATTAAAAAGTAAAATGAAAACAGGCACTACATGTCACAGCAACAGAATGATAGGGACAGCTAAAGCTATGAGTAAGCACTCCTAAGTGTGAAACGCATTAGCTGTCCCTATCATTCTGTGACATGTAGTGCCTGTTTTCATTTACTATTTAATAAAGCCACGTTGGATTGGAGTGCGGCTGTCCAGATCATCATTTTTTCTTCATTGCCTAGTGCATTGCCAGCACCCTCGATTCCTGGAAAGGTGATTTTTATTTAGGGTAGGCCTGTTTGGAGCGGCAATCCCTGTTTTCTTATAAGTACAGGAGGCGGTCGGCAAGTGGTTAATGATGCTTAAAGTGAAAAAATAAAAGTGAAATATTCCTTTTAAATATCAGACCTGGGGGGTGTCTATAGTATGCCTGTAAAGTGGCGCGTGTTTCACGTGTTTAGAACAGTCCCTGCAAAAAATTAAATTTCTAAAGGAATAAAAGTCATTTAAAACTGCTTGCGGCTTTAATGTAATGTCGGGTCCCGGCAATATGGATGAAAATCATTGAGAAAAACGGCAAGGGTACCCCCCCAGCCCATTACCAGGCCCTTTGGGTCTTGTATGGATATTAAGGGGAATCCCACACCCAAATTAAAAAAAGGAAAGGCGTGGGGCCCCCAGGCCCTATATACTCTGAACAGCAGTATACAGGTGTTGCAAACAAGACAGGGACTGTAGGTTTGATGTTACGTAGAATCTGTTTGTAATTTGGAACAGGTAAATTTTTAAGTTTTTAAGTGTAGCTCCAGCCAAAAAATCAATTTTTAAGCTTTTTGGAAAACATAGGGAAGGGTTATCACCCCTGTAACATTTGTTTTGCTGTCTGTGCACCTGTTCAGAAGATTTCACCTCACTTTCTGTCCCAATGACAAATGTTTTTCCAAAATTTGGGGTTTTTAGTGAAACAAGGATTGGTGATAAAGCATCAGTGGAGAGGAGACACCTTTTTCCCATATTAACTCTTACAGGAGAGAATTTCCTCTCCTAGGGGTAGATTTCCTCTCACTTCCTGTTGTCTCCTTCCGTTTGCAAGTAGGAGTCGTTTGTAAGTTGGATGTTTGAAAGTAGGGGCCTGCCGTATATACTCTGCAGAAATTTGGCCCTTAGGTGTTGGTGTTGCCACAACACTGTAAGCCCTCACAGTTACTCTTGGTGGGCGCTGGAACGCCCTGCTGTGAACTATTATATCAAGAATTGTAATTACATGCCATTGTTGAAAAGTGGTAGGAAAAATTGGGCCTTTGGTGGTGGTGATGCTGGTGCCACAGCACTGCAAGTCCTCACAGTTAGAAAAAGAAACAATAAGCGCATACTTAGTATTGTGCGTCAAAAATGTAGTGATTAGTAATTGATATTCTGCCGCTTCCCAGTGTGGGTATTTGCCGTAGCCAAAAATTTGCATATAGAAGAAGGTTCTTCTCCTGTTGGGATCAACAAGGGGTTGAATTCCCATAGGAGAAATTAAAGACAGCTACTATTGGCAATTCATAGACAATAATAAACCAGTAAATGTTAAAAATTGATATATAATTCATTAAGGTATCAAAAGTAACTATAATCACATACAAAAAATAAATATTATTTTCTCCCTAGTGGAGCTAGTAAAGATCAGTGCAATATAATGGCAAAAGAATGTTCCACCAAATATACAGGTAGGTATCTTGGGTATAACAACATATGAACACAAGGACAGAAACAAACAAATAACAATTAACAATAAGGTCTGGACTCCTAAGCTGTCATATGTGTTTGAATAGTCCTGCAGGAATTCCCGCAAATATTATTTAATCAGAACACTAGGTTGTAAAATAGGCTAATCAAAAACACATATGACTCCCCGGGGATGTATATTGGAAATAGCAGGTGTGGGATATTTAGTCTTATCAGGATGGCGGTATCTGTGTTCTAAAAGCACAGAAAACCATATTTTTTGCTGCTGAAATGCTTTGCTGAAAAAGGAAACTGAATGAAATAAAAGGGATAATTCCTTAAACAATCTTATTGAAATAGTCCTCACAGTTACTCTTGGTGGGCGCAGGAATGGCCCCAGCTGTGAAATATTAGATTAAGAATTGTAATTACCGTATTTATCGGCGTATAACACGCACAGGCGTATAACACGCACCCTAACTTTAAAAGGGAAGTTTCAGGAAAACATCTTTCCACAGCCCCCTGCGTATAACACGCAGGCACAGTTTACCCTCTATTTTCAGGGTAAAAAAGTGAGTGTTATACGCCAATAAATACAGTACATGCCCCTGTTGAACAGGGGCAGAAAAATTGGGCCTTTGGTGGTGGTGGTGTTGTTGCCACAACACTGTAAGCCCTCACAGTTACTCTTGATGGGCGCAGGAATGGGCCCTGCTGTGAAATATTAGATCAAGAATTGTAATTACATGCCCCTGTTAAACAGAGGCATAAAAATTGGGCCTTAGGCACTGGAGGAAGAAGAAGAGGGGGTGGTGGAGGAGAGAGGTGTGTCAGAATCACCAGTAGTAGCATTTTGGAGGCGTGGTAGCGGAACAAGATCCAACACTACTGCACCTTGTCCTGCATCCTTCCCAGCTGCCAGCAGAGTCACCCAATGCGACGCGAAAGATAGGTAACGTCCCTTTCCATGCCTGCTGGACCATGAGTCAGCGGTAATATGCACCTTACCGCTGACCGCCCTGTCCAGCGAGGCCAAGACATTGCCTTCCACATGCCGGTAGAGAGCCGGAATCGCCTTCCGTGAGAAAAAGTGGCATTTGGGAACCTGCCACTGAGGAACCGCACATTCCACAAACTCACGGAAGGGGGCAGAGTCTACCAACTGAAAAGGCAGCAGTTGAAGTGCTAGCAATTTAGCCAAGCTAGCATTCAACCGCTGGGCATGTGGATGGCTGGGAGAGAACTTCTTTCGGCGGTGCAGCAGCTGGGGCAGGAAAATTTGCCTGGAACAATCTGACGTTGGTGTACCAATAGCAGATTGCCCGCAAGTACTTGGCTGTGACACACCTAATTCTACACCTTCATTCCTCTCAGTGCAGGTTTCAGAGAGGACTGAAGGTATAGTGGGGTTGGAGATCCCAGCTGATGAGGAGCAAGGAGAGATCCGCTTTGTTCTTTGGTGTGGTGTGCTTGCCAATGAACTGCATGGCAGGTCGACATATGTCTGATCAAGCATGTGGTGCACAAGCGGGTGATGTTTTGGCCACGCGAGATACGCCTGAGACATATGTTGCAAATAGCAGCGCTGCGATCTGATGCACTCGTCTCAAAAAAGGCCCACACCAAAAAACTTTTGGAATAACGCGCAGAGACAGCAGCGGCCTGCACATGTAGAGCTCTGCGGTGTGATGCTGTCGGTGTATTGCCCTTAAGCTGGCCCCTGGAGGGCATCCTGCCTCATTGGAGATGTGCCTCCTCCTCTTCCACTTCCTCCTCCTCTCTCCTATCAGGCACCCATGTAGAGTCCGTGACCTCATCGTCCCCTCCCTCCTCATCACTGTAGCAAACGTGGCAGTATGCTGAAGCTGAGGGAACATGACTGCCAGATTGCTGTCCTTCTTGGGCACCCCCTCTCTCTGGGCTCACGTTACTGCCTTCCTCTAGCTAGGTACCATCATCGGAGTCTTCAAAATGCTGGGCATCCTCCTGGAGCATGTACCCAACACTGTGGACAAACAGTTCAGGGGACTCCTCAGGAGGACATGGTGGGGCTAGGGAAGGAGTGACTGATGCCATTGAGCCGAGGGAAGAGGCTGCTTTGACAGCTGCTTTGCCAGACAAAGTACCCTGAGCCTGGGTGAGAGAGGATGAGGAGGATGAGGACGGCTTGGTCATCCACTCTACCAAGTCTTCGGCATGTTGCGGCTCAACATGGCCAGCTGTCGAAAAAAACAAGCGTGTCCCACGGCCACATGCTGACGAGGATGCACCGTGTCCACGACCAGCACTGTTGCCTCTAGACACAGAGCCTGCTTGCCCTCTTTTATTGGCTCGTGACTGTCTGCCTCTCCTTGTTGTCCTTCCAGACATACTAATGGCCTGCAGGGAGATGTAGCTGCACAAAGCTGGTATGTATATATATACTGATTATACTGCAGCTAGCAGAATCAACTGCCTGCCTGTAGTATTATTAGTATGAGAACACCAGCAGTTGTCTTCAGTTAGCTTTAGTTGCACACTGTGCAGAGGACACTAAAGCAAAATACTGCAGCTCCCTGCCTGTATTTGTATCAGAACACCAGCAATTGTATTGAGGTAAGCTTTAGGAGCATATAGTATAAATATGTAAACTAGGCTAAATTGTAATATACCATGTGAGAGCACAAAATATGTAAAGTAACCACTGTTCAGCCCCTATCTGCATAAACAAAAACTATCCAATCAAGAGATTGGAAAAAGAGGAGGCTCATGAACAGTTTGTGCAAACTTATCAAAATAGATATATTGAGAGATGTTACATGGTAACGTGGACTATATCCAGGATACTGGACAACGTGTATATAAAAACGATGACAGTCAAGATTGACTGATCAACACATAATGCACATACACAACAGGACAGACATAAAGTGACCTAAACATATAAGACACGTCCGGACGCCAGGTAGTTTCAGGGAGAGGTCTAAGTGATGATTGCAATACAATCAAAAATTATGGCAACAGCAAAGCTGTGTGTAAGCCGAGAGACCACTCCCTAAAAGGCCCTGGGAGCTCGAGCCCTAATGGATGGAAGGGTGGGGAGGGGGGGGGGGGAGGAAAGAAGGGGTGAAGGCCAGCTGGATGGATCTGTGAGGAGATAGCTGCAGTCCCGTTTCACCAACTGTAATGTCATGAGGAGAAAGAACAATTCAAATGAAAATAGTCTAAGCGTTGGGATGCTGTGTCCATGAGATAATATCTTCCTGGAGGCAAGCAGAGAAACACATGTGAAGTACAGCTGGGGACAGATGTGATGCAAATAAGAACAGTCCTCACTGCTAGTCATCCCAACGCTTAGACTATTTTCATTTGAATTGTTCTTTCTCCTCATGACATTACAGTTGGTGAAACGGGACTGCAGCTATCTCCTCACGGATCCATCCAGCTGGCCTTCACCCCTTCTTTCCTCCCCCCCCCCCTCCCCACCCTTCCATCCATTAGGGCTCGAGCTCCCAGGGCCTTTTAGGGAGTGGTCTCTCGGCTTACACACAGCTTTGCTGTTGCCATAATTTTTGATTGTATTGCAATCATCACTTAGACCTCTCCCTGAAACTACCTGGCGTCCGGACGTGTCTTATATGTTTAGGTCACTTTATGTCTGTCCTGTTGTGTATGTGCATTATGTGTTGATCAGTCAATCTTGACTGTCATCGTTTTTATATACACGTTGTCCAGTATCCTGGATATAGTCCACGTTACCATGTAACATCTCTCAATATATCTATTTTGATAAGTTTGCACAAACTGTTCATGAGCCTCCTCTTTTTCCAAGCTTTAGGAGCACACTGTGCAAAGGACACTAAAGCAAAATACTGCAGCTCCCTGCCTGTATTTGTATCAGAACACCAGAAATTGTATTGAGGTAAGCTTTAGGTGCACACTGTGCAAAGGACACTAAAGCAAAATACTGCAGCTCCCTGCCTGTATTTGTATCAGAACACCAGAAATTGTATTGAGGTAAGCTTTAGGTGCACACGGTGCAAAGGACACTAAAGCAAAATAATGTAGCTCCCTGCCTGTATTTGTATCAGAACACCAGCAATTGTATTGAGATAAGCTTTTGGAGCACACTGTGCAAAGGACACTAAAGAAAAATACTGCTGCTCCCTGCCTGTATTTGTATCAGAACACCAGAAATTGTATTGAGGTAAGCTTTAAGTGCACACTGTGCAAAGGACACTAAAGCAAAATACTGCAGCTCCCTGCCTGTATTTGTATCAGAACACCAGCAATTGTATTGAGGTAAGCTTTAGGTGCACACTGTGCAAAGGACACTAAAGCAAAATACTGCAGCTCCCTGCCTGTATTTGTATCAGAACACCAGCAATTGTATTGAGGTAATCTTTAGGTGCACACTGTACAAAGGACACTAAAGCAAAATACTGCAGCTCCCTGCCTGTATTTGTATCAGAACACCAGCAATTGTATTGAGGTAAGCTTTAGGAGCACACTGTGCAAAGGACACTAAAGCAAAATACTGCAGCTCCCTGCCTGTATTTGTATCAGAACACCAGAAATTGTATTGAGGTAAGCTTTAGGTGCACACTGTGCAAAGGACACTAAAGCAAAATACTGCAGCTCCCTGCCTGTATTTGTATCAGAACACCAGCAATTGTATTGAGGTAAGCTTTAGGTGCACACTGTGCAAAGGACACTAAAGCAAAATACTGCAGCTCCCTGCCTGTATTTGTATCAGAACACCAGCAATTGTATTGAGGTAATCTTTAGGTGCACACTGTACAAAGGACACTAAAGCAAAATACTGCAGCTCCCTGCCTGTATTTGTATCTTTACATGTTTACATTTTTACATGTTTTCATACATCACACTTCAGCTGTTGAGGAGGGGGGGCGCGGGCAGCCGTATGCATCTTTAATTTCTTCTGTCAGTTGCTTAGCGAAGGGGGGGGGGTGCCGCGGGATGGAGAAAGAAGGTGTCTACTTACATTTGTGAGCAGGGGGGTGGGTTGCAGCCGCTGGACCTGTCATCCTTCCTTCTCCCCCGGACCTCCTCCTCCTCACATCATTATGCGCCCAATCCGTGCCAGTTGGGAGGTATGTATTAGGAACAGAACAACAGGAACGGTCTGCAGTGAGATCTAGCTGCACACTTTGCACAGGATACAGTATACTGAATCAATTGCCTGTAGTATATTAGGAAGAGCACAACAGGAACGGTCTGCAGTGAGATCTACCTGCACAGGATACAGTATACTGACTGAATATACTGCAGCTAACTGAATCAACTGCCTGCCTGAAGTATATTAGGAAAAGAACAACAGGAACGCTCTGCAGTGAAATCTAGCTAAACTGTATACAGTATATATATATATATATATATATATATATATATATATATATATATATATATACACACAAAGCCTGGAATGTATATTAATACTAAATATACTGGCGCTAACTGAATCAACTGCCTGCTAAATCTAGCTAACTGAATCGCCTGCCTGCTCAATCTATCTAAATGAAATTAAATGACACTCTGCCTCTCTCTCAACGCTGCAACACACTACACACCTTTTATAGTGTGGGGCGTGTACTTAATCCCCTGAGCCATAATTGGCCAAAGGCACCCTGCCTTTGGCCAATTATGGCTCTCTGTGCTAACGGCGCTGTGATTGTCCAAAGCATGCGGGTCGTAGTGCATGCTTGGCCAATCATCAGCCAGCAATGCACTGTGATGACGCAGTGAATTATGGGCCGTGATGCGCCGCTCGAATTTGGCGCGAACGGCCCATAATGTTCGATCTTCGTCGAACGATTGAACAGCCGATGTTCGTGACGAACTCATGTTCGACTCAAACTCGAAGCTCATCCCTAGTGTACAGTATATAATATAGTGCATTCGGTGTACAGTATCTAATACAGTGCAGTCGGTGTACAATATATAATACAGTGCAGGCAGTGTACAGCATATAATACAGTGCAGTTGGTGTACAGTATATAATACATTTCAGGCGGTGTACAGTATATAATACAGTGCAGTCGGTGTACACAATATATAATAGAGTGTGTACAGTATATAATACAATTCAGGCGGTGTGCAGTATATAAAATACAGTATATATTACAGTGCAGTTGGTGTACAGTACATAATACAGTGCAGGCGGTGTTCAGTATATAATACAGTGTAGGCGGTGTACACAGTATATAATAGTGTGCACAGTATATAGTAGTGTGTACAGTATACAATACAGTGCATTCGGTATACAGTATATAGTGCAGTGCAGAGTATATAGTGCAGTGCAAAATATATACTACAATGCAGTGCAGAGTATATAATACAGTGTAGTGTGGTGTGAAAAAAGATGCTCATAGGCCACTAAAAGAGGGCAAGCAGCCTCTGTGTCTACAGTGAAAAGTGGTGGTCGCGGACAGGATGCATTCTCTGCAGGGGGGGCACGCTTGACCTTTTTTCTGCTGCTGGCTGTGTTATTGAGCCACAACATGCAGAAGAGTTGGTGGTGTGGATAATAAAGCCGTCCTCATCCTCCTCATCCTATGTCACCCAGGCTCATACTAGTTTGCCTTGCAACGCAGCTGCCAAAGCGGCCTATTCCACCAGCTCCTTGCCCACAGTTACTCCTTCCGTAGCCCCACCATCATGCACGGAGGAGTCACCAGAACTATTCGGCCATAGTATCAGTTACATGTAGCTGGAGGATGCGCAGCAATTTGAATGCTCTGATGTTGGTTCCCAGGTTGAGGAAGGGAGAACCGTGAGCCTAGAGTGAGGGGGTGTCACAGAAGGACAAGAAACTAGCAGTCAATCATGTTTCCCCAGCTGCAGCATACTGTCAAGTTTGCTTCAGTGACAAGGAGGGAGGGGAAGATGAGGTCATTGACTGTACTTGGGTGCCTGAGAGAACAGAGGAGGAAAGTGAGGAGGAGGAGGCACAACTACAATGAGGCAGGATGTCCTCCAGGGGCCTGTTTAAGGGCAGCCAACCTATTGAATCACACCACAGAGCTCCACGTGTGCAGGGCGCTGCTGACTCTCCTCTGACTTCTAAAAGTTCATTGATGTGTGCTTTTTTTTCAACACATGTGCAGTAGATCGCACCATTGCTGTTTGCAATCACTGTCTAAAGCAGATCAAGCGTGGCCAGAACCTCACCCACTTGGGAACCACATGCTTAACATGACATTCGATGACCTGCCATGCAGTCTGTTAGCAACAACACTTGAAAGACCCACATGATAAAAAAAAGCAGATTTCTCCTTGCTCCTCATCTGGGATCTCAACCCCTGCTATGCCTCAAGTCCTCTCAAAAACCTGCACTGAGAGGAATGAAGGTATAGCAATAGGTGCCACAAGTACTTGCACCCAATCTGCTAGCAGTACAATACCTGTTGATTTCACCAGGCAAATTTTGCTACCCCAGTTGCTGAACCGTAAAACAAAATACTAGCTTGGCCAAATTGCTAGCACTACAACTGCTACCTTTTCAGCTGGTAGACTCTGTCCCCTTTCATAAATTTGTGGAATGTGCTGTACCACAGTGGCAGGTTCCAAAAGTAAATTTATTTTCACATAAGGCCATTCCAGCTCTCTACCGTCATGTGGAAGGCAATGTTTTGGCCTCGTTGGACAGGGCGGTCAGCAGCAAGGTTCACATTACCGCTGACTCATGGTCCAGCAGTTAATGGTCAGGGAAGTTACATTTCCTTCATGGCGCACTGGGTAACTCTGCTGGCAGCTGGGAAGGATGCAGGACAGGGTTCAGTGTTGGAGCTTGTTCCGCCACCACTCCTTCAAAAAGCTGGTTGTATTTCTGCCACATCTGTCTGCTCCACCCCTCCTTAGCTTCTTCCTCTATGGCCTCTTCTGCTGAATTATCCTCTGAACCAGCAGTGCACCCTAAGCGTTCAAGGGGCTACGCAAGCAGTCAGGCTAAAAGATGCCATGCTGTGCTTCAGTTGGTCTGTCTATGGGAAAGGAGCCACACTGGGGCAGAGATTCTGTCAGCTCTGCAGGGGCAGGCTCAGAGGTGGTTGACGCCACAGCAGCTTGAGCCAGGAATGCTGGTATTCGACAATGGCACCAACCTTCTCTCCGCCCTCCAACAGGGACACTTGACACATGTTCTGTGCTTGACACACGTCCTGAATTTGGTGGTGCAGCATTTCTTGACCAGGTACCCAGGCTTACAATATCTTCTGAGGCAGGCCAGAAAAGTCTGTGGGCATTTGTGGCGGTCATACAATGCCAGTGCTTGGCTGGCTGACATTCAACGAGAATTCAACCTGCCCACCAACCACCTCATTTGTGACATGCCCACCAGGTGGAACTCAACATTGGCAACGCTGCAGCAGCTAGACACACAGCAGAGGGCTATCAATGAGTACCTGTGTGAGTATGGCACCAGGACAGGCTCAGTGGAGCTTGGCTTCTTTTCACCACGCTAGTGGCTACTCATAAAGGATGCCCTGTCCTGTCACCATTTGAGGAGAACACAAGGATGGTGAGCAGCGACAATGCATGCATCAGTGACACTGTCCCTCTAGTCTTCCTGCTGAAGCACACGCTTTGTGGAATCATTGACAGGGCACTTGAGGCAGAACAGCAGGAGGAGAAGGAGGAGGATTGTGTCAGCATGGATGTAGGGGATAAAAATGCATCAGTTTTCAAAGAATGGTTTTCAGTCCCCAGAAATCCAAGGAGTTGTACGTGGCTGGGAGGCGGTAGTGTCCTCCTTAGTGACCCAGAGGACTCAGAATCTCATGCCTCTTCAAATATACGCTGCATGGGCTCCCTGATTCTGCAAAGCCTGCAAAAGGACCAGAGGATTCAGGGTATCAAGGAGAGGGATCATTACTGGCTGGCAACCATTCTTGATCCACGTTACAAGGGTAAAGTTGCAAAGCTCATCCTGCCTTTTGTGCAACGGCTTTCCAGACTCTGGGAGGTTACCATTTCCTGGTCCTGGACAACATGTTTCTAAGGCTTTGTTCGGTCAGAGGAAGAGCGGTGGAGAAGGTGGCCGGTTGAACGATTTAAACAATTATTTAGTCCTCAGCGTCCAGGGCTGTTAGGTCAAGAGCAGACTTGGAGACGTTTCCAACAGAGCATCCACTGGGTTACTGGGTCTTAAGGATGGACCACTGGCCAGAACTTGCTCAATATGCAGTCGAGCTACTGGCCTGTCCTGCATCCAGGGTTTGTAATGGATCAAAGGGTGCGCCTGTCCACAAACTCCATTGATAGGCTGACATTTATAAAAATGAATCAGTCCTGGATCAGCAGCTATCAAACCCCTGCTGCTGATGTAACTGATTGAATTTTCTAGTGATCTGGGATCCCTCGAAGACTGCCTATGCTGCCTATCCTATTCCTGAATCTTGATTATGCTAGCTTCCAACAATATTTTTGGTTTATGGCACCACTAACACCTAAGGCCCAATTTTTCTGCACCTGGGCATGTAATTACAACTTTTTTTTACAAATTTTTAACTGCAGGGCCCATTCTTGCACCCAACAAGAATAACTGTGAGGGGTTACACTGTTCAGGCACCACCAACACCCAAGGCCCATTTTTTCTGCACCTGTTTGACTGGGGCATGTAATTAAAAAATGTTAAATAATTTTTAAAAGCATGGCCCGTTCCTGCACCCAAAAAGAGTAACTGTAAAGGGGTTACAGTGTTCAGGCACCATGTCATGAATCCACAGTAATGCTTGTCTGTCAGTTTACCTCTCCAAGTGTTCAGCTTAAGAGACCAGCAGCTCTTCACCTGGCTGCTTAAGTAATCTCTCCTCAAAGCATGGGTACACCCCAGCCCCTATCAGGAAACACTATATTAACCTGTGCACTACAAGCCAGCCCTGCTGATCAATATTGTTTGTTTGGCTTCCGTGTGCTCTTTGCTGTGTGTTCTACATCTGATTCTAGTTACCGATCTTGGCTTGTTCTTGACTGTCCTTGTCTGCTTCATATCCCAACATTGGCATGTTCCTTGACTATCCTTATCTGCTTGTTGCCCCGACCTTTGGCTATCTCCCGACTATCCTTTGTTGCCACAGTCTGCTGCTTCCGATCTAACTTCCTGTAGTCTACAGTGAGCATGAGCTGGGAGGCCCTGGGGGTCACGACCTGGAGCCAGACTGCAGCTAAATCCATCCCCACCACTACTGTCCTCGGGTGAACACCCATTGGCTCTTGAATTTCATGCCCTGGGAAATCGCATGCTCTAGCTCCCAGTGTGATCTGTGTTGGTGCTCCAGAATAGCTGCTATCCTGAATCACCTAGAGCTCCATCCACAGCAGTCAGCTGTAGGGTCCACTACCATGCGGTGCACTTCTGACCCCAACAGGGTGCATCTGTCACCTGGACTCAGCTTACCTGACACACCACCAACACCTAAGGCCCAATTTTTCTGCACCTGTTTGACTGGGGCATGTAATTACAATTTTTTTTACAAATTTTTAACAGCAAGGCCCGTTCCTGCACCCAACAAGAGTAACTGTGAGGGGTTACAGTGTTCAGGCACCACAAATACCCAAGGCCCAATTTTTCTGCACCTGTTTGACTGCGGCATGTAATTACAATTTTTTTTACAATTTTTTAACAGCAGGGCACGTTCCTGTGCTCAACAAGAGTAATTGTACTCAGTTTTCAGGCACCCCATGGGATGGGCGAACAGTTTGGGCCGAGCATATGTTTGGCCTGAACATCGCCGATAAAGGTACTCGCCTAACACCCAAACTATCTGGGCACTTAGTGGGATGTACGCCTGCCGAGTGAACAGTCAATAGATTGTTAAGGCTTCCCAGTGGAGAGCTAAATTTAAAAAAATATATATTGTATAAAAAAACGTAAATATGGGGAAAAAAACGGCGTGGGGGTCTGTAATGGGTTTTAACCACTTTCCCACCGGGGCATTGTAAAAGGACCCCAACAGGAACACTCCCTCCCTCCTGCAGCCCATCAGAGTACCAGAGAACCTATCTGCAGCCCATGCCTTATAGAATGTACGTTGGGGTGTTTTCTTTGCAAAATGGTGTCATTTTGTGGGTAATTCCACTGTCCTGGTGTTCCAGGACCTTCATAAGTGTGATAGGTAGGAATGAAATTAGATGTGTAATTTATGCTCCTAGAATGCCTGATGGTGCTCCCTGCTAGTGATGAGCCGAACACCCCCGGGTTCGGTTCGCACCAGAACCCGCGAACGGACCGAAAGTTCGTACGAACATTAGAACCCTATTAAATACAATGGATGCGAACGTTCGAATTCTAAAGTGCTAATTATAACAACTATTATGCATGTTATTGTCCTAAAAAGGGTTTGGGAACCCGGGTTCTGCACCAGGGGACATGTATCAATGCAAAAAGAAGTTTTAAAAACGGTTGTTTTTCGGGAGCAGTCATTTTAATGATGCATAAAGTGAAAAAAAAAGTCAAATATTCCTTTAAATATCGTACCTGGGGGGTGTCTAAAGTATGCCTGTGAAGTGCCACGTGTTTCCCGTGTTTAGAACTGTCCCTGCACAAAATGACACTTCTAAAGGAAAAAAAAGCCATTTAAAACTTCTTGCGGCTTTAATGTAATGTCTGGTCCCGGTAATATGGATGAAAATCTTTAAGAAAAATGGCATAGCTACCCCATGACCCCCCCCCCCCTACCCCAGCCCATTACCAGCCCCTTTGGGTCTTGTATGGATATTAAGGGGAACCCCGCACATAAAATAAAAAAGGCCCTATATACTCTGAACAGCCGTATACAGGCGGTGCATACAAGACAGGGACTGTAGGTTTGTTCTTATGTAGAATGTGTTTGTAATTTTGAACAGGTACATTGTTGAACTGTAGCTCCAGCCCAAAAATCTATTTTTAAACTTTTTGGGAAACATAGGTAAGGGTTATCACCCCTGTAACATTTGTTTTGCTGTCTGTGCCCCTGTTCAGAACATTTCACCTCACTTTCCGTCCCAATGACAACTGTTTTTGAAATGTGGTGTTTTTCTTGAAACAAGGATTGCTGATAAAGCATCAGTACAGAGGAGACACCTTTCTCCCATATTTATTCTTACAGGAGAGAATTTTCCTTCCTAGGGGTAGATTTCCTCTCACTTCCTGTTGTCTTCTTTCGTTTGCAAGTAGGAGTCGTTTGTAAGTTGGATGTTTGAAAGTAGGGACCTGCCGTATATACTCTGCAGAAATAGGCCCCTTAGTTGTTGGTGTTGGCACAACACTGTAAGCACTCACAGTTACTCTTGGTTGGTGCTGGAACGCCCTGCTGTCAACTATTATATCAGGAATTTTAATTACATATAATTGTTGAACAGTGGTAGTAAAAATTGGGGCTTTGATGGTGGTGCTGGTGCCACAACACTGTAAGCCCTGACAGTTACTCTTGGTGGGTGCAGCAATGGGCCCTGCTGTGAATTATTAGATCAAGAATTGTAATTGCATGCCCCTGTTGAACAGGGGCTGAAAAATTGGGCTTTTCGTGGTGGTGGTGGTGGTGGTGGTGTTGCCACAACACTGTAAGCCCTCAGAGTTACTCTTGGTGGGTGCAGGAATGGGCCCTGCTGTGAATTATTAGATCAAGAATTGTAATTACATGCCCCTTTTGAACAGTGGCTGAAAAATTGGGCCTTTCGTGGTGGTGGTGGTGGTGGCGTTGCCACAACACTGTAAGCCCTCAGACTTACTCTTGGTGGGTGCAGGAATGGGCCCTGCTGTGAATTATTACATCAAGAATTGTAATTGCATGCCCCTGTTGAACAGGGGCTGAAAAATTGGGCCTTAGGCACTGGTGGCACAACACTACAACCCCTCACAGATACTGTACTTGGAGCACAGCAATGAGCCCTGTTGCAAAGTATTGCTTCAAAAATTGTAATGACACGCCCCTGTTAAACAGGGGCTGAAAAATTGGGCCTTAGGCACTGGTGGCACAACACTACAACCCCTCACAGATACTGTACTTGGAGCACAGCAATGAGCCCTATGGCAAATTATTGCTAAAAAAATTGTAAGTACACGCCCCTGTAAAACAGGGGCTGAAAAATTGGGCCTTAGCCACTGGTGGCGGCACCCATAAACAAAAATGATCTTCCAAGCTATCATCATCAATCGTATCATTGAGGACTCGGAGGAGGAGGATAGCCAGTCAACATAACAGAACAGGCACTCAGCATCAGCATCAGTCTTGAAGGGACGTGACATGTTAAAATCAATTAGTCTGTTATATCAGCATCAGGTGTGTGGTAGCTGGTGGTGATCCAAGACTGGTTCATCTTGATGAAAGTCAGTCGATCAACCGAGTCGGTGGACAGGCGCACCCTGTGATCCGTGACAAATCCTCCAGCAGCACTGAATGTGCGTTCCGAAAGAACGCTGGATGCAGGACAGGCCAGTAGCTCAATTGCATACTGTGCAAGCTCTGGCCAGTGATCCATCCTCAAGACCCAGTAAGCCAGAGGATTTTCGGTGGGGAAGGTGTCCAAGTCTGACCTTGCCCCTAGATATTCCTGCACCATGTTTATCAGACGCTGGCGATGGTTGCTGGAACCAATCATACTTTGGGGCTGCGGACTAAAGAATTGTCTGAACGCATCGGTCAGACGGCCACCTTCCCCACCGCTCCTTCTTTGACTGGCCGAAGCCTCAGCAACTCGTTGTCCTGGACCAGGAGTTTGTAACCTCCCAGTCTCTGGGAACGCGTTGCACAGACCTTTCTGCAAGGCCTCCCGGAGTTGTCTCATCCTCTGCTCCCTCTGCGACGGTAACATAAGGTCCGCAACCTTACCCTTGTACCGTGGATCAAGGAGAGTGGCCAGCCAGTAATGGTCCCTCTCCTTGATCCGAAGAATACGAGGATCCTTCCGCAGACTTTGCAGGATCAGGGAGGCCATGCAGCGTAGGTTTGCTGAGGCATTCGCTCCGGAGTCCTCTGGGTCACTAAGGACGACATGATCCGCAGTCACCTCCTCCCAGCCACGTACAAGTCCACTGGTTTCTTGGGACTGTAAATCATCCCTAAAAGACTGCTGCTGATGATGCTGAGTGCCAGCCTCCACCTCCATGCTGACACAATCCTCCTCCTCCTCCTCCTCCTCCTCCTCTTCCTCTTCCTGTGCGATGGGTGGGACAGAAGGAACACTGTCTGGGTAAAGGGGGCCTTGAGAGGCAAGGAAGTCCTCCTCTTCCTGCCTCTGTTCTGCCTCAAGTGCCCTGTCCATTATTCCACGCAGCGTGTGCTCCAACAGGTGGACAAGAGGTACAGTGTCACTGATGCATGCACTGTCACTGCTCACCATCCTCGTGGCCTCCTCAAATGGTGCCAGGACAGTGCATGCATCCCTGATCATGCCCCACTGGCGTGGAGAAAAAAAAACAAGCTCCCCTGACCCTGTCCTGGTGCCGTAGTCGCACAGGTACTCATTGATGGCCCTCTGCTGCGTGTGCAGCCGCTGCAGCATGGCCAACGTTGAGTTCCACCTGGTGGGCATGTCACATATAAGGCGGTTCTTGGGCAGGTTCAACTCCTTTTGCAGCTCAGCCAGGCGAGCACTGGCATTATAAGATCTGCGGAAATGCACACAGACTTTCCTGGCCTGCCTCAGGACATCCTGTAAGCCCGGGTACCTGCCCAAGAACCGCTGCACCACCAGGTTAAGGACGTGAGCCACACAGGGCACATGGGTCAGTTGTCCCTGTCGGAGGGCGGAGAGGAGGTTGGTGCCATTGTCGCAAACCACCATTCCTGGCTTAAGCTGGCGTGGCGTCAACCACCTCTCGGCCTGGCCCTGCAGAGCAGACAGGACCTCTGCCCCAGTGTGGCTTCTGTCCCCCAAACACACCAGCGCAAGCACGGCATGGCATCTTTTTGCCTGCGTACTTGCGTAGCCCCGTGAACGGCTACGGAGCACCGCTGGTTCATAGGACAAACCACAGGAAGAGGCCATGGAGGAAGAAGAAGAGGAGGGGGTGGAGGAGAGAGGTGTGTCACAACCAGTAGTAGCATTTTGGAGGCGTGGCGGTGGGACAACCTCCAACACTACTGCACCTTGTCCTGCATCCTTCCCAGCTGCCAAAAGAGTGACCCAATGGGCCGTGAAAGAAAGGTAACGTCCCTGTCCATGCCTGCTGGACCATGAGTCAGCGGTAATATGCACCTTACTGCTGACCGCCCTGTCCAGCGAGGCCAAGACATTGCCTTCCACATGCCGGTAGCGAGCCGGAATAGCCTTCCGTGAGAAAAAGTGGCGTTTGGGAACCTGCCACTGAGGAACCGCACATTGCACAAACTCACGGAAGGGGGCCGAGTCTACCAACTGAAAAGGCAGCAGTTGAAGCGCTAGCAATTTAGCCAAGCTAGCATTCAACCGCTGGGCATGTGGATGGCTGGGAGTGAACTTCTTTCGACGGTCCAGCAGCTGGGGCAGGGAAATTTGCCTGCTAGAATCGGACGTCGGTGTACTGCTAGCAGAGTGGCCGCAAGTACTTGGCTGTGACACACCTAATTCTACACCTTCATTCCTCTCAGTGCATGTTTCAGAGAGGACTGAAGTTATAGTGGGGTTGGAGATCCCAGCTGATGCGGTGCAAGGAGAGGTCCGCTTTGTTCTTTGGTGTGGGTCTTTGAGGTAGGCTTGCCAACGAGCTGCATGGCAGGTCAACATATGTCTGGTCAGGCATGTGGTACCCAAGCGGCTGATGTTTTGGCCACGCGATATACGCTTGAGACATATGTTGCAAACAGCAGCTGTGCGATCTGATGCACTAGCCTCAAAAAAGGCCCACACCAAGGAACTTTTTGAATGACGGGCAGAGGCAGCGCCCTGCACAGGCGGAGCTCTGCGGTGTGATTCAGTCGGTGTACTGCCCTTACGCTGGCCACCAAAGGGCATCCTGTCTCGTTGGAGATGTGCCTCCTCCTCATCCTCCTCCTCCTCTCTCCTATTAGGCACCCACGTGGAGTCAGTGACCTCATCATCCCCTCCCTCCTCATCACTGGAGCCAATCTGGCAGTATGCTGCAGCTGCTGGAACATGACTGCCAGATTGGTGTCCTTCTTGAGCATCCCCTCTGTCTGCTCTCACCCTACTGCCTTCCTGTAGCTGGGTTTCATCATCAGACCCTTCGAAACGCTGGGCATCCTCCTGGAGCATGTACCCAACACTGTGCTCAAACAGTTCGGGGGACTCCTCAGGAGGAGGACATGGTGGGTCTAGGGAAGGAGTGACTGATGATGAGTCTGACATTGATATCAGGGAAGAGGACGCTTTGGCAGCTGCTTTGCCAGTACCCTGAGCCTGGGTGAGAGAGGATGAGGAGGAGGAGGAGGGCTTGGTCATCCACTCTACCAAGTCTTCGGCATGATGTGGCTCAACATGTCCAGCTGCGGAAAAGAAGGACAAGCGTGTCCCATGGCCATGTGCTGATGACAATGCACCGCGTCCACGACCAGCACTGTTGCCCCCAGACACAGAGCCTGCTTGCCCTCTTTTATTGCCTCCTGACTGTCTGCCTCTCCTTGTTTGCCTTCCAGACATTCTAATAGATGGCCTGCAGGGAGATGGGAAAAAAGCAATAAGGGCTACCTTCAGGTGTCCTTCTCTGTCCCTTGAAACAAGGACTTGCACAGTGAAAGAAACTGACACTCTCCCTACCTACAGTTTTCTGTCCCTAGAAAAAATGTTTTTTTTAAGCACAATATAGCACAAGGAGAATTCACTCACTGTCCTTCCAGGTCCCTAGAAACAAGGACTTGCACAGTGAAAGAAACTGACACTCTCCCTACCTACAGTTTTCTGTCCCTAGAAAAAATGTTTTTTTTAAGCACAATATAGCACAAGGAGAATTCACTCACTGTCCTTCCAGGTCCCTAGAAACAAGGACTTGCACAGTGAAAGAAACTGACACTCTCCCTACCTACAGTTTTCTGTCCCTAGAAAAAATGTTTTTTTTAAGCACAATATAGCACAAGGAGAATTCACTCACTGTCCTTCCAGGTCCCTAGAAACAAGGACTTGCACAGTGAAAGAAACTGACACTCTCCCTACCTACAGTTTTCTGTCCCTAGAAAAAATGTTTTTTTTAAGCACACTATAGCACAAGGAGAATTCACTCACTGTCCTTCCCAGTCCCTAGAAACAAGGACTTGCACAGTGAAAGAAACTGACACTCTCCCTACCTACAGTTTTCTGTCCCTAGAAAAAATGTTTTTTTTAAGCACACTATAGCACAAGGAGAATTCACTCACTGTCCTTCCCAGTCCCTAGAAACAAGGACTTGCACAGTGAAAGAAACTGACACTCTCCCTACCTACAGTTTCCTGTCCCTAGAAAAAATGTTTTTTTTAAGCACAATATAGCACAAGGAGAATTCACTCACTGTCCTTCCAGGTCCCTGGAAACAAGGACTTGCACAGTGAAAGAAACTGACACTCTCCCTACCTAGAGTTTTCTGTCCCTAGAAAAAATGTTTTTTTTAAGCACACTATAGCACAAGGAGCATTCACTCACTGTCCTTCCAGGTCCCTGGAAACAAGGACTTGCACAGTGAAAGAAACTGACACTCTCCCTACCTACAGTTTTCTGTCCCTAGAAAAAATGTTTTTTTAAGCACAATATAGCACAAGGAGAATTCACTCACTGTCCTTCCAGGTCCCTGGAAACAAGGACTTGCACAGTGAAAGAAACTGACACTCTCCCTACCTACAGTTTTCTGTCCCTAGAAAAAATGTTTTTTTTAAGCACAATATAGCACAAGGAGAATTCACTCACTGTCCTTCCAGGTCCCTGGAAACAAGGACTTGCACAGTGAAAGAAACTGACACACTCCCTACCTACAGTTTTCTGTCCCTAGAAAAAATGTTTTTTTTAAGCACAATATAGCACAAGGAGAATTCACTCACTGTCCTTCCAGGTCCCTAGAAACAAGGACTTGCACAGTGAAAGAAACTGACACTCTCCCTACCTACAGTTTTCTGTCCCTAGAAAAAATGTTTTTTTTAAGCACAATATAGCACAAGGAGAATTCACTCACTGTCCTTCCAGGTCCCTGGAAACAAGGACTTGCACAGTGAAAGAAACTGACACTCTCCCTACTGTGACAGCAGGAAGGTAAAGTCACCTGGTTGCATCCAGGGGGGTAGATATATTTCGCCCAGATTCAGGCTTTACGCCGACTTATACAACTAGGTGGAGAGTTGTATAAGGCTAGTGGGCTCATGGATGACTCATACCTCTAGGGAGAGTGTGGGGCGTCGTACAGACAGGGAGTTGATGAGGCCAGCTGAAGCTTGTGAGCTCATTTAGGCCTCTATAAAAACTCCCAGATTCATTAGGTGTTTGCTCATGCCTGGAACCAGACCTGTGTGGACTGTCTAGGGAGAGTGAACCCCTGTGCGGTGAGACAAAGCCTGTGTGGCTATTTGCTTGGACATTTAAAACCAGGGACTTAGGGACTAGGACAGCACTAGGCTGATCCCAGTTGTTAGTTAGGAAACCTGTATGTTTAGTCAGAGGTCAAGTTGACCAGGATTTATTTTGTTTGTTTCTTTTGCTTTGCTGTGTTTTGTCACTGTAAATAGAAAATAAACCGCACCTTTTTGATTTTGAAAACCACAACCTCCGTTTGCTGGGCCTGTTTTTGTGTGGGGAGCCCATCTCGGGGGTCACACACACCCGCTGCCGAGCTAACCCCCTCACAGTTGGTGGAGAATGCGGGCAGTTTTTTTTTTAAGCCAGCATGGAGGAGATACTGAAGCAGCTGGCTCTAGCAAATGCCAATCAACAGCAGACAAATGCAGGTTTGCAAAAGAACTTCGCAGCCCAGCAGCAAGCTCATCAACAGAGCCTTGCAGCCCAGCAGCAGACAAACGCAACTTTGCAACAGAGTCTGGAGGCTCAGCAACAAGCCCAGCAGCAATCTGAGGCCCGCTTCATAGACCTGTTGCAGAAGCAAGAGCAGAGACTACAACAACAGATGGAAGCAGTAATGCAGCAACGTCCGCAGACCAGTGAGGAAAGCCGTCCCACTAATACCGCGTCCTTTGGGGTGAGTCGTTTATTGACAAAAATGACTGGAGAGGATGATCCAGAGGTATTTTTGACCACATTTGAAAGGACCGCTGAAAGAGAAAAGTGGCCTGAGGAGCAGTGGGCTGGACTGGTGGCTCCTCTGTTAACTGGTGAATCGCAGAAAGCTTACTATGACCTAGAGCCTAACCAAGCAAAAGACTATGTGATGCTAAAAGCTGAAATATTGGCAAGGCTGGGTGTCACCCAGGCTGTCCGGGCTCAGCGTGTGCATAACTGGACTTTCCAGCTTGGAAAACCCCCCAGGTCTCAAATGTATGATCTCATTCACCTGAGCAGAAAGTGGCTACAGCCAGAGACTTTGTCCGCACCAAAGATTGTGGAACGTGTTGTAATGGATCGGTTTTTGAGAGCTCTTCCTACTGCCATCCAAAAGTGGGTAAGCCATGGAGACCCAGAGACGGCCGATGGTCTTGTGGATCGTGTGGAGAAATACTTGGCTACAGAGAACCTGACGGCCTCTTCCAGAGACACTCGGACTTTCCACCCTAAGACCAGACCATCCCCAGGGGCGGATAAGAGGATTCCAAGGGGTGAGGGTGGAGAGAGTGAGAGGGTGGGAGCTCTACCCCAAGTTTGGCGAGAACAGCCTGGGAAATCAGCGGCTCAAGAGGCCGCAAGAAGGATCGTTTGCTACCGCTGCCGGCAAGCGGGACATATTGCAGCCAATTGCCCGGTTGTGGAGGAACCCATGCAGTGTGACTTTCTGACGGGCAGATGTCAGTCGCTGTGTGCGACAGTCGCATGCACTGCCATTCGAGGAACTGAGAAACATTTATGCAAAATGTGTGTTAATGGTAGAAATGTTGTGGTATTGTTGGATTCAGGTAGCCTTGTGACCCTGATAAAGGCTGAGTTAGTTAAAACAGAGGTCTCTGGGAATAGCAAGGTAGCTGTTATTTGTGTGCATGGGGACACCCGAGAGTATCCAGTGACTACAGTGTGTTTCGAGACCCCCAAAGGTACCCTCTCTCATCCAGTGGGCTTAGTATCTCAGTTACCGCATGACGCCATTGTGGGAAGGGATTTTCCGAAGTTCTGGGAACTGTGGGATGATCCTGAGCCCCCCACTGGTGCCCCTATGTACCAGGAATGTGATAGCCAGAACTCCCCTGAGAGTGGTGAGGACTCTCCGGAATTTCCCTTATCAGTATTGGCAGGGGAGACTCAAGAAACTGGAGAGGAGCCCACCTCCTCAGACGAAAACCTACCGTCTGTGGAGTTTTCTGATCTTGAGGTTCACAGGGAAAACTTTGCCACAGAACAGTTGAAAGACCCCGCCCTAATAAAGGCACGGGAAAACGTAGTGAAAATAGATGGCGAGTTAGTGAACCCAGATAATACCTGCACTTACCCATACTTCAGCGTAGAGAAGGACCTACTGTATCGGGTGGCAAAAAGGGCAGAAGAAACCGTTGAGCAGCTTGTGGTGCCCAAACCTTACAGGAAGTTGGTGTTGGAGTTGGCCCATGGGCACATTCTTGGAGGTCATCTGAGGACAGAGAAAACCCGAGAGAGGGTATTACAGAGATTCTATTGGCCGGGGGTGATGAAGGACATAGAAAATTATTGTTCCTCCTGCCCTGTGTGTCAGAGGTCGGCCCCGATGCCACATTTCCGTAGCCCGCTGGTCCCTCTACCCATCATTGAGGTCCCGTTTGAGAGGATCGCCATGGATTTGGTAGGTCCTATAATCAAGTGCGCTAGGGGGCACCAGTACATATTAGTTATAATGGACTATGCCACCCGTTATCCAGAAGCGATCCCTCTCCGAAATACCTCGGCCAAAACCATAGCCAAAGAGCTATCTCTTGTGTTTAGCCGGGTGGGTATTTGTAAAGAACTGCTTACGGACCAAGGTACACCCTTTATGTCCCGGGTTATGAAGGAGCTGTGTAAATTGTTCAAAGTGACGCAATTACGTACATCTGTGTATCACCCCCAAACCGATGGGCTGGTTGAAAGGTTCAACAAAACCCTAAAACAAATGTTGAAGAAAGTGGTGGATAGAGATGGAAAGGATTGGGACTGTCTACTTCCTTATCTGATGTTTGCTATTAGGGAGGTGCCCCAATCCTCTACGGGATTCTCCCCCTTTGAGTTACTGTATGGGAGACACCCAAGAGGGCTGTTGGATATTGCCAAGGAAACTTGGGAAAGTGAGAGTTCTCCCCACAGGAGTGTGATTGAGCATGTCGCCCTGATGCAAGACCGAATTGCACAGGTAATGCCCATCGTGAAGGAACATTTGGCCCAAGCGCAGTTAGCACAGCAGAGAGTGTACAACCGTGGAGCCAAGACCCGTACCTTTTCCCCGGGGGATAGGATACTGGTACTTGTCCCTACGGTTGAAAGTAAATTCCTTGCCAAATGGCAAGGCCCCTACGAGATAATGGAAAAAGTGAGCGAAGTGAATTACAAGGTCAGACAACCAGGAAGGCGAAAGCCCGAACAGATCTATCACGTTAATCTGTTGAAAGCCTGGAGGGATAGAGAGTCCCTAGTCGCAGACACTTGGTCACCAGCTCAAACTGGTTGCGTGATTCCTGAGGTTGGAATAGCAGCCACCTTGTCACAACCCCAACAACAGGAGGTTAAGGAGTTTGTGCTTCGCAACAAGGAGGTATTCTCTGAGCTGCCGGGACAAACATCTGGGGTAGAGCATGACATCATTACCCCGCCCGGTGAAAGGGTGAAGTTAAAACCCTATCGGATCCCAGAGGCCCGACGGGAGGCAATACGGGAGGAAGTACAGAAAATGCTGAACTTAGGGGTGATAGAGGAGTCCCAAAGTGATTGGTCTAGTCCCATTGTGTTGGTGCCTAAACCGGATGGGAGCTGGCGATTTTGTAACGATTTTCGTCAGTTGAACAAAGTTACAAAATTTGACACCTACCCCATGCCACGTATAGATGAGTTGATCGACCGGCTGGGAACAGCCCGATACATGACGACTCTTGACCTCACAAAAGGGTATTGGCAAATCCCCCTGGCCAAGTCGGCCAAAGAGAAAACCGCATTTGTAACCCCAGACGGGGCGTTCCAATATAAAAGAATGCCGTTCGGGTTACAGAATGCGCCGGCCACATTCCAGCGGAAAATGGACCAGATGCTGAGGCCCCATCGGAAGTATGCTGCGGCTTACCTGGATGACATAATTGTCCATAGCACAGATTGGGCCTCACATCTGCCAAAAGTGCAAGCAGTCCTGGACTCTGTTCGGGAAGCGGGGTTTACGGCTAACCCCAAGAAGTGTACCATTGGGCAGGAGGAGGCCAAATATCTTGGGTACACCATTGGGAGGGGAGTAATAAAACCCCAACTCAACAAAGTCGAGGCCATCCAGAGTTGGCCACGTCCCAACAGCAAGAAGCAGGTACGAGCCTTTCTGGGAATCGCTGGGTATTATCGGCGATTCATTCCCCACTTTGCTTCTAAGGCTGTGCCCCTAACCAACCTGACGAAGGGGAAAGGGTCGGTCATGATTAAATGGACCCCCGAGGCTGAGGCAGCATTCCAATTCTTGAAACAAGCCTTATGTAGCCAGCCAGTGTTGTACTCACCCGACTTCTCTAAAGACTTTGTCGTACAAAGTGATGCGTCAGATGTGGGGTTAGGAGCAGTATTGTCCCAGGTCTGGAACGGGGAAGAGCACCCAGTCATTTACCTCAGCAGGAAGTTGAAGTCCCATGAGGTAAATTACGCCACCGTTGAAAAGGAGTGTTTAGCGGTGAAGTGGGCTCTAGATTCCCTTCGGTACTACCTGCTAGGTAGGCACTTTGACATGGTTACGGATCACGCTCCGTTAAAGTGGATGGCTCAAAACAAGGAAACAAATAGAAGAGTGAATAGGTGGTTCCTGGCCCTCCAGGAATTCAACTTCACAGTAAAGCATCGCCCTGGCGTTCAAATGGGGAATGTGGATGCTTTGTCTCGAGTACATGAATGCCTGATTGCTGGTGTTCCAACCCCGAGGTTAAAACAAGAGGGGGGGGTATGTGACAGCAGGAAGGTAAAGTCACCTGGTTGCATCCAGGGGGGTAGATATATTTCGCCCAGATTCAGGCTTTACGCCGACTTATACAACTAGGTGGAGAGTTGTATAAGGCTAGTGGGCTCATGGATGACTCATACCTCTAGGGAGAGTGTGGGGCGTCGTACAGACAGGGAGTTGATGAGGCCAGCTGAAGCTTGTGAGCTCATTTAGGCCTCTATAAAAACTCCCAGATTCATTAGGTGTTTGCTCATGCCTGGAACCAGACCTGTGTGGACTGTCTAGGGAGAGTGAACCCCTGTGCGGTGAGACAAAGCCTGTGTGGCTATTTGCTTGGACATTTAAAACCAGGGACTTAGGGACTAGGACAGCACTAGGCTGATCCCAGTTGTTAGTTAGGAAACCTGTATGTTTAGTCAGAGGTCAAGTTGACCAGGATTTATTTTGTTTGTTTCTTTTGCTTTGCTGTGTTTTGTCACTGTAAATAGAAAATAAACCGCACCTTTTTGATTTTGAAAACCACAACCTCCGTTTGCTGGGCCTGTTTTTGTGTGGGGAGCCCATCTCGGGGGTCACACACACCCGCTGCCGAGCTAACCCCCTCACACTACCTACAGTTTTCTGTCCCTAGAAAAAATGTTTTTTTTAAGCACAATATAGCACAAGGAGAATTCACTCACTGTCCTTCCAGGTCCCTAGAAACAAGGACTTGCACAGTGAAAGAAACTGACACTCTCCCTACCTACAGTTTTCTGTCCCTAGAAAAAATTTTTTTTTTAAGCACAATATAGCACAAGGAGAATTCACTCACTGTCCTTCCAGGTCCCTAGAAACAAGGACTTGCACAGTGAAAGAAACTGACACTCTCCCTACTGTGACAGCAGGAAGGTAAAGTCACCTGGTTGCATCCAGGGGGGTAGATATATTTCGCCCAGATTCAGGCTTTACGCCGACTTATACAACTAGGTGGAGAGTTGTATAAGGCTAGTGGGCTCATGGATGACTCATACCTCTAGGGAAAGTGTGGGGCGTCGTGCAGACAGGGAGTTGATGAGACCAGCTGAAGCTTGTCAGCTCATTTAGGCCTCTATAAGAACTCCCAGCTTCATTAGATGTTAGCTCATGCCTGGAACCAGACCTGTGTGGACTGTCTAGGGAGAGTGAACTCCTGTGCGGTGAGACAAAGCCTGTGTGGCTATTTGCTTGGACATTTAAAACCAGGGACTTAGGGACTAGGACAGCACTAGGCTGATCCCAGTTGTTAGTTAGGAAACCTGTATGTTTAGTCAGAGGTCAAGTTGACCAGGATTTATTTTGTTTATGTTTCTTTTGCTTTGCTGTGTTTTGTCACTGTAAATAGAAAATAAACCGCACCTTTTTGATTTTGAAAACCACAACCTCCGTTTGCTGGGCCTGTTTTGTGTGGGGAGCCCATCCCGGGGGTCACACACACCCGCTGCCGAGCTAACCCCCTCACACTACCTACAGTTTTCTGTCCCTAGAAAAAATGTTTTTTTTAAGAAAACAATAGCACAAGCACAAAACACACTGACACTCTCCCTACCTATCCTTCTCTTTCCCTAAACTAAAGGAATCCAGGTTAAGCAAGAAAGAAATAAAAGCCACTGTCCCTGCCTATGCTGCTCTATCCCTGCTCCGGAAAACACACTACACTAGGCCGCTGTGCTGGCGGCCTTTTATAGTGTGGGGCGTGTACTAAACACCCTCAGCAATAATTGGCCACAGGCATCCTGCCTGTGGCCAATCATTGCTCTCCTCGCTGCCGGCGCTGTGATTGGCCAAGCATGCGGGGTCACAGTGCATGCTTGGCCAATCACAGCGCCTGGATGACACTGCGATGGCGTAGTGCATTGTGGGCCGTTCGCGTCACTCGAATTTGGCGCGAACGGCCCAAATCGTTCGATCTTCGTCGAACGATCGAACAGCCGATGTTCGAGTCGAACGTATGTTCGACTCGAACACGAAGCTCATCCCTACTCCCTGCATGTTGGGCCTCTCTGTGGCCAGGCTGCAAAAAAGTTTCACACATGTGATATCGCCAAACTCAGTAGGAGTAGCAGAATGTATTTTGGGATGTAATTGAATGTATGCATATGCTGTGTGTGAGAAATAACTTGTTATTCTGACAATTTTGTGGAAAAAAAACTATTAATTTCTTAATTTTCCCAAGAATTGTGGGAAAAAATTACAACCTTAAAAAACTCACAATGCCTCTTACTAAATACCTTGGACTGTCTAATTTTCAAAAAGGGGTCATTAGGGGGGTATTTGTACTGTCCTGATATTTCAGGGCCTTTCATGACTCTATAACTTTCACACAGACTAAATAATATCCACTAATTTGGGTAATTTTTACCAAAGATATGTAGCAGTATAAATTTTGGGCCAAATTTATGAACAAAAATTACTTATTTCCCAAATTGTATAATAGAAAATAAAAAAGTTGTTTTTTTTTCTCAAAATTTTTGATCTTTTTTTTACTTATATGTGACAAAAATTATAAACAAAATTTGTTTGGGTACAGTGTTGCATGACTAAGTAATTGTAATTTAAAGTGTGAGAGCACTGAAAGATAAAAATTGGTCTGGGCAGGAAGTGATGAATATGACCTGTATCGAAGGGGAACCCTATGACAACAGCGTGGGGTCCCTCCCAAAATACATGCCTGGCCCTTTGGGTCTGGTAAAGATTTTAAGGGGAAATCCACGCAATTTTTTTTGTTAATTGGTGTGGGGTTCCCCCCCAAAACCCATACCAGAACCTTATCCGAGCAAGCCGCCTGGCAGGCCAGGAAAGGTGGAGGGCTCCCCCCTCCTTAACCATACCAGACAGCTTGCCCTCAACATGGGGAGGGTGCTTTGGGGTGCCCAAAGTACCGATACCCATTTACATGGGGGGGGCGGGATTTGAGGGCTTCCAGATTCCGATAAGCCCCCCGCCCGCAGACCCTGACAACCACAGCCCAGGGTTGTCGGGAAGAGGCTCTTGTCCCCATCAACATGGGGGCAAGGTGCTTTGTGGTGGAGGGTCGCAAGCTCCCACCCCCCATGTTGAGGGCATGGGGCCTGGTATGGTTCAGGGGGGACGCTCGCTCATTCCCCCCATCCTGACCTCCAGGCTGTATGCTCGTATAAGGGTCTGGTATGGACTTTGGGGGGGGGGCCACGCCAATTTTGTTTTTAATTTTGCTGTGGAGTCCCGCTTAATATTCATACCAGAACCAAAGGGGTTTAAGGCACATTACAGAGTGGTGCACTAAATGCACCTAACCCATACAGCACCAGTGAGCAGTTTGGGACCATACAGGTAATCTAGAATCCCTTAAGGTGATTCACATGCGTTGTTGACCAAACTTAATTGTGAGGTCACACGCTCTGAGGTGAGCGGCCATTACCTGAGGGTGGGGAGCACCTGAGTGTGGACACCGCAACATGTTGTTTTCACATTTTTTTTGGAGTCACCATTATACATTTAACAAGGACTATATACTTGTTATGTTGGGCTGACCCTTATTTGATCAGGACGCCACTGTTTTATGCACTATAGCACTTTATGATTCACATTTGTGGCACCATATACAGTGGGTCAAAAAAGTATTTAGTCAGCCACCAATTGTGCAAGTTCTCCCACTTAAAAAGATGAGAGAGGCCTGTAATTGTCATCATAGGTATATCTCAACTAGGAGAGACAACATGTGGAAACAAATCCAGACAATCACATTGTCTGATTTGGAAAGAATTTATTTGCAAATTATGGTGGAAAATAAGTATTTGGCCAATATCAAAAGTTCATCTCAATACTTTGTTATATATCCTTTGTTGGCAATGACAGCTCAAACGTTTTCTGTAAGTCTTCACAAGGTTGTCACACACTGTTGCTGGTATGTTGGCCCATTCCTCCACGCAGATCTCCTCTAGAGCAGTGATGTTTTGGGGCTGTCGCTGGGCAACACGGACTTTCAACTCCCTCCAAAGGTTTCCTATGGGGTTGAGATCTGGAGACTGGCTAGGCCACTCCAGGACCTTGAAATGCTTGTTACGAAGCCACTCCTTCGTTGCCCTGGCTGTGTGTTTGGGATCATTGTCATGCTGAAAGACCCAGCCACATTTCATCTTTAATGACCTTGCTGATGGGAGGAGGTTTGCACTCAAAATCTCACGATACATGGCCCTATTCATTCTTTCATGTACACAGACCAGTCGTCCTGTTCCCTTTGCAGAGAAACAGCCCCAAAGCATGATGTTGCCACCCCCATGCTTCACAGTAGGTATGGTGTTCTTTGGTCGCAACTCAGCATTCTCTCTCCTCCAAACACGACGAGTTGTGTTTCTGCCAAACAGTTCTACTTTGGTTTCATCTGACCATATGACATTCTCCCAATCCTCTTCTGGATCATCCAAATGCTCTCTAGCAAACCTCAGACTTACCCGGACATGTACTGGCTTAAGCAGGGGGACACGTCTGGCACTGCAGTATCTGAGTCCCTGGCGGCTTAGTGTGTTACTGATGGTAGCCTTTGTTACGTTGGTCACAGCTCTCTGCAGGTCATTCACTAGGTCCCTCCGTGTGGTTCTGGGATTTTTGCTCACTGTTCTTGTGATCATTTTGACCCCACGAGGTGAGATCTTGCTTGGAGCCCCAGATCGAGGGAGATTATTAGTGGTCTTGTATGTCTTCCATTTTCTAATTATTGCTTCCACAGTTGATTTCTTCACACCAAGCTGCTTGCCTATTGCAGATTCAGTCTTCCCAGCCTGGTGCAGGTCTACAATTTTGTTTCTGGTGTCCTTCGACAGCTCTTTGGTCTTCACCATAGTGGAGTTTGGAGTGTGACTGTTTGAGGTTGTGGACAGGTGTCTTTTATACTGATTAGGGATGAGCTCGGTGTTCGAGTCGAACATACGTTCGACTCGAACATCGGCTGTTCGATCGTTCGACGAAGATCGAACGATTTGGGCCGTTCGCTCCTAATTCGAGTGACGCGAACGGCCCACAATGCACTACGCCATCGCAGTGTCATCCAGGCGCTGTGATTGGCCAAGCATGCACTGTGACCCCACATGCTTGGCCAATCACAGCGCCGGCAGCGAGGAGAGCAATGATTGGCCACAGGCAGGATGCCTGTGGCCAATTATTGCTGAGGGTGTTTAGTACACGCCCCACACTATAAAAGGCCGCCAGCACGGCGGCCTAGTGTAGTGTGTTCCGGAGCAGGGAAAGAGAAGCATAGGCAGGGACAGTGACATTTTTTTTCTTGCTTAACCTGGATTCCTTTAGTTTAGGGAAAGAGAAGGATAGGTAGGGAGAGTGTCAGTGTGTTTTACTGTGCTAATCCTTGTTTCTAGGGACAGGGAAGGACAGTGAGGGAAATTCTCCTTGTGCTATACTGTGCTAAAGCATTGATCATCAACCATCTTTAAAAAAACATTTTTTCTAGGGACAGAAAACTATAGGTAGGGAGAGTGTCAGTGTGTTTTACTGTGCTAATCCTTGTTTCTAGTAGACTTGTGCACAACGGAAAAATTCGTTCCGTTTCGGTTCGTTTCTTTCCGGTCCTGTTGATTCGTAATCATTCGTAATTTTGCTAGACGGGATTTTTCGTGTTCGGACTCATTCGTATTTTTGCAAGCGACATTTTTCGTTGAATTTTTTGTTGCTTTATAATTCGTACTTTCGGTAGAGTACGTTGTTTTTCGTTGATTCTGGACACAACTCCTACTTTCGTAACTTTTTTTGGGTTCGTACTTTCGGTAGAGTACGTTGTTTTTCGTTGATTCTGGACACAACTCCTACTTTCGTAACTTTTTTGGGGTTCGTTGATTCGTAATTTTCCGTGTCTCTCTCACAACGACGCTGCCTATTATGCCTAATGTGCTTCGAATGGATTTGTACTTTTCTAAATACATTGCGGTTATTTGTAACGATTCGAAATCTCGTATTTTACTTTCGTTTTTTACATGCGGCTATAGCCTCTGCCCCTGTACACCATTTTGAGAGGGTTCAGCACGGTGAGGGAGAAGCAGAGAGCAGAGCAGAGTGTTATTGTGCTTCGAATGGATTCGAAATCTCGTATTTTACTTTCGTTTTTTACATGCGGCTATAACCTCCGCCCCTGTACACCATTTTGAGAGGGAGTTCAGCACGATGTGGGAGAAGCAGAGAGCAGAGCAGAGAGAGTGTTATTGTGCTTCGTATGGATTCGTACATTCGTAACTTTTTCATAACGAATTATGCCGAAGACATTCGGGCATTCGCTATTTGCGGTATAATTTATTTCGGATTCGGTCTTATTCGTAATTGCTTTGTTCGGAAATTCGAATGCTTCCGAATGTCCGAAAGTTGCTAAATTCGGACGAATTTCAATTCGTTACGAAACGAATTGCACAAGCCTAGTTTCTAGGGACAGGGAAGGACAGTGAGGGAAATTCTCCTTGTGCTATACTGTGCTAAAGCATTGATCATCAACCATCTTTAAAAAAACATTTTTTCTAGGGACAGAAAACTATAGGTAGCGAGAGTGTCAGTGTGTTTTACTGTGCTAATCCTTGTTTCTAGGGACAGGGAAGGACAGCGAGGGAAATTCTCCTTGTGCTATACTGTGCTAAAGCATTGATCATCAACCATCTTTAAAAAAACATTTTTTCTAGGGACAGAAAACTATAGGTAGCGAGAGTGTCAGTGTGTTTTACTGTGCTAATCCTTGTTTCTAGGGACAGGGAAGGACAGTGAGGGAAATTCTCCTTGTGCTATACTGTGCTAAAGCATTGATCAACAACCATCTTTAAAAAAACATTTTTTCTAGGGACAGAAAACTATAGGTAGCGAGAGTGTCACTGTGTTTTACTGTGCTAATCCTTGTTTCTAGGGACAGGGAAGGACAGTGAGGGAAATTCTCCTTGTGCTATACTGTGCTAAAGCATTGATCATCAACCATCTTTAAAAAAACATTTTTTCTAGGGACAGAAAACTATAGGTAGCGAGAGTGTCAGTGTGTTTTACTGTGCTAATCCTTGTTTCTAGGGACAGGGAAGGACAGTGAGGGAAATTCTCCTTGTGCTATACTGTGCTAAAGCATTGATCATCAACCATCTTTAAAAAAACATTTTTTCTAGGGACAGAAAACTATAGGTAGCGAGAGTGTCACTGTGTTTTACTGTGCTAATCCTTGTTTCTAGGGACAGGGAAGGACAGTGAGGGAAATTCTCCTTGTGCTATACTGTGCTAAAGCATTGATCATCAACCATCTCTAAAAAAACATTTTTTCTAGGGACAGAAAACTATAGGTAGCGAGAGTGTCAGTGTGTTTTACTGTGCTAATCCTTGTTTCTAGGGACAGGGAAGGATAGTGAGGGAAATTCTCCTTGTGCTATACTGTGCTAAAGCATTGATCATCAACCATCTTTAAAAAAACATTTTTTCTAGGGACAGAAAACTATAGGTAGCGAGAGTGTCACTGTGTTTTACTGTGCTAATCCTTGTTTCTAGGGACAGGGAAGGACAGTGAGGGAAATTCTCCTTGTGCTATACTGTGCTAAAGCATTGATCATCAACCATCTTTAAAAAAACATTTTTTTTAGGGACAGAAAACTATAGGTAGGGAGAGTGTCAGTGTGTTTTACTGTGCTAATCCTTGTTTCTAGGGACAGGGAAGGACAGTGAGGGAAATTCTCCTTGTGCTATACTGTGCTAAAGCATTGATCATCAACCATCTTTAAAAAAACATTTTTTCTAGGGACAGAAAACTATAGGTAGCGAGAGTGTCAGTGTGTTTTACTGTGCTAATCCTTGTTTCTAGGGACAGGGAAGGACAGTGAGGGAAATTCTCCTTGTGCTATACTGTGCTAAACCATTGATCATCAACCATCTTTAAAAAAACATTTTTTCTAGGGACAGAAAACTATAGGTAGCGAGAGTGTCACTGTGTTTTACTGTGCTAATCCTTGTTTCTAGGGACAGGGAAGGACAGTGAGGGAAATTCTCCTTGTGCTATACTGTGCTAAAGCATTGATCATCAACCATCTTTAAAAAAAAAAAATTATAGGGACAGAAAACTATAGGTAGCGAGAGTGTCACTGTGTTTTACTGTGCTAATCCTTGTTTCTAGGGACAGGAAGGACAGTGAGGGAAATTCTCCTTGTGCTATACTGTGCTAAAGCATTGATCATCAATCATCTTTAAAAAAACATTTTTTCTAGGGACAGAAAACTATAGGTAGGGAGAGTGTCAGTGTGTTTTACTGTGCTAATCCTTGTTTCTAGGGACAGGGAAGGACAGTGAGGGAAATTCTCCTTGTGCTATACTGTGCTAAAGCATTGATCATCAACCATCTTTAAAAAAACATTTTTTCTAGGGACAGAAAACTATAGGTAGCGAGAGTGTCACTGTGTTTTACTGTGCTAATCCTTGTTTCTAGGGACAGGGAAGGACAGTGAGGGAAATTCTCCTTGTGCTATACTGTGCTAAAGCATTGATCATCAACCATCTTTAAAAAAAACATTTTTTCTAGGGGCAGAAAACTATAGGTAGCGAGAGTGTCACTGTGTTTTACTGTGCTAATCCTTGTCTCTAGGGACAGGGAAGGACAGTGAGGGAAATTCTCCTTGTGCTATACTGTGCTAAAGCATTGATCATCAACCATCTTTAAAAAAAACATTTTTTCTAGGGACAGAAAACTATAGGTAGGGAGAGTGTCAGTGTGTTTTACTGTGCTAATCCTTGTTTCTAGGGACAGGGAAGGGCAGTGAGGGAAATTCTCCTTGTGCTATACTGTGCTAAAGCATTGATCATCAACCATCTTTAAAAAAACATTTTTTCTAGGGACAGAAAACTATAGGTAGCGAGAGTGTCAGTGTGTTTTACTGTGCTAATCCTTGTTTCTAGGGACAGGGAAGGACAGTGAGGGAAATTCTCCTTGTGCTATACTGTGCTAAAGCATTGATCATCAACCATCTTTAAAAAAACATTTTTTCTAGGGACAGAAAACTATAGGTAGCGAGAGTGTCAGTGTGTTTTACTGTGCTAATCCTTGTTTCTAGGGACAGGGAAGGACAGTGAGGGAAATTCTCCTTGTGCTATACTGTGCTAAAGCATTGATCATCAACCATCTTTAAAAAAACATTTTTTCTAGGGACAGAAAACTATAGGTAGCGAGAGTGTCACTGTGTTTTACTGTGCTAATCCTTGTTTCTAGGGACAGGGAAGGACAGTGAGGGAAATTCTCCTTGTGCTATACTGTGCTAAAGCATTGATCATCAACCATCTTTAAAAAAACATTTTTTCTAGGGACAGAAAACTATAGGTAGGGAGAGTGTCAGTGTGTTTTACTGTGCTAATCCTTGTTTCTAGGGACAGGGAAGGACAGTGAGGGAAATTCTCCTTGTGCTATACTGTGCTAAAGCATTCCTCATCAACCATCTTTGAAATCCTTGTTTTTTGGACAGTCAGAGAAATTGTCATTGTGCTATTCTGTGCGAAAGCAATCATCCTCAACCATATTTAGAAATCCTTAAGTAAAGGGACAGAGAAGGACACCTGAAGGTAGCCCTTATTGCTTTTTTCCCATCTCCCTGCAGGCCATCCATTAGAATGTCTGGAAGGCAAACAAGGAGAGGCAGACAGTCAGGAGGCAATAAAAGAGGGCAAGCAGGCTCTGTGTCTGGGGGCAACAGTGCTGGTCGTGGACGCGGTGCATTGTCATCAGCACATGGCCATGGGACACGCTTGTCCTTCTTTTCGGCAGCTGGACATGTTGAGCCACATCATGCCGAAGACTTGGTAGAGTGGATGACCAAGCCCTCCTCCTCCTCCTCATCCTCTCTCACCCAGGCTCAGGGTACTGGCAAAGCAGCTGCCAAAGCGTCCTCTTCCCTGGTATCAATGTCAGACTCATCATCAGTCACTCCTTCCCTAGACCCACCATGTCCTCCTCCTGAGGAGTCCCCCGAACTGTTTGAGCACAGTGTTGGGTACATGCTCCAGGAGGATGCCCAGCGTTTCGAAGGGTCTGATGATGAAACCCAGCTAGAGGAAGGCAGTAGCGTGAGAGCAGAGAGAGGGGATGCTCAAGAAGGACACCAATCTGGCAGTCATGTTCCAGCAGCTGCAGCATACTGCCAGATTGGCTCCAGTGATGAGGAGGGAGGGGATGATGAGGTCACTGACTCCACGTGGGTGCCTAATAGGAGAGGGGAGGAGGAGGAGGATGAGGAGGAGGCACATCTCCAACGAGGCAGGATGCCCTTTGGTGGCCAGCGTAAGGGCAGTACACCGACGGAATCACACCGCAGAGCTCCGCCTGTGCAGGGCGCTGCCTCTGCCCGTCATTCAAAAAGTTCTTTGGTGTGGGCCTTTTTTGAGGCTAGTGCATCAGATCGCACAGCTGCTGTTTGCAACATATGTCTCAAGCGTATATCGCGTGGCCAAAACATCAGCCGCTTGGGTACCACATGCCTGACCAGACATATGTTGACCTGCCATGCAGCTCGTTGGCAAGCCTACCTCAAAGACCCACACCAAAGAACAAAGCGGACCTCTCCTTGCACCGCATCAGCTGGGATCTCCAACCCCACTATAACTTCAGTCCTCTCTGAAACATGCACTGAGAGGAATGAAGGTGTAGAATTAGGTGTGTCACAGCCAAGTACTTGCGGCCACTCTGCTAGCAGTACACCGACGTCCGATTCTAGCAGGCAAATTTCCCTGCCCCAGCTGCTGGACCGTCGAAAGAAGTTCACTCCCAGCCATCCACATGCCCAGCGGTTGAATGCTAGCTTGGCTAAATTGCTAGCGCTTCAACTGCTGCCTTTTCAGTTGGTAGACTCAGCCCCCTTCCGTGAGTTTGTGCAATGTGCGGTTCCTCAGTGGCAGGTTCCCAAACGCCACTTTTTCTCACGGAAGGCTATTCCGGCTCTCTACCGGCATGTGGAAGGCAATGTCTTGGCCTCGCTGGACAGGGCGGTCAGCGGTAAGGTGCATATTACCGCTGACTCATGGTCCAGCAGGCATGGACAGGGACGTTACCTTTCTTTCACGGCCCATTGGGTCTCTCTTTTGGCAGCTGGGAAGGATGCAGGACAAGGTGCAGTAGTGTTGGAGGTTGTTCCACCGCCACGCCTACAAAATGCTACTAGTGGTTGTGACACACCTCTCTCCTCCACCCCCTCCTCTTCTTCTTCCTCCATGGCCTCTTCCTGTGCTTTGTCCTCTGAACCAGCGGTGCTCCGTAGCCGTTCAAGGGGCTACGCAAGTACGCAGGCAAAAAGATGCCATGCCGTGCTTGCGCTGGTGTGTTTGGGGGACAGAAGCCACACTGGGGCAGAGGTCCTGTCTGCTCTGCAGGGCCAGGCCGAGAGGTGGTTGACGCCACGCCAGCTTAAGCCAGGAATGGTGGTTTGCGACAATGGCACCAACCTCCTCTCCGCCCTCCGACAGGGACAACTGACCCATGTGCCCTGTGTGGCTCACGTCCTTAACCTGGTGGTGCAGCGGTTCTTGGGCAGGTACCCGGGCTTACAGGATGTCCTGAGGCAGGCCAGGAAAGTCTGTGTGCATTTCCGCAGATCTTATAATGCCAGTGCTCGCCTGGCTGAGCTGCAAAAGGAATTGAACCTGCCCAAGAACCGCCTTATATGTGACATGCCCACCAGGTGGAACTCAACGTTGGCCATGCTGCAGCGGCTGCACACGCAGCAGAGGGCCATCAATGAGTACCTGTGCGACTACGGCACCAGGACAGGGTCAGGGGAGCTTGGTTTTTTTTCTCCACGCCAGTGGGGCATGATCAGGGATGCATGCACTGTCCTGGCACCATTTGAGGAGGCCACGAGGATGGTGAGCTGTGACAGTGCATGCATCAGTGACACTGTACCTCTTGTCCACCTGTTGGAGCACACACTGCGTGGAATAATGGACAGGGCACTTGAGGCAGAACAGAGGCAGGAAGAGGAGGACTTCCTTGCCTCTCAAGGCCCCCTTTACCCAGACAGTGTTCCTTCTGTCCCACCCATCGCACAGGAAGAGGAGGAGGAGGAGGGGGAGGAGGATTGTGTCAGCATGGAGGTGGAGGCTTGCACTCAGCATCATCAGCAGCAGTCTTTTAGGGATGATTTACAGTCCCAAGAAACCAGTGGACTTGTACGTGGCTGGGAGGAGGTGGCTGCGGATCATGTCGTCCTTAGTGACCCAGAGGACTCCGGACCGAATGCCTCAGCTAACCTACGCTGCATGGCCTCCCTGATCCTGCAAAGTCTGTGGAAGGATCCTCGTATTCTTCAGATCAAGGAGAGGGACCATTACTGGCTGGCCACTCTCCTTGATCCACGGTACAAGGGTAAGGTTGCGGACCTTATGTTACCGTCGCAGAGGGAGCAGAGGATGAGACAACTCCGGGAGGCCTTGCAGAATGGTCTGTGCAACGCGTTCCCAGAGACTGGGAGGTTACAAACTCCTGGTCCTGGACAACGAGTTGCTGAGGCTTCGGCCAGTCAAAGAAGGAGCGGTGGAGAAGGTGGCCGTCTGACCGATGCGTTCAGACAATTCTTTAGTCCGCAGCCCCAAAGTATGATCGGTTCCAGCAACCATCGCCAGCGTCTGATAAACATGGTGCAGGAATATCTAGGGGCAAGGTCAGACTCGGACACCTTCCCCACCGAAAATCCTCTGGCTTACTGGGTCTTGAGGATGGATCACTGGCCAGAGCTTGCACAGTATGCAATTGAGCTACTGGCCTGTCCTGCATCCAGCGTTCTTTCGGAACGCACATTCAGTGCTGCTGGAGGATTTGTCACGGATCACAGGGTGCGCCTGTCCACCGACTCGGTTGATCGACTGACTTTCATCAAGATGAACCAGTCTTGGATCACCACCAGCTACCACACACCTGATGCTGATATAACAGACTAATTGATTTTAACATGTCACATCCCTTCAAGACTGATGCTGATGCTGAGTGCCTGTGCTGTTATGTTGACTGGCTATCCTCCTCCTCCGAGTCCTCAATGATACGATTGATGATGATAGCTTGGAAGATCATTTTTGTTTATGGGTGCCGCCACCAGTGGCTAAGGCCCAATTTTTCAGCCCCTGTTTAACAGGGGCGTGTAATTACAATTTTTGAAGCAATACTTTGCAACAGGGCTCATTGCTGTGCTCCAAGTACAGTATCTGTGAGGGGTTGCAGTGTTGTGCCACCAGTGCCTAAGGCCCAATTTTTCAGCCCCTGTTCAACAGGGGCATGTAATTACAATTCTTGATCTAATAATTCACAGCAGGGCCCATTGCTGCACCCACCAAGAGTAACTCTGAGGGCTTACAGTGTTGTGGCAACGCCACCACCACCACCACCACGAAAGGCCCAATTTTTCAGCCCCTGTTCAACAGGGGCATGCAATTACAATTCTTGATCTAATAATTCACAGCAGGGCCCATTGCTGCACCCACCAAGAGTAACTGTCAGGGCTTACAGTGTTGTGGCACCAGCACCACCATCAAAGGCCCAATTTTTACTACCACTGTTCAACAATTATATGTAATTACAATTCCTGATATAATAGTTGACAGCAGGGCGTTCCAGCACCAACCAAGAGTAACTGTGAGTGCTTACAGTGTTGTACCAACAACTAAGGGGCCTATTTCTGCAGAGTATATACGGCAGGTCCCTACTTTCAAACATCCAACTTACAAACGACTCCTACTTGCAAACGCAAGAAGACAACAGGAAGTGAGAGGAAATCTACCCCTAGGAAGGAAAATTCTCTCCTGTAAGAATTAATATGGGAGAAAGGTGTCTCCTCTGTACTGATGCTTTATCACCAATCCTTGTTTCAAGAAAAACACCACATTTCAAAAACAGTTGTCATTGGGACGGAAAGTGAGGTGAAATGTTCTGAACAGGGGCACAGACAGCAAAACAAATGTTACAGGGGTGATAACCCTTACCTATGTTTTCCAAAAAGTTTAAAAATAGATTTTTGGGCTGGAGCTACACTTAAACAATGTACCTGTTCAAAATTACAAACACATTCTACATAAGAACAAACCTACAGTCCCTGTCTTGTATGCACCGCCTGTATACGGCTGTTCAGAGTATATAGGGCCTTTTTTATTTTGTGTGCGGTGTTCCCCTTAATATCCATACAAGACCCAAAGGGGCTGGTAATGGGCTGGGGTGGGGGGGGGGGGGTCATGGGGTAGCTATGCCATTTTTCTTAAAGATTTTCATCCATATTACCGGGACCAGACATTACATTAAAGCCGCAAGCAGTTTTAAATGGCTTTTTTTTCCTTTAGAAGTGTCATTTTGTGCAGGGACAGTTCTAAACACGGGAAACACGTGGCACTTCACAGGCATACTTTAGACACCCCCCAGGTACGATATTTAAAGGAATATTTGACTCTTTTTTTTTTCACTTTATGCATCATTAAAATGACTGCTCCCGAAAAACGACCGTTTTTAAAACTTCTTTTTGCATTGATACATGTCCCCTGGTGCAGAACCCGGGTTCCCAAACCCTTTTTAGGACAATAACATGCATAATAGTCGTTATAATTAGCACTTTAGAATTCGAACGTTCGCATCCATTGTATTTAATAGGGTTCTAATGTTCGTACGAACGTTCGGTCCGTTCGCGGGTTCTGGTGCAAACCGAACCCGGGGGTGTTCGGCTCATCACTAATACTGATAACAAGTTCAAACAGGTGCCATTAGTACAGGTAATGAGTGGAGGATAGAGGAGCCTCTTAAAGAAGAAGATACAGGTCTGTGAGAGCCAGAAATCTTGCTTGTTTGTAGGTGACTAAATACTTATTTTCCACCATAATTTGCAAATACATTCTTTCCAAATCAGAGATGTGATTGTCTGGATTTGTTTCCACATTTTGTCTCTCATAGTTGAGGTATACATATGATGACAATTACAGGCCTCTCTCATCTTTTTAAGTGGGAGAACTTGCACAATTGGTGGCTGACTAAATACTTGTTTGCCCCACTGTATACATCTTTTAAGTGTTTTTTGTCAATATTTTTATTTTTTCGTGGAGTGTGACACGTATCACAGATTATTTTATCACAGGACTTTATTTATTATTTTTTTGCTATTTAAATTTTTGTCACGTTCTACATTTGTATGTTTTAATAGTCGGCATTTTAAACTCATTGTTGGGAAGATTATTAGGGAGATAGCACAGCACATTAATTTTAATTTATATTGTTATCTCCCGGCTTTATGAGACGTGATTAGTGCTAGCAGCTGTCATTTATTACTACGCACCTTTTTAATAATTTTTTTACATATATATATTTTTTAAAAGGTAGCTCGCAAGATCCTCATAGTTTGTTTGAACTTGCATATAGGCCTTTAAAATTAGCACTTTTGATTTTACATGTTCGTGTCCCATAGACTTTAATAGGGTTTGCATGTTCGCTAGAACTTTTTGCCTGAGATCCCCCCTGGCAAGGTACCCTCCCCTTGTTGAGGACATGTGACCTTGTATGTTTCAGAAGGGGGAGTGCATGCTTGCTGCTCTCCCTTTTCTGGACAGCCAGGCTGCATGCTTAGGGTCTAGCATGGATTTGGGGGGGGGGGCAATGCTTTTTCTTTTTAATGGGGGTACCCCCTTTCTGGTCAGCATATGAATGGGGTTAAGGATGCATCACTGGTTGTTAGGACAACAGTGGCTGCTGGCTTCCTAGCAACCAGAAGTCCTGAGTGGGAAGCTGTCACATTTAGTAGCTATAGTAATACCGCTGCTAAATGTATGACTTCCCACTGCAGCTTGAAGTTTAGCTCAGCATGTGGGGCAACACCCCATTTAGTTCGCCTGTACCCTGAACAGCCTAAGTTCAAACTAAATCCTACATTGGTTCAAACACGAACCTCATCCCTAGTGGGGAGAGCCTCAAGTACCCTGCACAGAGCCCTGATCTCAACCCTACTGAACATTCCAGTTCCAGTTTTAAATTGGAACACTGATTGCAAGACAGGTCATTTTGGATAACATCAGTATCATACCCCACAGACACGCTCTAAAATCTTGTAGATAGTCTTCCTTGAGTGGAGACTGTTATAGCTGAATGGGGGGGGGGGGGCATATAGTATGCCCATCTTGAAAGGGCATGTCCAACAAGCTTATATAGGGGTGATTATTATTATACAGGATTTATATAGGGCCAACAGTTTGCGCAGCGCTTTACAACATCAGGGAGGACAGTACAATCACAATACAATTCAATATAGAGGGATCAGGGGGCCCTGCTCGTTAGAGCTTACAGTCTAGAAGGGAGAGTCACGTGAAACAAAAGGGTAGTAGCTGTGGGGGATGATCAGGTGGACAAAATTACAATACAGTTGTTAGGTGTGGGTAGGATAGGCTTCTCTGAAGAGGAGGGTTTTTAGGGATCCTCTAAAAGCTAATAGAGGAGGAGATAGACGGACAGATTGGGGTAAGGAGTTCCATAGGCTTGGAGTGGCTCTGGAAATGTCCTGGAGACGAGCATGGGAGGAGGTGATGAGAGAGCTAGAGAGCAGGAGGTCTTGAGAAGAATGAAGAGAACGATTAGGTTGGTATTTTGAGACTAGGTCAGTGATGTAGCTGGGGGCAGTGTTGTGGATGGCTTTGTAGGTAGTTGTTAGTATTTTAAATTTAATTTGTTGGGTGAGCGGAAGCCAGTGGAGGGATTGACAGAGAGGAGTGGCAGAGACAGAGCGGTTGCTAAGGTGGATGAGTCTGGCAGCAGCATTAATAATGGACTGAAGGGGGGTTAAAATTTTCAGAGGTAAGCCAATGAGGAGGGAGTTGCAGTAATCGAGGCGAGAAATGACCAGGGAGTGAATTAGGAGCTTTGTTGTGTCATTGGTTAGAAAGGGGCGTATTTTGGAGATGTTGCGGAGGTTGAGGCGGCAAGATTTGGACAGTGATTGGATGTGAGGCTTAAAGGAGAGTTCAGAGTCCAGAACTACTCCTAGGACCTTGGCGTGTGGGGATGGGCTGATAGTTGTGCCATCAATTTTGACAGAGAGATCGGGGGAGGGGGAATGTGGAGGAGGAAAAATGATCAGTTCAGTTTTGGATAGATTAAGTTTGAGGAAGTGGTGTGACATCCAAACTGATATATCGGATAGTAAATTAGAGATACGTGAGGAGAATGAAGGAGTGAGTAGAGGGGCAGAGAAATAGATTTGAGTGTCGTCAGCGTAGAGGTGGTGTTGGAAGCCGTGGGAGGCTATCCGCTGACCCAGGGAGGAGGTGTAGATTGAAAATAGGAGAGGTCCAAGAACAGAACCTTGGGGGACACCAACTGAGAAAGGAAGAGGAGAGGAGAAAGTAGAGTTGTAAGTAACGCTATAGGTGTGGTTGGATATGTAGGTAGAGAACAAGCGAAGAGTACAGTCGCGGAGACCAAAGGCATGGAGTTTTTTGAGGAGGAGGGGGTGGTCATCCGTATCGAAGGCAGCAGAGAGGTCCAGGAGTAGGAGTACAGAATAGTGTCCCTTAGTTTTGGCCATTAGTAGATAGTTAGTTTTAGGAGAGCAGTTTCTGTGGAATGTTGAGGACGAAATCCAGACTGAAGGGTATCAAAAAGGTTATTATCAGCAAGGTGGATGCTCAGTTGGTTGTAGACTAGACGTTCAAGGAGTTTGGATAAAAAGGGGAGCAAGGAGATGGGGCGTAGGTTGTTAAGATTGGAAGGGTCCAGAGAGGGCTTTTTAAGTATAGAGCTGACTAGTGCATGTTTCAAAGAGTTAGGGAAGATGCCAGAAGAGAGGGAGAGATTTAAGATGTGGGTTAGGGTGATGGTCATCTGTTCACAGACGTTTGACTATATACAGGTCCATATATATTTGGGCACAGCCACAATTCTCGTTTTTTCAGATATTTACCAAAACATATTCAAGCTATAGTTATATAATGGATATGGGCTAAAAGTGCCCACTCTCTGGCTTAATTTGAGGGTTTGTACATCAACATCGGAGGAAGCATTTAGGAATTACAGCTCTTAACAATAGCCATCCCCCCTATTTCTAGGGACTAAAAGTAATTGGACAGTTGAATCAAAAGCTGTTTCATGGCTAGGTGTGGGCTACTCCTTCATTATTTCTTCATCAATTAAGCAGGTAAAAGGTCAGGAGTTGATTCTAAGTGTGGTATTTGCATTTGGAATCTATTGCTGTGAACCTATATCAAGCATTCAAAGTAGCAGTCCATGCAAGTGAAGCAGGCCATTGTAAGGCTTTAAAAATTAAACAAATTCACCGGAGAGATAGCAGCAACATTAGGAGTGGCCAAATCAACAGTTTGGTATATTCTGAGGAAAGAAGAACGCACTAGTGAGCTCAGCAACATAAAAAGGCCTGGACGTCCACAGAAGACAACAGTGGTGGATGACTGCAGGATCTTCTCTGAAGAAAAACCCATTAACAACATCCAGATAAGTTAAGGACACTCTCCAGGAGGTGGGCATGTCATTGTCAGTCTACAATCAAGAGAAGACTTCACAAGAGCAAATACAGAGGGTTCACCACAAGGTGCAAACCATTCAAAAGCTTGAAGAATAGAAAAACAAGATTAGACTTTGCCAATTCTTTTGGACGGATTGCATTCTTTGGATGGATGAAACTAAGATTAATCTGTAACAGAATGACAGGAAGAAAATAGTGTGGAGAAGGCTTGGAACAGCTCATGATCCAAAGAACACAACATCATATTTAAAACATTGTGGAGGCAGTGTGATGGCATGGGCATGCATGGCTTCCAGTGGCACTGGGTCATAGTGTTTATTGATAATGTGACAGAAGACAGAAGCAGCCAGATGAATTATACAGTGATTAGAGATATACTGTCAGCCCAGATTCAGCCAAATGCAGCAAAGTTGATTGGATGGCGCTTCACAGTACAGATGGACAATGATCCAAATCACACTGCAAAAGCAACCCAGGAGCTTTTGAAGGAAAATAAATGGAATATTCTGCAATGGACGTGCCATTCACCTGATCTCAACCCAATTGAGCATGCATTTCACTTGCTAAAGGCAAAACTAAAGGCAGAAAGACCCACAAACAAAAAACAACTGAAGACAGCTGCAGTTAGAACCTGGCAAAGCATCAGAAAGGAGGAAACCCAGTCTTTGGTTATGACCATGGGTTCCAGACTTCAGGCAGCCATTGCCAGTAAAGGATTCCCAACAAAATATTAAAAATTAACATTTTATTTATGATTATATTCATTTGTCGAATTACATTTGAGCCCCTGAAAATGGGGGGGGGGGGGGGGCTGTGTACAAAATGGTTGCAGTTCCTTAAATTTGTACTTCATATTTATGCTCAACCCCTTGAATTAAAGTTGAAAGTCTGCATTTCAAATTCATTTGGATTGTTTCGTTTTAATTTTATTCTGGTGGCATACAGAGTCAAAAGTATGAAAATTGTGCCCGTGTACAAATCTATATGGACCTAACTGTATATGTTGTAAATGAAACAAGCTCAAATGATATGGGTAGCAGTAAATCATGGATGAGACAAGAACACATAGTCCAAGCAGGTTTGTCCTGCTGTTTTATTCAGCAAGGCATTAAACAAGCATCAATGGAGGGATTTATACAGTACGTCCATAATATAAAACAAACCTTCAGATCATCTGAGCCACAAACTAGTGTTTTCTGACTAACAGGGTTCTCTGTAATGGAGATCCAAGTTAAAAGAGGCAGCTCTGGTACTTTTTAACCACTTAGCAACCACCTGCCGACAAATAACGTCGACAAGGTGGTTGCTTAACTCTGGGAGGACGTTATATAACGTCCTCCCAGAATCGCGCTCCCGCGCGCCCCCTGGGGCGCGCACACGGGAAACTCCGTGACTGCCGGGTCCAGAGGACCCGGCGGATCACGAATCGCGGTAAATCGCCGCTGATAGCGGCCGTTTACCACGTGATCGCTCCGTCAAATGACGGAGCAATCACTTGTAAACAGACCGGCGTCATGTGATGACGCCGGTTCCTCTCTCCCCTCTCTGTACCGATCGGTACAGTGTGAGAGGGGAGGGGGAGGGAGCGGATGGCAGCAGCAGCACTGTGGGCTGGATCTGTGACAATTGCAGTCACAGATCCAGCCATCCATCCATCCCTGCTCAGCCATCCCTGTGCAATACTCTGCAATACACCCTGCCAATACTCTGCAAAATACCCTGCCAATACTCTGCAAAATACCCTGCAATACCCTGGTGCAATACCCTGCAATACCCTGGTGCAATACTCTGCAATACCCTGGTGCAATACTCTGCAATACCCTGGTGCAATACTCTGCAATACCCTGGTGCAATACTCTGCAATACCCTGCAATACCCTGGTGCAATACTCTGCAATACCCTGCGCAATACTCTGCAATACCCTGCGCAATACTCTGCAATACCCTGCGCAATACCCTGCAAAATACTCTGCAATACCCTGCGCAATACTCTGCAATACCCTGCACAATACTCTGCAATACCCTGCACAATACTCTGCAATACTCTGCAATACCCTGCACAATACTCTGCATCACCCTGCGCAATACTCTGCAAAATACTCTGCAAAATACTCTGCAATACCCTGCGCAATACTCTGCAATACCCTGCACAATACTCTGCAATACCCTGTGCAATACTCTGCAATACCCTGCGCAATACTCTGCAATACCCTGCGCAATACTCTGCAATACCCTGCACAATACACCCTGTGCAATACTCTGCAATACCCTGCACAATACTCTGCAATACCCTGTGCAATACCCCCTGTGAAATACCCCATGCAATACCCTGCCATACTCCGCAATGCCCTGCCATACTCCGCAATGCCCTGCCATACTCCGCAATGCCCTGCCATACTCCGCAATGCCCGGCAATACTCTGCAATAACCACTTCCCGCCCGCCGGCCGTCATATGACGTCCTTGACTTTGTGCGGGGATATCTGAATGATGCTAGCAGCTACAGGCATCATTCAGATATTAGCTTTTTCAGCCGGCGATTCCCTACACCATAACAACAATCATAGTGGCTGTTCCGCCGCTTGATCATTCTTACGGGAGGCGAGAGGGGATGTCCCCCCCGCCGCCCTCCGGTGCTTCTACCGACTCACCGCTACGATCAAAGCCAGGATTGTTGTTTTTTTTTGTTTTTTTTCAGGCTTCCCAGCCTAGAGGTGACATGTGGGGTCTTGTTGACCCCATATCTCACTGTAAAGAGGACCTGTCATGCCATATTCCTATTACAAGGGATGTTTACGTTCTTTGTAATAGGTATAAAAGTGATCAAAAAAAAATTTGGGGCGAAAAACATGTCAAACTAAAATAAATAAAGTAAAATGAACAATAAAAAAATATATATTTTTTTAAAGCGCCCCTGTCCCCGTGAGCTCGCATACAGAAGCGAACGCATACGTAAGTCCCGCCCACATATGAAAACGGTTTTCAAACCACACATGTGAGGTATCTCTGCGAACGTTAGAGCGAGAGCAATCATTTTGGCCCTAGACCTCCTCTGTAACTCAAAACATGTAACCAGTAAAAATATTTAAAGCGTTGCCTATGGGGATTTTTAAGTAGCGAAGTTTGGCGCCATTCCACAAGCGTGTGCAATTTTTAAGGGTGACATGTTAGGTTTCTATTTACTCGGCGTAACTTCATCTTTCACATTATGCAAAAACATTGGGCTAACTTTACTGTTTTTTTTTTTTTAAGCACAAAACATTTTTTTTCCGTAAAAAACGGGTTAAAAAAATTGCTGCGCAAATATCGTGCGAGATAAAAAGTTGCAACAACCACCATTATATTCTCTAAGGTCTTTGCTAAAAAAACATATATAATGTTTTGGGGTTCTATGTAATTTTATAGCAAATAAATGATGATTTTTACATGTAGGAGAGAAATGTCAGAATTGGCCTCGGTGCTCCAGAACGCCTGAAGGGGCTCCCTGCATGTTGGGCCTCTGTATGTGGCCACGCTGTGTAAAAGTCTCACACATGTGGTATCGCCATACTCGGGAGGAATAGCAGAATGTGTTTTGGGGTGTAATTTGTGGTATGCATATGGTGTGTGTGAGAAATAACCTGCTAATATGACAATTTTGTGAAAAAACAAAAGAGAAAAAAAAAATCTTGATTTTGCAAAGAATTGTGGGAAAAGATGACAACTTCAAAAAACTCACAATGCCTCTTTCTTTCTGAATACCTTGGAATGTCTTCTTTCCAAAAAGGGGTCATTTGGGGGGTATTTGTACTTTTCTGGCATGTTGGGGTCTCAAGAAATGAGATAGGCCGTCAGTACTTCAGGTGTGATCAATTTTCAGATATTGGCACCATAGCTTGTGGACTCTATAACTTTCACAAAGACCAAATAATATGCACCAATTTGTACTTATTTTTACCAAAGATATGTAGCAGTATAAATTTTGGCCAAAATTTATGAAGAAAAAATAGTAATTTGCAAAATTTTATAACAGAAACGAAAAAAAAAACATTTTTTTACAGAATTTTCAGTCTTTTTTCTCTTATAGCGCAAAAAATAAAAAACCCAACAGTGATTAAATACCACCAAAAGAAAGCTCTATTTGTGTGAAAAAAAGGACAAAAAATTCATATGGGTACAGTGTTGTATGACTGAGTAATCGTCATTCAAAATGTGAGAGCACCGAAAGCTGAAAATTTGTCTGGTTAGGAAGGGGGTTTAAGTGCCCAGTGGTCAAGTGGTTAATTTTCTGTCAGCAGCCAGCCTTTCCGCCCAGCAGCAGGCTCTCATGGCAGAGAGTGAAAGAGAGAGCCCCCAACATCAGTCAGCTCTGATTTTAAAAGGCCTGTGAACAGCTGAGACTAATAATAAGGTCTGGCTAACAAGTATGGTGTAAGTCTTATGAAGACCTAGGCCTGGAGGTTTTTATTCTACTAAAATCTCTACAAAGTCTCTAAGCTCCAGGACCAGGACCAAGTGAAATGAATCCAGTGCCAGCAAACCAGAGCCTCGCTAGAAGTCCAAACAACAACATTTTCAGCACTGGATAATAATGTATTCATCAAGAACATGTACAGATTGGCTACAGTTTCAGGCAAGAAGCCTTTTGTCAGGCTGAATAACAGATCTGAATACCTCTCAAAAGCATAACAAGTAGCAGTAACAAGACCAGAAATAGTAACATCAAAAAAACATTAATCATCTCATTGATTACAAAGTGGCGACAGGTACAAACAAAGATAAACAGTAATTCTAATGAAAAATGATAGAGGCCACGCTACTTTTCTAAGTAAGGAAAACAAACATAGAAAAAAAAATCTATACCAATAAAACAAATAGAAAATGTTATTGCAACTTTAGTTCCTTCAAGACAGTCTCACCTCAAGTCAAAACACATTGAAATCTAATTGGAGATTATTGTAGCAACGTGGGACATAGCATTCTTACATATCTCTATAGATCATAATTTAGGCAGTTGTGTCAGTGGTATACTGCTAGAGCTTGTGAATTTACTCCTCAAGAAATTAAGTTTCTTGTACATTTCTGGCAAATTGCTTTACAGAACAATGATTTTATGTTTAAAAATAAATCCTATTTGCAATTGTGGGGTGCAGCGTTGGGTTCCTGAACTGCATATCCTTATGCAAATGCTTTTGCTATCATGGTAAAAGAACAACACATGTACTCTCATGTTTTATTTCAGCAACATTGCCTCATTTGGTTGAAATTCAATGACAATATTTTCATTGTCTTACAAAGAGATATTGAGTCATTTTTATATTTTCATGATCATCAAAACCATATTGTTCCAAATTGGCAATTTAACTTAACCTATGATCATTCATATATTCCTTTTTTTGGGGGGGGGGGCTGACAAATCCAGAGCTAAGCCCTACCTGGGCTCACTGATCCCCTGTGATAATATCATCCTCTTACGGATCCTGAGAGGACCCAATGCTGGACATCCAATAGGCAATGTCCACATCATGCAGGCATGATTGTGGACACCTTAAGAAGGACCCTTCCTGGAAGCAAATAGAAGAGGAGAAGGCACAGGGCTGCAGCATCATGTGACCACCAATTAAGTTTAATAAAAAAGGGCATTTAGAATATTTTTTTTCTTCTTTCCAGCTCAGCGATCAATTATATGGGGAAGGGAGGGGTGGCTGGCATAAAAAAAGACCCTGGAGTAGGGCTTTAAGAATAATTGGATGGAAAAACCATTAGCGGGACACTTTATAGTGAAATCCCATACAGGTTCACAAATTAAAGCGGAGCTCTGCCGTTAAAAAAATATTAAAAGCCAGCAGCTACAAATACTGCAGCTGCTGACTTTTAATATTAGGACACTTACCTGTCCTGAAGTCCAGCGACGTCTGCAGCAGAAGATGAGCAATTGCTCGTCTATCTGCTGCCCCCACCGCCATCCTCGGTGAGGGAATCAGGAAGTGAAGCGTTCCGGCTTCACTGCCCGGTTCCCTACGGCGCATGTGCCGTCCTCACTGGTCGCCGCTGTGTCCTGGGAGCTGTGTGTTTCCCAGAACACAACGGGCAGGGGCAGGAAGTGACGCACTACCCGCCGAATACCCGCAGAGAGGACTCCCGGAAGTGGGTGCAAATACCTGTCTTAGACAGGTATCTGCACCCCCCTCCCCCTGAAAGGTGACAAATGTGACACCGGATTGGGGGAGGGTTCTGAAGAGTGGAAGTTACACTTTAGGGTGGAGCTCCACTTTAAGTTCACTGTTATTGACCCACATTGAAGAAAAGAGGAGATAGGAAGCTACTGCTCACAAAAAAGGTTTTCTGGATTCATAAACTCAGTACTTTACATTGCGTTTATATAAAAATTTGGATTGAAATTTGTTTTTATGTATAGTTGGTGCTGTCAGGATCTTGTTCACCTGATGTTGGCACTGTGCTTTCCAGAGTAGAGCCAAGCAAAAGGTTCAGGCAGAGAAAAAGTTTGGCCCGAACATCGCCTGTTCGCCCGTTCAGTGAACACCCGAATTTGCGGGGCGCTCGGCAGGATGTTCACAATGCATTCTGTTTGGCCGGGGCATATAATTTAAATTTTTTACAGCAAGACCAATTCTTGCTTTCATCAAGATTACCGCTATAGGGTTACGATGTGAAGGCACCACCAACACCCAAAGACCAATTTTTCCACAACTGCTTGACCAGGGCGTCAAAATAATTTTTTTTACAGCAAGGCCAATTCTTGCTTTCATCAAGAGTACCTCTATAGAGTTACAGTATAAAAGCACCACCAACACCCAAAGAATTTTTTTTTCCACAACTGTTTGACCAGGGCATCAAACTTCAATTTTTTACAGCAAGGCCATTTCTTGCTTTCATCAAGAGTATCTCTATAGGTTTACGGTGTAAAGGCACCACCAACACCCAAAGACCGCACCTGTTACTTTTATCCAAAGTCTGCGAAAGAGACACCAGACTTTATCTAAACTAAAAATTTTAATCTTGACCTCTGTTTGACCGGGGCATCAGATAATTTTTTTTTACAGCAAGGCCAATTGTTTCTTTTTATCTAGAGTACCTATATAGGGTTATATAGGGTTATGATATGAAGGCACCACCAACACGCAAAAAAAAAACTTTTCCGCAACTGTTTGACCGGGGCATATCATTTCAATTGTTTACAGCAAGGCCAATTCTTGCTTTCATCAAGAGTACCTCTATAGAGTTACGGTGTGAACGCACCACCAACACCCAAAGACTAGGGATGAGCCGAACACCCCCCAGTTCGGTTCGCATCAGAACATGCGAACAGGCAATAAATTTGTTCGAACATCCAAACACCGTTAAAGTGTATGGGACTCAAACATGAAAAATCTAAAGTGCTAATTTTAAAGGCTTATATGCAAGTTATTGTCATAAAAAGTGTTTGGGGACCCGGGTCCTGCCCCAGGGGACATGTATCAATGCAAAAAAAGTTTTAAAAACGGCCGTTTTTTCGGGAGCAATGATTTAATTAATGCTTAAAGTGAAACAATAAAAGTGAAATATTCCTTTAAATTTCGTACCTGGGGGGTGTCTATAGTATGCCTGTAAAGTAGCGCTTGTTTCCCGTGCTTAGAACTGTCCCTGCACAAAGTGTAATTTCTGAAGGAAAAAAAATCATTTAAAAGCACTCGCGGCTATAATGAAATGTCAGTTCCTGGCAATACAGAGAAAAGTCATTGAAAGTCATTGATAAAAAAAAATAAAAAATGCGTGGGGGTCCCCCCAAATTCAATTGCCAGGCCCTTCGGGTCTGGTATGGATATTAAGGGGAACCCTGCGTCAAATAAAAAAAAAAATGACGTGGGTTCCCCCAAATATCCATACCAGACCCTTCAGGTCTGGTATGGATTTTAAGGGGAACTCCATGGCAAATTTTAAAAAAAATGGCGTGGAGTTCCCCCCAAAAATCCATACCAGACCCTTTGTCCGAGCACGCAACCTGGCAGGCCACAGGAAAAGAGGGGGGGGGGGCGAGAGAGTGCCCCCTCTCCTAAACCGTACCAGGCCACATGCCCTCAACATGGGGGGATGCTTTGGGGGTCTGTGACCCCTCAAAGCACCATGTCCCCATGTTGATGGGGACAAGGGCCTTATCCCCACAACCCTTGCCCGGTGGTTGTGGGGGTCTGCGGGCGGGGGGCTTATCGGAATCTGGAAGACCCCTTTATCCCAACGGTGTTTATCCCAACACCCAAAGAAAAAAAAATTGACCAGGGCATCAAACTTAAATTTTTTACAGCAAGGCCATTTCTTGCTTTCATCAAGAGTATCTCTATAGGTTTACGGTGTAAAGGTACCACCAACACCCAAAGACCGTACCTGTTACATCTATCCAAAGTCTGCGAAAGAGACACCAGACTTTATCTAAATCAAAATTGTTAATCTTGACCTCAGTGTACTATAATGCGGCTTCTTGACATAAGGCTTGCTCACTGTGGTGCAAAACGTTGTTATTTCCATCCAAAGTCTGCCAAAGAGGCATCAGAATTTGTCCAAAAAATCTCTAATCTTGTTCAGAGTGCACCAAATTGTGGCCTTAGCACAAGCAGCACAAGCATTGTTAAAATCACTGCTCCTTTAAAAATATTTTTTTTTAAAGTTATTTTTGCATTGGTACATGTTCCCAAGGGCAGTAACCAGGCCCCCATACCCTTTTCATGGCCAATAACTTGCATGTAAGTCTTTAAAATGGGGACATTACATTTTTCAGGTCCCATAGACTTTAATAGGGTTTGCGGCTGGGGTCCAAACATTTGCGATGTTAGAGAGTTCTGGCGTGAACTGAACCAAAGGGTGTTCGGCCCATCTCTATTCCATGCTGTCTGCAGATTGGGTCCAGTCTGTCTTAATGCCTGCTGACGGGGTTCAGTCTGCCTCAATACCTGCTGATGGGGTAATGTCTGCTTCAGTGCATGCTGATGGGATTCAGTCTGCCTCAATGCCTGCTGATGGGGTTCAGACTGCCTCAATACCTGCTGATGGGGCTCAGTTTGCCTCCATGTTGTCTGCCAATTGTGTCCATTCTGCCTCAATGCCTGCTGATGGGGTCCAGTCTGCTTCAATACATGCTGATGGGGTTCCGTCTGCCTCAATGGCTGCTGATGGGGTTCAATCTGCCTCAATGCCTGCTGATGGGATTCAATCTGCCTCCATGCTGTCTGCTGATTGGGTTCAGCCTGCCTTGATGCCTTCTTTATAGGGTTCAGTCTGTTTCAATGCATGCTGATGGGGTTCAGTCTGTTTCAATGCATGCTGCTGGGCTTCAGTCTACCTCAATGCCTGCTGATAGGGTTCAATCTGCCTCAATGCCTGCTAATGGGGTTCAGTCTGCCTCAATGCCTGCTTATGGGGTTCAGTCTGCCTCAATGCCTGCTGATGGAGTTCAGTCTGCCTCAATGCCTGCTGGTCATTTCTGCTGCTGAATCTTAACAGGTGTTATATATTAGTATATGATATTTTTTTTATTTCATTCATTGTTTTAGATTTTTCTGTATTTCATGTTTTTCCCATTCAGAGTACTAGAGATTAGTGCAGCAGGTGCTATTTTGTAATTAATGAGATGGTTAATGTTTATATGTTGTTACTATTTCTGATCTTGTTACTATTTATGTGACATCCCATTAATATGTATTTAGATATGTGCTTTGGCCTGATGAAGGAATTGTTGCCTGAAACTATAGTCAAGTTGTACATGTTCTTTGGCACTTAATAAATCATCATTCAGTGCTGCAGCCCTCATTGTTTGGACTTCAATATATAGGGGACTGCATAGCTGAGGAACGGTCAGGGTGTCCCCTGCTGACCTGTATCCACAGCCAAAAACACTTACAATGGGCGCGTGTGAGCATCAGAACTGGACCACAAGAGCAATGGAAGAAGGTAGTCTGATCTGATGAATTCAAGAATGGTTTGAGGACCACAACAACAAGTTCAAGGAGTTGATCTGGCTTCCAAATTCTCCAATCTCAATACAATCGAGCATCTGTGACAAGATAGATCCGTAGAGGCCCCGGCTTGCACTTACAGGACTTAAAAGGATCTGCTACTGATGGCTTGGTGCCAGATTCCTCAGCATACCTTCAGGAGACTAGTGCAGTCCATTCCATGACAAGTTAAGCTGGGTGGTCATAATGTTATGGCTAATTGAGATATATATATATATATATATATATATATATATATATATATATATATATATATATATATATATATATAAATCCCTTAGGAAGAAATGGGTAAGATTCGTAGGAATGTTCAGGAAAATAGAAGTCATATATCTATAATTTTTTGGTAAGATTTGTTTAGTAATAATAAAAAAATCTATTTTATTACATTGATGTGTACATTTTTTCTATAGCCACAGCAAGTAAATCTAAGGCCTAATGTTGATATGATAATTAAAAATATGACAAATGCAAATAAATGATTCTTAATTAAAGATGTTATTCAACAGATCCAATTCATTAGGCATACACCTTTAAAGAAAATTAGACACGATAAGTAACTGCTATACAAGTAATTACATGGCTAATAAACTTCAGCAGTCTGCTATAAGGGAAACCTTGAGCCTAATGATGCCACAGGCTTCATCACTGCCATCACATGTAGGAAACAGCTATTAACCTGGCTGGCCTGCCACGTGGCTTCAGAGTGCAGATGCAGTAAGTTCAGTGCCATTTCCTGTGCTAAAACACTAGGGCTGTGAAATTCACATGTAATGTAACTATCTATCTACTGGAGACAATAAATATGAGACCTTGTGTTCACTGTCGCATTAGGAATGTAAAGTGCCATATACCTCATTAAGAAATGGCAATCAGAGATTTTAATTACAGAATTCAATAAACCAGTAATTGTACCCTAAATGGTCTAAATTTATCAAGATGGGGCTATTTTACATGGTCTGTATTTCAATTCCGATAATCTTTTTTTTATATTTATTCTTTTGTTAAAGGGCTAGTTGGTAGGGCATACAAAATGGTTTTATGAGCATATGGAAGCTTTCTACTTCTTAAACACTAAAAGGGCAGCAATGGAGTGCACTGGAGAAGGGTCCTGTGCATCTTTGGCTCTGTTTCAGATCCGAATTCAGGCAAAAATGCGGCCCTTTTTGCCTCTGAAACAGAACAGGAACGAACCGGACCCCCTGCTGTGAGCCGCTCTGCAAACAGTGTGAACCCGGCCTTAACGTTTCTGTCAGGTTTTCATTTCTGTCTACTAGAAAGAAGTTTTGGCTGGTGTTGGCCTTCAATGATTACAATGTGTAAAAGCGCGCGTCTGAAGAAGAAGTATATTGATACCCTATTCAGTTTAAAATAGTTGGCTGAGTTAAAAATAAAAAGGCCTGTGAGAATCACGGAAAGACAGAGCAAGGGCGCATTTACCCCAGGACAGTACACAAAGAATTGTTGGGATATGAGTGGAGATATATTACCATTCAGACATAATTATCGGCAGTGACACATGCTGGGCGTTATATAGCTACCTACTCTTTATTTGGTCCTGTGATCACAGAATCTGGCAAAGGGAAGTTTGCCAGCATTGATTTCCCTACAAGCTCTGAGATGACATGTGACTAAATGCCAAGAGCTGATAGTATCAGATGTGAAAAGGAGTGCCACAGTTCACTAGGTCCTTTAGGAACATTCACCTTTTACTATGCCCACCAATCAATGTGGCAACATAGCACAGTTTAAATAAAAAATAGAACCGCTAAAACTGTGGATTATGTAAAAATTAATCATAAAAATATATAAAAATGGTGAAACATATTGAAAACATATGAAATTAGCAAAGTGCACCCATAAAGTTAATAATGTGCTGAAAAATTGTGTGAAATACTATAAACAATGTATCATGAGTTCATACAGTGTCCAAGCACAAATAAAAAGTCCAGATGCGTTGGATAAATTAATAACTATCCACTGGTGCAAAATCGAATAAAGTCCATCCATAATGCCGCGTACACACGGCCGTTTTTCTCATCGAGAAAAACTACATTTTTTCCTTTTGACGAGAAAAACGATCGTCTGTGGGCTTTCTGACATTTTTTTCGACGAGAAAAACGGCATTAAAAACGACGAGAAAAATTAGAACATGTTCTAATTTTTCTCGTCGTTTTTTTCGACATGTTTTCCGCGGCAGTGTTTCCCATAGGGAAACACTGCCGCGGAGCCCACACACGGTCGTTTTTTTCGACCAAAAAAAAAATGACATTTAAAACGGCCGTGTGTGGGGGGAACAAGCTGTTCCTCGTTTTTAACGTCGATTTTCTCGACGGTGTTTTCACCGTCGAAAAAATCGATCGTGTGCACGCGGCATAAGTGAAGACTCTTCAAACACTGATGAACAAAACCAGTGTGCGATTCACCACCATTATAGATAGAATCACTGCTTACCAGAAATCTGTGATCCCCCGTTACAGAGGATCAGGGAGCGCATGTAATATAACACAGCCTCTTTCCAAAGCGTCACAAGCCTGCTTCACCGCTGATCTGATCACTCTGTTGATAATCAGACCCATGAGTGGATAGCGTAGCATGTAAAAGACGTAAAGGCTCCAATAGTGTAAAACCTTGCTGCTAATGGTTTGCACCTCTCGGGTTCCCAACTGCCTTTTCATAAGAACCACGATTTTTGAACACTGTTCACAAATGCAGGTTGCATTGATTGAGCACTGAGAACCTGGCATTTAGCAGTGGAATGATGGCGACAGGCCTTAATATGAAAAGTTAAGGCCCTGTGTAAAGCTCAGGCCTAGAAACGAAGGGGCTCCACTGGGTGTTTAAAGACTGAGGCCTCGTACACACGACCGATTTTCTCGGCAAGAACCAGCAAGAAACTTGCTGGCAGAGAGGTCTTGCCGAGTAAATCGGTCGTGTGTACGCTGCTATCGGGTTTCTCGTCGAGAAAACCGACAAGAAACCTCGACGAGAAAATAGAGAACCTGCTCTCTATTTTCTCGTCGAGATTCTCCTCGGCATGTTTCTCGACGAGAAAAGTGAGTGTGTGTACACTTACCTGTCCTCCCCGAAGCCCGCGCATGTTCGAAATGAATTCGACGCATGCGCGGTAGCTTCCTAGGCATACGTAGGGTATACCAAGATGGCGGCGACGGCATCGAATGTGACGAGCGCATGCTCGACGTAGTCGATGACGTCACTGCGTACGCTCCTTTCAAAGAACCGCGGGTTCTTTGAAACGAGCGTGTGTACACTCGGCCGGGACAAGTTTCTTGTCCAAGAATCTCGTCGAAAAAAACGACATGTTTTTTTCAACGAGAATCTCGGCCGTGTGTACGAGGCCTAACACAGGTACTTTTAGGCAACATAAGGTGCCTACTCTTCTCTAATGTCACTAGCTTTATTAGCATCTGCATAGTTACAGCAAAGGCAGCATTGAGGAACTAGGGCCTGACCTGAAGAGAATATACACTAATCATCAGCATGTTTTTTTTTCCTTTGGGGCATAGGGCATCGTAATTGACATGGACCTAAATCATTGGACAACATATGACTTTTTGGGGGTTTTATTTTATTTAGAGGACTTGTCAGGAACTGTGAAAAAGTAGGAGTACTATGTTTATGTATTCAGATGGGTAGGGTGTGTTTGGGTGCACCCTTATTATTAAAGGGGGTTTTCAGATTCCAATAAGCCCCCTGCCTGCAGACCCCAACAACCACTGAGCCAGGATTGTCGAGCCAGGATGGTCGGGAAGAGGCCCTTATCCTTATCAACATTGGGACAAGATACTTTTGCCTGTGATTTTTAACTATTTTCTAAATATATTAACAAAACAATTTTTTATATTTTATGGTGTCAGAGGGTGTTGCTTAAAGCGGAGCTCCACCCTAAAGTGGAACTTCCGCTCATCGGATTCCTCCCCCCCTCCGGTGCCACAATTGGCACCTTTCGGGGGGGAGGGGGGACAGGATACCTGTCAAAGACAGGTATCCTTTCCCACTTACTGGAGTCCGGCCGCGGCGGTGAAGTCACGTGAGGCTCCCTCCTCCTCCTCCCCTGGCCGCTTGGCTAATAGGGGAGAGGAGCGGGGCCTCGCGCATTGGCAGTAGGGTTCCCGGCGTGAAGCCGAAAGGTTTCACTGCCGGGTTCCCTTACCCGCAATGGCGATGGCAGCACCCGACAGCTGATGTGAAACATCAGCTGCGGTGCCGACATCGAGAGACACCAGGACAGGTAAGTCTCCATTTATTAAAAGCCAGCAGCTGCAGTGTGTGTAGCTGCTGGCTCTTAATTATTATTTTTTTGCCTGGGGTTGCCTGGAACACCCCTTTAAGGTTGGTGCACTCTCTCTCTTTATTTTATTTATTTTGTTAAAAACAAATCCCAGATAGCTCTTTGTAGTATTGCGAAAAAAAAAAAAGACTGTTGTTTGTATTATGCCGCGTACACACGACCGTTTTTCACGTCGTTAAAAATGCCATTTTTTTAATTGGTCATTAAAAACGATCGTGTGTAGGCTCCAGAGCATTTTTAACGATGTGAACCTGCTCTATTTTTTCACGTCGTTTTTCACGTCGTTTTTTTTAACATTGTGAAAAACGGTAGTGTGTATGCTTTTACTAGGGGAAAAAAAACGCGCATGCTCAGAATCAAGTATGAGACGGGAGCTCTCGTTCTGGTAAAACTAGCGTTCGTAATGGAGTTAGCACGTTTGTAACGCTGTAAATTATTGCATTGTTTAATGCAGCGCATTCATTTCTTCTTTATATAATGCTAAAATAATGAACTTCTTTTGCTAATGATATTCAGAGTTATGACAAACTTGTTTATTAGTAATTGTTAGTGATCTCATGAATTAAATTTTTTGTTGGTAAGCCAGATCTCCGTAATAAATTATAAAATATTTTAAAATATCTTAAATAATTTTTTTTTATTTGTTTTTCTTCGTTTATATTTAGGAATGTTTTTTTTTTGTCTTTTATATTTAGGAATCATTTTTTTTTTTTTTTTATCTTTTGTGTGTCAAGTTACCACACCAACATTATAAATTTGTATTATTTCCCCTCAAGGAGGTTTGTGTCCCTTGTTAATTATCAAATTTTTTTTTAAATGTCCCTGCCTACTCACTAGCAAACTCTCTTTTTGAATTAACCACTTAACGACCGCTCACTGTATATATACGTTGGCAGAATGGCACCGACAGGCACAATCACGTACAGTGTACGTGATTGCCTTTGTACAGTTGGGGGGTCCGATCGGACCCCCCTCCTATACAGTGAGCGGTCGTTATTCGTTGGGGGAGCGATCCGACATGAGGGGGCGGCCATTCGATTCCGGCCACCCCCCCGCGATCGCTCCCGGCGAATGGAAATGCTCCCTCTGCTGTGTAATGTTTACACAGGCAGAGGAAGCAGGAGGAAGTGATGCCATCTCTCATGCGGCGCTCACATATACCGAGCGCCGTACAAGAGAAGACACACAGGTCAGTACACTAACACTACACTGACACCAGGACACATAGGCACACAAATCGCCCCCCAGGCCCCCCCAGATCACCCCCAGCCCCCAATCACAGTGTCACTGATTGCAGTGACCATTTATTTACTGATCACTGCAATCAGTGACATTTGTGACTGTAAAAGTGTCACTAAAGTTAGTTTTAGGTCCAGTGTAGCCCCCTAACCCCCCATATAAAGGTTTACCCCCCTGATCACCCCCCAGATAACCCTTTCACCCCCTAGCACCGCCGTCGCTAAGCGATCATTTTTCTGATCGCTGTCTTAGCGTCGGTGATGCAGATCGGTAGCCAGTAATTTTTTTTAGGTTCGCCGCAGGTTTTTATAGCGTCAGGTACCCCCATAAATTATCTAATAAAGGTTTAACCCCCTTGATCGCCCCCCAGGTAACCCTTTCACCCCCTATCACCACTGTCGCTAAGCGATCGTTTTTCTGATCGCTGTCTTAGTGTCGGTGATTCAGATCGGTAGCCAGTAATTTTTTTTAGGTTCGCCGCAGGTTTTTATAGCGTCAGGTACCCCCATAAATTATCTAATAAAGGTTTAACCCCCTTGATCGCCCCCCAGGTAACCCTTTCACCCCCTATCACCACTGTCGCTAAGCGATAATTTTTCTGATCGCTGTCTTAGCGTCGGTGATGCAGATCGGTAGCCAGTAATTTTTTTTAGGTTCGCCGCAGGTTTTTATAGCGTCAGGTACTCCCATATATTATCTAATTAAGGTTTTAACCCCCTAATTGCCCCTAGTTAACCCTTTCACCAGTGATCACCATATAAGTGTTACGGGTGACGCTGGTTAGTTAGTTTGCTTTTTATAGTGTCAGGGCACCCGCCGTATATATAACCCAATAAAGGTTTAACCCCCTGATCGCCCGGCGGGTGATATCAATTAGGTTTTAGCGTCAGAGAGGGTCTGTGTCACACCCCAGGCAGCGTCAGGTTAGTGCCAGTAACGCTAACACCCACGCGTGAAGCATACACCCCCCTTAGTGGTATAGTATCTGATCAGATCAATATCTGATCTGATCAGATCTATACTAGCGTTCCCAGCAGTTTAGGGTTCCCAAAAATGCAGTGTTAGCGGGATCAGCCCAGATACCTGCTAGCACCTGCGTTTTGCCCCTCCGTCCAGCCCAGGCCAACCAAGTGCAGTATCGATCGATCACTGTCACTTACAAAACACAACACACATAACTGCAGCGGTCGCAGAGACAGGCCTGATCCCTGCGACTCCAGTGCTGTAGGAGGTGATTTCACCACCACAGTTAAAAAAAAAAAGAATATATGCCGAAGCATTGGGGCAGCAGGGGCGGAGGAGCGGAGGAGCGATTTTGCTCCTAATGCCGCGTACATACAGTCGAAATTCCGACGGAGGCTTGCCCGTGGAAAAGTCCGACCATGTGTGTGCGGCATAACTTTTTTGCGGGAGGATGCCCCCATGCTTCGGCATATATAAATGGTGCATGTATGCCCATCATTAGAAGTGGGTGGATGAAGGGCGGTATTCTAATGGTGGGCATACCCACCGATCAATCTCTTTTTTCGTTCAGCCAACTGGCTGCATGAAAAAAAAGATTACAATACATGTCCAACAAGGACCAGCAACGTACTGGTATGTTGCTGGACTTTGAATGTTTATACCAGAATGATGCCTGCGGGTTTAGGTATCATCTTGGTATCATTCTTTTCAGCCAGCGGCCGGCTTTCATGTAAAAGCAATCCTAGTGGCTAATTAGCCTCTGGACTGCTTTTACAAGCAGTGGGAGGGAATGTCCCCCCCCCGGATATAAAAAGCGCCATTGGGAAATTGGGAAAGCATTTTATCACACCGATCTTGGTGTGGTCAGATGCTTTGAGGGCAGAGGAAAGATCTAGGGTCTAGAAGACCCCAGTTTTTTCAAAAAAGGGTACCTGTCACTACCTATTGCTATCATAGGGGATATTTACATTCCCTGAGATAACAATAAAAATGATAAAAAAATAAAAAATATGGAAGGAACAATTTAAAAATAAAATAAAAAAGCAAAATTAATAATAAAAAAAAAAAAAAAAAGCACCCCTGTCCTGCCCTGCTCTTGCCCAATGGCGAACGCAAGCGTCAGTCTGGCGTCATATGTAAACAGCAATTGCACCCTGCATGTGAGGTATCACCGTGAAGGTCAGATCGAGGGCAGTAATTTTAGCAGTAGACCTCCTCTGTAAATCTAACGGGGTAACCTGTAAAGGCTTTTAAAGGCTTTTAAAAATGTATGTAGTTTGTCGCCAATGCGCGTTTGTGCGAAATTTTAAAGCATGTCGTGTTTGGTATCTATGTACTCGGTGTAAGATCATCTTTTTTATTTCATCAAACATTTGGGCAATATAGTGTGTTTTAGTGCATTAAAATTAAAAAAAGTGTATTTTTCCCCCAAAAAATGCGTTTGAAAAATCGCTGCGCAAACACTGTGTAGAAAAAAAAAAAATGCAACACCCACCATTTTAATCTGTAGGGCCTTTGCTTTAAAAATATATATAATGTTTGGGGGTTCAACATAATTTTCTTGCAAAAAAAAAATATGTTTTCATGTAAACAAAAAGTGTCAAAAAGGGCTTTGTCTTCAAGTGGTTAGAAGAGTGGATGTAAGCTTCCTAATGTTGTGTATAAAATGCCAGAACAGTTCAAAACCCCCCCAAATGACCCCATTTTGGAAAGTAGACACCCCAAGCTATATACTGAGAGGCATGTCGAGTCCATGGAATATTTTATATGTTGACACAAGTTGCGGAAAAAAGATTTTTTTTTATTTTTTTTTGCACAAAGTTGTCACTAAATGATATATTGCTCAAACATGCCAACGGCATATGTGGAATTACACACCAAAATACATTCTGCTGCTTCTCCTGAGTACGGGGATACCACATGTGTGAGACTTTTTGGGAGCCTAGCCGCGTACGGGACCCCAAAAACCAAGCACCGCCTTCAGGCTTTCTAAGGGTGTAAATTTTTGATTTCACTTCTCACTGCCTATCACAGTTTCGGAGGCCATGGAATGCCCAGATGGCACAAAACCCCCCCAAATGACCCCATTTTGGAAAGTAGACACCCCAAGCTATTTGCTGAGAGGTATTGTGAGTATTTTGCAGATCTCACTTTTTGTCAGAAAGTTTTGAAAATTGAAAAAAAAAATATATATATTTTCTTTCTTCATTTTCAAAAACAAATGAGAGCTGTAAAATACTCACCATGCCTCTCAGCAAATAGCTTGGGGTGTCTACTTTCCAAAATGGGGTCATTTGGGGGGGTTTTGTGCTCTTTTGGCATTTTATGGCCTTCGAAACTGTGATAGGTAGTGAGGAGTGAAATCAAAAATTTGTGCCTAGAAATCCTGAAGGCGGTGCTTGGTTTTCGGGGTCCCATACGCGGCTAGGCTCCTAAAAAGTCCCACACATGTGGTATCCCCGTACTCAGGAGAAGCAGCAAAATGTATTTTGGGGTGTAATTCCACATATAACCATGGCATGTGTGAGCAATATATCATTTAGTGACAGCTTTTTAAAATTTTTTTTTTTGTCATTATTCAATCACTTGGGACAAAAAAAAAATATTCAATGGGCTCAACAGGCCTCTCAGCAATTTCCTTGGGGTGTCTACTTTCTAAAATGGGGTCATTTGGGGGGGTTTTGTGCTATTTTGGCATTTTATGGCCTTCAAAACTGTGATAGGTAGTGAGGAGTGAAATCAAAAATTTGCGCCCTTAGAAATCCTGAAGGCGGTGCTTGGTTTCCGGGGGCCCGTACGCGGCTAGGCTCCCAAAAAGTCCCACACATGTGGTATCCCCGTACTCAGGAGAAGCAGCAAAATGTATTTTGGGGTGCAATTCCACATATAACCATGGCATGTGTGAGCAATATATCATTTAGTGACAACTTTTTGTAATTTTTTTTTTTTTTTACTCATTATTCAATCACTTGAGACAAAAAAAAAATATTCAATGGACTCAACATGCCTCTCAGCAATTTCCTTGGGATGTCTACTTTCCAAAATGGGGTCATTTGGGGGGGGGTTTGTACTGCCCTGCCATTTTAGCACCTCAAGAAATTAGATAGGCAGTCATAAACTAAAAGCTGTGTAAATTCCAGAAAATGTACCCTAGTTTGTAGACGCTATAACTTTTGCGCAAACCAATAAATATACGCTTATTGACATTTTTTTTTACTAAAGACATGTGGCTGAATAAATTTTGGCCTAAATGTATGACTAAAATTGAGTTTATTCAATTTTTCTTATAACAAAAATTAGAAAATATCATTTTTTTTCAAAATTTTCGGTCTATTTTAGTTTATATCGCCAAAAATAAAAATCGCAGAGGCAATCAAATACCATTAAAAGAAAGCTCTATTTGTGGGAAGAAAAGGACGCAAATTTTGTTTGGGTACAACATTGCATGTCCGCACAATTTACAGTTAAAGCAGCGCAGTGCAAAATTCTGAAATCACCTCTGGTCCTTTAGCTACAAAATGGTCCGGGGCTTAAGTGGTTAAAAACACATGGTTAAGTATTTGCTGTAAATCAAAAAAGCCTTTATTTTGGCACATAACAAATTAAAGGGGAAGGCAGCACTGGAGACCCTGCTTGAATTTGTGCATCCTTTGGACCCCACAGAAAACATCCAAGAATAGAACACCAAACTATGTAATGACCCAAAAAAAAATTAGGAGCACAATCTTGTCTTGGACTCCCAGAGGTCAGGAACAGCAGCAGGTAAGTCAGATATATGTCCCCAGTCTGTGGTACTAGAACAGTCATTATTTTATTCTCTTCCTTGGAGCCTTCTCTCCAGCCTTCTCTGCAGCCTTCTCTGCAGCCTTTGTTAAGCGCTTCCTCTGAGGCTGTGTCTCAGGAGGAGAGCTTGTGGCAGGAGGAGGAGTAGGAGTAGGAGGTGGAGGAGGAGGGACGACCTCTGTTAGGTCAGTGAACTGGGTTAGTTCGCCCAGCAACCCCCTGTTGATTACCTTCAACATTACTCTACTTCAACGGCTCTACGTTTTTACTGTAGAGCCGTTGCCTAATGTCCATTTGGCCTAGTTTGTGTGCCAGTACGGCGGCATAGCCCTCTTCAACGGAGGGGGGCTCTCTGAGGGCCGCAGTAGCCTCTCGAATAAGGGCACGGGTTTCCTCCTCCACCTGCCTAACCCTCCTGGGCATTCTTTTTGGATTTTCAGGGGAGGCATCTGGGCTCTTGTGCTGGGCCTGGCCTCCTCCTGTGTGCCACTGGGCCCTGCCTCCTCCTGTGTGCCACTGGGCCCTGCTTCCTTCTGGTCCCCCATGTCACCCTCTTCCTTGCTCTGCTCTGGCTGTGTATAAAAAAGGGACATATTTATATTTTTTGCTTCATCAATCACACACATTTTTCACCTCATGCCAATTGTAAATTGAATGCAAAAATAAATTAAAAATACAATGATTCTGACCCCTGCATTTCTTATTCTTGTCCCCATCAATTTTGACCACTACTATCTATTGATATTTCAAACACTTTTTTTTCAAGCATTAAATAGTTAGCAATAGTAACATCTATTTTACATCATTACTTTTATTACATACAGTATAAATCTTGATATCAATACTATACCTGGCTCCATATGTCCAAATCCAGCTCCTCAAGGACCTCTGGTTGTTCCTCTGAAGAAGCCAGAGCTGGGTTGCAAGGAAGGCGGGAGGGTTGGCTGCAAGGAAGGCTGGAGGGTTGGCTGCAGGGAAGGCTGGAGGGTTGGCTGCAGGGAAGGCTGGAGAGACATCTGGGGGGAAGGGTTGACAGAGATTCCCTGACTTCCAGATGGTCATCCAGAAATGATAATTTGTTGTAGTACCACAGACTGGGTTTATAAACCTTATCTGCTGCAGCTCCTGACCTCTGGGACTTCAGGACCATATTCCGCTGAGTCCTATATGTGCCCTAATGGTAGCTAGTTTGTTGTTCACCTCTTGGATGGTTGCTGTGGGGATCTGGGTCTTTACAAATTCAAGCAGGCTCTCCAGTGCTGCCGTCCTGGCTGCTTTATTTTTATTTTTGGCTGTTTTAGTTTGCCACAGAACAGGAAGTTCCTTCCATCTGTCCAGGAACTCCCCCAAAAACTCTGGACTCTTGAAAGCCTGCATGTTTGCTGAAAGTCAAAAACAACAAAAAAATACTAGTGTCAGTCAAGACTCTTAAAATAATCTTTATGACCATATATAGGCCACAATCTCATCCACTGATGAAACCAAAATCAGAAAAATGTTAGGTACCTTCGTTATCACGTTCGTTGCTTACTCCTTCTTCTGCACAATGAACGTAGTTACGACGCATGCATATTAGCTTTATATACACTGCGCATGCGTGAAACTCCGCACGTTTTCCCTGCCCCTGACGTTCGATATATTACTTTCCCCGCCCCTTCTCGCTCGTCGTAGTGCTACACAACATGGCGGAGACTCAGGTGGCTGATATTACATCAACAGAGGATGAAATTCCTGAGCAACCAAAGACCCGATCCCGGAGATATAAGGAATCCAACATGACATTCGTGGAAATGGTGGAGATGGTCGCCATTTTGAGGAGGGAGGATTATGATGCCAAGCATGGGCCGTATAAAAGGCCTAATCTTGTCAAGTCCAAAATTATGGGGAAAGTGGTTAAAACACTTCACCAAAAATTTGGGGTGTGCAGAACTAAGGAACAGCTCCGAAAACGGTGGTCTGATCTCAAGTTGCGGGAGCCTGACCAATACAATAGAATCAAGAAAGTTATGGGAAAAAGTAAGTAATTTTCATGTCTTTGAACTTCAAATTATTATTACTTGCATGTTGCTGCATGTGTTTTTCTTTAATGTAGTACAGTTAAACATAGCAACTTTCATGTTCGTGGCCACAGTAATCGGTCGTAGTAAACCTCTTTCATACGTACACTTAATAATACAATGTTTTTGGCTGATACAGCGTGGATAAAAAAGTTAACATGCCTATTTTGGGGAGATGATTTTTGGGACATGATGTTTGAATAGATTTTTGGGTAACTATATTTTTAAAACATGAAAAGTGTATGCATTGTAATGTTTAAGGCGAGAATGCTCATGTCAGGACCTGGGCTTGAACCTGGGACCTCGTCGGTGTCTGGCATTTACTCTTCCCACTGAGCTATCTGGGATGCTGGACAGCTCACTGCCTGATCTGCTGGACAAACCTATCTGATCCAATGGACAACCCTGCCTTGAGTCTTGATTACCGATGAACCTTGAACTCCTTGCTCCTCCCATGAACTTCCTATATAAGCCTTGTCTCAGCACTTCCTCTTTGCCAGGTTATTGTGCCTTCTCAGCCAGTGCCTAGCTCTTGACATCCCTGCTGCTTTCTGTATTTTGCTACCACTCGTGATTGACCCTTGGCTTGTTCTTTGACTACTCTGCTGCCTGATCCCAACCTGCAACCACTGGTGATTGACCTTTTGGCTTGTTACTGACCACGCTGCTGTTTAATCCTTATCTGCTGATCTGCCACTGGACCCCGGCCTGCTCACACCCTGGTGGGGCAAACCTGAGGACCGCGACCTGGTACTAGCTTGCAGCTAAATCCATCTCCACCACCCGGAGCTCTGGGGAAAACCAGCTAGTACTTAGACTCCGCACCTCAGGTGAGCCTGTGTCATCTGCCAGAAGTGACTGCCTTTATACCTGTCCTGCAACTGCTATAGCAACTGGTCTTCAAGCCCGACGCCTGATCGTGACAGAATAACCTGGCCTAAAACATGGAGGCCGCTATAGCAAATGCTGTGGCTCCTTTCATGCAGCAAATTGCGGAGCTGCAGGAGTTTGGTGTCACCTACCAAAAAAAATTTGCCGAACTGGAAAGTGTGGTGAAAGGGCAACGTGAAGAGATCCATGCCCTGCAAAAACAATTGCTGGACCTACGTTCCCGAGATGATGCTAATGCACATATGCCTCACCCACCCAAGTTTAATGGAGATCGCCGGCATTACAGAGGTTTTCTTAACCAGTGTCGCATATATTTCCAAATGCGACCCGCTGCATTCACTTCTGAAAAACAGAAGGTAATGTTTGTTATCAACCTCCTGACTGGGGAAGCATTAGCCTGGGCCTCCCCTTATATAGAACAAGACAGTGCCACGCTGAATAGTTTCCAGACTTTTGAGGCTGCGATGAATCAGGTTTTTGATGATCCCAATCGCTGTGCTACTGCTGAAGCAAAGTTGCATAGTTTACGGCAGGGTAAACGTTCTGTTGCTGAGTACACAGCTGAATTCAGACGTTGGATCACAGATACCACTTGGAACCCAGCAGCGCAAAAAAGTCAGTACCGCCAAGGGCTTTCTGAACAGGTAAAAGATGAGCTTGCAAGAGTGGAGACTCCTAATGATCTTGAGGCCTTCATCCAACTATGTATTCGAATTGATCAAAGACTTACAGAAAGGAGGAAGGAGAGACTGGGAATGTTTGGAAGCAATGGTGGCATGCGTTTTTCTGCTAGTCAATTTGTTCAGAAGGATCCAAGAGTTTCTTCAGATTCTGACACAGCTGAACCTATGCAGGTTGATGCAATTAAGAGATCCATTTCTACTCAGGAGAAAGAAAGAAGACGTTCAGAAAACCTGTGTTTATATTGCGGGGACTCTGGGCATTACGCAGTTAATTGTCCGAACAAGGTTAGAAGAACAATTGCGGCGACTGATGTGATTTTGCCTGAACAAATAAACTCTATTACCCAGTCGATCTCCCCATTGATTCATGAAGAGAATAAAGTAAATTCTGTACTATCCCATTTTATCATCCCTATTAAACTCATCTTTGATGGTATTGAAATTCCTTGCTCTGCTATGCTGGACTCTGGGGCTGGAGGGAACTTTATGGACATAGACTTTGCCCACAGTAATAATATCCAAACAAGAAATAAGTCTGCTCCTATGGATATGGAGACGGTCGATGGTTCACCCTTAACTTCAGGACCTGTTACCCATGAGACAGTCCCTTTGGTATTGCAATTTGAGGCTAATCATCATGAGACCATCAGTTTTCAGCTGATTACATCACCCAAATTTCCCGTCATCCTGGGCATTCCTTGGTTTTCCACCCATAATCCCTCCATCAACTGGGAAGCACGGATTATAAACTTTACATCCCCCCATTGCGAGGAATTCAGTAGAGAACCTTGTCAAACAAGTTCTTTGCCAGACAAGGAATCACAGGTGGATGTTGTTACTACGCAGTCATATGACAACCTGCCTCCACAATATCATGAGTTCCGGGATGTCTGTGATAAGAAGAATGCCGATCAGTTACCTCCTCATCGCCCATATGATTGTCCGATTGAACTGCTCCCAGGGGCTGAAATACCTTTTGGTCGCCTTTTCAATCTTTCAGAACCTGAATTAAAAGTTCTCAGGGAATGGATTGATGAGAATTTAGAAAAGGGCTTCATTAGACCCTCAACGTCTCCTGCAGGGGTAGCCCTGTTCTTTGTTGCAAAGAAAGATTCCACCTTGCGTCCATGCATTGACTACCGTGACCTTAATAAAATCACTATTAAAAACCGCTATCCACTTCCTTTAATTTCTGAAATGTTGGAAAGACTCCGCTCTGCCAAAGTCTTCACAAAACTAGACTTACGGGGGGCATATAACCTCATCCGCATGCGTCAAGGAGACGAATGGAAAACCGCCTTTAGAACCAGATATGGCCATTTTGAGTCCCTGGTTATGCCTTTTGGCCTCTGCAACGCCCCTGCCACTTTTCAACACTTCATCAATGATGCTTTTCGAGACCTATTGGACCAGTTTGTGATTGCTTATTTGGATGATATTCTCATCTTTTCAAATAACCTGGAGGAACATCGCAAACATGTTTGCACTGTCTTTGAAAGGCTAAGGAAGAACCAACTTTATATTAAATTGGAGAAATGTGAGTTTGAACGAACCCAGATGCAGTTCTTGGGATATATTATTTCTCCTAAAGGAGTAAGCATGGATCCTGAGAAGATCAAAGCAGTGGTGGATTGGCCTGCTCCTAGTAATGTTAAAGAGATACAACGATTTGTTGGTTTTGCCAACTTCTACAGAAAATTCATAAGAAATTTCTCTAAAGTGATAGCACCAATTACACAGCTGACAAAGAAAGGGATGCCCTTTGTGTGGTCAGCTGAGGCACAGACTGCTTTTATTAAGCTAAAGACTCTTTTCACTTCTGCACCAATATTGGTGCATCCCGACCCTGAAGTTCCTTTTATAGTGGAAGTGGATGCCTCAGACTCTGCTGTGGGAGCTATCCTTTCTCAGCGAAAAGGAGAAAAGATGCAGCTTCATCCTTGTGCGTATTTCTCTCGCTTAATGTCATCAGCCGAAAGAAATTATGACATCGGGAATAAGGAATTGCTGGCAATTAAGGAAGCCTTTTCTGAATGGAGGCATCTGCTGGAAGGGGCTAAGCATCCAGTAATTGTTCTCACTGATCATAAAAATCTAGAATTCATTCGCTCTGCCAAGAGGATGTCTTCTAGACAAGCACGTTGGTCACTGTTCTTTTCCCGGTTTAATTTTATCATCTCGTATCGACCTGGGTCAAGGAATGGTAAGGCCGATGCATTATCAAGAATGTTGACTGAACCATGCCAGGAAGACAACCCTGAATGTATGATTCTGCCTCAAAAGAACTTCATAGGGGCCACGGGTTTCAAGACATTCTTGAGTGTCCTAAAGGAGGGGTATGAAAATGACCCTCTTCTCAATCATCCGCCTGCGGATATTAACCTTGTGTACAAGAATGGCTTTTGGACTCATGCACATAGTCTCTATGTACCTGAATCTGCTCGGACTGAAGCCCTCAGGTTGGTTCATGACTCAAAACTTGCTGGGCATTTTGGGATTTCCAAAACAGAAGAGCTCTTGTCACGTTCATTTTGGTGGCCCAGCTATAAGAAAGACGTCAAACACTATGTGGCCTCATGCCTGACCTGTCCACGCAGTAAGACTCCCCGGGCTTCTCCTTTGGGGTTGCTCCAGCCACTCCCTGTTCCATCAAGACCATGGGGATCAATTTCTATGGACTTTGTGGTAGATTTACCTCCCTCAAGAGAAATGAGCACTATTTTGGTTGTTGTTGACCGTCTCACTAAGATGGCTCATTTTATACCTGTTAAGGGGGTACCTTCAGCTGAACAAACTGCTGAGTTAATGCTTCGAGAAGTATTTAAACTACATGGAATTCCTGACGATGTGGTGTCTGACGGAGTACAGTTTACTTCAAAATTTTGGAAAAACTTTTGTTCAGCCTTAGGTGTAACAGTTAATCTGTCTTCTGCTTTTCATCCCCAGTCTAATGGTCAGACTGAGAGGACCAATCAAACCTTAGAGCAGTACCTTCGATGTTTTGTCAGTTATCTTCAGGATGACTGGGTGGATTATCTTCCTACAGCAGAGTTTGCATATAACAATTCTAAACATAGTTCCACTTCTCAAAGTCCTTTTTATTTAAACAACGGGTATCATCCAGTTTTTATTCCTGATCTCCCTATCTCAACTCCAATTCCTTCTGTTACCAACAGATTAACTACATTGCAGGAGATTCGTGAAAAATTGATCGAAACTTTGAAGGAGGCTCAGGAATGTTACAAGAAGGCTGCTGATAGACATCGCAGATCACTTCCTACATTTCATGTGGGTGACAAAGTTTGGTTATCAACTAAAAATTTGAAGGTCCATGTTCCGTCTGCAAAGCTGGGCCAGAAGTTTGTAGGACCATTCAAGATTTCTGCTCAAATCAATCCAGTTACCTTTCGCTTAAAACTTCCTGATAGTATGAAAATTCACCCTGTTTTTCACATGTCATTACTTAAACAATTTAATGAAAATCCCTTTTCTGGAAGAATTCTTCCACCTCCTCCACCTGTTGAGGTACAGGGTGAAGTAGAATTTGTGGTGGAGAAAATTCTTGATTCCAGGATATTTAGAAACAAACTACAATATCTGGTCCAATGGGAAGGATATGGGCCAGAAGAAAATTCTTGGGAGCCTGAGGAGAACGTTCATGCCCCTAGATTGACAAGAGAATTCCACCAGAGGTTTCCTCACAAACCCAGCCCTAAGACGTCCAGAGGACGTCCTGAGAGGAGGGGAGTACTGTCAGGACCTGGGCTTGAACCTGGGACCTCGTCGGTGTCTGGCATTTACTCTTCCCACTGAGCTATCTGGGATGCTGGACAGCTCACTGCCTGATCTGCTGGACAAACCTATCTGATCCAATGGACAACCCTGCCTTGAGTCTTGATTACCGATGAACCTTGAACTCCTTGCTCCTCCCATGAACTTCCTATATAAGCCTTGTCTCAGCACTTCCTCTTTGCCAGGTTATTGTGCCTTCTCAGCCAGTGCCTAGCTCTTGACATCCCTGCTGCTTTCTGTATTTTGCTACCACTCGTGATTGACCCTTGGCTTGTTCTTTGACTACTCTGCTGCCTGATCCCAACCTGCAACCACTCGTGATTGACCTTTTGGCTTGTTACTGACCACGCTGCTGTTTAATCCTTATCTGCTGATCTGCCACTGGACCCCGGCCTGCTCACACCCTGGTGGGGCAAACCTGAGGACCGCGACCTGGTACTAGCTTGCAGCTAAATCCATCTCCACCACCCGGAGCTCTGGGGAAAACCAGCTAGTACTTAGACTCCGCACCTCAGGTGAGCCTGTGTCATCTGCCAGAAGTGACTGCCTTTACACCTGTCCTGCAACTGCTATAGCAACTGGTCTTCAAGCCCGACGCCTGATCGTGACAGCTCAGCAGCTGTTTAAACATCTGGACTCAGTAGCACAAGTGTGGCCCAACAGAACAACCTTTTTAGGGTGTCACACACAGGTGAAACAGTGTATATACTTGGGTGTGTTTCAATGTGTGAAACTTGTTAAAAATTATTATATGTTCCTGTTTTGGGTATGGATACAATCATGTGTTCAGCTTGTAAATTTGGCTAAAAAGACAATTGTACCACACTTCCAAAGAATGTTTCATATTCCTCTTTCAGGGCTTATTTTGTAAGATAATTATTATTTAGGAACTAAACTATACCTTTTTTTGCAATCTCAATAGGGCTTCAAAAAGGTTCGAGTCATGAGCCTAGAAATCACACACCTCCAACAAGACACCCAGAACCACATGATGTAGAGGAACGTGAAGTGGAGGAAGTGGAAAGTGGCACCACAACAGGTCAGTGTCAAACACCACATATTCTGGTTAATAGATGTAGGCCTACATATTTATACTACATGTTGTTTTTTAAATTTTTAGGTGCTGTTCTGCCTGAAGACCAAGATAATTTTACAAGTCACAGTGCACAGATCCTGATACAATACCTAATGGTCTGCTGTCGTGACCTTGAAAAAATAAAGGGAGACTTGATACAGTGTCAGGGTCACCTGTGGCCAGGTGACAGATGCACACCGTAGGGGGACAGGAGTGCACCGCGAGGTAGTGAACCCTATGGCTGGCTTCTGCGGATAGGAAACTGGGTGGTTGTGGAAAGCGGGACCAGAGGAGCACAACCGGGATCCAAACGGAAGCTAGAGCCAAGATTCCCCAGGGCGCGGAGTCTAAGACCCAGCTGGTCTTCTCCAGGGCCTCTAGTGGTGAGGATGTTAGCTGCAGGCTGGGACCAGGTCGCGGCCCCTGGAGTTTCCTAGCTCACGCCCCGTAGGATAAGGGGAAAAGAGGGGAAGCAGCAGCACACGATAAGAGAGAACCGAATAACAAGCTGAAGGTCAGGGGCCACAAGCAGACAAGGATAACGAAGAACGAGCCGAAGGTCAAGGGTCACGAGCAGACAGGGATAGTCTGGGACAAGCCAATAACGTAACAGAGAGAGAGACGTAGCACACGGCAGGCAGGAACCCAAACACACAATGCCTAACAAACACGTTGATCAGCAAAGCAGGCTTGCAGTGCACAGGTTAATATAGTGTTCAGTGATAGGGCCTAGGGTGGAGTCAGGCTGGGAGGAGATTATAAAGGAAGCCAGGTGAAAGGGCTCAGGCCTCTAAGATGAACACATGGGAAGGAAGGTAAGCTGACAGACAAACACTACTGCATATCCATGACATACAGATCAGGCAAAATACCAAGCGGGTGGAGCAAAGGCTACAAAATATTATGGCTGTGCTTGGGCGTGTTGAATTTTTTTTTTTATAAAAATTAAAACCCGCGCTTACAGACTGTGCAGTGATAATTGATATATAAATTGATAGCTCCGCAGCTGCTGCAACAAGAGGTCTAACACCTCAAAAAGGAAAAAATATTGGGTATTTGCAGCGCTTGCAGAAAAGTAAGTGAGCAAAAAAAATATGTGTCACAAATGCTTGTAGCACAAACATCTATAAGTAAATAACTTATCTGACATATCAACAATTATGATATAAAACAATAGTGAACAAACTAAAAGTTCATTAGATAGCAGTTATATCACTCCTGGAGAACTGAGTGTTTCCACACCAGAAATCAGTTGTTGGTTCCTAGATGAAAAAATCCCTTCTAATGGCCCCGTTCATCAGATAGGGAAATAATAAGAGATCTCACCAACTAAAGTCCAGGCAGACTTCATCTCATGTAGATGGGCTCCATAGTGCCAGCAGCAAAGACATTTGAATGACCATATGGAAAGAAAAGGAAAACATACATGTGAAGTACCGCTAGTAAACAGACAGCAAATGACAGCAATGATTTTTATAAAAATGACATTTCTAAAGGAAAAAAAACCCATTTAAAAGCACCGCGGCTGTAATGAATTGTCGGCTCCCAGCAATATAGAGAAAAGTCTTTGCTAACCAAAAAAAAAAGTGTGGGGGTCCCCCCAAATTCCATAACCAGGCCCTTCAGGTCTGCAATGGATATTAAGGGGAACCCCGCTGCAAATTTAAAAAAAAAATAATGTGGGGTTCCCCCCAAATATCCAAACCAGGCCCTTCAGATCTGGCATGGATTTTAAGGGGAACTCCACCCCAAATTTTCTAAAAAAATGGCGTGGAGTTCCCCCAAAAATCCACACCAGACCCTTATCCGAGCACATAACCTGGCCGGCCGCAGGGGAAGAGGGGGGGGACGAGAGCGGCCCCCCCTCCCTCCTGAACCATACCAGGCCACATGCCCTCAACATGGGGAGGATGTCCCCATGTTGATGGGGACAAGGGCCTCATCCCCACAACCCTTGCCGGTGGTTGTGGGGGTCTGTGGGTGGGGGGCTTATCGGAATCTGGAAGACCCCTTTACCAAAGGGGACCCCCAGATCCCGCCCCCCCCTGTGTGAAATGGTAATGGGGTACAAATGTACCACTACCATTTCACAAGGAAAGTGTCAAAAATGTAAAAAATGACAAGAGCCGGTTTTTGACAATTCCTTTATTAATGTATTTTCTTTTCTTCCATCTTCTTCCTTCTTCTTCCATCTTCTTCTTTTCTCCATTCGGGTTTCTTCCTCCATCTTCATCTTCCTCTTCATCTTTATCTTCATCTTCATCTTCCTTCTTCCTTCGGTGTTCTCGTCCAGCATCTTGCTCCGGCGTCTTCCCTTCTTCTTTCTTCTCCGGCCGCTTCGTTTGAATTGGAGGTTCCCGCTGTGCGACGCTTCAGTTCTCCACTTGGTCCGCTTACACCCGGTGGCTCTGCCCCCCTCTGTCACCACGGGGAAAGTCCCCGTGAAATCCATGTGCGTCAGAGGGGGGCGGGGTCACGGGTGTAAGCGGACCCAGAGGCAAACTGAAGCGTCGCACAGCGGGAACCTCCAATTCAAACGGAGCGGCCGAAGAAAGAAGAAAGGAAGACGCCGGGGCAAGATGCTGGACGAGAACACCGAAGGAAGAAGGAAGATGAAGATAAAGATAAAGATGAAGAGGAAGATGAAGATGGAGGAAGAAACCCGAATGGAGAAAAGAAGAAGATGGAAGAAGAAGAAGGAAGAAGATGGAAGAAAAGAAAAGACATTAATAAAGGAATTGTCAAAAACCGGCTCTTGTCATTTTTTAAATTTTTGACACTTTCCTTGTGAAATGGTAGGGGTACATTTGTACCCCATTACCATTTCACACAGGGGGGGCCGGGATCTGGGGGTCCCCTTTGTTAAAGGGGTCTTCCAGATTCCGATAAGCCCCCCGTCCGCAGACCCCCACAACCACCGGGCAAGGGTTGTGGAGATGAGGTCCTTGTCCCCATCAACATGGGGACATCCTCCCCATGTTGAGGGCATGTGGCCTGGTACGGTTCAGGAGGGAGGGGGGCCGCTCTCTCGTCCCCCCTCTTCCCCTGCGGCCGGCCAGGTTATGTGCTCGGATAAAGGGTCTGGTGTGGATTTTTAGGGGGACTCCACGCCATTTTTTTTTTTAATTTGGGGTGGAGTTCCCCTTAAAATCCATGCCAGATCTGAAGGGCCGGCTTTGGATATTTGGGGGGAACCCCACGTCATTTTTTTTTAAAATTTGCAGCGGGGTTCCCCTTAATATCCATTCCAGACCTGAAGGGCCTGGTTATGGAATTTGGGGGAACCCCCACGCATTTTTTTTTTGGTTAGCAAAGACTTTCAATGACTTTTATCTGTATTGACAGGAACCAGCAATTCATTACAGCCGCAAGGACTTTTAAATGACTATGATTTTGCTTTAGAAATGTCATTTTGCTCTCCAACTGTTATAAACATGGAAAACATGTGCTACTTTACAGGCATACTATAGACACCCCCCGGGGATGATATTTAGGGCCAGTTCACACCGGATGCAGTGCAGTGCGTTTTTTTGATGCCTGAAAAACGCAAAGAAAGTTGATCACATTAATGCCAATGGCATAGTTCACATCACTGCAGTCCGTTCCAGTGCATTTCAGAAAGCCAAAAAAAAATTGGTCATGCTGCATTTTTTAGGTACAAAACTGTACTGGACCCCAGTAAAACACATCAAAAACGCAACGGAACGTACCAAAAATGCACTGGAATGCACCGCAACGCACCTAAATGCACCAAAGACGCACTGCAACACACTTGTCCTAAGTGAAAAGAGGCGGAAAAAAACACTGGACTGCATCAAAAACGCCTCAAAAATGCACTGGAGTGTGTCAAAAACGCGCATGCAGAAAAGCACCTGGAACGCACCCAGACTGCGTTTCTATAGTGTGAACTAGGGCCAGTTCACACCATAGAAACACAATCCGGATGCGTTCCAGGTACTTTTCTGCATGCACTTTTTTCATGCGTTCCGGTGCATTTTTGGTAAGTTTTTGATGCAGTCCAGTGCTTTGTTTTCACCCCTCTTTTTTATTAACCATAGATAAGGACAAGTGTGTTCCAGTGCGTTTTTGGTGCATTTAGGTGTGTTCCTGTGCGTTCCAGTGCGTTTATGATGCGTTTTGATGCGTTCCAGTACAGTCCAGTGCAGGTAAAATGCAGCATGTTCTACTTTTTTGGTGGAACTGGAACGCACTGGAACAAACACTGCCATTTAGAACCATATAACCAACTTTCCATGCATTTTGGATGCATAAAAAACGCAATGGACTGCATGTGGTGTGAAATGGCCCTTAAGCAATTTGGCATATTTAAAGGCACTTCTCCTTGTTTTGTTTTTGGTGTTTTCCAAATTGGTGACATTGATATATGTCCCTTAGGGTGGGACCTGGGCCCCCATTTTAAGGCCAATAACTAGAAAAGTGTTTCTCAACTCCAGTCCTCAAGGCGCACCAACAGGTCATGTTTTTGGGATTTCCTGCAGATAAAACAGCTGTGATAATTACTAAGGCAGTGAAACTGCTCAAATCACCTGTGAAAATCAATGGAAATCCCAAAAACATGACCTGTTGGTGCACCTTGAGGACTGGAGTTGAGAAACACTGAACTAGAAGATAAGCCAGCCAAGTGGGGACTAGCAAAATTAACAAGTCAGTTCCCATAGACTGCAATAGTATTTGTTGGTGGGGGGGGAGGGGTGATTGTCCCATCTCTAACTTTGTAGCATGCTGGATGATGTGCTTAATTTTGGACGGGGGAGGGGGGGGGTTATTTTTTGCTAGCTGCATTGGTGTTGTTCTGTACATGCCCAGCCAGTTATTTTTTTTTGGCGTGCTTTTTGTGTGTGAACAGTGCCTGGATATTTCTGGGCATGCTCACTCAGAGAGTGTTTTTATGGGTTAGAAATTGAAGGACATCCTTAACAGGTGTGCCCACTTTGAATTTCAGTCTCTACATTGGGAGAACTTGCATTCTGGGTGTTTCATGGACTGTGCATGTGTTTTCAATTGCTTCATTAGCACACAAACATATGTTTTATAAAGCTCACAGAGCAGTCGGTCGATTGCCTTAAGAAGAGGCAAGTGTGTGTGGGGGGCAAAATGTACATGTTGGTGTCCTTATTGCGTTTGTAACACATGTATTTTATTTGTTATGTCTTTGCAAAACAAGTGATTGGTTAACTTATGTGGATTGTATATTTTTGGTGTGGGGGAGATATGTTCCCCTGAAATAATTCTGATGTTGTTAATGTGTGTTGTTTGTTCACTTTGATTTAATTGTCTGCTGCATTTTTTTGGCCAAAAATTGCTCAAGATGTTGAGTCTGTAACTGTTTCAAATTGACCATGTTTTTTTATTTTGCCTTCCCTTTTGTTTTGTTGAACAATAAAATTAGATGGAAAGTTTTGATGTTTGTTTTGTGTTTTTTTTGCAACAAATGTGACAGCTGATTGGCATGTCAAAACAAAACTGGTGTGATTTGTCTACCCTGGTGCCTTCATGGTAGTATATGCATGGATTGTGTGCTGCCATGGAGCGTCACCAGGAAATGAAAAATACAGAGCGGTAAGTATTCAATTTTCCTTTTTTACTGCAGTGGTTCTCAGCCTCAGTCCTAAAGTACCCCCAACAGGACATGTTTTGTGAATTTATCTTATCGAGAATTGCTGTCCAAAAATCAAAACCATTGACTGTGATTTAAAGCACATGTGCAAGATGAAGGAAAACCTGCAAACATGGCCTGTTGTGGGTACTTGAGAAGCACTGATTTAGAGCACTGCACTTAAAAATAGCTCAAGGCCATACAATTCTAATTGTGGGCATTTTGAGGGAAACAAAGTAAGTGTTAGAACCCCTGCGTGTGTGTTTTTTTTTTTGATATTTTTTTTGTAGTTTGGCCTTTGTCTCCTTTTCTTAACATTAGCTGTGTGACAGGAAGTGAAGCCAAACAGGAAGTGAAGGTAAAACCCTACCAATGGCTTTTCTTGGGGACACACAGATCAATCTAACTAGTGTCCCCATTAAGCAAATTGCACTCTAGCACTTTGTTGTGTACACCCCAAATCATTGGGTAGTTTGGGGTTTAGTAAAGACAAATCCACTCTGCAGTAAAAGTGTAGCTGCTGAAAATCTGAGGGAAAGTACTGGTGATTGGATGTTACAATCATGTAAAAGCAAAGATGTTTTTTTTTTTGGCTTGCATGTCCCCCTCAGATATACAGCAAGTGCACTTGTAGTGCAAAGTAGATTTGCCTTTAGTAAATAAACCCCACAGTCCAAACTACCTAATAATAATTTGTGGTGTACCCCGCAATATGCTCGAGTGCAATGTGCATAATGGGGAAAGTATTTAGACTGACCTGTGTGTCCCCAAGGAAAGACATTGTTAGGGATTTTCCCTCACTTCCTGTGTGGCTCTGTGACAGGAAGTGAATTATTTGGAAGGATAAAGTGGCCAAATTATTTAGTTTAACTTTTCAAAGACTCATTCCTAAGTTGAATTGTGATGCATGTCAATGGCCCATTTTGACCCTCTTTAATCACTTGAGATCAGCGCTATAACTGATCGACGGCCACAGCATGGTCATCAATTGCCGGGAGTCCATCAATAAACGTCCTCCCCTTTGCACGCGCTGTGGTCACAGAGTCACTGTGACTTGGGTGATGACAGATCCGAGTAAGGGGCCGATCCCTGCCCTTTACCATGTGATCAGCTGTCAGCAAATGACAGCTGATCACGTGATGTAAACAAAAGCTGGGTAATGGTTTTTGTTTTCTCCTTGTGCTGACAGCGTGAGCATAAAAAAAAGGCAATCACCGGCTTATGTGCAAGGGACATGGGGCCCGAAGAGGAAGAGGCAATTCTGCATCATCTGTGACAATTAGTAGCCCCTGCCAGTGCCACCTATCAATGCCCACCACTGGTGCCAATCAGTGCCACCTAGCAGTGCTGCCAGTGCCTATCAGTGCCCATCACTGCCAACTATCATTGCCACCTAGCAGTGCCACTTCTCACTGCCCACCAGTGCCAAATAGCAATGCCACCTCTCAGTGCCCACCCTTGCCACCTTATCGGTGCCCATCAGTGCAGTCTCATCAGTGTACATCAATGAAGAAGAAAAATTACCTTTTTTAAAAATATTAACCAGTTTCCTACCGCCCGCCGTCAAATGACATCCTTGGCTTTGGGCGGTGACATCTGAATGATGCCTGCAGTTGCAGGCATCATTCAGATATCATTCTTTTCAGACGGCGATTCTGTGCACAATAAAAATGATCATAGTGGCAGTTCCGCCGCTTGATCGTTCTTATAGGCGGGGGGAGGGGACGTCCCCCCCCCCGTCTTGCCGCCATCCGGTGCTTCTCCGGGCTCTCCCGTGCCATCTGGGGCTCGGAGAACGATTTGGAGATGACTGGTGACCAGATGGTCATCAGTCATCTCTATGACCGTCGGAGGCGCGGGCACGACGTTTTGACATCATGCCGTGTTCCCGTATGTTAACCAAGCCGTGATCTTGGCTGTCAGCATGAGATTGGTGATTTTTTTGGAACAATATCATGCTTTCCAGCCTGGAGGAGAGATGCAGGGTCTTATTGACCCTGCATCTCTCCATAAAGAGGACCTGTCACACACATTCCTGTTACAAGGGATGTTTACATTCCTTGTAATAGGAATAAAAGAGATCCCAAAAAAATTTAAAAAATTTAAAAAGAGTAAGAAATACAAAAAAGTCAAAAAACAAAAACAAAAAAAATAAAAAAAAAATAAGAAAAAACGCCCATGTCCCCGGTAGCTCGCGCTCAGAAGCGAACACACACGTAAGTCCCGCCCACATATGTAAACGCCGTTCAAACCACACATGTGAGTTATTGCTGCGTGCGTTAGAACGAGTGCAGCAATTCTAGCACTAGACCCCCTCTGTAATGCCAAAATGGTAATGTGTAAAAAAAATTTAAGCATCGCCTAGGGAGATTTTTAATTACTGAAGTTTGGTGTCATGCCATGTGTGTGCGCAATTTTAAAGCGTGACGTGTTAGGTATCTATTTACTCAGCATAACAACATCTTTCACATTATACCAAAAAATTGGCCGTAACTTTACTGTTTTGTAATATTTTTAGCAAACAAAAGGCGTTTGAAAATTTATTGCGCAAATACCGAGCGAGATAAAAATTTGCAATGACCGCCATCTTATTCCCTAGGGTGTCTGCTCCAAAAAAATATATGTTTGGTGTTTTGAAGTAATTTTATAGCCATAAATTTATGATTTTTACATGAAGGAGAGAAGTGCCAGAATAGGCCCAGTGCTGAAATGGGTAAAATATCCATTTTTTTTTTTTTAAACTCGGTCTTTTGTATTTATAGAAAAAAAAAAAAAAAAACACAAAGGTGATCAAATTGCACCAAAAGCAAGCTCTATTTGTGTGCCAACAAATAAAACATTTTCATTGGGTTACAGTGTTGTATGAGCACGCAATTGTCATTAAAAGTGCATCAGCGCTGAAATGTGAAACTTGGTCTGGGCAGTGCGCAAGTGGTTAATATAAGGCTACATGCACATGGACGTTTTTCCAACCGCTTGTTTGAGCGTTTTTTGCAGCTTAAAAACATCTCTCCATGTTAGCCTATGGCCTAATGGCCACCATGGCGTTTTGGAGCTGTAAATGGCATAGGCGTTTTTAGGCCCCATGTAGACGGGACGCTGGTGCAAAGTGTTCTGAACTAAGGTTGAAAGTGGCGTTTAGAAAGGCGCGCTTTGTGGCGTTTGCATGCCGTGTTTTACCACATTTGCATGTATATGATAAGGAGCCGCCCTAAGCTCCAAAAACAGTATTATTTACGATTTTAGCTATTTAGTGAGACCAGAGTGATATGAGCAGCTGAGAGCAGCAGTGTAGTTGTATTTAGGCTGGGTTCACACTAGTGCGACACGACATCTGTCCTACTTTGGATCCGACTTTGCCCTGCGACATGAAGCCGACATATGTCCGACTTTCAATGAACGGGGATCCGACTTGGATCCCCGCCAATAGCAGGCACAAGTGAATCTTGAGGGGGAACTCCAGGCCAAATTTTAAATAAAAAACCGGCATGGGTTCCCCCTCCAGGAGCATACCAGGCCCTTGGGTCTGGTCTGGATTTGAAGAGGAACCCCTACGCCGAAAAAACGGCGTGGGGCCCCCCCCAAAATCCAAACCAGACCCTTATCCGAGTACACAACCTGGCAGGCCGCAGGGGAAGAGGGGGGGACGAGAGAGCGCCCCCCCTCCCTCCTGAACCGGGCCTCCACTAGCAAAAGAGCTAAAAGAAGTTAGCGGAGGCCCGGCAGAAGAAAGGAAGAACCGGAGAGGAGAAGAGGGGAGAAGGCGACGGAGAAGACCGGGCCTCCGCTAGCAAAAGAGCTAAAGAAGTTAGCGGTGGCCCGGCAGAAGAAAACCGGAGAGCGGCGGCGACGACACCGGAGACCCCCGAAGTCGGAAGAAGACCCCCGAGCTGTGCAATAAAATACTTTAAAAAGCTGTGTGTTTTTTTTATTGCAATTTTTTTTCCACCAGGTGAATGGGTAGGGGTACGATGTACCCCATACTCATTCACATAGGGTGGGGGGCCGGCATCTGGGGGCCCCCTTTTTAAAGGGGGCGCCCTGATTCCGAAAAGCCCCCCGCCCGCATACCCCGACAACCAACGGCCAGGGTTGTCGGGAAGAGGCCCTTGTCCCCATCAACATGGGGGCAGGGTGCTTTGGGGTGGGGGGGCCGCAGGTCCCCCCCCTGCACCGAAGCACCAAACCCCCCATGTTGAGGGCATGCGACCTGGTACGGTTCAGGAGGGAGGGGGGCCGCTCTTGTCCCCCCCTTTTCCCCTGCGGCCTGCCAGGTTGCGTGCTCGGATAAGGGTCTGGTTTGGATTTTGGGGGGACCCCTACACCGTTTTTCAGCTTGAGGGGTTCACCTTAAAATCCAGACCAGACCTAAGGGTCTGGTTTGGATTTTGGGGGGACCCCCACGCCGTTTTTCGGCTAAGGGGGTTCACCTTAGAATCCAGACCAGACCTAAGGGCCTGGTATGCTCCTGAAGGGGAACCCATGCCGGTTTTTTCATAAAAATTTGGCCTGGAGTTCCCTTTCATGATTCATACCAAAACATGGGACAGCGAGGCTGCCGAGGACCAGCGCGATGACATCGCGCTGGACACATTCTCGGCCGGCTAGTCGCCTCTAGGACACGACTTGAGCGGACTATGTGTATGTCCACCAACGAAATATCTACTAGTCTATTATATATAATTAACCTTGTTTACAATCAGCCCCCATTTAATTGCATAACTTTTATATGTTTTTTTACATTGATTTTTATAATGCAATAATTGTTTTTACTGTTTAAATGAACTTCTATCGGATCGTTTCTATTGCTATCATTGTCAATGTTTTGTTATATTAAAGTTTTCCTTCTTGACAAGTGATGGGCAATGATGTGATCAGGAAGTGGGCGTTTTTTTACGCCTAGAGGTTCTGTTGTTATTTTAATTGGTTTATGTGTTAAAGAGGCGGAGACCTCGGCGCATATAAATTCTCACTTTCTTGGCCGGAAGTGATGTCCTTGATGATGCCCTGGAGGAGGGGCGAAACGCGTTGACGTAATTTCCGGCCAATTCAGAACCAGTGACGCTACTTCCGGTTTCGGTGGAACGCACGCTGTGTACCCGGGAAACAACACTGACGCTCGTTTATCACTGCAGTCCTGTGAGTCTCTTTGCGAGCAGCGCCATGCTGTCTGTTTACTAGCGGTACTTCACATGTATGTTTTCCTTTTCTTTCCATATGGTCATTCAAATGTCTTTGCTGCTGGCACTATGGAGCCCATCTACATGAGATGAAGTCTGCCTGGACTTTAGTTGGTGAGATCTCTTATTATTTCCCTATCTGATGAGCGGGGCCATTAGAAGGGATTTTTTCATCTAGGAACCAACAACTGATTTCTGGTGTGGAAACACTCAGTTCTCCAGGAGTGATATAACTGCTATCTAATGAACTTTTAGTTTGTTCACTATTGTTTTATATCATAATTGTTGATATGTCAGATAAGTTATTTACTTATAGGTGTTGAATTTTTTGCCACAAAATAACTTTGAACTTGCTTTGTTTTCGAAGGTTATTTTTGTGTTTAATGTTTAATTAATACTACATGTCGAAATTTAGATAAAAGATTTTCTGTAAGTTTTTTCAGCATGCCTGTTCATGTGTTTTACACTAAAAAATTTTTTAGAACACTCCAAATTTTAAACATACTTTTGTTACAAATTTTCTAAAAAGATAATAAAAGTTTTTAGGTCGAAAAGATTAAAAAGTTTTTAAAAACAAAAATGTGTGGCTTATTATCTAAATGTTGCCCAAAGTAAGCAAAATTATGTTTTGTGTTGACACTGACAATGATGGGTATTTAATAATGCAACATACACATGGCCCTACAAGTGCACTAGGAGAACCAAGGAGAAAGATTAAAGAAACGCAACCAAAAAGACAATCCCAAAAAATTTCACCAGAAAGATTTTATTTGTTAACACAATCAAATTATGATTCAACAGGCATATCAATGGCCCCCCTACCCGCAAAATATTCCAAATATTGCTGCCGAACATCACGGCCGGTTTGGGGGGCCAAGCTTGGACGGCCAGCTTCCAGGGCCACTAAATTATTACCGTCCTGTATTGAGGCCTCAGGCCCACCAAAAGAAAGATAATTAGGGGAATGTACCCGTAAGAAATTGTGTAGGACACAACAGGTCATTACCACATGGTTCCATTTGTATGGGGCAAGATGGATGGATGTCAGGAACAAGCGGAATCGGCTGGCCATGATGCCAAAGGCATTTTCCACCACCCTTCTTGCTCTGGCCAGCCGATAATTAAACACCCTCCTCTCAGGGGTGAGGGTTCTTTGAGGAAATGGCCTCATTAAATGGGGACCCAGGCCAAATGCCTCATCAGCAACAAAGACGAACGGGAGCCCCTCCACATTCTGGTCTGCTGGTGGCAAGGCCAGCTCATCTGATAGGAGCCGTTGGCCAAACTCAGTCTGAGCAAAGACTCCTCCATTGGACATCTGTCCATTTTTACCAACATCCACGTAAAGAAATTCGTAGGTGGCCGACACCACTGCCATCATGACGATGCTGTGGAACCCCTTATAATTGAAGTAATAGGATCCCGAATGGGGTGGTGGTACGACCCATACATGCTTGCCGTCGATGGCCCTTCCACAGTTTGGAAAGTTCCATCGCTGGGCAAACTGAGATGCCAAATTCTGCCATTCATGTGGCGTAGAAGGGAACTGTGGACTTAAATAAAAAAATAATAATAATACTTTCATGCATAAACATTGCAAGCAGATTTGACACAATCATTCCTGGCCAACATCAGGATAAACTTATATAGATTTTTAAAAGATTTGTAACCAAAAAATAAATAAAAATTACAGTCACTTATCAGATTCAACACCCCCTCTGATGAGCCATTTAAGAAATGTTATGGGGGGGGGTTGGAAGATGAGTTGGGGACCTCACAAATAAAGGCTGTAGCATTCTGTATGAATTGAAAGAAAATATAACATTCCTAAGAAAGCTTTAGGGGGTGTTTAGGGTAAAGCACTACAATGGAGCAGACAGCAAAAAAAAGGGAAGTGACTAGGCTAGGTGGGTATGGCCCCAGGATAGTATGCTGGAGAGGTTAGTTAGGGGAAATATGCATGTAGGCCAAAAAAGGAGCATACAAAAGTATACAACATGCATGGGGAGAAAGGGGACATTCACAGCATATTACAATCATGGTAATTAGGGACTGATGAAAGAAATATTAAACATTACTAAGCAATAAATACATCAAATGTGATGTTAAAGGAGAAAACTTACCTTAATATAGTCCTCCTGCAAAACTTGAAGGATGGCAGAACAAGTCTCTGGTATAATGATCCCCAGAGCCTGGGGGGAGATGCCTGTTGAGAACTTGAGGTCCTGCAGGCTTCTCCCAGTCGCCAGGTATCGCAACGTGGCGATGAGCCTCTGCTCAGCAGTGATGGCTTCCCGCATAACAGTGTCCTGCCTGGTAATATAGGGGGACACCAAAGCCAACAGATGCTGAAATACGGGGTCAGACATCCTGAGAAAATTCCTGTAGTCCTCAGGATTATTCTCCCTGATCTCCCGCAACAAAGGCATGTGACAGAATTGGTGCCGCTGGAGCAACCAATTCTTGGTCCATGAACTCCTCCTCACCCTGTTCATGGACTGGAGTCGGGATACAGAAAGAACCCCTGCTCCAACTACAGCACAAACTCTACGATGATTACGTAGCCGCAACATGGCTAGATAACGGTCGGCTGGTCAGAACGAACTAAAAGAACGCACGGAAGAATAGAAAGGCCTATGAAGAACGAGCTGAAAAACAGTAACGAGCGGACAAGAACGCACTGAATAAACAGATAGGAACTGACTACAAGCACTGAAAGACAGATACGAACCCACAAGCACAAACTGAACTCCACAAAACATTCTTAAAAGCACGAAGACTGAAAAGTGCGAATCGTCTCTCACCAAACTTTTACTAATACGCGGTAACACGAAATTAGCAAAAGCGTCCCAAAGGGTGGCACCATTCGAACTGGAACTTCCCCTTTATAGTGCCGTCGTACGTGTTGTACGTCACTGCGCTTTGCTCGAGTGTTTTTTTTAATGAACGTGTATATGCAAGACAGGCTTGAGAGGAAACAAGAAAAATCACGTCGAGAAAAACGTCGTTTTTGAAAATGACATTAAAAACGATCGTGTGTACGCGGCATTAGGGTTATGGTGTAGTTGTGTGCATAAATACTAACAATTGTTTCATGATATAAAATATTATGATGTGCAAAAATTGGAAAATAACAATGCGCTACCCTTTAAATAGGCAAACAAAGTGCTATTAGATCATGTGTGTTCCCACACAAAGAAAACACCAATAAGAACAAAGTCCTGTGTAATTCTCATTAAGCATATAGTGTTACATGTGAGAGAAAAATAAAAAAATTATGAATATGTGCAAAGTTCCAAAAAAAAGTTGATTCAAAAGTAAGCCGGACAATCACATCTGCTGATGTATGTGCGATGTAATCTTCTAAGCTGTTGTGAGTGGAGACTCCACATCCAAATTGTTCAGATAAGAAATAGAAGAAATGGCAGCTTACCGAATCCGGTGGATCTCTGTGACGGAGATCTTTAGGGGCTCGAGCTCATATATTCTTCCCACCAAGCTGGCGGCCGAAGAGCACTGGACTCGGACGATATCTCCCTCCTGTTCCAAAGCTGAAAGAAATCTCCCTCCTGGTATCAGCTGGCGTGCTTATCTCATACGAACAAAAAAGTATTTATGGAAGAAAGAAAAAATGGAGAACTCATGGTGCAGTATTCCTTTTAAAAAAATTAAGATACCCTTTATTGAGGCTGGATAAAAAAAATAGACACAAGCGGGGCGAATCCATTGCCATCCTTGCCCTAGGTCACCGATTGAGGCTTAAAACCGCCACCAACAGCACCTGGGCATCCCCTGCTACAGCCCAGGCTAGCTATTAACAGAAACGGTGCCTGTTTGGGGCAGACGAGCAGACCCGCATTGCAGGGACACGTCGCCATCTTGAGGCCTGCTGACCCTCCGGGGTCCTCAGCTCTCTACCTCCGTGATCGGGGGACGAGGAGACTGCCCGGTTCCGACCTACCAGCTGCCGCTGTCACGTTCTGCAGAACAGAACTACCTGAAGATCCCGGCCTCCAGCTCCGGCATCCAGCTGCCTGACGCCATCCTGCGGCCTGCCGACCCGGACTTCCCCTTCTCTGGAGCGCAGTAAGTAGCAGGGCAGCAGCCCTATCTTGCCACAACGAGACACCCCCAGAAGTGACTGTCCACGGGTGCACTGGAGGGGTTCTTATCGGGGAAACCGTAGGCCTATACCGAGCGAAGCACCCACGATCGGCCTCCATCCCCAGGAAAGACCGCGGCTTCGGCCTACCCTCGGAAGTCAGCGGCCATCTTGCTACTCCCGGCACTCCACTCTTATCCCACTCCATCCCCCCACAGCTACCTCTACACCAGTTTCAGTGCCCCAGAGGGATTAATACCCACCCTATTTAACTGCCAAGGCACAAAACTGACGCTCAACCCGCAAAGTAGCTGCATGGAAGGAGGGACTTGCTCACTGGGCCTCAGCTTGCTACACCTTTAACCTAACAGCAGCAAAGGCCCAATCACCCCGGTCTGATCCAGCCCAGCCCCTATTTAGCAGCAGCAGCCCGGCATACACTCCAGGGGGGACGCACAGACCGCTGCATCTTGGGCCTTTCCTATTGGACTATAACCAGGTATCTGCGATCTATCGCAGCAATCATTCCTTCCCCGACGCAACTATCACACGCGTCACACCGACGCTCAGACCGTGCACCTACCCAGCACGACAGATCTACGCTCTACAACCTTCACTCAGGAATCAGGGATAATGGCTTGGCGCGTGGAGCTGATAACAGATATGTGAGTGAATCCTGAGTCGCTGTGAGACCTGGGCCTGAAAACAAACCGTACGCATAGTGAATATGTCCACACAGATTAAAAAAGGGACACATAACCACGTTCTCCGCTCTCTGACTACCCCCAAAAGGCGGTTATCATCATCAAACTTGAACAAGTACAGATATAGTGGGGGAGGGAGAAACTCAAAAATGGAGACACCCCACAGACATAATATGGAAGAAGAATTGGATGAAGACGAAGTATCACTCCCTCCATCTGAGGATTCTGCAGCGGGTCACAACGATAATGACAGACCTCTGACCTATGCTACCATGACAGACATAGCTGCGGACATCAAAAGATCATTCACCTCCGCCATTACGGACATTAAAACTGAGCTGCTTAGGCTCTCAGAACAAATGGCTGTGACGGAACGTGCAGGGAAAAGAAGAGACAGGGCATTGATCAGACTGGATGACATTACCGCTTCCCACTCCCAACACCTGATTGTAATGAATAGGCACCTGGAAGACTTGGATAATAGAGGGAGGAGACATAACATAAGAATCAGAGGTGTTCCTGAGACAGTCCTTCCAGACCAAATTAAACCAGCACTAACTTCCATCTTCAATAGTCTCCTTGACAGACCTGAACAATCTCCCATAGAATTTGACAGGGCTCACAGAGCTCTAAGACCTACAGCACCAGATGGACACCCACCTAGGGATATCATATGTTGCCTACCCAATTTCGGCCTGAAGGAAGATGTCATCCAAAAAGCAAGATCCAAAGACCAAATCCTGTTCAACGAATCCGCAATTCAACTGTTTCAAGATCTGTCACCAATTACTCTTAAGAACAGAAGAGCATTGCGGCCACTACTGGATGTCTTAAGAGAAAAAGGCATCAATTAAAGATGGAAATTTCCGTTTGCTCTTCAAGCCTCTTACATGGGCAAACAACACCTGCTCAAAATCCCAGAGGATTTAAAAAAATTCTGCGAAAACCTACAAATAGCTCCGATTGATCTTCCCGAGTGGTATGCGGAATTTCTGCTGCCGCTGGAAATCAACAACTACCAAACCAGCTCTGGATCAACACCCTCCCGCTCACCTTTCCAACAAGGATCCTATCGTAGAAACGCCAACAGAAGCAATTTTGATCCTCCTTCTTCCGCCAAAGGAACCAAAAGTCCAAAGCTCATGTAAAAAGACCAATATTCACTTCTACAGCATCCGCCCACAACACGGACAGGGGACATCCACACATCCCCCCCCTCCATCCCCCCCTTTGTGGGTTTTTTTTTTCCCTCTCCAGGAAGCCCAAGACTGTAACCTCTGTTTTGAAGCCCAGTTGGCTTTGCTGTCATTTCATGGAGGCGACCAGTCAACCCTCTTCACTTCGCTCAATTATTTCCCTCTCCTGACCCGATCCGCCGTGCATAAAACTTGCAACCTAAGGACACTGTACCCACAGTGTACGACGACTTAGGAATAGAACCCAAGGGGAGACTACTTTCATAGGATTTATTAGTACTTGCACGGTTTCTCCCCTCCCAACTGAGGGGTGAGACGAGTGAACAGGCCAGGATCTGACGACTTCAATATTTCTACTCGCCTCTTCTCTTTCTATACCCCGAAATTCCTGAGACTAGCTCACCAGGGAACCACCTCGGGCTAGATGCCCAGAATACGCAACACCCTCACGAGAACTTCTTTCTCCAATCCGACAGAACAGTGAGTATTCTAACGGGCTACACTTAAAGATATAGTGAGAATAATCTCCCTGGACATCTGAGGGTGCACCAAATTTACATCTGCAAGCATAAGCTATGTCGCACAGACACTGACTGCTTTTACACGCATTGGCAGACCCACTTATATCGGCAGTTACTTGTGGAGACAGACTTTCCCACAAATTTGTTAAGGGTAATCCGCCAACATGCAACCACTATTAGGAAACTACTGTTATTTGGAAGATGTGGGTCTTCTCTTTATGATTACTGTTATCCGTTTTGTGTTATTTTTCAATTGTACAAGCCTCTTTCTGGGCTTCTAAGCGCTCTCTCCTGTCTATCCTGCATGGAGCAACAAGCTGTTTGTACCATGTGAGATAGTGGGACAAGACTTTTTCATGATACTAACTATCTAAAGACTCTCACTGTTACCATGTGAAGCATGAACTGTTCCACATAACCTAGTGAGACAGCTTCATTGTTACCATGAGAAGCATGAACTGTTCCACATAATCTAGTAAGACAGCTGGGTCCCCCCCCATTCCCCCCCTTTTTTTTTTTCTCCCCTTGTCCTCAAATGTTGTTACTATTCTGTCAGTTAACGGTTTAAGATCACAATATGACTTTACGATGCTCAACTCCCCAGGTCTCCCGGATCTGTCTCACTTTCTAGGAGATACACTCTCACACACAACACACCTTAGTGATACATTTTTAGGAATCACCACCTCACGGCCACATCTGTTCTGTTGCGCCTCCCATTTAACCCTCAGAGTTGTCACAGACGTCTCGTTTCAAAGACGACTTATCTGCTCCTCACCTTTTAGGTGTGACTCGAGCATCCACTTAACCTCCCCTTCCTGTTCATCCCTTTTTCTTCTTCACTATCCCTATCCCCGTCCTTACCCTACCCAAACCCTATTAATAACAAGATACAGTACTATCTATTAACTCCCTGTTTTTAGATCATGGCTTACACTCATCTAGGGAAATCTCCTACACTAATATCCCACAATGTTAATGGTCTTAATATTCCAGAGAAGAGATCTAAGCTGCTAAGAGAACTTAAAAAAGCTCGCCCATCAGTAGTTTTCCTGCAGGAAACACATTTCAAGAGCAAAAATGTCCCTACATTCACTGATAAAATATTCACAAAAATGTACCATGCCACAAACCCCCTAGCCAAAACTAAAGGAGTTTCTATATTAATTGACAAAGATTCCCCTTTTGTAGTCAAACAACACCTCACGGACCCCGATGGTCGCTATCTTTTCCTTAAAGGCGAATGGGCAGGTTCCTCCATCACACTCGCTAATGTATACTTCCCAAATACCGCTCACATCTCATTCTGCCACAAGATAATCGATGAGCTTAAATGGTTTGCAGAAGGTTGTATCATTTTAGGAGGAGATTTCAATATCCCCCTCTCTCCCCTCAAGGACACTTCTACAGGACACACGGCAGTAACATATAAGATCCTCAAACGAATTAAGGCACTCTTAAGATCCTTATCTTTAGTAGACACCTGGAGATCTATACACACTACTGGGAGAGATTATACCTTTTTCTCCCCTCCGCACAAACGATACTCGCGAATCGACCTGATTCTGATCTTGCAAAGGGACTTGCACTCCCTACTTCAGGCTGAGATAGGTATAATCTCCTTATCGGACCATGCCCCTACAGCCATCTCATTGAAATTCGACCGTCCGAAACAACCCACCTTTAACTGGAGACTCAATGCTTCACTCCTGACTGACCAGATCATTAAAGATGACATTCATGTAGCAATTAATGAGTACTTTAAAACCAATAGCGACGCAGACACTAACCCACTAAATAACTGGGAGGCTCATAAGAGTGTGATAAGAGGAGAACTTATGAGATGGGGCGCCAGGAAAAAAAAAGAGGGAGAAAGAAATAACTAAACTGTCCTCACAGATAGCCACACTGGAGTCACAACACAAACAATCACTCTCAATCAAGGTAGAAGAAGAGCTGACACGCTGTAGGGAAGCCCTCAAATTTATACTTGATCTTAAAATCAGAAAGGCCCTCTTCTTCAAGAGAAGCATTTACTTTGAGCATGGAGATAAAAGCGGGAAATTGTTAGCCAAAGCACTTAAAGACACTACTATGAAAGGACGCATATACGCTATCAGGGACAAAGATGGTACCCCCAAACACAAGCCTACTGAAATAGCGGACCTTTTTCATAAGTTTTATTCAAAACTATATAATCTTCCAGTACAACACAGACCCCCACATATAACAACCACGAAACAAGAAACGATCCATGAATTCCTTAAGGATAGCAAAATGCCCACACTCAATCAGGAGGACACGGCTAAAATAGAAGAACCCATTACCACCGAAGAAATTCTATTGGCAATTAAAGGCCTCAAAACAGGGAAAAGTCCGGGACCAGATGGTTTCACGTCACAGTACTACAAAACGTACACACATCTCCTTGTAAAGCCCCTTAGATCCACCTTCAACTATTTAGCTACGAATGAACATAACTCGAAATCCTTCCTCATGGCAGACATTGCAGTAATACCCAAGCCAGATAAAGACCATTCAGAATGTGCAAATTACAGACCCATTTCCCTACTGAATATTGATCTGAAACTATTGGCCAAAATATTAGCTAACAGACTGAAACCATTATTATCAAAAATTATAGGCCCAGAACAAGTAGGATTTATGCCTGGTAGAGAAGCACGAGATAATACCACCAAAGCATTAAATTTAATACACTTCTCCCGAAACTCTAAAACAAGAGGTATGCTGCTTTCCACCGACGCTGAGAAGGCTTTTGATAGAGTCTCCTGGGACTATATGATGGCTACATGCGCCCATGTTGGCTTAAATGAACACATGCTCTCATGGATCGCAGCCCTCTATCGAAACCCGTGCGCAAAGATTAAAGTCAACAATATCTTCTCTGACCCCGTTAAGATTAACAACGGTACACGTCAGGGATGCCCCCTCTCCCCCCTTCTCTTCATCATCTCACTGGAGCCCCTGATAAGGAAAATAAACCTGACGACTGATGTATCAGGATTTAAGATAGGAAAGAGGGAGTACAAAGTCGCTGCCTATGCAGATGACTTATTATTTTTTATATCACAACCACATATCTCCATCCCTAATTTAAAAAAAATCTTTGAGACGTTTGGATTCATATCCAACTTTAAGATTAACCAATCTAAATCTGAAGCCCTGAATATTAATTTACCCCCTGACCAACTAAACTTAATAAAAGACAACTACAATTATAGATGGGATCAAAACACACTGAAGTATCTAGGGATAAACCTGACCGACAATTTAGACTCTCTATATCAACATAACTATAAGCCGTTACTTACCTCACTGATTAAAGAGCTACGAGCATGGTCCTCCAAGACCTTCTCGTGGTTCGGCAGAGGTTCAATTTTAAAAATGACAATCCTCCCGAGGTTGCTCTACCTTTTTAATGCACTTCCCATTAAAATCCCGGGGGCTTTTTTCACAAGCCTTCTTAAGGCACAGAGAGATTTCCTATGGGCAGGCAGGAAACCAAGAATCAACTTCAACTTGCTGACACGTCCCAAAAATAGAGGAGGAATAGGTCTACCGGACTTTAAAAAATATCACCAAGCATCCCACATCACTAGAATACTTGATTGGCATTGCCATGGTCAGGACAAGGACTGGATCCAATTGGAACAAAGTTTAACTCCAAACAACCTACTATTCTACCCCTGGACACTACACTCCAAAAGAGGCAAAAATCAGACGCACCCCTTAGTAGCAAACACCCTTTATGTATGGCACAAAACTGTAGTCAAACACAACATTGCTTCCATACCTGGTCCTCTAACCCCGGTCACCAACAACCCTGATTTTATCCCGGGATACCTCTTGAAGGATGCGACCCCATACACGACTTCCCAATGCCTATCAAACTCAAAGGTTAAATCTTTGGAAGCCCTACGGGCAGACTGGAAGGGACCATTCCCTGGCCTCTGGTTTTACTTACAGCTAAGAGACTTCTTGATTAATAGCAGATGTAGGTCGTTATACTGCTTGCCAATGACTCCACTCGAAAATCTCTGCTTCAAGAGAACCTCAGTAGCACATACCACTTCCCTAGCCTACGCCTGGTTAATTGAGGCTCAGCACACAGATGACTTGAAACATAAGGCTAAATGGGAAAGTGACCTTAAAACTAAAATATCGACAAAACACTGGGAGAAGGCATGTATTATGACACACAAATGTTCCCTCAGCTCCAAATATCAGGAGGTCTCTTACAAAATCCTCACTCAATGGTACATTACACCCCAGAGATCCGGGGGGTGGTCCACCGCAGCCTCGGATACATGTTGGCGCTGTGAACAGGATGTTGGCACTTTCCTCCATATTTGGTGGGAGTGTCCATTAATTCTTGAGTACTGGGCTGAGATCAGGAAGTGGATCCAATTCATAACTGAAACCACTGTAAAACTCACAGCGGCTGCCTGCTTGATTAACGTTAACACACTCACTATAGGCAAATATAAGAAATCTCTCACTAGACACCTCCTCCTTGCAGCAAAAACACTCATCCCCCTTCATTGGAAGACCAAACGGATACCAAAAATCAGAGATTGGTTGGATAGAGTAGAACACATACACAAAATGGAAGAAATCGCAGCCATGAAAAGAGAAATCAGCAACAACTTTAATGAAATCTGGCAACCTTGGGTTTTATTCTCGTTCTCCCCCGAATTCCAGCTGCTTACTGCATAACTCCTCACTCCCTACATTAGGTAAATGAGACTGACTGTGAAGTCCACACTTGCTGAGACTAATCTATAATACACTGAATATGTATTCGAGATGATCTGCTAATGTATCTGTATACCCTGTACCTTCATGCTCTACTGATCCTGCTACTACCCCCCACCCCCCACCCTTCCCTTTCTTACCCTCTTTTCTTTACCCTCTCACCCACCCCATTTCCTCCCGCCACATTTTCTTAAACTTTATGTACAGCATATACCTATTTCATATTACGCCTTTATCATTTTCCGGGCTTGATAATGATTAAGCCCTAGATGTTAAAAATGTTTATTTTGTTGTGATATGATTGCTTCTTTTTATTACCTGTTATCTGTACCAAGCCTCAATAAAAACTTTGATTGTGAAAAAAAAAAAAAAAAAAAATACATCAAACAAGTTTTCCATAGAGGAGCGGCAAGTTCAAAAAACGCTGCTAGTACTCAGCTGCAGTCTCTGCCGATCAGCTGTTGCGTAGTGACGTCACGTTCGACAGCTCCACATGATCTAATAGCACTTTGTTTGCCTATTTAAAGGGTAGTGCATTGTTATTTTCCAATTTTTGCACATTTTATGTAGCGGTTATTCCAGCTAATTTTTCACTTTAGCAGCACCCAAAAATTCACCTTATCGTATTGACTATTATAAATAATTTGATTAGTCACTTTTTTTAGAAATTTAATCCACCAGTTTATTTTAAGGTTAGCGCGGATTTTTTCCAATTTATCAAAATATTATGATGGCAGGGCCATCTTTAATGTGGGCCAACGGGGGCAGCTACCCCGTGCCCTGTCACTGTTGTGGGGCCCAAAGCAGCTGCCCTTTGAGCCCACGCTGATAAATAAAGTGGATTTCCCGCTCTAACCTCGGACATACATCCTTTAGCCCACATCTTTCACAACCCCAAATTCACTCCGGGAATGAACATTAAGGCCTTCAGATGGTGGTTGGACAAGGGGTTATACCACATTGGACACTACCTTACCCCCCTAGGCCCGCTCTCGCTCAGTTACTGCAAAAGCAAAAATTGGAAATGCCTGACTCTGGGAGGTTTAGATTCATGCAAATATCTCACTTCTTACACTCTCAATGGAAAATAAACCAGAACCCCCAAAATTGACTGCATATGAGCAATGGTGTGGCCAAGTCACAGAGCAGAGGGGGGCATCTCCACAATATACCTGTCACTTGCCTCAGACAGCCCTAAATTATCATACATGATGGCCTGGGAGGGAGAGCTACAGAAGAGCTGGGACGTGGAGGTGTGGAATAGAAACTTTCTCCGTTCTTACAAAGGTATGCACAACACTGCCTTGATTGAAGCTAATCTAAAAGTGCTAACTAGGTGGTATATAGTTTCAACCAGATTGGCCAAAATGTTCCCTTCTGCCTCGTCTCAATGCATTAGAGGCTGTACTCCTTCCGGGTCCATAATCCATATATGGTGTGTAGCGGCCTTCACCCTCACCCCCTTCTTTATCGGTTACTCTGGCTCTGGTCTAGGGGTACCTTGGAAGGGAGAGCGAGGTGCGCCACGGCCCATGTCCTCTCCATTACAGCATGTAGAGGTGAAGGCCAGTATCTAGTTGTATTTGGGCCTGTGTATACGCTTAGAGCCAAGTCTGTTCTGCTGATAACCCCCTTTTCTCCCAGTAATTGGAGTACCACACACTGAAAAGGTCCAACACTTATTTATTCCATAACGGCAAACAAATAGTCCTTTGCGAGCAGACAGTTTGAGACCCATAGAACAGTTCAGTATTGGTGGAGAGTAGGTCAAGGCACAATCCTCAAAGAAAACTAAACCGTTGAGGTTTCACCAACGGTTGCTAAGCACAGTGGCTGTTAAATGGAATTTTTGGCTTCAGAGTCTCTTCCAGCGACTCTAGTGAACAGGAACTGGAGTTACCTTTGCTACGTTGCAGCCCCTGTCAGGGGGAAGACATCCCTCCAAGGGAGTTACCAGAGGCCCCGCCGTCACCGGGTTAATGCTGTACCGGACTATCCGGAAGGGTTACACTCCCCGGCCTCCTCGCCTCAGATACGGGTCCCAACACCTTAGGGCCCCTCGGACTTCTCCACCCTCGCGGAACCCAGTCGAAGTTACTGGGCCCCAGGCTCCGGCAGTAGTACCTCGCCCCAGGCTTAAGGTGCCTGGGATGGACTCCATCTCTCGCTCCAGCCAGGTCAAGGGCACCTGGGCCCGGAACTCCGGAACGCCAGCACCAAGGCTGAAGGTGCCTGGGTACGGCCGCGTCCTCCAACTCTGAACCCCAAGGTCAGGGCCCCCGCCCCCTTTATCTCCTCTCCCCCTGCGTCACAGCGGGTTCCCCGCCCCGCTGTACCAGCACCAGGAAAGGACAAAAAAGGAGCAGTCCTGCGGTGCAGGTTCAACTCCAGCCCAGGGCGACAATGCCACCAGCAGGCCGCAGGGAACCCTGCACCACCAGAGTCCTCCAAGAACCACAAAAAGGGATTCTCAGATTCCCTAACAATTAGTACATCTGGGTTAAATAACCCAGATGCTCCCCCCTCCCAATTTAAATACCCGCTACAGGTGGGACTGTCCAAGAATCAGAGGATTCTGGAACAGAGTGTTTCACATGATACGCAAGGTTACAGATTGCCAGGTCCTCAAGGATCCCTCCATAGCATTACTTAATGCCCCGGTCCCTAAAATCACCAAAGCCACCCAGAATATAATATTCTTTATCCTTCTAGGAGCCAAACTGACCATAGCACGAACTTGGAAACAACCGAACGTCTCCGTAGCAGCAGCCAAAATAAAAATTTCCTGGGTGATGGCACGAGAATAAATGGTCAGCTCTCTGACGGACTCAGCAGCTAAGTTTGAGGCAACTTGGGAACCCTGGGCATCCTATATAGGCATTTCAAGTTAATATGGAGAATATAGATAGGAATCCAGGGGGGTTCACGAGAGGCTGGCTAACCTTCTTCATATCTTTTCCTTTTATCTTTCCTTTCCTCTTTTCAGACTATTCTTCTCCTTATAAATACAACTTTGCACTGTCTCTTAGTGCAACATTTTACTTATGTTTTTCCCTATGGTCAAGTTTAGGTTATTCAGAGACCTAGTATAGATAGCATCCTGACTGCTTACAAACGTAAGCACAGGCTGTATGTAGCCTTAGGGAACTAAGAAACGCTTGCTATCTGTTTAGCGTTAATCTTCAACTTCACTCCACAGACGCCAGTGAGATATTCTCCTGAGGAAGTAATAAGATGAACAGCCTCGTTATAATAGATGTTTTACTTGATATCCGAAGGTCTTTGTAACCATCATATGTTTTATGTCACACTTGATATTTATTGTTCACCATCTTATTTGTGATGTAATGTTGCATGTTTTTGACAATAAAAACTTATTGAAAGAAATAAAGTGGATTTAGCTATCGTTACCTTATAATTTTTCTCCTCCTGATAAAAATGTTGTATCCGGCTTGGGCCCCGCACGGGTTGAGTGTCCCTGCATACATTGTCCCCTTTACTGGGGGACAGTGATTGGCAGCTGTGGGGTTCCCAAACCAAAAATGCCCCCATTCCTCTCCCCTCCTCCCTTCCTGCATTTCCCAACCATTGCTCGCAGAATATGGAGGAAGAGCAGTGCTTGTGAAGTCTCCTGGCAACCAGGATTGACTGCCGGTACAGCCAATCAGAGTGAGCCTTGAGTACAGTAAATAAGTAGGTGCAGCAGGTGGCCCCTCCTCCCCCTAGTGCTGACAGCTCGCCATTACCCCAAAAAAACCTTCATTGAGTGCTGATCAATAGGGATGAGCCAAACATCCCCCAGTTCGGTTCGCACCAGAACCTGCGAATGGACCGAAAGTTTGCGCGAACTTTCAAACCCCGTTAAAGTCTATGGGACTCAAACATGAGAAATCAAAAGTGCGAATTTTAAAGGCTAATATGCAAGTTATTGTCCTAAAAAGGGTTTGGGGACCCCGGTCCTGCCCCAGGGTACATGTATCAATGCAAAAAAAAGTTTCAAAAACAAGCGTTTTTTCGGGAGCAGTGATTTTAATGATGCTTAACCACTTCAATACCAGGCACTTATGCACCTTCCCGCCCAGACCAATTTTCAGCTTTCAGCGCTCTCACACTTTGAATGACAATTATTCAGTCATGCTACACTGTATTCAAACAAAATTTTATAATTTTCTTATCACAAATAGAGCTTTCTTTTTATGGTATTTAATCACCACTGGGCTTTTTTTTTTTTGCGATATAAGCAAAAAAACTGTGAAAATTTTTAAAAAAACACACTTTTTTTTAGTTTCTATTGTAAAATTTTGCAAATAAGTAATTTTTCTTCATAAATTTGTGCCAACATTTATACTACTACATATCTTTGGTAAAATTAACCCAAATTAGTGTATATTATTTGGTCTTCATGAAAGTTATAGAGTCTACAAACTATGGTGCCAATCACTGAAAATTGATCACATCTGATCACACCTGATGTACTGGAGGCCTATCTCATTTCTTGAGACACTAACAAGCCAGGAAAGTATAAATACCCCAAAATTACCCCTTTTTGGAAAGTAGACAGTCCAATGTATTTACTAAGAGGCATGGTGAGTTTTTTGAAGTTGTATTTTTTTCCCACAATTCTTGGGAAAATTAAGATATTTTTTTTTCCCCCAATTTGGTCATATTAACAGGTTATTTCTCTCACACAGCATATGCATAATTGCAACTACACCCCAAAATACATTCTGCTACTCCTCCTGAGTATGGCGATACCACAAGTGTGAGACTTTTACACAGCCTGGCCACATACAGAGGCCCAAAATTGAAGTAGCACTTTCAGGCGTTCTACAAGCATAAATTGCACATATCCTTTCTCAACCACCTATTACACTTTTGAAGGCCCTGAAGCACCAGGACAATGGAATTGTCCACAAAATGACCCCATTTTGGAAAGCACACACCCCAACGTATAATCTATGAGGCATAATGAGTCTTTTGAACGGTTCATATTTTTCCAGAAGTTTTTGGAAAATGTGGAAAAAAAATGAAAATGCATTTTTTTTACACAAAGTTGTCCCTTTATAAGATATTTCTAACACATAGCATGTACATAGCAAAAATGACACCCCAAAATACATTCTGCAACTCCTCCTGAGTATGGAAATACCACATGTTTGAGACTTTTACACAGCCTGGTTACATACAGAGGCCCAACATCCAAGTAGCACCTCCAGGCATTCTAGCAGCATTAATTGCACATATCATTTTCTGACTACCGATCACATTTTTGAAGGCCCTTCATATATCTAACACATAGCAGGTACATACCAAATAACAAAATATTACCTGTGGTTTTAGAAGTGCAGTGGTCCACAGAAGAGAGCATCGGTCCAGGCAGCAGGCATGGATGAGGTCAGCGACAGCAAAAGCAATCATCCAGGCAGCAGGCAGGAATACTGTCCATAGTTAGTACAGGCAGAGATACTGTCAGCACAGCCAGAGCACAGCCAAAGCACAGCCAAAGCACAGGTCCAGGTAGCAGGCAGAGGTGTCCCGGCAGAAATATTGTCCAAAGTCAGTAGAGGCAGCAGGCAGATATATGGTTAACACAGCCAAAGTATTGGTCCAAGCAGCAGGAAGAAACATGGTCCATAATGTCATGGGTCCTTACAGGCAGTAATATGGTCAGCACAGCCAAAGTATTGGTCCAGGCAGCAGGAAGGACCATCAAGCTTATGGCCAGGGGGACAGGGGTAGAGGCTTCTTCCACCCAAATCGCTTTGAAGCCTCCGGGCAACCAGACCCTTTTCTGGGAGCACAGAAAACGAAAAACTGGTTTTCTCTACTCAGAATGCTATTCTGAAGCCCCTCACATAGGTGAGACCCCTGTGTACTAAAAGTAGATGGCTGAAATATCAGTCCAAATGGCAGGCAAAAACATGGTTGGTTAACAGGCCAAGGTCGGTACATGTGGAAGTCAGAAACATGATTTAAATCGGCAGGCAGAGGCATCGTCGGTAAACAGGCTGAGGTTGGTGCACGTGGAGGACAGAAATGTGGTTTAAATCGACAACTAAAGACATCATCGGTAGTGATGGATGAACATCTAACGGGACGGTTCGCGATCGCGCGAACGCGCACAAATGTTTGCGAACTGCAGGCGAACATTAAAAACCTCTAGGTCATATTTGCAGCCACAAAATACTTACTAGCTGTGCACACATAGTCCCACAACATGGACACTGACATACCAGAAGTATTAAGCGAATCTGCGATCGACAACGACAAGCATTCTTTTTTTATCTGCGAAATTTCATCAATTCAGGAGCGCATTAAGGCCATGGAGGAGAGGGAAGGCCCGGCTATGAAGGGGGTGCAGGAGATGATCCTGCTATTGGAAAAGTTGCCATAATTTTTTTTTTCTTATAAGTTATTGTAGCGGGTATCCAAAATTTAGGGGTGACCTGAGCAATAGTTGGCTCGGGTCTTTTAATTGTTTGCACTCTGCCTTGCTGCTGTTTCACCTGGCGTGCAGTTCCTCTTAGGTTTATAGGTGGTGCTGACACTTGTACCCAGAGTTGAACCACAGGTGATGGAGTGGCTATTGGGTGTCCTCTCTCGGCAGCCGTGCAGTGGGCGTGGTCTACCCACTGTGCATGCCGGAAGAGGGTACAAAAGGGGCAGACGCCATTGTTCTGGGCACGAATACCCGGGGACCTGTACCCGGAGGAGTGTATCCCCTCGAGGGGGGATACGAGCATTGACTGTGGGGTCTCGGGCACCTTCAGCCCGAGGCTACGGAGTTCCAGGTAGGCCCAGTACCTTTAAATGGGTGTACAAAGCCAGAAAGGAAACCCAGGGAGCCCAGGTGAGGGCGACCGCTCTAACTAAGAGGAAGCCAGGGGAGGATCGGTCCCATAACAGGAGGCGAGTGATAAAGATTGCTGTCTCGGGAGAGGCCTGGTGACCTTTCTCTTTTCAACTCTCCGGTTACTGAAGCATAAAAGGAAAATAAACTTGTGTTGGAGTTGAAGCGTGGTGTGGACATCGGTCTTCTTTGGGAAAGGTAAAGACTTGCCTCTAAACTGTAGAGGGGAGAACCAGTGGAAGGAAGCAACTCGCTGTGGGACCCAAAAATATGACACCGCTCAACCTCTTCAAACAGGAGGGTACGGACATATAGTACGGTGTGCTTTTTTTTCTACAAGTGAACCAAAGGTAGAAAAAAGGTCCGTGTGCTACATTATATAAATTGTTTATGCAGTTATGCATATACATGGTCTACTGGTCACATGTGTTGAATTCCTCAGAGATCCATGCCTCATTCATTTTTATAAATGTGAGGTAGTCAACACTGTCGTGAGCTAGGCGAGTGCGCTTATCGGTCCCCTGCTGCGCTGAACGTCCTTTCGGACAGGACACTGGACGAGGGGCAAGCCAACAGTTCCATTGCAAATTGTGCAAGCTCTGGCCAGAGGTCAAGCCTGCCCACCCAGTAGTCCAGGGGTTCATCACTTCTCAGAGCGTCCACATCGGACAGCTGCAGAACCGCTCAGCAGTCACAATGCTGCACAGTAGAAATGCACTATACTATGCTTTCTATACTTGAAAGTATTTTAGACGTGTTTACACCCCTAGATACTGCACACCAAATAGTACACCTATACCAGTCCTTAAAAGGACTTTTGTGGACCTATATTAGTTAGCGATTTGTGTAGCTACAGTCTGTCCGTGCGACACACAGCAACCTCTCCCTACACTGACAAAAGAGCTGCAGAACCACTCAGCAGTCACAATGCTGCACAGTAGAAATGCACTATACTATGCTTTCTATATTTGAAAGTATTTTAGATGTGTATTACACCCCTATATATACTGCACACCAAATAGTACACCTCTACCAGTCCTTAAAAGGACTTTTGTGGACCTATATTCGTTAGCGATTTGTGTCGCTACAGTCTGTCCCTGCGACACACAGCAACCTCTCCCTACACTGACAAAAGACAGCTGCAGAACCGCTCAGCAGTCACAATGCCGCACAGTAGAAATGCACTATAATATGCTTTCTATATTTGAAAGTATTTTATACGTGTTTTACACCCCTATATAATGCTCACCTAATAGTACACCTATACCAGTCCTTAAAAGGACTTTTGTGGACATATATTCGTTAGCGATTTGTGTCGCTACAGTCTGTCCCTGCGACACACAGCAACCTCTCCCTACACTGACAAAAGACAGCTGCAGAACCGCTCAGCAGTCACAATGCTGCACAGTAGAAATGCACTATACTATGCTTTCTATATTTGAAAGTATTTTATACGTGTATTACACCCCTATATACTGCACACCAAATAGTACACCTATACCAGTCCTTAAAAGGACTTTTGTGGACCTATAATCATTAGCGATTTGTGTAGCTACAGTCTGTCCCTGCGACACACAGCAACCTCTCCCTACACTGACAAAAGAGCTGCAGAACCGCTCAGCAGTCACAATGCTGCACAGTAGAAATGCACTATACTATGTATAGCGCCTCCTACCCTCTCTTCACCTGTCTTTGGCTCCTCGCAGGAAGAGAGGGCACACGCTGTACCCTCCTGTGTAAAGAGGTTGAGCGGTGTCATGAAACAGGTCTCCACAGCCAGGTTCTCCAGAGAATGGCTCTTATCTCTATGCTCAATAAAGACAAGTCTCTATTTCCCCCAATAACTCCAAGGTCCACACCAGCCGTAACTCCAACGTAGAGTTTATTTCTCTTAAAGCACAGTCTCTGATAGGAAAGGTTGGAAAGAGAACAGGACAGCATAAGGTGTGGGAGAGGTCCAGGCACAAACGTAATACACTTCACTGCTTGGCTTCTCAAGCAGACTTAGCCCATTTGGATAGTCTCCCTAGATAGGGACTAGCAGCCAGAATGGTACTCTAACTAAACGCACAGTCAATACACAAACTGGTAATCTTGGTCTCTGCCACAGACCTGGTGAACTTGGTTTTCAAAGCTTGGCCTCTTTGTAAGGAGAAGACAACCCTCCAGAGAGTTACCGGGCCCCTTCCTTCACTGTGACTTCTCACCAGTCCCTCGGAACGGTCTTTCCCCGGCCTCCTTGTCTAAGATGTGGGTCCCCTCGCAAGGCGGCACCCTGAGATTCCTAGATCCTTGGTGGGCCCCAGCCAAAGGTGCTGGGCCCAAGGCCTTTAGTTGCAGCCCCAGGGCTAAAGGTGCCTGGGACTGATTCACCTACCACCGCCCCTGGGCCAAAAGGTGCCCAGGGCGGACAGGAACACACACTCCCTGGGAGTAGGACTCCTGTCAACGAACCACAAACAGGCAGCGTCCACCCCCTTTTATATCCTCTCCCAGCATACACAGCAGGCTGATCACGCCCACTGCATGGTTGCCGAGAGGGGACACACAAGGCACAGCACTGTATCAGCAGTTCAACCCTGGCCCACCATGGCAGCGCCACCTGCAGGCCACAGGGAACGGTACACTGATACTCTTCCCGCAATCAAAATGGTTGATAATGTCCTAACAATTTAGGTGTTTAAGCATAACTACCACTCAAACACTACCCCTAAATTTGGGACCCCGCTACACATGCTTTCTATATTTGAAAGTATTTTAGACGTGTTTTACACCCCTATATACTGCACACCAAATAGTACACCTATACCAGTCCTTAAAAGGACTTTTATACGTGTATTACACCCCTATATACTGCACACCAAATAGTACACCTATACCAGTCCTTAAAAGGACTTTTGTGGACCTAATGGCTAGTGATTACAGTCTGTGCCTGCTACACACAGCAACCTCTCCCTACACTGACAAAAGACAGCTGCAGAATCGCTCAGCACTGCAGTCACAATGCTGCACAATAGAAATGCACTATAATATGCTTTCTATATTTGAAAGTATATTATAAGTGTATTACACCCCTATATACTGCACACCAAACAATAGTACACCTATACCAGTCCTTAAAAGGACTTTTGTGGACCTAATAGCTAGTGATTACAGTCTGTCCCTGCTCCACACAGCAACCTCTCCCTACACTGACAAAAGACAGAATGTAAAATGGCAGCCAGATCGGGTCTATTTATAAGGTAGGGGGTATGTCCATGTGCTGAAATGTCTCAATTGACTGTCCTGTACCACATGATGGATGTGTCATGGGTCAAAGTTCTTCACAATGTAAAAGAATATGGCGGCCACGAACAGCACCATATGTCCGCCGGTTTGGCGAATAGCGAACGCGCAAAGTTTGCCGCAAACCGACCCCGGGGTGAACCGCAAGGCCATCTCTAATCATTGGTAAACAGGCCAGGGTCAGTTAATTAACATGGAAGGTAGTAACATGCTAGCAGGCAAATGGGGAAATGGCAGTCTGTTAATAATAAGGGGAACTAATGGATGTATGATAATTTTTGAAGCAATTTCCGATGCACAGGCCAGGTTGGGAGGGACAATCGGGACAATAATAGGTGGTGTCTCTTCTTACTCCTCCTCTGCTGCATACACAGCATTTCTTTTGGTGTCTTCTTCCAGATTCTGTGGGGGGGATGCTAAAGGGAAAGTGTCGCTCATGAAGTCGACTCACACTATCAGAGCGAATGCTTCCTGGGGCGGGATCTTGTTGGTAAATGAGGGCATCGATGATATCTTCGATATAATGGAGGTAGGGGATTTGTTGATTTTGAGTTGCTTTTTGGTAGCAGACAAACAAATTAAAAAGGGCCATGTGAAACGCAACTTTCTTGTGCCAATAACGGGGCTTTTTGGTTAATAAGTAGCGCTGTAGCATCTTCTTGTTTAAATCCTCCCCCCCATGTACAAATTGTAGTCGTGGACACATTCAGCCTTTAAAATGGGGCCGCGTCTTCTTTGGATCTCCACCACGGTATCATTGTGGATCGTAGAGAGGATGTGGACATCTTTGTTGTCCCTTCACTTCATGGCCAACACCTTCTCATTCCTAATGAATGCCGATTCTCCAGGTTGCAATTTTTTGGTCAACAAATTTTGTGGGAATCCCTTCCGTTTTTTTTTTTTTTTTTAAGGTACAGCAGGCCGGGGTTTGCTTACTGTAAAGGTGACAAAAAAGGGGCAGGCTAGTATAGTAATTATCAACATATAAATGGTATCCTTTTCCGAACAGTGGTTAATCCAACTCCCAGACAAATTTCCCACTGCTTCCAATATATGTGGGGCAATCACGGGGCTGGAGCTAGGAGTCTTTGCCTTCGTAGATTCGGAATGTGAAGACATATCCAGTGGCTCAATCGCATAATTTATTTAATTTTAACCCATACCTGGCTCTCTTGCTTGGTATATATTGCTTGAAGTGCAGTCGGCCAGTGAAATGTATGAGGGACTCGTCCACACAAATTTTTTGGTCTGGGATGAAAACTTCTTGAAATCGCTGGGAAAAGGCATTGATTAGGGGGTGTATCTTGTACAATTTGTCATAGTTGGGATAATCTCGGGGAGGGCACTGTGAATTGTCATTGAAGTGCAGAAAACGCATAATCATGTCGTATCTTGTCCTGGACATGACAGCGGAATATATGGGCATGTGCTGGATGGGGCGTTTGGATCAATATGCATGGACTTCGTTCTTTTTTGTAAGCCCCATAAACGTAAGGCCCAAAAACAATTTAAATTTGTCCAATGTTAGACGCCGCCACTGGAACATGCGGGCGTAGGAAGAATAGGGGTTGGCAGCAATAAATTGAGATGCATACAGATTAGTTTGATTCACTATATTCTGCAGCAAATCTTGTGGGAAAAATAAACAACAATAATCAAATTGAGACAAATTCGTAGTGTCGGGCTGCACACCTGGCTGCGCGGTGAAAGGGGGGATGATAGTGGATCCTGAGTTGGCATGCAACCATAAGGGGTTTGCCAAGGCATCGGGAAGGTAGGACTGGGGATAGATTCTTCAGGTTGGGCGTGTATTTCCATTACTTGTACTGGGCTCCTCTTCCTGGGGTATGGCGCTGCTGGTGGTGGGCAGATCTCCTGATCTTGGTCCTGATCGCATTCTTTTGGGAGAGACGGTTTCCTCCGGGGACTCGGACGCTGAGCCACTATCCTCCACTGGCTCGTATTCCGGACCAGAATCGGATGATGGGAGCTCCCCGCTGCTCTCATCATCCGACATGGCAAGAATGGCATATGCCTCCTCAGGTGTGTAAAACCTTTAGGACATTATGGCAGTGCTTATTGGTGGGCCTGTGTAATGGTACTGCTGGTGCTAGTGGTGGCAGCCTGTGTGCTGGTACCGATGGGGGTATTAGTGGTGGGCCTGTGTGGTGGTACCGATGGCGGTATGGGTGGTGGTGGTACCAATGGCGGTACAGGTGGTGGTACAGATGACGGTACGGGTGGTGGTGGTGGCGGTACCGATAACGGTACAGGTGGCGGTACAGGTGGTGGTGGTGCTACCGACGGTGGTACGGGTGGTGGTACTGATGGCGGCACTAGTGGCGATACTGGTAGAGGGCCTGTGTGGCAGTATAGATGCTGGGCCTGATGGCGGTACTAGTGGCGGTACTGGTGGTGGTACAGATGGCGGTACTGGTAGCCTGTGTGGCGGTACCAATGGTGGTACCGATGGAGGTGGACCTGTGACAGATGATTGACAGATGGGCCGATTGATTGATTGACAGATGGGCTGATTGATTGACAGATAGGCTGATTTATTGATTGACAGATGGGCTGATTGATTGATTGACAGATGGGCTGATTGACAGATGGGCTGATTGGCTGGGCTGATTGACAGATGGGCTGATTGATGTGCTGGGTTGTGACAGGTCCTCTTTATTGGGGGGGGGCGTATTGTGCACAGTACAATACAGTAGACAAAACGCTACACTGATCTCACTTACTAATCCCTGCTCTTTCCTCACACGATCGGTGTGTGAAGAGAGAGCGGGGATCAGGTAGTAACTGCTCCTCTGTGTTTACATTTGTAAAATTGGCTGTTTACCCTGATTGGGGAAGTGCTGTGTCCAAGGGACACGTGCCTTCCCCGATCCCTGCTCTGCAAGCCTCTGGCGGCGCGCACGGATCACGCCGCCGAGTTTGTTGTGACATGTGATCGGCTGTGACTTTGACACAGCCGATCACATGGTAAACAGCCGTCCCCGATCACCGCGCTGCACGCCCCCGCGGGCGCGCGCTAGGCATTATCCTGCAGGACGTCAATAGACGCCCAGTCAGGATAATGCAACCACTTCCCGGACGTCAATTTGCTATTGACTGGGCGGGAAGTGGTTAAAGTGAAAAAATTAAAAGGGAAATATTCCTTTAAATATCGTACCTGGGGGGTGTCTATAGTATGCCTGTGAAGTGGCGCGTGTTTCCCGTGTTTAGAACAGTCCCTGCACAAAATGACAATTCTAAAGGAAAAAACGGCATGGGTACCCCCCCCAGGCCATTACCAGCCCCTTTGGGTCTTGTATGGATATTAAGGGGAACCCCGCACCCAAATAAAAAAAGGAAAGGCGTGGGGGCCCCAGGCCCTATATACTCTGAACAGCAGTATACAGGTGGTGCAAACAAGACAGGGATTGTAGGTTTGTTCTTAAGTAGAATCTGTTTGTAATTTTGAACTGGTACATTTTTAAAGTGTAGCTCCAGCCAAAAAAATCTATTTTTAAGTGTAGCGCCCTGCTCCCAATGACTGGGGCACTATGTTCAATTTAGAGGGTATCTGAGCCAATAGTTAGCCTCTGTTCCGGCTGTGGCTGTGTTGGACAGACTTCCCACTGTTTGCCTGTAGGTGGCGTTACCACTCCAGGCCAATGTGGAAGACTGACAAGCCAGAGTGTATTGGGTACCTTCCCCCGGGAACAGATCAGTGGGCGTGGTCTACCCGCTGAGCATGCTGGGGAAGGATACTTATAAGGGGCAGACGCCATCTTTTGGGGTCCTTCATCCCCTTACTGCCCTCCTGGGGAGGGGTGTATTGTGTGATTTTTGGCCTCGGAACCATGCTGGTCCGAGGCCGCAACTCCAACCAGTAGGCCCAGTTATGCTGACTGGGTCTGCACTTCGAAGGTGATCCTGGGCTGTCCGTCCTGAGGGAGGAAGCCACTCAATGGAGGAAGCCAGGGGAGGACCTGTCCTGGAAAAGACCAAGCGGAAGGCTGGTGTCTTGAGGAGGGCCTGGTAAATCTATTGGAGGATGCACCACAACTAAAGTTCCCCTTACAGTCTGCCGGGTCAGCTTAAAGGCTCTTGACTGTTTGGCTGGAAGTTCGGGTGTTGAGTCCTGTGGCAGAGGATCCCGGATTATCCAATTCTGTGCATCGCCAGTCTGTGGCAGAGACTGGTCCTGATATTGTTCATGCATCATGCCAGCTGCTAGGCCAGATGAGAGGGGCCTATACGGGTGAGCAATACCCACTCTAGGGGGAGGGGTGAATGACTGTATATTTGAGGAGTTCTCCCCAGTGATCTGCACCGTGTGCCTGAACCTACCCCTTCCCTTCACCTTTCTATATGTTTATGCAAAAAGGAAAATAAAACCTAACTATTTAAGGTTTTACATTGTGTGTGTGGACATTGGAGTTTCTACAGACTTTCTTCCCCCAAACAACGAATACTGAGGTAACGCGCAGGTCCAAAATTAAACCAGCAGCTCCTACGGGGGTAGTGCTACATAAGCTTTTTGGAAAACATAAGGAAGGGTTATCACCCCTGTAACATTTGTTTTGCTGTCTGTGCACCTGTTCAGAAGATTTCATCTCACTTTCTGTCCCAATGACAATTGGATTTCGAAAATTTGGGGTTTTTAGTGAAACAAGGAATTCTTACAGGAGAGAATTTCCCTTCCTAGGGGTAGATTTCCTCTCACTTCCTGTTGTCTTCCGTTTGCAAGTAGGAGTCATTTGTAAGGTGGATGTTTGAAAGTAGGGGCCTGCCCTATATACTCTGCAGAAATTTGGGCCTTAGGTGTTGGTGTTGCCACAACACTGTAAGCTCTCACAGTTACTCTTGGTGGGTGCAGGAACGGGCCCTGCTGTGAAATATTAGATCAAGAATTGCAATTACATACTCCTGTTGAACAGGGTTGGAAAAATTGGGCCTTTGGTGGTGGACGGTGTGGTGGTGTTGTCACAACACTGTAAGCCCTCACAGTTACTCTTGGTGAGTGCAGGAACGGGCCCTGCTGTGAAATATTAGATCAAGAATTGTAATTACATGCCCCTGTTGAACAGGGTCGGAAAAATTGGGCCTTTGGTGGTGGATGGTTTGGTGGTGTTGCCACAACACTGTAAGCCCTCACAGTTACTCTTGGTGGGTGCAGGAACGGGCCCTGCTGTGGAATATTAGATCAAGAATTGTAATTACATGCCCCTGTTGAACAGGGGCAGAAAAATTGGGCCTTTGGTGGTGAACGGTGTTGCCACAACACTGTAAGGCCTCACAGTTACTCTTGGTGGGCGCAGGAATGGGCCCTGCTGTGAAATATTAGATCAAGAATTGTAATTACATGCCCCTGTTAAACAGGGGCTGAAAAATTGGGCCTTAGGCAACTGGTGCTGGTGCCACAACACTGCAACCCCTCACAGATACTCTAGTTGGTGCGCAGGAATGAGCCCTGTTGCAAAGTATTGCATCAAAAATTGTAATTACACGCCCCTGTTAAACAGGGGCAGAAAAATTGGGCCTTAGCCACTGGTGTAAAATAGACGCTGGCGATGGTTGCTGGAACCGATCATACCTTGGGGCTGCGGACTAAAAAATTGTCTGAACGCATCGGTCAGACGGCCCCCTTCTCCGCCGCTCCTTCTGTGACTGACCGAAGCCTCAGCAACATGTTGTCCAGGACCAGGAATTTGTAACCTCCCAGGCTCTGGGAACGCGTTGCACAAACCTTTCTGCAAGGCCTACCGAAGATGTTTCATCCTCTGCTCCCTCTGCGACGGCAAGATAAGGTCCGCAACCTTACCCTTGTAACGTGGATCAAGGAGGGTTGCCAGCCAGTAATGATCCCTCTCCTTGATAGCACGAATACTAGGATCCTTCCGCAGGCTTTTCAGAATCAGGGAGGTCATGCAGCGTAGGTTTGCTGAGGCATTCGGTCCGGAGTCCTCTGGGTCACTAAGGACGACATGATCCGCAGCCACCTCCTCCCAGCCACATACAAGTGCATGGGTTTCTTGGGACTGTAATTGATCCCTTGAAGACTGCTGCTGATGCTGAGTACTAGGCTCCACCTCTATGCTGACACAATCCTCCTCCTCCTCGTCCTCATCCTCTTCCTGTGTGATAAGCGGGCCAGCAGGAACACTGTCTGGATAAAGGGGGCCTTGAGAGGTAAGGAAGTCCTCCTCTTCCTCCCTCTGTTCTGCCTCAAGTGCCCTGTCCATTATTCCACGCACCGTGTGCTCCAACAGGTGGACAAGAGGGACAGTGTCACTGATGCATGCCCTGTCACTGCTCACCATCCTCGTGGGCTCCTCAAATGGTGAGAGTGCATGCATCCCTGATCATGACCCACTGGCGTGGCAAAAAAAACAAGCTCCCCTGACCCTGTCCTTGTGCCATATTGGCACAAATACTCATTGATGGCCCTCTGCTGCGTGTAAAGCCACTGCAGCATGGCCAACATTGAGTTCCACCTGGTGGGCATGTCACAGATTAGGCAGTTCTTGGGCAGGTTGCATTCCCTTTGGAGGTCAGCCAGCCGAGCACTGGCATTATATGACCGGCGGAAATGCAAACAGAGTTTCCTGGCCTGCCTCAGGACATCCTGTAAGCCTGGGTACCTGCCCAAGAACCGCTGCACCACCAAGTTAAGGACGTGAGCCAAACAGGGCACATGGGTCAGTTGTCCCTGTCAGAGGACGGAGAGGAGGTTGGTGCCATTTTCGCAAACCACCATTCCTGGCTTAAGCTGGCGTGGCGTTAACCACCTCTGAGCCTGCCCCTGCACAGCTGACAGAATCTCTGCCCCAGTGTGGCTCCTGTCCCCCAAGCACACCAGCTCAAGCACCACATGGCATCTTTTTGCCTGCATACTTGCGTAGCCCCTTGAACGCCTACGGAGCACCGCTGGTTCCGAGGACAAATCAGCACAGGTAGAGGCCATAGAGGAAGAAGAAGAGGAGGGGGTGAAGGAGAGAGGTGTTTCAGAATCACCACTAGTAGCATTTTGGAGGAGTGGTGGCGGAACAACCTCCAACACTACTGCACCCTGTCCTGCATCCTTCCCAGCTGCCAGCAGAGTCACCCAGTGGGCCGTGAAAGATAGGTAACGTCCCTGTCCATGCCTGCTGGACCATGAGTCAGCGGTAATATGCAGCTTACCACTGACCGCCCTGTCCAACGAGGCCAAGACAAGCCTTCCACATGCCGGTAGAGAGCCGTAATCGCCTTCCGTGAAAAAAAGTGGCGTTTGGGAACCTACCGCTGAGGAACTGCACATTCCACAAACTCACGGAAGAGTCTACCAACTGAAAAGGCAGTAGTTGAAGTGCTAGCAATTTAGTCAAGCTAGCATTCAACCGCTGGGCATGTGGATGGCTGGGAGCAAATTTCTTTCGGCGGTGCAGCAGCTGGGGCAGGGAAATTTGCCTGGTACAATCTGACGTTAGTGTACCAATAGCAGATTGCCCGCAAGTACTTGGCTGTGACACACCTAATTCTACACCTTCATTCCTTTAAGTGCAGGTTTCTGAGAGGACTGAAGGTATAGTGGGGTTGGAGATCCCAGCTGATGAGGAGCAAGGAGAGGTCCGCTTTGTTCTTTGGTGTGGGTCTTTTATGTACGCTTGCCAACGGACTGCATGGCAGGTCGACATATGTCTGGTCAAGCATGTGGTGCCCAAGCGGCTGCTGTTTTGGCCACGCGATATATGCTTCAGACATATGTTGCAAATAGCAAAGGTGCGATCTGCTGCACGCATCTCAAAAAACGCCCACACCAAAGAACTTTTGGAATAACGCGCAGAGACATCAGCACCCTGCACATGCGGAACTCTGCGGTGTGATGCAGTCGGTGTGCTGCCCTTAAGCTGGCCCCTGGAGGGCATCTTGCCTCGTTGGAGATGTGCCTCCTCCTCTCTCCTATCAGGCACTCACGTAGAGTCAGTGACCTCATCATCCCCTCCCTCCTCATCACTGGAGCAAACCTGGCAGTATGCTGCAGCTGGGGGAACATGACTGCCAGTTTGCAGTCCTTCTTGGCCAACCCCTCTCTCTGGGCTCATGTTTCAACCTTCCTCAAGCTGGGTACCATCATCGGAGCCTTCAAAACGCTGCACATCCTCCTGCAACATGTACCCAACACTGTGGTCAAACAGTTCGGGGGACTCCTCAGGAGGACATGGTGGGGCTAGGGAAGGAGTGACTGATGCCATTGAGCCAAGGGAAGGGGCCGCTTTGGCTGACAAAGTACCCTGAGGCTGGGTGAGAGAGGATGAGGAGGGTGAGGACGGCTTGGTCATCCACTCTACCAACTCTTCAGCATGTTGCGGCTCAACACGGCCAGCTGCCGAAAAAAAGGACACACGTGCCCCACGGCCATGTGCTGATGAGAATGCACTGTGTCCACGACCAGCACTGTTGCCTCTAGACACAGAGCCTGCTTGCCCTCTTTTATTGGCCTGTGTGTGTCTGCCTCTCCTTGTTGGCCTCCCAGACATACTTTATTTATTGTATTGGAATAGGTAGGTACACAAGGAATTGTCTGCAGTCAGCTTTAGCTGCACACTGTGGCCAGTATACAGTACACTTACTGAAAATACTGCAGCTACCTGTGGTATTATTAGGAAGAGAACACCAGAAATTGTCTGCAGTTAGCTTTAGTTGCACACTGTGCACAGGATACAGTACACTGACTGAAAATACTACAGCTGCCTGCCTGTGGTATTATTAGGATGACAACACCAGCAATTGTCTGCAATTAGCTTTAGTTGCACACTGTGCACAGGATACAGTACAATGACTGAAAATACTGCAGCTGCCTGCCTGTGGTATTATTAGCAAGAGAACAAAGGCAATTGTCTGCAGTCAGCTTTAGTTGCACACGGTGCACAGGATACAGTACACTGATTTAAAATACTGCAGCTGCCTGCCTGTGGTATTATTAGGACGAGAACACCAGCAATTGTCTGCAGTTAGCTTTAGTTGCACACTGTGCACAGGATACAGTACACTGACTGAAAATACTGCAGCTGCCTGCCTGTGGTATTATTAGGAAGAGAACACCAGCAATTGTCTGCAGTTAGCTTTAGTTGCACACTGTGCACAGGATACAGTACACTGACTGAAAATACTGCAGCTGTCTGCCTGTGGTATTATTAGGAAGAGAACACCAGCAATTGTCTGCAGTCAGCTTTAGTTGCACACTGTGCACAGGATACAGTACACTGACTGAAAATACTGCAGCTGCCTGCCTGTGGTATTATTAGGAAGAGAACACCAGCAATTGTCTGCAGTTAGCTTTAGTTGCACACTGTGCACAGGATACAGTACACTGACTGAAAATACTGCAGCTGCCTGCCTGTGGTATTATTAGGAAGGGAACACCAGCAATTGTCTGCAGTTATCTTTAGTTGCACACTGTGCACAAGATAAAGTACACTGACGGAAAATACTGCTGCTGCCTGCCTGTGGTATTATTAGGAAGAGAACACCAGGAATTGTCTGCAGTTAGCTTTAATTGCACACTGTACACAGGTTACAGTACACTGACTGAAAATACTGCAGCTACCACAATCAACTGCCTGCCTGTCAGTATATTAGGAAGAGAATAACAGCTACGGATCTAGCTAAACTGAATACAGTGTGTATATATATATATATATATATATATATATATATTTATACAGTCATGGCCGAAATTGTTGGCACCCCAGAATTTTTTCCAGAAAATCAAGTATTTCTCACAGAAAAGTATTGCAGTAACACATGATTTGCTATACACATGTTTATTCCCTTTGTGTGTATTGGAACAAAACAAAAAAGGGAGGAAAAAAGCAAATTGGACATAATGTCACACAAAACTCCAAAAATGGGCTGGTCAAATTTCTTGGCACCCTTTCAAAATTGTGGATAAATAAGATTGTTTCAAGCATGTGATGCTCCTTTAAACTCACCTGGGGCAAGTAACAGGTGCTGGAAATATAAAAATCACACCTGAAAGCAGATAAAAAGGAGAGAAGTTCACTTAGTCTTTGCATTGTGTGTATGTGTGTGCCACACTAAGCATGGACAACAGAAAGAGGAGAAGAGAACTGTCTGAGGACTTGAGAACCAAAATTGTGGAAAAATATCAACAATCTCAAGGTTACAAGTCCATCTCCAGAGATCTAGATTTGCCTTTGTCCACAGTGCACAACATTATCAAGAAGTTTGCAACCCGTGGCACTGTAGCTAATCTCTCTGGCCGTGGACGGAAGAGAAAAAATGATGAAAGGTTGCAACGCAGGATAGTCCGGATGGTGGATAAGCAGCCCCAAACAAGTTCCAAAGAAATTCAAGCTGTCCTGCAGGATCAGGGAGCATCAGTGTCAGCGCGAACTATCCGTCAACATTTAAATGAAATTAAACGCTATGGCAGGAGACCCAGGAGAACCCCACTGCTGACACAGAGACCTAAAAAAGCAAGACTACGGTTTGCCAAAATTTACTTGAGTAAGCCAAAATCCTTCTTGGAAAACGTCTTGTGGACAGATGAGACCAAGATAGAGCTTTTTGGTAAAGCACATCATTCTACTGTTTACTGAAAATGGAATGAGGCCTACAAAGAAAAGAACACAGTACCTACAGTGAAATATGGTGGAGGTTCAATGATGTTTTGGGGTTGTTTTGCTGCCTCTGGCACTGGGTGCCTTGAATGTGTGCAAGGCATCATGAAATCTGAGCATTACCAAAGGATTTTGGGTCATACTGTAGAGCCCAGTGTCAGAAAGCTGGGTTTGTGTCCGAGATCTTGGGTCTGCCAGCAGGACAATGACCCCAAACATATGTCAAAAAGCACCCATAAATGGATGGCAACAAAGCACTGGAGAGTTCTGGCCAGCAATGAGTCCAGATCTAAATCCCATTGAACACCTGTGGAGAGATCTTAAAATTTCTGTTGGGAAAAGGCACCCTTCCAATAAGAGAGACCTGGAGAAGTTTGCAAATGAAGAGTGGTCCAAAATTTTGGGTGAGAGGTGTAAGAAGCTTATGGATGGTTATAGGAAGAGACTGATTTCAGTTATTTATTCCAAAGGGTGTGCAATCAAATATTAAGTTATGGGTGCCAAGAATTTTGACCAGCCCATTTTTGGAGTTTTGTGTGACATTATGTCCAATTTGCCTTTTTCCCTCCTTTTTTTTGTTTTCTTCCAATACACACAAACAGCCAATGTTCGAGTCGAACATGAGTTCGACTCGAACACGAAGCTCATCCCTACTGATCAACTCCGCTGTTTACACAGCACCTCCACCCCCTCGCAAACTTTCCACCCTAAACAAATAGTCCTCCTCCAGCCTCTCCACCCTCAACAATAACCCCCTCCCCGCCTCTCTACCCTCAATAACCCCCCTCCTCCCTCAACAATAACCCCCTCACGCCTCTCCACCCTAAACAATAACCCTGCCTCCCTAACCCCTCTCCCTGTCTCTCCACCTCCAACAACATAGCAATAGGACATGGGAGGGAAGCCAGAGGTCCCTGCTATAGGGGAGGGGGGGCAGAGGACACTACTGTGTGTGTGTGTGTGGGGGGGATTTGAGGGGGGCAGAGGGCACTGCTTTGGGAAGGGCCACCGACATAGCAGTGTCCTCTACTGGCCTTCACTTCACCCCCCTGAACCCTGCATTCTGAGCACAACGCATACCTGAACCCTGGAATCTGAGCACAATGCATTCCTGAACCCTGCATTCTAAGCACAACACATTCCTGAACCCTACAATCTGAGCACAATGCATTCCTGAACCCTATATTCTGAGCACAACGCATTCCTGAACCCTGTATTCTAAGCACAACACATTCCTTAACCCTGTATTCTGAGCACAACGCATTCTCGAACCCTGCATTCTGAGCACAACACATTCTTGAACCCTGCATTCTGAGCACAACACGTTCCTGATCCCTGTATTCTGAGCACAACGCATTCCTGAACCCTGCATTCTGAGCGCAACGCATTCCTGAACCCTTCATTCTGAGCACAACGCACTCCTGATCCCTGTATTCTGAGCATAACGCACTCATTTGAAAAAGCACAAAAGTTTTTTTCTGGGCAGAATCGTACATTTTTGGTCCCTCAGGGCTCATTCAGAACGATGATCAGTCCCATCCTCTGTACGGAGCTGCTGGTAGGTTTAATTCCATGTTGGCACTTTAAAATAAATACGTTGGTTTTGTGTCGCTGGGCACTCAGGCTCAAAAAGGTTCGCCATCACTGACCTAGGAGTTTCCTAGCTGGAGGGTCCAGAACTGAGCATCTAAAAAAAGATAAGCTGCTATTTTTTAATATATTTTTTTAAGTTATGCCATGTGAATGGCATGTAACAGATATAAGGTAGGTGTTATCCCATTTTATTGAAAAAGTGGAAATACGCTTTAAGGTTAAATAGGTTAATTCAATAAAATGATGCCCCCTTTTCCCTGACTTATGTCCACAGCTCTGGTCCCTAGTAAAGTACAGACTATGCTAATAGCTCACATGCTACCTCTCCCTGATATAGACACATTTTGTGTTAAAGTGTTACTAAACCCAGGACCCTGGATTCACTATATCTGGTCTCCCACAGCACACAGAACATGGAAATGCAATTATTTTAGTAAACACAAATGGCGAAATACCTTTTCTCATCAGCAGTATATAGCAGTCTTGTGACTTCTATCAGTGTCTAGTTAACTCTTGTAGGGGGAGTTTTCATTCTACTCTGACTGTCCTATAAGGATGCAGGACGCTTGACCTGGACAGTGCTGATTGCCCCTATGCTGATCACATACACCCTCACCAGAAAAAAAACCTCTAGCAATACACACCAAACTGAGGATGTGCAGAGTGCCCCCAAAGGCTCTGTACTATCAGCAAATGGATTGGGGAAAAATAAAATAAGGGGAGGATCAAAGAAGACAGGATCAACCTTTTTACACAGGGCGGAGGATTAACCCCTTAGGTTCCACAATGAGTACAACAAGTATGCTTTACTGCATATACAGACTGATTTTACTGTTGTGGGTTTAGTAACACTTTAACCACTAGCCGACCAGCCGCCGTAGTTATACTGCGGCAGGTTGGCACGGCTGCGCAAATCGCCGTAGCTGTACGTCGCTTCTTTAAGATGTCATAGCATGCGCGCGTGCCACCAGAGGCGCCCACACGCGTCCACCGCCTGTCCCCGGGGGCCGATGTGCGTGCCCGCGATCGCTTGTGACAGAGCGAAAATCTGGATCTGTGTGCGTAACACAGAAATCCCAGTTCTCTCAGGGGAAAGGAGACAGCTGGTGTGTTCATACTAAGTATGAACACTGATCTCTCTCCTCCCCTAGTCAGTCCCATCCTCCCTATAGTTAGAACACACCTAGGGAACGCAGGTAACCCCTTGATCGCCCCCTAGTGTTAACCCCTTCCCTGCCAGTGACATTTATACAGTAATCAATGGCTATTTTTACCTCAGATCACTGTATAAATGTCAATGGTCCCAAAATAGTGTCAAAAGTGTCTGATCTGTCTGCCGCAATGTCGCAGTCCTGATAAAAATCGCAGATCGCCGCTATTACTAGTAAAAAAAAGAAATTATAAAAATTACATAAATATATCCCCTATTTTGTAGACGCTATAACTTTTGCGCAAACCAAACAATATACGCTTATTGCAATTTTTTTTACCAAAAATATGTAGAAGAATACATAATCGGCCCAAAATTCAATTATTATTTTTTTTTTTAAATTGGTATATTTATTATAGCAAAAACTACTAAATATTGTGTTTTTTTCAAAATTGACGCTATTTTTTTGTTTATAGCGCAAAAAATAAAAACCGCAGAGGTGATCGAATACCACCAAAAGAAAACTCTATTTCTGGGGGAAAAAGGACATAACTTTTGTTTGGGTACAATGTCGCACGACCGCGAAACTGTCAGTTAAAGCGACACAGTGCCATATCGCAAAAAAATTGGCCTGGTCAGGAAGGGGGCAAATCCTTGAAATGGTTAAGATCAGTGACACTAAGGAAGTAACCAAGGGGCTCCATCAAAATTAACATTTCTAGATGTTTCCTTTCAAATAGATATTTTTCACTTTTTAGTTCAGATCTAAGCATTAAAACACTTTGATATTATTCACATTAAAGTGACTTACTGATATCCCAAGACTTGATATCTTGTACATATATATCTTAAAATAATCACAGAGAAAAAGCTTGCAGAATGCAAAAATAGACAATGGTTTTGTGAAATAAACCGAATTTGGAAATTGAGGAGTCTACCAGGAAAATAGAATGCAATAAAAAGAAATATCTAGTGAAGGCTCCGGTGTGGTTTTTTGAAGAGCGCAGGAGGAAGGTGCAGGAGAGAAATGCGGCTGAAAGGCAAGTGATGCAAAGGAAAACCATTCACCACGACGAGAATAAACAGAACAGGGGAGAGACCGATAAGTGCAAGAAAAAAAAAAAGAACACACGAACACATGAAGTTAGGCAATCGCCATAGAAGCCATTCAGAGAACACTTTTCATTATCTTAGTGAATATAAAGTGTTCTCTGATTGGACCAGGAAAAAAGACAGGGCATACAGTGATGTCACAATCAACTTCCTGTGTTTACTATACAACAGGTCAGCCTCAGCCTCAGCATGAGTGCTGGAAGATAGTGTACATCACTGTAGTAGTGGTGCTTATTACAGTGATTTCCAGCTTTGATGAGGATCCCACAGGTATGGCAAATACATATTTACATTGTTCCAAGCTGAACCAATATAACTATGTAAAAATTGCTATACCTGGGATTCAGCTTTAACTACGTGAGAAATGTTGAAAGAGGAACAGGCAACGAACAGAGAAGAGATGAGTGATGGAGCAGTTCTAATCCTTAGCCCAGAGCAGTGGTTCTTATCCTTTTAGTGCCGTGACCCCCCCCCCCCCCCCTTGATAAAATTTCACAAGTTGTGGGGACCCCTAACAGTAAAATTATTTTCGTTGCTCTTTCATTGCTGTCATTTTGCTACTGTTATGAACCAGCATGCTCCACTAGACACTGTTTAAATTGGCCCTTGTATATGCTTGTGATATAGGGACTTGTAAGCTCCTTCAGGGCTGGGACTGAAGTGAACGTGCACTATGTAAAGTGTTACATAAAATTGTCGGTGCCAAAGAAATATCTGGAGGGGAAAAAAAAAAATATATATATATATATATATATATATACACACACATACTGTACCCAAATGGAATTTATGTCATTTTCCCCCCACAAATAGAGCTTTCTTTTGGTGGTATTTGATCACCACTGGGTTTTTTAATTAAAAAGAAAAATAATTAAACACAAAACAAAACAATAAACAAAATAAGGCTGACAATTTTGAAAAAAAAAAAAAATATTTTTTAATTTCTGATATAAAATATATCCCTTAAAAAAAATCGAATTTCTTCATAAATTTAGGCCAATATGTATTCTGCTACATATTTTTGGTAAAAAAAAATCCCAATAAGTGTAATTATTGGGTTGATTCGTTTGCACAAAAGTTATAGCGTCTACAAACTATGGTATTTATACAGTTTTTTATTTTATTTATTATTTATTTAAAATACTAGGAATAGCATTGATCAGTGACTTGTAGCGGGGTTGCAATATTGCGGTGGACAGTCTGACACTAACTGACACTTTGTGGGAACCAGTGACACTAATACAGTGATCAGTGCTAAGAATATGTACTAATGACACTGGCTGGGAAGGGTGTTAAACATCTAAGGCGATCAAAGGGTTAAATGTGTGCCTAACCAGTGTTTGTGTTTATTATGTGTGCTGCTTTTACTAAGGGAAGTGTTGGATTTTATTCCCTGCTTTTTAAGGAGACAAAACCCATCACTTTCTCCCTGCCAGAACAAAGCTCTGCCTTGTGTCTCCTCTCACCAATCAGCGTGTGCTGGCAGATCTATTGGTCAGTACCCTGTTGATCGGACCGATGATGCATCCACCTAGGTAAGTATGATTTAATAAAAAAAAAAAAAAAGCTGAACTTTTCTTTTAACCGCTTCCGTGTACATTTACTGCGGCAGGGAGGCCCAAGTGCGCAAACTCACATACCCATACGTGATTTTGTGCATGTGGTTTAGGGGGCACGCCACTCCCGCTGTGATTGGACACAGGGGGATGCAATCAGTGGGTTCAGCGGCCGCGATGTTTACAGGAGAGATGGAGCAGTGGTGTGACAATATAAACAAAGCACAAGCTGATCTGCCAGGGAGGAAAAGTGAGAGATCGTGTTTCAGCTAAGCTGAATCACAATCTCTCTTTTTCTCCAGTGAATCCACCCCCCCCCACAGTTAGAAACACCTCCCAGGGAACACATTTAACCCCTTGATTGCCCCCTAGGGTTAACCCCTTACTTGCCAGTGTCATTTATACAGGGATCAGTGCATATTTTTTTAGCACTGATCACTGTATTCGTGTCACTGGTCCCCAAAAAGTGTCACTTAGGGGCTGATTTACTAATAACAGTGCGCTGCGCTGGTTCTAACCTTAATTGGTGCACCTGATAACTCCTTCACTGGGCGCAGGAAGCAGCGGCGCACTGTTATAGTAAATAGAAATGTCAGCGGCGCTCTATTGAAAATGAATGGTTCCCTATGGGAGCCCATTGATTTGAATAGAGGTCGCCCGGGAAGATCCGACTTGCGGGGGACTCGTGTGCCGGCTGACACAGGGACAGCGCGACTTTGCGAGGCGATCTGGACACGACCTGAGCGTGCAGCAGCCGCTCAAGTCGTGTCCTAGAGGCGACTAGCCGGCCGAGAATGTGTCCAGCGCGATGTCATCGCGCTGGTCCTCGGCAGCCTCGCTGTCCCATGTTTTGGTATGAATCATGAAAGGGAACTCCAGGCCAAATTTTTATGAAAAAACCGGCATGGGTTCCCCTTCAGGAGCATACCAGGCCCTTAGGTCTGGTCTGGATTCTAAGGTGAACCCCCTTAGCCGAAAAACGGCGTGGGGGTCCCCCCAAAATCCAAACCAGACCCTTAGGTCTGGTCTGGATTTTAAGGTGAACCCCTCAAGCTGAAAAACGGTGTAGGGGTCCCCCCAAAATCCAAACCAGACCCTTATCCGAGCACGCAACCTGGCAGGCCGCAGGGGAAAAGGGGGGGACAAGAGCGGCCCCCCTCCCTCCTGAACCGTACCAGGTCGCATGCCCTCAACATGGGGGGTTTGGTGCTTCGGTGCAGGGGGGGGACCTGCGGCCCCCCCACCCCAAAGCACCCTGCCCCCATGTTGATGGGGACAAGGGCCTCTTCCCGACAACCCTGGCCGTTGGTTGTCGGGGTATGCGGGCGGGGGGCTTTTCGGAATCAGGGCGCCCCCTTTAAAAAGGGGGCCCCCAGATGCCGGCCCCCCACCCTATGTGAATGAGTATGGGGTACATCGTACCCCTACCCATTCACCTGGTGGAAAAAAAATTGCAATAAAAAAAACACACAGCTTTTTAAAGTATTTTATTGCACAGCTCGGGGGTCTTCTTCCGACTTCGGGGGTCTCCGGTGTCGTCGCCGCCGCTCTCCGGTTTTCTTCTGCCGGGCCACCGCTAACTTCTTTAGCTCTTTTGCTAGCGGAGGCCCGGTCTTCTCCGTCGCCTTCTCCCCTCTTCTCCTCTCCGGTTCTTCCTTTCTTCTGCCGGGCCTCCGCTAACTTCTTTTAGCTCTTTTGCTAGTGGAGGCCCGGTTCAGGAGGGAGGGGGGGCGCTCTCTCGTCCCCCCCTCTTCCCCTGCGGCCTGCCAGGTTGTGTACTCGGATAAGGGTCTGGTTTGGATTTTGGGGGGGGCCCCACGCCGTTTTTTCGGCGTAGGGGTTCCTCTTCAAATCCAGACCAGACCCAAGGGCCTGGTATGCTCCTGGAGGGGGAACCCATGCCGGTTTTTTATTTAAAATTTGGCCTGGAGTTCCCCCTCAAGATTCACTTGTGCCTGCTATTGGCGGGGATCCAAGTCGGATCCCCGTTCATTGAAAGTCGGACATATGTCGGCTTCATGTCGCAGGGCAAAGTCGGATCCAAAGTAGGACAGATGTCGTGTCGCACTAGTGTGAACCCAGCCTAAATACAACTACACTGCTGCTCTCAGCTGCTCATATCACTCTGGTCTCACTAAATAGCTAAAATCGTAAATAATACTGTTTTTGGAGCTTAGGGCGGCTCCTTATCATATACATGCAAATGTGGTAAAACACGGCATGCAAACGCCACAAAGCGCGCCTTTCTAAACGCCACTTTCAACCTTAGTTCAGAACACTTTGCACCAGCGTCCCGTCTACATGGGGCCTAAAAACGCCTATGCCATTTACAGCTCCAAAACGCCATGGTGGCCATTAGGCCATAGGCTAACATGGAGAGATGTTTTTAAGCTGCAAAAAACGCTCAAACAAGCGGTTGGAAAAACGTCCATGTGCATGTAGCCTTATATTAACCACTTGCGCACTGCCCAGACCAAGTTTCACATTTCAGCGCTGATGCACTTTTAATGACAATTGCGTGCTCATACAACACTGTAACCCAATGAAAATGTTTTATTTGTTGGCACACAAATAGAGCTTGCTTTTGGTGCAATTTGATCACCTTTGTGTTTTTTTTTTTTTTTTTCTATAAATACAAAAGACCGAGTTTAAAAAAAAAAAAATGGATATTTTACCCATTTCAGCACTGGGCCTATTCTGGCACTTCTCTCCTTCATGTAAAAATCATAAATTTATGGCTATAAAATTACTTCAAAACACCAAACATATATTTTTTTGGAGCAGACACCCTAGGGAATAAGATGGCGGTCATTGCAAATTTTTATCTCGCTCGGTATTTGCGCAATAAATTTTCAAACGCCTTTTGTTTGCTAAAAATATTACAAAACAGTAAAGTTACGGCCAATTTTTTGGTATAATGTGAAAGATGTTGTTATGCTGAGTAAATAGATACCTAACACGTCACGCTTTAAAATTGCGCACACACATGGCATGACACCAAACTTCAGTAATTAAAAATCTCCCTAGGCGATGCTTAAATTTTTTTTACACATTACCATTTTGGCATTACAGAGGGGGTCTAGTGCTAGAATTGCTGCACTCGTTCTAACGCACGCAGCAATAACTCACATGTGTGGTTTGAACGGCGTTTACATATGTGGGCGGGACTTACGTGTGTGTTCGCTTCTGAGCGCGAGCTACCGGGGACATGGGCGTTTTTTCTTATTTTTTTTTTATTTTTTTTGTTTTTGTTTTTTGACTTTTTTGTATTTCTTACTCTTTTTAAATTTTTTAAATTTTTTTGGGATCTCTTTTATTCCTATTACAAGGAATGTAAACATCCCTTGTAACAGGAATGTGTGTGACAGGTCCTCTTTATGGAGAGATGCAGGGTCAATAAGACCCTGCATCTCTCCTCCAGGCTGGAAAGCATGATATTGTTCCAAAAAAATCACCAATCTCATGCTGACAGCCAAGATCACGGCTTGGTTAACATACGGGAACACGGCATGATGTCAAAACGTCGTGCCCGCGCCTCCGACGGTCATAGAGATGACTGATGACCATCTGGTCACCAGTCATCTCCAAATCGTTCTCCGAGCCCCAGATGGCACGGGAGAGCCCGGAGAAGCACCGGATGGCGGCAAGACGGGGGGGGGGGAACGTCCCCTCCCCCCGCCTATAAGAACGATCAAGCGGCGGAACTGCCACTATGATCATTTTTATTGTGCACAGAATCGCCGTCTGAAAAGAATGATATCTGAATGATGCCTGCAACTGCAGGCATCATTCAGATGTCACCGCCCAAAGCCAAGGATGTCATTTGACGGCGGGCGGTAGGAAACTGGTTAATATTTTTAAAAAAGGTAATTTTTCTTCTTCATTGATGTACACTGATGAGACTGCACTGATGGGCACCGATAAGGTGGCAAGGGTGGGCACTGAGAGGTGGCATTGCTATTTGGCACTGGTGGGCAGTGAGAAGTGGCACTGCTAGGTGGCAATGATAGTTGGCAGTGATGGGCACTGATAGGCACTGGCAGCACTGCTAGGTGGCACTGATTGGCACCAGTGGTGGGCATTGATAGGTGGCACTGGCAGGGGCTACTAATTGTCACAGATGATGCAGAATTGCCTCTTCCTCTTCGGGCCCCATGTCCCTTGCACATAAGCCGGTGATTGCCTTTTTTTTATGCTCACGCTGTCAGCACAAGGAGAAAACAAAAACCATTACCCAGCTTTTGTTTACATCACGTGATCAGCTGTCATTTGCTGACAGCTGATCACATGGTAAAGGGCAGGGATCGGCCCCTTACTCGGATCTGTCATCACCCAAGTCACAGTGACTCTGTGACCACAGCGCGTGCAAAGGGGAGGACGTTTATTGATGGACTCCCGGCAATTGATGACCATGCTGTGGCCGTCGATCAGTTATAGCGCTGATCTCAAGTGATTAAAGAGGGTCAAAATGGGCCATTGACATGCATCACAATTCAACTTAGGAATGAGTCTTTGAAAAGTTAAACTAAATAATTTGGCCACTTTATCCTTCCAAATAATTCACTTCCTGTCACAGAGCCACACAGGAAGTGAGGGAAAATCCCTAACAATGTCTTTCCTTGGGGACACACAGGTCAGTCTAAATACTTTCCCCATTATGCACATTGCACTCGAGCATATTGCGGGGTACACCACAAATTATTATTAGGTAGTTTGGACTGTGGGGTTTATTTACTAAAGGCAAATCTACTTTGCACTACAAGTGCACTTGCTGTATATCTGAGGGGGACATGCAAGCCAAAAAAAAAAACATCTTTGCTTTTACATGATTGTAACATCCAATCACCAGTACTTTCCCTCAGATTTTCAGCAGCTACACTTTTACTGCAGAGTGGATTTGTCTTTACTAAACCCCAAACTACCCAATGATTTGGGGTGTACACAACAAAGTGCTAGAGTGCAATTTGCTTAATGGGGACACTAGTTAGATTGATCTGTGTGTCCCCAAGAAAAGCCATTGGTAGGGTTTTACCTTCACTTCCTGTTTGGCTTCACTTCCTGTCACACAGCTAATGTTAAGAAAAGGAGACAAAGGCCAAACTACAAAAAAAATATCAAAAAAAAAACACACACGCAGGGGTTCTAACACTTACTTTGTTTCCCTCAAAATGCCCACAATTAGAATTGTATGGCCTTGAGCTATTTTTAAGTGCAGTGCTCTAAATCAGTGCTTCTCAAGTACCCACAACAGGCCATGTTTGCAGGTTTTCCTTCATCTTGCACATGTGCTTTAAATCACAGTCAATGGTTTTGATTTTTGGACAGCAATTCTCGATAAGATAAATTCACAAAACATGTCCTGTTGGGGGTACTTTAGGACTGAGGCTGAGAACCACTGCAGTAAAAAAGGAAAATTGAATACTTACCGCTCTGTATTTTTCATTTCCTGGTGACGCTCCATGGCAGCACACAATCCATGCATATACTACCATGAAGGCACCAGGGTAGACAAATCACACCAGTTTTGTTTTGACATGCCAATCAGCTGTCACATTTGTTGCAAAAAAAACACAAAACAAACATCAAAACTTTCCATCTAATTTTATTGTTCAACAAAACAAAAGGGAAGGCAAAATAAAAAAACATGGTCAATTTGAAACAGTTACAGACTCAACATCTTGAGCAATTTTTGGCCAAAAAAATGCAGCAGACAATTAAATCAAAGTGAACAAACAACACACATTAACAACATCAGAATTATTTCAGGGGAACATATCTCCCCCACACCAAAAATATACAATCCACATAAGTTAACCAATCACTTGTTTTGCAAAGACATAACAAATAAAATACATGTGTTACAAACGCAATAAGGACACCAACATGTACATTTTGCCCCCCACACACACTTGCCTCTTCTTAAGGCAATCGACCGACTGCTCTGTGAGCTTTATAAAACATATGTTTGTGTGCTAATGAAGCAATTGAAAACACATGCACAGTCCATGAAACACCCAGAATGCAAGTTCTCCCAATGTAGAGACTGAAATTCAAAGTGGGCACACCTGTTAAGGATGTCCTTCAATTTCTAACCCATAAAAACACTCTCTGAGTGAGCATGCCCAGAAATATCCAGGCACTGTTCACACACAAAAAGCACGCCAAAAAAAAATAACTGGCTGGGCATGTACAGAACAACACCAATGCAGCTAGCAAAAAATAACCCCCCCCCTCCCCCGTCCAAAATTAAGCACATCATCCAGCATGCTACAAAGTTAGAGATGGGACAATCACCCCTCCCCCCCCACCAACAAATACTATTGCAGTCTATGGGAACTGACTTGTTAATTTTGCTAGTCCCCACTTGGCTGGCTTATCTTCTAGTTCAGTGTTTCTCAACTCCAGTCCTCAAGGTGCACCAACAGGTCATGTTTTTGGGATTTCCATTGATTTTCACAGGTGATTTGAGCAGTTTCACTGCCTTAGTAATTATCACAGCTGTTTTATCTGCAGGAAATCCCAAAAACATGACCTGTTGGTGCGCCTTGAGGACTGGAGTTGAGAAACACTTTTCTAGTTATTGGCCTTAAAATGGGGGCCCAGGTCCCACCCTAAGGGACATATATCAATGTCACCAATTTGGAAAACACCAAAAACAAAACAAGGAGAAGTGCCTTTAAATATGCCAAATTGCTTAAGGGCCATTTCACACCACATGCAGTCCATTGCGTTTTTTATGCATCCAAAATGCATGGAAAGTTGGTTATATGGTTCTAAATGGCAGTGTTTGTTCCAGTGCGTTCCAGTTCCACCAAAAAAGTAGAACATGCTGCATTTTACCTGCACTGGACTGTACTGGAACGCATCAAAACGCATCATAAACGCACTGGAACGCACAGGAACACACCTAAATGCACCAAAAACGCACTGGAACACACTTGTCCTTATCTATGGTTAATAAAAAAGAGGGGTGAAAACAAAGCACTGGACTGCATCAAAAACTTACCAAAAATGCACCGGAACGCATGAAAAAAGTGCATGCAGAAAAGTACCTGGAACGCATCCGGATTGTGTTTCTATGGTGTGAACTGGCCCTAGTTCACACTATAGAAACGCAGTCTGGGTGCGTTCCAGGTGCTTTTCTGCATGCGCGTTTTTGACACACTCCAGTGCATTTTTGAGGCGTTTTTGATGCAGTCCAGTGTTTTTTTCCGCCTCTTTTCACTTAGGACAAGTGTGTTGCAGTGCGTCTTTGGTGCATTTAGGTGCGTTGCGGTGCATTCCAGTGCATTTTTGGTACGTTCCGTTGCGTTTTTGATGTGTTTTACTGGGGTCCAGTACAGTTTTGTACCTAAAAAATGCAGCATGACCAATTTTTTTTTGGCTTTCTGAAATGCACTGGAACGGACTGCAGTGATGTGAACTATGCCATTGGCATTAATGTGATCAACTTTCTTTGCGTTTTTCAGGCATCAAAAAAACGCACTGCACTGCATCCGGTGTGAACTGGCCCTAAATATCATCCCCGGGGGGTGTCTATAGTATGCCTGTAAAGTAGCACATGTTTTCCATGTTTATAACAGTTGGAGAGCAAAATGACATTTCTAAAGCAAAATCATAGTCATTTAAAAGTCCTTGCGGCTGTAATGAATTGCTGGTTCCTGTCAATACAGATAAAAGTCATTGAAAGTCTTTGCTAACCAAAAAAAAAATGCGTGGGGGTTCCCCCAAATTCCATAACCAGGCCCTTCAGGTCTGGAATGGATATTAAGGGGAACCCCGCTGCAAATTTTAAAAAAAAATGACGTGGGGTTCCCCCCAAATATCCAAAGCCGGCCCTTCAGATCTGGCATGGATTTTAAGGGGAACTCCACCCCAAATTAAAAAAAAAATGGCGTGGAGTCCCCCTAAAAATCCACACCAGACCCTTTATCCGAGCACATAACCTGGCCGGCCGCAGGGGAAGAGGGGGGACGAGAGAGCGGCCCCCCTCCCTCCTGAACCGTACCAGGCCACATGCCCTCAACATGGGGAGGATGTCCCCATGTTGATGGGGACAAGGACCTCATCTCCACAACCCTTGCCCGGTGGTTGTGGGGGTCTGCGGACGGGGGGCTTATCGGAATCTGGAAGACCCCTTTAACAAAGGGGACCCCCAGATCCCGGCCCCCCCTGTGTGAAATGGTAATGGGGTACAAATGTACCCCTACCATTTCACAAGGAAAGTGTCAAAAATTTAAAAAATGACAAGAGCCGGTTTTTGACAATTCCTTTATTAATGTCTTTTCTTTTCTTCCATCTTCTTCCTTCTTCTTCTTCCATCTTCTTCTTTTCTCCATTCGGGTTTCTTCCTCCATCTTCATCTTCCTCTTCATCTTTATCTTTATCTTCATCTTCCTTCTTCCTTCGGTGTTCTCGTCCAGCATCTTGCCCCGGCGTCTTCCTTTCTTCTTTCTTCGGCCGCTCCGTTTGAATTGGAGGTTCCCGCTGTGCGACGCTTCAGTTTGCCTCTGGGTCCGCTTACACCCGTGACCCCGCCCCCCTCTGACGCACATGGATTTCACGGGGACTTTCCCCGTGGTGACAGAGGGGGGCAGAGCCACCGGGTGTAAGCGGACCAAGTGGAGAACTGAAGCGTCGCACAGCGGGAACCTCCAATTCAAACGAAGCGGCCGGAGAAGAAAGAAGAAGGGAAGACGCCGGAGCAAGATGCTGGACGAGAACACCGAAGGAAGAAGGAAGATGAAGATGAAGATAAAGATGAAGAGGAAGATGAAGATGGAGGAAGAAACCCGAATGGAGAAAAGAAGAAGATGGAAGAAGAAGGAAGAAGATGGAAGAAAAGAAAATACATTAATAAAGGAATTGTCAAAAACCGGCTCTTGTCATTTTTTACATTTTTGACACTTTCCTTGTGAAATGGTAGTGGTACATTTGTACCCCATTACCATTTCACACAGGGGGGGGCGGGATCTGGGGGTCCCCTTTGGTAAAGGGGTCTTCCAGATTCCGATAAGCCCCCCACCCACAGACCCCCACAACCACCGGCAAGGGTTGTGGGGATGAGGCCCTTGTCCCCATCAACATGGGGACATCCTCCCCATGTTGAGGGCATGTGGCCTGGTATGGTTCAGGAGGGAGGGGGGGCCGCTCTCGTCCCCCCCCTCTTCCCCTGCGGCCGGCCAGGTTATGTGCTCGGATAAGGGTCTGGTGTGGATTTTTGGGGGAACTCCACGCCATTTTTTTAGAAAATTTGGGGTGGAGTTCCCCTTAAAATCCATGCCAGATCTGAAGGGCCTGGTTTGGATATTTGGGGGGAACCCCACATTATTTTTTTTTTAAATTTGCAGCGGGGTTCCCCTTAATATCCATTGCAGACCTGAAGGGCCTGGTTATGGAATTTGGGGGGACCCCCACACTTTTTTTTTTGGTTAGCAAAGACTTTTCTCTATATTGCTGGGAGCCGACAATTCATTACAGCCGCGGTGCTTTTAAATGGGTTTTTTTTCCTTTAGAAATGTCATTTTGCAGGCGCACTGGGAAGTTCAGGGCTGCGACTGTTCAACTTATGCAAATTGACTTAGGTGACTTGACATTTACTAAGATTTTGCCGGCGCAGTGTCCCGGCGCATTTAAACCATTGAAATTCCCGCGCTGAGCTCAAAAAAACCTCCCGCAGCTTGAATCATACTTGCCGGCGCAGCGGGCTGGTTTTGAAAAACTTACTTTCCCTCTCTATTTTGGCCATGTTTGTTATTTGGGCCGGTGTCACTACACTTCCTCACATCACCCCATTATATTCTCACTTCCAGCTTCTTTAAATTTAGATTTTAACATGCTGTGCGCCAGGTCCATAGTAGCGCACTGAGCGCCTCCTCCCGGGCGCAGAGAACACTATAGTAAATGGGAAATAGGGCTGCGCTACAGGCGCTAATGTTTTGTAAATACCAAAACAGCCATTGCGCACGCAGATGCGCCAATACTCATGGCGCAAACGTTTGGTAAATCAGCCCCTTAGTGTCAAATTTGTCTGACGCAATGTCACAGTCCCGCTAAAAAATGCAGATCGCCGCCATTACCAGTAAAAATAAAAGTCCCTAAATCTATCCCAAAGTTTTTAAACACTATAACTTTTGCGCAAACCAATCAATATATGCTTATTTTACCTAAAAATGTAGCAGAATACATATTGAGCTAAATTGATGAAGATTTTTTTTTTTTCAAAATTGTCTGGCTTTTTTTATTTATGGCGCAAAAACTAAAAACCGCAGAGGTGATCAAATATCCACCAAAAGAAAGCTCTATTTGTGGGGAAAAGGGACATTAATTTTATTTGGGTACAGCATCGCATGACCGCGCCAAAGTTAAAGCGACGCAGTACCGTATCGCAAAAAATAGCCTGGTCAGGAAGTGGGTAAAACCTTTCCGGGCCTGAAGTGGTTAAAGGTAAACTGTCATGGTAGACACATTGAAGTTAGCAGTGGGCCTTTCTTTGTTTTTGTTAGTTGCTCATCTATCGTGTTAGCCTTTTTTATTCACAGATCCAGAACAAGGATACAGATAAGGATTTCTGCCCTTACTCTGATATTACAGAACTACAGTATATACTTTGCCCAGTTTACTGACTATAGTATAGAATGTCAGCCTAACAGCTAGTTAATCTGCATTTTCAGAAGGTGGTCAGCAATAACAATCCCCATATTTATCTCACATCAGGCTTACATTCACGGTGACAAAATTCACACATTTGTCATGTCTGTCTTTCCTTTTCCATTTCTACTTCAGCAGATTTGGCTTGATGATTAAACCTGTTTTTTTTCTGCACTGTTTTTGCACATTTAGGCTGAACTTTTGTGGTTTTCCTATCTACATTAAGTTAGTCGAATGAAATGGCTCCTAGCTCCTTTCGGGGTTTCAGCTGTTCCTTTAGGTCGCTAGTCATCGGAAAATGTGTTAACTCTTTCAGTTTTTTTATTGTGAGAGTATATTGTTTTACTGCCTCTTAAAGTGGGAATCTATTATAAAAATTCACGCTAAATACATCAGATATAAGCATTTCCAATTCAAATAATTATAAGTATATATTTTTTCTTGAAATTAGTCTAATTAGTTTCCCCAAGCAGCATATAATCTTTCTTTTTAGACAGCTTTCATGCATAAAATACATTTTTCAAACATCCCTTTCTTTTTATTAATTCACCATGCAATATGATGCAACAGTTTTCATTTATTTGCCAAATTCACTGTGCTAATCATACTTAAAACATAAGTTCACCTTTCAAGAAAAAATAATAAATGCACATATTTTTGCAGAAAAAAAATGTGCATTTATTATTATTATTTTTTTGCAGGAGCCTGGAAAGCAGTGCATCATGATCAGTGGATCAGGGGTCCAATGTCGGGCTTCTTCAGACAAGCCCTGTAGCTTTCTGTCTGTACCTTTATATGGGTTGTCTGTTGAAAGCTGCAGGGCTTGTGAGGCTGGGTTCACACTATTGCGAATTGGATAGGGGTTTCCCCGCATCCAATTCACATGTCAGGAGATTGTAACCGGCTCTCTATGGAGCCGGTTCACACATCTCCGCAGAGGCTCTGGTGCAAATTGCACAGGAGTCCTGTGCGTCTTCTGGTTCGTTTCAGCAAACTATTTGGGATGAAATTGGACCTGAAACAATGACCAGGATCGCACCGTACCTAGGGTTGCCACCTGTCCGGTTTTGACCCGGGCAGTACGGGTTTTTAGACATGTGCCCGGGTTTCCACCCGCCGGAAACCCGGGCACACATTCCACATCATATTGCCAGTGGCAGCCGATCTATGGCCCCGGCCACAACATCTGCAGATAGGCGCAGCGCATCCCATGCCCGCTATCGATGTCACACAGTGCCAGTGTACATCGGTGCGCTCTGAGCCCAGCGGATGTCCTGATTGGCCGAACGGTCATGACACGAGGGTCTGTGATTGGCCCGGCAGAGGCTGCTGGTCACATGTGGAGGCGGGGCTGGACTGTGGATAATCGCGCCTGCTTGTTCCCGGAGTCCTGCCTCACGCTGTGTGTCTCCTAAGGTCGCTCTCATCTGCTTTGTCAGCCCCCTTCCTGTCAATCACCCCCTCCCTCTCTGTCACCCCCTGTCCTATCTCTGTCACCCCTCCTCCTCTCTGTCACCCCCCTCCTCTCTCTGTCAGCCCCCTCCTCTCTGTCTCCCCCCCTCCGCTCTGTCACCCCCCTCCTCTCTCTCTGTCACCCCCCTCCTCTCTGTCACCCCCCTCCTCTCTCTCTGTCACCCCCCTCCTCTCTCTCTGTCACCCCCCTCCTCTCTCTCTGTCACCCCCCTCCTCTCTGTCACCCCCCTCCTCTCTCTCTGTCACCCCCCTCCTCTCTCTCTGTCACCCCCTCCTCCTCTCTGTCACCCCCCCTCCTCTCTGTCACCCCCTCCTTCTCTCTGTCACTCCCCCCTCCTCTCTGTTACCCCTCCCCTCTGTCACCCCCCTCCTCTCTGTCACCCTCCTCCTCTCTGTCACCCCCCTCCTCCTCTCTGTCACCCCCCTCTCTCTGTCACTCCCTCCTCTCTATCACCCCCCTCCTCTCTGTCACCCCTCCTCTTTGTCACCCCCCTCCTCCTCTCTGTCACCCCCCCTCCTCTGTGACACCCCCTCCTCCTCTCTGTCACCCCCTCCTCCTCTCTATCACCCCCCCTCTCTATCACACCCCCCTCCTCTCTGTCACCCCCCTCCTCCTCTCTGTCACCCCCCCTCCTCCTCTCTGTCACCCCCTCCTCCTCTCTATCACCCCCCCTCCTCTCTGTCATCCCTCCTCTCTGTCACCCCCTCCTCTCTGTCACCCCTCCTCCTCTCTGTCACTCCCTCCTCCTCTCTGTCACTCCCTCCTCCTCTCTGTCACCCCCTCCTCCTCTCTGTCACCCCCCTCCTCTCTGACACCCCCCTCCTCCTCTCTGTCACCCCCCTCCTCTCTGTCACCCCCTCCTCCTCTCTGTCACCCCTCCTCCTCTCTGTCACCCCTTCTCCTCTCTGTCACCCCCCTCCTCTCTATAACCCCCTTCCTCTCTGTCACCCCCCTCCTCTCTATCACCCCCTCCTCTCTGTCAGCTACCCTCCCCTCTGTCAGCTACCCCCTCCTGGAAGGTAAGTTTTTTTTTGTCTTGCTGGCAATGTCTGATATTTAACCTGTTATCTTCTTCTCTATTTGTGGGGTGCCTGTGGATTGCTTTGAATTTGTTTGCCTTTTTTTTTAATTAAAAAGGTGCTTGAAAGGGTTGTAGAATGCACAGTGCCACTTTGTGAACAGTTTGTATGGGGTTGGGTTCAGTAGAGCTAATTTGGGTTTTTGGATGGAGGTACACTGCTCTTCTGACAATGTCCACTGATCTTCTGACACTGATCTTCTGACACTGTCCACTGATCTTCCGACACTGATCTTCTGACACTGTCCATTGATATCCTGACACTGATCTTCTGACACTGTCCACTGATCTTCTGACACTATTCACTGATCTTCTGACACTGTCCACTGATCTTCTGACACTGTCCACTGATCTTCTGACACCGTCCACTGATCTTCTGACACCGTCCACTGATCTTCTGACACCATCCACTGCTCTACTGACTGACAGTGTTCACCATAGCACACCTCATTACTACTCTCTTTGGGTAACCCAAAAGGTGTCCCAGGTATTTTACAATCCTATAGCGTGTACTACAAAAAAAATTGCTGTGCGCCGCAAAAGTGTTCGGGTTTTGCTTGAAGAAAAGGTGGCAACCCTAACCGTACCCCTGCTGGGAGAAGCTCTGTGCTGAGGTGTTAACCCAGCCTTAATGAACTATGAGAGCGCTCATCAGTGCCCTCACAGTTATTTAGAACTACAACCTGTCAACTGTTGTTGTCTATCCATTCACAGGAAACTGTGCATGAATAAAGCAGCTGTATGGGTAGAGTCTTGCATGGCTGTGCTGTTTTTAAAATTGTGACAGCGGGTGCGGGGAGAAGATCTCCTGCCTGCTATCACACTGAGGTGGGAGGGAACTTGCGGCATGAGCTGGAACATGTTACGTGTTCCACCCTCAATATGGATGGAGCATGTAACATGTTCCAAAATGTGAACTTATGCTTTAACTTCCTTTCATTTAACCTATTGCTCCTCTTATCCACAGGAGCAAGGAGAAGAAATCCAGTGAATGTTTCAAATCAGTCTGGGTGGAATTTACACAAAATTAAGGAATCTATTCATGTCCCTATGTGACAGTACGGATGCCTGGCAATTGGTCACTTTGGCACCCAGCACTAGGCATTATAGTTCAGGACAATGTTGGGTTCAAGATAAACACAGCCTGTTCAGAGTTTGAGGATCTGCCAAACTAATGCTGCAAATCACTCACCCAATTTCATAATAACGATAACGCACTGCAAGGGAGTAAGTTGGATTAGAAAGGCCAAATAATGGAGACTTTGTTATGTGCCAACCCCCTCACTATAAAACATGTGGGTGCAGAACAGCCACAGTATCGGTTTATTGGAAGATTTAGCATGGAAAGCACAGGAAAGCTATCAAACTGCATAGGAATAGATTATGGTCATATAGAAAACTCTAAAGCGCTGTACACACGATCGGATGTCCTATGGATTCTAATTCGATCGATTTTTCCATCGGAAATTCGATGAAGCTGACTTCCATCAGTCTTGCCTACACACCATCAGTCCAAAATCCGACCGTCCCAAATGTGACGTACAACGGCACTATAAAGGGGAAGTTCAAATCCAATGGTGCCACCCCTTTTGCTGATTTCGTGTTACCGCGTGTTAAGAAAAGTTTGGTGAGAGCCGGTTCGCGCTTTTCAGTCTCCGTGCTTTTCAGATCGTTTTCTGTGTTTCAGTTTGTGCTCGTATTTGTCTCTCAGTGCGTGCAGTCAGGTCATATCTGTTTTGCAGTGCGTTCTTGTCCTCTCGTTACTGTTTTTCAGGTCGTTCTTCACAGGCCTTGCTGTTCCTCGGTGCGTTCTGTTTAAGTTCATTCTGACCAGCCGACCGGTTTAAAGCCATGTTGGAAGTACGTTCTCATCGTAGAGCTTGTGCTGCGTATGCGCTTGGTGTTGCGGTTAATACTTTGACCCAAGCTCAGTCCATGAACAGGGTGAGGAGGAGGGTGAGGAGGAGTTCATGGACCAAGAATTGGTTGCTCCAGCAGGACCAATACTCTCATATGCCTCTGCTGCGGGAAATCCAGGAGAATAATCCTGATGACTTCAGGAATTATCTCCAGATGACGGACCCCGTTTTTCACCGTCTGTTGGATTTGCTGTCCCTCTATATCACGAGGCAGGACTCTGTGATGCGCCAGGCCATCACTGCCGAGCAGAGGCTTATTGCCACGTTGAGATACCTGGCGACTGGGAGAAGCTTGCAGGACCTCAAGTTCATGACAGGCATCTCCCCCCCAGGCTCTGGGGATCATTATCCCTGAAACGTGTTCTGCCATCATACAAGTCATGCAGAAGGACTATATTAAGGTAAGTTTGCTCCTTTAACATCACATTCTATGTATTTAATGTTTGCTAATGTATTGTATTTCTTTCATCCTTCCCTAATTACCATGATTGTAATATGCTGTGAATGTCCCCTTTGACATGCATGCTGTAAGTTTTAAATGCTCCTTTTTTGGCCTACATGCATATTTCCCTTCACTAACCTCTCCAGCATGCTATCCTGGGCCCAAACACACCTAGCCTAGTCTGTTAACAATGTATTTTGTCAGCTCCATTGTAGTTCTGAGCCCCTCCCCCCCCCTAAAATGTGTCCAAACGTTTTATTTAACATTCTATTTCAGCAGAGTGGTAGAGGCTTTTTTGGGGGACCCAAAATCAGCTAGAACCCCCTCCCCCCCTTAATTGTTTCCAATGGGCCATCAGAGGGGGTGAGTCATCTGATAAGTGGGCCTTCTATTTTTGTCTTCAAATACTCCTTCAAATAAATGTTATACTGACGTTGGCCAAGAATGTATTTGTGTAATATGCTTGCAATGTTATGTGCAAAAGTACTAATTATTTTTTCTTGTTTGACTCCACAGTTTCCTTCATCACCACAGGAATGGCAGACTGTGGCCTCCCATTTTGCCGAGCGGTGGGACTTCCCCAACTGCGGAGGGGCAATTGATGGGAAACACGTCCGCATAGTGCCGCCACCCCCCGTTCGAGGTCGTACTATTTTAACTACAAGGGTTTTAATAGTATTGTGTTAATGGCGGTGGTGTCGGCACACTATGAGTTTTTGTATGTGAACGTGGGGAAGAATGGCCGGATGTCCGATGGCGGAGTCTTCGTACAGACGGAGTTTGCCCACTGTCTGCAGACTGGTGGCCTGGCACTGCCACCTGATGCAGATAATGTGGAGGGACTTCCATTTGTGTTTATTGCGGATGAAGCTTTCAGACTGGGACCCCACCTGATGCGGCCGTTTCCCCAGAGGACCCTCACCCCAGAGAGGAGGGTTTTTAATTACCGGCTGGCCAGAGCCCGGAGGGTTGTTGAGAATGCCTTCGGGATAATGGCCAGCCGGTTCCGCCTGTTTCTGACAGCAATCCACATGGTGGAGTACAAACTCAACCATATCATCTTCAGCTGCTGCATACTGCACAATTTTTTGCGCAAATATTCTACAAATTATCTCTCAAATGTTGGGCCTGAGGCCGGTCTTTCAGACACTACATTGATGACAGGCCTGGACACTGGCCGTACTGGCTTGGCCCCCCAAAGCGCCCATGAAGTACGTGATAAATACGTTGAGTACTTCACGGGTAGGGGGGCCATTGCTATGCCAGAGAATATATGAATTTTTTGGTTAAAAATAAACATAAAAAAATTATCTTTGAAAAACGTGTTTTGTCATTATTGCTTGTGTGACCTTTTATTTATGTGTCTCCCGGGTTCTCATAGTACACTTGCAGTGCCAAGTGGATTTGTCTTTAGTAAATAACCACAATTGTCACAGTAAACAAGAACTTCAAAATTTTCTAACTGCTATTGAGCATAGAAAGAATAAGCCACACATTGTTGAGTATAAAAACATTTTTTACTCTGTGCACAACATGTGCGTTAGATTTTTTGGGTAAAAAAATTATTCACATTTTTGTGTCAAAAATGTTTAGAATAATTTTTTATTTATTTTTTGGTTTGCATCAACATGCATGGTTCAAACAAGAAAACATAAAAACAATGGAACTTACAAAGTTCAACCTTATAAAAACATGAGATGGGGTGATGTCACCCCTGAACCATCCAAAATTTGAAGATGCACACAGTTTGTGTGGCAAAATGGGTATTTTCATCCTGATCACATGCCTAAAGTCAACATGTGCTATCTGCCATCATGGGGGATCAATGGCCTTTTTTTTGGGTTGCAAACCCTTCCTCTCACCTACTTGAGTAGCAAGGAAAGGGTTGCACCCACAAAACAGGGACATAGATATCCTGTGACGGCAGATAGCACATGTTGACACACTGTGTGCATCTTCAAATTTTGGCTTGTGGTAAATCAAGTGCAAAATTTTTCACATTCATCCTATTTCTCATAATGTCCATTTCACCACTACATTCCATTATTTCTTGAATTATGATTTGTGCACTAGCACTTGAGAAAGGAGTAGTAGGAGTTTCTGCCACACCACCATGTTCATCCCCTAAAAAAAAAAAAAAAAGCTCCACCTCTGCTTCCTCCACCTCTCCTTCCTCCACCTCTCCTTCCTCCACCTCTCCTTCCCCCACATGCTGAGCTTGGGGTTCTTTCTGTGGTCTGTGCTTCCTAGGCTCCTCAGATTGGTGTCCTCCCAGTCTTCTCTCCCCTATGAGAATGAAACCAAAGGTATCCTTAGCACACAGATATTTGAGGGCATAAATTGGAAACATTGCTTGGAAGTGGGGTACAATTGTTTGTTTTGGCAGAGTTCCAAGATGAACACATGAGATTTTTGGATTTCAACAAAGCAGGAATACTTTAATTTTTTGTCCAATGTAACACACATTGAGACACCCCAAAGTATACACTGGAGCACCTGTGTGGGACACCCTAAAAAGGTTGTTCTGGTGGCCCACACTATAGTGCTCCTGAGTCCAGATGTGTAACCAGCTGCTGAGTGTCCTCTCCTTTACACTGAATCAAGTTTGCATTTCACATTCTACTTACAAACACATCATCTAGACAACAATGTTTATAAACGTTGTTTTAAGACAAATAGGCATGTGGTTTACGTGTATCTGTGCAAAACATGGGATTTTAGACGATCGCAGTTTACTACGAACCATTAAAAACTTTGGCCACCAACAGTTGCCATTTTACAATGTGAAACCAGTCAATCCAAGCACATGGAGCAAAACATGCAAGAATAATATTAAAATTTGAAATAACACAGGAAAAATACTTACTTTTATCCAGGATTTTTTTTATCTTCCTATACTGCTCCGGCTCCCTCAGCTTCAAGTCAGACCACCTTTTACGGAGCTGCTCCTTGGATCTTCTGACCCCAAATTTATTATAGAGACTCATCACCACTTTGTCCATTATTTTTGACTTCCTGAGATTAGGGGTGTCGTATGGCCCATGCTTCCCATCATAATCTTTCCTCCGCAGGATGTCCACCATCTCCGCCATCTCAGCAAATTACATATTAGTCGCCTTGTATCTTTTACTCCTGGATCGGGACCTTCCCGCCTCCGGGCTTTCCTGGTCAGTACTTAGTAAAACACGCACATGTGTCACCACCATGTCGTCGTCTCCCACTGTGCGCCGAACGAGAAGGGGCGGGGAAAATCCGAAAATGACCGTCATGGGCAGGCGACGCGGACGGAGTTTCACGCATGCGCAGGGTATATAAATGCTAAACGACGAAACTACGTTGTGTGTGAGGAGTAAGGACGACCGGAAGTGCCGAACGACTCCAACGAAGGTTAGAATGAAACTTGGGGCATCAGTGGCCTATACTAATTCATGATTGTAAAGGCCTATGTTGGGATAAGATTAGGACAATTTTAGCTGACCTACTGTTTTTGTATTGTGTTTTATCTTGCAGAAATTATGCATAAATTAAGGGAGCCTGATATAATGCTTGCTTTCATTGATAAATACCGCAAAATGAGAAACTTGTGGGAGGTGAAAAATAGTGTATACCACAACAGTGTGGTACGAAGGGCAACAATTGAAAAATTAGCTGCATACAGTCAGGTCCATAAATATTGGGACATCGACACAATTCGAATCTTTTTGTCTCTATACACCACCACAATGGATTTGAAATGAAACGAACAAGATGTGCTTTAACTGCAGACTTTCAGCTTTAATTTGAGGGTATTTACATCCAAATCAGGTGAACGGTGTAGGAATTACAACAGTTTGTATATGTGCCTCCCACTTTTTAAGGGACCAAAAGTAATGGGACAGATTAACAATCATAAATCAAACTTTCACTTTTTAATACTTGGTTGCAAATCCTTTGCAGTCAATTACAGCCTGAAGTCTGGAATGCATAGACATCACCAGACGCTGGGTTTCATCCCTGGTGATGCTCTGCCAGGCCTCTACTGCAACGGTCTTCAGTTCCTGCTTGTTCTTGGGGCATTTTCCCTTCAGTTTTGTCTTCAGCAAGTGAAATGCATGCTCAATCGGATTCAGGTCAGGTGATTAACTTGGCCATTGCATAACATTCCCCTGCTTTCCCTTAAAAAACTCTTTGGTTGCTTTTGCAGTATGCTTCGGGTCATTGTCCATCTGCACTGTGAAGCACCAGTCCAATGAGTTCTGAAGCATTTGGCTGAATATGAGCAGATAATATTGCCCGAAACACTTCAGAATTCATCCTGCTGCTTTTGTCAGCAGTCACATCATTGATGTCCTAATATTTATGGACCTGACTGTATATGAAGAACTGGATCCCAGAGGCAGACTATACAATGATCAACAATAAAATTAACAACATGAGAAATTCCTACAAAAAGCAGTACAAAGAGGTCCGCGCTGCAAAGAGATCAGACCAAGTACCTGAGCCCAAGCTGTGGTACTACAAACATCTTCGTTTTCTGGACGACCAGATAGAAGCCAGGGAATCACTTTCCAGCCTTCCTTCCACCCTTCCCTCCAGCGTTCCTTCCACCCTTCCCTCCACCCCTGCAGAGGGGGAAGAGGAGCAACCTGAGCTTGAAGAGCCGGATCTGCGCATCTTTAGCCAGGTATAGTATTTTAAAACATATTTATTGGCCTAGAATTATTATTGTGAACTAGATGTTACTATTCACAAATGAAAGAATAAAAAATAAAAAAGTAGTGGCCAGAAATAAATGGGACAGTATTGAAAAATGCTGGGGTCAGAATGAGAGTCTTTTATATCTATTTAACTTTCAAATTGCAACAGTCATGAGCTGAAAAATGTGTGTGATTGATGAACCAAAAACTAAAACTATGTCCCTTTTTTATACACAGGATGAGCTCAGCCAGGAGGACGAGGCTCCGGAATGTGGCAGCCAGGAGGAGGCAGGGGTGAGTGGCATACAGGAGGAGGCCGGGCCAAGTGGCCCTCAGCAGGTACCCAGGCCAAGTGGCAGCACCCAGTCCCAAGTGACTCCCCTCCATGTAAGACCCAAAAGACCTCGGAGGATGACACAGGTGGAGGAGGAGTCACTTAAAATCATCAGGGACGCTGCTGCCATAATGAGGGCCCCCCTCAACCCAGTCGAGTCTTATGGGTGTTATGTAGCCGATAAATGCAATAAAGTGGAGGAGGGCCAACGTGCCCTCTCTGAGGAGCTGATTTCCAGTGTCCTTCACAGGGCGGGGAGGGGCCAGCTGACAGAGGCCACACATCTTTGCGATCTGGCCCATCCTTCTCCTCCTCCTCCTGCCACATTCCCACCAACAGAGCCACAGCCTTCAAGGGGACGTGGAGTGAGCCGTGGAAGGAACGCTGCAGGGAAGCGTGGAGGGAACACTGCAGGGAAGCGTGGAGGGAACACTGCAGGGAAGCGTGGAGGGAAGGCTACAAGGAAGACCAGAAGGTGATTCCCTGGCTTCAAGCTGCTCTGCCAGAAGATGCAGTTTGTTGGAGTACCACAGCTTGGGGACATGTATGTCTTTGGCTGCTGCTCCTGATTTCCTCATGTTGTTAATTTTATTTTACATCCAATTCAGGTCTGCCTTTGGGGTCCAAAGTCTTCATAAATGCAAATAATTTTTCAATTGTTGCCCTTCCTGTTTATTTTGTTTACCCAGAATAAATGGATCTTTGATTTAAGTTAAATACTTGCCTATGTGTTTTTATTGTGAGTAGCCATAACATTTCATAAATACAATGTGTAATTAACAAAGGACACCAACCTCCTTGAGGGTTAAAAAATAAAAAATAAATGTTGTTGTGATAACTTGACCCCCAAAAAAAAATGGAGGTCACAAGAAAAAAAAAATTCTAAATAAAAAATTAGGTAGATCTTGATTCAAAAAAACGAAAAAAATTATGGAGATCTGGCTTTAAAAAAAAATAAAATATTATTCATGAGATCACAAGAAACAATAAAGAAATAAGTTTGTCAGAACTCTGTATAAATATCAGCAGCAAACATTTTTTTTTCTGGCATTAGAAAGAAGAAAACAATGCGCTGCATTAAACGAGGCAATAATTTGCAGAATGACGAATGTGCTCTCTCCATTACAAATGCTAGTTTTACCAGAACGAGCGCTCCCGTCTCCTAATTCAGTCTGAGCATGCGTTGGTTTTTTCTCCGATGGAGTTCCACACAGACGATCGGAATTTGCTATCGTGTTTTTTCCCATCGGATAAATTTAAAACATGTTCTATTTTTTCTTACCAATGGAAAAAAGACAGATGGGGCCCATACACAATCGGTTTGTCTGATGAAAAAAGTCCATCGGACTGTTTTCATCTGTAAAACCGATCGTGTGTACACGGCATAAGACCTCATGCACACGCAACCCTTCTAAATGCCTTACTCCTAAACTTCAGGCTTATTTTTATTCATTTTTGTAGTTGATTTGAGGTTATGCTAGGAGGGTGTTACACTTTTTATTATCAACCCAGTAAAAGGCATTTTTCCTCCTACTAACCACATACGTAAGGCAGGATTCTCCTCTCACTGATCACCAATGTAAGAAAGCATTGTTCCTTCTACCGACCACGTTCTTTCTTATACTGACCACCAATATGAGGAAGCATTTTTGCTTATACTGTAAGGGGGCATTTTTCCTTATACTTACTTATACTAGCGTTATCCCCTGTAGGAGCCACTAGGGTAAATAGTGATCCCCCAATCTGCACAGCCAGGCACACTGATTTACCACTGCACTTTTGAATCAAGAAACAGTCCAGCAGCTTTGTTTTTTTTTTTGTTTATGGGATGCCCACTTGACTTTAGCAAACTCTACTTTCCTATGTACACTCCTCAGCTTTCTCTAGCACTGCTTGCTGAACAAAATCTCAGACCCAGCTGACACACTGTTAGATGATCTGACAAAAAGGCATCAGTCAGATAAAGCAAAGGCCCATTACAGGAAGTGACTGCATGCCCCTTTAGGTTGTGTAGCAAAGTCAGTGTCCAGCTTCCATCCCTGTGGCTACTGATCCCAGAACCACCTCTTCAGACACTGCCAGCCCACCTGGCTGCAGCTGCCACTTTCCTAGCCCTCCAGGAGAGTCCTCCCACAGTTCTCCCAGACTGCACACTCACCAGCCACCAGCTGACTTCTCTTGGAGATCTCCTGGCTGTGCTGACTCTCTCCTGCTGTCTTCACACCTGTTCCCGTGCATCCAGGACAAGACTTCTCCATGTGTTGTAGAGGATCCCTCCAGCACCCGAGCCCCAGGCCTGAGGTCACTTCCCCCCAGACTAGGGAGTTGCCCCCAAGGGCCCACTGATAGCCTACTAAGCACTCCATCTCCAGCTTCCACTGCCCTTGCTGGACTGACCTAGAGAATTTAAGAGGTCCCTCCCCCTGCCAGCCCATTTGGTCGGAGATTGGTTGGGGCCTACATTTTTGGATATCTGCTCACCTATTTATGGACTTATTTATCAGTTAATTAGCGCTGCATTACTTTTGCTTTATTTTTATTTCACAGTTCGTCTGACTGCTTTTTTGCTAGCTGCTTTTTTCACCATTCTTATATATTTATCTAATTTTGTCAGCGCGTTTCTCCCCACTTAAACTATGTACACTACTTACTAAACTCATGGCAAATTGGTCTTCCCTACCATTGGCATACATGGGTAGAATAACAGTGATCAAAATGTCTATCCTTTCTAAACTTTTATACCTCTTTAGAGTACTACCCATAACGACCCCTTCACATTTTCTACGTATATTAAAAAGAAAACCCATTTAATTCATTTGGGCCAAGCTCAAACCTTGTTTACCTAAATTAACTTTATATTCCCCCCGTATTAGAGGCGGTCTTAGTGTACCAGATTTCACCAAATATTACTACGCAGCACAACTAGCACAATTACCCAAATATCATACTACGAAGGAAACTCCATTATGGGTATCATTGGAGTCAGTAGACTGTGATCCCCTTTCTATCGCAAATTTACTATGGTTAAATCCTACACGGCATGCCATGTGGCAACAGGTTCAGCAGGCCTCTGGAGACATAATAGCAGCCTATGGATACTAACAAAGTTTGGTGCCTGTGCCTAACTCTGAGCTGCCGTTTCCTTTGACATTCGTTTGTTTTGCTGTTTTTGACTACCTGTCATGGGTGTCAATTTCGTATGGTGAGTAGGACATTTGCCTAGAAGTTGGTGGAAGAAGATGTACTGAAAACATTAGCTATATATGCTTTCTACACTGCCACGTTTGATGTATAGAAGACTTACCAGCACTTTATGTGGGTCTAACTAATCAGTGGTGGATCATTGGACTTTTCTGTTTATATTATATTCACTTGATAGTCCTTTGATTACACATTTCGTTTTTAATGTTTAAGCGCGGTATGAAATCAGTTGGGTTTTTTTATGTTAAAATTACAAGCCAACGGTATAATTTTTATCAGTGTATCACTCATGAAAAAATCTGTAAATTCGAGCAAACCTGGCATCCTTGGGTTAAACATTATTTACCCCACCAATTTTGATGAATCCTTATTGATGCCTTGGTAACATACAATTATACCTACACTTCGTGTATGTGTTTCTGGTGCTTGAAGTTGCATTCTATCCCGGAGACTAGTCCTACTCGTATTCTTATTCTTATTTTAATTCTTTATTTTTTTAATTATATATTCTTTATTCATTTTCTGCACATTTAAAAAAAAGAGATATAAAAAGACAATTATTACATCCTTATATTATCCCTTTTCCTGCTGATCCCATTACATTACATACCGCTCCCTTTCTACCTGCCCCCCCCCCCCCCCTCCCTCACTCTATGCCAATATGGCTTTGATATTACACTGTTCCTCTTGTTTCCTATGTGGGTACTTCCAACACCTACTCTACGCTTTTTCCCTTCTTCTTCAGCCATGGTTTCCACATTTTTTCAAAGTCCTTAAAATTCCCTCTCTTCGTATAGACTACCTTTTCCCTCCATACCGTCTAACTTATTGTTCTAACCCAGTCCCTTACTGACGGGAGTTTCGCTGATTGCCATCTCTGTGCAATCAATTTTCTTGCCTGAAATAGACACCTTACCACCACTACAGTTGTACTTGCTGTTTCAAAGATTTTCTCCCCAAGACCCAAGACACAGAGTCTGGCGTCCATTTCCAGCCTTGTCCCATGAGTTATGTTTATGATATCGAGAACCTCTGACAAATATCGGAACAGTTTTGGGCACCTACATATCATATGCATCAAATCCCCTGTATCCTGACATCTGGGACACTTAGCATCTGTTCTTCGTCCAAATAAAAACAGTCTCTTGGGAGTGTAGTATGTCCTATGTATCAGCATAAAATGCAAAACTTTCTATGAGGGGGAAACCGACACTAAATGCCCACTCTCTAATATCCTCCTCCACTGCGCCTCAGTTATTTCCCCTACGTCCTCTTCCCATATTCTCTTCTCAGGTCTCTTCTCAGGTCTCATAATTAGACAAAAAATGGGGGAAAGTGGGGATTAGCCCACCGAGAAAGAATTTTCTTACCCTACTTTACACGTTAGCTCACAGGTCAATATGTAGTGGACAGAAAGTCATCTGGGGATGTCTGCCCCGGGAACTGTGGGAGTACTTCCTCACAAACGTCAGGGCGCACATGAGAGAACCTCGCAATAGGTGCAAATCTCCATTGACTAGTCAGGGGGTAGCATAGTCAACAATTCCAAAGGGGGCTCTATGAAAAAATATTTTAATATGTAGTAAATATATGGATTAAAATATGCGTACAATGGAAAAGGTAACTGTTAGCGCAAACACAAAGTGCATAGGTAAATGGGGATATAGCAATGAGTCTGTTTAAAATAATAATGGTAACAGGCAGTTCAAGGGTTAAAAGGGAGATAATATGGCTGGTGGATGGTGGCTGCTGTCCTCAGAGAGCTGACTCTGTGGTAGACAAAAAAGGGTAGAGAAAAAGGAAGCGCCACCTAAGTGCAGTATTAAAAGATTATTTTAATGACACAAATATCAATCACACTTACAGGAAAGGAAGCAAAGGAAGGCTCACCTGTAAAGATTCTGTAGTCCTCGTCCCAGGTCCATGGGCTGCACAGATGTAGAAGACGCAGAGTAGGAAACAGGAGATACAAAGGCTCATCTGTGTGTCAGTGGTCCGTAGGGAAGCCTCAGATCCGGATCCGTTTTTCTATGCAGAGATGGAAAGCTGCAGTCGTTGTTGCTGCTCAGCCTGGAGCAGATCCTGTGGCCATCAGGAAGAAGCTGGGGCTGAGGTCACGGGTCACAGGATCACTTCCGGGGGAGGACTCCACAGAGTGAGAAGGGTTGGATAGGCAGGCTACGCGCTCGGAGCCACTGCTCCTTCTATTGGCCTCAATGGATCCGGATCTGAGGCTTCCCTACGGAAATGGCAAGTTAGGTACAGCCCAAATGAGGTCCCAAATGGGGACTTAAGAAAACCAATACCAAAAGAAGTGAGTAAAACTGAAAAAAAAAACACTGCCAAGACAAAGTACCTACATCAAACTGGTGTATTCACAGTCTGAGTGTCGTGGAAGGTAATGCGAGAAGGTGAAGAAAGACAGACCAAGGTGTAATAATAACCTAAAGAAAGTGCTATATGTACCCCAGGTGTAGGTGCCTCCCAGCATCATGCAGGCATTCAAAGTATTTAAATTAATTGGACTTATGGATGTTTTCACAGCTTGTTTATCCCATTGATTTTATTACATGTGCCCATGGATATCATTATCCATTAGGTTTTTATTGTGCATTATCGTGCATAATTGTGCCTGTTTATGTTCATGTTTATTTGTGTGCTGCGCCAGTAATCTTTCCTTTCATTTAAAGTGGGGAGGGAGGCCGCTAGCCATCAGGGCAGAATTGCCAGATAACTTCCTCATGGAGTGAACGTCGCTGATGTACACGCGTGTCGGCATGAAGACACCACAAGTAACGTCAAACGTCCGCCGTGGTGAGCGTGGAGCCGATGCGCAGAAGGAAGCCCGTCCAGACCCCTGCGTCCAACCAGGCGGGAGGAGGAGGGGGAGAGGGAGCTCATCACAGCTCCCAGAAGCAGCAACAGATCCAGAGGAAATTGATATTTAAGGCTAGTGACATGTAATTGAATATTCTGTAGAGCCTAAGAAAATTATATGGGACCCTCGCAATTGATATGTATAAATATATATATATAGAGCAGGCCCACAAAGTGGGGTCTGCCTGTAATAATAGCAAGTTACAGCTATCATCAGAATTACAGACTGTAGTCACATACAGTACATAAAATAAGTGGCTATATACCTTCCATCAAGGATATATGCCTCATGATGGCACCCCCCAACCCCCACCCGCCTCAACTGAGAGGGATGGAGGTACTACAGGGGCGTGACCACTCATTCTGAAATTCCTTAATAAATCCCAATTCCAACATTTTCTTTCCTTTATCTAAGATTGCCTTCCAGCAGGCTTCAGGGAAGTAATAAGGCCTAACACAAACCATGGCACTGGGTCACTAATGCCTCGTTTCCACTGAGAGGATCGGTTCGGGTTGGTTCGGTACGGTACGCTATTTTGAGTGTTTCCATTATGAAAGAGGCCCACACAACCGAACCATACCGCACCATTCTGGGTCCTGCTTCAGATGTGGGGCCATAGAAAATGGTACGGTTCGGTTAGGGCGGAGCTACAATACATTCTACTAATTGGCGGACACGCTAGCCATTTTTTCAAAACCCTGTATGGCCCCTGAAGGTCCAACTTGCAGTGGAAACGCTCACCTGAATAGGCCGGAACATTATAACCCTTCCAAACTGTACCGACCCGAACCGCTCCGCTCAGTGGAAACGAGGCATTAGTGATGATATCATATTTTATGACATCAGTAAGACCAGGTAAGGCTGAAAAATCACTTGTTTTACCACTTGTTTGGGGTTTTGACAAGGTAACCGCCACCCAGATGCTGTCAAAAGAAGTGAGGAATACCTCAACATTGTTTGTGGCATTTATTTTTGTTTTGGACAGACACCTGTCAGGTTTTTTTGCTGTCTGTGTCTCTGTGTAAGGACATATCCTTAATATCCTGAATGGGACACAAATAGCAAAAAATAAATATTATAAATAAATAAATCTAAAAATTTGCCCTCCCTTACATTATCCCAAAAAAATAAAAATAAATTTCTTATACAATATTATTTACCTCCCCTAACATTAGGGTTTCAAAGTTATGTTAGAAGAGCCTGACTGGCTATCTATACTCTATCCCCCTATGGAATCACTCACGAGCCATAATTATAAATATGTATCTTTAGCGTGATATGATAATGGTATGGCTGGACAACTATATCTTATTACTAGAGTTGTAAAATATGAAATGTTTTCTGTATGTCAGTTACTGCTGTATAGAACAGTGTTCAATGTATAATTACATATATAGGATTTTGATATCATCTTTAGTACCCTAGTATCACAGGTATGGGCTGAGTACTCTTCCATTATGTTTACATATTTGGGATCCTTTGGGGGATTGACTAAAATTATGTTGTGACTCTTTTACAGATAGTTAGTCTTAGTGGGTATTCTTTGAGGTCTTACCATTCTATATCCTTTTTCTTTGGCTTCATCTTAAAATATTGTGTTACTTTGCTTCATCGTAGGGTCTCTTTTTATTATATTCTATGCAACATTATTGTAAGTAAATATTGATGCTTCTTATTTATGGTTTGATTAAAATATATATATAAGTATGTATGATACTAATATTTCATTATACATTATAGATTACTTTCATCCATATTCTCCTGAAGAAGTGAATGAATTTATTGAAACGCATAGAGAAAATACAGTTCTACGTTTATATATACTGTAATAAACTATATGGTTAAGTACAATATCTAGAGGGTTTCAGAGTTAAAGGTGGTATTCATTTTTGTGTATATGTTGCAATAACTAGGTCTATATATTTTTTATATATGTACTGTATATAAACAATTTCCTTGTATTCTGTTGTAATAAAGATTTCACATTTTCTATTTGGATGCGTGGATAGTCCTAATATCTCTAGGAAAATAAAATAAAAAATCATGACTACCATATTAGGGCTCATGCACACAGGAAGTTTTTGCAGCTGCTTTTAGGGGCGTCTGGCGTGTTTTTTTTTTTTTTACTGCTGCTGAACTCTTCTCCATGTTAGCCTATAAGTCCATGCACGAATATGTATGGGGGCGTGACCGGATGGAGGTGTGGAGTGAGGAGTGAGGATAGAGGAGCGTGTGGGTGTCCTCCCGACCCTATCCCGTCTCTATGTGTCCCGTGCACTGTTCCTGGTGGAGCCCCAGCTGGAGAAACTAGACGTCCGCACTGCAGGATACGGCCGCTCTCACCTGCCTCTCACTCGGTTACCTGAGCTTTTTTGCTGGTGGAGACCGAAAAACCGAGGCTTCTCGAGCAGCGAAGGAGTGTGGAAATGAGGGCTGGAAGCAGAGTGAGCAGCGCACCATGAGTCAGCAAAGCAGAGCCGTGGAGCGCCTAGAAACGTCAGTGATGCTGCCTGTTTAATGGTGGTGGGCTGCACTGCCATGAACGCAGTAACCCCGGATTGACTCATCTCATCCCATCCTGCCTGTTTAACGGCTGTGGGCCGCACTGCTACGAACGCAGTAACCCCGGAGTGATTCATCCCATCCCATCCACCTGGACAATGCCTGACAGATCACAGCGCGCTGACTAAGCTGTGTGCCCGACAGCCTGTATCCTGGAATGGAGAAGACTTGCTGGAGTCTGTGAGGCTACGTGAGTAACAGGTTTTGTACTGTATATGTCACACTGTATATGGTTTATGGTTTAATCCTAAACCTAAAAAAGATGCTTAACAAAATACAGTTTGCTGTTGGTCATTGACTTTTCTATTTAAATCTTTAAAAAAAAATGGTTTTGTTGCGGACTATTAACCTAATCCACTTAAAATCCTATACAAAATACAGTCTGCTGTGGATTAGTAACCTTCGCGTGGGAGACAGCACAGCATAGCACAGGGTTACAGTTCTCGCTTTAGTAGCAAGAATAAGCTTAAAAGCTGATATAGGGAAGTCTGAGACACAGAAGTTGTTACTGGTTACTGGTGGGGAGTAGAGTGACACCAAACCTCCCTTTTCTTTCCTTCTCCCCTCCTTGAGCAGGCTCGAAGGCCCAGGAGACTGAATTACTTTGGTACAGGGGCGCATCTGGCTGCGGAATTAACAGGATTGTGAAAAAGTTAGTTCTGGATATCTGTTTGAAATGCCGGGCACACTGTCAGTAATGACGAGAAAGGAGGGGGCATGTACGGGCACTGGGATACAGCAACAGGCACAGACACAGCAAGCACGTGGAACAAAGGCAAGCCAGGCGGTAGCAGCAGCTAAGCTGGAGAAATTTGCACATACTCTGGTGCACACAGCAGGTCAGACACCTACAAAGGGACAAGGGGGGCAACATCTGAACACCCAGAGAAAAAGCCAAGGCCAAGGTCAAGGTCAGGCATCAGCACCAGTACCAGTGACACCGGCGACACCAGCAACCTCGGCAAATAATCAAGGTTTAAAGAAAAAGGCACCGACAGAAGTGATGGAGGCAATCATGGGAACAGTGGAGAAGGAGCCATCCATGAAAGCAATCCTCCAAGCAATCAATAACTGTAAGTCATCATTAACTGATATATTTGTTCAGCTGAAAGATATCAAGGAGGACATGTCTGTACTTAAACATGATGTACAGGGGATTGGTATACGGACCTCTGTGCTGGAGGAGAGACTTAGCCAGCTGGAAGATGAAGTTAGCACAATGAAAAAAGAGATGAAAGTAATGAGAGATCATCTGAGCATGTGCGTCAGTAAAATTGACGATATGGAAAACAGACTACGCAGGAAGAACATAAGGGTACTAGGTCTCCCTGAGAAAAGTGAAGGTAACCATCTCACAAAATTTATGGAAGACTGGCTTAAGAGTGTGTTCGGTGAGGATAGCTTATCAAAGTTTTTTTCAATTGAGCGTGCCCATAGAGTTCCTTTTAGGGCCCCAGCCGAGGGTGGCCATCCAAGGCCAATGCTTATTAAACTTTTACATTTTACAGACAAAATGATTATTCTCCAAAAGGCAAGAGAGATGAAGGAAATACAACATAAAGGCGCAAGAATTTCAATATACCCGGATTTTTCCCCTGAACTACAGAGACAAAGGGCAGGATTCACTGAATGTAAACGTAGACTATTGCATAATAGAGTTAAATATGCAATGTTCTACCCGGCACGTTTGCGGGTAACAGTAAAGGGGGAAAATATGTTTTTTAGCACACCGGCTGAATTGACAAAATGGCTGGACGCGAATGAGGGGAAATTACAGTAGGAAGTTTTTACAACCGCTCTGATCTCTTTTTACCTTTTTGTCTCTTTTATTTTTTTTGACACATATTTGGACACAGGGGAGCGGGCGGGGGAGGGGGGATGGTAAAGGCAACGGGGTTGACTAAAGTGTATTTTTTTGTGAATTTTATGGGTCCTGCACAAAGATGGGGATATAAGAATGTATATTATCATGAGTGGTCGGAAGATATGACAGGTTATGATATCCTAAATACACTAAAGGTGGAGTCAACGGGGGAGAAGATAGCAAAGCACACCTCAAGGGGTAGATATGGTCACTTAAGTAGCCCTCAAAACGGGTCCCAAGAAGGGCAAGATTGGGGGGAGGGGGGTGGGAGGGAGTGGGGGACGGGGTGTGAATGGGGGGGAGGGCACAGGCATAGATAAGGGGGAATCCACAAGTAGTACACAATTTTTTGAAGGAGAACATTAAACACACGAAGAGGAAAGCATGTTTAGGTATATGGATCTAATGGAGGTACACTGCAAAAATAGGGATAAAGGGGGTAAATGACAGACAATAGAGATAATAGGGGGAAAACCCTAAATCAAGCCAGAAGCATTAAGGTGTGCTCATGGAATATCCGGGGCATAAAAGACCCGGCCAAAAGACAAGTAATTTTCTCAACAGCAGAAACGAGCAACATTAAGGTGCTGTGCCTGCAGGAGACGCATCTGGACAGGGACACTATCGGTATATTAAAACATAGGAGATACCGATTACAATATCACTCCACCTACACCTCCTACTCAAGGGGGGTAAGTGTGCTGGTTGATTCTGGGCTGGTGTTCTCCTGCAGGCAGAGCAAGGTGGATTCGAAGGGGCGGTATATATTTATTTTCCGCCGGGATAGAGACAAAGGATTACGTGGTGGCCAATATTTAATTCCCCCCCCCGTTTAGTACAGAAATACTCTGGGAGTTAATGGAATTTGTTAAGGACAAGGCGGGCATACCTGTTATAGTGGCGGGGGATTTTAATATGATGATGAACAAAAATATGGATAGATTCCCAGCCGGGACCTTCGCCACCCGCACGCCCGGCAGCCCCCTCCTCCAATTTTGTGGGGAGACAGGGCTGGTGGACGTGTGGAGGAGAAGACACCCGGGGGAAAGACAGTTCTCCTGCAACTCAAAGACACATGCGACATTGTCCAGGATAGACCTTGTACAATGAAGAAGCCCTGGGGGAGGTGGGTGGGGTGGAATATGAACCCAGAGGTATCTCGGACCATTCATCAGTGACCTTTGAAATCAAGACAGGCAGCAGCCACAGAAAAAGGGATTGGAAGATAAATCAATGTTGGCTGGAAGTAATTAAAGAGCCGGGGGCGATAATTGCTAGTATAAAGGAGTTTATAATATTGAACAAAGGCTCAGCCTCAAGGGGGGTTATTACGGGACACTCTGAAAGCATTCCTGAGAGGAGTCTTAATTCAGAAAATCATACTCATTAAAAAACAATCATGCGTCAAGGAGGTTGCAGTAAGGGAAAAGGTGAAAAGGGCAGAGGTTAGTTATGTGGAAAACCCAACCTTGGAGAGACACAAAGAATGGCTGGGTGGACAGGAAGAGTATAAAAAGCTGCTGTTGGGAAAGGCGGGAAATAAAAAGCTGTTCCAAAAGCAGACCTTTTTTGGGGAGGGTGAGAGAGTGGGTAGAATCTTGGCCCTAATAACTAGGGCCAATGCTCCCCTATCTGTCATCCCAGCAATCTGTGACTAGGGCGGGGAAATTAAGAGAGTGGAACCCCGGAAATAACAGAGGTTTTCAGAAAGTACTATCAACTGTTGTACAGTAGTACACAGCATAGCAGTGTAGAAGGAGAAATGGAGACCTTTTTTGAAGGACTGCAGATTCCCTAATTATCAGAGGAAGACAAAGAGAGACTGGAGGCACCGCTTACGCTGGAGGAGTTACAAGTGGCGATAGCCGACATGGCAGGCCAAAAGACCCCCGGTCCAGATGGTCTGCCAATTGAAATATATAAGACCTACAGCGAGGCGTTGCTCCCGGGACTCCTGGAGGTATTCAATTGGGCAGCAGAGGAATGGAAGCTACCGGCATCCATGACAGAAGCAACAATTATCGTCCTACTAAAAGAGGGGAAAAACCAACTTGAGACATCCTCATATAGGCCGATATCTCTTTTGTGCTCAGATGTGAAGACCCTGGCTAAAATACTGGCAATAAGACTAAATAAAATAGTCCCAAAACTGGTACATCCGGACCAGACTGGATAAATACCAGGCAGATCCACTAGTACCAACATAAGAAGAACGTATTTAAATATACAGCTGCCAATAGAGGAAGAGGGGTCTAGAGCGGTTTTGTCTTTAGACGCAACCAAGGCGTTTGATAGCGTGGAGTGGCATTACTTGTGGAGGGCGCTGGCAGGATTCCAGTTTGGTCCTAAATTTATCCAATGGATAAAAATTCTGTATGAAAGCCCTAGGGCGAAGGTAAGGATAAATGGCGAGTGCTCGGAGTGGTTCCGGTTGGAGAGGGGGACAAGGCAGGGGTGCTCGTTGTCGCCCCTTACTTTTCGCCCTCGCATTGGAGCCACTGGCCATCGCCATAAGGGCATCCTTTGAAGTACACGGGTTCAGGAGGAGATTGGGGGATGAGAAGATTGCAATGTATGCGGATGACATCTTACTTTTTCTAGGGGACACGCAGACCTCACTGGAGACAGCGATGGGCATAATAGGGGCATTTGGCAAATTTTAGGAGCTGACAATCGATTGGGACAAATTTGCACTTCTGCCGATAGACCCATTGACACGGCAGATAGCTCCAGTGAAGGTTGTGAACCAAATAAAATATTTGGGAATAACTGTCACAAGACATCCAGGGCAGTATATAGATGGAAATGTAGTACCTTTATTGACAAAGTTGAGACAGAAGTGCAGAGTTTGGAACCGGCTCCCACTCTCTGTGGCCGGACGGTGTAACCTGGTGAAGATGGTTTGGATGCCGCAAATCCTGTATATTTTGCACAACTCTCCAGTATGGATTCCCAAACACTGGTTTAAAAAACTGGACAGTCTATTCAGGGAACTGATATGGAGGGGGGGGGGGGGGAACAGCTAGGATCCGCCTTCGTACCTTACAGCAACCAAAAGAGAAGGGAGGAGTGGCACTTTCAAACCCAAGACATTACTTTCTGGCTACACAAATGCAGCATATGTGGGGTAGTAATTTATCAACAGGTAGAGAAGCTGTAAAAGGGTCAATCCTGAATGACACTAGCCATGATACAATAGTTGAGGCAGTGGAGGCGGACTCCTTTTGCACTAGGTGCCCCACGACACAACTAATGGTAAGATGCTGGGAGACCACTAAGAGGATGTTGGGATATAGTGGATTTTCTGAATTCTCCCCTGTATGGGATAATAACAACCTAAAAGAACTTAAAGTCATGGGGAAAATTGAAGAATGGGATAGAGGTAGTATACACCTACTATCACATATCTTCAAAGCAGGGAGAATAAAATCATTCCAAGAGATAAGGGAAGAATACGCAACCCCAAATAGATCCTTTTACAGATACCTGCAAGTTAGGCATGTAGTGAATGCACAATTTGGACAGGGTTCACCAGCATGGAACGATATGCCTCTTCTCCGCAAGCTGGTAAATGCAGAGGACTCCAGAGGGATGATCTCAGAGATGTATGGGCATATAGAAGAGGTGGACCAGGGAGCGGAATCAGACACTAAAAATAAGGATAAATGGGTGAGGGATGTGGGCCCACTGTCACCAGAACAGTGGAAACGCATATTAGAAGCAGGACCCAGAGTGTCATTGTCCCCTTCGCAGTTAGTGTCCCACCTTTTTCTGATACACAGAGTATATCATACACCCCAAAGAATGTTCCAGTTTGGCAGGAGGCAGGACGCAAGATGTCAGAGATGTGGGGACGACAGTGGAGTGCCCCAAGTTATTTTAGTATTGGAAAGAGATCGTAGAAGAAATAAATGTGGTATTTGGGACCGCTTTGCAGCCGGAGGCTAAGACATGTGTATTGGGTCTCCTGGAAGCAAGGGGGGTATCAGGAGATAAAAGTACGGCAATCATAAGGTGTTTGTTCCAGGGAAGGAAACTTATTGCGCAAAAGTGGCAATCGGTAAACCCCCCCACAGTGTTAGAATGGAGGAACGCGATAGAGGATATGATTACTAAAGAAGAATTCATATACAAGAAAAGAGGAAATAATAAGAAATTCAAAAACTTGTGGAAACAATGGATAGAAGTGGAAGCACGTTAAGGGTGGGAGTTTGAAAGTGAAGTTGGTGAAGAGACGAGGGGAAAGGGGGAACGTAAGGGTGGAATGGAAGAGGGAACTGTGGAATTTATTTTTTCTTTGTGATATTTGATGTACACAATGTTATATTTAAAGAATGATGGTTGTATGGTTTTATATGTGGTGTAAAACAAGAATAAAAAAGATTTGATTGAAAAAAAAAAAATAAGTCCATGCACACATAAACTTTCAGAGGATTTTGTAAGTATAAGCGTTTAGGAGCAGTAAGAAAAAAACAACTGCCAGTGCATCCAGGAGCAGAGGCTTTTTGGCTGTAAAAACACAAAACGCCACAAAATGCTGCTAAACGCGGCTAAACGATGTAACAAGCTTGCCGTTTTGAGGCGTTTTTACATTATGGGTAGTGTTTTTACTGTTAAAACACTTAAAAATAGTAACACTCGAAAATGAGGAAAAACACGCATAAACGCTGTTTAAAAACGCGGCTAAAAGTACATTTTTAATGCTGCTTTTTCCTGACAGCAGCACTGGTGTTTTTTAAATGTCCTGTGTGCATGAGCCCTTACAGTTGGCATAGTGTTTTGAAAGTAGTACCTTACCTTTAGAGAGTAGCGTCTGTTTTGATGTACTTGCATACAGTGCACAAACTATACTTTATTGTACCTTTGAGAAGGTAACAATGTGATCTACATTTTGAAAAGTACTGTATACTAAAAGTGACAAACAGGTTTAGATCTTTTGCAGTTAATAGAAGCTAGGTTCATAAATAACATCTAGAAATTATAGGATATAATTCTCTTCCATAAGTCAGTGGCAATGTTGACTGAGAATTCTTTTGAGGATAGAACACAAATGACCATACACTGTAGGTTAAAATCGCTTGCTCCAGTGGGTCTAAACTACTCAGTTAATTTTGTATCTTTTTGTATTTTGGAATATATAAAAAATAAATATTTTTTTAATCTCGAGTCATTAACATCCCCTTCTGAGACTAGAACTTAACTGACCATTTTACTTTTTATGGTTCATTTGTTTTTGTTTCTCATGTTTACTTATCATCTTGTATGACCATTTTTATATGGTTCACTTGCTTTGGTTTTTCATGTTTACGTATCATTTTGTATGACCATTTTTATGTGGTTCATTTGTTTTTGTTTTTCATGTTTACTTTTACCTTTACATTAGAGAATTCCATCAGATATATGTATGCATTCATGCTCATTATTTTACCTTGATTTGTAGATTCCTACAAGCCTAATGTATAAATTATTACTGCACTGCATATTAAAAATGCCTTTATGCTTGCCTGTCCTACCATAATGGGGGATCCTACAAGTCTATCATTTAACATATGTGATTACAGCCCCCACTGGAAATGCTGTGTCTCACTAATATTATTATACAGGATTTATATAGCGCCAACAGTTTGCACAGCGCTTTACAACACGGGGGCAGACAGTACAGTTACAATGCAATTTAATACAGGAGGGATCAGAGGGCCCTGCTCGTTAGAACTTACAATCTATGGTATACGTGGAGGAATTCAAAATCACATGTCATGACAAGGAATCTACCCAAGGGATCATACAAAACATCATGCAGTTTGAATGCTACTGTGTCTCTGATAGCTATTAGTACCCCTTTGGTCTTGGAATCTGCATTCGCACAAAAAACATGAGGGAAATTTTTATGGGAACACTTGGGTGGGTTAGAAATCTTGAAATGAGTCTCTTGAGCACAAACTATGTCACACCTGTGTGTAAGTGCTTTCTTCCACAGCGAGCTGGGCTTCGCCGGGTGGTTCAGTCCCTTAGTATTAATAGAAAGAATGTTCAGAGCCATCAAGCTGGATAAGTCTGATAAGTAAACATCTTGGGTACATTTTTCGTGGTGCAGTGGGGTGTTCGTCTCAGTCTCTGACACCCCTGCAGAAACCAGATACGGGAGTGATCCCCAATGTCAGAAAAAGATAAAATACTCACTAGTTGTAGATAGAAGAATAACTGTATGGAAGGTATGTGCTGCAGATAGGAATGCTCCATGTTATTCACTCTGTCAGTTCCGGTTAAGGAAGGCTCTTCAATCTCGTGACGAGATCTATTAATCTTAAAGACTCGGCGCAAAAAGGTAGAAACAAAAAAAAAGAAGAAAAACATAACTGTAACTGGAAAAGCAAAAACAAGATTACTCTCTGTAGGCAGGGCCCAGAGATTAAAACAGAAAGAACAGTCAGAGGCAGCATAGGCTGCTAGATCTGTTTGGGGGATAAGTTTGACCTTAGATTTCACAGGGACTTATCCATCTAACAGTAACATCTGAGGTAATTTAAGCATGGGATTTGGAATTCCTCCCCGTTACCTTCTTCCATTCATTTTCAATAGGGCGCGGGATGCTAGCAGTAGGAACATTTTCTTCCTGCTCCAGGAGAATGCCCCAATCCCTCAGCAAGGCGATTCCCTTCTCCAAAGAAGTGATTGTATGCGTGTGGTTATCTCTTGTCACAGTGACTTTGGTTAGATAGCCCCATCTATACAAGATCTTGTGGTTCCTGAGAACCTTTTTCACTGTGTTTAAGTTCCTCCTTTTTTGTAGAGTATACTGGGAAAGATCAGAGTAGAATTGCAGGTTTTGGTATTGCGAGGGGACCTGGTCTTGCTTCCTCATGGCTGACATAATTAGCTCCTTGACATGGAAGAAGTGGAGGCGCATTAGGACATCCCTCGGCACGTGTTCAGAGAGATGTGGGGGCTTAGGAAGGCGGTGGATCCTATCGATGGTAACATCCAGATCGGTCAGATCTGGCAAAAGCGCTTTAAACAGCGTTGCAGCGTATCTGTTCAGATCAGATTGCTGAACCGATTCGGGGTCCCCTTAACTTTAGGTTGTTCCTCCTGGACCTGTCCTCCATGTCTGCGAGTTTAGCTTTGATCCAGTCCATATCCCCCTCTCTCGCTTCATCAGCATTTACCAAGTCGTTTATGGTTTCCGATTCCTCCCCCATTTTCGTTTCTATATGGTCCACCCTGCCCTCCACCGCTTGGATTTCTCTGTTAAACGTATGCATATATGAAGCCATATCAGATTGAATCGTGCTGCGTAGGGATAGTAACATGTCCTTCAAAACAACAGTAACATGTCCGTCAAGCACTGGTTGATTCATGGTAGGAAATGTCTCTATAGGCTCTGGCAGCTCCCTGGTGTCCTCCCCTGAGTCTGAGGCCTGGCTGCACGCCGGGCTGGATCTATTGCCATCTATCCTCGGCCTGGATTTGGCAGGGCTGCTGGTGGATGGAGAGGGAGGGCAGGGACGCTGGCCAGAGGGAGAGGTGTTTTTTGGCTGACTTTTACCTTTGCCGGAGCCTTTCCCATGAGCGGATGCAGGAGAAGGAGAGCAGGCCGCAGCGCCATCTTGCCTCATGTCACTGCCGGGAACGACCAGATAGAAGTCCGTGAGCCGTTTAGGCTTCCAATCTCCTCGGCGCTTGCCTGGCATGGTCCGGGTATCTCCTCGGTTCCGTCCCAGTATTTTGGGGTGAAAAGATCCCTCAGATGGGTTCGATTTGAGCCGCTATGTGTCCCGTGAATCCGGAGCTCCGGAGCTATGCGTCCATCCGGCTCACGCGTCAGGCCACGCCCCCAGAACTTACAATCTAGAAGGGAGGGTCAAGTGGAACAAAAGGTAATAGCTGTGGGGGATGATCAGATGGAGAAAATGAAAATACAGTTGTTAGGTGTGTGTAGGATAGGCTTTTCTGAAGAGGAGGGTTTTCATGGATCGTCTAAAAGCTAATAGAGTTGGAGATAGATTGGGGTAAGGAGTTCCATAGGATTGGAGAGGCTCTGGAAAAGTCCTGGAAGCGAGCATGGGTGGAGGTGATGAGGGAGCTAGAGAGCAGGAGGTCTTGAGAAGAACAAAGAGAATGATTAGGTTGGTATTTTGAGACTAGGTCAGATATGTAGCGAGAGCACAGAGTTGTGGATGGCTTTGTAAGTAGTTGTTAGTATTTTGAATTTAATTTGTTGGGTGAGCGGAATCTAGTGGAGGGCTTGACAGAGAGAAGTAGCAGACACAGAGCGATTGGTGAGGTGGATGAATCTGGCAGCAGCATTCATGATGGATTGAAGGGGGGGTAGACTATGTAGAGGTAAGCCAATGAGAAGGGAGTTGCAGTAGTCGAGGCGAGAGGTGACCAGGGAGTGAATTAAGAGATTTGTTGTGTCATTGGTTAGGAAGGTGCTTGGACATGGGGCTTAAAGGAGAGTTCAGAGTCCAGGACTACACCTAGGACCTTGGCGTGCGGGGCTGAGCTTTAAGTTGTGCCATCGATTTTGGCAGAGAGATCAGTGGAAGAGGCACGTGGGGGAGGAAAAATTATAAGTTTGATTTTAGATAGATTAAGTTTGAGAAAGTGGTGTGACATTCAGACTGATATATCTGATAGTAAATTAGTGATGTGTGAGGAGACTGAAGGAGTGAGGTGAGGTGTCGAGAAATAGATTTGGGTGTCGTCAGCGTAGAGGTAGTATTGGAAGCCATGGGAGGCTATCAGCTGACCCAGGGTGGAGGTGTAGATTGGAAATAGGAGAGGTCCAAGGACAGAACCTTGGGGGACCCCAACAGAGAAAGGAAGGAGAGGAGGAAGTAGAATTGTAAGTAACGCTAAAGGTGCGGTTGGATAAGTAGGAAGAGAACCAGTGAAGAGTACAGTCACGGAGACCAAAGGTGTGGAGTTTTTTGAGGAGGAGGGGGTGATCAACTGTATCAAAGGCAGCAGAGAGGTCCAGGAGTAGGAGTACAGAATAGTGTCCATTGGTTTTGGCCATTAATAGATCATTTGTTAGTTTTAGAAAAGCAGTTTCTGTGGAGTATTGAGGACGAAATCCAGACTGAAGGGGATCAAGAAGGTTATTATCAGCAAGGTGATCACTCAGTCGGTTGTAGACCAGACGTTTAAGGAGTTTGGATAAAAAGGGGAGCAAGGAGATGGGACGTAGGTTGTTAAGATTGGATGGGTCTAGTGAGGGCTTTTTAAGTATGGGGCTGACAAGTGCATGTTTAAGGGAGTTGGAGAAGATGCCAGAAGAGAGGGAGAGTTAGAAGATGTAGGTTAGTGAATGTAGAATAGAGCCAGAGGGTCAACGTAGCATTTACGAGGGAACAGGATGCAAAAGGGCAGGTGGTAAGATGGACGTTAGCAAGTCGTTTAGCAACCTCTATAGTGGTGGGGTTGAAAGAGGGAAGTAATGATTGCACCTGTGGGCATGTAAAATGTGAAGGGTACCTGAACAGTAGAAATCTCCCCGCGAATTGTATCAATCTTCTGTTTGAAGTGATTGGCGATCTCCTGGGCAGTAACTGAGTTGGTGGGTGGAGGCAGTGGAGGATGAAGTAGAGAGTTGAAGGTAGAGAAGAGTTGAGGGGGACAGGATGAGACTTTGTCTTACACTACAGGCGCTCAAGAGCAGGGCTGTGTTTTTTCAGACTTCTAGTGTCATCTGTCTGCCAAGGTTGAAGGGGACTGGGCCTGATTCTGTGTGCAGTGAGGGGGGCCAGTGTGTCCAGTAAGGCTAGAAGTGAAGTACTGTAGACAGAAGCGGCTAGGTCGGTGCAGGAAGGGTTTGCGAATTTGTCATAGAGGTGGTCGTAGCAGAGTAGAGAAATGAAGGGTTGAGATGGTGTAGGTTTCTACAGGTAACTGTTAGGCAGTTGGAGGGAGAGAAGGTGGAGGGGAGAGAGAGAGAGAGTGAAACTAATAAGGTAGTGTTTAGAGAGAGGGTAAGAATAGTTGGAGAGGCTGCACAGAGTGCATAGGTTTGAGAAAACAAGGTCAAGGGTATTGCCTTGGAGGTGTGTTAATAGCCAGACCGCCAGGTAAAAACAGAGGCAGAAAGAAAACTGATGCAGCCACCGTATATAGCAGGGATATGCAATTAGCGGACCTCCAGCTGTTGCCAAACTACAAGTCCCATGAGGCATAGCGAGACTCTGACAGCATCAAGCATGACACCCAGAGGCAGAGGCATGATGGGACTTGTAGTTTGGCAACAGCTGGAGGTCCGCTAATTGCATATCCCTGGTATATAGGGATTGATAAGCTACAATATATGATTTTTTTGGGTTTTCAGTTTAATACCACTTAAATACCAGATACATTTTCACCTGGTGATCTGACCAGTGCATCTGTAACATTTCAACTTTCTATAACAGACCAAGCTATACAAGAAAAGTGGCAGTTAGAGGGCTGAGTCCAACCGTTTAAACCATTTACCACTGACAGGGGTGCTTACAACATTTATCCCAAAAGAAAAAAAAAATTGTAACTGTAACAGAAGTTGCTTTAACCACTTAACGACCGCCCACTGTAAATATACGTCGGCAGAATGGCACCGACAGGCACAATCACGTACATATACGTGATTGCCTTTGTATAGTTGAGGGGTCCGATCGGACCCCCCTTCTTTACAGTGAGCGGCCGTTATTCGTTTGGGAGCGATCAGGGATGAGGGGACAGCCGTTCGATTCCGGCCACCCCCTCTCGATCGCTCCCAGCGAATCGAATCCTTCCCCTGCCTGTGTAATGTTTACACAGGCAGAGGAAGTGATGTCATCTCTCCTGCGGCGCTCACATATACCGAGCGCCGCACAGGAGAAGATGCAGGTTAGTGCACAAAACACTACACTGACACCAGGACACATAAATCGCCCCCCCAGGCCCCCCCAGACACCCCAGATCACCCCCCAGCCCCCAGTCACAGTGTCACTGATTGCAGTGACCATTTATTTACTGATCACTGCAATCAGTGACATTTGTGACTGTAAAAGTGTCACTAAAGTTAGTTTTAGGTCCAGTGTAGCCCCCTAACCCCCCCTAATAAAGGTTTAACCCCCTGATCGCCCCCCAGGTAACCCTTTCACCCCCTATCACCACTTTCGCTAAGCGATCATTTTTCTGATCGCTGTCTTAGCGTCGGTGATGCAGATCGGTAGCCAGTTATTTTTTTTAGGTTCGCCGCAGGTTTTTATAGCGTCAGGTACCCCCATATATTACCTAATAAAGGTTTAACCCCCTTGATCGCCCCCCAGGTAACCCTTTCACCCACTATCACCACTGTCGCTAAGCGATCGTTTTTCTGATAGCCGTCTTAGCGTCGGTGATGTACATCGGTAGCCAGTTATTTTTTTTAGGTTCGCCGCAGGTTTTTATAGCGTCAGGTACCCCCATATATTACCTAATAAAGGTTTAACCCCCTTGATCGCCCCCCAGGTAACCCTTTCACCCCCTATCACCACTGTCGCTAAGCGATCGTTTTTCTGATCGCTGTCTTAGCGTTGGTGATGCCGATCAGTAGCCAGTAAATTTTTTTAGGTTCGCCGCAGGTTTTTATAGCGTCGGGTACCCCCATATATTACCTAATAAAGGTTTAACCCCCTTGATCACCCCCCAGGTAACCCTCTCACCCCCTATCACCACTGTCGCTAAGCGATCGTTTTTCTGATCGCTGTCTTAGTGTTGGTGATGCCGGTCGGTAGCCAGTAATTTTTTTTAGGTTCGCCGCAGGTTTTTATAGCATCAGGTACCCCCATATAATATCTAATAAAGGTTTAACCCCCTTGATCGCGCCCCAGGTAACCCTTTCACCCCCTATCACCACTGTCGCTAAGCGATCGTTTTTCTGATCGCTGTCTTAGTGTCGGTGATGCCGATAGGTAGCCAGTAATTTATTTTTAGGTTCGCCGTCAGGTTTTTATATAGCGTCAGGTACCCCCATATATTACCTAATAAAGGTTTTAACCCCCTAATTGCCCCTAGTTAACCCTTTCACCAGTAATCACCATATAAGTGTTACGGGTGACGCTGGTTAGTTTGCTTTTTATAGTGTCAGGGCACCCGCCGTATATATAACCCAATAAAGGTTTAACCCCCCGATCGCCCGGCGGGTGATATCAATTAGGTTTTAGCATCAGAGAGGGTCTGCGTCACACCCCAGGCAGCATCAGGTTAGTGCCAGTAACGCTAACACCCACGCGTGAAGCATACACCCCCCTTAGTGGTATAGTATCTGAACAGATCAATATCTGATCAGATCTATACTAGCGTCCCCAGCAGTTTAGGGTTCCCAAAAACGCAGTGTTAGCGGGATCAGCCCAGATACCTGCTAGCACCTGCGTTTTGCCCCTCCGTACAACCCAGGCCACCCAAGTGCAGTATCGATCAATCACTGTCACTTGCAAGACACAACACACATAACTTCAGCGGTCGCAGAGACAGGCCTGATCCCTGCGACTCCAGTGCTGTAGGAGGTGATTTCACCACCACAGTTGAAAAATAAAGCATATATGCCGAAGCATTGGGGCAGCAGGGGCGGAGGAGTGGAGGAGCGATTTTGCTCCTAATGCCGCGTACATACGGTCGAAATTACGACGGAGGCTTGCCCGTGGAAAAGTCTGACCATGTGTACGCGGCATAACTTTTGCGGGAAGATGCCCCCATGCTTCGGCATATATAAATGGTGCATGTATGCCCATCATTAGAAGTGGGTGGATGAAGGGCGGTATTCTAATGGTGGGCATACCCACCGATCAATCTTTTTTTTTCGTTCAGCCAACAGGCTGCATGAAAAAAAGATTACAATACATGTCCAACAAGGACCAGCAACGTACTGGTATGTTGCTGGACTTTGAATGTTTATACCAGAATGATGCCTGCGGGTTTAGGTATCATCTTGGTATCATTCTTTTCAGCCAGCGGCCGGCTTTCATGTAAAAGCAATCCTAGTGGCTAATTAGCCTCTGGACTGCTTTTACAAGCAGTGGGAGGGAATGTCCCCCCCCGGATATAAAAAGCGCCATTGGGAAATTGGGAAAGCATTTTATCACACCGATCTTGGTGTGGTCAGATGCTTTGAGGGCAGAGGAAAGATCTAGGGTCCAATAGACCCCAGTTTTTTCAAAAAAAGAGTACCTGTCACTACCTATTGCTATCATAGGGGATATTTACATTCCCTGAGATAACAATAAAAATGATTAATAAAAAAAAAATATGGAAGCAACAGTTTAAAAAAAAAAAAAAAAAGCAAAATTAATAATAAAAAAAAAAAAAAAAAAAAAAAAAGCACCCCTGTCCTGCCCTGCTCTTGCCCAATGGCGAACGCAAGCGTCGGTCTGGCGTCATATGTAAACAGCAATTGCACCATGCATGTGAGGTATCACCGCGATGGTCAGATCGAGGGCAGTAATTTTAGCAGTAGACCTCCTCTGTAAATCTAACGGCGTAACCTGTAAAGGCTTTTAAAGGCTTTTAAAAATGTATGTAGTTTGTTGCCAATGCGCGTTTGTGCGAAATTTTAAAGCTTGTTGTGTTTGGTATCTATGTACTCGGCCTAAGATCATCTTTTTTATTTCATCAAACATTTGGGCAATATAGTGTGTTTTAGTGCATTAAAATTAAAAAAAGTGTATTTTTTCCCCAAGAAATGCGTTTGAAAAAAATCGCTGCGCAAATACTGTGTAGAAAAAAAAAATGCAACACCCACCATTTTAATCTGTAGGGCCTTTGCTTTAAAAATATATATAATGTTTGGGGGTTCAACATAATTTTCTTGCAAAAAAAAAATATGTTTTCATGTAAACAAAAAGTGTCAAAAAGGGCTTTGTCTTCAAGTGGTTAGAAGAGTGGATGTAAGCTTCCTAATGTTGTGTATAAAATGCCAGAACAGTTCAAAACGCCCCCAAATGACCCCATTTTGGAAAGTAGACACCCCAAGCTATATACTGAGAGGCATGTCGAGTCCATGGAATATTTTATATGTTGACACAAGTTGCGGAAAAAAGACAATTTATTTTTTATTTTTTATTTTTTTGCACAAAGTTGTCACTAAATGATATATTGCTCAAACATGTCATGGGCATATGTGGAATTACACCCCAAAATACATTCTGTTGCTTCTCCTGAGTACGGGGATACCACATGTGTGAGACTTTTTGGGAGCCTAGCCGCGTACGGGACCCCAAAACCAAGCACCGCCTTCAGGCTTTCTAAGGGTGTAAATTTTTGATTTCACTTCTCACTGCCTATCACAGTTTCGGAGGCCATGGAATGCCCAGATGGCACAAAACCCCCCCAAATGACCCCATTTTGGAAAGTAGACACCCCAAGCTATTTGCTGAGAGGTATGGTGAGTATTTTGCAGATCTCGCTTTTTGTCACAAAGTTTTGAAAATTGAAAAAAAAAAATATATATATATATTTTCTTTCTTCATTTTCAAATTTGTGCCTAGAAATCCTGAAGGCGGTGCTTGGTTTTCGGGGTCCCGTACGCGGCTAGGCTCCCAAAAAGTCCCACACATGTGGTATCCCCGTACTCAGGAGAAGCAGCAAAATGTATTTTGGGGTGTAATTCCATATATAACCATGGCATGTGTGAGCAATATATCATTTAGTGACAACTTTTTGTAATTTTTTTTTTTTTCATTATTCAATCACTTGGGACAAAAAATAAATATTCAGTGGGCTCAACAGGCCTCTCAGCAATTTCCTTGGGGTGTCTACTTTCTAAAATGGGGTTATTTGGGGGGGTTTTGTGCTATTTTGGCATTTTATGGCCTTCGAAACTGTGATAGGTAGTGAGGAGTGAAATCAAAAATTTGTGCCCTTAGAAATCCTGAAGGCGGTGCTTGGTTTTCGGGGGCCCGTACGCGGCTAGGCTCCCAAAAAGTCCCACACATGTGGTATCCCTGTACTCAGGAGAAGCAGCAAAATGTATTTTGGGGTGCAATTCCACATATAACCATGGCATGTGTGAGCAATATATCATTTAGTGACAACTTTTTGTAATTTTTTTTTTTTTTAGTCATTATTCAATCACTTGAGACAAAAAAAAAAAGATTCAATGGGCTCAACATGCCTCTCAGCAATTTCCTTGGGGTGTCTTCTTTCCAAAATGGGGTCATTTCGGGGGGTTTTGTACTGCCCTGCCATTTTAGCACCTCAAGAAATGAGATAGGCAGTCATAAATTAAAAGCTGTGTAAATTCCAGAAAATGTACCCTAGTTTGTAGACGCTATAACTTTTGCACAAACCAATAAATATACACTTATTGACATTTTTTTTACTGAAGACATGTGGCTGAATACATTTTGGCCTAAATGTATGACTAAAATTGAGTTTATTTTTCTTATAACAAAAAGTAGAAAATATCATTTTTTTTCAAAATTTTCGGTCTTTTTCCGTTTATATCGCAAAAAATAAAAATCGCAGAGGCAATCAAATACCATTAAAAGAAAGCTCTATTTGTGGGAAGAAAAGGACGCAAATTTCGTTTCGGTACAACATTGCATGTCTGCACAATTTACAGTTAAAGCAGCGCAGTGCAAAATTCTGAAAACAGCTCTGGTCCTTTAGCTACAAAATGGTCCGGGGCTTAAGTGGTTAAAAGTGTTAGCATGAGTTCAGCTTTAATTTGTTAGACAAGTCCATCTAAATCTGCTGACATATCTAACACTACCCTGTCCCAAACCCACAATGCTGCTGTTCATAGGGTAAAGACGCCCTAAAACAGGAGGTGTACTACTGGACAGAATTCCAGGTGAAAATAAGGTAAGAAAAACAAAAACAAATGCAGCCATCACATTTAAAGCTGAACTAAAGCTTTTGATACACAATGCATTGTTTGTTTGGGCCAAGCTGGCCCAAACGAACTATGCCCCTCACTAACATGTGAGGCCACTGGATGTGCAGTATAAACTGTATGTAGCTGGAAGGATTACTTCCATCTTAACAACATAGATGGAATCTCAGCTAAAACTTTATGGGCTGCCCAAAAGGCCTTTATCAGGATTATCCAGATTGCCACCCAAATCAAGAAGGAATGGAAGGCCGACACTGAATGCTTAAAGAAGGCTTATACAGCCCTGCGGGCTCAACACGAATAGAATCCCTCAAGCACTACAGTAGCCCAAATAGACAAAGCCAGACTGGAACTGTATCGAGTGTCACGTCTACCTCAATGCAAGTGGTCAGACACTATAGCTAGCTACTGTGTGCTTCACCTATAGCAGCCTCCCATTTGTCTGCCTTGCATTGCTGTTGGATTACCCTGTGTATGACCCGGATCGGATATTGAACTATTCCTTGAACGCAGCCTGCCTTTCACCTAGACTGTCATTGGATCTGATATTGGACTATTCCCTGAACTCCGCTTGCCTTATTACCTGGACCGTCTTAGAACCACAATATTTGCTAAACTGCTAGTAGTCTGTTGTTTGCTCTGTTAGCGTCTGCCCTAGTGTGCTGGCCAGGCACTATAGCATTGTGTATAAGTCCTGGGGGCAACCAAGTACCGGTAGGCCTGCTTGTCTTAAGGGAAATGGGGCTGCTATAGGTGAAGCACACAGTAGCTAGCTGTAGTGTCTAACCACCTGCATTGAGGTAGACGTGACACTCGTGACAGTTCCAGTCTGGCTTTGTCTATTTGAGCTACTGTAGAGGGCATGGGCCAGACCGGCACAGTCAATGCAGTGGTTGACTGAGCCACATCGCCAAGCGCAGCGACTGTCTGAATTGCATCAACAGAAGGTCCGGAGTAAGAAAAAGCAGGAAGTTCAATGGGCATGGGCTTAACTGGTGTTACTGATGCATTGGCTGATTGGGCCGCATCGCCAGGTGTAGCGACTGTCTGAATTGCATCGCCAAGCGTAGCTACTGTCCGAATCACATCACCAGAGAGTCCAGAATAAGAAAAAACAGGAAGTTCAATGGGCATGACCTGGACTGGCATAATTGATAGAGTGGCCGACTGGGCCGCATCACCAGGTGTAGCAACTGTCTGAATCGCATCACCAGGTGTAGCAACTATCTGGATCGCATCACTAGGTGTGGCGACTTTCTGAATCGCATCACCAAGTGTAGCAACAGTGGAACTTGCGGACAAGTTAGCCTGGCTGTGCCTCCAAGGGAGATTAGCGACAGGCAAAGGTAGGGGTAATCCAGGGGGCTTGACTTCTGAGGATTTAGAGGAAGTTTCCAAACAGTGATCACAGCTATGAGACAGCGGATAAGTTCGTTTTCTAGGAGGAGAGGGATCAAGCTGTGGCCATTGGCTGGAGATGTGGCCTGTAGAGAATTCAATAGACTTGTCAGCGTTTTTTGTTATAACAGAGTCATATAATTTCTATAGTGCACAAGTGCTTACCCCATATAGAGACCTATGTGAACAGATTGACAGAAAGAAAACACCTGGGACTATATCTTATGTGTCCGGTCTCTCCCTTCTGCCTCCTCAGCGCACAGGCCAACAATCCTGTACCACATTGAAAACAGTATAAATAATATTATATTCAATAGGATGGCTCCCTGTAGCAGTTCAATGCAATTTGAGCAGATGGGAGGACAAAGTTATAAAAAGAATGAGGAAGGGATGTTCCTTGAAATCCAGATGTCTTCAGCTAGCCTCTTTCTTGTTCTAGTTGTAAATAAAGTGAGCCAAAAGAGCAAGATATGACAAAATTAGCAAAGATCTGATTTATTCTGATAATAGTATAGCTTCGTTCTTTTTTATAATCCTAAGTGTAGCGCACCCACCTTTCCCCCAACCTGCATTTAACTTGGCTCCTCGCAGGGGGGAAAATGGCACACCGCACTACCAGCCCGTACCCTCTTGTGTAAAAAGGTTGAGCGGTGTTGTTGTTGGGTCTTGTCTGCAGCCAGGGCCAAAATCCTCCTGAGAATGATTCTCACCTCTACCGTGAGTAGAGACAAGTCCTTGACTTCCCCAGTAACATGAATGTCCACACCAGCTGAAACTCCAACTTAAGATTTATTCTCGCTTTGCAATAAACAGTCTTTTGGATAGGAAAAAGGTTGGAGCAAGGAAACAGGACAGCCCAAGGTGTGGAGGAGGTCCAGGCACAAATGTAGCTCTTTACTTTACTACTCAGATTCTCAAGCAGTATACTAGGCGCACAGTCTCTGCCACAGACCGTGTGTTTGGTCTCTGCCACAGACCTGGTGAATAAGACCACTGCCAACGACCTGGTGAAATAGTCTCCCTCTTAGAACATGGCCCCTATCAAAGAGAAGACGTCCCCCTAGAGAGTCAACAGACCCTTCCTTCACCGTGACTCCCGCATCGGTCCTTCGGAATGATTCTCTCTTCTCTGAGAGTGCGGGTCCCCTCGCAAGGCGGCACCCTGGACTCCTCAATCCTTAGCGGACCACAGCCGAAGGTGCTGGGCCCCGGGCCTTCTCCGCAACCCCTGGGTCTTCATACCCCGGGCGAAAAGGACGGCAGGGTAGTACCTCATCCCAGGCCAAAGGTGTCTGAGATGGAACAGGAACACAGCCTCCGGGCCTAGGGCACCCGGAGATGAACCTCACTCACTCCCAGGCTGAAGGTGCCTGGGCGTGGACCCCGATCAGGAGATGTCTGCCCCTTTTATATCCTCTCCCGGCATGCACAGAAGGTTCCCCGCCCCACTGTATGGCTGCCGAGAGGGGACACAAAAGGCACAGCACTATGCTCGCGGTTCAACCCTGGCCCAGAATGGCAGCGCCACCCGCAGGCCACAGGGGACTCATCACCAGCATTATCCCCTGAGGACAAAAATGGTCCATAACCCCTAACAAATTAAGGTGTCTAAGCCTAATTACCACTCAGAGACTCCCCCTAAATTGACCACCCCGCTACACATTCCCCCCACTAATGGACACTGGTCCCCAGTGTCTGGAGCAAACCCATGCCTCCCGAACCCGAGTCAGCATAGGCCTATTCCAGAGACAAGAAAAAAACAACAAAACAAATTAAAAAAAACTGCTTGTTTGTGCCGGAACCTAACATGGGGAAAAGGGAGTTGAATGTAGAAATGAAAGAAGAGCAGTAGAAACACATGTGCACATTACAGTCTCAAATGTCACATAAACACATCTCCAATATTTAAATTTCCCTACTCCGTCTGCACTAGCTAAATCTACCCCATTCTCAGTGACTTGCTTGGTGTCCACCTGCAGAGGGAGAAAGCACATATATAACCAACACATATACAGCAGAAGTGAAAAGATTCTCCCCGGAGGAACAATCCTTTCCTTCCAAAAGTAAAACACACATTTTTTATTTTTTTTGACGGTGCAACACCCCCACCTAGTGGACATGCCACCATCAAGACATATGTTCGAGAAACTTTCTCTTGAGGGTAAATCTTCCTTTTCTTCTTTACTGTGGCCCTGAACTATCTATACCCCAAAGTCCTTATGTCTTTGCGGTGCTGAGAGAGGGGAGAAAAAAACAAAAAAAACAACTGCTCCTCGCTGTTCCAACAAGTAGAATACGAATCTGCCAGGGCACAAAGTTCCTGGGCTCCACAGAGCACACTCTGGAAACAAAAGCAAGATAAAGAGTCTGGTCTCTCAGAGATAATACTGTGGATGCGGCAACACCAGTGGCTTCCAATGTTTGTCAAAAGTGTTGATGTGGTATTCGACATTGTCTTTGTCCTTTCGGCAAATAACCACCTTATCCGCATGTATGTGCCGACAAAGCATCCAGGCTTCCCTACAGTCTTTGTACCGCTTGGTAGCTGTAGCAGAACACGAATAGTACCTACGGGCCTGGGTTACCTTTATATGTGTCCAAACAAAGTCCGCGTACCACCAGTGTCTATAGGCCTCTACTTCAAACAGAAGCTCCTTTGACAGGTACGGGTACTCCCACCCGTATTCACTGGCAACCTTCTGGTTAAATAACCTCTGCAAACGGGACAAAGGTGGCATGGTAAGACGATCTCCCATACCAGTCAGGACTCTGGCGTCCGGGTGTCGAGGTAGTTTCGCTATCTCGGGACCAGACACAGGGGCCCGCAATGACACCCGTCCCATCCCAACAACGGATCCAGGTATCTCCAACGGTGGCAGGGCAGGAAACGGGACAGATCCCTCCTCAGGCTCCGGAGCCTCCACCCGGGGTGTGCTTTCCCCAGTGGACATGGGTGGATACCTATTTCTACAGGACAAGGACAGGGGCATCTTATCCCAACCCTTCCGCTCAAATACCTCATCAATGGCTGTGTCGTCTCCTGGATCAGAGACCAACTCCTGGTCAGAGGTGTCACACTCCTCCGCAGACAAGTAACTCCGGGTAGAAGATGATTCACCGCCTCTAACCAGTTCAAGGGCCCTGGGATCCCGGACCCACGCATCCCCGACACTTCGGACCTCAGACAGAGTCCCTTTTCCCAGCTTACCTCGGCTTGTAACTGAGCCAGGACGTCCGGAACTTTTCCCTTCGGATGCATCCGTTCCGAGTAAGCGCTGGGGCGTAACTCCACCACGGCCGCAGGAAGCCTTCACAAAGCCAATCTTCCTCTTGGGCGGTGGGAGTAAGGACTCTGTGGTGACCGAGGAAGCATCCTCCGGTCTCTCCGACTCCGGTTCCTCATCTCTGCTCGCGACTTCCTAGGAAAGTCTCAACAGTGCGCGTAGGGGTGGCTGTGAAAGCTCTGGCTCCTTCTTCCAAAGTAGTGGCGCCCGTAAGGCAGTTGAGGCGGAAAGCCCGAGGCTTTTCTGTGGGTTGCTCCACCTCAAATAAGAACTCCTTACATTGCTCGCATCTGCCGAAGAGCTTGAGATGCACCACCAGTCCCGAGCAGCCGGGACAAACCACTCCGAGGGCCTCCACATCTCTGTATACGTAGAGGGCAAAACGTCCCCGGGGCTTTAGCCGAATCCCCGTGTCAGTCACGGAAGCAGCAAACGAGGTCACATTCATGGTGGTAGTGGCCGGAATCCATGAGGCATGAGACGCCATGTTGCCGCTTGCTGTTCCATTGCGCACTGTCCTTTTCGCGCCAAATTCCCTCGTGCAACTCCTCACATGGCCAGACTCCTCCCATCCTCTGCACTGTTCGCAGGCTGTATCTATAGGCACGCCCAAGAACTACGCAGTCAGGGTTCTCCTCGTGGCACAGTTCTCAATATGGCCGACCTCCACGGAACTTCACTGGGGAATAAAGTTCAAAATCTGGGGGAGGTTTCCACACTTTCCAACCGCAGACAAATCCCGGACTCGAGCTCCCACGTGTAGCGCACCCACCTTTCCCCCAGCCTGCATTTAACTTGGCTCCTCGCAGGGGGAAGAAAGGCACACCGCACTACCAGCCTGTACCCTCTTGTGTAAAAAGGTTGAGCAGTGTTGTTGTTGGGTCTTGTCTGCAGCCAGGGCCAAAATCCTCCTGAGAATGATTCTCACCTCTACCGTGAGTAGAGACAAGTCCTGGACTTCCCCAGTAACATGAATGTCCACACCAGCTGAAACTCCAACTTAAGATTTATTCTCGCTTTGCAATAAACAGTCTTTTGGTTAGGAAAAAGGTTGGAGCAAGGAAACAGGACAGCCCAAGGTGTGGAGGAGGTCCAGGCACAAACGTAGCTCTTTACTTTACTACTCAGATTCTCGAGCAGTATACTAGGCGCACAGTCTCTGCCACAGACCGTGTGTTTGGTCTCTGCCACAGACCTGGTGAATAAGGCCACTGCCGCTGACCTGGTGAAATAGTCTCCCTCTTAGAACATGGCCCCTATCAAAGAGAAGACGTCCCCCTAGAGAGTCAACAGACCCTTGCTTCACCGTGACTCCCACATCGGTCCTTTGGAATGATCCTCCCTTCTCTGAGAGTGCGGGTCCCCTCGCAAGGCGGCACCCTGGACTCCTCAATCCTTAGTGGACCCCAGCCGAAGGTGCTGGGCCCCGGGCCTTCTCCGCAACCCCTGGGTCTTCATACCCCGGGCGAACAGGACGGCAGGGTAGTACCTCATCCCAGGCCAAAGGTGCATGAGATGGAACAGGAACACAGCCTCCGGGCCTAGGGCACCCGGAGATGAACCTCACTCACTCCCAGGCTGAAGGTGCCTGGGCGTGGACCCGATCAGGAGATGTCTGCCCCTTTTATATCCTTTCCCGGCATGCACAGCAGGTTCCCTGCCCCACTGTACGGCTGCCGAGAGGGGACACAAAAGGCACAGCACTACGCTCGTGGTTCAACCCTGACCCAGAATGGCAGCGCCACCCGCAGGCCACAGGGAACTCATCACCAGCATTATCCCCTAAGGACAAAAATGGTCCATAACCCCTAACAAATTAAGGTGTCTGAGCCTAATTACCACTCAGAGACTCCCCCTAAATTGACCACCCTGCTACACAAGGATGTCATCTGATGTGGCTGTTGGAAACAGTAAGGTGTACTGAGCATTGGCATCTACCGGCTGTGGCCTGTATAGAGAGTTTAACTTCTGTGGGACTACAAGTACCACCAGTCAAATTTGTATAGGTGTTGTTTAACAGTAATGTCCTTAACTATGACAAGGGCTATGCCCGCTCACCATTCCAAATATCAGATGGATAGATCACGGTGCAGATGATGAAAAGACTCCAGCCAAAACTCTCTCTCTCTCTCTCTGTGTCTTTGCTCTGTAAAGTGGCGGCCACCGCGCCACTCTGCACTCACTGGAATCTGGATTGAAGGCGCCTTTGGATGATCCGGAACACCCGCCGGTCCACTGCACTGAAGAAGCGATGCTGTCAGCAGAGATCCCGAGAGAGAGTCGAAATGGTGTCCAGAAAGAGAGCAATCTAGGCCGCGTCTGTCCCTTTTATATGCTCTCCAAGCAGTCTGTTCTGTGCACTCAGCATTCTGTTCCTTGTAGTTCAGATCAGTCCTGCTGGCAGTGTCACTTCTGCATTCTGAACTACACGTTTCATGATGCTTTGCTCTGAGTCCTCACACAGGAAGAAAAGAAACACACACATAGTGTCCAGCATACACTAGATGGAGCCAACCTCATATTAACAAGAGAGAAATTGTCTCTAACTTATGAGCACAATAGCTGACCTTGGCTACATGGGGATGAGCCATGGTCATGTGCAATCGTGAGTCATGATCGCCTATATGTGGAAATGAACAAATCGTGCCGACTCGAGTCAAAGTTATGAAGCTGGAGTCTTGTATGTGTTTGTGAATAAGTGCACACATGCGTGTGAATTTTCTGATTGGTTGCTTGTGGCAGGTGCCTCACAATAGAGACCGAGCTGCGGGAAGCTTGTGATGTCTGTGACAAATGGAATCGACTTGTATCGTGCAGAGGATTCAAATTGTATCACCGATGTGACAGACATGACACCAAGTGAGTCTAATTACCATCTCAATCAGCCACAGAACCCGTGCAATCAATACCTGCTCAGCTCCAAAGAGATGAGGCGGCAACCCCATAGACTGTGAATCCTACAATCAGCGAAGCCTGTGGCGAGTGACGTTGGACAACAACCGGCAGCGGCTCGGAGGCTTGGATCTACGAACGAATCGTATGTTTGAAGATGGGATGACAAACAAGGCAGAGGGAACCTACGAATCTAACTACACCTGTACCGAATGATGTTGGGACACGACGGAAAATGACTTGGAGGCAGCTAACTACGAAAGGGATGCAGAATAAGAAACGTAACGAATCACAGCATTGCGTATAATACTAAAAAAGATTTAAATCCTACCTGTAACAGCGAGCGAGAACCACCGACGAAGGCAATGAACAAAGAAGCCACAACACACGGGCAATCTAATGCACAGACTCATGAACCATGAAGTGTGCTAGGAAGAGCCGGCCCAGTGACATGACGTATCGTGAACCTGAACCGACAAGGCCTTCTTATATATACAGCGGGTAAAATAAATATTGAACACGTCACCATTTCTCTAGGTAAATATATTTACCACATGTTGGTAACAACCTAGGCAGTCCATACTTACGAAAAAAAACAAAACAAATAAGCTCAGAAATTAGGTTATGTGTAAAAAATGGAATGACACAGGGAAAAAGTATTGAACACTGAAATCTATTCAATACCTCATACAAAATCCTTTGTTGGTAATGACAGCTTCAAGATGCCTCCTGTATGGAGAAACTAGTTGCATGTATTACTCAGGTGTGATTTTGGCCCATTCTTCCACACAAACTGTTCCGGTTCTGTGGGCCTCTTCTCTGAATTCTGATCTTTAGTTCTTTCCATAGATTTTCTATTGTATTCAAGTCAAGTGATTGGTTGGGCCATTCTAGTAGCTTTATTTTCTTCCTTGAAACCAATTGAGAGTTTCCTTGGCTTTGTGTTTTGGATCATTGTCTTGCTGAAATGTCCACCCTCGTTTCATCTTCATGATACTGGTAGATGGCAGCAGATATTTATCAAGAATGTCTTTGTACATTTTTCCATTCATCCTTCCTTCAATCAGTGGCGGTGCGTCCATAGTGGGCGCAGGAGCGCCGCCCCCTCTCTCTCTCCTGCGCCCGTCACTCACAACAATACATAGGTTCATGCATTGCATGAACCTATGTATTGCTGCCGCCCACTATTCAGATGGCCGGCCCCCTGGTGGGCGCCGGCCATCTGAATAACAGCGGGTGGTTGGTTTTTGGAAGTGCCTATCAGAGCCAGTGGCTCTGATAGGCTTCCCGATTACAGCCTGAGGGCTGTAATCAGCTTCCAAATAGTTAATCAGGGGACGCACGGGGGGTGTGTTCCTTGGTTAACACTGACAGGCGTCTCAGCCAATCAGGTTCACCGAGTCGGGTTACCGGTAACCTGATTGGCTGAAGCAACATCGAGGGCGGGAGAAGACATTGAGGACGGAAGAAGGACGGCGCTGACCTGAGGAAGGTAAGTGCAGGGCTGGGGGAAGACTGGCTGTATTTGGGGGGGAAACTGGCTGTATTTGGGGGGGAAACTGGCTGTATTTGGGGGGGAAACTGGCTGCATTTGGGGACAAACTGGCTGCATTTGGGGACAAACTGGCTGCATTTGGGGACAAACTGGCTGCATTTGGGGACAAACTGGCTGCATTTGGAGACAAACTGGCTGCATTTGGGGACAAACTGGCTGCATTTGAGGGGGCAAACTGGCTGCATTTGAGGGGGCAAACTGGCTGCATTTGAGGGGGCAAACTGGTGGCGTTTGGGCACAGTGGCTGCGTTTAATGGGCACAGTGGCAGCAATTGATGATTTTTTTTTTTCAGTTTGTTTGCACCCTCCCAAAAATCTTGAGCACCAGCCGCCACTGCCTTCAATAATATGAAGTTTGCTAGTACCATATGCTGTTTTTGGGGTGATGTGCAGTGCCATTTCACCTGCAAACATGGTGTGTATTATGACACCCAAAGATTTCAATTTTGGTCTCATCTGACCAGACCAGTGTAGCGGGGTCTTTAAATCTAAGGGAAAGTTTGAGTGGTAGTTGTACTCAAACACATTATTTGATAGGGTTCTGCAAAACCATTTTATACTACATAAATTTTGTCCAATCAAAGGCGAAACACCAGAACAAGTTGGCACGACATCCCAGAAAGATATATTCAAAAAAATGGGGAGGGAGAGGGCGATGGGATTTTGACGGTGCAAACAGTAACGTATTGATGAGAAGGAGATTGTTATTCATAAAAATGTTACAATTTATTAGACAGATTCATAAAACACTGATCCTGAAATGTCATAAAAGACACAATGAATAGAACCAAGGTGGTTGTAATACAGTTGGAAGGTGGTCACAGTATACAGGTCATTGTTCAAGTAGATAGCGGAGAGCCGTTGCATTAACCCGACATGTTTCACTTATGTAGCTTCTTCAGGGGTAGTGCGATAGTGCTCGATACTAACAGTAACAACTGTGTAGACAGAAAAACAGTTGTAGTAAATATAAATATTAATCAATATTTTCTAAATTGTTAACAGTACATGAACAAAAAAAGAGAAAAAGACAGTTATTATATCAAAGTATTTAATTATTTAAAGGAAGGGTCAAAAAACTCCATGCTCAAATTTAAGGACTAGAAACTTACCCCGCTGTGAAAAACCGGCCGATGGAACCACCGATAGGATCCCAGAATCAGACAAAAGTCCCCCAAGGGACTGACTCTATTGGTCACAGAGGACAAAATAAGGGACGGCTGAGTGAAAAAATGGAAATAATTAAAATATAAAAAAGTTGTATGAAAAAATGATAAACAAAAAAAGAAAAAAAATGTACAAAAAAGAAAAAAAGAAAAAGGAAAAATGTAAAAAAAGAAAAATACAGAAAATATGCTAAGAAGTAGAATGATAAATCGTATGTGATACATACATGAAGGTACCACTTACTTAAAACCAGTAGAGCAGGGATATGCAATTAGCGGACCTCCAGCTGTTGCCAAACTACAAGTCCCATGAGGCATAGCGAGACTCTGACAGCAGCAAGCATGACACCCAGAGGCATGATGGGACTTGTAGTTTTGCAACAGCTGGAGGTCCGCTAATTGCATATCCATGCAGTAGAGAAATGGTTTGAAGAGGGAGGGATCTGAGTTTTGACACGAGCTGAGCATATCATACAGACCAGCAAAAGGTCTGGAGCTACAAAAAATATATAGGAATATATAAATAAAAATAAGTAAGAAAAATAAGTGAGAAAATAAAGGAGAAAAAACTGAAATTAAAATAATGTAAAATGAAAAATACAAGATAAAAAAAAAAAGGAGAAAGGGGGAAAATATAAGGAAAAGGTCCCTACGGACTAAACTGTAGAGCAGATGGTTCCTAATATTGTCGTAAAGGGAAGCTAGATCAGAACATATTTAGAAGCAATTGTAGCTTGACAGGGAACACATAGTTTTAATGCCATGTTGCTTTACAAATACAGGTGAATTGCAGTGAACTGCAAATCTGTAAGAGCAAGCGTTTGTCTAAGGAAAGAAATTCTAAATGAATATTCAAGAATATAATTACTAAAAATAGGTTATAAATGGGGACTGGCAATAAGTGTGTAAGATGTGGGCAACAATAGCAGGAAAACAAAAGATTATACCGTAAGTATAAATAGATCCAGGTTAGATGGAGGCAAAGTCCAGAACCAAAATCAAATGATTCCAGTAAAGGAAACAAGAAACAAGACAATTACCTTCAGCATACAAGCAATAGCTCACATCCCCCTGCTCCATGCGGATGTACCGCTGGTGGAGCAGGTTAAATAGTGTCCTCCATCGGACCCGGCGTCTGACGTCACAGGGTACGAAGCGGGCAGCTGGATGTCACGGCGCAGACTCCACTGTCCTCTGGTGGCGAAAAAACTACAGACCCCAGACTGCCTCGCGGCGGGGGGTTGGGAGGGGGAACCCGTGTGACGGCGCCGATGTAAAGGCAGGCTCAACCAGGTCCCGCCTTGCAACCCAGCCACGCCAATCGTGGATAGCAGGAGCTAATAGGGATGGATTCATTGGCCAGATACTAGAAGTGGTCGTGAATCAACCATAGTGGAGCTGCAAATGTGCATCAGAAACGGTGGAGGGAGAGATGGTCTACATGGGCACCCAAGGTGGAGGGTCAATGGGGGACCAGTCAGCCAGGGGAATAATGAGCAAGAATGAATGGTGGGAGGCCGCAGAGAGACACAGCGGGGGGATATAGTCGAAGTGGAGCCGGTGATAGTGACCATTTAAAACCATTTATACACCATTTATACTACAGGTGGGATACTGGTGTATAGTTCCCTGTGGCCTGTTGATGGCACTGCCGTCGGAGGCTAGGGTTGAACCACTGGTACAGTGCTGTGCCTTGGATGTCCCCTCTCGGCGGTGGTATTATGGGCGTGTCGGCCTGCTGTGCATGCCGGGAGAGGATATAAAAGGGGCAGACCCTGTCTGTAGGGGGTAGTTCCCGGGGGTCCGACCGCAGGAGTGTTTTGTTCTGTTCGTGGCCACCCCAGGCACCTTTAGCCCTGGGATGGAGTTCCAGGCTCGGTACATTGGTGGATCAGTCCCAGGCACCTTTAGCCCTGGGGCTGCAACTGAAGGCCTTGGGTCCAGCACCTTCGGTTGGAGCCCACGGAGGGAGGAGGAATCCCAGGGTGCTGCCTTGTGAGCAGACCCGTATCTGGAAGAGGAGGCTGGGGGAGGACCGTTCCGAGGGACTGGTGAGAGAGGAAGGGGCCCAGTAACTCTCTGGAGGGATGTCATCTCCCTAAAAGAGGCCTAATACCAGAACCAAAGTTCAAAAGGTCTTTGGCAGAGACCTAACGTTCACCAGGTCTGTGGCAGAGACCCAACGTTCACCAGGTCTGTGGCAGAGACCCAACGTTCACCAGGTCTGTGGCAGAGACCCAACGTTCACCAGGTCTGTGGCAGAGACCCAACGTTCACCAGATCTGTGGCAGAGACCCAACGTTCACCAGATCTGTGGCAGAGTTTGTGCAGAGACTGTGTGTCACCTAATTCGAGCATCACTCCGGCTGCTAGGATCCACTCTAATGGGAGACTATCCGGGTGAGCTGAGACTACCTGAAGAGATAGGTAGTGAATATGTATTCGTTTGTGCCTCGACCTACTCTAACACCTCTTGCTGTCCTGTTCTCCATCCATCCTTTCCTATTTAATGACTATGCATATGAGAAAATAAACTCAACGTTGGAGTTGCAATTGGTGTGGACCTTGGAGTTATTGGGGAATAGAGACTTGTCTTTATTGCAGTGAAGACAGGAACCATTCTCTGGAGAACCTAGCAATAGAGACCCAGGTACATTACACCGCTCAACCTCTTCACACAGGAGGATACGGGCATGTAGCATTGGTGTGCCCCTTTTCCTACAGGTGAGCCAAAGGTAAGGAAAAGGGGTGTGTGTGCTACACCAGATTCTCCCATTATTTCACAGGCTTGTTTAAATGTTGTGCAGCAAACTTTGAGTTTCAACATGCTTTTTTCTTCAGCAATTGAGTCTTGCATGGTGAGCATGCATACAGGCCATGGCGGTTCAGTGCATTACTTATTGTTTTATTTGAAACAATTGTACCTGCTAATTCCGGGTCTGACGCTGTCCACATGTGGTCCTTGGCTCTTGGACAACTCTTCTGATAATTCTGCCAGAAATCTTGCGAGGAGCACCTGGTCGTGACCCGTTTATGGTGAAATGATGTTCTTTCCATTTTTGGATTATGGACAGTGCACACTGGACAATTCAGAAGTTTAGAAATCCTTCTGTAACCAATGCCATCAGTAAGTTTTGCAACAATAAGGTTGCAAAGTTCTTTAGAGAGCTCTTTGCTTTTATCCATCATGAGATGTTTCTTTTGTGACACCTTGGTAATGAGACACCTTTTTATGGGCCATCAGTTGAGACTGAACCAGCTGATATTAATTTGCACTGACAAGGGGCAGGATTGCTTTCTAATTACTGATAGATTCCAGCTCGTGTCTTGCCTTCCCATGCTTTTTTGCACCACCCTTTCTTCATGTGTTCAATACTTTTTCCCATTGTCATTCCATTTTATTCCACATAACTTAATTTCTGAACGTATTTGTTTTGGTTTCTTTATATGTATCGATTGCATGGGCTTTTACCGACATGTGGTGAAAAGTTCATGCCAATAGCACCTATAGAAATATATTTTACCTAGAAAAATGGTTACGTGTTCAATACCTATTTTACCCGCTGTTTCTACATATATTTATATATATATATATATATATATATATATATATACACACACACAGTATACATATGTAGCGGGTATGTACTTTCCCGGGTGTAATTTTGAATTTGGCAGAGACATCAGTGATGTGTAATTCCCTGCAGCCCAGTGGGTGGCGCTGTCGCCCTGGGCTGGGGTTGAATCATTGCTGTGTGCTGTGCCTCCTTTTTGTCCTCCCTCGGCAGCGGTATGGTGGGGCGGGGAACCCGCCGTGCTTGCTGGGAGAGGGTATAAAGGGGGCCAGCCATCTTGGTCACGGGGTTGACGTCCCAGGCACCTTCAGCTTGCGGACGGTGGGTCGTGTCGCTCCTCTGGGTGGCTTAGGCCTAGAGGACAGTGGAGGTCGAGTTCCATCCCAGGCACCTTTAGCCTGGGGTGAGGTACTTGGATGGAGGTCCGGAGCTCAGTGCCCAACACTGAGTTCCGTGAGGGAAGGAGATCCTAGGGTACCCAGGGATTGGGTACCCGAATCCGGAAGGCGCAATGGACCGGGGGGAGCTCCTAATTTGAAGACCCGGTGCAGCATATTGCCGGTGACAAGTGAGTCTCTCGTCGGAGACCGCCTGGAAGGAAATTTACCCTCGTGCGGAGACCGGGATACACTTCTAGGAAGGGAAGTGTCAACTCACATTGTGTCTGGGCCTGTTCGCATCTACACCTCCTTTTCTGTTCTGTTCTATCAAGGGAGTTCAACTGTTTGTGTTCAGACAAGGAGAATAAAGGAGTGTTGAACTTTAATGGTGTGGAGCTCATTTTCTGACGGACATGGTTCGCGGTGACTCTTGGAGGGAGGATCCAGGTGCACAGCACTGACCCGAAGGTAATACAGAACTGTTGCTTATACCGCACTAACATCTGTGGTGGAAGCCAGGCGTAGTGTCCCCACTCCCTCCCCTCTAATGCGGCGTACACACGATCGTTTTTCATGCCATTTTTTTAAACCGACGTTTTTCTCGTGTTTTTTTTTCCATGTTTCCTCTCAAGCCTGTTTGGCGTACACACGATCATTTTAAAAAACGTTCAAGCAAAGCGCAGTGACGTACAACACGCACGACGGCACTATAAAGAGGAAGTTCCGTTCGGATGGAGCCACCCTTCATGTTAGTAAAGTTTGTTGAGCGACGATTCGCGCTTTTCAGCCTTGTGCTTTTCAGTCCGTTACAGCGTGACGAATGTGCTATCTCCATTACGAACGCTAGTTTTACCAGAACGAGCGCTCCCGTCTCATACTTGATTCTGAGCATGAGCGGTTTTTTTCACCTCGTAAAAGCATACACACTATCGTTTTTCACGTCGTTAAAAAAAACAACATGAAAAACGACGTGAAAAAATAGAGCATGTTCGAAATTTTTAATGCCCGTTTTTTACGTCGTTAAAAATGCTCTGAAGCATACACACGATCGGTTTTAATGCCCATTTTTAAAAATGGAATTTTTAACGGCATGAAAAACGATCGTGTTTATGGGGCATAAAGATACCCCTAGACAAGAGAAAGACGAAACAAAGAGGGGAGTGTGAGGAGCTGCCGCTACACATATATATATATATATATATATGTATATGTGTAAAAACAGAAATACATAGATTTAATAGAGAACAAGACAAGTAAGTCAAATTCTGTTGAACTTAATTACCATAACTACTTAAATGTATCAGATAAGCAAAATGAATGCAGGAATCCAAATACAGCAGCCATAAACTTCCCTATTCTGTATCTCTTTTCCATCTTTACTTCTGCATATCTTCTTACTTCCTATCTTCAATCTAACCTGTCAGTTTGAGGGAACTGAAGAAGCCTTAAGGATATTTTTAGACAAAACCTCTTAACCAGTATTCACAGCTTGGAATAGACTCTGCATAGCGTATATTGCTATTGTTTCTCCTAAAATGTTGTAGTTGATAACTGAATATGTAATTGATGAAAGTGTTCAATTTATGCTTACTTAATGTGCAATTACTTGAAGAAACACCTCCACCTTCAAAACAAACCCTAAACAGTTTTCTCCAACAGGGAAAAAGTCCTTCCTGATACCTGGATCAACATTCTATAACTTTTTTTCCTAATATTAATATTCTTTCATAGTTTGTATGTTTGGAAACACAGCCACCCCCTTTTTGAAGCAATCCACTAAGTCAGCCAGAAATGGTTCTTGTGAAAGACTATTCCATATTTTTACAGATCTAACAAGAAACAACATTCCGTTTGCAGAGCACATGCAAGGATCACATTCTGACAGCAGTTTTACAGTTGCATGATAGAGATTGACCAACTTTGAAAAAAGTTCCCTACTTGAATATTAAAAGAGAAGTAAAGTATTTTATTTTATTTTTTTCGGAATCATACTTACCTCAGTGGATGCAGCATCTGTTCCCCGATGCCTGTGCACTGAGAACTGAGCCATTGGCGGTGTTTGATCGCTCGGTTCTCAGTGCAGAGGCACCCGGGATCCAGATTTTATTGTCACGATGAAGCGGTGCCTGGACTGAAATCCGTGACATCAGCAGAGAGTGGATTTCAGCCTGCTCTCTGCTGAAACAAGATCACAGGAGTGCAAAACGAAGTGCACGCCTGTAATCCATACGAGAAGTCCAGCCAAACGAGCTTTGGCTGGACTTCTCCTTTAAGTAAAATACACACTGTCACGTACATCAGGCAGAAGCAGAGTCAGACACAAGCCGGGATCAGGTAGGCAGGCGGGGGTTAAGGAGAAGGTTCAGGTGAAGCCGGGTCAAGATACAGGAAGCTGGAACAGATCAGGTAACAGGCACTAGCTGAAAGACCACTCAGCAATGTTCATGTGTTAGGGTTCAGTTTAAATAAGCTCACTTGGCGCCCATACGTGCACGTGCGCGCGCTCGCCCGCATTGGCGCGCGCGCCCGTGCATGCGCTAATACAAGTCCCTCTTTGTGCACACACTAGTGTGCCCGTGTGCAGATGCACGCCTGTTAGCTCATTATGAAATACTTACCTTAGAATGATGCTGTTGCAGCGGTCCTGGCACACTGCTGTGACCGGCAACATGTCGTCCCGGAGTTACTTCCGGCTTTGCTGGCTCCTGCTCTGTGATTGGCTGGAGCCGCGATGACATCACTCCCACGCAAGCATACACGGGAGCCGTCAATAACGGCACAGCAGCTGAAGAATTAGCACGAGCGGATACAGTGAATATCTCTTAAACTATTCAAGTTTAGGAGAAATTCACGGTACCTACAGGAAAGCCTTATTATAGGCTTACCTGTAGGTTAAACTGGTTGTACAGGGTTTACAACACTTTCAGGTTTTCTGTGCATTAAGGTGAAAAACCTTCTATGATCACCTCCACCCCAGTACCCTTGGATACTTACCTGAGTTCAATTTTGATCCAGTGTTGTACCCGAGAGCCATAGCGTTCCTCTCACTGGACAAGGAGCCAGCAGCGGAGGCCATTTCTGCTGTCAATCAAATCCAGTGAGGAGGGAGTGGGGGGACAGGTCGAGCAGACCTGTGTGTCAATAGATGCAAGCAACCTGGCTCGGCATCGAGGCTGCAAGAGTGCCCCCATAGGAAGCAGCTTCCTATGCGACACTCGGAGAAGAGGAGGAGCCAGTAGCACTGACGGGGCACCCTAGTAGAGATTGTTTGGGGCCACTTTGTGCAAAGCCATTGCACAGAGCAGGTAAACATAATATTTTTGTGAGTAGGTGCTGCATGGTGCTGTGGCAATAACACACGCAGTCCAGATGCAAATAATGGAACTTGTATTAAAGTAAAAGGAAAAACAATTCAGAACAAGCTCAGTGGAAGGAGGCCCAATAGACTCTGCCACACCAAAGATGGCCACCAGGGTCACATGGGCAGCCAGCATCCAAATAGATTGCTGCCCCAGTGACCCAGGAAACCTGACTCTCTCTCCCTCTCTGCACTGCCGCTGCAATTGAGCACCACCTGCAGTGGAGAAAACAGACTGCACCTGCCTACACCCCCCCCCCCCGTTTGACAGATACTGTCAATCGCATTGTAACACAGTAAAGAACAACATGAGTAATACAATGAACAAGGTACAACAGAGAAAAGTTCAAACAACATAATCAGAGTATCTTACAGGAAGCTGCCAGCAGTTAGATCGTAAAGGGCGATGAGCAACAGTATCCTCTATGGAGTCAGATTGCATGTAATCGTCTACTGGTTGCGGTTCCGGGGCATTCCCCACGCCCTCTTCACTGGGGTCCTCAGACAGATCTGGGCAGTTTGTGGTACTCTCTGGGGAAGTCTGACTGTCCGTCTTTGTGGTGCTGGGGCTCCTCACCTCTGAAGTAGGGATGAGCCGAACACTCCCCAGTTCGGTTCGCATCAGAACATGCGAACAGGCAATAAATTTGTTCGAACATCCGAACACCATTAAAGTCTATGGGACTCGAACATGAAAAATCTAAAGTGCTAATGTTAACCACTTGTCCCCCGCCCACTGTCAATTGACGGTGGGCGGAGGATACTCTCGTTCTGGGAGGACGTCATATGACGTCCTCCCTTTAAAACGAGCTAGGAGGCGCGCGCTCGCCGCCAGCGGCGCGCCCGCCGCGTTCACAAGGCCCCGGTGCGCGTGCCCGGCGGCCGCGATTGCCGCCGGGCACCCGCGATTGCCCGGGAAACGAGCAGGAAAGTGGATCTCTGTGTGCAAACACAGAGATCCACGTCCTGTGAGGGAGAGGGGACCGATGGTGTGTCCCTTGTACATAGGGACAACCATCGGTCACCTCCCCCAGTCAGTCACCTCCCCCCACAGTAAGAACACATTGAGGGAACATATTTAACCCCTTCCCGCCCCCTAGTGGTTAACCCCTTCCCTGCCAATCACATTTATACAGTAATCAATGCATTTTTATAGCAGGGATCGCTGTATAAACGTGAATGGTCCCAAAAATGTGTCAAAAGTGTCCGATGTGTCCGCCGCAATATCGCAGTCACAATAAAAAATCGCAGATCGCCGCCATTACTAATAAAAAAATTAAAATGCTATAAATCTATCCCCTATTTTGTACACGCTATAACTTTTGCGCAAACCAATCAATACGCGCTTATTGCGTTTTTTTTTTTTTTTACCAAAAATTTGTAGAAGAATACGTATCGGCCTAAACGGAGTAAAATTTTATATAAAAAAAAAATGGGTATTTATTATAGCAAAAAGTAAAAAATAGTGTTTTTTTTTCCAAACTGGACGCTCTTCTTTTGTTTATAGCGCAAAAAATAAAAACCGCAGAGGTGATCAAATACCACCAAAAGAAATCTCTATTTGTGGGAAAAAAAGGACACAAATTTTGTTTGGGAGCCACGTCGCACGACCGCGCAATTGTCATTCAAAGTGTGACAGCGCTGAAAGCTGAAAAATGGCTTGGGCAGGAAGGGGGTTTTCGTGCACAGTAGAGAAGTGGTTAAAGGCTTATATGCAAGTTATTGTCATATAAAGTGTTTGGGGACCCGGGTCCTGCCCCAGGGGACATGTATCAATGCAAAAAAAAAGTTTTAAAAACTGACTTTTTTTCGGGAGCAGTGATTTTAATAATGCTTTTAAGTGAAACAATAAAAGTGAAATATTAAATTTCGTACCTAGGGGGTGTGTATAGTATGCCTGTAAAGTAGCGCTTGTTTCCCGTGCTTAGAACGGTCCCTGCACAAAGTGTAATTTCTGAAGGAAAAAAAGTAATTTAAAAGTACTCCCGGCAACACAGAGAAAAGTCATTGAAAGTCATTGATAAAAAAAAAAAAAAAAAAAAAATGCGTGGGGGTCCCCCCCAAATTCAATTACCAAGCCCTTCAGGCCTGGTATGGATTTTAAGAACTCCACACAAAATGTAAAAAAAAAAAATGGCGTGGAGTTCTCCCCAAAAATCCATACCAGACCCTTTATCCGAGCACGCAACCTGGCAGGTAGCAGGAAAAGAGGGGGGGACAAGAGAGCGGCCCCCCTCCTGAACCGTACCAGGCCACATGCCCTCAACATGGAGAGGATGCTTTGGGGATGCTCTGTGACCCCTCAAAGCACCATGTACCCATGTTGATGGGGACAAGGGGACAAGGGCCTCATCCCCACAACCCTTGCCCGGTGGTTGTGGGGGTCTGCGGGCGGGGGGCTTATTGGAATCTGGAAGACCCCTTTAAAAAGGGGACCCCCAGATCCCGGCCCCCCTATGTGAATTGGTAAGGGGTATATTGTACCCCTACCATTTCACAAAGAAAGTGTAAAAAATTGTAAAAAAACACAGAGACACCGTTGGGATAAGTCCTTTTTAAAAAAAAAAAAGATTCCAGCAGTGGTAATCCACTCTCGGTCTCCACTCCAACGCTGTCGGTATCCTGCGATGGATGATCTCCTCTCCAGGTCCAGGCTCCAGCGCATCGAGGAACAGCTACCTGTCTCCACTGGAGACACCTGGAAATAACGTTGCGGCAGCCTGACAGGTCTCGTATGTAGCTAAGGACGGGGCCACCCGTCACATGACCCCATCCCCCTTTGACGCAAGGGGAAACCTGAGCTTACCCAGTGACGTGTGGGTGACCCCGCTCCCTCTGATGTAACGGGAAACCTGCATTACATCAGAGGGGGCGGGGTCAACTGCACGTCACTGGGAAAGCCCGGGTTTCCCCTTGCGTCAGAGGGGGGCGGGGTCACGTGATGGGTGGCCCCGTCCTCAGTTACAGACGAGACCTGTCAGGCTGCCACAACGCTATTCCCGTGGTGTCTCCGGTGGAGACAGGATGCTGTTCCTCGATGCGCTGGAGCCTGGACCTGGAGAGGAGATCATCCAACGCAGGATACCGACAGCGTTGGAGTGGAGGCCGAGAGTGGATTACCACCGCTGGAATCTTTTTTTTATTTTTAATAAAGGACTTATCCCAACGGTGTCTGTTTTTTTTTATACTTTCTTTGTGAAATGTAGGGGTACAATGTACCCCTTACCAATTCACATAGGGGGGCCGGGATCTGGGGGTCCCCTTTGTTAAAGGGGTCTTCCAGATTTCGATAAGCCCCCCACCCACAGACCCCCACAACCACCGGGCAAGGGTTGTGGGGATGAGGCCCTTGTCCCCATCAACATGGGAACATGGTGCTTTGAGGGATCATAGACCCCCAAAGCATCCTCCCCATGTTGAGGGCATGTGGCCTGGTACGGTTCAGGAGGAAGGGACGCTCTCTCGTCCCCCCTCTTTTCCTGCGGCCTGCCAGGTTGCGTGCTCGAATAAAGGGTCTGGTATGGACTTTTGGGGGGAACTTTACACCATTTTTTTTGTTTGGTGCGGAGTTCCCCTTAAAATCCATACCAGACCTGAAGGGTCTGGTATGGATATTTGGGGGGAACCCCATGTCATTTTTTTTTTAATTTGACGCAGGGTTCCCCTTAATATCCATACCAGACCTGAAGGGCCTGGTAATTGAATTTGGGGGGACACCCACGCATTTTTTTTTTTTTATCAATGACTTTCAATGACTTTTCTCTGTATTTGCCGGGAGCCGACAATTCATTATAGCCGCGAGTACTTTTAAATGACTTTTTTTCTTTCAGAAATGAAATTTTGTGCAGGGACAGTTCTAAGCATGGGAAACAAGCGCTACTTTACAGGCATAATATACACACCCCCTAGGTACGAAATTTAAAGGAATATTTCACTTTTATTGTTTCACTTTAAGCATTATTAAAATCACTGCTCCCAAAAAAACTGCAGTTTTTAAAACTTTTTTTTGCATTGATACATGTCCCCTGGGGCAGGACCCAGGTCCCCAAACACTTTTTATGACAATAACTTGCATATAAGCCTTTAAAATTAGCACTTTAGATTTCTGCCATAGACTTTTACAGGGTTTTCCGCGGCTTTTCGAATTTGCCGCGAACACCCCAAATTGTTCGCTGTTCGGCGAACTGGAAAAAAAAGGCAATGTTCGAGTCGAACATGAGTTCGACTCGAACTCGAAGCTCATCCCTACTCTGAAGTGTCAGGAGCCGGAGGCTCCAGTAGAAAAGGGGGCAGGTACCATTTGTCAGGTCACCTGTGGCCAGATGACAGGTGCACACCGTAGGGGGACAGGAGTGCACCACAAGATAGTGAACCCTATGGCTGACTGCTGCGGATAGGAAACTGGGTGGTTGTGGAAAGCGGGACCAGAGGAGCACAACCGGGATCCCACAGGAAGCTAGAGCCAAGATTCTCCAGGGCGCGGAGTCTAAGACCCAGCAGGTCTTCTCCAGAGCCTCTAGTGGTGAGGATGTTACGCTGCAGGCTAGGTCCAGGTCGCGGCCCCTAGAGTCTCCTTGCTCACGCCCCATAGGGTAAGGGGAGAAGAGGGGAAGCAGCAGTACAAGATACAAGAATAACGAATAACAAGCCGAAGGTCAAGGGTCACAAGCAGACAAGGATAACGAAGGACAAGCCGAAGGTCAAGGGTCACAAGCAGACAGGGATAGTCGGGGACAAGCCAATAACGTAACAGAGAGACAGACGTAGCACACGGCAGGCAGGAACCCAAACACACAATGCATAACAAACACGTTGATCAGCAAAGCAGGCTTGCAGTGCACAGGTTAATATAGTGTTCTGTGATAGGGCCTGGGGTGGAGTCAGGCTGGGAGGAGATTATAAAGGAAGCCAGGTGAAAGGGTTCTGGCCTCTAAGATGAACACATGAGGAGGAAAGGTAAGATGGCAGACAGACATTATTGCATATCCATGACAGTACCCTCCCTCTTACGAGGCCTCCCCCTTCCCCGCCTGGGCCCAGGTTTAGAGGGAAACTTCAGATGAAACTCCTTTAACAGACGAGGTGCAAAGACCTCAGATGCAGTGATCCAAGACCTCTCCTCAGGGCCAAACCCTTTCCAATTAACGAGGTACTGAAGAACGCCTTTACAGAGTCGGGAGTCCAGAATTTGACTGATCTCATACTCCTGATTATCCTCAGAGACAGGTGCCACGGTAGGGAGAGGACGAGAGAATTTATTGAGGACTAAAGGCTTTAGAAGAGCAACATGGAAGGAGTTAGTGATTTTAAGGCTCTTAGGAATCTGGAGTTTGAAACAAACCGGATTCAGTTTAGCAGTTACAGTGTATGGACCAATGAATCATGGAGCAAACTTCAGAGAAGGAACTCGGAGCTTGATGTTCCTGGTAGAGAGCCAGACTTTGTCCCCTGGCTGAAGGGAAGGCGGTTTTTACGCCTGCGGCGGTCGGCAAAGCCTTTGAATTTTTCAGCAGCTGCCCGGAGGGAATCATGAACGTCACCCCAAACGGAATTGAGAGACTCCTGAACCGAAGCCAAAGCTGGAATATCTGGAGAACAGATCATGGGAAGAGGAAGTTGAGGGTGTTTTCCATAAACTGTGAAAAAGGGCGTCTTCTGCGAACTGGTATTCACATGATTGTTATGGGAGAATTCTGCCCACGGGAGTAGAGAGGACCAATCGTCATGGTGAGAAGACACAAAGGTGCGAAGAAAGACCTCTAACTCCTGATTACCCTCTCAGTCTGTCCATTGGATTGGGGATGGTAAGAAGAGGAAAAATCCAAGACAATGTTAAGGGATTTGCAAAAGGCTCTCCAAAAACGAGACGTGAATTGGACTCCCCTGTCGGAAACAATATGAGAAGGAACCCCATGAAGGCGGAAAATTTCTCAAATGAAAATGGGAACCAAGGCAGGGGCAGAAGGAAGACCAGGAAGAGGAACAAAATGAGCCATCTTGGAGAACCGATCGATTACCACCCAAATGACTGTATTATTCTCAGACAGTGGGAGGTCGGTGATAAAATCCATGGCAATATGAGCCCAGGGCTCCTTAGGAATGGGCAAGGGCATGAGGAGACCAGCAGGAGCTTGTGTGGAGGATTTGGACTGGGCACAGACATGACAAGCTTTAACATAGTCTTTGACGTCTGAGCGGAGATTAGGCAACCAGTAGAGACGACTGAGGAGTAGGAAGGATCGGAGGAATCCAGAATGACCTGCCACCTTGGAATCATGTCCCCAATGAGACAGCTTCGGGACGCCAGACGCAGAGACAGCTTCGGGACGCCAGTCTTTGGCATTCACACCCTTCTTGGTCAAAGCGATAATAGGCGCGGCAATGGAAGAGTAATTCCTTATGAACTGCCTATAATAATTTGTGAAGCCAAGAAAGCGCTGTGTGGCCTTGAGGATCTTAGCTCTTAGCTCAGTGGGGACAAAGGTCTTACCAGGTGGAATTTTTGACTTCAGGGTGGTAGAGTGGGCAACAATGCACAAGGTTGGAATGATCGGCTCAGGTTCAGGGGCAGACTCCTCATCCAAAGTGTCAAATGACCTAGAGAGCGCATCAGCCCGACCATTGCAGGAACCAGGTTTGTAGGTAATCGTGAAATTAAAACGGGCAAAGAAGAGACTCCACCTGGCCTGTCTAGGATTCAGACGTTTAGCATTCTGTAGATATTGTAAATTTTTGCGATCAGTAAAGATCGTTATGCAGTGAGGGGAACCCTCCAAGAGATGACGCCACTCCTCTAACGCCAATTTAATTGCGAGAAGTTCCCGATCACCGATGGCATAATTCCTCTCTGCCTGAGAAATTTTTTGGGAGAAGAACGCACATGGTTGACGTCTCTTCTCAAAGATTTGAAGAAGCACAGCTCCCACCCCCATTGAGGAAGCGTCCACTTCAATAAAAAATGCATTCCCAGGATTTGGTCTCCTCAAGAGGGGGCCAGAAACAAAGGCCTGTTTCAGGTTGTGAAATGCAGAGACAGCTTCGGGAGGCCAGTCTTTGGCATTCACACCCTTCTTGGTCAAAGCGATAATAGGCGCGGCAATGGAAGAGTAATTCCTTATGAACTGCCTATAATAATTTGTGAAGCCAAGAAAGCGCTGTGTGGCCTTGAGGCTAGCAGGAAGAGGCCAGTTGGTAATAGCCAAGACCTTCCCAGGATCCATACGAAGACCCGAACATGAGACAAAGCACCCCAGAAACAGGACCTCAGAACATTCAAAGGAACATTTCTCCAGCTTGGCATAGAGATTGTTCTCTCTAAGACGCTGAAGTACAGTGCGGACATGGTTTCTGTGGACGAGCAGATTTTCAGAAAAGATCAGAATGTCCTCCAGATAGATGACAACAAACTGGTACAGCAGATCTCTGAAGATTTCATTGACAAAGTTTTGAAACACGGCTGGAGCATTACACAGACCAAAAGGCATCACCAGGTATTCGTAATGCCCGTCTCTAGTGTTGAATGCAGTCTTCCATTCGTCACCCTCCCGTATTCGAATGAGATTGTACGCGCCTCTGAGATCCAACTTGGTGAAAATGGAGGCACCCTTCAACCTATCGAATAACTCAGATATCAAGGGTAAGGAGTATCGATTTTTAATAGTAACCGCATTTAAACCTTGATAATCGATGCAGGGTCTTAAGGTACCATCCTTTTTGGCATCAAAAAAGAACCCTGCCCCTGCAGGCGATGAGGATTTCCGGATGAAACCTCTCTCCAGATTCTCTGCGACATACTCAGACATGGCCTGGGTCTCTGGGATGGACAGAGGGTAGGTACGACCCCTGGGTAGAGTTGCTCCGGGGACAAGATCAATAGCACAGTCAAAAGACCTGTGGGGAGGAAGCACCTCAGCTGATTTCTTACAGAACACATCCCGGTAATCGCTGTATGCAGCGGGAAGGTCAGAAGAAACAGAAGTGGCAGCAGCCGGAAGACTCTCCTTGGGAGCCACCTTGAGAAGACACGACGAGAAACAAGAGGAACCCCAGGCCAGGATCTGCCCAGAGACCCAGTCCACATGTGGAGAGTGGAGCTGTAGCCAAGGAAGGCCCAATACAACGGGGGTAGAGGCCTTGGGTAGAATGAGAAAGGATATCCACTCCTGGTGGAGAATCCCTACCGACATCCTAATGAGTAGCGTCTGGAAGCGAATAGGGCCCCCTGGGAGAACAGTGCCATCAATTGCCGAGACTACCAATGGGGTAGTGAGAGGTGAAATGGTAAGCTTCATAGAAGAAGCAGTTCTCCAATCCATAAAATTGCCGGCAGCCCCGGAATCCAGGTATGCAAGGGTTGACTGAGAAGAAGTGCCTACATGAAGGAACACCGGCAAGAGAAGGCGAGAAGGTGATGTTTCTGGGTCCAATACTCCACCTTCCAAATGTATTAGACCCGAGCGTTTCCCGGAGGAAGCGAGCAGGAATCACGAAAATGACCCTTGCCCCCACAATAGAGGCACAAGCCCAGAGTTCTGCGCCTAGCACATTCTTCGGGGGTTAGTCTGGTCCGGCCCAGCTGCATAGGTTCCTCAGCAGGTGGAGGATGCTCCACGGGACGAAGGGAGGGGAGCTCAGACTGGCTAGGACCCAGAGAGTGCTGGCGTCTTTTTTCTAGGGACCTCTCTTGAAAACGAATGTCAATCTGATTGCATAACGAAATTACATCGTCCAGACCGACGGGAATGGCTCTTCCCGCTAATTGGTCTTTCACTCGGTCAGAGAGGCCATGTAAAAAGGTAGCGACCAGGGCCTCATTATTCCAGCTCAATTCAGCTGTGTGGATACGGAACTGAAGAGCATATTGTCCCACTGAACTAGATTCTTGGCGAAGACATAAGACAGCACTAGCCGCTGTTTTTTTTTTTTTGTTTTTTATTTTTTTTTTTTTTTTTTTTTTCAAAAAGTCGGACAGGCTGGAAACCACCGGATCATCCCTCTCCCACAGGGGGGCAGCCCAGGCTAAAAGCTTCACCGGAGAGGAGGGAAATAATATAGGCCAACTTAGCCCGGTCAGACAGGAAGTTTTGAGGCTGAAGCTCAAAATGAATCGTGCATTGGCTGAGAAACCCCCTGCAGGCCTTGGAGTCCCCAGAGAAACGGAACGGAGCTGGCAGTTTTAGTGAGTGTGTGGCTGCGACTGGTGCGATAGGTACAGCCGCTGGTTGTACTTGAGGTTGCGGATTCGGGGTTCCCAAGGAGGCCTGAAGCTGCTCGAATCGAGAAGCCAGATCCTGGAGGAATCGTATCACCTGAGTCTGATTCGATTCCTGGGTTTCAAGTCTGCGGACTATGCCCTGCAATGGATCATTCGCGGGGAGCGGCATGTCAGCCGGGTTCATGGCTGATCAAACTGTCAGGTCACCTGTGGCCAGATGACAGGTATGCACCGTAGGGGGACAGGAGTGCACCACAAGATAGTGAACCCTATGTCTGACTGCTGCGGATAGGAAACTGGGTGGTTGTGGAAAGCGGGACCAGAGGAGCACAACCGGGATCCCACAGGAAGCTAGAGCCAAGATTCCCCAGGGCGCGGAGTCTAAGACCCAGCAGGTCTTCTCCAGAGCCTCTAGTGGTGAGGATGTTACGCTGCAGGCTAGGTCCAGATCGCGGCCCCTAGAGTCTCCTAGCTCACACCCCGTAGGGTAAGGGGAGAAGAGGGGAAGTAGCAGTACAAGATACAAGAATAACGAATAACAAGCCGAAGGTCAAGGGTCACAAGCAGACAAGGATAACGAAGGACAAGCCGAAGGTCAAGGGTCACAAGCAGACAGGGATAGTCGGGGACAAGCCAATAACGTAACAGAGACAGACGTAGCACACGGCAGGCAGGAACCCAAACACACAATGCATAACAAACACGTTGATCAGCAAAAGCAGCCTTGCAGTGCACAGGTTAATAAAGTGTTCTGTGATAGGGCCTGGGGTGGAGTCAGGCTGGGAGGAGATTATAAAGGAAGCCAGGTTAAAGGGTTCTGGCCTCTAAGATGAACACATGAGGAGGAAAGGTAAGATGGCAGACAGACATTAATGCATATCCATGACACCATTCCTCGGGTGCCACTGAGTCTTTGCAGGCTTCTATCATCACAGTGGCCCCTTGCAGTAATTTTTGGGCCCCTATGGGGAGGGACCAGACTAGCTCTTGGAGGGGTGCCAGTAGTAGCTTCTGTTTTGGCTGTTTAAGGGGTGTACAGACCTAGGCAAACTTGCCTAGGATTTTTTTTGTGGCCGCCCTCAGTTGAACTTTGCAAGCTCGGATAATGTTAAGCCATACCGCTCGCAGACCACAACCCTGTGCCCGCCAGCCAGAATATTTAAACTTGCCAGCAAGCGGGGCAAGTCTAGGTCCTTTAACATGTTCATTCCCAAGACAATGGGCACTGAAGAGCCGACCGGGTCATGAGTCACTACCACTCCTACCTGATCCACCACTATGAGTAAGCACTGATTTTGTGCGAAACGCGTCAGCTATCCTGTTCTAGCTGGTTTTTGTAGTGCCTGTTCATTAAACACACGTTGGATTGGAGTGCGGCTGTCCTCTTTTATCTTATTTGATCCACCACTTGGTCGTCAATCTGGATCTTCACCCAGGTGATGCCTTCTACCAGGATGGGCAAGTTATTGGCTGCCTTAAGGGACAACCAGGAGGGGTCCAGTTGGTCATGAAAGAATGAATGGGGCCATGTATCATGAGATTTTGAGTGCAAACCTTCTCCCATCAGCAAGGGCATTGAAGATGAAACGTGGCTGGGTCTTTCAGCATGACAATGATCCCAAACACACCGCCTGGGCAACGAAGGAGTGGCTTCGTAAGAAGCATTTCAAGGTCCTGGAGTGGCCTAGCCAGTCTCTAGATCTCAACCCCATAGAAAACCTTTGGAGGGAGTTGAAACTCCGTGTTGCCCAGCGACAGCCCCAAAACATCACTGCTCTAGAGGAGATCTGCATGGAGGAATGGGCCAACATACCAGCAACAGTGTGTGACAACCTTGTGAATAGGGATGAGCCGAACACCCCCCCCCCGGTTCAGTTCGCACCAGAACCTGTGAACGGACCGAAAGTTTGCGCAAACATTAGAACCCTATTAAAGTCTATGGGACTCGAACGTTCAAAATCAAAAGTGCTAATTATGAAGGCTAATATGTAAGTTATTGTCCTAAAAAGGGTTTGGGGACCCGGGTCCTGCCCCAGGGTACATGTATCAATGCAAAAAAAAGTTTTAAAAACTGATGTTTTTTGGGGAGCAGTGATTTTAACCACTTCGCGCCTGGGCCATTCTAAAAAGATGGCCGCATTGCGGCGCTCTTTTGCAGGGAGGACGTCCATGGACGTCCTCCTGTTTACTTCCCCGATGCGCGCCCCCGGCGCATCGCGGAAGAGCTGTGCCCGCCGTGTCAGGCGGGTGCCGATGCGCGTGCCTGGCAGCCGCGATGTCTGCCAGGTACCCGCGATCGGCTGTCACAGAGCCAGGGACATGGATCTCTGTGTGTAAACACAGAGATCCACATCCTGTCAGGGAGAGAGGAGACCGATGGTGTGTCCCTTGTACATAGGGACAACCATCGGTCACCTCCCCCAGTCAGTCGCCTCCCCCCACAGTAAGAACATCTAGCAGGGAACATATTAACCCCTTGATCGCCCCTAGTGTTAACCCCTTCCCTGCCAGTCACATTTATACAGTAATCAGTGCATATTTATAGCACTGTTCACTGTATAAATGTGAATGGTCCCAAAAATGTGTCAAAAGTGTCCGATGTGTCCGCCATAATGTCGCAGTCACAATAAAAATCGCAGATCGCCGCCATTACTATGTCATAAAAATAAAAATGTCATAATTCTATTCCCTATTTTGTAGGCGCTATAACTTTTGCGCAAACCAATCACTATACGCTTATTGCGATTTTTTTTTTACCTAAAACATGTAGAAGAATACGTATCGGCCTAAACTGAGAAAAAAATAAATATTTTTTTTTAAAAAATAGGATATTTATTATAGCAAAAAGTAAAAAATATTGTGTTTTTTTTTCCAAATTGTCGCTTTTTTTTGTTTATAGCGCAAAAAATAAAAACCGCAGAAATGATCAAATACCACCAAAAGAAATCTCTATTTGTGGGAAAAAAAGGACGTCAATTTTGTTTGGGAGCCACGTCGCACGACCGCGCAATTGTCATTCAAAGCGTGACAGTGCTGAAAGCTGAAATTTCGCCTGGGCAGGAAGGGGGTTATGTGCCCAGTTGTCAAGTGGTTAATGATGCATAAAGTGAAAAAAAAAGTGAGATATTCCTTTAAATATCGTACCTGGGAGGTGTCTATAGTATTCCTGTGAAGTGGCACGTGTTTCCCGTGTTTAGAACTGTCCCTGCACAAAATGACATTTCTAAAAGGGAAAAAAGTCATTTAAAACTGCTTGTGGCTTTAATGTAATGTCTGGTCCCGGCAATATGGATGAAAATCATTGAGAAAATCGGCAAGGTTATCCCCCCCCCCCCCCAGCCCATTATCAGCCCCTTTGGGTCTTGTATGGATATTAAGGGGAGTCCGGCACCCAAATTAAAAAAAGGAAAGGCGTGGGGCCCCCAGGCCCTATATACTCTGAACAGCAGTATACAGGCGGTGCAAACAAGACAGGGACTGTAGGTTTGTTCTTAAGTAGAATCTGTTTGTAATTTGGAACAGGTACATTTTTTAAGTGTAGCTCCAGCCAAAAAATCTATTTTTAAGCTTTTTGGAAAACATAGGGAAGAGTTATCACCCCTGTAACATTTGTTTTGCTGTCTGTGCACCTGTTCAGAGCATTTTACCTCACTTTCTGTCCCAATGACAAATGTTTTTTTGAAAATTTGGGGTTTTTATTGAAACAAGGATTGGTGATAAAGCATCAGTAGAGAGGAGACACCTTTTTCCCATATTAACTCTTACAGGAGAGAATTTCCCTTCCTAGGGGTAGATTTCCTCTCACTTCCTGTTGTCTCCTTCCGTTTGCAAGTAGGAGTCGTTTGTAAGTTGGATGTTTGAAAGTAGGGGCCTGCCGTATATACTCTGCTGAAATTTGGGCCTTAGGTGTTGGTGTTACCACAACACTGTAAGCCCTCACAGTTACTCTTGGTGGCGCTGGAACGCCCTGCTGTGAACTATTATATCAAGAATTGTAATTACATGTCATTGTTGAACAGTGGTAGGAAAAATTAGGCCTTTGGTGGTAGGCATGTGCAAAAGGAAAAAATTAGTTTTGTTTCGTTTTAATTAGTTAATTAATTAATTTTTAGTTGGATTCGTTTTCGGAATTCGTTTTCGACCGAATTCGAAAATTCGGGCGCATTCGAAAATATTTCAACCAAATTCGATAATATTTCAACCGGATTCAAAATTATTTCAAATTATTTCAACCGAATAGAAAACATTATAATAAATAGAAAATCAGAGAATAGACTAGAAAAACAATAGAACAGAATAGAATATATTATATTTTATTCCATTCTGTTCTATTCTTTTATATTCTATTCAAATCGAAATCATTATATATTAAATTCGAATTTCGGAAGATGGTTATATATATATATATATATACTGTGAGGGGGTTAGCTCGGCAGCGGGTGTGTGTGACCCCCGGGATGGGCTCCCCACACAAAACAGGCCCAGCAAACGGAGGTTGTGGTTTTCAAAATCAAAAAAGGTGCGGTTTATTTTCTATTTACAGTGACAAAACACAGCAAAGCAAAAGAAACATAACCAAAATAAATCCTGGTCAAGTTGACCTCTGACTAAACATACAGGTTTCCTAACTAACAACTGGGATCAGCCTAGTGCTGTCCTAGTCCCTAAGTCCCTGGTTTTAAATGTCCAAGCAAATAGCCACACAGGCTTTGTCTCACCGCACAGGGGTTCACTCTCCCTAGACAGTCCACACAGGTCTGGTTCCAGGCATGAGCTAACACCTAATGAATCTGGGAGTTCTTATAGAGGCCTAAATGAGCTGACAAGCTTCAGCTGGTCTCATCAACTCCCTGTCTGCACGACGCCCAGCCCTCTCCCTAGAGGTATGAGTCGTCCATGAGCCCACTAGCCTTATACAACTCTCCACCTAGTTGTATAAGTCGGCATAAAGCCTGAATCTGGGCGAAATATATCTACCCCCCTGGATGCAACCAGGTGACTTTACCTTCCTGCTGTCACATACCCCCCCCCTCTTGTTTTAACCTCGGGGTTGGAACACCAGCAATCAGGCATTCATGTACTCGAGACAAAGCATCCACATTCCCCATTTGAACGCCAGGGCGATGCTTTACTGTGAAGTTGAATTCCTGGAGGGCCAGGAACCACCTATTCACTCTTCTATTTGTTTCCTTGTTTTGAGCCATCCACTTTAACGGAGCGTGATCCGTAACCATGTCAAAGTGCCTACCTAGCAGGTAGTACCGAAGGGAATCTAGAGCCCACTTCACCGCTAAACACTCCTTTTCAACGGTGGCGTAATTTACCTCATGGGACTTCAACTTCCTGCTGAGGTAAATGACGGGGTGCTCTTCCCCGTTCCAGACCTGGGACAATACTGCTCCTAACCCCACATCTGACGCATCACTTTGTACGACAAAGTCTTTAGAGAAGTCGGGTGAGTACAACACTGGCTGGCTACATAAGGCTTGTTTCAAGAATTGGAATGCTGCCTCAGCCTCGGGGGTCCATTTAATCATGACCGACCCTTTCCCCTTCGTCAGGTTGGTTAGGGGCACAGCCTTAGAAGCAAAGTGGGGAATGAATCGCCGATAATACCCAGCGATTCCCAGAAAGGCTCGTACCTGCTTCTTGCTGTTGGGACGTGGCCAACTCTGGATGGCCTCGACTTTGTTGAGTTGGGGTTTTATTACTCCCCTCCCAATGGTGTACCCAAGATATTTGGCCTCCTCCTGCCCAATGGTACACTTCTTGGGGTTAGCCGTAAACCCCGCTTCCCGAACAGAGTCCAGGACTGCTTGCACTTTTGGCAGATGTGAGGCCCAATCTGTGCTATGGACAATTACGTCATCCAGGTAAGCCGCAGCATACTTCCGATGGGGCCTCAGCATCTGGTCCATTTTCCGCTGGAATGTGGCCGGCGCATTCTGTAACCCGAACGGCATTCTTTTATATTGGAACGCCCCGTCTGGGGTTACAAATGCGGTTTTCTCTTTGGCCGACTTGGCCAGGGGGATTTGCCAATACCCTTTTGTGAGGTCAAGAGTCGTCATGTATCGGGCTGTTCCCAGCCGGTCGATCAACTCATCTATACGTGGCATGGGGTAGGTGTCAAATTTTGTAACTTTGTTCAACTGACGAAAATCGTTACAAAATCGCCAGCTCCCATCCGGTTTAGGCACCAACACGATGGGACTAGACCAATCACTTTGGGACTCCTCTATCACCCCTAAGTTCAGCATTTTCTGTACTTCCTCCCGTATTGCCTCCCGTCGAGCCTCTGGGATCCGATAGGGTTTTAACTTCACCCTTTCACCGGGCGGGGTAATGATGTCATGCTCTACCTCAGATGTTTGTCCCGGCAGCTCAGAGAATACCTCCTTGTTGCGAAGCACAAACTCCTTAACCTCCTGTTGTTGGGGTTGTGACAAGGTGGCTGCTATTCCAACCTCAGGAATCACGCAACCAGTTTGAGCTGGTGACCAAGTGTCTGCGACTAGGGACTCTCTATCCCTCCAGGCTTTCAACAGATTAACGTGATAGATCTGTTCGGGCTTTCGCCTTCCTGGTTGTCTGACCTTGTAATTCACTTCGCTCACTTTTTCCATTATCTCGTAGGGGCCTTGCCATTTGGCAAGGAATTTACTTTCAACCGTAGGGACAAGTACCAATATCCTATCCCCCGGGGAAAAGGTACGGGTCTTGGCTCCACGGTTGTACACTCTCTGCTGTGCCAACTGCGCTTGGGCCAAATGTTCCTTCACGATGGGCATTACCTGTGCAATTCGATCTTGCATCAGGGCGACATGCTCAATCAATCACACTCCTGTGGGGAGAACTCTCACTTTCCCAAGTTTCCTTGGCAATATCCAACAGCCCTCTTGGGTGTCTCCCATACAGTAACTCAAAGGGGGAGAATCCCGTAGAGGATTGGGGCACCTCCCTAATAGCAAACATCAAATAAGGAAGTAAACAGTCCCAATCCTTTCCATCTCTATCCACCACTTTCTTCAACATTTGTTTTAGGGTTTTGTTGAATCTTTCAACCAGCCCATCGGTTTGGGGGTGATACACAGACGTACGCAATTGCGTCACTTTGAACAATTTACACAGCTCTTTCATAACCCGGGACATAAAGGGTGTACCTTGGTCCGTAAGCAGTTCTTTACAAATACCCACCCGGCTAAAAACAAGAGATAGCTCTTTGGCTATGGTTTTGGCCGAGGTATTTCGGAGAGGGATCGCTTCTGGATAACGGGTGGCATAGTCCATTATAACTAATATGTACTGGTGCCCCCTAGCGGACTTGATTATAGGACCTACCAAATCCATGGCGATCCTCTCAAACGGGACCTCAATGATGGGTAGAGGGACCAGCGGGCTACGGAAATGTGGCATCGGGGCCAACCTCTGACACACAGGGCAGGAGGAACAATAATTTTCTACGTCCTTCATCACCCCCGGCCAATAGAATCTCTGTAATACCCTCTCTCGGGTTTTCTCTGTCCCCAGATGACCTCCAAGAATGTGCCCATGGGCCAACTCCAACACCAAACTTCCTGTAAGGTTTGGGCACCACAAGCTGCTCAACGGTTTCTTCTGCCCTTTTTGCCACCCGATACAGTAGGTCCTTCTCTACGCTGAAGTATGGGTAAGTGCAGGTATTATCTGGGTTCACTAACTCGCCATCTATTTTCACTACGTTTTCCCGTGCCTTTATTAGGGCGGGGTCTTTCAACTGTTCTGTGGCAAAGTTTTCCCTGTGAACCTCAAGATCAGAAAACTCCACAGACGGTAGGTTTTCGTCTGAGGAGGTGGGTTCCTCTCCAGTTTCTTGAGTCTCCCCTGCCAATACTGACAAGGGAAATTCTGGAGAGTCCTCACCACTCTCAGGGGAGTTCTGGCTATCACATTCCTGGTACATAGGGGCACCAGTGAGGGGCTCAGGATCATCCCACAGTTCCCAGAACTTCGGAAAATCCCTTCCCACAATGGCGTCATGCGGTAACTGAGATACTAAGCCCACTGGATGAGAGAGGGTACCTTTGGGGGTCTCGAAACACACTGTAGTCACTGGATACTCTCGGGTGTCCCCATGCACACAAATAACAGCTACCTTGCTATTCCCAGAGACCTCTGTTTTAACTAACTCAGCCTTTATCAGGGTCACAAGGCTACCTGAATCCAGCAATACCACAACATTTCTACCATTAACACACATTTTGCATAAATGTTTCTCAGTTCCTTGAATGGCAGTGCATGCGACTGTCGCACACAGCGACTGACGTCTGCCCGTCAGAAAGTCACACTGCATGGGTTCCTCCACAACCGGGCAATTGGCTGCAATATGTCCCGCTTGCCGGCAGCGGTAGCAAACGATCCTTCTTGCCGCCTCTTGAGCCGCTGATTTCCCAGGCTGTTCTCGCCAAACTTGGGGTAGAGCTCCCACCCTCTCACTCTCTCCACCCTCACCCCTTGGAATCCTCTTATCCGCCCCTGGGGATGGTCTGGTCTTAGGGTGGAAAGTCCGAGTGTCTCTGGAAGAGGCCGTCAGGTTCTCTGTAGCCAAGTATTTCTCCACACGATCCACAAGACCATCGGCCGTCTCTGGGTCTCCATGGCTTACCCACTTTTGGATGGCAGTAGGAAGAGCTCTCAAAAACCGATCCATTACAACACGTTCCACAATCTTTGGTGCGGACAAAGTCTCTGGCTGTAGCCACTTTCTGCTCAGGTGAATGAGATCATACATTTGAGACCTGGGGGGTTTTCCAAGCTGGAAAGTCCAGTTATGCACACGCTGAGCCCGGACAGCCTGGGTGACACCCAGCCTTGCCAATATTTCAGCTTTTAGCATCACATAGTCTTTTGCTTGGTTAGGCTCTAGGTCATAGTAAGCTTTCTGCGATTCACCAGTTAACAGAGGAGCCACCAGTCCAGCCCACTGCTCCTCAGGCCACTTTTCTCTTTCAGCGGTCCTTTCAAATGTGGTCAAAAATACCTCTGGATCATCCTCTCCAGTCATTTTTGTCAATAAACGACTCACCCCAAAGGACGCGGTATTAGTGGGACGGCTTTCCTCACTGGTCTGCGGACGTTGCTGCATTACTGCTTCCATCTGTTGTTGTAGTCTCTGCTCTTGCTTCTGCAACAGGTCTATGAAGCGGGCCTCAGATTGCTGCTGGGCTTGTTGCTGAGCCTCCAGACTCTGTTGCAAAGTTGCGTTTGTCTGCTGCTGGGCTGCAAGGCTCTGTTGATGAGCTTGCTGCTGGGCTGCGAAGTTCTGTTGTTGAGCTGCAAGGCTCTGTTGATGAGCTGCAAGGCTCTTTTGCAAACCTGCATTTGTCTGCTGTTGATTGGCATTTGCTAGAGCCAGCTGTTTCAGTATCTCCTCCATGCTGGCTTAAAAAAAACTGCCCGCATTCTCCACCACCTGTGAGGGGGTTAGCTCGGCAGCGGGTGTGTGTGACCCCCGGGATGGGCTCCCCACACAAAAACAGGCCCAGCAGACGGAGGTTGTGGTTTTCAAAATCAAAAAGGTGCGGTTTATTTTCTATTCACAGTGACAAAAACACAGCAAAGCAAAAGAAACATAAACAAAATAAATCCTGGTCAACTTGACCTCTGACTAAACATACAGGTTTCCTAACTAACAACTGGGATCAGCCTAGTGCTGTCCTAGTCCCTAAGTCCCTGGTTTTAAATGTCCAAGCAAATAGCCACACAGGCTTTGTCTCACCGCACAAGGGTTCACTCTCTCCAGGAAGTCCACACAGGTCTGCTTCCAGGCATGAGCTAACCCCTAATGAAGCTGGGAGTTCTTATAGAGGCCTAAATGAGCTGACAAGCTTCAGCTGGTCTCATCAACTCCCTGTCTGCACGACGCCCCACACTCTCCCTAGAGGTATGAGTCATCCATGAGCCCACTATCCTCAGCTGGGCTTATACAACTCTCCACCTAGTTGTATAAGTCGGCGTAAAGCCTGAATCTGGGCGAAATATATCTACCCCCCTGGATGCAACCAGGTGACTTTACCTTCCTGCTGTCACTATATATATATATATATATATATATATATATATATATATATATATATATATATAACCGTCCAGCTTCCGAAATTTGAATTTAGTATAGAACGATTTAGATTAGAAAAGAATAGACTAGAAAAACAATATAACATAATAAAATTAAATATAATATATTATATTTTATTCTATTCTGTTCTATTGTTTTTTTAGTCTATTCTTTTCTATTATTTTCTATTCTATTTTATTCTAATCTTTTCTATTCAAAATCATTCTATATGAAAATCGAATTTCAGAAGATGGTTATTTATATATATATATATATATATATATATATATTTATATATATATATATATATATATATATATATATATAGAGAGAGAGAGAGAGAGAGAGATCTATATCTATAGATATATCTATACATATATATTATATTTTTTATAAGGTGAGGGTGAGGGTTAGGGTTAGGGTGAGGGGTTAGGGTTTAGGAGGTTAGGGTTGCGATTGGGGTTAGGGTTGTGATTGGGGTTAGGGTCAGGGTTTCCCCTTGAAGAATAAGGCTTGGACTCAGTGATTGGAATAGAATAAAATAATATTTTATACTATTCTGTTCAATTGTTTTTCTAGTCTATTCTTTTCTATTCAAATCTTTTATATTCTAATTCATTCTATAGGAAATTCAAATTTCGGAAGATGGCTATATATATTTTTTCAGATCTGTTCTATCGTTTTTCTATGCAATTCTTTTCTATTTTATTGTAATCTTTTCTATTAAAATTCTATTTCATTCTGTATGAAATTCGAATTTCAGAAAATGGTTATATAAATGTATATATACACACACACACACACACACACACAAAACCATCTTCCGAAATTCTAATTTCATATAGATTGAAATGAATTCAAATTCGAATCGAAAAGATTAGAATACAATAGATAATATTGGAAAGAATCGAATTGAAAAACAATAGAACAGAATAGAATAAAATATAATATTAGATTTTATTCTATTCTGTTCTATTGTTTTTCTAGTCTACTTTCTATTTCTATTCTAATCTTTTCTAATTTTTCATTCAAATTCATTCTATACGAAATTCGAATGTCGGAACATGGTCTGGTTATATATAAATAGGGTTAGGGTTAAACCTAACCCTAATATTTATTCAAAATTCGTATAGAATGATTTTGAATAGAAAAGATTAGAATAGAATAGAAAATAGAAAATAATAGAATAGAAAAACAATAGAACAGAATAGAATACAATATAATATATGTTTTTCTAGTTTATTCTTTTCTATTATTTTCTGTTCTAAACTTTTCTATTCAAATTCGATTTCAGTCTATACGAAATTAGAATTTCGGAAAATGGTTAGATATTATATATAAATATAATAGGGTTAGGGTTAGAATGATTTTGAATTAGAATAGAAAAGATCAGAATAGAATAGAAAAGAATAGGATAGAATAGAAAAACAATAGAACAGAATAGAATAAAATATAATATATGTTTTTCTAGTTTATTCTATTCTATTCTAATCTTTCCTATTCAAATTCGATTTCATTCTGTACGAAATTCGAATTTCGGAAGGTGTTATATATATATATATATATATATATATATATATATATATATATATTATATATTTTTCTATTCTGTTCTATTGTTTTCTATGCTATTATTTTCTAATATTTTTTATTCTAATCTTTTCTATTTGAACTATATGAAATTCAAATTTCGGAAGATGTTTTATTTATATATATATATATATATATATATATATATATATATATTGTGACAGAGCATCCCAGAGAGAGCCTGGGAAAGTCCTGTTCGGGGTTTATACATCTCCCAGGCTCCTCTCATATACATTCAGGGATCTCTGAGCCAGGATCCACTTCAGGTGTTGGTTCTCTCCACCAGCTTAATTAAAAGCTCACCTGAGCAGACAGCCTTTGGTCAGCCTGGGAAACACAGACAACATTGGTCTGTGAGAGCAAGAAGGTTGGTAAAACTTGTTACTCTGTGAATGTGGAAGCTGACAAGCGTTAGGCTTGTTCAGCCTAGTAGTGAGGGCCTGTAAATACTGTGTAGTTAGAGCCGAGACACAGCTAGGCTTTTGTTTAGATATTTTTTCTTCTGTTTGTTTTCAGCACACTGTACAGCACCTGTCATTGACATTGTATATAGCACCAATAAACCACACTGTGTTTTCACTGATCCAATGGACTTGTTATCTGTGCCTGCTCATCCCAGGGAGCTTTTGTACCTACTACCTGTCCCCCAGGTTACAATATATATAAATAAAGGGTGGTAAAACGATAAACAGGTAAAACTGTAAAATAAGTTTTACACAAAACAGCGCTAAAATATAAACAAAAATAACATAAAAGGACCCGTGGATCATGCCACTGAAAAAGTCCAGCACGTATGAAGAAATGACCAGTTCAGAGTATTATGGTGAGTAATATCACAAAAAAGTCCAAGTGTGCACTTTCCACCACCAAAGACAATTATTTGGAATCCACCGTGTGATGAAAAAAACCCCTTAGGGGGTCACACTTACCAGAGGTAAGATATAAATGAGCCTTAAATAGAAGGTAACATCAGCTACTCTGTATAAGCAAATCTTCTCCAATCAGGGTACACCAATAAGGATGGGCTCCAAAGCAGACCATAAAATAATAGGAAGATAACAGCACAATAGTGTAATCCTGTTTATTTCAAATCTGTTAACCCACCAGTAGGAGACCCCTTTAACCAAACTACGTACATCAAACAGCAGTAAAATAAGCAATGAATGGCCCAAGAGGGCGCTATCACCATTTCCAGCGTCCTAGGGAGAGTGTGTGTGTCCTCACGGATCCTGCAGACACTTCCGAATGGTAGCTGTGAGCGGTGGAACGCACGCTTGGAGCGCAGACGTCACTTCCGGGTCGCGGGTAGTCGTGGTTCGTGTGTTCTGTCAGGCCTTCAATATATATATATATATATATTTTTTTTTTTCTGTTCTGTTCTAGTGTTTTTCTAGTCTATTTTTTTCTATTCAAATCTTTTCTATTCAAATTCAAATTCATTCGATACAATTTGGAACTTCAGAAGCCATCTTCCGAAATTCGAATTTTGTATAGAATGAATTCGAATAGAAAAGATTAGAATAGAAAAACAATAGAACAGAATAAAAAAAATATTATATATATATATATATATATATATATATATATATATAATATTTTTTTAGTCTGTTCTATTGTTTTTCTATGCTATTGTTTTCTATTATTTTCTTTTCTATTCTATTGTAATCTTTTCTATTCATTCTATACGAAATTCTAATTTCAAAAGATGGCTTCAGAAGTTCGAATTTTGTATTGAATGAATTTGAATAGAAAAGATTTGAATAGAAAATAATAGAAAAGAATAGACTAGAAAAACAATAGAACAGAATAGAATAAAATATAATATATATTACCGTATATACTCGAGTATAAGCCGACCCGAGTATAAGCCGAGGCACCTAATGTTACCACAAAAAACTGGGAAAACTTACTGACTCGAGTATAAGCCGAGGTACCTAATGTTACCACAAAAAACTGGGTAAACTTACTGACTCGAGTATAAGCCGGGGGTCAACAATGCCTCACTGTTCCCATCCTTACTGTGCCCATCCTCACTGTTCCTACCCTCACTGTTCCTCACTGTTCCCATGCTCACTGTTCCTATCCTCACTGTTCCTATCCTCACTGTTCCTATCCTCACTGTTTAAATTTTACATTGTAAATAGTACCTGAAAAAAAGTTGAGAGGCTGCGGCGTCCATCGTTTAAATCCCGCGGTCTCTTCCTGGTCACTTCCGTGAGACACTGCAGACACTGTGTTCGGTGTTCCGCCAATCACAGACGTCTGCTGGGAAACTGAGGATGAGAGAACGTTCGTGATAGGCGGAGAGTGTCTGCTGAGAATCGCCTATCACGGAAGGGACCAGGAAGAGACCGCGGGATTTAAATGATGGACGCCGCAGCCTCTCAACTTTTTTTCCAGGTACTATTAACAATGTAAAATTTCGCTGACTAGAGTATAAGCTGAGGGGGGGGGGGGGGGACTTTCAGCCCAAAAAAAAAGGGCTAAAAATCTCAGCTTATACTCGAGTATACACAGTATATTTTATTCTATTCTGTTCTATTGTTTTTCTATTGTTTTCTAATTTAGTTTCCATTGTTTTGAATTATTTTCCAATCTATTCTCAAATTCAAATTTATACTATTCGAATTTCGGAAGACGGTCATGTTCTATTTTATTACATTCTATTAAATTCTGTTCTATTCTTTTTTTTATTCCATTGCTTTATTGTTTTATATTCTATTTTATTGTATTTTTTAGAAAATATATTTCTATTTTTTCTAATTCGATTTTGTTTTCGAATTCGATTCGAATTTGTTTAGAAACGAATTTCGTTCGCGGTTTTTTCGGATTTGTTTAAATTCGTTACATTTGTAATTTGGAAATTCGGATGCATCCAAATTTCCGAATAATGAAAAATTTGTCCGAATTTCGATTCGGAACTAAACAAAATGCACATGTCTATTTGGTGGTGGTGCTGGTGCCACAACACTGTAAGCCCTCACAGTTACTCTTGGTGGGCGCAGAAATGGGCCCAGCTGTGAAATATTAGATCACAAATTGTAATTACATGCCCCTGTTGAACAGGGCCAGAAATTGGGCCTTTGGTGGTGGTGCTGGTGCCACAACACTGTAAGCCCTCACAGTTACTCTTGGTGGGTGCAGGAATGGGCCCTGCTGTGAATTATTAGATCAATAATTGTAATTACATGCCCCTGTTGAACAGGGGCATAAAAATTGGGCCTTAGGCACTGGTGCTGGTGCCACAACACTGCAACCCCTTACAGATACTCTAGTTGGAGCGCAGGAATGAGCCCTGCTGCAAAGTATTGCATTAAAAATTCTAATTACACGCCCCTGTTAAACAGGGGCAGAAAAATTGGGCCTTAGCCACTGGTGGCGGTGCCCATGAACAAAAATGTTCTCACATGCTATCAGCATGATCATTGAGGAGGAAGAGGATAGTCACTCAGCATAACAGGATAGTCACTCAGCATCAGCATAAGCAGTCTTGAGGGGATCTGACATTTCAAAGAAAATGATTCTGTTACATCAGCATCAGGTGCTTGGTAGCTGGTGGTGATCCAAGACTGATTCGTTTTTATGAAGGTCAGTCGATCGACCGAGTCGGTGGACAGGCGCACCCTGTGATCGGTTACAAAGCTTCCAGCAGCACTGAATGTGCGTTCCGAAAGAACGCTGGATGCAGGACAGGCCAGTAGCTCAATTGCATACTGTGCAAGCTGGTCCATCCACAAGACCCTGTAACCCAGAGGATTTTCGGTGGGAAAGGTGTCCAAGTCTGATCTTGCCCCTAGGTCTTCCTGCACCATGTAAACCAGACGCTGGCGATGGTTGCTGGAACCGATCATATCTTGGGACTGCGGACTAAAAAATTGTCTGAACGCATTGGTCAGACGGCCACCTTCTCCACCGCTCCTTCTTTGACTGACCGAAACCTCAGCAATACGTTGTCCAGGACCAGGAATTTGTAACCTCCCAGTCTCTGGGAACGCGTTGCACAGACCTTTCTGCAAGGCTTCCCGAAGATGCTTCATCCTCTGCTCCCTCTGCAACGGCAAGAAAAGGTCCGCAACCTTACCCTTGTAATGTGGATCAAGGAGGGTTGCCAGCCAGTAATGATCCCTCTCCTTGATCGCACGAATACGAGGATCCTTCCGCAGGCTTTGCAGGATCAAGGAGGCCATGCAGCGTAGGTTTGCTGAGGCATTTGGTCCGGAGTCCTCTAGGTCACTCAGGACGACATGATCCGCAGCCACCTCCTCCCAGCCACGTACAAGTCCATGGGTGTCTTGGGACTGTAATTGATCCCTTGAAGACTGCTGCTGATGCTGAGTGCTAGGCTCCACCTTCATGCTGACACAATCCTCCTCCTCCTCCTGTGTGATAGCCGGGCGGGCAGGAACACTGTCTGGATAAAAGGGGCCTTGACAGGTAAGGAAGTCCCCTTCTTCCTCCCTCTGTTCTGCCTCAAGTGCCCTGTCCATTATTCCACGCAGCGTGTGCTCCAACAGGTGGACAAGAGGGACAGTGTCACTGATGCATGCACTGTCACTGCTCACCATCCTCGTAGCCTCCTCAAATGGTGCCAGGACAGTGAATGCATCCCTGATCATGGCCCACTGGCATGGGGAAAAAAATCCAAGCTCCCCTGACCCTGTCCTGGTGCCATATTGCAACAGATACTCATTGATGGCCCTCTGCTGCGTGTGCAGCCACTGCAGCATGGCCAACGTAGAGTTCCACCTGGTGGGCATGTCACAGATTAGGCGGTTCTTGGGCAGGTTGTATTCCTTTTGCAGGTCAGCCAGCCGAGCACTGGCATTATATGACTGGCGGAAATGCCCACAGAGTTTCCTGGCCTGCTTCAGGACCTTCTGTAAGCCCAGGTACCTGCCCAAGAACCGCTGCACCACCAAGGTAAGGACGTGAGCCAATCAGGGCACAAGGGTCAGGTGTCCCTGTCGGAGGGCGGAGAGGAGGTTGGTGCCATTGTCGGAAACCACCATTCCTGGCTTAAGCTGGCGTGGCGTCAACCACCTCTCAGCCTGCCCCTGCAGAGCTGACAGAATCTCTGCCCCAGTGTGGCTCCTGTCCCCCAAGCACACCAGCTCAAGCACCTGCGTAGCCCCTTGAACGCCGCAAGTACTTGCGTAGCCCCTTGAACGCCTACGGAGCTAGTTCTGAGGACAAAGCACAGGAAGAGGCCATGGAGGAAGAAGAGGAGGGGTGGAGGAGAGAGGTGTGTCAGAATCACCAGTAGTAGCATTTTGGAGGTGTGGTGGCAGAACAACCTCCAACACTACTGCACCTTGTCCTGCATCATTCCCAGCTGCCAGCAGAGTCACCCAATTGCCTTCCACATTCCGTTAGAGAGCCGGAATCGCCTTCCGTGAGAAAAAGTGGCGTTTGGGAACCTGCCACTGAGGAACCGCACATTCCACAAACTCACAGAAGGGGGCAGAGTCTACCAACTGAAAAGGCAGCAGTTGAAGTGCTAGCAATTTAGCCAAGCTAGCATTCAACCGCTGGGCATGTGGATGGCTGGGAGCGAACTTCTTTCAGCGGTGCAGCAGCTGGGGCAGGGAAATTTGCCTGGTACAATCTGATGTTGGTGTACCGATAGCAGATTGCCCGCAAGTACTTGGCTGTGACACACCTAATTCTACACCTTCATTCCTCTCAGTGCAGGTTTCAGAGAGGACTGAAGGTATAGTGGGGTTGGAGATCCCAGCTGATGAGGAGCAAGGAGAGGTCCGCTTTGTTCTTTGGTGTGGGTCTTTTTTGTATGCTTGCCAACGGACTGCATGGCAGGTCGACATATGTCTGATCAAGCACGTGGTGCCCAAGCGGCTCATGTTTTGGCCACGCGAGATACGCTTCAGACATATGTTGCAAATAGCAAAGGTGCGATCTGCTGCACACGTCTCAAAAAAGGCCCACACCAAGGAACTTTTGGAATAACGCGCAGAGACAGCAGTGCCCTGAACATGCCCTGAACATGCAGAACACTGCAATGTGATGCAGATGGTTGGCTGCCCTTAAGCTGGCCCCTTGAGGGCATCCTGCCTCGTTGGAGATGTGGTGCCTCCTCCTCCTCCTCCTCTCTCCTATCAGGCACCCACATGGAGTCAGTGACCTCATCATCCCCTCCCTCCTCATTACTGGAGCAAATCTGGCAGTATGCTGCAGCTGGGGGAACATGACTGCCAGATTGCTGTCCTTGTTGGGCACCCCCTCTCTCTGGGCTCACGTTACTGCCTTCCTCTAGCTGGGTACCATCATCGGAGCCTCCAAAACGCTGGGCATCCTACTGGAGCATGTACCCAGCACTGTGGTCAAACAGTTTGGGGGACTCTTCAGGAGGACATGGTGGGGCTAGGGAAGGAGTCACTGATGCCATTGAGCCGAGGGAAGAGGCCGCTTTGGCAGCTGCTTTGTCAGACAAAGTACCCTGAGCCTGGGTGAGAGAGGATGAGGAGGATGAGGACGGCTTGGTCATCCACTCTACCAAGTCTTCGGCATGTTGCGGCTCAACATGGCCAGCTGCCGAAAAGAAGGACAAGCATGTCCCACGGCCACGTGCTGTTGAGGATGCACCTTGTCTGTGACCAGCACTGTTGCCTCTAGACACAGAGCCTGCTTGCCCTCTTTTATTGGCTTGTGACTGTCTGCCTGTCCTTGTTTGCCTTCCAGACATACTAATGGCCTGCAGTGAGATGTAGCTGCACAAAGGTGGGATGTATACAGGCCCGTCGGAACAGGACAGGCAAAACAAGCAACTGCTTGGGGCCCCAAACTGGCCTAAGCTTTTGGTGTGTGTCGGCTCCTCTCACAGACATAGGCGGCTGATGAGAGGCTTCTGGTTGACCGGAGCTGCTACCAATCATCCCCTGCACAGTCCCAGAAATGCCCTCCGAGTCCCGCCCTCCTAGCAACTGAAGATGTCAAGTATGCCCCACCCCCTGCAACGTACTTCTGCTTCATCACACCTGAGCTACAGGGACCTATTGGACAGGTACAGCTCTAATGATCTTGGGACAACTGCTGTGGGGGGGGGGGCTCTGATGGGGACACCGCCTGATTTGGGGTGACTCTGATGGGGACACCTGCTGTGGGGGGCTCTGATGGGGACACCACCTGCTGTGGGGGGGCTCTGATGGGCACACCACCTGATGTGGGGTGACTCTGATGGGCACACCTGCTGTGGGGTGGACTCTGATGGGGACACCTGCTGTGGGGGGCTCTGATGGGGACACCTGCTGTGGAGTGGACTCTGATGGGGACACCTGCTGTGGAGTGGACTCTGATGGGGACACCTGCTGTGGGGTGGACTCTGATGGGGACACCTGCTGTGGGGTGGACTCTGATGGGGACACCTGCTGTGGGGTGGACTCTGATGGGGACACCTGCTGTGGGGTGGACTCTGATGGGGACACCTGCTGTGGGGTGGACTCTGATGGGGACACCTGCTGTGGGGTGGACTCTGATGGGGACACCTGCTGTGGGGTGGACTCTGATGGGGACACCTGCTGTGGGGTGGACTCTGATGGGGACACCTGCTGTAGGGTGGGCTCTGATGGAGACACCTGCTGTGGGGGGATTCTGATGGGGAGGCTCTGATGGGGACAACTGCGGTGGGGGGGGACTCTGATGGGGACACTTGCTGTGGGGTGGGAGGGGGGAGTAAGAAGTATGTTGGATACTGGCCAATTACGGCTCTCTGTACCTACGGCGCTGTGATTGGCCAAACATGCGGGTCATAGTGCATGCTTGGCCAATCATCAGCCCGCAATGCACTGCGATGCCGCAGTGAATTATGGATCGTCACGCACCACTCAAATTTGGCACGAACAGCCTATAATGTTCGAAATTCGACGAACGGTCGAACAGCCGATGTTCGAGTCGAACATGGGTTCGACTCGAACGCGAAGCTCATCCCTACTCCTGGGCCACGCCGGAGCTTCCCTTCTTCCTTGATTCTGCAAAGAAGTCGCGGTAGCAGCTGAACTTGGGGGGGGGGGGAATGCATAAATCAGTGAAAACTGATCCCACAGGGTCACTAACGCATCTGTCCCGAGTGCGAGTGGATTCCTTGAGTGCGAGTGGATTCCTTGTTCTTGACACAAAGTTGTCCAACTTTTTGTTGAATCTGGATGCCAACAGATCTACGTCCGGGGTACCCCATCTCTGGCATATGGGCAGAAAGACATCGGGATGTAGAGACCATTCTCCGGGAAAAAAATTCGCCGGCCAATTCTCCACTTCTAGGATGAAGACTGCGAATAGGCAAAGAACATGTTCCTCTGCCCAAGCCAGTATATTGTTCACCTCCCTCTGGACTCGGTGACTTATGGTGCCCCCTTGGTGATTGATATAGGCCACTGCTGTGGCACTGTCAGACTGTACCCTGACGGGAAATTTCCATAACCTGAACGTTCAGGCCAATTAGAGCCAGACGTACTGCCCGAATCTTTAGGATGTTAATGGGCAAGGTTTTCTCGGACTCAGAACACATCCCTTGGACAGCGGTTTCCTCTAGGACTGCTCCCAGCCCCATAGGCTGGCATCCCTTGTTACCACCTTCCAGGTAACCAGAATGAAGGTATTTTCCTTTCTGTAAATTCTTGGTCATCGACCACCAACTGAGACTCTTGCACACTTTTGGGGCCAGATTCATTGGATAATCCAAAGCTTGGGTTTGCTTGTTCCAAGCAGACAGAATACTGTATTGCAACAGTCTTGAATGAAACTGGCATAGGGAACTGCTTCGGATGAAGCCATCATCTTCCCTATCAACCTCATGCAAAGGCGAATGGAAGGCCCCCACTTGCCCTGACCAAATGGACCAGCTCTCTTATAGCATTGACTCTTTCCTGGGCTGTATCTATGACAAAGCCCAAATACTCCAGTCTCTTTACTGGTAGTAAGGATGATTCATCCAGGTTGAGAATCCAACCTAGGTGTTCCAGATACCTGACAGTTCTGGACACACCCTGGTTTAACCGTGCTACTGACTGATATACCAGTAGCAGGTCGTCTAGGTATGCCGTTACTGCTATACCGTGGCCCCTTAGTCTTGCTAGTACTGGGGCCAAAACTTTCGTAAATACCCGGTGAGCGGAGGCTAACCCGAACGGCAAGGCCACGAACTGCAAAACGCTGAAACTTCTGATGAGCGGAGATAATTGGAACATGTAGATATGCATCTTTGATGTCTATTTATGCTAGAAAGTCTCCTCCCCGTAGGGTGGATACAACTGACCGGATTGACTCCATGCGGAAAGAGCGGATTTTTAGGAAACGATTCAGATCTTTGAGATCTAAAATGGGTCTGATATCTCCAATCGGTTTCAGTACCGTGAAGAGATTTAAATAAAACCACATACCCTGCTCTTCTGAGGGGGTCTCTATGATTACACCCTGAGACATCAATTGGTCTAGCGCCAGAAATAAATACCTTCTTTCATTGGGTCTTTGGGGAGTAGCCTAGGGCTACCACAGAGATGACCCATCCGTCAAGGATCTCTTCTTTCCAAGCCCCTGAAAACCACAGAAGTCTTCCCCCCACCTCGATCGAGCGGGGGCGCCCCTTCATAAGGAGGCCTTGGGACTCTGTTCTGTATGCTTCTGCCTTTAGGCACTTCTGTAGTCCTATGCAAATAAACACATAGGTAAATAGTTCCAGAAAAAACAAGTACATACGTTGTAGAGGACGCCGTGGCTGGGTCCGGGAAGGACGCTATATTTCCCCTCTGTTTGGGCTGTGGTTCCTTTAAGGGAACAGCAATGGTTAACACACCTGTCCAAGGAAGTGGTTTAAGAGAGACAGGAAGTTGTAGGTGAGAGAGTGAAGGAGTATAGTGAAGACTGCATGGTGAATGGTGGACATTGCAAAGCTGTGGAGGCTGTGAAAAGCTGTGAATGTACATGGCAGTGGCCTGCCTGGAAGCCTGCTAGCTGGGGAAGCTAACTACAACCTCAAGAAAGGACTGTTAAACTGCGGTAGGAGTTCTGAACTCTACAAGTCGGTGAGACTGGTATTTCTTTTGTTTTTGCTGCTGTAAAGCCATTTAAGTTTAATAAACCTTATTTTGGATTGAAAAGTCTGTGTCCTGTGATCTAGCTGGTTCCCCGAACATTACACTGGCGCTCGAATGCGGACAGGACAGAATAACAGGCATAAGAAGAAAAACAAAACATTTTTTTTTTTTTTACATTGAACTGAACAGTTAAAGGGACAGTACATTGGATTTATGTCCTGGGTTAAAGCTGCACAAACATTGAAATCTGAAACAATGGAGGAGCTAATTAAACAGCTGTCCCTGGCTAATATGCAAGCGCAGACTCGCCATGAGGAAGCTAATCAGCGCTTAGCAACCTAGCTGGAGGTACAACAAACTCACCACAAAGAGGCGCTGGCTCTGCAGCAAGAAAATACTCGAGTGTTGGTGGCCCAGTTGGCAGCCCAGCAAGCGACCCAACAAGAGGTTATGCAGGCTCAGGTTACTGCCTTAAAGGAAGCAGTGCAGCAGCTGTCTCAGGAACAAGCGGCTGTTGCCCCTGGCAACCAGGTGACTGTGAGGGCAAGCCATTTTCTGCAGAAGTTGTCCCTGAGCGATGATGTAGAGGCATTTCTTGCTACATTTGAGAGGACGGCAGAGAGAGAAGGGTGGCCTCAGGACCAATGGGCTGGCCTCATTGCCCCTTTTCTCACCGGAGATCCTCAAAAAGCCTACTTTGACCTGCCACCCGATGATGCCAAAGACTATCAAAAGTTAAAGGCAGAAATTCTGGCTCGTCTGGGGGTGACTACGGCCGTTCGGGCCCAACGAGTACACCAATGGAAGTATCGTCCAGATCGGCCACCCCGGTCTCAAATGCATGACCTGGTGCAACTGGTAAAAAAATTGCTGCAGCCTGAGGTGTTGTCTGGCCCCCAAATCGTGGAACGGGTCGTGCTGGACCGATACCTGAGATCCCTGCCAGACGACCTTCAACGGTGGGTCAGCCATGGAGACCCCAAGACAGCAAACCTCCTTGTCGAGATGGTAGAACGATATACGGTGGTGGAGGACCTGCTCGGACCTACCAAGCGCATAGGGCCCAGTCTGCCACGGCCTGTTCGACCAACTGCTGCCCTTCGAAAGGATGTTCCAAGGAGTCCTGCAGCAAACACCCCGGAAGGTCAAGAGTCACTCCCGGTACCTCCTCAGCGTTCTGTTCCAGTTCAGAGAGGAGGGGATGTACAATGTTGGCAATGTCATTCCTGGGGTCATACCCGGGCACACTGCCCACTGCGAGAGGAGCCCATGGAATGCGGGGTTCTTCGGAGGGGGTCTTTTTATGCCCATAAAGTATGCACCACACATCTCGACCTGGGTGAGGAAAAATTTGAGCGTGAAGTCCAAGTGAACCACCTCCCTGCCAGGGCTTTGTTGGACTCCGGAAGCATGGTAACCCTGGTTCATCCTAGAGTAATTGGGAAGATCGGTCCGGTAAGAAAAACCTTACGGGTGGTGTGCATTCACGGGGACACTAGAGAGTACCCTCTCATCTCGGTGACCATCTCCTCAGCATGTGGCACTGGTACTCAAGAGGTGGGGGTGGTAAAGAACTTGGTACATGATGTTATAATAGGACGAGACTGTCCGTTGTTTACAAAACTGTGGGAACAAGGAGAACAGTTCAGAGATTGGGGAGAAACTAGCCTCCCTGTTCCTGCTGCTGAGAGGAATAACCCTGAACTGCCAAATGTTCTTAATGTGGATCCAAATGATGAAATTGCTAATGGTTGGGTTAATGGTGATGAAAGTAGAGCTGATACTGTTGATAATGTCAAGACATGTGGTCCACAGACCTACCAAAACACTGAGGGGGGAGGATCTTCCCCACTTCAGGTAATGCTGGGGGAAGAGGACGAGGAATTGGCCTCTACCCCTGCCCTGCCAGATTTGGGTGTTCCCCAGGGGGCGTTTGGTACTGCTCAGATGCAGGACCTCACTTTGGCCCGTGCACGGGAACAAGTTGTAGTAGTAAATGGGGTTCCCCAAGAGCTAGGTGCAAATGAGCGGTGGCCACACTTCGCAATGTATAATGAGTTGTTGTATCGGGTTACCAAGGTGAGGGAAAATGTGGTAGAACAATTGTTGGTACCCCAACAATATAGACGAAAGGTTCTGGACCTGGCCCATGATGATGTGTTAGGGGGACACCTGGGAGTTGAGAAGACGGAAGCACGGATCACGACCGGTTTTACTGGCCAGGTCTGAAAGCAGAGGTAAAGAAATACTGTGCCTCTTGTCCCACCTGTCAGTTGACCGCTCCGGTGACCCACTTCCGGAGCCCTTTGGTCCCTCTGCCCATAATTGAGGTCCCATTCGAGAGGATAGCCATGGATATAGTGGGTCCCTTGGTAAAGTCGACTCGAGGTTACTCCTACATATTGGTGATTCTTGACTATGCCACCCGATATCCTGAGGCGCTTCCACTGCGGAATACCTCCTCTAAGGCTATTGCCCGGGAATTATTCCAGTTGTTTACACGGACTGGTTTTCCCAAGGAAATACTCACAGACCAGGGCACCCCATTTATGTCGAGAGTTATGGCCGATGTGTGCAAGCTGTTCCGGATTAAACAGCTGCGCACATCGGTCTACCATCCCCAAACGGACGGGTTAGTGGAACGCTTTAACAAGACCCTTAAGTCTATGCTAAAGAGAGTGGTACAAAGGGATGGGAAAGACTGGGACTGCCTGTTACCAGCTCTCCTGTTTGCTATCAGGGAAGTGCCCCAGGCCTCCACTGGGTTTTCGCCCTTTGAGTTGGTATATGGGCGGAGACCTCGCGGACTACTTGACTTTATTAAAGAGGAATGGGAAAGTGAACCTGTTCAGCATAAGAGTGTTCTTGAATATGTCTCCCAAATGCAGGAAAGGATCCAAACTGTGATGCCACTAGTCAAAGAGCATTTGCAAAAAGCCCAGGAGGCTCAACGACGGGTCTATAACAGGGCTGCTAAAATAAGGCACTTCCAAGTGGGGGATCGAGTAGCGGTGCTAATTCCCACTGTGGAAAGTAAATTCTTGGCCAGATGGCAAGGTCCCTTTTGAAGTTGTGGAAAAAGTGGGAGAGGTAAATTATAGAGTCCACCAGCCAGGCAAGAGGAAACCGTATCAGATATATCATGTCAACTTGTTAAAGCCCTGGATAGACAGGGAACCGGTGACCTCCCTGGCTAGTGCAAGACTTGAGCCTCAGGTTGGGGTGGAGAGTGTCCAAGTAGCAAGTACCCTGTCTAAAATCCAAAGTCAGCAGGCAAAGGAGTTCTTGCAGAGAAATAAAGAAAAGTTTTCAGACTTGCCAGGGCTAACTAGTGTCATAGAACATGATATTATCACGGAACCTGGAGTCAAAGTTTTTGTCCGGCCCTACCGCATCCCAGAGGTTCAAAGGAAGGCCGTTTCAGAGGAAGTGAAGAAGATGCTGGACCTGGAGATCATTGAGGAGTCGCAGAGTGAGTGGTCGAGCCCGATTGTGTTGGTACCAAAGCCCAACGGGACTCTGCGATTCTGCAATGATTTCCGGAAACTTAATGAGGTTTCACGGTTTGATGCCTACCCCATGCCCCGGGTAGATGAGCTTATTGAGAGACTAGGTCCAGCCAGGTATATTACAACATTAGACCTTACCAAGGGGTATTGGCAAATCCCGTTGACTAAGGCTGCTAGAGAGAAAACTGCTTTTTCTACCCCAGAGGGGAGTTTTCAGTACAAAAGAATGCCTTTTGGACTACAAACTGCTCCAGCCACTTTCCAGCGAGCAATGGATAGGATTTTACGACCTCACCGGGAGTATGCCTCAGTGTACTTGGACGACATAGTCATTTTTAGCAGAGACTGGGAATCACACTTGCCCAAAGTCCAGGCAGTACTGGACTCTCTTTGGAAGGAGGGGTTTACAATAAACCCTGAAAAATGTGCTTTGGGAATGGAGGAGGTGAAATACCTGGGCTATATTGTAGGTAGAGGGGTGGTGAAACCTCAGGTTAACAAGGTAGAGGCTATACAGAATTGGCCCCGCCCCCTCACAAAAAAGCAGGTACGTGCATTCCTGGGCATGGTGGGATACTACAGGAGATTCGTACCCAACTTTGCCACATTGGCGGCTCCATTGACCGATCTGACTAAGGGACGGAAATCGGTCATGGTGGAATGGAATGCAGATGCTGAAAAGGCTTTTTTGGAGCTCAAGTCAGCACTGTGCCAACACCCTGTCCTGATAGCACCCAATTTTTCAAACGAGTTTGTTGTCCAGACTGATGCTTCCGATGTAGGATTGGGAGCTGTGTTGTCACAGGTTGTTCATGGTGAGGAGCACCCAGTAGTCTTCCTCAGTAGGAAGTTGACACCAGCGGAGAAAAACTACGCTATAGTTGAACGAGAATGTCTGGCCATTAAGTGGGCTCTGGAATCCCTCAGATATTACCTCTTGGGAAGGAAGTTTAGGTTAATTTCTGACCATGCCCCTTTAACATGGATGAGGCAAGGTAAAGGGACTAATGCCAGAATTACACGTTGGTTCCTGGCGCTCCAGGAATTTAAATTTGTAGTGGAGCATAGGCCCGGGAGACTGCATCAAAATGCAGATGCCCTCTCCCGAGTCCATTGTTTTAGCTCCACTGTTGCCTCCACCTCCTTGGCGTTGGGGCACAGGGGGGGGGATATGTACAGGACGCCGTGGCTGGGTCCGGGAAGGAAGCTATATTTCCCCTCTGTTTGGGCTGTGGTTCCTTTAAGGGAACAGCAATGGTTAACACACTTGTCCAAGGAAGTGGTTTAAGAGAGACAGGAAGTTGTAGGTGAGAGAGTGAAGGAGTATAGTGAAGACTGCATGGTGAATGGTGGACATTGCAAAGCTGTGGAGGCTGTGAAAAGCTGTGAATGTACATGGCAGTGGCCTGCCTGGAAGCCTGCTAGCTGGGGAAGCTACCTACAACCTCAAGAAAGGACTGTTAAACTGCGGTAGCAGTTCTGAACTCTACAAGTCGGTGAGACTGGTATTTCTTTTGTTTTTGCTGCTGTAAAGCCATTTAAGTTTAATAAACCTTATTTTGGATTGAAAAGCCTGTGTCCTGCGATCTAGCTGGTTCCCCGAACATTACAACGTATACAGCTTTAATGTATGCAGCATGTGTTAAAGCAATATGCCTCTCTGGAAGCGTGCGTTTATGGAAGCATGAGTCCATACAAATATGCTTTTAGGCAAAATATGAAAAGTGTGTGCTGTACACACGCATTCATGTAGCACGTGTGCCATGGAACAAGCATCTTTGCAAAGCAAGCATGCGTTTATGAAACGTGTTATGCAACATTCCGCAACACATATCTATGCAGACATGTATTCCTATGCGATCATGCGAAATCATGTATATTTAAGTAAACATGCATTAACATGCCTTATTAAGGAACCATGCATCTTTAGGCGATCATGCAACTTTAGGCAATCATGCACCCTTATGCGATCCAGCATCTTTATGTGATCAAGCCTTTTGCGCGGTCAAGCCTCTCTGTGCGACCGAGCATCCTTGTGCGATCAAGCATCTTTATGTGATCAAGCATTTTTATGCAACTATGAAAAAAACATGCATATCTATACAAACATAAACATGCACCTTTATGTGACCATGTATCCTTAAGGCCCCTTTCACACTGAGGCGTTGAGAAAACACAAAAAAATTATGACATTTTTACCGCGTTCGCGCTAAAAATAGCGCTAACGCGTATGCGTTTTTACCGCGTTCGCGCTAAAAATAGCGCAAACGCGGTAAACGCATATGCGTTAGCGCTATTTTTTTAAATAACGCTTATGCCTATGCGTTTTTACCGCGGTTCCCATTCATTTCAATGGGGATAGGCGTTTTTACAGCGCTATTTTATGCGCCCTAAAGTTGCTCTAAAAAAGCTGTTTGCAGGATTTTTTTCAACGCCCAGCCAGCACAACGCCTCAATGTGAAAGCCCTCAGAGATTTCACATTGAGAATGCTGGGGCAGGATTATTTCAGGCGTTATTACAGCGCTATTTTTACAGCGAAAACGCGGTAAAAACGCCTCAGTGCCTTAGCGATCCGGTAACCTTATGCGATCACGCATTTTTATGTGATCAACAATAAACATGTTTTGTTTTTACACAAACATGTCCAAACATATATTTTGTACTCCCATGTTAATGTATCTTTATGCAAACATGTGAACTGGTAAAAACCGTTATCTTCAGAAACGGTGTGTTTCAGCAACAGTGTGCTCCAGCAACTGAGCGTTTCAGCATCTGTGCATTTTAGCAACTGTGCGTTTTAGCAACTGTGCGTTTTAGCAACTGTGCGTTTTAGCAACTGTACGTTTTAGCAACTGCATTTTAACATCTGTGCGTTTTAGCATCTGTGCATTTTAGTAACTATGCATTTCAGCATCTGTGCGTTTTAGAAACTGTGCGTTTTAGCAAGTTTATAAGCAAGCACCTGCTCAACTGCAGTTGGTCCTATACTTTAGACCTGTAGGATACCAAGCACATATGCACTATACTGGAGATACAACTCCCTAAAATGCACCCACGCTTATGTCTTTCAAATGTACTTTAATTAACATGCAATTAAACAATACATTTGCAAGCACGTATATTATGCTTTTCCTGCCCACAAGCAGATAATAACACTTTTAAAGTGAACTGCTAATCATCCAGGGGTGTATCTACTTACTGATGTACATGCCCCTCGGATAGGCAGAAAATATGCAGCATGTAATCATGACTTGTCTGTACCCAGTTCCCCCAAGAAAGTACTCACACACTCACGGGCCGCCGTTCTGTCTCCAAGGCCTATCTGACCTGTCACGACATGGCAATGGCCGCCCTTCCTCTTCCTGCCTAAATAAAAAAATAGGCTAGACTTGAGCAAACCTGCACCTTCTAGTGGCTGGGGAGAAACAGCAGCCCGCATGAGTAAAAGCACATAGCATGATTGAACAGCACACTGCTCCCAGTGGCTACTGGGAAAAACAGACAGTCAGATCTCTCTCTTTTTAAAAGAGAAACTGCAAACAAATGCAGACTCACCATTCCTCGCTGCAGGACTCTAGAAAACAGGAGTCCAATCTTCACTCATTACGGCGAGCTTTGTCATGACAGACCTTCAAGGACCGGGTCCCCTTTGTATATAGGGTCCACTCCCTTGAACCTGTATAGCACCCTGCCAGGACAACTCTTTGGTATAGTAAAAACAAAGGAGAAATAGAAAAATCATCTGACATCTATAGGTCAATAGGCACCACATCCCTGGTATTTAGAAAATGCAGATAAGAAAGAAGTGGGACTTTGAAGGTGCATTCAAACACATGATTAATAAAAAATATAATTTTATTTAATAGAAAAATTCCATTCACATATAATATAAAAAATATGATTTCAGTTACAGTAGGAAACAATGAAGTATTATACAGACAAATAATCTCGACGTTTCGCCAATAAACTGGCTTCTTCAGGAGTATTAGTTATTGTCATGTATTACTAGAATAAAAATACATACAGTAAATATACAAGTAATGGATAAACAGGAAAACACCAATATATTGCTCTACAAAATAATATTTAAATATTCCACAAGAAGCGATACAGAGACATTTTCTAAACCACCACTGAGCCTTCATTACCTGTGCATTGTTGAAGAAATCAAAAATCTAGCTGGTATTGAATCAGAGGAGTGTTCTCATAATGGAGTCTTGTAGTGAACCTTAGAGAAGGTGATAGCTCATAGAAAGCACATAAATGAATAATGTGCAGCTGAAAGCAATGGAAGGTGAATAGTCACCTGAAGGAAGGAAAAGGAATGATTAAAATTGAGTTAGACCCATGCTAGGATGGAGCTTAATATATGGAAATAACAATACCTTAATCTAAAGATCATTTTAAGATTCCAAAAAGGAACAAAAGATCATTATATCATGGTGGAGATGTCTGTAGGAAGATGAAATTATATTAGAGGAATTGGTCATATATATAAAAAAAATGATGTTATTCAAGGGATAAAAGAAGACAAATACCTGAATCATCCACTTTAAAGCCTGCTTGCAAAAAAGAGGATGAAAATTCAGAGCTAGGGGGGGTGCCGGTCAGTGTCTATAAGACCAACAATCCATCTATCAAAAATAAATAAAATATATATACAAGTCAAAAAATGCTATTAAAGCATTTCATAATTAGGATAAGTAATAAAAAAGGGGGACATAATTCCTCTATAAATACCTGAGACATATGATCTTTGGACATTTAACCTTCCTCGGATAGCGGCAGCTATACCACCTAAGCAAACCACCAAAGCTTATATAATCACCATCTCCCTCACATATAGGACACCAGTTTGGCGCCAAAATTATAGGTGGGGCGGGCATATCAATTCCACCTGGCAGGGAACCAATCCATGGTATTACTAAAGGATATGGTGGAAGTAGAGGGCGGCCGGATATGACACGTTGCCGCGCACAGGAAATTACACTTAGGCCTCGTACACACGGCCGAGATTCTCGTTGAAAAAAAACATGTCGTTTTTTTCGACGAGATTCTTGGACAAGAAAATTGTCCCGGCCGAGTGTACACACGCTTGATTCAAAGAACCCGCGGTTCTTTGAATGGAGCGTACGCGGTGACGTCATTGACTACGACGAGCATGTGCTCGTCACATTCGATGCCGTCGCCGCCATCTTGGTATACCCTATCTATGCCTAGGAAGCTACCGCGCATGCGTTGAAGTCATTTCGAGCATGCGCGGGCTTCCCGGCGAAAAGGTAAGTGTACACACACACAATTTTCTCGTCGAGAAACAGGCTGACGAGAATCTCGACGAGAAAATAGAGAGCAGGATCTCTATTTTCTCGTCGAGATTCTTGTCGCTTTTCTTGACGAGAAACCATACACACGAACGAATTTCTCGGCAAAAAATCTCTGCCAGCAAGTTTCTTGCTGGTTTTTGCCGAGAAACTCGTTCGTGTGTACGAGGCCTCAGGCCTCGTACACACGACCGATTTTCTCGTCGTAAACAGTCAAGAAAAGTGCCGCGAGAGTTTTTTTGTCTAGAAAAACGTTCGTGTGTATGGTTTTACGACGAGAAACTTGACGAGAATCTCGACGAGAAAATAGAGAACCTGCTCTCTATTTTCTCGTCAGGATTCCAGATTTCCTCGTCGTGTTTCTCGTCGGCCTGTTTTGTGACGAGAAAATGGTTCGTGTGTATGCTTTTACGACTCTTCCAAAAGCGCGCATGCTCACAAGCAACTATGAGACGGGAGCGCATCTTCTGGTAAAACAAGCCTTCATAATGGAGAGAGCACATTCGTCACGCTCATAAATATTTCATCGTTTAAATGTTCTGCATTGAATTCTTCGTTAGAATGTTACATTAATCAAAACGAGAGACCTTCTTTTGCTGCTGATATTCACACAGAGTTCTGCCTTATTTTTAACCTTTTTCATGCTGCTCTTTATAAGATTTATGTGTATTATATCGTGCAAGTTTTTAGGAATAATTTAAATGGTTAGATTTTTCAAAATGATGTTAATTATAATTTCTCAATGTTTTGATAGCGATCTCACATTTAATTTTCTAATCTATATTTTTAAAATTTCACACCATGTTTTTGAGCTAATCAGATTTAGTTATTCTTTTGGGGGGGTGATATCTGTGCCTTTTATTGTCAGTCAAATGTATCTGCTTACTCCAAAGCTTTTTTTTTTTTATTTAAAAATACACATAGTCAAGTATGAACTTAAACAAAAAACACATTTATTCATGTTTATAAATTAAATAAAGAGAAGGCAGCGCTGGAGAAGCTGCTGCCATTTGTGCATCCCAGGGACCCCAGAGCACACACCAACCCTGTGTGGACACTAAAATTGGGAGCTTGAGAAGGCCCACATTTCAGAACACAATCTGATGCTGGCCTCCCAGAGGTCAGGAACAGCAGCAGGTGAGATATATGTCCCAAGTGTGTGGTACTACAACAGGCTGCCTTCTGTCCGACCAGTGTGACCACAATGAAGCAAGGCCATCACTTCCTCTTCTTCCTGGCAACCTTCCCTGCAGCCTTTCCTGAAGCCTTTCCTGAAGCCTTTCCTGCAGCCTTTCCTGCAGCCTTCCTTCTTCGTTTAGCTGGAGGCTGGCCCACTGGAGGGGTACTCCTGTCAGGAGGAGGAGGTGGAGGTGTAGCAGAAGGGGGTGGGGCAGAAGAAGAAGGTGGAGGTGTAGCAGAAGGGGGTGGGGCAGAAGGTGGAGGTGTAGCAGAAGGGGGTGGGGCAGAAGGTGGAGGTGTAGCAGAAGGGGGTGGGGCAGAAGGTGGAGGTGTAGCAGAAGGGGGTGGGGCAGAAGGTGGAGGTGTAGCAGAAGGGGGTGGGGCAGAAGGGGGTGGGGCAGAAGAGGAAGGTGGAGGTGGAGGTTGAGGTTGGGTCAGTTGGGCCACCTCACATATGGCGGTATTGGGGGTAATTTGCTCCATCACCCCCTTGTTGAGCAAGGTGATGAGCAGGGGTTCGCATAGGAGGCGTTGCTCCATGCTCATCACCTTGAACTTAGCCTCCACTAGGCCGGCAATGGCCTCTTCAGGGGATGTGGGCTCCTTGAGGGTGGCATGGGCCTCTTTAATAAGGGCCATTGCTGCATCACTGGTGGTCCTGTCCCTCCTGCCTCTTTTGTGAAGCCTGATGGGAGGCACCTGGGATCTGGTGCTTCTCCTTTGCCCTGCCACCTCCTGGCTGGTACTGGGCCCTGCCACCTCCTGGCTGGTACTGGGCCCTGCCACCTCCTGGCTGGTACTGGGCCCTGCCACCTCCTGGCTGCCACTGGGCCCTGCCACCTCCTGGCTGGTACTGGGCCCTGCCACCTCCTGGCTGCCACTGGGCCCTTCCTCCTCCTGCCTGACAGTTTCCAGACCCTCCTCCTGGCTGATTTCATCCTGTGTATGAAAAAGAAACATAGTTTAATATGTTGGTTTAATCTTTGCCTCAAACTTTGTAATCCTGATGGAAGCAATTAGAATGTAAATGCATAAATCCTTGCTTTAAATTTACCACTACATCAGCTTGACTATTTACCACACAATTAAGTGCAGAATAATGTCTACAGATCATGATTTCACTTGTGGAATACAAAATAATGTATGTTTCTCATCCTGACATATTTGGGAAACATTAATTTTATCCCACTACATTTTCAGTTAATACTATACCTGGCTCCAGATGGACAAATCAGGATCATCCAGGATGGCTGCCTCCTCTTGCTCCAGAGAAGGCTCAGGTTGGCTGCAGGGAAGTCTGGGGGGAAGAGTGGAGAGTGATGGCCTTGGCTCAATGTGGTCATCCAGGAAGGACATCCTGCTGTAGTACCACAAAACCGGGACATAAACATCATCTGCTGCTGCTCCTGACCTCTGAGAAGCCAGCACCTTAGAGCGTTCAGTCCTGTAGGTACCTCTCAAGCTCCCAATTTTAGTGTCCACTTGTTTTGCTGTGGCTGTGGGCACCTTGGTATGCACAAATGGGAGCAGCTTCTCCAGCGCTGCTTTTCTCACCCCTTTTTTTTTATGGATGGGGTTTTTGGTCTCCCACAGAGCCGGCAGCTCCCTTACCCGGTCAATAAATTCCGCCAGGAACTCTTTGTCGCTAATAAAGACATTCATATTGTATCTGCAAGTAAAATAATTTATATTTAAATAATGTGAGGCAAACAGTCTAACCTCCTTCACATCCTAGTCACCATATATATCCTCCACCAATCTCAAGACAGTATAGGCCCACAATTTTTACAAGTCTCACAAAATCACATACCTTCGTTCACACGTCCGTCACTTGAACTCCTCTCTCCGCACACCGAACGTACTATAGTTACATGTGTGTTTGCTATATACACACCACGCATGCGTCCAAATTCGAACACGTCGCTCCGCACACGTCGCCCGCCCATGACGTTCTAACTAACATCTTTTCCCCGCCCCTTCTCTTTCGGCGCGCAGACAGATATGGCGGAGTTACAGCAGGTGTCTGATAATTCCGCAACTAGCGAGGAGACAAGCCCGAGGACCAAGGACACGTCACGATCAAGGAGGAGATTCAAGGCATCGAATATGTCTTTGGCGGAGATGGCGGAGATGGTGGACATCTTGGTCAAGGCTGATTATGATGCCAAGCATGGGCCGTATAGCAAACCAAATAGAAGGAAGGCCAAAATCCTCACTAAAGTTGTGAAGAGTCTGAGGGCGAAGTTCGGGGTGAAACGCTCAAATGAGCAGCTCAGAAAGAGGTGGTCAGACCTCAAACTGAGGGAGCCAGACCAGTTGAGGAGCATAAAGAGGATGCTCGCTAAAAGTAAGTAAAATGACGACCTTTCTGCTATTAATCTTTTTAGAAACTGACTTTTTTTTTTTTTTTTTCATATTGGACTCCCTTCCAAAATGTAATATTTTGAACTAGGTTGGGCACAGTAATCGTTCGTTACGTTACCGACACTTCGTTCGGCCACTATCCGCGGTTTTGGCTTATTTAAGATCCCCAAAAGTAATTAGACATCTGCCATTTTTGATCAAGTATTGTGGCTAATTTTTAAGTCTAGATGATGTGTTTGTAAGGAGAATGAAATGCAAACTTTAATCAGTGTAAAGGAGAGGACACTCAGCAGCTGCTTCCACATCTGTACTTTGGAGCACTATAGTGTGGGCCACCAGACCCGCCTTTTTTGGGTGTCCCACACAGGTGCATCAGAGTTTATTTGTGGTGCCTCCATGTCCAAAAAATTACATCCAAATGTGAATACTAAACATATTTGGGGTCATAAATAATGCATTTTTCTTTAAATTCCGCACAAACACACACTTGTACCCCACTTCCAAACAATTTAGCCTGTTTTAAGTTTAAAAATGAGATTTTTACAGTGTGATAAATAGACCTTTGGTTTTATTCTCATAGGGGAGAGAAGACTGGGAGGAGGACATGCACCCCACAACTTCCAAGCAACCCCAAACTCCCAAAGATCCACAACCGAAAGATGTGCAGGAAGTTGAGGTGGAGGAAGGAGAAGTGCAGGAAGGAGAGGTGGATGACGTTGTGGATCTGGTCACCACAACAGGTCAGTATCTGACACCACAGCTTAAGGTAAGCGAGGTAGGCCTGCAGAGTTTTATTAATTTTTTTTAATGGTTTTTAGGGGATGGAAATGTTGTGAAGGATAGCACACCGTTCTCTGCTGACAGTGCCCTCCGCCTCATCCAGCAAGTGATGGAATGTAGCACGGAACTGGACCTAATTAAACAAAGAATCCATGTGATGGAACAAACATTTAAAGACATTCTCGATGTTTTGGGGAGAATTCAATAAGCCATCCAAACACATTTGTTTTTATATTTTTACTAATTTTTTGAGTAACAAAGCAGCCAAAAATTGAATATGCACACAGTGTGTGAACATGTGCTATCTGCCATCAGGGGATATCCATGTACGTCTTTTGTGGGTGCAACCCCTTCCTCGTATCAAAAGTCGGTGAACTGAGGAAGGGGATGCACCCCCAAAACACGTCCATTGATCACCCCTGATGGCAGATAGCACATGTTGACAATAGGGATCAGGATTGTAAACTTCCTATTTGCAAAAAATTAAAAATGTGTGCATATTGAATTTTTGGCTGGGCAAGGGGTGGCAGGACCCCATATTAGGACGGGCACATAGAGACATAGTTTGTGTAACTGAATGTCTCAGATTGCTCAGAGGTATCCAATGTTGTCATTTTAGAAATGCAAGTGGTATTTTTGTATTTTCATAAGCCAAAATTTGCCGGGTTGTGGCCAGGCCAACCCCAAAGTAAAACAAAAAAAAAAAAGTGCAGAGAGTAAAATATTTGACCACAAACAACGTGTAGCTTCTTTTTATAATACTCTCTAAGCTTATTTGGTTCTTTTGTAAGGTAACATAGTGAAATTGGTTGTTATTTACTAAAGTAAAATACACTTGCCACTACAAATGCACAAAGACAAACTAGGAGACAGGAAAGAACAAATAATTAAAGGTTTAAACAAGATTTTTATTGGGATACTTAGACATAGGCTGGCATAGGAATTGCCCCCCTACCCGTGAAATACTCCATGTATTTGTCCCGAACCACACGGGCATTTTGGGGGGGCAAGCCAAGACGGGCAGATTCCAGGCCCGGAAGGGGATTTGCAGGGGAAAGTCCAGCCTCTGGCAAAACTGAGGCCATATACGAATTTGATTTTTGGCTCAGAAAGTTGTGTAGCACACAGCAGCATAACACTACATAGTTTATTTTGTAGTCCGCCAAGTGGATGGAAGTCATAAAAAGGCGGAACCGGCTGGCCATTATGCCGAAGGCATTTTCAACGACTCTTCGGGCCCTGGCCAGCCGGTAATTGAACACACTCTTCTCTGGGGTCAGGGTCCTCTGTGGAAATGGCCTCATAAGATGCCGTCCGAGTCCGAAGGCTTCATCAGCCAAGAAAACAAAGGGGAGTCCTTCAATATTCCCTGCATCCGGTGGCAATGCAAGGTCGTCACTCTGGAGACGGAGGGCAAACTCCGTCTGGATGAAGGATCCCCCATCGGACATCCGGCCATTCTTCCCTACATCAACATAGAGGAATTCATACCGTGCTGACACCACCGCCATCAGCACAATGCTATGAAACCCCTTGTAGTTGTAGTAGTAGGACCCAGAACGGGGGTGGCGGCACGATGCGGACGTGCTTCCCGTCTATGGCACCACCGCAGTTGGGGAAGTCCCACCGCGTGGCAAACTCCGATGCCACAGTCTGCCATTCCTGTGGCGTGGAAGGAAGCTGTGGAGTGAAACAAGATGAAATAATATTAGAAAAACAAAGGCATACATTACAAGCAAATTCTAAACCAAAAAATTAGAGACCAACATCAATCTAATTATACGTTTATTAAGGTGTGTAAAAAAAGTATAATGGAAGGCTCATTTATCATATTCATCACCACCTCTGATGGGCCATTACTAAATTATTTTGGGGGGGGGGGAGATGTGTTTGGCCACAGGATAGCATTGCAGTGGCGGTGCGTCCAGAGTGGGCGCTGGAGCACTGTCCCCTCTCTCCTGTGCCCATCACTCAGAACAATACATAGGTTCATGCGTTGCATGAACCTATGTATTGTCTATGCCGCACACTATTCAGGTGGATGGCCTCTTGTAAAGCGACCGACATATGAATAATTGCGTCATTTAGGGGGTTAAAATTGCAGAGCAGAAACAGGTATTAAAAAAGTCTTGCAAATTACAACCTGAGGGATGTAATTGGCTTCCTCAAAGAAAAATCGGGGACGCAAGGAGGGGGCATTCCTTGTGCAAACACTGACAGGCTGCTCTGGCAATCATGTTCACCAAGTCTGTTTAATGGTAACATGATTGGCTGATGCAACATGAAGGGAAGGAGAAGACATCAAGGACAGAAGAAGGATGGCGCTGACCACAAGAAGGTAAGTGCAGGGCTGGGGGGAAACTGGCTGCATTAGAGGGGACTAAATGGCTGCATTGGAGGGGACAACTGGGGGCGTTTATTAGGCAACAGAGCAAAAAAGGAGGAAGTTTATTTCCGAAATTGGGGTTGGAACCCCCCAACATTTGGAGCAACAGGCGCCCCTGCTGGAAAAGTTAGTGAGGGGAAATATTTAGGGAGGATAAAAAAGGGGCAATCTAAAGCTTCCAACATGCATGGGGACAAAGGGGACATTCTCAGCATATTACAATCATGGTAATTAGGGAAGGATGAAAGAAATACAATACATTAGCATACATGTAATACATAAAATGTGATGTTAAGGGAGAAAACTTACCCTAATATAGTCCTCCTGCAGGACTTGTATAATAGCAGAACAGGTGTCTGGGATTATGAGGCCCAGAGCCTGGGGGGAGATGCCTGTGGTGAACTTCAAGTCCTGAAGACTTCTCCCTGTCGCCAGGTAACGCAACGTGGCGATGAGCCTCTGCTCAGCACTGATGGCTTCCCGCATAACGGTGTCCTTCCTGGTAATATAGGGGGACACCAAAGCCAACAGTTCCTGAAAAACGGGGTCAGACATCCTCAGAAAATTCCTGTAGTCCTCAGGATTATTCTCGACGATCTCCCGCAGCAGAGGCATGTGGCAGAATTGGTCCCGCTGGAGCAACCAATTCTTGGTCCATGAACTCCTCCTCACACCATTCATGGACTGGTCTTGGTCCAAAACAAGAAGACCAACACCAAGCGCACGCACAGCACGAACTCGACGACGAGAACGTCCAGGCGACATGGCTAGGAAACGGTCGTCTAATCAGAACGTACAGAGCAGAACGCACTTTAGAACAGCAAGGCCTATGAATAACGAACTGAAATTCAGAAACGAACAGGCAATAACGCACTGTAAAACAGATACGACCTGCCTAGACGCCCTGAAAGTCAAGATACGAACCCACAAGCACAAACTGAACCGCAGAAAACGATCTGAAAAGTACGAAGACTGAAAAGCGCGAATCGTCTCTTCCCAAACTTTTACTTCACACGCGGTAACACGAGATCAGCAAAAGCAGCCCAAGGGGTGGCGCCAAGAAAAAAGATCTTCCCCTTTATAGTGCCGTCGTACGTGCTGGACGTGAGCGCAGAGAACCACGAGGAAATTGGAAAATGACAGTGTGTACGCATAGAAAGCTTGACGAGAAAATCGACAAGCTTAACAAGAATCTCGTCGAAAAAAACGACGTGTTTTTTACGACGAGAAAATCGGTCGTGTGTACGAGGCCTGAGACATCTGAGTGATGAGAGAAATTCATCACATATTTGATGCAATCTACAAAACGGCCACAAGATGGCCACAGTGAGACCGAAATCAAATAAAGATAAAAAAGTCAATTTAGACTGATAGAAAAAACAGAAAATATGTCAGAAAATAAAAAATGGGGATGGAAACCTTTTGGTGGAATGGTGGCACCAACTTAAGTGCTAAGAAGCAAAAAGTCGGAAGCCCCGGGCGCCCGTAAGGTCACCTTAACTCAAAGAGAACATTTCCCCTGAGGGATTATATGATTAAATACCAAATTATGTGTAATATATGATGTGCTGCAAAAATGCAGTAAACGCGTAATGATAGTATACAATGCAGTAGAAAAGAATTGTCAGATCACCACTCAGGAAAAATAGCCAAACAAACAAAAAAAACACAAATAATAATAAATAAACAGGCTAGCTGTTTGGGCTTTTCTGAATGACCTCAGGCCCAAACAGCTAGCCTGTTTATTATTATTTGTGTTTTTTTGTTTGTTTGGCTATTTTTTTATTTTCTGACATATTTTCTGTTTTTTCTATCAGTCTAAATTGACTTTTTTATCTTTGATTTTTTAACTGCACTCTATGTTAGCCTATGTGTTCATGTACACATAACGTTTTTTAGCTTTAACCACTTCCCTACTGTGCACGAAAACCCCCTTCCTGCCCAAGCCATTTTTCAGCTTTCAGCGCTGTCACACTTTGAATGACAATTGCGCGGTCGTGCGACGTGGCTCCCAAACGAAATTTGCATCCTTTTTTCCCCACAAATAGAGCTTTCTTTTGGTGGTATTTGATCACCTCTGTGTTTTTTATTTTTTGCGCTATAAACAAAAGAAGAGCGTCCAGTTTGGAAGAAAAACACTATTTTTTACTTTTTGCTATAATAAATACCCATTTTTTTTTTTCAAATAAAATTTTCCTCAGTTTAGGCCGATACGTATTCTTCTACATATTTTTGGTAAAAAAAATAAAAATCGCAATAAGCGCGTATTGATTGGTTTGCGCAAAAGTTATAGCGTCTACAAAATAGGGGATAGATTTATAGCTTTTTTTTTTTATTAGTAATGACGGCGATCTGCGATTTTTATTGTGACTGCGATATTGCGGCGGACACATCGGACACTTTTGACACATTTTTGGGACCATGCACATTTATACAGCGATCCCTGCTATAAAAATGCATTGATTACTGTATAAATGTGATTGGCAGGGAAGGGGTTAACCACTAGGGGGTGGGAAGGGGTTAAATATGTTCCCTCAATGTGTTCTAACTGTGGGGGGAGGTGACTGACTGGGGGAGGTGACCGATGGTTGTCTCTATGTGCAAGGGACACACCATCGGTCCCCTCTCCCTCACAGGACGTGGATCTCTGTGTTTACACACTGAGATCCATTTTCCTGCTCGTTTCCCGGGCAATCGCGGGTGCCCGGCGGCAATCGCGGCCGCCGGGCACGCGCATCGGGGCCTTGGGAACGCAGCGGGCGCGCGCCCCCTAGCTCGTTTTTAAAGGGAGGACGTCATATGACGTCCTCCCAGAACGAGAGTGTCCTCCGCCCGCCGTCAATTGACAGTGGGCGGGGGACAAGTGGTTAATGAGTAGTGGAGTTAATGGGCTTTTTTCTGAACGCAAGAAATTTGCGTTCAAAGTGCCGTTTTTCGGCAGAAAAAAAAGAAAAAAATGCAAAACGCTCATAAACGCTGGCCGCAAGTGTTTTTTTTTAGCGTTTTTTGGTCCATTGAAAAAAAAAAAAAAAAAAACCTACACTGAAAAACGCTAGTAAAAAAACGCTGATAAAAGCTAGCTTTTTCTGCTGCTTTAAAAACTACAGTTTTTGAGCTTCTGTGTACATGGAGCCTAGCCACGTACAGGACCCCGAAAACCAAGCACCGCCTTCAGACTTTCTAAGGGCGTGAATTTTTGATTTCACTCCTCACTGCCTAATAGTTTCGGAGGCCATGAAATGCCCAGATAGCACAAAACCCCCCAAATAACCCCATTTTGGAAAGTAGACACCCCAAACTATTTTCTGAGAGGCATGTTGAGTATTTTGCAGATCTCGCTTTTTGTCACAAAGTTTTCAAAATTAAAAAAAGAAAAAAAAAAGGATTTTCTTTCTTCATTTTCAAAAACAAATGAGAGCTGCAAAATACTCACCATGCCTCTTAGCAAATATATTGGGGTGTCTACTTTCCAAAATTGGATCATTTGGGGGTTTGTGCTATCTGGACATTTCAGGGCCTTTTCAGATGGCGTTGTAACACAACTATTGCTGCTCAAGCCAGCTGGGGTTGAAGTAAGCCAAACCCGAACACTTTAGCAGTGCACAGTACATTTGTTTTAGTATACACTAAATCCTCTTTGTCAAGCCCTGTTCCAAGCCACATTCCTGTTTGAATAATGTGTCAGGGTTTCAGGTGGACTGAAACCCGGACACATGATTCAAAACCCGGACTGTCCAGGTGAATCCCAGACAGGTGGTAACCCTACATGGACCCTGGGTGTGTAGTCCAGGCTGCTGCTATAAGTAGGCTATGTGTGAGTTTTGGAAGTAAAGTGGTGTGTCTATGTCTTGTATGAATAACAAATTTTTACATCAGCAAGGTCTCCAAACCTCATTTTCTTTTATTTCTATGTTCACACGTTTTGCTTGCATTACTACAGTGCCAATTGTGTCTCTGTCAAAACCTTTCTTCTTCTGTCAGTATGGTACTGACTGGGTCTCTTTAGACATGTTTTAGGTTGCATTATTACAGTACTGATTCTATTTCTGCACAGTGTTTCTGGCTGTGTCCATATGCTAATGATTGTGTCTCTGTGGAGGCACACCGCTTGAGTATTAGCCCTTCACTACCAGGCCATTTTTCACTTTTCTGGGCTGTGATAGTTTGACTGACACTTACAAAATTGTACTCAAATACATTTTTAACCACTTCCCGCCCATAGGATGTCATATGACGTCCTCAGGTTGAAGTGGTTATACCCCAATGAGGCCTGCAGCTACAGTGGTATCAACATTTTCAGCCAGCGATTCTCTTTAGAAGTGATTTGAGCAGCTATACAGTTGCTTAAAGGGGAGTTCCAGCCTTTTTTATGTTTATTAAAAGTCAGCAGCTACAAAAAGTGTAGCTGCTGGCTTTTAATAAACAGACACTTACCTGCTCCACTGTCCAGCGATGCAGCCGAACGGAGCTTCGCTCCTCTTCCCCCTTCTCCGCCGGTGCCTCCATTCCTACTGTGGGCACCCGGCCGTGACAGCTTTCGGCTTCACGGCTGGGCACTCACTGAGCATGCGCGAGCGGCGCTGCACAATCTGAGTAGACAGGCGATCGCCTGGGACCTGTCACGTGTCCCAGATGATCGCCTGCAGGGAGCGCATTAGGCGATAAGACGTGTCACCTAAGCGGTCCCTGGGCGGAAGGAGGAAGTGGGACAGGAAGTCCCACTCCTACTGAAGCCCCCACTCCCTCCCCAAAAAAATGACATGCCAAATGTGGCATGTAAGGGGACGAGGAGTGGTTTAAGCGGAAGTTCCAATTTTGGGTGGAACTCCGCTTTAATCACTTCTACAGGTGGTAGAAGAGGGTCCTCCCAGTCCCCGGCTTTCCCGCGCTCTCCAGTCTCATCGGGGAACCCGGGACCGATCCGACCAGTGGTATCCAGTGCACTGAACAGAGAGAGAGAGAAACTAATGTTGTTCCTCCCTCTCTGTGAGATCAGAAACTGGAAACGATGAGGATTTCATATTGGTTTCAAAATTCCAACGCCTTGAACATCACATTACCACACCATGTCAATGTTGGCCATAATGGCGTCCCCTGACGCCTGCCCACTGCCTGGGATATCAAAGTCAGTTCACCCCTTATATGTTGTCTTGAAGCAGTATACTGTATGTTGATGAAAATTACTGTAGCGACCTCACCCCTTCTCATTCACGTCTTGTCTGTCTCGTCTAAGGGTTAACACTGGGGGGGAGGGATGAGATACACCACGGCCCATGTCCTCCAATGTGTAGAGGTGAAGGCCAGAACTATCGGGTTTTGTGTATGTGTCCTAGAGTCAAATCCTCTCCTCGGATTGACTCCCCTCTGCTCCTAGTAACCAGAGTTCCACACACTGAAAGGGTCCAACTCGTATTTATTCTTCTCAATAAATAGTCATACAGCACAGACAGGTTGAGACCCATATAACAAATTCAGTCTTTGTGGGGAGTAGGCCAAGGCACAATTCTTTTAGATAAAGCTAACCACTGTGGTGTCACCAGTGGCGAATAGTCACTGCCACTGACTATATAGAACAGAACATGGATTACCTTCGCTAACGTAGCCCCTATCAGGGGAAGGACATGCGTCCAAGACAGTTACCGGAGGCCTCTCCGTCACCAGCAATGCTGCGCTGGACTCTCCGGAGAAGTTCCGCTCACCGGCCTCCTCGTCTCAGACACGGGCACCCAAGGAGTTAGGGCCCCCTCGGATTCCTCCACTCTCGGAACTCAGTCGAAGGTACTGAGCTCCTGGCCTCCGCCATAGTACCTCACCCCAGGCTAAAGGTGCCTGAGATGGACATCTCCCGCTCCGGCCAGGTCAAGGGCATGGAACTCCGGAACGCCAGCACCCAGGCTGAAGGTGCCTGGGTGCGGCTGCGTCCTCAGACTCTGAACCCTGAGGTCAGGGTGTCCGCCCCTTTTATCTCATCTCCCTTTGCGTCACAGCGGGTTCCCCACCCCGCTGTACCAGCGCCAGGAAAGGACAAAAAGGGAAGCAGTCTTGCGGTGAGTGTTCAGCTCCAGCCCAGGGCGACAGCGCCACCTGCAGGCCGCAGGGAACCTCACACCACCAGAGTCCTCCAAGAACCATAAAAGGGTCTCAGATTCCCTAACAATCAATGCATCTGGGTTACACTACCACCCAGATGCCTCCCCTAAATTCAAACACCCGCTACATTACTATGTAATAAAAGCCTGTCCTAAAACACAGTCCTGAAGAAGCGGGCCATCCTCAAAACAGGTAGACTAATTAGGACATGATTGACATATGTGTGTCTTAAATATATCTTTGATATTTTTATAACAATTTTTTGTAATAAATTATTTGTTTTTATACGACATTTAGATCATCCATGAACTCCCTTTCTATTTTGTTTTCTTTTGATTATTTTATAATTTTATGGGATGATGACCACCTGGTAATCTTCAATAGGTACATCCCCTCACAACATTTTTCAAATATTGACCCTCGCTTTCACTCAGCTGCTTCATCTTTAGTGTGTCCCTGCAGCTCCTAAGTGGCATACTAGTTATGTAGCGGCTGGCAGGAGGAACTACAGTGTACAGTAGAGATACAGCTATCCACCACACCAAGAAGCGTCTGATGCTGCAGATTCTGCCAACGTTTTAGTGCTAGAAGGCAAACGTTAGCAAGGGAGGTGGTTCTGGTGAGTATTATAAACATACTTTATTATGCTGTGTTTGTTTACTCTTTCTTAGGAAGGTAAGGTTCACACTCAAGCTTCAGTTTCCTCAAGCGTTCTTGAAACATTTCTTATTCATGTTTGTACACATGTTTTTTAGGCATTTTTCAGGCTAAAAGTGTTTTTGCTTGAGCCAATGGAAAACTGAGTGTCAAGAAATTGTGTGTAAAGCACATGTTACGCATTTTTCACGTGCTCCCATTGAAACCTATAGAGGCCAAAAATGTGTGATTCTGCCCTAAAGATGCTGATGTATTTTTTCGAGTGGCAAATGCTCAGGTGTGAACAGACACCATAAGATACAGTAGGAATCCACATGTAGACCATTGAAGTGTTACTAGAAAAAACTAAGCTAAACATGTTCCCATGTAGAAACATGGCAGTGGGCCACATTGATGCGGCATATTTTTGGATCACTGTTTCTGATCAGGAGCTGGGGATAGGCTCCTGACCGTGTGATCGCTGTGAGAAGCAACCATAGTACACCAGTGATGATCCATAGTACACCAGTGATGGCCCATAGTACATTAGTGATGAACAATAGTACATCAGTCATTACATGATTTGGTTGCCAATGTTAAAGCGGTATTAAACCCACAATCAAAAATCTAATATATTGCAACTTATCAATTTATTAGATGTTTTGGCTGCATTAGTTTTCTTTGTTTAGTTTTTTTTCTGTTTTCACCAAGTGATCTGCCAAGTAACACATCTCCTGTATTAGAATGCCTACACTCTGGATGAAGGAGCAACAAAAGCACCTTTGCACAGCAGCATTGTCTGTCTGGGGGGGGGGGGGGAGTGTTAATTATGCTAGTATGCTAGCAGATGTGAAGCGTTTGTTACCCCAACACCTCATATTACTGATATATGCTTGCTGTACCATGTACTTGTATGAGAAAATATTCTGTTCTCTTTGTATTGCTTCCCTTGTGTGAAATCTCGGTGTTCCTGACAGTCCCTCTGCTTTCCTATTCAAAACTGACCACACTAAACAGGAGAGCACAGCATGGTCAGTTTTCTAGCTGTGATGGGAACTAAGCCTGCTCTCCTCCAATGATCAGACTTGTCCTGACACGCCCCCGCTGCACAGCCATTCCCTGAAAGCTCAGTGTGCTGCTGTTGCTTCTCCTGCCCCCCCCCCCCCAGCTCTTATACAGCTGAGAACAGAGGAAATGTGATCACTTAAAAAAAAAAAAAGGGAAAAAAGTATTTATATATTTTTTTTTTTTATATCTATACAAAAATGTTTTGCATTTGATTTCTATTTTAAATTGAATGGGTTGTTTTACAAGGTGATCATTTACAATTACTTTAAATAAACTAAACACAATGGGGGGGATTTACTAAAACTGGTGCACACAGTTGTGCATGGTGGCCAATCAGCTTCTATTTCAGCTTGGCAATAAAACCTGGAAGAGTTGCACCAGATTTTGCACTTTCCAGTTTTAATAAATAACCCCCATTGAATCCAAAGACCAGCTAACACTTTTTATCCAGATACAGCAATAGTTGTGTTCCTTTTGGGATAAAGGATTTACATTAATAAATAAAAGCTGACAATTATAAACACTGTCAGTGTTAAATGGTTTGTCTCAACCCTCCAACTGCTACACCTGCAGGATAACGTGTTCTGTTGAAAAACAACAGACTTGCTGACTTACTTGCAAGATCACCAGGTGAAAATAAAAGAAAGAAAGACAATAAAAAAAAATCGGTAAGCTAGTATTTGCTTTTGGGTTTAATACTACTTTAACAGTCCCATAAAGGGCCAGCGGCAAGGGGTTAAGTACTTTCTCGTATACAGGGGTCAAGTCCTGGGGAAAAAAGTATGGGAACTCCCACCCAAGATCTACTTCCCCACCATAAAAAAAAAAAAAAAAAAATTATACGCTCATATGCATATATATTTCAAAGAAAATACAGTGCAACATTTATTTTAAAGTGCTAGTTTACAAAAACAAAATAAGTTAACTTGTCAAACTAACAGAATAATCGCACACACCTCGGGGTACTCGGTACTGGCCTGGCTGGTCTCAGGGTGTTGACTGTCTGGCTGGCCTCAGGGTACTCGGTCCCCCATCCACCTCTGTACCCCCCCATGTCCACCTCTGTACCCCCTCCACCTGTGTTCACCTCTGTACCACCCATGTCCACCTCCATACCCCCTCCACCTCTGTACCCCCTATGTCCATCTCTGTACCCCCTCCACGTCCACCTCTGTACATCCCCATGTCCACCTCCTGGGTTTACCTCTGTACCCCCTCATGTCCACCTCTGTACCCCCTCATGTCCACCTCTGTGTTCACCTCTGTACCCCCTCCACCTCTGTTACCCCCGTCCACCTGTGTTCACCTCTGTACCCCCCATGTCCACCTCTGTTCCCCCTGTCCACCTCTGTACCCCCCATGTCCACCTCCCACTTCTGTACGCCCCCATGTCCATCTCTGTACCCCCCATGTCCACCTTTCACTTCTGTACCCCCCCATGTCCACCCCTCACTTCTGTACCCCCATGTCCATCTCTGTACCCTCCATGTCCACCTCTCACTTCTGTACCCCCCCATGTCCACCTCTCACTTCTGTACCCCCCCCATGTCCACCCCTCACTTCTGTACCCCCATGTCCATCTCTGTACCCTCCATGTCCACCTCTCACTTCTGTACCCCCCCATGTCCACCTCTCACTTCTGTACCCCCCCCCATGTCCACCTCTCACTTCTGCACCCCCCCATGTCCATCTCTGTACCCCCCCATGTCCACCTCTCACTTCTGTAGCCCCCCATGTCCACCTCTGTACACTCCTCCATTATTAGTACAGACTCCCCCTCCATTATTAGTACAAACCCCACCCGGGTGGCAGCTGGAGAGGAGAGGTGTGGAGCCGCACCGCCTGGGTGGAGAAGAAGATCGTGACAGAGATGAGAACAAACGCATTGCCGGTGATGTAAAAAATTCCTCGACTTATGCAGGGTCTCGACCGCGTCACTTCCGGTGTAGCTACGTAAAAAACACAGCTGATGGCGGGCTCGACTGCGCATGCGCGGCTTCAACGGACCTATACCTCGCATGCGCAGACGCCCATTTCGGGCCATGAAAATTCTGGACTCGAGTGGGCGGACTCCAGTCCCGCCCCCAACACGCCCTAGCCTGCTCTGTAGAAGGGGGGCGGACAAGCTAGCCACCGAGGTCGACATAAAATATAGTGCTGCACCGCCTCCAGCCCCTAACACGCCCCTAGCCTGCTCTGCTGAAGTGGGGTGGGCCCCGTGCATAGCACTGTGTATATCACAATGGCAGGTCCATGAAAAATATAGAACTTTGCCTGTGGGAGACATTAAGACATTAGAAGACATTACTCATCAAACTGAACCCCCCCCCCCCACTCAATTGCAGCCTCACTGTGCCCATCAAACGCAGCCGCTGTACCCGTCAAACGCAGCCGCTGTACCCGTCAAACGCAGCCACTGTGCCCGTCAAACGCAGCCACTGTGCCCGTCAAACGCAGCCACTGTGCCCAGCAGACGCAGCCACTGTGCCCAGCAAACGCAGCCACTGTACCCGTCAAACGCAGCCGCTGTGCCCGTCAAATGCAGCCGCTGTGCCCGTCAAATGCAGCCGCTGTGCCCAGCAAATGCAGCCACTGTACCCGTCAAATGCAGCCACTGTACCCGTCAAATGCAGCCCCTGTGCCCGTCAAACGCAGCCCCTGTGCCCGTCAAATCTAGCCACTGTGCCCGTCAAATCTAGCCGCTGTGCCCGTCAAATCTAGCCGCTGTGCCCGTCAAATCTAGCCGCTGTGCCCGTCAAATCTAGCCGCTGTGCCCGTCAAATGCAGCCGCTGTGCCCGTCAAACGCAGCCGCTGTGCCCGTCAAACGCAGCCGCTGTGCCCGTCAAACGCAGCCGCTGTGCCCGTCAAACGCAGCCGCTGTGCCCGTCAAATGCAGCCACTGCACCCAGCAAACGCAATGACTGTGCCCGTCAAACGCAGCCACTGTGCCCATCAATTGCTGCCAGATTGTCAAGCCATAGCTGTGCTCCCTGGGGATAAGCTGATCGCCCATCCGTGCTGCTGGAGGGAGCCCAGACGACCATAAATGAAGGACCTGCAGACTTGGTCATGGTAAGTGAGACCATCCCATATCCCACTCCATATTCCCCGAGGACAGAGACCCCCTTCTCCCCCCTGAGGACAGGGACCCCCTTCTCCCCCCTGAGGACAGGGACCCCCTTCTCTCCTGGGGACAGGGACCCCCTTCTCTCCTGGGGACAGGGACTCCCTTCTCTCCTGGGGACAGGGACTCCCTTCTCTCCTGGGGACAGGGACTCCCTTCTCTCCTGGGGACAGGGACTCCCTTCTCTCCTGGGGACAGGGACTCCCTTCTCTCCTGGGGACAGGGACTCCCTTCTCTCCTGGGGACAGGGACTCCCTTCTCTCCTGGGGACAGGGACTCCCTTCTCTCCTGTGGACAGGGACTCCCTTCTCTCCTGTGGACAGGGACTCCCTTCTCTCCTGTGGACAGGGACTCCCTTCTCTCCTGTGGACAGGGACTCCCTTCTCTCCTGTGGACAGGGACTCCCTTCTCTCCTGTGGACAGGGACTCCCTTCTCTCCTGTGGACAGGGACTCCCTTCTCTCCTGTGGACAGGGACTCCCTTCTCTCCTGTGGACAGGGACTCCCTTCTCTCCTGTGGACAGGGACTCCCTTCTCTCCTGGGGACAGGGACTCCCTTCTCTCCTGTGGACAGGGACTCCCTTCTCTCCTGGGGACAGGGACTCCCTTCTCTCCTGGGGACAGGGACTCCCTTCTCTCCTGGGGACAGGGACTCCCTTCTCCTCTGGGTACAGGGACACCTTCTCTCCTGGGGACAGGGACTCCCTTCTCCTCTGGGTACAGGGACACCTTCTCTCCTTTGGACAGGGACCCCCTTCTCCCCTGGAAACAGGGACCCTCTGGGCCACTCACCTGGGAACAGGAACTCCTTCTCACTCTGGGGCAGGGATCCTATCTCACCTGGGGGCAGGGATCCTATCTCACCTGGGGGCAGGAACTCCGTCTCACCTGGGGGCAGGAACTCCATCTCCCCTGGCACCAGGGACTTCATCTCACCTAGGGACCCCATCTTCCCTAGGGATCAGGACCCCACCTCCCCTAAGAACAGGAACCTGATCACCCTGTGTGTGCCAACCTCACTGCCCTGCCTGCCATGTGTCCTGTGTGAGGGCCCTTCTGTGACAGCTCTTATCAGTACTTCATCCCACTGTGTGATCCCCCTACATGACTGATCCCTCTGTGTGCACCCCTTACACGGGGAACCCCTCTGTTTTCTCCCCCTACATGTCTGCATTCTCTGACCACCACCTGTACCATTTCCACATCCTCTGACTGCCTCCTGTATCTTGTCCGCCATCCTCTGACCACCTTCTCTATCCTGTGCACATGTTCTGACCACCTATTGTCTGCAGCCTCTAACCACCTCCTGTATCCTGTCCGCAGCCTCTAACCTGTCTGCAATCTCTGACTATCTCTTGTCTTTTATCGTGTCTGCAGTCTCTTAGGGGGAGTCTGGAGAGGAATCAAGAGTAAGAGCGTCGCCGGGATTGGGATTATGGGAGGAGTCAGACGTGTATGGACTGTGGAAAACAGACTACAGAATAAAACCAGAGCCACCAACCTGGAGCCATCTAACTGAGACCTGCAAGCTGCACCGGAGAGGAGGTCAGTGACAGCGCCGTCAGGTCAGTCTGAGGGGGGGGTCACTGATGTAAGGGGGGAGTGAATACAATTATGTAAGGGGGCACTGATATAAAGGTTTCCCCTTATCTCAGTAACACCCCCCCTCTTACCTTAGTGTATTCACTCTGCGAAAGGTGGTCTCCGGTCACCAGAGTCTCCCTCCCCCCCCCATCACATTTCCCGGCATTCCCCTTTACATCAGAGTCGGCAGGATTCCCCCTTACAGTGCAAGGGAACTCAGATGTAAAGGAAAATGCTGCAGAGCATAATCTAAGGAGGAACTCTGATGTAAGGAGTGCTCTGGTCACCAGAGACCACCTTATATCAGAGTCCACTGCATTCCCATTTACATCAGAGTTCCCACTTACATCTGGGTCAGCAGAGTTTCCCCTGTAAGTTTAGAAGGGATGGAGGCCCAGAGACATGTCCAGAGTACACAGAGGATACATGGGTTAGATTAGAAGGGATGGATGTCTAGGGAAAACAGAGGAGGCCTCCATCCCTTTTAATCTAACCCATGTATCCTTACATAATTGTATTCACTCCCCCCTTACATCAGTGACCCCCCCTCAGACTGACCTGACGGCGCTGTCACTGACCTCCTCTCCGGTGCAGCGTGCAGGTCTCAGTTAGATGGCTCCAGGTTGGTGGCTCTGGTTTTATTCTGTAGTCTGTTTTCCACAGTCCATACACGTCTGACTCCTCCCATAATCCCAATCCCGGCGACGCTCTTACTCTTGATTCCTCTCCAGACTCCCCCTAAGAGACTGCAGACACGATAAAAGACAAGAGATAGTCAGAGATTGCAGACAGGTTAGAGGCTGCGGACAGGATACAGGAGGTGGTTAGAGGCTGCAGACAATAGGTGGTCAGAACATGTGCACAGGATAGAGAAGGTGGTCAGAGGATGGCGGACAGGATACAGGAGGCAGTCAGAGGATGTGGAAATGGTACAGGTGGTGGTCAGAGAATGCAGACATGTAGGGGGAGAAAACAGAGGGGTTCCCCGTGTAAGGGGTGCACACAGAGGGATCAGTCATGTAGGGGGATCACACAGTGGGATGAAGTACTGATAAGAGCTGTCACAGAAGGGCCCTCACACAGGACACATGGCAGGCAGGGCAGTGAGGTTGGCACACACAGGGTGATCAGGTTCCTGTTCTTAGGGGAGGTGGGGTCCTGATCCCTAGGGAAGATGGGGTCCCTAGGTGAGATGAAGTCCCTGTTGCCAGGGGAGATGGAGTTCCTGCCCCCAGGTGAGATAGGAGTTCCTGCCCCCAGGTGAGATAGGAGTTCCTGCCCCCAGGTGAGATAGGAGTTCCTGCCCCCAGGTGAGATAGGAGTTCCTGCCCCCAGGTGAGATAGGAGTTCCTGCCCCCAGGTGAGATAGGAGTTCCTGCCCCCAGGTGAGAAGGGGGTCCTTGTCCCCAGGAGAGGAGTTCCTGTTCCCAGGTGAGTGGCCCAGAGGGTCCCTGTCCCCAGGAGAGAAGGGAGTCCCTGTCCCCAGGAGAGAAGGGAGTCCCTGTCCCCAGGAGAGAAGGGAGTCCCTGTCCTCAGGGGGGAGAAGGGGGTCTCTGTCTTGGGGGGGGGAGGGGGTCCCTGTCCTCGGGGTGGTCCCTGTCCTCGGGGAATATGGAGTGGTATATGGGATGGTCTCACTTACCATGACCAAGTCTGCAGGTCCTTCATTTATGGTCGTCTGGGCTCCCTCCAGCAGCACGGATGGGCGATCAGCTTATCCCCAGGGAGCACAGCTATGGCTTGACAATCTGGCAGCAATTGATGGGCACAGTGGCTGCGTTTGACGGGCACAGCGGCTGCGTTTGACGGGCACAGCGGCTGCGTTTGACGGGCACAGTGGCTGCGTTTGACGGGCACAGTGGCTGCGTTTGACGGGCACAGTGGCTGCGTTTGACGGGCACGGAGGCTGCGTTTGACGGGCACGGAGGCTGCGTTTGACGGGCACGGAGGCTGCGTTTGACGGGCACGGAGGCTGCGTTTGACGGGCACAGTGGCTGCGTTTGACGGGCACAGTGGCTGCGTTTGACGGGTACAGTGGCTGCGTTTGACGGGTACAGTGGCTGCGTTTGCTGGGTGCAGTGGCTGCATTTGACGGGCACAGTGGCTGCGTTTGACGGGCACAGCGGCTGCATTTGACGGGTACAGCGGATGCGTTTGCTGGGTGCAGCGGCTGCGTTTGACAGGCACAGCGGCTACATTTGACGGGCACAGCGGATGCGTTTGCTGGGTGCAGCGGCTGCGTTTGACGGGCACAGCGGCTGCATTTGACGGGCACAGTGAGGCTGCAATTGAGTGGGGGGGGGGGGGTTCAGTTTGATGAGTAATGTCTTCTATGTCTTAATGTCTCCCACAGGCAAAGTTCTATATTTTTCATGGACCTGCCATTGTGATATACACAGTGCTATGCACGGGGCTCACCCCACTTCAGCAGAGCAGGCTAGGGGCGTGTTAGGGGCTGGAGGCGGTGCAGCACTATATTTTATGTCGACCTCGGTGGCTAGCTTGTCCGCCCCCCTTCTACAGAGCAGGCTAGGGCGTGTTGGGGGCGGGACTGGAGTCCGCCCACTCGAGTCCAGAATTTTCATGGACCGAAATGGGCGTCTGCGCATGCGAGGTATAGGTCCGTTGAAGCCGCGCATGCGCAGTCGAGCCCGCCATCAGCTGTGTTTTTTACGTAGCTGCACCGGAAGTGACGTGGTCGAGACCCTGCATAAGTCGAGGAATTTTTTACATCACCGGTGTCCTGCACTGCACGCCACGGACCGCCCCGCCCCCAACGACGTCACTGAGCGGGTCTCTCCAAACAGAGACAGCCGCTTCCATTACCACTGATGGGAAGGGCTTGGGCAGGAAACAGGGCGGCGGTGACAGGCGGAGACAGCGGCTGCGCTGCGGTGACCAGTGGTGTCCAGAGGGATGCCGACAAGGAGAGGAGGAGGGAGGGGAGCACTCTGGCGCTTGAGCGCCCCCACCTCTGTGGCGCCTGGGTGAACTGCACTCGGATCGGCCCGAGCGGCTGCTCTAGTCCTGCAAAGGGAACGGAGTTCCTGCTGTGATAAAGGTGCAGGGATGCCGTTCCCACGCGTTCCCGCAGGACTCGAGCCCTGCTCGTATATGTTAATGCAATTCATAATTTGCATAATCAAACTGTGCAGGCTGCATTAATAAAACATTTGAAGAATTGTCATAAGAAAGCAAACAATAGCACACAATAGCAAAATAGTATAACCCAAATAAAAATGAAGTAGGTTTTTTCACATGTGAGAACCAAAGAGGACTGCTGTGGACATATTAAAATAAAGCTTTCTACTACTCCTATAAAATAGAACACATCAATATTTCTGAAGGAAAATTAACAGATGCTGATGAAAGCAGAATGCTACATAGGGATGCATATTGGGAGGCGAGGACAAAAACAAATTCGGTATTTGGCATAAGCATAGGGGTTCATTTACAGCACCCCATATTTCCAATGGTGAAGTGTAATATGTCATTTATACAGAAAATGAATCCCTCACCTTTAAGAACGTTTGAGTGGAAAAATCTGCCCCATCTAGTGGTCATAAACAATATTGCAGATTTTGCAGACAAGTGTTTGCAGACCAGATTTAATTCACTTTTAATCCTACACTCAAGTAGTCTTTTCATTACTAGTCTAATGCCGCGTACACACGACCATTTTTCTCGTCGGGAAAAAATTTTTTTTTTCTCTTTGACGAGAAAAACGACCGTGTGTGGGCTTTTCATCATTTTTCCCGACGAGAAAAACGGCAAGAATCACGACGAGAAAAATTAGAACATGCTCTAATTTTTCTCGTCGTGATTCACGGCATTTTTTTCCGTGGCAGTTTTCCCACAGGGAAACACTGCCAGGGAGCCTACACACGGTCGTGTTTCTCGACCAAGGAAAACCGGCAGTGTGTAGGGGAACAAGCCGTTCCTCGTTTTTCCCATCGATTTTCTCGACGGTGTTTTCACCGTCGAGAAAATCGATCATGTGTACACGGCATAATGCTTCTTTAAAGTTTATTTATTTAAAGTTAAACTCTTTTTGGACTGAGAATAAATGGTTAGAACCCGTACACATAGCCAGGACTATTTCCCTAACAAAGTAAAAAATGATGTCCATGCTCACATATATAATGGCCCTTATAAGCTGCTTGAAACTGGAATTGATATATATGATCCTTTTACAACTGTTTTATAAAAAAAAATTAAAGCACTAGTAGTGAGGCATGATCCTGCTTTTGCAGGATCATGCTTCATGTACAGTGCAATACAAATCTCACTACTAGTGCTGCAATTTTTGTTATATAACAGTTCAGTTTCCTCAAAAGCATGAAAGAGGTCAAAAACCACAAGTGATATAAAACATAAAACAATAAGCAAATCCTTGGAAATCCTTTTCCAATTGGCCCTTCATTCCAAAACTGGATGAAGGGACAAAGAGCTAAACCTACCACTTAAAGCAAAGCTTCAGGAAAAATTTTCAGAAATAACTGCAGAAGTTAAGTCTAATGTGTAACTTACACCTTCCTACATTGAAACCTGTGTGAGATAAATATATCTGATAACTCTGATGGGAATTCAGCAATACTATAATCTTGGTGTTTGGGATAACTGTGTATTATTTCAATAGAATTCGTTGCTGCAAGACATATTGCGAGCTGAATATGACCTTTCTGCTCGAATGTTTTTCAGGTACCTTCAACTCCGGCATGCTTTCAGAACACAATTCCCGACTGGCCCCCCTTTACTAGAAGTAAATCCCCTTATGGCCGTAATATGTAGTCTGGACCCCAAGAAACTCATATCCGCATTCTACAGTATGCTGCTCACGCCCTCGGCGACTAAATCAGCTTATGCGTTGAAGGCTAGGTGGGAGGAGGATATTGGGGAGATAGATGATGAGGAATGGAGCGAGGCCCTTGAACACTGCAAACAGGTATCCCCCAAGCTTTTGGACCGCCTCACACAGATATATATTACCCACCGAGCATATCTCACTCCACTTAGGGTGTCGAGGTATAGGCATGACCAAACCGCCCACTGTGCCATGTGTGGCCAGGCGTCGGGCATGTTCTATCATCTGGTCTGGAATTGCCCTAAGATCCACGGCTTCTGGAGGCAGATCGTACAGTTTCTTCATGACACCATGGGCTCTCCTATCACTCTACACCCTAAACCATGCCTGCTTGGTATATATCCAGAGCCCGATACTATTGACAAGTTTACCAAAACATTTCTCAATGAAATATTGTTCTCTGCTAGGAAAGTCGTAGCAAAACAGTGGATGAGGCCTGCTCCACCCGACTATGGTATGTGGCTGGTAGACATGAACAATAGCCTGAAATACAAAAAGTTGATCTATTCCCATAGAGGCTGTCCTGCGAAATACTGTAAAATCTGGGATAGGTGGCTCCAGGCTTCGGAGACCCTGGGTTGATGTCTTCTTCCATGTGCGTCCATGGACGTCTACAGTTGCCCCCCCTTTCTGCCACCCTGCGCAGACGGTAGCCTCTGAGGCCAAGGGCATCATTCTGTACCATGGGTGAAATGTTTTCACTGTTTACTCTCGCCACCACCTTTTTGCTCCTTTGTAATGTATCCAATAGGGTTGAGCTTCGTGTTCGAGTCAAACATACGTTCGACTCGAACATCGGCTGTTCGATCGTTCGACGAAGATCGAACGATTTGGGCCGTTCGCGCCAAATTCGAGTGACGCGAACGGCCCACAATGCACTACGCCATCGCAGTGTCATCCAGGCGCTGTGATTGGCCAAGCATGCACTGTGACCCCGCATGCTTGGCCAATCACAGCGCCGGCAGCGAGGAGAGCAATGATTGGCCACAGGCAGGATGCCTGTGGCCAATTATTGCTGAGGGTGTTTAGTACACGCCCCACACTATAAAAGGCCGCCAGCATGGCAGCCTAGTGTAGTGTGTTCCGGAGCAGGGAAAGAGCAGCATAGGCAGGGACAGTGACATTTATTTCTTTCTTGCTTAACCTGGATTCCTTTAGTTTAGGGAAAGAGAAGGATAGGTAGGGAGAGTGTCTGTCAGTGTGTTTTGTGCTTGTGCTATAGTGTGCTTTAAAAAAATATTTTTTCTAGGGACAGAAAACTCTAGGTAGTGTGAGGGGGGTTAGCTCGGCAGCGGGCGTGTGTGACCCCCGAGATGGGCTCCCCACACAAAAACAGGCCCAGCAAACGGAGGTTGTGGTTTTCAAAATCAAAAAGGTGCGGTTTATTTTCTATTTACAGTGACAAAACACAGCAAAGCAAAAGAAACATAAACAAAATAAATCCTGGTCAACTTGACCTCTGACTAAACATACAGGTTTCCTAACTAACAACTGGGATCAGCCTAGTGCTGTCCTAGTCCCTAAGTCCCTGGTTTTAAATGTCCAAGCAAATAGCCACACAGGCTTTGTCTCACCGCACAGGGGTTCACTCTCCCTAGACAGTCCACAGGTCTGGGTCCAGGCATGAGCTAACATCTAATGAAGCTGGGAGTTCTTATAGAGGCCTAAATGAGCTGACAAGCTTCAGCTGGTCTCATCAACTCCCTGTCTGCACGACGCCCCACACTCTCCCTAGAGGTATGAGTCATCCATGAGCCCACTAGCCTTAGCTGGGCTTATACAACTCTCCACCTAGTTGTATAAGTCGGCGTAAAGCCTGAATCTGGGCGAAATATATCTACCCCCCTGGATGCAACCAGGTGACTTTACCTTCCTGCTGTCACAGTAGGGAGAGTGTCAGTTTCTTTCACTGTGCAAGTCCTTGTTTCTAGGGACAGGGAAGGACAGTGAGTGAATTCTCCTTGTGCTATAGTGTGCTTAAAAAAAACATTTTTTCTAGGGACAGAAAACTCTAGGTAGGGAGAGTGTCAGTTTCTTTCACTGTGCGAGTCCTTGTTTCTAGGGACAAAGAAGGAAAGTGAGGGGAATTCTCCTTGTGCTATAGTGTGCTAAAGCATTCCTCATCAACCATCTTTGAAATCCTTGTTTTTTGGACAGTCAGGGAAATTGTCGTTGTGCTATTCTGTGCAAAAGCAATCATCCTCAACCATATTTAGAAATCCTTAAGTAAAGGGACAGAGAAGGACACCTGAAGGTAGCCCTTATTGCTTTTTTCCCATCTCCCTGCAGGCCATCTATTAGAATGTCTGGAAGGCAAACAAGGAGAGGCAGACAGTCAGGAGGCAATAAAAGAGGGCAAGCAGGCTCTGTGTCTGGGGGCAACAGTGCTGGTCGTGGACGCGGTGCATTGTCATCAGCACATGGCCATGGGACACGCTTGTCCTTCTTTTCGGCAGCTGGACATGTTGAGCCACATCATGCCGAAGACTTGGTAGAGTGGATGACCAAGCCCTCCTCCTCCTCCTCATCCTCTCTCACCCAGGCTCAGGGTACTGGCAAAGCAGCTGCCAAAGCGTCCTCTTCCCTGGTATCAATGTCAGACTCATCATCAGTCACTCCTTCCCTAGACCCACCATGTCCTCCTCCTGAGGAGTCCCCCGAACTGTTTGAGCACAGTGTTGGGTACATGCTCCAGGAGGATGCCCAGCGTTTCGAAGGGTCTGATGATGAAACCCAGCTACAGGAAGGCAGTAGCGTGAGAGCAGACAGAGGGGATGCTCAAGAAGGACACCAATCTGGCAGTCATGTTCCAGCAGCTGCAGCATACTGCCAGATTGGCTCCAGTGATGAGGAGGGAGGGGATGATGAGGTCACTGACTCCACGTGGGTGCCTAATAGGAGAGAGGAGGAGGAGGAGGAGGATGAGGAGGAGGCACATCTCCAACGAGGCAGGATGCCCTTTGGTGGCCAGCGTAAGGGCAGTACACCGACGGAATCACACCGCAGAGCTCCGCCTGTGCAGGGCGCTGCCTCTGCCCGTCATTCAAAAAGTTCCTTGGTGTGGGCCTTTTTTGAGGCTAGTGCATCAGATCGCACAGCTGCTGTTTGCAACATATGTCTCAAGCGTATATCGCGTGGCCAAAACATCAGCCGCTTGGGTACCACATGCCTGACCAGACATATGTTGACCTGCCATGCAGCTCGTTGGCAAGCCTACCTCAAAGACCCACACCAAAGAACAAAGCGGACCTCTCCTTGCACCGCATCAGCTGGGATCTCCAACCCCACTATAACTTCAGTCCTCTCTGAAACATGCACTGAGAGGAATGAAGGTGTAGAATTAGGTGTGTCACAGCCAAGTACTTGCGGCCACTCTGCTAGCAGTACACCGACGTCCGATTCTAGCAGGCAAATTTCCCTGCCCCAGCTGCTGGACCGTCGAAAGAAGTTCACTCCCAGCCATCCACATGCCCAGCGGTTGAATGCTAGCTTGGCTAAATTGCTAGCGCTTCAACTGCTGCCTTTTCAGTTGGTAGACTCGGCCCCCTTCCGTGAGTTTGTGCAATGTGCGGTTCCTCAGTGGCAGGTTCCCAAACGCCACTTTTTCTCACGGAAGGCTATTCCGGCTCTCTACCAGCATGTGGAAGGCAATGTCTTGGCCTCGCTGGACAGGGCGGTCAGCGGTAAGGTGCATATTACCGCTGACTCATGGTCCAGCAGGCATGGACAGGGACGTTACCTTTCTTTCACGGCCCATTGGGTCACTCTTTTGGCAGCTGGGAAGGATGCAGGACAAGGTGCAGTAGTGTTGGAGGTTGTCCCACCGCCACGCCTCCAAAATGCTACTACTGGTTGTGACACACCTCTCTCCTCCACCCCCTCCTCTTCTTCTTCCTCCATGGCCTCTTCCTGTGGTTTGTCCTATGAACCAGCGGTGCTCCGTAGCCGTTCACGGGGCTACGCAAGTACGCAGGCAAAAAGATGCCATGCCGTGCTTGCGCTGGTGTGTTTGGGGGACAGAAGCCACACTGGGGCAGAGGTCCTGTCTGCTCTGCAGGGCCAGGCCGAGAGGTGGTTGACGCCACGCCAGCTTAAGCCAGGAATGGTGGTTTGCGACAATGGCACCAACCTCCTCTCCGCCCTTCGACAGGGACAACTGACCCATGTGCCCTGTGTGGCTCACGTCCTTAACCTGGTGGTGCAGCGGTTCTTGGGCAGGTACCCGGGCTTACAGGATGTCCTGAGGCAGGCCAGGAAAGTCTGTGTGCATTTCCGCAGATCTTATAATGCCAGTGCTCGCCTGGCTGAGCTGCAAAAGGAGTTGAACCTGCCCAAGAACCGCCTTATATGTGACATGCCCACCAGGTGGAACTCAACGTTGGCCATGCTGCAGCGGCTGCACACGCAGCAGAGGGCCATCAATGAGTACCTGTGCGACTACGGCACCAGGACAGGGTCAGGGGAGCTTGGTTTTTTTTCTCCACGCCAGTGGGGCATGATCAGGGATGCATGCACTGTCCTGGCACCATTTGAGGAGGCCACGAGGATGGTGAGCAGTGACAGTGCATGCACCTGTTGGAGCACACGCTGCGTGGAATAATGGACAGGGCACTTGAGGCAGAACAGAGGCAGGAAGAGGAGGACTTCCTTGCCTCTCAAGGCCCCCTTTACCCAGACAGTGTTCCTTCTGTCCCACCCATCGCACAGGAAGAGGAGGAGGAGGAGGAGGAGGAGGATTGTGTCAGCATGGAGGTGGAGGCTGGCACTCAGCATCATCAGCAGCAGTCTTTTAGGGATGATTTACAGTCCCAAGAAACCAGTGGACTTGTACGTGGCTGGGAGGAGGTGACTGCGGATCATGTCGTCCTTAGTGACCCAGAGGACTCCGGAGCGAATGCCTCAGCAAACCTACGCTGCATGGCCTCCCTGATCCTGCAAAGTCTGCGGAAGGATCCTCGTATTCTTCGGATCAAGGAGAGGGACCATTACTGGCTGGCCACTCTCCTTGATCCACGGTACAAGGGTAAGGTTGCGGACCTTATGTTACCGTCGCAGAGGGAGCAGAGGATGAGACAACTCCGGGAGGCCTTGCAGAAAGGTCTGTGCAACGCGTTCCCAGAGACTGGGAGGTTACAAACTCCTGGTCCTGGACAACGAGTTGCTGAGGCTTCGGCCAGTCGAAGGAGCGGTGGGGAAGGTGGCCGTCTGACCGATGCGTTCAGACAATTCTTTAGTCCGCAGCCCCAAAGTATGATCGGTTCCAGCAACCATCGCCAGCGTCTGATAAACATGGTGCAGGAATATCTAGGGGCAAGGTCAGACTTGGACACCTTCCCCACCGAAAATCCTCTGGCTTACTGGGTCTTGAGGATGGATCACTGGCCAGAGCTTGCACAGTATGCAATTGAGCTACTGGCCTGTCCTGCATCCAGCGTTCTTTCGGAACGCACATTCAGTGCTGCTGGAGGATTTGTCACGGATCACAGGGTGCGCCTGTCCACCGACTCGGTTGATCGACTGACTTTCATCAAGATGAACCAGTCTTGGATCACCACCAGCTACCACACACCTGATGCTGATATAACAGACTAATTGATTTTAACATGTCACATCCCTTCAAGACTGATGCTGATGCTGAGTGCCTGTGCTGTTATGTTGACTGGCTATCCTCCTCCTCCGAGTCCTCAATGATACGATTGATGATGATAGCTTGGAAGATCATTTTTGTTTATGGGTGCCGCCACCAGTGGCTAAGGCCCAATTTTTCAGCCCCTGTTTAACAGGGGCGTGTCATTACAATTTTTGAAGCAATACTTTGCAACAGGGCTCATTGCTGTGCTCCAAGTACAGTATCTGTGAGGGGTTGTAGTGTTGTGCCACCAGTGCCTAAGGCCCAATTTTTCAGCCCCTGTTCAACAGGGGCATGCAATTACAATTCTTGATGTAATAATTCACAGCAGGGCCCATTGCTGCACCCACCAAGAGTAACTCTGAGGGCTTACAGTGTTGTGGCAACGCCACCACCACCACCACCACCACGAAAGGCCCAATTTTTCAGCCCCTGTTCAAAAGGGGCATGTAATTACAATTCTTGATCTAATAATTCACAGCAGGGCCCATTGCTGCACCCACCAAGAGTAACTCTGAGGGCTTACAGTGTTGTGGCAACGCCACCACCACCACCACCACGAAAGGCCCAATTTTTCAGCCCCTGTTCAAAAGGGGCATGTAATTACAATTCTTGATCTAATAATTCACAGCAGGGCCCATTCCTGCACCCACCAAGAGTAACTCTGAGGGCTTACAGTGTTGTGGCAACACCACCACCACCACCACCACCACCACCACGAAAGGCCCAATTTTCCAGCCCCTGTTCAACAGGGGCATGCAATTACAATTCTTGATCTAATAATTCACAGCAGGGCCCATTGCTGCACCCACCAAGAGTAACTGTCAGGGCTTACAGTGTTGTGGCACCAGCACCACCATCAAAGCCCCAATTTTTACTACCACTGTTCAACAATTATATGTAATTAAAATTCCTGATATAATAGTTGACAGCAGGGCGTTCCAGCACCAACCAAGAGTAACTGTGAGTGCTTACAGTGTTGTGCCAACACCAACAACTAAGGGGCCTATTTCTGCAGAGTATATACGGCAGGTCCCTACTTTCAAACATCCAACTTACAAACGACTCCTACTTGCAAACGCAAGAAGACAACAGGAAGTGAGAGGAAATCTACCCCTAGGAAGGAAAATTCTCTCCTGTAAGAATAAATATGGGAGAAAGGTGTCTCCTCTGTACTGATGCTTTATCAGCAATCCTTGTTTCAAGAAAAACACCACATTTCAAAAACAGTTGTCATTGGGACGGAAAGTGAGGTGAAATGTTCTGAACAGGGGCACAGACAGCAAAACAAATGTTACAGGGGTGATAACCCTTACCTATGTTTTCCAAAAAGTTTAAAAATAGATTTTTGGGCTGGAGCTACACTTCAACAATGTACCTGTTCAAAATTACAAACAGATTCTACATAAGAACAAACCTACAGTCCCTGTCTTGTATGCACCGCCTGTATACGGCTGTTCAGAGTATATAGGGCCTTTTTTATTTTATGTGCGGGGTTCCCCTTAATATCCATACAAGACCCAAAGGGGCTGGTAATGGGCTAGGGTAGGGGGGGGGGTCATGGGGTAGCTATGCCATTTTTCTTAAAGATTTTCATCCATATTACCGGGACCAGATATTACATTAAAGCCGCAAGCAGTTTTAAATGGCTTTTTTTTCCTTTAGAAGTGTCATTTTGTGCAGGGACAGTTCTAAACACGGGAAACACGTGGCACTTCACAGGCATACTTTAGACACCCCCCAGGTACGATATTTAAAGGAATATTTGACTTTTTTTTTTCACTTTATGCATCATTAAAATGACTGCTCCCGAAAAACTACCGTTTTTAAAACTTCTTTTTGCATTGATACATGTCCCCTGGTGCAGAACCCGGGTTCCCAAACCCTTTTTAGGACAATAACATGCATAATAGTTGTTATAATTAGCAATTTAGAATTCAAACGTTCGCATCCATTGTATTTAATAGGGTTCTAATGTTCGTACGAACTTTCGGTCCGTTCGCGGGTTCTGGTGCGAACCGAACCCGGGGGTGTTCGGCTCATCACTAGTATCCAACCACACTTGCTTTGCATATTGGATGTCTATAACCTGGTCCATGTTGCTCATATTGTCACCCATACCCGACTTTTCCTGTACCAATGCATCACTTGTAAGCTGTGTTTTTTGTACCAATAAAAACCTGTTTGAATTTAAAAAAAAAGAATTAGTTGCTGCAATGGTGGACTTATAGGGGCTGATTTGCTAAAACTGGAGAGTGCAAAATCTGGTGCAGCACTGCAGAGAAACCAATCAGCCACCATTTTTTTTCCCATCAAAGCTTAATTGAACAAGTTGAAGTTAGAAGCTGATTGGCTACCATGCACAGCTGCACCAGATTTTGCACTCTCCAGCTTTAGTAAATCAAACCCATAGACTTCAGTTTCAGTAACTAATTCCATTCAAGTACTAGCAGGGACTAAAAGCAGACAGACAATGTAGGGGCCGGAAGTAATGAGTTAATGGTACCTCTGCATTCCCATCAGAATTTTGGGAAGTTGTTCTCATAAAGGACTGCACCGAGATAAGGCAATTTACATCTTACACTTCATTTTCATATCTGTTCAATCAATTTAGTTATCAGGGAGGTGATCCTTGAAATAGTAGTAATCTGTCTGCCTTTGTTGTAGAGACATTTCCATTGCAAGAATGGCTGAACAAAATTACAAATTCAAAAGTCAAGTAACGGCAAGGTTTTACTAAAGGAGAAGAGGCTGTGCATGTAGCAAAGAGAATGCTAGTAAATAAGGTGAATTCATGTTTGCTTGGATTTCCCAACCATGTGCATTGAAAATTACAAAAACAAGATTTTTGCTAGAACATAATTGTTTTGTTGAGTTTCATTACGTTACCTAAAATCAGTGAAGAGTCAGTGCGCAAAGTGAACATTAACTGTGCAAAGTCTCTTTTATTTGTCTCCTTAAAATAAATATTTTAACTGCACAGTATATTTAGCTATTAGGCTTCCACTTTGAGCTATTTTGATTGTCTTTCCCATAAATACAACGCACATGCTATACAACTCAGAGGAGTATTCTTTCTAATGCTATGTCCACTATGATAGAACCCAATCTTATAGGTTCACATAAAAAATATTAATCTAGTTGGACCGAAGTCTAAAGAGTTGACTTACTAAAGAATTAGAGAATGCCCACTCATAAAGAGAATGTTCACGTCAAGTTCTTCCTTTTTTTTTTTTTTATCTTCCCTGTACATGAATTTAAAGTTATAGAGTTTAACTGTTTTAATCAAGATGAAGATTTATTTTACTTGAGCATTTTCTACTCTTTTAGTAAATTAACTCCATTATCTCACAGTACAGCCAGGTGGGCGTGCGCCTCCTACCCAGAAAACAGAATCACGTATATATATATATATATATATATATATATATGTGTGATTCTGCACAGCCGGCCCGCACTGTCACAATAGATGTACAGTGTGCGCTCGGCAAGTGGTGTTAATTAAATCGGAAGTATCAACATATATTTATTCATAGAGGGTGATATAAATATAGGGCATTTCTTTTTACTAGAATTCACTACTATCATTTCTAATAACCAGACAATTTATAATACAAGGAAATGTCAATTTATTTCCCTTTACATAACTGACTGTTTAAGGTAAACACTGGTTGTCTGGGATGACATAAGGTGCACACCCTTTAGCAAATTGTTATACGAGAGGGGGCCATACTGTATTTTATCTCCACTAAGCAGCACTGCTACACTGTGACATCAATACCTTAATTACGATCCATTTTGTGTCCCCAAAAAAATAATAAAAGAAAAAAAAGAAAAAAACTTAAGTTGCAGTAAATAGATAATTTTTTATTGTTTTTAAAGAAATGTTGTTAGCACAACTTCATATTAAAAATGATTACTTTTGGCTGAAGAAATCATTTTACAAGCCTCTGATTTTTGCAATCAGTTGCCCCTGAGCGATCTAATGGACTTCACTTCATTATGAAACCACTCATTAAAAGCCTTGTATCTACTAGAATTGTATCTACATAAAGTGATCTATGAGAGTGCTGCATTCGTTTAGCAGACACATCTTTAATTTTACTCATTCGTCTTAATTTTTTGTAATCATTTTCTGTAAAGAGGGTATAATGTCAGCCTTTGCTTCCATGCTACTGACAGATCCAATCTTGCAGATAATTACCATAAGGAAATTGATGCTTTAGTGTGCAAAGGAGAATTTAATTTACTCAGACATCCCACAGCACAATGCATTCCAAAGGATATCAGGATTTCATTTTTTTTTTTTCCCAGAAATTAAATAGTACGATATAACATGATTACTTATTACTGAACACATTTTACAGCGTTTTTTTTAAATAGTTTGATGTGATCACACATATACTGTACATTAAACATAAATTGCAAACTTCTCTTTGACTATGAAAACACTTGCAAAATTGTGGAAAATACCTTGTAATATGAAAACTGGCAATATACTATTCTGAACAAGTAAAGATTTTATTGTGTTCAAAACAAGCACACAATTGGTCTGATCTACTAAAGAAAATGAGCATACACTGTTGCATTGATGCGTCTGGAAACTTGGTCGAACAGCCTACAGCCTATATTCATAATATTTGTGCATGCAATGCTCACAGCCATGCACACAACTGTGGTGGTATGTATATGACTTATTTAGTAACAAATGCGGTTTGCTCGACTGCACATGCTCCAGTACCTAAACATATGGTAGTAAAGTTCTAAAATTAGGTTTTCCTCTAATGTCTATTGTGCATATGATATATATTTTTCATTCAAATTTCAATACTACATGAAGTTTGCTCTGATAAAATTGAAGTTGTTTTCAAAAAAGACCATAGTGTATGCTTTGCAAAGTATTACAGCACATAGACATGTTATGGTCATGACAAGCAGGTGTACATGATTTCATATACTGCTGCTTGTAAATTTAACTTTGATGTAAATAATAAATGCCTATAAAAGAGTGCCTTATTTGAAAACATGGTGTATGGAGCTTTTTAAGTTGCCCCTTTGTTTGGACCATGTGCCTTTTTATTCCTAATGCCCTGTACACATGATCGGATTTCCTATGGATTCTAATCCGATAGATTTCTCCATCGGAAATCTGATGAAGCTGACTTCCATCAGTCTTGCCTACACACCATCAGTCAAAAATCCGACCGTCCCAAATGCTGGGACGCAAAACACTCCGAAGAGCCGAGAAAAATGAAGTTCAATGCTTCTGAGCATGCGTTGACTTGATTCTGAGCATGCGTGGGTTTTTTCTCCGATGGAGTTCCCCACAGACGATCGGAATTTGCTATTGTTTTTTTTCCATCTGTATAATTTAAAACATGTTCTATTTTTTTATACCGATGGAAAAAAGACCGATGGGGCCCATACACGATCGGTTTGTCCGATGAAAAAAGTCCATCGGCCTTTTTTCATCAGAAAAAACGATCGTGTGTACGCGGCATTAGTGAGCTATCTTAGTGTTGGTCACAATATCGTTTTTCTAATAAATTAGAAAGTGAAGCAATTTAAACCTGTGGATAAGGGGCAATTACCACTAATTCCAATCACATCCCGGTTTAATTTGAAAAATTAGAAAAATAATTGCCCCTGGGATGGTGTAGATTGGAAAAATAACACGGATTTGCCACCAAGAGTATATATAAAAGTAAAAAAGTTTTATTTACATAAAGTTTTCACATAATAATTTTTTTTTGAAAAAACGAGAACTAACATGCATTTATCTTGACAAAGAATACATAGAATCACCCTATGTTTATGACATATGAGTCAATTTATACATATCGGCGAAAGGCAACCGACATGTTTCGGATAATGGTCACTGTGTTTGTAGCAGCTTCCATTACATTTCCTTCTTCAGGGTATTATGTATTAATTGTACATGGATTGACATTTATCCCACTAGGATTCAGATGTCATAAATACATCCGTATGTATTCAAAGACAGAGGAGCCAGCCGGTTGGGGGGACTTCACTGATGTAATAGAGCCCCAAGGCAATTATTGTGCAACCCAAAATTGTAGGTTGATAGTCGTACGGCTTTGATAAAGTCGATCCAGTGACCATGAGAGGAACGTTCTAAGATTGGACTCAAACCGGCCCATCAAATCTCACAAGGAGGCCCGGAAATGAGAGAGGGCTAATCGCTGATAAGAAATTAGCGATTAGCCCTCTCTCATTTCCGGGCCTCCTTGTGAGATTTGATGGGCCGGTTTGAGTCCAATCTTCGAACGTTCCTCTCATGGTCACTGGATCGACTTTATCAAAGCCGTACGACTATCAACCTACAATTTTCAAAAAATTTATTTTATTATGATCAAATTATGTGAAAACTTTATGTAAATAAAACTTTTTTACTTTTATATATACTCTTGGTGGCAAATCCATGTTATTTTTCCAATCTACACCATCCATGGGGCAATTCTTTTTCTAATTTTTCAATATCGTTTTTCTTAACACGCAGAATGGAGAATGTAGGTGTCATGGCTTATGTCTTTCGAGGAGTAGACATTATGTTTTTCAGGTTCAGGCTTCTTTTATATGGCTACTACAAGAGACAAATACACACAGGTTGGCATCGCCACCCCCATGTTGCTTTCCTAAGTTGCTTCAACTCATCCTTGCTTGATGACACTCTCCTGCTGCCTTCATGACCTTTCAAAGTTTTGATCGCTGCATTTTGTGTTCACTGCGTGAGTAAAATTGTGAGTGGTAGAGCAAGAGTTAGGGGATCAGGGAAAGTATCATTTTTGCCCTGCACATACCTAAAAAGCCCTAAAAAATCATCAGAAGAGAAAATTCCCCTTCCTTGGTAGGATGACTATTGACTGGCATCCATGCATATTTTTATTTTGTGAGCTGACAAAAATTATCTATGTTTTAGTTTAAAGTGATTGTAAAGTCCCTTTTTTTTTCTATAAAAATAACAAACATGTAAAACTTACCTGCTCTGTGAAATGGTTTTGCACAGAGCAGCCCAGATCCTCCTCTTCTCGGGTCCCTCTTCTGTGCTCCTGTTGAGTGCCAACGCAGCAAGCAGCTTTCTATGGGGGCACCGAAGCCGAGCTATTGCTCTGTGTGTCCATTCAGACCCAGAGCTGTGGTTCAGCCTGCCCCCTATCTCTCCCGATTGGCTAACTGACTTTGACAGCAGCAGGAGCCACTGTCATCACTGCTGTGTCTCAGCCAATCAGGAGGGAGAGTCCCAGATGGCTGAGATACTCGTGGACATCGCTGGACAGAGATGGGGCTCAGGAAAGTATTAGGGGTGCTGGAGCAGCTGCTGCATACAGAAGGCTTTTTATCTTAATGCATAGAATGCATTAAGATAAAAAACATTCTGACTGTACACCACTTTATAAAATGCTATACCACAGTCTCTTTCAGTCATATTAAAATGACACATCCCAAAATGTATTATTTAGTTTAGTTAAGAAAACCGTAAAGAAAAAAACAATTATACTATAAGGCCCCATGCACACGAGACGCCGGTGCAAACTCTGCTGAACACACGTTTTTAAAGGCTAAAACCGGCGTTTAAAAACGCCCATTTTGCCGCGATTTTAGCGGCGTTTTACCGCGTTTTACCGCGTTTGCGTCTATAGGCGTTTAGTTAAAAAACATCATAAGACCCTCCCTAAGCTCAAAAAACATTATTATTTAACCATTTCAGCCATTTTGGGAGACCAGCAGCTGAGAGAGCAGCAGTGTACTTGTATTTAGCGTATCACTTGCCACATCATCTGCCACAAGCTGTGGATTGTCCACTTGCCACGTCACCTGATACGTCACCTGGCCACGTCACCTGCCACAAGTTGTGAATTGTCCACTTGCCACGTCACCTGCCACGTCACCTGGCCACAAGTTGTGGATTGTCCACTGGCCACATCACCTGGCCACGTCACCTGCCACAAGTTGTGCATTGTCCACTTGCCACGTCACCTGGCCACGTCACCTGCCACGTCACCTGCCACAAGTTGTGAATTGTCCACTTGCCACGTCACCTGCCACGTTACCTGGCCATGTCACCTGCCACAAGTTGTGGATTGTCCACTTGCCACATCACCTGGCCACGTCACCTGGCCATGTCACCTGCCACGTCACCTGCCACAAGTTGTGGAATGTTCACTTGCCACGTCACCTGGCCACGTCACCTGGCCACGTCACCTGCCACAAGTTGTGCATTGTCCACTTGCCACGTCACCTGGCCACATCACCTGCCACGTCACCTGGCCACGTCACCTGCCACAATTTGTGGATTTCCACCTGCCACGTCACCTGGCCACAAGTTGTGGATTGTCCACTTGCCACGTCACCTGGCCACGTCACATGCCACGTCACCTGGCCACATCACCTGCCACAAGTTGTGGATTGTCCACTTGCCACGTCACCTGCCACGTCACCTGCCACGTCACCTGCCACAATTTGTGGCTTTCCACCTGCCACGTCACCTGGCCACGTCACCTGGCACAAGTTGTGGATTGTCCACTTGCCACGTCACCTGCCACATCACCTGCCATGTCACCTGGCCACGTCACATGCCACCTGCCACAAGTTTTGGATTGTCCACTTGCCACGTCACCTGCCACGTCTCCTGCCACAATTTGTGGATTGTTCACCTGCCATGTCACCTGGCCACGTCACCTGGCCACGTTACCTGCCACAAGTTGTGGATTGTCCACTTGCCACGTCACCTGGCCACGTCACCTGCCACAATTTGTGGATTTCCACCTGCCACGTCACCTGGCAACATCACCTGCCACAAGTTGTGGATTGTCCACTTGCCACGTCACCTGCCACAAGTTGTGGATTGTCTACAGTGCAATGCAAGCAATTACAGTTTTTTTCATATTTTTTTGATGGTTTTTCATCATTTGCCATCATTTTTGAGATTTCTAATGTAAAAAAATAGGTCACCTTTAAAAACGCTAATAAACGAAATCGCGGCAAAACGCCGGTACCGCGTTTTGCCGCGTTTAGCCGCGTTTTGCGTCTGAACCCATTTTTTTGCTTCTGGAAAAACGAGGTTAAACGCAACTGCCTAAAAACGGCAATAAACGAGATTGTGTGCATGGACACATAGGATAACATTGAATGGGTTCAGGAGCAGTTGAAAAAAGTGTCCAACTGCCTCTGAACGCGCGTTCAACAGCAAATAACAGCGTCTCGTGTGCATGGGGCCTGTTATACTGTTATACTGTTGTATATGAAGAAGGAAAATAAAAAAAATGGACAGCCGCACTCCAAAGAACCTTTGACGGTTGCCTTTATTGTAAAAGATGGAAAATAACACCAAATATCATCACAGCATAGCCGGGGTAACTGCTTACATGTTTCACACTGCAGGTGAGTGCTTATACTGTTGTATTGGGCTGTAAAAATGTCCATGTTCTGTTGCATTTCTACATTTGACTTAAAAATTCCATAGAATTCCATTGTACAGTATTTTGTGATTACTAAAGACATCACAAAAATTGCATTAAATAAAGGATTAGTTCTGAAGCATTTCATATTATATGCAAGCCACTGGCCAGTTAGGGTTGTTGTTGTTGTTGTTGGGTGGAAGATGGAGTGTTAAGGATCGCTAGGCCTGGGAGGAGACCTCCGGGCTGGGGGACTCTGCCTCTAGGCTGGAGCTGAGTAAGGAAGGAGAGGAAGCTGAAGAAAGTAACCTTCACCACCCTTCAGTCTCATCCAGGAGATGCCCTGTCTAGCATGAGAAGACCAGTACTTCAGGAGGCCTGAACAGCAGTCTTAATCACTTCAGCCCCGGAGGATTTGGCTGGCAAACAACCAGAGCACTTTTTGCGATTCGGCTTTAACTGACAATTGCGCGGTCGTGCGACGTTGCACCTAAACAAAATTTACGTCCTTTTTTTCCCACAAATAGAGTTTTCTTTTGGTGGTATTCGATCACCTGTGCAGTTTTTATTTTTTGAGTTTTAAACGAATAAATAGCGACAATTTTGAAACAAAAAGCAATATTTTTTACTTTTTGCTATAATAAATATCCCCCAAAAACATATATAACATTTTTTTTTTCCTCAGTTTAGGCCGATATGTATTCTTCTACATATTGGTAAAAAAAAATGCGGATACTGATTGGTTTGCGCAAAAGTTATAGCGTCTACAAAATAGGGGATAGATTTATGGCATTTTTATTAATATTTTTTTTTTACTAGTAATGGCGGCGATCTGCAATTTTTATCGTGACTGCGACATTATGGCATACTACACCTTTGATGCCATTTTGGGACCATTGTCATTTATACAGCGATCAGTGCTATAAAAATGCCCCGATTACTGTGTAAATTACACTGGCTGGGAAGGGTTTAACCACTAGGGGGCGATCAAGGGGTTAAGTGTGTCCTAGGGAGTGATTCTAACTGTGGGGGGGTGGGCTACGAGTGACACAACAGTGATCACTGCTCCTCATGACAGGGAGCAGTAGATCACTGTCCTGTCACTAGGCAGAACAGGGAAATACCTTGTTTACATAGGCGGGGGCGTGCGCACCCACATGGCAGCAAATTAAAATACGTGCCTTTGCGCAGCCGTGCCATTCTGCCGACGTATATATAAATGCGGCAGTCAGCAAGTGGTTAACCAAGCTAGCAGGATTCAAGGGGACAGTGTGAGTACTTCTACCTATCACTGACAGGGTCAATAAAAGAGAAGGCTACCAGATGCAATATCCGGCAGGCTTTCATTGGGACAGTGTCACAGCTAACCTAAATCCCTTGCTCTGGGACACTTTTCAAGGCAGCCAGGTGAGTTGGTATTTTCTGCAAGTGCTGTGACTTTGTGAGTTTCACCAAGGGGACATAGAGCTGCTGCAAGCTTGGGACATTGTGATTTTCATCAAGGGAACATAGAGCTCCTGAAAGGAACCTTGCTATTGATCCACCAGACTAATATTATTCCAGAGAGAGTATCAATTTTTCTTTGTACATAGAGATTAAGTTTTTTTCCATAAGTTGTTCTACCAAGTTCAAGTTGGGCATCACATAATCCCTTATCCTTATCCAAGTTAATTTCCCTCAATAAAACAACAAAAACAAGCCCACAGACTGGTTACTGACTGTGTGGAAGATGGAAAAATAGGATTTTTGTACTCACCGTAAAATCTTTTTCTCTGAGTTCATGGCCGGACACAGCTTCAATCTTGACAAGTGGGTATTAGCCTTCATTTAGGAGTGACTAGGCAGAAAAAGTGTTAACAACTTCAGAGCTGAACAGCCCCACCCAGGGGGCGGTCCTACTAGCTATATCCCCTCAGCCTGCACTAAGCAGATCAGTTCATCAAAAAGCAGTACAAACTTAAAAATGAGGGGTGAGTGCTGTGTCCGTCCATGAACTGAGTGAGTACAAAAATCCTATTTACTCTTTCGTTCATGGATGGACACAGCTTCAATCTTGACAAGTGGGACGTCCCAAAGCAGTGTCAAAAATGAGGGGTGGGAACAGCATTAAAACAACTTCACCCCAAAACAAAACAGAGCTCCTCAACGGAGGAGTTGCAACTCTAAACAGCCGCCTTGCGGCCGAAAGAAGCATCCGAAGATGCACATACATCAACTTGTAAAGTTTGGTGAAAGTGTGAACGGACGACCAAGTCGCCGCCTTACACACCTGGGAAACAGACGCTTGACGTCAGAAAAAAGCCCAAGAGGCACCTCTTGTCCTGGTCGAATGCGCCGGGAAAGGGAGGCGCCTGACCCTTCATGGCGTAAGCCTGATCACGATCTGTCGGCTCCACCTAGAGATGGTGGCCGACGAGACCGCTGGGCCCTTCTTGGGACCAGCCACCAAAATAAACAGTGAGTCTGAACTCTGCAATGAAACAGTAACAGACAAGTATACTCTGAGAGCTCGGACAACGTCCAAGGAATGCAACGTCGTCTCTTTAGGATTTGACGGATGAGGACACAAGGATGGCAGTACAATGTCTTCCTTGAGATGGAAAGTCGAAAAACGACCTTAGGAAGAAAAGAAGGCTGCGGACGCAGCACCACCTTATCCTTGTGGAAGATCAGATAGGGAGCCTTGGCTGACAAGGCTGCCAGCTCAGAAACCTGTCTTAACTGACATAACAGCCACCAAAAGGAAAATTTTTTGAGAAAAAGTGTCAACAAGGGAATCTCCCTGATGTTCTCAAACTGTGATTTTTGAGGCACCTAGAGGCCATGCCGTTAAAGCCATTGACTGTAAGCAGGATGGCATATGGGACCCTGCGATAGCAGGTCCTTTCGTAGCGGTAGACACCAGAAGGACGTCTGCTACACAAGCCCCGCGGAGGTAGTGGAGAGTGGACCGGAGGGGCCGCCTGCCGAACCCCCTGTACAAACGTTCTCACTAGAGAGTGAGCCGCCAGGGGTCATTGAAAAAAACAGCCAGGCAGATATCTGCCCATTAATTGTACTTAAAGCAAAAATTTTGGTCCGTCCCACGCTGTAAGAACAGCAGGACTCTGGAACCAAATAAGGATGCCACCTCATTTCCTCACAAATGGATATGTAGGTCTTCCAAGTGCGATGGTAAATCTTCCTAGGGGATGATTTCCGAGCACTCCTCATGGTAGAGATCACAGAGTCTGACAGGCCCCAGTCTCTTAGCACCTGGCTCTCAAGCCATGCCGTTAAGCCAGTGACTGTAAAAAACAGGATGGCGTATGGGACCTTGCGAGAGCAGGTCCTTGTTAGCGGTAGATGCCAAAAGGCGTCTGATACCAGACGCACTAGATCAGAGTACCAAGGACGCAGAGGCCAATCCAGAGCAATTGGGACCATTGGAATCCTCTCTGCCTCCAGTCCGCAAAGCAGCTGAGGAAGGAGCTTCAGAGGAGGAAAGGCATAGATTAGCCGGTACTGGCTCCACGGTGTCACCAACGCATCTGTCGTGTTTGCCCATGGGTCTCTTGACCTGGCCACAACCTCAATACCTTCCGATTGAGTCGAGAAGCCAGGAGATATATGACTGGCGTGCCTCCCCTCTGGCAAAAAGGTGAAACGCCTCCTTTCTGCCCCCCCTTAGGAGGTGAGCGACCTCCGATGCTGCAGCAGAGCTGCTTGTTCCTCCTTGATGATTGACATACGCCACCACTGTGGTGTTTGTCCGACTGGATTCTGACTGGACGCCCCTGTAGCCTCTGAGACCACGTGGAGAGGCAAAGCCAGATCGCCGGGAGTTCCAGGACAATGATCGGCAAGTGGGATTCCTCCGGAGTCCAGCGACCCAGGTTGACAGAGCTCCCCAGACTCCTCTCCAACTGGGAAAACAGGCGTCCGCCGTGACCACCATCCAGTAAAAAAAAAAAAAAGAGAAGGAAGGAACGACTTCCCAGACAGAAGTGTTGGAGATGTCGGCCACCAACTAGGGAGGTCCTGACTAGGTGGCTCACCCGGATTTTGCCAATCCAGGGATGAAGGACACCCTCTGGACAGAATTACCTTCTGTAACACTCACGTGTGAAATCGTGCATATGGTACCGCCTCGAAAGAGACTACCATGAGGCCCAGGACCTGCCTGAAAAAATGGCGTGACGACTATCTTTGGGATGTCAACTGCCGCACCGCAGCCCGAAGGGTCTTCAACTTTCCCATAGGGAGAAAAAAACTTTCACCTCTGAGGAGTCCAGAATCAACCCTAGATACACTAGGAGTTGAGACGGTACCAATTCTGACTTCTGAGTGTTCAGCACCCAACCAAGGATCGGAGGGTCTGACAGGTTATAGACACGCTCACCTCTAATTTTGAGTTTGAAGTGGCCCTCAGAAGAAGATCGTCCAAGTTGCCCATGATAGCGATGCCCCGCTGTCTTAGTAGGGACAGAATTGGGGGCAAGCACCTTGGTGAACACCCTTGGTGCCGATGCCAGGCCAAAGGGGAGAGCCACCATTGGAAGTGGTCTTCCCCAGCCGCCAAATGCAGACATCTGATGCCTGGTGCATATGGGGACATGCAAGCATGCGTCCTTGATGACCAAGGAGTCCTGTGGAAATTTTACTTCGAAAGATAAAGAAATGTTTATTCCTCTTTCCCCTGTCATGCCAATCTTTCATCATCTCCCCAAGTTGCATAAGGGACTTAATCCACTATCTGGCAGACCCATTGTAACAGGCATTGACTCTTTAAATGAACGCTTGGGACAATGGGTGGATCAGCAACTACAACCTTTGGTTATAGATCTCCCGGGGTACATAAGTGACACAAAGCAATTATTATCTAAATTGTAACATGTGTCATGGGATGAAAACTTTTGCTGGATAACATGTGATGTCTCCAGTTTATATTCTTCAATTCCACACACACTTGGTCTACAGGCGGTATCTTATTTTCTGAAAAAATCAGGACATTTTTCTTTGATCTTGCAAGAATTTATTGTTGCATGTTTAGAGTATCTCCTTACTCATAATTTTTTTATCTTTGATGGGGGCTACTACCTCCAAAAATGCGGAGCCTCTATGGGAGCCAAATTTTCACCGTCCTTAGCCAACCTATATATGGGATGGTGGGAGAGGCTCCGCATTTTTGGACCGAACAGCCCCCGACGCAAGGATGCTGTATTTTTTTGCAGGTATATTGACGATCTCCTATTTATCGTTTCCAATCCACACATCAACCTAGAAACATGGCTGGAATATATGAATAACAATACTCTCAATTTGAGGTTCACTGGCACTTTAAATACTAAATCTATAGAATTCCTGGACGTTTGTTTAACAGGACAGGGAAGCACTATTGTTTCCTCTTTATACAGAAAACCTAGTGCAGGCAACACCATCTTGAGAGCCGATTCCAACCACCCTGGACATACTATCAAGAGTATCCCAGTCGGACAGTTCCTCAGACTTAAGAGATTGTGTAGTAAGGAAACAGATTTTGATCAGGAGGCCAGTAAAATGGCCTCCAGGTTTGCAGAACGGGGATACCCCAAGTCTGTGATCCATAGAGGGCTAACTATAGCAAAAACAACACCACGGTGTAACCTCCTTGGTGACAGGCTGACCAAAAAATCCAAATCTAAAACAACTGGGAGTCCCCAAATGTATCCCCATTTTCTCTGCTGCATACAGTACAGAATTTAATCAAATACAGAAAATTGTCACCAAATATCTTCCGGTTTTGTTTCATGATCCCACTTATTCACAAATTTTGGAAAAAGGTATTCGCACTGTATCCCGCAGGGCACCATCTCTAAGTAGCATGCTTTCACCAAGCCTTTTTTCAAGTACAGCCAATTCTAGTAACTGGCTGTCATTCAAAGGCACATACAAATGTGGAGGCAAAAACTGTGCCTATTGTCCTTTTATTCAAAAAGGAGATTGTCATCTCTACATCTACAGGGAAATCGCACAAAATACACTCGTTTATAAATTGTAACACTCGTTACATAATATATGCGATTACCTGTACAACATGCTCTATCCAATATGTGGGAAGGACCACACGGAGACTCAAAGATCGTCTTTACGATCACTTGTACGATATTGACAAAGACAACATGACCAATGTCGCCTGACACTGGAATACGGTCCATCAAAAAGATACGTCCAGCCTCATTATACAGGGCATTGATAAAATAGTGCAACTTTTAAGGGGAGGAGATGAATTTAATCTACTTTGTAAACAAGAGGTTCGGTGGATTTTTCTTTTAAACACCAAACGTTCTTCGGGACTTAGTAAAAATGGGACACGTCCCATTCAAAGTTAACAAGTGCCATCATATGAATATCACCCTACCTCCCATTAACCCGCACTATATCAATGACCTTTGCTTGTTCGGATTCTTAGTATACCCCATACACATTCTTTGGTTAGTTAACCACTTAGCTTTTGAGAGAACATACATGTATACATCGCTTTGAGCATATATTATGGTTGGCCTTTACATAATACTTATTTTTAAAGGTTAAATTTCAACAATTATATTTTGTTTCTATACATCTGAACCATATATTTGCTCCTTCATAGGTATATGTACGGTTCTCCCCATGTGTACATTCATGTACATATGTATGAACGTTTTCCCTCTTTGCATGTTTACACATTCTATCCTCTAGAATATTGATTATTGTCCAGCTTTTTTAGAACCTTAGGTTGGCATGTAGCATGAGGCACTGTTATTATTATTATATATACACATGACACTGTCAGTATTCTTACCTTTATATTAACATACCATATTGCCCTGCCTCCCTGCCGGTTCCCATTTCACACCCCCATATTTTTATTTTCTTCCCTTCACTTTACCCTCCCCTTCCTCCCCCCCCTTTTTCCCGTCCCCCTCCCCCCTCTTTTCCAGCCTTATCCACAACCCCCCTCACCCCCCCCCCTTTCCCCTTCCCCTCTCTCTTTCTTTCCCTTTTTTCCTCTCTTCTCCATTGCTTCCCCCCCTTTCCCCCCCCCCCTTTTTTTTGTCACTATATATACACTTCTCACTACCTTTTATTGGACATATTTAGTGATATTTTTATTTATTATAGCGATGGAGTTTCGGCTAAAAAGTCTTTCTTCCTCTTTTTTTTCTCTTCTTCTTCTTTTCTTCCCTCTTCCTTCTCTTCTCTTTTTATTCATTTTTGTATTTCTTTCTTTTCTACCTCCTTTTTCTTTTTTCGTCTTCTCATTCTCTTCCCTTTTTCGGTTTCCGAGCCTGCTTATGTAGGTATCTCAAGGTCCCTCCACATAGATATTATTTACACAACATAAAGTCTTTTTTCTTAAATCGAGATACATGTAATTATATCCATTTTTTATATAAATACTTTTTTGGCCTTTGCCATTATTTTAGGGGTCCGGTTTTTACTGAACAATGATCACACATATATGTATACACATTTCTTATATATCCTGTTATATATATATATATATATATATATATATATATATATATATATATAATGTCTCCCTATATTTTTTTGCCATACTTTCGCATCCCATTAAGAGAAACCTCTTCTCCCTTTCATTTCTCTTTTACCATGTACTTATAACATATATACAGTTGTAGACCTAGAATTAGTTTGCTTTTTAGCTTAATTTTTTGTTTGCATTAGCTTTTTGTTTTTTGTTTCTTCAAACCTTTTTAGATTTCATTATCCACATACACACGCAAATATACATTTTCTTTTATATTAGCACTAGCACACGAGGCCACAGACACATCATTCCATTAAGTACACACACATAATCCCAGATAACACATGTTCAATATCAACACAGTTATTTCTTTATTCATGGATTAGTCCATTCTCACTTTTGTTTCACACTCACTACTAATACACTCTGCACTTTTTTGTCATTCTCACTTTCATCCTTATATTACTTTCATTTCATTCAATTTTTATTTGTGTCTTTTTACTCCTGTGTTCTCTATTTTTGTTTTCCCCTTTTCATCTTTCTCCTTCTCCCCTTTTATTCCTCGTCTCTCTTTTTTCCTTTTGCACTTTATCTGGTTCATTCACATTCACACACACTTTATACATTTTCCCCTAAATAACCATAACAGCTTCATTTTTATTCAATTCATCTTTAGATGTATATTTGATTACATTCACTTATACTACGGTTATGTAAATATTCTGATTGCTGTTATGTGTTCTTTCTTTCTTCACAGGTGTGTGTCCTTTGTGTGTGTTTTGAGCACAGCAGATTCAATTATGTGTCATACAATTTTCACCTGTGTTTGCATTTTCCTATTGGACGGTGGTTTACTCCACTTTCCCTATTATACACAATTAAATCTATTGTTCTTTAGCTATGAGTAAGCATCATATGATGTGAAACACGTTAGCCCTGTACCTGTTCACATTTCCAAGTTTGTATGCTGTGCTGTGTTATGGATTTTATTAAATAAATAGGCATTTTTTCACAGAGTGCGGCCATCCAGGACTTTCTTTCTTTTTTTTTCTTTATAAATTGTGTTTTTATTAGTTTTTATACAGTACAGAAAACAACACTCCACACAGCGTGGAGACAGCCGGCCTCAACATTCGGCCTCAACAAAACACAAATTATCAACATCCCCCACCCCACAGAACCAACAAAGTACACCCCCCCCCCCTTGCCTAGATAGGAACACAAATGTCACGGACCACCAACTAGAGGCGGCCCGCCATGATACAGAATTACAGTCCAGTAGCTCTCTGCAGAAACAAGTTGGATACAGCATATGAAATCAGCTCCCCCCCCTCCCCCGCCCAGACCTAGGACAACAGGGAGGAAGACATTACCCCACCTTCACATATTTAATACACAAGTACACAATAACCCCTCAAGGCCCTAGCATCCTGAACATTTTCCCCCACCCATAATGGATTACTCAAAAAGGGCCTTACACCATGCTTTGCTGTGTTTAGTCAGATGCCGTAGCCATCCAACCCCCCCAAACCTTGTCAAATTTAGTCAGTGCCCCCCTACTCAAATAAGTGGCCTTATAAAAGGGTATGGCCTTATTAACCAACGCTTTCCAAGTGTTAACAGTAGGAGCTACAGAACTCTTCCATGATAGGATGATGCGCTTTTTAGCGTAGTACAACAGAAGCGTGAGTAAGGTTCGTATAGCCCTGGTAGTGGCCAGGGGTTCGACCAAATCTAAAAGACAAACCTCAACAGATATGGGGATAGATATGGAAGTGACCAACCTAATACAGTCAGCAATGGCCTGCCAGTAGTTTTTGATTGAAGGACACTCCCAAAAGATATGCATAAAGGTGGCTAAAGGTGCAGAGCATCTCCAGCAGAGAGAGCTCTGCGTCCCATACATCCTTGCCAGTCTGGCCAGAGTAAGATATACTCTGTGCAGGAACTTATAAAGGATCAGTCTGTCCCTACTCGAGACCAAATATTGAAAAGCAGTCCCCCACATGTCATCTCAATCATCCCTGTCCAACCCCGGGGCCACAGCCTCCCAGGCCCCCCTGCAAGGTCGGGGTAGGAGAGTCATCTCCGGGAACAGGTCTTTGTAAAATCTAGAAACTGGCTTATGTAGGGACTCACTGTGCGCCAAGAGCTCAAGATCACTGGGCTCCAGGCTAAGGGTCCCCCCACCAAACTGTGAGTGAAAGGCATGCCGTAGTTGCAAATACCTGAAAAAGTGGGAATTAGGCAAATTATACTTCCGTTTTAGTTCATCAAAGGGCAGCAGGGTACCGTCGGATATAATATGGGCCAAAAGCTTGATTCCATACCCCGTCCAAACTACTGGGTCCGGATAAGAGAAAAAATGCGGTAAGTTGGGGTTTCTCCAAATGGGGAGACTAGGTGATAAGCTAGACGAGCTAGGTGACTGCAATCCCTGGACCACAGCCCAGGCCCTCATTACTGAGCGCATAAAGTGCGTCAAGGGATAGGGAGCCCTCAGGCCCCTGTAGACCAAATGAGACAACGCCTCATAGGAGCCCACACAGGCAGCCTTCAGAGACACAGATGTATCATCTGGAGGCACAGTTAACCAGCGGTGAGCCACCGTCAACTGTCCAGCCAAAAAATATTTATGGAAGTGAGGGACTGCAAGCCCTCCCTCCCCACACGGCTGCTGCAGGATCGCTAATTTCAGACGAGGAACGCCTCCCTGCCACAGAAAGGAGGAAATCATGGTGTCAATGGACTTAAAAAGGGACTTGGGAATCCACACTGGAGAGTTTCTAAGTGTATACAACAATAGTGGCAGAACTTTCATTTTGACCAGATTGATTTTCCCTGTGAGAGACAAGGGGAGATTATTCCAGGCCTGAAATGTTTTAGATATTGCGATGAGTAGCGGGGAGATATTAAGATTGATAAAGTCTGTGACAGAGTTAGTGATTTGAAGCCCTAAGTATTTAATTTGGGAGACCCACAGCAAAGGAACGGTAGGATCGGCCTGAGCAGGGACTGTATGGGAACACAGGGGAAGTATCTTAGACTTAGTCCAGTTAACCCGGAGCCCAGAGACCATAGCAAATTTTTACAAAAGTGACAATGCAGCCCGCAGAGAGGGTCCAGTATCCCTGAGAAACAGTACCAAGTCATCCGCATATAGTGCTGTGGTTTCAAGTAGGGTGCCCACTCTAATTCCCTGAATTTGGAGGGAGGAACGAAGTGCAATCGCCAAAGGCTCCATTACAAGAGCAATCAGGCCGGGTGAAAGTGGACACCCCTGTCTGGTGCCCCTGGACACTGGAAAAGTCCCAGAGACCCTTCCATTAAAGCGGAGGGCCGCCACCGGGTGGTCATATAGCAGCGAAATCCATTTGAGGAACCTGGGGCCGAACCCCATGCGCTGTAGAAAAGGAACCCCCAAAAAAAAAAAAAAAAAGGAAAAAACAAAGAAAAAGAAAAACAACAAAACAGTCTGAAAAGTTAACAGTTCAAAATCCCAACCCCCTGTTTGCGCTAGGCGAACAGAACAAAAAACACGCCCTAGAAACTTTGTTCCCAAAAACCAGAAAAACAATAGTGGACAGTTCGTAGAGTTCATCCACTCAGTGGGGGGTAACGCCAATGGACATGTAGTACTGTCCAGCAGGGCTCCCGATGATGAACGGACCAAGACCCCGGGAATTAGACACAGATCCCACCCCTGGAAGGGCAGGTGCAGCTAAACGACAGCGCCGCATCAGATATTCAGTTGGGCAACAAGAACCACAAGTCCCAGCAAGGGGACGCGTAGTCCCATAGTTAGATATCACAAGTGCCAGTCACAACCAACATGCCACTCGCAAACATCCCTAGGCAATGTAATCCAGCCATTCTGCCACCTCCACAGGGGAATCCAAAAACTTTGCAGAGCCCTGGTGAATAACCTTTAGATGACTCGGATACAGCATACTGTAGACCAGGTTTTTCTCCCTCAAGCGCTTGCGGACATCTGTGAAAGAGCGCCTCTTCCTCTGTAGATCCGGAGAAAAGTCAAGATAGAGCTGGATAGTAGCATTTTCATATTTCAATTCCTGCTGTTTGCGAGCCTCTGCCAGGATCAGATCCCCATCTCTGAAGTTCAGCAGGCGGACAAGAAATGCACGTGGCCATGCGCCTGCAGGCCTCCGACCAGTGGGCACTCTGTGGGCACGCTCCACAACATACACTGGGGACAACTGCAGCAGGCCAAGAAGTTGTTTAAAAAAGGGGCCTCCGCAAAGACAACAGGGTTGGGGCCCTCCGCACCCTCAGGGAGCCCCACCACCCGCACATTATTGCGCCTGAGGCGATTCTCTGCGTCTTCAGAGCGCGCCATAAGAATTTTAACCTGCTGCTGCAGTTCAGACACAGAGTGCAATGTGGAGGCAGCAGTATCTTCCACAGCAGATATGCAGTGTTCTGTTCCAGCAAGGCGGCCCCTGAACTTGTCCATGTCCTGCCTAATGAGCCCACATTCCATGGCCAGGGAGTCAATCTTACCCTCCACAGAGGCCTTACTGTCCGCGATGGCTGCCAGGATCGCCGCTGTGGACTGCTCCCCCACGGGCTCCGGATCGTCCCGCAGTGCTGCCGAGGCTTCCTCCAGAGCAGATGTCCCAAGAGCCGCCATCCCTAGGTCCGTTTGCACCGCAATAGAAGCCAGAGACAGGGAGATGGCAGGCAAGATGGCTGTCGCACGAGTGACTGGCGGCGAGAGCTGAGAGGATTTCGCCGCTGCTTTTTTAGCCAATTTGCATTTACCAGTCATGGGGAGGACCGGAGTGTCCCCCCAGACCACAACCCAGTGTTTGCTAAGCAGGATGGCAGGGTAAATAGCAGGATTCCGGCGGATTAGCTGTACGGATGGCGGGAGCCTGAGCTGCACACTTCCTTCCTCACTCACATGGCGGCCACGCCCCCAGGACTTTCTTTCCTAATCACCCTTGGTGCCGATGCCAGGCCAAAGGGGAGAGCCACCATTGGAAGTGGTCTTCCCCGGCCGCCAAATGCAGACATCTGATGCCTGGTGCATATGGGGACATGCAAGCATGCGTCCTTGATGACCAAGGATGCTGGAAAATTCCCCCGGATGGAGGGCAGCGACAACAGAGCGAGCCAACTCCTTTCCGGAATCTTTGTACTTTAACAAAGCAATTGAGGGTCCTGAGATCCAAGATTGGATGAACCCCCTCCTTCTTCAGCACTACGAACAGATTTGAGTAGAACCCCTGAACCCGTTCCTGTACCGAGACAGGAAGGACCACCCTGCATATCAGCAGGTCTTAAACCGCCCCATATAGGACTTCCCGTCGAGTCGGCTGAAGCTGGCGGTTTAGAGGGAAAAAAAAAATCTGTTCGGTAGACAAGCAAGGTTGGGCTTGCGAAACCAGGGGCGCTTCTGTCCCTCAGCAGGCGCTTTATCGGCCTGGGGTCGTTTACTTGCCGCACTAGGCGGACAAAAGAACTGCTTGTGCGCGGTGAAGGAGGGCCCTTGCCTATGGCGTGGCTCCTTACCCCTTTTTGGATTGCGGGAGCAGCAAGCTCTTACCTCCTGTGGCATCCTTAATGTCGTCATTCAGAGAGGCTCCAAAAAAGACTGTCACCCTTAAAGGCCAGGTCCAATAAGACCCTCTTGGAAGTTTTTGGTCCGTAGACCAGCACTTAGCCAAACCAGGTGGCATAACACCACTGCATAAACCGAGGCTCTGGATAGCAAGGGGATTGCATCCATGTCTGACTCGCAGACAAACTTAAAGCCCTGTACCAACTGGTCGGCTAAAGCTACCTCACCTGGAGGAGCCTCCCGTGTCCCCTGGAGTAGCATCTTTGCCCACTCAGTAAATGTCTGAGACATCAAAGCCCCATTGCTGGACGTACCGCTGAGCCCACTACTGTGTATAGGTAGCAAGCGATTGCCTTAGCCTTCTTGTCCGCAGGGTCCTTGAAGACAGGAGCCCCTTCCACTGGACTCGTGGTTAAGTCTGGACACAAGGGGGTCCACTATCGGGGGAGAGGTCCATTTTTTCAGGAAACTCTCCTAAAAGGGGTACCGGACCGCCAAATTTTTAGGGGGCGAAAAAAACCTTCAGTGGTTTTTCCCCACTCCTTGTATAAAAGCTTATCAAGATAAGTGCGGGCCGGCTTACGGAACCCAAAGGGAACCGCCGTCTCTGCTGTTCTGCAGAATTCTTCAACTTCAGCGTAACCCGCACTGCAGTGATAGATACCAAGCCTTTTCGCGTGCTGACCCGGACCTGGAGTCATCCTCACTGTCCGACCGGTCACGGTCCGCAGCCGCTGATGCATCAGAATCAGGGCCATGAGCCACAGCTGGGCCTAGGCTCTGCATCAAAATTATCCCCAGAAGATGGCAGGGGGGAGGGGGCACTTCCTACCCCCCGTGTTCCTACGCGCCGCTTCCACCTTGGCAACAAAAGGCCTCCAGGATCGCCGACATAACGTCCACTGATATAGCAGGGGCACCAGTTGCCAACTCAGGTGTCTCAGGGGAAAAAAACGTCTGCTGACCCACACGCCTGACACCCACAGGGACTCAAGGCAAGGTATCAACAGCCCACCCTCCTAGCTACTACAGAGATGCAGGGTCTCCCAGAGGACTCACCACTCTTAGAACGGTCACTGTTACTGCTGCTGTATGCTCCCACCAGAGATGCTCTCCCATAGCTGCCTGTATCAGTCTGATCCTCCGTCAGTGTGTGTCTGTCTATTGCACGCCTGTGAATGCACCCTAGAGGCCAAAGACTTCCACAAAATGGCCGCCAAGCGGCCGTACTGAAGAACGGCGTGAACCACAAGAAAATGGCCGCCGAGCAGTCGCCAGAGGCCAAAGCGGGCGCGGACCACAAGATAATGGCCGCCGAGTGGCGATAGATCCATACAGGCGCGGACCACAAGAAAATGGCCGCCGGCGGTAGACAGAGGCCAACACAGGCGTGGACCACAAGAAAATGGCCGCCGAGCGGCAGATAGAGCTAGCAGGTGCGGACCACAAGAATATAGCCGCCGAGCGATAGAGGCCAAAACAGGCGTGGACCACAAGAAAATGGCCGCCGACAGCATGGAGGAGAAACACACAGGTAAGCAGAAAACTGACATTCCCAATGACAGCCATACAGCGCAGTTCCCGCTCCAGATGGAGCCCCCCAGGTGAACCCCCAGCAGCCAGCCTAGCTCGCAGAGCCCATGGAGGAGGGAAGGCAGGGAGAGAGGAAAGAAAGGGTAAAACCACTTACTTATTTCTCTCCAGGAATGTCCAGCCAAGTCCTCCTGCCGAAGCAGGGGAAGCTAATTACCCTTCCTGCGTGGATTATGCTGGAATACATTCCGGCAGACCATCTTCCACGCGGTTACGGAGGTAACTGTCGGCCCGGCATGCTGTGATTCAGCCATAGAGACCAGTCATATGCATGGAAGCTCACCGGCCAACCGTGGAGCGACGGGCATGTCGTGGAAAACCCAGCGCGTAGCTAGGGTCGGCACACACTCGATGGCTTAAAACTGGGGAGACTACAAGGATCTGGGATCCAGCCTGTCACCCAGTCGGCAGTTGATCGAAGATCGCAGGAAAAAAAAAGTAGAAAAAACCCTCGGACCTATGGGCCCAAAGGGAGCCATGTCCTTCTCCTATGCTAGGCAGAAAAAAAAATGATCTGCTTAGTGCAGGGTGAGGGGATATAGCCAGTAGGACGCCCCCCTGGGTGGGGCTGTTCAGCTTTGAAGTTAACACTTTTTCTGCCTAGTCACTCCTAAATGAAGGCTAATACCCACTTGTCAAGATTGAAGCTGTGTCCGTCCATGAATGAAAGAGTAATGTATGTTGCCTGGCTGTGTAAGAATAGGGAGACCCATAATCCAGCGGCTCTCTAGGGGGTAGCGCTACATATACATGACTTTTAAGAAGCAAGCAATAATACTAAAAGTCATATAAAAAGAGTAGCACTAGCTGTGGCAATCTCATCACAGTATCAGTATCACATTGGTGATATCAAAAATATTGCTAGTAGCAGCAAGTATTTGTAGAAGTTGCTGTGGTTCCCGAGCTTGTTGCTGCAATATATCAACAGATTAGCTTATCCCTTCCAAACAGCTGAAATTTTTAATGGTTCACCTTCACATTCACAACAGAAAGATAAATCTGCCACTTATTTTTCCACATCTCTTCTAACGCCTGTTGAAAAGTTTTTCTAAATCTCTACCTGTCCCTGTTGTAACAGACAGTGGCACTTGCAGTGGCAGCACTAAGCTCTTAAAACGAATCTAAAGACATTCTAGTTGTTGAACACAAGGAGCCATGTAAAAATCACAAATGTTTGTCATATGAGGAGGTTAGGCAAAAAAATGGGAGAAGGACAGATCCGATTTAATGCATATGTGGTTAGCATAGCTCCCAACTGTCCTTGATTTCGAGGGACTGTCCCTGATTTGGAGAAATGTCCTTCTGTCTCTCATTCCTCCTCATTTGTACCTCATTTTGGTCTGATCTATATAGATGTATATAAAATGCACTTTTTATTTATCAAAAAGTGTTTTCCAGCACTAAACCCATCATCTGATTTCTAAATTGCTGCATTTGTAAATTCCAAAAGCCAATATAAAGGAATAGTAGTGATAACAAATAAAACAAAAAAAAAAAAAACACTTGCGAGTTTACCCAATCTTGTTTTTTTGTACAATTCTCCTTTAGGCCCCTTTCACACGGGACGGATCCGTGATGATCCGCCCCGTAAACCTCCGCTGATCCCCGCTAAGCCGGCGGATGACAGGGCGGTCCCCGCACACTGTGAGATCTCCGCTCTCCCCTATGGGGGGGGGGGGGGGTCGGATGAACACGGACCGTCTGTCCGTGTTCATCCGATCCGCTCCGCAGACGGATAAAAAAAATAGGATTTTCCTCTGTCTGCAGAATCGGGGGATTGCGGACACGGATGAGATCGGGTGTCAGCGGATGTTCATGCGCTGACACCCGCGATCTCATAGGGACCAATGTATGTCCCTTTTTCATCCGTAAACCGACGGATGAAAAAGCGGACATACGGTCCCCTGGTGTGAAAGGGGCCTTAAGGGGGCGTGGCAATGGGGTGTGTCCTATGCCTACATACTTTTGCTGATAGGTGTCCCTCATTCCCATCTCAAAAAGTTGGGAGGTATGGGTTAGTGTTGGTGATCGTAGCACCTATAAAGGGAAAAAAAACTCCTGCGCTGTCTGTGGGCCTATTTAAAATGAACTGAACTAAGGGACACTGCTGCAGACACCTGCGCGTCTAATCCTAGAAGACAAATAACAAGTGAAAAATGTGATGGTGACTGCGCTGTGCAAGAAAGTAATGAAAGGGAAGGCCGGGGGGGGGGGGGGGGGGACGGGGGAGAGGTGGGGCAAGAAACTGATGTGTTACCTCCACAAGGACACAGAGTGTATCATATAACAATAATGTAGATCCTAGTGAGTACAGTGATGCCTATAAGTAATCTGAAAACACGTATCACAAAATGGGATCCAGATTAGATCCAGTAATAAACAATGATGCAAATAGTGACATCGAACAATATGAAAACGCATAAAAAGCATAAGGTGCATCTCAAAATGGGATGAGAATATTCCTGTAAATCCAGTGATGGGAGTTCCCAGAGTGATAAATGTAAATATAAATCACAAATGTATATCTAATAATGTGACACAAAAAGAAAAAATATATTTTAAAAAGAAAATCGAGAGTCTAGTAAGTCCCGTCATCAACAAGGTAACATGAAGTGCTTGAACAGATCCTGCAAAGTGGGAAACCTCTGTGCTTGCAAGCCGCTCACCTCCCTACTGTCAGATGAACAGCATAAGTAGCTCCCAATATAAATAGAAGCAGTAGTTGCAGCAATGTGGCAATGCAGATGTCTCCTTGCGGTGGTTTACAATGTTCTCAATATCCAGTGCGTGTCATACATAGAAAAAAATATAAAAAGAATGTTCATTGCATAACTCTGTGGGATTCCACAGTGGAGCATTGACTGGTCATACAGTGATAAACTCACTCTTAGACAGAGGAACATGGGCGTCAATCCTACGAACGCCGAGTTCGTCAGTCCCAGCTGTATGCCTTTGGTCCACTCTGCAGTCCCAGGTGTGAATCCCCAATATTACGCTAGGCAGCAGTGTTTTAATGGAAAAAATATGAAATGCTCATAGCATAATTCTGTATAAGAACATATTTATTAGCGTAATAAATGACAATAAAACTCACATTTAGTAGAAATTGCAATGAATAATATCCTACGAGTGCCAAGCTCGTCTCCCTCCGTCAGGCTGTTGGTGTACCTAGTGCTCCAAACCCGACACGTGTCGTCACGTGACGTCCCCTGGATTCACACCTGGGACTATGTCAGGATCAGCAGCTAGGACCACCAGACACGTAGCTACACAAGGGAACTGAGACCAAAGGATATATATTAAAAGTGATATTTATTTACAGTGAAAAATAGCAAACAAAGAACACAGCAAACAAAGCACACAGAAAACATGAACTAACTGAAAACCCCACTAACAAGAGCTGTTGAACCTGAACAACTAAATATATATACAGACCAAGCTAGGGACAAGGGTACAAGGAATATAAGGTTGCAAGGAAGGGGGGATTAAGGCTGGGGACAGAGCAGAGGGAGGCGGGGACAGAGCAGAGGGAGGCAGGAGCAAGGCAGAGGGTTGCAGACAGGATCAGCAGCAAGGCAGGGACCAAAATCGTGATGCGCCAGGGGAAGGGAGGAGAAGCCTTAAGTAGCCACCAGGCAGCTGAACACCAATTAGCCCTATTACAATAGCCTGCTTGGTCCTGGGAGACACCTGCTGGTGGACACTGGAACTGCAGCAAACAGCCCAGAGCAGGATAGTGCCACCAGCAGGGGAACTTAATCCTAACAGATTCCCCCCTTAAGGAGCGGCCTCTGGACGCTCCATAGGGCCCCACCACCAGGGTCTGCAAGCCGACTGAGCACTCCGCTGCCCATGTCTGAAGGCCTGGTGAGAACCCCGCCGCCGGGGTCCCAAAACTGGTCCGTGTAGGTACCCTGATGTCAGGGAATTTCTTCACGATTGGACCTTCTCTCCTTCTGTTGCTAGAGGCCGCTCTGCACTGTACCTGTCCCTCGGGTCTACCCAGCGCATAAGTTACCCCAATCGGGTCCCCAAATGCACATGGGATCTCAGAGATTACCCCTGGGTCAGGACAAAGCTCAAATGGAACACTGTCCTTTCCCATGGGACCTCTACTACCGGGGCTGTAACAGCAGATTTGGCTCTCAAGTTCAAAGGGGAGATCTGGACCTCCTGGCCTTGGCACAACAGGATCCTCTGGCTGCAAAAAGAACCCGGGATGAGCAAAAGTAGGGATCTTAACCCACACAGACAACCCCTTTACGCCACATAACACTGGATTTTTAGAAGCATAAGACACAGCAGAATGTGGGAGTTTTACCCTGTCAGAGTCCAGCTTAACCACAAGTAGGGATTTGGAATAGTCCAGAGGTGCCGCAGCCCTGGAATCAGCATAGTCCAGAGGGGCTGCAGCATAGTCCAAGGGGGCGGCAGCCCCGGAATCAGCATAGTCCAGAGGGGCAGCAGCCCCGAAATCAGCATAGTCCAGAGGGGTGGCAGACACCAGATCAACAGGCTGGGCAGCGGGCACATCAGACTGGGTAGCAGCCCGGGAACCAGCATAGTCAAGCTGGGCAGCGGCAGCCCGGGAACCTGCCGTGGCAAGCTTGGCAACAGCTGGCAGGTCACCCACAGCAGGCTTGGCAACAGATGGCAGCATGGAGAAGGAATGTACACCATCAGCAAGCGGCAGCATGGAAGAGGAATGGACACCATCATCAGCAGGCGGCATCAGCATGGAGGAGGCAGGGACCCCATCAGCAGGCGGCATCAGCATGGAGGAGTCATGGACATCAGCAGCAGGCGGCATCAGCATGGAGGAGGCAGGGACCCCATCAGCAGGCGGCATCAGCATGGAGGAGGCATGGACATCAGCAGCATGCGGCAACATGGAGGAGGACTGGATCGCATCAGCAGTCTGCATGGATAGTGGCACAGTTATAAGAGCAGGAGACAAGCTTTGTTTCTTTTTCTTTGGCTCAGGTATTAGAGTCCTGCACGTAGTTGCCTTGTGCTGACCAGACTGTACTGCTGATGGAAAGGTAGTAACAGTACTAGGAAGAATAGAGGGAAGAGTATCAGAAATAGAGATGTTGCTATGAGATGTTGCTATGGGTAACAGCACTGCAGGGGGAGCTTTCAATGTATTGCATACAGGGGAAGTGTGCTTACTGGTGGCAGAGTACTTATGTGACTCATCTAGCACTGGGGATATGATCTCTGACCAAGCTTGTAGTAAAGGTTAAACTAAAGTCAGTTTGTCTCTCCCTTGCTCACATTGCTCAATTAGATGGTGCACAGAAGCAATACATTCCAACACCACCTGTTGTGAATAGGCTGCATACTGCTGGAGAAACGAACCTGTACAATGTTTTAGCAACCATCCCAAAAATCCGGCCTGGTACAAAGTAAATGGAGGAGTGAAAATATCATGGCCCTGAGAGGTAACCTGAAATAGTAGCTCAGAACAGACCTGAATGAAAGGTTGTACTTGACCAAATGAAAATCTCCCCTCCACGTCTAAAGCATGTGCAGTTAAAATCCCTTCAAGCAGCTCCTCCTCAGTTAGATCCTGCCAAAGTGAATGACACAAATCCTTATCCCCTACTGCAAGTTGCACACGGCAAATAACCTGCACTCTCAGCATTGTGAAAGGAAAAAAACAAAATTCCAAAGCAACTGACTCCCAGTTCCCAAGTGTAGCCGATCTGGTCGTTAGTGGGCGTCGCAATTATATCAGGATCAGCAGCTAAGACCACCAGACACGTAGCTATACAAGAGAACTGAGACCAAAGGATATATATTAAAAGTGATATTTATTTACAGTGAAAAATAGCAAACAAAGAACACAGCAAAAAAAGCACACAGAAAACATGAACTAACCGAAAACCCCACTAACAAGAGCTGTTGAACCTGAAAGGTTGCAAGGAAGGGGGGAGCCAGGCTGGGGACAGAAGCAAGGCAGAGGGTTGCAGACAGGATCAGCAGCAAGGCAGGGACCAAAATCATGACACGCCAGGGGAAGGGAGGAGAAGCCTTAAGTAGCCACCAGGCAGCTGAACACCAATTAGCCTGATTACAATAGCCTGCTGGGTCCTGAGAGACACCTGCTGGTGGACACTGGAACTGCAGCAAAACAGCCCAGAGCAGGATAGTGCCACCAGCAGGTGAACTTAATCCTAACAGACTGCAGAGTGGACCAAAGGCATACAGCTGGGACTGACGAACTCGGCGTTCGTAGGATTGACGCCCATGTTCCTCTGTCTAAAGCCCCGTACACACGGTCGGACTTTTGGCCAACAAACTTAATTTTGAGCAAGTTGGACCAACAATCCGACCGTGTGTACGCTCCATCGGACAACCTTTTTCATTTTTTTTTTTTGCTTTCATCGGATAAAAGTTGGGTCTGCAAACGGACAAACTTTTGGCCAACAAAAGTCCGATGGAGCAAAGTCCGACCGTGTGTACAGAAAACCATAGGACTTTTGTCCGATGGACAAAACAACTAATGTTAAAATCAACCAACACTAGCAGAAGTTGACCAAAGGGTGGCGGTAAAGAGCAGAAAAGAGCAGAAAAACCACGCGATGTTGCAAAAAGTTTTGGGAAAGTTTGCAGAAAAGTCCTGTGGTGTGTATGCTATGGGTGTGCCCGGCCCACTCCAATGTGGAATCCCACAGAGTTATGCGATGAACATTCTTTTTATATTTTTTCTATGTATGACACACACTGGATATTGAGAACATTGTAGACCACCGCAAGGAGACCTCTGCATTGCCACATTGCTGCAACTACTGCTTCTATTTATATTGGGAGCTACTTATGCTGTTCATCTGACAGTAGAGAGGTGAGCGGCTTGCAAGCACAGAGGTGTCCCACTTTGCAGGATCTGTTCAAGCACTTCATGTTACTTTGTTGGTGACGGGACTTACTAGACTCTCGATTTTCTTTTTAAAATATTCCTTTTAAAATATTTATTTTTTATTTTTGTGTCACATTTATTGGATATACATTTGTGATTTGTGATTTATATTTACATTTATCACTCTGGGAACTCCCATCACTGGATTTACAGGAACATTCTCATCCCATTTTGGGATGCATTTTATGCTTTTTATATGTGTTTTCATATTGTTTGAAGTCACTATTTGCATCATTGTTTATTACTGGATCTAATCTGGATCCCATTTTGTGAAACGTGTTTTCAGATTACTTATAGGCATCTCTGTACTCACTATTATCTACATTATTGTTATATGATTGTAGCACCTACAACTAATGTAAAGGTGTAAAAGGTAAACTCTTTTAATAGGAGAGCAAAGCAACCCGAAGGAACATTTTTGTATACCTACTGAGCAACAATGAGGCACCTTATGTAACCAATTATTAAAAACAATGTTTGGTGACTTCCATCCTATTACATGTGGCTTTAAACTACCCCTGAGCAGCTGATACCTACATTATTCTAACAATATCAATAGTTACTGGAGAAGATATGTTGTGTTTTTTTTTTTTTTTTTTCTCTAGTGCCAATAACGGCACTACTGTTTCTCCCCCCCCCCCTTTTTTTTCAGTTGGTTTTGTTCCTTGTTTTATATAAGTAGCGGTGTCTTCGTTGAGGCCCCACGGACTACGTTACCCAGAACCCCGTTTGGCACCCAGGGTGCATTGGGCTGCCGCAGAGACTCGTGGGTGGGGTATAAAAGAGAAGGGCGAAGCTAAGCCCGGCCTCTTTGGACACCGCACGGCTGGCAAGAGGACTTCCTGTGGGGACCTGCTGTGAGTGCAAGGCCCGGGGCCTGGGCCTTGCGCACTTCCAGAGATCCTTCCACCTCACTGCGGAGCCTGAGCGGCTACAGACATCTACCTGCTTGGGGGCGTCAGTGGACCGGAGACCAGGTGGAGGCAGATCCTGTGTGCGTGGACACAGCGGTGGGAGTTCCGGACTGGGATCGAGTCCGGAGGGGTGAGAGAGCACCTGCTCACAGCTATACCTGAGTACTTTGTTAGGCCTATTGACTGCCTTGGCCCATCGAGTTATACTTCCCTTTTCCTCCTGTCAGGAGACTAGTTGGAGGACAGAGTTACATAGTCTCCAGGGAGTTACTTCCTTTACCGTAGACCTTGTGGATTACAAATATTGTTCCTGTATGTGCACCACCGATCATCTGGCATGCGAAGATTCCTAATCTAAAGACTGAGATTTAGCTGACTCAGGCCTGACTGGGAGTGATAGTATTGCTGGGCACCATATTGCTAGCGGGGACTTCATTTATATGCTAGTGTGTATTAAAACTGTTAGTACTATTGCAGGGCTCTGTAGTATATGTGTTATATGTGATATTGGTTGTTAACCCCTCTTTATACACGAGTAAACCATTTATAGTTTATCAATCTGGTGTTGAAGTCCATATCTATATATATTATTATTACAAAGAAGGTATAGAGCTATACAAAATGTACTACCCCTAGACTAGCTGTGCCAGAGAAGGGCTGAGCAGATTGCCGGGGGTTGGCTGTGCTGTGTACAGGGCCCGAAAGCAAACCAGCGGCTCCCTTAATTTGGGGGTATCGCTACACGTGGGGGCTCACCCGGGATCCTGTATATGGCAAGTAAACACGCCAAAAGTACCGGCATGGACCCGCTAGAAGTGAAAGCGTGGTGTGAAGCAGCCAGGACAAACCCAGACACGTCAGTGGTCATTAGTCTCCCGGGAGAAGAATGGTCAATAAGCGCCGCAGAGCGACTCGCAGTGTCGTTATCCCCAAATAATATACCATGGGTGATAGACCTGAAATAATGAGAGACCAAAGAAGGAGTTGGTTTCCAGATACCTCAGCACCCACTTCCCTTCAAGATTGGGGGGATGTGGTCTGTTTTAACTGCGGAGGAGTTGGCCATATTGCGAAGGTATGTTCCAGTCCAAAGAAAAAGAAGATAAACAATCGCAAGCCGGCAGAAAACTTCAGAGGGCCCCGGTGAAGGAGTCAACCGGGTGCCCATCATCTCCAGTAAGCTCCATTATACCCAAACTGAATGAGAAGCCCAGAAGAAAAGGGGGCAAACCCCCTCACAGGAAGAACAATGCTCCCCAGCAAGAATACACTCCTAAAAAGAGAAAGAATGTCCCTCGGCGGGAAAATACACCTAAACAGAGGAGGGAGATCAATTCATACTGAGCCCAAGAGGGACTAAAGCCAACAGCCAAACACAAGAAGGAAAGTTCCAAAGGTAAACGCAGAGATCAACAGAAAGAGACCCTTTTGAAGTCTTATCCTGAAGAACTGGTAGGCCCCTCCCCCGTAGTACCTATTCAAGTTGGAGGGAGTCTACACAAGAGCCATCTTAGATACGGGGACGCAGGTGACCTTGTTATACCGGGAATTTTATGATAGGCACCTGAGTCACCTGCCCATCCAGAGAATTTAAGATTTGGAAATATGGGGAATTGGAACACAGAGTTTCCCCTACGATGGTAACTTGCCCATTAAACTGACTTTCGACCCCTCAGTAGCCGGGAAGGCTGAAGTGTTCGATACCCTGGCAGTGGTGTGCCCCCGACCACCTGGAGCCAACATGAACTCCTTAATAATAGGGACAAACACGGACCTGGTCCGGAGGCTTCTGGCCCCTCTAGCAGGAGGGAAGAACCCCACAGTCACCAGAATACACCCAATGTTGAAGACAGCTTATCAGTGACTGGTCTTAGAACACAAGGCCCCAGAAGAGGGGGTGGGTAAAGTCTGGAGACTGGCGAAGAAAGGAATAGTATTGCAGCCCAGTGAGGTGACCTGCCTCAGAGCCACTGTGAAGCTTACTTGGGAGCAACCTGGGCCCTTTGTTATGTTGGAACCAGACCCTTCGGAAGAGTACTCAGGCTTAGAAGTACAGTAGGTGCCGCCGATATTGTGTTTTATATCGCGCTCCCATCGCCGAGATTCTCGGCGACAGGAGTGCCGAGATGTCGGCAACAGGGTGGCGACACGTGTCGCGCTCGCTGCAATGGCGAGGAGACGGGACACTGTATTGAGCGGGGATCCGACGCGGATTCCCGCCAATACCAGGCACTGCGTTTGGTATGAATCCTGAGCGGGAACTCCACGCCAATTTTTAAAGAAAAAACCGGCGTGGGTTCCCCCTCCAGGGGCATACCAGGCCCTTGGGTCTGGTCTGGATTTGAAGGGGAACCCTACGCCGAAAAAACAGCGTGGGGGTCCCCCTCAAGTTCCAAACCAGACCCTTATCCGAGCACGCAACCTGGCAGGCCGCAGGGGAAGAGGGGGGGACGATAGCGGCCCCCCCTCCCTCCTGAACCGTACCAGACCACATGCCCTCAACATGGGGGGTTTGGTGCTCTGGGGCAGGGGGGCGACCTGCGGCCCCCCCACCCCAGAGCACCCTGCCCCCATGTTGATGAGGACAGGGCCTCTTCCCGACAACCCTGGCCGTTGGTTGTCGGGGTCTGCGGGCGGGGGGCTTATCGGAATCCGGGAGCCCCCTTTAATAAGGGGGCCCCCAGATACCGGCCCCCCCACCCTATGTGAATGAGTATGGGTACATCGTACCCCTACCCATTCACCTGGTGGAAAATAAATGGAAATAAAAACACAACACAGTTTTTAAAAGTATTTTATTGCACCGCTCCGGAGGTCTTCTTCCGACTTCGGGGGTCTCCAGTGTCGTCGCCGTGTTCTCCAGTTCTTTCTTCTGCCGGGCCTCCGCTAACTTCTTTTTAGCTCTTTTGCGAACGGAGGCCCGGTCTTCTCCGTCATCTTCTTCTTCTTCTCCCGCTCTCCGGTTCTTCTCCCGCTCTCCGGTGTCATCGCCGCGTTCTCCGGTTCTTTCTTCCGCCGGGCCTCCGCTAACTTCTTTTTAACTCTTTTGATAGCAGAGGCCCGCTCTTCTCCGTCGTCGCCGTCGGCGTCTTCTTCCCTCTTCTCCTCCTCGATGTTGACTCGTCGCTTCCTCTCGCAGTAATGGTAAATCTTCAGTCCGCAGAGATTAATCTATTCTTCACATGACGTCACAGTCACATGCTCCGGGGCACATGTGCACATGACGTCACAGTCACATGCTCCAGGGCACATGTGCACATGACGTCACAGTCACATGCTCCAGGGTACATGTGCCCCGGAGCATGTGACTGTGACGTCATGTGAAGAATAGATTAATCTCTGCGGACCAAAGATTTACCATTACTGCGAGAGGAAGTGACGAGTCAACATCGAGGAGGAGAAGAGGGAAGAAGACGGCGACGACGGAGAAGACCGGGCCTCTGCTAGCAAAAGAGCTAAAAAGAAGTTAGCGGAGGCCCGGCAGAAGAAAGAACCGGAGAACGCGGCGACGACACCGGAGAGCGGGAGAAGAACCGGAGAGTGGGAGAAGAAGAAGACGACGGAGAAGACCGGGCCTCCGTTAGCAAAAGAGCTAAAAAGAAGTTAGCGGAGGCCCGGCAGAAGAAAGAACCGGAGAACGCGGCGACGACACCGGAGAGCGGGAGAAGAACCGGAGAGTGGGAGAAGAAGAAGAAGACGACGGAGAAGACCGGGCCTCCGTTAGCAAAAGAGCTAAAAATAAGTTAGCGGAGGCCCGGCAGAAGAAAGAACCGGAGAACGCGGCGACGACACCGGAGACCCCCGAAGTCGGAAGAAGACCTCCGGAGCGGTGCAATAAAATACTTTTAAAAACGGTGTTGTTTTTATTTCCATTTATTTTCCACCAGGTGAATGGGTAGGGGTACGATGTACCCCATACTCATTCACATAGGGTGGGGGGGCCGGTATCTGGGGGCCCCCTTATTAAAGGGGGCTCCCGGATTCCGATAAGCCCCCCGCCCGCAGACCCCGACAACCAACGGCCAGGGTTGTCGGGAAGAGGCCCTGTCCTCATCAACATGGGGGCAGGGTGCTCTGGGGTGGGGGGGCCGCAGGTCGCCCCCCTGCCCCAGAGCACCAAACCCCCCATGTTGAGGGCATGTGGTCTGGTACGGTTCAGGAGGGAGGGGGACCGCTATCGTCCCCCCCTCTTCCCCTGCGGCCTGCCAGATTGCGTGCTCGGATAAGGGTCTGGTTTGGAACCTTGAGGGGGACCCCCACGCCGTTTTTTCGGCGTAGGGTTCCCCTTCAAATCCAGACCAGACCCAAGGGCCTGGTATGCCCCTGGAGGGGGAACCCACGCCGTTTTTTTCTTTAAAAATTGGCGTGGAGTTCCCGCTCAGGATTCATACCAAATGCAGTGCCTGGTATTGGCGGGAATCCACGTCGGATCCCCGCCTATCGGCAATGCGTGTCGCTCATCGTGAAAGGAACATTTTTTCCTTTCCCGGTGACGAGACAGCTCGGCGCTGGCTCTCGCGACGGAGCTCATAGGGTGTCAATATCGCCGCTAGAAGCGGCGATATTGACACAATATCGGCGGCACCTACTGTAATTCCAGAAATGGTTCCGGTGAGAGCTTTGAAGAAGGCACATTGTAAGGTGCCGGTGAGTGTCAGGAATACCACGGGTGTCCCCATGGAGATCCCCGCCAGGATGCTACTGGGCCAGGTGAGTCCTGCTGCTCCAATTGTCTTATCAGATGTGGATAAGACAGAGGGAGACAGGACTGTTTGGGAGAAGCTTTGCATGGAGAACCCGAACCTGCCAAGGGCCTGGAAAGAGAGGGCAAAGGCCCAGTTGACCAGATGGAGGAAGATTTTCTCTGAAGATAAATTTGATGTGGGGTGTGCGAAGAGTGCCACCCATCAGATCCGCCTCCAGGAAGACAAGCCTTTCAGGGAGAGGGTCAGGCGAGTTCCTCTAGCCGATCCTGAAGACCTGAGAGAACAGCTCGCCGAGCTCAAGCGAACCGGTGTTATCCAGGAATCTAGGAGCCCCTATGCCTCCCCAATAGTGGTGGTCAGGAAGAAGAATGGGTCGTTGAGGTTGTGTATAAACTACAGGACTCTCAACAGTAGGACGATACCCGACCAGTATACCACCCCGAGGATAGAGGATGCCCTACAGAGTTTGTCTGGAGCCAGGTGGTTCAGTGTCATGGACCTAAAGAGTGGATACTATCAGATCCCTATGCATCCAGAAGACAAGGAGAAGACAGCTTTCATAACCCCTGTGGGATTCTTTGAATTTGACCGGATGCCTCAAGGTCTGTCTGGGGCCCCTGTCACCTTTCAACGCCTCATGGAGAAAACCGTAGGAGACATGAATCTCATTGAAGTTCTCGTGTACTTGGATGACATCATCGTCTTTGGGAAGACTCTGGAAGAACATGAGGAGAGACTGGAAAAAGTCCTGAGGAGGCTCAGCGAAGAAGGACTCAAGCTTTCGCCAGAGAAATGCCAGTTCTACCAGTCATCAGTCAACTATCTAGGGCACATAGTGTCTGAAGAGGGGGAAGCCACAGACCCGAGAAACTGGAGGCAGTCACCTCCTGGCCAAGGCCCACCACTGTGATGGAACTCAGGTCCTTTTTGGGGTTTTGCTCCTACTATAGGAGGTTCGTAGAGGGGTTTGCACGGATTGCCAGACCTTTGAATGAACTTTAAAAGGCAGAAGGAGAAGAGGATGACTCGGGTCCCAGGAAGCCGGGAGAGTCAGTCAAAGACCAGTGGAATGGGAGATGCGAAGAAGCATTCAACATGCTGAAGAAGAGTTTAACCACTGCCCCTGTCTTGGCCTATGCGGACCCAAAGAAACCAAAGAAGTCTGGTCCCCTCTGAAAAAAACTACCCCACTCACAAGTTGGAGTTCCTGGCCCTCAAGTGGGCTGTAGTTGACAAACTTAAAGACTATCTATATGGGGCAGAATTCACCATGAAAACCGATAACAATCCTCTTGCTTATCTTTTTACCACGGCCAAACTGGATGCCACAGGCCATCGATGGCTAGCAGCACTGTCTGGATTTAACTTCAGCCTCAAATACAGACCTGGGGCTGGGAATCGGGATGCGGATGCTCTATCCAGAAGGTCTCATGCTCCCATTGGCCGCGCAGAAGACTGGACCCAGGTGGCACCAGACGGGGTGCGGGCCCTCTGTCAAGGGGCTGAACTCCAAGCCAGTGGGGGGTCCAGAGCGGAAGAGATAGGGGTCAGAGTAGTGGGGGTCCCTCAGCAGTACTGTGGAGTAACTCAGATAGAGGAAGACGATTTACCCAAGCTGTCAAAAAAAGAATTGAGGTGTGATCAATTGGAAGACCTTTTGGGGAAATTGGTCCTAGAGGCCCTGGAAGATCAGGATCCGGACAGGCTCTTACATCACCATTCAAAGGAGGCCCGCCTGCTACGGAAGAAATGGGACAGGTTGCAGGTGCATCAAGGGGTGGTCTACCGAAGGTGCCCCTCTGATGACCTGGAAGACAAATGGCAATTGTTCTTACCCGAGAAACACCGGGAGACTGTCCTGGTTGCTTTACACGACCATCATGGTCACTTAGGAGCTGAGAGGACCTTCCAACTTGTCAGAAGTCGGTTCTATTGGCCCTGTATGAGGGCTGAAGTAGAGGAATATTGCAATTCATGCGCACGCTGCATCCAGCGGAAAACCCTACCCCATCAAGCTGCCCCAATGGGCCACCTGCAGAGTCAAGGCCCCATGGATTTGGTATGCATTGATTTCCTCTGCCTCGAACCCGACTTGAGTGGACTAGGAAATGTTCTGGTGATAACCGACCATTTCACCCGGTATGCCCAGGCCTTCCCAACCAAGGACCAGAAGGCCTCCACAGTGGCCAAGGTAATTATGGAAAAATACTTTGTGCACTATGGGCTACCACAGCGACTCCACTCGGATCAAGGGAGGGGCTTTGAAAGTCGGCTGATCAGGAAGCTCTTTGACTCCTTAGGGATCAAGAAGACGCGAACCACCCCCTACCATCCACAAGGGGATGCCCAGCCGGAGAGGTTCAACCGAACTCTACTCAACATGCTTGGAACTTTAGAAACTGAAAAAATAGGATTTTTATAACAGCTTACCTGTAAAATCTTTTTCTTGGAGTACATCACGGGACACAGAGCGGCATAGTCATTACTATGTGGGTTATATAGTTTACCTTCAGGTGCTGGCACTAGCAACTTCCAAACCGGAAGTACCCTCCCCTATATAAGCCCCTCCCATCTGGGAGCACCTCAGTTTTGTAGCAAAGCAATAAGTGTCCCCAAAAGAGGGGTGGGAGCTCTGTGTCCCGTGATGTACTCCAAGAAAAGGATTTTACAGGTAAGCTGTTATAAAAATCCTATTTTCTTTCTCGTACATCACGGGACACAGAGCGGCATAGTCATTACTATGTGGTATGTCCTAAAGCAATGCCCAATGAGGGGGGGGATACACCATACATAAGCTGAGCGCTATCAGACATGAGGATCTTTTGCGGCCTGCAACACACTGCGCCCAAAGGCGACATCCTCCTGACTTCTAACGTCCACCTGGTAGAACCTAGTAAACGTGTGTACTGAAGACCATGTTGCGGCCTTACAGATAAGAGCCAGGGAGACCTGGTGATGCACTGCCCATGAAGTTCCAACTGCTCTCGTGGAGTGCGCCCTAACTTTGAACGGAGGCGGTCTCCTTCTCAAGCCATAGGCTTGCATAATGACCTGTCGAATCCACTTGGCTAAAGTAGATTTTGACGCTGCCTGACCCTTTCTGGGGCCTTCCGGCAGAATAAACAAAGTATCCGTTCTGCGAATCTGAGCAGTGGCTTTTAGATAAGCTTTAACTGCTCTTACTACATCCAAAGAATGTAATAATTTTTCCTCTACTGAACTAGGTTTGGGGAAAAAAGAAGGAAGAACCACATCTTGGTTCAAATGAAACCTCGATACCACCTTAGGAAGAAAGGCTGGATGAGGACGTAACACTACTCTGTCCATATGGATAACCAGATATGGCTCCCTACAGGACATAGCGGCTAATTCTGACACTCTTTTAGCCGAACAAATGGCTACTAGAAAAATCAATTTCCTGGTGAGAAGAATCAGGGAAATATGCTGTAATGGTTCAAATGGTTGTTTCTGTAGAACCGACAGAACCAGGTTTAAGTCCCATGGACATATGGGAATATTAACCGGAGGGCTAATACGCATCACTCCTTGTATAAAGGCTTTGACTAGTGAATGCGAAGCCAAGGGCCTCTGAAAAAATATTGACAAGGCCGAAATCTGACCCTTGATAGTACTCAAGGCAAGCTTCCTATCTACAGCCCACTGTAGGAAGTCCAGAATCCTACCTATTACGTACTTACGTGGATGCCATTTCTTGGCCTCACACCAGGCGATGTACGCCTTCCAGATTCTATAGTAGATCTGCCTGGATACCGGCTTCCTGGCATTGATCATGGTAGATACCACAGGATTAGAGAGACCTCTCTTTTTTAGAATGTGGGCTTCAATAGCCAGGCCGTCAAACCTAGGGCTGGTAAGGAAGGGTGGTATATCGGTCCTTGCGAAAGCAGGTCCGGACGATGTGGGAGGGTCCAAGGACTCCCCACAGACATTTTTACAATCTCCGCGTACCATGCTCTTCGGGGCCACGCTGGAGCCACCAGAATCACTGGTTTCTTTTCTACCCTGATTCTGCGGAGTAATCGAGGTAACAATTGTGGCGGTGGGAATGCATATATCAGCTTGAACTGATCCCAAGGGAACACTAGGGCATCCGAGCCGCAAGCTAGGGGATCCCTTGTCCAAGAGACAAACCTGTCCACCTTTGCGTTGAATCTGGATGCTAGCAGATCTACATCCGGTGTTCCCCACCGCTGACATATTGTCCGGAAAACCTCGGGGTGAAGGGACCATTCCCCTGGGCATAATTGTTGGCGACTTAGAAAGTCCGCCTTCCAATTCTCCACTCCTGGAATGAATACCGTGGATATGGCTGGGACATATCTTTCTGCCCATTTCAGGATGCAATTTACTTCTCTCTGGGCTGCACGACTCCTGGTGCCACCCTGATGATTGATATATGCCACTGCCGTGGCATTGTCTGATTGAATTCTGACAGGGGACCCTTGGAGTTTGGATGTCCATGCTACTAGGGCATACCGGGCTGCTTGTATCTCTAAGAGATTGATGGGCAGGGCCTTTTCTGCATCCGACCATCTGCCCTGGAGAGACCATTGCTCCAGTACTGCTCCCCAGCCTATAAGGCTGGCATCTGTAGTGACCACCTTCCAAGAAATCGGACTGAAGGATTTCCCTTTTTCCAGATTCTGGGGAACCAACCACCAACGGAGGCTCTTGCGAACGGAAGGGGACAAGGACATTGGTAAGTCTAGGGCCTGAACTTTTTTGTTCCAGGCTGACAGTATAGCCCTTTGCAAATTCCTTGAATGGAATTGACCGTAGGGTACTGCTTCGAATGATGCCACCATTTTTCCCAGCAGCCTCATGCACAGGCGTATGGATGGCTGTCTTTTTGTACCCTCTAGGTGGATCAAATCTCTCAAAGACGACACCTTTTCTTGAGGCAAGAAAAATTTTCTCTGGTCTGAATCCAGCCTTAGCCCCAAGTATTCCAGACTTTTGACTGGTTTTAGGGCTGACTTGTCTCGGTTGATAATCCAACCGTGAGATTCCAGATACTCGATTGTCTCGTGAACAACCACTTCTAGTTTTTCCACTGAGTGGTCTATCAGCAACAAGTCGTCTAGATATGCCATTATCGTTACACCTCGTGTTCTTAAATTGGCCAATAATGGGGCCAGAATTTTTGTGAACACGCGTGGTGCTGTGGCCAGACCGAAGGGTAAGGCTCTGATCTGAAAATGGCGCCCTTCTACTGCAAAGCGTAGAAATTTTTGGTGGACTGGAAAGATGGGAATGTGCAAATAAGCATCTTTGATGTCGATCGAGGCTAACCATTCCTCCCCTTGTAGGGCAGTGGCCACCGATCGGATCGACTCCATCCAGAAAGTCCTGATATGTAGGAATTTGTTTAGCCCTTTTAGATTTAATATGGGCCTCACGTCCCCGTTTGGCTTCGGGACTGTAAAGAGGTTTGAGTAAAACCCGAACCCCCATTCTTCTAGGGGGATATCACGGATTGGAAAAGTGCCTCACATTGATCGATGATTGGATGACTGAGAGTTCACTTAAACTCAACGGATCCAAAACAGAACTGCTTCTCCTCCACGCTAACCGAAAGACAAAAACTAAAACCTCTTGGACACCACCCACCATTCTCGGACAGACCATCACCCCGAGCACCAAAGTCAAAAGTCTCGGAGTCATCTTTGACTCGGAGATGTCGATGGACGCTCAAATAGGATCAGTAATCAGCGGATCTCATTATCTCCTCCGCCTGCTGCGTAGACTCATTCCCTTCATCCCAGAAGAGGACACAGCAGTAGTAGTTGGATCAATTATCAACTCCCAGCTCGACTACGCAAACTCCCTCTACCTCGGACTACCCAAATACCAAATGTCACGCCTACAAGTCGTCCAGAACACGGCAGCCAGACTGATAACAGGAAAAAAACCCTGGGAATCCATCACCCCTGCACTGAGGACCCTTCATTGGTTAGCCGTAAAGGATCGGGTCACATTCAAGACCCTCTGCCTCACCCACAAGTGCACACAAGGAATCGCTCTGCAATATTTATGCGAGAAGCTAAAGCATTACAACCCCAAACGCAGTCTCCGATCAACAAACCAAAACCTCCTTCACATCCCCAAATTTCGCTACAAATCAAAGGGAGAACGAAGATTTGCAGTCCAAGGACCACGGCTATGGAACGCGCTACCCACGGATATCCGTATGGAAGAAAACCATCGGGCCTTTAGGAAAAAACTTAAGACCCACCTCTTCTGATGGATCATGAAGCTACTGGATGCTAAGCGCCTTGAGGCGATTTAGTTCGCATTTGTTAGCGCTATACAAGTTTTTCACTCACTCACTCACTCACCTCCATAATTACTGCTTGGAGCAATAGTTGTTCTAGTGCCAACAGGAGGGATCCTCTCTTCGGGGGATCCCTTGGCACGTTCGACCTTATAAAATGGGAAGGAGTGGAGTCTTTTAACTCCAATTTGTATCCCAGACTTACTGCGGAGAGCACCCATCTGTCTCTGATCGTGTCCCGCCAGGTCTCTGCGAACAACTGAAGTCTTCCCCCCACCCGATTGAGTGGGGGCAACCCTTCATGCATTTGACTTTGGGGGAGGTTTTGTACCTCTCCTGACCCAGGGCTTCTTGTTACCCTGCGATTGTCCCTGATTTTTACCCCCGGGATTTGACCGAGGAGGCCGTCGGAACTGTTTCACAGCCGATGTCCTAGGGACTGGAGAAGCAGGCCTCTTAAAAGAGGGACTTCTAACTCTGTTTTTAACCGGCAAGAGTGTACTTTTACCGCTGGAAATTTTCTGGATATATCTGTCCAGGTCTTCCCCGAATAAGCGTTCACCATGAAATGGGAAGCTGACCAGCAATTTTTTACAGGGGGCTTCAGCAGACCAGTTTTTGAGCCATAGAAGCCTGCGCATATGTACTACAGACAGCGTAAGGCGGGAGGCCTGATGGATTGAATCCTTTATAGCGTCAACCGCAAAGCATAAGGCCCTAGGTAGATCAGCTAGGGCAAGGGCCTGCTGATCTGGCAAGTCCCTTAAGACCTGTTTCAACTGATCCTTCACTGCTTGGCAGACCCCAATAGCTGCCACTGCTGGTTGTGTCACCAAGCCTGCTGTAGCAAAAGCAGATTTTAATAAGGACTCCAATTTTTTATCTATTGGGTCCTTGAACATTTGGACATTATCCACTGGACATGTCAGTGATTTATTCACACAAGAGATGGCTGCGTCCACTGTAGGGACCCTCCATTTTTTGATGAACTTATCCTCCATGGGATAGACCACCTGAAATCTCTTGGGAGGAGTAAATATTTTATCAGGATGTTCCCAATCCTGGTAAATGAGCCCTTCCAGTAAAGGATGGATTGGAAAGGAACAAACAGTCTGGGGAGCTTTTAGCGACCCCAACGAGGAGACAGAAGTGGATGATGGCTCCGCAAGGGGCATTTTAAATGCTGATCGGACCATGTTAGTCAGGGACTGAACCCATAATCTTTCAGCATGTGATGCTGAGAATGGCTCTTCCACTGTTGATTCCTCTACAACAGAATAAACCTCATCCTGATCCCCTTCAGGTAGGTCGATCCCTGTATGGGACTGTTGCTCTGCTAACAGGTACTCTGAGGGAGGAGACGGAGATCGGCCGCGCTTTCCCTCTGACAGGGAAGCAGCGATCAATGTTGACAATCTCTCTTCCAGCCCTCCCAGAGCTGAAGAAAAAACCTCCTCTGTTACATACACAGGAGCAGGTGAACTGAGGACAGCCACAGTACCAGGTACTCCTGAGGGTGCTCTACGGTCACTAACCTCTGATTCTTCAGGGGAGATTGGTGCAGCCGAAGCATGCCCAAGATCCTCAGAGCCCGATGGAGACCCCCTATGCTTCCTGGGATTTTTAGTCCCGGAGTTTTTAGATGGCACATTCCTAAGCCCAAAGCTGAGGTATTCCAGCCGAAATACACCACTTACTGACAATAGTCTAGCACAATTGCTGCTATAAAAACAGTTGGTGTCTACTAATGTGCCTTTCTATGGGGATGCCTGCATCAACCGCTTGCTGTATGCCTTTTTTAAATGTTGCCAGCTCTGTCTCTGCACTCCATAGCCAGCTCACAACACATAATTGTGCCTTTTAACATGCTGGGACGCCCGCACATGCGCAGAAGCGCTGCGGCGCGCACAGAGCGTCATCCCCCAAGCTCCGCCCCCTTTTCCAGCTCACCTCTATATATAGAGGCGCGTGCACGCGCGCGGGCACGTGCGCCTTCGGCGCTCTTTTTTGAAAAAGGAAACTAGGGACAGGAGACAGGGCCCTTTTGCCGCAGGCCGGGGGATGGACGAGCATTGCAACATGGCAGAGGAAGCAGTTTCCCACAAGAGAACTCACCATCTGCCTGGACTTGACTCTGATGAAAAGAAAAAAGTCCACATGACAAGAAACGTTCCACAGCGGCCTCTAGTGGATTAACACAGGTACCGCGGTCTGTCTATTTTTTTTTTTTTTCTTGACCACTTTTAAAATTATTACATTTTTTTTAGTAGTTACAGGCATGCACAGATATTTAGCGGGAATACCGTTAGGTAACAGGCAGAAAGACATATTAGGCTTGGGGGTCCCCTAATAGAACCAAGTTCCTGGGGGGCCCCCACTTTCCTTTTCCCCGCCGCAGGACTCTGTTTGGTCCACAGAAGCCCAAACTTCACCTCTCATGGCAGGCATTGTAATTAAACCTTCAGGGACCGGGTTCCCAAGGATTCCACTCCCCTGGACCTGTATAGCACCCTGCACAGAAAGCATCTTAGTCGTGGGTATGACCAGAGCTCTGGATCCCAGGGTCCAGCTCTCCTAAGAGAAGCATTACAGGCAAAACCCTGCTCTTCTCTGCAAGGCCAGGGTACGGACCGTTTAGCTATGAAGCTTTTTTGGTTGGATCCGGAATAGCTTACTGAGGCCCAAAAGAACCTGTACGCAAGCTCAGTGAAAAACACATGTTACTTCTTGGCCAACACCTTAGACACTGGCAAAAAACTGAGGTGCTCCCGGATGGGAGGGGCTTATATAGGGGAGGGTACTTCCGGTTTGGAAGTTGCCAGTGCCAGCACCTGAAGGTAAACGATATAACCCACATAGTAATGACTATGCCGCTCTGTGTCCCGTGATGTACGAGAAAGAAAAAGCAGAATTGGAGCAGGCACATAGCAGCAATTGTGCATGGTTACATCAGCACAACAAGTGATGCTACAGGGTACTCTCCCTACCGACTCATGTTCGGGAGAGAAGCAAGACTACCTGTAGACCTGGCCTTTGGCACCTCCATAGACAATTCCTCAGCCACTTCCCACAAAGGCTATGTGGACCGGCTGAGGCACAGCTTGCAGTTGGCCTACGAGCAGGCCCAAGCAGTTTCAGATCAAAGGGGAGCCCGCAACAAGAGAAACTTTGACCTGAGGGTCCGGATTCAGGATCTACAACCTGGGGGCAGAGTGTTGTTACGGAACTTGGGAATCCCTGGGAAGCACAAGCTTGCAGACAGATGGCGGTCCAAGCCATATGTTATTTGCAAAAAGTTGAAAGACCTACCAGTATATCAGCTAAAGCCAGAGGGAAAGGTGGGGCCTTTGAAGACTTGGCACCGGAACCACATACTCCCACTTGCCAAAGCCGTTCGGATACCTCCTGTGAAGGATTCCACTGAGCCAACGTCCATCCTGGATACCCCTAGACCAAATACCCGGTCTCAGGCATCTCGGTCTGAAGAAACAGGTGTCTCTGAACCTAGTGAGGATGAAAGGGAAGAGCTGGAATGGCTATGGCCCTCCCAGGGCCCAGAGACTTCTGCTATAGATCTCCCACTTTTGGAAGACACCATAGACAGTACACTGAATGCAGAAGCTACTGAATTTGTCCCATCCAGCCCCCTATCAGACTCCTGGGAAGATGCTCTTGACTCAATTCCAGAGGAGGATCCGGGATGTTCTGAGTATTCTCCTGTTCCTGAGTTGAATGTTTCAGAGACAGTGGAAGCTGCCATGTCTGTTCCAGTAGAGGAACCTACAGTGTCAGAACCAGAAGTCCCAAGAGAGCGGAGAGCGAAGAGGGCCATAAGGCCTCCCCGAAAGTTGACTTACCCACAAATGGGAAAGAGTTCGGAGGACACTGTGGCAACTGCCAGGAGGAGTACAGAAAGCCCTGATCCCTCCACTGTTCATTTGGTGGAGGGCAACCCCAACTCACCCCCTGGCACAGTTAGGCAGGCCACTAATGATGGTGTGACCTGTGGGCGAGGAAGTTCACCCTCTTACTTTTGGTGGGAACTTTCTCTGCCGACATCATACGCAGCTTTGTCTAATGTTGTGTGTAGTGTTTGTTGACAACTATCTTTAGGAACTAAAGAGTTTAAGTGGGGGGAGTGTTTAGCGGGGTCTCCGTTGAGGCCCCACGGACTACATTAACCAGAACCCCGTTTGGCACCCAGGGTGCATTGGGCTGCCGCAGAGACTCATGAGTGGGTTATAAAAGAGAAGCTAAGCCCGGCCTCTTTGGACACCGTGCGGCTGGCAAGAGGACTTCCTGTGCGGACCTGCTGCGAGTGCAAGGCCCGAGGCCTGGGCCTTGCACACTTCCAGAGAGCCTTCCCCCTCACTGCAGAGCCTGAGCTGCTACAGACATCTACCTGCTTCGGGACGTCAGTGGACCGGAGACCAGGCAGAGGCAGATCCTGTGTGCGTGGACACAGCGGTGGGAGTTCCGGACTGGGATTGAGTCCGGAGGGGTGAGAGAGCACCTGCTCACAGCTATACCTGAGTACTTTGTTAGGCCTATTAACTGCCTTGGCCCATCGAGTTATACTTCCCTTTTCCTCCTGTCAGGAGACTAGTTGGAAGACAGAGTTACATAGTCTCCGGGGAGTTACTTCCTTTACCTTAGACCTTGTGGATTACAAATATTGTTCCTGTATGTGCACCACCGATCATCTGGCATGCGAAGATTCCTAATCTAAAGACTGAGATTTAGCTGAGTCAGGCCTGACTGGGAGTGATAGTATTGCTGGGCGCCATATTGCTAGCGGGGACTTCATTTATATGCTAGTGTGTGTTAAAACTGTTAGTACTATTGCAGGGCTCTGCAGTATATGTGTTATATGTGATATTGGTTGTTAACCCCTCTTTATACACGAGTAAACCATTTATAGTTTATCAATCTGGTGTTGAAGTCCATATCTATATATATTATTATTACAAAGAAGGTATAGAGCTATACAAAATCTACTACCCCTAGACTAGCTGTGCCAGAGAAGGGCTGAGCAGATTGCCGGGGGTTGGCTGTGCTGTGTACAGGGCCCGAAAGCAAACCAGCGGCTCCCTTAGTTTGGGGGTATCGCTACATATATATGTCAGTTTTTTATTGTGATGTATGTGGATCGAGCCTGGGTATGCCCAATAGGCTCTGTTTTGTATCTCAACTTGAAACCCAATAAAAATTATTTTCAAAAAAATAAATAAAAATAATGCTTGGACTGCCCCTTTTCTAACAATATAAGCTGTGATTCAATGGGTATTTAGTGCGGCATACCCTGCCATGACCTGTGGTTCCTCCTGCTAACTCTTACACACTACAAGACACAATAGTGACATAAAGGCCTAAGAGAGGAACCACAGAGTATGGCAGAGGCGCCGGCTTCTGTCATACCAGAATGTATGTTAGATGGGAAAATTCTATGTATAGCTCTGCTCGGGAATAGAACAATGATTTCACAAACAAGTACTGGGGCGGGCAAATATAAAATCTTTTACAGAATCTTGTTGTATTTATTTTTTCTTATCTACAGAGTAGCTTTAAAGAAATTAGAATAAAGATGGGATTGTAGAATCCTCTTGCATATATGCAAATTATAGCTGTAATATTTCAAACAAAGATTTAAAAGAAAAAAAAAACAAAGACCAAAAAGTTGCTAAATTGAGATGCATTTATTTTTACAATTTGCTGTGTTGTTAAAACACTTAGGCCCCTTTCACACTGAGGCGTATTTCAGGTGTTTTAGCGCTAAAAATAGCGCATAAATAACGCCTGAAATACTCCTGCCCCAGCATTCTAAATGTGAAAGCTTTCACAATGAGGCGAGGTGCTGGCAGGAGAAAAAAAAAATCTCCTGCAAGCCGCATCTTTGGAGCAGTGAAGGAGCGGTGTGTATACCGCTCCTTCCCATTGAAATCAATGGGACATCGCAGTTTTGCGGGCGGTATTAACCCTTTTTCGGCCGCTAGCGGGGGTTAAAACCGCACCGCTAGCGGACGAATATCGCGGTAAATACGAAAGTATAGCGGCGCTGAAAAAACGCTATACTGCCACCGCACATGCCCGCCCCAGTGTGAAAGGGGCCTTAGGGGGAGATTTACTAAAACTGGAGCACTCAGAATCTGGTTCAGCTGTGCATGGTAGCCAATCAGCTTCTAAATTCAGCTTGTTCAATTAAGCATTAATAATAAAATCTGGAAGCTGATTGGTTTCTTTGCAGAACTGCACCAGATTTTGCACTCTCCAGTTTTAGTAAATTCCCCTCTTACTTCTCATTCAACTATACAAACTAGGAATGACTACAATTGTGACTTATTTTTTATTAATTCATTTTCTACCAACATAAATTATCGTTTTTCTTAAGAGAGCATTTCTTTTTCCACTTTATTGTAAGGATTGCATGGAGAAACTGTAGTGATCATTTTGGAAAGAGGTCCCTGGTGTTTATATGCAGAACCACTTCTACTTCCAATAAGAGATCTGAAACAAAAGTATGAAAATATATGATCACAAATTTCTGTTTTAATATGTCATGTTCGTAAACATATTTACATATACAGTAAAACCTTGGATTGCGAGCATAATTCGTTCCGGAAGCATGCTTGTAATCCAAAGCACTTGCATATCAAAGCAAATTTCCCCATAAGAAATAATGGAAACTCAAATGATTAGTTCCACAACTATTTATTCATAAGTCCTTCAGTCCATATAAAACTGAAAATTTATTACCAAATACTTACCGTAATTTTCCTTTCCTGATAGATTCCATGGCAGACTACGTGTGGGTTAACCCCGCCTCCTCTCCACAGCTATAGGACCCCTTACCCATAAATTTGAGCTCACCTCCACAGACAGGTGTTCCGTAACTAGCCGACTCAAATTTCAACTCTCATATTTTTAATTCATGGGTGGGAACTCCGTCTGCCATGGAGTCTATCAGGAAAGGAAAATTACGGTAAGTATTTGGTAATAAATTTTCCGTTTTCCTGACAGACTCCATGGCAGACTACGTGTGGGAAATAACTAGCCAATCCACACGGGAGGGTATGCTTGCTCAAAAAAAAATATTTTAATCTTTCCCGTCAACTGACAGGATTTTTCGACCAAAATTAACAGAGGAAAGGGAAGCAGGCTCAATACAATAATGAGACATAAATTTATGAATAGAAGACCACGAGGCTGCCCTGCATATCACTTCAGGAGCCACGTGTCGAGCTGCTGCCCATGAGGCTGCCATGCCTCTGGTGGAATGAGCCGTCACGCCTCTGGAGGAGCTAAGCCCTTTGCCCTGTAAGCCTGTTGAATAGATTGGACGATCCAGGCTGCTATTGTTCTGGAGGAAGCCCTCTTTCCTTTGTTGCTACCAGTGTGTAACAAGAACAGGTAGTTCAAGCTTCTTAAAGATGAAGTGACTCGCAAATATTCTTTCAGAGTCTCACCTACATCCAAGGGATGAACATCTGCTGATTCTGGAGAATTGAAAGTAGGAAGGACTATTTCCTGATTCTCGTGAAAAACTGACTTGACTTTTGGTTTAGACCCAAGCATGGGAATAAGGACCACTCGGTCCGGGAAGAAAGTCAAAAAGGGTTCTTGACAACCCAGGAAGCTTATTTCTGAAACCCTTTTGGCTGAAGTAATGGCCACTAGTAAGGCCAGTTTGATTGATAAGTCCTTAATAGAAAGATCCTTGTTATTGAGTGCTGAAAGAGCATCAAGGACGAGCAGAAGATCCCATTTGGGGAATCTAGGTTTCCTCTGAGGCCTGATTCTCGAAGCCCCCTGAAAGGATTGTTGAACCAGGGGATGAGTTGACCATGATGTTCCTGAAAATGCTGATAAGGCTGAAACTTGTCAATCAGTTCCCTCAGAGTACAAAGGAAGATCCAAGCCTGATTGTAGAAAACTTAAAACGTCTTGAACTCCAGGATTTCTGAAAGATTTTCCAGCAGAAGTCATGAAGCTGACAAACCTGGTCCAGATTCTGTTGTAGGTTTTGTTCATGTTAGGCTTTCTGGAGCTCATAAGGGTAGAGATTACCCCTAAAGCACACCCAAGAGACTCTAGCGGGTCCCTGAAGCTCATCAGATTCAGGAGAGGAAACCATGGCCTGTTCGGCCAGTATGGTGCTATTGTTATCACTTCGCCTTTCTCCAACTGGAGCCGCTGCAGGAATTTTTGCATGATCGGAGGTGGAGGGAAGGCATATGCCTTGTTGAATTTCCATTGGCTTGTTAATGCATCTACTCCGAAGGCTTGACTGCACCGACCTCGAGTGTAGTATCTGTCTACCTTGTGATTGCAGGGGGATGCAAACAGATCCACTTCTGGATCGATTCCCAACGATAGGATCCACTTGAATGTCTGTGTATGCAGTGACCATTCGTTGTTGTCTAGGTTGCTGCGTGACAGAAAGTCCGCTTGAATGTTCTGTTCCCCTGGAATGAAGACTGCTGTTAATTTGTAGATTCCTCTGAGCCCAGGTCATGATAGGTTCGACCTCTTGGAGAAGGGTGGGGCTCCGAGTGCCCCCTTGTCTCTTCACATATGCCACGGCGGTGGTATTGTCCATTTTGAGTAGGACCGACTTCCCTTTCAGAAGGTGGGAGAAGGCTTGAAGGGCGCACCATGCCGCACGCAATTCCAGAACGTTTGACCCTGGAATGTGGAGATGGGCATCCCATTTGCCCTGAGCCAGTTCTGCCCCACAATGTGCTCCCCAGGCCGCATTGCTGGCATCGGATGAAACAGTCATCCATTGGATGGGAGCAAGGGAGTGGCATGTTAACAAGTTTTTGTGTTGAAGCCACCAGAGAAGACTGTTCCTCATTGACTGAGTAGTCCTGATCAGCTGATTGCGATCGTCTGTCTTCCATTGCTGAAGGAATCCTGATTGAAAAGGCCGAAGCCTCCACATTGCCCATTTGACCATGGGGAACGTGGCCACCATCGTGCCGATTATCTTCAGGCACTGTGACGCCCTTAGGTTAGAGTAGTCTAGGGCTAAAGATATTCTTACCCGAATGACCGGGATTTTTTCTTCCGGAAGAGAGATGGTATTCTCTACTGTGTCGAATTGAGCTCCTAGGTAGGTTAGGCGTTGGGTCGGTTCTGGCTGACTTTTCTGTCGGTTTAAGAGCCATCCGAACTCTATCAATGTAGAGATCACTTGATCTTTGTGGATCAGCAGCTGCTGCTTGTCTTGGGACAGTAGTAGCAGATCGTTCAGGTAATGATACAGACGCACACCCTGTATTCTGATAAGAGACACAATTACCAACAGTACCTTGGAAAAGACCCTTGGAGAGGTCGTTAGTCCGAATGGAAGACAAATAAATTGTAAGTGCTCTCGTTCGACCTGAAATCAAAGGTATTTGTGGAATTCTTCTGCCACGGGAACATGAAAATACGCGTCCTTAACATCTATTGAGATCAACCAGTCGCCTGGTTGAACGACTTTTTGGATGGATGAGAGTGATTCCATCTTGAATTTCTCGTGCTTTATGTACCTGTTCAGGAAAGTGAGATCTATAACTGGACGCCAAGAGCCGTTCTTCTTTTGTACTAGGAAGAGGGGGAAGTATACCCCCTGGAATTCCTCGTCCTTTGGGACGGGCACCACTGCTCCTTGATCTTTCAGGGCATTCACATATGAAAGAAGAACTTGTTGTTTTTCTTCTGATTGAGGCAGTGAAGATTGCATTGGTCTGCATGGAGGGACTTTGGTGAAGGACCATGCGTGACCTGTTGAGACCGTTTTGATGGTCCAATAATCTGAGATCAAGGTCACCCAGACGTGCCGGCAGAGACGTAGGCGAGCCCCTACCCGACCGCTTGGGCAGGCCCAATCTCAAAAGAACTTGGTTGGCTCGCGCCCACCGGGCGTCTGTTTCTTGCCAGATTTTTGGGAAAGATATCTGCCTATTCCAGTTCCAGCTTCTCCTAAAATCCCGTCCGGGCCTATAGGAGCATGCCTCTCTTGAACGCTCTGTACTGCGTCTCTGCTGAGGTTTTCTTTGGTTAAACAGACGTTTGTCCTGAGGGAGGAATCCCGACTTTCCGCCTGTAGCCTTTGAAATGGCATTATACAGTTTGTTTCCAAACAAGGAAGTTCCTTCAGAAGGAATTTTGCACCATGCCTGCTTTGAGGCAGGATCAACAAGCCAGGGGCGCAACCATAGTGCTCGTTTGGCTGTGACCGAAGATAGCAAGGATCTAGCCATCAAGCGGATGAGATCAATTGAAGCTTCTCCCAAAAAGGCGATAGCCAGTTTAAGTTCTTGCACTGCTGAACTTTGTGCCAATTCCTCCGAGACACCTTTCAGAACGGAGTCAACATTTTCCACCCAGGCCTCCATTGCTTTGGAGGTGACTGCAAGGGCTAGGGCTGGTTTGCAAGCCATACCATTCAAGTTATATATTCTCTTAATGTCTTGGTCAATCTTTCAATCCAGACCATCTTTAAAAGATACAGTGTCATCTAGCAGGAGGGTGACATGCTTCGCTAGGCGCATTACTGCTGCATCCACGAGGGGAACATTTTCCAAACCTTCTTATCCCCCTTGCTCCATTCTTCCTTAAACACTCCTTTCAGCTCGGTGTGAAATTGGAACATTCTTTCCCCAGTTTCTTAAACAGTTCCTTTGTTTCTCTGGGGGGGGGGGGGGGCAGTGGTATCTTCCAACTTTAAGGTTTCCATCACTGCCTTGATCAGTGGAGAGACTAAAGCGTAGTCGAATCCCACTACAGAATCATCTCCCTCCATCTCGTCTTGCGAGGAATCATGGGAGGAATCACAGAATCATCTCCCTCCATCTCGTCTTGCGAGGAATCATGGGAGGAATCACAGAATCATCTCCCTCCATCTCGTCTTGCGAGGAATAATGGGAGGAATCATGGGGCTGGAATTGGCCGGAATCCTCCTGGGCCTCGTCAGCCAAGGAGCCAGACAAGGTGGTGGACTGGCTCCTCGTGTGGGGGGGCATCTATTTCCATCATAGACTGCTGTACCACACGTTTAATAAGAGACTCAAGATTTTGATTTTTCGGTCTCTTTCTCACCGACCGCTCGGGCATAGCATGGGTCACACAGCGATTTGCCCTCTGGGATTCTAGTTTTACATCCCCAACAGGCTCTGTGATCAGAGCGATCATCGCGGTGGTGGTAGCGGTGACTTGAGGAGGAATGGGAACATCTCCTATATTTAGAGGGGGAATGTGAGCGTCCCCTATGATAGTGGGTCCCAGACGGAGTGTCACGTCTGGACCTGGAGGATGATTGGTGATGGTGATGATGATGGTGATGATGATGGTGCAGCCTGACAAGGTCCCTATCCTGTGACCGATGAACTGATGTAGCCGGGCTGTAAGAGATAATACAGACAAAGGGAGGGGGAGGAAGGTGGGCAGGTTGTAACCGTTAGCAACCACCAGAAAAAAAATGACACCAAAGACACCAACCCCCTACCCACTCCGCACAGACCTTGTGCGGGAGGGCTGGCCACACGGCGGTGCAGATGAGTCCATGACGAGGAAGACACACAATGATGCGTAACTCCACTACCTAGACTAAGGATAAGCAAATCAATGCAAGAACAGCGCAGAAATATTTTTTTTTTTTTTTTTTTTTTAAAACTGTCCCTTTAAGAGACACTAAGCATTACATGCATTACATTGCCAAGAAGTGCTTACCCCGTCCTGGTAGTATTGAGACTCCGGGAGGCTGCTGCTATATGCCCACAGGTTATCCCACCTGTATAGGGCTCCTCAGCGGTTTAAATCACCCGCCGGAATGACGTCATGGCCGGTCCCGCTGTGCGCATGCATCGGAGGGACCGAACCTACTGCGCCTGCGCGGCCCCTGACCCCTCCGCCATACTGCGCATGCGCAAAAACCAAGCCTCAGTTTCACCGTGGCTCTGCGCATGCACAGACGATCAACAGGCTGGGATCAGGAAGGGAATGGCATCCTGGAACGCAAAAGCGTTCCACACATATACTAAGCTTAGCGGCGCTGTATGACAGAGAAAAAACAGCAGAGAAAGACATACAAACAAACAAACAAAAACTATCTGCCATGGAAATAGAAAAAGTCTTCAGACCTTGCCAGCTGAGATCCACCGTCCGTCATGGTACGCTGGGGCCACATCCCTTCCACCATAGGGGTATCCATCAGCCCAAAACCACTCACCCGCTCATAGCTGGGCCCTGGGTGCACCGCACAACTCGTACCTGATCCGACAGACATCCTGGACTGCACCTGAATTGCATAATGAAGGGTCCATGTGAGGAGGACAAAAAAGGAACACCTGCCTGTGGAGGTGAGCTCAAATTTATGGGTAAGGGGTCCTATAGCTGTGGAGAGGAGGCGGGGTTAACCCACACGTAGTCTGCCATGGAGTCTGTCAGGAAAAAGAGTTTAGCAATGTGATGGGTTGTGTAACCATAAAATTTCCATTCACAAATGGAAGACTCCACAAGGGGATTAGAAGCAAAATCCAGCAGGAACTACAGAGAATAAAAGAGAAGAGAGGCGCCTCTAAGTGTAGCAATATGGTTACATTTAATGAAGGTACAACATTTAGTAACTCATATGGTTGATGATTAAAAGAGGCACATCTGTATGCAGTCATCCGGGGTAAAGCTGTCCACATAGACCATGCTCCGCACCGCCGGCTCTCACCACTGTCAGTCTGCAATCGTGACTGGGAAGACTACCCTGCAGTAGAGCGTTCTGAAAGTGAGGCTTGAACCGCTCGTGGAGCGCAGCGTGGAAGGGACGACGTCAATGGCGGTGAGGAAGATGGTCTATGTGGATAGCTTTACCCTGGATGCCTGTATACTTAGATGTGCCTCTTTTAATCATCAACCCTGTGAGTTGCTAAATGTTGTACCTTCATTAAATGTAACTGTATTGCTACACTTAGAGGCGCCTCTCTTCTCTTTTATACTCAGTTGTGACATGACTAGGGATGAGCTTCGAGTTCGAGTCAAACTCATGTTCGACTCAAACATTGCCTGTTCGCCAATTCGCCGAACAGCAAACAATTTGGGGTGTTCGGGGCAAATTCAAAAAGCCGCGGAACACCCTGTAAAAGTCTATGGGAGAAAACTAAAGTGCTAATTTTAAAGGCTTATATGCAAGTTATTGTCATAAAAAGTGTTTGGGGACCTGGGTCCTGCCCCAGGGGACATATATCAATGCAAAAAAAGTTTTAAAAACTGTCTTTTTTTGGGAGCAGTGATTTTAATAATGCTTAAAGTGAAACAGTAAAAGTGAAACATTCCTTTAAATTTCGTACCTAGGGGGTGTGTATAGGGTACAATGTACCCCTTACCAATTCACATGGGGGGGGCGGGATCTGGGGGTTCCCCTTTGTTAAAGGTGTCTTCCAGATTCCGATAAGCCCCCTGCCCGCAGACCCCCAAAACCACCGGGCAAGGGTTGTGGGGATGAGGCCCATGGTGCTTTGAGGGGTCACAGACCTAGGGTTGCCACCTGTCCGGTTTTGACCCGGACAGTACGGGTTTAGGAGGCTGTTGCCGGGTTTCCCTCTGCCTCTCACCCGGACACAATTTCCAGCTGACATTGGGTACCATGGGGCCTCCTTTTATGAGCCCCGACCCACAGCGGGACCTGGACAGCAGGGATCGGAGCGGCGGGCGGGGAGAACAATTACAGATCAAGGGAGAGAGAGAGGCGACAGGCAGCTTCTGGTGCGGAAGTTTTTATTGAAGTAAATGTTTAACAACAATCCACTCACTCTTCATGTCAGTGCTGCAGCTGTAGGTAAGTCGGTCTGTAAACTCTGCTGTCCCATTCTCCCCCTCCGATCCACGCTGCTGTTTCACTGGAGGAAGCCAAAGACACAAAGCCTGGGGAATCTGCAGTGAGCTATCAGCCTGGGACGCTGTGACCAATCAGAGCGTTCCGGAGGCTTAACCACGCCTCCATCATCAGAGGTTGAATTTCCCACGGCTCTCTGTTTCCTCCAGTGATTCAGTGGAACAGCAGCGTGGATCGGAGGGGAGAATGGGACAGCCGACTTCACAGACTGACCTGCCTACAGCTCTCTGACATGAAGAGTGAGTGGATTTTTTTTAAGCATTTATTTTATTAAAAACGTCTGCACCAGCCTGTTACACCTCTCTCTCCCTTATGTTTTGACTCCTCTGTATTTGCCTCCCCCCCTCTATAATTCCCCCCCATCCTCTGTAATTACCCCTCCCCCTCCTCTGTAATTACCCCCCTCCTCTGTAATTACCCCTCCCCCTCCTCTGTAATCCCCCCCTCCTCTGTAATCCCCCCCATCCTCTGTAATCCCCCCCCATACTGTAATTACCCCCCCATACTGTAATTGCCCCCACCAATCTCTGGAATTGTTCCCCCCTCCTCTGGAATTGTTCCCCCCTCCTCTGGAATTGTTCCCCCCTCCTCTGGAATTCCCCCCCCCCAATCTCTGTAATTGCCCGCCGCTGCAAACCCCCTGCTGTCCGGGCCCCCCTGTGTGCTGTAGGGTTGCCACCTGTCCGGGATTCACCCAGACAGTATGGGTTTTGAAACATGTGCCCAGGTCTCTGCCCGCCTGAGACCCGGGCATATTATTCAGACCCGCCAGTGGCTCCCTGTGCCGTGTGCGTCTCGAGTTCGGTCCACTCCTGCTCCCTTCCTATCTACCCCCTTCCCTCCCCCCCGCACTGTCAGTGCACCTCCGTCCACTCTGTGTACTGCAGACGGGAGACACAGAGGCAGAGCGAAGAGGCAGAACCTCCATGTTGCCGGGGACTCTCCTCTGGTTGGCTGCAGAAGGGACAAGGAGGTGGGGTTGAAGGCGCTGCTCTGATGGATAGTTTGCAGATATCGTGCTGGGATTGGAGCTCAGCTTGCAAGGTACGTTTTTGCCCCCCCCCTCCTCCCACCATACACTATACATACAGTTCTGCCACCCCCCTCCCATACACCATCCATCCATATAGTTCTCCCTCTCCTCCTCATACACCATCCATATATACAGTTCTCCCCCACCCCACCATACATATATACAGTTCTCCCCCCCATACACCATACATATTGTGGGAGATTAGCTCGTGGGGATCACCTTTTCACAGAATGAAGGTCAGCGTACAGGCAGTTTCTTTAAAACCTGGCGTATTGCCAGCTTTATTTACAAGTGGTTTGCAATAGTCATACAAAATAAACAAAACAGTAAAACAAATCCTTGCCGTTCGACGCTAAACTATACAGTAACCGCTCTCTATACGGTGAGGGGCTGGTCCCCGTCACCCACAAAACACAAGGTGAAGTAAAGCAAACCTTTTTCTTTCAGCCCAGATCAACAGCGCTCCTCTTACTCAGATTCCCTTCTGAGTCTCAGGCCAGAGCCATGCTGTGCTCTCTTCCTGGATCTTTAAAGCCCAGCTGCCTATGGATTCCAGTGAACCTGAATATCCGGACCGGAACCCAGCCAACTACAGAGACTGGAAAAACCTGGGCCGGATTCTGGTTCAGTCCCTTACAATGGACCGAATGCGAGGTGAAATGTAGCGATTATCCTGTATCTCACCTCGAATACCGTCACATATCCTCCCCCTCTGCTCAAGCCCCTGCGGCTGAGCACTTGACCCAGCCATACAGTGCACGCGGGAGAGGACATCAGCATTATCCTGGAGTTTGCCCGGCCTGTGCTCAACCGTGAACTTAAAGGGCTGTAAAGCCAGGAACCACCTTGTCACACGGGCATTTTTCTCCCTGTTGTCACACATCCACTTCAGGGGAGCATGGTCAGTGACCAGCCTGAACGACCTCCCGAGTAGATAATACCTCAGGGAGTCTAAGGCCCATTTAATGGCAAGACACTCCTTTTCAACAATGGCATAGTTCCTTTCGTGCTTGTTCAGCTTCCGGCTTAGGTATACAACCGTGGGCTCCTCACCATTCCTGACCTGTGACAGTACAGCCCCTAGGCCCACCTCAGAGGCGTCTGTCTGTACGACAAACTCCTTTGTGAAGTCCGGGGTCACCAGCACCGGTAGTGCACAAAGGGCCTGTTTTAATTTTTGAAACTCCTTCTCGGCCTCAGGGTTCCATTTGACCATGACCGACCCTCTGCCCTTCGTCAGGTCAGTCAGAGGGACGGCAATAGTGGCAAAGTCAGGTATAAACCGTCGGTAATACCCCGTAATGCCTAGGAAGGCCCGAACTTGTTTCTTGTTTACGGGTTGGGGCCACTTTTGAATTGCCTCAATTTTATTGGTCTGAGGCTTGACAAGTCCCCGGCCAATAACATAGCCCAGGTACTTGGCCTCCTCCAGGCCTATGGCACACTTCTTTGGGTTAGCCGTGAGGCCTGCTTCTCTAAGGGAATCTACCACCGCCTGTACCCGGGGCAGGTGCGATTCCCAATCTGGGCTGTGGATGACCACATCGTCCAAATAAGCAGCCGCATACGGGCGATGTGGTCTCAAAGTTTTATCCATCATTCGTTGGAATGATGCAGGGGCCCCATGCAGACCAAAAGGCATCCGCTTGTACTGAAATGAGCCCTCAGGAGTGGAAAAGGCAGTCTTCTCCTTGGCCGATTCAGATAGCGGTATTTGCCAATAGCCTTTTGTCAGGTCTAGGGTCATTATATAGCGAGCCTGTCCCAACCTGTCCACAAGTTCGTCGACCCAGGGCATCGGGTATGCATCGAACTTGGATACACTGTTAAGTTTTCGAAAGTCATTACAAAACCTGATAGTGCCATCAGGTTTTGGGACCAGCACTATGGGGCTCGACCACTCACTGTGGGACTCTTCTATCACATCCAACTCCAACATGTTTTTAATTTCTTTCGCGACCGCCTCACGCCTGGCCTCTGGGATTCTATACGGCTTCACATTTACCCGAACCCCTGGTTCCGTCACTATTAGTGTTGAGCGAACTGTAAAGTTCGGGTCCGTACCGAACTTTAGCTTTTTCCCAAACCCGAACCCGGACTTTGCGCAAAAGTCCGGGTTCGGGTTTGGTAATCTAATTACGCAGTTAGAAATGCTTCAGGGGCCAGCCAATCACCTTTTGATTCGCTGGTGTGCCCTTAGAAGCCATCATAGCCATGCCTACTAATGGCATGGCTGTGATTGGTCAGTGCAACATGTGACCCAGTTTCTATATAAGCTAGAGGCACACAGCACACACGTCACTCTGCTTCAGAATAGATAGGGAGAGGATCTTGGCTGCTGCTGTTGCTAATAGGGAGAGATTGTAAAATACATGAGGTAGTCCTGATTCTGCAATCTGAGGGAAAAGATAGAGAGATAGTGTAGTGTAGGGCCAGGTTCCTGTTGGTGCTTTCAGGGAGAGAGATTTATTATATAGGAGTCCAGATTCAGAGATATAACTCAGCGATCTGCATAGGTTTACCTGTTTGTGTTGCAGTGCACAGTCTTTTTACACTGCCATGAGCCCAGTGTCAGAGAAAATCTAACTTTTATCTGCAAGCTCAGTGCACCAGCACTGCATACAGGGCCGGCCCTACCATGGGACCCGATGGGACCATGGTCCCAGGCGGCACTTTAAGAGGGGCGGCAACAGGGGCGCACTGCCTGAGGACAGGGCCGGATTCCCCACAAGGCCACAGAGGCCAGGCCTCGGGGCGGCAGTGAATGCAGGGGCGGCGCCGCGGCACCCCCCCCCCCCTCTTCCGCTGCAGAGGAGAGAGGAGGGGGGAGAGGTGAGATGTGTCAGGACTTTCGGTAGAAACCCCCCCCCCCCGCTCCTCAATCCAATCCGCATGGCAGAGGAAGGGAGGGAAAGAGGTGAGATGTCTCTACACAGGCTGCTGGAACTCTGTTAACACAGGTCACGGCCGCCACTCACTTCCCGTTGTGCAGCCGTGCCTGTTGTCAGCTCCAGGGGGAGGGCTGCAGGACTGAGCTATGTCTCGTCTCACACATAGCTTAGCCTCAGAGCACACTGGCGCTGACATCCCTCTCTCTGCACAGACAGAGGAGAGATAGAGCTCTGATCCTCCTCCTTCTGAGTCTGCCCCACCCACACTCCCATGTGAGGGCACTGGGCAGGAAGTTTGAACCCAGAAAAGTGTCAGACAGCCAGCACCTCAGCCTCCATCCTGGTAAGCTCACCCTCTCTCCTGCCTCCCAGTGTATAAAAAGGGGTGCTCTGTGGACTTTGTTAAAGGGGAGGGGGGCAGGCTTTGGTGAGCAGAGACCCCCTTTACACCAGAGTCCACAGCATGCCCCCTTAAATCAAGTTTCCCAGAACACCCCTTAAATTAGGGTTCCCGTTTACATTAGAGTCCACAGAGCTCCCCCTTACAGTGTAAGTGGAAATTCTGTGCGGACTCTGATGTAAGGGGGGCCTCTGTGCGGACTCTGATGTAAGGGGGGCCTCTGTGCAGACTCTGATGTAAGGGGGGCCTCTCTGCAGACTCTAATGTAAGGGGGCCTCTGTGCGGACTCTGATGTAAGGGGGGGCTCTGTGCAGACTCTGATGTAAGGGGGGCCTCTCTGCAGACTCTAATGTAAGGGGGCCTCTGTGCGGACTCTGATGTAAGGGGGGCCTCTGTGCGGACTCTGATGTAAGGGGGGCCTCTCTGCAGACTCTAATGTAAGGGGGCCTCTGTGCGGACTCTGATGTAAGGGGGGGCTCTGTACAGACTCTGATGTAAGGGGGGCTCTGTGCAGACTCTGATGTAAGAGGGGCTCTGTGTGGACTCTGATGTAAGAGGGGGCCTCTGTGCGGACTCTGATGTAAGAGGGGGCCTCTGTGCGGACTCTGTTGTAAGGGGGGGGCTCTGTACGGACTCTGATGTAAGGGGGGTCTCTGTGCGGACTCTGATGTAAGAGGGACCTCTGTGCGGACTCTGATGTAAGGGGGACCTCTGTGCGGACTCTGATGTAAGGGGGACCTCTGTGCGGACTCTGATGTAAGGGGGACCTCTGTGCGGACTCTGATGTAAGGGGGACCTCTGTGCGGACTCTGATGTAAGGGGGACCTCTGTGCGGACTCTGATGTAAGGGGGGGCTCTGTGCGGACTCTGATGTAAGGGGGGGCTCTGTGCGGACTCTGATGTAAGGGGGGGCTCTGTGCGGACTCTGATGTAAGGGGGGGCTCTGTGCGGACTCTGATGTAAGGGGGGGCTCTGTGCGGACTCTGATGTAAGGGGGGCTCTGTGCGGACTCTGATGTAAGGGGGTCTCTGTGCGGACTCTGATGTAAGAGGGACCTCTGTGCGGACTCTGATGTAAGGGGGACCTCTGTGCGGACTCTGATGTAAGGGGGACCTCTGTGCGGACTCTGATGTAAGGGGGGTCTCTGTGCGGACTCTGATGTAAGAGGGACCTCTGTGCGGACTCTGATGTAAGGGGGACCTCTGTGCGGACTCTGATGTAAGGGGGACCTCTGTGCGGACTCTGATGTAAGGGGGACCTCTGTGCGGACTCTGATGTAAGGGGGACCTCTGTGCGGACTCTGATGTAAGGGGGACCTCTGTGCGGACTCTGATGTAAGGGGGACCTCTGTGCGGACTCTGATGTAAGGGGGACCTCTGTGCGGACTCTGATGTAAGGGGGGGCTCTGTGCGGACTCTGATGTAAGGGGGGGCTCTGTGCGGACTCTGATGTAAGGGGGGGCTCTGTGCGGACTCTGATGTAAGGGGGGGCTCTGTGCGGACTCTGATGTAAGGGGGGGCTCTGTGCGGACTCTGATGTAAGGGGGGCTCTGTGCGGACTCTGATGTAAGGGGGGCTCTGTGCGGACTCTGATGTAAGGGGGGCTCTGTGCGGACTCTGATGTAAGGGGGGGCTCTGTGCGGACTCTGATGTAAGAGGGGGCTCTGTGAAGACTCTGATGTAATGTAAGGGGGGGCTCTGTGCAGACTCTGATGTAAGGGGGGCCTCTGTGCGGACTCTGATGTAAGGGGGGCTCTGATGTAATTTGGACCTTTGGCAGCAACCCAGCAACCCCCCCCCACTTCTCAATTCGAGGGGCAGAAGAGGAGGGGAGAGATGAGAGGAGAGGTCACTTGGACTTTTCCGGCCAGCTCATCTCCCCCCCCCCAGTTCTCAACCCGTCAACCCGCGGCATTGGGGCGGCAAAAGGGAGGACCCGGCCTTGGGGCGGCAAAGGGAATAAATCCGGGCCTGCCTGAGGACCTGGGTTTCCCTCCATCTAGTGTGCATTGTCAATGTCATACTGTACTGCATCGCCGGCGCCGCTGTCACTGGCCGCAGTGGCAAGACGCACTTCAAGGGTCTCTCCAGCGGCCCCTGCTTCACTGCCCAAACTGGTTGCTAGCTGCGGCCCGCTTTGTGTCTAGCAACCAGTGACGTAAGGAGAGAGAGGCCCATCATTCATTGCAGAGAGTATTTCACTTCCTCCTCCTCCGCTAGCTCCACCCACCTCCTCCCTGTATGTAACAGCATGAGATCGGAGCGGCTGTGTGTGTGGAGAGAGAGCAGCTGCGGGCTCTTCTCCCCCCTCCTTCTCCTCCTCATGCTGCTGTTCCTTGGACAGCCACCGCTATGTTTCTTCCCCCTTTTCCTCCCATTGGCCAGGGAAAAAAACTAAAAGGAGAAAAGAGGATTATGGGATATGTAGTGCAAATGGCTGGCCCATTGCAATTCTAGGGGGGAAACTGCAGCCCCCAGCATGCCCATCTGAAGGGAAGGGAGAGAGAGCCAGGCTGAGTGACAGGCTGCATCTGGTGACAGGCATCAGTGACAAGTGACAGGCTGCATCTGGTGACAGGCATCGGTGACAAGTGACAGGCTGCATCTGGTGACAGGCATCGGTGACAAGTGACAGGCTGCATCTGGTGACAGGCATTGGTAACAAGTGACAGGCTGCATCTGGTGACAGGCATTGGTGACAAGTGACAGGCTGCATCTGGTGACAGGCATTGGTGACAAGTGACAGGCTGCATCTGGTGACAGGCATTGGTGACAAGTGACAGGCTGCATCTGGTGACAGGCATTGGTGACAAGTGACAGGCTGCATCTGGTGACAGGCATTGGTAACAAGTGACAGGCTGCATGTTGTGGCAGGCTATGGGTGGCAAGTGGCACAGCTGCATCTGGTGGCAGGCAACGGTGGCAAGCAATAAGCTACATCTGGTGGCAAGCAATGGTGGCAAATGACAAGCTCAGGGTTCCCACTGATTCTGCATTATGGTGAGTTAAACTATTTCATTATATATTACAATGTAGTAATAGAAATAATGTGATTTGATCATCCTGACACCATATCAATCATAATGTCAGGATGATTTAAGTGCTAACACCAGCCATTCGCCCGACAAATCACCCGCTGCCAAATTCCCTGTCAGCGAGACTACACCCCCCCCCCCTCATCTTTTTTTGGGAAGGAAGGGCGGTATCCCTGAATGGCAGTTTGGAAATGTGGTCAATGCAGCGCTGTTGTTGCGGCATGCTGCATCACTGAGCTGGGATCAGAGCGTAGCTGGTCGGTGGAAGTGGAGAGAAAGGGGGGAGCTTTCGTGGTGCTACACAATACTCTTTGCAGGAAGGAGCTAGGGTGACCACATTTCCAAACTACCATTCAGGGACACCCTCCCTTCCCAAACATCAGCTTGTTCTGTAACGAATCACAGCACAGTGATTGGACAGAAGAGGTGGGATTTATGATTTCTCCAATCACATGCAGGGGGCGGGGATTGTGCTCCTCCAGGCATTCCCGGCCAGGACAAGTACTGTCAGTGAGTAAAGAGGTGATGTGGCGGCCTTTTTTGGGGGCATCAGATTGGCCTAGGGGGGTGGCTGTGTCAGTTTCATTCCGGGACACTGTATTGTCCTGGAATGAATGTGCCCGGGACAGACCTGCAAAATGCGTGGTCACCCTAGAAGGGGCATGTCTCTTTGCTGAATATATGGGATGTCTCTTGCTGAATATATTGGGCTGTCTCTTTGCTTTATGGAAACGTCTCTTTGCTGGATGGGCATAGGATTTTTTTTGGGGGGGGCAGCATTTCATTCTTGGGCCCAGGCAGCACAATGTCTTTGGCCAGCCCTGACTGCATATATTACGTTGAGAGATACACCGTTTCCATACTGTGGGTGTATTCTGCTCTTTGAAAAAGATCCATTTAGGGGAAAAAAAAAAGGCACTTTATTGTGCTCTTTTCCAAAAGACCCATAGGGCAAAAAAAAATAAAAAATTGCATTTTATTTTGCTCGTGCAAAAAAAGACCCGTTTAGGGCAAAAAAAAAAAAAAAAAATTGCACTTATTGTACGCTTGCAAAAAGAGCCATTCAGGGCCACAAAAAATATTTTGCAGTGTGTTATATGTGGAGGTGTGTGAAATAAACAATTTCTATATAGATTTCTCCTACTGTGCTATACTAAAAAAACAAATTTTTTTTTGAATAGCATTTTCTGCAGTTCTGTAGCTGTGCGATTCAGCGGTTACGTACTGTGGGTGTGTTCTGCTCTTCCAAATAACACCATTTAGGGGCACAAAAAATAGTTTGCAGTGTGCTATACATATGTGGAGGTGTGTGAAATAAACAATTTCTATATAGTTTTCTCCTACTGTGCTATACTAAAAAAACATTTTTTTTTAATAGCATTTTCTGCAGTTCTGTAGCTGTGCGATTCAGCGGTTACGTACTGTGGGTGTGTTCTGCTCTTCCAAAAAACACCATTTAGGGGCACAAAAAATAGTTTGCAGTGTGTTATACATATGTGGAGGTGTGTGAAATAAACAATTTCTATATAGATTTCTCCTACTGTGCTATACTAAAAAAACAACATTTTTTTTGAATAGCATTTTCTGCAGTTCTGTAGCTGTGCGATTCAGCGGTTACGTACTGTGGGTGTGTTCTGCTCTTCCAAAAAACGCCATTTAGGGGCACAAAAAATAGTTTGCAGTGTGTTATACATATGTGGAGGTGTGTGAAATAAACAATTTCTATATAGTTTTCTCCTACTGTGCTATACTTAAAAAAAAACTTTTTTTTTTAATAGCATTTTCTGCAGTTCTGTAGCTGTGCGATTCAGCGGTTACGTACTGTGGGTGTGTTCTGCTCTTCCAAAAAACGCCATTTAGGGGCACAAAAAATTGTTTGCAGTGTGTTATACATATGTGGAGGTGTGTGAAATAAACAATTTCTATATAGTTTTCTCCTACTGTGCTATACTTAAAAAAAACTTTTTTTTTTAATAGCATTTTCTGCAGTTCTGTAGCTGTGCGATTCAGCGGTTACGTACTGTGGGTGTGTTCTGCTCTTCCAAAAACACCCATTTAGGGCAAGATCCTAAATTTGGAAAATATGAGGAGAAGGTCAAAGGGACGTGGTGGCCCCGGTCGTGGTGCTGCTGGTAGAGCTCCTGTTGCAGGGAGAGGACGTGGTGGTTCTGTGCCAGATACACACACAAGTGAAACACCTTCCTCAGGTGCGAGTAGGCGACCGAGCCTGCGGCGGTATTTTGTCGCGCCTAATGAGGCTGTACGAATGTTTAGGCCAGGACAAGTACAGGCGATAGTAGATTGGGTTGCTGACAGTGCCTCGGGTTCCTTCACATTGTCTCCCACCCACTCTTCTGATGAAAGATCAGAGTTGGCACCTGAAACCCATGTCCATCAGTCTTTCACCTCACCCCCTTGCAAATCAGCCAAGCAGTCTGAGCCCCAAATCATGCAGCAGTCTCTTCTGCTTTTCGATGACTCTGTTAGCAGGGTTTCCCAGGGCCATCCACCTAGCCCTGCCCCAGAAGTGGAAGAGATTGAGTGCACCGATGCCCAACCACTTATGTTTCATGATGAGTACATGGGAGGACCATCGCAGTACGTCTCGGATGATGACGAAACACAGGTGCCAACTGCTGCTGCTTTCGCAATTGTGCAGACAGACAAGGAGGGCAAGGGTGAAGACTGGGTGGAAGATGATGTGGAGGACGATGAGGTCCTCGACCCCACATGGAATCAACGTTATGCAGGTGACCAGTGTAGTTTGGAGGAAGAGGCGGTGGTCGCACAGGGCCACCAGCACAGCAGAAGAGGGAGCAGGGTGCAAAAGCGGAGCGTCCGTCCCCTAGACAGTATGTCTGCTACTGCCCAACGCAGCAAGGGACCGAGCACACCAAAGCCAGGTCCAAGGAGTTCCCTAGCGTGGCAGTTCTTCACACAATGTGCTGATGACAAGACACGAGTGGTTTGCACGCTGTGCAATCAGAGCCTGAAGCGAGGCATAAACGTTCTCAACCTGAGCACAACCTGCATGACCAGGCATCTAAGTGCAAAGCACGAGCTGCAGTGGAGTAGACACCTCAAAAACCAAGAAAGGTCTCTGGCTCCTCCTGCTTCCTCTTCTGCTGCAGTCTCGGCCTCTTCATCCACCTCTGTAGTGACAGTGGCACCTGCCAGCCCGCAAACAGAGGATCTGCCAGCAACACTACCACCTGGGTCACCAACCATCTCCACAATGTCCCATGGAAGCGTTCAGCTCTCTATCTCCCAAACATTGGAGCGGAAGAAGAAGTACCCCCCTAGCCACCCGCGATCCCTGGCCCTGAATGCCAGCATTTCAAAACTCCTGGCCTTTGAAATGCTGTCATTCCGTCTGGTGGAGACGCAGAGTTTTAAAAGCCTGATGGCATTGGCTGTCCCACAGTACGTCATGCCCAGCCGCCACTATTTTTCCAGGCGAGCCATCCCTTCCCTGCACAACCAAGTGGGGGACAAAATCAGGTGTGCACTGCGCAACGCCATCTGTGGCAAGGTCCACCTAACTACGGATGCGTGGACCAGTAAGCACAGTCAGGGACGTTATATCTCCCTAACAGCACACTGGGTAAATGCAGTGGCGGCTGGGCCTGAGGCAGATAGCAGTTTGGCGCATGTCCTTCCACCACTGAGGATTGCAGGGCGCTTCAGTTTGCCTTCTGTTGCTAACTCCTCCTACTCCGCTTCCTCATTCTCTACCGCCTCCTCATCCGGTCAGCGTAACACCTTCACCACCAACTTCAGCACAGCCAGGGGTAAACGACAGCAGGCAGTTTTAAAACTTTCCTGTTTGGGGGAAAAACCCCACACTGCGCAGGAGTTGTGGAGGGACATGGAACAACAGACCAATGAGTGGTTGCTGTCAGTGAGCCTCAAGCCCGGCCTGGTGGTGTGCGATAATGGGCGAAATCTCGTAGCAGCTCTGGGCCTAGCCGGTTTGACGCACATCCCTTGCCTGGCGCATGTGCTGAACTTGGTGGTCCAGAGGTTCCTTAAAAATTATCCCAATATGCCAGAGCTGCTGCAGAAAGTGCAGGCTGTGTGTGCGCACTTTCGGTGTTCTCACCCTGCTGCTGCTCGCCTGTCAGCGCTGCAGCGTAACTTCGGCCTTCCCGCTCACCGCCTCATATGTGACGTGCCCACAAGGTGGAACTCCACCTTGCACATGCTGGCCAGACTGTGCGAGCAGCAGCAGGCGATAGTGGAGTTTCAGCTGCAGCAATCATGCGTGAGTCGCTCTGCGGAACAGCACCACTTCACCACCAATAACTGGGCCTCCATGCGAGACCTGTGTGCCTTGTTGCACTGTTTCGAGTACTCCACCAACATGTCCAGTGCCAATGACGCCGTTCTCAGCGTTACTATCCCAGTTCTATGCCTCCTTGAAAAAACGCTTCGGGCGATGATGGAAGAGGATGTGGCACAGGAGGATGAGGAGGAGGAGGAAGCGGGATCATTTCAAAGGCTTTCAGGGCAGTCTTTCACAAGTGGCTACGAGGGTGGGTTCCTGCACCAACAAACGCCAGGTACACAATTGTCCGGCAGAAAGGGCACAGTTCTGGAGGATGACGAGGTGGAGGAGGAGATGGAGGAGGAGGAGCCATTTTCACAGCAGGGTGGCACCCAGACCAGCTCGTGGCCATCACTGGTGCGTGGCTGGGGGGATACAGAGGACACAGACGATACACCTCCCACAGAGGACAGCTTTTCTTTGCCTCTGGGCAGCCTGGCACACATGAGCGATTACATGCTGCAGTGTTTCCGCAATGACTGCCGAGTTGCCCACATTTTAACTGGTGCTGATTACTGGGTGGCCACCCTGCTGGATCCCCGTCACAAGGACAACGTACCGTCCTTAATTCCCTCACTGGAGCGGGATCGTAAGATGCGCAAGTACAAGCGCACGCTGGTAGACGCGCTGCTGGTGGCATTCCCACCTGACAGCGGGCGTACGGTGGAAGCACAAGGCGAAGGCAGAGGAGGAGGAAGAGGTTGCCAACGCAGCCGGGGCACCGGCAGCACCTCAGAAGGCAGGGTTAGCATGGCTGAAATGTGGAAAAGCTTTGTCAGCACGCCACAACAACCAGCACCACCAGCTGAGATGGAACGTCTTAGCAGGAGGCAGCATTTCACCAACATGGTTGAGCAGTATGTGTCCACAGGCCTACACGTACTGGATGACGGGTCTGCCCCCTTTAACTTCTGGGTCTCCAAATTGGGCACATGGCCTGAGCTTGCCCTTTATGCCTTGGAGGTGCTGGCCTGCCCTGCAGCCAGTGTATTATCTGAACGTGTATTTAGCACGGCAGGGGGCGTTATCACAGACAAGCGCAGCCGCCTGTCCAGAGCCAATGTGGACAAGCTCACGTTCATTAAAATGAACCAGGCATGGATCCCACAGGACTTGTCCGTACCTTCTGCAGAATAGACATGTATACCGGTGTTGTGACAAAAACTGTCCGGCCATCGGATTGTGCCCGGCCCATACTGCAAAGGCGCAGCGCTTGCGCAGTACAGAGGACAAGGAGATTCACAAAATCTCCGAAGATGAACGGCGCCTGCGCCGTGAGTGCAGGTTCAAGCCCCACCATCCAAGTGGACATACGGTAGCACATAGTAACAGGGCCCCTCACGGGCTTAGTTCGATCGCCACGCTTCGGGCACGGCCTCACTTGGCTCGGCTTGAACCACGGATGGTGTGGCCTTCACCTGAACTCACCACGCAGGCGCCGTTCGTCTTCGGAGATTTTCGAAATCCCCTTGTCCTACATACTGAGCAAGCGCAGTACAGGGTGGACACTATTTGACGGGGGACAGAATTCGACACATCACCGGCCTTACCCAGCCATTGTTGTATTTTTGAACCAGTGTTGGCTACCTCGTCCTCCTCCACCGCCGATTCCACCTACACAGCCACATCCACCGCCACCTCAACCTCCTACTCCATATGGACCTCGTCCTCCTAGGTCAAGATTATAATTTTTATTTTATTTTTTTGTAGCGCACAGATCCTTTCCCCCTTACCTGCCTTTATGTTGTTGGCTCCTCGCAGGAGGGAGAAAGGCACACCGCACTACCAGCCCGTACCCTCCTATATAAAGAGGTTGAGCGGTGTACTTGACGGGCCGTGTCCACAGCCGGAGTCAAAACTCCTCCAGAGGATGATTCTCACCTCTACTGTAGGTAGAGGCAAGTCCTTTAATTCCCAGTAAAGTCAATGTCCACACCAGCTGAAATTACAACTCTTATTCTCTCATGGCAAAATAAACTCTACTCGGATAGAAAAGGTTAGAGCAAAGAAACAGGACAGCTTAAGGTGTGGAGGAGGTCCAGGCACAAACGTAGCACATTCACTTCACTGCTTAGGTTTCTCAAACAGTTTTAGGTGCACGGTCTCTGCCACAGACCTTGAGGTTGGTCTCTGCCACAGACCGGGTGTACAAGGCCCCTGCCACGGACCTGGAGAACTTTGGTCTCTGCCACAGACCAGGGTGTATAAGGCCCCTGCCACGGGCCGGGTGAATAAGGCCTCTGATACAGTCAAGATGACCTTGAGCTTCTCCTTCTACGAACCTAGCCCATATCAAGGGGAAGACATCTCTCCAGGGAGTCAACAGACCCTTCCTTCACCGTGACTCCCGCATCGGTCCATCAGAATGATCCTCCCTTCCCTGGAACATGGTCCGCTACACGAGGCGGCACCCTAAGACTCCCCGACCCTTAGCGGACTCCAGACGAAGGCTCTGGACTCCAGGCTTTACTCCCGCACCTAGGCCTCCATACCCAGGGCAGCAGGAACTCCAGGATAGTACCTCACCCCGGGCTAAAGGTACCCGAGATGGAACAGGAACACATGCACCCAGGCCAAAGGCACCTGGGCGTGGACCCCACTGGACATCAGCCCCCAGGCCAAAGGTCTGCCCCTTTTATATGCTCTCCCGGCATGCACAGCAGGTTCCCCGCCCCGCTGTACTACTGCCAAGAGGGGACACAAAAGGCACAGCACTGTATCGGTGGTTCAACCCTAGCCTACCATGGCAGCGCCACCTGTAGGCCGCAGGGAACTGCACACCAATACTGTCCCCCGAGGACAAAATGGTCCATGAATCCTACAGAATTAGGGTGTTTGAGCCTATTTACCACTCAAACACTTCCCTTAAATTTAGCACCCCGCTACATTTTTATTTCAAAGTATTTTATTTTCCCACTAGCTTATCCATTAAATTGAATAATTTATTCCAGAAAGGGCGTATTCTGAGGCATTCCCACCATATGTGTGGCATCGTGCCGTTGAGTTTCTGAGGTTCTTAATGACTTCCCGTACCTCTTCTGCTGAAAAGGGGGCCTCCAGCATATTTTTTTATTTTTTTATTTTTTTTATGTTATTTTAAGTTATTTCCCTATCCACATTTGTTTGCAGAGCACTTGCCATGCTCTTAACAACATTTTGCTGCCATTTGCATCCCTCTAGCCCTTTCTATTACTTTTTTAGAGCCTTTTTAGTCCTTAGAAGTCCGGGTCCCCATTGACTTTAATGGGGTTTGGGTTCGGGTTCGGGTTCAAGTTCGGTCCCGAACCCGAACTTTTTTCCGAAGTTCGGCCGAACCCGTCGAACCCGAACATCCAGGTGTCCGCTCAACTCTAGTCACTATGTCATGTTGGATCACGTTGGTCAGTCCGGGTAAGGGGGAGAAAAAGTCTCTATTTTTATGCACAAACACCCTAACGTCACTTTGTTGTGCCACGGACAGGGTATCCGTGATGGGAACCTCAGGTGTCACGGGTACCCGGTCGGTTGGAGGCGGGGACGTGGCCAGTAAAGTCTCTCGGTCCTTCCAGGGTTTTAAGAGATTCACATGGTAAATTTGGTGTGGTTTCCTTTTCCCTGGCTGGTAGACTTTGTAGTTTACCTCCCCCACCCTTTCGACAACCTCGAAGGGACCCTGCCACTTGGCTAAAAACTTACTTTCCACCGTGGGGACCAATACCAACACTCTGTCCCCAGGGCTGAAAGTACGGACCTTGGTACTTCGGTCATAGACCCTCCTTTGAGCCTCCTGGGCCCGCTCTATATGTTCTCGCACCAGGGGCAAGACAGCTGCGATTCGATCCTGTATTAAGGAGACATGCTCTATGATGCTTTTGTATGGGGTTGCCTCACCTTCCCATGTTTCCTTGGCAACATCTAGCAGTCCCCTGGGATGCCTACCATACAAGATTTCAAAGGGGGAATAGCCTGTGGACGCCTGTGGAACCTCACGTATTGCAAACATGAGATATGGCAGCAAAAAATCCCAGTTTCTCCCATCTTTGTCGACCACCTTTTTCAGCAAAGTTTTCAAAGTTTTATCAAATCTTTCGACCAGACCATCCGTTTGGGGGTGGTAGACAGAGGTACGGAGATGGGAGATTTTGTAGAACTTACAAAGCTCCTTGGTAACCTTGGACATAAAGGGGGTGCCCTGGTCGGTTAAGATCTCTTTTGGGATCCCCAGTCGACTAAAGACATGGACCAATTCCTTGGCGATAGCCTTAGCAGAGGTATTGCGCAAGGGTATGGCCTCAGGATAGCGAGTCGCATAGTCCAGGATCACCAGAATATGCTGGTGACCACGGGCAGATTTCACAACCGGCCCCACCAGGTCCATGCCAATCCTCTCAAAGGGGACCTCGATTATTGGCAGAGGAACGAGGGGGCTGTGAAAATGGGGAGACGGTGCCGACATTTGGCACTCGGGGCACGATTCACAGTACTCCTTGACATCTACATGCAATCCGGGCCAGAAAAATCTCTGGGCGATTCTCTCCCTGGTTTTTTCTTTTTTTAATCAAATATTTTTTTATTTCTTTATCACAACATTTATACATACTTCCATTTCAATCCTATGTTGCAATACAAATATGCCTTGACCTATGTTATACATTCTCCAACTCATTCCCGTTCCCCAATTCCCCCCCCCCCCTCATCCACCGTGCTCACCCATCAATCCATTTATTCCATATATTATTAAATTTCTTTTTGTTACCTCTTTTAGTGTATATAAATTGTTCTTTTCTTATTGTGTCATTTATTACCTCCTCCCATTCTGTTACTGTAGGTGGGTTTACCGCTTGCCATTTCTGTGCAATAAGTTTCCTTCCCTGAAACAGGCATCTCCTAATCGCTATACTCTCGCCCTTTGAGGGTACCCTCTCTTCCACCAGGCCCAGCACACATAGCCTCGCCTCCGGCTGTAATAATGTTCCAAATGTTCTATTGATCTTTTCAACTATTTGCTTCCAATATTGGTACAACTTGGGGCATCTCCAGACCATGTGTATTAGGTCTCCTTTATCCTGTCCACATCTCTGGCATCCTGGGTCTGGTCTCCTGCCAAATTGGAACATTCTTTGGGGCGTGTAGTATGTCCTGTGTATCAGATATAACTGAGACATATACTGGGAGGGGGACATTGACAATTCGGGGCCTATACCCAGTATTTGTTCCCATTGATCTTGTGAAATTGTGCCAACATCCTTCTCCCATTTCTCCTTAATTTTATTGGCCATGATCTCGCTTCGATCTGCCCTTTCTAGGGAGTCATAAATGGTTGAGATTACTCCTCTAGTGTCCTCAGTGTTTACCAAATTTCGGAAGATGGCCATACCATTCCACTCCGGCATCCCATCCCCAAATTGTGCACCCAGCGCATGTCTAATTTGTAAATATCTATAAAAAGATCTATTTGGAACCGAGAACTCCTCTCTTATTTCTTGAAATGTTTTTATTCTACCAACAGCAAATAGTTGTTCCAGTAGATGTATCCCTAATCTGTCCCACTCATCAACCTTTCCCATGATTTTAAGTTCTTGTAAATTGCTATTATCCCAGATAGGGGAGAATTCAGAGAAACCTGTATATCCTAGAATCTTTTTCCCCTCTTTCCAACATTTTACCATTAATTGGACTGTGGGGCATTTAGAATGAAATGAATCTGCCTCCACTGCCTCAACTTCTGTGTCATGACTTGTGTCATTCATGACTACCCTGGGTCCTCTCTGATTACTATTCCTCATGTGCTGCAGCTGGGCCGCTAAGAAATAGAATCTGGGGTTCGGGAGAGCGAGACCCCCCTTCTCCCTTGGATATTGCAAGGCTCGGAGCGAGATTCTCGCTATTCCCCCCTTCCAGATCAATTCCCTGAAAACCCCTTCTATCTTCCTGAACCACCGTTTTGGAATCCATACTGGGGAATTATGTAGAATATATAGGATTTGCGGCATCCACACCATTTTTATCAGATTGCTCCTTCCTACTACAGATAGGGGAAGCCGATTCCAGAACCTGCATTTTTGTTTCATCTTTGTTAGTAATGGCACTAGATTTCCCCCTATATATTGCCCAGGATCCTTTGTCATGTTTATTCCTAGGTATCTTATCTGGGGCACTACCTTCACTTGATCTATCTGCCCTTTCAAGGGCTCTAGCGGCAGAAGGGCGGATTTCTCCCAGTTTATTGTTAGACCGGAAAATCTCCCAAATTCCCCTATAATATTCATTACTGTCGCCAGTGAGGCCTGTGTATCTCCCAGGAAGAGTAGGATGTCGTCCGCATATAATGCGACTTTCTCCTCTCCTAGCTTTCTTTTGAATCCTTTTATCCCCGGAGATGCCCTTATTGCAGTGGCTAGTGGTTCTATGGCAAGGGCGAAAAGCAGGGGCGACAACGGGCATCCCTGTCTTGTCCCCCTGGCCAGTCTAAACCAGTCTGAGCACTCACCATTGACCCTTACCTTTGCCCTGGGATTCCCATATAGTAACCTAACCCATTGAGTAAACTTAGGGCCGAATCTGTACTCTTCTAACACCTTCCACAGATATTGCCACTCAAGGCTATCAAATGCCTTTGTGGCGTCCAAGGACAAGATTGCTCTTGCCTCTCTTTCTACTACTGGCAGCTGGATATTTAGGAATGTTCTTCTGATGTTAGAGCTAGTGGACCTTCCTGGTATAAATCCTGTTTGATCAGGATGTACCAGTTTTGTAACTATCCTATTTAACCTTGTTGCCAGTATTTTAGCCAGGATTTTGGTGTCAGCGCACAGGAGTGATATCGGTCTATAGGAATTTGCCTCTAATTGATCTTTCCCTTCCTTTAATAGTGTTATTATAGTTGCCTCTTCCATGGACCCAGGCATTTTCCCTGCCTCAGCCGCCCAGTTAAATACCTCTAGCAATTTTGGAAGCAGCACCTCACTGTAGGTTTTATATATTTCTATTGGGAGACCATCAGGACCCGGTGACTTTTGACCCGCCATTTCTTTAGTTGCCAATTGTATCTCTCCCAGTGTCAGTGGTGCCTCCAGCTCTTCCCTATCTTGCTCTGTCAGCCGGTGTATTTTCAGACCTGCAAAAAAAGTGACCATTTCCCCTTCACTGTTGTTATGCCAATTACTGCTATACAAATTCTGGTAATACCTTTTGAACACCTGCATTATTTCTGGTGTGTCTCTCTTAATCTCCCCATTCTCATCATGAATCGCCGGTATAATAGTAGGGGAATTGTCATCCCTTGCGGCCATGGCGAGAATTCTCCCCACTCTTTCACCCTCACCAAACAAGTTTTGTTTCTGAAATAGTTTTTTGTTTTCCGCCTTTCTTCTTATTATTTTTTTGTATTCCTCCTGTGCTTCTAGCCATTTCTTATGTTCCTCCTGGCTTGGGTTATTTATATAACAGATCTCTAAGCTCTTTACCTTTTCACTCGCCGCAAGTTCTATGGCACGCGTTTGTTTTTTAATAAGCGATATTTTTTGGATTAGGATTCCCCGCAGGAATGCTTTCAAAGTATCCCAAATTATTCCCATCGAGGCAGAGGCGGTATTTACTTCTATAAATTCTTTCAGACTGCCATTTATTCCCTCCGGCTCTTTGATAACCTCTAACCAAAATGGATTTAACTTCCAATCCCTTTTATTATATCCTCTATTCGTCTTTATTACAAAAGTCATTGGGGAGTGGTCCGATATGCTTCTGGGTTCATATACCACCTCTCCCAGCACCCCCATTGCCTCTTCATTGCAGAGCACGAGGTCTATCCTGGACAGAGTCGAATGTGTCCTTGAGTGGCAGGAGAATTGTTTCTCCATTGGGTGCCTCCTCCTCCACACATCTACCAGGCCCATCTCCCCACAAAATTGGGAGAGAGGGCTATCAGCCCGTGCAGAGGGGGCACCCGCCGGGAGTTTATCTATGTTTTTATTCATGGTCATGTTGAAATCCCCCGCCACTATTACCGGTACTCCCGGTCTGTCCATGATAAACTCCATCAGGTCCCACAGTGTTTCTATCCCGAACGGAGGGGGGATATATATACCTGCCACCACATATTCCCTTGTTTCTATCCGACAGTGAAGAAACACATAGCGTCCCTCAGTGTCAATCTTACAGTGGCTGCAGGAAAACACCAACCCTGAATCTATCAACACGCTCACCCCCCTTGAATAGGAGGTGTGTGTGGAGTGGAATTGTGTCTGATACTTCCTGTGTTTTAGTAAATTGACGGTTCCCTTATCCAGGTGTGTTTCCTGCAGACACAGCATTTTAATATTGTTATTATTGGCGTCTGCGAAAATTACCTGTCTCTTTATTGGGTCTTTTACCCCTCGGACATTCCATGAGCGTACCTTGATGCCTATTCCCTGATTAGAAAAACTCTTCTCGCTATTATACTTCGGCATCCTCCCCTACTATTTCTTCCCTTTTTAGAATACCTCCCACCTTACCCACCTTAACCATATATGCCATAATAATATCAGGTTACAAAAACATATTTTTTGTGGTTCTACTCTTTCTAGTGCTCTATACAACCATACATTCCTTCTTACTTCCCCCCTTCCCCCCTCCTCCCCTTCCCCACCCCCTACCCTCGTAAACCAAAGATATAGTTTAGTGTGTTCATTCATCATTATGTGCCTTTCACAACAACTCCCTGCCCTCCCTACCCCTCCCCCCCTCCAACCCCCCCTCCCCCGCCCTATTTGGGGCCCTTGTGGAGGGCCTCTACAGTGACCAGATTCCCCTTTTGCTGTGTGACCTTTCCCCCTCCCGCTCCCCCCTCTTGGCACTTCCCTTGGTGTTCCTCGTGTATTAGTGTTTCTCTTCCGTTTTACTTGACATCTAGTGTTTTTTCTCCACCTCTGTGCCACTTTCCACAAAAACCCAACCATTTCCAACAGCCCCCTCCTCCCTCCTGCTCCCCCCGCCCCCGCCCCCCCCCCCGCTCCTATATCAAAACCTCGCCAAAAAAGAGAGATAAGAAAAACAAGAACAGAAAAAAAAAAAACCCAGGCAAAAGGGTAATGGAAAAAACAACCAAAAAAAAAAAAGAAAAATTGAGATAAAAAGAGAAAAAAAAGGGGGTAGAAACATGAGGTAAGAGTCTGAGTTCTGTACAATAAGTCAGCGACCGAATCTGTGACTGTTTCCATTTTCCTAGATTTCCCCTTCTTTAGTGTTCATCCAGGACGTCAGTTCCGCAGGTGTGCTAAAGAATATATTTTCCCCATTTATAGTTATTCGCAGACGTGCCGGGTAGAACATTGCGTATTTAATCCCCTTTTCTTGTAGTCTTTGTTTCCCTTCAAAAAATTTAGCTCTTTGCCTCTGCAACTCTGGAGAAAAGTCTGGGTAAAATGAAATTTTGGTGCCATTAACCAGGACCTCTTTCATCTCTCTGGCTTTTTGGAGGATTGTAACTTTATCTGGGAAATGCAAAAGTTTAATAAGCATAGGTCTGGGGCGCCCTCCCTCAGCTGGGGCTCTGAAAGGTACTCTGTGGGCCCGCTCAATAGAAAAGTGCTTTGATAGACAGTCCTGTCCAAATACCCCCACAAGCCAGTTTTCCATGAATTCAGTGGGGCGGTTACCCTCGCACTTTTCGGGGAGACCCAGTACCCTAATATTTTTCCTTCTTAACCTATTTTCCATGTTGTCGATTTTGTTAACGCACAAATTTAACTGTTCTTTCATTGTTTTCATGTCCATTATCATAGGGTTAACATCGTCTTCCACCTGGCTGAGTCTTTCCTCCAAAGCAGAGGTACGCTCCCCAACCCCCTGTACTTCATGTTTTAATATTGACATTTCGTCCTTTATCCCTTTCAACTGGTCAAATATTTCCGTTAGGGAGGACTTGCAGTTGTTTATAGCAAATAAAATCTCTCTCATAGAGGGTTCGTCCTCCATCCCTGCTCCTGTATTTAAATCTGTCACTTTTTCCTGCACCTTTGCTTTGATCCCGTGCTCACCCGTTGCCTTTCCAGCCATTTCTATGTTTGGACCCAGACTTCTCCGTTGGGCACTTACTTGTTGTCCCCTTGGTGGTGTATAGCCTGTTGTGCTTCCCGGAATGTGCGCGTATTTTTCCAGTTTAGCTGCCACTGCTGCCTGTCCAGTTCTTGTTCCCCGAACCGACTGGGGCTGTGGCTGGGAATGGGGCCGGGGGCTGGATTGGGGTTGGGGCAGCTGGGGATGGGACTGTGACTGTAGCTGTGCGTTTCTGGTCATCACTGACAGTGTACCTGGCATTTTCCTTTTCTTCCTCCTCCTCCTCCCTTGTAAATGTACCTTTATATGCCTTTATAGTTATTCTATGTACCGTTCTGTAAAAATGTCCTTTCGCCTGTGATGTTCCAGCTTCCCAGTATTCCAGCTTCCCCTGCTACGATCCTTCGTAGTTCCACAGTTTAACCCCCGACCAACTCCAGCTACTGATTGAAACAGAGGGGAAGAGAAAAAAAAAAAAAATTCCCCCTCACATCCACTTGCCCCAGCCTCCTTCCTTTCAAAATTATGGCAAATTTATGGCGAATTTATGGCAAATTTATGGCAGGTTTATGGCAAATTTATGGCAGGTTTATGGCAGATTTTATGGCAGGTTTATGGCAGATTTATGGCAGGTTCAGACACAGCTAATTACCCTTGACATCAGCCAATTTAAACACTGTATATATGTATCTTTTTTTCCTCTGCTCACCTCCAGCCCAGCCTCCGTCTTCAGGGTTTTCAGGGTGTAGTGGAGGGGGAGACAGACACAGAAAGACATAGAAAGCACCCACAGCGTCTCTCCTCTTGAAAGTGGCCGGTTCTGGTGCACACGAAGCAGGTGTAGCTCAGACAAACAGCTGACAGGCAAGCGGGCATCACAGTTTTCACCAGGTCCGTGATAGGTGGCTCGGACTCACTCCTCCAGCAGTCGGCGCTTGTTCCTTCCCATGAAACAGACCAACCAGCTGAGAGCGAGGTACCTTGTCTCTGTGCTCGGTAACCCAGCGGCGTCCCAGCGCTACTTGCGGCTCGTGGTCGCGGTCTTTCTTCCTTCCCTGGTGCCGGTTTCCTCTCTCCCTTCTCTGCCGCTAGTTAATCATTCATTGCGGCATGTAATGTGGAGCGAGGTACGGGGAGCGAGAGCGAGAGCGAGCGGGCTGCTCTCCTCTCACAGCTGCATCCGGTCACGCCCCCCGATCTCTTACTCTCCCTGGTTTTTTCAACACCGAGATGCCCCCCCATTACATGACCATGGGCCAGGTCTAGCACCACCCTGCGGAAGGGTTTGGGGACTAGTAGCTGTTCTACCTCGTCCTCTCCATGTTTTATCACTCGATGCAATAAATTGTTTTTAATTGCCATGTAAGGGAAAGACACCACCCAGTTAGGATCCACCGGTTCCTTAACGTTTTCCCTAGCTCTCATGAGGGTGGCCTCTCGTAATTGCTCGGTACAGAAATCCTCTCTCCTGACCTCTAAATCGGGTACCACATCTTGGCTACTCTCAATGTCAGGGTCAGAGGGGTTCTCCTGTTCGTTACCCTCAGGCTGGGAGCTAGCTTCCAGGTCCTCCGGCTCCCCAACCATGACAGGGAAAGGAAGAGGGTCTCTGGCTTCCTTGATCCCACCAACAGCATCCCCTTCCCTTTGGCAAAAAGGGTCTGGTGAGAGTTCCCATTCTTCTCCAGCAGGGGGAGCTCTATCTACCAGCCTCCCTTTGCTCTCCCATAAATTCCAGAAATGGGGAAAATCTCTTCCCACTAAAGCTTCATGAAGCAGTGAAGGTACCACCCCCACTGAATGTGTTACACTGCCCCTGGGGGTATCAACCTCAACCACCGCTGCCTGATAGTCTCGAGTGTCCCCATGGATGCAAATTACCCCAATAGTACTGGGGCGTAGTTTTGTGGGGTTCACACAATCACTCCTGACTAGGGTCACCACACTACCAGAGTCTAGCAGGGCTGTCAGGGGCTTTCCATCCACTTAAATAACACACATCTGTCTTTCAATGCGACTCTGACATGCAGTACATGCGACCTGTGCAAATAAAGAAATGCGTCTTTTCATATGAGCATAATCACATTGCATAGGTTCATCATTTATAGGACAGTTTGCAGCAATATGCCCTAATGCATGGCAACGGAAACATCTTATATGCTCAACCCCCAGTCCTCTCAACGGTCCCAAAGACCTTCCTGGCTGCTTAGGCCAGTCTCCAGGTCTAGGAACCACAGTCTCATCAAATCTCCCCAAGCTCTTGGACCCCGGAACAGTCTTACCAAAACCGCCGGGAGATCTTGCACCCCTAGACACACAGAAGTGGGGCGTAGATGGATTCACCAAGTCCTCAGTAGCACTGTACCTCTCCACTAGGTCGACCAGTTGGGCTGCAGTTTTGGGGTCGCCCTGTCCGACCCACTTCCTCAGAGCAGTAGGGAGTGCACGCAGATACCGGTCCATTACCACAAGCTCTACGATCTGTGGGCCTGTCAAGGCCTCTGGCTGCAACCACTTCTTGGTGAGGTGGACCAGGTCAAACATTTGCGAACGGGGTGGCTTGTTGCTGGAGAAGGACCACTGATGCACCCGCTGGGCCCGGATTGCCATGGTGACACCCAAGCGTGCGAGTATCTCCGTCTTTAGAGTCTCATAGTCCTGGGCCTTATCGGGTTCTAGGTCAAAATAGGCTTTTTTGGGTTTTCCTGTTAAAAATGGGGACAACAGACCCGCCCACTGTTCTTTTGGCCATCCTTCGCGGACAGCAACTCTCTCAAAAGTCGCCAGGTATGCCTCGATATCATCAGCAGATGTCATTTTCTGTAAGTGGTAGGATGCACGTATCATCTTGGCTTCCACTGGCACATGAGGTGTGGACCCCTTTTTCAGTTCCATCAGAGCCTCTGCAAACTGACGGTTCATCTCCTGCTGGGCCGCCTGTTGTGCTGCAGCGGCCTCTGCGACTTGGCGGTTCATCCCATGCTGGGCTGCTTGTTGTGCTGCAGCGGCCTCCTGTTGTGCTGCCTGTTGTGCTGCAACTTGAGGGTTCATCTCCTGCTGGGCTGCTTGTTGTGCTGCAGCGGCCTCCTGTTGTGCTGCCTGTTGTGCTGCGACTTGGCGGTTGGTTTCCCGCTGAGCTGCAATGGCCTGTAGCAGGGCCTTTAACATTTCCTCCATCTTCAGAAAATGCCCGCTGAATCCACCACGTGTGGGAGATTAGCTCGTGGGGATCACCTTTTCACAGAATGAAGGTCAGCGTACAGGAAGTTTCTTTAAAACCTGGTGTATTGCCAGCTTTATTTACAAGTGGTTTGCAATAGTCATACAAAATAAACAAAACAGTAAAACGAATCCTTGCCGTCCGGCGCTAAACTATACAGTAACCGCTCTCTATACGGTGAGGGGCTGGTCCCCGTCACCCACAAAACACAAGGTGAAGTAAAGCAAACCTTTTTCTTTCAGCCCAGATCAACAGCGCTCCTCTTACTCAGATTCCCTTCTGAGTCTCAGGCCAGAGCCATGCTGTGCTCTCTTCCTGGATCTTTAAAGCCCAGCTGCCTATGGATTCCAGTGAACCTGAATATCCGGACCGGAACCCAGCCAACTACAGAGGTTGGAAAAACCTGGGCCGGATTCTGGTTCAGTCCCTTACAATGGACCGAATGCGAGGTGAAATGTAGCGATTATCCTGTATCTCACCTCGCATACCGTCACAATATATACAGTTCTCCCCCCCATACACCATACATATATACAGTTCTCCCCCCATACACCATACATATATATACAGTTCTCCCCCCATACACCATACATATATACAGTTCTCCCCCCATACACCATACATATATACAGTTCTCCCCCCATACACCATACATATATACAGTTCTCCCCCATACACCATACATACATATATACAGTTCTCCCCCCCATACACCATACATATATACAGTTCTCCCCCATACACCATACATATATACAGTTCTCCCCCCCCATACACCATACATATATACAGTTCTCCCCCCATACACCATACATATATACAGTCCACCCCCCCATACACCATACATATATACAGTTCTCCCCCCATACACCATACATACATATATACAGTTCTCCCCCCATACACCATACATATATACAGTTCTCCCCCCCATACACCATACATATATACAGTTCTCCCCCCCATACATATATACAGTTCTCCCCCCATACACCATACATATATACAGTTCTCCCCCCCATACATATATACAGTTCTCCCCCATACACCATACATATATACAGTTCTCCCCCCATACATATATACAGTTCTCCCCCCATACATATATACAGTTCTCCCCCCATACACCATACATATATACAGTTCTCCCCCCATACACCATACATATATACAGTTCTCCCCCCATACACCATACATATATACAGTTCTCCCCCCCATACACCATACATATATACAGTTCTCCCCCCCTCCATACACCATACATATATACAGTTCTCCCCCCCTCCATACACCATACATACATACAGTTCTCCCCCCATACACTATACATATATACAGTTCTCCCCCCATACACCATACATATATACAGTTCTCCCCCATACACCATACATATATACAGTTCTCCCCCCATACAACATACATATATACAGTTCTCCCCCCATACACCATACATATATATACAGTTCTCCCCCATACACCATACATATATACAGTTCTCCCCCCATACACCATACATATATACAGTTCTCCCCCCATACACCATACATATATACAGTTCTCCCCCCATACACCATACATATATACAGTTCCCCCCATACACCATACATATATACAGTTCTCCCCCCCATACACCATACATATATACAGTTCTCCCCCCCATACACCATACATATATACAGTTCTCCCCCCCATACACCATACATATATACAGTTCTCTCACCCATACACCATACATATATACAGTCCCCCCATACACCATACATATATACAGTTCTCCCCCCATACACCATACATATTTCTTTCTCGTACATCACGGGACACAGAGCGACATAGTCATTACTAATGGGTTATATAGATACCGTCAGGTGCTGGCACTGGCAACTTCCAAAACCGGAAGTACCCTCCCCTATATAAGCCCCTCCCATCCGGGAGCACCTCAGTTTTTTGCCAGTGTCTAAGGTGTTGGCCAAGAAGAAACATGTGTTTTTCACTGAGCTTGCGTACAGGTTCTTTTGGGCCTCAGTAAGCTATTCCGGATCCGACCAAAAAAGCTTCATAGCTAAACGGTCGGTACCCGGGCCTTGCAGAGAAGAGCAAGGTTTTGCCTGTAATGCTTCTCTTAGGAGAGCTGGACCCTGGGATCCAGAGCTCTGGTCATACCCACGACCAAGATGTTTTCTGTGCAGGGTGCTATACAGGTCCAGGGGAGTGAAATCCTTGGGAACCCGGTCCCTGAAGGTTTGATTACAATGCCTGCCGTGATAGGTGAAGTTTGGGCTTTTGTGGACCAAACAAAGTCCTGCGGCGGGGAACAGGTAAGTGGGGGCCCCCAGGAACTTGGTTCTATTGGGGGACCCCCAAGCCTAATTTGTCTTTCTGTCTGTTACCTAATGGTATTCCCGCAAAATTCTGTGCATGCCTGTAACTACTAAAAAAATGTAATAATTTTTAATGGTGGTCAAGAAAAAAAAAAAAAAATTTTTTTTTATATATATATTTAATATATTAGACTGCGGTACCTGTGTTTGTCCACTAGAGGCCGCTGTGGAATGTTTTCTGGTCATGTGGACTAGCTTCTTCTCAGCAGAGCAAAGTCCAGGCAGATGGTGAGTTCTCTTATAGGAAACTGCTTCCTCTGCCATGTTGCAGTGCTCGTCCATCCCCCGGCCTGCGGCAAAGAGGGGCCCTGGCTCCTGTCCCTTGTTACCATATTTGAAATTAGCGCCGAAGGCGCACGTGCCCGCGCGCGTGCGCGTGCACGCGCCTCTATATATAGAGGTGAGCCGGGAAAGGGGGCGGAGCCTGGGGGATGACGCTCTGTGCGCGCCGCAGCGCTTCTGCGCATGTGCGGGCGTCCCAGCAGTTTTAAAAAAAAACACAATATGTAGTGAGCTGGCTATGAAGTACAGAGACAGAGCTGGCAACATTTAAAGGCATACAGCAAGCGGTTGATACAGGCATCCCCTAGAAAGGCACATTAGTAGACACCAACTGTGATATAGCAGCAATTGTGCTAGACTATTCTCAGTAAAAGTGGTGTATTACGGCTGGAATACCTCAGCTTTAGGCTTAGGAATATGCCGTCCAGTAGCTCCGGAACTGAATCTTCCAGGAAGCGAAGGGGGTCTCATCGGGCTCTGAGGATCTTGGGCATACTCCTGCTGCACCAGTCTCCCCTGAAGTTCAGAGGTAAGTGACCGTAGAGACCCCGCAGGGGTACTTGGTACTGTGGCTGTCCTCAGTCACCTGCTCCTGTGTATGTAACAGAGGAGGTTTTTTCCTCAGCTCTGGGAGGATTAGAGAGAGATTGTCAAAATTTATCGCTGCCTCCCTGTCAGGGAAAGCACGCCCGATCTCCGTCTCCTCCTTCAGAGTGCCTGTTAGCAGAGCAACAGTCCCATACAGGGATCGACCTGCCTGAAGGGGATCAGGATAAGGTTGATTCTGTTATAGAGGAATCAACAGTGGGGGAACCTTTTCTCAGCATCTCAAGCTGAAAGATTATGGGTTCAGTCTCTGACTAACATGGTCCGATCAGCATTTAAAAATGCACCTTGCGGAACCATCAACCACTACTGTATCCTCGTTGGGGTCGCTAGAAGCCCCCAGACTGTTTGTTCTCTTCCACTTCACCCTTTACTGAAAGGGCTCATTTACCAGGATTGGGAACGTCCTGAGAAAATATTTATTCCCCCAAGAGATTTCCGGTGGTCTATCCCATGGAGGATAAGTTCATCAAAAAAAAAAAAAAAAATGGAAGGTCCCTACAGTGGACGCAGCCATCTCTTGTATGTATAAATCACTGACATGTCCAGTGGATAATGTCCAAATGTTCAAGAACCCAATAGATATAAGATTGGAGTCCTTATGAAAATCTGCTTGGTGATACAACCAGCAGTAGCAGCTATTGGGGTCTGCTAAGCAGTGAAGGATCAGTTGAAACAGGTCTTGAGGGACTTGACAGATCAGCAGGCTTTGCCCTAGCTGATCTACCTAGAGCCTTAGGCTTTGCGGTTGATGCCATAGAGGATTCAGTCCATCAGGCCTCCCGCCTTACGCTGTCTATAGTACATATGCGTAGGCTCCTATGGCTCAAAAACTGGTCTGCTGAAGCTCCCTGTAAAGAATGGCTGGTTAGCGTCCCATTTCATGGTGAACGCTTATTCAGGGAAAACCTGGACAAATATATCCAGAAAATTTCCAGCGGTAAAAATACGCGCTTGCCGGTTAAAAGCAGAGTTAGAGGTCCCTCTTTAAGAGGCCTGCTTCTCCAGTCCCTGGGGCATCGGCTGTGTAACAGTTCCGACGGCCTCCTCGGTCAAATCCCGGGGGTAAAAAACAGGGACAGTAGCAGGGTAATGAGAAACCCTGGGTCAGGGGAGGTACAAAACCTCCCCCAAAGTTAAATTCATGAAGCCCCCACTCAGTCGGGTGGGGGGAGGACTCCAGTTGTTCGCAAGAGACCTGGCGGGACACGATCAAGACAGATAGGTGCTCTCCGCAGTAGGTTTGGGATACAGTTTGGAGTTAAAAGACTCTCCTCCTTCCCATTTTTGAGGTCAAACGTGCCAAGGGATCCCCGGAAGAGAGAGTCCCTCCTGTTGGCACTAGAACAACTATTGCTCCAAGGAGTAATTATGGAGGTTCCCCTGGAAGAATGAGGGTTCGGGTTTTACTCAAACCTCTTTACAGTCCCGAAGCAAACGCGGACGGGAGGCCCATATTAATTCTAAAAGGGCTATACAAATTCCTGTATATCAGGACTTTCCGATGGAGTCGATCCGATCGGTGGCCACTGCCCTACAAGGGGAGGATTGGTTAGCCACGATCGACATCAAAGATGCTTATTTGCACATTCCCATCTTTCCAGTCCACCAAAAATTTCTACGCTTTGCAGTAGAAGGGCGCCATTTTCAGTTCAGAGCCTTACCCTTCGGTTTGGCCACAGCACCACGAGTGTTTACAAAAATTCTGGCCCTTTATTGGCCAATCTAAGAACACAAGGTGTAATGATAATGGCATATCTGGATGACTTGTTGCTGATAGACCACTCAGTGAAAAAACTAGACGTGGTCGTTCACAAGACGATCAAGTATCTGGAATCTCACGGTTGGATTATCAACCGAGACAAGTCAGCCCTAAAAACCAGTCAAAAGTCTGGAATACTTGGGGCTAAGGTTGGATTCAGGCCAGAGAAAAATATTCTTGCCTCGAGGAAAGATGTTGTCTTTGAAAGATTTGATCCACTTAGTGGGTACAAAAAAGACAGCCGTCCATACGCCTGTATATGAGGCTGCTGGGAAAAATGGTGGCATCATTCGAAGCAGTACCCTACGGTCAATTCCATTCAAGGAATTTGCAAGGGGCCATACTGTCAGCCTGGAACAAAAAAGTTCAGGCCCTAGACTTACAATGTCCTTGTCCCCTTCCGTTCGCAAGAGCCTCCGTTGGTGGTTGGTTCCCCAGAATCTGGAAAAAAGGAAATCCTTCAGTCCGATTTCTTGGAAGGTGGTCACTACAGATGCCAGCCTTATAGGCTGGGGAGCAGTACTGGAGCAATAGTCTCTCCAGGGCAGATGGTCGGATGCAGAAAAGGCCCTGCCCATCAATCTCTTAGAGATACGAGCAGCCCGGTATGCCCTAGTAGCATGGACATCCAAACTCCAAGGGTCCCCTGTCAGAATGCAATCAGACAATGCCACAGCAGTGGCATATATCAATCATCAGGGGGGCACCAGGAGTCGTGCAGCCCAGAGGGAAGTAAATTACATCCTGAAATGGGCAGAAAAATATGTCCCAGCCATATCTGCGGTATTCATTCCAGGAGTGGAGAATTGGAAGTCGGACTTTCTAAGTCGCCAGCAATTAGGCCCAGAGGAAGGGTCCCTTCACCCCGAGGTTTTCTGGACAATATGTCAGCGGTGGGGAACATCGGATGTAGATCTTCTAGCATCCAGATTCAACGCAAAGGGGGACAGGTTTGTCTCTCGGACAAGGGATCCCCTAGCTTGCGGCTCGGATGCCCTAGTGTTCCCTTGGGATCAGTTCAAGCTGATATATGCATTCACACCGCCACAATGGTTACCTCGATTACTCCGCAGAATCAGGGTAGAAAAGAAACCGGTGATTCCGGTGGCTCCAGCGTGGCCCCGAAGAGCGTGGTACGCGGAGATTGTAAAATTTCAGTGGGGAGTCCTTGGACTCTCCCACGTCGTCCGGCTTTCGCAAGGACCGATATACCACCCTTCCTTACCAGCCCTAGGTTTGACGGCCTGGCTATTGAAGCCCACATTCTAAAAAAGAGAGGGCTCTCTAATGCTGTGGTATCTACCATGATCAATGCCAGGAAGCCAGTATCCAGGCAGATCTACTATAGAATCTGGAAGGCGTACATCGCGTGGTGTGAGGCCAAGAAATGGCATCCACATAAGTACGTAATAGGTAGGATTCTGGACTTCCTACAGTGGGCTGTAGATAGGAAGCTTGCCTTGAGTACTATCAAGGGTCAGTTTTCGGCCTTGTCAATATTTTTTCAAAGGCCCTTGGCTTCACATTCACTAGTCAAAGCCTTTATACAAGGAGTGATGCGTATTAGTCCTCCGGTTAATATTCCCATATGTCCATGGGATCTAAACTTGGTTCTGTCGGTTCTACAGAAACAACCATTTGAACCATTACAGCATATTTCCTTGGTGCTTCTCACCAGGAAATTGATTTTTCTAGTAGCCATTTGTTCGGCTAAAAGAGTATCGGAATTAGCAGCTATGTCCTGTAAGGAGCCATATCTGGTTATCCATAAGGACAGAGTAGTGTTACGTCCTCATCCAGCCTTTCTTCCTAAGGTGGTATCGAGGTTTCATTTGAACCAAGATGTGGTTCTTCCTTCTTTTTTCCCCAAACCTACTTCGGTAGAGGAAAAGTTATTGCATTCTTTGGATGTAGTAAGAGCAGTTAAAGCTTATCTAAAAGCCACTGCTCAGATTCGCAGAACGGATACTTTGTTTATTCTGCCGGAAGGCCCCAGAAAGGGTCAGGCAGCGTCAAAATCTACTTTAGCCAAGTGGATTCGACAGGTCATTATGCAAGCTTATGGCTTGAGAAGGAGACCGCCTCCGTTCAAAGTTAGAGCGCACTCCACGAGAGCAGTTGGAACTTCATGGGCAGTGCATCACCAGGCCTCCCTGGCTCAAATCTGTAAGGCCGCAACGTGGTCTTCAGTTCACACGTTTACTAGGTTCTACCAGGTGGACGTTAGAAGTCAGGAGGATGTCGCCTTTGGGCGCAGTGTGTTGCGGGCCGCAAAAGATCCTCATGTCTGATAGCGCTCAGCTTATATATGGTGTATCCCCCCCCTCATTGGGCATTGCTTTAGGACATCCCATTAGTAATGACTATGTCGCTCTGTGTCCCGTGATGTACGAGAAAGAAAATAGGATTTTTATAACAGCTTACCTGTAAAATCCTTTTCTTGGGAGTACATCACGGGACACAGAGCTCCCGCCCCTCTTTGGGGACACTTATTGCTTTGCTACAAAACTGAGGTGCTCCCGGATGGGAGGGGCTTATATAGGGGAGGGTACTTCCGGTTTTGGAAGTTGCCAGTGCCAGCACCTGACGGTATCTATATAACCCATTAGTAATGACTATGTCGCTCTGTGTCCCGTGATGTACTCCCAAGAAAAGGATTTTACAGGTAAGCTGTTATAAAAATCCTATTATACAGTTCTCCCCCCATACACCATACATATATACAGTTCTCACCCCATACACCATACATATATACAGTTCTCTCACCCATACACCATACATATATACAGTTCTCTCACCCATACACCATACATATATACAGCTCTCCCCCCCCATACACCATACATATATACAGTTCTCCCCCCCCATACACCATACATATATATACAGTTCTCCCCCCATACACCATGCATATATACAGTTCTCCCCCCCCCCATACACCATACATATATACAGTTCTCCCCCCATACACCATACATATATACAGTTCTCCCCCCATACACCATATATATATACAGTTCTCCCCCCATACACCATACATATATACAGTTCTCCCCCCATACATCATACATATATACAGTTCTCCCCCGCCCATACACCATACATATATACAGTTCTCCCCCCATACACCATATATATATACAGTTCTCCCCCCATACACCATACATATATACAGTTCTCCCCCATACACCATACATATATACAGTTCTCCCCCCATACACCATACATATATACAGTCCCCCCCATACACCATACATATATACAGTTCTCCCCCCATACACCATACATATATACAGTTCTCCCCCCATACACCATACATATATACAGTCCCCCCCATACACCATACATATATACAGTTCTCCCCCTATACACCATACATATATACAGTTCTCTCACCCATACACCATACATATATACAGTTCTCCCCCCATACACCATACATATATACAGTTCTCTCCCTATACACCATACATATATACAGTTCTCCCCCCCATACAGCATACATATATACAGTTCTCCTCACCATACATATATACAGTTCTCTCCCCATACACAATACATATATACAGTTCTCTCCCCATACACCATACATATATACAGTTCTCCCCCCCATACACCATACATATATACAGTTCTCCCCCCCATACACCATACATATATACAATTCTCCCCCCCCATACACCATACATATATACAATTCTCCCCCCCCATACACCATACATATATACAGTTCTCCCCCCCCATACACCATACATATATACAGTTCTCCCCCCCCATACACCATACATATATACAGTTCTCTCACCCATACACCTTACATATATACAGTTCTCCCCCCATACACCATACATATATACAGTTCTCCCCCCATACACCATACATATATACAGTTCTCCCCCCATACACCATACATATATACAGTTCTCCCCCCATACACCATACATATATACAGTTCTCCCCCATACACCATACATATATACAGTTCTCCCCCCATACACCATACATATATACAGTTCTCCCCCCATACACCATACATATATACAGTTCTCCCCCCATACACCATATATATATACAGTTCTCCCCCATACACCATACATATATACAGTTCTCCCCCCATACACCATACATATATACAGTTCTCCCCCCATACACCATACATATATACTTTTAAAAACAACCTCCTAGCATTTCTGACTGTGGCCATCTTGAGTAAGAGCAAATAATTCATGTAGCATTTACTTCCTGGAATTCATTTTCCCTTAGCTCAAGCATGCATGCAGGAGAGTGTGCTTAGCTGAGAAAACCCATCCTCCTCTCCTCCCCTCCTGAAAACTCCTGGGATGTCTGACATCATTTTCCTAGACAAGAAACTAAAAAGTAACTAATAAAATGTAAAAAAAAAAAGTTTAAAACAAGTACATATAATATACTTGACTATCTATTTACTAATTCTAGCAGTATGCAGATTACAAATAATGTTACCACTTAAAGGACCCACGGCATGTGCCGGCTACTTAACAACCAGCTGACATTTCATACATTTCTTAAAGTGGTTGTAAAGGCTGAAGGTTTTTTATTTTCATGCATTCTATGCATTAAAGGTACCGGCCAGGGTTGTGGTGAAGAGGCACTTGTCCCTATCAACATGGGGACTAGGTGCATTGGGGGAGTCATAGCTCCCCCTGCCCCAAAGCATGGTATGGTTCAGGAGGAGAGGAGAGGGTGCTCGCACGTCCCCTCTCTTTCCTGACCTACCAAGCTGCATCCTCGGATATGCCATTGAAAAAAATAAATTGAAGTGGGGGTTCTTAGTTTTTATTGCTTGCATTTTTTTTTTACATTCAGATGTCAGCAGGGAATCCTGCTGGCAGCTGATGACTCATCGGTTGTTAAGAACCTGAGGCCGTCAGCTCCTTAACAAACAGCTTATTTACTGGTTGCTAAGGATGCCGGTGGCTGCCAGTTCCTTAAAAATCGCATTTCCAGGACCACTACTTATTTACTGCATGCATTTAAAAAAAATAAAAAATAAAAGTTTGTGAATTGACTTTTAAAAAATACTGCATAAAACACCTAAATATCGCATGCGATTTGGTTCTGTGAATAGAGCCCAGTGTTTCTATAAGTACCAAAGATAGAGATCGAAATCAGTCATGTTTGCTGGGGTACTTATATTAGAAATATGGAGTAAACAGTGTATGTGCTATGTGTTTTGCACCCTGGATGCTTCTGGCATCAACATATTAATGCTAGATGCATCCAGGGTTCTAGCATTTCCAAAAAGTGCTCAGCATTTTTAGGCTAAATATTTCTCAAAATATTTAAAGTTTATACTTTTCAGTTTATTCATGTCCACGTTTTCATGTAATGCATCCGAGAGGTACATTTCTTCAAGATAATCTCTCTACTACTGGTTTAGGATAATCCCTTTTTATTATAAAATCTGTCAACAGGCACCCTCTCTCCTGCTCCTCACTAGGGATGAGCTTCGAGTTCGAGTCAAACCCATGTTCGACTTGAACATCGGCTGTTCGACCGTTCGTCGAATTTCGAACATTATGGGCCGCTCGCGCCAAATTCGAGTGGCGCGTCACGGCCCATAATTCACTGCGGCATCGCAGTGCATTGCTGGCTGATGATTGGCCAAGCATGCACTATGACCCGCATGCTTGGCCAATCACAGCGCTGTAGGTACAGAGAGCCGTAATTGGCCAAAGCCAGGGTGGCTTTGGCCAATCATGGCTCAGAGGAGTAGGTACACGTCCCACACTATATAAGGCCGCCGGCTTGGCGGCCTTGTGTAGTGTGTTGGCGTTGGTTAAAGGAAAGAGACAGAGAGAGAGAGACAGTGTAATTTGATTTGAGTTAGATAGAGCAGGCAGGCGAGTCAGTTAGCTGCAGTTACAGTGTGTAGAGGATATATATGCATCCTAGGTGTTGTATATATATTTACACACTGTATTCAGTTTAGCTAGATTCGTTCCTGTTATTCTCTATACTGACAGGCAGGCAGGTGATTGTGCTAGCTGCAGTGTTTCACTTAGTGTACTGTGTCCTTTGCACAGTGTGCACCAAAAGCTTACCTGAATACAATTGCTGGTGTTCTGATACAAATACAGGCAGGGAGCTGCAGTATTTTGCTTTAGTGTCCTTTGCACAGTGTGCACCAAAAGCTTACCTCAATACAATTGCTGGTGTTCTGATACAAATACAGGCAGTATTTTGCTTTAGTGTCCTTTGCAAAAAATAATAAAACTAATTCTGCGCTTGACCTTATAACACTCTGGTGTTTTGTTTTAACAACATGCAGCAACTTCAAAAAAAGGCCTAAATTCTTAAGACCAACCAACTTATGTGCAATAAAAAGAAAAAAGTGCGCAATCACCAAAAAAAAAGGTTTGCAACAAGAATGATCCTCTTGCAAATACCACAAGTGCAAAAAACAAGAGAATAAATCAATAATCACTATGTAAATTACCACACAAAAAAATGTATATATAACTCAATCCAAATTATTGTGAAGTGCAATCACTAATAATCCAAATAACTAAAAATAATAAATGTTTGTGAAGTGCAAGCACTAATATAGTCCAGATAACTGAATAATGGAAAAACAGTGCAGTGCAACCAAAATAAACGTGTCCCAAATGGATAGAAATTTTGTTCAAAAATAGACGATCTCTGGAGTTCAACTCAAATATAGGACAATCGATGGAAATATTCAGAAGCCTTGATTACTGTGCAGCCAAGATAAATGATATTACTGCCGCTTACCGGATAGTTGGGATCTCAAGTTATAGAGATCACAGAAGCGTGTGCATCAGCCTGCCGACTCCAACAACGATCACTTGTTCCTAGATGGAGGAAGGGATCTTCACATCCGAATCCTGGGGAAGATAGCCCGTCTCAGCTGTTCATTACCCCGTGTCAGGCAAGGAAGAACACAGGTGAGAAATCACTCCAACTGACCAGATACGTTCCTTAGGAACGGTGGCTCGGAAAGGAAAAAATTAAAAAGAAGGCTTCATAGTGTAGTATATCCAAAAAAAAACAAGATATTTATTTGTAAAAACACAGCAATGTTCACATCAAAATTTTTAAAAATTTGAAAATGACAGCAAGTGTCCACAGCAAATGATAAGGCAAAAAAAGGCAAAAAAACTAATCAACGGTAAAAAAATGTTTTAAACCAGCCGAGGAACAAACCACCAGCTAGGTGAACGTGATAACGTTAGTATTCAATGCTCCACCCGACATTGAATACTAACGTTATTACGTTCACCTAGCTGGTGGTTTGTTCCTCGGTTGGTTTAAAACATTTTTTTACCGTTGATTAGTTTTTTTGCCTTTTTTTGCCTTATCATTTGCTGTGGACACTTGCTGTCATTTTAAAAAAATGTAAAATTTTGATGTGAACATTGCTGTGTTTTTACAAATAAATATCTTGTTTTTTTTGGATATACTACACTATGAAGCCTTCTTTTTAATTTTTTCCTTTCCGAGCCACCGTTCCTAAGGAACGTATCTGGTCAGTTGGAGTGATTTCTCACCTGTGTTCTTCCTTGCCTGACACGGGGTAATGAACAGCTGAGACGGGCTATCTTCCCCAGGATTCGGATGTGAAGATCCCTTCCTCCATCTAGGAACAAGTGATCGTTGTTGGAGTCGGCAGGCTGATGCACACGCTTCTGTGATCTCTATAACTTGAGATCCCAACTATCCGGTAAGCGGCAGTAATATCATTTATCTTGGCTGCACAGTAATCAAGGCTTCTGAATATTTCCATCGATTGTCCTATATTTGAGTTGAACTCCAGAGATCATCTATTTTTGAACAAAATTTCTATCCATTTGGGACACGTTTATTTTGGTTGCACTGCACTGTTTTTCCATTATTCAGTTATCTGGACTATATTAGTGCTTGCACTTCACAAACATTTATTATTTTTAGTTATTTGGATTATTAGTGATTGCACTTCACAATAATTTGGATTGAGTTATATATACATTTTTTGTGTGGTAATTTACATAGTGATTATTGATTTATTCTCTTGTTTTTTGCACTTGTGGTATTTGCAAGAGGATCATTCTTGTTGCAAACCTTTTTTTTTTTTTGTGTCCTTTGCACAGTGTGCACCAAAAGCTTACCTCAATACAATTGCTGGTGTTCTGATACAAATACAGGCAGGGAGCTGCAGTATTTTGCTTTAGTGTCCTTTGCACAGTGTGCACCTAAAGCTTACTTCAATACAATTGCTGGTGTTCTCATACAAATACCACAGGCAGGGAGCTGCAAGTATTTTCATTTAGTGTACTGTGTCCTCTGCACAGTGTGCACCTAAAACTAACTGAAGACAGTTGCTGGTGTTCTCATACTAATACCACAGCAGGCAGTTAATTCTGCTAGCTGCAGTATAATCAGTATATATATATATATATATATATCCACACATACCACCTTTGTGCAGCTACATCTGACTGCAGGCCATTAGTATGTCTGGAAGGCAAACAAGGAAAGGCAGACAGTCACGAGCCAATAAAAGAGGGCAAGCAGGCTCTGTGTCTAGAGGCACCAGTGCTGGTCATGGATAGGGATGAGCTTCGTGTTTGAGTCGAACATACGTTCGACTCGAACATCGGCTGTTCGATCGTTCGACGAAGATCGAACGATTTGGGCCGTTCGCGCCAAATTCGAGTGACGCGAACGGCCCACAATGCACTACGCCATCGCAGTGTCATCCAGGCGCTGTGATTGGCCAAGCATGCACTGTGACCCCGCATGCTTGGCCAATCACAGCGCCGGCAGCGAGGAGAGCAATGATTGGCCACAGGCAGGATGCCTGTGGCCAATTATTGCTGAGGGGGTTTAGTACACGCCCCACACTATAAAAGGCCGCCAGCGCGGCGGCCTTGTGTAGTGTGTTCCGGAGCAGGGAAAGAGAAGCATAGGCAGGGACAGTGTCATTATTTTTCCTTTACTAATCCTGGATTCCTTGTGTTTAGGGACAAATAAGGATAGGTAGGGAGAGTGTCAGTGACAGTGTGCTATTCTGTGCTAATCCTTGTTTGTAGGGACAGAGAGGTACAGTGAGGGAAAGTGTCAGTGTGCTATTTTGTGCTAATCCTTGTTTGTAGGGACAGAGAGGGACAGTGAGGGAAAGTGTCAGTGTGTTCCATCTCTGTGCTAATCCTTGTTTGTAGGGACAGAGAGGTACAGTGAGGGAAAGTGTCAGTGTGCTATTCTGTGCTAATCCTTGTTTGTAGGGACAGAGAGGTACAGTGAGGGAAAGTGTCAGTGTGCTATTCTGTTCTAAACCAATCTTGCTGAACCATATTTTCAATCCTTGAGTTTAGGGACAGAGAGGTACAGTGAGGGAAAGTGTCAGTGTGCTATTCTGTTCTAAAACTATTTTGCTGAACCATATTTTCAATCCTTGAGTTGAGGGACAGAGAGGTACAGTGAGTGAAACTGACAGTGTGCTATTCTGTTCCAAACCAATTTTGCTGTTCCATATTTTCAATCCTTGAGTTTAGGGACAGAGAAGGACACTCGTAGAAATTATCAGTGTGCTATTCTGTGCTAAATCTTGTTTGTAGGGAGGGACAGAGTAGGACAGTGAGAGAAAGTGTCAGTGTGCTATTCTGTTCTAAAACAATTTTGCTGAACCATATTTTCAATCCTTGAGTTGAGGGACAGAGAGGTACAGTGAGTGAAACTGACAGTGTGCTATTCTGTTCTAAACCAATTTTGCTGTTCCATATTTTCAATCCTTGAGTTTAGGGACAGAGAAGGACACTCGTAGAAATTATCAGTGTGCTATTCTGTGCTAAATCTTGTTTGTAGGGAGGGACAGAGTAGGACAGTGAGAGAAAGTGTCAGTGTGCTATTCTGTTCTAAAACTATTTTGCTGAACCATATTTTCAATCCTTGAGTTGAGGGACAGAGAGGTACAGTGAGTGAAACTGACAGTGTGCTATTCTGTTCTAAACCAATTTTGCTGTTCCATATTTTCAATCCTTGAGTTTAGGGACAGAGAAGGACACTCGTAGAAATTATCAGTGTGCTATTCTGTGCTAAATCTTGTTTGTAGGGAGGTACAGAGTAGGACAGTGAGGGAAAGTGTCAGTGTGCTATTCTGTTCTAAAACTATTTTGCTGAACCATATTTTCAATCCTTGAGTTGAGGGACAGAGAGGTACAGTGAGTGAAACTGACAGTGAGCTATTCTGTTCTAAACCAATTTTGCTGTTCCATATTTTCAATCCTTGAGTTTAGGGACAGAGAAGGACACTCGTAGAAATTATCAGTGTGCTTTTCTGTGCTAAATCTTGTTTGTAGGGAGGGACAGAGTAGGACAGTGAGGGAAAGTGTCAGTGTGCTATTCTGTTCTAAAACTATTTTGCTGAACCATATTTTCAATCCTTGAGTTGAGGGACAGAGAGGTACAGTGAGTGAAACTGACAGTGTGCTATTCTGTTCTAAACCAATTTTGCTGTTCCATATTTTCAATCCTTGAGTTTAGGGACAGAGAAGGACACTCGTAGAAATTATCAGTGTGCTATTCTGTGCTAAATCTTGTTTGTAGGGAGGGACAGAGTAGGACAGTGAGGGAAAGTGTCAGTGTGCTATTCTGTTCTAAAACTATTTTGCTGAACCATATTTTCAATCCTTGAGTTGAGGGACAGAGAGGTACAGTGAGTGAAACTGACAGTGTGCTATTCTGTTCTAAACCAACTTTGCTGTTCCATATTTTCAATCCTTGAGTTTAGGGACAGAGAAGGACACTCGTAGAAATTATCAGTGTGCTATTCTGTGCTAAATCTTGTTTGTAGGGAGGGACAGAGTAGGACAGTGAGGGAAAGTGTCAGTGTGCTATTCTGTTCTAAAACTATTTTGCTGAACCATATTTTAAATCCTTGTGTTTAGGGACAGAGAAGGATAGGCAGGGGACAGTGTCAGTGTCATTGTTGCTAAGCCTCCTGCACAGTATACACCTGAAGGTAGCCCTTATTGCTCTTTTTCCCATCTCCCTGCAGGCCATCCATTAAAATGTCTGGAAGGCAACCAAGGAGAGGCAGACAGTCAGGAGGCAAAAAAAGAGGGCAAGCAGGCTCTGTGTCTGGGGGCAACAGTGCTGGTCGTGGACGCGGTGCATTGTCATCAGCACATGGCCATGGGACACGCTTGTCCTTGTTTTCGGCAGCTGGACATGTTGAGCCACATCATGCCGAAGACTTGGTAGAGTGGATGACCAAGCCCACCTCATCCTCCTCATCCTCTCTCACCCAGGCTCAGGGTACTGGCAAAGCAGCTGCCAAAGCGTCCTCTTCTCTGGTATCATTATCTTCATTAGTCAATCCTTCCCTAGACCCACCATGTCCTCCTCCTGAGGAGTCCCCCGAACTGTTTGAGCACAGTGTTGGGTACATGCTCCAGGAGGATGCCCAGCGTTTGGAAGGATCTGATGATGATACCCAGCTAGAGGAAGGCAGCAGCGTGAGAGCAGAGAGAGGGGATGCTCAAGAAGGACACCAATCTGGCAGTCATGCTCCAGCAGCTGCAGCATACTGCCAGATTGGCTCCAGTGATGAGGAGGGAGGGGATGATGAGGTCACTGACTCCACGTGGGTGCCTAATAGGAGAGAGGAGGAGGAGGAGGATGAGGAGGAGGCACATCTCCAACGAGGCAGGATGCCCTTGAGTGGCCAGCGTATGGGCAGCACACCGACGGAATCACACCGCAGAGCTCCGCCTGTGCAGGGCGCTGCCTCTGCCCGTCATTCAAAAAGTTCTTTGGTGTGGGCCTTTTTTGAGGCGAGTGCATCAGATCGCACAGCTGCTGTTTGCAACATATGTCTCAAGCGTATATCGCGTGGCCAAAACATCAGCCGCTTGGGCACCACATGCTTGATCAGACATATGTTGACCTGCCATGCAGCTCGTTGGCAAGCCTACCTTAAAGACCCACACCAAAGAACAAAGCTGACCTCTTCTTGCACCGCATCAGCTGGGATCTCCAACCCCACTATACCTTCACTCCTCTCTGAAACCTGCTCTGAGAGGAATGAAGGTGTAGAATTAGGTGTGTCACAGGCAAGTACTTGCGGGCACTCTGCTAGCAGTACACCAACGTCCGATTCTAGCAGGCAAATTTCCCTGCCCCAGCTGCTGGACCGTCGAAAGAAGTTCACTCCCAGCCATCCACATGCCCAGCGGTTGAATGCTAGCTTGGCTAAATTGCTAGCGCTTCAACTGCTGCCTTTTCAGTTGGTAGACTCGGCCCCCTTCCGTGAGTTTGTGCAATGTGCGGTTCCTCAGTGGCAGGTTCCCAAACGCCACTTTTTCGCACGGAAGGCGATTCCGGCTCTCTACAGGCATGTGGAAGGCAATGTCTTGGCCTCGCTGGACAGGGCGGTCAGCGGTAAGGTGCATATTACCGCTGACTCATGGTCCAGCAGGCATGGACAGGGATGTTACCTTTCTTTCACGGCCCATTGGGTCACTCTTTTGGCAGCTGGGAAGGATGCAGGACAAGGTGCAGTAGTGTTGGAGGTTGTTCCACCGCCACGCCTCCAAAATGCTACTACTGGTTGTGACACACCTCTCTCCTCCACCCCCTCCTCTTCTTCTTCCTCCATGGCCTCTTCCTGTGGTTTGTCCTCGGAACCAGCGGTGCTCCGTAGGCGTTCAAGGGGCTACGCAAGTACGCAGGCAAAAAGATGCCATGCCGTGCTTGCGCTGGTGTGTTTGGGGGACAGGAGCCACACTGGGGCAGAGGTCCTGTCTGCTCTGCAGGGGCAGGCCGAGAGGTGGTTGACGCCACGCCAGCTGTCATGTACCTGGGTGTATTTGAACCGGGATCTTCCTGGTCCCAAAGCTGCAGCCTTACCTGTTGCGCTACTGAGCAGATCTGGACTTTTGGAAATGTCCTCTCAGTGTTAAACATTACCTTGGACTCACTAGCCCCACCTGCTGCCAGCTGTGGACAATTTTTAATCAAAGCAGCCCTTAAAAAGGAAGTGATGCTATCTCTCAGCGCCCGTTTGTGTGGAATAGCTCCCTGGGTGTTGTGACTGCTTTTTGATCCTGATTTTCGTGTTGAACTTCTGCCTGAATTCCTGACTACTCTCCAGCCTGCTGATTTTGTACTTCACTGCCAGCTCGTGTATGACCTTTGCCTGCCTGACCACTCTCTGGATTTCGATCGTGTACCATTTTGCCTGATCTGTTGCCAACCTAATCTGCCTGACTACGTTTTCGCCTGAATCCTCAGCACACAAGTTCCACTTCGGACACTACCTATCACAGGTACCTTACATTACAAACGGGCCACAATGACAGTGGACCCTGCTGAGATTGTTAAGGCGATTTCACGTCAGGGACAATTGATTGGAGCTCATGAACAGCATCTTTCTTCCCTGGACGCCAAGTTAGATGAACTTTGTACTATGCTTAAATCTTGTTTGCCTGCTTCCTCTGCAACGGTCCAGACTCTGAATCCTACTCCTGCTACGATCCAACCCACCTCTTCTGTACCACCCAAACTTCCTATGCCTGACAAATTTGGTGGTGATACTGAGGACTGCAGAGGCTTTTTAAATGTTTGCCGTTTGCATTTCCGCAACAACCCTGGGACCTTTAGCACTTCTTCTGCCAAAGTGACTTTTGTAATTTCCTTGTTAAAGGGGAAGGCCCTGGCCTGGGTCTCTCCTTATCTGGAACGCAATGATCCTGTGCTGCAAGATGCTGACAAATTTCTGGCTTCTCTCCAGACTGTATTTGACAAGCCAGATAGAGCTTCTGCAGCTGAGTACTCACTCTTGGACATGCAACAAGGCACCAGGTCTGTGGCACAATATGCTATTGAGTTTCGTACCCTTGCTGCTGAGACTACTTGGGACTCAAGGGCATTACGTGCAGCCTTCCGAAAAGGTCTTGCAGATCGCATCAAAGACGAATTAGTCTATAAGGATTCCCCAGAAGACCTAGAGAAATTCATAGAGCGCTGTGTTCGTCTGGATGTCCGGTATCATGAAAGGTGCCAAGAGAGACTTAGAACTCGCAAGTTTCCTCGGCCAGTCTACCGTTTGGCCCCTAACTTCCAAGCACCACCTCAGCCAGAACCTGAAATCTCAGTTGAACCCCAGACACCTGTGGAACCCATGGATGTAAGCCGTCTCCACCTAACTGAGTCTGAGAAACAAAGGAGGCGTGCATTGGGCCTATGCCTATACTGTGGACTTAAAGGACATTTATTATCTGTCTGCCCTTCCCGTCCAGTAAAAGGGCAGGGTCTAACCAGTGTTGGAGGAGCTGGCTTAGACCTTACAGGTATATCCTCCAAGACCAAGATTACCATTCCTGCAATTTTCCATTTACCCTCTAAACTTGTCTCCTGTGAGGCTTTTGTGGATTCTGGAGCTGCTGGCATATTCTTGGACTACACTTTTGCTAAAAAAAATAATATCCCATTTGTTCCAAAATCTAGACCCCTGAACATTACCACCGTGAATGGACAACCCTTGGGAGATGGCATTGTAAAATTTGAGACTATAACAATCACCCTTCAGGTAGGCGTACTCCACAAAGAGGAAGTTGTCTTGTCTCTTATTGATTCTCCACTTCTGCCTGTTATCCTTGGTTACCCATGGTTACAACAACATAACCCTTCTTTTGATTGGGAAAATGGAGAACTAACCTCTTGGGGGTCGTTCTGTCATTCAAACTGTTTGTCTCAACCCAAAAGACTTCCTGCTTGTATGTTGGCTTCCATGGCCGTCCCACCTACCTTGCCTCATGAATACCATGCGTTTGCAGACGTATTTTGCAAGCAAAAGGCAGAGGTTTTACCTCCACATCGTTCTTTTGACTGTGCAATTAAATTGATTCCTGGAGCACCTCTTCCCAAAGGAAGGACCTATCCCCTGTCTTTGCCTGAACAAAAATCCATGGAGGAATACGTAAAAGACAACTTGGAAAGAGGTTTTATCCGACCCTCTTCTTCTCCAGTAGGGGCAGGTTTTTTCTTTGTTGAAAAAAAAGATGGGGGTCTTCGACCATGCATAGACTATCGAGGGTTAAATCAAATCACTGTAAAAGACTCCTACCCTTTGCCTCTCATTCTTGAACTGTTTGATGTACTTAAGGGGGCTGTTATCTTCTCCAAGCTAGACCTACGAGGGGCTTATAATCTAATTCGAATTAAAGACGGGGACGAGTGGAAGACCGCATTCAACACTCGTAATGGACATTTTGAATATCTGGTTATGCCATTTGGGTTGTGTAACGCCCCTGCTGTCTTCCAACGTTTCATGAATGAAATTTTTCATGATTTCAGCAACAGTTTTGTGATCATCTACTTGGACGACATTTTAATCTTTTCCAAGACTCATCTAGAGCACATCTCGCATGTAAAGCAGGTATTGCAACGACTGAGAGAAAACCATCTTTACGCGAAGATTGAGAAATGCAGTTTCCATCAAAGCCGTATTCCTTTCCTTGGATACATTATAAGTGCTGCCGGTTTCCAAATGGACCCTCAAAAACTTTCCGCTGTCTTGCAATGGCCCCAACCGACCACTTTAAGAGGGCTCCAAAGCTTTCTAGGGTTCGCAAATTACTACAGACGCTTCATCAAAGGTTTTGCCTCCATTGCGGCCCCCCTTACTGCTATGACTAAGAAAGGTACAAATTGCAAGGTATGGTCCTCAGAAGCAGAATCGGCTTTCCAGCAATTAAAAGACATGTTCAGCAAAGCTCCAATTCTTCAGCATCCAAATCCCGATCTCCAGTACATAGTTTAGGTTGATGCCTCTGAGGTAGGAGCAGGTGCCGTGCTCTCCCAGAGACAGCCTAAGTCTGGTAGAATCCATCCAGTAGCATTTTTTTCTAGAAAGTTTTCTCCAGCGGAGATGAATTACGATGTTGGGAATCGAGAACTACTGGCCATCAAATTGGCATTGTCTGAATGGCGACATCTTCTGGAAGGGGCTCCCAAACCTTTTTCTATCCTCACTGACCATAAAAACCTACTGTACCTTCAGACTGCAAGACGTTTGAACTCACGTCAGGCTCGATGGGCTCTGTTTTTCTCCCGTTTTAATTTTGTTCTTTCTTATGTTCCTGGGCATAAAAACAAGAAAGCCGATGCTCTTTCCAGACAGTTTGCTACCTCTGAAGAAGACTAACCTACCGAGCAGTACATAATCCCACCTCACAAAATTGTCGCACAGATCTCTACGGCTCTTTCCCAACAGTTACAAGAAACCCAGAATTGTGTTCCCCAAGGCTTGAAGATACCACCAGGTCGCCTGTTCGTAGCCCCTAGCCTCAGAAAACCTGTACTCCTCTGGGCACATGATGGTGTTTTATCTGGTCATCCTGGTGTCACCATCACTCTTAAGACCTTGCAGCGTCATGTCTGGTGGCCTCATATGAAAAGGGATGTTACTGACTATGTGGCTGCCTGCCCAACTTGTGCTGCTAATAAAGTACCCCGTACATTGCCTACTGGACTGTTACAACCACTTTCAGCACCTCGTCAGCCTTGGACCCATTTGACTATGGACTTCATTACAGACTTACCCAAGTCCGAGGGCATGACTGCTATATGGGTCATAGTGGATCGCTTTTCAAAAATGTCTCATTTTGTGCCGCTCCCGGGATTACCTACAGCGGAAGCACTGTCTACTCTCTTCCTTTCCCATATTGTGAGATATCATGGCATACCTACCAATGTCGTCTCAGACCGCGGATCCCAGTTTGTTTCCCGATTCTGGAGAGCGTTCTGCAAGAAACTGGGAGTAACGCTTTCACTCTCTACCTCACATCACCCTCAAACAGATGGTCAAACCGAACGCATGAACCAGACCCTAGAAACCTATCTTCGACATTATGTCAATGCCTTACACTCCAACTGGTCTGAGTATTTGCCTTTAGCTGAGTTCGCCATTAATTCCCGTTGGCACAGTGCTCTTCATACCACACCATTCTACGCAGCCCTAGGCTATCACCCTCAGACTTTTCCCCTACTTCAGCCTTCTTCTGGTGTACCAGCAGCAGATCAGCGGGTTAAAAATATTCTGCTACATTGGAAAAAGATTCGCTTATTACTACGGAAGTCAGCAGGCAAGTATGCACTTTTTTCCAACAAACGAAGACGCCATATACCTCCATATGTGGTGGGGGACAGAGTTTGGCTATCAACCAAATATGTGAGACTGAAACAACCTTCTACCAAATTGGGCCCTCGATTCATTGGTCCTTACAGAATTATTGCTCGAGTCGGGCCAGTCTCCTATCGGTTGAAATTACCCTCCTCTCTCCGGATTCATCCTGTGTTCCACGTTTCCCTCCTCAAAAAAGCAATTTTCAATCGCTACTCCAGAACGCAACAGCTACCTCCTCCTGTTCTTGTTGATGGACAAAATGAGTTTGAAGTCTCCAAGATTCTTGAAGACAGGGTCGTGGCCTTCGGTATCTGGTTCATTGGAAGGGATATCCTGTCACAGACCGTTCCTGGGTTCCAGCCAAAGATCTGCATGCCCCTTCTCTTATTCGAGACTTGCATGCCTCCTTTCCCACTAAGCCCCGCTAGGCCCCCGGAGGGGTCCACTGGGGAGGGGGCCCTGTCATGTACCTGGGTGTATTTGAACCGGGATCTTCCTGGTCCCAAAGCTGCAGCCTTACCTGTTGCGCTACTGAGCAGATCTGGACTTTTGGAAATGTCCTCTCAGTGTTAAACATTACCTTGGACTCACTAGCCCCACCTGCTGCCAGCTGTGGACAATTTTTAATCAAAGCAGCCCTTAAAAAGGAAGTGATGCTATCTCTCAGCGCCCGTTTGTGTGGAATAGCTCCCTGGGTGTTGTGACTGCTTTTTGATCCTGATTTTCGTGTTGAACTTCTGCCTGAATTCCTGACTACTCTCCAGCCTGCTGATTTTGTACTTCACTGCCAGCTCGTGTATGACCTTTGCCTGCCTGACCACTCTCTGGATTTCGATCGTGTACCATTTTGCCTGATCTGTTGCCAACCTAATCTGCCTGACTACGTTTTCGCCTGAATCCTCAGCACACAAGTTCCACTTCGGACACTACCTATCACAGGTACCTTACACCAGCTTAAGCCAGGAATGGTGGTTTGCGACAATGGCACCAACCTCCTCTCCGCCCTCCGACAGGGACAACTGACCCATGTGCCCTGTATGGCTCACGTCCTTAACCTGGTGGTGCAGCGGTTCTTGGGCAGGTACCCGGGCTTACAGGATGTCCTGAGGCAGGCCAGGAAAGTCTGTGTGCATTTCCGCAGATCTTATAATGCCAGTGCTCGCCTGGCTGAGCTTCAAAAGGAGTTGAACCTGCCCAAGAACCGCCTTATATGTGACATGCCCACCAGGTGGAACTCAACGTTGGCCATGCTGCAGCGGCTGCACACGCAGCAGAGGGCCATCAATGAGTACCTGTGCGACTACGGCACCAGGACAGGGTCAGGGGAGCTCAGGTTTTTTTCACCACGCCAGTGGGGCATGATCAGGGATGCATGCACTGTCCTGGCACCATTTGAGGAGGCCACGAGGATGGTGAGCAGTGACAGTGCATGCATCAGTGACACTGTACCTCTTGTCCACCTGTTGGAGCACACGCTGCGTGGAATAATGGACAGGGCACTTGAGGCAGAACAGAGGCAGGAAGAGGAGGACTTCCTTGCCTCTCAAGGCCCCCTTTACCCAGACAGTGTTCCTTCTGTCCCACCCATCGCACAGGAAGAGGAGGAGGAGGAGGAGGAGGAGGATTGTGTCAGCATGGAGGTGGAGGCTGGCACTCAGCATCATCAGCAGCAGTCTTTTAGGGATGATTTACAGTCCCAAGAAACCAGTGGACTTGTACGTGGCTGGGAGGAGGTGGCTGCGGATCATGTCGTCCTTAGTGACCCAGAGGACTCCGGACTGAATGCCTCAGCTAACCTACGCTGCATGGCCTCCCTGATCCTGCAAAGTCTGCGGAAGGATCCTCGTATTCTTCGGATCAAGGAGAGGGACCATTACTGGCTGGCCACTCTCCTTGATCCACGGTACAAGGGTAAGGTTGCGGACCTTATCGTACCGTCGCAGAGGGAGCAGAGGATGAGACAACTCCGGGAGGCCTTGCAGAAAGGTCTGTGCAACGCGTTCCCAGAGACTGGGAGGTTACAAACTCCTGGTCCTGGACAACGAGTTGCTGGGGCTTCGGGCAGTCAAAGAAGGAGCGGTGGGGAAGGTGGCCGTCTGACCGATGCATTCAGACAATTCTTTAGTCCGCAGCCCCAAAGTATGATCGGTTCCAGCAACCATCGCCAGCGTCTGATATACATGGTGCAGGAATACCTAGGGGCAAGGTCAGACTTGGACACCTTCCCCACCGAAAATCCTCTGGCTTACTGGGTCTTGAGGATGGATCACTGGCCAGAGCTTGCACAGTATGCAATTGAGCTACTGGCCTGTCCTGCATCCAGCGTTCTTTCAGAACGCACATTCAGTGCTGCTGGAGGATTTGTCACAGATCACAGGGTGCGCCTGTCCACCGACTCGGTTGATCGACTGACTTTCATCAAGATGAACCAGTCTTGGATCACCACCAGCTACCACACACCAGATGCTGATATAACAGACTAATTGATTTTAAAATGTCACATCCCTTCAAGACTGATGCTGATGCTGAGTGCCTGTGCTGTTATGTTGACTGGCTATCCTCCTCCTCCTCCTCAATGATACGATTAACGATGATAGCTTGGAAGATCATTTTGGTTTATGGGTGACGCCACCAGTGGCTAAGGCCCAATTTTTCAGCCCCTGTTTAACAGGGGCATGTAATTAAAATTTTTGATGCAATACTTTGCAACAGGCCTCATTGCTGTGCTCCAAGTACAGTATCTGTGAGGGGTTGCAGTGTTGTGCCACCAGTGCCTAAGGCCCAATTTTTCAGCCCCTGTTCAACAGGGGCATGCAATTATAATTATTGATCTAATAATTCACAGCAGGGCCCATTGCTGCGCCCACCAAGAGTAACTGTCAGGCCTTACAGTGTTGTGGCACCAGCACCACCATCACCACCACCACCACCACCAAAGGCCCAATTTTTCAGCCCCTGTTCAACAGGGGCATGCAATTATAATTATTGATCTAATAATTCACAGCAGGGCCCATTGCTGCGCCCACCAAGAGTAACTGTCAGGCCTTACAGTGTTGTGGCACCAGCACCACCATCACCACCACCACCACCACCAAAGGCCCAATTTTTAAGCCCCTGTTCAACAGGGGCATGCAATTATAATTATTGATCTAATAATTCACAGCAGGGCCCATTGCTGCGCCCACCAAGAGTAACTGTCAGGCCTTACAGTGTTGTGGCACCAGCACCACCATCACCACCACCACCACCACCAAAGGCCCAATTTTTCAGCCCCTGTTCAACAGGGGCATGCAATTATAATTATTGATCGAATAATTCACAGCAGGGAGCATTGCTGCGCCCACCAAGAGTAACTGTCAGGCCTTACAGTGTTGTGGCACCAGCACCACCATCACCACCACCACCAAAGGCCCAATTTTTCAGCCCCTGTTCAACAGGGGCATGCAATTATAATTATTGATCTAATAATTCACAGCAGGGCCCATTGCTGCGCCCACCAAGAGTAACTGTCAGGCCTTACAGTGTTGTGGCACCAGCACCACCATCACCACCACCACCACCACCAAAGGCCCAATTTTTCAGCCCCTGTTCAACAGGGGCATGCAATTATAATTATTGATCGAATAATTCACAGCAGGGAGCATTGCTGCGCCCACCAAGAGTAACTGTCAGGCCTTACAGTGTTGTGGCACCAGCACCACCATCACCACCACCACCACCACCAAAGGCCCAATTTTTCAGCCCCTGTAGCAGACAGGGGCATGCAATTATAATTATTGATCGAATAATTCACAGCAGGGAGCATTGCTGCGCCCACCAAGAGTAACTGTCAGGCCTTACAGTGTTGTGGCACCAGCACCACCATCACCACCACCACCAAAGGCCCAATTTTTCAGCCCCTGTTCAACAGGGGCATGCAATTATAATTATTGATCTAATAATTCACAGCAGGGCCCATTGCTGCGCCCACCAAGAGTAACTGTCAGGCCTTACAGTGTTGTGGCACCAGCACCACCATCACCACCACCACCAAAGGCCCAATTTTTCAGCCCCTGTTCAACAGGGGCATGCAATTATAATTATTGATCGAATAATTCACAGCAGGGAGCATTGCTGCGCCCACCAAGAGTAACTGTCAGGCCTTACAGTGTTGTGGCACCAGCACCACCATCACCACCAAAGGCCCAATTTTTAAGCCCCTGTTCAACAGGGGCATGCAATTATAATTATTGATCGAATAATTCACAGCAGGGAGCATTGCTGCACCCACCAAGAGTAACTGTCAGGCCTTACAGTGTTGTGGCACCAGCACCACCATCACCACCACCACCAAAGGCCCAATTTTTAAGCCCCTGTTCAACAGGGGCATGCAATTATAATTATTGATCTAATAATTCACAGCAGGGCCCATTGCTGCGCCCACCAAGAGTAACTGTCAGGCCTTACAGTGTTGTGGCACCAGCACCACCATCACCACCACCACCACCACCAAAGGCCCAATTTTTCAGCCCCTGTTCAACAGGGGCATGCAATTATAATTATTGATCGAATAATTCACAGCAGGGAGCATTGCTGCGCCCACCAAGAGTAACTGTCAGGCCTTACAGTGTTGTGGCACCAGCACCACCATCACCACCACCACCAAAGGCCCAATTTTTAAGCCCCTGTTCAACAGGGGCATGCAATTATAATTATTGATCGAATAATTCACAGCAGGGAGCATTGCTGCGCCCACCAAGAGTAACTGTCAGGCCTTACAGTGTTGTGGCACCAGCACCACCATCACCACCACCACCACCACCAAAGGCCCAATTTTTAAGCCCCTGTTCAACAGGGGCATGCAATTATAATTATTGATCTAATAATTCACAGCAGGGCCCATTGCTGCGCCCACCAAGAGTAACTGTCAGGCCTTACAGTGTTGTGGCACCAGCACCACCATCACCACCACCACCACCACCATCAAAGGCCCAATTTCTAAGCCCCTGTTCAACAGGGGCATGCAATTATAATTATTGATCTAATAATTCACAGCAGGGCCCATTGCTGCGCCCACCAAGAGTAACTGTCAGGCCTTACAGTGTTGTGGCACCAGCACCACCATCACCACCACCACCACCACCAAAGGCCCAATTTTTCAGCCCCTGTTCAACAGGGGCATGCAATTATAATTATTGATCGAATAATTCACAGCAGGGAGCATTGCTGCGCCCACCAAGAGTAACTGTCAGGCCTTACAGTGTTGTGGCACCAGTACCACCATCACCACCACCACCACCACCAAAGGCCCAATTTTTAAGCCCCTGTTCAACAGGGGCATGCAATTATAATTATTGATCTAATAATTCACAGCAGGGCCCATTGCTGCGCCCACCAAGAGTAACTGTCAGGCCTTACAGTGTTGTGGCACCAGCACCACCATCACCACCACCACCACCACCAAAGGCCCAATTTTTCAGCCCCTGTTCAACAGGGGCATGCAATTATAATTATTGATCTAATAATTCACAGCAGGGACCATTGCTGCGCCCACCAAGAGTAACTGTCAGGCCTTACAGTGTTGTGGCACCAGCACCACCATCAAAGGCCCAATTTTTACTACCACTGATCAACAATTATATGTTATTACAATTCCTGATATTATAGTTGACAGCAGGGCGTTCCAGCACCCACCAAGAATAACTGTGAGTGCTTTCAGTGTTGTGCCAACACCAACACCTAAGGGGCCAATTTCTGCAGAGTATATACGGAAGGTCCCTACTTTCAAACATCCAACTTACAAACTACTACTACTTGCAAACGGAAGAAGACAACAGGAAGTGAGAGGAAATCTACCCCTTGGAAGGAAAATTCTCTCCTGTAAGAATTAATATGGGAGAAAGGTGTTTCCTCTCTACTGATGCTTTATCACCAATCCTTGTTTCAATAAAAACACCACATTTCAAAAACAGTTGTCATTGGGACGCAAAGTGAGGTGAAATGTTCTGAACAGGGGCACAGACAGCAAAAAAAATGTGACAGGGGTGATAACCGTTCCCTATGTTTTACAAAAAGCTAAAAAAAAGGAATTTGGCATGGAGCTCCACTTAAACAATGCAGCTGTTCAAAATTACAAACAGATTCTACATAAGAACAAACCTACAGTCCCTGTCTTGTATGCACCGCCTGTATACGGCTGTTCAGAGTATATAGGTCCTTTTTTATTTTGTGTGCGGGGTTCCCCTTAATATCCATACAAGACCCAAAGGGGCTGGTAATGGGCTGGGGTAGGGGGGGGGGGGGGTTGATGGGGTAGCTATGCCATTTTTCCTAAAGATTTTCATCCATATTACCGGGACCAGACATTGCATTAAAGCCGCAAGCAGTTTTAAATGGCTTTTTTCCCTTTAGAAATGTTATTTTGTGCAGGGACAGTTCTAAACACGGGAAACACGTGGCACTTCACAGGCATACTTTAGACACCCCCCAGGTACAATATTTAAAGGAATATTTGACTTTTTTTTTTCACTTTATGCATCATTAAAATGACTGCTCCCGGAAAACGTCCGTTTTTAAAACTTATTTTTGCATTGATACATGTCCCCTGGTGCAGAAGCCGGGTTCCCAAACTTTGTTTCGGACAATAACATGGATAATAGTCGTTATAATTAGCACTTTAGAATCCGAACGTTCGCATCCATTGTATTTAATAGGGTTCTAATGTTCGTGCGAACTTTCGGTCCGTTCGCGGGTTCTGGTGCGAACCGAACCCGGGGGTGTTCGGCTCAACACTAGTCATGGACACGGTGCATCCTCATCAGCACGTGGCCGTGGGACACGCATGTCCTTCTTTTCGGCAGCTGGCCATGTTGAGCCGCAACATGCCAAAGATTTGGTAGAGTGGATGACCAAGCCGTCCTCATCCTCCTCATCCTCTCTCACCCAGGCTCAGGGTACTTTGTCTGACAAAGCAGCTGCCAAAGCGGCCTCTTCCCTCAGCTCAATGGCATCAGTCACTCCTTCCCTAGCCCCACCATGTCCTCCTGAGGAGTCCCCCAAACTGTTTGACCACAGTGTTGGGTACATGCTCCAGGAGGATGCCCAGCGTTTTGAAGGCTCCGATGATGGTACCCAGCTAGAGAAAGGCAGTAACGTGAGCCCAGAGAGAGGGGGTGCCCAACAAGGACAGTAATCTGGCAGTGATGTTCCCCCAGCTGCAGCATACTGCCAGATTTGCTCCAGTGATGAGAAGGGAGGGGATGATGAGGTCACTGACTCCACGTGGGTGCCTGATAGGAGAGAGGAGGAGGAGGAGGAGGAGAAGGAGGAGAAGGCACATCTCCAACGAGGCAGGATGCCCTCCAGGGGCCAGCTTAAGGGCAGCCAACTGACTGCATCACACCGCAGTGTCCTGCATGTTCAGGGCGCTGCTGTCTCTGCGCGTTATTCCAAAAGTTCTTTGGTGTGGGCCTTTTTTGAGACGTGTGCAGCAGATCGCACCGTTGCTATTTGAAACATATGTCTGAAGCGTATCTCGCATGGCCAAAACATGAGCCGCTTGGGCACCACGTGCTTGACCAGACATATGTCGACCTGCCATGCAGTCCATTGGCAAGCATACAAAAAAGACCTACACCAAAGAACAAAGTGGACCTCTCCTTGCTCCTCATCAGCTGGGATCTCCAACCCCACTATACCTTCAGTCCTCTCTGAAACCTGCACTGAGAGGAATGAAGGTGTAGAATTAGGTGTGTCACAGCCAAGTACTTGCGGGCAATCTGCTATTGGTACACCGATGTCAGATTGTACCAGGCAAATTTCCCTGCCCCAGCTGCTGCACCGCCGAAAGAAGTTCGCTCCCAGCCATCCACATGCCCAGCGGTTGAATGCTAGCTTGGCTAAATTGCTAACACTTCAACTGCTGCCTTTTCAGTTGGTAGACTCTGCCCCTTTCTGTGAGTTTGTGGAATGTGCGGTTCCTCAGTGGCAGGTTCCCAAACGCAACTTTTTCTCACGGAAGGCAATTCCGGCTCTCTACCAGCATGTGGAAGGCATTGTCTTGGCCTCGCTGGACAGGGCGGTCAGCGGTAAGGTGCATATTACCGCTGACTCATGGTCCAGCAGGCATGGACAGGGACGTTACCTATCTTTCACGGCGCATTGGGTGACTCTGCTGGCAGCTGGGAAGGATGCAGGACAAGGTGCAGTAGTGTTGGAGGTTATTCTGCCACCACGCCTCCAAAATGCTACTACTGGCGATTCTGACACACCTCTCTCCTCCACCCCCTCCTCTTCCTCTTACTGTGCTTTGTCCTCGGAACCAGCGGTGCTCCGTAGGCGTTCAAGGGGCTACGCAAGTACGCAGGCAAAAAGATGCCATGCGGTGCTTGAGCTGGTGTGCTTGGGGGACAGGAGCCACACTGGGGCAGAGATTCTGTCAGCTCTGCAGGGGCAGGCTCAGAGGTGGTTGACGCCACGCCAGCTTAAGCCAGGAAAGGTGGTTTGCGACAATGGCACCAACCTCCTCTCCGCCCTCCGACAGGGACAACTGACCAATGTGCCCTGTTTGGCTCACGTCCTTACTTTGGTGGTGCAGCGGTTTTTGGGCAGGTACCCGGGCTTACAGGAGGTCCTGAAGCAGGCCAGGAATCTCTGTGGGCATTTCCGCCAGTCATATAATGCCAGTGCTCGGCTGGCTGATCTGCAAAAGGAATACAACCTGCCCAAGAACCGCCTAATCTGTGACCAGGTGGAACTCTACGTTGGCCATGCTACAGCGGCTGCACACGCAGCAGAGGGCCATCAATGAGTATCTGTTGCAATATGGCACCAGGACAGGGTCAGGGGAGCTTGGATTTTTTCCCCACGCCAGTGGGCCATGATCAGGGATGCATGCACTGTCCTGGCACCATTTGAGGAGCCCACGAGGATAGTGAGCAGTGACAGTGCATGCATCAGTGACACTGTCCCTCTTGTCCACCTGTTGGAGCACACGCTGCGTGGAATAATGGACAGAGCACTTGAGGCAGAACAGAGGGAGGAAGAGGAGGACGTCCTTACCTCTCAAGGCCCCCTTTATCCAGACAGTGTTCCTGCTGGCCCACGTATCACACAGAAAGAGGACGAGGAGGAGGAGGAGGATTGTGTCAGCATGGAGGTGGAGCCTAGCACTCAGCATCAGCAGCAGTCTTCAAGGGATCAATTACAGTTCCAAGACACCCATGGACTTGTACGTGGCTGGGAGGAGGTGGCTGCGGATCATGTCGTCCTGAGTGACCCAGAGGACTCCGGACCAAATGCCTCAGCAAACCTACGCTGCATGGCCTCCCTGATCCTGCAAAGCCTGCGGAAGGATCCTCGTATTCATGCTATAAGGAGAGGGATCATTGGGGGCATGGCCAACGACTGGGATGTGAGGACGTGCTTAGCCTGAGCTCCGTCCATGCCGCACACATCCTGACTCAATCCTACTGACCTGTTCGCCATCCAGGGATCCTGTTTGTCCCCACAGAATCCAGGGAACCTTGTGCCCACCGGGAGATGGTCAAATACGGCCCACCGATGGAGGAAGCCTCAGGATCCGTCCCGCCACCCCCACTATGCAAACAGAGGCAAGATGGCACCGGTCACCATGCTGCAGACACACGCAGCCAGCCATCCTCCTACTCCTCAACGCTGAAACCGAAGCATGCAGGGAAGGGTGAGTCACACTGTTCCCCCCCTGTTCTAAGCCCGGAAGATCCTTTCCTACTCTCTCCGGCTAAGGACATTGCCCCTGATACCCCCAGCGAGGACACTGCTGATGCAGGCCATGCGGAGCCATCCCTGTCCCAGATCATGGAGGCCATCCAGCACAGCCATGCTTCTCTGACCACCCAAATGGACTCCATAAAAACTGACTTATCCTTCCTAAAACAGGATGTCCATAACCTCCGCCACAGGGTGTCTAATGCTGAGCAGCGCATTAGCACGCTGGAGGATGAGACCCGTCCATTACAGGGCTCTGTTAGGGAGCTACGCCAGGCCCAGGATTACACAGCAGATAAGCTCACTGAAATGGAGGACCGTTTATGGAGGAGCAATTTACGTTTTCTGGGGTTCCCAGAGGAGGCTGAGGGTAGAACCCCGGAGGTTTTTATGGAAAGATGGCTAATCACCACATTCGGCGCCTCCACCTTTTCACTGTTATTCGCCATTGAACGGGCACATGGGGTCCCCCTGAGCCCCTTCCGACCTGGGGCTCGGCCACGTGCCATGCTTATCAAACTGCTTCACTTCAGGGACAGGAAGGCAATTCTTGGTGCTGCCAGAGAAAAGGGAAGGGTGTCCTTTAATGGGAGCGGAATTACTATTTTCCCTGACTTCTCTGTAGCTACACAAAAGCAGAGGGCCACTTTCCTGGCTATTAAACACAGGCTCAGTGAACTTCATCTCCCCTATGGCATGCTATATCCTGCTCGATTGAGGATTGTTTACCAGGGCAAGGCCTACTTCTTCACGGATCCTAAGGAGGCATCTCACTGGGTGGATACCCTGGGACATCCTGAACGCCGGAATCAGAATCAAAGATCCCCTCCGCGCTGACATCGCACCTAACCTGCACCTTTTGATAGTTACACCTTGTGCCTTATGTGGCCTACGTTACCCCTTTCCAGCACAGGACAGCTGAGGGGGTAGGAGTGGGCCTCTTTACAGTTATATGAAAGTGGCGAACTACATTCTACTAACTCTGTTTGTTTCCTATTTGTTTGATCTGGATGACTGTTGCATTCTCTCCTTCAGACTCAGGGTTAACTAGCATACTTGTCCTGTGCGGACACGGATGGTGGCCTGCGTCTAAGGGACTTTAACGCTCCTCAGGGTTGGTTAGTTTGGGGTCTGTGTCATGACCATAGTGCTTTGCAGTTTTGGTTTTGGGAGCAAAGCTCTCATATGTTTGGGTTTGGGTTTGGGAGCCGGGAGGGTTAGGGTGGGTGGGGATGTTTGGGGATTTTTGTTTGAAGTTTTTATTTTCATGTGTTTTGTTTTGCAGTGCTGGTATCCATTTGTGCATGTCCATTTACAGGCTGGTATAACTGACCCTTATGATATGCATCTGATCACTTTATTTCCTATGCTCTTGCCTTATCTTTTTGACCTGTTTTATACCTTGCGCACTTCCCCTTCGGGCCTTGCTTGTTTCCGGCGGGCCATGGGAAGTGGGTACGGTTAGTCATGTGCTTTACGCCTCCCTATGTCTAAGCTACGTTTAGTGTCTTGGAATGTACGGGGGCTGAATTCCAAGGTGAAAAGATCACTGGGTAGCAGTGACCATAACATGATTTCATTTGATGTTAGTTGTAAGCAAAAATCACATACAGGAAAGATAAAAACACTTAATTTCAAGAGAGCAAATTTTCCAAGGATGAGTGCTGCTCTCCAGGACTTAGACTGGGAAGGAATATTGGCATCAATGGGCACAGAACAGAAATGGGAATTCTTCAAAAAGACTGTTTGTGAACTCACTGCAAAGTATATTCCCATGGGCAATAAGTTTAAAAGGCTAAAAATAAAACCTATGTGGCTCACTGCCAAAGTTAAAAAAGCTATAAACTATAAGAAAAGAGCTTTTAAAAAATATAAAAATGAGGGAACACTAGTGTCATTTAAATGTTACAAAGAATATAACAGGATATGTAAAAAGGAAATCAAGGATGCAAAAATTCAAAATGAATGACAGATTGCAAAAGATAGTAGGACAAACCCCAAAAAATTCTTCAAATATATTAATAGTAAAAACGTCAAGTCTGAGCATGTAGGCCCTTTACAAAATAATCTAGAGTGGGTGACTGGGGACAAAGAGAAGGCTAATTTATTAAATACTTTCTTCAGTTCTGTGTATACAAAGGAGCATGGGGGAGCTCATGTCCAAAATGGGGGTGGTAGTGACACAGCCCCAAATCCACAATGGCTCAAAAGTGATATGGTCCAGAAATATTTAGATGGAATAAAGGTGGATAAAGCACCTGGACCAGATGGCATACACCCACGGATCCTAAAAGAATTGAGCTCTGTAATTTCAAAGCCATTGTATTTAATTTTTAGGGACTCATTAATGACAGGAATAGTACCACTGGATTGGCGCAGGGCCAATGTGGTGCCTAGATTTAAAAAGGGAATTAAGTGTTTACCAAGTAACTATAGACCTGTTAGTTTAACTTCTATAGTTGGGAAAATACTGGAGAGATTAATAAAAGACCACATAGATGAGTTCTTGCTGGAAAAAAACTATTTAAGCAACAGACAGCATGGATTCATGAAAGACAGAAGTTGTCAAACAAACCTGATTTCTTTTTATGAAGAGGTAAGTAAGACCTTGGACAGAGGGGTGGCAGTGGACGTGGTATACTTGGATTTTGCAAAAGCGTTCGATACAGTTCCCCACACATGGCTCACGTGTAAGGTAAAGTCTACAGGATTGGAAATATCAGTTTGTAAATGGATAGAAAACTGGCTAAAAGACAGAATTCAGAGAGTAGTGGTTAATGATTCTTACTCTGAATGGTCCAAGGTTATCAGTGGTGTACCCCAAGGTTCAGTGCTGGGACCCTTACTTTTTAATATGTTTATAAATGATATTGGGTCTGAGATCAAAAGTAACATTTCTGTCTTTGCAGATGACACCAAGCTATACAGTGGAATAACGTCCTTACAGGATGTCGCCAATTTATAAGCCGACCTCAATGCTCTGTGTAATTGGGCGACTATGTGGCAGATGAGGTTTAATGTTGATAAATGTAAAGTTATGCACTTGGGGGCTAATAATATGAATGCATCATACATACTAGGGGGAGTACAACTGGGGGGATCCGTAGTGGAGAAGGATCTGGGGGTTTTGGTAGATCATAAGCTCAATAATGGCATGCAATGCCAAGCTGCAGTTTCCAAAGCGAGCAAAGTCCTTTCTTGTATTAAGAGAGGTATGGTCTCCAGAGAGAGAGATATCATTTTGCCCCTGTTCAAATCATTAGTAAGACCTCATCTGGATAATGCAGTTCAGTTTTGGGCCCCAGTTCTCAAAAAGGATATTGGGGAACTGGAGAAAGTGCAGAGAAGGGCAACCAAACTGATAAGAGGCATGGAGGAGCTCAGCTATGAGGAGAGATTAGAGGAACTGAATTTATTCTCTCTTGAGAAGAGGAGATTAAGGGGGGATATGATCAACATGTACAAATATATAAGGGGTCCATATAGTGAACTTGGTGTTCAGTTATTCACTTTACGGTCAACACAAAGGACAAGGGGGCACTCTTTGCGTCTAGAGGAAAAGAGATTTCACCTCCAAATACGGAAAGGTTTTTTCACAGTAAGAGCTGTGAAAATGTGGAATAGACTCCCTGCAGAGGTGGTTCTGGCCAGCTCAGTAGATTGCTTTAAGAAGGGCCTGGATTCTTTCTTAAATGTACATAATATAACTGGGTACTGACATTTATAGGTAAAGTTGATCCAGGGAATATCCGATTGCCTCTCGGGGGATCAGGAAGGAATTTTTTCCCCTGCTGTAGCAAATTGGATCATGCTCTTCTGTTTTTTTTTTGCCTTCCTCTGGATCAACTGTGGGTATAGAATTGGGTATATGGGATTGTACGATATATGTTTATTTTATTTTTTTTATTTTATTTTTTTACGGTTGAACTGGATGGACTTGTGTCTTTTTTCAACCTGACTAACTATGTAACTATGTAACTATCTCTGATGTTTGACTACTTGGCACGCCACAATCCGCATGTAATCCTACTTCAGGAAACCCACCTCCAGGGCTCTAGAGTCATGGCCCTCAAACGGGCAAAAATTGCCTACGCCCTCCATTCCACATACTCCACATATGCCAGGGGGGCCTCCATCCCAATAGCCAAATCAGCCCCGGTTAGTATTAAGCATGTTAAACTGGACCCGCAAGGGTGTTTTGTAGTTGTTGTACTTGAACTTATGGGTAGACCATATACCGTGACTAGCCTGTATGCCCCTCCCCCCTTCACTAAATTGTTCTTTGAAAGAGTTATGACCTCCATTCTGGCGATAGCAGAGGGTCCTTTACTAATAGCGGGTGACTATAATAAAATACTGGATAATTCCATAGACAGGTTACGTTGTTCTTCATTACCCCCACTCCCCTGGGTTCCTTCTTAAATCAATTTAACTTAGTGGAGACCTGGAGGTGAAAGCATGCGGACAGGAGAGAGTATTCGTGTCACTCTGAGTCACACGGTACTCTGTCTCGTATAGATTTGTGTCTGGTCTCGTCGGATCTGCTTTCCATGGTATCAGAGGTTAAATACCTCCCTAGGGCGGTGTCCGACCATTCACCTTTGATGGTGGACCTTGCCCTGGGCCCCTCCTCCTCCTATCGGGTGTGGCGACTGAGCCCACTGTGGTTGGCGGATGAGATCGTGGTAAACCAATGTATGACAGAGATGAAATCATACTGGCTACTTAATAAACAGAGTGCAACCGTTCCAGTGGTATGGGATGCCTTTAAGGCCACTACACGTGGCTCTTTTGCTGCGGCGGTTGGTCAGACACGCAAGGCCTCTATGTCCAAGTTGATGGATGCAGAGGGGGCTCTCAGGGAGGCAGAAGCCGTTTATACCGCGACTCCCTCTCCTGAGACACGTGCAGCCTGGAAGCATGGGTCCAGAGAATTGGACCTAGTGCTTTTGGAACGCACCCAGAAGAAGCTGTTATACCAGAATCAGCAAATCCTTTGAGTTTGGTGACAAGAACAGCCGTTTGTTGGCTTATCTTTCTAAACCTGACTATCAGCCATGCAGCATACCCAGAATTAAGAGCGCAGAGGGCATAGTGGTAGAACAGAACAATGAGATCATGGAAGCCTGTATCTCCTTTTACTCCTCCCTATATGCTACTAGAGTTCACTACACGATTGTGGAATTGGATGACTATCTTGCTGATATTTTCGTTGCCCAGACTTCAGACCCAACAGGCGTCAGACCTTGACGCTCCTCTGACGACTGAGGAAATTGGGGAGGCTATCCAATCCTTTGCCAGAAACAAAACGCCGGGACTGGATGGGTTCCCCATCGAGTGGTATCTGCAATACAAAGATTTGCTTATACCCCATCTAAACAGGGTGTATGATTTTGCTATGAAAACGGGACAGCTACCCCCCTCTATGTCGGAGGCATTGATTGTCCTCATTCCTAAACCACATAAGGATCACCTCCTATGCGAATATTACAGACCAATATCACTCATTAACTCGGATGTTAAGATTTTGGCCAAGGTGCTCGCCCGGCGATTGAACACAGTTATTACTACCATTATTGGTGCGGACCAAACTGGGTTCATACCTGGGCGATTGACCTCCATCAACCTGCGGAGATTGTTCACCAATCTTCAGGCCACTCATGCAGAGATGGGTTCCAGGGCTGTTCTGGCCTTAGACGCACACAAGGCATTTGATTCAGTCGAGTGGCCTTATCTGCCGGAGGTCTTGGCAAAGTTTGGTTTTGGCGGTACCTTCATCAGATGGGTCCAGTTGTTATATTCGAAGCCCACTGCTCGACTTAGGGTGAACGCAGCCGTGTCTGATCCCTTTCTGATAAAGAGAGGCACCAGACAGGGGTGCCCTCTGTCGCCGTTGCTCTTTGCACTGGCGATAGAGCCCTTGGCAGCACTGATAAGATCTTGCAGGGAGGTTGCGGGACTGACGATTGGGGGTCTGGAGGAGAAGGTGTCTCTTTATGCTGACGACATGTTAATATATTTGTCGGACCCCCAGTCGTCTCTCCCAGTCCTGCTGGAGATTATTGGCAAGTTTGGGCATTTCTCCGGGTTCCGGGTTAACTGGGACAAGTCCATCCTATTTCAGATTGACCAGGCAGACCTACCCAGGCTACCTTCCTTTTGCCCACTACAAATAGTCACCTCCTTCCGATATTTAGGAGTTCTGGTACAGCTCCCTATTACCTCTTATGCTAAACTCAATATAGACCCCCTTATAGGGAGAATGAAGACCACATTCAAAACCTGGGCAAATCTCCCACTTACCTTATTGGGCAGGATTAATATTTTTAAAATTATATTCCTGCCACGATTTCTGTATGTATTGGGTAATTCGCCAGTATATGTCACTAAGCTTAAATTTAAAGAAATAGACTCCATCCTTACTTCCTTTTTGTGGAGGGGGGGAGTAGTCAGGATTGCCAAGACCACCCTCCAGTTACCGGTACTGGAGGGTGGATTGGCCTTACCCTGTCTCCACACCTATTATATTGCCTCACAATTAGCTCATGCACATTGGTGGTTTTTCCCTGAAGCCAACAACGCAGCCACTGCTTTGGAGGCTGCTATCCTTACCTCCTATGAATCCTTGCAGAACCTGATTTATCGTATGTCCCTTAGAGGGCGGGAGGGTACGAGTGTCCTGGCAATGACTACAAGGCTTATTAAGCTAACAAAACTACAGTCATTCGCTGACAGTAGGGATGAGCTTCGAGTTCGAGTCGAACTCATGTTCGACTCGAACATTGCCTGTTCGCCCGTTCGCCGAACAGCGAACAAATTGGGGTGTTCGCGGCAAATTCGAAAAATCTATGGGAGAAATCTAAAGTGCTAATTATAAAGGCTTATATGCAAGTTATTGTCCTAAAAAGTGTTTGGGGACCCGGGTCCTGCCCCAGGGGACATGTATCAATGCAAAAAAAAGTTTTAAAAACGGCCGTTTTTTCGGGAGCAGTGATTTTAATAATGCTTAAAGTGAAACAATAAAAGTGAAATATTCCTTTAAATTTCGTACCTGGGGGGTGTGTATGATATGCATGTAAAGTGGCGCATGTTTCCCGTGCTTAGAACTGTCCCTGCAAAAAAATTCATTTTTGAAAGAAAAAAAGTCATTTAAAACTCACTCGCGGCTATTATTGAATTGTCGGCTCCCGGCAATACATACAAAAGTCATTGATAAAAAAAAAAAAAAAGCGTGGGGGTTCCCCAGAATTCAATTACCAGGCCCTTCAGGTCTGGAATGGATATTAAGGGGAACCCCGCCGCAAATTTAAAAAAAAATGACGTGGGGTTCCCCCAAATATCCATTCCAGGCCCTTCAGATCTGGCATGGATTTTAAGGGGAAATCCACCCCAAATTTTAAAAAAAATGGCGTAGAGTCCCCCTAAAAATCCATACCAGACCCCTTATCCGAGCAGGCAACCTGGCCGGCCGCAGGGGAAGAGGGGGGGACGAGAGAGCGCCCCCCCTCCCTCCTGAACTGTACCAGGCCACATGCCCTCAACATGGGGAGGATGTCCCCATGTTGATGGGGACAAGGGCCTCGTCCCCACAACCCTTGCCCGGTGGTTGTGGGGGTCTGCGGGCGGGGGGCTTATCGGAATCTGGAAGACCCCTCTAACAAAGGGGACCCCCAGATCCCGGCCCCCCCCTATGTGAATTGGTAAGGGGTACATTGTACCCCTACCATTTCACGAAGAAAGCGTAAAAAATGTTTTAAAAAAACACACAAACACCTTGAAAAAGTCCTTTATTAAAAAAAAAAAAACATTCCAGCGGTGAAATCCAGTGTCCCGCGGCGATCCCGATGTCCAGCGCTGTCCTTCATTGGTTGTGCCTGAGCGGACCTGATGGGGAACTCCCTCTCAGTGTTTTAAATGTATAGACCCGCCCCTTCTAAAGTTCCCCATCAGGTCCGCTCAGCGGACCAGATGCGGAACATGAGAAGGGGCGGGTCTATACATGTATTACCAAAGTGAGAGAAGTTCCCCATCAGGTCCGCCCCCTCGGTATGTCGGACCCGCCTACGTCATTGGCCTGAGCGGGGAACTTCCTTCACTGTGTAATTTAAATTTACACAGTGAAGGAAGTTTCCCCGCTCAGGCCAATGATGTAGGCGGGGTCTGACATACCGAGGGGGCGGACCTGATGGGGAACTCCCTTCACTGTGTAATACATGTATAGACTCTACAACCGCGGGTTCTTTGAATCGAGCGTGTGTACACTCGGCCGGGACAAGTTTCTTGTCCAAGAATCTCGTCGAAAAAAACGACATGTTTTTTTCAACGAGAATCTCGGCCATGTGTACGAGGCTCTACAAATGTTTCTTCTTATCAATGAACTGAACTCCGTGTGTAGAAGTTCTCAGTTTAACCATTTAAAGGCTAAATCTTGACACTTGTAGCTTACAAGTAAAAATCCTGTATTTTCTGCTAGAAAATCACTTGGAACCCCCAAACATTATATATTTTTTTTTAGCAGAGACCCTAGGGAATAAAATGGCGGTTGTTGCAATATTTTATGTCACACAGTATTTGCGCAGCGGTCTTCCAAACGCAATTTTTGGGGAAAAAATACACTTTAATGAATATTAAATAAAACTAAAAACTTTTTTTTTTCGTCAAAGTTTTGATTACCTGTTTTTGTGCCTGCTTCCTGATTTTCTTACTGAAGATGGCGGCGGCAGCACCCGAGAGCCGAGAGAGAGATCGGCTTCGGATGTCGACATCGCGGGCGCCCAGGACAAGTAAGTGGACATATATTAAAAGTCAGCAGCTGCAGTATTTGTAGCTGCTGACTTTTAATATTTTTTTTTTTGGGCGGAACTCCGCTGCTTTCACACTGGAGCGGGCAGGCGTTGGCGGTAAAACGCAGCTAGTTTTAGCTGCGCTTTACCATCATTTTAGTGGCGATATTCGGCTGCTAGCGGGGAGCTTATAACCCAGCTAGCGGCCGGTGAAGAGGTTACAAATATTAACCATGCTGTATCATTATACAAACTGACATATGAGGCTAGAGGGTGTTCGAAAAAATTCAGGAAGGTTTGGGGCTACTGGGTTGATTCTGAGAGCACTGTCTCTCCTGCTCCTTAGAAATGTGACTGAATATTGTCTTCCTGATATATGCCAATTGTTTACCAGCTTTCTAAAAAACATTTTTTGCACTGTACTGGATTGGGCGATGTTCGCTCCATGTGTGTCTGTTTGTTGTCTATTGTATGTCTTGTTTTGAAAAAAAAACGTAATAAAAATGTACCTTTAAAAAAAAAAAAAAGGAGAGGGATCATTACTGGCTGGAAACCCTCCTTGATCCACGTTACAAGGGTAAGGTTGCGGATCTTATCTTGCCGTCGCAGAGGGAGCAGAGGATGAAGCATCTTCGGGAGGCCTTGCAGAAAGGTCTGTGCAACGCGTTCCCAGAGACTGGGAGGTTACAAATTCCTGGTCCTGAACAACGTGTTGCTGAGGCTTCGGTCAGTAAAAGAAGGAGCGGTGGAGAAGGTGGCCGTCTGACCGATGTGTTCAGATAATTTTTTAGTCCACAGCCCCAAGGTATGATCGGTTCCAGCAACCATCGCCAGCGTCTGGTTTACATGGTGCAGGAATACCTAGGGGCAAGATCAGACTTGGACACCTTTCCCACCGAAAATCCTCTGGGTTACTGGGTCTTGAGGATGGATCACTGGCCAGAGCTTGCACAGTATGCAATTGAGCTACTGGCCTGTCCGGCATCCAGCGTTCTTTCGGAACGCACATTCAGTGCTGCTGGAGGCTTTGTAACCGATCACAGGGTGCGCATGTCCACCGACTCGGTCGATCGACTGACCTTCATAAAAATGAATCAGTCTTGGATCACCACCAGCTACCAAGCACCTGATGCTGATGTAACAGAATAATTTTCTTTGAAATTTCAGATCCCTTCAAGACTGCCTATGCTGATGCAGAGTGACTATCCTGTTATGCTGAGTGACTATCCTCTTCCTCCTCAATGATCATGCTGATAGCATGTAAGAACATTTTGGTTTCTGGGCACCGCCACCAGTGGCTAAGGCCCAATTTTTCAGCCCCTGTTTAACAGGGGCGTGTAATTAAAATTTTTAATGCAATACTTTGCAGCAGGGCTCATTCCTGTGCTCCAACTACAGTATCTGTGAGGGGTTGCAGTGTTGTGGCACCAGCACCAGTGCCTAAGGTCCAATTTTTCTGCCCCTGTTTAACAGGGGCGTGTAATTACAATTTTTGATGCAATAATTTGCAGCAGGGCTCATTGCTGCGCTCCAACTACAGTATCTGTGAGGGGCATGTAATTACAATTCTTGATCTAATATTTCACAGCTGGGCCCATTCCTGCGCCCACCAAGAGTGACCGTGAGGATTTACAGTGTTGTGGCACCAGCACCACCACCAAAGGCCCAATTTTTCCTACCACTGTTCAACAATGGCATGTAATTACAATTCTTGATATAATAGTTCACAGCAGGGCGTTCCAGCGCCCACCAAGAGTAACTGTGAGGGCTTACAGTGTTGTGGCAACACCAACACCTAAGGGCCAAATTTCTGAGTATATACGGCAGGCCCCCTACTTTCAAACATCCAACTTACAAACGACTCCTACTTGCAAACGGTATGAGACAACAGGAAGTGAGAGGAAATCTACCCCTAGGAAGGGAAAGTTAATATGGGAAAAAGGTGTCTTCTCTCCACTGATGCTTTATCACGAATCGTTGTTTCAATTAAAACCCCAAATTTTCTAAAAACATTTGTCATTGGGACGGAAAGTGAGGTGAAATGGTCTGAACAGGTGCACAGACAGCAAAACAAATGTTACAGGGGTGATAACCCTTCCCTATGTTTTCCAAAAAGCTTAAAACTGATTTTTTGGCTGGAGCTACACTTTAAAAATGTACCAGTTCAAAATTACAAACAGATTCTACGTAACAACAAACCAACAGTCCCTGTCTTGTTTGCACCACCTGTATACTGCTGATCAGAGTATATAGGGCCTGGGGGCCCCACGCCTTTCTTTTTTTTTTATTTGGGTGCGGGATTCCCCTTAATATCCATACAAGACCCAAAGGGGCTGGTAATGGGCTGGGGGGAGGATAACCATGCCATTTTTCTCAATGATTTTCATCCATATTGCCGGGACCAGACATTACATTAAAGCCGCAAGCAGTTTTAAATGACTTTTTTTCCTTTAGAAATGTCATTTTGTGCAGGGACAGTTCTAAACACGGGATACACGTGCCAGTTCACAGGCATACTATAGACACCCCCCAGGTACGATATTTAAAGTAATATTTCACTTTTTTTTTTCACTTTATGCATCATTAAAATCACTACTCCCGAAAAAACTTCAGTTTAAAAAAAAAAAAAATTGCATTGATACATGTACCCTGGGGCAGGACCCAGATCCCCAAACCCTTTTTAGGACAGTGACTTACATATTAGCCTTCATAATTAGCATTTTTGATTTCGAACGTTCAAGTCCCATATACTTTAATAGGGTTCTAAAGTTCGCGCAAACTTTCGGTCCGTTCGCAGGTTCTGGTGCGAACCCAACCGGGGGGTGTTCGGCTCATCCCTACACCTCACATGTTTTCCCATCCCCCCACACCACTTGCGTGGGAGAAGACACCCCAGCCAGAGGCACCATTTCTTCTCCAGCACCTGGCACAACATATTCAGGTACTCCTCAGCACCTGTGTATGAGGTGCTGGGCAGTTCAACCCTTTGCTGCTTTCTGTATAAGGATTCACTACATGCAGGATGCAGATTTCCTCTCACCTGGCACCACAGAGTCCCTGTGGTCACAGTTTGCTCATCTTCCAACACTGTGACAGTGATGTGGTGGGGGGAGAACCAGGTGGAGCCTGTGACTATGGCAGCTGATGCTAAGCATCAGGTGGCCTGGCTGCAGGATCTGACCCTGGCTTGGGTTGAGATAAAGGGGCCAGTAGCAATCTGACTTCTGGTTGTGTGGGCCCTTTGTGTCTATGGGGACCTGAAGCTGAGACATCCTGATTTGAGGAGTCTCTCCCTATGACACTCTGCTCTCCTCATCCTGTGCCTTCTCGCTGCTTGGTGGACCTGAAGTTGCGTTCGAGGCCTTTACAACTCCCAGGAGCCAGTGAGTCCTGGAAATGCACTGTCTGACCCTCATTCTGCTGACCATTCTGCAAAGAGCAAAGAGCCCTCTGTTGAGCCACAACAGCCAGCTTGCCACTACAATTGGACATCTACAGTGTGAGTCTTTAAACTCTTTTGATGTACCACATTGCTATGTACCACATTGCTACTTTGTGAATCTGGACTTATCTTGTGCTCTGCCATATTGCTGCCTTGTGATACTGATGTTTGTCCCTTGAGGCACCTGGAGTGCTGCCCTGGGATTCTGAATTTATCCTTTTCTGAGCCATATTGCTGACCTGTGATCCTGCTACTTGTCCCTTGCTGTGCCCTGGATTGTTACCACTGAATTTACCGCTTTTGCTGCATCCTATTTCCATCCTGCAATCATGCTGATTCTCACAGGCAGCATCATACTGTTATCCTACACCCCCATGACGTAACCCTAGCCTTAAAGAGGTTCTAAAGTAAATACATTTTTTACCTTAATTCATTCCCTGCATTAAGGTAAGAAATACTCCACTACTCCCCCCCCCCCAAACGCTTACCTCAGTCCCCTCAAGTCCTCTCCCAATCCCAGAGCAGGTAAGTACAAATTATTTTTTATTTTAGAAAAAAATTACCTTCAGTACCAGATAACATATTATCTCTATGTACTAAAACCCTCAATAAACACCCTGCATGTTGGATCGAGTGTGATTCACCTCTGTGTGCTCTCTTTGTGCTACTAGTTAATTTTGCACTATATAATATACAGTATATGGTTGTAAATTGACTGTTATTTTAGATCCTGTGGTTGTTCTTCACAGACAAGTTTTCTATGAAGGCAGAGGCAGCTTAATAGATATTAAATGAACAAAGGACAAATCAAAGCAGCACTCTAGAGGGTTAACACTGTAGCATATGAAAACTCTCAGAAATTCAACTCACACATACCCATTCATTTTTTTGTCTGCATATGAAGGGGGAGATGGAAGATTAGAATTTGCTGGGTGGATAGCTATCCAATGAACCCTGCCAGTGTATCCAGGAATGTTTGGAGTGCTAAAAAGGAAAAAAGTAAATAGCATTAGTAATGCCAAAGACAATGAGATGCCATCATTGTCAAGGTTATATGACAAAGAAGTAAACAAACACTCTGATTAATCGTGTTTCACTCATAATTTTGAACAAACATTAGTGACCCAGGGGTACTAAATGGCTTAAAAAATAGAAAAGTTAAAAACTCCAAGGCTAAAAATGTTATTTATGTCTGGTCATCCTGGCAAAAGGTAAGAAAAATTAAAAAAATAAAACATTTTTTTTAATAAAGAACAAGAAATCACCATAACTGATACAATAATAAGGCTAAAGCTATATTGTAAGCTATGTTTCTATATAGTATGTTACTATCACACACCTTTTTCATGATAAATATCAGCTCCCACTGTCATTATTAACAACAATCAGCTGTCAAAATGACAGCCTTAAATTGCTATGTATTACATAGCAGGAGTAGCTGCCAAAGTGTAGCCACTCCTGTGGAAAAGGACACTTGTTGATAATTTGAAATTGGCATTGGGTAATACAGTGTAACAACTGCATTTACCATTTCATTCACTTGAAGATCAAAGGTGGGACATTTGAACTTCATTTGACATCAGTTAAAGCGGAGGTTCCGCGGTCCATACATTTTTTTTTTCAGTGCATTCAATGGTATTTACTTATGACTGTGTACAGGCATACCCCACTTTTAAGTACACAATGGGTTTTATTTACTAAAGCTGGAAAGCCCAAAATCAGGCTCACTTCTGCATAGAAACCAATGAGCTTCTAACCCCAGCTTGTTCAATTAAGCCTGGTAATAAAACCTGGAAGCTCATTGGTTTTTATGCAGAAGTGAGACAGATTTTGCGCTTTCCAGCTTTAGTAAATAAAACCAATTGTGTACTTAAAAGTGGGGTATGCCTGTAGTACTCACTTGTCCAGCGCTTCAAAACATCACCCGTCCGTTTTCGCAACAAATAAAAGTTTATAAAATTACTTCCTTGATTTTCCATTTTGCTTGTGGGCATCTTGAAGCCCACAAGCATAGTCTTCCGGGTAGCGGTGAATGCGCGTCTCCCGGCATTCACTGCTGGATCTCGCGCATGTGCAGTGTTGACGGCGAGCAGCGCCGTCAACACTTCCTGGTTGCCATCACAACGGGCATCAACATTAAAAGTACACACCCCGTTGTGATGCCATTCACAAATAAATAAACAGTAGGGACGGCTCAGAACACTCACCTGCGTGCCCTTATTTAAAATGGCGGAATTAGATCCGCCCTCGTCACGTGACTGGGTAGATGAGTCACGTGATGAGTGAAATATCGAGATGTTTACATAGAAGGTTTTACTCTTTTACTCCTGGGAAGCAGGACACTTTGCTCTCAGGAGACATTGCAAAACAGAGGAGAGCAAACGACACGCCTACTCCCGTGGGAGGAAATCCCGGAAGTACGAATGGAGACAGCTGATGTACGATAACTACACCAGCTAAAAATAAAAAGGTTAGGAATATGTTTATATTAATGCTAACAGGGAATGGTTAAAGCAATGTTTAAAATGTGGGTGAACCTCCACTTTAAAAAAAAAACTTTTACGTTATATAGAATGTTTTCTTATCCAACTACAAAATAAAGCCTCAGCTGACTCTAATCAGTTCCAATTACCTCCCTTCTTCCTTTAGCTATTAATTTTGTGTTCATTTTTTTAATTTCAATTATATTTTACCATTAATATTTACATTTGTTTTTCAATTTTATTTGTTTTGTTTGTTATTTATTTCAGTGTTGTATAAAACGGCTGAAAAAATCCACTCTTTTCATTTGCAAATAACTTTCCCAGGCTTTATACCAGTGTTATTTTAAATGGGACTAGAATAACATACAACATTTTTATTTACAGTAAAACAGCATTTTTGTACTCACTGTAAAGTCAGTTCTTGGAGTTAAGAGAACAAAAAATTAATTATACGATTGGATTACACCAACTCCAACGGGATGTTTGTATACTTACAAACAAAAAAGTAATTGGCCAGCTAGGTATAAAACCTCCTACTCCCAGCATGCTTCAGTATTGTAGAAAATCAGTATTTAGGAGTCGATCACAAACGCAGAAGTGGAACCTGTGTCCCTTAACCCCTCTTTGCCCGCCCTCAGTAATTTTACTGCATGTTGGAGGCAGCTGCAAACCAGGCGATGTACCTGTATGTCGCCTGACATATGTGCACTGGGGCACCACCTAGGGTGCGCAGCGTGTCACTTCTGGGGTGGACACAGCGGATTGCGGTTTGCAGTAATAACCAGCTGTTTTGAGTGACTGGGATGTCACGTGATTGCTATGCAATCACATGATCTCAGTGTCAAGACAACTGTTATAAATGGGTTTCATTCACATCAGTTGTGTGCTTATTATTGTGATGCTGTGATTTGCCCACAGCTATCACATGGTACCTGAGCCTATTAGAGCACCCTGTGTTATGTAATTAGCTGCAGCCAATCACAGATCACTAGTAATCACAGCTGTTAGAATGAAACCCATCCGTGACAGTTCAAAACATTTGTGATAATCACTGCAACAGCAATCAAAGCCCTCATACTAAATCCCTTTCATCCCAGGTGTAAAGCATGCAAAAAGATAGTCTTTATAATCCCCCTGGGTCCACAACAGGCATCAAAGGTAATAGACAGGAAAAGCAGGACATTAGTCCTAAAAAAACTGTATACATACACTCACCGGTCACTTTATTAGGTACACCCTGCTAGTACCGGGTTGGACCCCCTTTTGCCTTCAGAACTGCTTTAATTCTTTGTGGCATAGATTCAACAAGGTGTTGGAAACATTCCTCAGAGATGTTGGTACATATTGACATGATAGCATCACAGATTTATCGGCTGCACATCCATGATGCAAATCTCTTGTTCCACGACATCCCAAAGGTGCTCTATTGGATTGAGATCTGGTGACTGTGGAGGCCATTGGAGTACTGTGAACTCATTGCCATATTCAAGAAACCAGTTTGAGATGATTTGAGCTTTACGACATGGTGCATTATCCTGCTGGAAGTAGCTATCAGAAGATGGGTATACTATAGTCATAAAGGGATAGACATGGTCAGCAACAATACTCAGGTAGGTCGTGGCATGTAAACGATGCTCAACTGGTACTAAGGGGCCCAAAGTGTGCCAGGAAAATATCCCCCACACCATTACACCACCATCAGCTTGAACCGTTGATGCAAGGCAGGATGGATCCATGCTTTTATGTTGTTTATGCCAAATTCTGACCCTACCATCTGAATGTTGCAGCTGAAATTGAGACTTATCAGGCCAGGCAATGTTTACAAATGATCTATTGTCCAATTTTGGTCAGCCTGTGCGAATTGTAGCCTCCGTTTCCTGTTCTTAGCTGACAGGAGTGGCACCTGGTGTGGTCTTCTGCTGCTGTAGCCCATCTGCTTCAAGGTTCGATGTGTTGTGCAATCAGAGATGGTATTCTGCATACCTTGGTTGTAACAAATGGTTATTTGAGGCACTGTTGCCTTTCTATCATCTCAAACCAGTCTGCCCATTCTCTGGATATTTTCTCTTTTTCAGACTATTCTCTGTAAACCCTAGAGAAAGTTGTGCATGAAAATCCCAGTAGATCAGTTTTTGAAATACTCAGACCAGCCCCTCCGGCACCAACAACCATGCCACATTCAAAGTCACTTAAATCCCCTTTCTTTCCCATTCTGACACTCGGTTTAAACTTCAGCAAGTCGTCTTCACCACATCTAGATGCCTAAATGCATTGAGTTACTCCCATGTGCTTGGCTGATTAGCAATTTGTGTTACCAAGCAATGGAACAGGTGTACCTAATAAAGTGTTTGGTGGATGAATTTATGCTAATGTAGGGGACCACCAAGAGTGTTACTCCAAACCAGACACAGATAGATTTAGATGATTTTTTTTGTTTAACTAGATGGTCTTTTTTTCAACCTGTCTAACTATGTAACTATGGTAACAGTCTCTATAGATCCTCCTTCATACAAGGGGTCCCCCAACAAGTGCTCTAAAGAAGTGATACTACGCAAAACATGTCAAGGTATGTAAGGGTCATGGAATGCTCTACTAAGTATACTGCTTTGATTGCCAGTTTGTGATTAATATATTGCTATATATGAGTTGAGCCACCATCACATTCAACATAGGGTGCAGAATGCTAATGTGCTTTTAACTTGTATGGTTTAAAGATTTTAGTGATTTGCATTGAAGAAATACTCTAATGCACTGAGGATTTGACAAGATGGCTCCCAAACCATCAAAATAAAATATGATATTCAACAATGTCTAGAAATGACTTTTATGAAAAAGGATTAAAGTGGTTGTAAAGGTTGAAGGTTTTCTACTTTTAGAAGTAATGAGTTAGAGTACATTCAATTAATATAGTGGATTACCCCTGGTAAAAATTCCATTAGTGTTGCTCAAATGATATGCATGTACTGTACATCTTTTTTTTTTTAAACAGCCTTTACACAATTACCTCTTTGTGTGACAAAAGATCTGCCTGAAGGACCTTATGTCTGAAACTGGCATCAGATGAGGCTCAAACACACCAGGCAAAATTTTGAGAATGTGCAAACAGAAGGCCAAGTGGCAGACAAGCAAATCTGGAAAACAGATTCCAGATGCTGAAAGGCTTATAAGGCACTTACTGATCAAGAAGTGTGTGTCTTGACAGAAAAATGTGGAACCTTGTCACTGAACCTAAAGGTTTGAATGACGAGCTGCCTAAACAACTAGAAATGGTGGAACAAGAAGCAAGCTGTCCTTTATGGGGTCCCTCGGGAATTATGAAAAGAGCGTCAATTACCTGAAGGTAGAAGTAGCTGAGAAATAATATCAAACAGCTCATACCACATCAAAACAACAGAGGGAAATCTTGAGATAAACTGCAGCAGGACAGAGAGAAGGAAGTCCTGGGTAATATCCAAGATAGGGTGAAAAGAGACCCTAATTTTCAAGGCGACCTTTTCTCTATGTAGAACAAGAAAGGGTCGTGAACTCAGAAACTGGTCTAGCAGAGTTGAAAAAAGGAAGGGAGGGAGGGGTCACAGGGCCCCCGGGATTTTACGGGTGTCAATAATGTGCAAAATCAGATAGTTAAATACTGACTGAACACAAATAATTAAAAAATGACGAAAAAAATGACCGTGTGTGGGGAACAAGCTGTTTCCTCGTTTAAAATGTCATTATTCACGGCGGTTTTTTAACCGCCGTGAATAATGATCGTGTGTACGCGGCATTATTCAATGATAATTTATTGATTCTATACCAATTTCAAGCAGGTATGTATTGCGTAACTCATTGTTTTCCTGCACTGTTTTATTCATTGTCTATTCCTGCTTGCCGTCTTTATATAGAATGAATTCCTTTTCTTTTCTTGATATACCAGGATTTTTCCTGTTTTCACATATTAATATTATTTTCGCCTGCAAGTCATTACTGGATGCATGGGATCGTTTGGCTCGATTCATTGTCTGCACTCCTCATTTGAGTATTTCTTTTAATCTATACATTTTCAAGTAATATTTTCAATATAGCAACAGGTGGGCTTTTCTCTATGTATGTTTTTATAATATTCACAGTATATACAGACCAATTGAACACATGTTCCTATTATCCCTTTTCTTTATTTGTATTAATTAAAAAATTGCTTTGCATATACACCGTTCTATGTATGCCTACTTAAACATCAATATAAATATTTTGTTTGATGTTTTTTACGCCAAGCTTTACACCCTATCTTTTTGTCTCGCCTCTAGCATATCATGTGATGCCGTGGTAAAATCTCCTGAGGAAGCTCTCCTTAGAGCGAAACGTTGAGTACACTGGCACCCCTGTGTTTGTTACTGTATATTGATATAATTGATTTTGGATGTTGTGAGGGGGTTAACTCGGTAGCGGGTGTGTGTGACCCCCTGGTTGGGCTCCCCACACAAAAACAGGGCCAGCAGACGGAGGTTGTGGTTTTCAAAATCAAAAGGTGCGGTTTATTTCTCTATGTACAGTGACAAAAACACAGCAAAGCCAAAAAGAAACAAACAAAATAAATCCTGGTCAGTTTGACCTCTGACTAAACATGCAGGTTTCCCTAACTAACAACTGGGATCAGCCTAGTGCTGTCCTAGTCCCTAAGTCCCTGGTTTAGTAAAAGTCCAAACAAATAGCCACACAGGCTTTGCCTCACCGCACAGGGGTTCACTCTCCCTAGACAGTCCACACAGGTCTGGGTCCAGGCATGAGCTAACATCTAATGAAGCTGGGAGTTTTTATAGAGGCCTTAAACGAACTGACAGGCTTCAGCTGGTCTCATCAACTCCCTGCCTCACGACGCCCAGCCCTCTCCCTAGAGGTATGAGTCATCCATGAGCCCACTAGCCTCAGCTGGGCTTCATCAACTCCCTAGTTGTATAAGTCGGCATAAAGCCTGAATCTGGGAGAAATATATCTACCCCCCTGGATGCAACCAGGTGACTTTACCTTCCTGCTGTCACATACCCCCCCCTCTTGTTTTAACCTCGGGGTTGGAACACCAGCAATCAGGCATTCATGTACTCGAGACAAAGCATCCACATTCCCCATTTGAACGCCAGGGCGATGCTTTACTGTGAAGTTGAATTCCTGTAGGGCCAGGAACCACCTATTTACTCTTCTATTTGTCTCCTTGTTTTGAGCCATCCACTTTAACGGAGCGTGATCCGTAACCATGTCAAAGTGCCTACCTAGCAGATAGTACCGAAGGGAATCTAGAGCCCACTTCACCGCTAAACACTCCTTTTCAACCGTGGCGTAATTTACCTCATGGGACTTCAACTTCCTGCTGAGGTAAATGACTGGGTGCTCTTCCCCGTTCCAGACCTGGGACAATACTGCTCCTAACCCCACATCTGACGCATCACTTTGTACGACAAAGTCTTTAGAGAAGTCGGGTGAGTACAACACTGGCTGGCTACATAAGGCTTGTTTCAAGAATTGGAATGCTGCCTCAGCCTCGGGGGTCCATTTAATCATGACCGACCCTTTCCCTTTCGTCAGGTTGGTTAGGGGCACAGCCTTAGAAGCAAAGTGGGGAATGAAGCGCCGATAATAACCCGCGATTCCCAGAAAGGCTCGTACCTGCTTCTTGCTGTTGGGACGTGGCCAACTCTGGATGGCCTCGACTTTGTTGAGTTGGGGTTTTATTACTCCCCTGCCAATGGTGTACCCAAGATATTTGGCCTCCTCCTGCCCAATGGTACACTTCTTGGGGTTAGCCGTAAACCCCGCTTCCCGGATAGAGTCTAGGACTGCTTGCACTTTTGGCAGATGTGAGGCCCAATCTGTGCTATGGACAATTACGTCATCCAGGTAAGCCGCAGCATACTTCCGATGGGGCCTCAGTATCTGGTCCATTTTCCGCTGGAATGTGGCCGGCGCATTCTGTAACCCGAACGGCATTCTCTTATATTGGAACGCCCCGTCTGGGGTTACAAATGCGGTTTTCTCTTTGGCCGACTTGGCCAGGGGAATTTGCCAATACCCTTTTGTGAGGTCAAGAGTCGTCATGTATCGGGCTGTTCCCAGCCGGTCGATCAACTCATCTATACGTGGCATGGGGTAGGTGTCAAATTTTGTAACTTTGTTCAACTGACGAAAATCGTTACAAAATCGCCAGCTCCCATCCGGTTTAGGCACCAACACAATGGGACTAGACCAATCACTTTGGGACTCCTCTATCACCCCTAAGTTCAGCATTTTCTGTACTTCCTCCCGTATTGCCTCCCGTCGGGCCTCTGGGATCCGATAGGGTTTTAACTTCACCCTTTCACCGGGCGGGGTAATAATATCATGCTCTACCCCAGATGTTTGTCCCGGCAGCTCAGAGAACACCTCCTTGTTGCGAAGCACAAACTCCTTAACCTCCTGTTGTTGGGGTTGTGACAAGGTGGCTGCTATTCCAACCTCCGGAATCACGCAACCAGTTTGAGCTGGTGACCAAGTTTCTGCGACTAGGGACTCTCTATCCCTCCAGGCTTTCAACAGATTAACGTGATATATCTGTTCGGGCTTTCGCCTTCCTGGTTGTCTGACCTTGTAATTCACTTCGCTCACTTTTTCCATTATCTCGTAGGGGCCTTGCCATTTGGCAAGGAATTTACTTTCAACCGTAGGGACAAGTACCAATATCCTATCCCCCGGGGAAAAGGTACGGGTCTTTGCTCCACGGTTGTACACTCTCTGCTGTGCCAACTGCGCTTGGGCCAAATGTTCCTTCACGATGGGCATTACCTGTGCAATTCGATCTTGCATCAGGGCGACATGCTCAATCACACTCCTGTGGGGAGAACTCTCACTTTCCCAAGTTTCCTTGGCAATATCCAACAGCCCTCTTGGGTGTCTCCCATACAGTAACTCAAAGGGGGAGAATCCCGTAGAGGATTGGGGCACCTCCCTAATAGCAAACATCAAATAAGGAAGTAGACAGTCCCAATCCTTTCCATCTCTATCCACCACTTTCTTCAACATTTGTTTTAGGGTTTTGTTGAATCTTTCAACCAGCCCATCGGTTTGGGGGTGATACACAGATGTACGCAATTGCGTCACTTTGAGCAATTTACACAGCTCTTTCATAACCCGGGACATAAAGGGTGTACCTTGGTCCGTAAGCAGTTCTTTACAAATACCCACCCGGCTAAAAACAAGAGATAGCTCTTTGGCTATGGTTTTGGCCGAGGTATTTCTGAGAGGGATCGCTTCTGGATAACGGGTGGCATAGTCCATTATAACCAATATGTACTGGTGCCCCCTAGCGGACTTGATTATAGGACCTACCAAATCCATTGCGATTCTCTCAAACGGGACCTCAATGATGGGTAGAGGGACCAGCGGGCTACGGAAATGTGGCATCGGGGCCGACCTCTGACACACAGGGCAGGAGGAACAATAATTTTCTATGTCCTTCATCACCCCAGGCCAATAGAATCTCTGTAATACCCTCTCTCGGGTTTTCTCTGTCCCCAGATGACCTCCAAGAATGTGCCCATGGGCCAACTCCAACACCAACTTCCTGTAAGGTTTGGGCACCACCAGCTGCTCAACGGTTTCTTCTGCCCTTTTTGCCACCCGATACAGTAGGTCCTTCTCTACGCTGAAGTATGGGTAAGTGCAGGTATTATCTGGGTTCACTAACTCGCCATCTATTTCCACTACGTTTTCCCGTGCCTTTATTAGGGCGGGGTCTTTTAACTGTTCTGTGGCAAAATTTTCCCTGTGAACCTCCAGATCAGAAAACTCCACAGACGGTAGGTTTTCGTCTGAGGAGGTGGGCTCCTCTCCAGTTTCTTGAGTCTCCCCTGCAAATACTGACAAGGGAAATTCTGGAGAGTCCTCACCACTCTCAGAGGAGTTCTGGCTATCACATTCCTGGTACATAGGGGCACCAGTGGGGGGCTCAGGATCATCCCACAGTTCCCAGAACTTCGGAAAATCCCTTCCCACAATGGCGTCATGCGGTAACTGAGATACTAAGCCCACTGGATGAGAGAGGGTACCTTTGGGGGTCTTGAAACACACTGTAGTCACTGGATACTCTCGGGTGTCCCCATGCACACAAATAACAGCTACCTTGCTATTCCCAGAGACCTCTGTTTTAACTAATTCAGCCTTTATCAGGGTCACAAGGCTACCTGAATCCAGTAATACCACAACATTTCTACCATTAATACACATTTTGCATAAATGTTTCTCAGTTCCTCGAATGGCAGTGCATGCGACTGTCGCACACAGCGACTGACGTCTGCCCGTCAGAAAGTCACACTGCATGGGTTCCTCCACAACCGGGCAATTGGCTGCAATATGTCCCGCTTGCCGGCAGCGGTAGCAAACGATCCTTCTTGCGGCCTCTTGAGCCGCTGATTTCCCAGGCTGTTCTCGCCAAACTTGGGGTAGAGCTCCCACCCTCTCACTCTCTCCACCCTCACCCTTTGGAATCCTCTTATCCGCCCCTGGGGATGGTCTGGTCTTAGGGTGGAAAGTCCGAGTGTCTCTGGAAGAGGCCGTCAGGTTCTCTGTAGCCAAGTAGTTCTCTACACGATCCACAAGACCACCGGCCGTCTCTGGGTCTCCATGGCTTACCCACTTTTGGATGGCAGTAGGAAGAGCTCTCAAAAACCGATCCATTACAACACGTTCCACAATCTCTGGTGCGGACAAAGTCTCTGGCTGTAGCCACTTCCTGCTCAGGTGAATGAGATCATACATTTGAGACCTGGGGGGTTTTCCAAGCTGGAAAGTCCAGTTATGCACACGCTGAGCCCGGACAGCCAGGGTGACACCCAGCCTTGCCAATATTTCAGCTTTTAGCATCACATAGTCTTTTGCTTGGTCAGGCTCTAGGTCATAGTAAGCCTTCTGCGATTCACCAGTTAACAGAGGAGCCACCAGTCCAGCCCACTGCTCCTCAGGCCACTTTTCTCTTTCAGCAGTCCTTTCAAATGTGGTCAAAAATACCTCTGGATCATCCTCTCCAGTCATTTTTGTCAATAAACGACTCACCCCAAAGGACGCAGTATTAGTGGGACGGCTTTCCTCACTGGTCTGCGGACGTTGCTGCATTACTGCTTCCATTTGTTGTAGTCTCTGCTCTTGCTTCTGTAACAGGTCTATGAAGCGGGCCTCAGATTGCTGCTGGGCTTGTTGATGAGCTTGCTGCTGGGCTGCAAGGCTCCTTTGCAAACCTGCATTTGTCTGCTGTTGATTGGCATTTGCTAGAGCCAGCTGTTTCAGTATCTCCTCCATGCTGGCTTAAAAAAAACTGCCACTGGTTCTCCACCAACTGTGAGGGGGTTAACTCGGTAGCGGGTGTGTGTGACCCCCTGGTTGGGCTCCCCACACAAAAACAGGGCCAGCAGACGGAGGTTGTGGTTTTCAAAATCAAAAGGTGCGGTTTATTTCTCTATGTACAGTGACAAAAACACAGCAAAGCCAAAAAGAAACAAACAAAATAAATCCTGGTCAGTTTGACCTCTGACTAAACATGCAGGTTTCCCTAACTAACAACTGGGATCAGCCTAGTGCTGTCCTAGTCCCTAAGTCCCTGGTTTAGTAAAAGTCCAAACAAATAGCCACACAGGCTTTGCCTCACCGCACAGGGGTTCACTCTCCCTAGACAGTCCACACAGGTCTGGGTCCAGGCATGAGCTAACATCTAATGAAGCTGGGAGTTTTTATAGAGGCCTTAAACGAACTGACAGGCTTCAGCTGGTCTCATCAACTCCCTGCCTCACGACGCCCAGCCCTCTCCCTAGAGGTATGAGTCATCCATGAGCCCACTAGCCTCAGCTGGGCTTCATCAACTCCCTAGTTGTATAAGTCGGCATAAAGCCTGAATCTGGGAGAAATATATCTACCCCCCTGGATGCAACCAGGTGACTTTACCTTCCTGCTGTCACAATGTATATTGTATCTGTGTTTTCTATAAGAAACAATTTTTGTAATAAAAATTCAATTTTTTCAATTATTTGTGTTCAGTCAGTATTTAACTATCTGATTTTGCACATTATTGACACCCGTAAAATCCCGGGGCCCTGTGACCCCTCCCTCCCTTCCTTTTTTCATATCAATTGGGATGTGGTGTCCAATAATTTACCTTCCCCTCCAGATTCTCTTTCTGGTCTAGCAGAGTTGTTAACAATAAGGAAGGCAAGCTTGTGGGTAATTGTTGACAGGGAATATATCTTTGATAGGTTGTAAAGGTGACTTTTGAAGGGCTGACAGAACCAGATGAGATCACACAAGGTCACAGGTGGACTTACAGGTAGACCTTGAGCAACGTCCTGTACAAAAGGCTTTTACCAAGGAGAACTACTACATCCAAGATTTTGCCCCTTGATAGCACTCCAGACCAAACACTGCTCCAAACTGTATTAGAGAATGGTCAGGATGCATCCAATGAAGAATCCTGGATAAAATTTCCTACACTATGCAAAGTATGCTTTCCAGATGCAATTGTAGACCCTATAAGAGGTGGATTGCCTAGTTTAAAGGAGTGTAGGAATAGCAGAATTGGATAGATCCCTATCCTTTAGGACCTGGGCTTCCACAGCCATGCAGTCAAAGCCAGCAACTGTGAAGCATTGTGCTTAACTAGTCCTTGGGGAAAAAAATTCTGTGCGATCTGGAAGAGAGTCTGCCAGGAGGCTAATGGAGGTCCATGTAGCACATCCGCCTGTGCCAACTTAGTGCGATGAACATTACCAGAATGCCTTCCAGCTGAATTATGCAGAGCAGATGAGGAAGGCTCAGGGGAGGAAAAGTGCAGATCAGGTCAAATTGATCCCATGGAGTCACCAGGGCTTCCACTGTAATGGCCAGAGAATTCCTGCACCTGTAGATAAACTTGCTTAGTTTTTTGTTGAATGTAGAAGCCAGGAGGTCCAGATCTAACTTTCTCCCTCCTGTGGCAGAGGTCTTGAAACAACTCTGTGTAAAGAGCCAATTCATAGTTACATAGTTGGTGAGGTTGAAAAAAGACATCCAGTTAAACCTGTGTCAGAATGAGATCAGCCTTGGTTTGGACCGCAAGACTTTAGATTTTTTCCTGATGGTTGATATATGCCACTGCTGGGGTGACAAATCAGCACATGACCATTAGTTTGAGAGGTTCAGTGTTGAGGGGACAATCAAATCACTCGTACCTCCAGCATGTTGATTGGGGGACGTGTTTCCTTCATGACCCCTGTGCCAAAAAGGTGTTCAGGACTCATCCTCAGCCTGCCAGATTAGCATACATTTTAGGAAACTTCCAGACCAATGGAATGAAGGACTTCCTTGACTCCAGTACAGAATCCATAAACCACCAGACCAGATATAACTTGGTCTTGGGTGACAGGCGATATGGTGAATTCAGAAACGATACTTTCTTGTCACACACAGCCAGAATGTGAAGTTGCAATATTCTAGAGTGGTATAGTTATATGGGACTACCTCAAAAGAGATAATCAAAAAGCTCAAAATATTCATGCAAAAGCAGTTGAATGGCTCCTGGACTGCAGGTATGAGTAGAAAACTTGGTCTTAGCACAGAAGTCTTAGCCTCCAAGGATGCGCTAGGGTCCACCCTTCTTGCCATTGCACATGTGGGTAACATTATCAGCAAGATGTTAATAAATGTCTCGTCAATAGAGTATAACACGTGTAGCACGCACTCACAGGAGAAAAAGGCGCACCATGGCCACCATGCCCATACCCTCTGGTTTGCAGAGGTTAAGCACACTTGTTTTAACCTACGGGTCTTGCAGCAAGGTTCTCCTCAAAGTTGGTTTTTATCTCTAGTGTGTAAGGTCAAAGTCTCTATACCCCAAGTAACTCCAAGGTCCACACCAGTGTCAACTCCAACGTAGAGTTTATTTCTTTCTCTTATGCATGAACATCCACAAAGTTGAGAAGAGAGAAAGGTGTTAGGAAGACAGATCAATTCAGGCACTCCTGGCTTCTTCGCCACTCGATCCCGAGTGGTTATAGCTCACCCGGATAGTCACCCAAAGGCACTAGAAGCCGGCATGTAGCTCGAACAGTCTATTATGCCGCGTACACACGGCCGTTTTTCTCGTCGAGAAAAACGAAATTTTTCCCATTCGACGAGAAAAACGATAGTCTGTGGGCTTTCTATCGTTTTTTTCGACGAGAAAAATGGCATTAAAAACGACGAGAAAAATTAGAACATGTTCTAATTTTTCTCGTCGTTTTTTTCGACATTTTTCCGCAGCAGCGTTTCCCATAGGGAAACACTGCCGCGGAGGCCACAGACGGTCGTTTTTCTCGACAAGAGAAAAAACGACGTGAAAAACGACTGTGTGTGGGGAACAAGCCGTTCCCTCGTTTTTAATGACATTATTCACGGCGGTTTTTTAACCGCCGTGAATAATGATCGTGTGTACGCGGCATCAGATTCCCTAATGGAATGCGTTCAGGAGATCCTCTGCCACAGAATCTATAGTGTCCCGAACCTCCTAATGGTCCTGTTGTTTCGATCCCTTTTTTCGGATGGATGACATCCCTCCGAAGAGTTACTATGCCCCTTCCTTCACTGTGATCTCTCACCAGTCCTTCGGCATGGTCCTCCCCCAGCCTCCTCTTCTAGAAACAAGTCCACTCGCAAGGCGGCACCCTGGGATTTTTCCTCCCGAAGTGGGCTCCAGCTAAAGGTGCTGGGCCCAGGGCTGAAGTTGCAGTCCCAGGACTAAAGGTGCCTGGGACTGAAGCACACGTGGCCCGTGGCCTGGAGGGCCATGCGCCACACACCAGGACTTCGACTCTGGAACGAAGAAGAACCAACCCACCCCAGGCGGCGTCTGCCCCTTATGTATCCTCTCCCGGCATGCACAGCAAGTAGACCACACCCACTGCACGGCTGCCAATAGAGGACACCCAATCGCTACTCCATCACCTGTGGTTCAACCCCGAGTACAAGTGACAGCACCACCCATACTTCTAAGGGGAACTGCACGCCAGGCGAAACAGCAGCAAGGCAGAGTCCAGCAAATTGAAAGATTCGAGCCAAACTACCACTCGAACCACCCCTAAATTTGGTATAGCAATCCCTAAATTTAGGACACCCGCTACACACAGAAAAATGCTTGAGAGGTGAAAATATCTTGCCAGAAGTACATAAGCGGCTAGGCACATGCGACATAGGCCTGAGTATTGCAGTAAAAAACCTGCTGTGCAAGCATCCGACCATGGAAGTTAGAACAGGCTAGGTTCAGGCACACTGAATTTATGCAATAAACATAACAGAGGGCTTGCAGCACATTGAACTGTGTTGCAGCCATGTTGCCACAGAGTGTCAGTAACATATTAACCTTCAAAGGGAAGATAAGAGAGATAAGTAAAATACAAAACAAAACCAGAGAAAATTCCCAGCTCAACTCACCAACTCACTCCTTGCTTTGAAGGCCAGGTATAGGTCGGGGCAGAGGCCATTTGTTTGTTACTGATGTAATATTGGTAAGGGGACACACTTTTCCGCCATTGTGCTATGTGTTGGGTGTCCAGTGTGCCCATGTGCCTTTTAGAATGCATGTGCTTCCACTGTGGAGACTCTCATTAATTTACAAGAGTTAGGACTGCAGATAATACTGGGATGCCGTGAGTTGGCTCTGCAGTTTACGCATGTGTTTGCAAATGTTTTTAACACATACTGCAGGACAGGTTAATTTGGTTGGTAAGCAGACTGGTTAGTGAGTTGAGCTGGGAATTTTCTCTGGTTTTGTTTTGCATGCGTTGCCTTTCCATGTGCTTCTTGCTATGAAAGGCCAGTATAGGTGGGGGCAGATGCCATTTGTTTGTTACTGATGTAATTTTGGTGAGGGGACACACTGGACACCTTTGCTGCCATTGTGCTATGTGCTGGGTGTCCAGTGTACCCTTGTGCCTTTAACCTCCCTAGTGGTATTCCAGAGTGTGGCTCGGATTAATTTTCACTACCAAAAGCGGTAACCCAGAACCACACTTTGCAGGATCCAGGCAAAGTTACTTACCTTGTCCCTAGGATCCTGCGATGTCCTCCCGCTGTGTCTGCAGGCTGTGTCTTCCACCCGATGTACTGTGTTCCGGGCTCCGTTCCCTGCGAGTGTCGCATCACATGGGGGCGGAGCCTTACGGCAAATTCAAAAAGTGAAAAACACATAACACATACAGTACACTGTAATCTGTAAGATCTGTAAGAACTGTATCAAACCATTTCGCATCCCTTCTGTCCCTAGTGCTTTGTCCAGTGCCCGGCATGCACTTTTATATTATATATGCCATTCTTTCTGCCTGGAAACTTGAGAATGTCCATGGCAACCAAAAAGTGTCCCTTTACGTCAAAAGCGTATTTTGACCAGCTAAAAAAACAGCGATAGTAAATAACAATCACTTGCAGAATAGACCGATAGTGATTTGTGGGGAAATTTGTCATCGGACACTGAAAGTGATGACAGCGACAATTTGAGTGTTTTTGATTTGATTACATTATTGAATACATTTATTATATTATTAATTTTAATAATTATTTACCGTATATTTAATATATTATAATTTATGATTTTGTGTTTCAAACGTTATCAAACCCAGGATGTCTACTGGACTCTTGTTTGGACAGATTTAAGAAACTTATTCCTAAGAATTGCAGGCCTACAATATAAAAACGCCAAATTTCTATGCAAAGCAATGTACCACTTTGAGACGCAAAAATCTGACATAATCATACCACCAGGGTGGTTAAGGAGGGTTGGGCTACCTCCAGGCTCACCTGCCCTCCATCTATCTGTTAGAATGAATGTGCTCCCACTGAAGAGATTCTCATTAATTTACAAGAGTTAGGACTGCAGATAATACTGGGCCAGTTATAAGTGGGATCAGGGGCCATTTGTTTGTTACAGATAAAGGGATTTTTATAACAGCTTACCTGTAAAATCCTTTTCTTGGAGTACATCACGGGACACAGAGCGACTTAGTCATTACTAATGGGTTATATAGTTTACCTTCAGGTGCTGGCACTGGCAACTTCCAAACCGGAAGTACCCTCCCCTATATAAGCCCCTTCCATCCGGGAGCACCTCAGTTTTGTAGCAAAGCAATAAGTGTCCCAAAAAGAGGGGTGGGAGCTCTGTGTCCCGTGATGTACTCCAAGAAAAGGATTTTACAGGTAAGCTGTTATAAAAATCCCTTTTTCTTTTTCGTACATCACGGGACACAGAGCGACTTAGTCATTACTAATGGGACGTCCCAAAGCAATGCCCAATGAGGGGAGGGATACACTATACATAAGCTGGGCGACATCAGGCATGAGGCTCTTTTGCGGCCTGCAACACACTGCGCCCAAAGGCGACATCCTCCTGACTTCTGACGTCTACCTGGTAGAATCTAGTAAACGTGTGTACTAAGGACCATGTTGTGGCCTTACAGACTTGAGCCAGGGAGGCTTGGTGATGCTCTGCCCATGAAGCTCCAACTGCTCTTGTGGAGTGCGCCCTAACTTTGAACGGAGGCGGTCTCCTTTTCAAGCCATAGGCTTGTATTATGACCTGTCGAATCCACTTGGCTAAAGTAGATTTTTGATGCTGCCTGACCCTTTCTGGGGCCTTCCGGCAGAACAAACAAAGTATCCGTTCTACGAATCTGAGCAGTGGCTTTAAGATAAGCTTTAACTGCTCTTACTACATCCAAAAAATGCAATAACTTTTCCTCTACCGAACTAGGTTTGGGGAAAAAGGAAGGAAGAACCACATCTTGGTTCAAATGGAACCTCGATACTACCTTAGGAAGAAGGCTGGATGAGGACGTAATACTACTCTGTCCTTATGGACAACCAGATATGGCTCCTTACAGGACAAGGCGGCTAATTCCGATACCCTTTTAGCCGAACAAATGGCTACTAAGAAAATCTATTTCCTGGTGAAAGAACCAAGGAAATGTGCCGCAATGGTTCAAATGGTTGTTTCTGTAGAACCGACAGAACCAGGTTTAAGTCCCATGGACATATGGGAATACTAACCGGAGGGCTAATACGCATCACTCCTTGTATGAAAGCTTTGACTAATGAATGCAAAGCCAAGGGCCTTTGAAAAAATATTGACAAGGCCGTCTGACCCTTGATAGTACTCAAGGCAAGCTTCCTATGTACAGCCCACTGTAGGAAGTCCAGAATCCTACCTATTACGTACTTACGTGGATGCCATTTCCTGGCCTCACACCACGTGATGTACGCCTTCTAGATCCTATAATAGATCTGCCTGGATACCGGCTTCCTGGCATTGATCATGGTAGATACCACAGGATTAGAAAGCCCTCTCTTTTTTAGAATGTGGGCTTCAATAGCCAGGCCGTCAAACCTAGGGCTGGTAAGGAAGGGTAGTATATCGGTCCTTGCGAAAGCAGGTCCGGACGATGTGGGAGGGTCCAAGGACTTCCCACTGACATTTTTACAATCTCCACGTACCATGCCCTTCGGGGCCACGCTGGAGCCACCAGAATCACTGGTTTCTTTTCTACCCTGATTCTGCGGATTAATCGCGTTGGGAATGCATATATCAGCTTGAACTGATCCCAAGGGAACACTAGGGCATCCGAACCGCAAGCTAGGGGATCCTTTGTGCGAGACACAGATCTGTCCACCTTTGCGTTGAATCTGGATGCTAGCAGATCTATATCCGGTGTTCCCCACCGCTGGCATATTGCCTGGAAAATCTCGGGGTGAAGAGACCATTCCCCCGGGCATAATTGCTGGCGACTTAAAAAGTCCGCTCTCCAATTTTCCACCCCTGGGATGAAAACCGCGGATATGGCTGTGACATACCTTTCTGCCCATTCCAGGATGCAATTCGCTTCCCTCTGGGCTGCACGACTCCTGGTGCCACCCTGGTGATTGATATATGCCACTGCTGTGGCATTGTCTGATTGAATTCTGACAGGTGACCCTTGGAGTTTGGATGTCCATGCTACTAGGGCATACCGGGCTGCTCGTATCTCTAAGAGATTGGTGGGCAGGGCCTTCTCTGCTTCTGACCACTTGCCCTGGAGAGCCATTGCTCCAGTACTGCCCCCCAGCCTATGAGGCTGGCATCTGTAGTGACCACCTTCCAAGAAACCGGACTGAAGGGTTTCCCTTTTTCCAGATTCTGGGGCACCAACCACCAATGGAGGCTCTTGCGAACGGAAGGGGACAGGGACATTGGTAAGTCTAAAGCCTGAACTTTTTTGTTCCAGGCTGACAGTATGGCCCTCTGCAAGTTCCTTGAATGGAATTGACCGTAGGGTACTGCTTCGAATGAAGCCACCATTTTTCCCAGCAGCCTTATACACAGGCGTATGGATGGTTTTCTTTTTTGTACCCACTAAGTGGGTCAAATCTTTCAAAGACGACACCTTCTCTGGAGGTAAGAAAATCTTTCTCTGATTTGAATCCAGTCTTAGCCCCCAAGTATTCCAGACTTTTGACTGGTTTTAGGGCTGACTTGTCTCGGTTGATAATGCAACCGTGATATTCCAGATACTTGATTATCTTGTGAACGACCACTTCTAGTTTTTTTCACTGAGTGGTCTATCAGCAACAAGTCGTCTAGATATGCCATTATCGTTACACCTTGTGTTCCTAGTCTGGCCAATCGTAGGGCCAGAATTTTTGTGAACACTCGTGGTGCTGTGGCCAGACCGAAAGGTAAGGCTCTGAACTGAAAATGGCGCCCTTCTACTGCAAAGCGTAGAAATTTCTGGTGGGCCGGACAGATGGGAATATGCAAATAAGCATCCCTTATGTCGATCGAGGCTAACCATTCCTGCCCTTGTAGGGCGGTGGCCACCGATCGGATCGACTCCATCCGAAAAAGTCCTGATATGTAGGAACTTGTTTAGCCCTTTTATATTTAATATGGGCCTCATGTCCCCATTTGGTTTGGGGACTGTGACAAGGTTCGAGTAAAACCCGAACCCGCTTTCTTCCAAGGGAACCTTCATGATTACCCTTGGAGCAATAGTTGCTCTAGTGCCAGAAGGAGGGATCCACTCTTCTGGGGATCGCTTGGCACGTTTGACCTTATAAAATGGGCAGGAGGAATGTCTTTTAACTCCAGCCTGTATCCCAGACTTACTGCGGAGATCACCCATCTGTCTCTGATGGTGTCCCGCCAGGTCTCTGTGAACAACTGAAGTCTTCCCCTCACCCGATTGAGTGGGGGCAACCCTTCATGACTTGGGGAGAGGTTTTGTACCTCTCTTGACCCAGGGTTTCTTGTTACCCTGTGATTGTCCCTGATTTCTGCCCCCTGGATTTGACCGCGGAGGCCGTCGGAACTGTTTCACAGCCGATGTGCCAGGGACTGGAGAAGTAGGCCTCTTAAGAGAAGGACTTCTACCCTTGTTCTTAACCGGCAAGAGTGTACTTTTACCGGCAGAAGTTTTCTGGATATATTTGTCCAGATCATCTCCAGATAAGCGTTCTCCATGAAATGGGAAGCTAATCAGCAATTACTTACAGGGAGCTTCAGCAGACCAGTTTTTGAGCCATAGAAGCCTACACATATGTCTACAGACAGCGTAAAGCGGGATGCCTGTTGGATTGTATCCTTTATGGCGTCCACCGCAACACAAGGCTCTAGGTAGGTCAGCTAGGGCAAGAGCCTGCTGATCTGGTAAGTCCCTTAAGACTTGTTTCAACTGATCTTTCATTGCTTGGCAGACTCCAATCGCTGCTACCGCAGGTTGTGTCACCATGCTTGCTGTAGAGAAAGCAGATTTTAGTAAAGACTCCAATTTTTTATCTATTGGGTCTTTGAACATTGGAACATTATCTACTGAACATGTCAGTGATTTATTTACACAAGAGATGGCTGTGTCCACTGTAGGGACCCTCCATTTTTTTTTTTTTATGAACTTATCCTCCATGGGATAGATCACTGGAAATCTCTTGGGGGGAGTAAATATTTTACAGGATGCTCCCAATCCTGGTAAATAAGCCCTTCCAATAAAGGGTGGATTGGGAAGGAACAGACAGTCTGGGGAGCTTTCAGCGACCCCAGCGAGGAGCCAGTAGTGGTTGATGGTTCCGCCAGAGGCATTTAAAATGCTGCTCGGACCATGTTAGTCAGAGACTGAACCCATAATCTTTCAGCCTGAGATGCTGAGAAAGGTTCTTCCACTGTTGATTCCTCTATAACTTTATCAACCTCACCTGATCCCCTTCAGGTAGGTCGATCTCTGGGACTGTTCCTCCACTAACAGGCACTCTGCAGGAGGAGACGGAGATCGGACGCGCTTTTCCTGTGACAGGGAAGCAGCGATCAATGCTGTTAATCTCTCTTCCAATCCTCCCAGAGTTGAGGATAAAACCTCCTCTGTTATATATACAGGAGCAGGTGGACTGGGGACAGCCGCAGTACCAGGTACTCCTGCGGGGTTCCTACGGCTACTGACCTCTGAAATTTCAGGGGAGATTGGCGCAGTACAGCATGCCCAAAATCCTCAGAGCCCGACGGAGACCCCTTTTGCTTCTTGGAAGATTTATTTCCAGAGCGTCTGGACGACATATCCTATAAGCACAAAGCTGAGGTATTCCCGTCGTCATACACCAATTTTGCTGGTAATAGTCTAACACAGTTGCTGCTATATACCAGCTGGTGTCCACTAAAGTGTCTTTCTATGGGGATGCCTGCATCAACCGCCTCTGTGTGCCACCGTTTTGTTGCTAGCTCTGCTTGCATCCAGCTGACACTTGTACTGTGTCTTTTACACATGCTGGGACGCCTGCACATGCGCAGAAGCGCCGCGGCGCGCATCGAGCGGCATCCACCCGCCCCGCCCCTTTTTTTCATAGGAGGCGCGTGCACGCGCGCGCCCGTGCGCCATTGGTGCCCTTTTCGAAACCAAGCAGGGACTAGGAGCCAGGGCCCTTTTTGCCGGAGGGCCTGTGCGGTGGATGAGCGCAGCAACAGGGCAGAGGAAGTGGATTCCCACAGAGAACTTACCAACTGCCTGGATCTTTTGACTTGAGAAAACCAAAGATCCACATGACAAGAAAAATGGACCACAGTGGCCTCTAGTGGTTTAACACAGGTACCGCGGTCCTCTTTTTTTTTTTTCTTGACTACTATTAAAATTTTACATTTTCCAGTAGTTACAGGCATACACAGATATTAGCGGGAATACCATTAGGTAACAGACAGAAAGACAAATTAGGCTTGGGGGTCCCCCAATAGAAACAAGTTCCTGGGGGCCCCCACTTACCTGTTCCCCGCCGCAGGACTCTGTTTGGTCCACAGAAGCCCAAACTTCACCTATCACGGCAGGCATTGTAATTAAACCTTCAGGGACCGGGTTCCCAAGGATTCCACTCCCCTGGACCTGTATAGCACCCTGCACAGAAAACATCTTGGTCGTGGGTATGACCAGAGCTCTGGATCCCAGGGTCCAGCCCTCCTAAGAGAGGCATTACAGGCAAAACCTTGCTCTTCTGTTGCAAGGCCCGGGTACCGACCGTTTAGCTATGAAGCTTTTTTGGTGGGATCCGGAACAGCTTACTAAGGCCCGTAAAAGAACCTGTACGCAAGCCCAGGAAAACACATGTTACTCTTTGGCCAACACCTTAGACACTGGCTAAAAACTGAGGTGCTCCCGGATGGGAGGGGCTTATATAGGGGAGGGTACTTCCGGTTTGGAAGTTGCCAGTGCCAGCACCTGAAGGTAAACTATATAACCCATTAGTAATGACTAAGTCGCTCTGTGTCCCGTGATGTACGAAAAAGAAAAATAAAATACACTAGGGCTCCAGAAAAGGGAACAAGCCCCAATATCTAATCGCAGTGGTGGTCTAGAGAGTTCTTTGCGTCAAGAAAACATGACAACAAGGTACTGGAGAGTGCCAATGCAGGACCCAGTGAAACATTTCAGACAGACTTTGTCCCTTTGGTGAGGATACTCCCAAGGGAGTTTTTAGGAACAGGCTTGAACCAGCCAATCCGAAAAACTGTAAATTCAGCTCACATTACTCTTCAGCAAATTGACAATCTTAAGTAATGAAAACATATCTTGATAAAAAACGAAACAAGGTCATGTAAAATGGATTTACTTTTCCCTGAGGAGAAAATACATTTGTTCTCTTAGGACACTAGCAATAAACTAAAGCATCTTGGGAGTGGGAGGGATGGGCTGACTAACAGCAGTATAAGCCAGTTACCTCAAAACTTCTTCTGGCCCTGTGTCCCTTAAAGCAGTATTATCTCTAAAGCAAACATTTATTATATTGCAGTTTACTAATTCTTAGATGTGAAGGCTGTATTAGCTTCCTGTAGTCTGCTGTTTTTCAAAAGCACAAGCTCTCTAGCAAAATTTATCAGTTTACATGGATGAGACAAACCACTTAACACGGACAGAAGGAAAAAACTGTTTGCTGCGACTGATTATAAAGTGTGAGCTGGAGTTTGGTTTCAATTTGTTAGTGTATCTAAATCTGCAAGTACATCTAACACTACCCTCGCCCCAGACTGACAAAGCTGCTGTCTGCTGTGCCTGCTGTGCTTATTCCTTCAGAGTTGTTTCTCACTAATACAGGAGGTGTGTTACTGGCCATATCACCCGGTGAAAACGGATTGAAAAATGCCAAAGAAAAAAAAATTCATGCAGCCACCACATGTAATGATTGGTAAGCTGCAATATATTACATTTTCGGTTTTGGGTGTAATACTGCTTTAACCACTTGCAGACTGAGGCACTGTAGTTTTACTGCAACAGTGCTGCACAGAATCATATATATATATATATATATATATATGTAGTGGCCTCACTCTCTCTCTCCCTTGTATCGGTTGTTTGTGGCTGTTGTCTAGGGGTACTCTGGAGGAGAGAGTGCAGGTCACTACGCCAAGCTCTCACCCTCCGTGTATGTGAGGTTTGAGCAAAGTCTTTTTTTAAATTACCTTCGGGTCTGCATCCTGCATACGGAGCCTCCGCTTCTTCCGTGGAGGTGTATCTGCCAGTAATAGAGCCCCACACCATTAAAAGTTCAACACTCCTTTATTTCTTCAATGCCAGAATGAACATAATCAGTTGAACTTCCATAACAGACAGACAGGGGTGTGGATACGAGTAGGCCCAGGCACAATGAACTCTCCTATCCCTTTCTCGTGCGGATAGGCCTGGCGCACGGTCTCTGCCACCGACCGTGAAGTTGGTAGCTGCCACCTACCGAGTGAACTGTTTGGAGCCCCTGTCACGGGACTAAGTAACGGTCTCTATCACGACCTTAGAGTAACGGTCTCTGCCACCGACCTTAGAACATGGACCACCTTCCGTGTGAATATGGCCCCTGTTTGGCGAGGACATCCATCCCGACGGTCTCCGGAGGCCCTGTCCCGGCACTGGCAATCTGCTGCACCAGATCAATGGGAAGGTCACCTGCGCGGTCCCTTACACCTGGATTCAGACACCCGATTCTGTGGGTGCCTTAGGATGGTTCCTCCCGGGCGGAAACCCAGTGGAAGAAGCTGGGCCCCAGGCCTGAACAATGCACCTCACCCCAGACTGAGGGTGTCTGGGGTGACTCCCGAACTCCACGTGTCCAGGCCTAGGCCGCCTGGACACCGACCGCTGGACAGCAGCCCTCAGGCTAAAGGTGCCTGGGACTCGGACCTCGTGGCGAAGATGTCCGCCCCCTTTATAGCCTCTCCCAGCTAGCACAGCGGGTTCTCCGCCCCGCCGTACAACCGCTGCGAGAGACCAAAAAGGGTACGGCGCTTCAGCGATGGTTCAACCCCGGCCCAAAGTGACAGCGCCACCTGCTGGGCCGCAGGGAACTAGACATCACTGATGTCTCCACCCGAATCAACATACTGAAAAGTACCTACCCGCTACACTCTCCCCCCGGTTGTTTGACACTGGTCCCCAGTGTCTGGAGCAAACTATGCCCAAAAAAAACTGACATAGCCCAATCCAGAAACCAACTATAAATCTCAAAAATTTAAAACGTTTTTTTTTTTTTTTTTAAACTAACTAAACCGTTGTGCCTGAGCCTAACATGAAAGGGGAGGGAAGGGAAACAAACAACACCTAACAACAAAACATATTCACAAATCACATTAACATTTTCTCCACCCATCCTAACTAAGACCCGCCTCATTCTCAGCGGTCTTGATGGGACGTTCTCCTGCAGAGGGGAAAATAAACATTAACACACACAACCCTGACACATATGTTCGTGTAAGAACGAAAAAACTTCTATAAGTGTGTGTGTGAAAAGTGAATATCGATGCGCAACACTGCCACCTGGTGACAGTGTCGCGGTAACTGCACCTGTTGAAGACTTTCCTCCATCTTCTTCTGCAGCTCTAACTACCCCAAAGTCCACGATCACTCTGTGAAAAGGAAAAACTGAAGAACAAACAACGGCAACAGTCCTCCAATTCCTCCAAAGAGCACAAACACCCGTTAAACTCGGGTACAGTCACTGGGTTTCCGGGTAACAGAACAACAACCCCGGAAAGTTCAGCAGCAGTAGACTAAGCAAGAACGGAGTCTTTTTCCTCCTATAGATAGAACCTTGGGTGCGGAAGGACAAGAGGCTTCAAATGCTGGTCCATTGTCTCTAAATGGTATTCGACATCCTCCCCTTCTTTCCGTCGAATCAGCACCTTATCCGCGTGGATGTGCCGACCCAACATCCATTCTGCCTTACAGTCCTTAAAGCATTGAGATGCTTTGGGGGAACACGCGAGGTACCTGCGGGCGTGTGGGACCTGAATGTGCGTCCACACAAAGTCATTGTACTAGCGCTCCCTGCAAACCTCCACCTCATACAAAAGTTCCTTGGATAAATACGGGTATTCCCACCCATACTCGTTGGCAACCTTTTGGCAGAAAAGGCGTTGTAGTCTCGCTAACGGAGGCATGGTATGGCGATCTCCTTCTCCTGGCAGAACAATAGCATCCGGGTGCCGAGGTACCTTGATCACCTCCATCCTGGGCATAGGTGCCCGCAATAACCATCTCTTTCCCCCGGTACTAGATGCAGGTGGCACCGGGGGTGGAAGGGCAGACTGGGGACAGGATCCCTCCTCAGGCGCTGGTGCCTCCACCCCGTTGACATTGGTGGATCCCTGACTCGGCGGGATGAGGAGAGAGGCATCTTGTCCCAACCCTTTTGAACAAAAAGTTTGTCTATGGCGACGTCGTCTACCAAATCGGAGAGCGACTCTAGGTCGGAGGTGTCACACTCCTCTGTGGGCAGGTAGCCTGTAGTAGAGACTGAATCGCTACCTCCAGTGAACACACAGGGCCGTGACTCCCCAACACCTCCGCACAAACACCAAGTCCCTTTGCCTGGCTTAACTCGGCCCATACTTGAGGAGGGATGTCCGGGACTCTTCCTACCAGATCCATCCGGGCCGGGCGTAGGCAGGCAGGATGATCCACCGCGACCGATTGACGGGGCTACCATGCTGGTCTTCCTCTTCGGGGGTGGATGCTGGGAAGCAGTGGTGACCGAGTCAGCATCCTCGGATTTCTCCCGTGTCTCTCTAATCACGACCTCCCCCGTGGTCGCTGCAGTGCGCACAGGGACGGCTGTCAAAGCAGTGATTCCTCCTTCCTGAGTGGTGGTGCCTGTAGTGCGGTTGAGGTGGATGGTTTTTGGCTTCTTGACAGGTGGCTCCACCTCAAATAAGAACTCCCCGCAGGCCTCACAGCACCCGAACGGCTTCAGCTGACACACCAGTCCCGAACAGCCGGGACAAATCAAACCCAGGGCCTCAACGTCCATGTATGAGTACAGGGTGAATCGTCCCCGGGGCTTTAGCCGGATCCCCGTATCCGTTATCGGAGCAGCAGTAGTAGTCAAACTCGTGGTAGAAGGATGAAATGGAATCCACAATGTATTTCCGAACATGGCGACTCTCTGCTGATCCATTGCGCACTGCAAGGTTGGCGCCAAAGTCCCCACGTGTAGTCCTTCACACGACTGGACTCCTCCCCTTTTTTGCCCCTCCTTTAGCTTTCCTCTCTTGGCCCAGGTCACGCCCACAAACTGAGCAGGGAGGGTGTGCCTCTTGACGCAGTGGCCAACATGGCCGACCTACTCGGAACTCTTCCGGGCAGACACATTCAAATTCCACAACTTCAGTTCCATAGTAACACGAACACATCCCAGACACGATGCTCCCACGTGTAGCGGCCTCACTCTCTCTCTCCCTTGTATCGGTTGTTGGTGGCTGTTGTCTAGGGGTACTCTGGAGGAGAGAGTGCAGGTCACTACGCCAAGCTCTCACCCTCCGTGTATGTGAGGTTTAAGCAAAGTCTTTTTTTAAATTACCTTCGGGTCTGCATCCTGCATACGGAGCCTCTGCTTCTTCTGTGGAGGTGTATCTGCCAGTAATAGAGCCCCACACCATTAAAAGTTCAACACTCCTTTATTTCTTCAATGCCAGAATGAACATAATCCGTTGAACTTCCATAACAGACAGACAGGGGTGTGGATACGAGTAGGCCCATGCACAATGAACTCTCCTATCCCTTTCTCATGCGGATAGGCCTGGCACACGGTCTCTGCCACCGACCGTGAAGTTGGTAGCTGCCAACCACCGGGTGAACTGTTTGGAGCCCCTGTCACGGCCTAAGTAACGGTCTCTATCACGACCTTAGAGTAACGGTCTCTGCCACCAACCTTAGAACATGGACCACCTTCAGTGTGAATATGGCCCCTGTTTGGCGAGGACATCCATCCTGACGGTCTCCGGAGGCCCTGTCCCGGCACTAGCAATCTGCTGCACCAGATCTACGGGAAGGTCACCTGCGCGGTCCCTTACGCCTAGATTCAGACACCCGATTCTGTGGGTGCCTTAGGATGGTTCCTCCCGGGCGGATCCCAGTGGAAGAAGCTGGGCCCCAGGCCTGAACGATGCACCTCACCTCAGACTGAGGGTGTCTGGGGTGACTCCCGAACTCCACATGTCCAGGCCTGGGCCGCCTGGACACCGACCGCTGGACAGCAGCTCTCAGGCTAAAGGTGCCTGGGACTCAGACCTCGTGGCGAAGATGTCCGCCCCCTTTATAGCCTCTCCCAGCTAGCACAGCGGGTTCCCCGCCCCACAACCGCTGCGAGAGACCAAAAAGGGTACGGCACTCCAGCGATGGTTCAACCCCGGCCCAAAGTGACAGCGCCACCTGGGCCGCAGGGAACTGGACATCACTGATGTCTCCACCCAAATCAACATACTGAAAAGTACCTACCCGCTACATATATATATATATATATATATATATATATATATATATACACGATTCTGCATTTCTGGGTAGGGAGCACGCGCGTGCCTGCCTGCCCGGCTGTGCTATGATTTATCACAGCACATGCTGATCACTGGCACCGCCAGTACCCGGTGATCGGCTCTAAACTTCACAAAACATAGCTCTGTTAATGTAAACATTCTTGTTGTTTTTTTGTTTGTGCGTACGTCTATGTAAACTGTGGTCGCACCACACATGTGACATAATGCTGCGAACGTGAGAACAATAATTCTAGCACAAGAGCTCCTAGTTAACGCTAAATTGATGGCTTTTAAAGCGTCACCTATGGTTGAGCAGCATAGTTTTTGGCGATATCGTGGGCACGCGCAATTTTAAAACATGGAGTGTTAGGTATCTATTTACTCAATGAAACTTCATCTTTTATATTTTAACCAACAATGGGAATTACATGGTGTGGTTTTGCACCAAAAAATTTTTTATTATATTTTTTCCAGATAATTTGCATTTAATAAAAAGTGGCGCAAATTTAACTTGAAACAAATATTTTCAACTATGCCCTTTTAATTGTACAGGGCCTCTGTTTTCAGAAAATATATAATGTTCTGGGGGTTTATGTGATTTTATTGCCAAAAATTTGTATTTTTACATGTATGCGATAAAGAAAAAAAAATTGCTCAGAATCCGAACTGGTTAAAAGATTCGATTTTTCTTATTTTTTTATAGAATATGTTTTATAGCAGAAGGGAAAAAATAGTTGGTCTTCATCATTTATATTATATAATAAAAAATAAATAAGCCAGAGGTGATCAAATACCATCAAAAGAAAGCTCTATTTGTGGCGATATCAATTTTGTTTTGGTACAGCAGTGCATGGCTGCGCAATTGTCAGTTAAAGTGGTTGTACTACCACTTTTACCTACAGGTAAGCCTATAATAAGGCTTACCTGTAGGTACTGTAAATATCTCCTAAACCTTCACGGTTTAAGAGATATTTATCATATACGATTGCGCCAAAGTCATCAGCGAATGCGCACTGAAGAAACGGCCGTTTCGAAAGGGCCTCTGCATGCCCGGCATTGACGTCCATTGCAGCTCCAGCCAATCACAGCTTCGGAGCCTACGAACCCGGAAATAACTCCGGGAGACATGTCACCGGTCATAGCGGTGTATGGGGACCACTGCAATAGCTTCGATCTAAGGTAAGTATTTCATAATGAGCTAGTATGCGATGTATACTAGCTCATTCTGCCTTTGTCTTGCAGGTTGTTGTTTTTTGGAAAGTTTACAACCACTTTAAAGAAGTGCTGTGCCGTATAGCAAAAAATGGCCCGGTCATGAAGGGTGTAAAACCTTCCGAAGCTTAAGTGGTTAATGAATAATCGAGATTTTTTTTTCCACCTGTTTAAAAATTTGATAAAATTGTTCAGAATAGAGAATGTTTGGAAAAGAGAAAAAAAAAATGGAAAAGAGAATGTACTTCATTGTGATCAAATATTACTAAAAGGCACTGGGAGGCCAGAAAAATTCAGACTTTGAAAAAATAGGGCTAAAAGGGCGATATAAAGAAAGAAAAACATAACAATCAGAAAGCAGAATGTCCTTGATTTAGTTTAAACGTTAACTAATGGCATACAAAGTGCATTCTGCACTGTCAAATAACAAAACAGTTAGGTATACTACACATACTTTACAAATAGATAATTGTCAACACATACCGTATATACTCAAATATAAGTCGAGTTTTCCAGCACATTTTTTTGTGCCGAAAATGCCCCCTTCGGCTTATACTCGAGTCTGTGTCCATCTTCAACTTTGTGCGCCTGATCCCGGCCAGCCATAGGTCCCCTGGACAATTTTTCATTCCCGGGCACCCCTTCCATAGACTCCCATGTTAAACGTCAGTCTAGTCACACAGCGCCAGAGATCAGGTAGGGAGATTGGGCCCAGTGAGGCATGGACACAATGAGGCATGGGCACAGTGACAGTGAGGCATGGGCACAGTGAGGCATAGACACAGTGAGGCACGGACACAGTGAGGCACGGACACAGTGAGGCATGGGCACAGTGAGGCATGGTCACAGTGAGGCACGGACATAGTGAGGCATGGGCACAGTGAGGCATGGGCACAGTGAGGCATGGGCACAGTGAGGCACTGTGAGGCATGGACACAGTGAGGCATGCACATGGACACAGTGAGGCACAGTGAGGCATGCAGATGGACACCCTAGGCTTATACTCGAGTCAATATGTTTTTCCAGTTTTTTGTGGTAAAATTAGGTGCCTCGGCTTATATTCGGGTCGGCTTATACTCGAGTATATACAGTAATTCTAAAACGTCACCAAGGAATCATTGCTGAACAATTTATAATTTTTGAGCACTTATTATTTGTTAAATAAGGAGGCTGGGAATTGGGATGTATGAAATATAATAAAACTATTAAATATTGATACACAGAGCATTGGAGTTGCATTAAAGGAGAAGTATGGGATGGGTTAAATAACTAGTACATATCATTAGTCACATATCAGCTAATCTTTTTTCCTACCACTTTTAGTTTTTACAGCATGGGCACATGAACTTTCCTTCAGCTGGCAAAAACGGTCCATTTTCAGTTTGAAAAGTTCTCAGCGGGTGTGTACAGCTGCACCAACACACCCCCTGACTCTGTCCCCCCTCCCCTAAGAGACGTGGCTGTGCTGATAGATAGAAATATATAGTGTAGATTCTCATACACAGCACTATCAGTGACTTCTCTCACATTACACTCACTGAAGTGCTGAAATCTCTGCCGACTCTTCTGACCATTGAAACATGCTGCAGAGGAGGAGGGAGGGAGAAGGGAGGGGGAGCAGCTATGCTCTGTGAAGTCTCAGGAACAAGCAGAGGGAGGAGAGCCCGACATCAATCAAGCAAAATGACAGGAAAGGGGGTGGATCCAGACCATTGTCAGGATGATGCTGTATCAAAGACTGTAGAACCTCCCACCAGTATTGATTCTCAATTTTAACAGAATGTGGGGCATTTCTGAGAATGCTGGGAGGGTTTATAGATATCAGCAGCTCACATAGAATAGATGTAAGCAAAAAAAAGGAAACCCAGATTTTTCAAATGTGTCACCTCAACCCCAAACCCACATTCCTACCAAAATGTTATACAGGTGCAAAGCTCCCAACTGTCCCTGATTTTGAGGGACTGTCCCTGATTTGGAACAAAGTCCCTCTGTCCTTCTTTCCTCCTCATTTGGCCCTCATTTTGGTCTGATCTATAGGTAGTGGTTTTTTTTGTATACAACTATATTACAAAAAGTGTTTCCCAGTGCTAAACCTTTCATCCAATTTCTAAATTGCTGAATTTGTAAATTTAAAAAGCCAATATAAAGGAATAGTAGGTGTAAAAAAAAAAAACTTGTGGGTTTAACTAATCTTCTTTTTTTCTGTATAATTCTCCTTTAACCTCCCTAGAGGTAATCCCGAGTGTGGCACAGGGTGAATTTTCATTACCAAAAGCAGTAACCCCGAGTCACACTTGGGATCGCATCACAGTATCCTGGGAAAGTCACTTACCTTGTCCCCAGGATCCTGTAATGTCCTACCACTGTGTCCTCCACTCGATATATCAATGTTCTGGGCTCCGTTCCCTGCGAGCGCCGCGACGCACAGGGACAGATCCCGGCGGCAAATTCAAAAAGGGAAAAAAACATAACACATACAGTACACTGTAATCTTACAGATTACATTACTGTATGAAATCATTTCACATCCCTTTTGTCCCTAGTGGTTTGTCCAGTGCCCTGCATGCAGTTTTATATTATAAATACTGTTCTTTCTGCCTGGAAACTGGAGATTGTCCATGGCAATCAAAAAGTGTCCCTTTACGTCAAAAGTGATTTTAGACCAGCTAGAAAACAGCGATAATAAATTAGAATCACTTGCAGATTTGAGTGATAGTGATTTGTGGGGAAATTCTTCATCAAACACTGAAAGTAATGACAGTGATGATTCTGCAACTGAGCAAGTTTCAGTGTTTTTGATTTGATTAAATAATTGAATACATTTTATTATTATTTGTTATAATTATTTATAGTTATTTATTATATTATAACCAATGATTTTGTGTTTCAAACTTTATCATACCCGGGATGTCTACTAGACTTTTTTTTGGACAGATTTAAGTGAGTTATTCCTAAGAATTACAGGCCTACAATATAAAACACAAAATTTCCATGCAAAACAATGTACCGCTTTGAGACGCAAAAATCGGACATAATCATACCGCCAGGGTGGTTAAGGGGACATGGCAGGGGGCGTGTTCTATGCCTACATGCTTTTGCTGATAGGTGTCCCTCGTTCCCATTTCAAAAAGTTGGAAGGTATGCAGTTACCTCAGAACCAATGGACCTGCATTATCAGTGCTATCCCAACCCTATATCACACCGATGTCCCTCCTACTCCAACACTATATTTCCATCCTAGACTTGTGTTCTCCCAACTTCAGCATCATGTGTTCCCCAAATGCTTCATCAAACCTGTGTTCCCTTTTACACCTGCACTCAAACTTAAAGAGTATGTAGACCCAACATTTCATATTCTTGATATGAGCCTACTGCATTGTACTTGTATGAAGAAGTATTAGACATGCGCACTGCCGAAAAATTTGTTCGTTTTCGTTTTATTCGTTTTTTTTTGCTTTTTTCGGAAAGTCGAAAATTCGGAAATTAAAAAAAATTGGAAATTCGAAAATCCTAATTTTCAGATTTTCGAATTTTCAAATTTTCACATTTTCGATTTCCGATTTTGGAATTTTTGAATTTTCGAATTTATGATTTTCGAATTTCCGAATTTTCTAAAATTTTTAAATCTGAAAAAAAGAAAGGAAATTAGTAAAATTCTAAATAATAACTAATAATAACTATTAAATTATAGGTATTGGAATTTCCTTTCAAATTTGGCTGTTAGCGAATGTTAGTGAATGTAACAAATACAAATTTATCTGAAGTTACGAATTATCCAAAATAACAAATGCCGCATCTAAACGATGGAATGTAACAAATTATTAATAAATAATGATAATAAAAAGTTTACTATTTATTATTATTAGATCGTTACGTTCCATTCGTTTAGATGCGGCATTCATTATTTCATATAATTCGTAACTTCGGATAGATTTGTATTCGTTACGTTCACTAAGAAAATCAGAAAATTTGTGCGTTTTGTGATCCGATGGTGCCACCATTGATTTGGAAATTCGACCAACCAAGCCAATTTCACCTTATGATGCAACAGAAAATAGTTTTCGTGGCTGGGAATCTTCTTTTCTTTCCGTGAATTTTCTTTTCTTGCACATGCGCATTTCTTTTTCGACTTAATTTTTTTTAATTTCTCGCACGATTCTCCCATCATTGATTAGAAAATCGTTTGTTTTTCAAAAAATTTCCAACATGTCCGATTACTAAAATTCGATGGCCGCACAAAAATTGTTGCTGCAGCCCACTAAGGTTGCGAAATACGAACAAAAATACTTAGATAAATTCGACCCAATTTGCCTAACAGACAAATTTGAAAGGAAATCCCAATACCTATAATTTAATAGTTAGTAATAGTTAAGTTATTATTAGTTAGTTATTATTTCAGATTTTCGGATTTTCACATTTTCATTCTGTAGAATTTTCAGATTTTCATTTTTATTTACGTATTTTTTCGAATTTCCAAACTTCCTAAATTTAGAATTTAAAATTTTTTGAAATACCGAAATTTTGAATTTCCTAATTAGAATTTTAGAATTTCCAAATTTCCAAAATTTCGATATTCTGAAATTAGAATTTTCGATTTTCTGAAATTCCGAATTTCCTAACCGAATTTTCGAATTTCCGAAATTTAGAATTTCCGAATTCCCGAAATTTAGAATTTCTGAAACGTAGAATTTCAAAATTTTCTAAATTTCCAAAATCTCAAATTTCCAAACTTCTGAAATTCGAAATTTAGAATTTTTGAAAACTCGGAAATTTGAAATTTGGGAAATCCGAAAAATCTGAAATGAAAAATTTCGGAAATTCGGAAATTTTGGAATCAACTAATTTGTCAAAATTCATTAAAAAAATAATTTGGAACTAAACGAATTGCACATGTCTAAGAAGTATGCTGTTCTCTTTGTATTGCTTCCTTTGTGTGAAATTTCTGGTGTTCCTGCCAGTTCATCTGCTTCCTATTAAAAACTGACCACATTAAGCAGGAGAACACATTGTAGTCAGTTCTCTAGCTATGCTGGGAACTCAGGCGTATAACACGCACCCTAACTTTAAAAAGGAAGTTTCAGGAAAAAACTTTCCAAAGCCCCCTGCGTATAACACGCAGGCACAGTTTACCCTCTATTTTCAGGGTAAAAAAGTGAGTGTTATACGCCGATAAATACAGTACATCGCTATGACTGTTGATAATTTTAAAACCCAAGTGAACCCTCTGTATGTATTATAGCATACCTCCCAACTGTCCCTGATTTTGAGGGATTGTCCCTTATTTGAAACAAAGTCCCTCTGTCCCTCATTTTGGTCTGATCTATATAGTTGTATATAAAATGTACTATTTATCTTTCAAAAAGTGTGTTACAGTGCTAAAACTTTCACCCAATTTCTAAATTGTTGCATTCGTAAATTTCAAAAGCAAATATAAAGGAATAGTAGTGGTAAAAAAAGCACTTGTGGGTTTAACCAATATTTTTTTTGTACAATTTTCCTATAAGGGGGAGTGGAAGGGGTTTTGTCCTATACCTACATACATTTGCTAATAGGTGTCCCTCATTCCCATTTCAGAAGGTTGGGAGGTATGATTATAGTCAGGCTGCATATACAGTTATTATTATGCTACTCTTTTTGTTCAACTGCTAAGAGCTGCAGCAAGAGTTAAAATACCTTGTGCTGACAGCGTTTTGGGGAGTAGTACAGTGCTTAGAAAGCAACAGCACTGTTGATTGGGGTTGTATGTGGGAATAGAAGTGAGGTGTCAGCAGGGCCGCCATCAGGAATTTTGGGGCCCCTTACACAGCTTCAGGCATGGGCCCCCTGGAGCAAATTGAGAAGCCGGGGCTGCCGCGAATTGAGAAGCGGGGGGTGCCACGAATTGAGAAGCGGGGGGGGGGGGGGTGGTGCTGCTGCCGTGAGGTTGGGGGGGCTTTAGTACAAGTACAAGAAAAAAAAGGGGGGTTGCCATCTGGGGCCCTTACAAAAAAAAAAAAAATGATAAAAAATAAAATAAAAATTTATAGAAGAAAAAAAAAAAGGAGGGTTGCCATCCGGGGCCCTGGGGACCTCGGGCCTCTGAGGACCTCTGGGCCCCTTACAAAAAAGAGAAATTAATAAATTAAAAAAAAATTATATAAAAAAAAAAAAATTATAAAAAAAAAAAAAAAGGGGGGTTGCCACCCGGGCCCCTTACAAAAAAAAAGGGGGGTTGTCATCTGGGCCCCTGGGGACCTCCGGGCCCCTTACAGGTGTACTGTACTAAAACTGGAGAGTGCAAAATCTAGCGCAGCTGTGCATGGTAGCCAATCAGCTTCTAACTTCAGCTTGTTCAATTAAGTTTAGACAAAAAAACCTGGAAGCTGATTGGTTTCTATGCAAAGCTACACCATATGTTATTCTCTTCAGTTTAAGTAAACCAACCCTTGTGTGGGCAGTGGTCTGACTCTCCAAAGTGCTGTCAGAACAGGGTATTTTAACCCTTTCTGCTGCACCTAGCAACTGTAAAGAACCTAATAGCCTCACTTCATTACAGTAAAAATTACAAATTGTTCAATTAGGCTTTAGGAAGAAAAAAAAAAAAAACTTACAGATTGCCTTTAAATAGATATGGAGGTTGATTTACTAAAGGGAAATCCACTCTGCACTACAAGTGCACTGAAAGTGAACTTGTAAGTGCAGTCGCTGTAGATTTGAGGGGGAAGCTCTGAAATTAGGGGAAGCTCTGCTGATTTTATCATCCAATTATGTGGAAGCAAAAATGCTGCTTTTTATTTTCCTTATATGTCCCCCTCAGATCTACAGCGACTGCACCTGTAGTGCAAAATGGATTTGCCTTTTGTAAATAACCCCCATGGTCACAATTGTGCTGTAGGTGGGAAAAACCTATATTTTTAATTGAAGTTACAAGACTTTCGAATGTTACAAGCATTACTCCTAACAGATGGAAAAAGTTTACAATTGCATTTCTTTTTATTTTATGTTGAAAATAAATCAACGTTGAAGCTAGTAATTTCCCTTCAGTTTGAAACTGGACAAGCTATTCCAATTTGTGACAACATAGAGACATCTTGTGGCCAAGCAAGTAAATGCAACTTAAACTGCTTTGATTAAAATTATATATACATACGAACATGCATTTGTACATAGATTATGGGAGAGTCAGATAATAAACTGAAAGAATATGTTTCCCCAGCATTTTTAAGTGCAATTTTTTAAGTGCAATTTAGTTGTCTCTTTTACAAATATGGGTTTGTTAGTTTTGTACATCAGAAGAATTTGTCTTTTGTCTGCTTTTCAGTCTCAGCATTCACAAGGATTCTTAGTTATTTGTGCTCTATTGTATTAATATTTAAAAATTTAAGAAAAAAATACTTAAACAATTGATTTTAACACAAGCCTCTCCTTTATCCTTTGTAAGCGGTTCTCAGTTTTTGTACTACTATTTTTGATGGTTTATATTAAATATTTATTTTACAAGTAAACATTTACCATTTACATTCATACACATATTTTTATATTTACAAAAAAACTACTTTTTGCATGCTAAAAGAAAGAAAATGTTAGTATAAATGCTATACATCCCCTTTATTTATGTATTTTTTAAAAGAATGATCACTTTCTGGTCATGCTCTGTAATTCTATGGCAACATTTGATTTAGTTCTTTATTTCTTTTAAACATATAATTATACATTTGTGATTACTGTATTACTGTTATTACAGCAATGCAGTGTTAAAGACTACCTAATGTATTCAAATTATATTCAGTTAGGAAGTCTCTCAAATTAAACAGTTGTTAAATTTGGTTGTTCTGACAGATCATGTCCAAAACAAAAAGCGACCTATAGACATAAGATGGGAAAAAATAAATAGCTGCTAAAAGGTTTTTCCAGAAATACACAAAATGATTTAATCCCAAACATACTGGGGGATATTTACTAAAACTGCATGGCGCAAAATCGGGTGCAGCTCTACATAGAAACTAATCAGCTTCAGCAGTTTTATTTTTTGAAGCAGTTTTACTAGACAGGATCAAAAAATATGTATGGTTGTGGAAACCTTGGGTGGATCACTATCTCCCAGCTGATTTTAATGATTTTAATGAAACATTATTATCCCCTTGACCATTTAGAATGTGTGCCATCAGAGTTCCTATGTAAAGGATCCCTGCCCTCTCCTTTTTCTTTCTCTGGTCTTATCTCTTTTCCCCTCCTCCTTCTTTCTGGTTCACCCTTTCCTTTTCCACTTCCTGTCTCCCCCCTCTCCCTTTTTTTATGATTGATTGGCCCCTTTTACTCATGGACTCTCCTGTGCTGGAGTAGCCCATCTAAGAGATATAATTTGACAGGACGTCAGCCGCACTTATTTGCGAATCCAACTCGAATCTCAACTCCCACGGGGTAGTTTTACACAGTTTCCTCATTTTGCCATCCCCTAAACCCCTAGTTCCTCATTCCATATGTAGCACCCTTTAGTGTGCTAGAAGTGTAAATACATTTTTGTTTAGTGCAGGTAAATTTGTTCAGGCTTGGCTGGCAGTGTTTTTTCCTGGGTTGGGCAGAGATCCAGGGAGAGCTGGGTGACTCACAGGTAGCATCACTGAGACCTCCCCCCTAGATCTAAAACTTACTAGAAACTTTCAGAAGAATGGGAGGGGAAGTAAGGTGGAGCTGTCTGGAGTATTCATGGGGGCCCTGACCCATCCCCAACAGATGAGTTGGCAGGGGGCAAGCCCCTCAAATATTCAGGGTCAGCCCAGCTGGGGCAGTGGAGTTCAGGTGGAAGATGGAGATGAAGGGTTAGGGTGTCCGTGGCCCTTGCAGGTGCCCCCTAGTCTGGGGGGGGTGACCTCGGCCGGGGCTCAGGTGCAGAAGGGACCTTCTTCATGACACACAGAGGTGTCCTGACCATGAGGCACAGGAGCAAGGTTGAGGACAGCAGGAGAACACTGCCAGGCAAATCTCCAGGAAGGAAGACAGTCAGGAGGGCTAGTGAGTGTACAGTCAGAGGACTGAGAGGCATACCTGAGAGGACTGGGTGGAAGCAGTCTGGAATGGATGCAGAGTCAGTCTGGGAGGACTGTGGAGAAGTAGCCAGGAGGGATAGTGAAAGGGGCAGCTGCAGCCAGGTGGGCTGGCAGTGCCTGAAGTGGTGGTACTGGGACTTTTTTTTGCTATACTACCAAAGGGGCCCGCGGTCCTTGCCTGCAAAGGGCATTTACTATGGTCTGATTGTGATCTTGTCAGATCATCCTTACAGTGCCAGCTGGCCCCGGCAGTTGTTGTACTACAAGTAAGATTGTGCTGGAGGTAGATGGAGAAGTGTATATACAGGCTGTATATGTAGTTTGTGTCGCTGAAGAGTTCAGCATTTGATCAAGTGGGCATCCCATAATACCCTCAAATCTATCCAAGTTCAATTCCCCTAATAAAATACAAAAACAAAGCTGCAAGGCCTGTTTCCTGACTACGGTGGGCTGTAGAAAATTTGTGTGCCTAGCTTTTCAAGGTTGGAAGATATTTCATTCACCAGGGGCTTCTGCGGGGGTAGTGCTACACATATAATGACAGCTGTCCCACAAATGTTATATTACAAGATATTATTTGTACAGTAGGTTTGGCTTTTAAGAGAGGCCCTCCTTTTTTCCCTTTACCCTGGTACAACCAATATTCGTAAAAGGGGGAAGAAGGGGAATTGGGACTTTATATGAGGCCATGGCCAGGTAAGGTCATGCGCCTCCATCCCTGTCATATTGAAAAAAAAAAAAAAAAGCAAAAAATGCAGCAGGATAAGCAGCATAATTGCAATCAGCTTCTAGGTTTGAGCCCTGGTTCACACTGGTGCGATTTGACATGCGTTTTCACATGTCAAATCGGCGGCATTTGCCGGCAATTGCTGGCGATGGCACTGTCCTAATCGCATCTGCGGCGCTGCACCGATTTCAAAAAGTAGTTTCTGTACTACTTTTTGCGATTTCGGCCAGCGATTTACATTGACATCTGTGCAGAAACCTGCACAGAGGTCTCTGTAATCGCGGCCGAAATCGGGACTGACAGGCGGGAGTGAAATCATGCGAGATCAGCTGAACTCGCACGGCTTCATTTCCGCAGCCCAGTGTGAACCTGGGCTTAGTGTCAAAGCTTAACTGAACAAGCTGAAGTTAAAATCTGATTGGCTAGCATACACAGCTGTACCAGATTCCGAGTGCTCCAGTTTTAGTAAATCCCCCCCACTGTGTGTGTTTATGTATAGATGATATATCCCTGACATTGGACATATCCAATACTGACTGTTTGGGAAAATTCCCTCCAAACAACTGATCAAAACCTTTAGGTTGTGACCTGTACCATATTTGGCATACCATAAAGAAGATACCCAACTGCCATTTACTAATGGATTAGTGCCTTTTTACTTTGCAAAATATTTTTTACTTAGCTTAGTTAATGTGGTAAAAATCCACTTTGCAGATGTAGCACCCTGGTGTTTAGGCAGGGATGCTCCTCACAAATTTACTTGCCAGGAGTAATTATCCTGGTTGATTGTTTGAGATCCATCGATTTCTCCCTAAGTTTGGCCTTGTTGCACTTATCTCTTCTACCACTAGGTGGCCTGGTCCTTGGTGGTACTAGATATGATAAGGGCAACCCAAGGTCAGGTCATGGGTATATGGGGTATCTTAGCCAATGGGCAGGGGATTTCTTGAATCCCTTGGCCTGTTGGAAGAGCCTATATTCGGGTGGATTCAGGTGATCTATGTTCTGTGCCACCTAGACAGCTGTCTGAGTGGACGTGTGTCGTGTGCCCCGGGCTGCTAGGTCGGAGATTGGGCCTATCTGATGGCCCATCCAGAAACAAGAGAGCAGCGCAGGGTTGGGACTGCAGCTTGTAGTCCAACCAGAAGTGACGGTTTTGCCGGCCGGTCAACCTGTCAGTGGTCGGCAGTAACAGGGAAGCTGTCGCCACTAAGGAACCAGGCACCCTATTGCCAGGGACCACAGTGAGTAACTGAAGCAAGTACCGGAGCAGTATTCTTACCGAACTGGCACAGTGGAGAATTGGGAAACTTCAGGCGGTGATCAAGTCAGGGACCCAGCCAGCGGAGGTGACGCTTGAGAGCAATCTCGTGTTTCAAGCCAGGGACCAAGCAGGCCAGTGGGCTGAAGCTTGAGAAGTATTGGGAGTACCAAGCTAGGGACCCAGCAGAGAGGCAGGGGTGACGCTTGAGGAAGATACCACCAAGAAGATTGGAGGAGCTCAAGGGATTCAGTGCCAGTGAATCAGAGGGTCTAGTGAGAGATCGGGAGCTCAGTGCGCTGAAGAACTACAAGGAGAAGTTGTAGTGAAGGTGAAAGAACTGTTACGCTTTGTGTTAGGAACTGTTAAAGACTGTTGCCATAGGAGACAGCATTCCTGCACGCGGAGATGTGGCTTCTCGCTGGAGGCCTTTCCCTGCACGGCTGTCCTATTGAAGTCTCGGAGTCTGCTAATTGAACTTGCAACTACCCAAGGGTGCCCTGGCCCCAACCCTCCTTTCTCCAAAAAGTTTTTAAGAGAAATAAACATCTCTTTTGCATTCAAGAAGTGTCTGGCGCCCAATAACTTTATCCACCTTACACCCACGATGCCTCACATCCCACCACACTTAAAGAGGCCAGAGACCTTGCTACACAAAGAACCACTAATCATGTGAAAAGCTTCCCCATGTTCACTAAGCCTATTAAAATTGAAAATCCAATATGCAAAGTGAACATACTCTACTCGGGGAACGTTCACAGACATATGTAATCATTATTGGCTAGAGAAGGACACAATTACTTAATGTCTACCGGCAGCCTTGTATAGTGTTAAAAAATGATTGTGCTCAAGAGTTTGGAATAGGTAAACTGGCTTATCCATTTTCCAGAGAGACAAACTGCATTTCACTGTACAGATATGACCAGGAACTTGCTGGCGTGCATTCATTTTGAAAGGCTTTACTTTCAGAAACCGGACCTTTAGTAATTTTTTCAACTTTCCATCTATTAAATCTGCTGCCTTTGTTGTTTTAACTTTGGATAGTAAAACATTTTTTTCCTGCCAGTAAATACCTTACACAGCTCACTTCCTGTTTCTTGTCTGGTCTTAGCCTAGACTTATGACATCATGCAGAGCTCTCTCTCTCTCTTACACTCGTGAGAGTTTGCCAAGTAGGGAGGGGGAATGGGTCATAAGAGGACCAATGAGAGCTACAGGGCTGCAGAGCTGGAGGTGTGCCTCTGTGTGTCTGTGTAAACCCAGGAAGTGAACAGGCAGCTGCCCACAGTTAAAATGGCGGCAGCCAGACTCAGCGGAGGGAGATTTCTGCAGCATATTTGGCAAGTACAGAATCACAGTATATATAAAATAATATGCAAAGTGGTTGGGGGAAAGCTTTAGAATGTCAAAGATGTTTTTATTATAAATTATGTGAGCAGACTGAAGTTTCTCTTGAAGGATGTTTCCTGAACAGTTTCAGGTGTCCATTTGTTACTGTATATGGTTAATTTGAACAATTATTACCACAAGCTGTCAGGGTCTTAACAAATTACATTTTAAGGCATACAGGTATAGGTTAACATGTACACTGAAAAACGACATGTTTTAATGAATAACTGAACTCTTCAGTTGCAATCATTGCACAAAATCCTAAGGAGAACAAAAATACATACTGTGCTGTTTCTGTGTATCGAGGCTGCAATGTTCGAATTTTAGTAAAAGGTGTGTAGACTTTCCAGGGATTGTCAATGTCTTCGGTATTCACAGAGCCAGTAAAACCACTGTTTGGATAAAAAAAAAAAAGAACATTTAAGCCCAAAGTCACCTAAATAGATACAGTATGCAGTCACTTACTGTAGATGTTGCACTAACAATCTTCTTTCATATAGTAATACCACCATTTTCCTGTTACAGTAGTTGTAGAGGTTGTATAAATATAAGGCTGGGTTCACACTATTGCTATATCAGACATCGCATGTGATTCACGCCGCATTGCTGTGCAGATCACATGTGATGTCTGTGAGATGCGAATTCAGCCATAATGCATGGCTGAATTAGCGTCGCATTCGGACCGAAATGGTGCAGGACCCTTTTTTTGGTCTGCACTGGAATCGGATCGCATGGGTGTTTACACCTATGCAATCCAATTTCTGCACCATTTCACAGTTCGCACTGCGATCTGGGGTTCGCATAGGGCAGTGTGAATTGCCTGCCAGAAACATGCAATGCAGGACCCCAGGCACAGGAATTGTGCAAGTTCCTGCATCGCACAAATGTGAACCGGGACTAACTGAACAGTTCAATACGCACCAGGGTTAAAGCCAGTGCACTTGGTAATCAGCACTCAGTAATAGATCTGGTCTGACACACCCCTCGCACGCAATGCAAGTCTGTGTGAGCACGCTTGTGATTAGGGGTGTAGCTGTTACTATCTCAGTACCTGTGCCAGGACAAGGTCATCCAGCTCCCAGGGCAAAGATGCAAAACTGCGCCCCCCCTCCTTAGGGTTAGGGTCAGGGCACCCCCATCCCTGCAATAAACCAAGCGAAACCACCACTCCTGTCCACCCCTTGTCCCGGCTCTGCTCAGTACGCAGCATATAAGTGGGAAGGCACAACCCAGCATAAATTGTTTTTTTAGGAGCCCATTCACACAGGGGCGGCACGACTTGTCCCGCGACTGTGCAGGGCGATCTTAAAGCGGAGGTTCCGCGGTCCCTCGATTTTTTTTTTTTAAGTGCTTCTAATGGGGTTACATGTACATGGTTAGTACTCACTTGTTCGGCGTTATGATGCATCCCCGTCTGTTTTCGTGGTAAATATCAACTTAGATGAAACGATCCTGGTATTATCCATTTTGCTTGTGGGCAATGTGAAGCCCACAAGCACAGACTTCCGGGAATAGGCGAATGCTAGTCTCCCAGCAGGGAGATCTTGCGAGATTACGATTGTCTGCGTTACTAATTGTCTCCTGGGAAGCATGACACTGTGCTCCCAGGAGACATTGCGGTCACCTCCCAGCAAACACTGGGGCGTCAGGGAGAGCAGGAGATACGCCCACTCCCGCGGGAGGAATACCCGGAAGTCCTGAATAATACGGCTGAATCTCGGTAATGACACCCGCACCAAAAAAAATATTATACATTTGTAGTCAGAGTCTTCACTAGTGAATAGTCAAAGTCTTCAACTGAGAATGTGATACCCTAACTACCCAAGGCTTGAGTTGTGCCATAGCCTGCTGGTCAGTACGCCTAAAAGTGGGCATACCCTGAGTATGACTGGAGAAATGAAATAAGAAATTTATTGTATGCAAGGGGAAACGGGTGGGTGGGGGACCCAGAAACCCTGCCGACGCAGGAGAGGAGAGAGGAGGGGGGATAAATAGCCCCCAGACTCCTCCTACAAATTCAGGCTAGCCTGCGGCTAGCCTTCTAACTTGTAGTCAGAGTCTTCACTAGTGAATAGTCAAAGTCTTCAACTGAGAATGTGATACCCTAACTACCCAAGGCTTGAGTTGTGCCATAACCTGCTGGTCAGTATGCCTAAAAGTGGGCAAAAAGAGCCGGACTAGGTGAGTTTGAAAAAGAAGAAGGGCAGGTAACAAACCGTCTGGATGACGTCAATGATTGGAACTGGTAAGCATCCGTTACGATCGCAGAAACCAGTGACCTGAGCACGAAGACTAGAAGGGCCCCATCCGACAGAACTAGAAAACATGCCCAGAAACCAACCACCTCCCCCGTACCTGACTGGATAAGCCTACACCAGAAACATGGACCTAGGAACGAACTGCTAGTGGCGAGCGGACCCTTGGGAGAGACGGAACAAGGGCTGTCCCGAGGAGCCCCGAGGAATAATGCAAGGGTTGTGCCCAGTAACCAGGATGAGTATCTCCGTGAATACCTACAACCCCTGGCCTAACCGTCCATACATGGTAATGGGGACGTGAGAGGGATAGATGCCAAAAAGGACAAACTGACAGGAGTGAAGGGGGGGTCTAAGAGCCGGATACCTGCAAGTGTTGCAGGAGTGGATGGACGATGTCAACACGCTAAAACCGTATGCCCCGATGACCGCACAGAACCAGACATGGCATAACCCAACCTACCCGAGTGACAGTGAGCTCCCCTCGGAACCGGCTGGCCTGTCGAACCGAAGGCTTACCAAAACCTGGAACCAAGGAGACGCTGGACTGCCTGCCGAAATGCAGGAGCTGGGGTGTGCTGACACCCTGCCCAAGAGAGTTAAAACACATACAACCTGTCCAGTGAACATGAGAGGCCGTGGGGAGCCTGATAGGCCCGCATCCAACTGTGCTAAGAATACGGCCCAGAGCATGCATCGTGCTGGTATCTAGGACAGAACAGGAAACCAACTGAAATGTACCGCCTACCCGGTAGCGGCTGGAGAAAGGAAACCCCTGAGATGACTCACCGCCCCGCAGAGCCAAGACCGACCAACTCCCCACCAGGGGAGTACCACCCTGGTCAGAAATCCCCACATGGAGTGGAAGGGATGAACCTGCCTGTGATGCCGCCGAAACATGCAGCCTACCTCAACCCTAACATACAAAGAAAAGACAACAGACAACCAGACACAAGACACCACCCCTCTGTACCTGCCTGGGACAAGATGTGAGCAGAAATGACCAGACCTCAGCGCGTGAATGAACCTGAAGACAGAACCCACCCTAGTGTATGTAGTAAATGAGCCCGAGTAACCTGCCGCGCAGAGACAGGTAATTAAAAACGAAACACTCAGGGCCGATGTACCCACGGACCGTGGTGGGTAGTAGTATAGGCGTAAGAATGAACGTGCACGTATGACGTATGGTATACAGGCGAGAAGATTGTGGTCAACAACCAATTAAAAACGAAACCTCAGCCCGTATGGATCCGTAGACGTGACAGATCCTGAGATGCGCACCCTGGCTAACTACCTCCGGTATGCAAGAACCTGAACGAAAAGTGTGACGAGACAAGGAAAACAAACAACGTTGCAACGGCTGTGGGTGCGAGCGGAAACTGCACAGCACCGCCAAGTTATGCCAGACCACGCTAGGACTGGCTGACCTGCTAAACAGAAACACGCTGGGGTAAAATATGCTAAGACAGAACACGACCCCCTCTGTACCAACCCCCGAGCGAAGACATAAGCAGTAAAGGTGGGACCATGTATAATGAACCTGAAAAAACGTCCCCCCCGGCGTGTGACGTGAGTGAGCGCAAGGAAACTATTGCATGATGACAGATCGTAGAAACTGCACCCTCAGGACCTGAGTACCCACAGACCGTGGTGGGTAGTCCCGCAGATGACACTAAACGAATGCAAACGTATGACGTAACGTAACGGGCGAGAAGATTGTGGTCAAAGAACAAGACCAACAAAAAACCTGAGCCCGCAAGGATCCGTAGACGTGACAGAACCGAGATGTGAAACCTAGCCAACTGAACCAGGAATGCAAGAACCTACAAAGCTACGAAGAACCTACGGAAGTAAGATGATACGGAACTGAACGAAGAAGAAAAACAGCTACCGGTGTAAGCTGAAACCTCAGGACCTGAGTACCCACAGACCGTGGTGGGTAGTCCTGCCGATGAAATGAAACGAATGCAAATGTGTGACGTAATGTAACGGGCGAGAAGATTGTAGTCAAAGAACAAGACCAACGAAAAAACCTGAGCCCGTGAGGATCTGTAGACGTGACAGAAACCGAGCTGTGAAACCTAGCCAACTGAACCAGGAATGCAAGAACCTACAAAAGTACAATGAAACCTACGGAAGTAAGAACCTGCACAAGCTGACAGAAAAAACGCCATGACAGGAAAACGTTACGACAGGAACGCGCCAAGACCGGAAAAGCTATGACAGCAAAACGCTCACAGGCCGCTGACAGCAACAAGCTGCCGCCAGAACCGTTAAGACAGAAACCACGTGACGCATGAATACCCGAACGATCGTGGAAGTGAAGCTACTCCACCAACAGCCCCCCTAACCTGAACAGCATCCCCCCACCCCTGGCTCAGAGACCCCAAGGTAGACTGGATACAAGAGCAAGATGCGGCTGGCTAGCCCCCCCCGGCTCGCAGGGCCAAGTCAGGACACCCCCAGAATAACGTACTGAAAACTGCCAGACGTGACCTGTGGAGACGTGGGTGGACAACCCCTCCTAAGCTGCTAGGGTGACCACGGAGCAATGGTGGACAGCCCCCCCCCAGTGTACCCCTGGAGAGGTGGGTGGACAGACGCCCCCCGCAGGCCAACACAGCCCAGCAAACAGACAATACCACCAATGACCCCCAAGGTAGACAGGGTCTGCGCTAAGATTCGGCTGGCTAGCACCCCTGGCTCACTGAGCCATGCCAGGACACCCCAGCCAAGCATATCTTCACAGACATAGCTGAGGATCTGGGGATGGGATAACCTGGACCAAGGTCTGGATGCCAAGGCCACCCTGCCGTGCAGCGAGCAGTCCCCCGCCCCCCCTCTCCCATCCAACCAGTAACCACAGCTGAAGCCGCCACCCCCGCCTCACTGCTGCCCGGCGAGCACCGGGAGGAATAAGCAGGATGGTCCACCTCCCATGCTGCCCCGCCACACGGCGGCCACCAGCCAGAGCGAGCCCAGAGGAGTGAGCACCCGGAGGTGTGAGAAGGGTGAACTGACGCCTCCCCCCCATGCTGCCTGGCGAACAGGATAAGCCGAAGGAGTCCAGTGAGTGAGGGGAGGAGTGAGCGGACAGACTCCCCTGACACAGACGCCCCCCCCCCCCCCGGCATGACATGTACAGTGATAGATGCATGGAAACGTATGAGGACGCAGAAAGATGAATACAATGACAAAACAAAGCAACGACAGCAGGGTGCGACCTCCTGTATGATGCGACCCGAACAATACACCATGTGGCATACTCACCATCTGACGGGTGTCCTCCTCCTCTGGTGCGGTGAACCACCACCGACTCCCGGCCGACCGTGCTGCCACTCTGAGCACTGGAAGCACCGGGAGAAAAACAACAGGCGAAATACATGTTAGACTGAAGCACAAGAAATACTGACACCTAAACAGTGGTGCCCCCCGGAAGGACGAACTGCCGTGGGCAGACCCCCCTCCTGCACTACCCTCCCCACCCTGGCGGAGAGGCATCTGGAGTGCCCCCCCCCCATAATGAACAACCCGGAGAGGAGAAACCACCAGCACCAGACTCCTGGCTGAGCGTGCTGCTGCTCTGAGCTCCAGGAAAACAATCAGCTGACCCCCCCCCCATGATGCAAACTGAACCCTGGGAAAAATGGATGGATGCCCCCCCCTGCCCCGGCGCGAGAACCAGGAGAAGCAGGTGGGCGGCCTCCAACCAGAGGGAGCCCAGCGGAGTGTGTGGACGCCCCCCCCCCATGAGCGCCGGGAGAAGCGGGCGGGCAGCCCCCCCCACGAAGCCGGTGGGATGAAGCAGGAGGACGGGTAGGAGGAGGACGGAGGGACGGCACCCCCCCCCACCCCATGAGCTCCGGGAGGAGCGGGCGGCCTCCACGACACTGGAGGCACAAAGAAACCGGAGGTGAACCACCCACAGCACCAGTCTCTTAGCTGAGCGTGCTGCTGCTCAGAGCTCCGGGAGAAATAGGCGGCTGACCGGGTGGGCCGGAGCCGGACGAGATGGAGCCCTGGCAATGCTGGAGGCTGGATGGCCGCCCCCCCCCCTCCGGCGTGAGTACTAGGGGAAGCAGGCGGGCGGTTACCATGGAACCCCGAACGCCTAGAGTGAACCCAGAGGAAAGGGAGGGTGGATGGAGGGGCCCCAGCTCTCACAGCTAAGGCCCCCCCCCCCCCGGAGGAGCGGGTGACGAGCGGTCGACCCTGCAAGGAGGCCGGCGTGTGTACCCCCCCCCACAAAGGGGGGGCACGACACCCCCCCACAAAGATACCGGTAGGTAGGCGGCCCCCCCCCCTGCAGATGCCCGGAGTAAGCACAGGCAGGGGGACTGCCATGACTTCAACCGCCGACAAACCAGACAACCCCCCCTTACCTTACACGCACACAGGGAGGAATGAGCAGGCGAGCGGGAGGTATGAGCGGAAGGAGTGAGCGCGCGCCCCCCACGTCGCCCGGTACGAGTGTGGGGAGAAAGAGAGCGGGCGGCCTTCCCTCCGACACTGACAGCGTGAGCCCGGGAAGCGAGGCAGGCGAGTGGGTGGCCCCCCTCTGACGCCCGGCGTGAGCCATGCGGCAGTAGTGGCGGGCGTCCACCCTGAATGAAACCCGGCATGAGCCCTGAGAGGAGAAAGCCAGCCACGACGCCTGCAGCCGACCGCCGCACAGTGTAGAAAGCGGAAGTGACGCGGAACCCTGAAATGACGTCATCAGCTGTGACCCAGAAACCCTGCCGACGCAGGAGAGGAGAGAGGAGGGGGGATAAATAGCCCCCAGACTCCTCCTACAAATTCAGGCTAGCCTGCGGCTAGCCTTCTAACATGTAGCAGTATATGGTACAAAGATCAGGATGGGCTAATGTCAATATTTTGGGTGAACCTCCGCTTTAATACGACTTCAAAGGTGACTTGCAAAATGACTTCTGTATTGCAGTTAATGGAAGTCGCCCTGAAGTCGCCTTGAAGTAGTACAGGAACCTTTTTCTAAGTCGGAGCGACTTGAGTCGCTCCTATTAGAATGGTTCTATTGTACAGAACGGGACACGACTTGTCAGGCGGCTGAGTCGCCTGACGAGTCGCCCCTGTGTGAATGGGGTCTAAGGCACTTCCAAGCACATATCAGTGGTAAATAATAATATATGTGGGGGTAGAGAACTATAAACAAATATACAGTACATCAGGAAAGTATTCACTTTTTCCACATTTTGTTATGTTACAGCTTTATTCCAAAATGGATTAAATTCATTATTTTCTTCAAAATTCTACAAACAATACTCCATAATGAGGACGTGAAAGAAGTTTGTTTGAAATTTTTGCACATTTATTAAAAATAAAAAACAAAAAAATCCCATGTACATAAGTATTCACAGCCTTTGCCATGACACTCAAAATTGAGCTCAGGTGCATCCTGTTTCCACTGATCATCCTTAAGATGTTTGTACAACTTTTTGGAGTCCACCTGTGGTAAATTCAGTTGATTGGACATGATTTGGAAAGGCACACATCTGTCTATATAAGGTCCCACAGTTAACAGTGCATGTCAGAGCACAAACCAAGCCATGAAGTCCAAGGAATTGTCTGTAGATCTCCGAGGCAGGATCGTATCTAGGCACAGATCTAGGGAAGGGTACAGAAAAAATTCTGCAGCATTGAAGGTCCCAATGAGCACGGTGGCCTCATCCGTAAATGGAAGAAGTTCATAACAAACCAGAACTTTTCCTAGAGTGGGACACCCAGCCATACTGAGCGATTGGGGGGAAGGGCCTTAGTTCTGGAAGTGGCCAAGAACCCAATGGTCATTCTGACAGAGCTCCAGTGTTTCTCTGTGGAGAACCTTCCAGAAGAACAATCATCTCTGCAGCACTCTACCAATCAGGCTTGTATGGTAGAGTTGCTATACAGAAGCCACTCCTCAGTAAAAGTCACATGTGAGCCATCTGGAATTTACCAAAAGGCATCTGAAGGACTCTCAGACCATGAGAAACAAAATTCTCTGGTCTGAAGAAACAAAGATTGAACTCTTTGGCCTAAATGGCAAACATCATGTCTGGAGAAAACAAGGCACCGCTCTTTACCTGGTCAATACCATCCCCCACAGTGAAGCATGGTGGTGGCAGCATCATGCTGTGAGGAACAAATGGACTGGAAGACTAGTCAGGATTGAGGGAAAGATGAATGCAGCAATGTACAGAGACATCCTTGATGAAAACCTGCTCCAGAGTGCTCTGGACCTCAGACTGGGGCGAAGGTTCATCTTCCAACAGGACAACAACCCTAAGCACACAGCCATGACAACAAAGGAGTGACTACAGGACAACACTTTGAATGTCCTTGAGTGGTCCAGCCAGAGCCTAGACCTGAACCTAATTGAACATCTCTGGACAGATCTAAAAATGGCTGTGCACCGACGCTCCCCATTAAACCTGATGGAGCTTGAGAGGCCCTGCCAGGAAGAATGGGAGAAACTGACCAAAAATAGGTGTGCCAAGCTTATAGCATCATACTCAAAAAGACTTGATGCTGTAATTGGTGCCAAAGGTGCTTCAACAAAGTATAGAGCAAAGGCTGTGAATACTTATGTACATGTGATTTTTTTTGAAAATTACTTTTATTCCACATTTTTATAAACAATACAGACAGTACAAAAACAACACGTCAAATCCCTCCCCTCCCTCTGGCCCACAGTGCAATCAATGTTCCATAAAGTGCAGGATTGTAATTAGGACCAGTAACCCTTGCAGCAAAATATCAGTAAACAACAAGAGTATGAACTAGATACTAAATAGGATATCAATCCTTTGGTCACTTCTCACTTCTGATATTTCACCTTTCATAAGAACATTGAAAATTGCTTGATTAGTGTTAGTTTCCAAGTTCAATTCACAAAGCATAGCCAATGAAATATTTTTATTACAGTGCGTTTTTCTTTTTTTTTTTTTCTTTTATTGCTTTTTTTTTTAGTTCATTTAATGCCACAACTGTCAATTTATATAGATTTTTTCTGTCATGGGGTAATGTTCGGATATATTTGGCAACGGTATTATTAGAAAATGACTTAGAACATCTCTTCTGCTCACTATAAAGACTTAGGATATACCATAAGTGCAAGGTGTCATGGACTCAACCCTTGAGAGGGTGCCACCATGATACCCAGCATTCACAGTGTATTAATGCAGACAGCAGTGGTAGCAACATCATGTCAGCACCACTTTCTGCATTGTTTAAGTGATACTAAATGATATATCGGTACATATTTTTTGCTTTAAAATAAAAAAGATATCATACATAATATAGAGCTCTGTGCAATAATATTGCACAGCGTGGTACCTTACCTCCTCTTCTGGAGACCCCTGCCGGTGCTATCCACTCCTCCTTCTTCCAGTTGCCCCCTTAGCAACCCATGTGGGCACACTCCTGACATGTAGGCTGTGTGTGTCCAAGCCACACACAGCGACGGTAAGCCATGCACACGCTGCTGCCTGTGTCTCCTGTGAGACTATGAAGTGGAAGAGCAGTGCTGCAGATGGGACAGTGCTGGATTGGTGAGAGGAGTAAGGTAAGTGTTTAGGGGTAGGGGTGGTGGTGGTGGTGGTGGGAACATACAAAATGTTCTGACTTTAGAAGAATTTTAAAGACTGTCCAGCACACACGTCCAGCCTGAAAACTCCTGAAAAGGGTAAGTATGAAAAAAAGCATACAATACACATTGGGGAAAGGGGACGGGGACTTTTGGGGAATATTGGAAGTGGTCATTGTTCCCCCTCTTCATTCCCATACTGCAAAATGGCTCTGTGTAAATACCCTTCTTTATCTTTTTTTGGTGAGGTCGCATGATCTCCAAGTTGCAGCTGCCCTGTGGCATCGAACGGATCGACAAAGGGGCCTTATTTCTAGAGCCATAATATCATCTGCTGGCTTACATTGCCCCTTGTTTATGGCACTCCCTCCCATCTTGCTGACACAGGAGAGCTGGATCTTAGAGATCGAGTGACTACACCATAGGAGGTAAAAAATTGTATTTACACAGAGCTATTTTACAAAAAGCAAGCAGAATGAGGAGGGGAAAAGCAATGTTTTAGACCTCAGGTATATTAGCCTTTACTTCCACTTTAAAGCAGTTGTAAACCACTGAATAATAATAATTAAAAAAAAACTATAAGATAACAGCACATTATGAAATACTTACCTTAGAATGAAGCTTTTCCAGCGGTGCCCACTCAATGCTGAGGCGGCTGACATCTTCCCCTGGTGTTTCTTCCGGGTTCGCGGGTTCTGGCGCTGTGAGTGGCCAGAGCCGCGGATGACATCACTCCCGCACATGCAGGCAGGACCCGCTGTTTCTGGCACAAGCTCTGAAGGTCTGACACTGTGAGCTGGACCTTCAGAGTGCATGTGCCAATGATGTCATTGGATGCATGCACTTTGAATATCTCCTAAACTGTGCAAGTTTAGGAGATATTCACAGTACCTACAAGTAAGCCTTATTATAGGCTTACCTGTAGGTAAAAGTGGTGTAACAGAGTTTACAACCACTTTAAGCCACTTCTGGGAAGGGGGAGCAGTAAGGGCCAGAGTTGCCAACCGCCAGTAAATTTACTAACAGTTTGTAAAAATCAGTGATTTTTTTTACAACTGCCAGTAAATATCAGGGGCTAATAATTTCATGCTGTGTTGACTTTTTAAATGTATGTAGCAATACCCCCGAAGGGGCCGCTGGTTTAAGATTTGGGCCTGCCGTTACCTTTCTGTTCACCACACTCGTCTTAGGGGTCCCTCTTGAAGAGCTTCCATTAATGTCCACACCAAAACTTGGTTTCTTTTTTCTTCAAGAGTTTTATTAAAACAGTTCCAACAGAGGGGTAGAGGGATAGGGGAGGTTCGGGTAACTTGCTTTGCGGATCAGGCACAATCTTAGATCCAGAGGACAAATCGGTTCCACCCTGGATTCAGCAACCACCGGATAGGCCTACTCTCACTGGCCTAGCAATCGGTGCGAATCTCGCTCAAAGTCTCTGCCACAGACTTGATGAGGGCCATCGTTTCACAATCTTTTGCCACAAGATCGTGCAACCACACTGACACGTTGCAAGAGTTCCGTCAGAAAGTACACAGCTCATGGTGCCAGAATCTTTCAGCCAGCCGACAGCACCGTGAGGTAAATTGGACAGGATGCGTCCTTCAATTGAGTCCCCAATTGTTCCGCTTCTTCCCGCAGGCAAGACCGCAAAGGACCATCCCTGGACTAGTAGGCCCCAGGAGCTCCTGGGCCTACTCTCAGTTTCAGAGCCTCAGACCAGCAGGCCCCGAGGCCGAGAACGGCTCGCACATGCCTGAAGCCAGGAGGGCCCTCAGGTCAGGATCCGGCAAACGAACCCCATTAGCGCGGTCTCTGTTCCTTAAGTACCCCTTTCCAGAATGAGGGTTGACAAAGCCCCCTGAGCCACTTCTGGGAAAGGAAAACCCAATACATCCAACCTGCTGCATTTCCAACCTTGACCTGTGGTGACAGTGACACCTACTATTAAGTGGAAAAACGTGCAACCCAGCTGGACTAAAACAGAGCCAACAATTTAGCATAATGCTTCTGAGCTAAACTAAAGCTCAGGCAACTAAATTTAACACATACAGTAGGTGCCGCCGATATTGTGTCAATCTCGCCGCTTCTAGCGGCGAGATTGATACCCTAAGAGCTCCGTCGCGAGAGCCAGCGCCGAGCTGTCTCGTCATCGGGAAAGGAAAAAAAATTCCTTTCACGATGAGCGACACGCATTGCCGATAGACGGGGATCCGACGTGGATTCCCGCCAATACCAGGCACTGCGTTTGGTATGAATCCTGAGCGGGAACTCCACGCCAATTTTTAAAGAAAAAACCCCTCCAGGAGCATACCAGGCCCTTGGGTCTGGTCTGGATTTGAAGGGGAACCCTACGCCGAAAAAACGGCATGGGGGTCCCCCTCAAGATCCAAACCAGACCCTTATCCGAGCACGCAACCTGGCAGGCCGCAGGGGAAGAGAGAGCGGCCCCCCTCCCTCCTGAACCGTACCAGGCCACATGCCCTCAACATGGGGGGTTTGGTGCTCTGGGGCAGGGGGGCGACCTGCGGCCCCCCCCACCCCAGAGCACCCTGCCCCCATGTTGATGAGGACAGGGCCTCTTCCCGACAACCCTGGCCGTTGGTTGTCGGGGTCTGCGGGTGGGGGGCTTATCGGAATCCGGGAGCCCCCTTTAATAAGGGGGCCCCCAGCTCCCGGCCCCCCCACCCTATGTGAATGAGTATGGGGTACATCGTACCCCTACCCATTCACCTGGTGGAAAAAAATGGCAATAAAAACACAACACAGTTTTTAAAAGTATTTTATTGCACAGCTCCGGAGGTCTTCTTCCGACTTCAGGGGTCTCCGGTGTCGTCGCCGCGCTCTCCGGTTCTTTCTTCTGACGGGCCACCGCTATCTTCTTCCAACTCTTTTGCTAGCGGGGCCCGGTCTTCTCCGTCGCCTTCTCCCCTCTTCTTCTCTCCGGTTCTTTCTTTCTTCCGCCGGGCCTCCGCTAACTTCTTTTTAGCTCTTTTGCTAGTGGAGGCCCGGTCTTCTCCGTCGCCTTCTTCTTCTCCCGCTCTCCGGTTCTTCTCCCGCTCTCCGGTTCTTTCTTCCGCCGGGCCTCCGCTAACTTCTTTTAGCTCTTTTGCTAGCGGAGGCCCGGTCTTCTCCGTCGTCTCGTCCGGCTCTCCGTTGTCCTTCTACCGGCCCCTCCACTAACTTCTTGGTAGCTCTTTTGCTAGTGGAGGGGCCGGTCTTCCCGTCGTCGCCATCGGCGTCTTCTTCCCTCTTCTCCTCCTCGATGTTGACTCGTTGCTTCCTCTCGCAGTAATGCTAAATCTTCGGTCCGCAGAGATTAATATAGGCTTCTCATGACGTCACAGTCACATGTTCCCATGACGTCACAGTCACATGCTGCGGGGCCATGTGCCCCGCAGCATGTGACTGTGACGTCATGAGAAGCCTATATTAATCTCTGCGGACCGAAGATTTAGCATTATTGCGAGAGGGAGCGACGAGTCAACATCGCCACCCTGTTGCCGAGATCTCGGCACTCCTGTCGCCGAGAATCTCGGCGATGGGAGCGCGATAGATATACAATATCGGCGGCACCTACTGTAGCACTTACCCAACAGGAGCAGGGCGCTACATGTAAATCAAGCAAATTACTTTATTATAGGTATTGTCAGTGTTTCCATATCATTTTTATCTGTTCAAATATTCACTGTGTTAGTTTTCAATAGGAGTTCTGTAATTTCTCAGGTTGCCAGTAAATAAATGTGCTCCTCCAGTAAATTTTCCATGTTTTGTCAGTAAAAAATGCTCCAGGAGGTTGGCAACCCTGGTAAGGGCGTATTTTAAAGGTTATGTATTGTTGGTTAAAACAGACCTTACACTAAAAGGCAAGGTCTACTTATTACATTAGTCCTCCTCCCTTTACAAATCACTGCATTAAAGCATTAAAGCATTGCAGGAGTCTTGTGACTTCGATCAGTGTCTTCTTAAAGCTTGTAGGATGAGTTTTTATTCTACTCTGACTGTCCTATGAGGCTTCAGGACCCCTGACCCTCTGTCTGAACAGTGCTGATGGGCCATGTGCTGATCACATGCATCCTCCAAAATAAAAATAAAAACTCTCTAGCAATACACACCAAACTGAGCATGTGCAGAGTGACTCCACAGGCTCTGTCTGATCAGGAGATGGATTGGGGACAGTGGAAGAAGGGAAGGATCAGAGAAGACACGATCAAATGGCCTTTTTACACAATCCAGAGGAATAACACCTTCGGTTCCACCGTGAGTATAGCAAGCATGCTTTACTGCATATACAGGCTGATTTTTACTGTTGTGGGTTTAGTAACACTTTAAGGTAAGATTTGTGATTTTTAGCATTCCAACAATATCACCTGAAAGTTTGCAACATCATCTTAACCTAGGCACCATGGGTGGGAGCCAGGGGCAAGGTAAATACATTTTTAACTTTCTTTTCTTACTGGTGTTGTTTACAACTTTAATGCAGTAATGTGTTAAGGAAGGCAGGGGTTGTAATGAGAGGATTGTGCAGTTAAGTTATAGGTTCACTTTAGTGAAGGGTTCATTTTAAGAGTTAGGTTAAGGGTTAAGTTCTAGGGTTATGTTAAAGTGGTTGTAAAGGTTCTTTAAAAAAAAAAAAAAATAACAAACATGTCATACTTACCTCCGTTGTGCAGTTGGTTTTGCAAAGAGTGGCCTCGATCCTCCTATTCTGGGGTCCCTCTGCAGCACTCCTGGCTCCTCCTCTTCTCGAGTGCCCCGTCAGAGAAGCACTCTTCTTCGTGGAAACCCATGCGGGCGCGCTCCCATGTCCTGCTGCTGCGTCCGTAGACATAGACAGCAGGACTCGACTCCGCCCCCGGCGCCCGCTTCATTGGATTTGATTGACAACAGCGGGAGCCAATGGCTGCGCTGCAATCAATCTATCCAATCAGGACACGAGACAGGAGCAGGTGTGCTTGTTCTCGTTGTGGGAATTACAGGGCTCAGGTAAGTATAAGCGGGGCTCGGGGGCGCTGCTGCAGCACAGGAGGTTTTTTACCTTAATGCATAGAATGCATTAAGGTGAAAAACAGCGAGTGTTTACAACCCCTTTAAGTGATCATTTTTAACCATAGGTCAAAGGTTCAGGCTATGTGTTAATTTTTAGGCTAAGTGTTCATTTCTAAGAGGAACTAAAGTCTTAAAAAAAAAACTGGGAGCAATTAGGCTCTTTATTGCAGAAGAGACATACAATGGGGGTTATTTACGAAAGGCAAATCCTTATGGGTGCTGCGCAGCTCAGTTTACATTCTACAGATAACTGCAAACAAGCATGTAGGTTTATTTTTTTGCAGAAGAGACATTGGGGGTTATTTACAAAAGGCAAATCCACTTTGCACTACAAGTGCAAAGTGCACTTGAAATTGCACTGAAAGTGCACTTGGAAGTGCAGTCGCTGTAAATCTGAGGGGTAGATCTGAAATGAGGGGAAGCTCTGCTGATTTTATTACCCAATCATGTGCAAGCTAAAATGCTGTTCTTTATTTTCTTTGCATGTCCCCCTCAGATCTACAGCGACTGCACTTCCAAGTGCATTTTCAGTGCAATTTCAAGTGCACTTTGCACTTGTAGTTTGCACTTGTAGTGCAAAGTGGATTTGCCTTTCGTAAATAACCCCCAATGTCTCTTCTGCAAAAAAATAAACCTACATGCTTGTTTTCAGTTATCTGTAGAATGTAAACTGAGCTGCGCAGCACCCATAAGAAGCCAAGAAGATGCCGGTGCCGTCGAGGAACATTGGCCCAATAAAGCAGATGTAAGTGTAGCACACGGCACCCTTTCTCTCCACTGTCCTTGGCTCGCTCACAAGAGAAAAGGGTGCACCATGCCCGTACCCTCTGGTTTGCAGAGGTTAAGCACACTTGTTTTAACTTACGGGTCTTGCAGCAAGGTTCTCCTCAAAGCTGGTTTCTGTCCCTAGAATGCAAGGAAAAAGTCTCTATACCCCAAGTAACTCCAAAGTCCACACCAGTATCAACTCCAACGTAGAGTTTATTTTCTTTATGTGTGAACATCCACAAATTTGAGAAGAGAGAAAGGTGTTAGGAAGACAGATCAATTCAGGCACTCCTGGCTTCTTCGCCACTCGATCCCGTGTGGGTACAGCTTACCCGGATAGTCACCCAAAGGCAGCTCGAACAGTCTATTGGATTCCCTAATGGATGCGTTCAGGAGATCCTCTGCCACAGAATCTATAGTGTCCCAAACCTCCTAATGGTCCCGTTGTTTAGATCCCTTTTTCAGATAGATGACATCCCTCCGGAGAGTTACTGGGCCCCTTCCTTCACTGTGATCTCTCACCAGTCCTTCGGAACGGTCCTCCCCCAGTCTCCTCTTCCAGAAACGGGTCCCCTCGCAAGGCGGCATCCTGGGATTCCTCCTCCCGAAGTGGGCTCCAGCTAAAGGTGCTGGGCCCAGGGCTGAAGTTGCAGTCCCAGGACTAAAGGTGCCTGGGACTGAAGCGCATGTGGCCCCATAGCCTGGAGGGCCATGCACTTGAACTTGGACCAAAGGTTCTCCCTCCGGGCATGGGCCCCGTGAGTGGCTCCCTCTCTAATGGCGTCTGCTCCTTTTGTACCCTCTCCCGGCATGCACAGCGAGTAGACCACGCCCACTGCACGGCTGCCGAGAGAGGACACTCAATCGCCACTCCATCACCTGTGGTTCAACCCCGAGTACAAGTGACAGCGCCACCCATACTTCTAACGGGAACTGCATGCCAGGTGAAACAGCAGCAAGGCAGAGTCCAGTAAATTGAAAGATTCGAGCCAACTACCACTCGAATCACCCCTAAATTTAGTATAGCAATCCCTAACTTTGGGGCCCCCGCTACATAAGTATTTTGGACTTTTTTTTTCCTTAAATATGACAAACAAATTAGAGGTCAAGAAAATGCTTTGGCGCATTATCTCATTTGTTTTGGGTGCTGTAAGTGCTGATGCTGAAAACAGATGTTCTGCAAACTGAATTCTAGAAAAACGTACCAATAACCTGGAATATGATCCATACGAGGATATGGAGATATACTGAAATAAAGAAGAATAAAATAAGGTTAATTTGATTTATGACTACAGTAAATTAAAAAAATTGATAAATCATTACATTCTTAAAAAATAAAAATAGAATTATACATATTTTTCTGGACCTCTTCATGTCAGGCTACTATGAGTTAACTCCACCCTCCTGGACTTCTCCAGGACCATCTCTAGCTAGCTTTCAAATTAAAACCTGGACCCTACTGTTCTTTTTCTGCCATCGCATCGACACTTCTTTTTGGATTCCCTATACCTTTTCCTTCTTCCCAGATTCAGCCTTTTATGGACAAATGGACTGTTTGGGTTGTACATCTTCCATATGCTGGGTACCCATGATGGTCGAGTTGCTTTTATGGCTCCAGGATCCTTCAGTAAAAACTACTGTTGCGGCTGTGTTAACTACAGATTGGGATATATGGTGATAGCTGTATAAACTATTGCTACTCTGGCTGGCTGTATAATCCTATTGTTGGATAGTTATTTGTTGTTCTTCTTCTTCTTTCTTGTACAATACCTTCCCTCCTGGCCTGATTAAGATGCTCCAGCATCTAAAAGGGCAGCATCTAACACGGCAGCTCCTAATTCACCTATCACTTCATGTGGTGGGGGTGTGGGCTTCCGGGCCTTCTCGGACCCATGACAATATGACACTGCAGTGGATTAGGGGTGGATCTCCTTTGTCTCCCAGATCTGCAGCTGCTGCCTGTCCTCAAACTCGCTCTCAGGCTTCCTGTTCCTGCTCCCACTGTGCTCCCTGCTTTTCTGTTGTGAGCATAGGGATATGGGTTGACTGTCCTGTATGCTTTGGTTAATTATATTTCTGTCTGACTTTCCTTTTCAGAGCTGCTACAAGTCCTTCTTTGGACTTGTAGCAGCTAGATATTATTATTATTATATTAGTAATATCTTCATAAGTTTTCGCTTGCTTTTTTTCTAAAGGAGCGCTCCCTGTTTTGACAGAAGGAAAAGCCCAGGGTGGAAAAATGTCAGTCAGGTCTCTCACTGCACATGTAAGTCGTTTCCACAGATAACATTTTTTATTTTTTTTGAGCACGTGGTGCAGTATGCAAAAAACAATACACCAAAAAAGTGCATGTGAACACACACATACAAAACACATATGGTCCCCTGCAAGTCCCCTGTATATTCTTTGATTCCGAGAATTGTCATGCCTGGTCTAAAAGTCCAATCTCTGGGATAGTGGCTGTATTCCCACGATCTGTCGCCGGGAATTCCACTCCAACCTCCTGCCTTGGTTATAGTCAGATCTCAGATCTTTCTGTGAGCATATAAGAATTAGGGATGAGCTCGGTGTTCGAGTCGAACATAGGTTCGACTCGAACATCGGCTGTTCGCGCGTTCGGCGAACAACGAACCATTTGGGCCGTTCGCGCCAAATTCGAATGACGCGAACGGCCCACAATACACTGCGCCATCGCAGTGTAATCCCGGCGCTGTGATTGGCCAAGCATGCACTGTGACCCTGCATGCTTGGCCAATCACAGCGCCGGCAGCGAGGAGAGCAATGATTGGCCACAGGCAGGATGCCTGTGGCCAATTATAGCTGAGGGGGTTTAGTACACGCCCCACACTATAAAAGGCCGCCAGCGCAGGAGTGCCTGAATTGATCTGTCTTCCTAACACCTTTCTCTCTTCTCAAATTTGTGGATGTTCATACATAAAGAAAATAAACTCTACGTTGGAGTTGTGTAGTGTGTTCCGGAGCAGGGAAAGTGAAGGATAGGCAGGGACAGTGTCAAATCTTGTCAAATCTTTTCTTTGCTAAACCTTGTGTGTAGGGACAGAGAAGGATAGGCAGGGAGAGTGTCAGTGTCATATTCTTTGCTAAACCTTGTGTGCAGGGAGAGAGAAGGATAGGCAGGGAACAGTGTCAGTGTCATATACTTTGATAAACCTTGTGTGCAGGGAGAGAGAAGGATAGGCAGGGGACAGTGTCAGTGTCATTGTTGCTAAGCCTCCTGCACATTATACACCTGAAGTTAGCCCGTATTGCTGCTTTTTCCTGGTGTGTTACACCAACAGGATTTTTCGGCACTTACAGCGGGCGGAGTGTGCCTCCTGACCATATTACACCTTAACTTAGCCTGTATTGCTGCTTTTTCCTGGTGTGTTACACCAACAGGATTTTGCGGCACTTACAGCGGGCGGAGTGTGCCTCCTGACCATATTACACCTTAACTTAGCCTGTATTGCTGCTTTTTCCTGGTGTGTTACACCAACAGGATTTTGCGGCACTTACAGCGGGCGGAGTGTACCTCCTGACCATATTACACCTTAACTTGGCCTGTATTGCTGCTTTTTCCTGGTGTGTTACACCAACAGGATTTTGCGGCACTTACAGCGGGCGGAGTGTGCCTCCTGACCATATTACACTTTAAAGTGGTTGTAAACCCTTTTAACTTTTTTTTTTTTTTTTTACTAACCTGCAAGACAAAGCTATAATGAGCTAGTATGACTAGCATACTAGCTCATTATGTACCACTTACCTTCGATTGGGGCCCCCGAAGTCGTCCGTGTCCCTCCTCTAGCCGCATCCATCGCTGCGGCGATAGCCGGAATGTTACTTCCGGGTATCGCCGCTGCAGCCAATCACAGCACCGCTCCGGCGCTGTGATTGGCCGGAGCGGCGAAGACGTGACTCCGCGCATGCGCGCGTGAGCTGTCGAATTCGGCTACGTCGTCGAATGTTGCGACCTAGCCGAATTTGTGAATGGGGTGACGTCAGCGTCGCCGCATTTACATACAAATATCTCCTTAACTGTGTAGGTTAAGGAGATATTTCATGCACCTACAGGTAAGCCTTAATCTAGGCTTACCTGTAGGTCTTTGTTTAAAAAGTGGGTTTACAACCACTTTAACTTAGCCTGTATTGCTGCTTTTTTCTGGTGTGTTACACCAACAGGATTTTGCGGCACTTACAGCGGGCGGAGTGTGCCTCCTGACCATATTACACCTTAACTTAGCCTGTATTGCTGCTTTTTCCTGGTGTGTTACACCAACAGGATTTTGCGGCACTTACAGTGGGCGGAGTGTGCCTCCTGACCATATTACACCTTAACTTAGCCTGTATTGCTGCTTTTTCCTGGTGTGTTACACCAACAGGATTTTGCGGCACTTACAGCGGGCGGAGTGTACCTCCTGACCATATTACACCTTAACTTAGCCTGTATTGCTGCTTTTTCCTGGTGTGTTACACCAACAGGATTTTGCGACACTTACAGCGGGCGGAGTGTACCTCCTGACCATATTACACCTTAACTTAGCCTGTATTGCTGCTTTTTCCTGGTGTGTTACACCAACAGGATTTTGCGGCACTTACAGCGGGCGGAGTGTGCCTCCTGACCATATTACACCATAACTTAGCCTGTATTGCTGCTTTTTCCTGGTGTGTTACACCAACAGGATTTTGCGGCACTTACAGCGGGCGGAGTGTACCTCCTGACCATATTACACCTTAACTTAGCCTGTATTGCTGCTTTTTCCTGGTGTGTTACACCAACAGGATTTTGCGGCACTTACAGCGGGCGAAGTGTGCCTCCTGACCATATTACACTTTAACTTAGCCTGTATTGCTGCTTTTTCCTGGTGTGTTACACCAACAGGATTTTGCGGCACTTACAGCGGGTGGAGTGTGCCTCCTGACCATATTACACCTTAACATAGCCTGTATTGCTGCTTTTTCCTGGTGTGTTACACCAACAGGCTTTTGCGGCACTTACAGCGGGCGGAGTGTACCTCCTGACCATATTACACCTTAACTTAGCCTGTATTGCTGCTTTTTCCTTGTGTGTTACACCAACAGGATTTTGCGGCACTTACAGCGGGCGGAGTGTGCCTCCTGACCATATTACACCTTAACTTAGCCTGTATTGCTGCTTTTCCCATTTCCCTGCAGGCCATTAGAATGTCTGGAAGGCAAACAAGGAGAGGCAGACAGTCAGGAGCCAATAAAAGAGGGCAAGCAGGCTCTGTGTCTAGAGACAACAGTGCTGGTCATGGACGCGGTGCATCGCCATCAGCATGTGGCCATGGGACACGCTTGTCCTTCTTTTCGGCAGCTGGACGTGTTGAGCCGCATCATGCCGAAGACTTGGTAGAGTGGATGACCAAGCCCTCCTCATCCTCCTCATCCTCTCTCACCCAGGCTCAGGGTACTGGCAAAGCAGCTGCCAAAGCGTCCTCTTCCCTGGTATCAATGTCATCATCAGTCACTCCTTCCCTAGACCAACCATGTCCTCCTGAGGAGTCCCCCGAACTGTTTGAGCACAGTGTTGGGTACATGCTCCAGGAGGATGCCCAGCGTTTCGAAGGGTCTGATGATGATACCCAGCTAGAGGAAGGCAGTAGCGTGAGAGCAGAGAGAGGGGATGCTCAAGAAGGACACCAATCTGGCAGTCATATTCCAGCAGCTGCAGCATACTGCCAGATTGGCTCCAGTGATGAGGAGGGAGGGGATGATGAGGTCACTGACTCCACGTGGGTGCCTAATAGGAGAGAGGAGGAGGAGGAGGAGGAGGATGAGGAGGAGGCACATCTCCAACGAGGCAGGATGCCCTCGGGGGGCCAGCGTAAGGGCAGCACACCGACGGAATCACACCGTAGAGCTCCGCCTGTGCAGGGCGCTGCCTCTGCCCGTTATTCAAAAAGTTCTTTGGTGTGGGCCTTTTTTGAGTCGAGTGAATCAGATCGCACAGCTGCTGTTTGCAACATATGTCTCAAGCGTATATCGTGTGGCCAAAACATCACCCGCTTGGGCACCACATGCTTGACCAGACATATGTTGACCTGCCATGCAGCTCGTTGGCAAGCCTACCTTAAAGACCCACACCAAAGAACAAAGCTGACCTCTTCTTGCAACGCATCAGCTGGGATCTCCAACCCCACTATACTTTCAGTCCTCTCTGAAACCTGCTCTGAGAGGAATGAAGGTGTAGAATTAGGTGTGTCACAGCCAAGTACTTGCGGGCACTCTGCTAGCAGTACACCGACGTCCGATTCTAGCAGGCAAATTTCCCTGCCCCAGCTGCTGGACCGTCGAAAGAAGTTCACTCCCAGCCATCCACATGCCCAGCGGTTGAATGCTAGCTTGGCTAAATTGCTAGCGCTTCAACTGCTGCCTTTTCAGTTGGTAGACTCGGCCCCCTTCCGTGAGTTTGTGCAATGTGCGGTTCCTCAGTGGCAGGTTCCCAAACGCCACTTTTTCTCACGGAAGGCGATTCCGGCTCTCTACCGGCATATGCAAGGCAATGTCTTGGCCTCGCTGGACAGGGCGGTCAGCGGTAAGGTGCATATTACCGCTGACTCATGGTCCAGCAGGCATGGACAGGGACGTTACCTTTCTTTCACGGCCCATTGGGTCACTCTTTTGGCAGCTGGGAAGGATGCAGGACAAGGTGCAGTAATGTTGGAGGTTGTTCCACCGCCACGCCTCCAAAATGCTACTACTGGTTGTGACACACCTCTGTCCTCCACCCCCTCCTCTTCTTCTTCCTTCGTGGCCTCTTCCTGTGCTTTGTCCTCGGAACCAGTGGTGCTCCGTAGGCGTTCAAGGGGCTACGCAAGTACGCAGGCAAAAAGATGCCATGCCGTGCTTGCGCTGGTGTGTTTGGGGGACAGGAGCCACACTGGGGCAGAGGTTCTGTCTGCTCTGCAGGGGCAGGCCGAGAGGTGGTTGACACCACGCCAGCTTAAGCCAGGAATGGTAGTTTGCGACAATGGCACCAACCTCCTCTCCGCTCTCCGACAGGGACAACTGACCCATGTGCCCTGTGTGGCTCACGTCCTTAACCTGGTGGTGCAGCGGTTCTTGGGCAGGTACCCGGGCTTACAGGATGTCCTGAGGCAGGCCAGGAAAGTCTGTGTGCATTTCCGCAGATCTTATAATGCCAGTGCTCGCCTGGCTGAGCTGCAAAAGGAGTTGAACCTGCCCAAGAACCGCCTTATATGTGACATGCCCACCAGGTGGAACTCAACGTTGGCCATGCTGCAGCGGCTGCACACGCAGCAGAGGGCCATCAATGAGTACCTGTGCGACTACGGCACCAGGACAGGGTCAGGGGAGCTCGGGTTTTTTTCACCACGCCAGTGGGATATGATCAGGGATGCATGCACTGTCCTGGCACCATTTGAGGAGGCCACGAGGATGGTGAGCAGTGACAGTGCATGCATCAGTGACACTGTACCTCTTGTCCACCTGTTGGAACATACGCTGCGTGGAATAATGGACAGGGCACTTGAGGCAGAACAGAGGCAGGAAGAGGAGGACTTCCTTGCCTCTCAAGGCCCCCTTTACCCAGACAGTGTTCCTTCTGTCCCACCCATCGCACAGGAAGAAGAGGAGGAGGAGGAGGAGGAGTATTGTGTCAGCATGGAGGTGGAGCCTGGCACTCAGCATCATCAGCAGCAGTCTTTTAGGGATGATTTACAGTCCCAAGAAACCAGTGGACTTGTACGTGGCTGGGAGGAGGTGGCTGCAGATCATGTCGTCCTTAGTGACCCAGAGGACTCCTGACCGAATGCCTCAGCTAACCTACGCTGCATGGCCTCCCTGATCCTGCAAAGTCTGCGGAAGGATCCTCGTATTCTTCGGATCAAGGAGAGGGACCATTACTGGCTGGCCACTTTCCTTGATCCACGGTACAAGGGTAAGGTTGCGGACCTTATCTTACCGTCACAGAGGGAGCAGAGGATGAGACAACTCTGGGAGGCCTTGCAGAAAGGTCTGTGCAACGCGTTCCCAGAGACTGGGAGGTTACAAACTCCTGGTCCTGGACAACGAGTTGCTGAGGCTTCGGTCAGTCAAAGAAGGAGCGGTGGGGAAGGTGGCCGTCTGACCGAAGCGTTCAGACAATTCTTTAGTCCGCAGCCCCAAGGTATGATCGGTTCCAGCAACCATCGCCAGCGTCTGATATACATGGTGCAGGAATACCTAGGGGCAAGGTCAGACTTGGACACCTTCCCCACCGAAAATCCTCTGGCTTACTGGGTCTTGAGGATGGATCACTGGCCAGAGCTTGCACAGTATGCAATTGAGCTACTGGCCTGTCCTGCATCCAGCGTTCTTTCAGAACGCACATTCAGTGCTGCTGGAGGATTTGTCACGGATCACAGGGTGCGCCTGTCCACCGACTCTGTTGATCGACTGACCTTCATAAAGATGAACCAGTCTTGGATCACCACCAGCTACCAAACACCTGAAGCTGATATAACAGACTAATTTATTTTCAAATGTCACATCCCTTCAAGACTGATGCTGATGCTGAGAGACTGTCCTGTTATGTTGACTGACTATCCTCCTCCTCCTCAATGATCCGATTGACGATGATAGCTTGGAAGAACATTTTTGTTTCTGGGTGCCGCCACCAGTGGCTAAGGCCCAATTTTTCAGCCCCTGTTTAACAGGGGTGTTATCACAATTTTTTTATGCAATGCTTTGCAGCAGGGCTCATTCCTGCACTCCAACTAGAGTATCTGGGAGTGGTTGCAGTGTCGTGGCACCAGCACCAGTGGCTAAGGCCCAATTTTTCAGCCCCTGTTTAACAGGGGCGTGTAATTAAAATTTTTGATGCAATACTTTGCAACAGGGCTCATTGCTGTGCTCCAAGTACAGTATCTGTGAGGGGTTGCAGTGTTGTGGCACCAGTGGCTAAGGCCCAATTTTTCAGCCCCTGTTTAACAGGGGCATGTAATTACAATTTTTTATGCAATGCTTTGCAGCAGGGCTCATTCCTGCACTCCAACTACAGTATCTGGGAGAGGTTGCAGTGTCGTGGCACCAGCACCAGTGGCTAAGGCCCAATTTTTCAGCTCCTGTTTAACAGGGGCGTGTAATTACAACTTTTGATGCAATACTTTGCAACAGGGCTCATTGCTGTGCTCCAAGTACAGTATCTGTGAGGGGTTGCAGTGTTGTGGCACCAGTGCCTAAGGCCCAATTTTTATGCCCCTGTTTAACAGGGGCATGTAATTACAATTCTTGATCTAATAATTCACAGCAGGGCCCATTCCTGCGCCCACCAAGACTAACTGTGAGGCCTTACAGTGTTGTGTCAACACCACCACCACCACCACCACCACCACCAAAGGCCCAATTTTTCAGCCCCTGTTCAACAGGGACATGCAATTACAATTCTTGATCTAATAATTCACAGCCGGGCCCATTCATGCGCCCACCAAGAGTAACTGTGAGGGCTCACAGTGTTGTGGCAACACCAACATGTAAGGGGCAAATTTCAGCTGAGTATATACGGCAGGCCCCTACTTTCAAACATCCAACTTACAAACGACTCCTTCTTGCAAACGGAAGGATACAACAGGAAGTGAGAGGAAATCTACCCCTAGGAAGGCAAATTCTCTCCTGTAAGAGTTAATATGGGAAAAAAAGTGTCTCCTCTCCACTGATGCTTTATCACCAATTCTTATTTGAATAAAAACCCCAAATTTTCAAAAAACATTTGTCATTAGGACGGAAAGTGAGGTGAACTGTTCTGAACAGGTGCACACTGCACAGACAGCAAAACAAATGTTACAGGGGTGATAACCCTTCCCTATGTTTTCCAAAAAGATTTTTTGCCTGGAGCTACACTTAAACAATGTACCTGTTCAAAATTACAAACAGATTCTACATAAGAACAAACCTACAGTCCCTGTCTTGTATGCACCGCCTGTATACGGCTGTTCAGAGTATATAGGGCCTTTTTTATTTTGTGTGCGGGGTTTCCCTTAATATCCATACAAGACCCAAAGGGGCTGGTAATGGGCTGGGGTAGGGGGGGGTGTGTGATGGGGTAGCTATGCCATTTTTCTTAAAGATTTTCATCCATATTACCGGGACCAGACATTACATTAAAGCCGCAAGCAGTTTTAAATGGCTTTTTTTCCTTTAGAAATGTAATTTTGTGCAGGGACAGTTCTAAACACGGGAAACACGTGGCACTTCACAGACATACTTTAGACACCCCCCAGGTACGATATTTAAAGGAATATTTGACTTTTTTTTTTTTCACTTTATGCATCATTAAAATGACTGCTCCAGAAAAACGGACGTTTTTAAAACTTATTTTTGCATTGATACATGTCCCCTGGTGCAGAACCCGGGTTCCAAAACCCTTTTTAGGACAATAACATGCATAATAGTCGTTATAATTAGCACTTTAGATTTCAAACGTTCGCATCCATTGTATTTAATAGGGTTCTAAAGTTCGTGCGAACTTTCGGTCCGTTCGCGGGTTCTGGTGCGAACCAAACCCGGGGGTGTTCGGCTCATCACTAATCAGAATGTTCTATCCTTGGCGACTTTGTACCTCCCAGGAATTCAAAATATTGTTGAGGACAGTTTGAATAGAAGATTTGTAGTCCATAACAAGTGGTCCCTTAATAGCCTGGTGCATACCCCTCCCCCCAACTCTTCGAGTCCTAATCAAAGTCCAGCAGGAGGGAATCCAGGCAATAGTGAATCTCCAGTATCAACCGAGAAGGCAATGTTTTTGGATAAGGGATTATTTTGGAGAATAAGACTGGATTTGCAGATTCTGCTATTAGGCTATTGGGATTTCCTAATCCATGATGAGGCCTTTTACCCGAATGGAAACTTAATGGCCTAGAGGTTGAAAAGAGATGATTGAGACAAGTTGTGTTATCTGATAATGTCATTGAAACTTTTTTGCCATCTCTGAAAAAATCTAATCCAATTCCAACTACCATCATGTTTGGAAATCCTTTTCACAGAGTTTTTCAGAGGAGCACTGGAACCTGCTTTCTCTTTTGATATCAAACATTAAAGATTTGCTACAGAAGGGCTTGGATAAAGGCATGGTACACAATTTATTAGGGAGGATGGAGGTCTCCACTTTATCAGCCATGACTAGTAAGAAATGGGCTTTTCATCCTTTGGTGGGACATTTTAGGACTTATGAAAAAAATAAAGATTTATACTCACCCAGGCGGTTTGATGCTGCATCTGTCCCCCGCCGACTCTACACTGAGAGCTGAGTGATCAAACACTGCTGATCACTCAGTTCTCCCCTCCATCCTGAGCAGAGAGTGGTGACTGTCAGTCACCAGCTCTCTGCTCTGCCCTTCCAGTGCTCACTGGAGCTCTGGGCTGTTAAGAGGGTGGGAGCAACTGGCTCAGGCTCTCAGTGGCTTTCTGAGAAGCTGAGGGAAATGCCTGTTACAGGCTTCTGGGTGAATACCGACTTTAAAAAGTCAGGATCTTACCCCGAGTCTGGACCGGCTGAGTGATTTCAGCCAATAGCGGGTTTTAGCCAGCTTTTCGACTGAAAACGGGTCACAGGAGTAGTATAGCCAAAGTGCTTTTGCTATACTTCTCCTTTAAGTACAGTATTTTTCAAAGCTTTTGCCTCTGCTAGTAGTCTCAGAGTTATGTGCATTTTTTATTAAAGAACCATATTATATCTTTCTACCAGAGAGAGACATTCTGAGGCCAGTTCTGGCTTTTCTATCCCAGATCTCAAATCTTTTTTATTTAAATTGGGAATCCATTCTTCTGGCCTTTGTGTCTGAAAAAGCAGTTGAAAAATGGAAGAAGTTGGACTTGGTTCTTTCCTTATCAGCCTATCTGGAATGAACCAAAGATTGATGGACAACCTGTTAGGTTTAAAGGAGGGTTTGACAGTTTCTCCAAAAGTAATTTCTTCTTGGATTGTCAAGACCATCCAAATTGCCAACAAGTTCTTGGGTCTTGCTCCTCCTTCAGAAGTCAGAGCACATTCAACAAGAGGTATGGCAGTCTCATGGGCTTCTTATGCATTGGTCTGAGCAGAGGTAGCCTGCAAAGCACCTACTTGGAGCACAGCTAATACCTTAATTTGTCATTATAGAGTTGATGTTTCTTTGGCTGCATCAGAGGAATTTGATTATTTTTCTACAGTGGTCAGCCATTAAATTCCTTTCCAAGCAGCACTTCTAGGTGTTCCCCTCCTTGTTTGTTTTTTGCCATTACATGTTATGACCTGTAGTAGGTAAAACACGAGGAAGCCCAGCAATTGTAAAACTTGTCAACATTGAAGGAAAGGAAAAATTATGGCAAATATGTCAACAATTTTCCCAAATAACTTATGACTTTTTTGTGTCAAAATGTTATTTGTTATGGGCCACATGTGCAACTTTCATCTTCCTTGTGGCCCTCAGTGGTTTAATGCCGCGTACAAACGGTCGGAATTTCCGACAAGAAAAGTTCGATGTGAGCTTTTGGTCGGAAATTCCGACCGTGTGTATGCTCCATCGGACTTTTGCTGTCGGAATTTCCACCAACAAAAGACGGAAAAAGTTCCGATCGGAAGTTCCGACGCGCAAAATTCCTACGCAGGCTCGGAAACAATTTGACGCATGCTCGGAAGCATTGAACTTAATTTTCTCGGCTCGTCGTAGTGTTGTACGTCACCGCGTTCTTGACGGTTGAAAGTTCAGAGAACTTTTGTGTGTTTGAGCGGAATTCCGTCGGAAAAACCATCCAAGGTTTTTCCGACGGAAATTCCGCTCGTGTGTACGCGCCATTAGAGTTTTAAAGAAGGGCTCAATCATCCTGCAGTTGCCAAAAGCAACACTTCAGTTTATTTATTTTTTGTATTTTTGTTTTTAGTACTGTATGTATTAAAATGCACTTAAAGAAATAATTTAATTTAAAAAAAAAAAATGACAAGACATGAATTTGTGTAAAGTGGCCAAAAAAATCAGATGTCCAAAATTTACATAGAAGACGTTTTAAAAGCCTCCTCCTTATTATTGCTGTGCTCACTGATCCTCTCACTATTGCCACACATCATTTATTGTTTGTTCAAAATTTGAATGCAATTTCATTAATCTAAAGTTAATATCTGTAAAATAAATATAATAGATTAACACGATACTATGAATTTAGAGTTAAACTTACAATGTCAGAGGTTTTTTTTGACCATGAAACACTCTTGTTTGAAATCTGTCCCACATTCCACCTGTCACCTGGAAAATTATTAAGCAATGATTAAGATGTTAACTCATGATTATAGAATAGAAGAATTTACAATGAAGTGCTTTATATTTCGTTTAGGATATAACAGGGAAGGCACTTTATGGCTGTCTGGATCCTTATTGGGAAGATTTTAATAACTTCCTGTCCCAGCGACCACTGTCTATGATATGAAGTGCAGGAAATCTCAGAGCTAATACGGACAACAACAGAAGCTTGACAGAGGCACAAACATTTCCCAGATCTACAAAAAAATTATTATCTTGGCTATCACTATTCCTGGAACAAGAAATAAGAGAAAAACTTGCAGATAAGAAGCCAATGGGGGTGGGCATGAAACAATGAAATTTTATTATAATGAAAAATTCCCAGGAACAGTGAAAACCCTGGGTTTAAATTATTACTATTTCTTGCACAGCCATAGAAAATAGTGAGCATTACATTCATACCTGTCATGTGAATAAATTGTCCAATACAACAACAATTTTTACATTTGGCCATTCTTCAAAATGAGCACCAAAGTCCAAGCAGAAACCATTTTGTCAACCATTTAGTTGTGTTTCATATATTTTCTTTTTTAAGTTCAGCTAAAAATTAGGTAACAGCAAAATGCTTTTTTTTTTACTTTCCAAACAGACAGCAATTTAGATACTGTCTGTGCGCTCATGTTATCCCTAAGATGACAGATGCTCTTTAAAAATTAATTCTCATTCTTTTCTACTTCCTTGCTTACACAAAAGAATTGTGGTGCCGCACAGGGCAACTAGAAAAAACACTGAATACAGCAGTTTCCATGCTCTCTTCGGAGGGGATATTTCATTGTCCCTGGTATACAATAAAAGCTGCAGGTCAGTCGAAGTAGAATTATAGGCAAAACTATATACATACAATCCTTCCTTGTTGCAATTGAAACGTAATCACATACCTGTAAATATAAAAATTTTAATGTGATGATTCTGGATCATATCTGGATTCTGCCATGTGACTGATGACGGCTTAATGGTCACATAGTGTCTTCCAGTGGATCTGTGGGACTACTGTCAGAAGATTATTTGGAAAGCACCAGCCAGTGAATATCTCTGTCTGAACAGTGCCCTGACATCAATCCCTCGAAATCCTTATCCTGTATCAAAAGAGGTTTGGGTCTTTTGTATACCTTACTGTTGACTACAGGTCTTCTTCAAACCTGTAGCTGAGCACTGGTATGATATCATGTTGTGTGATAAAGGCTGTGCTGTTCCTGCAGGGACCCAGAAAGCTGCAGGAGGGGACTTGTGCACCAAGGCCATCACCCTCAGAGACTGCAAGAGGCAAACTAATTGTGCATCTAGTGTTCCAGACACCCACAGGAGGAAGGAGACTGCATGTTAAGTGGTGAGAGAATATGGTCAATATCTTTGCTGCTTTTCTATTCAAAAAGACAGTATCACCCCAAAAGGATTTGTTTGAATTTACTTGTCTTTTCATTGGAAATACAAAAACTCCAATGCAGTTTTGGGCTCGAACAGGTAAACCATTGGTTGGTAGGAGGGGATAGGGAGGGACTGTGCCTTTTAGCTCCTGAATGTATGAGGGTTCAGCAAAAAGTTTCCACACTTTTTTAAACTCTATTAAATATAAAAAAGTGCGGAAATGTTTTGAAGACCCCTCGTATCTATCCCATATTTAGGGCTCCCCCATAAGTCATGACCTAGGAGGTGCAAACTTTGCCCCTTTGAGCCAGGTTTTGAGTTCCCCTGTAAAATTAGGTTTGATATCATCTCTTTGGAGAATTGTTATTAAAACTGCAATGTGCTATTGTTTACAGATATTTTGTCGCTGTTATTTACTCTGCTGGGCGTTCTACCCAAATAAACATATTTTCCTCCAGCTCTAGTCTGATCCTGAAGAATCATTATCACTAGGAACAAAGGGAACCCAATCATCTAGTGCAGGGGTCTCCAAACTTTCCAAACAAAAGGCCAATCCACTGTCCTTCAGACTTTTGGGGTGCTGGATTTTAGCCAGTGGGGGTAGAATGTGTCCCAGGCCCTGCATCAATGAGAGTTAACAATGCCTCGGGTGTGGTGTTCAGTTGTAAAGTGCTTGTGATCAGTAGGAGGGGTATAGTGCCCCATCATTGGTAATATTGGGAGGAATAGTGCCCCATCATTGGTGTCAGTTGGGGGAATTATGACCCACTGATAGTGTCAGTGTAAAGAATAGTGCCTCAAAATCAGTGCCTCAAGGGCCGGATAAAGGCTAGCAAAGGAACGCATCCGTCCTTTGGGCTGCAGTTTGGAGACCACTGATCTAGTGCCTCCTTCAAGGGTAACTCTACATCTTTAAATTAAAGTTTGTTTCCCCACAATTTTTGCTTTAACTGAAAAAATCTAAAAGCAAGCAGAAATGATCTCCATGCAACAACTGTGCATTACATCTGACGTACAGCCACCCTTTCCCATTCATGTCTATAGATGGCTGCACGCAGATTTAGAACAACCGGGAAAACAAATAAACACAATATCTTTAGGCTGCAAGGGCAAATGCACCCAAGTGCTTATAGCCATAATGATGTATTATTAATTACAGAGTTGAATCAATTTGTGTCTTTTATTTTTGCCTAAATTTCATCTTTAAATACCACTAAAAGAATGAGCATAGTTTTTCCAGCTTTTCAATTAACTGACATATAGTTTATTTCTGCTGTTCCTTTCATATATGTTTTTGAGAAGAGAACTTGAAATTCACAGTTTCATAGTTTACCAGGTTGAAAAAAAAAGCAAGGTACAAAAATATGATACAGTTTACATACTTGCCATATTTCCGGTTCAGGTTCATATCTTTTCAGGGTGAAATGCTGTGAGATTGGATCTGGCATTTTTTCTAATGTAGACTCAGGAGGCTGTAGCTTTGGTGGCAGCTTAACGTCCCATGGAACAGCTTCATAAGCTCTGTGTATTTAAATTTAGCAGCTTTGAGATTGCAATGATTTTGCAAAAGGCTCTTTTCATTTGCTGATATGTTTAAATTAATCCTGCATACATGCTATCTATCTTCATCCAAATATTTAGAAAAAACATAGAGAATTAAGTCATTTCTAAATCAAACACTTATTACAATTATTTAAGCAAGAAAGAATGTTCATTTGTTTTATAAATTAAGTTTTAGAGGGGATGGACTCAAGTGGTATTGGCAGCGGTAAACCATAGAACAGTTTTATCTTGCACTTTTATTCATCAAGATTAACAGTGTGTTCCCTAATGGGTTCCTAAAAGCAAACAGGCAAAACATGTACCTTTTTAGTGTTCTGTCAGCAATCAGCCTTTTCACCCACAGCAGGCTCCCACAGCAGAGGGAGATCCTTTAGCATTAGTCACGTCAAGGTCTGGGAGTAGAGATGACTAATAATGAGGTTTGACTATGAGATAAGCTGTGGATCTAGGAAAGGTGGCTTTCCCACCCAAAACTCTACAAATCCTCTGGGCTCCTGAACCCAGCAAAGGACTTAATAGATTTCTATGAAAGCTAAAAGCTTTTTTTCTCCACATCAATCACAAATCCTGGAGCCCCTTACCATACTGTATGTGTTGCAGGTGGGAAACCTAAGTGACACATACACACCAATCCACAATTCTGCCTCATACAAAACACCCCATCAATTTTATGTAATAGGCTGATCTATTCACTCGCTGGGAGTGATTAATCATCACTGCTAAACAGTAAGACATGGCATAACAGAAGCAGTTTTAAAAAATTTAGAAATACGATTATTGTAGGGTCCCCTCTTTTAAGGACACTTTTCCCTTTCTACTCCTAATAAGCTGCTTATAAGGAGTAAAAGGTCAAATTTATGGATCTCCAAGGGAAGTTGCATTGTACAAGGGAATATTCCATTTGGTGACAATTCACTTCGCATAGAATACCCAATCGTGTGCAATCAAAACAAACAAAAAAAAAAACCCAGCAATTTGATTGCACATGATTGGATGATGGAAGTCAGCAGACCTTACTCCACCTTTTTTACTAAGCTCTGTGCAAATTTCCTTGCAAAGTGAAACTTCCCTTGCAAAGTGAACAGTCTATTCACCTTCAGTAAATGCATACCTCCCAACTTTTGAAGTTGAGAAAGAGGGACATTTAAGAGAGACAGTGACCTGGATCTGGTTTTGTATACACTCAAGCCTCGTACACACGGCCGAAAATCTCGTCAAGAAAAAACACGTCGTTTTTCTTGACGAGATTCTTGGACAATAAACTTGTCCCGGCCGAGTGTACACACGCTCGATTCAAAGAACCCGCGGTTCTTTGAATGGAGCGAACGCAGTGACGTCATCGACTACGACGAGCGTGCGCTCGTCACATTCGATGCCGTCGCCGCCATCTTGCTACACCCTATCTATGCCTAGGAAGCTACCGCGCATGCGTCAAAGTCATTTCGAGCATGCGCGGGCTTCCCGGAGGACAGGTAAGTGTACACACACACAATTTTCTCGTCGAGAAACAGGCTGACGAGAATCTCAACGAGAAAATAGAGACCAGGTTCTCTATATTTCTCGTCGAGATTCTTGTCGGTTTTCTTGACGAGAAACCATACACACGAACGATTTTCTCGGCAAGAAAGCTATCTCGGGCAGTTTTCTTGTCGTTTCTTGCCGAGAAACTCGTTCGTGTGTACGAGGCTTGAGAATAAACAGAGAGCTTAAAATAGAGGATTATGAAGGATCTGAGGAACCCTGGGATGGAACCAAAAAAAAATATTTCACAGTACGTGTAGCACTATAGTAGCAAATGATAGTCATGGACAAGTTGCGCCTAACAGGGGGAATGGCTTAAAGAGGGATGATTAAACAGAAGTTGAGCCTAGTTGCTGTATACAGTGCAGAATTGTTTGAACAAATGAACATCAAAAGGAAATCTTTTCTCAAATGTCAGAAATATGCAACATAACACTTAAGGCTCATTCATACTAGTGGTTGTAGGGGTGGTAAAACTGTGGCTCAACCACTGGGTTTTACCACCTCACCGAGTTATCCCTCTTTAGCTGCCGTGGCAGCAGCCGGGGATGTACATATGCTGCAGCTGTGATGCTTTCCTTCGTGGCTGCAGCAGGAATTATATCCCCTGAAGCATTGGTGGGCACTACTGCCCACTGACCGCAACCCATTCAAGTGAACGGGGACGCTCTGCAAAGCACTACTTTTTCAAAACGTACTACACCAAACTGCATAGTACTGCAGTAACATGTGGTTTGGTGGCCACAAGCACGCTGCCATTACCAAAAAAAAGGGTAGCATGGTTCATAGCAGCGCAGGGAATGCACACTGAATGTGATTTTCCCGCACTGTGTTCCAGTGTGAATCAACCCAGAGGGTGAGAGATTTGAGAAAGAGAAGGATTACTATGGTATAATAAAGTGTAGCGCCCTGCTCCTGATGATCAGGCGCTATGTTAAATCTAGTGGTTATCTGAGCCGCTTACTGGCTCAGACCTGATTATGAAGGCTAAATTGGCCTCTGTTTCGGCTGTGGCTGTGTTGGGAGGACTTCCCACTGTTCGCCTGTAGGTGGCGTTACCACCACAGGCCAGTGTTGGAACACAACCAAGCCAGAGCGGATTAGGTGTCCTTCCCCGGGAACAGTTCAGTGGGAGTGGTCTCCCCGCTGAGCATGCTGGAGAAGGGTACTTAAGGGGCAGACGCCATTGTTCTGGGCTCGTCTGCCATGTGACCCTCCTGGCCCAAGTTGTGTGTTACTGCCTGTCTCGTTTTCCCACCTCAGGGCCGGCAGGCCCGAGGCTGTGCACCTACAAGGTAGGCCCAGATGTCCTGTCTGGGGCCTACGGCTCGGGGGTGGTCCTGTGCTGTCTGTCCTGAGGGAGGAAGCCACTCAATGGAGGAACCGGGGGAGGATCCGTCTTGGAGAGAACCCAGCGGAAGGCTGGTATCTCGGGAGGAGGCCTGGTGATTTTATCGGAGGATGCACCCTAGCCAAATGCTACCCTGCAATATCGCCGGTCTGGCTTAAAGGTTCTCATACTGCTCGGCTGAATACTTGCTAAGTCCTTTGGCGGAGGACCAAGTTGCAATTTGTCCACATCACCCAATCCTGTGGCAGAGGATTGTCTACCTGTTCTACTTTCATCGAGTCTGTGGCAGAGACTTTGGGTCTGTGCTCCACCCCGGCTGCTAGGCCAGTGAGAGAGGTCTATCCGGGTGAGCAATTTCCACTCAAAGTGTGTCATGTTTTTAAAACCTAAAAGTTCCTCAGTGGTCTGCATCATGTGCCTGAACTTCCCCTAACCCTCCGTCCTTTTTTCCCTGCAAGTTGGTGTGAACTAAAAGCAAAGAAAAGGATTTACAACTTGTGTGGACATTGAAGTTTCTCCTGAAGTGTATAGACTCTCATCCCCTAGACTACGAATGGTGGGGTAACGTGCAAGGCCCAAAATCTAAACCAGCATCTCCTGTGGGGGTAGTGCTACAAAAGAAAGGAAGGAAGGATCACTATAGTATAATGAAAGGAAGGAAGGATCACTATGGCATATGGAAGGCAGGAATAAAGGATCATTATGGTACAAGGGAGAAATTAAGTAGCGATATGGTACATAGAAGGCAGTGTCGCGGACACTGGCTGCAGGGACCTTTTCTGTCCACATTCACCCTATTTATTGGTATTGCTATATTAATCTTTTTGTTACATTTTTGAGATACTGTTTTCTTGGATTTGCCCAAAGACTATTCTTGGTTGTTAATTCTGAACAATACATGATCATTGAAAGAGCTGATCACATTGAACTCCGGAGACAGACTGTCTGTTCACCTGGGCTGCGTTAAGTGCTGTATTAATTAACATGTTAATTATATAGTTGTCTGCCAAGTTGTTGCTAGAGGGGAGGGGGGAGTATCCAGGAACCAGCCCTACCTCGTTATCTAACCCATTGTGTTAAAAGGTGTATAAAAAGGCTGTATTATGTCCACTAAACCATTTAAGATTCTACAAGCTATTACCAGCTAGACTTGTATTCAATGCAGCTATAATAATATATCTCTCTGATGGTAAGACTGGAGGAAGCGGTATTACTGACGGAAGCACTCAGCGGAGTGTGGGATAGGATCCGTCACAGGCAGGATGGAAGAATCATTATGGTACATATAAGGTAGGAAGGAAGCTTCACTATGGTATATAGAAGAAAGGAAGGAAGAATCACTATGGCACATGGAATGCAGGAAGAATCACTATGGCACATGGAATGCAGGAAGGATCACTATGGTACACGGAAGAAAGGAAGGAGGAATCACTGTGGTACATGGAAGGGAGGAAGGATCACTATGGTACATGGAAGGCAGGAAGGAAAGATCACTATGACATATGGAAGGCAAGAAGGATCACTATGGCACATGGAAGGCAGGGAAGATCACTATGGTACATGGAAGGCAGGAAGGGTCACTATGAGACCTGGAAGGCAGGAATGATCACTATGATACATGGACAGCAAAAAAGATCACTACATGGAAGGCAGTAAGGATCACTATGGTACATGGAAGGCAGGAAGGAAGGATCACTATGGTACATGGAAGGCAGGAAGGAAGGATCTCTATGGCACATGGAAGGCAGGAAGGATCACAATGGTACATAGGATCACCATATTATGTGGAAGGAAGGAAGAGAGAGAGAGGGGTGAGTTCAGTCACAGGCTGTGTTCACTCACCGAGGCTGGCTGGTCTCCGGAGCACTGCTTCAAATTTTTAGCCCACACAACCCCTTTACAGGCACAGATTGTCTGCATGCCAGGGGTTGTGAGCAGACACAGGGGGACATGGGGTGGAGGTGGAGCAGACCTAGCCTACCTCCTCTCCCATTCTGCAGGCTGCAGAGTGGGCGGGTGAGCTGGTAGGTGGGACACTGGGATTTATTTGAAATCCTGGGACGGTCCCAGCAAATCTGGGACGGTTGGGAGGTATGGCAAATTACATGGGATGGGCTTTAATCACACAGAAGGTGTAGTAAACAATAATATTATTGTTGGCTGTTTATTCAATGTTTGAATGAGGAATAGACATTAGTTGGGTTAATCAAGTGCGTGGATCTGTTACCCTCTACTGCCTGTATTTGTAAATAGCTGTGCTGCTAATCACAGACTTAATTATGTATAGCACTTTCTGTCTCTGGGTTGTTGGGTTGAAAGTCCAAGAAGGAGGAAAGGCTATAATAGGATAGGATCAGGTTCCTATATTTAATAGTTGTCCATAGCTTCCGGGGGTATATATGTATATATTTAAAGACCGGTGACAGGAAAATATCTGTCTCCTTGCTGTTATCTCACATGCACTATGCCAGATAGTTCAGCCTATGACACAGTGTGCATGTGTAGTGGTCATCTTGCTGTATCATAGTAGGTGAACCGGTTTATTGCAATAGAGCGTATATGCAGCTCTTGTTGTCTTAGTTAACCTTGTCCCTTTTGGCCTAGGATTCTATAGCTAGTTTTAGGTTAGGGTTCAATAACCAGCATAGGCTAGAGGTAGGTTAGGCATCTGACGGCCCACAGGTAGTTAGAACTCCGGTTGCATGTCAGATTGGAAGCTACTAGGGACTAAGAAGTAGATAGGCTGACCCTGGGTTCCAATATCACACCATGGTTTCTGCTGGTGAGAAGCTATGTTCCAGGCTGGTTGGACAATGGCTGGAGGATCTCCCCATCATCACTGATTCTATCTTCAGGTCTTTGACACCAAGATGGATGCCAAATCTTGATCATCCTCTGGGGCCCCTCAACTGGATTTTGCTGCAACACTCATCTGGAGGAATCTCTTTGTTGATATACAGGTACAGTTGCAATAAAAAGTATGTGAACCCTTTGGAATACTATGGTCTTCTGCACAAATTGGTCATAAAATGTGATCTGATCTTCATCTAAGTCACAACAACAGACAATCACAGTCTGCTTAAACTAATAAACACACAAAGAACTAAATGTTACCATGTTTTTATTGAACACACCATGTAAACATTCACAGTGCAGGTGGGAAAAGTATGTGAACCCCTAGACAAATGAGATCTCCAAGAGCTAATTGGAGTGAGGTGTCAGCCAACTGGAGTCCAATCAATGAGATGAGATTGGAGGTGTTGGTTACAGCTGCCTTGCCCTCTAAAAAACACACACAAGTCCAGGGTTTGCTTTTCACAAGAAGCATTGCCTGATGTGAATGATGCCTCGCACAAAAGAGCTCTCAGAAGACCTACGATTAAGAATTGTTGACTTGCATAAAGCCGGAAAGGGTTATAAAAGTATCTCCAAAAGCCTTGCTGTTCCTCAGTCCACGGTAAGACAAATTGTCTATAAATGGAAAAAGTTCAGCACTACTGCTACTCTCCCTAGGAGTGGGCATCCTGTAAAGATGACTGCAAGAGCACAGCGCAGACTGCTCAATGAGGTGAAGAAGAATCCTAAAGTGTCAGCTAAAGACTTACAAAAGTCTCTGGCATATGCTAACATCCCTGTTAGCGAATCTACAATACGTAAAACACTAAACAAGAATGGATTTCATGGGAGGATACCACAGAGGAAGCCACTGCTCTCCAAAAAAAACATTGCTGCATGTTTACAGTTTGCACAAGAGCACCTGGATGTTCCACAGCAGTACTGGCAAAATATTCTGTGGACAGATGAAACCAAAGTTGAGTTGTTTGGAAGAAACACACAACACTATGTGTGGAGAAAAAGAGGCACAGCACACCAACATCAAAACCTCATCCCAACTGTGAAGTATGGTGGTGGGGGCATCATGGTTTGGGGCTGCTTTGCTGCATCAGAGCCTGGACGGATTGCGATCATCGAAGGAAAAATGAATTCCCAAGTTTATCAAGACATTTTGCAGGAGAACTTAAGGCCATCTGTCCACCAGCTGAAGCTCAACAGAAGATGGGTGTTGCAACAGGACAACGACCCAAAGCATAAAAGTAAATCAACAACAGAATGGCTTAAACAGAAGAAAATACGCCTTCTGGAGTGGCCCAGTCAGAGTCCTGACCTCAACCCGATTGAGATGCTGTGGCATGACCTCAAGAAAGCGACATCCCAAGAATGTTGCTGAACTGAAACAGTTCTGTAAAGAGGAATGGTCAAGAATTACTCCTGACCACTGTGCACGTCTGATCTGCAACTACAGGAAACGTTTGGTTGAAGTTATTGCTGCCAAAGGAGGTTCAACCAGTTATTAAATCCAAGGGTTCACATACTTTTTCAACCTGCACTGTGAATGTTTACATGGTGTGTTCAATAAAAACATGGTAACATTTAATTATTTGTGTGTTATTAGTTATTAGTGTTATTAGTTTAAGCAGACTGTGATTGTCTATCGTTGTGACTTGGATGAAGATCAGATCACATTTTATGACCAATTTGTGCAGAAATCCATATCATTCCAAAAGGGTTCACATACTTTTTTTTTGTTTACAAAAATTTTTATTAGGAAGTTCAAATGTTCAGTTACATAGAGTGTTTATAAAGGTAATCAATAGTAAAAAAAAATCAAAAGAAGAGGAGATAATCGAGCTCATACATGAAGATAGTGAATATATAAAAAGTTTTCTGGTACAAAGAATTCTTACATGAGCGTATGTTACATATATAAAGGGTAGGCATTATAGGTCAAGATTGCATGAATTTGCTAGAGTGTGTGGGTGGAGATTCAGGTTCTAAGTTAATGAGTTATGTTGTAGGCCAATATGACCATTTCCTTACAAAAACCTGGAAGGTATCGTGAAGTGTGTGAAAGATTCTTTCCGAAAGTTTTATCGTCTCCATCCGAGCTAGCACCTGCGCCCAAGGCAGATTGTTTGATCTCCAATTGGAGGCAATCATCCATTGGATGGAGCTACATAAAGTATGGAAAAGTCTTTTGCAAGGGATGGGAACATTGGGTATATCCACATATAGAAGGCAGATCTGTGGGGAGATTGGGATTTTCTGTTTCAAGGTATTTTCAAAAATTTCTGCAGCATTGCGCCATGTATGATGCAGGTGTTTGCAGCTCCAGAATGTATGTAGGATAGTGCCTGGTTCTGAACAGCCCCTAAAACAGTATGGAGAAATAGAAGGGTAAAATGTGTTGAGCTTGGACGGGGTGAGATACCATCTAGAGTATATTTTAATGGGAGTTTCTCTGGAAGAGATAGCTATGTTACTCCTCCGGAGATTATCCGACATTCCATGCCATTCATCTACTGTGAAGGTGTTATTTAGGTCGGTTTCCCAATGGAGCATCTGACCGGACTTGTTGAGTGAATGAAAAGTGTTTAGATAGCTATATAGATGGGATATGATACCTTTATCTCTAGAAGAAGAGATGCAAATCCGTTCAAATACAGTAACAGGGGGCTTGGTGGTGAGAGAGTAATGTTCTGCGTAAAAGGCTTTGATCTGGTTATAGTGTTGAAGTTCGGATGTGGGGATACTATATTTATCTTGCAGAGCGGTGAATGAGGAGAACTCCCCATTTATTTGTAAAGATTTAAGTGAAGTGAGCTTATTATGGGTCCAATAGGTGAAGGAGTGGTGATCTCCGTGAGTACGGGTAAATCTCGGGTCGCCTAGAAAGGAAGCAAGGGGAGGAGTGAGTGAAGACAATTCAAAAGTGTGTTGTGCTTTGAGCCACAATTGGTAGAAGTGTGCCACAATTATGTTGTATTTTGAGAGTTTGCTGTATGAGGTTGTTTTGGACCAAAGGATCCCCTGTAAATACAAAGGGGAAATTGAGGTCTGGCGGCCAGAAAATAATGCCATAGGTTAGGGAGACCCATCCCGCCCATGGATTGAGGTCTGTGCATATATGCATAGCTGCATCTGGGTTTCTTGTTGAACCATATAAATTTGTTGATTTCCCTTTGGAGCGAAGCTAGTTTGGATTTGGGGATGTTAATGGGGAGGGAACGGAAGTAGTATAGCAGCTTGGGGAGGATTGTCATTTTAATTGCGCAAATTCTGCCTAGGAATGATATATGGAAGGTTGACCAGGTCTTAAGGAGTGAGGATATATTATTGAATAAGGGAATATAATTGGTTTTGAAAAGTAGGTTGTGTGCTGGGGTGATAGAGATGCCCAGATATTTAAAAGATTGAGAGCACCACATAAATGGGAAATTGTTTTTCAACATGGTCTTTAGGTGATCGGGGAGATTGATGGGTAGAGCCGAGCATTTGTTCATGTTAATTTTTAGACCTGATATGTCGTGAAACAGTTTTAGTTCCTTGAGAAGGGAGGGAATGGAAACGTGAGGTTCTGTGAGAAAAATTAACGCATCATCTGCGTAGAGGCTTATCTTAAACTCATCTTCACCTTTGACAACTCCCTTTATATCCGGGCTGTTCCTAATTTTGTGCGCAAGAGGTTCCATTGCTAGTGCGAACATTAGTGGGGATAGTGGGCAGCCTTGTCTAGTACCCCTACTTAGAGGAAAGAATTCCGAGTTATGACCTGGAATTTTAATACGGGTCTGGGGGGAGTGGTATAGGGCATTAAAGCCACACATGAATTTATTAGGGATGCCAAATTTAGGTAGGATGTGATTGAGGTAAGACCAGGATACACTATCAAATGCTTTATGAATATCCAGGCTGAGGAGGCATAGCTCTTTGGAGTGTATGTTGGCATCTTGTACGATATTGGTTACCAGCCTAATATTGTCAGTTATTTGGCGTCCAGGTATGAATCCTGTTTGATCTATGTGCACTATATTAGTAATAACTGCTGCTAACCTATCAGCAAGAAGTCTCCCAAAGATCTTTAAGTCATTGTTAAGAACTGAAATGGGGCGGAAATTTTGTGGAAGAGAATGGTCCTTGAGTGGTTTAGGTATTAACGATAAGTTCGCTAGGAGCATTTCTTCTGGGAATTGATGACCATCTAGCACATAATTGAAGAGTTTAGATAGGTTGGGGGCTAAAAGAGACGCAAATTTTTTATAGTATGCAGAGGAGAACCCGTCCGGGCCTGGGGCTGTAGAGGTCTTCAGGGATTTAATTATGTTAATTATTTCTAAATCTGTACATGGTGCGCTAAGAGATTCTATCTGTTGGGAGTTGAGGGAGGGTAGAGGGATATCATCCAGCCAAATTTGGGAGGGCTGTTTAGGTTGGGGTTGAGGTCCCGAAAGGAGGTCTTTGTAAAAGGAGGAGAAGATGTTCAACACCTCTTGTGGATGAGTGACAGTGTTCCCCGCATTATCTCTAAGTTTATAGACATGGGGTGGGTTATTAGCTTGATTTAGTTTTCTGGCAAACATGGCGGAGGTGGAATTGCTATGGAGGAAGAATTTAGCCTTAGAAAATCTGAGGGATTTCTCCGTGTTGGCAGATAAAATTTGGTCTAAGGCCAGGCGTTTGGATTTGATTTGATCAGTTAAGGCCTGGGAAGGGGCTTGTTGAAGTTTATTGTACAGTCTATTTAGGTCCTTAGTGAGACATCTAGTGTCTGAGAGCCTGTCTTTGTTTCTCTTTGCAGCGAGAGAAATTAGTTGCCCACGTAAGACTGCTTTATGGGCAACCCAGACGGAGGAGGGAGGGGTTTCGTCATTAATATTTTCATTGAAATAGTTCTCTATATGAGTGGAGACCTATTGAGCGATTGTGGGATCAGAGAGTAAGGAGTCGTTTAGCCTCCAGTTGAAGGGGGATGGTTTAAGACCAATATATGCTGTCTCAAGAGATGTGATATCATGATCCGACCATGGACAGGGGTGAATGATCGCTTTAAAGGAGTTCGCCAACAGGATAGGGGTGCAGTAGATATAGTCTAATCTGGCATAAACATTATGGGGATGTGAATAGTGAGTGTAAGCTTTGACGCCTACATTGTGGGCCCTCCATGAGTCTATAAGTTGAAAGTGATTGAGGGAACGGTTCAGGGACTTCGGAAATGCCTTAGAAGATGGTGCGACCCTGCTCCTGTCCAGGGCCGGATGTGAGGTTAGATTGAAATCCCCTCCCAGGATAATGTGGGGGGAGGCATATCGGTCTAGAGTCTCAAAAAAGTTAATGAAAAAGGAGGACTGAGATTCATTGGGAGCGTATACTGATGCTATTGTTATGGCCCTATTATCAATAGTGCCTTTTAAGATAATATATCGGCTTTCAGTATCTCTGAAAATACTTTGTACATCGAATATAATCGAATTGCGTATAAAGACTGCGACTCCTCTTGTCTTATTGTTGTATGTTGTATAGAATACTTGGTTGTATGTCTTATTGAAGTATTTAGGGTGGTTGGATGCGCAAAAGTGGGATTCCTGGATGAGTATGATATCAGCCCCTATTCTCTTATAGTGCTCAAAAGCTTTTTTTACGTTTGTGGGGGGAATTAAATCCCTGCACATTGTGCGATATTATTTTAATACCCATTGGTGGGGTCTAGGGTGTGGGGGTTAATATTGTCGTGATGGGGGAAAAATAGGCAAGGATCAGAAGTATACAATACGTTATGGATAGAGTTAGTGATTGAGTCTGATGCTAAGATTATGATCAGCGGTGTTGAAAGAACGGGGATTGGTATACAAGCAGGGAGATGGGCATTGTATCTTATGCAGTTACCAGAGTAGTCTAGAGCTATGAAATCTATGTCAAACAACGTTTTTTGTATGTACTTAACATTACTTCCTTTTTGTACAATGAACACAGTAGAAGCCTTATGGGCTAGAATTTCAAAAATGAGAGACAAAAACAAAAATAACAATGGGACAGGATAAAACCTGTCAAGAAAACTTGAATAAACATCATTAGGACAAATAAGTCCAAATCCTGCAAACCTGGAGTGGCACCACGTCTCTAAAGATGAGAGCTGTGGCTCCATCCCAGGGGGCAGGTCTGAGGAATAAACTAAGCAACAATGGATGTAGCAGGCATCCTAGAAAAACTTGTAAGTGCGTGTCTACCAATTGGGGGGTAGAGAGGTATTGCGTCATATAAAAAGCTCGCTATGTAAGGGAGACAATAACAGCAATCCGCAGTGGGGAGAAACTTTTCTGAAGTTATGGAGGTAAGGGTAAATGATAATACTTAGACGTTCAGTATAGCTACCACATTGCTCCAAAAGACTGATCTCCAGATAACCTATGAAAAGGGGGATAGTAATAAAAAAAAAAAAAAAATAATAATTTTTTACTTTTCCTATTATGAAAGTTCAGACTGCTAGGAGAGCTGAATAGGATGAAAACAGAACCACGAAATTAAGTCCCCTAGGTCTTCTTTGAGGAGTATATTACTGTACTGTTCAGATATTCTGCTGATTCTTCTATCCGCCGAACCTCTGGAATTATGTGGAGAAGGGAGTTGTGTAATTAATGCAATATCCCCGGGATCATTGTAGAATGTAAAGTCTATGGAGAGAATGTTTCGGGTTGTTTGATTCACTTATTATTCCCACTGGGGTCGTCAAATACACCGAGAACTGGAGTGAAAGCGTAGATGGGAAGTTCTATTCTTGGTGAGATTGCCTCCAGTGTCTTTGATCTCTTTGGTCTCTCTGGTTGCGGCGTGAAGATGGTGTGGACCATATCGGGGAAGAACTGGGGGTTGCTGGTGGTCGGCCCGGAGGTTCCGGTTCCAGCAGGCCCAATTTCACCAGTAGTTCTTTTCCTTCTATTACGTTATAAACCGTATATGTAGAGCCATTATGTGGAACGGTGAGTTTGAAAGGAAAGCCCCATCTGTATCTAATCCTTGCTTCCTGTAGAACTTTGGTGACTTCCTTCATCCTTCGTCTCCTGTCCAATGTGGCTGGGGAGATGTCAGGGAATATTTGAAGTCTTTTACCATCTAGGTCAATATTAGGAGAGTTCCTAGCCGCCCGCATGATGTCTTCCTTAACGAGGAAATCCTTCATACACATGATGATATCTCTAGGCGGTTTATCAGGTGTGGGTTTGGGGCGGAGGGCTCTATGGATTCTGTCACAGGTGAAAGCTGACGGGGTCTGTCAGGAAGGAGATTATGAAAGACCCTCGATATAGTAGGCATAAGATCGGTGACCGATTCCGGTACTCCGCGTACTCTGATGTTCTGTCTACGATTTCTATTATCAAGGTCTTCCACTTGTGCCTGCATAAACGCAAAACTATCCGCCAATGTTTCATAGTCCTTTCTTAAGTCGTTATGGGCTAGTGAAAGTTCGTCATGTTTTGTTTCTAGTAGATCAGTTCTGTTGCCTATGCAAGCAATCTCCTGAGATAGAGCGGTAGTGGACTTATACACTTCTCTTTCTATTTTATCAACCAATTTGTCAAACATGGATGTTAGACTTGCATCTAAATCGGCTTTAGAGAGGGGTAAAGTGTACTCACAGTTAGGTTCCGAGGGGGGGGTCCAGTGATTTCTTCCCCGAGGCCGCTTGTTTGTTGGTGTCAGTGCCGCTCTGAGACATGATGTGGTATTTATTCTCAGCTTCTAGAAGAAAGTTTGTTAGGTTGTGGATAGATCGTCCGGAGCGAGTATTCTTTCTCGTCGGCATGCACGGACTGTTCCCACGGGGGTTTAAAGTATTTGTGCTGATAATCAAGTGATATAGTCGTGGGTATCTGGCCTGCTTTATATGGGTGTGGTAAGGCTTTAGTCACTTACATCCTATTAGCAAAGCGTAGGTTAGTGGAGTGCCAGTCTATCTTGAATGAGTGTAGTCACTCTGGGGGAGCTGACGGGCTGTGTGCACGGCGAGATCTTGTGTGCTGTACCGGTTCAGTAAGGGAGGAAGCCGTGTGAGCTGACGTACCCCAAAAACAGAAAGGGGGGGAGACATATATGTCAAATAGGGAGGAGGTACTGAGGCTATAGTAGTCCACTGGTTGTGTACAGCAACGACCAGTGATGGGGACCTCTGTGCTTGCTGTGGGGGGAAGGTTAAGATTGCAGAAATCTTGTTATAATGGAAGGGAGGCCAGGTTCTAGTAGGGTTGGGATGATATGGCTATTGGGTGTAGCAAGATGGCCGCCGATCTATGAGGGTAGGACAGACTGTGGACTTTAACAGGTGATCCTTACAGGTCAGGACTCCTCTCCCCCTCCCAGGGAGGTATACACAGCCCAGTCAGCGTCTAGATGGGGTTATTGTGTCGGGAATCTGCTTGGAGGAGAGCACAAAGGGGTCTCCAGGTGTACCAAGATGGCCGCCGTCCTCCCGGAGTAGGCCGAAGCCGCGGCCTCGAGTGCTGGGGAAGGAGGTGATCAACTCCGAAGGCTATAGGTGGCTTGGCGGGTGCTTAGTGGCCGGACAGGTAGTGACCAGGCCTGGAGGTGAGCAGTCTGGGGGGGTATCTTGGAGCGGGCGGCGCGGTACTCACTGTGAATTGAGTTGAGGCCGCGTCCGCGAATGAAGGCCGCAGGACGACCGATCGCTTCGCCCGGAGCCCACCGAAGGATCCCTGCAGGGTAGCTTCCGCCTGGTGTCCCACGGGTGTCGGGGGACGGAGGATGTCCCAGATCGCGGATGCTGGAGACTGGAGAGGCCGCGGATGTGCAGGCCCCAAGATGGCGGCGGGCCTCAGTGTTGTGGATCCAGTCACAGGCCCCGGTTCACATACTTTTTATTGCAACTGTATTTTGTACATTGGAAGCATGTACTATGAATAATCTTTTATTATATAAAGCTCATATTATGCCCCTACTGGTGTGTATCTACTGTATATACTTATGGTAATGTCATATGCTGGTTGCAGTTGTTCCTCTTCTCCCAATTACTTTGATTAGATTAGTGGTTGATTTCTCAGAAAGGCAATCCCCTCTGCTCACGAAGGCCCTGTCCTGGGTGGAGGCACTGCCAATCTTATTAATCCAACCCACCCTCCCCGCAAAGATTCTGGTTCTCTTAGTTACCTACAGGTTTAGTTCAATGTCCTGTTTGGGGAGGGTCATTTCTAATCCCCTTTTCCCCCAAAGAAGAGAGGGCTAAACAAGTTTATTTGTATATCTACTGTGTAGGTCTGTAATAGGACCAGGCTTAATAAAACCTTGTTACAGTCTTTTACATTACAGAAGGCTTGTTCATATAGTTATAGTTACTCCAGGGGGTCCAGTTATAAGCAGCACTATGCTTTAAAAATGCACATTGTGCTCTGATGGTTTTGGGACTGGGAATTAAAGAAAAAAAAAATCAGGGAGGAGGACAACCCAGTCACGTGTCCTGTCAAAGTAATGTTATCAGTCTTTCCTTCAATCACACAGTTCTTTCTGCAGAGTTGAGCAGAGAGAACTCTATGGAACACTGCAATAAAAGGATGTCAAGCTAAATAGGAACTAAAAAGCAGGTTGCCATGTGGAATACTGCAGCATCCAGCATATAATAGAATTTGTCCTTAATGTATTAATAAAGGCAGATTGTTTTTTAATTAAAAATAACAAACATGGAGTCCAGCGATGTCGGAACCCGCAGCTGATGTTTCCATCAGCTGTCGGGTGCTGCCGCCACCATTGCGGGTAAGAGTACCCAGCAGTGTAGCCTTTTGGATTCACGCCGGGAACCCTACTGCTCGCTCCTCTCTCCTACTGACCCGGCGGCCGGGGGAGGGAAGAAGAGGGAGCCCCGCGCTGACGTCTCAGGCCGCGGCCCGGACTCCCAGGAGTGGGAAAGGATACCTGTCAAAGACCTTTAAAAGCTGCCAATTGTGGCACCGGAGGGGGGGGGGGAATCCAATGAGCGGAAGTTTCACTTTGGATGGAACTCCGCTTTAAGAAATTCCAGACCGTAGTTAAGAAATTCCAAATGTTTGCATCTAACTCCCACTTATTCTGAGAAGCTAGAATCATAGCAACCCTATTAGTGGCTGATAAATTAGGCAGATAACTGAAAGACTGTAGAAGATATTTGCTAACAAGCATATTAGGGGCTTACACAATGCCTTAGAAAGGTCTATGTAATTGTTGAAATATATACACGCTGTAATGGTCCATAAGCTCGCACTTCGTATCTTGGTGTTAACAGGGACTGTTAAAATTGCTGGCCAAATTAAAAAGTTTGTTTTTCTTAGAGTCTGTTGTTCAGAGTTATAGCTGGTTTCCCAGAACTTAAAGAGCTTTTTGCGGCAACATTACTCTGGTGCATTTGGCCAGGAAACTAGGTGTGACTACTGTGACAGGTGGCATTCCACCACGACCCATGGGGATTGGACCAAAGCCGGCGTCTTGAATTGCTATGTTGTCTCAGGCACCACTGGAAAACATTTGTCTGGGAGACTACGCTACATCTCGGCCGCCTGCTCTGGGATAACCCTCGGCATCTCAAACCCCGGACCCAGGAACCAAACAATTGGGGCTCAAACTCCAGGAACAGGTGAGATCTCTGCTTTTGATTTGGGATATGCATCAGACAGGGCCTCTCGACAATATTCGAGAGAAGGGGAGCCTGATCACCTCCCTGAGAAAAACCCATTGGATGATAGAGCATCCTGGGCAGACCTCAGTCAGTCAGTAATAATTGGGTGGGAGAGCCTGAGGAAAACCCATTGGATGATAGAGCATCCCGGGCAGACCTCAGCAAGTCAGTAATAACTGGGTGGGAGAGCCTGAGGAAAACACACTGGGTGATAGAGCATCCCGGGCAGACCTCAGTCAGTCAGTAATAATAGGGTTGTAGAGTTTGGTGTAAATTGTGTCTGTATGAGACATTGCTCAGCAACGAAGTGATTGTGGACCCCGTGTAAGTGCATTTCTCAGCCCGGAAACCGAGTCTGAGTCGCTGATAGGGGGAAGTGTTGTCTAATAACCCTATTTGTGTCGAGGATTCAGACCCCTTACCGGATTCTCAAAGCCTTACTTTACCCTCTGTGTCTGATCTGGTGTCTGTAGACTACATGATGGGGTGGGAACCAGTCATTAGTCTTGTCCCCCCCTACAGTGTTTGACCGCTAATTTTAGGAAGGGTTTCTGCAAAAGTTGCAAACTGAAACTTAGTCCTAAAAGGCTAAAAATATTGTGTGTAAAAGATTGGCCCCGCTATGGAGCGTGGTGGCCCCTACAGGGAACATCTGACCTAGAGATTATAAACCCACTGCAAGCCTTGTTTTTCTGTTCTATTTTAGAAGTATAAGTGCTTAATTGCTACATGTTAAGAAACTGTTAAGTAGATATTTGTGTTGTATTTAGTGCTTTGCTTAACGGCTGTTTTCTTTTAAGATGGGTAAAGTCCATGGTAAAGGACCTCTGCCAAACATACCTACCGGTAAGCCCCCATGTAATATAATAAAGGATATTAGAAAGAAAGAAAAAGAGAATGAGAGGACCAAATGACAAAGGAGTTCACAATGTAAAATGAAAATAGTATGTTGTGAGAGTCTCTCCCTGGAATGATTATTATGTAGACCCATTGATTGATAATTTAGCAACATAGAGTGAAAATGTGGAGTAAAATTGTCACTTTCCATGGGATGGTGCAAATGATGAGTTCCACATGAATATGGTGAAGGGATTGTGTTTGGGGGACAGAGAACATCCCCGTGGTTTTCAGGGAATCCAGAACGTTACTTGAAGTATATGAGGGTGGGAGGACTAAATTGGTTGCAGTATGCCCTGGGATATATTCCTGAGCCCCCACAGGTACCTTCCAATGTTCCCTCAGCCCCTGGACCATCCTCACCTAGTTATAATGCAGTATACCCCTCCCTTCCACTAAAGAAAGAGTATTATTTAAGGCCAAATCATACTGCGTCTATGTCCACATAAGTACACCCCCCCCCCCCCGTTCAACATGTAGAACAACAACTCCCAGATAGCCAGTATAGTGCAGGAGGGGAACAGGGAGCAAGAAGAGAAGAAATTCCAAGGAAAGATGAGGGTGTGGCAAGTTTGAATATTGGTCTAGTACTTGTTTGAATATCGAAAATGATGAGCTGACCGCACAGATTGTAAAAACTGCAGCAACGAAAAGATATGTGTGTGTACCTTGAATTTTTTGGGTTGTGTTAGCCAACTAATGATGAGGAAATGTTGCTTGTATGAAGATGTTGAATGAATTTTGTTTTCTCTGTAGTGAATGTGACAATATTACCTGAATTAAGACAGAAAAGTAATGCTAAATATGTCCGATTTGTAAAATTTGTTTTGCTACTTATGTGAGGGGGCCTATGTGAGTTTAACATAGGGAGAGATACAGTAGGTAATCAAATTAAGGTGAAAGTTTTGTAAAGTGGTCCTGTATATGAGAAAGATAGAAGATTTGTAGAAAGTCTTTGTATGTTTAACTGAGAAATAATTTGCAGCAGAGAGGGATTTGACCCCTCCTTTACATGTACTGTGTGTGTGTCTGTGTAAAAAAGATAAGGCAGGCTTTCAGTATTCCCCCTCCCTCCTTCAATGGAGATATCCTGTGTGTGAGAAATGTAGGATAATGTGGTAATGTTAGACTAGTATAGCATGTTAGTTCTGACTCACAGAAGCATGATCAGATCCCATACACAGCCCCCCTCCCTTTTTTCCAGTACATCGGAGAATAGGACCCGGGTGGGTATAGGCATAGAACAGGTCCTAACACCCCACCCTGTAGAATGGAGAATCAAGCTCAGGGTGTTGCACCCCCCCCCCCTCCCCAGTCAGATACTCAGACTCTGCCTATGCTTAATCTCAGCAAACACACTCCCAGAGGTACCCCCAGTCATGACACTCCCAGTATAAGTAGGATAGAAGCTGAAATAACAAAAGCAAGAAATAGACACACAGGTCAAGTGTCCACTTCCACCCCAAAGAATACCAATGTCAGTAACTAGACTCTTGCCCCGTCCTTCAACTTAGTTATGCAAATGCTCCTAAGGAAACAGACTGTGGGGGATACCAGGCTTTAGTCTACACCCCTTTTTACCACAATGGACCTACTGAACTGGATAAGAGAAGACATGGACAGTCTTAGAATGTATCGGACAGCTATTTTAGAGAGGATGAAATCAACTGGCAAGAGACTCACTAACCTTAGTAAAATTGCGGAGGCCCTCTAGCAGCCATTTGAGAGTCCAGGACAGTTTTATGAGAGACTATGTGAAGCTTTCAGATTGTATACCCCCTTTGATCCAGAGGCAAATAATAAGAATTTGGTGAACATGGCCTTTGTCAGCCAGTCTGCAAGAAACATTAAAAGGTAAGTACAGAAGCAGGAGGGGTTAAACAAAATGAGAAGAAGATCAGAGAATGAAAATGAAAGTTGATTTATTGGCAGAAGCCCTGACAGAAACAGTTCAGAAAAACGCATGTTGCCCAGAAGACGACAAAGTATGTGTTGAAACTGGAAAGAGGTTTATATGCATGTTGCGAAGAAGAAAAAGTATGTGCTGAAACTGGAAAAAAAGTTATGTGCTGTGTCAGGAGAAGTATGTTTGAGTCCCGCAAAATACCAGGCCATGCTGTGTGAAAATCCCCAAATCCATTTAGAGACTGTTAACACCCCAAACCCAGCCACTTTGCTTCCCACCTGACCAGGACTCCTAGTATATGACCGCTTCCAAGTAATAGATGGAGTCTATGCAAGTCGGCCAGACTTGGAAGACAGTCTTTTGGGAAAGCCAGAAGTTGAGTACTTCATGGATGGCAGCAACTTTGTGAAAGATGGGGTCCTCTATGCTGGCTATGCAGTGGTTACACAGGAGACAGTGATAGAGGAGTCTTACCACAGGGAACCTCTGTACAGAAAGCAGAACTAACTGCATTGACCAGAGCCTTGCCACTGGCTGCCGGACTAAAACTGAATGTGTATGTAGACTCTAAGCAATGTGACTTCCTGAGCCTTCATGCTTATGGAGCCCTGTAGAAGGAAAGAGGATTTATTACATCTGGGAGGGAAGAACATCAAATATGGGACAGAAATACTGGAACTCTTGGAAGCAGTATGGGCCCCCTCTGAAGTTGCAGCGATTCACTGTAGGGGCCATCAGAAGGGTGACTCCCAAGTGGCTAGGGGAAATAGTAAAGTAGACCAAGCAGCCAGCAATGTACCACTTCTGCGACCCCCACAACAGATTATGGCCTCCCCTCTTCCCAGTGCCACTCTCTGAATGGAATCCGGTCTATACAAAGGCAGAACAAAAATGGACAGGGACTGAACCTGGAAAGTACAGACCAGTGGTACCAACTGCAGGACAGGAGAATTGTCATCCCAGCTGCTGTAGCAACTGAATTAGTGACAGAATTTCACAAGGGAACACACATGGCAAAAACAGCCATTGAAAAAAACCTAAAGAAAGACATTTTTACATCCCCCGGCTACCTACACTGGCACAAGATGCAGCCAGCAGATGTGTAGAATGTGTCCGAAACCACCCAAGACAAGGGCCTGTACCAACACATTCCTGGAAGCTGCTGGGTTAACGTATGGCAGAAGAAAAAGGACACATCTGAGATCTGCTAGCTCTGCACCAGTCATATCCGGAAGCAGACTGGACGTACAGCCAAAGCTTGAGGATATTCACTGATATGAGGTTTACTAAAAATGTTTTAATAAGATTACTGGTAACCATAGTAATGATATTGGCTAGGCCCAAAAAGGGGGCAAATCATGTGACCCGTGTTTTAAAATCACTAGAGTAGGGTCCATAACCACCGAAATGTTGCTATAGCATTCTTATTACCAATGTGAAGGCATAGCAACTGGCACTTGTATACATAAAAAAGCTATATGATGCTTAGTCTCCGCTCAAGTTTTCGCTACGATAGCATCAAAGGGGGGAATGTGGCAGTGGGCTAAAATGGCTGAATTTGCAACAGAATGGTTGCTTCTGATAACATGTTCTTATTTGTAAAACGTTCTAAGGTTTAAGTGAGACTAGCACGTAGTTAAGAAATTCCAAATGTTTGCATCTAACTCCCGCTAATTCTGAGAAGCTAGGATCATAGAAACCCTATTAGTGGCTAATAAACTAGACAGATAACAAAAAGACAGTAGAAGATATTCGCTAACAAGTATATTAGGGGTTTACACAATGCCTTAGGAATGTCTATGTAATTGTTGAAATATATACACACTGTAATGGTCCATAAGCTTGCACTTGATGTTAACCAGGACAGAGTATCTTTTTGCTGGCAAAAATAAAAAGTTTGTTTTTCTTACAGTCTGTTGTGCAGAGTTAGAGCTGGTTTCCCAGAAAGCTTTTTGCTGCAACAGTGTCAGTACATTAATGATTGTTCTTTGTAGGAACATTCCCGGTTATGTCATTATGTACTGATTGTGTCTCTGTGGAACATTTCTAGCTGTGTCAGTATGGTACTGGTTGTGCCTCTGCAGGAAAACAAACACAAAAGTTCCTTAAGCGCTAAAAGCGTCCTGGGCAAAACAGAGCTCCGTTAATCTTAGCATAGCCGAATGTCAAGCCCTTAGAGACTTAACATCAGATAAAGAAATTACAGTGAGACAGGCAGACAAAGGAGGCAGTCTGGTTGTTCAAAACAAATAAGACTACCTCCGAGAGGCTTATCGGCTATTAGCCGATACCGATACTTATTTAAAACTTCTTTCTTATCCCCTTCCCCAATATAATGTGAAGCTTGTCAGCCTGGTTGAAGCAGCCTGGAGAGAGGGTGTGTCATGGATATGCACTAATGTCTGTCTGCCATCTTACCTTCCTCCTCATGTGTTCATCTAGAGACCAGACCTCCTTCACCTGGCTTCCTTTATAATCTCCTCCCAGCCTGACTCCACCCCAGGCCCTATCACAGAACACTATATTAACCTGTGCACTGCAAGCCTGCCTTGCTGAGCAACGTGTTTGTTAGGCATTGTGTGTTTGGGTTCCTGCCTGCCGTGTGCTACGTCTGTCTCTCTGTTACGTTATTGGCTTGTCCCCGACTATCCCTGTCTGCTCGTGACCCTTGACCTTCGGCTTGTTCTTTCGTTATCCTTGTCTGCTTGTGGCCCCTGACCTTCGGCTTGTTATTCGGTTCTCCCTTATCTTGTGCTGCTGCTTCCCCTCTTTTCCCCTTATCCTACGGGGCGTGAGCTAGGAAACTCCAGGGGCCGCGACCTGGTCCCAGCCTGCAGCACAACATCCTCACCACTGGAGGCCCTGGAGAAGACCAGCTGGGTCTTAGACTCCGCGCCCTGGGGAATCTTGGCTCTAGCTTCCGTTAGGATCTCGGTTGTGCTCCTCTGGTCCCGCTTTCCACAACCACCCAGTTTCCTACCCGCAGAAGCCAGCCATAGGGTTCACTACCTCGCGGTGCACTCCTGTCCCCCTACGGTGTGCATCTGTCACCTGGCCACAGGTGACCCTGACAGTTTGATCAGCCATGAACCCGGCTGACATCCCGCTTCCCGCGGATGATCCATTGCAGGGCATAGTTCGCAGACTCGAAGCCCAGGAATCAAATCAGACTCAGGTGATGCGATTCCTCCAGGATCTGGCTTCTCGATTCGAGCAGCTTCAGGTCTCCTTGGGAACCCCGAGTCCGCAACCCCAAGTACAACCAGCGGCTGTACCTATCGCACCAGTCGCAGCCTCACACTCACTAAGATTGCCAGCTCCGTCCCGTTTCTCTGGGGACTCCAAGGCCTGCAGGGGGTTTCTCAGCCAATGCACAATTCATTTTGAGCTTCAGCCTCAAAGCTTCCTGTCTGACCGGGCTAGGGTAGCCTATGTCATTTCCCTCCTCTCCGGTGAAGCTTTGGCCTGGGCTGCCCCCCTGTGGGAGAGGAACGATCCGGTGGTTTCCAGTCTGTCCGATTTTTTGAAGCTCTTTCGTAATATCTTCGAAGAGCTGGCTCGGGCTTCTTCAGCGGCTAGTGCTGTCTTACGTCTTCGCCAAGAATCTAGTTCAGTGGGGCAATATGCTCTTCAGTTCCGTATCCACACAGCTGAATTGAGCTGGAATAATGAGGCCCTGGTCGCTAACTTTTTACATGGCCTCTCTGACCGAGTGAAAGACGAATTAGCGGGAAGAGCCATTCCCGTCGGTCTGGACGATGTAATTTCATTATGCAACCAGATCGTCATTCGTTTTCAAGAGAGGTCTTTAGAAAAAAGACGCCAGCACTCTCTGGGTCCTAGCCAGTCTGAGCTCCCCTCCCTTCATTCCGTGGAGCATCCTCTACCTGCTGAAGAACCTATGCAGCTGGGCCGGACCAGACTAACCCCCGAAGAACGTGCTAGGCGCAGAACTCTGGGCTTGTGCCTCTATTGTGGGGGCAAGGATCATTTTCCTGACTCCTGCTCGCTTCGTCCGGGAAACGCTCGGGTCTAATACATTTGGAAGGTGGAGTATTGGACCCAGAAACATCACCTTCTCGCCTGCTCTTGCCGGTGTTCCTTCATGTAGGCACTTCTCCTCAGTCAACCCTTGCATACCTGGATTCCGGGGCTGCCGGCAATTTTATGGATTGGAGAACTGCTTCTTCTATGAAGCTTACCCTTTCACCTCTCACTACCCCATTGGTAGTTTCGGCAATTGATGGCACTGTTCTCCCAGGGGGCCCTATTCGCTTCCAGACGCTACCCATTAGGATGTCGGTAGGGATTCTCCACCAGGAGTGGATATCCTTTCTTATTCTACCCAAGGCCTCTACCCCAGTTGTATTGGGCCTCCCTTGGCTACAGCTCCACTCTCCACATGTGGACTGGGTCTCTGGGCAGATCCTGGCCTGGGGTTCCTCATGTTTCTCGTCGTGTCTTCTCAAGGTGACCCCCAAGGAGAGTCTTCCGGTTGCTGCCACTTTTGTTTCTTCTGATCTTCCTGCTGCATACAGCGATTACCGGGATGTGTTCTGTAAGAAATCAGCTGAGGTGCTTCCTCCCCACAGGTCTTTTGACTGTGCTATTGATCTTGTCACCGGAGCAACTCTACCCAGGGGTCGTACCTACCCTCTGTCCATCCCAGAGACCCAGGCCATGTCGGAGTATGTCGCAGAGAATCTGGAGAGAGGTTTCATCCGGAAATCCTCATCGCCTGCAGGGGCAGGGTTCTTTTTTGTTGCCAAAAAGGATGGTACCTTAAGACCCTGCATCGATTATCGGGGTTTAAATGCGGTTACTATTAAAAATCGATACCCCTTACCCTTAATATCTGAGCTATTCGATAGGTTGAAGGGTGCCTCCATTTTCACCAAGTTGGATCTCAGAGGCGCGTACAATCTCATTCGAATACGGGAGGGTGACGAATGGAAGACTGCATTCAACACTAGAGACGGGCATTACGAATATCTGGTGATGCCTTTTGGTCTGTGTAATGCTCCAGCCGTGTTTCAAAACTTTGTCAATGAAATTTTCAGAGATCTGCTGTACCAGTTTGTTGTCATCTATCTGGATGACATTCTGATCTTTTCTGAAAATCTGCTCGTCCACAGAAACCATGTCCGCACTGTACTTCAACGTCTTACAGAGAACAATCTCTATGCCAAGCTGGAGAAATGTTCCTTTGAATGTTCTGAGGTTCTGTTTTTGGGGTGCTTCGTCTCATGTTCGGGTCTTCGTATGGACCCTGGGAAGGTCTTGGCTATCACCAACTGGCCTCTTCCTGCTAGCCTCAAGGCCACGCAGCGCTTTCTTGGCTTCACTAATTATTATAGGCAGTTCATAAGGAATTACTCTTCCATTGCCGCGCCTATTATCGCTTTGACCAAGAAGGGTGTGAATGCCAGAGACTGGCCTCCCGAAGCTGTCTCTGCATTTCACAACCTGAAACAGGCCTTTGTTTCTGGCCCCCTCTTGAGGAGACCAAATCCTGGGAATGCATTTTTTATTGAAGTGGACGCTTCCTCAATGGGGGTGGGAGCTGTGCTTCTTCAAATCTTTGAGAAGAGACGCCAACCACGTGCGTTCTTCTCCAAAAAAAATTCTCAGGCAGAGAGGAATTATGCCATCGGTGATCGGGAACTTCTCGCAATTAAATTGGCGTTAGAGGAGTGGCGTCATCTCTTGGAGGGTTCCCCTCACTCCATAACGATCTTTACCGATCACAAGAATTTACAGTATCTACAGAATGCTAAACGTCTGAATCCTAGACAGGCCAGGTGGAGTCTCTTCTTTGCCCGTTTTAATTTCACGATTACCTACAAACCTGGTTCCTGCAACGGTCGGGCTGATGCGCTCTCTAGGTCATTTGACACTTTGGACGAGGAGTCCGCCCCTGAACCTGAGCCGATCATTCCAACCTCATGCATTGTTGCCCACTCTACCACCCTGAAGTCAAAAATTCCGCCTGGTAAGACCTTTGTCCCCACTGAGCTAAGAGCTAAGATCCTTCGTTGGGGACATGATTCCAAGGTGGCAGGGCATTCTGGATTCCTCCGATCCTTCCTACTCATCAGTCGTCACTACTGGTGGCCTAATCTCCGCTCAGACGTCAAAGACTACGTTAAAGCTTGTCATGTCTGTGCTCAGTCCAAATCCTCCACACAAGCTCCTGCTGGTCTCCTCATGCCCTTGCCCATTCCTAAGGAACCCTGGGCCCATATTGCCATGGATTTTATCACCGATCTCCCACTGTCTGAGAATAATACAGTCATTTGGGTGGTAATCGATCGATTCTCCAAGATGGCTCATTTTGTTCCTCTTCCTGGTCTTCCTTCTGCCCCTGCCTTGGTTCCCATTTTCATTCGAGAAATTCTCCGCCTACATGGGGTCCCTTCTCATATTGTTTCCGACAGGGGAGTCCAATTCACGTCTCGTTTTTGGAGAGCCTTTTGCAAATCCCTCAATATTGTCTTGGATTTTTCTTCTTCTTACCATCCCCAATCCAATGGACAGACTGAGAGGGTTAATCAGGAGTTAGAGGTCTTTCTTCGCACCTTTGTGTCTTCTCACCATGACGATTGGTCCTCTCTACTCCCGTGGGCAGAATTCTCCCATAACAATCATGTGAATACCAGTTCGCAGAAGACACCCTTTTTCACAGTTTATGGAAAACACCCTCAACTTCCTCTTCCCATGATCTGTTCTCCTGACATTCCAGCTTTGGCTTTGGTTCAGGAGTCTCTCAATTCCTTTTGGGGTCACGTTCATGATTCCCTCCGGGGAGCTGCTGAAAAATTCAAAGGCTTTGCCGACCGCCGCAGGCGTAAACCGCCTTCTCTTCAGCCAGGGGACAAAGTCTGGCTCTCTACCAGGAACATCAAGCTCCGAGTTGCTTCTCTGAAGTTTGCTCCACGATTCATCGGTCCATACACGGTAACTGCTAAACTGAATCCGGTTTGTTTCAAACTCCAGATTCCTAAGAGCCTTAAAATCACTAACTCCTTTCATGTTGCTCTTCTAAAGCCTTTAGTCCTCAACAAATTCTCTCGTCCTCTCCCTACCGTGGCGCCTGTCTCTGAGGATAATCAGGAGTACGAGATCAGTCAAATTCTGGACTCCCGACTCTGTAAAGGCGTTCTTCAGTACCTCGTTCATTGGAAAGGGTTTGGTCCTGAGGAGAGGTCTTGGATCACTGCATCTGAGGTCTTTGCACCTCGTCTGTTAAAGGAGTTTCATCTGAAGTTTCCCTCTAAACCTGGGCCCAGGTGGGGAAGGGGGAGGCCTCGTAAGAGGGAGGGTACTGTCATGGATATGCACTAATGTCTGTCTGCCATCTTACCTTCCTCCTCATGTGTACATCTAGAGACCAGACCTCCTTCGCCTGGCTTCCTTTATAATCTCCTCCCAGCCTGACTCCACCCCAGGCCCTATCACAGAACACTATATTAACCTGTGCACTGCAAGCCTGCCTTGCTGATCAACGTGTTTGTTAGGCATTGTGTGTTTGGGTTCCTGCCTGCCGTGTGCTACGTCTGTCTCTCTGTTACGTTATTGGCTTGTCCCCGACTATCCCTGTCTGCTCGTGACCCTTGACCTTCGGCTCGTTCTTTCGTTATCCTTGTCTGCTAGTGGCCCCTGACCTTCGGCTTGTTATTTGGTTCTCCCTTATCTTGTGCTGCTGCTTCCCCTCTTTTCCCCTTATCCTACGGGGCGTGAGCTAGGAAACTCCAGGGGCCGCGACCTGGTCCCAGCCTGCAGCACAACATCCTCACCACTGGATGCCCTGGAGAAGACCAGCTGGGTCTTAGACTCCGCGCCCTGGGGAATCTTGGCTCTAGCTTCCGTTAGGATCTCGGTTGTGCTCCTCTGGTCCCGCTTTCCACAACCACCCAGTTTCCTACCCGCAGAAGCCAGCCATAGGGTTCACTACCTCGCGGTGCACTCCTGTCCCCCTACGGTGTGCATCTGTCACCTGGCCACAGGTGACCCTGACAGGGTGTGTTAAACAAGAAAGAGAAGCGATTTTTGCTCCCGAAAGTGTGCAGCACCCCTTATTTTTACCATCTCCCCAAGGTGCACAAAGCCTTGGTGGACCCTCCAAGAAGGCTGATCGTCGCAGTACCAACAGCTTCACCAGTGGTTTGTCAGTTTATATAGACTATTTATTACAGCCCATAGTCTGCCAATTGTCATCGTATATCAGAGACTCCAGTCATGTCATCGACATTTTACAAGGCTATTCCTGGCAAGATGGATACCTGTGGGCTTCCCTGGATGTTGCTTCATTGTACACATCCATACCCCATGAAGTTGGAATTACCGCTGTACAATACTTTCTCACTACAAATGGAGAAATTAATTCTACACAATCTGAGTTCTTGCTCAAAAGCATAGATTTTTGCTTGCGGCATAATTATTTTACTTTTTTGGATCAATTTTGTCTCCAACGTAAGGGAACAGCCATGGGGGCAAATTCTGCCTCAGTGTACGCTAATCTCACTATGGGGTACTGGGAGGAGGTGCATGTCTGGGCAAATAACCCCTTCTCTGAGCACATCCTCTTTTATGATCCCTATATCGACGATGTCTTGCTCATTTGGAGTGGTGGCCCGGACATGTTTTCCTCCTTTGTTGCCTATTGTAATAACAACATACTGGGGTTATTGTTCACATATGTGCTGGACCCTAAAGAATTTGTTTTTCTTGACCTTGTTTTATCTCATGATCAACAGAATATTATCACCAGCAATCACACAAAACCTACATGTGGTAACTCGTATCTCCATTTCAAAGCTGCCATCACCCAACTTGGAAGAAAAATATTCCCAATGGTCAATTTCATAGACTAAGAAGAAATTGTACAAGAATGGAAGATTATACTATACAGGGTGAACATATGCAGAGAAAGTTTGAAGAAAAGGGGTACCCTGGGGATCTAGTTCAAAATGCTTTCCTTTTGAATATGAACAAACAACCAAAAAATAAAGAGAACATCACTAAAGGAATGGAAAATACAGCTAGATTTGTGTCGACTTTTAACACTAAATACAGAGCCATTTCACAAATCATTTACAAACATTATAATATCTTAAAGCTGGACCAACATTTGGCTCCCCTGCTCCCTCCTAAGCCTCAAATAACTTTTAGTAAATCTCGCACCATAAAAATATCATTGCCCCGAGCAACTTAAAAAAATCCAACAAAAGACCTCTGCTCGATATCAGGGCCTATTTTGATAATAGAACAGACATTTTTCAATGCCGAAAAAGGAGGTTGCCAAACTTGCCAATCCATTACTCATGGATGTTCAAAGATTGTCACCAACAAAGGCACTTCTTTTCAGATCAAACAATTCATCACGTGTTCGACTGAATTTGTCATTTATGTCCTGTGGTGCCCCTGCAATCTCTTGTATGTGGGTCGTACCCTTCGCACGAGAGTGGGTGAGCACAGCAGGTTTATTAAAAAGGATTTTAATAAACACAGTGTCCCACACCACTTCCTCCAGGCACATGAAGATTTTAGATGCCTGGAGGTCTTGGTGACTGAGGCCATCCCTAAGGGTACACTTACCGACAACGAGAGGTTTTCCCTCCTGTGTAGGAGGAAAACTTTTTGAATTAATTTTTTGGGTTCCCTTTCGCCTGATGGCTCCAATGAAGAACTTGACATTTTCAGTATTATGTGACACCAGACCTGATATTTTGATAATTTTCTATCCCGAGTCCCTTGGTAATACTGATAGCCTCATATCTATAGAGCTATCCTAACAATAATTATATGCATGTTTGCTTGCACGTAATGAGTCTATATAAATGAAAATACATATAGATCCATACATGCAGTCTCTTTCTTTTCCTCGCCAAATGTACATTATTCGGTATTGACAATCCCCTGTCACCACTATCGATTAAATCATATATTACTTAATTTTTGGATATTAGATTTATTCTGAGAATTTGTCATATGATATTATTTAGTGTCTCATTGTCCATATCGATTTTTTCACTATTTATTTTTTCATTGTAGCACTACCCCCGTAGGAGCTGCTGGTTATTTTCGGTCCTGCCGTTACCCCACAGTTCAATGTATCAAAACTTGCTTGGCTCTAAATTGTGCAATGAGCCCACAGATGCATTCACCAGTCACTTCTTTTTTCCAATGCTTTTTATTTAACACAACTTGTAGCCATAGAGGGATTGTCAGGGAATAGGCCGTGGAAGTACTGGCAATCTTGCCAGTAAATGAAATGGGCACCATAGGCGCATCATGTGACAGATGGTTCCTTGGCTTACCCTGATCTTCTCCTGGCTCTGACCTGGCTTACCCTAAGGACTACTCTTCTGCCTAATCAGCCTGCTTGCCTGTGTATGACCCCCGGCTTATCCTAAGGACTACTCTTCTGCCTAACTTGCCTGCTTGTCTGTGTATTATTATTATTATACAGGATTTATATAGCGCCAACAGTTTGCGCAGCGCTTTACAACATCAGGGAAGACAGTACAATCACAATACAATTCAAAACAGAGGGATCAGAGGGCCCTGCTCGTTAGAGCTTACAGTCTAGGAGGGAGGGTCACGTGAAACAAAGGGTATTAGCTGTGGGGGATGATCAGGTGGACAGAATGGAAATATAGTTGTTAGGTGTGGGTGGGATAGGCTTCTCTGAAGAGGAGGGTTTTTAGGGATCCTCTAAAAGCTAATAGAGGAGGAGATAGACGGACAGATTGGGGTAAGGAGTTCCATAGGCTTGGAGAGGCTCTGGAAAAGTCCTGTAGACGAGCATGGGAGGAGGTGATGAGCGAGCTAGAGAGCAGGAGGTCTTGAGAAGAACGAAGAGAACGATTAGGTTGGTATTTAGAGACTAGGTCAGTGATGTAACTAGGGGCAGTGTTGTGGATGGCTTTGTAGGTGGTCGTTAGTATTTTGAATTTAATTCGTTGGGTGAGCGGAAGCCAGTGGAGGGATTGACAGAGAGGAGAAGGAGACACAGAGCGGTTGGTAAGGTGGATGAGTCTGGCAGCAGCATTCATGATGGACTGAAGGGGGGTTAAAGTTTTCCGAGGTAAGCCAATGAGGAGGGAGTTGCAGTAATCGAGGCGAGAAATGACCAGGGAGTGGATAAGGAGCTTTGTTGTATCTTTGGTTAAAAAGGGGCGTATTTTGGAGATGTTGCGGAGGTTGATGCGGCAAGATTTGGACAGTGATTGGATGTGAGGATTAAAGGAGAGTTCAGAGTCTAGAACAACTCCTAGGACCTTGGCGTGTGGGGATGGGCTGATAGTTGTGCCCTCAATTTTAACAGAGAGATCGGTGGAGTTGGCACGAGGGGGAGGAAAAATGACCAGTTCAGTTTTGGATAGATTAAGTTTGAGGAAGTGGTGTGACATCCAAACTGATATATCTGATAGTAAATTAGAGATACGTGAGGAGAATGAAGGAGTGAGTTGAGGGGCAGAGAAATAGATTTGAGTGTCATCAGCATAGAGGTGGTATTGGAAGCCGTGGGAGGCTATCAGCTGACCCAGGGAGGAGGTGTAGATTGAGAATAGGAGAGGTCCAAGAACAGAGCCTTGGGGGACCCCAATTGAGAAAGGAAGGGGAGAGGAGGAAGTAGAGTTGTAAGTAACGCTAAAGGTGCGGTTGGATAAGAAGGTAGAGAACCAGCGAAGAGCACAGTCGCGGAGACCAAAGGCATGGAGTTTTTTGAGGAGGAGGGGGTGGTCAACTGTATCGAAGGCAGCAGAGAGGTCCAGGAGTAGCAGTATGGAGTAGTGTCCCTTAGTTTTGGCCGTTAGTATATCATTTGTTAATTTTAGGAGGGAAGTTTCTGTGGAATGCTGAGGACGAAATCCAGACTGAAGGGGATCAAGAAGGTTATTATCAGCAAGGTGGACGCTCAGTCGGTTGTAGACTAGACGTTCAAGGAGTTTGGATAAAAAGGGGAGCAAGGAGATGGGGCGTAGTTTGTCAAGATTGGATGGGTCCAGAGAGGGCTTTTTAAGTATGGGGCTGACTAGTGCATGTTTCAAAGAGTTAGGGAAGATGCCAGAAGAGAGGGAGAGATTGAAGATGTGGGTTATAGAGCGTAGAATAGAGCCAGAGGGTGAACGTAGCATTTGCGAGGGAACAGGATCCAGAGCGCTGGTGGTAAGGTGGACATTAGCAAGTAATTTAGCAACCTCGTCTATAGTGGTGGGGTTGAAAGAGGGAAGTAAAGATTGTACCTGTGGGCATGAGGTGTATAGCATAGAGGGTATCTGAACCGTAGAGATTTCCTCGCAAATTGTATCAATCTTCTGTTTGAAGTGATTGGCAATCTCCTGGGCAGTGAGTGAGTTAGTGGGTGGAGGCAGTGGGGGACGAAGGAGCGAGTTGAAGGTGGAGAAGAGTTGACGGGGACGGGATGATAAGTTTTTAATGAGGGTGACGAAATAGGTCTGCTTGGCAGTGAGGAGGCTGGAATTGTATAGTTGGAGGGCAGATTTATACTGGCCGAAATCTTTCTGGGACTTAGGCCTCGTACACACGACCAATTTTCTCGGCAAGAACCAGCAAGAAACTTGCTGGCAGAGAGGTCTTGCCGAGTAAATCGGTCGTGTGTACGCTGCTATCGGGTTTCTCGTCGAGAAAACCGACAAGAAACCTTGACGAGAAAATAGAGAACCTGCTCTCTATTTTCTCGTCGAGATTCTCCTCGGCATGTTTCTCGACGAGAAAAGTGAGTGTGTGTACACTTACCTGTCCGCCCGGAAGCCCGCGAATGTTCGAAATGAATTCGACGCATGCGCGGTAGCTTCCTAGGCATACGTAGGGTATACCAAGATGGCGGCGACGGCATCGAATGTGACGAGCGCATGCTCGACGTAGTCGATGACGTCACCGCGTACACTCCTTTCAAAGAACCGCGGGTTCTTTGAAACGAGCGTGTGTACACTCGGCCGGGACAAGTTTCTTGTCCAAGAATCTCGTCGAAAAAAACGACATGTTTTTTTCAACGAGAATCTCGGCCGTGTGTACGAGGCCTTTGTCTTACGCCATAGGCGCTCAAGAGCACGACTGTGCTTTTTCAGACTTCTAGTATCATCTGTTTGCCAGGGTTGAAGGGGGCGGGGCCTTATTCTGCGTGTAGTGAGGGGGGCCAGTCTGTCCAGTGACGCTAGAAGTGTAGTGTTGTAGACAGAAGTGGCTAGGTGGGTGCAGGACAGGGGTGCGATTTTGTCATAGAGGTGGTCAGTTGCAGAGCATAGACGAGAAGGGTTGATATTGTGAAGGTTTCTACGTGTAATCGTTAGGCGTTTGGGGGAGGAGGAGGAGAGGGAGAGCGTGAAATTAATAAGGTGGTGATCAGAGAGGGGGTAAGGATAGTTGGAGAGGTTGCATGGAGTGCATAGGTGGGAAAAGACAAGGTCAAGGGTATTGCCTTCGGAGTGAGTAGGAGCCTGTATCCATTGCTTCAGATCAAAGGAGGAGGTTAGACTGAGAAGTTTGGAAGTTGCAGGAAAGTTATTATTAATAGGGATGTTGAAGTCACCAAGAATGATTGTGGGGATTTCGGAAGAGAGAAAGTAGGGTAACCAGGCGGAGAAGTCATCAAGAAAGGAAGATAGTGGGCCGGGGGGCCGGTAGATCACAGCTATTCTTAGTGAAACTGTGGAGTAGAGGCGAATGCAATGTGCCTCAAATGAGGAGAGTGACAGAGAGGGAGGTGGGTGAAGTACCTGAAAGGTGCTACGTGGGGCTAAAAGGATTCCAACACCCCCACATTTGCGTCCACTGGGTCTGGGGGAGTGAGTCCAGAGAAGACCACTGTGGGATAGAGCAGCAGAAGCCGCAGTGTCGGATTTGTGAAGCCAGGTTTCGGTGACGGCGAGCAGATTAAATGAGTTAGCGATAAAGAGATCGTGGAGGGAGGTGAGTTTATTACAGACAGAGCGAGCGTTCCAAAGGGCGCAAGAGAGAGGGAGTCTGGTCTTGGGAAGGAGAGGAATGGGAACTAGATTGTGTGCATTGCGGCTGCAGCCAGAGGGTGTAGAGTGATGGGTGCATTGAGCACAGTTAGATGAAGGAGGCCCAGGGTTTGGGGATACATCACCAGAGGCGAGGAGAAGCAGAAGGGTGAGGGAGGTGATGTGGGAATGTGATTTATGTGGGGTGACATGCGTCAGTGGTTTGGAATATTGGGCGTGTGAATTTACAATTAGCCAGATTTGTTGAGTGCAGTAATAGGGAGAGGACAGAAGTGAGGATGATATGTATAAGCTGTGGGGTGGAGAAGGGGGGTATAGGAAGGACAGTTTAAGTATAGAAGATACAGCTGTCAGAAGGAGTGGTAGACAGAGCATTTTAGAAGGGGAAGGAAGAGCTAAAATTTTGGGGGGGAAAAATAAATAAAAAGTGTTCTAAATGCTAAGGACTGTTGTGTTGCCTTGCTTTGTGCATCCGCTGAAGTGCAGAGTCAGAAGTGCATCACTTATAAAAATCGCCCACTTTTAAAAGAGCCCAAGATGCGAGCCCCCTGCTAAAGCTTCCCCCAAAAAGAATGCCTACATTTATACTGATGGAGATAGGGGAGGTTGTAGTCAATTATCTAATCAGGAGGTAATAAAGTTTGCTGGTCAAGAGGGGAACAATTCTTGGTTCAGAAACAGATCAGAAAGAGGGCACTAAAAGTCACTGGGCCATAATTTTGGGTAAGACAGGAGAGATAATTAAGCAATGTGATGTGGACAGGTCTAGAGAGGGCTAAGCAAACATAACATGCCAGTAATAAATAGACATAAGCAAAGCATATAGCAGTGTTTCACTTCAGGGTGAACTGGTCACATCACCTGGCACATACCATTGCAAAAATAATTAAACTTGACAAAACACTTTGCAGATTTCACTTCAGGGTGGATGTCTCTCAGCTGACACATACCATTGCAAAAATTAAACTAGACAAAACACTTTGCAGATTTCACTTCAGGGTGGATGTCTCTCAGCTGACACATACCATTGCAAAAATTAAACTAGACAAAACACTTTGCAGATTTCACTTCAGGATGGATGTCTCTCAGCTGACACATACCATTGCAAAAATTAAACTAGACAAAACACTTTGCAGATTTCACTTCAGGGTGGATGTCTCTCAGCTGACACATACCTGCAAGGAGACAGAGAATATATCTTCAGATAAGTGCAGAGTCAGAAGTGTATGACCTTAGCCTGTTTAAAGGACTTGTTTCTATCTGAATACCTCTGCTATTTTTGTCTGACCCTGGCCGGCCTTAGAGACTTTGCTACTTCCAACACTAGTCTACCTACCCGTGTATGTACACCGGTGTGGGATCGTCGGCCAGGCCTTTGCTGACTTCACTGGATACCCTACGCCCTGTATCCTGTCCACACTCCTTAAGGACTGCTTCCAGCACCTCCTCAAGTTGCCTGCAAGTGATCACCTGCTCAAGTCCTGCACACCCTGCTGGCAACCCGTGCTTCTTTGAGCACTATACCCGCTGTGCCAACTTCAGGGGTATACTGCGCCCAGCTGCAAGGGGAGTCGCTGTCAGCATCTGGGCCTCAGAAAGGTAACCTGGCAGTACAATCCAGCCATGTCAGAGGCCAACAGAGTTGGCTCCCCACTCAAGGCCCTATGCCATCAAGTTACCACCCTTACCCAGGCAGTACAGAGACTTCAAGAGGCATATTTTCATTGCGGCCCCAGCTTCCTCTCCACAAGAACTGGCCAGCTCGAATCCTACTGTCGTAATAACTCCCCCTGAACCAAGAGTCCCCACGCCTGAACGTTTCAGGGGTGATCTGAAGAAGTTCAGAGCCTTCAGGATAATTGCTTACTGTACCTAGCTCTCCAACCCAGAAATTTCTTTGCAGAGTCTGTAAAGGTGGGATTCCTTATCTCTTTGCTGTCAAAAGAGCCCCAGGCCTGGGCCCACAACCTACTCGAACAGAAAAGCCCTGTATTAGATTCTGCAGATACTTTCCTGAAATCAATGGCTCAGCTTTATGACGACCCACAGCGTACGGCCACTACTGAAACCATCCTGCACACACTGACCCAAGGTAAACGCCCGGTTGAGGACTATACTGTGGACTTTCGTAAATGGTCTGCTGACAATGGGTGGAACGAGGCCGCTCTCAAGTATCAATATCGCCATGAATGAATGATGAATGAATGAATGACTTGTATAGCGCTACACATCCGAACTGAATCGCTTCTAGGCGCTTTTTTTGCAGCCAGTGTCTGCTTGGCTGGTGCGGTCATTTTACCCCGTAGGATCTTGACACGCTTGGGACACACAGTCGCCATGGCCTTTCAGAAGCTCTTAAGGATGAACTTGCTCGAGTTGAGACCCCTGCTACCCTGGAGGGCCTAATACAACTAGCCATCAAGCTGGACAGGCACCTGCGAGAGCGGTGGTCCGAACATTTTCAGACTTCCCGGCCTACCTGGATGCTACCTAAAGTTCCACCAGTTCATTCCACTCCACCTGCCCCTTTCTCTTCTCCTGCTTCCAAATGTGAACCCATGGAACTTGGGCTGGGCCGTTCTCCCTTGACTTTTGATGAGAAGCAACACCGCCGCCAGGCCAATCTTTGCCTGTATTGCGGAGGAGCAGGCCACTTTCTATTAAATTGCCCTGTGAGGCCCAGTAAGTCTCGTCAACTGCATACGGTAAATTATCAGGTGGCCAGTCCTATCTCTTCTCATCTGTCCCAACCAGTCTCCCTGCAGGTGGCAGAAGAGGAGATTTGATCCCAAGCCATCGTTGACTCCAGGGCATGTAGCTGCTTCCTGGACTCCTCCTTGGCAAAGAGACTTTGTATTCAACTCCACAAGAAAAAGCAGAGCCTCAAAATACACCTAGCAGATGGCTCTCTACCCTGCTCTGGACCCATTACACAGGAAACCAGGCCCATTCTCACCACTACAGATTCCGGCCACCAAGAATTTATCCGTTTTGACATCATCTGTTCACCTATTAAATAAAATATAATGGTGTGCTAAAAACCAACCCTCTTAATAAACACAGTGTCAGGTAATTAAATATCTCCGTGAATAAATAATCTCCTTGATTAAATGATCCGTGATAAAAATGTGATCCGTGATAAAAAAAATATATAAAAAAATATATATACAGATAAATCTTCGTGAATACAAAAAACTCAGTGCTTATAAAAAGTTCCGTAGAATAATATGTTGGAATGATAAAATAGTAATTGCTTGATTTGGCGTACCCATGAGTAAGTCAAGTGGCATTCACGTAACGCGTATGGGGGAGGAGCATAGTCACGCCATCAGCTGTTCATGCAAGCAGATGCTGAGTGATGAGATCGCACTAACTGAGCTATGAAAGCGCCTCTTATTCCGGGCTGTATGTGAGTGAAATCTGATAAAGATAAGTGTTACTCTGTTCAGAGGTATTGCGCAATGATTGTTGTTTTTCCTTTTTATGAAAACCATCCCTGCAAGTGAGAGCGCTGGATGTCTTGCCTCTGGTAGGAAGAAATTTGCAATGAAATAGAGAACCAGCATCCATTAAGCTTTAAACAGGACTTGGTGTGGTTGGAATTTATTCACCTATTGTTTATACAAAAGCACTGGAGCACTTTGAAGCTGGTCATTTAAGTGTACTGCAGCTATCAGTAACACTGGTACTAACCATTTAGGCTGGCTTCATATTTTTGTATTCACCACTGATGATATCATATATATTGGTACTAGACATTTCATTTTCAGGATTAGCACGGAAATCAGCAATTACTATTTTATCATTCCAACATATTATTCTACGGAACTTTTTATAAGCACTGAGTTTTTTGTATTCACGAAGATTTATCTGTATATAGATTTTTTAATATTTTTTTTTATCACGGATCACATTTATATCACGGATCACATTTATATCACGGATCATTTAATCACGGAGATTATTTATTCACAGAGATATTTAATTACCTGACACTGTTTATTAAGAGGGTTGGTTTTTAGCGCACCATTATATTTTATTTATTATTTATCATTCACTCTAAGAACACAGACTTCTTTTGAATGGTTGCAGCTGACACCAGTTAACCATCTAAGTGGTTGTCTACAATTTACATAGTAGCGCTTTAATCCATTTTAAACCATCTGTTCACCTATGTTTCCTATTATTCTAGGACAGTGGTTCTCAACTCCAGTCCTCAGGGCCCACCAACAGGCCAGGTTTGCAAGATAACTGAAATGCATCACAGGTGATATAGTTTGCTGCTCAGGGATTGCAGTATTCTAGTCTGCATCTCACCAAGGTAATACTTAAAATCTGGCCTGTTAGTGGGTCCTGAGGACAGGAGTTGAGAACCACTGTTCTAGGACTTCCGTGGCTACAGGCCCATAATCCACACATAGATTGGGGCACGAAGAGATATCCTTCCCTTCGGCTTATTGTTCCCAACATTGTCTTGTCCCAAGGACTTTCAAATCAGCCAATTGCCTGACAATTCAACCTACTTCTAATGAACATCAGAATGTCCCTCCAGCATACCAAGAGTTTATGGACATTTTTGATAAAAAGAAAGCAAACTCCCTCCACATCGGCCTTATGATTGTCAAATTGAATTATTACCCGGAGCTGAAATCCCATTTGGCCGAATATTCCCCCTATCAGAGGTCGAGTTAGAAGCTTTACGAACTTATATAGATGAAAACCTTGAGAAGGCTTTCATTCGCCCTTCCTCATCCCCGGCCGAAGCTGGAATATTCTTTGTTGAAAAGAAGGATGGCACCTTGAGACCCTGTGTAGATTATAGAGCTCTCAACAAGATTACCATCAAAAATCGCTACCCGCTCCCCCTCATTCCTGAACTATTCCAGAGGTTCCGAACTTTATGATTGTCTATCTTGATGACATCTTTATCTTCTCTGCCACTTTGGAACTTCACCAAAACCATGTAAAGAAAGTACTTTCAACTCTCCGGGAACATGGACTTCATGTAAAAGCAGAGAAGTACAATTTCGAAAGACCAGTTGTTCAGGTTTTAGGATTTTTCATCTCCACCGTGGGAATTGCAATGGATCCACAAAAGGTCAAGGAAATTCTGGAGTGGCCAGCCCCTGTAGATAAGAAGGGTGTCCAACGATTTATTGGTTTTGCCAATTTCTATCAAAGGTTTGTGAAGGGATTCTCTGCTATAATAGCACCCATTACCCAGTTGACTCGCCAGCAGGTTCGATTTCAGTGGCCTCAAGAAGCCCAAGTGTCCTTCGATAAATTGAAGAAGTTGTTAATTTCCGCTCCAGTACTACAACATCCTGACATGGCTCTACCTTATGTGCTGGAGGTAGACACCTCAGACATAGCCACAGGGGCGATCTTGTCCCAATGTCAATGGCCTAAGTCACTCCTTCACCGTGTAGCCTTTGCCTCACGGAAGTTGAGTCCACCAGAGAAGAACTATGACGTGGGCGATCGGGAACTATTGGCCATCAAATTTGCTTTAGAAGAATGGTGGTATCTACTGGAGGGAGCTGTTCACCATATTATGATTTTTACGGATCACAAGAACCTATAGTATCTTAGAACAGCCAGTCGTTTAAGACCTCGTCAAGCTCGGTGGGCATTGTTCTTCTCCAAGTTCAACTTCCACATTTCCTACCGTCCTGGCTCTAAGAACGGGAAAGCTGATGCTTTGTCTAGAATGTTCCCAGATGTTCCCGAAACAGTTGAACCAGGTAACATCTTGTCCGTGCAAAATTTTTTGCTTATACAACCTGACCTAAAGACAGCAATTAGGCAAGCTTCCGGGCAGTGTACTGAACCAGGAGGTACCTTCTCTGGTAAATCAGGAAGGATTACTTTGGTTTCGAGGCAAGATATTCGTCCCTCAACAAGTGAGACTCCAAGTCTTAAGGACTTTCCACGACCATAAGCTTGCTGGTCATTTTGGGGTTCAGAAAACCTCGGAGCTTATACAGCGCTCCTTCTGGTGGCCAAGCTGGAGGCAAGATTGTAAAGACTATGTCAGGTCATGTACCATTTGTCAACGTAAGAAAGGGGCCAATACCAACTCTTGGGGGCTGTTGAGACCTTTGCCCATCCCAGAACAGCCCTGGAGAAAGATTTCGATGGACTTCATCATAGACTTGCCCCCTTCCGAAGGTTTCACCACTATTTTGGTAATGGTGGATCGTCTTTCAAAAATGGCACATTTCTTACCTATGGTTGGCATTCCCTCTGCTGTTGACACAGCAAATATTTTCATTAAAGAAATTGTCAGGTTACATGGATTACCAGATAGCATTGTATCTGATAGGGGAGTACAATTCACTTCTAAATTCTGGAAGGATCTCTGTAAATCTTTAGCAATTGAAGTATGCCTTTTATCTGCCTATCATCCACAGAGCAACGGCCAGACTAAAAGGACAAATCAGACGCTGGAACAATATCTTCGCTGTTTCTGCACCTGTTCTCAAGACGACTGGTTCTTTCTTCTCCCTTGTGCGGAATTCGCCTACAAGAACTCTTTACATACTACCACTAATCAAACTCCCTTCTGGGCCAATTATGGCTTTCACCCATCATTCTTACCCAATTCCATTCCAGAAACACCCGTACCGGCAGTCCAGGACAGGATAAAATTCATCCAATCTAATTATCAACAACTTCGGGAAGCCATGCAAGAGGCGCAAGATAGTTACAAGAAATATCATGACAGAGGGAGAAAAGACAGCCCTACTTTTAAGGTAGGAGATGAAGTTTGGCTATCCGCAATAAACCTCAAACTCTCATGTCCATCACGAAAACTGGGACCAAGGTTCATTGGTCCTTTTTAGATCAAGAAGGTGGTAAATCCAGTAGCCTTTGAATTGGCATTGCCCAGTTCCTACAAAATTCACCCGGTATTTCATGCTTCACTGTTGAAACCAACATTTCCCAGTCCCTTCCCGGAAAGAGAAGAATTACCACCACCTCCAGTCTAAGTAAGAGGTGAGACCGAATTTGAGGTAGAGACCATCTTGGGTTGCAGGAAAAGAGGGCGACAAGTACAGTACCTCATCAAGTGGAAGAGATACACTCCAGAGGATAATTCCTGGGAGCCCTCAAGCAATATACAGGTGAAACTCGAAAAATTTGAATATCGTGCAAAAGTTCATTTATTTCACTAATGCAAATTAACCACTTAAGCCCCGGACCATTTCGGGCCATTAGGACCAGGCCTGTTTTTGGGATTCGGCACTGCGCTGCTTTAACTGTAAATTGTGCGGACATGCAATGTTGTACCCAAATTAAATTTGCGTCCTTTTCTTCCCACAAATAGAGCTTTCTTTTAATGGTATTTGATTGCCTCTGCGATTTTTATTTTTTGCGATATAAACAGAAAAAGACCGAAAATTTTGAAAAAAAATGATATTTTCTACTTTTTGTTATAAGAAAAATCGAATAAACTCAATTTTAGTCATACATTTAGGCCAAAATGTATTCAGCCACATGTCTTTAGTAAAAAAAATGTCAATAAGCGTATATTTATTGGTTTGCGCAAAAGTTATAGCGTTTACAAACTAGGGTACATTTTCTGAAATTTACACAGCTTTAAATTTATGACTGCCTATCTCATTTCTTGAGGTGCTAAAATGGCAGGGCAGTACAAAACCCCCCCAAATGACCCCATTTTGGAAAGTAGACACCCCAAGGAAATTGCTGAGAGGCATGTTGAGCCCATTGAATATTTTTTTTTTTTTGTCCCAAGTGATTGAATAATGACAAAAAAAAAAAAAAAATTACAAAAAGTTGTCACTAAATGATATATTGCTCACACATGCCATGGTTATATGTGGAATTGCACCCCAAAATACATTCTGCTGCTTCTCCTGAGTACGGGGATACCACATGTGTGGGACTTTTTAGGAGCCTAGCCACGTACGGGACCCCGGAAACCAAGCACCGCCTTCAGGATTTCTAAGGGCGCAAATTTTTGATTTCACTCCTCACTACCTATCACAGTTTCGAAGGCCATAAAATGCCAAAATAGCACAAAACCCCCCCAAATGACCCCATTTTGGAAAGTAGACACCCCAAGCTATTTACTGAGAGGCATGTTCAGTCCATGGAATATTTTATATTTTGCCACAAGTTGCGGGAATATGACAAACTTTTTTTTTTTTGCACAAAGTTGTCACTAAATGATATATTGCTCACACATGCCATGGGCATATGTGAAATTACACCCCAAAATACATTCTGCTGCTTCTCCTGAGTACGGGGATACCACATGTGTGGGACTTTTTGGGAGCCTAGCCGCGTACGGGACCCCAAAAACCAAGCACCGCCTTCAAGGTTTCTAAGGGCATAAATTTTTGATTTCACTCCTCACTACCTATCACAGTTTTGAAGGCCATAAAATGCCAAGATGGCACAAAACCCCCCCAAATGACCCCATTTTGGAAAGTAGACACCCCAAGCTATTTGCTGAGAGGCATGTTGACCCCATTGAATATTTTTTTTTGTCCCAAATGATTGAATAATGACAAAAAGAAAAAAAAAATGTACAAAAAGTTGTCACTAAATGATATATTGCTCACACATGCCATGGTTATATGTGGAATTGCACCCCAAAATACATTCTGCTGCTTTTCCTGAGTACGGGGATACCACATGTGTGGGACTTTTTGGGAGCCTAGCCGCGTACGGGACCCCAAAAACCAAGCACCCGCCTTCAAGGTTTCTAAGGGCATAAATTTTTGATTTCACTCCTCACTACCTATCACAGTTTTGAAGGCCATAAAATGTCAAAATAGCCCAAAACCCCCACAAATGACCCCATTTTGGAAAGTAGACACCCCAAGCTATTTGCTGAGAGGCATGGTGAGTATTTTACAGCTCGCATTTGTTTTTGAAAATTAAGAAAGACATTTTTTTTCTTTTTTTTTTTCTTTTTTTACATTTTCAAAACTTTGTGACAAAAAGCGAGATCTGTAAAATACTCAACATACCTCTCAGCAAATAGCTTGGGGTGTCTACTTTCCAAAATGGGGTCATTTGGGGGGGTTTGTGCCATCTGGGCATTCCATGGCCTCCGAAACTGTGATAGGCAGTGAGGAGTGAAATCAAAAATTTACACCCATAGAAATCCTGAAGGCGGTGCTTGGTTTTTGGGGTCCCGTACGCGACTAGGCTCCCAAAAAGTCCCACACATGTGGTATCTCCGTATTCAGGAGAAGCAACAGAATGTATTTTGGGGTGTAATTCCACATATGCCCATGGCATGTTTGAGCAATATATAATTTAGTGACAACTTTTTGTACATTTTTTTTTTTTTTTTTGGTCATTATTCAATCACTTGGGACAAAAAAAAAAAAAATATTCAATGGGCTCAACATGCCTCTCAGCAAATAGCTTGAGGTGTCTACTTTACAAAATGGGGTCATTTGGGGGGGTTTTGAACTGTCCTGGCATTTTATGCACAACATTAGGAAGCTTATGTCACACATCATCCACTCTTCTAACCACTTGAAGACAAAGCCCTTTCTGACACTTTTTGTTTACATGAAAAAAAATTTTTTTTTGCAAGAAAATTATGTTGAACCCCCAAACATTATATATTTTTTTAAAGCAAAGGCCCTACAGATTAAAATAGTGGGTGTTGCATTTTTTTTCCACACAGTATTTGCGCAGCGATTTTTCAAACGCATTTTTTGGGGGAAAAACACACTTTTTTTATTTTTAATGCACTAAAAAACACTATATTGCCCAAATGTTTGATGAAATAAAAAAGATGATCATAGGCCAAGTACATGGATACCAAACACGACATGCTTTAAAATTGCGCACAAATGCGCAGCGGCGACAAACTACATTCATTTTTAAAAGCATTTAAAAGCCTTTACAGGTTACCACGTTAGATTTACAGAGGAGGTCTACTGCTAAAATGACTGCCCTCGATCTGACCTTCGCGGTGATACCTCACATGCATGATGCAATTGCTGTTTACATATGACGCTAGACCGACGCTTGCGTTCGCCTTTGCGCAAGAGCAGGGGGGGACAGCGGTGCTTTTTTTTTTTTTTTTATTATTTATTTGGCTTTTTTATTTTATTTTTAAACTGTGCCTTCCATATTTTATTTTTTTACCATTTTTATCGTTATCTCAGGGAATGCAAATATCCCCTATGATAGCAATAAGTAGTGACAGGTACTCTTTTTTTGAAAAAAATTGGGGGGTTAGACCCTAGATCTTTCCTCTGCCCTCAAAGCATCTGACCACACCAAGATCGGTGTGATAAAATGCTTTCCCAATTTCCCAATGGCGCTTTTTATATCCGGGGGGGGGGGGACATTCCCTCCCACTGCTTGTAAAAGCAGTCTAGAGGCTAATTATCTGCTAGAATTGCTTTTACATGAAAGCCGGCTGCTGGCTGAAAAGAATGATACCAAGATGATACCTAAACCCGCAGGCATCATTCTGGTATAAACATTCAAATTCCAGCAACATACCAGTACGTTGCTGGTCCTTGTTGGACATGTATTGTAATCTTTTTTTTCATACAGCCTATTGGCTGAACGAAAAAAAGAGATTGATTGGTGGGTATGCCCACCATTAGAATACCTCCCTTCATCCACCCACTTCTAATGATGGGCATATATGCCGAAGCATGGGGGCATCCTCCCGCAAAAAAGTTATGCCGCGTACACACGGTCAAGCCTTCGTCGGAATTTTGACCGTATGTACGCGGCATAAAAGGTTATGCCACGTACACACGGTCAGACTTTTCAACGGGCAAGCCTCCGTTGGAATTTCGACCGTATATACGCGGCATTAGGAACAAAATCGCTCCTCCGCCCCTGCTGCCCCCATGCTTCGGCATATATGCTCTTTTTTTTAACTGTGGTGGTGAAATCACCTCCTACAGCGTTGGAGTCACGGCTTTATGTATCGTGGGAGCAAACGCTGTTGCTATCAAGATAAATAGATCCGCGCTGCAACTGAATGGCGTACCTGCTAAGCAAATGGTGGTTAACATTAAAACAAAGTAACATTACAGTACAACAGTAAGACCTTACCATGCCATACCTGCAAAGCAAATACCAAAACAAAACCTAGTAAAAAATAAAAAAATGTTTTAACGCAACCTGTGCCTAAAATATATATATGCCAAAGCATGGGGGGCATCCTCCCGCAAAAAAGTTATGCCGCGTACACACGGTCGGAATTTTCCACGGGCAGGCCTCCGTCGGAATTTCGACCGTATGTACGCGGCATTAGGAGCAAAATCGCTCCTCCGCCCCTGCTGCCCCCATGCTTCGGCATATATGCTCTTTTTTTAACTGTGGTGGTGAAATCACCTCCTACAGCACTGGAGTCACGGCTTTATGTATCGTGGGAGCAAACGCTGTTGCTGTCAAGATAAATAATTCCGCGCTGCAGTTGAATGGCGCACCTGAAAACAAAAAATTACATACCTGAAAAGCAAGCATGATAAAACATTGCAGAATAGAATACAGTAAAAAAGAGCAGAACAATAGAGAGAAAATAGAGAGAGAGAGAACAATAAAACGACAACTATTTTTGGTTTTTTTATTTTATATTTTTTTGTGTTTTGTTTTTTACGCTTTTTTTTTTCTTTTTTACACTTTTTTTTGTAACTTTACAACTGTAATGGTTCGGGTCTCTCAAAATGTAATGGCATCTTGGGAGACCCTGTGTAAGTGTGTCCTTGTCTGTGAAATGCTGTACCCTACGCTAAAACTTCACTTTTGAGTGGTAGCGTTCAAAACATTCACCTTGGCAAAGACCAGGCTTGTCAGGACAGAGTGGACAAAAACTACGGGTGTCACGCCTAAATCCGCGCTTGCTACAGACACGACATCTTTTTTGGGGGTGGCTTTGGGTAGGGGTACTCGGGAGGACATACGACTAATGCCTCTCATGCAGCCGGCTTACTGCATTTGGTTGGGGATGGTGAGGTGCAGAACCGCCTGGATACAGGAGTTCTGTGACTATCTCATTCTGGAATTTTAGAAGAGATAACGTCCCGCCTGAAGCTCTGTATAGCACATGAGCGTTCAGCAAAGCCAATTGGAATAATGATAGAGACACTTTTTTGTACCAGCGTCTCGCCTTACGGTCAATTAGATACGGCGCCATCAACTGGTCGTTGAGGTCCACCCCTCCCATATTTTGGTTATATTCGTGGACACAGAGGGGTTTCTCCACAACACCAGTCGCCGTACGAATTTGGACTGTCGTGTCTGCATGAAGGGAGGTAAGAAGGAAAACATTCTTATTGTCCCTCCACTTCATAGCGAGCAAGTTATTACACTTCAAGCAGGCTCTCTCCCCCAGTCTAAGACGGGCATCTACAAGCCGCTGGGGAAAGACCCGGCGATTAGGTCGCACGGTGCCACATGCTCCAATCTGATGATCAAACAAGTGACTAAACAGTGGCACGCTCGTGTAATAATTGTCCACATACAAGTGGTACCCCTTTCCGAATAAGGGTGACACCAAGTTCCACACTATCTTGCCAGCGCTCCCTATGTAATCCGGGCAGTTGACCGACTCAATCTGACTATCTTTTCCCTCATAAACCGTAAAGTTCACTACATAGCCTGTTGCCCTGTCACAGAACTTGTAGAGCTTGACCCCGTATCTGGCACGCTTGCTGGGAAGGTACTGCTTGAAAGACAAGCGGCCAGAAAATTTAATCAGGGACTCATCAACGCAGACAACTTGATCGGGAGTAAACAAGGCTGCAAAACGTTTGTTGAAGTGGTTTATGAGGGGCCGAATTTTATAGAGCCGGTCGTATTCAGGGTCCCCACGTGGACGACAAAGTTCATTGTCGTTGAAGTGCATGAACCGCAAAATCTGCTCGTATCGTGCCCTGGACATGGAGGCAGAGAACACGGGCATGTGGTCAATTGGGTGCGTGGACCAATAAGCACGCAATGACGGAAATTTATGTGTGCCCATGTTGAGGGAAAGGCCCAGAAAGGTCTTAAATTCGGAAACCGTAATTGGTTTCCAATTTCTGGCAATTTTAGGCAACTGGGGGTTAGCGGCGATAAATTGACCAGCATATAAATTACTCTGGTCCACAATAGATCTATAGAGATCTTCCGTGAAAAACAGCGAATAAAAATCAATTGGAATAAAATCAGCTGTTCCCACCTGAATACCGGGTTGGGCAGTGAATGGGGGAAGTACGGGTTCTGCAGAAGTGGTGGGGACCCAATCAGGATAGGCGAATTCTGCAGGAAGGGCAGTATGGGCACGACGGGCCTGCCTTTGTCTTCTTGGTGGCAGCGGGACACTACTTGTGCTTGCCACCTCGCCAGCTTGAACTGCACTTATGGGACTCGCCACGTCACCAAGTGTTACTGCAGTGCTGGATGTACGTCCAGGCTGTACTAGGCCGCTGGTGCTTGCCAGTTCACCAGAAGGAATAGCGGCGCTAGTACTACTCTGCTCCATGATACGAGAGACCTGCGGTTCTTGCTCCTCAACAACCTCCGAAGATCGGGATTGGGTACACCTGACCTTAGCAGGGACCTCAACTTCGTCGTCAGAGCTATCTGACGTGGGGCCGCTGACGTCACTGTCTTCTACGGGAAGATATTCTGAGCCTGAATCTGACAGATACGTGACCTCCTCTTCACTATCTGTCATGCTCAGAATCTCGTAGGCCTCTTTACTAGTGTACCTTCGTCTTGCCATTTTGGGCTCTAAATTTAGGGGTACACTAGTAAGATTCACAGGAAAAAAAGCACCTGACTGTCGTCAGCAAATATATCAAACGCTACAAAAAAACTGTTAGCGATCGCAGGGATCAGGCCTGTCTCTGCGAACGCTGCAGTTATGTGTGTTGTGTTTGGTAAGTGACAGTGATCGATCGATACTGCACTTGGGTGGGCTGGGCTGGGCTGGGCGGAGGGGCTAAACGCAGGCGCTAGCAGGTATCTGGGCTGATCCCGCTAACACTGCGTTTTTGGGAACCCTAAACCGCTGGGGATGCTAGTATAGATCTGATCAGATACTATACCACTAAGGGGGGTGTATGCTTTGCGCGTGGGTGTTAGCGTTACTGGCACTAACCTAACACTGCCTGGGGCGACGCAGACCCTCTCTGGCGCTAAAACCTAATTGATCTCACCCGCCGGGCGATCAGGGGGGTTAAACCTTTATTGGGTTATATACGGCGGGTGCCCTGATGCTATAAAAAGCAAACTAATCAACCAGCGTCACCCGTAACCTTTATATGGTGATCACTGGTGAAAGGGTTAACTAGGGGCAATCAGGGGGTTAAAACCTTTATTAGGTTAAATATGGGGGTACCTGACACTATATAAAAACCTGACGGGTAACCTACATAACTAAATAACTTACTGGCTAACCAGTGACACCAGTGACGCTTATACGGCGATCACTGGTGAAAGGGTTAACTCTAGGGGCAATCAGGGGGTTAAAATAATATATGGGGGTACCTGACACTAATAAAAACCTGCGGCGAACCTAAAAAAAAATAACTGCCTATCTAAAACACCAGCGACACGAATACAGCGATCGGAAAAACAATCGCTTAGTGACGCTGAAGTTAGGGGGTGAAAGGGTTACCTGGGGGGTGATCAAGGGGTTAAACCTTTATTAGGGGGGGTTAGGGGGCTACCCTGGATCTAAAGGGGCCTAATCCTAACTGCCCTGCAACTTTTTACAATCACAGATGACACTAAATGCAGTGATCAGTAAAATAAATGATCACTGCAATCAGTGACACTGTGATTGGGGGCTTTGGGGTGACCTGGGGGTGATCTGGGGGTGACTGGGGGGTGATTTGTGTGCCTATGTGTACCTACGTGTCAGTGGACTGTTGGTGCACTAACCTGCTTCTTCTCTGCTCGGCGCCGGGAACGAAAAGACCGCGGCGAGGGAGATGACATCACTTCCTCCAGCCTGTGTTTACATTTCAGGCAGGAGGAAGCATTTTCATTGGCCGGGAGCGATTGCGAGGGGGGGGGGCGGAATCGAGCGGCCGCCCCCTCATGCCTGATCGCTCCCGAACACTTAACGGCCGCTCACTGCAGTGAAGGGGGGTCCGGATGGACCCCCCAACTGCACAAAGGCGATCACGTAGATCTACGTGATTCTGCCTGTCGGTGCCATTCTGCCGACGTAAATCGGCGGTGGGCGGTCGTTAAGTGGTTAAAAGGTGAAACTAATATATGAGATAGACTCATTACATGCAAAGCAAGATAGTTCAAGCTGTGATTTGTCATAATTGTGATGATTATGGCTTACAGCTCATGAAAACCCCAAATCCACAATCTCCGAAAATTCGAAAATTACATTCAATCAATAAAACAAGGATTGTACATAGAACAATATTGGACCTCTGAAAAGTATAAGCATGCATATGTACTTGGTTTGGGCCCCTTTTGCAGCAATTACTGCCTCAATGCCGCGTGGCATGGAAGCGATCAGCCTGTGGCACTGCTGAGGTGTTATGGAAGACCAGGATGCTTCAATAGCGGCCTTCAGCTCTTCTGCATTGTTCGGTCTTATGTCTCTCATCTTTCTCTTGGCAATGCCCCATAGATTCTCTATGGAGTTCAGGTCAGGTGAGTTTGCAGGCCAATCAAGCACAGTAATCCCACGGTCATTGAACCAGGTTTTGGTGCTTTTGGCAGTGTGGGCAGGTGCCAAGTCCTGCTGGAAAATGAAGTCAGCATCCCCATAGAGCTCGTCTGAGGAAAGAAGCATGAAGTGCTCCAAAATCTGGTAGATGGCTGCATTGACCCTGGACTTAATTAAACACAGTGGACCAACACCAGCAGATGACATGGCTCCCCAAATCAACACAGACGGTGGAAACTTCACACTGGACTTCAAGAATCTTGCAGTGTGTGCCTCTCCATTCTTCCTCCATACTCTGGGTCCTTGGTTTCCAAATGAGATGCAAAATTTGCTCTCATCAGAAAAGAGGACTTTGGACCACTGAGCAACAGACCAGGTCTGTTTTTCTTTAGCCCAGGTAAGACGCTTCTGACGTTGTTTGTTGTTCAGGAGTGGCTTAACAAGAGGAATACGACATTTGAAGCCCATGTCCAGGATCTGTCTGTGTGTGGTGGCTCTTGATACACTGACTCCAGCCTCAGTTCACTACTTGAAAGTCCCCAACACTTTTGAATGGCCTTTTGCTGACAATCCTCTCCAGGCTGCAGTCATCCATGCTGCTTGTGCACCTTTTTCCTCAACACTTTTCCCTTCCACATAACTTTCTATTAATGTGCTTTGATACAGCACTTTGGGAACATCCAACTTCTTTTGCAATTACCTTTTGAGGCTTTCCCTCCTTATGGAGGGTGTCAATGATGGTTTTCTGCACAACTGTCAGGTCAGCAGTCTTTCCCATGATTGTGATTCCTACTGAACCAGACTGAGAGGCCATTTAAAGGCTCAGGAACCCTTTTCAGGTGTTATGGCTTAATTAGCTGATTAGAGTGTGACACTTTGAGCCTAGAATATTGCACCTTTTCACAATATTCAAATTTTCTGAGATTGTGGATTTGGGGTTTTCATGAGCTGTAAGCCATAATCATCACAATTATGACAAATCATTTTGCTTTGCATGTAATGAGTCCATCTCATGTATTAGTTTCACCTTTTAAGTTGCATTAGTGAAATAAATGAAATTTTGCACGATATTCACATTTTTCAAGTTTCACCTGTACATGCCCCTCAACTAGTACAAGCCTTTCACAGCAGACACTCTGAGAGAATGGCTAGATTGGGCATCCGGAGGCTACCCCTTAAGGGGGGGGGGCACTGTCAGGGAATAGGCCGTGGAAGTACTGGCAATCTTGCCAGTAAATGAAATGGGCGCCATAGGCGCATCATGTGACAGATGGTTCCGCCTGCTGGCCTATATAAGGCTGCCTCTGTCTGACCCAAATTGCTGGATTGTCTTCAGCTCTCCCTGAGTTCCTGAACCTGCACCTGTTTCCTATTTCCTGTTGTCTTGCTGTGACCCGGATTGTTCCTTGGCTTACCCTGATCTTCTCCTGGCTCTGTCCCAACTTACCCTAAGGACTACTCTTCTGCCTAATCAGCCTGCTTGCCTGTGTATGACCCCCAGCTTATCCTAAGGACTACTCTTCTGCCTAACCTGCCTGCTTGTCTGTGTATGACCTTAGCCTGTTTAAAGGACTTGTTTCTACCTCAATACCTCTGCTATTTGTGTGTGACCCTGGCCAGCCTTAGAGACTTTGCTACTTCCAACACCAGTCTACCTACTTGTGTATGATCACTGGTGTTGGATCCTCGGCCAGGCCTTTGCTGACTTCAATGGATGCCCTACGCCCTGTATCCTGTCCACACTCCTTAAGGACTGCTTCCAGCACCTCCTAAAGTTGCCTGCAAGTGATCATCTGCTCAAGACCTGCACACCCTGCTGGCAACCCGTGCTTCTTTGAGCACTATACCCGCTGTGCCAACTTCAGGGGTATACTGCGCTCAGCCGCAACGGGAGCAGATCTCAGCATCTCGGCCTCAGAAAGGTAACCTGACAGGAATGGAGGGTTAGGGGAAAGTTCAGATACCTTGTGCAGATCACTGAGGAACTTGAGATCCAGAAGACAAATACAACTCCTTGTCAGTGGATCTTGCTCACCCGGACAGGCCTCTCTCACTGGCCTAGCAGCCGGAATGATGCACGAACAAAAGTCTCTGCCACAGACTTGAGTGGAACGGATAAAGTCTCTGCCACAGACTTGAGTGGAAGGATAAAGTCTCTGCCACAGACTTGAGTGAAACAAATAACTATTTGTACAATCCTCTGCCACAGGATTCGGTTATCAGTAATAGACAAGCGAACACAGCTACACAGTACCTAAAGTCCCTTTAAGCCATCCGGCAGTACTGTGAGGTAGATTGGTTGGGATGCATCCTCCAATTGAGTCAGCAGGCCCTTCTTGAGATACCTTTTGCTCGGTCCTCTCCAAGATGAGTCCTCCCCCGGGTCCTTCAATTGCTCGGCTTCTCCCCGCAGGTAAGACAGCACAGGACCACCTCTGAACCAGTAGGCCCAAGACAGGCTTCTGGGCCTACTTGCAGTCACGTAGCCTCGGGCCAGCAGGCCCAGAGGCAGAAGAGCAGTTGTCACATACCTTAGGCCAGGTGGGCCATGAGATCAGAGAGCGAGAAAGATGGTCTGCCCCTTAAGTATCCTCTCCCAGAATGCACAGCGGTGAACCACTCCCACTGGGCTGTTTCTGGGGAAAGGGACACCCAATACACCTCAGCTTGTTGTCCTTCCATCACTGGCCTGTGGTGATAACGACACCTACAGACAACAGTGTGGAACTGCACACAACAGCCAATGCTGGAGCAGAGGCTAATTTAGCCATAATATTGAATCTGAACTATGTACAGAACAGATAACCCACTAAATTTACATGCAAGCGCCTGGTCAACAGGAGCAGGGAGCTACATCATTTTTTCATTCAATATTTTTAATGTCAATTTATTTTAGAATTATTGATATTTTCATTATTTATTATTAATTAAATTTTTATTATTTTAATATTATGTTTTATTTTTTTCATTTTCATTTCTATCTATCTATCTATCTATCTATCTATCTATCTATCTATCTATCTATCTATCTATCTATCTATCTATCTATATATATATATATATATATATATATATATATATATTTTTTATCTGTTGATTATTATGATTAATTCTTTCATTTATTTGTACTCACCTAATTTTATTGATTATTTTTTTCCTATATATATGTATATATTAGTTTACTATTATATTCATCTGTGAGTCAAGTAGACTCATTCTGCACTTTTTCTTCAAGCTACAGGGTTGAGAGAGGGGTTAACATCATACATTAGGCTTGTTATCTCCACCCCTCCCCATCCCTGTCAATGTGTTTAAATACCGCTGTTGCCGCTCCCTCCGTGACCTTGAAAAAGCACATGCGCGCAAAACATGTAAGCCATGGCAACCCAGAGCTTGTGGTTCACCACTACAGACGGGCTTCCCGTTTCCCTTTGTTTCCGGCACGGCTCTGACGTCATCCAGTGTGCCCGGCTCCAGACAGCTAGTTCGGCTCTCCCGTTCCTATTCCTCAGCGGTGGACATTATACCACACTGTTTGCGGTTTAGCGTGGCTCACACCCGCGACCAGCTGCAGCGCTCACTGCTTTCCACAAGGGTCCCTCGCCATTGCGGTCTCCATCCTCGACACAAACAGAGCCTGACCACCAGCCAAGAGGTAGAGGGTTGGGACACAACCATCCCCCCTCTGTTTACCGGGCTTCCATCGTTATCCAACATGGATTATTACATCCCTTTCCATGCTCAACCCACAAGCTGACTAGATGATGTTGACCCTTCCCCACCCAGATGTCATAGTGGTACCGTTTGTTTTAATAACAATTTTTTATATCAGTATCTATATTGGCTATATGCTTCCATGACTGCTATTTGCAACATCTGCAAGTTTTTATCATTGACAGTTAGTTGTTCATTTTTCATAAGTGCAATAAATTAACTTTTTACTTTGCCAAAGGTCTACAAGTATTTATGCTTTACCCATAGAGCGCTGCTTCTTTCTGTTTGTGCCTCTGCAGGAACATTTCTGTTTATGTCCGTATGTACTGACTGGGTCCCAGTGGAACATTTCTAGTTAGGCCAGTACCATACTGATTGTGACTCTGTGGACACATTTACTTTTTAATAATTTATTGTTTATTTGTCTTATTTGTGCAACTCTATTTTTCAATGCTTCTGGCCCTGGGATCAGCACAGTTTTATCAAGAAGCAGTGTGATGCCACTGGATTGGGATGGAGGGGGGGGGGGGGGGGGTACGTAAATAGTTATAACAGCACTAAAAGTAAATTTACACTTTTAGGCCAATCAATTTGACCTTTTTTTGGTTTGAACACTGCCAAAATGCATATATGTTCATGAAATAAATATATTCATTGTTAAATCTAGCATTAGATTTGTGTGAACGAACAATAGTAAGATTTGTGCGAACTAACAATAGTGGGATTTGTGTGAACTAACAATTGTTTATTGCATTCCTAGAAGTTGCCCGTATAACAATGTAAGCTTCTAAAACTTTTCAGTTTGAAGCAGAAATACTACAGCTTGCCAATCAATTACTATATAATTCAAGCAGACACTACTTAAATAAATATATTTTTGTATGGGTTACCATTGAAATTGTCATTTTTTTCTTCATGAGGAAGATAATCATTTTGTTAATCACCTGTGAAATTGGTTTTTGAAAGTTCTTCATCACTGAGCTTTTCCAGGCTAAAAATTACATGAAATGTGTTGATACAATTGATTCATGTTTTCCTAACCGACATCTGAACCTCAAGGTGAGCAAGAGGACACACATTTTGTTCACTTGTACAAGCGTAGAGAACTGCGGATGATCGTCATCTTATACATATAATTGCTTAAAATAGAAAGGTCAGATATATACTGTATATACAGTATCTCACAAAAGTGAGTACACACCTCACATTTTTGAAAATATTTTATTATATATTTTCATGTGACAACACTGAAGAAATTACACTTTGCTATAATGTAAAGTACTGAGTGTACAGCTTGTATAACAGTGTAAATTTGCTGTCCCCTCAAAATAACTCAACACGCAGTCATTAATGTCTAAACCGCTGGCAACAAAAGTGAGTACACCATAAGTGATAATGTCAAAATTGGGCACAATTAGACGATTTCCCTCCCTGGTGTCATGTGACTCGTTAGTGTTACAAGGTCTCAGGTGTAAATGGGGAGCAGTTGTGTTAAATGTGGTGTTATCACTCTCACTCTCTCATACTGGTCACTGAAATTTCAACATGGCACCTCATGGCAAAGAACTCTGAGGATCTGAAAAAAAGAATTGTTGCTCTATATAAAGATGGCCTAGGCTATAAGAAGATTGTAACTGAGCTGCAGCATGGTGGCCAAGACCATACAGTGGCTTAACAGGACAGGTTCCACTCAGAACAGGCCTCGCCATGGTTCGACCAAAGAAGTTGAGTGCACGTGCTCAGCGTCATATCCAGTGGTTGCCTTTGTGGACATATGAGTGCTGCCAGCATTGCTGCAGAGGTTGAAGGGGTGGAGGGTCAGCCTGTCAGTGCTCAGACCATACGCCACACACTGCATCAAATTGGTCTGCATGACTGTCGTCCCAGAAGGAAGCCTCATCTAAAGATGATGCACAAGAAAGCCTGCAAACAGTTTGCTGAAGACAAGCAGACTAAGGACATGGATTGCTGGAACCATGTCCTGTTGTCTGATACTAAGATGATCTTATTTGGTTCAGATGGTGTCAAGCATGTGTGGTGGCAAGCAGGTGAGGAGTACAGAGACAAGTGTATCTTGCCTACAGTCAAGCATGGTGGTGGGAGTGTCATGGTCTGGGGCTGCATGAGTGCTGCCGGCACTGGGGAGCTACAGTTCATTGAGGGAACCATGAATGCCAACATGTACTGTGGCATACTGAAGCAGAGCATGATCCCCTCCCCTTGGAGACTGGGCAGCAGGGCAGTATTCCAACATGATAATTACCCCAAATACACTTCCAAGACGACCACTGCCTTGCTAAAGAAGCGGAGGGTAAAGGTGATGGACTGGCCAAGCATGTCTCCAGACCTAAACTCTATTGAGCATCTGTGGGGCATCCGCAAATGGAAGGTGGAGGAGCACAAGGTCTCTAACATCCACCAGCTCTGTAATGTCGTCATGAAGGAGTGAAAGAGAACTCCAGTGGCAACCTGTGAAGCTCTGGTGAACTCCATGCCCAAGAGGGTTAAGGCAGTGCTGGAAAATAATGGTGGCCACACAAAATATTGACACTTTCGGCTCAATTTGGACATTTTTACTTAGGGGTGTACGTACTTTTGTTGCCAGCGGTTTACACATTAATGGCTGTGTGTTGAGTTATTTTGAGGGGAGAGCAAATTTACACTGTTATACAAACTGTATACAGTACTCAATACTTTACATTGTAGCAAAGATAAAATAAAATATTTACAAAATTAGTCATATGCAGTGGCGAAGCTAGACATTCTTTTACCCGGGCCACCCCCCTTACCCCCACACCGAAGAGGTCAGTGTCCCCGTTACATCAATTCCCCTCCTTACATCAGTGTCCCTCATGCTTCAGTGTTCCCCATTACTTTAGAATCCCCCCTAACATCAGTGTCCTCCCTTACATTAGTGTCCCTTTACATCAGTTTCCCCCATTACTTTAGAATCCTCCCTAACATCAGAGTCCCTCCTATTATCAGGTTCACCTTTTACATCAGAGTCTTGCCTTACATCAGTGCCCCCCATTATATCAATGCCCCACATTACATTAGTATCCACCTTCACATCAGTGTCCTTCCTTACATCAGTGCCCCCCTTACATCAATGCCCCATGTTACATCAGTGTCCCCCCTTACATCAGTGCCTCCATTACATCCGTGTCCCCTCTTACATCAGTGCCCTCCCTACATCAGAGATCTTCCTTACAGCAGTGTGCCCCCTTACTTCAGAGCCCCTCCTTACATCAGTTCCCTCTTTATATCCATGTCCCCTCTTACATCAATTTCCCCTTATATGAGTGTCCCCCTTACAATAGTGCCTTCCTTGCATCAGAGTCCCCCCTTATTTCAGAGCCCCCCCACCTTACATCAAATCCCTCCTTTATATCGGGGTCTCCTCTTATATATATTCCCCTTCTTATATCACAGGGATCTGATGAAGAAACAGGAAGTTTTGAACGCCATCTGCGTTCCACGCTGGTTTTCACTGGCCAGCCGCTTCCCAGCTTCCACCCAGGGAACATCTGAGCCTGACCATGAAGTATTTTACATGCCTACTTTGATTCCTGACATGTGGGTTGCCAATTCATTGTAATGAATATAAATCCAAGTGTTTTTATTGCTGCACTTAGCCTGGCACCCCTTTTGTTTCCTTTCCCTCTAACATCAGTGCCATCCCTTTACATCAGAGATCTTCCTTACAACAGTGTGCTCCCTTACTTCAGAGCCCCTCCTTACATCAGTTCCCTCTTTATATCAATGTCCCCTGTTACATCAATTTTCCTTTATATCAGGGTGCCCCCTTACAATAGTGCCTTCTTGCATCTTGGTTCCCCCTTACTTCAGAGCCCCCCTTACATCAAATCTCCCCTTTATATCAGTGTCCCCTCTTATATCAATTCCCCTTTTTACATCACTGCCCCCCTACTTCAGACCCCCCCTTTACAACAGTTCCTCCCTTTATATTAATGTCCCCTCTTACATCAATTACCCCTTATATCTGTGCCCCCTCACAACAGTGCCCCTTTACATAAGAGCCCCACCTTACATCAACGTGCCCCCCTTACATCAATTTGCCCTCACATCAGTGTGCCCTCCTTACATCAGTGTGCCCCCTTCTTACCTCAGTGTGACCCCCCTTACCTCAGTGTGCCCCCCTTTACATCAATGTACCCCCTCACATCAGTGTGCTCCCACCCCCTTTATATCGATGTGCCCCCCTACCCTAACCAACACAGTTGGAGCAGCATAATGGGAGCTGGAAGGAATAGCAACTGTAAATGGAGAAGTTCTGTCCACCTCTGGAAGCTGGGGGGGGGGGGCAAATAAGTGACGTCATTGGTTTTTGTGGAATGCCAGTGGTCCTACCAACCAAGGACTGGGGGGGAGAGGGGGAGGTGTGCAGCATTTGAGCTCTCTCTTAGGCAGTGCAGTAGTACTAACACAGAAAATAAATATACCTTGGAAGAAAGGCCAAGGAAAACAGCAGCTGATCTCTCCCCATGTGACATAAGCCAGCTTAGTACTACAAACAGGCTGGAGAGGGTATAATTAAAAAAAATCGCAATAAACAGCTTTATTCTCAAAAATGACTCAATATAAACAAAATTAACCCAAAACAACCCTCCCCTCAGCAAACCAAAGCCTTTACCATTTATTAAAACAAGACAATGTTGTCTTGCTAAACATCTGACAGTCCGAACCGTTTCCACCAACCAATGTAAGTAGAACAAGCAGTCATCAAATATAGATCTTAACAAAAATGTGAAGGTCTAAATGAAGGGTCTGCATTGCTTCACCCATGGCAAATGAGCAGAAATCTATCAGAAACATACTAGGCATAATTAACCATCATACTGGCAACTAAGTCAAGAGTGCACTTAGTTAGCTTAGCACATTAAATCTGCATATGAAATATGAACGCTCTAAAACAATCCCTTAAAATAAAGGTGTTTCAATGCAGGCCCAACTGATGTACCAAATGTCTCAGGCACTATATAATGGCTTACTCCAACCTAGTATAGGAGCAATGTATAGAGCAGAAAGTCCTCAATAAATAATATAAGCCAAGATGTAGAGAGCAGGCAACACAGCACTTAAAGCGCCATAGATCAGGTGATGATGTAATAGACAGTTTCAAAAGGCATTATGGTTAGCCGTGTGGATGAGCAGGTTAGACAGCAACATCATTAGTAGCAAGTTACTTGAAGCAGGCAGGCAAATGCAGAGAGGCAGAATATAGAGCATCCAGACACTCAAATCGAGCTAGTAATCAGGTGCTTAATAGAGCTGTAACAGACAGAAATACATAGCTACCCGATGAAGCAAACAATTTGCAATGTATATGGGCATCACAGATTCATTCACCACTCCAAATAGATCAGCTCTCCTGCCTCCCTCCAGAGAAATTCCCATGGCTCTGCTCCGCTCACCCTTCAGTGCAGTTGTGTTCAGGGTCACTCTCACTCCCATACAGTGCCACCTGTCATGAAGCAGTTTACGCCTAGCATCTCCCGCCTCAACAGTTCCCCGTACCGTCTTCTGGGATAGGTGGGCGTGGCCTTGGTGGGGAGAGACATCACACCAGTGATCTTTCAGCTCACTGTCACTGTTGGCTGCAGCTCCCTTCTGTTTGGTCAGGAGCACTGCACTGACAAGAAGGAGGAGGGGGAGAGAGAACACAGCCCGCACCTCCTCCCAGCTCTCTCCTCCTCGTTCCCTGATGTCACTCGCACTACTCCTGTCAGTGGTGGTGCCCCTCTCTATGTGACACCTGGGGCACATTTCCCCCCACCCCCCTAGTTTCTGCCCTGATCATACAGAATGCCATAGAGAAGGTCAACGGAATACAAATCAAAAATTTTTTTTTTTTAAATATGAGTTGCCTTATACAAATGATTTGTCAGAAACCATGAATCAGACTGAGACAGAAGTACAGTTACATCACACTTGTTTAATAATAATAAAAAAAAGGTAAACAGAGTAAATGTAGTCAAAACATAGCCAAAGTTCAGGAACCAGAACGGATAGTCAGACAAGCCAAAACATCAGGGAGCCCGAGATCAGCGTAGTAGAACAGCAAGCAGGATCTGGAGCCAGAAGGAACGTCAGCCAAGCAAGTCTTTAACAGGAACACAGGAGAGCGTCTCTAGAGATGTGACCAACAGATGAGTCATTATGGAGAGATAGGAGCTGGCAATTAGCCGACAGCTGAGCGGCCAGCTCAGAGAAGGAAGGGCTGAGCCCAGCCCTGACATGATTATGTTTAAAATAATAAAAGCCATATTCACTATAATATTTTTGACTGGTCATTCACATGTACTCAAAAGCTTACATATCTACTAAAAGCTTGTGAAAAAGGAAGGGATACAAGAAAAAAGCATGTGTTATTGCACAAGGCCATAACTTTAAGAAAACTAAATGAACACCTGCTGTTGGCACAAGGCTCATTTCACATGGCCTTAGGGCCCTTTCACGCGGGCGGACCATTCAGGTCCGCCTGTCAGTTTTTGAGGCGGACCTGAACGGATGCTCAATACAGGTCTATGGAGCGACGGAAGTCAGAGGTGACATCCGACCCGCTCCGATCCGCTAAAGTGTGACGGATGGAAACCCTATTTTACATCCGTCTGGTTGATCGGATTGGATGAAAACTGACTCTACGGTCCGTCTTTATCCGATCCCTCATAGAGGGGAGCGGCGCTCTGATAGGTCGGTCCCTGCAGAGTGTGCAGAGACAGAACTGTCATCTGCCTGCTCAGCGGGGATTGTCGGAACGATCCCTGCTGAGCAAAGCAGAGCCCGTACACAGACACGTCCGTGTGAAAGGGCCCTAAGTGAGCTACAAAAGGGTACACATTTTTATGTCATTCACAGTATTTACACCAGCCTCTTTCAACCTTTAAAAAATGGAGGGACCCTTGAAATAACTTTCTGGGCCCAGGGAACACCTGCTAATAATTACTATATCTACAGCTCCTACTACATTAGTGTGATGGTCACTGGGGAGAATGCTCCATACATTTGTGGTCATTGGGAGGAATCTCACCCTTACAAATAGCTAAAAAGATCATTGTTGTCTATGGTTACTCTAAAAGGCCCATACACACGATAGGACTTTTTGACAACAAATGTCCGACGGACCTGTTTGATCAGACAATCCGACCGTGTGTACGCTCCATCGGACAACATTTTTCATCGGACAAATGTTCGCTGTGAGAACAGACAAACTTTCCGACAACAAATGTCCTACATCGGCTAATCCTATCGTGTGTACACAAGTCCATCGGACTAAAGTCCAAACTACAAACACGCATGCTCAGAACCAATGCTAAAGATCAGACAACAATAGCAGAAGTTATCCACAGGGTGGCGGTAAAGAACTGAAAAAACATGTGATTTGGTGAAAGTTGGCTGAAAAAGTCCTGCCGTGTGTATGCATACCAAGTTCACGGCCAACGCAAAATCCACGGAAAAGTCTGATGGAAGTCCGATCGTGTGTATGAGGCTTTAGAATCAGAAGTTGCTTATTGCTCAAGTATTCCCTAGAAACCTCTGGAGGAGAAAGGCTGATTCACACCATACAAACTGGGAATGTTTTTATTTTTGGAAAATCTTCCTTTGCTTCAACAGAAATGGATCTGGTTGGAAGTGGAACAAGGTAAAATTAAATGATTGGGAAACGTGGCATAAATCTGTTGCTTTTCTGTTGCAGTTAGTGTTTCTTTACATGAAACTATCAATACGTTCTTGAATAATGATTTTGCATATTGATTTCCTTACATGGAAATCCTTCACTGTGCTAAAATCAGATAAAAGGCTATTTAGTTTACTCTCCTAAATCTAGAGAACAGTATACACATGCCTGACCCACCACACACCAATGTGAAATTTAAAGATAGAGCTTGAAATAATTGTGTTTTCACAACACTAAGGCCGACCATTGAAGATTTGAATATCAGCCGATTCAGATTCGAACCATATATGGGCAGGCTGAATGCACCAAGTTGATCAATCAACTTGGGTACAACCAACCTGCCGGATTGACTTGCAATTATCGCTAGCGGCTGCTATATACACAAGAGTGAAAAATTCCATATAGTGTAATACTATGGTCAAAGTAGTGCAGACACATATAAGATCTTCTTGAGCAATTCCAATTTTTTGCACCATCTTCTTCTACAGAGACATCATCCGGACAAGGTGTACAGCCGGCTGAGGACCCACAGTAGTGAGTGGGCACTTGCCCATTAAAGTAACTGACTAAGGTTGATAAAGAGGATTTCTGCTATCTAGACAGTCGCTGACACTTGAAGTCCCACGGAAGGGTTTATATTACACCTAAGTGTCCGCACAGCCAGATGCTCAGATTTAACATATCTTTTAATAGAGGATTAGGCATCTCACATCTTTCAGTTACTGCTCATTTCTTTGTCTTATTGGATTACAATTAAGTGCACCGCCATACAGTTCAAGTCCATTAAGCTAGCTGAAGAAAGGAGCCTGGAACAGGATAAGACTGCCATTACTTTATTGTTCACTAGGTTGTACACTTCACAGTCAAGATCACACTGAACTGCACTCTAGAGGGAGCCATTTAGTAACTTAAGGTTGAAGCATATGTTCTGATTATTGTGCTCATTATTGTTTATTGATCTGTGTGTTGGGCTCTTAGTGGAGAGGTGGTCCAATACAATTGCAGAGGTGTTGGTGGGCCTTCTCCACTGTGTCCTGGCATGCATATCCTGGGCTAAGTTATCAGCAGGTTAAGGTTATAGCCATTGCAAGCCTGAGTATACGTCTCAATTAATGTTCATAATCTGTGTTCATTTTCCATTGAATGTATATCATTTTAAAGTTCTTTTTCCTGCTTTAGTAAAATCCTTTTGTGATTCAGAGATCTTGATTGAGTCTATTCTTATTACTGTGAGCCGATTACAATGGAACCCAAGGTGTTAGAGGTAAGAGAGAATCTGCAGAGTCGGGATAGCCTGTGGGGTATAGCGTCAATCAGCAGCCCCCATGGGGGTACCGCTACAGAATGATTACAATCATAGGTTAAAATAGAGTTTTATTACAAAATTAATTAAAGAGATTTTATATTGGGGATAAACACCCCATAAAATCACAATAGTAGATCAGTACAACTCATTATTGTACCCAAAGGCCCCCCTGAAGATAGTGATACCTAGCCAAGGAATAATGGTATGTAATGAGACCTATATTTTACATCTACATTGCGTACATTTAGAACATAATAACATCACATTAGGGAGGGGTATCACAACCCAATGCATTTCGCCTTGTTGGCTTCTTCAGGGGCTCAGAGTGGGAGGTGATAGAAAAGAGTTAAATAAGTGTGAAATTAAAGATGTTTGAGGAGGATCTAAAAAGCATTTTTCCCAATGCAGCCAAACACAAGATGAGCACACAACAGTATGCACCAGGCAGGTGTACAGCTTAGGGAGCCCCCACCCGTGGCACATCTATTTTCTGATCACTGTATTAGTGTCACGGGTGACATGAGTTAGGTGTTAGTGTCAGTTAGTGTCAGCGTCAATCCCAGACAGCGTCAGATTTTAACCCTTTAATTGCTGGAAACACTAAACACACACACACACACACTATACCTCCATTACTAGTATAGGGTCTGAATGGATCAATAGCTTTGATCTGATCAGAACTATATTAGTGTTCCCAATAGTATAGTGTTCCCAAAAATGCAGTGTTAGCAGAATCAGTCCAGACAACTGCCAGCACCTGCGTTTAGCCCCTTTGCCCAGCCCACCCAAAGTGCAGGATCAGTATATTACTGTCACTGCCAATACACAGCATAGAAAGCCGCAGCGTTTAGCAGAGTCATGCCTGATCCCTGCTAGCGCTGGCAGTTAATTTTTGTATCGATTCAAGCTGTCTCTGACAACCAGGTGCTTTTTTACCTGTAAATCACACTAGGTACCTGTAAATTTAGCAGGCAAAATGTCAAAGGAAATGTACACTAGTGAAGAGGCCTACAGGATGCTGACCATGACAGATGAGAGTGCAGGGGAAGCCTCACTGTCAGAATCACAATCGGATTCAGGCTCAATATATGAACCTGTAGAGAGCAGCGGCACCCTGACAGATAGTTCTGACTACGAAGTAGAGGTTCCTGCTAAGGTCAGGCCTACCCGATTCTGTTCTTCTGTTGCTGAGGTGCAACAATCGTATGGTTCTCATATGCAGAAGAGAGCCAGTACTAGTGCTGCTCAACCTTCTGGTGAACTAGCAAGCACAAGCGGCCTAGTACATCCTGGTCGTCAGGGCTGGACTGGGACAAAAATTTGGCCCTGGACTTCATCCAGACCGACCCACTTTCATTTTGAGTGTCCCCAACAGCATCCTCCTTACATCAGAGTGTCCCCAACAGCATCCTCCTTACATCAGATTGTCCCCATCAGCAGCCCCCTTACATCAGTGTCCCCATCAGCACCCCCCTTACATCAGTGTCCCCATCAGCACCCCCCTTACATGAGTGTCCCTAACAGTATCCTCCTTACATCAGAGTGTCCCCAACAGCACCCCCTTACATCAGAGTGTCCTCATTACCAGCAGCCCCCTTACATCAGAGTGTACCCATTACCAGCAGCCCCTTTACATCAGAGTGTCCCCATCACCAGCAGCCCCCCTTACATCAGAATGTCCCCATCACCAGCAGCTCCCTTACATCAGAATGTCCCCATCACCAGCAGGCCCCTTACATCAGAGTGTCCTCCCTCTCCTCCCCCTCCCACGTATACTCACAGTTCTGAAGGCAGCATCTCGTTCCTTTCTCCAATCATGTGATGAGGACAAGTGATAAGGGGAGAGAGGAAGGAAAGTCTGCCAGCTGTCTATCTCCCCCTGCAGGCTGGAGGGAGCAGAAAGCCTAATCCTCTCTCCAGCCAGTGACGGCAGCTGCTCCACCTGACAGGATTGAAATCGCGATCACTCACTGCCAGAGAGGAGAGGCTCCAGGACTGCACCTGACCGGCCCTGACCGGCCCACTGAGCCATCGGCCCACCGGGAAACTCCAGGTAGTCCCGATGGCCAGTACATGTCTGCTGGTCGTAGACAAACCAGCACTGCAGTAACACTTGGTGACGTGTGCCATAAGTGCAGTACAAGCTGGTGCGGTAGCTAGCACAAGTAGTGTCCTGCAACCACCAAGAATTCGAACACAGGCCCCATAGCAAATCCTGATTGGCAGCCCATCACTTCTGCAGCACCCATACTTCCCCCATTCACTGGTCAATCTGGAATTCAGGTGGAAACAGCTAATTTTACTTCCCTTGACTCTTATGAGCTGTTTTTCACGGAAGATCTGTACAGATCTATTGTGGACCAAAGCAATTCATATGCTGGTCAATTTATCCCTGCAAACCCAAATTTGACCCTTGCTAGAGAATTTGGCTGGAAACCTATAGCGGTTCCTGATTTTTAAGACCTTTCTGGGCCTATCCCTCCTCATGGGCATTACTAAAAAGAGTGAGTTGCGGTCATATTGGTCCACTGACACAATATGCTGTGCTCTCTGCTGCCATGGCCAGCAAATCTTGCGGTTCATGCACTTCAACGACAATGAATCCTGTCGTCCTCTGAGTGACCCTGAATATGATCGGCTCCACAAAATTCTACCCCTCGTAAACCACTTCAACCAACAATTTGCAGCCTTGTTTATTCCTGATCAAGATGTCTGCGTTGATGAGTGCCTGATTACATTTTCTGGCCGCCTTGTGTTCAGTTTCTCCTCAGCAAGCGTGCCAGATATGGGGTCAAGATGTATAAGTTCTGTGACAGGGCAACAGGCTATACAAAAAATTTATTGGTTTACGAGTGAAAAGTTAGGAACGTGGAGCCCCGTGACTGACCAGACTACATAAAGAGCAGCGGCAAGATTGTTTGGGACTTGGTGTCACCCTTGTTCTGAAAGGGGTACCATTTATATGTGGACTATTTTTATACAAGCGTGTCGCTTTTTAGCCACCTCTTTTGAATAGGAAATGTGGCACTGTGCAATCTAATCGCCGGGGCTTCCCCCAACGGCTTGTAGATACCCAACTTAGACGGGGGGAGAGAGCCTGCTTAAGGTCCAATGAATTTGTTGTTGTTCTGTCTTCCATTCACGCAGACACGGCAGTCCAAATTACTACAGCGACTGTTGAGAAGCCCCTCTGTGACCATGAATACAACCTTAAAATGGGAGGGGTGGACTTCAACAACTAGATGATGGGGCCGTAATTAATTGCCCGTAAGGCCAGACGCTGGTACAAAAAAGTGTCTGTATACCTATTCCAACTGGCTCTGTTCAACGCTTATGTACTATACAAAGCGTCTGGAAGAAATGGATCCTTCCTAAAATTCCAGGAAGGAGCTCATCACAGCCCTTCTGTATCCAGGAGGTGCTGTGGCCCAATTTCCCAATCCAAATGCAGTGAGCCGGCTGCAAGAGAGGCACCTCCCTGGTACCCCTACCCAAAGAGCACCCCAAAGAACATGTTGTGTCTGTGGAAAACACAGACATAGGCATGACACCGGCTATTATTGTCCCTCCTATCCTGGCCAACCTGGTCTCTGCACTGGGGAATGTTTTCGTCGCTACCACACACTAGTGGAGTATTAGCATAGGGTACAGCACGGCACAGTCCTAGGGCACACTTTCACACAGGGTCTCGAAAGATGTTAGATGGCCATTGCAGTTTAAGAGACCCTAACCTGGAACCTTTACAGTTACAAATAAAAGTGTAAATCAATAAATAAATACATATATAAAATAAAAAAGCCCAAAATAGCTGTTCTTTTATTGTTCTTACTGTTTTACTGTATTTTATGCTATACTGTAATGTTTTATTGTTACTGTGTTTTATCGTATTTGCTTTGCAGGTATGTCATTCTACTGTTTTACTGTACTGTTACTGTGTTTTATAGTTAACCATTGTTTGCTTTGCAGGTACGCCATTCAGCTGCAGCACTGATTTGTTTATTTTGACAGCAACAGGGTTTGCTCTCACAATATGTATATCAGCGACTCCAGCGCTGTAGGCGGTGATTTCACCACCACAGTTTAAAAAAAGCACAGGGTCAGGGGTGGACATAGGGGCTGTTTTTTTGGCACTGATTGCAATAATAAAAAAAGTTATTTTATTGAGTTAATGTTTTATTGATATTGTGATTTATTGTTAATCCTTATTTTCTTTGCATGTACGCCATTCAGCTGCAGCACTGATTTAGTTTGTTTGACAGCAACAGGGTTTGTTCTCACGATACGTAAATCTATGACCCCAGCGCTGTAGGAGGTAATAGTGGCAGTGGTGGACATAGGGGCGGATCGCCCCTATGCTTCAGCATATATTTTTATTTACTTTTCTTGGCAGAGATTTCTTCATCCATATCGATCGATTTTTTGGGCTGAATGAAAAAAAAATAACGGTGCATGTATCATTAGAAGTAGGTGAATGCAGGGCGGTATTCTAGTGGTGAGAATACCACCAATCAATCGATGTGAATGGAGGAATCTATTAGGTTCTCTTTTTTATTTTACCTGCAGGCTGCATGAAAAAAAGAACATTACAATATATGCCCAACAAGGACCAGCAACATACTGGTATGTTGCTGGACTTTGAGTGGCTATACCGGAAAGATGCCTGCAGGTTTAGGTATCATCTTGGTATCGTTTTTTTTCAGCCGGTGGTTGGCTTTAATGTAAAAGCAATCGTGGCTAATTAGCTGATACACTGCTTTTACAAGCAGCGGGAGGGAACATCCCTCCACCCTCCCGCCGTCTTCCATGGATTTCTTGGGCTCTCCTGTGCCATCGGGGAAGCCGAGAATGCAGCCGGTGGTTCCACTAGCTGACCATAGAGCTGATCGGAGACCAGAATGACTCCAATAATCTCTATAGAGAAGCTACGATCATTTCACGACTTCGGTTATACGCTTATTGCAATTTTTTTACCAAAAATATGTAGAAGAATACATATCGGCCAAAACTGAGGGAAATTTTTTATTTTATTTTTTTAAATGATATTTATTAACCACTTAACGACCACTCACTGTATATATACGTCGGAGGACAGGCACAATCACGTACCTGTACGTGCCTGCCTTCATATGGGTGGGGGGTCCCATCAGACCTCCCTCCGGTACAGTGAGCGGCCAGGATCGCTTCGGGAGCGATCCGTGATGAGGGGGCCGCCATTCGATTCTGGCCACCCCCTCGCGATCGCTCCCGGCGAATGAAAAGCTTCCTCTGCCTGTGTAGTGTTTACACAGGCAGGAGGAAGTGATGTAATCTCTCATGCGGTGCTCACATATACCGAGCGCCGCATGAGAGAAGACACAGAGGTTAGTGCACATAACAGCACACACATAGGCACACGATCGCCCTCCCAGGCCCCCCCAGACACCCCCCAGATCACCCCCCAGACCCCAGTCACAGTGTCACTGATTGCAGTGACCATTTATTTACTGATCACTGCAATCAGTGACATTTGTGACTGTAAAAGTGTCAGGGCAGAGTGTCTTAGGTCCAGTGTAGCCCCCTAACCCCCTCTAATAAAGGTTTAACCCCTTGATCGCCCCCCAGGTAACCCTTTTACCGCTGTCACTAAGCGATAGTTTTTCTGATCGCTGTCTTAGTGTCGGTGATGCTGATAGGTAGCCAGTTATTTTTTTTAGGTTCGCCGCAGGTTTTTATAGCGTCGGATACCCCCATATATTACCTAATAAAGGTTTAACCCCTTGATCGCCCCACCAGGTAACCCTTTCACCCCTTTTTGCCAGTGTCACTAAGCGATAGTTTTTCTGATCGCTGTCTTAGTGTCGGTGATGCCGATAGGTAGCCAGTTATTTTTTTTAGGTTCGCCGCAGGTTTTTCTAGCGTCAGGTACCCCCATATATTACCTAATAAAGGTTTAACCCCTTGATCGCCCCCCAGGTAACCCTTTCACCCTCTTTTGCCAGTGTCACTAAGCGATCGTTTTTCTGATCGCTGTATTAGTTATGCTGGTGCCGATAGGTAGCCAGTTATTTTTTTTAGGTTCGCCGCAGGTTTTTATAGCGTCAGGTACCCCCATATATTATCTAATAAAGGTTTTAACCCCCTAATTGCCCCTAGTTAACCCTTTCACCAGTGATCACCGTATAAGTGTTACTGGTGACACTGGTTAGCCAGTTAGTTATTTTGTTATTTAGGTTCCCCGTCAGGTTTTTATATAGCGTCAGGTACCCCCATATATTACCTAATAAAGGTTTAACCCCCTGATTGCCCCTAGTTAACCCTTTCACCAGTGATCACCATATAAGTGTTATGGGTGACGCTGGTTAGTTAGTTTTCTTTTTATAGTGTCAGGGCACCCGCCGTATATAACCCAATAAAGGTTTAACCCCCTGATCGCCCGGCGGGTGATATCAATTAGGTTTTAGTGTCAGAGAGGGTCTGCGTCACCCCAGGCAGCGTCAGGTTAGTGCCAGTAACGCTAACACCCACGCGTGAAGCATAGACCTCCCTTAGTGGTATAGTATCTGAACAGATCAATATCTGATCTGATCAGATCTATACTAGCGTCCCCAGCAGTTTAGGGTTCCCAAAAACGCAGTGTTAGCAGGATCAGCCCAGATACCTGCTAGCACCTGCCTTTTGCCCCTCCGTCCAGCCCAGGCCACCCAAGTACAGTATTGATTGATCACTGTCACTTACAAAACACAACACACATAACTGCAGCGTTCGCAGAGACAGGCCTGATCCCTGCGACTCCAGTGCTGTAGGAGGTGATTTCACCACCACAGTTAAAAAAAAAAAGAGCATATATGCCGAAGCATGGGGGCAGCAGGAGCGGAGGAGCGATTTTGCTCCTAATGCCGCGTACATACGGTCAAAATTCCGACGGAGGCTTGCCCGTGGAAAAGTCCGACCATGTGTGTGTGGCATAACTTTTGCGGGAGGATGCCCCCATGCTTCGACATATATAAATGGTGCATGTATGCCCATCATTAGAAGTGGGTGAATGAAGGGAGGTATTCTAATGGTGGGCATACCCACCAATCAATCTCTTTTTTTCGTGCAACAGGCTGCATAAAAAAAAGATTACAATACATGTCCAACAAGGACCAGCAACGTACTGGTATGTTGCTGGACTTTGGTTATACCAGATTGATGCCTGCGGGTTTAGGTATCATCTTGGTATCATTCTTTTCAGCCAGCGGCCGACTTTCATGTAAAAGCAATCCTAGCGGCTTATTAGCCTCTGGACTGCTTTTACAAGCAGTGGGAGGGAATGTCCCCCCCCGGATATAAAAAGCGCCATTGGGAAATTGGGAAAGCATTTTATCACACCGATCTTGGTGTGGTCAGATGCTTTGAGGGCAAAGGAAAGATCTAGGGTCCAATAGACCCCAGTTTTTTCAAAAAAAGAGTACCTGTCACTACCTATTGCTATCATAGGGGATATTTACATTCCCTGAGATAGCAATAAAAATGATAAAAAAAAAAAAAAATGGAAAGAACAGTTTAAAAATAAAATAAAAAAGCAAAATTAGTAATAAAAAAAAAAAAGCACCCCTATCCCGCCCTGCTCTTGCGCAATGGCGAACGCAAGCGTCGGTCTGCCGTCATATGTAAACAGCAATTGCATCATGCATGTGAGGTATCACCGCAAAGGTCAGATCGAGGGCAGTCATTTTAGCAGTAGACCTCCTCTGTAAATCTAATGTGGTACCCTGTAAAGGCTTTTAAAGGCTTTTAAAAATGTATGTAGTTTGTCGCCACTGCGCGTTTGTGCGAAATTTTAAAGCATGTCGTGTTTGGTATCTATGTACTCGGCCTAAGATCATCTTTTTTATTTTATCCAACATTTGGGCAATATAGTGTGTTTTAGTGCATTAAAATTAAAAAAAGTGTATTTTTTCCCCAAAAAATGCGTTTGAAAAATCGCTGTGCAAATACTGTGTGGAAAAAAAAATGCAACACCCACCATTTTAATCTGTAGGGCCTTTGCTTAAAAAATATATATAATGTTTGGGGGTTCAACATAATTTTCTTGCAAAAAAAAAAATGTTTTCATGTAAACAAAAAGTTTTAGAAAGGGCTTTGTCTTCAAGTGGTTAGAAGAGTGGATGTAAGCTTCCTAATGTTGTGTATAAAATGCCAGGACAGTTCAAAACCCCCCAAAAATGACCCCATTTTGGAAAACAGACACCCCAAGCTATATACTGAGAGGCATGTCGAGTCCATGGAATATTTTATATGTTGACACAAGTTGCGGAAAAAAGACAATTTATTTTTTATTTTTTATTTTTTTGCACAAAGTTGTCACTAAATGATATATTGCTCAAACATGCCATGGGCATATGTGGAATTACACCCCAAAATGCATTCTGTTGCTTCTACTGAGTACGGGGATACCACATATCTGAGACTTTTTGGGAGCCTAGCCGCGTACGGGACCCCAAAAACCAAGCACCGCTTTCAGGCTTTCTAAGGGTATAAATTTTTGATTTCACTCCTCACTGCCTATCACAGTTTCGGAGGCCATGAAATGCCCAGATGGCACAAAACCCCCCCAAATGACCCCATTTTGGAAAGTAGACATCCCAAGCTATTTGCTGAGAGGTATGGTGAGTATTTTGCAGATCTCGCTTTTTGTCACAAAGTTTCGAAAATTTAAAAAAAAATAAAAAAATATTTTATTTCTTCATTTTCAAAAACAAATGAGAGCTGTAAAATACTCACCATGCCTCTCAGCAAATAGCTTGGGGTGTCTACTTTCTAAAATGGGGTCATTTGGGGGGGTTTTGTGCTATTTTGGCATTTTATGGCCTTCGAAACTGTGATAGGTAGTGAGGAGTGAAATCAAAAATTTGCGCCCTTAGAAATCCTGAAGGCGGTGCTTGGTTTTCGGGGGCCCGTAGGCGGCTAGGCTCCCAAAAAGTCCAACACATGTGGTATCCCCATACTCAGGAGAAGCAGCAAAATGTATTTTGGGGTGCAATTCCACATATAACCATGGAATGTGTGAGCAATATATCATTTAGTGACAACTTTTTGTAATTTTTTTTTTTTTTTGTCATTATTCAATCACTTGGGACAAAAAAAAAATATTCAATGGGCTCAACATGCCTCTCGGCAATTTCCTTGGGGTGTCTACTTTCTAAAATGGGGTCATTTGGGGGGGTTTTGTGCTATTTTGGCATTTTCTGGCCTTCGAAACTGTGATAGGTAGTAAGGAGTGAAATCAAAAATTTGCGCCCTTAGAAATCCTGAAGGCGGTGCTTGGTTTTCGGGGGCCCGTACGCGGCTAGGCTCCCAAAAAGTCCCACACATGTGGTATCCCCGTACTCAGGAGAAGCAGCAAAATTTATTTTGGAGTGCAATTCCACATGGCATGTGTGAGCATTATATCATTTAGTGACAACTTTTTTTTTTTTAGTCATTATTCAATCACTTGGGACAAAAAAAAAATATTCAATGGGCTCAACATGCCTCTCAGCAATTTCCTTGGGGTGTCTACTTTCCAAAATGGGGTCATTTGGGGGGGTTTTGTACTGCCCTGCGATTTTAGCACCTCAAGAAATGAGATAGGCAGTCATAAATTAAAAGCTGTGTAAATTCCAGAAAATGTACCCTAGTTTGTAGACGTAATAACTTTTGCGCAAACCAAAAATATACGCTTATTGACATTTTTTTTACTAAAGACATGTGGCTGAATACATTTTGGCCTAAATGTATGACTAAAATTTAGTTTATTCGATTTTTCTTATAACAAAGTAGAAAATATAATTTTTTTTCAAAATTTACAGTCTTTTTCCGTTTATATCGCAAAAACAAAAAGTCGCAGAGGCAATCAAATACCATTAAAAGAAAGCTCTATTTGTGGGAAGAAAAGGACGCAAATTTCGTTTGAGTACAACATTGCATGTCCGCACAATTTCCAGTTAAAGCAGCGCAGTGCCAAATTGTGAAATCACCTCTGGTCATTAAGCTTCGTAATGGTCCGGGGCTTAAGTGGTTAAATCAAAAATAAAAAAAATTGTGTTTTTTTCAAAATTGTCGCTATTCTTTTGTTAATAGCGCAAAAAATAAAAACCGCAGAGGTGATCAAATACCACTAAACGAAAGCTCTATTTATGGTAAAAAAAAAAACATAAAGATTCCATTTAGGTACAGTGTTGCATGACCGCGCAATTGTCATTCAAAATGCGACAGTGCTTGAAATTAAAAATTGGTCTGGGCAGGAAGGGGGTGAAAATGCCCTGTATTTAAGTGGTTAAATGAGCAGTGATTTTTAAAGTGAAAGCCTAAAAATGAAAAATTCCTTCCAATATAGTGCCTGGGGGTCCCCTTATGCCCTGTACACACGATCGGATTTCCGATGGAATAAAATCCGATGGATTTTTCCATCGGAAATCCGATGAAGCTGACCGTCCCAAACGCTGTGATGTAAAACACTCCGAAGATCCGAGAAAAATTAAGTTCAATGCTTCTGAGCATACGTTGACTTGATTCTGAGCATGCATGGTTTTTTTCTCCGATGGAGTTCCCCACAGACGATCGGAATTTGCTATCGTATTTTTTTCCATCGGTATAATTTAAAACATGTTCTATTTTTTATACCAATGGAAAAAAGACCGATGGGGCCCACACACGATCGGTTTGTCCGATGAAAAAAGTCCAATCGGTCTTTTTTCATCAGAAAAAACGATTGTGTGTACGCGGCATTAGTCCAACTGTAAAGTGGCAGATGTGTACCATGTCTATAATCTGCTGAAGCAATAATTTAATTTATTGTTTGTTTAAATTATTTTTATTGAGATTTTACGAGTAAAAAATCTTACATACTTTGCAAAAAACAGTTTGCAAATCATCCAAGAAGACACACCACATGCTCAAAATACACACAAATACATAAAAAATACACATAAGTACACAAATGGATCTATTCTCTAACATACACTTAAATACAAAATTAAGTCTATACCACAGCATATGCTCCTCTTTAGTTCTCCTGGACCATCTAAAAAACAAACCAAAGGAGAGAGAGAAAAATAAGAATTCCCCGATTCCCCCCCCCTCTCCCCCCAGTCTCAAAAAAAGAAAAGAAAAATTCTCTTTATGTGAATGGTGTTACCCCAACATAAACAAATCTATACCCCCTCTTTCCCGGGTCTATTTATATTTACTTTCGAGGAGGAGAGAGAGATTCTCATCTCCCTATCCACATTACTATCCTCCTCCAGGTTGTGCAATACCAAAATAAAAAATAAAAAAAAAGGAAATGTATCTTTATGTGAGTAGTGTTACCGCAATAAAAACAAATCTATACCCCCTCTTACCCGTGTCTATTTATCTTTACTTTCGAGGAGGAGAGAGATACTCATCTCTCTACCCCCATTACTATCCTCCGTCAGGTTGTGTGAGAAGAAAACAAAAAAGAAAACAAAAAAATTAAGGGAGGGAGGGAATTATATTCCCTTTTCTTCCCTGGGGGGGGGGGTGTGGAGCGGCAGGGGACCAGCCCTTAAGTACTCTCTACGCTCCCCATAATTCCCACATATATTGAGGACTGTTTAAATTCCAGACATTTCTTCCAAGTGCCCTGAAATCTTGTTTCTGCATCCTTTTGGAAACATATTAATTCTTCTATTATCGTCGTTCTATCTATTTCTCTAGACCAGTCCTCTATCATCGGTATTTCCTTTGTTTTCCTATTTTTTTGGGATTAATGCTTTTGTTGCATTCAACAGAAATGGAGTGAGTGCTGCTCTGTACTTCTTCCTAGAACCCCCGGTCGCGTGGAACAGGCATTTCCAGGGGTCTAATTCTATTTCCGTCCCATCGATCTTTTTAATTAAATCCAATACTTCCACCCAATATGGCTGGATTGAGCTACACTGCCACCATATGTGTGCATGAGTTCCTTCCTCCCCACATTCCCTCCAACGTAGAAATTATAGATCATGATTCATTTTATGCATATTAGATGGAACATAGTACCACTATTCTTGTGTCCATTGAGGTGGAGTGAACATAGTCCAGAACCTTTCCTTTCAGCATCTCTGGTACTGATTGGTTCAGTTCTATTTCCCAACTCCCCAAGGGACACACCGACCCGTCGTCCATAGAGGTTATCAACAACGTGTATATTATAGAAATCCCCTGTCTGTTTGTTCCCCCTTGGTCGTTTAATCTTTCCCATGGATTTAGCCTACCGGCCAAACAAAGGGGTTTTGGAAGGAATTCCATAAAATGTTGTAGCTGTCTATATCTCCAAACATCCCATGGTGTTGTACCATATTTTTTTTGCAGCTCCGCTAATGAATAAAGGACGTTTGCTTTTAGGACATCTTTTAATCTCAATCAGTCCGAGTGGGTCCATTTTGGATACAATTCATTATCTTTCCCTGGAGGAAAATAATCATTATCCATCAAGGGCATCAAAGAGCTACTGTACTGCCCTGATATACCCTTGAAAACCATATCCCATACTCTTATGCCCTTAATGTTTCTGTTGTAATTGGGGCCGTTTCTCTAGGAAGACCTCTGTATTCCCTTGGGATCCAGATAATCTGACCTAGGGCGACTTTACTCATATTTTCCTCCAATGCTACCCATTTTTTATATGAAACATTATGAACCCAGTCTATCTCCTCATTACTGCTGCTGCATGGTATTTCTCAAGATCTGGGAGGAACACCCCCCCCCCATTTATCTTTAGATCTACTCATTGTTTTATTAGAAATGTGGCTTCCTCTTCTATTCCATACAAATTTCGGCAGTAAGGATCTAATGGTTTTAAAATAGGCCCCTGGAATATTAAACGGGAGGCTTTGAAAGATGTACAGGGCTTTCAGGAGAATCATCATTTTAATTACATTTATTCTACCAAACTATGACAATCTATGTGCAGGGTATCCTTTTAGGTCTTGTTTAATTTTATTCAAAAGAGGAAAATAATTATCCTGGTATGAATCTGCTATTGATACTGATAAAAATATTCCCAGATATTTTAGTCCTTTTTCCTTCCACACAAAGGGAAAAAGAGCTCTAAGTTCTCTTCTCTCCTTTGGGAGGAATAAACCCTAAAAGGGCATAAGTACCCCCCGGTATTTTACGGGCAAACAAAAAACTAAAATTTATAAAACAATATATATTGTTTATTAGAAAATAATTTTCATTTTTTTTTTAAATGTTGATATGCAACTATAAGTGTATGTCAAGCACATTAATAATTTGCACAGTATACAATTGATCAGTACAAATATAATTTGAGAACATTTATACAAATTTCCAATGAGAAAAGGTTTTCCTCCTTTAGCCTAACATGTTTCTGAAATACCAGTCCTTTCTTCGGAGGCTCTTGGTAGGAGAAAATACAAATATATTCTAGGCTTTGCCTTTGTTTTATATTCTCTGTGGTTCATTCATTATGTAGCGGGTATATGCTTTCTATTTTTTGAATCTGGTGGGGAAACTGTGATGTATGGTTCCCTGGGGCCCACCGGGTGGCACTGTCGCTTTGGGCCGGGGGTTGAGCCATCGTTGTGGTGGCGTACCTCTTTTGGTCTCTCTCAGCGGTTGTATGGTGGGGCCAGGAACCCGCCGTGCTTTCTGGGAGGGGGTATATAGGGGCGGCCATTTTTGGTGGAGGGAGTCAAGCCCGGGCACCTTCAGCCTGAGGGCGGTGGTTCGTGTCGGTCCCCGAGGCGGGTTTAGGCCTAGAGGACGTTCGGAGGTCATGTTCCATCCCAGGCACCTTTAGCCTGGGGTGAGGTACTCGGGAGGAGGTCTGGAGCTCAGTGCCCACCACTGAGTTCCGCGAGGGAAGGAGGTCCTAGGGAACCCCGGGAGTGGGTACCCGAATCCGGAAGGCGTAATGGACCGGTGGGAGATACTTACTTGAAGACCCGGTGCAGCATATTGCCAGTGACAGGTGAGCCTCCCATCGGAGACTGCCTGGAAGGAAATTCCCCCTCGCTCGGAGACCGCAACCCACTTTCAGGAAGGAAAGTGGAGAGTTCATTGTGTCTGGGCCTACTCGCATCCACACCTCCTTTTCTGTTCTGTTCTACAAGGGAGTCTAACTGATTGTGTTCATTCAGGAAGAATAAAAGAGTGTTGGACTTTAATGGTGTGGGGCTCATTTTCTGGCAGACATTGTTCAAGGTAACTCTCATTGGAGGTTCCAGGTGCAGAACACTGACCCGAAGGTAAAACAAGAACTTTGCTTCCACCCCACAAACATCTGCGGTGAGGGCTTGGCGTGGTGACCCTGCTCTCTCTCCTCTAAAGTACCCCTAGACAAGAGACAGACGAGCTGATAGAAGAGAGGGGAGAGAGGAGGCCGCTACACTTATATCTTCTCTCCTTTGGGGGGACACAGATATTTAGTATCTCCGTTTTCTCCATGTTGATCTTAAGGTTTGAGACCACCCCATATTTACCCAATTCTTGCAGAATCTTTGGGAGTGATTGCTTGGGATTCGTTATATATAGCATAATGTCATCTGCAAACGCACATATGTTATGCTCTTGCCCAGCGACCTCTATACCTTTGATTTCAAAGTTCGCTCTTATAGATGCTATGAAGGGTTCTAAGGAAAACATAAAAAGTAGGGGAGAGACTGGGCATCCCAGGCGCGCTCCATTATAGAGCCTAAATGTTTCTGACAAAGTTCCATTCACCTGAATTTGGGCCGTAGGGTTGGAGTACAAAGCCTTTATCCACCTAAGCATTCGTGGGCCTATGCCAAATTTATGTAGTGTCTGCAACATATAATCCCAATCTACCTATCTAAGGCCTTTTCGGCGTCTACTGATAGGAAAAGAGCGGATTTCTTTCCTTTTTTTGCTTCATGCATTAAGAGGGTTGTTCTTATTTTGTTGTCCCTTGCTTCCCTACCGGGGACAAAGCCTGCCTGATCCCTTTCTATACAATCTGGCATATACAGCTTCAGTCTTTCGGCCAGGATCCTCGCATTGATTTTTACATGTTCATTAATCAGGGAAATTGGCCTAAAGCTGGAGCATAATGTTGGATCCTTCCCTTCCTTTACCAAGATTGTTATATAGGCCCCCAGAGCTTCCTCACAAATCTTCATACCTCCCCCAATAGAGTTCATATATAGATGAAAATAAGGCGTCAGGTTTCCTAGGAACTTTTTAAAATATAGCGACGTATATCCATGTGGTCCTGGACTTTTCCCACTCTTACTGTTTTTAATTGCCTGCTCTATCTCTTCCTTGGAGATATCCCTATCAAGCTTACTAGAATCTTCTACTGATAGAACTGGTAGTTCTATCTTCCGACGATACTGTTCTATTTTATTTCTTCTATTTTGTTTATCATCACAATCTTGACTGTCGTTTACTTTATATAATGATTGATAATACTCTAAACATTTTTTTGTGATATCTCTAGTTGAGTGTTTCATCTCTCCCTTTTTATCTTTTATTTTTGCAATATAATTCAGGTTCCTTCTAGGTTTAATTACCCCTGCCAGCATTCTCCCAGGTTTATTACCGAATTCATATTGCCTTTTAGCTGATTTCAGAAATACCCATCTTGTATGCTGTTCCAACAGATCCCTCAGTGCTTTCCTGTTAATTCAGCCATTATTTTACAGTCATTTAACCCTTTATGTATGCGCTCCAGCTCCTGAATTTCCTGCAAGATCAGTTGTTTTTGCGCTATCCATATTTGCCCTTCTGCTATTAATCTCCCTCTCATAAATACTTTATGGGTTTCCCACAATACAGTTGGCTACATTATTCTCTTTAAAGAACAGGTTCAAATCTTTTTCTAAGTCCTCAAAAATGTAATGATTATATAAAAGAGATTAGTCTAACCTCGAGGATCTTTGCCTATCCGGTATGTCCTTTAATTCCAAGCTAGCCATAACCGGGCATGATCCGAGCGGGTTATTGATTTCACTTCTGCCTTCAGTAGTCCTTCTAAAAGCTGATGGTCCAGGAAAATATACTGTACTGAATTGAATTTATAAAGCCAAAATTTTTATTTTTTTTGCTCAGCAACAGCTGGGGAGCCAGTGTGTATGATGAGGCCACAATGTAGTGCACTGGGAACAAAATTAGAGATTTTTTGGATACTTTCTGGTGTCACTTTGACTTTTGGACTTTAACGGGTGCGTTAAAATTGGTCTTCGGGTGTCAGTGGCGCCTTCCCACCGTAACCCTATAGAGATAATCTTGATGAAAGCAAGTATTGGCCTTGCTGTAAAAAATTGCAATGATATGCACCTGTCGTACAGGTGCAGAAAAATTGGTCTTTGGGTGTTAATTGTGCCTATACCAAAAACATTCTTCCAGATGAAATGATTGAACACTCTCAAAGCTAGACAGCCTCGAAGTCCTGCAGACATTCCACACCCCAAAAAGACTTAATCAGTGACATCGGCATCAGGGGCTTCATAGTTGGTAATCCAGGACTGATTAATTTTTATAAAAGTCAAACGGTCCACGGAGTCTGTGGAGAGACGCGTTCTATGATCAGTAACGAAAACCTCCTGCAGCTCAACAACTCAATAGCATACTGGGCAAGTTCTGGCCAGTGGTCTATTCTTATGACCCAGTAAGCCAGTGGATCTTCAGCTGGAAAGCTCTCCATCTCTGTTTTGGCCCTGAGGTAATCGTCCACCATATGATGCAGACGCTGCCGATGGGATGTGGAAGCTGACAGCCCTGGGCGGCGAGGACAAAAAAAAAATCCAAAATGCCTCACTTAGATGGACGCCTTCTCCAACGCTCCTTTCTTGACCAACGGAAGACTCAAAACAACATTTTCCACCACATTGTAACCTACTAGTGTCAGGAAAAGTGCCAACTAGTGACAGGGTGACAGCATCTGGAACTTCCTCCTCCCAGTCACGTACTACTCCCAAGGGTCCTGGGGTTAGAAAGGCTTTGCTTACAGATTGACGCATGTCTTCCTCTTCTTCGAAGCCTATGAAAGTGCCAGAATCCTCCTTCTCATCACCTCCCCTCTCCTCCTGTGTGTTCTGTGACATAGGAATGATGGTGTCTGGATAAAGTGGGCCTTGAGAGGAAAGAAAGTCCTCCTCTTCCTCCTGTTACTCTGCCTCCAGTGCCCTGTCCATATTGCCACGCAGAGTCTGCTCCAGCAGAAACACAACGGGGATTGTGTCACTGATGCATTCACTGTCACTGCTCACCATCCTTGTGGCCTCCTCAAATGGTGACAATACAGTGCATGCATCCTTAATGATCAGCCATTGGCGTGGGGAAAAAAAGCTGAGTCGGCCTGAGCCTGTCGTCGTGCCGTACTGACACAAGTACTCATTGACGGCCCTCTGCTGCATGTATAGCCGCTGCAGCATTCCCAAAGTTGAATTCCACCTAGTGAGAATGTCACAAATCAGGCGGTTTACGGGCAGGTGGAATTCCCGCTGAATTTCAGCTAACCACCACTGGCTGTGTATGACCGCCTGAAATGGCTACAGACTCTTCTGGCCTGCTTTAGTACATCTTGCAACCCTGGGTACATATTTAGAAAACGCTGCACCACCAAATTGAGGACATGTGCCAGGCATGGCACATGTGTCAACTTTCCCTGTCTAAGGGCGGACAGGAGGTTTGAACCATTATCGGACACCACCATTCCTGGCTCCAGCTGGCATGGTGTGAACCACCTCTGGGCCTGTCGTTGCAGAGCTGCAAGAATCTCTGCTCCGGTGTGGTTCCTGTCCCCTAAACACACCAGCTGAAGCACTGCATGGCACCTTTTAGCCTGACTCTGGGAATAGCCCTTTGAACGCTTAGGGGGTACCTGAAAGGACAATTCTGCAGAGGAGGGCATGGAAGTGGCAGAGGAGGAGGAGGGGGTAGAGCTCATAGGTCTGGCATCATCACAACCAGCTGTATGGAGACGTGGGGGCACAACAAGCGGCAGCATCGAGCCCTGTCCTGCATCCTTTCGAGTTGCAAGCAGCGTTACCCAGTGTGCTTTGAATGAAATATATCATCCCTGCTCATGCTTGCTGGACCATGTGTCAGCAGTAAGGTGGATTTTACGGCTGACTGACTTGCCCAACGATGCCAGAACATTACCTTCCATGTGATGGTCGAGAGATGGAACGGGCTTTACGTGAAAAGTAGTAATGACTGGGAACCTGCCATTGTGGTACAGCACATTGTGCGAATTCACGGAAGGGGGCAGAATCCACCAGGCTGAAAAGGCAGAAGTTGGAGAGCCAACAGCTTTGACAAGCTTGCATTCAGACACAGGGGCATGTGGGTGGCAGGGACTGTATTTTTTTCTCTTCCGCTGCAGAAGATGGGGCAGAGAAATTTGCTGGCTACAGTCTACAGCTGGTGGTGTGCTGCTGGCAGATGAGCTGCTAGGACCTGGGACACCCTGTGCTATATCATCATCCCTGTCAATGAAGGCTGCTGAAAGGTATTGACTTGGTATCGCAGGGGCAGACTGAAGTGGGTAAGGAGGAGGAGGGACAGATCTGTGCCCCTTTTGTGTGGCTTTTAGGTGCTCTTGCCAACGGGTATTGGATGTTAAATGCCTTTTTAGGCATGTTGTACCCAAATGGTTGGTGTTTTTGCCATGTTTGATGTGCCTGAGACACAGTTTGCAGATAGCAACAGTTCGATCTGCTGCAGATGTGCTTAAAAAGGCCCAGACAGCTGAGCTTTGGGGAGTGGGCCGGGAGATAACAGCTACAGAACGTGATGGAATAGGGTGGCTACTCTCTACTCTTTCTTGATGTTGCTCTATCTGGCACCCAAGTTGCATCAGTGACCTCATCATCATCATCTCCATCTCCTCCATCTTCATCATTACCACTGGAGACAACTTGGCAATACGCTGCGGCTTGGGGAAAATGAATGCCAATTTGTCTACCAGTGTTCCTCCCTCTCTCTAGGCTCATGTTCCTGTCATCCTCAACCTCAGAACCAACATCTAATTCCAGTAATGGCTGGGCATCATCAAGGAGCAAGTGGCTGACGCTGTGGTCAAATAACTCAGCTGACTCCTCAATGCCTGATGTTGGGGCTATGGCAGGAATAGATGTGGACAAGGAGGCAGGTTCATCCACTCTGGCAACTGCACACTTGTCTCTGCTTGCATGACAGAGGATGAGGAGGATAAGGAAGGTTTAGTAAGCCAGTCAACCACCTCCTCTGCATGCTGTGGCTGGAAAGCACGGGCAAACTCACTAAACAGAGGAAATGATGCCCTGCCTGAGGACTGACCACCACCACGTCCACCTTTGCCTGTGAACACATTTGTTGCTGGCCCCCTTACAGTGCCAACGTCTGCCTCTCCTTGTTGTCCTCCAACACATTATTGGGAGGGAGGGGGCGGTGCTTATAAGCAAATGTACAGAAGAAGTTGAAATCTGTATGTAGATGCACTTTAATCAATGTAAAGAGGTGTTTGGTGCCCTTTAATTTGAGTACTCATACTACACAGACACACTCCACGGATACACTATAATATACTGCAATATAATGCACCAAACGTACAGTGACGCACAGAACTATATGGCGTTAAACTGGCAGTAACGCACGCAAAACTATATGGCGTTAAACTGGCACTACCGCACAAAACTATATGGCGTTAAACTGGCAGTAATGCACACAGGACTATAGGGCGTTAAACTGGCAGTAATGCACGCAAAACGATATGGCATTAAACTGGCAGTAACACACACACAGAAGTAAATGGCATTAAACTAAAAGTAACGCACAAAACGATATGGCGTTAAACTGGCAGTAACGCACACAGAACTATATGGCGTTAAATTGGAAGTAACGCACGCAAAACGATATGGCGTTAAACTGGCAGTAATGCACACAAAACAATATGGCGTTAAACTGGCAGTAACGCACACACAGAAGTAATAGGATTTTTATAACAGCTTACCTGTAAAATCCTTTTCTTGGAGTACATCACGGGACACAGAGCGACATAGTCATTACTAATGGGTTATATAGTTACCGTCAGGTGCTGGCACTGGCAACTTCCAAAACCGGAAGTACCCTCCCCTATATAAGCCCCTCCCATCCGGGAGCACCTCAGTTTTGTAGCAAAGCAATAAGTGTCCCCAAAGAGGGGCGGGAGCTCTGTGTCCCGTGATGTACTCCAAGAAAAGGATTTTACAGGTAAGCTGTTATAAAAATCCTATTTTCTTTCTCATACATCACGGGACACAGAGCGACATAGTCATTACTAATGGGATGTCCTAAAGCAATGCCAAATGAGGGGGGGGGGATACACCATATATAAGCTGAGCGCTATCAGACATGAGGATCTTTTGCGGCCTGCAACACACTGCGCCCAAAGGCGACATCCTCCTGACTTCTAACGTCCACCTGGTAGAACCTAGTAAACGTGTGTACTGAAGACCATGTTGCGGCCTTACAGACTTGAGCCAGGGAGGCCTGGTGATGCACTGCCCATGAAGTTCCAACTGCTCTCGTGGAGTGCGCCCTAACTTTGAACGGAGGCGGTCTACTTCTCAAGCTATAGGCTTGTATTATGACCTGTCGAATCCACTTGGCTAAAGTAGATTTTGACGCTGCCTGACCCTTTCTGGGGCCTTCCGGCAGAATAAACAAAGTATCCGTTCTGCGAATCTGAGCAGTGGCTTTTAGATAAGCTTTAACTGCTCTTACTACATCCAAAGAATGCAATAACTTTTCCTCTACCGAAGTAGGCTTGGGGAAAAAAGAAGGAAGAACCACATCTTGGTTCAAATGAAAACTCGATACCACCTTAGGAAGAAAGGCTGGATGAGGACGTAACACTACTCTGTCCTTATGGATAACCAGATATGGCTCCTTACAGGACATAGCTGCTAATTCCGATACTCTTTTAGCCGAACAAATGGCTACTAGAAAAAACAATTTCCTGGTGAGAAGCACTAAGGAAATATGCTGTAATGGTTCAAATGGTTGTTTCTGTAGAACCGACAGAACCAAGTTTAGATCCCATGGACATATGGGAATATTAACCGGAGGACTAATACGCATCACTCCTTGTATAAAGGCTTTGACTAGTGAATGCGAAGCCAAGGGCCTTTGAAAAAATATTGACAAGGCCGAAATCTGACCTTTGATAGTACTCAAGGCAAGCTTCCTATCTACAGCCCATTGTAGGAAGTCCAGAATTCTACCTATTACGTATTTACGTGGATGCCATTTCCTGGCCTCACACCAGGCGATGTACGCCTTCCAGATTCTATAGTAGATCTGCCTGGATACCAGTTTCCTGGCATTGATCATGGTAGACACCACAGCATTAGAGAGCCCTCTCCTTTTTAGAATGTGGGCTTCAATAGCCAGGCCGTCAAACCTAGGGCTGGTAAGGAAGGGTGGTATATCGGTCCCTGCGAAAGCAGGTCCGGACGATGTGGGAGGGTCCAAGGACTCCCCACAGACATTTTTACAATCTCCGCGTACCATGCTCTTCGGGGCCACGCTGGAGCCACCAGAATCACTGGTTTCTTTTCTACCCTGATTCTGCGGAGTAATCGAGGTAACAATTGTGGCGGTGGGAATGCATATATCAGCTTGAACTGATCCCAAGGGAACACTAGGGCATCCGAGCCGCACGCTAGGGGATCCCTTGTCCAAGAGACAAACCTGTCCACTTTCGTGTTGAACCTGGATGCTAGCAGATCTACATCCGGTGTTCCCCACCGCTGACATATTGTCCGGAAAACCTCGGGATGAAGGGACCATTCCCCTGGGCATAATTGTTGGCGACTTAGAAAGTCCGCCTTCCAATTCTCCACCCCTGGAATGAATACCGCAGATATGGCTGGGACATATCTTTCTGCCCATCTCAGGATGTAATTTACTTCCCTTTGGGCTGCACGACTCCTGGTGCCCCCCTGACGATTGATATATGCCACTGCTGTGGCATTGTCTGACTGAACTCTGACAGGGGACCCTTGGAGTTTGGATGTCCATGCTACTAGGGCATACCGGGCTGCTCGTATCTCTAAGAGATTGATGGGCAGGGCCTTTTCCGCATCCGACCATCTGCCCTGGAGAGACCATTGCTCCAGTACTGCTCCCCAGCCTAAAAGGCTGGCATCTGTAGTGACCACCTTCCAAGAAATCGGACTGAAGGATTTCCCTCTTTCCAGATTCCGGGGAACCAACCACCAACGGAGGCTTCTGCGAACGGAAGGGGACAAGGACATTGGTACGTCCAGAGCCTGAACTTTTTTGTTCCAGGCTGACAGTATGGCCCTTTGCAACTTCCTTGAATGGAATTGACCGTAGGGTACTGCTTCGAATGATGCCACCATTTTTCCCAGCAGCCTCATGCACAGGCGTATGGATGGCTGTCTTTTTGAACCCACTAAGTGGATCAAATCTCTCAAAGACGACCCCTTTTCTCGAGACAAGAAAATTTTTCTCTGGTCTGAATCCAGCCTTAGCCCCAAGTATTCCAGACTTTTGACTGGTTTTAGGGCTGACTTGTCTCGGTTGATAATCCAACCGTGATATTCCAGATACTTGATTGTCTCGTGAACAACCACTTCTAGTTTTTCCACTGAGTGGTCTATCAGCAACAAGTCGTCTAGATATGCCATTATCGTTACACCTCGTGTTCTTAGATTGGCCAATAATGGGGCCAGAATTTTTGTGAACACTCTTGGTGCTGTGGCCAGACCGAAGGGTAAGGCTCTGAACTGAAAATGGCGCCCTTCTACTGCAAAGCGTAGAAATTTTTGGTGGACTGGAAAGATGGGAATGTGCAAATAAGCATCTTTGATGTCGATCGTGGCTAACCAATCCTCCCCTTGTAGGGCAGTGGCCACCGATCGGATCGACTCCATCGGAAAGTCCTGATATACAGGAATTTGTATAGCCCTTTTTGAATTAATATGGGCCTCCCGTCCGCGTTTGCTTCGGGACTGTAAAGAGGTTTGAGTAAAACCCGAACCCTCATTCTTCCAGGGGAACCTCCATAATTACTCCTTGGAGCAATAGTTGTTCTAGTGCCAACAGGAGGGACTCTCTCTTCCGGGGATCCCTTGGCACGTTTGACCTCAAAAATGGGAAGGAGGAGAGTCTTTTAACTCCAAACTGTATCCCAAACCTACTGCGGAGAGCACCTATCTGTCTTGATCGTGTCCCGCCAGGTCTCTTTGCGAACAACTGGAGTCCTCCCCCCACCCGACTGAGTGGGGGCTTCAATGAATTTAACTTTGGGGGAGGTTTTGTACCTCCCCTGACCCAGGGTTTCTCATTACCCTGCTACTGTCCCTGTTTTTTACCCCCGGGATTTGACCGAGGAGGCCGTCGGAACTGTTACACAGCCGATGCCCCAGGGACTGGAGAAGCAGGCCCCTTAAAGAGGGACCTCTAACTCTGCTTTTAACCGGCAAGAGCGTATTTTTACCGCTGGAAATTTTCTGGATATATTTGTCCAGGTTTTCCCTGAATAAGCGTTCACCATGAAATGGGACGCTAACCAGCCATTCTTTACAGGGAGCTTCAGCAGACCAGTTTCTGAGCCATAGGAGCCTACGCATATGTACTATAGACAGCGTAAGGCGGGAGGCCTGATGGACTGAATCCTCTATGGCGTCAACTGCAAAGCCTAAGGCTCTAGGTAGATCAGCTAGGGCAAAGCCTGCTGATCTGTCAAGTCCCTCAAGACCTGTTTCAACTGATCCTTCACTGCTTAGCAGACCCCAATAGCTGCTACTGCTGGTTGTATCACCAAGCAGATTTTCATAAGGACTCCAATCTTTTATCTATTGGGTTCTTGAACATTTGGACATTATCCACTGGACATGTCAGTGATTTATACATACAAGAGATGGCTGCGTCCACTGTAGGGACCTTCCATTTTTTTTTTTTTTTTGATGAACTTATCCTCCATGGGATAGACCACCGGAAATCTCTTGGGGGAATAAATATTTTCTCAGGACGTTCCCAATCCTGGTAAATGAGCCCTTTCAGTAAAGGGTGAAGTGGAAAAGAACAAACAGTCTGGGGGCTTCTAGCGACCCCAACGAGGATACAGTAGTGGTTGATGGTTCCGCAAGGTGCATTTTTAAATGCTGATCGGACCATGTTAGTCAGAGACTGAACCCATAATCTTTCAGCTTGAGATGCTGAGAAAAGGTTCCCCCACTGTTGATTCCTCTATAACAGAATCAACCTTATCCTGATCCCCTTCAGGCAGGTCGATCCCTGTATGGGACTGTTGCTCTGCTAACAGGCACTCTGAAGGAGGAGACGGAGATCGGGCGTGCTTTCCCTGACAGGGAGGCAGCGATAAATTTTGACAATCTCTCTCTAATCCTCCCAGAGCTGAGGAAAAAACCTCCTCTGTTACATACACAGGAGCAGGTGACTGAGGACAGCCACAGTACCAAGTACCCCTGCGGGGTCTCTACGGTCACTTACCTCTGAACTTCAGGGGAGACTGGCGCAGCAGGAGTATGCCCAAGATCCTCAGAGCCCGATGAGACCCCCTTCGCTTCCTGGAAGATTCAGTTCCGGAGCTACTGGACGGCATATTCCTAAGCCTAAAGCTGAGGTATTCCAGCCGTAATACACCACTTTTACTGAGAATAGTCTAGCACAATTGCTGCTATATCACAGTTGGTGTCTACTAATGTGCCTTTCTAGGGGATGCCTGTATCAACCGCTTGCTGTATGCCTTTAAATGTTGCCAGCTCTGTCTCTGTACTTCATAGCCAGCTTACTGCAATAATGTGGCTTTTTAAAAACCTGCTGGGACGCCCGCACATGCGCAGAAGCGCTGCGGCGCGCACAGAGCGTCATCCCCCAGGCCCCGCCCCTTTTTCCGGCCACCTCTATATATAGAGGCGCGTGCACGCGCACGCGCGCGGCCATGTGCGCCTCGGAGCTAATTTTCAAACATGGAAACCAGGGACAGGAGCCAGGGCCCCCTTTGCCGCAGGCCGGGGGATAGACGAACACTGCAACATGGCAGAGGAAACAGTTTCCTGTAGGAGAACTCACCAGCTGCCTGGACTTTGCTCTCTGAGAAGAAACTAGTCCATATGACAAGAAAAACATTCCACAGCGGCCTCTAGTGGACAAACACAGGTACCGCAGTTTAATATACTAAACATATATAAAAAAAATTCTTTTTTTTTTTTTTTTCTTGACCACCATTAAAAATTATTACATTTTTTTTTTTAGTAGTTACAGGCATGCACAGATATTAGCGGGAATACCGTTAGGTAACAGACAGAAAGACAAATTAGGCTTGGGGGTCCCCCAATAGAACCAAGTTCCTGGGGGCCCCCACTTACCTGTTCCCCGCCGCAGGACTTTGTTTGGTCCACAAAAGCCCAAACTTCACCTATCACGGCAGGCATTGTAATCAAACCTTCAGGGACCGGGTTCCCAAGGATTCCACTCCCCTGGACCTGTATAGCACCCTGCACAGAAAACATCTTGGTCGTGGGTATGACCAGAGCTCTGGATCCCAGGGTCCAGCTCTCCTAAGAGAAGCATTACAGGCAGAACCTTGCTCTTCTCTGCAAGGCCCGGGTACCGACCGTTTAGCTTTGAAGCTTTTTTGGTCGGATCCGGAATAGCTTACTGAGGCCCAAAAGAACCTGTACGCAAGCTCAGTGAAAAACACATGCCTTAGACACTGGCAAAAAACTGAGGTGCTCCCGGATGGGAGGGGCTTATATAGGGGAGGGTACTTCCGGTTTTGGAAGTTGCCAGTGCCAGCACCTGACGGTAACTATATAACCCATTAGTAATGACTATGTCGCTCTGTGTCCCGTGATGTACGAGAAAGAAAAATGGCGTTAAACTGGCAGTAACGCACACAGAAGTAAATGGCGTTAAACTGGCAGTAACGCAATTAAATAGATGGTGTTCAACCGTCACTACACTGACGCTATCTGAACTGTCCCTACTCTAACTATACACTAATGTCAAGATTACTGACACGGTCTCACTATACTACACTGAAACTATCTGAGCTGTCCCTACTCTAGCTGCACACTATGCAAAGCTGAATGATGGTCCTCCTTACTACACTCACACTATCCCTAGACTGACACTAAACTAATATTCTACACTGACAATTGAAGCACAATAGCACAGTATAGCACACTAACTAACTAATAGCACTGTACAAAGCCCTGTTCTATCTCTCTCCACGCCAAAATCACACTGAAAATGGCTGCCATTGAAAGAATACTTTTATACTGTGGGGCGGAAATGAGCCATGATTGGATAAAGTCACGATGACAGTGTCCAATCATGACAGTGCTCTGTGCCCTGATTGGCTGAAGCTTTCACTGCTTCAGCCAATCAGGGCTTGAAATGCACTGTTGTGCCCTGCAATGCATTGTGGTCAGTTCTGGGGGCTGAACAAACGGTCGAACGACTCGTTTATTCAGCTATTCGCCAAACATCCGAACAGCGAAAGTTCGGCCCGAACTTATGCTCGGACTGAATCGTTCGCCTATCCCTAATAAACAGCGCCATTGGGAAAGCATCTAAATTTTTCAAAAAAAAAAACAGTACCTGTCACTACCTATTGCTATCATAGGGGATATTTACATTCCCTGTGATAACAATAAAACTGATAAAAAAATAAATAAATGAAAGGGACACTGTAAAAATAAAATAAAAAAGCAAAATAAATAATTAAAAAAATTAAAAGCTCCCCTGTCCCCCTGTGCTTGCACGCAAAGGTGAACGCAAGCATTAGTCTCATGTCGTATGTAAATAGCAATTGCACAATGCATGGTGAGGTATCACTGTCGAATGTGAGATCGAGGGCAGGAATTCTAGCAGTAGCCCTCCTCTGTAAATCTAAAGTGGTGACCTGTTAAACCTTTTAAAAAATGTATGAAGTTTGTCGCCGCTGCACGTTTGTGTGTAATTTTAAAGCATGTCGTGTTTGGTATCCAGGGATGAGCCGAACACCCCCCTGTTCGGTTCGCACCAGAACCTGCGAACAGACAGAATGTTCGCGTGAACTTTAGAACCCTATTAAATACAATGGACTCGAACGTTCGAAATCTAAAGTGCTAATTATAAAGGCTTATATGCAAGTTATTGTCCTAAAAAGTGTTTGGGGACCCGGGTTCTGCCCCAGGGGACATGTATCAATGGAAAAAAAAGTAAAAAAATTGATGTTTTTACGGGAGCAGTGATTTTAACAATGCTTAAAATGAAAAAATAAAAGTGAAATTTTCCTTTAAATTTCGTACCTGGGGGGTGTGTATAATATGCATGTAAAGTCGCGCTTGTTTCCCGTGCTTAGAACTGTCCCTGCACAAAATGTCATTTCTGAAGAAAAAAAAAAGTAATTTAAAACTCACTCGCGGCTATTAATGAATTGTCGGCTCCCGGCAATAGAAAAGTCATTGATAAAAAAAATTTAAAAAAAGCGTGGGGGTCCCCCCAAATTCAATTACCAGGCCCTTCAGGTCTGGTATAGATATTAAGGGGAACCCCGACGCAAATTTAAAAAAAAAATGCGTGCGGTTCCCCCCAAATATCCATACCAGGCCCTTCAGATCTGGCATGGATTTTAAGGGGAACTCCACCCCAAATAAAAAAAAAATGGCGTGGAGTCCCCCCAAAAATCCATACCAGACCCTTATCCGAGCACGCAACCTGGCAGGCCGCAGGAAAAGAGGGGGGGACGAGGGAGCGCCCCCCCCCCTCCTGAACCGTACCAGGCCACATGCCCTCAACATGGGGAGGATGTCCCCATGTTGATGGGGACAAAGGCCTCATCCCCACAACCCTTGCTCAGTGGTTGTGGGGGTCTGCAGGCAGGGGGCTTATCGGAATCTGGAAGACCCCTTTAACAAAGGGGACCCCCAGATCCCGCCCCCCCTATGTGAATTGGTAAGGGGTACATTGTACCCCTACCATTTCACAAAGAAAGTGTAAAAAAAATGTAAAAAAAAAACAAAACACACAAACACCTTGGAAAAGTCCTTTATTAAAAAATAAAAAATAAATAAAAAAAAAACATTCCAGCGATGAAATCCAGTGTCCTGCGGCGATCCGATGTCCAGCGCTGTCCGTCATTGGCTGAGCCTGAGCGGACCTGATGGGGAACTTCCTCCGCAGTCTATTAAATGTATAGACCCACCCCTTCTAAAGTTCCCCATCAGGTCCGCTCAGCCAATGACTAGGTGTAAGGCTAAGCGGACCAGATACGGAATGTGAGAAGGGGCGGGTCTATTCATGTATTACACAGTGAAGGAAGTTCCCCATCAGGTCCGCTCAGGCCAATGACGTAGGCGGGGTCGGACATACCGAGGGGGCGGACCTGATGGGAAACTTCCTTCACTGTGTAATTCATGAATAGACCCGCCCCTTCTCATGTTCTCCATCAGGTCCACTCAGCCAATGACTAGGTGTAAGGCTAAGCGGACCAGATGCGGAACATGAGAAGGGGCGGGTCTATTCATGAATTACACAGTGAAGGAAGTTCCCCATCAGGTGTGCCTCCTCGGTATGTCAGACCCCGCCTACGTCATTGGCCTGAGCGGACCTGATGGGGAACTTCCTTCACTGTGTAATACATGAATAGACCCGCCCCTTCTCACGTTCCGCATCTGGTCCGCTTAGCCTTACACCTAGTCATTGGCTGAGCGGACCTGATGGGGAACTTTAGAAGGGACGGGTCTATACATTTAATAGACTGCGGAGGAAGTTCCCCATCAGGTCCGCTCAGGCTCAGCCAATGACGGACAGCGCTGGACATCGGATCGCCGCGGGACACTGGATTTCATCGCTGGAATGTTTTTATTTTATTTATTAATTTTTTAATAAAGGACTTTTCCAAGGTGTTTGTGTGTTTTTTTTTTACATTTTTTTACACTTTCTTTGTGAAATGGTAGGGGTACAATGTACCCCTTACCAATTCACATAGGGGGGGGCGGGATCTGGGGGTCCCCTTTGTTAAAGGGGTCTTCCAGATTCCGATAAGCCCCCTGCCTGCAGACCCCCACAACCACCGGGCAAGGGTTGCGGGGATGAGGCCCTTGTCCCCATCAACATGGGGACATCCTCCCCATGTTGAGGGCATGTGGCCTGGTACGGTTCAGGAGGGGGGGGGCGCTCTCTCGTCCCCCCCTCTTTTCCTGCGGCCTGCCAGGTTGCGTGCTCGGATAAGGGTCTGGTATGGATTTTTGGGGGGACTCCACGCCATTTTTTTTTTATTTGGGGTGGAGTTCCCCTTAAAATCCATGCCAGATCTGAAGGGCCTGGTATGGATATTTGGGGGGAACCGCACGCATTTTTTTTTTAAATTTGCGGCGGGGTTCCCTTTAATATCTATACTAGACCTGAAGGGCCTGGTAGTGGAATTGGGGGGACCCCCACACTTTTTTTTTCTTTTTTATTAATGACTTTTCTATATATTGCCGGGAGCCGACAATTCATTAATAGCCGCGAGTGAGTTTTAAATGACTTTTTTTCCTTCAGAAATGACATTTTGTGCAGGGACAGTTCTAAGCACGGGAAACAAGCGCCACTTTACATGCATATTATACACACCCCCCATGTACGAAATTTAAAGGAATATTTCACTTTTATTGTTTCACTTTAAGCATTATTAAAGCATTATTAAAGCATTATTAAGCATTATTAAAATCACTGCTCCCAAAAACCGTCCGTTTTTAAAACTTTTTTTTGCATTGATACATGTCCCCTGGGGCAGGACTCGGGTCCCCAAACACTTTTTATGACAATAACTTGCATATAAGCCTTTATAATTAGCACTAGGGATGAGCTTCGAGTTCGAGTCGAACTCATGTTCGACTCGAACATTGCCTGTTCGCCCGTTCGCCGAACAGCGAACAAATTGGGGTGTTCGTGGCAAATTCGAAAAATCTATGGGAGAAATCTAAAGTGTTAATTATAAAGGCTTATATGCAAGTTATTGTCCTAAAAAGTGTTTGGGGGCCCGGATCCTGCCCCAGGGGACATGTATCAATGCAAAAAGAAGTTTTAAAAACGGCCGTTTTTTCGGGAGCAGTGATTTTAATAATGCTTAAAATGAAAAAATAAAAGTGAAATATTCCTTTAAATTTCGTACCTGGGGGGTGTGTATGATATGCATGTGAAGTGGCGCATGTTTCCCGTGCTTAGAACTGTCCCTGCAAAAAATGTCATTTTTGAAAGAAAAAAATGCATTTAAAACTGACTCGCGGCTATTAATGAATTGTCGGCTCCCGGCAATACATACAAAAGTCATTGATAAAAAAAAAAAAAAAAGCGTGGGGGTTCCCCAGAATTCAATTACCAGGCCCTTCAGGTCTGGAATGGATATTAAGGGGAACCCCGCCGCAAATTTGAAAAAAAATTGACATGGGGTTCCCCCAAATATCCATTCCAGGCCCTTCAGATCTGGCATGGATTTTAAGGGGAACTCCACCCCAAATTTAAAAAAAAATGGCGTGCAGTCCCCCTAAAAATCCATACCAGACCCCTTATCCGAGCACGCAACCTAGCCGGCCGCAGGGGAAAAGGGGGGGACGAGAGAGCGGCCCCCCCTCCCTCCTGAACCGTACCAAGCCACATGCCCTCAACATGGGGAGGATGTCCCCATGTTGATGGGGACAAGGGCCTCATCCCCACAACCCTTGCCCGGTGGTTGTGGGGGTCTGCGGGCGGGGGGCTTATCGGAATCTGGAAGACCCCTTTACCAAAGGGGACCCCCAGATCCCGCCCCCCCCCCCTATGTGAATTGGTAAGGGGTACATTGTACCCCTACCATTTCACGAAGAAAGCGTAAAAAAATGTTTAAAAAAACACACAAACACCTTGAAAAAGTCCTTTATTTAAAAAAATAAATAAATAAACATTCCAGCGGTGAAATCCAGTGTCCCGCGGCGATCCCGATGTCCAGCGCTGTCCTTCATTGGTTGTGCCTGAGCGGACCTGATGGGGAACTCCCTCTCAGTATTTTAAATGTATAGACCCGCCCCTTCTAAAGTTCCCCATCAGGTCCGCTCAGCGGACGAGATGCAGAACATGAGAAGGGGCGGGTCTATACATGTATTACCAAAGTGAGAGCAGTTCCCCATCAGGTCCGCCCCCTCGGTATGTCGGACCCGCCTACGTCATTGGCCTGAGCGGGGAACTTCCTTCACTATGTAAATTTAAATTTAAATACGCTTTCTTCGTGAAATGGTAGGGGTACAATGTACCCCTTACCAATTCACATAGGGGGGGGGGGGGCGGGATCTGGGGGTCCTCTTTGTTAAAGGGGTCTTCCAGATTCCGATAAGCCCCCCGCCCGCAGACCCCCACAACCACCGGGCAAGGGTTGTGGGGATGAGGCCCTTGTCCCCATCAACATGGGGACATCCTCCCCATGTTGAGGGCATGTGGCTTGGTACGGTTCAGGAGGGAGGGGGGGCCGCTCTCTCGTCCCCCCCTTTTCCCCTGCGGCCGGCCAGGTTGCGTGCTCGGATAAGGGGTCTGGTATGGATTTTTAGGGGGACTCCACGCCATTTTTTTTTAAATTTGGGGTGGAGTTCCCCTTAAAATCCATGCCAGATCTGAAGGGCCTGGAATGGATATTTGGGGAACCCCACGTCAATTTTTTTTAAAATTTGCGGCGGGGTTCCCCTTAATATCCATTCCAGACCTGAAGGGCCTGGTAATTGAATTCTGGGGAACCCCCACGCTTTTTTTTTTTTTTTTTTTTATCAATGACTTTTGTATGTATTGCCGGGAGCCGACAATTCATTAATAGCCGCAAGTCAGTTTTAAATGCATTTTTTTCTTTCAAAAATGACATTTTTTGCAGGGACAGTTCTAAGCACGGGAAACATGCGCCACTTCACATGCATATCATACACACCCCCCAGGTACGAAATTTAAAGGAATATTTCACTTTTATTTTTTCATTTTAAGCATTATTAAAATCACTGCTCCCGAAAAAACGGCCGTTTTTAAAACTTCTTTTTGCATTGATACATGTCCCCTGGGGCAGGACCCGGGTCCCCAAACACTTTTTAGGACAATAACTTGCATATTAGCCTTTATAATTAACACTTTAGATTTCGAACGTTCGAGTTCATTGTATTTAATAGGGTTCTAAAGTTTACACGAACATTTTGTCTGTTCGCAGGTTCTGGTGCGAACCGAACAGGGGGGTGTTCGGCTCATCCCTGATTAGCACTTTAGATTTCTCCCATAGACTTTTCGAATTTGCCGCGAACACCCCAATTTGTTCGACTCGAACTCAAAGCTCATCCCTATTGGTATCTATGTACTCGGCACAAGATCATCTTCTTTTTTTTTTTACCAAACATTTGGGCATTATAGTGTGTTTTTGTGCATTAAAATTACATTTATTTTTATTGCTTTTGGAAAATCGCTGCACAAATATGGTTTGGAAAAATAAAATTGTAATACCCACCATTTTAATCTGTAGGGCCTCTGCTTCAGTAAATTTTACTTAAATTTTACTTTTTTTATGTAAACAAAAAAAGTGTCAGAAAGGACTTGGTGGTTCAGGTAGTTAGAAGAGTGGGTGATGTGTGGCATAAGCTTCTAATGTTCAACCCCCCCAATAACCCATTTTTTTAAAGTAGACACCCAAAGCTATTTGCTGAGAGGGGGTAAAACCTTCCAGGACTGAAGTGGTTAATCTATGATTGTGCTCTGGTAATCATTCTGTGAGGAGGGTTTCAACACATTTAAAGTGCCACCCTTTCATATTTTTGCATTCTTTACCATTGACTTTTCAACTGAGCTCATGCTCTTTTTCCATTTCACATACATTAAACATAAACTATGGGTAGTAAGATAATCAATAAATATGCTCCCCAGCTGACAAAAGGATCTATAGCTTTTTTGTTTTCTAGGATATGAGACAGACAGGGTACAACTGGCGGTCTTGCCCTAGCTGGCAGTCTAGAGTTTTTTCCTTCAGTGATAGGACGTGTGTGGGCACTCCTACTTTATCACCTACAATGCAGAACCAGCAGCCATGTCATCAGGAGGGGACATGGTCACTTGTCCTGCATTGTACGTACTACCCTCAGGGGTGGTGTGAAAAGACAGTTGGTTACAGGCAAGAAGAACTGCATTAGTGGTCCTCTGGTCATAATGCGAACCAAAGAGAGGGAAGACTGTGGAACTCTGGATTTTGGCTAATAATGCAAAAAAATCAATGGATCATTTATCATTTGGGAAGGTGTAGGGAATATTTAATAATTGTATTCCTACCTGTAATTCAATTAAATATTAAGGCAAGAAATGTTAATGGCTAATGTACCCAAGAATTTGAGATATGCTTACATACATTTAACCACTTCAATATCGGGCACGTTCATCCCCTTGCTGCCCAGCCCAATTTTCAGCACTGTCACACTTTGAATGACAATTGCGCAGTCATGCAACACTGTACCCATATGACATTATTAACATTTTCAAATCACAGTTTTTTTGGTTTTTTTCCCTAAATAAACCAAAAACCTTGAAAAGTTTAAAAATGTATTGTGTTTTCTTTGCTTCTGTTATAACATTTTTCAAATAAATCATCTTTCTTCATAAATTTAGGCCAAACGGTATTCCAGCTATATTTCTCTGGTGAAAATAACCCAAATCAGTGTTTATTATTTAGTCTCTGGAATAAAATCCGATGGATTTTTCCGTCGGAATTTCGATGAAGCTGACTTTCATCAGTCTTGCCTACACACCATCAGACCAAATTCCGACCGTCCAAAACACGGTGACGTAAAACACTCCGACGAGCCAAGAAAAATTAAGTTAAATGCTTCTGAGCATGCGTCGATTTGATTCTGAGCATGCATGGGTTTTTTCACCGATGGAATTCCCCATAGACATCGGAATTTGCTATAGTTTTTTTTTCCCCATCAGTAAAATTTAAAACATGTTCTATTTTTTTATTACACCGATGGAAAAAAGACCGATGGGGCCCACACACGATAGTTTTTTCCGATGAAAAAAGTCCATCGGTCTTTTTTCATAGGAAAAAACGATCGTGTGTACGCGGCATAAGAGTTTTTTGAAGTTGTAATTTTTTTGTCACATTTTTTGAGAAAATGAAGAAATAAAAAAAAAAATGTTTTTTTTATTTTTTTTTATTTTACATACAGTCACCAGTGCAGTACAGCGTCATAATATAACTGGTGTGGCAATGATCAGGGACACTGACAGGTGACAGTAAGTAACAAAAAAAAGTTAATTTTTTTCAACTTGATTTTCTTTTTGATAAAAATGTTTTATTTGTTTGAATTTTTTTTTAACACACTTCCACCAGAGAAATATTGTGTTGTTACTTTTACTACTCTCGGGAAGTGATTAGGATTATTATTTTTTTTACACAATATGATTGCTTATACTGGTGAATTTCACTGTTATAAGCAACCATTTTTACTGAATGAAATTGATTCTTTCAGTGTGTATTGTTGTGATTGGCTGTGATTGGCCACAGCTAATCACATGGTACAGATGGGCTGTGATTGGCCTTGTCTGTACCATGTGACCATTTTGACCAATCACAGCTAGCAACACAATTGTACACAATGAATGGCATAAAAGGAAGCCATCCATCCATCGTTTACAATGATCATGTGATCTGCTGTGATTGGTCACAGCAAACACATGGTACAGGTAGCGGCCTGGTACAGTGATCTGTCATTGGCTGTATCTGGTGACTGGACCGATGACAGATTGTATCGCAGCACGGCCTGCAGGGTGTTCCCTGGGAGGACGTCATATGATGTCCACCCAGAACAATGAAGGTCCCGTCCGGCCATCATTTGACTATAGGCCAGGTGGGAACTTATTAAAATGCAATAACATTTACTAATGAGAAATTAAAACAAAGCACAATCCTATCTTAAAGTGCACTTATCTAATATTAAAAATCCAATGCATTACCCCTAATTACTGTCTTTGCAATTTCTTCTTGTATACAGTATATTTTATGCTTACTTTATACTTCCGCTATATGATTCTTTGTGTATCTAATGCATGTCTAGGCATGCACTCAGGGCATATTGCATAACATTTGTGGAACTGGTACAGTCTGGGCATGCTTAGGCTGAATAGATGCTGCCTGGAAACGCTATAAAAGAAGCTTGTTGCTACTCTTTTGTTGATATAAGTTTCTATGTATTTTGAGTTGATTGCTTCCTGGCATACCATTTTCTATGTCATTTACAGAACAAGCAAGTCAGTTATAGACTTGCTATAGGATGAGTGATGACAGCAGAAATGTCTCTCCAATGTCAGAACAGTAATGATACGTTCTGCTAAATTTGTGGCATGAGCATGTGTAAGCCTCAAATACACACCATTACTGGACTTGTTAAGAAAGCAAATGAACTGTACTTTGGCTGTAAGGATGCCTGTGGCCAGTCATAGCTCAGGGGGTTTAGTACACGCCCCACACTATAAAAGGCCGCCATCGCGGCTGCCTTGTGCAGTGTGTTCCGGCGTGCAGGGAAAGAGCTACATAGGCAGGGACAGTGTGTTCTACATTGTGTTCTTTTCTCAGGCATCTGCAGGAGTTGCTGTTCATTGCTGTTCTCTAAGCTAGATAGGCAGGCAGGAACAGTGTGTTCTTTTCTCAGGCATCTGCAGGAGTTGCGGTTCATTGTTGTTCTCTAAGCTAGATAGGCAGGCAGGGACAGTGTGTTCTTTTCTCAGGCATCTGCAGCAGTTAGTGGGTGTTGTGTGCCCCAGCACAGTATACACCTGTATATACCCATCATTGCTGTTCTCTAAGCTAGATAGGCAGGCAGGGACAGTGTGTTCTTTTCTCAGGCATCTGCAGGAGTTGCTGTTCATTGCTGTTCTCTAAGCTAGATAGGCAGGCAGGGACAGTGTGTTCTTTTCTCAGGCATCTGCAGCAGTTAGTGGGTGTTGTGTGCCCCAGCACAGTATACACCTGTATATACCCATCATTGCTGTTCTCTAATAAAGACATCTGTTGGAGTTAGTGGGTCTTGTGTGCCCTAGTACAGTATACACCTGTATATACCCGTCATTGCTGTTCTCTAATAAAGGCATCTGCTGGAGTTAGTGGGTGTTGTGTGCCCTAGTACAGTATACACCTGTATATACCCGTCATTGCTGTTCTCTAATAAAGGCATCTGCTGGAGTTAGTGGGTGTTGTGTGCCCTAGTACAGTATACACCTGTATATACCCGTCATTGCTGTTCTCTAATAAAGGCATCTGCTGGAGTTAGTGGGTGTTGTGTGCCCTAGTACAGAATACACCTGTATATACCCGTCATTGCTGTTCTCTAATAAAGGCATCTGCTGGAGTTAGTGGGTGTTGTGTGCCCTAGTACAGTATACACCTGTATATACCCGTCATTGCTGTTCTCTAATAAAGGCATCTGCTGGAGTTAGTGGGTGTTGTGTGCCCTAGTACAGTATACACCTGTATATACCCGTCATTGCTGTTCTCTAATAAAGGCATCTGCTGGAGTTAGGGGGTGTTGTGTGCCCTAGTACAGTATATACCTGTATATACCCGTCATTGCTGTTCTCTAATAAAGGCATCTGCTGGAGTTAGTGGGTGTTGTGTGCCCTAGTACAGTATACACCTGTATATACCCGTCATTGCTGTTCTCTAATAAAGGCATCTGCTGGAGTTAGTGGGTGTTGTGTGCCCTAGTACAGTATACACCTGTATATACCCTTCATTGCTGTTCTCTAATAAAGGCATCTGCTGGAGTTAGTGGGTGTTGTGTGCCCTAGTACAGTATACACCTGTATATACCCATCATTGCTGTTCTCTAATAAAGGCATCTGCTGGAGTTAGTGGGTGTTGTGTGCTTCCAGCACAATATACACTACCCAATTGCTGGTTTTCCCATCTCCCTGCAGGCCATTACTATGTCTGGAAGGCCAACAAGGAGAGGCAGACAGTCACGAGCCAATAAAAGAGGGCAAGCAGGCTCTGTGTCTAGAGACAACAGTGCTGGTCGTGGACGCGGTGCATCATCATCAGCACGTGGCCATGAAACACGCTTGTCCTTATTTTCGGCAGCTGGACGTGTTGAGCCGCATCATGCCGAAGACTTGGTAGAGTGGATGACCAAGCCCTCCTCATCCTCCTCATTCTCTCTCACCCAGGCTCAGGGTACTGGCAAAGCAGCTACCAAAGCGTCCTCTTCCCTCGTATCAATGTCATCATCAGTCACTCCTTCCCTAGACCCACCGTGTCCTCTTGAGGAGTCCCCCGAACTGTTTGAGCATAGTGTTGGGTACATGCTCCAGGAGGATGCCCAGCGTTTCGAAGGGTCTGAAGATGATACCCAGCTAGAGGAAGGCAGTAGCGTGAGAGCAGAGAGAGGGGATGCTCAAGAAGGACAGCAATCTGGCAGTCATGTTTCAGCAGCTGCAGCATACTGCCAGATTGGCTCCAGTGATGAGGAGGGAGGGGATGGTGAGGTCACTGACTCCACGTGGATGCCTGATAGGAGAGAGGAGGAGGAGGAGGATGAGGAGGAGGCACATCTCAAACGAGGCAGGATGCCCTCCGGGGGCCAGCGTAAGGGCAGCACACCGACTGAATCACACCGTAGAGCTCCGCCTGTGCAGGGCGCTGCCTCTGCCCGTTATTCCAAAAGTTCTTTGGTGTGGGCCTTTTTTGAGTCGAGTGCATCAAATCACACCGCAGCTGTTTGCAACATATGTCTCAAGCGTATCTCGCGTGGCCAAAACATCAGCCGCTTAGGCACCACATGCTTGACCAGACATATGTTGACCTGCCATGCAGCTCGTTAGCAAGCGTACCTTAAAGACCCACACCAAAGAAGAAAGTGGACCTCTCCTTGCTCGTCATCAGCTGGGTTCTCTAACCCCACTGTACCTTCAGTCCTCTCTGAAACCTGCACTGAGAGGAATGAAGGTGTAGAATTAGGTGTGTCACAGCCAAGTACTTGCGGGCACTCTGCTAGCAGTACACCGACATCCAATTATAGCAGGCAAATTTCCCTGCCCCAGCTGCTGGACCGTCGAAAGAAGTTCACTCCCAGCCACCCACATGCCCAGCGGTTGAATGCTAGCTTGGCTAAATTGCTAGCACTTCAACTGCTGCCTTTTCAGTTGGTAGACTCTGCCCCCTTCCGTGAGTTTGTGCAATGTGCGGTTCCTCAGTGGCAGGTTCCCAAACGCCACTTATTCTCACGGAAGGCGATTCCGGCTCTCTACCAGCATGTGGAAGGCATGGACAGGGTGGTCAGCGGTAAGGTGCATATTACCGCTGACTCATGGTCCAGCAGGCATGGACAGGGATGTTACCTTTCTTTCACGGCCCATTGGGTCACTCTTTTGGCAGCTGGGAAGGATGCAGGACAAGGTGCAGTAGTGTTGGAGGTTGTTCCGCCGCCACGCCTCCAAAATGCTACTACTGGTTGTGACACACCTCTCTCCTCCACCCCCTCCTCTTCTTCTTCCTCCATGGCCTCTTTCTGTGCTTTGTCCTCGGAACCAGAGGTACTCCGTAGGCGTTCAAGGGGCTACGCAAGTACGCAGGCAAAAAGATGCCATGCCGTGCTTGCGCTGGTGTGTTTGGGGGACAGGAGCCACACTGGGGCAGAGGTTCTGTCAGCTCTGCAGGGGCAGGCCGAGAGGTGATTGACGCAACGCCAGCTTAATCCAGGAATGGTGGTTTGCAACATTGGCACCAACCTCCTCTCCGCCCTCCAACAGGGACAACTGACCCATGTGCCCTGTGTGGCTCACGTCCTTAACCTGGTGGTGCAGCGCTTCTTGGGCAGGTACCCGGGCTTACAGGATGTCCTGAGGCAGGTCAGGAAAGTCTGTGTGCATTTCCGCAGTTCATATAATGCCAGTGCTCGGCTGGCTGAGCTGCAAAAGGAGTTGAACCTGCCCAAGAACCGCCTTATATGTGACATGCCCACCAGGTGGAACTCAACGTTGGCCATGCTGCAGCGACTGCACATGCAGCAGAGGGCCATCAATGAGTACCTGTGTGACTACGGCACCAGGACAGGGTCAGGGGAGCTCGGGTTTTTTCACCACTGTCCTGGCACCATTTGAGGAGGCCACGTGGATGGTGAGCAGTGACAGTGCATGCATAAGTGACACTCTACCTCTTGTCTACCTGTTGGAGCATACGCTGCGTGGAATAATGGACAGGGCACTTGAGGCAGAACAGAGGCAGGAAGAGGAGGACTTCCTTGCCTCTCAAGGCCCTCTTTACCCAGACAGTGTTCCTTCAGTCCCACCCATCGCACAGGAAGAGGACGAGGAGGAGGAGGAGGAGGATTGTGTCAGCATGGAGGTGGAGCCTGGCACTCAGCATCAACAGCAGCAGCCTTTTAGGGATGATTTACAGTCCCAAGAAACTCGTGGACTTGTACGTGGCTGGGAGGAGGTGGCTGCGGATCATGTCGTCCTTAGCGACCCAGAGGACTCCGGACCGAATGCCTCAGCTAACCTATGCTGCATGGCCTCCCTGATCCTGCAAAGTCTGCGGAAGGATCCTCGTATTCTTCGGATCAAGGAGAGGGACCATTACTGGCTGGCCACTCTCCTTGATCCATGGTACAAGGGTAAGGTTGCGGACCTTATCTTACCATCGCAGAGGGAGCAGAGGATGAGACATCTCCGGGAGGCCTTGCAGAAAGGTCTGTGCAACACGTTCCCAGAGACTGGGAGGTTACAAACTCCTGGTCCTGGACAACGAGTTGCTGAGGCTTCGGTCAGTCAAAGAAGGAGGGGTGGGGAAGGTGGCCGTCTGACCGATGCGTTCAGACAATTTTTTAGTCCGCAGCCCCAAGGTATGATCGGTTCCAGCAACCATCACCACCGTCTGATATACATGGTGCAGGAATACCTAGGGCAAGGTCAGACTTGGACAACTTTCCCACCGAAAATCCTCTGGCTTACTGGGTCTTGAGGATGGATCACTGGCCAGAGCTTGCACACTATGCAATTGAGCTACTGGCCTGTCCTGCATCCAGCGTTCTTTCGGAACGCACATTCAGTGCTGCTGGAGGCTTTGTCACGGATCACAAGGTGCGCCTGTCCACCGACTCGGTTGATCGACTGGCCTTCATAAAGATGAACCAGTCTTGAATCACCACCAGCTACCAAGCACCTGAAGCTGATATAACAGAATAATTTATTTTGAAATGTCACATCCCTTCAAGACTGCCTATGCTGATGCTGAGTGACTGTCCTGTTATGTTGACTGACTATCCTCCTCCTCCTCAATGATCCAATTCATGATGATAGCTTGGAAGAACATTTTTGTTTCTGGGTGCCGCCACCAGTGGCTAAGGCCCAATTTTTCAGCCCCTGTTTAACAGGGGCATGTAATTACAATTTTTTATGCAATGCTTTGCAGCAGGGCTCATTCCTGCACTCCAACTAGAGTATCTGGGAGAGGTTGCAGTGTCGTGGCACCAGCACCAGTGCCTAAGGCCCAATTTTTCTGCCCCTGTTCAACAGGGGCATGTAATTACATTTCTTGATCTAATAATTCACAGCAGGGCCCATTCCTGCGCCCACCAAGAGTAACTGTGAGGGCTTACAGTGTTGTGGCAACACCACCACCACCACCAAAGGCCCAATTTTTCTGCCCCTCTTCAACAGGGGCATGCAATTACAATTCTTGATCTAATAATTTAAAGTAGGGCCCATTCATGCGCCCACCAAGAGAAACTGTGAGGGCTGACAGTGTTGTAGCACCAGCACCACCACCAAAGGCCCAATTTTTCCTACCACTGTTCAACAATGGCATGTAATTACAATTCCTGATATAATAGTTCACAGCAGGGCGTTCCAGCGCCCACCAAGAGTAACTGTGAGGGCTCACAGTGTTGTGGCAACACCAACATGTAAGGGGCAAATTTCAGCAGAGTATATATGGCAGGCCCCTACTTTCAAACATCCAACTTACAAACGACTCCTACGGAAGGAGACAACAGGAAGTGAGAGGAAATCTACCCCTAGGAAGGGAAATTCTCTCCTGTAAGAGTTAATATAGGAAAGAGGTGTCTCATCTCCACTGATGCTTTATCACCAATCCTTGTTTCAATAAAAACCCCACTTTTCAAAAATATTTGTCATTGGGACGGAAAGTGAGGTGAAATATTCTGAACAGGTGCACAGACAGCAAAACAAATGTTACAGGGGTGATAACCCTTCCCTATGTTTTCCAAAAAGCTTAAAAATAGATTTTTTGGCTGGAGCTACACTTAAAGAATGTACCTGTTCAAAATTACAAACAGATTCTACTTAAGAACAAACCTATAGTCCCTGTCTTGTTTGCACCGCCTGTATACTGCTGTTCAGAGTATATAGGGCCTTTTTTTATTTTGGGTGCGGGGTTCCCCTTAATATCCATACAAGACCCAAAAGGGCTGGTAATGGGCTGGGGTGGGGGGGGGGGGGTGATGGGGTAGCCATGCCATTTTTCTCAAAGATTTTCATCCATATTACCGGGACCAGACATTACATTAAAGCCGCAAGCAGTTTTAAATGGCTTTTTTTCCTTTACAAATGTCATTTTGTGCAGGGACAGTTCTAAACACGGGAAACACATGCCACTTCATAGGCATACTTTAGACACCCCACAGGTACAATATTTCAAGGAATATTTCACTTTTTTTTTTTTTCACTTCATTAAAATAACTGCTCCCGAAAAACGGCCGTTTTTAAAACTTCGTTTTGCATTGATACATGTCCCCTGGGGCAGAACCCGGGTCTCCAAACCCTTTTTAGGACAATAACATGCATATTAGTCGTTATAATTAGCACTTTAGATTTCAAACGTTCGCCTCCATTGTATTTAATAGGGTTCTAACGTTCACGCGAAATTTCGGTCCGTTTGAAGGTTCTGGTGCGAACCGAACCGGGGGGTGTTCGGCTCATCCCTATTCAAGATGTGTGGTCAATCAGAGGAACTTGGAAGTCAATACATTTTGCTGTTCTGATGATACAGCGAAAAACAGAATGATCATGTGACAGAATCTTATTTATTTTCTTTTTTTTTTTTCTTCTTTTTTTTTACTTTTTTTCCCTTTATACAGGGAGAGGAATAAAGAAAACAGACCGTATATACTCGAGTATAAGCCGAGTTTTTTAGCACTTTTTTGTGTGCTGAAAATGCCCCCCTCGGCTTATACTCGAGTCACCTTTTTGCGCCTGATCTCCCGAATTTTTGGGACCCTGTACCGGCCGGCCGTAGGACCCCAAACTTGGCACACATGTAGCCCCACTCTTCCTCTAAAAGAGTGCAAAGTTTGTTGTCCGGGGGACCTACGGCCGGGGAGAACCGATTTTTCAAATCCAGGCACCCCTCTATAGACTCCCATGTTAAACGGTCATGTCTCCTGTGATTTTGAGGACCTGGTACCGGCCGGTTGTAGGTCCCCTGGACCCCAAACTTGGCATAAATGTAGCCCCATTTCTCCTCTTTAAGTGTGCAAAGTTTTTTGACTGGGGAGCACCGATTTTTCAAAGCTGGGCTCCCCTTCCATAGACTCCCATGATAAACGTCAGTCTAGGCATGGGCACAGTGAGGCATGGGCACAGTGAGGCAAAGTGAGGCATGGACACAGCGAGGCATGCAGATGGACACCCTAGGCTTATACTCGAGTCAATACGTTTTCCCATTTTTTTGTGGTAAAATTAGGTGCCTCAGCTTATATTCGGGTCGGCTTATACTCGAGTATATACGGTAGTACATTTGATTCCCCCTAGTCCTACCAACTCCTCCTTTCTAGGGTAATATCCACTAGGGGTGGAGAGGACAAAGCGAGACATTTAATCTAAACCATAGTAAGGAGCGAGGTGAAAAAAAGAAACAACAATTACAGTAATGAAAGAAAAAAGGAGGAGAGTTCTTCCCCTCTAAATTCCACCTCATATTATTTTCCTATGTCTGATCATGGGACGACGATCCCATGGCCCTGCATGTTTGGCTACTATCTCACAATATTCCATCCACCCCCCTTATTTATAGTCCATTTCCATTCCCTTCCCTATCCCCCCCCCCCCAAAAAACAAAAAAAATGTTCCCCTCCACTCTCTCTCCCTCCCCCCCCCCCCATCTCTTCTCTAATTTTTATCAATTCGCTTCTTCCCTTCCTCTGAAGAAATGAAACTATTTCATGGTGACCAAATTTTCAAATAGATTTCTCTTTTTTTCCTGTTTGTCCATACTAGATCTTCCATCCTGTTCACCTCTTCCACCTCTTTGAGCCACATACTCACAGTAGGGGGTTGTATCTCTTTCCATTTGAGCGGTATGCATGCTTTTGCAGCATTCACTAGGTGACACAGGATGGAATTCCTGTATGGTTCCCTCGGAATCTCTGATAGATGCAAAAGAAATAATGCTGGATCATCCTGTATTTCTGCCTCACTAAATTTTTGAGTAATCTCTCGGAATTCCTTCCAGAATTCCTTAACTCTGGGGCAGGACCAAAAAATATGTAACAAGGTTCCCTGTTCTATCTGACATCTCCAACACTCCCCTGATATATTCGGGAAACATCTTTGAAGTATTTCTGGGGTTTTGTATCATTGTGAAATAATTTTATAATTTGTTTCCTATATTTTGTACATATTGCTGTCTTAAATATAGATTGTATCATTTTAGTTTTTTGGTCCTCCGAAAAAGGTCCTCCCCAGGTCTATTTCCCATTTACGGAAAAAGGGCAACTGAAAATTCTCCGGTGGTTTAATCAGTAATGCATACATTTTAGATACTGCGTGCGTAATTGGTTCTTTTTCCATGCATTGTTTCTCAAAAGGTGTTAAACTGCAGTCCAAGGAGCATGGTGCTACTGCAGTACTTAGGAAATGTCTGAATTGTGCCGCTTGCCAAAAATCTAATTGGAAAGGGCCATTTCTATACATCAGTTCCTGCAATGTTGGCCAGTTGCCTGATCTCATAAAATGCGAGGCCTGATACAGTCCTCGTTCAATCAGTAGTGCAAAGGGTTATTTCTTTCTAACTAATGTAGCTGGTTTCTCTGCTAAGAATAAGAAATTAAATGAATACCCCAATCTGCATTTAGCCATGAGACCAGTGCCACATGACAACAATCTGCCAGTACCGAAGCCATCATAGAAAGCCACCATAGAAATGGAGCTTAGATGAAACAGAGAAAGATACTACAATGCACCATCCAGGCACAGACAATGACAATGATTTTAATTGTGAACTGTGCATGTCTGGTGAGCCTCATCTCGACTCATAACACAGAATTAAACGGCCTGGTCAAGGACTTAGGTTTTTCAAAATCAAAAGGGAACAACTGGGTTCAAGACTGCATGGATGGTGTTTGATATCACCAGGTACAGTACTAAAGTTTCTGTCTTTTGAAGCTGTCAAGAAGACTTAACAAGCTTCCATCAGCCCTACAGTACTTGTGTTGTGTCTCCACCCTTGTATCTGCTAGGCCATTCACAGAAGAACAAGTTCACCACAGGCTGCATTATGTTTTTAATCTCTAGTGAATTCATAGGTTGAATCAACTATGATGTCAGTAATCTTTATTAAATGGATAGGCTAAAAAAAATTTGGCTACATTTTTTTAATGATGAAGTGTTGTAGAATCCCTTGCTACTCTGGAAAGGGGATTTCCTGTGAATTTCAACTGTGCATTTACTTTTCGGGTTTTTACTTCTGAAGAGGGAGCGTGGGTTGCTCTGAAATTCATCAAGTTGTTTATTAAATTTGGAGTTTTTTTTAGCTACGCCTCTCTTGTGAAAATTGCATTTCTGTTTTGTCTCCATCCTATAGGCAATATTACAAGTGCTACTGCTGTGATGTTAGTCATATGCGACTACTTGCTAGGGTGAAAATTTTTCTTTTATGTGCATGCTACTTTGTATCTAAACAGCTACACTATGGGGGTTATTTACGAAAGGAAAATCCACTTTGCACTACAAGTGCAAAGTGCACTTGAAATTGCACTGAAAATATACACTTTGAAGTGCAGTCGCTGTAAATCTGAGGGGGTAGATCTGAAAGGAGGGGAAACTCTGCTGGTTTTATCATCCAATCATGTGCAAGCTAAAATGCTGTTTTTTAATTTTCCTTGCATGTCCCCCTCAGATCTACAGCGACTGCACTTCCAAGTGCACTTTGCACTTGTAGTTTGCACTAAAGCCCCGTACACACGATCGGTTTAACCGATGAAAACCGTCCGATGGATTGTTTTCATCAGACAAACCGATCGTGTATGGGACCCATCGGTCTTTTTTCCATCGGTTTTAAAAAATAGAACATGTTTTAAATTTTTCCGATGGATCAAAAACCGATAGAAAATACAGATCGTCTGTGGGGAACTCCATCGGATAAAAAACCCACGCATGCTCAGAATCAAGTCGACGCATGCTCAGAAGCATTGAACTTCATTTTTCTCGGCTCATCAGAGTGTTTTACGTCACCGCGTTTGGGACGGTCTGTTTTTGGACTGATGGTGTGTGGCCAAGACTGATGAAAAACAGTTTCATCGGATTTCCGATGGATTTTAGTCCGATGGATTTGTCCATCGGAAATCAGATCGTGTGTACAAGGCTTTATAGTGCAAAGTGGATTTGCCTTTTGTAAATAACCCCCTATATTGTCAACAGTATTGTGATGTCTGCCTTTACATGCACATGAACGTTAATGGCATCCCAGTCTTAGTCTGTAAGGTTCAATATGGAATTGGCCCACCCATTGCAGCTACAACTTTTTTGGGAAGGCTGTACACAAGGTTAAGGAGTGGGTCCATGGGAATGTTTGACCAGAAGTGCATTTGTGAGGTCAGGCACTGATATTAGACTAGAAGGCCTGGCTTGCAGTCTCCGCTCGAATTCATCCCAAAGGTGTTCTATTAGGTTGAGGTCAGGACTCTGTGCAAGCCAATCAAGTTCCTCCACCCTAAATTTGCTCATCCATGTCTTCATGGACCTTGCTTTGTACACTGGTCCAAATCATTTGGTGGAGGGGGGATTATGGTGTTGGGTTATTTTTCAGGGGTTGAGCTTGGCCCCTTAGTTCCAGTGAAGCGAACTCTTAGCTTTGTGGGAACAGTTTGGGGATGCGCTTTAGTGCACAGAGCAAGGTCCATAAAGACATGGATGAGCGAGTTTGGGGTGGAGGAACTTGACTGAACTGCAAAGAGTCCTGACCTCAACCCGATAGACCACCTTTGGGATGAATTAGAGCGGAGACTGCGAGCCAGGCCTTCTCGTCTAACCTCACCTCACAAATGCGCTTCTGGAAGAATGGTCAAACATTCCCATAGACACACTCCTAAACCTTGTGCATAGCCTTCCTAGAAGAGCTGAAGCTGTAATAGCTGTAAAGGGTGGGCCAACTCAATACTGAACAGTACGGACTAAGACTGGGATGCCATTAAAGTTTATGTGTAAAGGTAGGTGTACCAATACTTTTGACAACATAGTGTATATTTAGATGCTGTGCAGTAGAAGATTTTTTTGTGATCCACTTCTAATTACTGCTTTTCTACAAAACTGAGTCATGCTAAAAGTGGGAAGTGTATACCTGGCTGGCCAATGGCCAATTCCTCCTGAAGGTGGCTGTATAATCAAATCTATCAAAATAACTACTGATTCTGTGTCCCTTAATGAACTCCAAAAATTTATTTTATGATAAGTACAAAAATTATGTTTGTATTTCTCTCCCTTATGTAGCGGCCTCACCCCTCTCTCCCCTTCTTATTCTCGGCTTGTCTTTCTTTGTCTAGGGGTGTTAGTGCTGGGGAGAGGAATGAGGCCCATGTCCTCCATAGTGACGAGGTGAAGGCTAGAAAGATCGGGCTTTGTGTAGGTGTCCTAGAGTCAAGTCCTGTACTTCGTCCCTGACTCCTTTGCTCCTAGTAAACAGAGTTCCACACAGTGAATAGGTCCAACACAGTTTTATTCTTCTCAGCGAATAAACACAAAGCACGGTTAAGTTGGATTCTTTTGCAACAACTTAGTCTTAATGGGAATAGGTCGAGGCACAATCCTTTCCCTTCTCTTGCCAACCACTGTTGTATCACCAGTGGCGAATAGTCACTGCCACTGACTATGTGAAGTAGAACGTGAATTACCTTCACTAGCAAGGCCCCTATCAGGGGAAGGATATCCGTCCAAGGGAGATACCGGACGCCTCTCTGTCACCAGCGATGCTGCGCCAGACTCTCCAGAGAAGTTCTGCTCACCAGACCTCACAAACTCAGACACGGGCACCCATGGAGTTAGGGCCCCCTCGGATTCCTCCACCCTCGCGGAACTCTGTCGAAGGTACTGAGCCCCAGGCATCCGCCATAGTACCTCACCCCAGGCTAAATGTGCCTGAGATGGACTCCATCGGTGCTCCGGGCAACAACGCCACCTGTAGGCCGCAGGGAACCTCACATCACCAGAGTCCTCCAAGAACCATAAAAGGGTCTCAGATTCTCTAGCAATCAGTGCATCTGGGTTACATAACCACCCAGATGCTTTCCCTAAATTCAAATACCCGCTAGACTTACATATGATTTCACAGGTTCACATAGAATTGCCTTAGTGTGTAGCCAGAAAAATCTGTTGTTTTGGGTGTAGTATACTAAAGGTGGCCTGCAGGGGAGTTTCCCTTAGGTTCAGAATATGTTGTTTTTGTCATTTATTCAAGGTTCTCCTTTGGCAGTCGCTTTCTGGAGTGAAAAGGATAAAAACTAAATTTATTTGACAATAGAAATAATCATGCATTAAAGTATTATGCTAATATATGTTTTATTTGCTTGCTGCTCTCAGCTGTACATCCTTTTTTTTTTTATCAGCCTAGTAAACATGTCATAATAGAATAATCTTTAAAAGTTATACATGGCACTGGCGCACTATTAAATTGTTTTGTTTCTGTGCATCATTACTTTCACTGCTTGCTGCCAAATTTCACAGCATCTTTGGAATCGAAGTTAGAAAAGAATCCCTTGAATTATGACATTTTCTCTACATTAATTGCATTGTGTAGCTTGCATATAATTGTCTGTAACTGATTAACACTAGAATATTTTTCATCTATATTTTTCATTAGTTTATGATCTTCTTATTATTTTTCAAATTTCTATTTTCCAAATGTATTTTGCCTGTAGCATAGTTTATGATGGCACACATATTTAGAACCACTGTGGCAAAAATATTGTATTCTGGTAGTGTGGAAAGAGAGTATTTTATTGTCCAACTCTATGTTTCAGACCCTCCTCCCCAGCACTTTCCCTTTACCTTTCCAGCAGTATTCCCTGATTTAAAGAACACCGGGCAAAAATGTAGTTTCTACTGCATAGATTAACTGCTTGTTTTGTCAAGGGGCACAAGGAAAAACTATACGTACCTGATCCTTCGATCCTCTGGTGGACTATTCCTGCTGTCTTCACGTCCAGAGCCAGTCTATGATGAAGTCTGAATTGCACAAGGTCGCTAGTGTGCAGGGGGCGAGAGCGGCGGGGACTGGCCATGGGCTCGGAGGATGTGTTCAAGTACTTCTATGGACACAGTGGCACATAGATCCGTGGGCCCCCACAGTCATAAATAACAGTGTGAGTATGGAAACCCGCATGATTTATTATTTAAAATGCTACACACCATTTGGATTAAATGTAGATTGGGACGTGAATAGCTTCATTAATACCAGTTGAGGAGTATCAGTTATCCTTATAGAGTTGATTGTACTCCCTCAGCACAGGGGTGGCAACGGGTAGTGGTGCCAATAGCTATGACTCTAATGTATTATGTTTTATGACATTTTGATGGGTGATAGTTTACTAAATGTCCACTAGGGGCGCTTAGTTTCTTAAAGAGTATACCCGTATATACTCGAGTATAAGCCGACTCGAGTATAAGCCGAGGACCTAATTTTACCCCAAAAAACTGGGAAAACTTATTGACTTGAGTATAAGCCGAGGATGAGAATGCAGAGGGTCAACAATGCCCATTTAAAACCTCACTGTGCCCAAACTAACTGTGCCCGTCGTCACTGTGCCCGTCGTCACTGTGCCTTGAAATTGAGAGGCTGTGGGTGTCCATTCATTGTTTAAAACGTGATAGGCGTTTCTCAGCTGACACAGTTCAGCCTATAACGGACGTTCTCGTAACCTCGGACTCATTTTCCCAGCAGACAGTGTGATCAGTGTTCTGCCAATCATGGACGTCCTCTTGTCCGAGGATGAAAAGGCATCCGTGATTGGCGGAACACTGAACACAGTGTCTGCTGGGATGGGTGAGGATGAGAGAATGTTCGTGATAGGCGATTCTCAGCAGACAGAGTTCCGCCTATCACGGAAGAGACAGGAGGAGACCGCGAGTTTTAAATGATGGACGCCCGCAGCCTCTCAATATTTCCAGGTACACTGACTCGAGCATAAGCTGAGGGGGGCACTTTCAGCCCCCAAAAAAGGGCTGAAAATCTCGGCTTATACTCGAGTATATACAGTAGTTTTTTATATATTTAAGAAACGTTTTCACCTTTTGATTATGGTCTAACACACCGTTATGGCTCATGTGATCCCTCAGTTAGAAGCGTGTACCCTTAAATTATATATATATATATATATATATATATATTGTGACAGCAGGAAGGTAAAGTCACCTGGTTGCATCCAGGGGGGTAGATATATTTCGCCCAGATTCAGGTTTTACGCCGACTTATACAACTAGGTGGAGAGTTGTATAAGCCCAGCTAAGGCTAGTGGGCTCATGGATGACTCATATGTCTAGGGAGAGTGTGGGGCGTCGTGCAGACAGGGAGTTGATGAGACCAGCTGAAGCTTGTCAGCTCATTTAGGCCTCTATAAGAACTCCCAGCTTCATTAGATGTTAGCTCATGCCTGGAACCAGACCTGTGTGGACTGTCTAGGGAGAGTGAACCCCTGTGCGGTGAGGCAAAGCCTGTGTGGCTATTTGTTTGGACTTTTACTAAACCAGGGACTTAGGGACTAGGACAGCACCAGGCTGATCCCAGTTGTTAGTTTAGGAAACCTGCATGTTTAGTCAGAGGTCAAACTGACCAGGATTTATTTTGTTTATGTTTCTTTTTGGCTTTGCTGTGGTTTTTGTCACTGTACATAGAGAAATAAACCGCACCTTTTGATTTTGAAAACCACAACCTCCGTCTGCTGGCCCTGTTTTTGTGTGGGGAGCCCAACCAGGGGGTCACACACACCCGCTACCGAGTTAACCCCCTCACAGTTGGTGGAGAACCAGTGGCAGTTTTTTTTAAGCCAGCATGGAGGAGATACTGAAACAGCTGGCTCTAGCAAATGCCAATCAACAGCAGACAAATGCAGGTTTGCAAAGGAGCCTTGCAGCCCAGCAGCAAGCTCATCAACAAGCCCAGCAGCAATCTGAGGCCCGCTTCATAGACCTGTTACAGAAGCAAGAGCAGAGACTACAACAAATGGAAGCAGTAATGCAGCAACGTCCGCAGACCAGTGAGGAAAGCCGTCCCACTAATACCGCGTCCTTTGGGGTGAGTCGTTTATTGACAAAAATGACTGGAGAGGATGATCCAGAGGTATTTTTGACCACATTTGAAAGGACTGCTGAAAGAGAAAAGTGGCCTGAGGAGCAGTGGGCTGGACTGGTGGCTCCTCTGTTAACTGGTGAATCGCAGAAGGCTTACTATGACCTAGAGCCTGACCAAGCAAAAGACTATGTGATGCTAAAAGCTGAAATATTGGCAAGGCTGGGTGTCACCCTGGCTGTCCGGGCTCAGCGTGTGCATAACTGGACTTTCCAGCTTGGAAAACCCCCCAGGTCTCAAATGTATTATCTCATTCACCTGAGCAGGAAGTGGCTACAGCCAGAGACTTTGTCCGCACCAGAGATTGTGGAACGTGTTGTAATGGATCGGTTTTTGAGAGCTCTTCCTACTGCCATCCAAAAGTGGGTAAGCCATGGAGACCCAGAGACGGCCGGTGGTCTTGTGGATCGTGTAGAGAAATACTTGGCTACAGAGAACCTGACGGCCTCTTCCAGAGACTCTCGGACTTTCCACCCTAAGACCAGACCATCCCCAGGGGCGGATAAGAGGATTCCAAGGGGTAAGGGTGGAGAGAGTGAGAGGGTGGGAGCTCTACCCCAAGTTTGGCGAGAACAGCCTGGGAAATCAGCGGCTCAAGAGGCGGCAAGAAGGATCGTTTGCTACCGCTGCCGGCAAGCGGGACATATTGCAGCAAATTGCCCGGTTGTGGAGGAACCCATGCAATGTGACTTTCTGATGGACAGACGTCAGTCGCTGTGTGCGACAGTCGCATGCACTGCCATTCGGGGAACTGAGAAACATTTATGCAAAATGTGTATTAATGGTAGAAATGTTGTGGTATTACTGGATTCAGGTAGCCTTGTGACCCTGATAAAGGCTGAATTAGTTAAAACAGAGGTCTCTGGGAATAGCAAGGTAGCTGTTATTTGTGTGCATGGGGACACCCGAGAGTATCCAGTGACTACAGTGTGTTTCGAGACCCCCAAAGGTACCCTCTCTCATCCAGTGGGGTTAGTATCTCAATTACCGCATGATGCCATTGTGGGAAGGGATTTTCCGAAGTTCTGGGAACTGTGGGATGATCCTGAGCCCCCCACTGGTGCCCCTATGTACCAGGAATGTGATAGCCAGAACTCCTCTGAGAGTGGTGAGGACTCTCCAGAATTTCCCTTGTCAGTATTGGCAGGGGAGACTCAAGAAACTGGAGAGGAGCCCACCTCCTCAGACGAAAACCTACCGTCTGTGGAGTTTTCTGATCTGGAGGTTCACAGGGAAAATTTTGCCACAGAACAGTTAAAAGACCCCGCCCTAATAAAGGCACGGGAAAACGTAGTGGAAATAGATGGCGAGTTAGTGAACCCAGATAATACCTGCACTTACCCATACTTCAGCGTAGAGAAGGACCTACTGTATCGGGTGGCAAAAAGGGCAGAAGAAACCGTTGAGCAGCTTGTGGTGCCCAAACCTTACAGGAAGTTGGTGTTGGAGTTGGCCCATGGGCACATTCTTGGAGGTCATCTGGGGACAGAGAAAACCCGAGAGAGGGTATTACAGAGATTCTATTGGCCTGGGGTGATGAAGGACATAGAAAATTATTGTTCCTCCTGCCCTGTATGTCAGAGGTCGGCCCCGATGCCACATTTCCGTAGCCCGCTGGTCCCTCTACCCATCATTGAGGTCCCGTTTGAGAGAATCGCAATGGATTTGGTAGGTCCTATAATCAAGTCCGCTAGGGGGCACCAGTACATATTGGTTATAATGGACTATGCCACCCGTTATCCAGAAGCGATCCCTCTCAGAAATACCTCGGCCAAAACCATAGCCAAAGAGCTATCTCTTGTTTTTAGCCGGGTGGGTATTTGTACAGAACTGCTTACGGACCAAGGTACACCCTTTATGTCCCGGGTTATGAAAGAGCTGTGTAAATTGCTCAAAGTGACGCAATTGCGTACATCTGTGTATCACCCCCAAACCGATGGGCTGGTTGAAAGATTCAACAAAACCCTAAAACAAATGTTGAAGAAAGTGGTGGATAGAGATGGAAAGGATTGGGACTGTCTACTTCCTTATTTGATGTTTGCTATTAGGGAGGTGCCCCAATCCTCTACGGGATTCTCCCCCTTTGAGTTACTGTATGGGAGACACCCAAGAGGGCTGTTGGATATTGCCAAGGAAACTTGGGAAAGTGAGAGTTCTCCCCACAGGAGTGTGATTTAGCATGTCGCCCTGATGCAGGATCGAATTGCACAGGTAATGCCCATCGTGAAGGAACATTTGGCCCAAGCGCAGTTGGCACAGCAGAGAGTGTACAACCGTGGAGCAAAGACCCGTACCTTTTCCCCGGGGGATAGGATATTGGTACTTGTCCCTACGGTTGAAAGTAAATTCCTTGCCAAATGGCAAGGCCCCTACGAGATAATGGAAAAAGTGAGCGAAGTGAATTACAAGGTCAGACAACCAGGAAGGCGAAAGCCCGAACAGATATATCACGTTAATCTGTTGAAAGCCTGGAGGGATAGAGAGTCCCTAGTCGCAGAAACTTGGTCACCAGCTCAAACTGGTTGCGTGATTCCGGAGGTTGGAATAGCAGCCACCTTGTCACAACCCCAACAACAGGAGGTTAAGGAGTTTGTGCTTCGCAACAAGGAGGTGTTCTCTGAGCTGCCGGGACAAACATCTGGGGTAGAGCATGATATTATTACCCCGCCCGGTGAAAGGGTGAAGTTAAAACCCTATCGGATCCCAGAGGCCCGACGGGAGGCAATACGGGAGGAAGTACAGAAAATGCTGAACTTAGGGGTGATAGAGGAGTCCCAAAGTGATTGGTCTAGTCCCATTGTGTTGGTGCCTAAACCGGATGGGAGCTGGCGATTTTGTAACGATTTTCGTCAGTTGAACAAAGTTACAAAATTTGACACCTACCCCATGCCACGTATAGATGAGTTGATCGACCGGCTGGGAACAGCCCGATACATGACGACTCTTGACCTCACAAAAGGGTATTGGCAAATTCCCCTGGCCAAGTCGGCCAAAGAGAAAACCGCATTTGTAACCCCAGACGGGGCGTTCCAATATAAGAGAATGCCGTTCGGGTTACAGAATGCGCCGGCCACATTCCAGCGGAAAATGGACCAGATACTGAGGCCCCATCGGAAGTATGCTGCGGCTTACCTGGATGACGTAATTGTCCATAGCACAGATTGGGCCTCACATCTGCCAAAAGTGCAAGCAGTCCTAGACTCTATCCGGGAAGCGGGGTTTACGGCTAACCCCAAGAAGTGTACCATTGGGCAGGAGGAGGCCAAATATCTTGGGTACACCATTGGCAGGGGAGTGATAAAACCCCAACTCAACAAAGTCGAGGCCATCCAGAGTTGGCCACGTCCCAACAGCAAGAAGCAGGTACGGGCCTTTCTGGGAATCGCGGGTTATTATCGGCGCTTCATTCCCCACTTTGCTTCTAAGGCTGTGCCCCTAACCAACCTGACGAAAGGGAAAGGGTCGGTCATGATTAAATGGACCCCCGAGGCTGAGGCAGCATTCCAATTCTTGAAACAAGCCTTATGTAGCCAGCCAGTGTTGTACTCACCCGACTTCTCTAAAGACTTTGTCGTACAAAGTGATGCGTCAGATGTGGGGTTAGGAGCAGTATTGTCCCAGGTCTGGAACGGGGAAGAGCACCCAGTCATTTACCTCAGCAGGAAGTTGAAGTCCCATGAGGTAAATTACGCCACGGTTGAAAAGGAGTGTTTAGCGGTGAAGTGGGCTCTAGATTCCCTTCGGTACTATCTGCTAGGTAGGCACTTTGACATGGTTACGGATCACGCTCCGTTAAAGTGGATGGCTCAAAACAAGGAAACAAATAGAAGAGTGAATAGGTGGTTCCTGGCCCTCCAGGAATTCAACTTCACAGTAAAGCATCGCCCTGGCGTTCAAATGGGGAATGTGGATGCTTTGTCTCGAGTACATGAATGCCTGATTGCTGGTGTTCCAACCCCGAGGTTAAAACAAGAGGGGGGGTATGTGACAGCAGGAAGGTAAAGTCACCTGGTTGCATCCAGGGGGGTAGATATATTTCGCCCAGATTCAGGTTTTACGCCGACTTATACAACTAGGTGGAGAGTTGTATAAGCCCAGCTAAGGCTAGTGGGCTCATGGATGACTCATATGTCTAGGGAGAGTGTGGGGCGTCGTGCAGACAGGGAGTTGATGAGACCAGCTGAAGCTTGTCAGCTCATTTAGGCCTCTATAAGAACTCCCAGCTTCATTAGATGTTAGCTCATGCCTGGAACCAGACCTGTGTGGACTGTCTAGGGAGAGTGAACCCCTGTGCGGTGAGGCAAAGCCTGTGTGGCTATTTGTTTGGACTTTTACTAAACCAGGGACTTAGGGACTAGGACAGCACCAGGCTGATCCCAGTTGTTAGTTTAGGAAACCTGCATGTTTAGTCAGAGGTCAAACTGACCAGGATTTATTTTGTTTATGTTTCTTTTTGGCTTTGCTGTGGTTTTTGTCACTGTACATAGAGAAATAAACCGCACCTTTTGATTTTGAAAACCACAACCTCCGTCTGCTGGCCCTGTTTTTGTGTGGGGAGCCCAACCAGGGGGTCACACACACCCGCTACCGAGTTAACCCCCTCACAATATATATATACATACACATACACATACATACATACATACACACACACAAATGGCTTATGTGGCATTGCTTTACCAAATGCATTCTTCTCAGTGTTTTTTTGTGTATTCGTTTATTGCAATTTTATATATGTTTTTATACATTGCATTACTTATGTGATCCTCCCACAAATTAATTTTGTATTCTTAAGCCATTTGTATATTATTTAAGTGGCATCATTATAGTAAATGTATTTTTTGTGCATGTATATAGCTAGAGCTGACACAAGAGAATCTAGCAGCTGGAGGATCTGTTTCCCATTGGTGCATCTGTCCGGGGGCTCCTCCTCCGTCTCTGGCATCCGAGAAGCATTTCCTCTGTATGGAACGCAGACGCAGGACGCGATGCATTCCAGCAGAGTATTTCCGGGTTTTCACGTCCTCCTGATTGTTGATTTCTCTGTGATTCCATTGGGCTTTCCATTTTAAAATGAAAGGCCAGCTTACCCTGGTGAAATGATCTGTCTGTAGACATAATCTAATAATATGGTCTAGTTCTGATCTCATGATGTTAGAGCATAACTGGTGATTGACTTGATTAATCAGTTTATACTGACATGTATAATATAATGTTTGATGGCTAACATAGCAGTGCGGGTAGGAGGCTTCAGGAAGTAAAGTACTTTTTCTGGCCCCTTAGACCTAAACAGGCATTTAAGCCTTGCAATGTGGAGGCAAACTTACGGAAAGGGCATAAAGGGGATTTAAAGGAAAACTCAACTTCTGTTAAGAAAAAACAATATTAATGCTACACAATTCATTTAATAGGGGTGGGGTTGGGGGTGCAGTTGGAGTGCAGGGATAACAGTGCAGTGATGGCTAAAGTCGGGCGGTTGTCACTTATGGATGTATAGCAGTGCACAGATCACTGCTGCTGCCTAGAACAGACCATGTACACACAGTGCACTTGCAGAGCTAGAGCAGGGTGCTGTAGTGGTCCCTGCATTCCTCCTGCACCTGGCTGTCACTACTCTAGAAGACATTGACACTTTTCTGACAGGGAGTGATTTCCACCCGACAGATGATTTTTAGTCCCGGCCTCTGACGTGACCTTATTCAGAGGCCAGGACAGGAAGAGACAGCTGCACCGTGAGGGGGCGTCTATGCTGGTTGGATTAAATAAGTGAGCAACTGAGTAGTACCCTAATAAAAACAGCAGGCAGAGGAGGATAAACATTACGTGACAGTGTAATGTTATGTCAGCTTACAGTGCCTCAGTCATAAGACTTTTCCTGTGAACTGGACTGGTTTAAATTTTTTCTTTGTTTTGTTTTTTGTTTTTCCTCACCCCATTAGGGGAAAAGATTAATAACAAGACTGGGTTCTTTTTTTTTTTTTTAAAGGGGAGGAGAATACGGTATTATGTTATAATATTGTTATAATATTAGAATGAGGGGAGGACAGATAAGAAATATAAAAGGTAAAATGGGTAATAAAATGAGTAATATTAAAATGTATGATATAGGATGTATAATATATTGGTACATACATATATAAAGAGATACGTATATGTACTGAGACTCTGGTAAGAGTAATAAAGAAGAGGAAATAATAGGGAGGGGGAAGGGGGGGGGAGGGCAAGAGGGGAATGAGATAAGAATGAGGGGTATTTGGGAAGATTACATAGAATAGAGATTTCCTCTCCTTTTTCTCTTCTTCTAAGAGCTTTATTGAGCTTTACTGAGATACATGCTACTCGTAAGATATGATGTGTATAATAGGTGGAATTTGCTTGGAATGCTCAGGCCTGGGGCAGCTATGCTCAACCTTGGCCCCTCAATAGGTTAACACTCAAGAAATCGGCTTGATTAGGGATTGAGCGAATAAAGCAGAATAGCTCTAGAAGCTCCTAGGGGGCCATAATCAAAACGGCCTTTCGTGGAGCTCTTAGATAAGTAGGGAGGGGGGAGGGTTGGGGGTCAGGGGGGAAATTTTTTTGTTTTGTTTTTTTGGGGGGTTTCTCCTCCTCTCTCTTTTTTCCTCTCCTGTGTGTTCATGTCCATCTGGCCTCTCTATGGTATTTGCTCTCTCTGGGTAACAGAGATTAGGAGTAATGGAATCCCTGTTAATTATGTCATTTAATGTAAGGGGATTGAATATCCCCGAAAAACGTTGCATGTTATTTATTACAGGGTCTTAGGAGACAGCATATTGATATTGCCTTTATTCAAGAAACCCATTTTAGAGAAAATAATCTTTCTATATTGAGGAATAGAGATTATTCAGTGGTGTACCATGCAATTAACCCGGACTCTAAAACAAAGAGCGTATCGATTTTGATATCTAATAGGGTGACTTGGGTCCATAGAGACTCCTTGATAGACAGGGAGGGAAGATATCCATTTATAAAAGGAACAATTGGAGGGATAGGAGTGACATTGGCGTCCTATTATGCCCCCAATATACAACAAGAGGTATTTGTTAAAAAAATTATGAGGAGACTAATGGAGTTCACAGAGGGGCAGTTAATCCTTGGAGGAGATCTCAATGTTCCGTTAATCCCTAGCGAGGATACCTCATCAGGGACATCATCAGTACTACCTAAAATAAGGAAGGGGATTACAAAGGCAATGATAGAGGCAAAAATGGTGGACATATGGCGATTGTTGCATCCGAAGGAAAGAGATTTTTCTTGTTTTTCTAATCCCCATAAAGTATATTCACGAATAGATGTTTTTTTTTATTCCCCACAAACAATTATACTCAGGTCAGGGAAACTACCATTGGTATGATCACTTGATCAGATCATGCACCGATCTTTCTGAGGTATGATTTGGCAGAGAGAAACCATTCAGTTGCGATGATGTGGAAACTTAATGAAAGTCTACTACAGGATCCAATGGTAATGGAGGATATTCGGAAAGAGGTGAAATGGTTCTTTCAGACGAATGATAATTCAGAAAGTACAGTGGGAAACACATAAAGCTGTAATACGAGGTGTACTGATTAAACATGAAGCAAGGAGAGGGAGAGAGAGAGGGAGGGAGGGAGGGAGGGGGAGAGAGAGAGAGAGAGAGAGAGAGAGAGAGAGACTAAAAGCTTATTAGTAAGAATCGAAAAATTAGAGGCACGACATAAGCACGTCCAGACTACAGAAGCAGAACGGGAATTATTAAAAACCCGTAGACAAGTGACGGCGCTACTACAATATAGAGAAAAAAATGGCATTACAAATAGGACGTAAATGTAGCTATGCATCAGGCAATAAGTGCGGAAGACAATTAGCAAGAGCTCTACGGGAAATACAGGCAAGGACATACATATCCTCGGTTAAAAAAAAAAAGATGGAACAGAGGTTCAACTACCTGGACAAATTGCAGAGGAATTTGACGACTACTACTCATTGTACAATCTAAGACGGAGAGAGCCAGATCAAGTAGGGATGGAGGAATATTTAATATCAAGTGGTATCCCGAGTTTGTCAACAGAGGAGTTGCAGTCGCCAATAACACTGGAAGAAGAAGTCCAAAATGCAGTAAGACTAGCAAAAGCAGGCAAAGCACCAGGACCAGACAGATTTACGGCACAGTATTACAAGACACTTATTTCTGAGTTGGGACCGTTTATGGTTAGAATGTTTAATGAACTGGGGGACACAGCCATCTTTCATCCAGAGACAGTGAAAGTCACTTGAAGATGTATAGCAGTGCACAGATCACTGCTGCAGCCCAGAACAGACCATGTACACACAGTGCACTTGCAGAGCTACAGCAGGGTGCTGTAGTGGTCCCTGCACTCCTCCTGCACCCGGCCGGCACTACTCTAGAAGACATTGACACTTTTTGACAGGGAGTGATTTCCGCCCGACAGATGATTTTTAGTCCCGGCCTCTGACGTGACCTTATTCAGAGGCCAAGACAGGAAGAGACAGCTGCACCGTGAGGGGGCGTCTATGCTGGTCGGATTAGATAAGTGAGCAACTGAGTAGTACCCTAATAAAAACAGCAGGCAGAGGAGGATAAACATTACTTGACAGTGTAATGTTATGTCAGCTTACAGTGCCTCAGTCATAAGACTTTTCCTGTGAACTGGACTGGTTAACTCCTTGGGGAGTGTAGGGGGTTTTGTGATTGGGGAGTGAAGGGGTTAATTAACTTACAACACTGCCATTGGCCAGCAGCACAGAGAGGTTAAGGTACTGTACTACCACTGGTCACTGATGCATTAGTGATCAGTGGCAGTGTTAGTTAACCACTTTGTGCCTCATTAGTGGCCAGTATTAGTATTAATTAATTCTCTAATGCTACAGCATGGGTAAGGGGTTAATAAACACTGCCACGGTCCACTAATGTAGCACAAAGGAGTTACCGATAATTAACACTGCCACTGACCACCAATGGGGGGGTGCCTAAATGGCACTCCCACACTGATCATCAGTGCAGAGAGATTACCGTGAAATTTTATCTTGGGGCACATTCACACTGCCCTGCTGCGGTTTGGCAACAATGTAGGTACAGTGCAGTGTACCCACGGTTTCCCATAGACTTCTATTTTGTCCCGCATTTTCAATGCATTTTCAGAAAGCACACCACAAGTCCTGCAAGCTGCACCTTTGTTGCATTTTCTGAATGCACACCAAACATGGGAACCTATGGGTGACGTCACCCCTTCAAGCTTTACAAGACTATGTTCAATGCTCTCTCCTTTCTCCTGCAGCTGCCACTGGCTGATACAAGGAAGATCACGTGACCAGACTGGAGCGGAATGAAAATAGGTATGTACATACATCTTTTTTTTTTTTTCTCCCAGGTTAGTCAGCATAGGTTGTAGGAATGATGAGGGGGCATTTTTAAGGCTAGATTTAGCTGGAATTCCACTTTATGTAGCTACCAATTAAGGGGTTTACTGTAGGGTGACCAGACATCCCCGGTTTCAGGGGACAGTCCCCGGATTGAGGACACTGTCCCCAGCCCAAGTCTGTCCCCGGTTTGGATTTGAACAGGGGCTGGGGCAATTTCAAAGACAGTCAGTACAGAATTAAAGAAAAAAAAATCTGAATTACACACCCCGCTCTGCCACTCCTACTAGCTTAGGGGGGGTGTATTTTTTTCCATTATCGGTGCCCCTTTCTGATGATCATGTGCTGGTCCGAGCGGAGGGAGTATTTCTTCAGTTTCGGGTGCATACCCATTCAGCTCCGCTCGCATGTTCTTCTGCCTTGGCTCAAGTCCCGGCCAGCTGCCTGCCTATCTCCTTGCCTTCCCTGGTGGAGTGATCTTCCTCCGCTCCCCACTAAAGAGTAGCCGGGGCCCAGAGAGTAATACTTGACAGGCTGTGAGGCAGCGGCGGCGGCGACGGGCAGCGAGTCGCTGATTGCCGCCATTACTAGTAAAAAAAAAAATATATGTCCCTGGATTTCATTTAAAAAATCTGGTCACCTTAGTTTACTGACAACAATGCTGGCAGTTATTACTGCAGCAATGAGGCTTATTTTACTCCTACTTTCTCTTCAGTGGGCCTTTTGGTAAAAAAATACAGCAGGATTGATATTTTGAGAGTATTATACACCCACAAAAGTTTAACAAGATCTAAAGAACACTGTGTTAGCACTGTGGAAATACTAAGATAGTAGCTAAAGATTGTAGTTGCCAGCATAAGGGTGTTATCTTTCAATTAGAATAGTATTTTTTTTCTTTTAGCCAAATGTATTTAGCCTTTGCTGAACAGACGCCCAGAAAGGGTCACTGAAGCATCACAAAAACAAGTAAAGCAAGTTTAGTAAATGTATTGTACTGTTCTATTGTACTGTAATGTACTGAACATCTATGGGGGTGGTTATCAGTGAACAACCAACACCAATGCTCGGAATTATTATTTCAGAAACTGCACCAATATTGTTACCAGTAATTATTATTACGGAAACTGAAACGAATGCTTGGGGTTACTATTACAGAAATTGACACAAATGCTGCGGCTTATTATTGGAGAAACTGGCACCAATGCTGGGGATTATTATTGTGGAAACTGGCACTAATACTGGGGATTATTATGTCGGGAACTGGCACAAATTTTGATGATTATTATTGCAAAAACTGATGCCAATACTGGGAATTATTATTGCAGAAACTGGCACCAATGCTGGGGGTTATTATTGCAGAACCTGGCACTAATACTGGGGATTATTATGTTGGTAACTGGCACATTGGTATAACATATTAGCGCATTATGACAGACTTACCAGAAAACAAAGCTGCTGAAGGCACTTCCAACTTCACCCAGTCTTATGTCTGGGTTTGCGGGCTTCGGCGATTTGAATGGCTGAGCCGGCAATGAAGTCACTCCTGTGCATGCGGGTGAAACGGGGATCTGGTCTGATGCAACCACTCAAACACCTCCATGCCTAAACAATGAACAGAAGAGCAAAAAATGCATGTCGCCCTGGGACTTTGAGTGAGGTGAGAGAGTTAGGCACATGCTCACACAGATGCATAATAAAAACAATTTATTAGTAACAGATGCTGTAGAAACAAAATGGAGACAACAGTGATTGCGCGTCACCCGGCATGGTAGCCAATGTAAAAACAACATAAGTACAGATAATTATGAATACACAGTCAACCCAAGGCATTGGTGAGTATGGGGTCTTTTGTCCCTTTCTGACCCTCTCTACTCACCATTTCCCATTGACCCCAACTATTACCAACATATTTTTGCTGTCTTTATTCCCACAACAGATACAACTACCATGCAACTACCATGCATCAGCCCCTGAGGAAGCAAGTGGAATCTTGCGAAACGCGTAGGGCATAATGATGCGTTTTTGTATATCTGCATGCGTTGAGGATCTTACTCTCCCCAACAAGCTCTTATAATGATTTTTTATACAACAATATTTGTTCAAGTAACCTTGTCTATGTGCATGTATCCACTGGCTCAGCTATCATTTGTCACCATATTGTTCAAGGATGTATTATATTTGCTATGTATTCATAATTATCTGTACTTATGTTGTTTTTACATTGGCTACCATGCCGGGTGACGCACAATCACTGTTGTCTCCATTTTGTTTCTACAGCATCTGTTACTAATAAATTGTTTTTATTATGCATCTGTGTGAGCATGTGCCTAACTCTCTCACCTCACTCAAAGTCCCAGGGCGACATGCATTTTTTGCTCTTCTGTTCTGTGCATGCGGGTGGGAGTAGCTGTTTATGGCCCAGCTCTGAAGAAATGTCACGGGTATGCCGTTCCTTCAGAGCGCTTGCATTTAAAAGTAAATACATCACCGGCTGCATTTAAAGTAAATATTTTCTAAACAGTGCACATTTAGGAGATATTTACTGTACCTATAGGTAAAAATCATACATGGGAGTTTACTCCGACTTAAAAAGAGACTCCTGGAACATTATTGTGTATTTTCACTTTGTTCACTACTTAAATGTCAGCTAGATTGAGTTGATTAGGTTTCTGCTGGAGAGCTGGAGTAAGTTGATTAAGTTTCTGCTAGCGAGTGGATGGTGTATTTTCATTTTTTAAAGATAGTTGGATATTGTTGAAGATAGTACAGTGGGTTCTTTGCATATTTTGCATGTTGAAGCTGTTTGATATGTTCTTTTTGTATGTACATATAATGTTCGTATTAAGATATACAATATTATTCTGTATTTTCTGCAAAAATATTAAAGACTCACAGTTTGACTAGACTGGGGATCAGCAACGCATCGACTTCAATTCACTCGTCGATCGTAGGCAGGTGACTGGTAGATTGGCGACTTTGCTTTCCCGACCCGACTGCTCTTCCCACATTGCTGTGCGGAGCAGGGAAGGAACTACCTGGTATGCTGTGCTTATCACGGCTGGCCCTTCTCCCACTTTCATTCCAGGCACTTGTGTGTGACATCACATGAACGAGAGACAGGTCCGGCTTGGATCAGCGTGCCAGGAGAAAGAAGCATAGTGTGTCACAGGCACTTCCCATCTGTGCATGTGAGCAAAGCTTCTGCTCTACTGTGAGCTCCTGTACACACATCACACTGCCACTGACTGACCTCATCCTCTGCCCTACTAACTGACACCATCCACAGCCATACTAACTGACACTGTCCACAGCCCTAATAACTGTCACCGTCCACAGTCCTACTAACTGACTCCATGCAGTGCATTACTAACGGTCACCATCCACAACCCTACTAACTGACATCATCCACAGCCCTACTAACTGTCACCTGTCATCTACTGCCCTTCGTACTTACACCATCCTTTGCCCTACTAAGTATCAGCATACTCTGTCCTATTAACTGTCACCATACTCTGCCTTACTAGTGGTCACCATCCACTGCACTACTGACTGACCCCATCCACTGCACTACTGACTGACCCCATCCACTGCACTACTGACTGACCCCATCCACTACACTACTGACTGACCCCATCCACTACACTACTGACTGACCCCATCCACTACACTACTGACTGACCCAATCCACTACACTACTAACTGACCCAATCCACTACACTACTAACTGACCCCATCCACTGCACTACTAACTGACCCCATCCACTGCACTACTAACTGACCCCATCCACTGCACTACTAACTGACCCCATCCACTGCACTACTAACTGACCCCATCCACTGCACTACTAACTGACCCCATCCTCTACCCAGCTGACTGAACCTGTCCTCTGCCCTACTAACTTACCCTGTCCTATGTCCTACTGAGTGACACCATCTACTGCTCTACTGACCGACACTCTCCACTGCTGACCCCTGTACACTGTTCTACTGACCCTGTCCTCTACCATACTGACGCTTATATGCTGCCCTACAAACTGCTAACTCCTGTACTCTGCCCTACCTATTACTGATCTCCATACACCACCCTAGTTATTACTGACCTCTATACACTATCCTACACACGGCCATACCCATTACTGACCTCCTGCATCAGACTTGTGGTCATGACCAACTACTCTCCGAATATGAAAAAATTGTGAATGAAAGCAAATGAGTTGCTCACAGAAGTTAACTTTTAAGGTAGGCTAAGTTTACATTTTTACAGTGACAGTGTTATTATGATGTATCTAAGTGTTCCTCGTGTCAGCCTTACTATTTAGTTAGGTCTTTCTAGTTAATTTCTTTAAAAAAGATGGCCAAACTAGAGTTTGCTTTGTAATATTGTTCTCTAAAGAATGTGAAAAAAACATCTGGAGCAGAATTCGGAAAACAAAGAAAATTAGAAGAAGCAAAAACCACACCACCACTTCAGGAAGAAGTTGCCAGCACAAGTTCTGCAACTGATAATACTTCAACTACAAATATCAATGTCATCACTTTAGATCAAGTGATAATTGCTGTTGGTGAGACTGATAAAAGTCTAGAGACTTTTGTCTCTGATGCCCAAGCAGCAGAAAAGTGAACAACACCATGTGAGCCTTTTTAAAGGATACTTCCCTTGAAGCTGAAGGTACAGTGTATCATGATTAATCCAAAACGGTCCTCCCTCATGGCCATCTCTACCAGATAAGATCAGGTGTTATCTGGTTAAAAAGGGATCAAGGCATTTTGAATATATAAACCACAAAAATGATGCACTTTCAATGCCACTTGGTTTACCAAAAATGTACCTAGCAATAAAAACATTGATCATACATGGTTGATTCATTCAAAATCCTCAAATTCTGCAATTTGCTTTCCATGCATTTTGTTTGGTAAGCACAACTTTTCATTAACAAACCCAAAAAAAGATTTCTATGCGAGGAAACACCTGAATCCTTGTATCCCTACACATGAAAATTCACTGGAACACCATCAGTTCTATTCCAAGTGGAAAATAAATAGGGAAAAAGTTTGAAAGATTGGACAGTAATTGGCAGTACATTGGACACAGTTATTCATACTGCAAAGAAATGGTGAAGTGTTTTAAACTGTATTTTAGAAAGCATATTGTTTTGTGCAAAAAACTATTTTGCCCTTAGAGGCTCTGAAGATTGGCAGGTCACTTTCTAGTATATTCCTGGACATCATAAAAGTAACTGTCAATTACTTGTCCAATAAAATTCAAAACAAAAATTACCAATTTATTGGCCAGCACTGTTCACCATACAATTTTTTCAAGGATAAAAGAAACAACGTTTTTTTTTCATTGCTCTTTGATTGCAATCCAGACATCTCCAATCAAGAGGAAAAGAGTCAAATATAACTATGAGGTTGATTTACTAAAAGGTAAATCCACTCTGTACTATAAGTGCACTTGCTGTAGATCTGAGGCGAGATCTGAAATGAGGGGAATCTTTGCTGATTTTATCCAATCATGTGCAAGCAAAAATGCTGTTTTTTTTTTTTTTCCTTGCATGTCCCCCTCAGATCTACAGCGACTGCACTTTCAAGTGCACTTGTAGTGCACAGTGGATTTTCCTTTAGTAAATAACACTCATAATGTCCCTATTGTTAACCACTTAACGACCGCCCCATGTACATATACGTCAGCAAAATGGCACGGACAGGCACAATCACGTACCTGTACGTGATTGCCTTCGTATGGGTGGGGGATCCGGTACATGGATCGGTTGTTTTCCGTGCGGGAGCGATCCGTGATGAGGGGGCCGCTATTGGTTTCTGGCCACCCCCTCGGGAGCGATCCGTGATGAGGGGGCCGCTATTGGTTTCTGGCCACCCCCTCGCGATCGCTCCCGGCGAATGGGATGCTTCCTCTGCCTGTGTAATGTAAACACAGGAAGAGGAAGTGATGTCATCTCTCCCTGCGGCGCTCTATTCGTCCAGAGCGCCGTGGAGAGAAGACATCAGGTTAGTGCACAAACAGTACACTGATACCAGCACACATAGGTACATAAATCGCCCCCCCCAGTCACCCCCTCGATCACCCCCCAACCATAGTGTCACTGATTGCAGTGATCAGTTATTTACTGATCACTGCAAACAGTGTCATCTGTGATAGTAAAAGTGTCAGGGCAGTTAGTGATAGGTCCCTTTAGGTCCAGGGTAGCCCCCCAACCCCCCCCTAATAAAGGTTTAACCCCTTGATCGCCCCCCAGGTAACCCTTTCACCCCCTATCACCACTGTCACTAAGCAATCCTTTTTCTGATCGCTGTATTAGTGTCGGTGGTGCCGCTAGGTAGCCAGTTATTTTTTTAGGTTCGCCGCCATGTTTTTATAGCGTCAGGTACCCCCATATATTACCTAATAAAGGTTTAACCCCTTTATCCCCCCCCCCAGGTAACCCTTTCACCCCCTTTTGCCAGTGTCGCAAAGCAATCGTTTTTCTGATCGCTGTATTAGTTATGCTGGTGCCGCTAGGTAGCCAGTTATTTTTTTAGGTTCGCCGCCAGGTTTTTATAGTGTCAGGTACCCCCATATATTATCTAATAAAGGTTTTAACCCCCTGATTGCCCCTAGAGTTAACCCTTTCACCAGTGATCACCGTATAAGTGTCACTGGTGACACTGGTTAGCCAGTTAGTTATTTCGTTATTTAGGTTCCCCGTCAGGTTTTTATATAGCGTAAGGTACCCCCATATATTACCTAATAAAGGTTTTAACCCCCTGATTGCCCCTAATTAACCCTTTCACCAGTGATCACCGTATAAGTGTTATGGGTGACACTGGTTAGTTAGTTTGCTTTTTATAGTGTCAGGGCACCCGCCGTATATAACCCAATAAAGGTTTAACCCCCTGATCGCCCGGCGGGTGATATCAATTAGGTTTTAGCGTCAGAGAGGGTCTGCGTCGCCCCAGGCAGCGTCAGGTTAGTACCAGTAGCACTAACACCCACGCATGAAGCATACACCTCCCTTAGTGGTATAGTATCTGAACAGATAAATATCTGATCAGATCTATACTAGCGTCCCCAGCAGTTTAGGGTTCCCAAAAACGCAGTGTTAGCGGGATCAGCCCAGATACCTGCTAGCACCTGCGTTTTGCCCCTCCGTCCAGCCCAGGCCACCCAAGTGCAGTATCGATTGATCACTGTCACTTACAAAACACAACACACATAACTGCAGCGTTTGCAGAGACAGGCCTGATCCCTGCGACTCCAGTGCTGTAGGAGGTGATTTCACCACCACAGTTAAAAAAAAAAAGAGCATATATGCCGAAGCATCATCTTGGTATCATTCTTTTCAGCCAGCGGCCGGCTTTCATGTAAAAGCAATCCTAGTGGCTAATTAGCCTCTGGACTGCTTTTACAAGCAGTGGGAGGGAATGTCCCCCCCCCCCGGATATAAAAAGCGCCATTGGGAAATTGGGAAAGCATTTTATCACACCGATCTTGGTGTGGTCAGATGCTTTGAGGGCAGGGGAAATATCTAGGGTCTAATAGGCCCCAGTTTTTTCAAAAAAAGTGTACCTGTCACTACCTATTGCTATCATAGGGGATATTTACATTCCCTGAGATAACAATAAAAATGATAAAAAAAAAAAAAAAATATGGAAGGAACAGTTTAAAAATAAAAAAGCAAAATTAATAATTAAAAAAAAAAAAAAGCACCCCTGTCCCGCCCTGCTCTTGCGCAAAGGTGAACGCAAGCGTCGGTCTGGCGTCATATGTAAACAGCAATTGCACCATGCATGTGAGGTATCACCGCGAAGGTCAGATCGAGGGCAGTAATTTTAGCAGTAGACCTCTGTAAATCTAATGTGGTAACCTGTAAAGGCTTTTAAAGGCTTTTAAAAATGTATGTAAATTGTCGCCACTGCGCGTTTGTCCGAAATTTTAAAGCATGTCGTGTTTGGTATCCACGTACCCGGCCTAAGATCATCTTTTTATTTCATCAAACATTTGGGCAATATAGTGTGTTTTAGTGCATTAAAATAAAATAAAAAAGTGTATTTTTTCCCCCAAAAAATCGCTGCGCAAATACTGTGTGGAAAAAAAAATGCAACACCCACCATTTTAATCTGTAGGGCCTTTGCTTTAAAAAAAATATATAATGTTTGGGGGTTCAATGTAATTTTCTTGCAAAAAATAAATAAATGTTTTCATGTAAACAAAGTGTCAGAAAGGGCTTTGTCTTCAAGTGGTTAGAAGAGTGGATGATGTGTGACATAAGCTTCCTAATGTTGTGCATAAAATGCCAGGACAGTTCAACCCCCCCCCCCCAAATTACCCCATTTTGGAAAGTAGACACCCTAAGCTATTTGCTGAGAGGCATGTCGAGTCCATGGAATATTTTATAGGTTGACGGAAAAAATAATATTTATTTTTTTTGCACAAAGTTGTCACTAAATGATATATTGCTCAGTATAGTGAGGAGTGAAATAAAAAATTTGCGCCCTTAGAAATCCTGAAGGCGGTGCTTGGTTTTCGGGGTCCCGTACGCGGCTAGGCTCCTAAAAAGTCCCACACATGTGGTATCCCTGTACTCAGGAGAAGAAGCAAAATGTATTATGGGGTGCAATTCCACATATAACCATGGCATGTGTGAACAATATATCATTTAGTGACAACTTTTTGTAATTTTTTATTTTTTTTTCATTATTCAATCACTTGGGACAAAAAAAAAAAAATCAATGGGCTCAACATGCCTCTCAGCAATTTCCTTGGGGTGTCTACTTTCCAAAATGGGGTCATTTGGGGGGGGGGGGGGGTTTGTACTGCCCTGCCATTTTAGCACCTCAAGAAATTAGATAGGCAGTCATAAATTAACCACTTCCTTACCGCCCATAGTCATATGACGTCCACAGATGGGATCTCCCATCCTGGGTGGACGTCATAGGACGTCCTCTGCTTTGAGGGGGGATATCTGAATGATGCCTGCAGCTAGAGGCATCATTCAGATATCCATTTTTTGTGCCGGCGATTCTGCGCACCATAAGAATGATCATAGCGGCGGTTCCGCCGCTTGATCATTCTTATAGGCGGCGGGAGGGGACATCCCCCCTCCCGCCGCCATCCGGTGCTCCTCCGGGCTCTCCCGTGCGATCGGGGACCCGGAGCGAATCTTCCGGCGTCGTTGGTGGGTCACGTGACGAGCATAGAGATGACTGGTGACCAGATGGTCACCAGTCATCTCTATGATCGTCGGAGGCCCGGGCGCGATGTGATGACGTCACGCCCGGGTCCTCAGATGTAAACAAAGCCGCCATTGCGGCTTGTAAGTATGAGATCGGTGAAAATGTTTTCACTGATCTCATACTTTCCAGCCTGGAGGAGAGATGTGGGGTCTTCTTGACCCCGCATCTCTCCATAAAGAGGACCTGTCACACCATTCCTATTACAAGGGATGTTTACATTCCTTGTAATAGGAATAAAAGTGATATAAAAAAAAAAGTAAAATAAGTGTTAAAAAATAAATAAATAAGTAAAAAAAAATAAATAATAATAATTAAAAAAAAAAATTTAAACGCCCCTGTCCCCGGTAGCTCGCGATCAGAAGCGAACGCACACGCAAGTCCCGCCCACATATGTCAACGCCGTTCAAACCACATATGTGAGGTATCGCCGCGTGCGTTAGAGCGTGTGCAACAATTCTAGTACTAGACCTCCTCTGTAACTCTAACCTGGTAACCTGTAAAAAAAAATTAAGCGTTGCCTATGGAGATTTTTAAGTACCGAAGTTTGGCGCCATTCCATGAGTGTGTGCAATTTTAAAGCGTGACATGTTAGGTATCTATTTACTCGGCGTAACATCATCTTTTACAAAAAAATTGGGCTAACTTTACTGTTTTGTTATTTTTTCATTTACGAAACCATTTTTTTTCCAAAAAAAAGTCATTTGAAAAATTATTGCGCAAATACCGTGCAAGAAAAAAAGTTGCAATGACCGTCATTTTATTCCCTAGGGTGTCTGCTAAAAAAAACCATATATAATGTTTGGGGGTTCTGAGTAATTTTCTAGCAAAAGAATGATGATTTGTACATGTAGGAGAGAAGTGCCAGAATAGGCCCGGTATTGATGTGGTAAAAAAAGCCCGGTGTTGAAGTGGTTAAAAGTTGTGTAAATTCCAGAAAATGTACGCTATAAAACTTTTGCGCAAACCAATAAATATACGTTATTGACATTTTTTTTACTAAAGACATGTGGCTGAATACATTTTGGCCTAAATGTATGACTAAAATTGAGTTTATTCGATTTTTCTTATAAGAAAAAGTAGAAAATATCATTTTTTTTCAAAATTTTCGGTCTTTTTCCGTTTATATCGCAAAAAAAAAATAAAAAAATAAAAAAATCGCAGGAGGCAATCAAATACCATTAAAAGAAAGCTCTATTTGTGGGAAGAAAAGGACACAAATTTTGTTTGGGTACAATATTGCATGTCCGCACAATTTCCAGTTAAAGCAGCGCAGTGCCAAATTGTAAAATCACCTCTGGTCTTTATGCTGTGTATTGGTCCGGGGCTTAAGTGGTTAAAGGGAAATTACAATAGAAGAGAGTTTTTTTTTTTATACGAAAGAGAAAAAGTGGAAGTGGGCTAGCCTCAGAAATTATTAACAAGTTAAAAACCAATGCAATTAAAGGAAAAGTAGGGCCAATGCTCTTTTGACCATACTTCTCCTGTGGGTCAAAGGAGTGCACTTAGTTCTGAACTCTTGTGACCTGTATTCAGCCAACAGCAGGCTAAAGTCTGCTGTCGGCTGATATCACTCAGCAGGTCCAGGCTCTGGAGAGATCCCGATCCACTCATGCTCTCAGATGCCTAGACTGTCAGCTGGCTCAGCCTCTCAGCGAGACGCTGGAAGACTGAGTCAGCTGCTCCTGCTGCTCCAGTGAGTGCTGGTGGGGCAGTGGTCTTTAATCGCTCAGTTCTCGGTCTAGAGGTGATGGAGGAAGAGATGCAGCATTAGACTGATGCTGCATCCACCTAGTTGAATATAAATGTTTGTTTTGTTTAAATCTCAAACTTCTCTAATGGATGCAAGGAGGTCAGGGCTATGATAATGCAGCGAATATGGCTGGCAAATACAATGGTGTGCAGGCAAGAATTCTGCAAAAAGATCATTATGCAAGATTAATTTCACTTGCAGCCCATAGCATAAACCTGGCCAGGGTTTAGGCTTTTCTCAGATTCTGAGTCCAGAAGTTAAAACTTTTTTTTTGGGTCCATTCAAAAAAATGCTAACTTTTTCTCCAGTTCCAAATCCCACTGGGTAACACTAACAAAAATGTAAAAACAACTCTGAAGGGCCATACAGAAACTTGGTGGTCTTCAAGAGCAAGCGCAATAAAAGCTTTTTTACACAGATCACCAATATTTGTGAAGCTCTTACGGACATTATAGAAAACACATTGAATCGTGAATCCATGTCAACTTCTTAAAGTCTTCTGCTGCAGGTTAGTTATTTTCTACGTATGCTGTTCTTGTGGAACAGAATCTTTAGTCAGGTTGATTGAGTGAACCAAGCTATCCAGGCCAAAAAGGGATTTCTATACTACAGGCATTTCAAATGAGAAATGGCTTAAACGCACCTTTCAAGAAATGTGTGATATGGTTGTCCAGGAAATATTTAACTATGCTGCAGAGGTATGTGATAAATATGAGATTCCTGCAACATTTTCACAAAAGAGGCAAAAGGAAAACTAAGACCAGAGCCTCGTACGAGTCCCAAGATGTCCAAGTCAACCTGAGTGAAGACATTTTAGAAAAGCGATCTGAACCAGGATTTTTAATGTTCTAATCACTGACTTGCCATGGAAGTCACAAACACTAATAGAAACAACTGGACTTTGTGTTCCTCTCTTGCCCTCCTCTTGTCACAATGACTGTGTCAAAATGATAGAAAGCTGCATTCAACTTGGCTTCTAAGTACAACAAAGATCTGGATACCTTGGAAATATCCGCTGAGTTTGAAAGCTTTACATTTTTGGTTGAGTCTGTACAGTCTGAAAAAAGAATGAGCAACGCTTCCTGATCTGTGTCAGATAAAACATTACTATTCAATATTCGGATAGAAAGCAGTAAATGAAACATTGAACTTTTTTTTTTTTTGACTCTTCGTGTTACTGTTGATTCTTGTGAAAAGTACTTCATCAGGCTTAAACTCATTAAAAATATTTCTATCCCAGCATCAGACAGGAAAGGCTTTCAAAACTCAGTATACTTTCTATTGAATGTGCAATTGAAAAAGATATTAAATGTTGATAATGCCAGAGATGATTTTGCTTCTATGAAAGCAAGGAAAGTGTATTTGTGATTATGTCATGTGACAGGGGTCACTTTGGGCACAGGGTGAGCAAGAAAATAATGGACATTAAGAATATGTCTTGGATTGCTTGAAAATGGGACAGTGATATTTTTCCACAATATTCCCCAGGATATCTGTAAAGAATTATTTACTGTTTGATTATGAACTCAACAGGTTAACTGAAAAGTGACTCCTTCATGATGTTGGGACACATACTGTTAGATGTTAATGTCACCACATCCAGCCCCCACCTGTGTCTGCTAAGATGTCAGATGTGTATTGGGAGACAGTGAGACTAGCCTAAAGGTCATGTGTCTGAGTCATCATAGGAGTATACTTGACATTTTTGCATTTGTAAAAGAAAAAAAACAAAGCATGATTCAGTTTGCTCCAGCGGGGGGGGGGGGGGGGTGTCCTTCCTGATTCCCCAAGAGGCAATCGGATATTCCCTGGATTTGTATTGCTTTAAATATTTTCTTGTTTTGAAAAAGGTATTGACTTTTTTTGTAATAAACAGCTGTAAAGAATAATGCCGCGTACACACGATCATTATTCACGGCGGTTAAAAAACCGCCGTGAATAATGACAGGAAAAACGAGGGAACCGCTTGGTTCCCTACACACGGTCGTTTTTCCCGTCATTTTTTCTCTTGACGAGAAAAACGACCGTCTGTGGGCTCCGCGGCAGTGTTTCCCTATGGGAAAACTGCCGCGGAAAAAAATGCGGGAAAAAACGACGAGAAAATTTAGAACATGTTCTAATTTTTCTCGTCGTTTTTTATGCCGTTTTTCTCGACGAGAAAAACGACATAAAGCCCACAGACGATCGTTTTTCTCAGCGAAAAGAAAAAATGCAGTTTTTCTCGTCGAGAAAAGCGGTCGTGTGTACGCGGCATTACCCCAGAAATGCAATTTCCTGCTTGTGTGATTGGCTCACTGATTTTTAGACATGTGAAAAATATGTGAAAAGTGTGGCGTGTATTTGTATTCAACCCCCAAGTCAATACTTTGTAGAACCCCCTTTCACTGCAATTACAGCTGCAAGTCTTTTTGGGTATGTCTCTACCAGCTTTGCACATCTAGAGAGTGACATTCTTCTGCCCATTCTTCTTTGCAAAAAAGCTTCAGTTCTGTCAGATTGGATGAAATGTGTCTGTGAACAGCAATTTTTAAGTCTTGCCACAGATTCTCAATTGGATTTAGGTCTGGACATTGACTCGGCCATTCTAACACATGAATGTACTTTGATCTAAACCATTCCATTATAGCTCTGGCTGTATGTTTAGGGTCATTGTCCTGCTGGAAGGTGAACCTCCGCCCCAGTCTCAAGTCATTTGCAGACTCTAACAGGTTTTCTTCTAAGATTGCCCTGTATTTGGCTCCATTTATCTTCCCATCAACTCTGACCAGCTTCCCCATCCCTGCTGAAGAAAAGCTTCCCTAAAACATAATTCTGCCACCACCATGTTTCACGGTGGGAATGGTATGTTCAGGGTGATGTGCAGTGTTAGTTTTCCACCACACATAGTGTTTTGCTTTTAGCCCAAAAAGTTACATTTTGATCTCATCTGACCAGAACACCTTCTTCCATATGTTTGCTGTGTCCCCCACATGGCTTCTCGCAAACTGCAAACGGGACTTCTTATGGCTTTCTTTCAACAATGGCTTTCTTCTTGCCACTTTTCCATAAAAGGACAGATTTGTGTAGTGCACGACTAATAGTTGTCTTGTGGACATATTCTCCCACCTGAGCTGTGGATCTCTGCAGCTCCCTCCTGGCTGCTTCTCTGATTAATGTTCTCCTTGCCCGGCCTGTCAGTTTAGGTGGTCGGCCATGTCTTGGAAGGTGCAGCAATTGTGCCATACTCTTTCCATTTTTGGATGATGGGTTGAACAGTGCTCCGTGAGATGTTCAAAGCTTGGGATATTTTTCATAACCTAACCCTGCTTTAAACTTCTTCACAACTTTATCCATGACCTGTCTGGTGTGCTCCTTGGCCTGCTGTTTGTTCACTAAGGTTCTCTAACAAACCTCAGTGCTCTTAGACCAGCTGTATTTATACTGGGGTTAAAGTGCACACCGGTGGACTCTATTTACTAATTAGGTGACTTCTGAATGCAATTGGTTCCACTAGATTTTACTTAGGGGTATCAGAGTAAAGGGGGCTGAATACAAATGCACACCAAACTTTTCAGACATTTATTTGTAAAAAAAAAAAATTGAAAACCATTTATCATTTTCCTTCCACTTCACATTTATGTGTCACTTTGTGTTGGCCTATCACATAAAATCCCAGTAAAAAACATATTTACGTTTTTGGTTGTAACATGACAAAATTTGGAAAATTTCAAGGGGTATGAATACTTTTTCAAGGCACTGTAGATCATCCAGAGAGGATTGTTTTTGCTAACAAAAGTACTGTAACATACAATAGGAACAAAGTACAAATCCACCTCCATTCTCTTTGTCTTTTCAACTTATACCCAACTTTAGTTACTCACAAGAATGTTGGTCACATTAGAGGCCTTATTTGTAACTTAAGGGTCTCTCTGTATTTAGAAAAACTCAATGGCAGACCCAATTGTTAGAAACTGCTAGCAAAACAACAAATATTTTGGATACCTTAGCCTGTAAGCTCCTCGAGGGCAGGGACTGATGTGAATATACAATATATATGTAAAGTTCTGCGTAAATTGACGCTGCTATATAAGTACCTGCAATAAATAAATAAAATATTGAAGCGCATACCAATGAAAAAGAGGCCCGGATGCATATGGCCTGGGGAGGTAGCAACAATGAGTACCAGCACACAGTGAGGCTGATTTACTAAATCTTCACTCAAGAACCACCCTGGAAAAGTGCAGGCTTGCACAGTGATTGCACAGAAAACTGTAAGCTATGTAATAGTAAGTTGTTTATTGAGCCACTGCTAAAGCAAAGTATGCTTTCCTAAGAAAAACAAAATATCTAGGAAGGACACTCCTAAAGTTTCAATGCAAACATATCTTACCTTTGTGTAGATGAAGTGTACATAAATTTGTGGACCAAGGCATCTCTTGAGCAATTATCTTCTGAATGCTGTTTAGAATAATTAGAAAATTCTGAATTAAAACAATAATAATTCAAAATATGTCAAATAATAAATTTTCAAAATATATAGGAGCTAAAAAAAATCATAAGAAGGATGAGTACTGAATAACACAGTATACATGCCGCAAATGACCTCATATAAGCCTACAGTTCCCGTACAATAGGGCTGGAGTGTGAGGAAGAAGCAGTTCATTTGATAGGAGGAGATAGCAGAGAAACACAGATTAGTTCATCACAGTGCTGCTTCTCCTTTCACTGTCCAAATACAGACTGGGGAAGGTCCAGGATGACCTTAGCTCAAAGGAAGTGGGTTGAATGATTCTGGCCATCAGACTGAGGACATCTTGCTGCAAATAAAAAGGAATGCATGGGAAATCTCTGGATTAGGGTGAATATTGCAGCAAAGGCTGATGGGTTTTTTTTGTTGCTTTAAATGGGCTTTTCGTTTTTACCTTGTTATTTTTGGCTAAGGTTCTGCTTTATTGATCAAAAGGAAGGTTTTAAAGTTGGTATGGGCATGTTCTACTTTTACCGGGAGTTTACCCATAGTTTTGCTGGTTCAACTGATCATTTTAACGGTTTTCAGTAAAGTAACCACTTTATGCATGGTTTCATCAAATGGTCAGTATGAATTGTTCCTTCTAAAGATGAACTCCAGGCAGATATATATAAAAAAAATGTTTCTAGTGTAATTTTCGTAATATATCTTGATATTAGCTTCTTGCAATAGAACCCAGATTACGAGAATTAGGGAAAGTACTGGGAACCAATCAGGTGTGTTGCGTTGAAGTTTGTGGAGCTAAAACATGTTGAAAGGAGGAGGCAATGGAGGCAGAGGAGGAAGGAGCTCTGTTATCTGCTGCTGCTGCCCTTTTAATGGAATATCACAGTTTGGGGGCAGGGAACTGACCAGGCTTGTATACCTGCAGCAGAGAAAAGTCAAGTTAACCAGGCTGATTTTTTTGTCTAGCAGGGGCCATTAATAGATTTATTTTGAATTTGGATTTTTCACTTGAAATTTTGGAATAAATAACTGTCTATACAGAGTGCGGCAGTCCAGGGTTTCTTTTTCTCCCGAGGATTGGATGGTGTAATAATCTCTTTGGCCTCTGGGTGGCGGGGTACCTGGAGGCTTAAGGTAGATTTGCCATGACAGTGCTACCCTTTTTGTCCCTTTCCGGAGATGGTACGGTGAGGGCGGGGAACCTGCCGTGGCGTCGATGGGAGGAGATAAAAGGGGGAGACGCCCTAACCACGAGGTCTTCAGGAGGATCTTCTTCACGCACCCAGGCACCTTAGGCCTGGGTGCGGGCGGTTCTGGATTCCGGCCCAGGCGCCCTAGGCCTGACCGGAATGGAGTTGGAGTCCATCCCAGGCACCTTCAGCCTGGGGTGAGGTACTAAACTAGGAGGCCTGGGGTCCAGTGACTTCGACTGGATCCCGCGTGGGTGGAGACGTCCGAGGGTCCCTGAGGTGGATGGGGCCCATGTCTGAGGTGAGGAGGCCGGGGAGGTTACCCGTCCGGAGAGTCTGGAGCAGCATCAACCCAGTGACGGATGGGCCTCTGGTAACTCCCTTGGAGGGACATCTTCCCCTGATAGGGGCCGCAGCGCAGTGAAGGTACTCCTATCTACGTTCTCTTGAGTCGCTGGTAGAGACTCTCAGATTCTAAGTCCTTTCTAGCTAAATGCTATAGTAACCGCTGGCGAGATCGCAGTGGTTTAGCTAATAACCAGGATAGTGCCTCGACCTGCTCATTCCCCGTATCAAAATGTTATCAAGTCGCAACCAGTTGGCTACTGAAGCACTGTTTATTGTGAGATGTACAATAAAGCAAGAGTTGGACTGTGATCGGTGTGTGGAACTCTGGTTAATGGGAGCAGAGGGAAGTGTTGACACAGCAGGACTGTATTCTAGACAAAAGCACATAGGCCCGAGGAAATATCTGGTGCTGGCCTTCACCTCACCCACAGCTATGGGGAGGACATGGGCCGTAGCGCATCTCACCCTGTCGTGTGACATACCCCTAGACAAAGGAGATGGGGTGAGGCCGCTACACGTGGGGGCTCGTGAGTCCGGGATGATATGTGTTTTAACTTTGGAAAAGAATGGCTGTGTCTGGACTTTACTGCCCGGAGGAGTTCCGAGCAGGTCGGCCATGTGATTGGCCAAAGTGCATCCCTGCTCAAAGTGGTGGAAATGACCCTAGGACGGGAAAGGCCCATGCAGAGGAGCGAGAAGAGGGAGGAGTCCAGCCGTGTGAAGTACTACATGTGGGGGCTTTTATTGCACTGCGCCACAAGGCACCCCGTGACTGTACAGTTCGTAGGTGGAGCTTGAAGGAAGCCCGCAAAAACGTGCAAGTCATGGGAGGAGTCTGGCCATGTGGAGGAACTCACGTGGAGACTTCGGCACGTGGTCAGTGCGTGATGGAGCAGCAGATAGTCGGGATGGCCTCAAGCTCCCTGTGGATTTTGGTTCCCTACCCCACGAAGATGACTACGTTCGCTGCTCCCCTTACAGACACGGGGATAAGACTCAGGCCCCGAGGGCAGTTGGCTTTGTACTCATGCAGAGACACGGAGGCCCTCGGCGTGATCTGTCCCGGATGCTCGGGACTGGTGGTCCACCTGAAGCCATTCGGGCGTTGCGAGGCATGCAAAGAGTTCTTGTTCGAGGTGGAGCCATCCACAGTAAGGCCCCGTGCCCTTCGCCTCAACAGTCTCACAGGTACCGCTACTCTGGAAGGAGAGATCCAGGCCTTTGCGGAGGTTCCCGTACGCACTGACCAGGGCGATGCGACTGCCCAATCAGAGACTGAGAGAGAAAAATCCGAGGATGCTGCTTCGGTCACCACAGATTCTCTGCTCCCACCTCCGAAGAGGAAGGTTGGCCTGGTGCAGGCCTCCTGTGGTCGTAGTCGAGCTTCACCCCGTCGCTTGCCTGGCCTGGATGGATCCGGTTGGAAGAGTCCTGGAAATCCCAGTTCTACAAAAGGTCAAGGTGAGCCAGGGGCTGGGACTGTGGTGGTGGTTGGAGGTGTCGGGGGTCCACAGCCGGTGGAGCCCGCAAGGGAGGGTAGTACCACGTCTACCAGAGACTACCTTCCCGCCGAGATGTATGACACTTCCGACCTAGAGTCGCTGTCAGATTGTGGAGATGACGGGGAGATTGATGAACTGTTTCATCGGAAGGGCTGGGACAAACGCCCATTGCTTGTGTTACGTGTACCGCAGGATTCCCCTATGTCAATAGGAGACAGCACACTCCGGGTACAAGCCCCGGAGTCTACGAGGAAGTCTAGTCCTCAGAGTGCCTTCCCACAATCTACAACATCGCCCGTCTTGGTGGCGGGGATGCAGCGCGCCTCACTACGAGCACCGAGAGAAAAGCCATCAGAGGTAGTGAAAGTACCTCGGCATCCAGAGGCCATAGTTCAACCCGGAGAAGGTGAGCGGGAAGCCATGCCTCCTTTGGCCAGATTGCAATGACTTTTCTCACAGAGAGTCGCCCGTGAGTATGGGTGGGAATATCCCTACTTGCCTCGGGACTTACTTTTTGAAGTTGAGGTCATACGCCAGAGATGGTATGACGAATTTGTTTGGGAAAAGCTCAAAGTACCCCATGCACGAAGATATTTGTCCTGTTCGCCATCCGTGTCGAAAAAGTTTCGGGACTGCAGAGCAGACTGGATGTGGGGCCGCCATATCCACGCAGACAAGGTGCGCATCTGCAGGAAGGATGGAGAGGATGCTGACTATTCAATTGAGGCTTTTGATAAACATCTGAAGCCCTTGTTCTTGCCTGACCCGAAGTTCTATTTGTGAGAAGAGACTCACTTGTTGTTTTCTTTCCTACAATCTTCCAGAGGTGTTCTTGCCGGAGCATCCGAACTGTGCCCTAGTTTTTTATTTGGGCTTTTGTTTTCTACTCTTCAGGAGGAATGAGAGTAGTAGTTTTTTTTTTGTTGTTGTTCTCTCTTCCTCACAGCTCTAAGACAGACTTTGGGGGTAGAGTTAGTGTAGGGACGCAGGAGGAATGAAGATTGCACCAAGTGTCATTACCGCTGCGCTGTCACCAGGTGGCAGTGTTGTGCAACGGCTGTTTGTTTGTTTTTTACACGCGCATCACTTTACTCATTGGAGCGAGTGGGTCCATTGGTTGATGGACCCATTCATTCCAAAATAACACCAAATGTCAGGATGTGATTTTATTTTGTGTGTTGTGTTTTTTTTTTCTTTTCTCTTCCCTTCTGCAGGAGATTCGTCTGTCAAGACTGCTGAGTATGGGGTGGTTCTTAGACAGTGAAGAGAGGGATTGTATATGTGTACATGATAGATGTTTTTAGGGAAAAGTTTTATTGTTTTATATTCCCTTTCCCCTTTGAGCAGGTCTTGGTATGGTTGAGGTTCAAAAAATTTAGGGATAGCCTCTGGGGCTAAGCTTGTGTCATCACTCCATGGGAGACATGGGTTTGCACCAGACGCTGGGGACCAGCGTCAAATCACAGGGGGGAGTATGTAGTGGGGTCTCTAAATTTAGGTGGGACACCCAGGTGTGCAAGTATGGGAATAGTGGACCACTTGTGTTCGTGGAGGATTGGATGGTGTAATAATCTCTTTGGCCTCTGGGTGGCGGGGTACCTGGAGGCTTAAGCTAGATTTGCCATGACAGTGCTACACTTTTTTTCCCTTTCCGGAGATGGTACGGTGAGGGCGGGGAACCTGCCGTGGCGTCGATGGGAGGAGATAAAAGGGGGAGACGCCCTAACCACGAGGTCTTCAGGAGGATCTTCTTCACGCACCCAGGCACCTTAGGCCTGGGTGCGGGCGGTTCTGGATTCCGGCCCAGGCGCCCTAGGCCTGACCGGAATGGAGTTGGAGTCCATCCCAGGCACCTTCAGCCTGGGGTGAGGTACTAAACTAGGAGGCCTGGGGTCCAGTGACTTCGACTGGATCCCACGTGGGTGGAGACGTCCGAGGGTCCCTGAGGTGGATGGGGCCCATGTCTGAGGTGAGGAGGCCGGGGAGGTTACCCGTCCGGAGAGTCTGGAGCAGCATCAACCCAGTGACGGATGGGCCTCTGGTAACTCCCTTGGGAGGGACATCTTCCCCTGATAGGGGCTGCAGCGCAGCGAAGGTACTCCTATCTACGTTCTCTTGAGTCGCTGGTAGAGACTCTCAGATTCTAAGTCCTTTCTAGCTAAATGCTATAGTAACCGCTGGCGAGATCGCAGTGGTTTAGCTAATAACCAGGATAGTGCCTCGACCTGCTCATTCCACGTATCAAAATGTTATCAAGTCGCAACCAGTTGGCTACTGAAGCACTGTTTATTGTGAGATGTACAATAAAGCAAGAGTTGGACTGTGATCGGTGTGTGGAACTCTGGTTAATGGGAGCAGAGGGAAGTGTTGACACAGCAGGACTGTATTCTAGACAAAAGCACATAGGCTCGAGGAAATATCTGGTGCTGGCCTTCACCTCACCCGCAGCTATGGGGAGGACATGGGCCGTAGCGCATTTCACCCTGTCGTGTGACATACCCCTAGACAAAGGAGATGGGGTGAGGCCACTACACATGAATTCCAATGGGGGGGTGTGAAGCACATGATTTGAGCCAGAGGCAATAATAGGCCACCGAGTAGGAGGGAGGAGACGGAAGCCGCTATGATGCCCTGCCACCTGTCACCTGGGTGAAGTGCTGCCCACCATAGATTGGGTAGGTGCTCCGGACCCGACTGACCGGACGGTGGCTGTGGGTGCACTATTTGACGCCCCCCCCCCCCAAAAACAATTGCCACCAGCCGCCAGTGCTAACAGGACTGTGTAAATCCCAAGACTGGACAAAATACAAATCCACTTACCGTATATGTGTATTAATAGTGTATTTGGCTGTTGGCCTGGAGTTCAGCAATAACGTGGTTATAAACTTCTGAAATAAAAACTGAAAAAAGCATATCGTTCTATAGTGTACTAGTCTCAATCCAAAAGCACTGAGATTTCTGTCTGTTCTCTCGTCTATTGCCATTTGCATTCACTTCTGATCATTAATACTGACACCAAAGAAACCCAGAGGATGGCACTGCCTGCCTCTCCAGCACACAGGAGGTGATTGACAGTCTCAGCTATGCATGTTTCCCTGTAAGACTGTGTAGAGGGGATTTGTCCACTGCCTCCACTCAGGTCTCAAGTTACACTCAGCTCTGTGCTCTTTGTTGTGCAGTGTGTGACATCAAATCTCCACCCGTCTTCGGAAAGCTGAAAACTAGCCTTCCATCTGTGTACTTCGAACTGATGTAGAGGAGAGAGGGCTGCATATAAACAGGTACAGCTTATGTAGAAGGATTTGTTTTATTTCTGTGTATCACCTAAAGCTAGTCACTTCAGTGGGTATATGTAAGGGCTTATAACCACTTTAACCTCTTCCCGTCCGCCGTATAGGGAAATGACGGTGAGTGGGATCCCCTGTCATTCCCTAGGGTCATCGCTCACGCCCCAGGGGGCGCAGTGCCACCCTGATCTCGGTAAAGAGCCTATGATGCAGCTCTTTACCCATGTGATTGGCTGTGTCCAATCACAGCCGATCACATTTAAATGCAGAAGTGGCATTTATCGGCTCTTCTCGCCTCACACTGAGACCAATCATCGGCATCTACTCGCAGGGGAGACTGTAGAGGTAATCAGGGCACTGATCATCACTGCCATGATTGCAGTGCAGCCCCAACAGTGCCCAGAAAGTGATGCCAGTCTGTGCCCATCAGCGACACCAATCAGTGCCAATCAGTGAAACCAGTGCTCATCCGTGACACCAATCAGTGCCCATCAGTGACACCAATCAGTGCCCACCAGTGCTGCCTTTCAGTGCCTGCTCATCAGTGTCGCCCATCAGCGCTGCCTGTTAGTGCCCATCAGTGCCGCATATTAATGCCCATCAGTGCCGAATATTAGTGCCCATCAGTGCCCCATATTAGTGCCCATCAGTGCCCCATATTAGTGCCTCCTCAGTGCCGCCTATCAGTTTCCTTCAGTGCCACCTCATCAGTGCCCATCCATGCAGCCTATCAGTGCCCATTCATGCCACCTCATCAGCGAACCAGTGAAGGAGAAAAATTACTTATTTATAACATTTTCTGACGGAAGCTAAGAAAATTTTAGTTTTTTTTCTAAATGTTCATTTTTTATTTTTTTTAAGCAAAAAATAAAAAAAACCCAGTGGTGATTAAATACCACCAAAAGAAATCTCTATTTGTGTGAAAAAAATTATAAAAATTTCATTTGGGTACAGCATTGCATGACCGCACAATTGTCATTCAAGGTGTGACAGCGCTGAAATGTGAAAATTGACCTGGGCAGGAAGGAGGTGGAAGTGCCCAGTATTGAAGTGGTTAAAGGTGAATTGTACATAAGTGCTGCAAAAAGCTCATCTATTTGTGGGAAAAAAAGGACCTAAAATTTTGTTTGGGTACAGTGGTAAAGTGTCGCAAAGGGTACAGTGGTAAAGTGACCGCGCAATTGTCAGTTAAAGTAATGCAGTGCCGTATCGCAAAAAATGGTCTGGTCATGAATGGGGGTTAAATCATCCGGAGGTCAAGTGGTTAAGATGCACACTTGACAATCACTTGTGGATTGGCCACTCAGATTTATTGTTAAAGCGGAGCTCCGCCGTAAAAAAATATATTAAAAGCCAGCAGCTACAAATACTGCAGCTGCTGACTTTTAATAAATGGACACTTACCTGTCCTGGAGTCCAGCGACGTCCGCAGCAGAAGACGAGCAATCGTTCATCTCTCGTTTGCCCCCACCGCCATCATCGGTGAGGGAATCAGGAAGTGAAGCGTTGTGGCTTTACTGCCCGGTTCCCTACTGCGCATGCGCAAGACGCGCAGCGCCGTCCTCACTGGTCCCCGCTGTGTCCTGGGAGCCGTGGATTTCCCAGAACACAACGGGGGGGGGGGAAGTGGTGTAATGCCCGCAGTTTCCCGCAGTGTCTATGCCCGGAAGTGGGTGCAAATACCTATCATAGACAGGTATCTGCACCCCCCTCCCCCTGAAAGGTGCCAATTGTGGCACCGGAAGGGGGGAGGAATCCGATGAGCGGAAGTTCAACTTTAGGGTGGAACTCCGCTTTAAAACAGAGGCCACAGGTGCCATGTGTTGCAAATGCCAGACTACTTGCTGTTACTGCATCCTTCCTTACCACCTTGGATATTTTGATGTTGTGTGGAGAGGTTACTGCCATTGCCTCTGCTGGGAACATGGCCAACACTTTTTGACAGCACCTACTGTATATAAAACTGATCTGTAGAAATATACCCTTCTCTAATAAGCATGGTACTAAGGCAATGAAAATAGATTGCATGTTCCTATAGCAATGTATTTTGGCAAACAAAGCCTCAATTTGTTGTCCAACAATACTAAGCAATCATATAAGTTTGGCTGTGGACATGGATTGTCAGTTAAATAAAAAAACTAGGCATTTTAGGCCTATACAAGCCTCTATTTTCTTCTATAACATTGCTGCTTAGATTACACAGTTTAAAAAGAAAATATGACTGACAGCTCCTGAAATTGTACAAAGTATTTTGTCAAAATAAACAAGTAGGTTATTTCTAGCAAAACTGCCCGTATTTTGTCAAAATACTACAAATGTAATGTACCGACTTGTAATATAAATTGTCATCAATATGGATGAGCTTCAGGCAGAGCCGTTTGAAGGAATTTTGGGGGCCCCAGGCAGAATTTTAAGTTGAGAAGTCGAGGGGGGGTGCTGCTGAATTTTTTTTTTTTAACCTGTCGGGAAAGTTGTTGCGCAGGGGGGGGGTGCTACTAAATTTTTTTCACCAGTTGTTCTTGGGGGGGGGGCGCGGGACATTGACGCCGATCGCGGGAGGGGGGTCTGATCGCGGGAGGGGGGGCGATCGCCCGACGTTACAGTGGATAAGGGGGGGTTGTCTTACCTTCTCCTCCCCTGCTGCCTCCTCTTGCTCCTCTTCCTGCTGACACTATCGCTGGACTGCTGGGGCCCCAGGGCAGCTCGGGGCCCCAAGCAGTTGCTTGGTTTGCCTGTCCTGTTCCGACGGCCCTGGATTCAGGTTAAGGTCGATGGAGTTTGACCTGAACTTTAGCTGTTGGAGGTCCACTAAATGGGGGGAACTAAATTACAAGATTTGGCTATGTTCATCCTCCAAAACCTTTGGCTCGGAAGTAAAATTTCGTCCAGCGAACGATCTGCCGATTTTCAGATCGTTAGTATGGTGTTTTTGACAGTCGATTCCGGTTTTTCGTCAGACAAAAGCTGGATGTGCAGACTATAAAATTTTTGTCGTACATGAACTTCACGTCCGATTTTCGTTTAATTAGTACGGTTTTCATACGAAAAAAATCAAGACTACGCATGCTCAGAAACGAAAGAATACATACAAAACTAGACAACACATTACATCACTTCTGAAGTTGTATTCTGATTTTTCGTATGGTGAGTAACCTCTTCTCTTTCAACATAAGACTAGCATGCAACAAAAAACAGACGAACGGTCGTCCGAAAATCTGATCCTATGTATGAGGCTTTATCAACCAGCTGGAATTGTCATTCCCAGCAAGAGTCTGTCAGGATCAGGTGTGGGTGGGGTATCATTAATTGTGACTGATGATGGATCTACATCACTGGATGCCAAGATCAGATGGTGGATATACAGCATATGACTTTTTATTTAAAGGATACACCCTTGCTTCCCTTTCCATTCATGGACAGCCAGGCAGCATGCTTGGATAGGGGTTTGGTATGGATTTGGGGGGGCACTTTTTTTTTTTTTTTGCGTGAAGTTCCCCCTAAAATCTTTACTAGACCTGAAGGGACTGATATGGATTTTTAGGGGGACCCCATGACTTTTTTAAATGTGTGTGGTCCCTCCTCAAAATCTTTACCAGACCCTCATCAAGGAAAAGGGTCTGGTATAGATGCTGAGGGGAATTCTCCGGGCTGCTTTGTATATAAAAAGAACACAAGTCGGCTGAGAAAAATGCAAGTTAGACTTACCGGTAACTTGTTTTCCAATAGGCTTTCAGGACAGCACCCGAGAGATCATGGCTCCTCCTCCTACAGGAAACACCTCATCAATTAATTCTTTAATTGGAGGCCTCCACGTTGCTTCCATCAGTTGTTTGTAGAGAACCTCCAGCCCCAGCTGCAACACATAAGCGACAGTTATTACATAGTATTACAGCCACAGCATAAAAAAAGGGCGGGATCCTGCTGTCCTGAAAGCCTATTGGAAAACAAGTTACCGGTAAGTCTAACTTGCATTTTTCCAAAACGTCTTTCAGGACAGCACCCGAGAGGATAATCGAGACTTACCCCATTTAGGGTGGGACAACAGCCTGTAAGACTTTCCTTCCGAAAGCCTGGTCCCCAGCCGTCATGAGATCTAATCTATAATGACGGGCAAAGGTCGTCAGACTTGTCCATGTAGCTGCCTTACAGATTTGTTCGGGGGTGGCACCAGCTTTTTCTGCCCAACTCACCGCCGAAGCTCTAGTAGAATGAGCCCTGATACTTACTGGACTCTCCTGGCCTGTAAGGGAATAGGCGTCTGAGATAGCCATTCTCAACCATCTGGCAATTGAACTGAGGCAACCTTTGGTAAAAAGTTAGGATCCGTCTTCAGCACAATTCTGACAGAAAAAAATGGTTCCCTGATAGATAAAGCTTGCAGCTCACTGATCCTTCGAGCTGTTGTAATAGCTACTAGAAAAATTGTTTTTAAAGTAATTAGCTTCAGGGAGGTTAAATTGAGAGGTTCGAAAGGTTCCCTGGTCAGGGCCTGTAGAACGACTGATAAGTTCCATGACGGACAGTTTTTGATCACTATCGGTCTAGCCCGAGTGAGGGCTTTAAAGAATCTGTTTACTAGGGGTTCTGATGAAATAGATTTCTCAAAATATACCCCCCAGTGCGGCAACCTGAACTTTTAGGGTACTGATCGCTAGGCCCTTGTCTGCTCCTTCTTGCAGAAATTCCAAGATAGAAGAAATCTGCTTTAATGGTCTGCCGGATGTAGTGCACCAAGAGTTAAAGACTTTCCAGACTTTGTGATATATTGCTCTGGTAACATTCTTTCTGTTAGATAGGAGGGTAGCCACCAACCTATCCGAGAATCCTTTTCTCCTTAAGAGCTGCTCCTCAGAAGCCAGGCTGTGAGTTTTAGCTTTCCTACTTCTTGGTGAAACAGCGGACCTTGTAACAGAAGGTCTTGCCTCAAGGGAAGATGCCAGTATGGTTTGATCTGCATCTGTAGAAGAGCCGAAAAACCAAGGCCTCTTGGGCCAGAAGGGAGTGATGAGGATTACTGTCGTATCCTCTTTCTGGATTTTTGTTATGACCTGCGGAATCAGCTGAAAAGGAGGGAAGGCGTAGCTGAGGTGAAAATTCCAACTGTGCGCCAGAGCATCTACCCCAAGAGATGACTCGTTCCTGTTCAGGGAAAAAAAGAGAGATATTTGTGTATTTTCCTGAGTCGCAAAGAGATCCACTCTTGGCTGTCCCCATTTCTTCACTATTAGATTGAAGACATCTGGATTCAATTGCCACTCCGCTTCGTACACCTGGTTCCTGCTGAGGAAATCCGCTATCCTGTTTAGGGTCCCTTTTAGATGGACCGCGGACAAGGATTGAGTATGGAGCTCTGCCCAATTTAGAATGCTCTCTGCTAGGCCTTGAAGTATTCTGCTTCTGGTGCCCCCTTGTCGGTTTATGTAAGCCACCGCCGTGGCGTTGTCCGACAGATTTTGTGTATGTCGCCCTTGGACTTCTTCTGCAAAGAACAATAAGGCCATTTCTATCGCCTTTAGTTCCCTCCAGTTTGAAGATCTCAGTGCTTCCCTTGTGGACCAAGATCTCTGAGCCCAACTACCGCTCATGTGAGCCCCCCAACCCCAGGAGCTGGCATCGGTTGTTAGCCTTACCTGGGTTGGAAAGGACCATAACAGGCCTGCTGAGAGTCTTGCCTGGTTCTTCCACCACCAGAGACTCCTCTTTACTTTGGTGGGGATCTTCACCAGTGAATCTAGTGAATTCTGCTGGCGATCCCAGATTTTTAACAGAAACTTTCGCAGTGGCCTGAAATGGAGCTTTGCCCATTGTACTGCCGGTATGGAAGAGGTCAGGGTTCCTAATGCTGACATGACCCTCCTGATGGACAGAAGCTGACTGGTTTGTAAGAGTGACACAACCTTTAACAGCTTTTCCCGTTTTTCTTCTGGGAGAAAAATCTTTTGCTCCACAGAGTTGATACGGAAACCCAGGAATAACACCTCCTGAGAGGGAATCAGATTGGACTTTTGGAGGTTTAGTATCCATCCGATGGATTCTAGGTGAGCACGTGCTCTATCCAAGTTTCTCTGAAGTCCATCTCTTGTTTGAGCAAACAGTAGCAGGTCATCTAGATAAGGAATCACTGAAATTCCCTCTAGACGCAAGGGTGCTAGAGCTTCGGCCATTACCTTCGTGAACACCCTTGGAGAAGATGACAGGCCAAATGGAAGAGCTCTGAATTGCAGGTGTACCACCTTCTTCCCTTCTCTCAGTGCTAACCTCAGATATCTCTGAGATCTGGCAGCAATAGGAATGTGGAGGTATGCGTCCTGCAAATCTATTGACGCCATGAAGCATCCTTGACTCAGGAGACTTCTTACTGAGAAAATGGAATCCATCCGAAATCTTTTGTATTCTACTGACAAATTCAGCATTTTTAGATTTAGGATGAGGCGGTACTTTCCTGAAGGTTTCTGTACAAGGAAAACGTGAGAATAGAACCCCTGGAAGAACTCCTTTGTTGGAACCGGAACAATGACTCTCTGGGATATCAGTTCCTGAATTAGGGACTTCATGGCGAGTGCCTTGACCGGATCCCTCGGGACGTTTGTCACTAGGAATCTCTTTGGGGGTTCTTCCGTGAATTCCACCACATATCCTTGGGAGAGCATGTTTACAATATACTGATTTGTAGTGATGTCTCTCCACTGGGGAATGAACTCCTGGAGTCTTCCCCCTACTTGGGGTGGATTGTCACTGCGGCTTTCCGGGGGTCGCAGGAGGATGGAAGAGCACTCCACTCCTACCTTTTGGTTTCTGGGAAGACCACTGCTTCCTTTTGTTTGCGTTTTCCCTTCCTGTTGTCCTTTTTGGGGACGAAAAAAACGCTTACGGGTCTGTACCTGTTGTTTTTTGACCGGAAACGCCTTCTTTTTGTCAGCCGTACGGTCAAGAATGGACTCCAGCTCAGAACCAAATAGCAAATTCCCTGTAAAGGGAATGCTACACAGTCTATTTTTAGATGCAGCATCTCCTGGCCAAGTTTTAAGCCACAAGGCTCTCCTAGCAGAATTGGTCAAAGCCGCTGACCTGGCTGACATACGAATGGATTCTGCTGAAGCATCCGCAATATATGATACTGCTGCAGAAAGCGTTGTAAATGAGTCCAGAATCTCCTGTTTTGGAGAATCTGCCGTAACATGGGCCTTCATCTGGTTAATCCAGTGTTCTAAATTCCTAGCGACACAGGTTGTTGCTATTGCTGGTTTTAGATTGTTCATCACAGACTGCCAAGCCCTTTTAAGAAGCAAATCCATTCCTTTGTCCATGGGCTCCTTTAACATGCCCATGTCCTCAAAGGCAAGGTCAGTTGATTTTGAGACCTGTGAAAAAGCAGAGTCCAGTTTTGGAACCTTGTTCCAGATGGAATCCGGGTTGTCCTCAAATGGAAATCTTCTCTTATGAGACCGGGAAAAAAATGGCTTTTTCTCGGGTTCCAACCACTCTTTTTTAATCATGTCCGAGATTATTGAATGGACTGGAAAAACACGGCTTTTTGGATCACCCAAACCTGCATACATGCGGTCATGTAGGGAGAGCTCCTTCTTTTCCTCTTCAATCCCCAAAGTCGCATGGATTACTTTTAAAAGTCCTGCGACTTCTTCAAGCGACATTTTGTACTTAGAAGCGCTCTCTGCTTCATTTTCTTCCTCCTCAGAGTCTGTTCCATCTGGAGCAAGGGAAGCAGATTCTTGGGAAGCGTCTATCGGACCTCCCAATAATATTTGAGAGCCGTCTTGGGGTTCTGAAGAAGGCTGCGGAGCCCTAGGTTCCCTTGAAGGGCCTGGTTATTCTCTTAGGTTTGACCTAAAAGCTTGAAAGGTGGCACGGAGTTCATCCTTAATTGTAGATACTAGATCACCACAAAAGGATGGAGACTCTTCCCTGACTACATTTGCAGTGCAATCTGCACAAAGCGACTTGGTCCAAGCCTCGCTTAACTTTTCCTTGCAGACAGGGCACCTTCTCTTCACTGGTTGAGCAGAACTTTTGGCCTGCACAAACAGAAAAGAAAAAACCAGGGACCACGCTAAGAAAAAACTGTTACACAGTACAAATCAATACACCCAGGTACACATAGAAAAAAACACTTTCACTTCCTTGTGCCCCGCAAGCCATGCACCACCACCACCTTTTACAAAAAGACCCCTAGTATTATGCAGACATGCTAAATCACCAGCCACTGCACCACCAGGGAGATGGGGGGTGGGGGAGATGGAGGGGGAAGAAGGTGAATACCCCCCCCCCACAGGAGAAAACGGCCCAGTGTAAAATAGGACACAGTCCCTTACCTTAGCCTTGCTGGTGCCTTGGCTTGCCCCCTTATCCGCTGCATCGCTGTCCATAGCTGTCTGCGGATGCGTGGTGAAGAAAAAAACGCCGGTTCCAGATTCGAAAACGACGCCGCGCTGACCTGGAACCGGAACTTTAAGGCACCAGGTGACCCTGCCCTCTCCCTCTGCGCTTTGCGGCCGGAAATGACGCGCGCGCCGACCCGGAAGTGCTGCCTCTTCCCATACAGGACGCGGCCGAGGCTCTCCTCGGCCACCAGAACAATGGCGGCCGCTGTAAAGCTCCACGCCGCTATTCGCAAGCGGTCGGCGAGAACACAGCAAACCACCGCTCTGAAGACAAAAAGGAGGCAGCACTCCCGGGCTGTACAGGCTCTCCCCGAGCACGGAAGAGGGAGAGGGAGCCCACGGGACCATCCATGCTAGGAGGTAAGTGGGAGGATCACTCTCCTAAGAAAAAAAGACTGACTGAGAACCTTGTCTCCCAGGAAAGCCCTGAGAGATCGTGGCTCTCACCAGAGGTGTTCCTCCGGCTGGAGGAAACACAAAAAACTGATGGAAGCAACGTGGAGGCCTCCAATTAAAGAATTAATTGATGAGGTGTTTCCTGTAGGAGGAGGAGCCATGATCTCTCGGGTGCTGTCCTGAAAGACGTTTTGGAAATACCATTTAGCAGCCATAGTTGTTTTTTTTTCCCCTCGAAATGTCACTTTAGTACAAAAGCTTGCAAACTGGTCTTTGGTTAGATTTGGGATCTGCTGATTCTTTTTAATTTGTACAGGGAATATCCAGAAACTAAAGTTTGTACTAGTAATGAGCCAAACATATTTGGGACTGGGTTTGGTCTGAGCGGGGTTAAGCGAACATTCCTAAAGTTTGGGTGCAAAACCCAAACCCCATTTTAGTCAATGGGGGCTAGAAGTTGAAAAAAACACAGTAATGTCCATTTTCTAGGCTAATAGGCAAGCGATTGTCAAACAAATAGCATATAGGACCCTTATTGAAGGTTTGATATAGATGTTTTTGATTAATCACATTTTATTAAGCAAGTTCCACTCACAGGACGTAGATAGCGTATTCACATATACCTATTATAATATAATTGTTGGTACAAAGCTCAAAATCTTTCTCTATAACAATTCATAAAAGCTAAATAAAAATGAACCAAATCCATATAATTGAATATTTTTGCCTATTCTTTCATAATGACTATTTTGTGCTGTCGAGTGTTCCTTGTGGGCAGATATCTGCCCTGTAGACAAAGAAAAGAAGAGAAAAGAAAAAAAAGGAGATATAGATGTTAATGTGGGACCCCCACACAAAAAAAAAAAAAAAACTGTGTTAGGGCTTTCCCATAATTTACACCAGTCCTTCAGGCATGAATTCCAAATAAAGTACAGCCTGGAAATTGGCATCATCCAGGTTCCAGACAGCAAGGGATAAAATGATTCAGCTTTTAAAAGGGATTGTAAAGAAAATTTAAAATAAATAAATAAATAAGAAACATGTTATACTTACCTCCACTCTGCAGCTCGTTTTGCACAGAGTGGCCCCGATCCACTACTTCTGGGGTCCCTCGATGGCTGTCTCGGCTCCTCCCCGCAATCACTCACCACCGATATGCGAGCTTGCATGGTGGTGAGTGATTGTGGGAGCGCTCCGGTGATACAGCCGGCGGCTATTGCCGGTCACTGTATCACTCAGCCCCGCCCCCGGCGCGCCGCGTCATTGGATGTGATTGACAGCAGCGCCAGCCAATGGCTGCGCTGCTTTCAATCCATCCACTGTAGCCAATCAACGGCCAGGCTGAACGGCGAGGAGGATGACGGGAGCGAGCACGGGACTTTCGAGGGGTCAGGTAAGTAAAACGGGGGCTCGGGGGGGGGGGGGGGGGGACCGGTATTGTCGGATGTTTTTTCACCTTAATGCATAGGATGCATTAAAGTGGTTGTAAACCCACTCACAATTTTTTATTTTTTTTTGTTAACCTGCAAGAGAAAGGCATTATGAGCTAGTATGACTAGCATACTAGCTCATTATGTACCACTTACCTTAGATCGGGGCCCCCGAAGCAGTCCACGTCCCTCAGTCCAGCCGCAGACATCACTGCGGCGATAGCCGGAATGTTACTTCCGGGTATTGCCGCACCAGCCAATCACAGCACCGGCTCCGGCGCTGTGATTGGCCGGAGCGGCGAAGACGTCACTCTGCACATGCGCGCATGATCCGTCGAATTCGGCTACGTCGTCGAATGCTGCGACCTAGCCGAATTTGTGAATGGGATTAACCCCATGAATGCGCCGTTGTCTACGGCGCGCATGCGCTGTAGACAGCGGCGCCTGTCTTTTTAGTAAATATCTCCTATACCGTGTAGGTTTAGGAGATATTTCTTGCACCTACAGGTAAGCCTTAATCTAGGCTTACCTGTAGGTGCAAGTTGAAAAAGTGGGTTTACAACCACTTTAAGGTGAAAAAACATTTACCTTTACAACCCCCTTAATACACCAAGTTTGGATTTGGAAACTGACAGCTTTCCCAGGTGTAATTTTTCTGATAATTTCTCTTAGCTGAGGTCTTCCAGTCCCCTTATTAATTTCATTGCTATTCGCAGAACTCTTTGAAGTTCAAGGACATTCCTAAGGATCGGTAACCAAAAATCAGCCACATACATAAGTTGACCCAGGATTTGGGAAAGGGATAGATTAATTGATTTATGCTTCTGGACCAGCCGCCGCAGCAATACTGCGGCAGGCTGTCTCCCCTGCATGAGCCGTCGTAGCTGTACGTCGACTCTTTAAGACGCCTCCGGCGACCCGCGTGCCCGAAGCGTGTCCCTGGAGCCAATGCAAGTGCCCGGTGGTCGCGATTGCTCCTTACAGAACGAAGAAGGGGGATGTGTGTGTGTAAACACACACATCCTGGTTCTCTCAGGGGCGAGGAGACTGATCATGTGTTCATGCAATGGATGAACACCGATCAATCTCTTCCCCTAGTCAGTCCCATCCCCCTACAGTTAGAACACACATTAGGGAACACAGTTAACCCCTTGATCACCCCCTAGTGTCAACCCCTTCCCTGCCAATGTCATTTATACCGTAATCAGTAAATTTTTATAGCACTAATCGCTGTATAAATGTCACTGGTCCCAACAATTTGTCAAAAGTGTCCGATTTGTCCGCCGCAATATCGCAGTCCTGATAAAAATCGCTGATTGCCTCCATTACTAGTAAAAAAATAAAAATAATATTAATAAAAATGCCATACAACTACCCCCTATTTTGTAGATGCTATAACTTTTGCGCAAACCAATCAGTATACGCTTATTGTGATTTTTTTTTTACCAAAAATATGTAGAATACGTATCGGCCTAAACTGAGGAAAAAATGTTCTTTTGTTTTTTTAAATTGGGATATTTATTATAGCAAAAAGTAAAAGATTTTTTTTTCAAAATTGTCACTCTTCTTTTGTTTATAGCGCAAAAAATTAAAACGCAGAGGTGATCAAATACCACCAAAGGACAGCTCTATTTGTGGGGGGAAAAAAAAGGACATCAATGTTGTTTGGGTACAACGTCGCATGACCGCGCAATTCTCAGTTAAAGCGATGCAGTGCCGTATCGCAAAAAATGGCCTGGTCATTGAGCAGCCAAATCTTCCGGGGCTGAAGTGGTTAATGCATTAGAGTATTCTCCAGCTTTCTTACCTGCAGCCTGGAATTTGCCAAGCTTATGATCTACAAAAATTGTTCTAATAACTTGCCACATGCCTACATACATAACACAGATAGCCCTCCCCTATCACATCCATTCCACGCAACACATGAAATGCCAATTTTACTGTGAGAAGTTTTTTTTTTTGTTATTTGTTTTTATGTGGGATTGCCTATGCACTTCACCCCTGCTTTGTGGCTACTGCAGGAAGCAGGCAAAACTGTTTACATGGAAGCTAAGGATTATGGGTAGGCTTGCCATGTGATGATCAACATGCATGTGCTTTAAAAGATTCTGTGAGTTGCACAACCATGGATCAGTCTTTATCTACAAGTATTGGTGCAAAACCATCCCTCTGGATTCGGTGCAAGTTCGGACTTACATAAATTGATTTTCTCATTCTAATGCCGTGTACAAACGACCGTTTTTAATGACGAGAAAAATTACATTTTTTAAAATGGTCATTAAAAATTATCGTGTGTGGGCTTTCCACCATTTTTCCTGACGAGAAAAACGCAGAGAATCACGACGAGAAAAATTGGAACATGCTCTAATTTTTCACGTCGTTTTTTACATTGTCGTTTTTCTCGTCATGAAAAATGGCCGTGTGTGGGCTTTAACGACGTGAAAAAAAATGCGCATGCTCAAAATCAATTATAAGACGGGAGCGCTCGTTCTGGTAAAACTAGCGTTCGTAATGGACATAGCACATTCGTCACGCTGTAATGGACTGAAAAGCACGAGGCTGAAAAGCGCGAATCGTCGCTCAATCAACGTTACTAACATAAAGGGTGGCGCCATCCGAATGGAACTTCCCCTTTATAATGCCATTGTACGTGTTGTACGTCACCGCGCTTTACTCAAACATTTTTTTCCACGATAGTGTGTAGGCAAGGCAGGCTTAAGAGGAAACACGAAAAATCACATCGAGAAAAATGCCGTTTTTTTCACTGACATTAAAAACGGTCGTGTGTACGCGGCATGAGTCATTAAAGTAGAACTAAAAGCAAAACTTTTTTTTTTGTTTTAGACAGAGTGTAGATGGTTTAGAATGCATGTCAGGTTTTTATTGCTGTCTGTGCCCCCCCGTTAGGGAGGTTCACCCCCTCTGTTTGTCCTGTTTACCATTATCATTAAAAGTGAAAGAAAAAGAAAATCCCCAATTTTGGGTTGTCCCCAGAAAAGTAATAGAGGGAAAATCTTCCAATGCAGACACTAGTTCTGGTGACCTTTGGGTCCCCAAGGAACTCCCTTAATTTGCAGGCATTTCCTCTTACTTCCTGTTTGGCTATGAGACAGGAAGTGAAGGAAAATCTCTGCAATGGGACACAGGTGGCAAAAAAAAAAAAAGTTTGAATACAGTTCTACTTTAAAGCTATGGGGTCTATTCATAAAACATTAGTTGCACGAATGTCAGAAACATTTGTGCTGTCAGGGTCACCTGTGGCCAGGTGACAGATGCACACCGTAGGGGGACAGGAGTGCACCGCGAGGTAGTGAACCCTATGGCTGGCTTCTGCGGATAGGAAACTGGGTGGTTGTGGAAAGCGGGACCAGAGGAGCACAACCGGGATCCTAACGGAAGCTAGAGCCAAGATTCCCCAGGGCGCGGAGTCTAAGACCCAGCTGGTCTTCTCCAGGGCCTCTAGTGGTGAGGATGTTATGCTGCAGGCTGGGACCAGGTCACGGCCCCTGGAGTTTCCTAGCTCACGCCCCGTAGGATAAGGGGAAAAGAGGGGAAGCAGCAGCACAAGATAAGAGAGAACCGAATAACAAGCTGAAGGTCAGGGGCCACAAGCAGACAAGGATAACAAAAGAACGAGCCGAAGGTCAAGGGTCACAAGCAGACAGGGATCATCGGGGACAAGCCAATAACAGAGACAGACGTAGCACACGGCAGGCAGGAACCCAAACACACAATGCCTAACAAACATGTTGATCAGCAAAGCAGGCTTGCAGTGCACAGGTTAATATAGTGTTCTGTGATAGGGCCTGGGGTGGAGTCTGGCTGGGAGGAGATTATAAAGGAAGCCAGGTGAAGGAGGTCTGGTCTCTAGATGAACACATGAGGAGGAAGGTAAGATGGCAGACAGACATTAATGCATATCCATGACATGTGCAAACTGAACAAAATTTCATCGTCTGTTTAAGCATAGATTAACCCTGTATTATCAGCTCTATCTAGTGGCCAAAATGTGGTATATTTTCTTATTCATTTTTCAGAAAACAATATTGCATTTTGGCAGCTAGAGGGAGCTGATGATACAGGTGTTAATCTATTTGAAAACATACGGTGAAATTTAGTTTAGCTTTCACAAATGTTTCTCACACTGATGCAACAAATGTTTATTAATAGAAGCATAAATGTTCAGAGCAGTAAGGGTGCATGCATACCTAAGCATCGCATTTTTTAACATTTTCCATGCATTTTTATGTGTGTTTTTGGGCATTATTGTACAATGTTTTAAAAGCATTTTGGAGCCTTGGAATTTTATTTTTATTAGCCAATAGAGAAAAATATCATCTGTTTCATCATCTTTTGTTATGTTTTTCAGCTTTTTTATCTGCTTTTTTTTTATTTTTTGTTAAGGTTAGAGTTAATTTAATATTTAATTTAGTTACATAGTTAGTCAGGTTGAAAAAAAAGACAAGTCCATCCTAAAAAAAAAGATCCCATTAATCTCATATACCCAATTCTATACCCACAGTTGAATTTACTATTTATTTATTATTTACTTACCTATTATAATTTTTATTTTATTTTTTAAGTAAGTTAGGGTTAATTTATTTCTTATTAATTGTGATTATTATGTATTTATTTATTTCTTATTAATATTTAATTATTGATAATAGGCAGAAAAACACTCAAACGCGTAACAAAACGTGCAAAATGCGTTTTTCTATAGGTAAAAAAACACTTAAAAAACAAAGCGAAGCAATCTGCCCAAATCAAGCTACAAAAGATGCTCCAAAACTTTTTTGTGCTTCAAGCGACTTGAAGTGGAGATGTGAACCAAATTCATACAGAATATTTTTTTTTTTTCTCCAGCGCATTGGAGCTTCAAGCTACAAAACACGCAGGTGTGAATGGGACCACGAAATGGTCAAGCAACTTAAAGGGGTTGTATAGGTTGGATTTATTTTATTTTTTTAATTACAAACATGTTATGCTTACCTCCACTATGCAGTTCATTTTGCAGAGTGGCCCCGATCCTGCTGTTCTGGGGTCCCACGGCGGCTGCCTCAGGTCCTCCCCGCTAAAGCTAACCCCCTCTGGGAAGCTCTTTCCCGAGGGGGTTAGCTTGCGGGCGCGCTCCTGTGTCATACACTTGGCGTCCATAGACGCCAAATGTATGACTCGGTCCCCCCCGGCGGCCGCGTCATTGGATTGGATGTGATTGACAGCAGTGGGAGCCAATGGCTGCGCTGCTATCAATCTATCCAATCAACGGCAAGACTCAGTGAAGAAGAGGACGCCGGGGGACCCGCACATCAGGTGAATGGCTTCAGGTAAGTAAAGCGGGGGGCTGGGGGGCCCATGACAGCGAGGTGTTTTTTTACCTTAATGGATAAAAATGAAAAACATGAACCTTTACAACCCCTTTTAAAAATGCACCTAAAATAAAGCAGAGGTGAGGTGTTACAACCCAATAAGATGAGGGAATTTTCCAGACCTGCCAAGTGCAGAAAGGTGGTCACATTGCTGCAATAGCCATCATAAAAAGATAATCTGCAACTCTTTGCTACACTTTATCCACTTGCCGACCGCCTAACGAACATATACGTGGGCAGAATGGCTGGCTGGAATGGCTGTACATTGCCTTGAAAATCCCGCCATGCGGGCGTGCGCTCCGTGATCGCGGGACACGAGGACTCGATGTCCGCCGGTGTCCCGCGATCGTGTCACGGAGCGGCAGAACGGGGAGATGTAAACAAGGCATTTCCCTGTTCTGCCTAGTGACAGGACAGTGATCTACTGCTCCCCGTCATCGGGAGCAGTGATCAATGTCGTGTCACTGGTAGCCTACCCCCTACACAGTTAGAATCACTCCCTAGGACACACTTAACCCCTTCCTAGCCACCCAGCGGTTAACCCCTTCACTGCCAGTGTAATTTACACAGTAATCAGTGCATTTTTATAGCACTGATCAGTGTATAAATGACAATGGTCCCAAAACAGTGTCAAAAGTGTCCGCCATAATGTCGCAGTCACGATAAAAATCGCTGATCGCCATTACTAATAAAAAAAAATATTAATAATAATAAAAATGCCATAAAACTATCCCCTATTTTGTAGATGCTGTAACTTTTGCGCAAACCTAACAATATACGCTTATTGCTATTTTTTTTTACCAAAAATATGTAGAAGAATACATATCGGCCTAAACTGAGAAAGAAATTAGGTTTTTTATATATTTTTTGGGGATATTTATTATAGCAAAATGTCAAAAATATTGCTTTTTTTTTTCAAAATTGTGCGCCCTTTTTTTGTTTATAGCACAAAAAATTTAAAAACCGCAGAGGTCATCAAATACAACCAAAAGAAAGCTCTATTTATGGGAAAAAAAGGACGTCAATTTTGTTTGGGTACCATGTCGATCGACCGCGCAATTGTCAGTTAAAGTGACGCAGTGCCGAATCGCAAAAAGTGCTCTGGTCAGGAAGGGGGTAAATTCTTCCGGAGCTGAAGTGGTTAAAATCTTCAGAATTTATTGGTTCTCCATAAAGGGCACAGTATCGAGACAGCAAAGGTAAACACAATTCAGCATTATGGGCCTTGTTCGCAACTACAACAAAAATGCACCTACCTGAAGAACAAACTTTGGCAATATGGAACTGCCATGTCCGATTGTCACTTGAGGGGTTACTTTCATATTACTAGTCCAACCTGTCAAAATAATTATTGATATCTGTCATAAAAAATTTTGATCAAAAGGACCATGCTAAAAATGTTAGAGACAATTTATTATTGGTAAAATACCATATACAAGGAAAGAAAAACATTAAAATATAATACATCATTTAAATGGAACACATAAAAAAATATATATTACACATGAATATGTTAAAGCGGTTGTAAAGCCGCTGACTTTTTTTTTTTTTTACATCTGTAAAGGAAAAGGCATAATAAGCTTGTATGCACAGCATACAAGCTTATTATGAAATACTTACCTTAGAACGAGGCATCGGTAACTCACCTGGTCCACGCCGAGGGAGATGACATGTTGCCTCGGCGTGTCTTCCGGGTATCGCGGCTCCAGCGCTGTGAGTGGCTGGAGCCGCAATGTCTCACTCCCGCGCATGCGCACGGGAGACTTCGTTCCGGCGAGCTCGGCGTCTGCCGAGCCTTCAGCCCGAGAATCCCCTGTGCGCATGCGCCGCTGCTGTCAGCGGCACATTGCGAGGGGAATATCTCCTAAACCGTAAAGGTTTAGGAGAGATTTTTTACCTACAGGTAAGCCTTAGTATAGGCTTACCTGTAGGTAAAAGTAAAAATAATGACTTTACAACCGCTTTAACCATAGATATATAATTTTCACATGATTCCTGTTTGAACCATATTTAAATAGTAATATGTAATAGGCAAGTCAACTGTGCTCACTGTGCGTAGATCCAGGTGTTTATTAGAAGCTGCACTATATAACATATCGGGCCGGATTCATTAAGCTAAGAAATTAACTGGCAGCAAATGTTGGTGATATCCTGCTCTGATGCTCTCTTCCATGCATGTCTGGTGCATGCAGAGCATGAGGATTTCTTCAATTTCTGTGTACAGTAGAACCTCGGATTACGAGCATAATCCGTTCCAGGAGAATGCTTGTAATCCAAAGTACTCGCATATCAAAGCAAGTTTCCCCATTGAAGTCAATGGAAACGAAAATAATTAGTTCCGCATTGACTTCAATGGCATGCAATACCGCATGCGGCCAGAGGTGGGGGGCGCCAGAGAGCCTCAGGAACACGCGAAAAGGCCCGAGGACAGCTCGGCTGACCTTGGCAAACATCGGAAAGGCTCGGGAACGGCGTATTTCCGAGTCTTTACAATCATTTCCGAAACTGTTCCGAACGGCGCTGATCAGCGCTGTTTGGCTCCGCTCGGCTCCTGTGCCTCCCAACCTCAGGCCAAACGCGGTACTGCACACCGCTTTGGCTTGAATCCTGATCGTTTTGCGAGGCAACACTCACAAACTGAGTTAGAATTTTAAAAAATTCAGTGCTCGTATTGCGAAACGCTCATTAACCGCGTTACTCGCAATCCGAGGTTCCACTGTATTAGCTAATGCTAGTCGCTTCACTGGTTATAGGTAAGGGTTAAGGGTTTTCAAGTGGTTGTAAAGCCTTACCTATACCCATCAGTTGATAGCCAGAGATGCAACAAATCCTCCTACATAAGTTATACTTGTTTATCTGCAGTCTTCTCTACATCCATTCAAAGTCCAGAATTTATAAAGCTTGTCTGAGCTGTTAGATAAAAGGGGGCAGAGAGCTAATGTTACATCAGTGAGGCAAGCTCTGAGAGCTAATTGGAGGGAAGGGACACACCCCCTTTACACAGCACACAGAAACAGAGCTGAGGGTGTCAATCTGCTGGAGGTCCCTCCCCTGTCACCATTTTTCTCTTGGTGTCAGGAAAACTCATTAGAAGTGACTCATGCTTATAGCAGAGGAATGAAGCAGCAGACAGAAATGACACTTAGTGCTCTTAATTGAGACAAATACACACTATAAAGGGATATGCTTTGTTCATATTTCATTCATGCAAGGTGTAAAACCACTTTAAGCTACAAAGGCAACAGACAGGGGTGTTTACATGCTGTGGTCACGATGCTTCATTCCTGTTGCATGCAATGGATGATAAACCCACTGAACGAGACCCAACAAGGGAATAGGGAACCTCTGCAAACACCCCACAAACGCGTGCAGTACATGCGGTTGCAGCACGTTTGTGTTCAATTATCAGGCTAAAACAGGCAGTGAGGAGACATTATACTGCCTAGCATTGCCTGTCAAACACCTCTGAAAAGTGTTCCAAACATGGATCCCTTTTCAGAGGAGGAGAAGCTTAGATGCAAGTTTAGATTTGGCGGCAAAGCGACAGTGTAGCTGCCCTTTCTTTACTTATTACTGCAGTGTCCTGTGTTGACAGTGGCTACGCTTGCTAAAATAAAAGTAAAATAGAAAATGTTTACATTGTAGTCAGCTGCAGCTCCAAGGTGAAGCCAATTACAATGTAACACCTTCCCCCCCCCCCCCCCCACAGGAGTCCTTAAAGCAGAGCTTTACCCTAAAGTGGAACTTCCGCTCATCGGAACCCTCCCCCCCTCCGGTGTCACATTTGGCACCTTTCAGGGGGGAGAGGGGTGAAGATACCTGTCTAAGATAGGTATTTGCACCCACTTCCGGGAGTCCTCTCTGCGGGTATTCTGTGGGTAGTACGTCACTTCCCACAGAATACCTGTTGTGTTCTGGGAAACACGCGGCTCCCAGAACACAACGGGGACCAGTGAGAACGGCGCAGCGTGACTCGCGCATGCGCCGTAGGGAACCGGGAAGTGAAGCCGCAACGCTTCACTTCCTGATTCCCTCACCCATGATGGCGGTGGGGCAGCCGAGAGATGAGCAATTGCTCGTCTTCTGCTGCCGACGCCGCTGGACTCCAGGATAGGTAAATGACCATATATTAAAAGTCAGCAGCTGCAGTATTTATAGCTGCTGGCTTTTAATATTTTTTTTCTGGCGGAGCTCCGCTTTAAAGTAGAACTGAAGGCAACACTCATTTTGGATAGAGTACGCAGATACTGAGTATTTTCACCAGTACTCGTGTACTCGTACTGGTGAAAATGCTCCCGATACTTTGCGGTGAGATTTGCGTCAATACAAAATAAATGGGTGCAAATCGCAAAGAATAAAATGCGATTTGAACAGGAATGTGGTGCGATTCCTGTTTGAATCGTATGCGATTTTTCCCACCGCCCCTGTGTGTGTATAGAAAAAAGGGAAAAGTGCCATCTAGTGGGCAGTTTATTAAAAATGTTAGAACTCACATTAAGCCCTGGTTCACACTGGTGCGATTTGACATGTCAAATCGCATGTCAAATCGGCGATATTTGCAACAAATTTCGGGCAATGGCACCGTCCGCTGCACCGATTTCAAAAAGTAGTTTCTGTACTACTTTTTGCGATTTTGGCTGCGATTTGCATTGACATCTGTGTCAGATGTCTTTGTAATCGCGGCTGAAATCAGGACTGCCAGCGAGAGTGAAATCGTGCGAGTTCCCCTGCCGAGGCGCCTTCCTATTGGTTTCAATGGGCAGGGGCACTTTAGGGGCAGTGTATGCTCCCGCTCTTAAAGCTCCCCACAGATGCTGCTGGCAGGACTTTTAACATCCTGCCAGCGCAGCGCCCCAGTGTGAAAGCACACTGGGATGGCATATTAGGCATTTTTCAGGTGCTTTTATTAGCACCTGAAAAACGCCTCCGGTGTGAAAGGGGTCTATGTAAATACAGTGCCTAGAAAAAGTATTCATACCCCTTGAAATTTTCCACTTCACAATTATGTGCCATTTGTGTTGGTCTCTATCACATAAAACCCATTTACATTTTTGGTTGTAACGTGACAAAATGTGGAAAATTTAAAGGGGTGTGAATACTTTTTCAAGGCACTGTATCTAGCCAAATGTAAAATCTGCATGGGTGTCCCGGTCCTGCCAATGACCCCAAATCAGGGCGGCTGGAGGTGCTCACGGGGCTGGAGGAGATGTAGAGGCGATCCTCCCACAAAGTGGCATCACTTCTGCCCTATACCTACAGGCTCCCGGAACTTCTCCTCCAGCCCTGTGAGCACCTCCAGTGGCCGTGATTTTCTGATATTGGTGGGACCGAGACACCTATGCAGATTTTGCATTTGGACAGATATGTATGACAAAAAATAAAAACCGTAGAGGTGATCAAATACCACCAAAAGAAAGCTCTATTTGTGGGGGAAAAAAGGACGCAAATTTTGTTTGAGTATTACGTCGCACGTCCGCGCAATTGTCAGTTAAAGCGACGTAGTGCCGTATCGCAAAAAATGTCCTGGTCATTGAGCAGTTAATTCTTCTGGGGCTGAAGTGGTTAATAAATAGTTATAGATAAGTATTACTTCTTGTATAATGATCATGTTTATACAGGTACCGTACCTCCCAGATGTGCCCTGAGTGCAGCATCTGATCTGACTACAGAATTCCATGCAGTGCCCTCCTTGTGAGTGAAATCTCTGTAGCCACCCTCCTTGGATCTCTGTCTGGGGACACAGGGCTGGTGTTGTGTCGGATTGCTGATCGCTCCTCTAGGTGGCGCTGTTTTACACCTATTTCTCTGCCGGTGATCCCAGGGATCGCTGTTGCCGGGCTTCACATCACTCTGATCGGCCAGACATGGGATGCTTTTCCCGGTCCCGGGTCTCAGATCGGCATCCGCTCCAGCACTCATAAAGCCCGAGCACGGATCGAGCAAAGGCACGTCATCCCGGAGAGGGTTCAGGCAGTATCCGGACATATCAGGAGAAGTGGAGTGTGGATTCCATTTCATAGATGGGGGCGGGGTGGTCACATTGCAGGCTGGGTGTCGGACTGTCTTAGTACCGAGGCCGAGCTGATCAAATACTACCATGGCTGAGCCTGATGATGACAGATTGATTATTTATCCTTTACTGGAATCGAACTAATCTCCCCCTCTGTGTCTTCTTATCAAGTAATAAATACTCTTCTATTAAAGTGCAGCACCACTTTCTAGATCTCTTGTTTTCCCTTCTAGCGTGACAAGTGGTTGCTAGGAGACGATGGACGCTGACAGGCCCCGCCCTCCCACTCAGCAGTCCTGGATCAGGCCCTCTCCTCCTGCTAGATGTGCCTCATCCCTCCTCTGCAGACACTGAACGGATCGGGCAGATATTGCTTAACCACTTCAACCCCGGGCTTTTTATACCACCTCAATACTGGGCCTATTCTGGCACTTCTCTCCTACAAGTACAAATCATCATTCTTTTGCTAGAAAATTACTCAGAACCCCCAAACATTATATATGTTTTTTTAGCAGACACCCTAGGGAATAAAATGACGGTCATTGCAACTTTTTTTTCTTGCACGGTATTTGCGCAATCATTTTTCAAACACCTTTTTTTTTGGAAAAAAAATGGTTTCATGAATTAAAAAATAACAAAACAGTAAAGTTAGCCCAATTTTTTTGTAAAATATGAAAGATGATGTTACGCCGAGTAAATAGATACCTAACATGTCACGCTTTAAAATTGCGCACACTCGTGGAATGCGCCAAACTTCGGTACTTAAAAATCTCCATAGGCGACGCTTTGAAAATTTTTGCAGTTTACCAGGTTAGAGTTACAGATGAGGTCTAGTGCTAGAATTGGTGCACGCGCTCTAACGCACGCGGCGATACCTCACATACAGTATGTGTGTTTACAGATGTGGGCGGGACTTGCGTGTGCTACCGGGGACAGGGCGTTTTACTTTTTTTTTTTATTATAATTTTTTTATTTTTACACTTTTTTACATTTTTTTGTGATCACTTTTATTCCTATTACAAGGAATGTAAACATCCCTTGTAATAGGAATGGTGTGTGACAGGCAGGGGAGGGCTGGGCCAGAGGGCAGGGTGGCAATTGCCTCCCAGGCCGCCCTAACTTATGTTCAAAATGGCCGGCAGCCGCTGCCAGCTACCATTTTCTTTTTTATTCTGGTCTAGGAAGTCGGGCCGGGAGAACGACCACTAGCTGTTGCATTCCGGGAGTTGTAGTCCGCACTGAAGCTTCTGGTGGGTGGAAAACTCAGCAGCGCAGAGAAAACTACAACTCCCTGGGACCAGATTCTTGGAAGCAGGCAGAGGCAGGGCGTGCCAGGGAGTTGGGATGCAGGGCTGGGCGCTGGCTGCAACTTGACCCCAGGATCAGGAGCGTTACCCCCCCAGGAGACCGTGGCGTGCAAGGACCTGCTGAGCTGAGATCGCTGAGGTGAGAGACCCTGACACCCCTAGCTGACCCCCCATCTCCCCCACTATACACCCCATGTAACCTGCCCCAGTGATCAGGCTGCACTGGTGGGCACTGGTGAGGCTGCATTGAAAAACCAGGTGGACCATGGATGGTGAGCTGATTCGGCGGTTCAATGGGCCACTTGACTGGACTTGCCCCCCAGGCCTAAGGCCTCCAGCCCTCCCCTGGTGACAGGTCCTCTTTATTGAGAGATGCGGGGTCAATAAGACCCCACATCTCTCCTCCAGGCTGGAAAGCATGAGATTGTGAAAAAAATTTCACCGATCTCATGCTTACAAGCCGCAATGGCAGCTTTGTTTACTTCTGAGGACCCGGGCGTGACGTCATCACATCGCGCCCGGGCCTCCGACGGTCATAGAGATGACTGGTCACCAGTCATCTCTATGGTTCACCTCTGGCGCCGGACAATTCATTCTCCGGGCCCCCGATGGCACGGGAGAGCCCGGAGATGCATCGCATGTTGGCGGGAGGGGGGGATGTCCCCTCCCGCCACCTATAAGAATGATTAAGTGGCAGAACCGCCGCTATGATCATTCTTATGGTGCGCAGAATCGCCGGCAGAAGACAAGGATATCTGAATGATGCCTCTAGCTGCAGGTATCATTCAGATATCCCCCCACAAAGCCCAGGACGTCATATGACGTCCACACAGGATGGGAGATCCCATCTGTGGATGTCATATTACTATGGGCGGTAGGGAAGTGGTTAATAAGGACCGAGCCTCTTTCTGAGATTTGGTATTTACAAGTGCTAGAAAATTACAAACAATATATATATATTTTTCTAACACCCTAGAGAATAAAATGGCGGTCGTTGCAATACTTTTTGTCACACTGTATTTGCGCAACGGTCTTACAAGCGCTTTTTTTTTTTTTTTTTTGAATAAACCACTTCAATACAGGGCATTTTCACCCCCTTCCTACCCAGACCAATTTTTCGTTTTCAGCGCTGTTGCACTTTGAATAAAAAGTGCGCGGTCATGCAACACTGTACCCAAATAAAATCTTTGTTTTTTTTTTCCACACAAATAGAGCTTTTGTTTGGTGGTATTTGATCACCTCTACGGTTTTTATTTTTTGCGCTATAAACAAAAGAAGAGCGACAATTTTGAAAAAAACTATATTTTTTACTTTTTGATTTAATAAATATCACAATTTAAAAAAATAAAATATTTTTTTTTCCTCAGTTTAGGCCGATACGTATTCTTCTACACGTTTTTGGTAAAAAAAAATCGCAATAAGCGAATATTGATTGGTTTGTGCAAAAGTTATAGCGTCTACAAAATAGGGGATAGATTTATTGATTTTTTTTTTTTCTTACTAGTAATGGCGGCGATCTGCGATTTTTATTGTGACCGTGACATTGCGGCGGACATATCGGACACCTTTGACACATTTTTGGGACCATGCACATTTATACAGCGATTAGTGCTATAAAACTGCACTGATTACTGTGTAAATGTGACTGGCAGGGAAGGAGTTAACACTAGGGGGCGATGAAGGGGTTAAATATGTTCTCTAGGGAGTGATTCTAACTGTAGGGGGAGGGGACTCACAAGGGGAGGAGACCGATCTGTGTTACTCTGTACTGGGAACACACATCGGTCTCCTCACCTTTGACAGGATGTGGATCTGTGTGTTTACACACAGATCCACGGTCCTGCCATGATCACGGCAATCGTGTGTGCCCGACGGACATCACGGCCGACCGGACCCGAGCGATGCGGCGCACGCGCCCCCTAGACGGCCGGAAAGCCCAGGACGTCATATGACTATGATGGGAGATCCCTCCTGTGGACGTCATTTGACTATGGGCGGTATTGAAGTGGTTAAAAAATAAGACAACATTAAAGTTAGCCCAATTTTTTTTTATATTATGAAATGTAATGTCACGCCGAGTAAATTGATACCCAACATGCCACGGTTCAAAGTTGCGCCCGCCCTTGAAATGGCGAAAAACTTTTACCCTTGAAAATCTCCACAGGCGACGTTTACATTTTTTTACAGGCTGCATATTTTGAGTTAGAGGAGGTCTAGGGCTAGAATTATTGCTCTCGCTCTACCGATCATGGCGATACCTCACATGTGTGGTTTGAACACCGTATTCATATTTGGGTGCTGCTCACGTATGCGTTCGCTTCTGCACGCGAGCTCGGCGGGACGGGGCGCATTTAAAAAAAAAAATTCTTATTTATTTTACCTTTTATTTAAATTTTTTACACTGTTCTTTTAACCACTTCCCTACCGCCCATAGTCATATGACGTCCACAGATGGGATCTCCCATCCTGGGTGGACGTCATATGACGTCCTCGGCTTTGTGGGGGAATATCTGAATGATGCCTGCAGCTAGAGGCATCATTCAGATATCCTTGTCTTCTGCCGGCGATTCTGCGCACCATAAGAATGATCATAGCGGCGGTTCTGCCACTTAATCATTCTTATAGGTGGCGGGAGGGGACATCCCCCCCTCCCGCCAACATGCGATGCATCTCCGGGCTCTCCCGTGCTAGAGGCATCATTCAGATATCCTTTTCTTGTGACGGCGATTCTGCGCACCATAAGAACGATCTTCTTATAGGCGCTTGATCATTCTTATAGGCGGCGGGAGGGGACATCCCCCCCTCCCGCCGCCATCCAGTGCTTCTCCGGGCTCTCCCGTACCATCGGGGACCCGGAGAGAATCGTCCGGCGCCGGTGGTGGGTCACGTGACGAGCATAGAGATGACTGGTGACTAGGGTGCCCACGTGTCCCGGATTGCCCGGGATCGTCCCTGATTAGAGTTTTTTGTCCCATGTCCCGGCAGCTTCATTTCGGGACAATACAGATGTCCCGGAATGAAAAAAAAACAGTGACCAGGTCCAGACCACTCTAGTCCGCTCCGCCGACCCCGCTCTCCGCCGCTGCCACCTTATTAAAACTCACACACACACACATGATGATGACATATAGGCTCGTCATAGGCTGCCACCAGTCTGGTTGCTAGGCTAGGGGCCACTCCGCATCTAGCAACCAGTGACGTCAGCTGAGGCCTGTCAGTCAGTGTGGGCAGTGAGTGCAGTGTGCACCCGCCCGACGCCCGCACACTACGGCTGAGTCTGAGAGCACCGCGCGCCTCCGCACTGTCTGCAGCCACCAGACCAGCCAGTCCAGAGACTCCAGCGCTAGCACAGAGAGTGAGTGGTGCGGCTGACCTGACGCCAGTGACCAGACAGAGCCACTCTCCTGCGCATCCAGCCAGCCAGCCTGAGCCTCGTCCGAGTCCTCCTCCAGCCAGGCTCCTGCTCCTCCCGCCCACGTCGAGGTCCACAAGTTTGCCGCCTGCAGTCAGTGCTAGCAGCCAGTCTGACTTACAGGACCAGGACAGGTTAGTGTACTCACTGTACTGTCTGTGTTACACTCACACTTTGTCCCCCTCCGTTCTGCTGCTTCTGCCCCCCCTCCGTTCTGCTGCTGCTGCCCCCCCCTCCGTTCTGCTGCTGCTGCCCCCCCCTCCGTTCTGCTGCTGCTGCCCCCCCCTCCGTTCTGCTGCTGCTGCCCCCCCTCCGTTCTGCTGCTGCTGCCCCCCCCTCCGTTCTGCTGCTGCTGCCCCCCCCTCCGTTCTGCTGCTGCTGCCCCCCCCTCCGTTCTGCTGCTGCTGCCCCCCCCCTCCGTTCTGCTGCTGCTGCCCCCCCCTCCGTTCTGCTGCTGCTGCCCCCCCCTCCGTTCTGCTGCTGCTGCCCCCCCCCCTCCGTTCTGCTGCTGCTGCCCCCCCCCCCTCCGTTCTGCTGCTGCTGCCCCCCCCCCTCCGTTCTGCTGCTGCTGCCCCCCCCCTCCGTTCTGCTGCTGCTGCCCCCCGCCTCCGTTCTGCTGCTGTCCCCCTCCATTCTGCTGCTGTCCCCCTCCGGTTTTCCTCCGTGTCCCCCTCTGTTCTGCTGTCCCCTCCCCCTCCGTTCTTCCTCCGTGTCCCCCTCCGTTCTTCCTCCGTGTCCCCCTCCGTTCTTCCTCCGTGTCCCCCTCCGTTCTTCCTCCGTGTCCCCCTCCGTTCTTCCTCCGTGTCCCCCTCCGTTCTGCTGCTGCTGTCCCCCTCTGTTCTGCTGTCCCCCTTCGTTCTTCCTCCGTGTCCCCCTCCGTTCTGCTGTCCCCCTACGTTCTTCCTCCGTGTCCCCCTCTGTTCTGCTGCTGCTGTCCCCCTCCGTTCTGCTGTCCCCCTCTGTTCTGCTGTACCCCTTCGTTCTTCCTTTGTGTCCCCCTCCGTTCTGCTGTCCCCCTCCGTTCTGCTGTCCCCCTCCGTTCTTCCTCCGTGTCCCCCCCCTGTCCATCCCACGGTCCCCCTGTCCATCCCACGGTCCCCCTGTCCATCCCACGGTCCCCCTGTCCATCCCACGGTCCCCCTGTCCATCCCACGGTCCCCCTGTCCATCCCACGGTCCCCCTGTCCATCCCACGGCCCCCCTGTCCATCCCACGGCCCCCCTGTCCATCCCACGGTCCCCCTGTCCATCCCACGGCCCCCTTGTCCATCCCACGGTCCCTTTGTCCATCCCACGGTCCCTTTGTCCATCCCACGGTCCCTTTGTCCATCCCACGGTCCCTTTGTCCATCCCACGGTCCCTTTGTCCATCCCACGGTCCCTTTGTCCATCCCACGGTCCCTTTGTCCATCCCACGGTCTCCGTGCGCATCCCACTGTCTCCGTGCGCATCCCACTGTCTCCGTGCGCATCCCACTGTCTCCGTGCGCATCCCACTGTCTCCGTGCGCATCCCACTGTCTCCGTGCGCATCCCACTGTCTCCGTGCGCATCCCACTGTCTCCGTGCGCATCCCACTGTCTCCGTGCGCATCCCACTGCCCCTCTGTCCATCCCACTGCCCCTCTGTCCATCCCACTGCCCCTCTGTCCATCCCACTGCCCCTCTGTCCATCCCACTGCCCCTCTGTCCATCCCACTGCCCCTCTGTCCATCCCACTGCCCCTCTGACCACTCTGCAGCCTCTACAGGGCTGTGGCAGGGAGTGAACAAGCAGTAGTGGAATAGGGCAGCCATGAGGTGGGTAGTGTGCTCTGCTTTTCCTAACATTCACCTGGCATGGATTAATGGCCATCACTCCTCAGGACTCTCTGCAGGGGGCACTCTGGAGGTACTATCTGTGTGCCTCCAGAGTGCTCCCTTACTTCCTCCCCTTACTTTCTCCAGAGTGCCCCTTTACTTTCTCCAGAGTGCCCCTTAGTACAGTAGTACTGTTGTGTTACACTATGTGATTATTCTTGCTCTGTGTCTTTAAGATCTGTCCCCTTCTTTCTAGCTGAACTCTCTCTCTCACCGTAGTTCTTTATATATCTCCTCCACTTCCTGATTCTGGTCATTACTCCTGTATATCTTCCATGCTAAACATCTTACATGTGGCTTACAACTGCAACGTTTTTCTATCTATGAATATCCATCATTAAACGGAACATTCGAAAGGATTCATCGTCTGTCGTCCTAACTGTGAGTTTATTCATTAAGTTAAACTGCCTGTATCGATGCAAGGGATGAATATCAAACCAGCTTGAGTAAGGCCTACTTAAACCTGGAGATGAACTTTATCGCTTTGTAGTTGAGACAGAACAGTAGAAAAACAGTTTCACAGCCTAATTACAAGATTTCTGCATGTCAGTACTGAAACAGACAAGATTTACTGCCCTCATAGCAAGACAGAAGGGACAGAGCAGCACATGGCAGCCTTATAGCCTGAGACAATCTGCACAGTGTCATATTTCAGCACACAGATCCTGCCTGCTTTCACAGTCAGTCTGCTATCATGAGTGACCAAGCTTCTGCATGTGAACTCACATCTACCTCCCCACAAGTTCCTGAAGAAACTGAGTTACCCAAACGCTCAGTTAAACCCACTTGGAAAGTAATGGAGAATTATGAAGCTTCAAGGACTGAATTGTCAAATAGCTTGGAATTAGTCTGGGAGAAAATCCTTGCTGAAGCCAATACAGTGTCTGTTGAACGTGAACTACTGACACTAGAGGGCGCCATTAAACAACTTTCTGCCTCATATGAGCTTTATCAGCTTACCAGCATCAAATTCACTAATGTCTTACAAAACATGAAGTCAGAAAATGTGATGATGCAATTAAAGCGCGTCAATGCTCTCAATATTGAAAGAGACAGTTTTATCCAGCAAACCAGATTAAAGGCAGAAGCAAAAATAAAGCTGTTACAGGACACTGCATCTCACAGATCTGTTTCCACCAGACGTTCTAAAAACTCGTCAAGATCCCATAGCTCAAGATACTCAACACTCAGTGAGAGACTTATTAATGCCCGCGCTGAAGTGGAAGCCAGCAAAGTGCAGGTGGCATATGCAGAAAAAAGGGCAGAGTTGGAAGCGCAGTCAGCACGTCAAAGAGCAGAGTTGGAAGCTCAGAGAGCAGAGTCGGAAGCGCAGTCAGCACGTCAAAGGGCAGAGTTGGAAGCGCAGTCAGCACGACAAAGAGCAACAATGGAAACCTTAAATGAACAGTGTAAACATGACACAGCTATGGCAAAGCTAAGGGTCCTACAGCAAGCTATCAGTGCAGACGAAGGTGCAAGTGAGAGACAGCATTAACCTAAACATAGCAGATATGGAAGACCCCCTCAAACGCACTAAAGACTATGTCCTAAGCCACTGCAGTGCACACTCCATTGTCTCCAATGCTCCCGACTACATAGAGACTCCTTCACAGCTTCAAGTTAAAGAGGTTCCAGCAACTTCCTGCACTCAAAATCACTCCACTGCATTTCCTACCTGCCTACCTTGCCTGCCTTCATACGTCACAGAGCATCAGCGCAAGCTTCAGGCAAGTCATCAATCTCCAGTCATCGGTACAGCCTTGAATCAACGTACCATTGGAACAACTGACTTCAAGCAAGCAACTCACCTGGATGCATCTGCTGCACCATATTTCCCTGTGTCCTTTAACAACAATGTCAAAGATAACGCAATCAGCACCATACAGCCAACAGCATCTCACATAAAGGCGGAGACAACTGAGACAGAAGAGTTTGTGAGGTACATGCTTCGCAGAGAGCTCACAAAGACTGGTCTTACAAGTTTTGATGACCAACCTGAGAACTACAGAAGTTGGAAATGTGCCTTCAGAACTACAATCAGCAATATTGGCATTACAGCTGATCAAAAATTGAATCTGCTGATCAAATGGCTTGGTCCTCTATCTGCTGCACGTGTTAAGCCATTAAGATCGGTTTTCATGGACAATCCTACTGCAGGCCTCACAGCTGCATGGGAGCGACTAGAGCAAAGTTATGGCAGTCCAGAAGCTATAGAAAATGCTTTGTTCATGCGTCTGGAAACTTTCCCAAAGATATCCGGTAAGGACAACAAGGAGTTCCAGAGACTGAGTGACCTTCTCCTTGAGCTTCAGCTAGCCAAGACAGACCCAAAACTACCTGGACTCAGTTACCTTGACACTCCAAGAGGGGTAAACCCAATTGTCTCCAAGCTCCCGTATGGTTTGCAAGAGAAATGGACTGCACTAGGGTCATCATACAAAAGAGAGAACAAGGTTTCCTTCCCTCCATTCTCTCTCTTGTGAATTCATCAGGAAAATTGCAGAGACCAAGAACGATCCAAGTTTTTCCTACAGTGAGTACAGCCTCTTCTCACCCTTTCCTAAGAGTACCAGTCTTCAGGGCAACTATAGAAACCATAGAGGCCCAGTGTCTGTGAAAAAGACTGACATCCTTCCCACTCCTACCACAGTTCTGGCCATGAACAAACAGAGTAGGAAGATTGAAAACCCTAACAGAGAGTGTCCCATACACAAGAAGCCACACCCCCTCAATAAATGTATCGGCTTTAGGAAAAGGCCTCTGGAAGAGCGCAAGGAGCTTTTAAAGACATTTAGGGTATGTTTCAGGTGCTGTGCTTCTACAGAACATTTTGCAAGGGACTGTAATGTGTCCATCAAGTGCATAGAGTGTGGCTCTGAAGAACATGTGCAAGCCCTCCATCCTCTTGAGCCCAGCTCTGCACAACCTGCCAACACTCCTCCCAGGTTAACGCATGGCGGGGAGAATACAGACCAAGTGCCTAATTCTACCATCATTTCTTCATCCTGCACTGAAGTTTGTGGAGAAGACCGCTGTGGTAAGTCCTGTGCTAAGATATGCTTGGTGAACATATACCACAAGGATCAACCAGAAAAGTCTCTAAAGGCATATGCTATCTTAGACGATCAGAGCAATCGATCACTTGCAAAATCGGAATTGTTCAATCTATTTGAAATAAAAGGCGAAGCTCATCCTTACACCTTGGGTACCTGTAGTGGAACTATAGAGGTTTCTGGAAGAAGGGCTCATGGACTCATGGTATCTTCTCTCAAAGGTAACTTGCAATTACCCTTACCTACACTTGTTGAGTGCAATCAGATACCTGCTAACAGGGAAGAAATCCCTACTCCAGCTGCTGCTTTCCATCACCCTCACCTCAAGGTAATAGCAAATGAGATACCACCGCTTGACAAAGATGCTCAGATCCTTCTTCTGTTAGGAAGAGACATTCTAAGAGTTCACAAGGTACACAGACAAGTCAGTGGACCCCCAGATACCCCATTTGCCCAGCGCACGGATCTAGGGTGGGTCATCATAGGCAATGTCTGCATAGGCAAAATGAAAAGACCTACCAACATTTCGTCATTCAAGACAAATGTTCTGCCAAATGGCCGAAACACTTACTTTGAGCCATGCCCACATCACTACTGGGTGAAAGAGAAGATAGCCAGCCACGAATGGCAACATGGTATCTCAGGTGACACAAGCCCTTTCTCCTGCCATGATGGCGACTTCGGCTCTACAGTGTTTAAAGCAACCAGTGAAGATGACAATACTGGCTCCTTCAATGGAAGACAAAGAATTCATCAAGGTAATGGACAAGGAGTTCTTTCAAGATGACTCTAATAACTGGGTAGCACCCCTACCCTTTCGTCTCCCAAGAGAGAGATTGCCCAACAACTTACAGTAGGCCATCAGTAGATTCTCCTCCTTAAAGCCAAACTTAAGCAGGAAACCAGAGATGCAAAAGCACTTTGTGGACTTTATGCAAAATGTATTTGACAGAGATCATGCAGAGCCTGCTCCCCCACTAAAGGAGGGAGAAGAATGCTGGTACCTTCCATCCTTTGGCGTGTATCACCCACGCAAACCAGACCAAATCAGAGTTGTCTTTGATTCCAGTGCTCAGCACGAAGGTGTTTCTCTTAACATGCTCCTTACTGGACCCAACTTGAAGAGTCTAATAGGAGTCTTGATTCGTTTCAGACAAGAGCCTGTAGCAGTAATGGCCGACATTCAACAGATGTTTCACTGCTTCATCGTCAGAGAAGACAACAGAAACTACCTCAGGTTTCTATGGCACAAGGACAATGACCTCAACAAGGAAGTTATAGATTATCGCATGAAGGTACATGTCTTCGGTAACAGTCCTTCCCCAGCAGTGGCAACTTATGGGCTAAGGAGAACAGCTCAGACTGGAGAAGTTGAATATGGATCTGATGCCCGTCAATTTGTTGAAAGAAACTTCTACGTTGACGACGCACTTAAGTCCTTTCCAACTGCTAAAGAAGCAATTGATCTTCTCACCAGAACAAAGGAGATGCTGTCTGTAGCAAACCTTAGACTGCGCAAGATTATATCCAACAGCCAGGAACTTATGAATGCCTTTCACTCTGTGGACTATCCCACTAGTCTAAAAAACCTTGACTTAGGTACAGATGTGCCTCCTGTACAGCGAAGTCTGGGTTTGTTGTGGAACATCAAGCAAGACAAATTCACCTTCCAAGTGTCAACTTGTGACAAACCCTTCACTAAGAGAGGAGTCCTGTCCGTGGTGAATAGCATCTATGACCCAGTGGGTTTCCTTGCTCCAGTTACCATTCAAGGTAAGATTTTACTAAGACCGTTGTCTACTGAGAACATAGACTGGGATACTCCCTTGCCTAGTGAGAATCAACACAAGTGGGAAAGGTGGAGATATTCTTTGAAGTCACTAGAAAAACTTCAGATTCCCTGTTGCTATGTTCCAGGATCCACTTCAACTGCTAACCGGAGAGAGATTCATATTTTCTCTGATGCATCAGTTGAAGCTATTGCTGCAGTAGCCTATTTGAAGACCTCTGAACTGAATGGAGAATCACACTGTAGTTTTGTCCTAGGCAAGGCAAAACTCACTCCCAAGCCTGTACATACCATACCAAGACTTGAACTTTGTGCAGCCGTGCTAGCAGTAGAAATTGCAGAGGTCATACGAAGTGAAATGGACACTACAATTGATTCTTTCACCTTCTATACAGACAGTAAGGTAGTACTTGGTTACATAAACAACCAAACAAAACAATTTTATGTGTACGTCAGCAACAGGGTTGAACGTATCAAGAGATTCTCTCTACCAAGTCAATGGCATCACGTTCCCACTGAACTCAACCCAGCTGACTGTGGGACCAGAGCCGTGTCACCTGCTGCTCTTCAGGACAGCCTATGGCTGTCACCTCCAAGGTTTCTGTGTGAGGACTCATACTTACTCCCTATTGACACCACCTATGGGCTAGTAAACCCTGAAGATGATAAGGAAATAAGAACTGTGAACACCTCACTCCACACTTCTGTAAGTACAAAACAGAAGCTGCGGTCACACCATTACGAGCATCAATGGAAGCAGGTGCAGCATCTAGCCAATGTGTTCTGGCATCGCTGGAAGAAAAAGTATCTTCACCACCTTCAAGGTCGCAACAAATGGCAAGCATCTAAGCCGAATCTTAAGGTTGGAGACCTCATCCTTCTAAAAGACAAGGAAGTTTGTCGGAATGAGTGGCCTATGGGTCTTATTACTAAAGTTATGCCCAGCGACGATAACAAAGTCCGGAAGGTAAAAGTCAAGGTAACCAAGGGAGGATCGACACGAAACTTTAGTCGACCAATTACAGAGTTAGTACTCCTTTTGCCAGGTGAGTGACTTGTGCAAGGACTAGCCATGCTGTTGGCACGGCGGGGAGTACATTGCTGCCATCTACAGGTTCTACTCAGAACTTTGGAATTATTTGAAGACATCATACTGTGACTTTATGTTCTTCATCCTGTTGAACTTACGTTTATTATTTGCTTGTTGCATGTTTTTCATTACAGGTTCCAGGACATTCGTCAGTATTGGACTTTTTGAAAATATATATATTAGTTTAAGGTTATGAAATCTAAAGATTTCAGACGGGGAGTGTTGTGTTACACTATGTGATTATTCTTGCTCTGTGTCTTTAAGATCTGTCCCCTTCTTTCTAGCTGAACTCTCTCTCACCGTAGTTCTTTATATATCTCCTCCACTTCCTGATTCTGGTCATTACTCCTGTATATCTTCCATGCTAAACATCTTACATGTGGCTTACAACTGCAACGTTTTTCTATCTATGAATATCCATCATTAAACGGAACATTCGAAAGGATTCATCGTCTGTCGTCCTAACTGTGAGTTTATTCATTGAGTTAAACTGCCTGTATCGATGCAAGGGATGAATATCAAACCAGCTTGAGTAAGGCCTACTTAAACCTGGAGATGAACTTTATCGCTTTGTAGTTGAGACAGAACAAGTACTAAGGGGGCACTCTGGAGGGGGATGTAAGGGGGCACTCTGGAGGAGAATGCAAGGTGCACTCCAGAGGATGTAAGGAGGCACTAAGGGGGCACCCTGGAGGATGTAAGGGGGCTCTAAGTTAGTACCGCCAGAGTGCCCCATTACATCCCCCTTACAACCTCTAGGGTGCCCCCTTAGTGCCTCCAGAGTGCCCCTTTACTTCCTCGAGTGCCCCCTTACATCCTTCGGAGTACCCCACCACCAAAGTGGTATAGCAGTGGCTGACAGACTATCAGGAGGTGGTATTGCACTCCTCTTCCTCCTCTCTCCACTAACTACCCCCCGCCATACACTCCACACTCCTCTCCTGTACATATTACTCCCCGCCATACACTCCACTCTCCTCTCCTGTACATATTACCCCCTGCCATACACTCCGCACTCCTCTCCTGTACATATTACCCCCTGCCATACACTCCGCACTCCTCTCCTGTACATATTACCCCCCCCGCCAGACACTCCGCACTCCTCTCCTGTACATACCACTCACCACCATACACTCTGCATTCCCTATTTAACATTACCACATTCTGCACTATACAAGTCATCTCAGACTCTCTTTAACAACACCCCCTTTAAGACAATATTTAGCGCAATTTAAGACATGTCCACCACGACGCGCTTTGCACACCATATTGTTGTCCCTGTTGATGCCTAGGGCCCACTTTTGATCTTGCAGACGGGTCCACTGATTTCATACGCCCCTGCCCCAAAAATCTGCAAAAAAAAGGCAAAAATCATATTTTTTTTTGGGGGGGGGGGGGGGTGTCCCTGAGTGGCAGTCATCTCTATGATCGTCGGAGGCCCGAGCGCAATGTGATGACGTCACGCCCGGGTCCTCAGATGTAAACAAAGCCGCCATTGCGGCTAGTAAGTATGAGATCAGTGAAAAAAAATTCACGATCTCATGCTTTCCAGCCTGGAGGAGAGATGTGGGGTCTTATTGACCCTGCATCTCTCAATAAAGGGGACCTGTCACACACATTCCTATTACAAGGGATGTTTACATTCCTTGTAATAGGAATAAAAGTGATCAAAAAAAAAAAAAAATAAGTGTAAAAAATAAATAAAATAAGTAAAAAAAAAATGTAAACGCCCCTGTCCCCGGTAGCTCGCGATCAGAAGCGAACGCACACGTAAGTCCCGCCCACATATGTAAACGCCGTTCAAACCACATATGTGAGGTATCGCCGCGTGCGTTAGAGCGCGTGCACCAATTCTAGCACTAGACCTCCTCTGTAACTCTAACCTGGTAACCTGTAAAAAAATTTAAAGCGTTGCCTATGGAGATTTTTAAGTACCGAAGTTTGGCGCCATTCCATGAGTGTGCGCAATTTTAAAGCGCGACATGTTAGGTATCTATTTACTCGGCGTAACATCATCTTTCATATTTTCCCCAAAAATTGGGCTAACTTTACGGTTTTGTTATTTTTTAATTCATGAAACCATTTTTTTTTCCAAAAAAAGGCGTTTGAAAAATTATTGCGCAAATACCGTGCAAGAAAAAAGTTGCAATGACCGTCATTTTATTCCCTATGGTGTCTGCTAAAAAAACATATATAATGTTTGGGAGTTCTGAGTAATTTTCTAGAAAAAGAATGATGATTTGTACATGTAGGAGAGAAGTGCCAGAATAGGCCCGGTATTGATGTGGTAAAAAAGCCCGGTGTTGAAGTGGTTAAAAAAATGTAAACATCCCTTGTAATAGAAAAAAAGCATTACATGACCTCTTAACCGCTTGACAGCCAGGCAAATTCTGGCACTTCGCTCCTACATGTAAAAATCATAATTTTTTTGCTGGAAAAATTACACAGAACCCCCAAACATTATATATGTTTTTTTTAGCAGAGACCCTAGAGAATACAATGGCGGTCATTGTAACTTTTATCTCGCACGGTATTTGCGCAGCAATTTTTCAAACGCGTTTAAAAAAATAAAAAACAGTTTCATGTTTAAAAAAAAAAAAAAAAAACTAAAGTTAGCCCAATTTTTGTAATGTGAAAGATGAAGTTACGTCGAGTAAATAGATACCTAACATGTCACGCTTCAAAATTGCAACCACTCGTGGAATGGCGCCAAACTTCGGTACTTAAAAATCCCCATAGGCGACGCTTTAATTTTTTTTACTGGTTACATGTTTTGAGTTAGAGTAACCTTCGCGGCGACACCTCACATATGTGGTTTGAACACCGTTTTCATATGTGGGCGTGACTTACGTATGTGTTCGCTTTTGCGTGCGAGCACACGGGGACAGAGGCTCTTTAATTTATTTTTTTATTGTTAATTTTACTTACATTTTTTTATTTTGACACGTTAAAAAAAAAAAAAAATTGATCACTTTTATTCCTATTACAAGGAATGTAAACATCCCTTGTAATAGGAATATGACATAATTGGTCCTCTTTACAGTGAGATATGAGGTCAATACCCCACATCTCACCTCTAGGCTGGGAAGCCTAAAATCCAAAAGAAAAACAAACAAACAACGATCACCGCTTCCTAGCCGAGGCGGTACCGTTTTTTGAATGCAGAGGCCGGGCGTGATGTCATAACATCGCGCCCAGCCTCCGATGATAATAGAGACTCCGGCGGACCAAATCTCTATGGTCAAGAACCGGGGCCGGCAGATCCGTTCTCCAACTCACCAATCGCACAGGTGTGTCGGTAGAAGCACCGGAGGGTGGCGGGAGGGTGGGGACGTCCCTTTTCGGCGCCCATAAGAACGATCAAGCGGCAGAACAGCCGCTATGATAATTCTTATAGTGTAGGGAATCACCGGATGAAAACGGCAATATCTGAATGATGCCTGTAGCTGCAGGCATCATTCAGATATACCACCACAAAGCCGAGGACGTCTTTAGACGTCCGCCTGTCGGCAGGTGGTTAAATATGAGATCTGGGGTCAAAAAGACCTCAGATCTCATATTTACACTAAAATGCAATTAAAAAAAAGATTTAATGTCATTTAAAAAATAAAATAAAAATGTCAAGCCCTGTTTATAGTGTGCAACCTGGTATATGATGTGCAGAGCCCTGTGTATAATTTGCAGCCTGGTATATGATGTGCTGAGCCCTGTGTATAATGTGCAGCCTGGTATATGATGTGCTGAGCCCTGTGTATAATGTGCAGCCTGGTATATGATGTGCAGAGCCCTGTGTATAATGTGCAGCCTGGTATATGATGTGCAGAACCCTGTGTATAATGTGCAGCCTGGTATATGATGTGCAGAACCCTGTGTATAATGTGCAGGATGGTATATGATGTGCAGAGCCTGGTGTATAATGCCGACACTATGAGTGGAATACAGGGGACGGAGTGGGTGGATTCTATAAGGGGTGTGGCCTATGAGAAGTGGGAGGGGGTGTGGCCTATGAGAAGTGGGAGGGGCCAACCGTGGAGAGGCGGGGTCTTGCCCCCCCCCCCCCCCATCCTAAAACTTCACCAGCCGCCACTGTTCACCACCAATACTAGAGCTATGCCGATAATCCTCTTATGTGTGCAACCACCACCATCAGCTGTACCCTCACCTAATTGTATGTAGAGTCCTGTACTTAAAGTGTATTCAGTTTAACCGATTGCGGACCAACCGCCGTCATACTGTGGCAGGTTGGCACGGCTGCGCGTCTCGCCATAGGTGTACGTCGTCTGCTTTAAAAACAATAGCAGGCACGCGCACCACCAAGGGTGCACATGTCCCCGGGCCGCAACGCCGGAGCCGATGCACGTGGCCGGCGGCTGCAATACCCGCCAGCCACCCGCGATCGCTCCAGAGAGCCAGAACGGGGATCTGTCAATGTAAACAAACAGCTCCCCGTTCTGTCAGGGGACAGGGGGCAGGAAAACATACACACTGTCCCTGCCCAGACACACCCATAACACTCCCCTAGTCATTATTCATTGGTTGTTTTATAAACGCATCCTGTTGGAAGGATTTCCAGTGTTGATATTCATATCCTGTGAGGTAATTTCCTGTGATGTAATTTCCCATGGAGGAAGCAATTGGCTGTTGAGGCCATCACTTCCTGTTTGTCATTGCTTTTGTTGTGTTTAAATAAAAACCAAGTGCTGTGCTGGGTAGAGGGCAGAAGAGGATGGTGCTGAGGATGTAAGCTGTGGTTATGTCTGTTGGGGATATGCGGGAAATAGAGTGATAGGTAAGATGCATTACACCATTAGACGAAATGGGTGCTTATTAGCACAGGAGATATGGATTACGCAGAGCGTACAGCCATATTTCCATGACACAAGCCCAGGCTATGGTCAGTTTTGTGCCCAAAAGAATGAAAAATATTAAATTCTGGGTAGATTTAGCAACTTTAGGTACAGGGAAATTGAGTAACGCTATTGAGGGGCCTTTGGAAATCAGACAACCCGTAACTCTGCGAAGTATGTGAAATATTTTATTCTAGAATCCCCAAATTCTCGGGCAATCCCACCATATATATATATCACTGACCCTGGTATATCACATCCCCTGAAGCATTGGGGGGAGGAGGAGGGGAACATTTTGGCAAAACTAGTTTGAACTAGGTACCATCTAGTTAACACCTTAAGGTTCGCTTCTATCAGGGAAGTATAGTGCATAACCCCGAAGGAGCGAAAGACGTTTCTATTCCAGTCCTCTAAGCCCCAGCTGTCCTGGATCTTGCTTTCCCATGCCAACATATATGGTAACTTAGAGTGGTCCGAGGCTAGTGACAGGTAGATTGCGGATATGCCCCCCTCTGCTCCATAGCTTGCCACACCAATGTTCATACATCGTTAACCTCGGGGGTTCTGGTCTGCTCTTCCATTGAGAGTGTAGGAAGTTGGATATTTGCATGAACCTAAACCTCTCAGAGGCAGGCATCTCCAATTAGCATTTACAACAGCTGAGCAAGAGTGGTCCGGGGGGGGGGTGTAGGTAGTGTCCAATGCAGTATACCCCCTTGTCTAGCCACCAACTGAAGGCCTTAATGTTCATTCCCGGTGGGAATTTGGAATTATGAAAAATATGCGCTATGGGTTGCATTTCTGAAGTTATAGAGGGTCGGCCTCTCCGGCCCTCCCATATGGATATAGAATGATATAACACAGGGGGCATACAGTAATTGGTGGCTGATCTTTTGGTGAACACTAGAGAAGGAGAGAGATGATATTGATCGCTCACCTGTTTCAGCCTTCCAATGCTTACTGTGATAGCCAGCTATTGATGGGGGCGGTGGACAAGTTTTGGTTTCACCTATGGTGCTTGTATTGGTCCAGCAGCGCACCAACACCTTTGCAGCCATTGTGCTACATGCTGGGTGTTTGGTGTGCACCTGTACCTTTAACCACTTCAATACCATGCACTTATGCACCTTCCCGCCCAGACCAATTTTCAGCTTTCAGTACTCTCACACTTTGAATGACAATTACTCAGTCATGCTACACTGTATCCAAACAAAATTTTTATCATTTTCTTCTCACCAATAGAGCTTTCTTTTGGTGGTATTTAATCGCCACTGGGTTTTTTATTTTTTGCGATATAAGCAAAAAAACAACGATTTAAAAAAACACACTTTTTTTAGTTTCTATTGTAAAATTTTGCAAATAAGTAATTTTTCTTCATAAATTTGTGCCAAAATGTATACTGCTACATATCTTTGGTAAAAATAACCCAAATTAGTGTATATTATTTGGTCTTTGTGAAAGTTATAGAGTCTACAAACTATGGTGGCAATCACTGAAAATTTATCACATCTGATCACGCCTGATGTACTGAAGGCATATCTAATTTCTTGACACTAACAAGCCAGGAAAGTACAAATACCCCAAAATTACCCCTTTTTGGAAAGTAGACAGTCCAAGGTATTTACTAAGAGGCATGGTGAGTTTTTTGAAGTTGTATTTTTTTCACACAATTCTTGGGAAAATTTGGATTTTTTTTTTTTTTTTTTTACACAAACTGGTCATATTAACAGTTTTTTTCTCTCACACAGCATATGCATAATTGCAACTACACCCCAAAATACATTCTGCTACTCCTGAGTGTAGCAATACCACATGTGTGAGACTTTTACACAGCCTGGCCACATACAGAGGCCCAACATTGAAGTAGCACTTTCAGGCGTTCTACAAGCATAAATTGCACATATCCTTTCTCAACCACCTATTACATTTTTGAAGGCCCTGGAGCACTAGGACAATGGAATTTTCCACAAAATGACCCCATTTTGGAAAGCACACACCCCAACGTATAATCTATGAAGCATTGAGTCTTTTGAACGGTTCATTTTTTTCCAGAATGTTTTGGAAAATGTGGAGAAAAAATGAAAATGCATTTTTTTTACACAAAGTTGTCCATTTATTAGGCTTGTGCACAACGGAAAAATTTGTTCCGTTTCGGTTCGTTTCTTTCCGGTCCTGTTGATTCGTAATCATTCGTAATTTTGCTAGACGGGATTTTTCGTGTTCGGACTCATTCGTATTTTTGCAAGCGACATTTTTCGTTGGATTTTTTGTTGCTTTATAATTCGGACTTTCGGTAGAGTACGTTGTTTTTCGTTGATTCTGGACACAACTCCTACTTTCGTAACTTTTTTTGGGTTTGTTGATTCGTAATTTTCTGTGTCTCTCTCACAACGACGCTGCCTATTATGCCTAATGTGCTTCGAATGGATTTGTACTTTTCTAAATACATAGCGGTTATTTGTAACGATTCGAAATCTCGTATTTTACTTTCGTTTTTTACATGCGGCTATAGGCTCCGCCCCTGTACACCATTTTGAGAGGGTTCAGCACGGTGAGGGAGAAGCGCAGAGCAGAGTGAGTGTTATTGTGCTTCGAATGGATTCGAAATCTCGTATTTTACTTTCGTTTTTTCATGCGGCTATAGCCTCCGCCCCTGTACACCATTTTGAGAGGGAGTTCAGCACGGTGAGGGAGAAGCAGAGAGCAGAGTGAGTGTTTTTGTGCTTCGTACATTCGTAACTTTTTTCATAACGAATTATGCCGAAGACCTTCGGGCATTCGCTATTTTGCGGTATAATTTATTTCGGATTCGGTTTTATTCGTAATTGCTCTGTTCGGAAATTCGAATGCTTCCGAATGTCCGAAAGTTGCTAAATTCGGACGAATTTCGATTCGTTACGAAACGAATTGCACAAGCCTACCATTTATAAGATATTTCTAACACATAGCATATACATAGCAAAAATGACACCCCAAAATGCATTCCGCTACTCCTCCTGAGTATAGCGATACCACATGTGTGAGACTTTTACACAGCCTGGCCATATACAGAGGCCCAACATTGAAGTAGCACTTTCAGGCGTTCTACAAGCATAAATCGCACATATCCTTTCTCAACCACCTATTACAATTTTGAAGGCCCTGGAGCACCAGGACAATGGAATTTTCCACAAAATGACCCCATTTTGGAAAGCACACTGTCATGGATATGCATTAATGTCTGTCTGCCATCTTACCTTTCCTCCTCATGTGTTCATCTTAGAGGCCAGAACCCTTTCACCTGGCTTCCTTTATAATCTCTTCCCAGCCTGACTCCACCCCAGGCCCTATCACAGAACACTATATTAACCTGTGCACTGCAAGCCTGCTTTGCTGATCAACGTGTTTGTTAGGCATTGTGTGTTTGGGTTCCTGCCTGCCGTGTGCTACGTCTGTCTCTCTGTTACATATTTGGCTTGTCCCCGACTATCCCTGTCTGCTCGTGACCCTTGACCTTCGGCTCGTTCTTTCATTATCCTTGTCTGCTTGTGGCCCTTGACCTTCAGCTTGTTGTTCGTTTCTCTCATATCTTGTGCTGCTGCTTCCCCTCTTTTCCCCTTATCCTACGGGGCGTGAGCTAGGAGACTTCAGGGGCCGCGACCTGGACCCAGCCTGCAGCATAACATCCTCACCACTAGAGGCTCTGGAGAAGACCTGCTGGGTCTTAGACTCCGCGCCCTAGGGAATCTTGGCTCTAGCTTCCGTTAGGATCCCGTTTGTGCTCCTCTGGTCCCGCTTTCCACAACCACCCAGTTCCTATCCACAGCAGTCAGCCATAGGGTTCACTGCCTTGCGGTGCACTCCTGTCCCCCTACGGTGTGCATCTGTCACCTGGCCACAGGTGACCCTGACAGTTTGATCAGCCATGAACCCGGCTGACATCCCGCTCCCCGCGGATGATCCATTGCAGGGCATAGTTCGCAGACTTGAAACCCAGGAATCGAATCAGACTCAGGTGATGCGATTCCTCCAGGATCTGGCTTCTCGATTCGAGCAGCTTCAGGCCTCCTTGGGAACCCCGAATCCGCAACCTCAAGTACAACCAGCGGCTGTACCTATCGCACCAGTCGCAGCCACACACTCACTAAAATTGCCAGCTCCGTTCAGTTTCTCTGGGGACTCCAAGGCCTGCAGGGGGTTTCTCAGCCAATGCACAATTAATTTTGAGCTTCAGCCTCAAAACTTCCTATTTGACCGGGCTAAGGTAGCCTATATCATTTCCCTCCTCTCCGGTGAAGCTTTAGCCTGGGCTGCCCCCCTGTGGGAGAGGAATGATCCGGTGGTTTCCAGCCTGTCTGATTTCTTGAAGCTCTTTCGTAACATCTTCGAAGAGCCGGCTCGGGCTTCTTCAGCGGCTAGTGCTGTCTTACGTCTTCGCCAAGAATCTAGTTCAGTGGGACAATATGCTCTTCAGTTCCGTATCCACACAGCTGAATTGAGCTGGAATAATGAGGCCCTGGTCGCTACCTTTTTACATGGCCTCTCTGACCGAGTGAAAGACGAATTAGCGGTAAGAGCCATTCCCGTCGGTCTGGACGATGTAATTTCGTTATGCAACCAGATCGACATTCGTTTTCAAGAGAGGTCCTTAGAAAAAAGCCGCCAGCACTCTCTGGGTTCTAGCCAGTCTGAGCTCCCCTCCCTTCATCCCGTGGAGCATCCTCTACCTGCTGAGGAACCTATGCAGCTGGGCTGGACCAGACTAACCCCAGAAGAACGTGCTAGGCGCAGAACTCTGGGCTTGTGCCTCTATTGTGGGGGCAAGGGTCATTTTCGTGACTCCTGCTCGCTTCGTCCGGGAAACGCTCAGGTCTAATACATTTTGGAAGGTGGAGTATTGGACCCAGAAACATCACCTTCTCGCCTGCTCTTGCCGGTGTTCCTTCATGTAGGCACTTCTCCTCAGTCAACCCTTGCATATCTGGATTCCGGGGCTGCCGGCAATTTTATGGATTGGAGAACTGCTTCTTCTATGAAGCTTACCCTTTCACCTCTCACTACCCCATTGGTAGTCTCGGCAATTGATGGCACTGTTCTCCCAGGGGGCCCTATTCGCTTCCAAACGCTACCCATTAGGATGTCGGTAGAAATTCTCTGCCTACATGGGGTCCCTTCTCATATTGTTTCCGACAGGGGAGTCCAATTCACGTCTCGTTTTTGGAGAGCCTTTTGCAAATCCCTCAATATTGTCTTGGATTTTTCTTCTTCCTACCATCCCCAATCCAATGGACAGACTGAGAGGGTTAATCAGGAGTTAGAGGTCTTTCTTCGCACCTTTGTGTCTTCTCACCATGACGATTGGTCCTCTACTCCCGTGGGCAGAATTCTCCCATAACAATCATGTGAATACCAGTTCGCAGAAGACGCCCTTTTTCACAGTTTATGGAAAACACCCTCAACTTCCTCTTCCCATGATCTGTTCTCCAGACATTCCAGCTTTGGCTTCGGTTCAGGAGTCTCTCAATTCCATTTGGGGTGACGTTCATGATTCCCTCCGGGCAGCTGCTGAAAAATTCAAAGGCTTTGCCGACCGCCGCAGGCGTAAACCGCCGTCTCTTCAGCCAGGGGACAAAGTCTGGCTCTCTACCAGGAACATCAAGCTCCGAGTTCCTTCTCTGAAGTTTGCTCCACGATTCATCGGTCCATACACGGTAACTGCTAAACTGAATCCGGTTTGTTTCAAACTCGATTCCTAAGAGCCTTAAAATCACTAACTCCTTCCATGTTGCTCTTCTAAAGCCTTTAATCCTCAATAAACTCTCTCGTCCTCTCCCTACCGTGGCGCCTGTCTCTGAGGATAATCAGGAGTACGAGATCAGTCAAATTCTGGACTCCCGACTCGGTAAAGGCGTTCTTCAGTACCTCGTTCATTGGAAAGGGTTTGGTCCTGAGGAGAGGTCTTGGATCACTGCATCTGAGGTCTTTGCACCTCGTCTGTTAAAGGAGTTTCATCTGAAGTTTCCCTCTAAACCTGGGCCCAGGCGGGGAAGGGGGAGGCCTCGTAAGAGGGAGGGTACTGTCATGGATATGCATTAATGTCTGTCTGCCATCTTACCTTTCCTCCTCATGTGTTCATCTTAGAGGCCAGAACCCTTTCACCTGGCTTCCTTTATAATCTCCTCCCAGCCTGACTCCACCCCAGGCCCTATCACAGAACACTATATTAACCTGTGCACTGCAAGCCTGCTTTGCTAATCAACGTGTTTGTTAGGCATTGTGTGTTTGGGTTCCTGCCTGCCGTGTGCTACGTCTGTCTCTGTTACATATTTGGCTTGTCCCCGACTATCCCTGTCTGCTCGTGACCCTTGACCTTCGGCTCGTTCTTTTGTTATCCTTGTCTGCTTGTGGCCCTTGACCTTCAGCTTGTTATTTGTTTCTCTCATATCTTGTGCTGCTGCTTGCCCTCTTTTCCCCTTATCCTATGGGGCGTGAGCTAGGAGACTTCAGGGGCCGCGACCTGGACCCAGCCTGTCAGGAACTTGGTAGGAGGCTGAGATGCTGGGAGGGCTCCCCTTGCGGCCGAGTGCAGCACACCACTGAAGATGACACAGGAGGTGTAGTGCCCACAGAAGCACGGGTGCCTGGTAACTGAAGACAGACGTGCTTGGAGGGTCCAGGAGACAGAGACCAGTGGAGCAACTGGAAAGCTGAGTCGGGAGCCAGGCCAAGGATCATTCACAGGAAGACAGTCCGTAATCAGAATGACCAGGGATGAGCCGAGTCTTAGTGCAGGGAGCAGGATATGCAGAGTTCAATAGACAAGCCGGGGTCGGATGCAAGGACCTGGCAGAAGGAGGTCAGGTGCAAGCCAAGAGTCAAGCCAAAGGATCAGGAAGAGTGGGTCAGAACAAGCCGGGTCGGTACACAGGAGATCAGATCAACAGGTGATTCAGGATACAGGAACACAGGGGGAGCTGAAGATAAACCAGCAAATGCAGACACTAGCAGACTTCCTTATATATGCCCATGTGACCTGCTGGTAGAGATACTGGGTCCTAAAGTCCTTCTTCTGTTGGTTCCCTGACAGTGCCTTTGCCTATGCAGGTTTGCCAACCCTGCACCATTACGCACAGGGATGCGCCTATTTCCCTGACAGTGCCCCCCCCCCAACGGGCAGCCTCCGGATGCCCAGTTGCGCCCATTTTGCGGGATGACTGGTGCGAAATCTTTGTATAAGCCTAGGGGCATGTACATGACTCGCAGGTTCCCAAGAGCTCTCTTCTGCAGGGTATCCTTTCCACTTAATTAAAAACTGAATTGTCCTACCTCTCCGACGACAGTCAAGGATGGACTCCACTTCGAATTCAGTCTCGTCTCCAACCAAGACCGGAGGTGGGGGTATTTCTTCTCTCCCTGAAAAAGGACTGGAAATTACATGTTTAAGAAGTGCAACATGAAATACAGGGTGGATTTTATACGATTCAGGCAAGGCAAGTTCGAAGGCTACTGGATTTATTTCCCGTTTTATTTCAAAAGGGCCAATAAACTTCGGTCCCAATTTTCGGGAAGGGCAAGGCAGTTTGAGGTTTGCAGATGAGAGCCACACCTTGTCCCCCACCTTAAAGGCAGGGTTTCCTCTCTTCTTGTCATACTGTCTCTTATATCCTTCTTGGGCTTTACGCATTGTGTCCTGGAGAATCTGATAATTGGTTTGGATGGAATTTATTCTGTCCTGGACTGCCGGGACTGAGGATTCGGGAATGACATTGGGTAAAAATGAAGGGTGGTAGCCATAGTTCGCCCAAAAGGGTGACTGGTTGGTAGCAGTGTGCACAGAGTTATATGCGAATTCCGCACAGGGCAATAATGAGATCCAATCGTCCTGAGAAAAGGAACAAAAACAACGCAGGTATTGCTCTAAGGTCTGGTTAGTCCTTTTTGTTTGGCCGTTACTCTGGGGATGGTAAGCTGTGGAAAAACATGTCTCAATTGATAGTGATTTGCAAAGGTTCCTCCAGAACCTAGAGGTGAATTGTACACCTCTGTCTGACACGATGTTATCTGGTACTCCGTGTAGTCTGACTACTTCTTTAATGAAAATTTCTGCTGTGTCCATGGCAGAAGGTGTGCCCATCATTGGTAAGAAATGCGCCATCTTGGATAGCCGGTCTACTACTACTAGAATGGTTGTAAACTCTTCTGAAGGGGGTAAATCCACAATAAAGTCTAAAGAAATATTTTTCCAAGGTTGTTCTGGAACTGGCAGTGGTCTTAACAGGCCCCAGGATTTCGTGTTGGACCCCTTATTCCTTTGGCATATTGTGCAGGAGTTGACATAGTCCTTACAATCGGCTCTCAGAGTGGGCCACCATAAAGACCGTTCGACCAGTTCGGTCATTTTTCGGACCCCAAAGTGGCCAGCCAGCTGGTGATCGTGGAAAGTTCTTAGGACCTGAAGCCTGGCTTGCTGTGGGACAAAAATCCTGTCTTGATGCCAAAGGAGTCCCTCCTGGCTTCTGAGGGAGGAGATTTCTGTTTCCGTGCACTGAGTGGATGCTTGTTCAATTGAAGCTCTTAAATCGGGCTGGATCAAGAGGAAGTTTTGAGGGGACAGAATTGGACTGGGTGTAATCTCTTCAGGGGTATCAGGAAACATTCTGGACAAGGCATCGGCTTTTCCATTTTTAGACCCTGGGCGGAAGGTGATATGGAAATTGAATCGAGAAAAGAATAAAGCCCATCGAGCCTGCCGGGGTCTCAGTCGCTTGGCCGTGCGGAGATACTCCAAGTTCTTATGATCTGTAAAGATCAAAATAGGGTGGACGGGGCCCTCCAGGAGATATCTCCATTCCTCCAGGGCGGTCTTTATTGCCAAGAGCTCTCGATCCCCTACGTCGTAGTTCTTCTCAGGCTGGGTCATCTTCCGTGAAGAGAAGGCCACGGGATGAAGTAGGGCTTTGGACCCCTGACGCTGGGAAAGAACTGCTCCTGTGGCTACTTCGGAGGCATCAACTTCCAGAACATAGGGCAAAGCAGGATTGGGATGCTGTAAAACAGGTGCAGAGGTAAAGAGGACCTTTAGTTGATCAAAGGCCGTTTGTGCTGCTTCGGACCACTGGAATCTGGTATGCTGACGTGTTATCTGGGTAATTGGTGCTACAATGGTAGAAAAGTCTCTTATAAATCTTCGGTAAAAATTTGCGAAGCCGATGAACCTCTGAACACTCTTCTTATCAGAAGGGGCCGGCCACTCAAGAATGGCTTTCACCTTCTGAGGATCCATGGCTATCCCATTGGTGGTGATAATGAGTCTGAGGAACTGGATTGTCTTCTCGAAGTCACATTTTTCGGCTTTTACATACAATCCGTGTACCCTGAGGATGCCCAGTACCTTTTTTACATGTGTTCTGTGAAGCTCCAGAGTAGCTGAGAATATGAGGATATCATCGAGGTAGACGATAATGAAGTGGTCTAGGTACTGCCGGAAGATATCGTTTATGAAATGTTGGAATGTGGCTGGGGCGTTGCATAATCCAAATGGCATTACTAAGTATTCAAAATGTCCAAACCTTGTTCTGAACGCTGTTTTCCACTCGTCCCCCTCCCGGATGCGGACAAGATTGTAGGCTCCACGTAGGTCTAGTTTAGTGAAGACATGAGCTGTACGGAACCTCTGGAAGAGTTCTGGGATGAGGGGGAGCGGGTAGCGATTTTTAAGAGTAACTCTATTCAATTCTCTGTAATCCACACATGGCCTCAAAGTTTTATCCTTCTTCTCAACAAAGAAAATGCCGGCACCGGCAGGAGAGGAGGAAGGGCGAATAAATCCCTTTTCAAGGTTTTCATCAATATACTGTCTCAAAGTCTCAAGTTCAGTCTCAGAGAGGGGAAAAATACGGCCAAAAGGAATCTCAGCCCCCGGTAACAACTCAATGGGGCAATCGTAGGGACGATGCGGGGGTAGAGTATCTGCTTTCTTCTTGTCAAAGACATCCTTGAACTCCTGATAGGCTGCTGGTATATTGGGATCCACACTGGGTGTGGGTAGAACAGACATGCAACTGGAAGAGTCCTTGGTTTCAGGAACAAGACAATGCTGCCGGCAGTAGGGAGAGGTGAAGAAAACTTCCCTTTTTGGACCAGTCAATCTGAGGGTTGTGTGCCTGTAGCCATGGGGTTCCCAAGATGACAGGGAATATAGGAGAGCTCAGGACATCAAAACGTAGAAATTCCTGGTGACCAGAATTGATGGAGGTAAGGATAGGTGCCGTTTCCTGGGTGACATGCCCGGAACTGGGCATTGAGCCGTCGGCCAGGTGGACAGTCAGTCTTTGGCCCTTGTGGTGGAGGGGAATAGCGAGTCTCTTTGCCAGTGTCAGATCCAAAAAGCAACTACATGCCCCGGAATCCAGTATTGCTTGGAGGTGAACTTCTTGTCCTGCTATCAGTAATGTGACAGGAAGAGTAATGTGAGAGGAGGACCTGGACACCTGACAGTTGACCGTGGTGCGGAGGACCGATTTCCTGGGTCTTATGGGGCAAAAGGTTATATAATGACTGGTTCCCCCGCAGTAGAAGCAAAGGTTCGCCTGTCGGCGACAAAGTCTCTCCCCTGAGGTTAATGCCGGATGAGCCAGGCCAAGCTGCATAGAACTAGATGTGGGCGGAGCTTCGAGAAGTTGGGGGGGTTTGGATGCGTTCAGACCGGCGCTCTCGTAAGCGTCTGTCGAGTTGAATAGTCAATAGGATGAGACCCTCTAGAGTTGAAGGGGTCTTGACTCTAGACAGTTCATCCTTGAGGGATTCAGACAGTCCCAGCCGATACTGATAACGTAACGCTGCCTCGTTCCATCCTGAGTCTGAGGACCAGGTACGGAATTCCACTGTGTAATCTTCCGCAGGGCGCTGACCCTGCCGTATGGCATGTAGAGCAGCTTCAGCAGTGGCCGCCCGCAGGGGATCCTCATATAACTGGGCCATGATTTCAAAGAACTGGTCCACAGAATTGATGAGGGGACTTTCCTGCTCCAGTAAGCCATGAGCCCATACTTGGGGTTCGTCAGTCAGCAAAGAAATGATGAATCCCACTTTCACTGCTTCAGAGTAAAAGGTCTGTGGTTGCAGAGCCAGGTACAGGTAACAGGCGTTTTTAAAGGATCGGAATTTCTTCCGATCACCGGAGAAGCGTTCAGGTGTTGGCACTCGTGGTTCCGGAGGGGGCATCACCACAGCAGGAGTGGTTGCCAAGGAACTAGTTAAAGATGACCCTTGACCTGCGGGAGAAGGTTTTGCAGGCAGGTGCTGCAGTCGGCCCTCTAATTGGCGGTACTCTTTCTGGAGTTCTTGGATGGCCTGGGTGAGGGCTGTGATCTGTAGGCTGGCGGCTTCCAGCGGGGAGACACCTCCGTCGGCCTCTGACATGGCTGGTTTATACTGTCAGGAACTTGGTAGGAGGCCGAGATGCTGGGAGGGCTCCCCTTGCGGCCGAGTGCAGCACACCACTGAAGATGACACAGCAGGTGTAGTGCCCACAGAAGCACGGGTGCCTGGTAACTGAAGACAGACGTGCTTGGAGGGTCCAGGAGACAGAGACCAGTGGAGCAACTGGAAAGCTGAGTCGGGAGCCAGGCCAAGGATCATTCACAGGAAGACAGTCCGTAATCAGAATGACCAGGGATGAGCCGAGTCTTAGTGCAGGGAGCAGGATATGCAGAGTTCAATAGACAAGCCGGGGTTGGATGCAGGGAGCAGGCAGAAGGAGGTCAGGTGCAAGCCAAGAGTCGAGCCAAAGGATCAGGAAGAGCGGGTCAGAACAAGCCGGGTCGGTAAACAGGAGATCAGATCAACAGGTGATTCAGGATACAGGAACACAGGGGGAGCTGAAGATAAACCAGCAAATGCAGACACTAGCAGACTTCCTTATATAGGCCCATGTGACCTGCTGGTAGAGATGCTGGGTCCTAAAGTCCTTCTCCTTCTGTTGGTTCCCTGACAGTGCCTTTGCCTATGCAGGTTTGCCAACCCTGCACCATTACGCACAGGGATGCGCCTATTTCCCTGACACAGCCTGCAGCATAACATCCTCACCACTAGAGGCTCTGGAGAAGACCTGCTGGGTCTTAGACTCCGCGCCCTGGGGAATCTTGGCTCTAGCTTCCGTTAGGATCCCGGTTGTGCTCCTCTGGTCCCGCTTTCCACAACCACCCAGTTCCTATCCGCAGCAGTCAGCCATAGGGTTCACTACCTTGCGGTGCACTCCTGTCCCCCTACGGTGTGCATCTGTCACCTGGCCACAGGTGACCCTGACACACACACCCCAACGTATAATCTATGAAGCATTGAGTCTTTTGAACGGTTCATTTTTTTACAGAAGGTTTTGGAAAATGTGGAGAAAAAATGAAAATGCATTTTTTTTACACAAAGTTGTCAATTTATAAGATATTTCTAACACATATGTACATAGCAAAAATTACACCCCAAAATGCATTCTGCTACTCCTCCTGAGTATGGCGATACCAAATGTTTGAGACTTTTACACAGCCTGGCCACATACAGAGGCCCAACATCCAAGTAGCACCTCCAGGCATTCTAGCAGCATTAATTGCACATATCATTTTCTGACTACCGATCACATTTTTGAAGGCCCTTCATATATCTAACACATAGCAGGTACATACCAAACAACAAAAGATTACCTGTGGTTTTAGAAGTGCAGTGGTCCACAGAGGAGATATATAAAGAAAAACCCACCAGGGAGAAACCTAGAGAGTTGGACTCCCCCTGGATAAAGAAGCCACAGGTGGACCACGCCGCTTATGAAAACGGATAACTTTTAATGGTACAAAAAAATTAATAGAAAAATCAATACACAAATTACTGATGCTCAAAAAAACCCACACCAGCACCCACAGACAATTAAAATTAATATGATGACGTCATCAATATTAAAAGCACAAACTACTTAAATGCGGACGCATGCATGCATTAGAGCAGGGTAATCAACTGGAAAATTGGTCCAGGTAATGGCCCTGTGTATAATAGGGCCAGTCAATAGGGCTAGACCAGTTCCAAAGGAACATGAAAAATGCAGATATAGCTGTGCAATGAAAAGCTGAAACTGGGATAAAAAAGTGACACCATGCAAAAAATACGGTTCTAATTGAGTATTTTGGTATGAAATGGCAATGATGAATGAAAATTGGATAGGTCACATTATATCAATCTATTCACTGGTTGAAGCAAGCAAAAAGCAGAAAAAGCAAAAATAGAAAACGCAGGTCAATGCAGGGCAGCAAATTGGCAGCAGACAGCAAAAACCACTGAGTGTGGATAAGACAGGCAGTTGTGATCATCAAGTGGCTAGATGAAACAGCAGCATGAACAGCGGCCTAAATAATGTGACATTACTTGGACCGAAGGTCCCCTCACCCAGCCTGGGAGCAGCAGACACTCGTCCTGTGTTGCAGGGTTTGTCTTCTCTGTATCAATAGGAGGCATTCACAGCAGATAATACGGCCGTAATTGGCATGTTCACCCCGTGCGGGGGTCAAAGGTGCTGATTCTCCTAGATAAGAGGAATATTAGTGCCTTGTATAAGTCTTCCAGGCGTCAGTCATCCAGGATCGGGCAGAGAGCTAAAAGTCCCGCTCCCACAATCACTCAAGCCGCATATAGAGAGCCTGCTACACAGCGTGATGCTTCAACTCAGCTCAGCTCAGTCCAGTCTCAGTGCAGAGCGCATGCGTCCATACAGCGTAGCTGTGTGTAACGGAGGAACGGTACTACAACATGTAATTCGACATGTTTCAGCCCATAGGAGGGGCTTTCATCAAGGGATAGGGAGGGGCATAAACCAGGTCCTTATATACATAAGTTTAAATCAACCTGTAAGTGGTACCAGCTGCGTTGCAAAGGGAATCCACTAGATGTCACTCCCTAGAACACTGTTATAGTAAAAGTTCATTCACCAGTCGCAGAGATCACCATCAGCAATGGATAGATAGCAAATTATAAAAATAAATTTAAATATTTCAAAATAAAAACTTTTTTTATATATAAAAAATGAAAAAAAACAGAGATAATGATATCACCCCTATAGGTATGTATAATAGCCATTACCCATATTCCTGCCACATGTCATCCATAGTAAACAGGGGCCCATTGCTAGAAGCCAACAGGGGCAAGATAATATAGTATATCCCCCTGTTAGGTTAGAACGCAAAATAAACGGCAGATAATATGAGTCAAACAGTTAATGTTCACCATGGATAGACATATAGACATGAACGTGGGCAATTAGATAGATAAATCAATCAAAATAAATCAGAACACTGGCAGTAAAAAGTAACCAATAAAGAAACAGGTAGGGAAATATAGCACTTGTAGGAGAAGATTTATTACCCCCCTATAGGTAAAGGTATAGGACATGGCTCCACCATAATAATCTACCTCAATAGACTCGATATGGATGTAGCCAGTCAGTAACCATTTAATGGTATTTAGCCATATAAAAACCTCAAGGAAGGAATAAAGGTATGTATCATCCTAGATGTGCATATGGCGTGAATTAAAATATTCCATACACATACTGGTATCGTATAGAGGGTAAGACACTAGTAGTTTATACAGTAGGTTATCTGGTCAGAAATGGCTGAAAGCTACATTCAACAATCAAGCCAATGGGGGCCATAGTACCAAGTTTGAAGATCCACATTTTTTCACGTTGTAGGAGGACTGTATCGAAGTCCCCTCGTCTGGCTGACAAGTCCAGAGTGTAGATTCCCTTGACCCTCAAGCCAGATATATTGCTGTCATGAAACTCGGCAAAATGTAAAGCCATCGGAGACAGTTCCTCTCTGGCCTTACCTTTAGAGAAATGCAGTTGACCTACATCTTTAACATATTTGGCCGAGTTTTTAATGCTCTGGAGATGTTCACCAATGCGAATGCGCAGCTGTCTTTTGGTATTTCCAACATAGTACTTATGACAGGGACATTCAAGCATATAGATTACCCTGGTTGTTGCGCAATTAATAAATTTATTGATGGAAAACAGGGTGCTGCCATCCGCATTGGTAAACTCTGCTGTTTTTTCAACATGACTGCAGATCTGGCAGTGACCACAGGCATACATCCCTTTTAGAGGGGGAAGATCGGTCAACCAGCTAGTCGTCCGCTCCCTTGTGTGTTCTGAATGGACCAAGGTATCTCGTAAATTCCGAGCTCTCCTTGCCACCATCTGTGGGCAGGGTCCCACAATTTCATGGAGCAAGGGGGACCTTGTAAGTAACCCCCAGTGCTTTTCCAAGACCAACCTGACATCATTCCATTGTGTACCATAGGTAGTGACAAGACGTGGGAAATTATTTTTATTTTTATCTTTGTTTTTGACAGCTGTCTTTGATTGAGTTTTAAGGAGATCACACCTATTGGTTTTCCAAGCCTTTTTGCGTGCTCTATCTAGCAATTTCTGGGAATAACCCCGCTCTCTGAATCTGCCATGCATATCGACTGCCTCACGTTTGAAATCATTATCACTTGTACAGTTCCTGCGTAAACGCAGAAACTGACCCACAGGGATGCCCTTGATCAAGTGATCAGGATGGTGGCTTGAGGCCTGGAGAAGGGTATTGGCGGCAGTGGGCTTTCTGAAAGTACACGTGGTCACGCGGTTATCAACAATAGAAACATTTAGGTCCAGAAAGGAAATAGACTTAGAGTCAACAGTATAAGTAAGCCTAATGTTCCTATCGTTAACACCAAGCTCAAGTAGAAATTCCTGTAGTTGCTCCATATCGCCCTGCCACACCAAAAGGACATCATCGATGTACCTCAGCCAAAGAAGTGCATGGCTGAGGTACATCGGCATAGTGTGGACCAGCTCCCACAGTCCAAGGTGGAGGCAGGCATATGAGGGTGCCCAGGGTGCACCCATTGCCGTGCCTCTGATCTGTTGGTAATAACACTCAAGAAACTGGAAGTAGTTATTGGACAAAGCCAGTTCCAGGAGCTCCAGGATGAACTCGTTTTGAGCTCCAAATTCTGGATAGTGTAGATCCAGGAAGAAGGAAACCGCCCTGAGGCCCCACTCATGAGGTATCGACGTGTACAGAGATTCCACGTCGATCCCGACGAGTAGAGCCCCAGGGGGGACCTCCAAGTCCTGTAGTTTGACAAGGACATCTCTGGTATCCCTTACATAGGAGGGCAGCTGGATGACCAACATTTTAATAAAGCTGTCCACAAATCTGCCCACTCGTTCTAGTGGGCCATTAATTGCTGACACGATGGGCCTTCCAGGTGGATCAGTAAGGGACTTGTGAAGTTTGGGGATCACATAGAAGGTGGGGTTATTGTATTCCCCCACCTTCAGGTAGTCCCGTTCTTTTAGATTAAGTAGGTTAGCCTCAAAAGCCAGAGAGATGGTTCGATTTAATCTGACAACCAGGGGAGGAAATGGGTTTGAGGTCAATTTGCGATATGTGACAACATCACTAAGCTGTCTGAAGAACTCTCGCTCATAGAGGTCACCAGACAGCAGTACCACATTACCCCCCTTGTCACTGCCTTTAATCGTCAGATCACCTGCCATTTCCAGTTCAGCTAGAGCAAGACGTTCCTCGCTGGATAAGTTGTCTGGGCCACGTTTTTTCCAGTCAATACTTTCTAGGTCTCAACCACTTCAAGAAAAAGACGTATCCAGTGGTATTTATGTATCGGGGGCATTTTAAGAGATTTAATGTAGATATCACTTGGCCTTCTGGTTTGATCTGTATCTATTGATCCAAAAGGTTCAAGTTGTTCATCCAAGAGTGCCAGGAGGTTATCAAGGGCTAGTTGTTCCTCCTGATCTCCCGGTGTCATTACAACCTGATTAGTCTGGGATGTATCAGTTTTATGTCCTGTATAGAAAAGTTGAAAGACTACTTTACGTAAAAATAGATTAATGTACTTGTATACAGTGAACTCATCCATTGAGGACACCGGAGAGAAGGACAGGCCCTTACTAAGTAAACTATAGTGTCTTTGTTCAAGTTTAAATTTGGACAGATTTATAACCTTCATATCACAAACAGGAGACACCTCAATTGGGTCACTCACTATTTGGAGCTGCGGGTTCGTGTCCGTCTCTGATTCCTGCCTGTGAGATTTCCTCCTTCTTCTCCTTCTCTTCCTCTGCTTCGTAGATCCAGTCTGCGATCTTCCCTGGGAAAATCCCCTGGTGATGCTGGACTGTGAACAGATGATGTTGATGCACCAGTCTCGGCAGTATCTACAAAGTTCACCGATTTTCTGTGCATCACCAGCATCACTATCTGATGAATATTGTCTATTCCGGGAGCGTGTCATAGATCGTTTTTGATTATGTCTACTAAGGCTACGTCCTCTATGAAGAGTAGGATCAAATACTTCACCTTTCTCAAAATCGTCAAGATTCTGTCGAAATTTGTGTTTAGTGTTCATCAGATGTTTTTGTGTCCTATCTATTTCTTTTTTTAGAATTTCATTGTGTTTGTCAAAATCTACTTGACCTTTAAATGGTTCCAAAAGTTCACTACTTTTATCCAGTTCAGTTTTGAGTTCCTCCAGTTGAAGCTTCTCCTCATCAACTATTAGCTGGATAACCGATAAACCATGTTCTAGGCATTTGGCTTTCCATATTTCAACAAATCTCGGAGTATGTAAATGTTCAGCAGGTGTAATGCGTTCGCGTAGACCTCTGGGAATGACACCGAATTTAACATGGGATTCAAGGGAGGAAATGTCCCATTTCCTATTTAAATATTTAATAGTTAATTTTTTATGTTGTTTGAACAGATCCTTAATGGGCTGGTTATCTGCTTTCTCAGTGCATGGTTCCCTAGTGAAGGCAGATTGGATTTCTAGGTCAATATCATCACCCAATTGATAGGCCATACCAGTAAGGATGGAAAAAATAAAAGACTAAAGAACCAATACAGTGGTGTAAACTCTGCGACTGGTGAATGAGTGGGTTATGGTAGTAAGGTAATTACAGAGCATCAAATGTGAAAAATTCAATTCTTATTAGAAAATATACCTATAGGAGCAGAGGGTCCATAAAAATGGCCAATATGGCCAAGTGGTACACGGACCAAGGATATAGCCAGGAAAAGAAGGGGAGAGGTCCCAGTGCTCACTATGTATATACACTCACACTATGCCTGAAAAATAACAGACGCACAGTGTGACGTTTAGATGGCGGACTCACCAAGTCAGGTGCGGTCTCTGTGGCCTATAGATAGATATATAAAGAAAAACCCACCAGGGAGAAACCTAGAGGGTTGGACTCCCCCTGGATAAAGAAGCCACAGGTGGACCACGCCGCTTATGAAAACAGATAACTTTTAATGGTACAAAAAAATTAATAGAAAAATCAATACACAAATTACTGATGCTCAAAAAAACCCACACCAGCACCCACAGACAATTAAAATTAATATGATGACGTCATCAATATTAAAAGCACAAACTACTTAAATGCGGACGCATGCATGCATTAGAGCAGGGTAATCAACTGGAAAATTGGTCCAGGTAATGGCCCTGTGTATAATAGGGCCAGTCAATAGGGCTAGACCAGTTCCAAAGGAACATGAAAAATGCAGATATAAGCTGAAACTGGGATAAAAAAGTGACACCATGCAAAAAATACGGTTCTAATTGAGTATTTTGGTATGAAATAGCAATGATGAATGAAAATTGGATAGGTCACATTATATCAATCTATTCACTGGTTGAAGCAAGCAAAAAGCAGAAAAAGCAAAAATAGAAAACGCAGGTCAATGCAGGGCAGCAAATTGGCAGCAGACAGCAAAAAACCACTGAGTGTGGATAAGACAGGCAGTTGTGATCATCAAGTGGCTAGATGAAACAGCAGCATGAACAGCGGCCTAAATAATGTGACATTACTTGGACCGAAGGTCCCCTCACCCAGCCTGGGAGCAGCAGACACTCGTCCTGTGTTGCAGGGTTTGTCTTCTCTGTATCAATAGGAGGCATTCACAGCAGATAATACGGCTGTAATTGGCATGTTCACCCTGTGCGGGGGTCAAAGGTGCTGATTCTCCTAGATAAGAGGAATATTAGTGCCTTGTATAAGTCTTCCAGGCGTCAGTCATCCAGGATCGGGCAGAGAGCTAAAAGTCCCGCTCCCACAATCACTCAAGCCGCATATAGAGAGCCTACTACACAGCGTGATGCTTCAACTCAGCTCAGCTCAGTCCAGTCTCAGTGCAGAGCGCATGCGTCCATACAGCGTAGCTGTGTGTAACGGAGGAACGTTACTACAACATGTAATCCGACATGTTTCAGCCCATAGGAGGGGCATAAACCAGGTCCTTGTATACATAAGTTTAAATCAACCTGTAAGTGGTACCAGCTGCGTTGCAAAGGGAATCCACTAGATGTCACTCCCTAGAACACTGTTATAGTAAAAGTTCATTCACCAGTCGCAGAGATCACCATCAGCAATGGATAGATAGCAAATTATAAAAATAAATTTAAATATTTCAAAATAAAAACATTTTTTATATATAAAAAATGAAAAAAAACAGAGATAATGATATCACCCTTATAGGTATGTATAATAGCCAGCCATTACCCATATTCCTGCCACATGTCATCCATAGTAAACAGGGGCCCATTGCTAGAAGCCAACAGGGGCAAGATAATATAGTATATCCCCCTGTTAGGTTAGAACGCAAAATAAACGGCAGATAATATGAGTCAAACAGTTAATGTTCACCATGGATAGACATATAGACACGAACGTGGGCAATTAGATAGATAAATCAATCAAAATAAATCAGAACACTGGCAGTAAAAAGTAACCAATAAAGAAACAGGTAGGGAAATATAGCACTTGTAGGAGAAGATTTATTACCCCCCTATAGATTACCCTGCTCTAATGCATGCATGCGTCCGCATTTAAGTAGTTTGTGGTTTTAATATTGATGACGTCATCATATTAATTTTAATTGTCTGTGGGTGCTGGTGTGGGTTTTTTTGAGCATCAGTAATTTGTGTATTGATTTTTCTATTAATTTTTTTGTACCATTAAAAGTTATCTGTTTTCATAAGCGGCGTGGTCCACCTGTGGCTTCTTTATCCAGGGGGAGTCCAACTCTCTAGGTTTCTCCCTGGTGGGTTTTTCTTTATATATCTATCTATAGGCCACAGAGACCGCACCTGACTTGGTGAGTCCGCCATCTAAACGTCACACTGTGCGTCTGTTATTTTTCAGGCATAGTGTGAGTGTATATACATAGTGAGCACTGGGACCTCTCCCCTTCTTTTCTTGGCTATATCCTTGGTCCGTGTACCACTTGGCCATATTGGCCATTTTTCTGGACCCTCTGCTCCTATAGGTATATTTTCTAATAAGAATTGAATTTTTCACATTTGATGCTCTGTAATTACCTTACTACCATAACCCACTCATTCACCAGTCGCAGAGTTTACACCACTGTATTGGTTCTTTAGTCTTTTATTTTTTCCATCCTTACTGGTATGGCCTATCAATTGGGTGATGATATTGACCTAGAAATCCAATCTGCCTTCACTAGGGAACCATGCACTGAGAAAGCAGATAACCAGCCCATTAAGGATCTGTTCAAACAACATAAAAAATTAACTATTAAATATTTAAATAGGAAATGGGACATTTCCTCCCTTGAATCCCATGTTAAATTCGGTGTCATTCCCAGAGGTCTACGTGAACGCGTTACACCTGCTGAACATTTACATACTCCGAGATTTGTTGAAATATGGAAAGCCAAATGCCTAGAACATGGTTTATCGGTTATCCAGCTAATAGTTGATGAGGAGAAGCTTCAACTGGAGGAACTCAAAACTGAACTGGATAAAAGTAGTGAACTTTTGGAACCATTTAAAGGTCAAGTAGATTTTGACAAACACAATGAAATTCTAAAAAAATAAATAGATAGGACACAAAAACATCTGATGAACACTAAACACAAATTTCGACAGAATCTTGACGATTTTGAGAAAGGTGAAGTATTTGATCCTACTCTTCATAGAGGACGTAGCCTTAGTAGACATAATCAAAAACGATCTACGACACGCTCCCGGAATAGACAATATTCATCAGATAGTGATGCTGGTGATGCACAGAAATCGGTGAACTTTGTAGATACTGCCGAGACTGGTGCATCAACATCATCTGTTCACAGTCTAGCATCACCAGGGGATTTTCCCAGGGAAGATCGCAGACTGGATCTACGAAGCAGAGGAAGAGGAAGAGAAGGAGGAGGAAATCTCAGAGGCAGGAATCAGAGACAGACACGAACCCGCAGCTCCAAATAGTGAGTGACCCAATTGAGGTGTCTCCTGTTTGTGATATGAAGGTTATAAATCTGTCCATTTAAACTTGAACAAAGACACTATAGTTTACTTAGTAAGGGCCTGTCCTTCTCTCCGGTGTCCTCAATGGATGAGTTCACTGTATACAAGTACATTAATCTATTTTTACGTAAAGTAGTCTTTCAACTTTTCTATACAGGACATAAAACTGATACATCCCAGACTAATCAGGTTGTAATGACACCGGGAGATCAGGAGGAACAACTAGCCCTTGATAACCTCCTGGCACTCTTGGATGAACAACTTGAACCTTCTGGATCAGTAGATACAGATCAAACCAGAAGGCCAAGTGATATCTACATTAAATCTCTTAAAATGCCCCCGATACATAAATACCACTGGATACGTCTTTTTCTTGAAGTGGTTGAGAGACCTAGAAGGTATTGACTGGAAAAAATGTGGCCCAGACAACTTATCCAGTGAGGAACGTCTTGCTCTAGCTGAACTGGAAATGGCAGGTGATCTGACGATTAAAGGCAGTGACAAGGGGGGTAATGTGGTACTGCTGTCTGGTGACCTCTATGAGCGAGAGGTCTTCAGACAGCTTAGTGATGTTGTCACATATCGCAAATTGACCTCAAACCCATTTCCTCCCCTGGTTGTCAGATTAAATCGAACCATCTCTCTGGCTTTTGAGGCTAACCTACTTAATCTAAAAGAACGGGACTACCTGAAGGTGGGGGAATACAATAACCCCACCTTCTATGTGATCCCCAAACTTCACAAGTCCCTTACTGATCCACCTGGAAGGCCCATCGTGTCAGCAATTAATGGCCCACTAGAACGAGTGGGCAGATTTGTGGACAGCTTTATTAAAATGTTGGTCATCCAGCTGCCCTCCTATGTAAGGGATACCAGAGATGTCCTTGTCAAACTACAGGACTTGGAGGTCCCCCCTGGGGCTCTACTCGTCGGGATCGACGTGGAATCTCTGTACACGTCGATACCTCATGAGTGGGGCCTCAGGGCGGTTTCCTTCTTCCTGGATCTACACTATCCAGAATTTGGAGCTCAAAACGAGTTCATCCTGGAGCTCCTGGAACTGGCTTTGTCCAATAACTACTTCCAGTTTCTTGAGTGTTATTACCAACAGATCAGAGGCACGGCAATGGGTGCACCCTGGGCACCCTCATATGCCTGCCTCCACCTTGGACTGTGGGAGCTGGAGGTGGTCCACACTATGCCGATGTACCTCAGCCATGCACTTCTTTGGCTGAGGTACATCGATGATGTCCTTTTGGTGTGGCAGGGCGATATGGAGCAACTACAGGAATTTCTACTTGAGCTTGGAGTTAATGATAGGAACATTAGGCTTACTTATACTGTTGACTCTAAGTCTATTTCCTTTCTGGACCTAAATGTTTCTATTGATAACCGCGTGACCACGTGTACTTTCAGAAAGCCCACTGCCGCCAATACCCTTCTCCAGGCCTCAAGCCACCATCCTGATCACTTGATCAAGGGCATCCCTGTGGATCAGTTTCTGCGTTTACGCAGGAACTGTACAAGTGATAATGATTTCAAACGTGAGGCAGTCGATATGCATGGCAGATTCAGAGAGCGGGGTTATTCCCAGAAATTGCTAGATAGAGCACGCAAAAAGGCTTGGAAAACCAATAGGTGTGATCTCCTTAAAACTCAATCAAAGACAGCTGTCAAAAACAAAGATAAAAATAAAAATAATTTCCCACGTCTTGTCACTACCTATGGTACACAATGGAATGATGTCAGGTTGGTCTTGGAAAAGCACTGGGGGTTACTTACAAGGTCCCCCTTGCTCCATGAAATTGTGGGACCCTGCCCACAGATGGTGGCAAGGAGAGCTCGGAATTTACGAGATACCTTGGTCCATTCAGAACACACAAGGGAGCGGACGACTAGCTGGTTGACCGATCTTCCCCCTCTAAAAGGGATGTATGCCTGTGGTCACTGCCAGATCTGCAGTCATGTTGAAAAAACAGCAGAGTTTACCAATGCGGATGGCAGCACCCAGTTTTCCATCAATAAATTTATTAATTGCGCAACAACCAGGGTAATCTATATGCTTGAATGTCCCTGTCATAAGTACTATGTTGGAAAGACCAAAAGACAGCTGCGCATTCGCATTGGTGAACATCTCCGGAGCATTAAAAACTCGGCCAAATATATTAAAGATGTAGGTCAACTGCATTTCTCTAAAGGTAAGGCCAGAGAGGAACTGTTTCCGATAGCTTTACATTTTGCCGAGTTTCATGACAGCAATATATCTGGCTTGAGGGTCAAGGGAATCTACACTCTGGACTTGTCAGCCAGACGAGGGGACTTCGATACAGTCCTCCTACAACGTGAAAAAATGTGGATCTTCAAACTTGGTACTATGGCCCCCATTGGCTTGAATGTTGAATGTAGCTTTCAGCCATTTCTGACCAGATAACCTACTGTATAAACTACTAGTGTCTTACCCTCTATACGATACCAGTATGTGTATGGAATATTTTAATTCACGCCATATGCACATCTAGGATGATACATACCTTTATTCCTTCCTTGAGGTTTTTATATGGCTAAATACCATTAAATGGTTACTGACTGGCTACATCCATATCGAGTCTATTGAGGTAGATTATTATGGTGGAGCCATGTCCTATACCTTTTACCTATAGGGGGGTAATAAATCTTCTCCTACAAGTGCTATATTTCCCTATCTGTTTCTTTATTGGTTACTTTTTACTGCCAGTGTTCTGATTTATTTTGATTGATTTATCTATCTAATTGCCCACGTTCGTGTCTATATGTCTATCCATGGTGAACATTAACTGTTTGACTCATATTATCTGCCGTTTATTTTGCGTTCTAACCTAACAGGGGGAAATACTATATTATCTTGCCCCTGTTGGCTTCTAGCAATGGGCCCCTGTTTACTATGGATGACATGTGGCAGGAATATGGGTAATGGCTATTATACATACCTATAGGGGTGATATCATTATCTGTTTTTTTCATTTTTTATATATAAAAAATGTTTTTATTTTGAAATATTTAAATTTATTTTTATAATTTGCTATCTATCCATTGCTGATGGTGATCTCTGCGACTGGTGAATGAACTTTTACTATAACAGTGTTCTAGGGAGTGACATCTAGTGGATTCCCTTTGCAACGCAGCTGGTACCACTTACAGGTTGATTTAAACTTATGTATATAAGGACCTGGTTTATGCCCCTCCCTATCCCTTGATGAAAGCCCCTCCTATGGGCTGAAACATGTCGGATTACATGTTGTAGTAACGTTCCTCCGTTACACACAGCTACGCTGTATGGACGCATGCGCTCTGCACTGAGACTGGACTGAGCTGAGCTGAGTTGAAGCATCACGCTGTGTAGCAGGCTCTCTATATGCAGCTTGAGTGATTGTGGGAGCGGGACTTTTAGCTCTCTGCCCGATCCTGGATGACTGACGCCTGGAAGACTTATACAAGGCACTAATATTCCTCTTATCTAGGAGAATCAGCACCTTTGACCCCCGCACGGGGTGAACATGCCAATTACGGCCGTATTATCTGCTGTGAATGCCTCCTATTGATACAGAGAAGATAAACCCTGCAACACAGGACGAGTGTCTGCTGCTCCCAGGCTGGGTGAGGGGACCTTCGGTCCAAGCAATGTCACTTTATTTAGGCCGCTGTTCATGCTGCTGTTTCATCTAGCCACTTGATGATCACAACTGCCTGTCTTATCCACACTCAGTGGTTTTTTGCTGTCTGCTGCCAATTTGCTGCCCTGCATTGACCTGCGTTTTCTATTTTTGCTTTTTCTGCTTTTTGCTTGCTTCAACCAGTGAATAGATTGATATAATGTGACCTATCCAATTTTCATTCATCATTGCTATTTCATACCAAAATACTCAATTAGAACCTTATTTTTTGCATGCTGTCACTTTTTTATCCCAGTTTCAGCTTTTCATTGCACAGCTATATCTGCATTTTTCATGTTCCTTTGGAACTGGTCTAGCCCTATTGACTGGCCCTATTATACACAGGGCCATTACCTGGACCAATTTTCCAGTTGATTACCCTGCTCTAATGCATGCATGCGTCCGCATTTAAGTAGTTTGTGGTTTTAATATTGATGACGTCATCATTTTAATTTTAATTGTCTGTGGGTGCTGGTGTGGGTTTTTTTGAGCATCAGTAATTTGTGTATTGATTTTTCTATTTAATTTTTTTGTACCATTAAAAGTTATCTGATTTCATAAGCGGCGTGGTCCACCTGTGGCTTCTTTATCCAGGGGGAGTCCAACTCTCTAGGTTTCTCCCTGGTGGGTTTTTCTTTATATATCTATAGGCCACAGAGACCGCACCTGACTTGGTGAGTCCGCCATCTAAACGTCACACTGTGCGTCTGTTATTTTTCAGGCATAGTGTGAGTGTATATACATAGTGAGCACTGGGACCTCTCCCCTTCTTTTCCTGGTCCACAGAGGAGAGCATCGGTCCAGGCAGCAGGCAGGGATGAGGTCAGCGACAGCAAAAGCAATCATCCAGGCAGCAGGCAGGAATACTGTCCATAGTTCGCACAGGCAGAGATACTGTCAGCACAGCCAGAGCACAGCCAAAGCACAGGTCCAGGTCGCAGGCAGAGGTGTCCCGGCAGAAATGCTGTCCAAAGTCAGTAGAGGCAGCAGGCAGATATATGGTCAACACAGCCAAAGTATTGGTCCAAGCAGCAGGAAGAAACATGGTCCATAATGTCATGGGTCATTACAGGCAGTAATATGGTCAGCACAGCCAAAGTATTGGTCCAGGCAGCAGGAAGGACAATCAAGCTTAGGGCCAGGGGGACAGGGGTAGAGGCTTCTCCCACCAAAATCACTTTGAAGCCTCCGGGCAACCAGACCCTGTTCTTGGAGCACAGAAAACGAAAAACTGGTTTTCTCTACTCAGAACGCTATTCTGAAGCCCCTCACATATGTGAGACCCCTGTGTACTAAAAGTAGATGGCCAAAAGATCAGTCCAAGTGGCAGGCAAAAACATTGTCGATTAACAGGCCAAGGTCGGTACACGTGGAAGTCAGAAACGTGGTTTAAATCGGCAGGCAGAGGCATCGTCGGTGAACAGGCCAGGGTCAGTTAATTAACATGGAAGGTAGTTAGTAACATGGTAGCAGGCAAATGGGGAAATGGTAGTCTGTTAATAATAAGCGGAACTAATGGATGTATGATAATTTTTTAAGCAATTTCCGATGCACAGGCCAGGTTGGGAGGGACAATCGGAACAATAATAGCTGGTGTCTCTTCTTACTACTCCTCTGCTGCATACACGGCATTTCTTTTGGCGTCTTCTTCCAGATTCTGTGGGGGGGATGCTAAAGGGATAGTGTCTCTCGTGAAGCGAGAGTCACACTATCAGAGCGAATGCTTCCTGGGGCGGGATCTTGTTGGTAAATGAGGGCATCGATGATATCTTCGATATATTGGAGGTAGTGGAGTTGGTGATTTTGAGTTGCTTTTTGTTAGCAGACAAACAAAATTAAAAAGGGCCATGTGAAACAGGTGAAACGCAACTTTTTTGTGCCAATAACGGGACTTTCTTGTTAAGTAGGGCTGTAGCATCTGGTCATTTAAATCCACCCCCCCATGTACAAATTGTAGTCGTGGACACATTCGGGCTTTACAATGGGGCCGCGTCTTCTTGGGATCTCCACCATGGTGTCATTGTGGATCGTAGAGAGGATGTGGACATCTTTCTTGTCCCTCCACTTCATGGCCAACACCTCCTCGTTCCTCATGAATGCCGATTCTCCAGGTCGCAATTTTTTGGTCAATACATTTTGTGGGAATCCCTTCAGTTTTTTTTTTAAGGTACCGCAGGCCGGGGTTTGCTTACTGTAAAGGTGGCGAAAAAGGGGCAGGCTGGTATAATAATTGTCAACATATAAATGGTAACCTTTTCCGAACAGGGGGTATGCCAACTCCCAGACAATTTTCCCACTGGTTCCAATATATGTGGGGCAATCACGGGGCTGGAGCTGGGAGTCTTTGTTTTCGTAGATCCTGAATTTGAAGACGTATCCAGTGGCTCGATCACATAATTTATTTAATTTTAACCCATACCTGGCTCTCTTGCTTGGTATGTACTGCTTGAACTGCAGTCGGCCGGTGAAATGTACGAGGGACTCGTCCACACAAATATTTTGGTCTGGGATGAAAACTTCTTCAAATCGCTGGGAAAAGGCATTGATTAGGGGGTGTATCTTGTACAATTTGTCATAGTTGGGATGATCTCGGGGAGGGCACTGTGAATTGTCATTGAAGTGGAGAAAGTGCATAATCATGTCGTATCTTTTCCTGGACATGACAGCGGAATATATGGGCATGTGTTGGATGGGGCGTTTGGACCAATATGCATGGACTTCGTTCTTTTTTGTAAGCCCCATATTGAACATAAGGCCCAAAAATAATTTTAATTCGTCCAATATTAGATGCCGTCACTGGAACATGCGGGCGTAGGAAGAATCGGGGTTGGCAGCAATAAATTGGGATGCATACAGATTCGTTTGATCCACTATATTCTGCAGCAAATCTTGTGGGAAAAATAAACAAAAATAATCAAATTTAGAAAAATTTGTAGTGTCGGGCTGCACACCTGGCTGTGCGGTGAAAGGGGGGATGATGGGGGGCGTGGTCTGGACATGACCGTGTGAGGACGTGCTGCTGAGGAGCTCCCGACCCGTCCCGGCCTTCCCTGCCCTATAATCAGCCACACTATCGGCATTGCGAGGCATGTACTCTGTGGGGAAGCGCAGGAGGCAAAGAAACAAAACAGCACAGCAACCATCGCCTAAGCCGCGGCAGAGCGGCACCATCCGCACTTACTTCCCCGGCTCTCAAGACTCCTCTCCAGCCCCTAAGATGGCGGACAACACGAGACCCGGCGGCTCTGTGAGTATACCACCGCACACTACACAGTCAGCATCCATGACTCCCGGCACCCTGGAGTGTGACCTAGATACCCCTGCAGTGTTCCGCGCTGCCTCCCAGGACTTGTTTCACCCTCACCCTGCACCCCTTACATTGCGGGCTGATGCAGAACTAAGGGCCCTGGTACAGAGGACTTGGCAGCAACCACACTGGCCATTTTCAGGGACATAGCAGGGGGTGACTTCCCTGCCTCTCTGTCATTTGATCGGATTCACAGGGCCCTGGGACCACGATCGTCTGATCCGAATCGCCCGAGAGATGTGATTTGCCGGATCCATCAGTATGCGCACAAAGAAATCATTCTGCGGAAAGCGTGGGAGGCGAGGGACGTTGAGTTTGATGGGGCGGCTGTGCAGATCCTGCCGGACCTCTCAAGAGCCACTTTACAGCGGAGGGCCCTGCTGAAGCCAGTGCTTACGCTGGCTCAACATGTTGGTGTTAGTTACTGATGGGGATTCCCCATAGCGGTGACTTTCAAGAAACAGACTCAGTTCTTCACTCTACGGTCACCGTCGGAACTCCCTGCAATGTTCGAATTCCTGGAAGCAGATCCCGTGGACGTTCCAGATTGGCTCCAGTTGCTCCCGCGACTTGCCCCACGATTAGACGGAACGACTTACAGGAGACCCCGCTCACCGAGACCACGGAGAAGTCGACGTAGATCACGCATCACCTCACCAGAAGAAGCCAGAGAGGTCTGACGGCGGCTGCCGTTGTGGTGAGATTTTGTATCTTTTCATACACCTCTTAATGCCTCAACCCCAGGGCCCCCTTTGTTCCCCCCCCCTTGGTGGCGTTCCTACCGAACCACCCCTGACGCCCTGGCCTGTTCTGCGGCCTCACCTCCCTTGGGTGGAGCTTATTGGACACTCGCTTACCCCCTCCCTCACACGGTGGTTTATGCCGCACTGGATGTGTAGCGTAGCGGGGGGGGGTGACTGCACTTTGGGGACTGGAGATGGGGAATACTTGTCAGTGTGTATAAGCCTCCTAAAAGACGCCTCAGTCTGGTGCACTGGACGACAGCACTGGACCACTATTGCTGCCCCAGATTGTGCCCCCTCTTACCCACGCATATGATTGCTTTACACCGGGGGAGTACAACACCTCATGCACTATAAATCTCTGGGGACCCCACCACAGGCTGTTTGAACTTCATTGGAGCTCGATGGTATTTCAGGCTACCGCACTGGACCAATGCTAGGGTTGGGTGGGGGGGGGGTGACATCACTCAGTTTGGGGCTACGGTTAGGCCTACTAAAAGTTGGCGGGTTATACTTCCAGGTTTTATGCTGCGGCACTGGGGCTGTATTTGAGTATTGCTGGAACTTATATATTCATAAACTGTTTGTTGGTTTCCCTAAATGTTTGCTGTGTTTTATATTTTAACATATTACATGCCAAATTTATGTCATAGGGCAGGGGGGTTGGGCGGCTATGGGCAGGCTTCCCTGGTCATAGTCTAACCTCATCCCCAGTAGGCCGAGACACCTTCCCGGTGATAACCGGAGTGTGTTTCATTGCAAAAGTTTTGCATACAATTGTTTACCAACAATTGGTACTAGATAGGACGGTTTGTGATACTTACTGTCCACTTGCTTTTTCTTGAGCTTTTCTTGCTCTTCCTCCTTTTTCTTTTCTCCCCCCGCTATAACCCCCTCCTTCTCCCACTTCGGGTTTCCCCCCACCCCTTCCCTTTTTTTTTGACACAGGCGTGATGGACCACGTTAATATCTTCTCGCTGAACGCCAAGGGGCTGAATGTACCTGAGAAACGCTGTATGCTCTTGAATGATCTCAAAAGAGCGAGAGCAGACATAGTGTTTATTCAGGAAACTCACTTTAAGACTGGAACACCACCATGTTTAAAAAACCGGTACTTTCCACTAACGTACCATTCTACGAATCCATCGGGTAAATCTAAAGGAGCATCGATACTCCTCGCAGGGAGAATACCCTGGACATGCCGGGACACTAGAGTAGACACGGAGGGGCGGTATGTGTTCATTAAGGGGCTCATAGGGGACGTGTTGGTGACGTTGGCTACGGTCTACACACCGAACGATAGGCAAGATGCCTTCATACACAATACTGTGACCAGTCTGATGGACTTTACTGAAGGACATCTGATTCTGGGAGGCGATTTTAATGTCCCTCTGAGCCCTGGGGTGGACACCTCCCCTGGTACCTCGTCTCTACGTACAAGTTTACATAAGCGCATTACTCGGGTCCTCCATGAGGCCCAACTGATTGATGTTTGGAGGCTTCACCATGCCAGGGACCGGGACTACACATTCTTTTCCTCCCCACACAGAACTTGCTCGCGCATTGACTTTTTCTTAATACCGCATGGCCAGCTGGAGGCGGTGTCTGCCCCGGGTTTAGGTAATATCACCTGGTCGGACCACGCACCAATCACCATGCGTTACGCCCTCTCACCGACTGCGATGTCTAGAACTAAGTTCTGGAGACTGAACGAAAGCTTACTGCAGACCCCCTCAGTGCTGACTGATGTCACAAAAGAGCTAAACCATTACTTTCAAACCAACGATACTGACGACTGTGACCCAGGGATACTGTGGGAGGCCCACAAATCAGTGATTAGAGAGGTTCTGATCAAGCACAGGACCCATATTAAAAAGGAAAGGGAGAAACAGCTATTATTACTGCTACAGGAGATCCATGATTTAGAAAAGGCACACAAAAGAAACCCGATACCATCCCTAGATGAGGAACTGATAACCCTTCGCAGACAGATAGTAGACCTTTTGCAATACAGGGCAAAAGCAGCACTACAATTTTGTAGGAGACTCTCCTACGAATCAGGGAACAAATGCGGAAACTCCTTGCCAGAGCAGTCAGACAACAGAGACTCCGTGCATACATCCCCCATATCATGTCCTCAACGGGACATAGGAAAAGCTTGCCCACTCAGATTGCCAAGGAATTCCAAGCCTACTATTCTTCCTTATACAACCTCCCGAAACAACATGCCAGCGACACTTCTTTAAGAGATTACCTCACTTTGTCCAATATCCCCATGTTCTCGGAGGACAGTAGTGCTGCATTGGAAGAGCCCATCACGTTGATGGAGTTGCAATGCGCCATGAAGAGTACGAAACCGGGTAAAGCGCCGGGTCCGGATGGGTTCACCCTTCAATACTATCAAACCCTTCTACCGGTCTTGGGTCCCTATATGCTCAAACTTTTTAATAATCTTACAACGGGAGGCCAGCTTCAACGGGATACTTTGAGTGCCCTTATCTCCCTCATACCCAAGGAAGGAAAAGACCCGACGGCCTGTGGGAGCTACAGACCTATATCCCTTTTAAATGTAGATCTTAAGCTCCTTACCAAAATACTGGCCAACAGATTGTCCCAACACATGACAGATTTAATCCATATGGACCAGGTTGGTTTTTTCCCTTCCCGGGAGGCTAGGGACAACACCACCAAGGTGATGAACCTAATCCATAGGGCTTCAGTGACGAAGACACCATGCGTCTTTCTCAGCACGGATGCTGAGAAGGCGTTTGATCGGGTGAGCTGGGAATTCATGTCCTCGGTTCTTAAACACATCGGACTCGGTAGACACATGTTACAGTGGATATCTACTATCTACTCCATACCGACAGCCCGGGTCAAAGCTAATGGAGTCCTCTCGGATCCCTTCACCATCTCTAATGGTACCAGACAGGGTTGCCCCTTATCGCCCCTCCTCTTTGCTCTGGTACTGGAGCCCTTCCTGTGTACGATAAGACAGAATCCGGACATTTCCGGTGTCACCATAGGTCAGGCACAGTATAAGATCTCAGCTTACGCGGACGATCTCTTGTTCTCACTCACTAACCCGGTCGTGTCCCTTCTGAACCTAATCAAAGAATTCCAGAGATATGGGAACATATCTAACCTAAAAATTAATTTCGATAAATCCCGAGTTATGGGAGTTAACATGGCGACTGACGTGTTGACTCCCTTGAAGTCTAAATTTAGCTTTAAATGGTCCGACAGCCATCTCACTTATCTGGGCACCAATATACCTAGTGACCTGAAACGCACATTTGAACTGAACTTCCCACCATTGTTATCTACAGCAAAAGGGCTGCTCGATGAGTGGAGCAAAGGTCTGCACTCTTGGTTCGGCAGGTGCATTCTGGTCAAAATGTGTATTCTCACGAAGTTCCTATATCTGTTTCAAACGTTGCCAATAAGAATACCGTCTCTATATTTTAAGCAAGTGCACTCACTGTTCTCAAAATTTATATGGTCTAGGACGAAACCACGACTGCGCCTCCGCTACCTGACACTACCGAAACAATGTGGTGGCCTGGCCCTTCCGGACATGAAACATTACTATCAAGCTGTACACCTGGGGAGGATTATTGACTGGAACAGACATGAGCAATCTAAACTGTGGGTTCAGGTAGAATGCACTCAGGCAAAAGTCCTGTTGGGGGAGCAATATGGTGCTATGACCGGCTACCTCCAGACATGACTACACACCCTACCATAGGCGCCACGTTGCGTGTGGGTTCAGTAGTGATACGGACCACTTCCCTGACCACGAGACAGTCTCCTTTATTTCCCATCTTAGGCAATCCGGCGTTCGCACTGGGACTAGATCACTCGGAATACGAGACACTATGGACAGCGGGTAAAGATTGTGCTTTACATTATATGGACGGGAATGGCTGGGCTTCGATCCAAACATTGATGAGTGATGATGGGGGCTTTCAGCTTCCTTTTTGGAAAGCGATCAGACTGCATCACTACATCCACTCACTGCCAGACCCTGCCTATTTCAAAAGAGACCTGACACCCCTGGAGGACTATTGTAGGGACACAGCCACACTAACTCAGGTTCTCTCCAAAACATATACTCTACTCAACACCCCTACGGAACAACCTGATTTGAAGTTCTTACAGGACTGGGAGAGTGACTTAGTGTTCTTTCACACCCACGCAGAAACAACATATTCTTAGATTCTCTTTGAAGTCATCTATCTGCACAAGACTTCAAGAAACGAATTATAAGATCCTGACTCGGTGGTACTATACACCTCAGGTGCTGCACAGATTCTTCCCTACCACCTCTGATAGGTGTTGGAGGTGCCAGATGGACAGGGGGACATTCCACCATATCTTCTGGTGTTGCCCGTTACTGCGACACTTTTGATCTTCGATAGAGAAAATTGTCCAGGAATTTACAGATCACAAAATTCAGTCAGATCCTGCGTTCTTCCTGCTGCACGCCACCACGGTACCGGAGAGGTCGTACAAGAAGTCGGTTGTCCGACACTTACTCAATGCTGCAAAGTCGTGCATTCCAGCTACATGGAAGCAAGCTCTGCCACCCTCCGTTGGACTGTGGTTGCGCAAAGTAGAGGACATTAAAAAGTTAGAAGACCTTTTGCTCACTGCCCAACACAAACAAGAGAAGCACTCTAAAACCTGGTTGGCGTGGAACATGTTAATTTTTTCAGATGAGGGACAGACCCTGCTGTGTTCTTGAAGAGTAAGCTGACATGGACTGATTATAGGGTGACAGCCCTGCTGGATCCACCACGCTCATGTCGAATGGATAACCCCCCCCTTCCCTCTTCTTTTCTCCATACTCTATATCTGTTTCACTCTCTATTTTTTCATCTGATGGCTATGTTTACAGTTGTTTGGATATATTGAGGCCGTCCATTTTCTTCTTCAGATGGACGGCGATAGTCGGGCCGCCTGGGGTCCAACTGGGTCTACTGCTCGGTACTTTAGCAATGTTCAAGATGTATATATAAGTGATATGACCTGGTAGGTGGGCCGAATGTTATGTTTGCCACGTCCTTTTCATTGGCTTGCCACATGGTGTGTGACCATCAGGAGAGTATGATTGTAGGCCTTTACTGTAGACCTCTGTATCCATTGGATTGCCGAATTTGACCACAGTTGTACTGTTTCCTCTCTGTACCCTTTTTTTTTTCTTCACAATTCTCAATAAAAATCTATATTTGAAAAAGAAAGGGGGGATGATAGCGGATCCTGAGTTGGCAGGCAACCATAAGGGGTTTGCCAGGGCATCGGGAAGGTAGGACTGGGGCTGGATTCTTCGGGTTGGGCGTGCATTTCCATTACTTGTACTGGGCTCCTCTTCCTGGGGTATGGCGCTGCTGGTGGTGGGCAGTTCTCCTGATCTTGGTGCTGATCTTGGTGCTGATCTCTTTCTTTTGGGAGGGACGGTTTCCTCTGGGGACTCGGACTCTAAGCCACTATCCTCCACTGGCTCGTATTCCGAACCAGAATAGGATAATGGGAGCTCCCCGCTGCTCTCATCATCCGACATGGCAAGAATGGCATATGCCTCCTCAGGTGTGTAAACCCTTTGGGACATTATGGCAGTGCTTATTGGTGGGCCTGTGTAATGGTACTGCTGGTGGTAGTGGTGGCGGTCTGCGTGGTAGTACCGATGGAGGTATTAGTGGTGGGCCTGTGTGGTGGTACCGATGGCGGTATGGGTGGTGGTGGTACCAATTGCGGTACAGGTGGTGGTGGTGGCGGTACAGGTGGCGGTACGGGTGGTGGTAGCGATGGCGGTACGGGTGGTGGTGGTGGCGGCACCGATGGTGGTACGGGTGGTTGTGTTACCGATGGCGGTACAGGTGGTGGTGGTACCGATAGTGGTACGGGTGGTGATGGTACCGATGGCGGTACAGGTGGTGGTACAGGTGGTGGTGGCACTACCGACGGTGGTACGGGTGGTGGTACTGGTGGTGGTACCGATGGCGGCACTAGTGATACTGGTAGCGGGCCTGTGTGGCAGTATAGATGCTGGGCCTGATGGCGGTACTAGTGGCGGTACTGGTGGCGGTACTGGTAGTGGTACCGATGGCGGTACTGGTAGCCTGTGTGGCGGTACCAATGGCGGTACCGATGGAGGTGGGTCTGTGACAGATGATTGACAGATGGGCTGATTGATTGATTGATTGACAGATGGGCTGATTGATTGATTGACAGGTGGGCTGATTGATTGACAGGTGGGCTGATTGATTGACAGGTGGGCTGATTGATTGACAGGTGGGCTGATTGATTGACAGGTGGGCTGATTGATTGACAGATGGGCTGATTGATTGATTAACAGATGAGCTGATTGGCTGGGCTGATTGATGTGCTGGGCTGTGTGACAGGTCCTCTTTATTGGGGGGGGGCCGTGTTGTGCACTGTAAAAGAATGTAGACAAACTACACTGATCTAACTTACTGATCTCTGCTCTCTCCTCACAGATCGGTGTGTGAGGAGAGAGCAGGGATCAGGTAGTAACTCCTGCGGTTTGTTTACATTTGTGACCGGCTGTGATTGGACACAGCCGGTCACGTGGTAAACAGCCAATTCATTGGCTGTTTACCCTGATCGGGGACGCGCTGTGTCCAAAGGACACTCGCCTTCCCCGATCCCCTCTCTGCAAGCCTCTGGCGGAGCGTGCCGCCGAGTCTGTTGTGACATGTGATCGGCTGTGACTTTGACACAGCCGATCACATGGTAAACAGCCAATGAAATTGGCTGTTTACTGTGATCGGGGAAGCGCTGTGTCCGAGGCGCGCGCAAGGCATTATCCTGCAGGACGTCAATAGACGTCCAGTGTGGATAATGCAACCACTTCCTGGACGTCAATTTGCTATTGACGGGGCGGGAAGTGGTTAAGGAGGGGTGGCTCCCCTTCAGTCCACCTGCCCTCATCTAGACATCAGAATGCATGTGCCTCCATTGTGGGGACACTCATAGTTAGTGTAGGACCACAGATTACAGGGGGCCTTGGCGTGGCTCTGTGGCTTACGCATGTTTGCAAATGCGTGCGGACAAACCCCTGTTTTTAACGCATACTGTTAGACAGGTTAATTGGTTGTCTGCGAGCTGGTCGGTAAGTAGGCTTGGTTTTTCCTGGGCATTCCCCAGGCTTTGTTGTTACCTGTTTCAGCCTTCCAATGCTGCTTACTGCGATAGCCAGCTATAGATGGGGGCGGTGGACAAGTTTTGTTTTCACCTATGGCGCTTGTATTGGTCCAGCAGCACACCAACACCTTTGCAGCCATTGTGCTACATGCTGGGTGTTTGGTGTGCACCTGTACCTTTAAGGAGGGGTGGCTCCCCTTCAGTCCACCTGCCCTCATCTAACCATCAGAATGCATGTGCCTCCATTGTGGGGACACTCGTAGTTAGTGTAGGACCACAGATTCCAGGGGGCCTTGGCGTGGCTCTGTGGCTCACGCATGCGTTTGCAAATGCGTGCGGACAAACCCCTGTTTTTAACGCATACTGTTAGACAGGTTAATTGGTTGTCTGCGAGCTGGTCGGTAAGTAGGCTTGGTTTTTCCTGGGCATTCCCCAAGCTTTGTTACTTGATCGCTCATCTGACCTGGTCCGGGCCCTGTCAGTCTGTTATAAAACCAACTTGGTCCTTATGGACATACAGACCAATAAAGGATGCCATGCGTTTTTCTAGGATTTTGGAACAAGATTTTCATGTAGTTGTTGATCAGAGAAATGGACCTATAATTTCCTACCTCTCCTCAGTCTTTATTCGGGTTGGGTATTACAGAAATTAAATCTGAATTGAGATGTCTATCAAAAGGATCCCCCTTGTTTTTGGAATTAAAGAAGCATGTAAGGTGCGGTGCCAAAATCTGGGCGAACGGTTTATAATAAGGTGTAAAGAAGCCGTCTGGGCCAGGGGCAGAACCTTGCTTAAGGTTTTTAATGACTAGAAGTGCTTCTTCAACTGATATAGGGGTCTCCATTCTATCTCGTGGTCGATCTTCCAGTTTTCGAATTGGAAGAGAATCTAAGAACAAAGTCATATGGGACGTGTTTCCGTCATTACTTGCGCTGTATAATTTCTGAGAAAGTATGGAAAGATTCCATGACTCGCTGTGTGTTCAGTGTAGAAACCCCTCCTGAAACTCAGATTTTAGGTAGAATGCGCATTCGCTGTTGGAGCAATAGTTTAGCTGCTAACATAGGGCCTATTTTATCTGTTTGGTGATAGAATTTAGCTCCGCTCCATCGAATGTTCTTTTCTGCCTTGGCTGTGAGAGCCAGTTGAGGGAGAGAGGGGCTGCATCTAGTTTTGATCTGTGGGGACATTTTTGGGGTCTTGTTTATGTTTTTGTTGCGTATTTAGGAATTCCCTCTCCAGTAATTTAATGTCAACCAGTCTCTCCCTCTTAATTTGTGTGAAAATCTGAATTAGTTTGCCACAGATCATAGCCCTTGTGAGCTGCCCAGAGATTTTCTACTGACACCTCTGCTACATTATTAAGGAGAAAATATTCCTTGATAGTTTTCTCAATTTCCGTAACCCTAACAGGATCACTCGTGGGGACTGTTCCAGGAAAATGCGGAATTCCAATGGAAGGCGAGTGGGGTATAGGGATCCTGAAGGTTGGCTAAAAGAGAAAAGAGGTAAGTACTAGCAATGAAGAGAAGAAGAAGAAAAAAGATTAGAGAAGAGCCCAAAAAGAGCTCCGATAGGCATGAGAAGAACAGCTTCTCTCTGCCCACAAAACCAACAGTCCTACCAAGTGGACACAGAGATTCCATAACCACTGGGCAGGGGGAGGCACAAGAAAGCCACCCCAGCTGCAACAAACCAATATATGTAAACAATTTAACCACTTAAGCCCCGGACCATTTTGCTGGCCAAAGGCCACTTTTTGCGATTCGGCACTGCGTCGCTTTAACTGACAAATTGCGCGGTCGTGCAACGTGGCTCCCAAACAAAATTGACGTCCTTTTTTTCCCACAAATAGAGCTTTTTTTTTGGTGGAATTTTATGACCTTTTTTTTGCGCTATAAACAAAAATAGAGCGACAATTTTGAAAAAAAAAATCAATATTTTTTACTTTTTGCTATAATAAATATCCCCCAAAAATATATGAAAAAAATAATTTTTTTCCCTCAGTTTAGGCCGATACATATTCTTCTACATATGTTTGGTAACTTTTTTTTTGCAATAAGCGTTTATTGATTGGTTTGCGCAAAAGTTATAGCATCTACAAAATAGGGGATAGTTTTATGGCATTTTTATTAATAATAATTTTTTTTTTACTAGTAAGGGCGATTTTTATCGTGACTGCGACATTATGGCAGACACATCGGACACTTTTGACACCATTTTGGGACCATTGTCATTTTTACAGCAATCAGTGCTATAAAAATGCACTAATTACTGTAAAAATGACACTGGCAGTGAAGGGGTTAACCTGTAGGGGCGCTGAAGGGGTTAAGTGTGACCTAGGGAGTGATCTTAACTGTTAGGGGGCGTGGCTTGCTGTGACACATCACTGATCGCTGTTCCTGATGACAGACGGCCGAACGGGGAGATGTTGTGTTTACACTAAGATCTCCCTGTTCTTCAGCTCCGTGACACGATCGCGGGACACCGGCGGACATCGAGTACGCGGGTCCCGCGGGCACTGTCAAGGAGATTGCGGCAGGGTGGTTCCAGGAGAGCAGTTGTCCGCAGGGAATGGCTAAGGCTGGTGACTCGCCAAAACGTAGTGATCGGTATGTGCAGATGGGTCACTTCAGGCGGCAGGCAGAGACACAGTTAACAAATGGGCAAAGGATTGGTCCAGACAGCAGGCAGAAACATGGTCTTACTGCTGCCCCAACCGCTACCCCCTTAACTGCAGATGCCGTGGCCACCACAGGTGTGATGCTTTACTGTAAGGTAAACCAGATCTCCATCACTAAAAGGCCAGTGCGGATACATGCTCACGCTCGTGCACATTGCACATGTACTAAAAGGTATAAGCAAAAGACCAATGTAATTTTTACAGTGCCAGTTCATCGCGCACGGATTGGCGCGCATACGCCAATCCGTGCGTGCATGCGCGCACACGTGCGCATACCAATTAGCACTTGGCGCCCAGTGGCCTATTTAAACTGCTCTGTCACTGTGAGTGGTTGCTGGATGATCTTCAGCTCGTTTCTGACTTCCCAAGACCTGATCTGCTGTTCCTGTTTGCTCGTGTATGACCCAGCTTGTGCTCTAGCTCTGTTACCCGGTATCCCGACCTTGGCTTGTTTACTGGATCCGATCTGCCTGCTGACTTGGTACCGCATTGCCCGACTATTACCGACCCTGGCCTATCTTATGGACTTGCTTTGCCTGCTGATTTGGTACCCTACTGGCTGGTTGCCGCTGACTGCTGCTCCTCTCCTGGTTCTGCTTCCGTCCCATACTTTGGTGCCAAGCTGCTCTTGCATCCGGTTCCGAGGACTACGACTTTTAGCTCTACCCACCTATAACGTGGACATCCCCAGCCAGCTGCTACGACCTTCGTGCCACTCCTTGCCTTACACTCTTTGTCCCCACCTTCAGAGGTGTTAGGCGGGAGGTGCAAGAGAGGCCTCTGCCACATTCCAGTCTTCACCAGGTACGTGATATTTACTTTGCAGCTATGGCAGGTATTATACCCCCTATCACTTTTGGCAATTTCATTGGCCCTGTACCCTGATCTGTGATCTGCCGTGTCTGATGGACACAGCGATCACAGGGTGCTCAGTAGTATGTAGGGCAGTGCAGAGAGGTCAGTAGGATGTAGGGCAGTATACAGAGGTCAGTAGTATGTATTGCAGTGTACAGGGGTCAGTAGGAGGTACGGCAGTGTACAGATGTCAGTAGGAGGCAGGTAAGTGTACAGAAATTAGTAGCTTGTAGGGGAATATACAGAGGCCAGTAGTTTGTAGGGAAGTGTAAAGAGGTTCAGTAGGATAGGATGTAGGGCAGTTGACATAGGTTAGTAGTATGTAGAAAAATAGACAGAGATCAGTAGTATGTAGGGAAGTACTCAGTAATATTAGTAACAAAAAACAGGAAATCGCCCCGGGATTTTAGCTACAAAATGGTCCGGGGCTTAAGTGGTTAAAGGACCAGAGGTGTTTTCAGAATTTTGCACTGCGCTGCTTTAACTGTAAATTGTGCGGACATGCAATGTTGTACCCAAACAAAATTTGCGTCCTTTTCTTCCCACAAATATAGCTTTCTTTTAATGGTATTTGATTGCCTCTGCGATTTTTATTTTTTGCGATATAAACGGAAAAAGACCGAAATTTTTGAAAAAAAATGATATTTTGTACTTTTTGTTATAAGAAAAATCGCATAAACTCAATTTTAGTAATACATTTAGGCCAAAATGTATTCAGCCACATGTCTTTAGTAAAAAAAATGTCAATAAGCGTATATTTATTGGTTTGCGCAAAAGTTATAGCGTTTACAAACTAGGGTACATTTTCTGGAATTTACACAGCTTTAAATTTATGACTGCCTATCTCATTTCTTGAGGTGCTAAAATGGCAGGGCAGTACAAAACCCCCCCAAATGACCCCATTTTGGAAAGTAGACACCCCAAGGAAATTGCTGAGAGGCATGTTGAGCCCATTGAATATTTTTTTTTTTTTTTTTGTCCCAAGTGATTGAATAATGATAAAAAAAATGAAAAATTACAAAAAGTTGTCACTAAATGATATATTACTCACACATGCCATGGTTATATGTGGAATTGCACCCCAAAATACATTCTGCTCCTTCTCCTGAGTACGGGGATACCACACGTGTGGGACTTTTTATCAACCTAGCCGTTTACGGGACCCCGGAACCAAGCACCGCCTTCAGGATTTCTAAGGGCGCAAATTTTTGATTTCACTCCTCACTGCCTATCACAGTTTCGAAGGCCATAAAATGCCAAAATAGCACAAAACCCCCCCAAATGACCCCATTTTGGAAAGTAGACACCCCAAACTATTTGCTGAGAGGCATGTTGAGTCAATGGAATATTTTATATTTTGCCACAAGTTGCGGGAATATTACTTTTTTTTTTTTTGCACAAAGTTGTCACTAAATGATATATTGCTCACACATGCCATGAGCATATGTGAAATTACACCCCAAAATACATTCTGCTGCTTCTCCTGAGTACGGGGATACCACATGTGTGGGACTTTTTGGGAGCCTAGCCGCGTACAGGACCCCAAAACCAAGCACCGCCTTCAAGATTTCTAAGGGCATACATTTTTGATTTCACTCCTCACTACCTATCACTACTTATCACAGTTTTGAAGGCCATAAAATGCCAAGATGGCACAAACCCCCCCCCCCAAATGACCCTATTTTGGAAAGTAGACACCCCAAGCTATTTGCTGAGAGGCATGTTGAGCCCATTGAATATTTTTTTTTGTCCCAAATGATTGAATGACAAAAAGAAAAATAAAATTTACAGAAAGTTGTCACTAAATGATATATTGCTCACACATGCCATGGTTATATGTGGAATTGCACCCCAAAATACATTCTGCTGCTTCTCCTGAGTACGGGGATACCACATGTGTGGGACTTTTTGGGAGCCTAGCCGCGTACGGCACCCCAAAAACCAAGCACTGCCTTCAAGGTTTCTAAGGGCATAAATTTTTGATTTCACTCCTCACCAGGGATGAGCCGAACACCCCCCTGTTCGGTTCGCACCAGAACCTGCGAACAGACAAAATGTTCGTGTAAACTTTAGAACCCTATTAAATACAATGGACTCGAACATTCGAAATCTAAAGTGTTAATTATAAAGGCTAATATGCAAGTTATTGTCCTAAAAAGTGTTTGGGGACCCGGGTCCTGCCCCAGGGGACATGTATCAATGCAAAAAGAAGTTTTAAAAACGGCCGTTTTTTTGGGAGCAGTGATTTTAATAATGCTTAAAATGAAAAAATAAAAGTGAAATATTCCTTTAAATTTCGTACCTGGGGGGTGTGTATGATATGCATGTGAAGTGGCGCATGTTTCCCGTGCTTAGAACTGTCCCTGCAAAAAATGTCATTTTTGAAAGAAAAAAATGCATTTAAAACTGACTCGCGGCTATTAATGAATTGTCGGCTCCCGGCAATACATACAAAAGTCATTGATAAAAAAAAAAAAAAAAGCGTGGGGGTTCCCCAGAATTCAATTACCAGGCCCTTCAGGTCTGGAATGGATATTAAGGGGAACCCTGCCGCAAATTTAAAAAAAAATTGACGTGGGGTTCCCCCAAATATCCATTCCAGGCCCTTCAGATCTGGCATGGATTTTAAGGGGAACTCCACCCCAAATTTTTTTAAAAAATGGCGTGGAGTCCCCCTAAAAATCCATACCAGACCCCTTATCCGAGCACGCAACCTGGCTGGCCGCAGGGGAAAAGGGGGGGACGAGAAAGCGGCCCCCCCTCCCTCCTGAACCGTACCAGGCCACATGCCCTCAACATGGGGAGGATGTCCCCATGTTGATGGGGACAAGGGCCTCATCCCCACAACCCTTGCCCGGTGGTTGTGGGGGTCTGCGGGTGGGGGGCTTATCGGAATCTGGAAGACCCCTTTAACAAAGGGGACCCCCAGATCCCGCCCCCCCTATGTGAATTGGTAAGGGGTACATTGTACCCCTACCATTTCACGAAGAAAGCGTAAAAAAATGTTTAAAAAAACACACAAACACCTTGAAAAAGTCCTTTATTTAAAAAAACAAAAAACATTCCAGCGGTGAAATCCAGTGTCCCGCGGCGATCCCGATGTCCAGCGCTGTCCTTCATTGGTTGTGCCTGAGCGGACCTGATGGGGAACTCCCTCTCAGTATTTTAAATGTATAGACCCGCCCCTTCTAAAGTTCCCCATCAGGTCCGCTCAGCGGACCAGATGCGGAACATGAGAAGGGGCGGGTCTATACATGTATTACCAAAGTGAGAGCAGTCCCCCATCAGGTCCGCCCCCTCGGTATGTCAGACCCGCCTACGTCATTGGCTTGAGCGGGGAACTTCCTTCACTATGTAAATTTAAATTACACAGTGAAGGAAGTTCCCCGCTCAAGCCAATGACGTAGGCGGGTCCGACATACCGAGGGAGCGGACCTGATGGGGAACTTTAGAAGGGGCGGGTCTATACATTTAAAATACTGAGAGGGAGTTCCCCATCAGGTCCGCTCAGGCACAACCAATGAAGGACAGCGCTGGACATCGGGATCGCCGCGGGACACTGGATTTCACCGCTGGAATGTTTTTTTTTTTTTTTAAATAAAGGACTTTTTCAAGGTGTTTGTGTGTTTTTTTTAAACATTTTTTTACGCTTTCTTCGTGAAATGGTAGGGGTACAACGTACCCCTTACCAATTCACATAGGGGGGGGGCCAGGATCTGGGGGTCCCCTTTGTTAAAGGGGTCTTCCAGATTCCGATAAGCCCCCCGCCCGCAGACCCCCACAACCACCGGGCAAGGGTTGTGGGGATGAGGCCCTTGTCCCCATCAACATGGGGACATCCTCCCCATGTTGAGGGCATGTGGCTTGGTACGGTTCAGGAGGGAGGGGGGGCCGCTCTCTCGTCCCCCCCTTTTCCCCTGCGGCCGGCCAGGTTGCGTGCTCGGATAAGGGGTCTGGTATGGATTTTTAGGGGGACTCCACGCCATTTTTTTTTTAAATTTGGGGTGGAGTTCCCCTTAAAATCCATGCCAGATCTGAAGGGCCTGGAATGGATATTTGGGGGAACCCCACGTCAATTTTTTTTAAATTTGCGGCGGGGTTCCCCTTAATATCCATTCCAGACCTGAAGGGCCTGGTAATTGAATTCTGGGGAACCCCCACGCTTTTTTTTTTTTTTTTTTATCAATGACTTTTGTATGTATTGCCGGGAGCCGACAATTCATTAATAGCCGCGAGTCAGTTTTAAAAGACTTTATTTCTTTCAAAAATGACATTTTTTGCAGGGACAGTTCTAAGCACGGGAAACATGCGCCACTTCACATGCATATCATACACACCCCCCAGGTACAAAATTTAAAGGAATATTTCACTTTTATTTTTTCATTTTAAGCATTATTAAAATCACTGCTCCCGAAAAAACGGCCGTTTTTAAAACTTCTTTTTGCATTGATACATGTCCCCTGGGGCAGGACCCCGGTCCCCAAACACTTTTTAGGACAATAACTTGCATATTAGCCTTTATAATTAACACTTTAGATTTCTCCCATAGATTTTTCGAATTTGCCGCGAACACCCCAATTTGTTCGCTGTTCGGCGAACGGGCGAACAGGCAATGTTCGAGTCGAACATGAGTTCGAATCGAACTCGAAGCTCATCCCTACTCCTCACTACCTACAGTTTTGAAGGCCATAAAATGCCAAGATAGCACAAAACCCCCCAAAATGACCCCATTTTGGAAAGTAGACACCCCAAGCAAATTGCTGAGAGGCATGTTGAACCCATTAAATATTTTTTTTTTGTCCCAAGTGATTGAATAATAACAAAAAGAAAAAAAAAAAAAAAAGTTGTCACTAAATGATATATTGCTCAAACATGCCATAGTTATATGTGGAATTACACCCCAAAATACATTTTGCTGCTTCTCCTGAGTACGGGGATACCACATGTGTGGGACTTTTAGAGAACCAAGCCGCGTACGGAGCCCCGAAAACCAAGCACCGCCTTCAGGATTTCTAAGGGCACAAATTTTTGATTTCACTCCTCACTACCTATCACAGTTTTGAAGGCCATAAAATGCCAAGATAGCCCAAAACCCTAACAAATGACCCCATTTTGGAAAGTGGACACCCCAAGCTATTTGCTGAGAGGCATGGTGAGTATTTTACAGCTCTCATTTGTTTTTGAAAATGAAGAAAGACATTTTTTTTTTTTTCTTTTTTCAATTTTCAAAACTTTGTGACAAAAAGCGAGATCTGCAAAATACTCAACATACCTCTCAGCAAATAGCTTGGGGTGTCTACTTTCCAAAATGGGGTCATTTGGGGGGGGGGGGTTTTGTGCCATCTGGGCATTCCATGGCCTCCGAAACTGTTATAGGCAGTGAGGAGTGAAATCAAAAATTTACACCCTTAGAAATCCTGAAGGCGGTGCTTGGTTTTCGGGGTCCTGTACGCGGCTAGGCTCCCAAAATGTCTCACACATGTGGTATCCCCGTACTCAGGAGAAGCAACAGAATGTATTTTGGGGTGTAATTTTACATATGCCCATGGCATGTTTGAGCAATATATCATTTAGTGACAACTTTTTGTACATTTTTTTTTTTCTTTTTGTCATTATTCAATCACTTGGGACAAAAAAAAATATTCAATGGGCTCAACATGCCTCTCACCAAATAGCTTGAAGTGTCTACTTTCCAAAATGGGGTCATTTGGGGGGGGGGGGGATTTTGAACTGTCCTGGCATTTTATGCACAACATTAGGAAGCTTATGTCACACATCATCCACTCTTCTAACCACTTGAAGACAAAGCCCTTTCTGACACTTTTTGTTCACATGAAAACATTTTTTTTTTGCAGGAAAATTATGTTGAACCCCCAAAAATTATATATTTTTTTAAAGCAAAGGCCCTACAGATTAAAATAGTGGGTGTTGCATTTTTTTTTCCACAGTATTTGCGCAGCGATTTTTCAAACGCATTTTTTGGGGAAAAAACACACTTTTTTTTTATTTTTAATGCACTAAAACGCACTATATTGCCCAAATGTTTGATGAAATAAAAAAGATGATCTTAGGCCGAGTACATGGATACCAAACACGACATGCTTTAAAATTGCACACAAACGCGCAGCGGCGACAAACTACATCCATTTTTAAAAGCCTTTAAAAGCCTTTACAGGTTACCACGTTAGATTTACAGAGGAGGTCTACTGCTAAAATTACTGCCCTCGACCTGACCTTCGCGGTGATACCTCACATGCATGGTGCAATTGCTGTTTACATATGACCAGCGCTTGTGTTCGCCTTTGTGCAAGAGCAGGGGGGGGCAGCGGTGCTTTTTTTTATTTTTTTTTTTATTTATTTTGCTTTTTTATTTTATTTTTAAACTGTTCCTTCCTTTTTTTTTTTTTTTTACCATTTTTATTGTTATCTCAGGGAATGTAAATATCCCCTATGATAGCAATAGGTAGTGACAGGTACTCTTTTTTTTAAATAAATTGGGGGGTTAGACCCTAGATCTTTCCTCTGCCCTCAAAGCATCTGACCACACCAAGATCGGTGTGATAAAATGCTTTCCCAATTTCCCAATGGCGCTGTTTATATCCGGGGGGGACATTCCCTCCCACTGCTTGTAAAAGCAGTCTAGAGGCTAATTATCTGCTAGGATTGCTTTTACATGAAAGCCGGCCACTGGCTGAAAAGAATGATACCAAGATGATACCTAAACCTGCAGGCATCATTCTGGTATAAACATTCAAAGTCCAGCAACATACCAGTACGTTGCTGGTCCTTGTTGGACATGTATTGTAATCTTTTTTTTCATGCAGCCTGTTGGCTGAACGAAAAAAAGATTGATCGGTGGGTATGCCCACCATTAGAATACCTCCCTTCATCCACCCACTTCTAATGATGGGCATACATGCACCATTTATATATGCCGAAGCATGGGGGCATCCTCCCGCAAAAAAGTTATGCCGCGTACAAACGGTCAGACTTTTCCACGGGCAAGCTTCCGTCGGAATTTCGACCGTATGTACGCGACATTAGGAGCAAAATCGCTCCTCCGCCCCTGCTGCCCCCATGCTTCGGCATATATGCTCTTTTTTTTCAACTGTGGTGGTGAAATCACCTCCTACAGCGTTGGAGTCACGGCTTTATGTATCGTGGGAGCAAACGCTGTTGCTGTCAAGATAAATAGATCCGCGCTGCAACTGAATGGCGTACCTGATAAGCAAATGATGGTTAACATTAAAACAAAGTAACATTACAGTATAACAGTAAGACCTTACCATACCATACCTGCAAAGCAAATACCAAAACAAAACCTAGTAAAAAAAATAAAAACATTTTTTTAGCGCAACCTGTGCCTAAAATATATATATGCCGAAGCATGGGGGCATCCTCCCGCAAAAAAGTTATGCCGCGTACACCTGGTCGGACTTTTCCACGGGCAAGCCTCCGTCGGAATTTCGACCGTATGTACGCGGCATTAGAAGCAAAATCGCTCCTCCGCCCCTGCTGCCCCCATGCTTCGGCATATATGCTCTTTTTTTTTAACTGTGGTGGTGAAATCACCTCCTACAGCACTGGAGTCACGGCTTTATGTATCGTGGGAGCAAACGCTGTTGCTGTCAAGATAAATAATTCCGCGCTGCAGCTGAATGGCACGCCTGAAAACAAAAAATTACATACCTGAAAAGCAAGCATGATAAAACATTGCAGAATAGAATACAGTAAAAAAGAGCAGAACACTAGAGAGAGAGAGAGAACAATAAAACGACAACTATTTTTGGTTTTTTTATTTTATATTTTTTTTGTGTTTTGTTTTTTACGTTTTTTTTCTTTTTTACACTTTTTTTTGTAACTTTAACAACTGTAATGGTTCGGGTCTCTCAAAATGCGATGGCATCTTGGGAGACCCTGTGTAAGTGTGTCCTAGTCTGTGAAATGCTGTACCCTACGCTAAAACTTCACTTTTGAGTGGAAGCGTTCAAAACATTCACCAAGGCAAAGACCAGGCTTGTCAGGACAGCGTGGACAATAATAACGGGTGTCACGCCTAAATCCGCGCTTGCTACAGACACGACATCTTTTTTGGGGGGCTCGTTGGGTAGGGGTACTCTCGAGGACATACGTATAATGCCTCTCATGCAGCCGGCTTACTGCATTTGGTAGGGGATGGTGAGGTGCAGAACCGCCTGGATACAGGAGTTCTGTGACTATCTCATTCTGGGATTTTAGAAGAGATAAAGTCCCGCCTGAAGCTCTGTATAGCACATGAGCGTTCAGCAAAGCCAATTGGAATAAGGATAGAGAGACTTTTTTGTACCAGCGTCTCGCCTTACGGTCAATTACATACGGTGCCAACAACTGGTCGTTGAGGTCCACCCCTCCCATATTTTTGTTATATTCGTGGACACAGAGGGGTTTCTCCACAACACCAGTCGCCGTAGGAATTTGGACTGTCGTGTCTGCATGAAGGGAGGTAAGAAGGAAAACATTCTTATTATCCCTCCACTTCATAGCGAGCAAGTTATTACACTTCACGCAGGCTCTCTCCCCCAGCCTAAGACGGGCATCTACAAGCCGCTGGGGAAAGCCCCGGCGATTAGGTCGCACGGTGCCACATGCTCCAATCTGATGATCAAACAAGTGACTAAACAGTGGCACGCTTGTGTAATAATTGTCCACATACAAGTGGTACCCCTTTCCGAATAAGGGTGACACCAATTTCCACACTATCTTGCCAGCGCTCCCTATGTAATCCGGGCAGTTGACCGGCTCAACCTGACTATCTTTTCCCTCATAAACCATAAATCTCCATACATAGCCTGTTGCCCTGTCACAGAACTTATAGAGCTTGACCCCGTGTCTGGCACGCTTGCTGGGAAGGTACTGCTTGAAAGACAAGCGGCCAGAAAATTTAATCAGGGACTCATCAACGCAGACAACTTGATCGGGAATAAACAAGGCTGCAAAACGTTAGTTGAAGTGGTTTATGAGGGGCCGAATTTTGTAGAGCCGGTCGTATTCAGGGTCTCCACGTGGACGACAAAGTTCATTGTCGTTGAAGTGCATGAACCGCAAAATCTGCTCCTATCGTTTCCTGGGCATGGAGGCAGAGAACACGGGCATGTGGTCAATTGGGTGTGTGGACCAATAAACACGCAATGACGGGAATTTATGTGTGCCCATGTTGAGGGAAAGGCCCAGAAAGGTTTTAAATTCGGAAACTGTAATTGGTTTCCAATCTTTGGCAATGGAAGGCAACTGGGGGTTAGCGGGGATGAATTGACCAGCATATAAATTACTCTGGTCCACAATAGATCTATAGAGATCTTCCGTGAAAAACAGCGAATAATAATCAATTGGCTTAAAATCAGCTGTTTCCACCTGAATACTGGGTTGGGCAGTGAATGGGGGAAGTACGGGTTCTGCAGAAGTGGTGGGGACCCAATCAGGATAGGCGAATTCTGCAGGAAGGGCACTATGGGCACGACGGGCCTGACTTTGTCTTCTTCTTGGTGGCAGTGGGACACTACTTGTGCTTGCCACCTCGCCAGCTTGAACTGCACTTATGTGACTCGCCACATCACCACGTGATACTGCAGTGCTGGATGTATGACCAGGCTGTACTAGGCCGCTGGTGCTTGCCAATTCACCAGAAGGAATAGCGGCACTAGTACTACTCTGCTCCATGATACGAGAGCCCTGCGCTTCTTGCTCCTCAACAACCTCAGAAGATCGGGATCGGGTACGCCTGACCTTAGCAGGGACCTCACCTTCGTCGTCAGAGCTATCTGACGTGGAGCCGCTGACTTCACTGTCTTCTACGGGAAGATATTCTGAGCCTGAATCTGACAGATACGTGACCTCCTCTTCACTATCTGTCGTGCTCAGAATCTCGTAGGCCTCTTTACTAGTGTACCTTCGATTTGCCATTTTGGGCTCTAAATTTAGGGGTATACTAGTAAGATTCACAGGTAAAAAAGCACCTGACTGTCAGCAAATGTATCAAACGCTTAAAAAAAAAGCTGTTAGCGATCGCAGGGATCAGGACTGTCTCTGCGAAAGCTGCAGTTATGTGTTTTGTGTTTGGTAAGTGACAGTGATCGATCGATACTGCACTTGGGTGGGCTGGGCTGGGCAGAGGGGCTAAACGCAGGTGCTAGCAGGTATCTGGGCTGATCCCGCTAACACTGCGTTTTTGGGAACCCTAAACTTCTGGGGACGCTAGTATAGATCAGATCAGATATTGATCTGTTCAGATACTATACCACTAAGGGAGGTGTATGCTTTGCTATACTATACCACTAAGGGAGGTGGGTATTAGCGCTACTGGCACTAACCTAACGCTGCCTGGGGCGACGCAGACCCTCTCTGGCGCTAAAACCTAATTGATCCCACCCGCTGGGCGATCAGTGGGTTAAACCTTTATTGGGTTATATACGGCGGGTGCCCTGATGCTATAAAAAGCAAACTAACCAACCAGCGTCACCCGTAACCTTTATATGGTGATCACTGGTGAAAGGGTTAACTGGGGGCAATCAGGGGGTTAAAACCTTTATTAGGTTAAATATGGGGGTACCTGACGCTATATAAAAACCTGACGGGTAACCTAAAAAACTAAATAACTAACTGGCTAACCAGTGTCACCAGTGACACTTATACGGTGTACACTGGTGAAAGGGTTAACTCTAGGGGCAATCAGGGGGTTAAAATAATATATGGGGGTACCTGACGCTATAAAAACCTGCGGCGAACCTAAAAATAAATAACTGGCTATCTAGGGCACCAGCGACACGAAAACAGCGATCGGAAAAACGATCGCTTAGTGACGCTGTAGTTAGGGGGTGAAAGGGTTACCTGGGGGGTGATCAAGGGGTTAAACCTTTATTAGGGGGGTTTAGGGGGCTACCCTGGACCTAAAGGGGCCTAAACCTAACTGCCCTGCAACTTTTTACTGTCACAGATGATGCTAAATGCAGTGATCAGTAAAATAAATGATCACTGCAATCAGTGACACTGTGACTGGGGGCTGGGGGGTGACCTGGGGGGTGGTCTGGGGGTGACTGGGGGGTGAAATGTGTGCCTATGTGTGCCTACGTGTCAGTGGACTGTTGGTGCACTAACCTGTGTCTTCTCTCCTCGGCGCCGCGAACGAAAAGACCGACACGAGGAGAGATGACATCACTTCCTCTGCCTGTGTTTACATTTACACAGGCAGAGAGATTTTCATTCGCCGGGAGCGATCGCGAGGGGGTGGCCGGAATCGAACGGCCGTCCCCTCATCCCAGATCGCTCCCCAACGGATAATGACCGCTCACTGTATAGAAGGGGGGTCCGATCGGACCCCCTAACTATACAAAGGCAGTCACGTACACTGTACGTGATTGTGCCTGTCGGTGCCATTCTGCCGACGTATATATACAGTGAGCGGTCGTTAAGTGGTTAAATGAAGTGAATGCGGTTAGCAAACAATTGACAGAGTAAATGCAGTCTCAAAATTTATTAAAATTGTCATGCAAACATAAAAATGAATCATAGCCAAGCCACTGAAATGATACATACAGTAAAAAATTTCATTACACGTATCATGGTATAAAATGTAAATTGCAAAGTACACAGGCATGAAAAGTATCACAGCGCATTTCGCAAGACCATGCTCGCTTCATCAGGGGAAGATGTGTGTGTAGTACATCTGTACATCTGTAGGGGGTATAATGAACCAAATAAGTATCAACACAGAGATGGTTTGTGACAATTAGTCAAGAGGTTCCAAAACGCATGGCCCTATACTTACCAAAGGCTGGATCAGGCTACCAAATGCTGAATACTCAGAGGTGGCAGTAATGAGCGTCCAGCTCGGGAGCTGAGAAGGCAAAGGAAAAACCAACCCAACCGAGCACAAACGAGGGGCAGTTTCACTTCATTCAAGGTGAGTCCACACTCCTTGATGGAGGCATTGCTAATCATCTATTCAATCCCTTCACATTTGAGCACTAAACTTAGCGTGGCCTGCCATATATATTGTCTCGCACATTATTATGTTCACTCACATGGTTCATTCATGCACACACCATTACACATTCATCTCAGTTATTTCACTGTCTCCGAGTTTCCAAGTTCATCTAGCTTTGAACAACATTGGTTCATATGTGTATATATATATTTTTCATTACATTGTATACTTCATGGTTACTCTGTTGGTATAGTACATAAAAGTCCAGTAATGGACTTGGATACATGCTATGCGAGACACACACTCTATCACACTCCATCACATTTTGTCATATTTTTTTATTTACACATTTATTTTTTATTTATTTTTTTCTCTATTGTCCCCTAGATTCTAAGCCCATACCATTATTGAACCAGATTAATGGTTCATGCATATACATACTTATATCATACACTACTTTACTTCTATGCTGTTATGACAGCATCTATTGCTATATATGCACTTATGTTTCAATTGACATTATTAATTGATACTGGGAGATCTTTGGTGACACATTCCCCCATCCCGGCCATGCCTGCCCCCTGTTTGTGCTTGGTTGGGTTGGTTTTTCCTCTGCCTCCTCAGCTCCCGAGCCGGACGCTCATTACTGCCACTTCTGGGTATTCAGCATTTGGTAGCCTGATCCAGCCCTTGGTAAGTATAGGGCCATGCGTTTTGGACCCTCTTGACTAATTGTCACAAACCATCCCTGTGTTGATACTTATTTGGTTCATTATACCCCCTACAGATGTACAACACACGCATCTACCCCTGATGAAGCGAGCATTGTCTTGCGAAACGCGCTGTGATACTTTTCATGCCTGTGTACTTTGCAATTTACATTTTATACCATAATATGTATGACATTTTTTACTGTATGTATCATTTCAGTGGCTTGGTTATGATTCATGTTCATGTTTGCATGACAATTTTAATAAATTTTGAGACTGCATTTACTCTGTCAATTTTTGTATAACCGCATTCCCCTCATTTAAAGTCCTGAGGCGATTTCCTGATTTTTGTTGCATATATTGGGATAGAGGTGGTTTGCGGGTGACACCAGACCTTTTCTTTTTTGTCAGTAATATTAGTAGTACTCAGAACTCAGTAATATGTATGGCAGTGTACAGAGGTCAGTAGTATGCATGGTAGTGTACAGAGGTCAGTAGGATGTATTGAAGTGTACTGGGAATAATAGGAGGTAGGAAGGGCAGTGTACAGAGGTCAGTAGGATGTATTGCAGTGTACATACAGTAGATCAGTAGGATGTAGGGCAGTGCACAGGGGTCAGTAATATGTAGGTCAGTGTACAGAGGCAAGTAGGATGTAGGGTAGTGTACAGAGGTCAGTAGTATGTAGGACAAAGTACAGAGGTCAGTAGTATGTAGGGCAGAGTACAAAGGTCAGTAGGATGTAAGTCAGTGTACAGAGGTCAGTAGGATGTAGGGCAATATAGAGAGGTCAGTAGTATGTATGGCAGTGTACAGAGGTCAGCAGGATGTATTGCAGTATACAGGACTCAGTAGGAGGTAGGGCAGTGTACAGAGGTCAGCTGGAAGTAGGTAAATGTATAGAAGTTAGTATATAGGAATATGAAGGTATTGGGACTTTTAAGGTGCAACAACTACACAATATTCAATATAAAAAATATAATTTTATTACAAAAAAATATATGAAAATTCATATGTACAAATATACATGAACCATCAAAATAAACATAATAGAGTTTCCAAAGTGCATACAGACAAAATTCTCTACATGTTTCGCCATTTTGTAGGCTTCCTCAGGAGTTTGTCATGCAAATACTGGAAACAAAGAAAGAAAAATAATAAATACATAATAATATTTACTCAAATTTCAAACTCAAAATTACAAAACAGAATATTATTAAGAAAAAAAAGGATAACTGAAAACCATAACCAGCCCAATGGTTGCTCAAAAGTTCATCTCAAAATTAGATCTATTTATTCAAGGTATATGACCTTATTAGTATCAGTTGTAAGTACATTACCTGTAAATTTTGATGGTACAATCTAAAATGAAGAATGACCAGATAGCCAATGAGCTATCCCACACGGGGGCACCCGTAAGGAGGGGATCATATGGTGTATCATAGAGGGGGAGAAATACTGGCACAAATAACCACCCGGATATTACTAGCACAGGAACAGAGGGCCATCTGGGGGAAATTACAAAGAAAAATCGAATGAAGTCAAATAACAATCTATGTATAAGAGTAAAGGCGTCTCCATCTAGTTATACGGCACATACCCCATCAGTATTTACCTGTTTATGGCTGTTGATAGTAAAAAATATATTAGAATAGGCAAAAAAGGGGGCAGTATCTCCAAAGTACCCCAATCAGTGTCCACTGTAAAGGAAAAAAAATTAGTGGAAATTACTATAAATATATAATAATCCCCTCTAGTTGGTAATCAGAATTTTAATTTTTTAGCCATATACTTGCTAGCTGATATATACCTGGTTAATCCAATTGGATAAAGTGTGTCCACATTAGGGCATCTCTGCCGAAAAACTTGTTTTACAAAACCGATCAATCAGTTTACTGAAAAAATATATAAAATATAAAAACCATTTTAGATTAAAGACCAAGTAAACCAGACAACAGGATAAAAACCAATGTTGCCCATAAAGAGATCTAGTGCCTCAGTAATTTACCTTTGACTGATATCTAAGAACGTCTTCTCCCCAGAGTGTTGGTCATGCTACTGATTTGCAAGGCTGCGATCCGGACTATATACCCCCCCTCCCCCTTCCCATTGGACGTACAATGGCGCCAAATCAATGGGCGGAGCGGGCACGTCAGTTCCGACATCCGCCCATCGTCAGATCCGACCCGGAAGTGACAATTCCACCACTGAAAAACCGGAGACGTCCAACGGAAGCGCCACCCCGCTCATCAGGAGAAAACATCCTGACGAGCTGGACGCACCATAAGACGGATCCGGAAGGGGGAAAACATGCCTAAAGTATAGAAAAGGGCAGACTTCCTTTTAAAATCACGGCAGAAAGGGCACATTTGATGTTAAAAAAATGGGGCCAGGATATCCGGTGGGCTTAGTCAGATGGCGCTCAGATTGTCTCCCAAAGGAGAACAAAGAGAAACGCCCTGGGCGCCCATATGATCACCAAATCCCCCCCAAAAAAGAAAAGGGAAACGCCACCCTAAAAAATGTGGTAAACTCCATTGAAATCAATTACATATAATGTAGATTTATCAATGATTAAAGAGAGCCCCTATGGAATATAGAAATGGTACATTCAGTCACCTGTACATAAAGACAAATTTAATAAACAAAAATAAAATAACAAAACAAATTTTTTTTATTTGTTTTAAACAGAGTCTACATATACAGCATAACGATTTTTATCCTACAAAAAGGGTTTGAAACTGATGGACTCATTTAACCCGGGATACATAGTAGCTCTCAAGGTATGTATCCATCTGGTTTCTCGTTGTAGGAGATTTTTGTCCACATCCCCACCTCTTTCATTAAGAGGTATGCTTTAGAATACATACCTCTTTCATTAAGAGGTATGTATTCTAAAGCAAAGAATTTAATCTTTGACAGATCGAAGGAGTGGAAAAGACCACTATGTCTACTAATAGGAGTCTCCATTTTTTTCTTTTGAATGAGAGATACATGGTCTCTCATTCTGTGAAAGAAAGGCTTCTTCGTTTTACCAACATAAAAGGCCTTACAATCACAGATCATCAAATAAATAACGCCAATTGACTGGCAATTGCTAAAGAAATTTGGTCTATACGTAACTCCATTAGGGAGAACTATTTCAGTAGAATCATATATAAACCTGCAAAATTCACAATGACCACATGGGGCCGAACCCTTTCTACTCTCAACCCTCTTGATTTGGAGATGGCTATGAACTAGTTGATCTTTTAAAGACCTAGATTTTCTATAGGTAATTTGGGGAAATGGCTTAATATATTTGGAGATAATCTCATCTGTTGCTAGCAAAGGCCAGAATTTTTCAATAATTTTTCTTACTTTCTGATGTTCACCAGAGAACCTGGTAATTAATCGTACCGTTTGGTCAGTAGTTTGAGGTTTCTTAGGATGTATTAGATCTTTCCTGTTTTTATTTTTTGCTCGTTTGTAAGCTTTTTTGAGGGTTGAACGACTATACCCTCTAGCAATTAGTCGAGATTGGAGGGCAGAGGCCTCCATCTCGAAATCTACTTCCTTACTACAATTTCTTCGAATTCGTAAGTACTGACTGTATGGGATACTTTGTACCAGAGTCCTGGGATGAGAACTTGTGGCATGCAGGATGGTATTGCCTGAAGAGGGCTTTCTATATAATGAAGAGCCCAAGGTGCCATCAGAGTTTAAGTAAATAGAAATATCCAGAAAATTAATCACATTCTGGTCACAAATCATCGTAAATTTGAGATTAAAGGAATTTACAGCTAATGAAGACATAAAAGATGTCAATTCCTCTAAGGAGCCAGTCCACACAACAAAAATGTCATTGATAAAGTGTCGCCATATCAAGACTTTATCAAAAAACATTTCAAATGATTCTAAAGAAAAAATCTCCCGTTCCCACCCCCCCAGGTACAGGTTGGCGTACGACGGGGCACACTTGGTCCCCATCGCAACACCCTGCACCTGGAGGTAGTGGGAACGGTCGAAAACAAAAATATTGTTGGTAAGTATGAACAGCAACAATTCCAAAATGAAATTGTTGTAGGGCCTGGCTCCAGGTCCTCTCTCAGAAAGGAAGCCGTCTATAACTTTAATACCCCTAGTGTGGGGGATAGAGTTATAGAGGGCTTCAACGTCTATAGCTACTAGCCATGACCCCGGTGGTACACATAGACCATCCAAAGATCTCAGTAGATCGGCGGTGTCTTGAATGTAGGAACTTAAAGAACCTACATGGGGCCTCAAATAGTCGTCTACCAGCTTACTAGCTGGTTCTGTAAGGCAACCAATCCCTGACACAATCGGACGGCCAGGGGGATTTTCCAAATTTTTGTGCACCTTTGGCAGAGCATAAAACGTGGGAAGTCTCGGCTTATCAATAACCAAGAATTCACACGTCTTCTTGTCTATAAGGTTATCACAAAATGCCCGATTAATGAGAATACGGTATTTTGTCTCCGCATATTTTACCTGTGCAAAAGGAATAGAGCGATACCAACTTTTATTTGAAAGGAGGTTCATGACCATCTGCTTATATTTGTTTAAATCCATTACCACTATGTTACCTCCTTTATCCGAGGGTTTTATCACTAATTGTTCGTTCTGTTTTAAAGATAACACGGCTTTTTGTTGGGATGGCTTAAGGTTGGTATTTCTTCTAAACCTTTTCCAATTGGTACTCTGTAGTTCCTTTGTAACTTGTTGGGTGAATGCCCAAATGTTGGGGTTTCCTTGGAGAGTAGGAAAGGTCCTGGATTTCGGTTTATATAGATTAGGTGGAGGAAAAATTCTCTCCGTGGGAATCTCCTCTACGAGGCCAGACTGGGGTTCCTCAAGGGGGTCATCTAGTGGATTACCTTCTTCCCATAATTCCATTAATTCGTTTATTGCCTGAATCTCCTTAATTGTTTTATTTTGCCAGAGATCTTCCCCCATGGAATCCATGGGAGAACGTTTATAATCCCTGTCAAACATAATCTTAAAAGTAAGTTTTCTCGCAAAGAGATTGACGTCCTTTATAATTTCAAAGGCATCAACCTCCTGATCAGGACAAAAAGTCAGGCCAAGGCCCAAAACCTCCGTCTGATCCGGTGTAAGTAAATGTGAAGACAGATTAATTACTTGGAAATTACTTTGGAAGTTGCTTTGAGTGCCTGTGAAAGAATGGGTGTCTTTTTGGTGTCCACAATTGGGGGTGGTGAAAAGATTGGCGCAGTGCGAAGATCCCCTATATTGGGGATTTGAAAGTCCCCCGAAGGGGTAACTATTGATTGATTTAACTTCGGTGCATTAAGAATATTAGAAAAACTGGGTGTGGATAAATTAAGGTGACCATCACCTGTGGGATGAGTGGGAGGGGGTACATTTTTGGACTGTGAACGTAAACCCTGACGATTCATGTCCTGTTGAGTGCGTTTAGAAAGCGCTGACATCGAAGGTGCTCGATCAGTCTTTCTTTTATTAGAACCAGCTGACGTGTTTGAGGCATTACCTGGTAGGGACGAGGAAGATAAAGATGATTCATCGGAATCAGTGGCTTCCTGATTTTTATTTGTTTGCTTACGAGCTGAGGATTTGGATTTCCTCCATTGGTTTTCAGTAGTCCACCGATAGGCTGTGTTTGATTCATATGCCAGACGATCCCTATAGTATTTTTTATCCTTAGTTTTAAGGATATTGGAGACAAAAGACTCCAAATGTTTTTCTAAGAGAGCCTCTCTATTGGAGAAGGTTTCCTCCGTAGTCAAGTTGGAATTTTCAACATACAATTTTTCTATGTCGTTATTGACTATCTCTAAATCTTTAGCATAGTTTTGGCAAAGAGCCTCCATCATCTTAAATGAACATGACTGTAAGTTTGATTCCCAGTCTAATTTGAATTCTGTCTCCACTTTAAATATATTAGGAAAAATCTGTATGCGTAATCCCCACGGTACAATTTTATCCTCTAAATATTTCAAGAAATACCTGCGATTCCAAAAAATACGTGCTTTCTTTTCCAATAAACGTTGAAGGCTATTGAAAAAGCGTTCAAGGGTAATCCCACCAAATGTAGACCCTTGGGCTAGATGGATTTTAGTCATAAGGCCATCAAATGCTGACCCTCTATAGGTAGCCATGCTGATTGAAAAAAAGACTCTGTTATACAAAATAGAAACTATAAAAGGATTAATCTTTAAACCCAATTCAAAAGAATAATCTAATAAACTACAAAAATGATATAGAGGTGACAGGTAAAAAATGAGCGTTTGCCACCCGGTATATTCACAAGGAGAAATTGAAAATAATACCTGTCACCTGTATCTCATAGGCACCACATCCCTTCATTAAGAAGCTATATAGGAATATGAAGGTATTGGGACTTTTAAGGTGCAACAACTACACAATATTCAATATAAAAAATATAATTTTATTACAAAAAAATATATGAAAATTCATATGTACAAATATACATGAACCATCAAAATAAACATAATAGAGTTTCCAAAGTGCATACAGACAAAATTCTCTACATGTTTCGCCATTTTGTAGGCTTCCTCAGGAGTTTGTCATGCAAATACTGGAAACAAAGAAAGAAAAATAATAAATACATAATAATATTTACTCAAATTTCAAACTCAAAATTACAAAACAGAATATTAAGAAAAAAAAGGATAACTGAAAACCATAACCAGCCCAATGGTTGCTCAAAAGTTCATCTCAAAATTAGATCTATTTATTCAAGGTATATGACCTTATTAGTATCAGTTGTAAGTACATTACCTGTAAATTTTGATGGTACAATCTAAAATGAAGAATGACCAGATAGCCAATGAGCTATCCCACACGGGGGCGCCCGTAAGGAGGGGATCATATGGTGTATCATAGAGGGGGAGAAATACTGGCACACATAACCACCCGGATATTACTAGCACAGGAACAGAGGGCCATCTGGGGGAAATTACAAAGAAAAATCGAATGAAGTCAAATAACAATCTATGTATAAGAGTAAAGGCGTCTCCATCTAGTTATACGGCACATACCCCATCAGTATTTACCTGTTTATGGCTGTTGATAGTAAAAAATATATTAGAATAGGCAAAAAAGGGGGCAGTATCTCCAAAGTACCCCAATCAGTGTCCACTCTAAAGGAAAAAAATTAGTGGAAATTACTATAAATATATAATAATCCCCTCTAGTTGGTAATCAGAATTTTAATTTTTTAGCCATATACTTGCTAGCTGATATATACCTGGTTAATCCAATTGGATAAAGTGTGTCCACATTAGGGCATCTCTGCCGAAAAACTTGTTTTACAAAACCGATCAATCAGTTTACTGAAAAAATATATAAAATATAAAAACCATTTTAGATTAAAGACCAAGTAAACCAGACAACAGGATAAAAACCAATGTTGCCCATAAAGAGATCTAGTGCCTCAGTAATTTACCTTTGACTGATATCTAAGAACGTCTTCTCCCCAGAGTGTTGGTCATGCTACTGATTTGCAAGGCTGCGATCCGGACTATATACCCCCCCTCCCCCTTCCCATTGGACGTACAATGGCGCCAAATCAATGGGCGGAGCGGGCACGTCAGTTCCGACATCCGCCCATCGTCAGATCCGACCCGGAAGTGACAATTCCACCACTGAAAAACCGGAGACGTCCGCCGGAAGCGCCACCCCGCTCATCAGGAGAAAACATCCTGACGAGCTGGACGCACCATAAGACGGATCCGGAAGGGGAAAACATGCCTAAAGTATAGAAAAGGGCAGACTTCCTTTTAAAATCACGGCAGAAAGGGCACATTTGATGTTAAAAAAATGGGGCCAGGATATCCGGTGGGCTTAGTCAGATGGCGCTCAGATTGTCTCCCAAAGGAGAACAAAGAGAAACGCCCTGGGCGCCCATATGATCACCAAATCCCCCCCAAAAAAGAAAAGGGAAACGCCACCCTAAAAAATGTGGTAAACTCCATTGAAATCAATTACATATAATGTAGATTTATCAATGATTAAAGAGAGCCCCTATGGAATATAGAAATGGTACATTCAGTCACCTGTACATAAAGACAAATTTAATAAACAAAAATAAAATAACAAACAATATTTTTGTTTTCGACCGTTCCCACTACCTCCAGGTGCAGGGTGTTGCGATGGGGACCAAGTGTGCCCCGTCGTACGCCAACCTGTACCTGGGGGGGTGGGAACGGGAGATTTTTTCTTTAGAATCATTTGAAATGTTTTTTGATAAAGTCTTGATATGGCGACGCTTTATCGATGACATTTTTGTTGTGTGGACTGGCTCCTTAGAGGAATTGACATCTTTTATGTCTTCATTAGCTGTAAATTCCTTTAATCTCAAATTTACGATGATTTGTGACCAGAATGTGATTAATTTTCTGGATATTTCTATTTACTTAAACTCTGATGGCACCTTGGGCTCTTCATTATATAGAAAGCCCTCTTCAGGCAATACCATCCTGCATGCCACAAGTTCTCATCCCAGGACTCTGGTACAAAGTATCCCATACAGTCAGTACTTACGAATTCGAAGAAATTGTAGTAAGGAAGTAGATTTCGAGATGGAGGCCTCTGCCCTCCAATCTCGACTAATTGCTAGAGGGTATAGTCGTTCAACCCTCAAAAAAGCTTACAAACGAGCAAAAAATAAAAACAGGAAAGATCTAATACATCCTAAGAAACCTCAAACTACTGACCAAAAGGTACGATTAATTACCAGGTTCTCTGGTGAACATCAGAAAGTAAGAAAAATTATTGAAAAATTCTGGCCTTTGCTAGCAACAGATGAGATTATCTCCAAATATATTAAGCCATTTCCCCAAATTACCTATAGAAAATCTAGGTCTTTAAAAGATCAACTAGTTCATAGCCATCTCCAAATCAAGAGGGTTGAGAGTAGAAAGGGTTCGGCCCCATGTGGTCATTGTGAATTTTGCAGGTTTATATATGATTCTACTGAAATAGTTCTCCCTAATGGAGTTACGTATAGACCAAATTTCTTTAGCAATTGCCAGTCAATTGGCGTTATTTATTTGATGATCTGTGATTGTAAGGCCTTTTATGTTGGTAAAACGAAGAGGCCTTTCTTTCACAGAATGAGAGACCATGTATCTCTCATTCAAAAGAAAAAAATGGAGACTCCTATTAGTAGACATAGTGGTCTTTTCCACTCCTTCGATCTGTCAAAGATTAAATTCTTTGCTTTAGAATACATACCTCTTAATGAAAGAGGTGGGGATGTGGACAAAAATCTCCTACAACGAGAAACCAGATGGATACATACCTTGAGAGCTACTATGTATCCCGGGTTAAATGAGTCCATCAGTTTCAAACCCTTTTTGTAGGATAAAAATTGTTATGCTGTATATGTAGACTCTGTTTAAAACAAATAAAAAAATTTGTTTTGTTATTTTATTTTTGTTTATTAAATTTGTCTTTATGTACAGGTGACTGAATGTACCATTTCTATATTCCATAGGGGCTCTCTTTAATCATTGATAAATCTACATTATATGTAATTGATTTCAATGGAGTTTACCACATTTTTTAGGGTGGCGTTTCCCTTTTCTTTTTTGGGGGGGATTTGGTGATCATATGGGCGCCCAGGGCGTTTCTCTTTGTTCTCCTTTGGGAGACAATCTGAGCGCCATCTGACTAAGCCCACCGGATATCCTGGCCCCATTTTTTTAACATCAAATGTGCCCTTTCTGCCGTGATTTTAAAAGGAAGTCTGCCCTTTTCTATACTTTAGGCATGTTTTCCCCTTCCGGATCCGTCTTATGGTGCGTCCAGCTCGTCAGGATGTTTTCTCCTGATGAGCGGGGTGGCGCTTCCTGCGGACGTCTCCGGTTTTTCAGTGGTGGAATTGTCACTTCCGGGTCGGATCTGACGATGGGCGGATGTCGGAACTGACGTGCCCGCTCCGCCCATTGATTTGGCGCCATTGTACGTCCAATGGGAAGGGGGAGGGGGGGTATATAGTCCGGATCGCAGCCTTGCAAATCAGTAGCATGACCAACACTCTGGGGAGAAGACGTTCTTAGATATCAGTCAAAGGTAAATTACTGAGGCACTAGATCTCTTTATGGGCAACATTGGTTTTTATCCTGTTGTCTGGTTTACTTGGTCTTTAATCTAAAATGGTTTTTATATTTTATATATTTTTTCAGTAAACTGATCGGTTTTGTAAAACAAGTATTTCGGCAGAGATGCCCTAATGTGGACACACTTTATCCAATTGGATTAACCAGGTATATATCAGCTAGCAAGTATATGGCTAAAAAATTAAAATTCTGATTACCAACTAGAGGGGATTATTATATATTTATAGTAATTTCCACTATTTTTTTTCCTTTAGAGTGGACACTGATTGGGGTACTTTGGAGATACTGCCCCCTTTTTTGCCTATTCTAATATATTTTTTACTATCAACAGCCATAAACAGGTAAATACTGATGGGGTATGTGCCGTATAACTAGATGGAGACGCCTTTACTCTTATACATAGATTGTTATTTGACTTCATTCGATTTTTCTTTGTAATTTCCCCCAGATGGCCCTCTGTTCCTGTGCTAGTAATATCCGGGTGGTTATTTGTGCCAGTATTTCTCCCCCTCTATGATACACCATATGATCCCCTCCTTACGGGCGCCCCCGTGTGGGATAGCTCATTGGCTATCTGGTCATTCTTCATTTTAGATTGTACCATCAAAATTTACAGGTAATGTACTTACAACTGATACTAATAAGGTCATATACCTTGAATAAATAGATCTAATTTTGAGATGAACTTTTGAGCAACCATTGGGCTGGTTATGGTTTTCAGTTATCCTTTTTTTTCTTAATAATATTCTGTTTTGTAATTTTGAGTTTGAAATTTGAGTAAATATTATTATGTATTTATTATTTTTCTTTCTTTGTTTCCAGTATTTGCATGACAAACTCCTGAGGAAGCCTACAAAATGGCGAAACATGTAGAGAATTTTGTCTGTATGCACTTTGGAAACTCTATTATGTTTATTTTGATGGTTCATGTATATTTGTACATATGAATTTTCATATATTTTTTTGTAATAAAATTATATTTTTTATATTGAATATTGTGTAGTTGTTGCACCTTAAAAGTCCCAATACCTTCATATTCCTATATAGCTTCTTAATGAAGGGATGTGGTGCCTATGAGATACAGGTGACAGGTATTATTTTCAATTTCTCCTATAGAAGTTAGTAGTTTGTAGGGCAGTGTACAGAGGTCAGTAGGATGTAGGGCAGTGTACAGAGGGCAGTAGGATGTAGGGCAGTGTACAAAGACCAGTAGGATGCAGGGCAGTGTACAGAGGCCAGTAGGATGTAGGGCAGAGTATAGAGGTCAGTAGAATGTATTGTAGTGTATATATAGGTTAGTATTATGTAAGGCAGTGCACAGCGGTCAGTAGTTTGAAGGGTCCGGTACAAAAGTCAGTAGTTGGGAGGGCAGAGTACAGGAGTCAGCAGTTTGTAGGGCAGTGTACATAGATCAGCAATTTGTAGGGCAGGGTACAGGGGTCAACAGTTTCCAAAGCAGATAATAGGGGTCAACAGAGCAGAAGAAATGGAGTCGGTATGGCAGAGATTTGCATGTAAAGGGAGTCACAGCAGGACAGAAACTTCCTTCACATGCAGAACAGGGAAGCACCAGTGACACATTACTGTTTTTCTTTTGAAACACTGATCTCTGCCGGCCCTCCTCTTTTGGTCACCCTACTAGAGTTGAGCGGACACCTGGATGTTCGGGTTCGACGGGTTCGGCCGAACTTCGAAAAAAAGTTCGGGATCGGGACCGAACTTTAACCCGAACCCGAACCCCATTGAAGTCAATGGGGACCCGGACTTCTAAGGACTAAAAAGGCTCTAAAAAAGTAATGGAAAGGGCTAGAGGGCTGCAAATGGCAGCAAAATGTTGTTAAGAGCATGGCAAGTGCTCTGCAAACAAATGTGGATAGGGAAATAACTTAAAATAACATAATAAAAATAAAAAAATAAAAAAATATGCTGGAGGCCCCCTTTTCAGCAGAAGAGGTACGGGAAGTCATTAAGAACCTCAGAAACTCAACGGAACGATGCCACACATATGGTGGGAATGCCCCAGAATACGCCCTTTCTGGAATAAATTATTCAGTTTAATGGATAAGCTAGTGGGAAAATAAAATACTTTGAAATAAAAATGTAACGGGATGCTAAATTTAAGGGAAGTGTTTGAGTGGTAAATAGGCTCAAACACCCTAATTCTGTAGGATTCATGGACCATTTTGTCCTCGGGGGACAGTATTGGTGTGCAGTTCCCTGCGGCCTACAGGTGGCGCTGCCATGGTAGGCTAGGGTTGAACCGCCGATACAGTGCTGTGCCTTTTGTGTCCCCTCTTGGCAGTAGTACAGCGGGGCGGGGAACCTGCTGTGCATGCCGGGAGAGCATATAAAAGGGGCAGACCTTTGGCCTGGGGGCTGATGTCCAGTGGGGTCCACGCCCAGGTGCCTTCGGCCTGGGTGCATGTGTTCCTGTTCCATCTCGGGTACCTTTAGCCCGGGGTGAGGTACTATCCTGGAGTTCCTGCTGCCCTGGGTATGGAGGCCTAGGTGCGGGAGTAAAGCCTGGAGTCCAGAGCCTTCGTCTGGAGTCCGCTAAGGGTCAAGGAGTCTTAGGGTGCCGCCTCGTGTAGGGGACCATGTTCCAGGGAAGGGAGGATCATTCTGATGGACCGATGCGGGAGTCACGGTGAAGGAAGGGTCTGTTGACTCCCTGGAGAGATGTCTTCCCCTTGATATGGGCTAGGTTCGTAGGAGAAGCTCAAGGTCATCTTGACTGTATCGGAGGCCTTATTCACCCGGCCCGTGGCAGGGGCCTTATACACCCTGGTCTGTGGCAGAGACCAAAGTTCTCCAGGTCCGTGGCAGGGGCCTTGTACACCCGGTCTGTGGCAGAGACCAACCTCAAGGTCTGTGGCAGAGACCGTGCACCTAAAACTGTTTGAGAAACCTAAGCAGTGAAGTGAATGTGCTACGTTTGTGCCTCCACACCTTAAGCTGTCCTGTTTCTTTGCTCTAACCTTTTCTATCCGAGTAGAGTTTATTTTGCCATGAGAGAATAAGAGTTGTAATTTCAGCTGGTGTGGACATTGACTTTACTGGGAATTAAAGGACTTGCCTCTACCTACAGTAGAGGTGAGAATCATCCTCTGGAGGAGTTTTGACTCCGGCTGTGGACACGGCCCGTCAAGTACACCGCTCAACCTCTTTATATAGGAGGGTACGGGCTGGTAGTGCGGTGTGCCTTTCTCCCTCCTGCGAGGAGCCAACAACATAAAGGCAGGTAAGGGGGAAAGGATCTGTGCGCTACAAAAAATGTTTTTTGGAAGACCACAACACACCCACAGTACGTAACCGCTGAATCGCACAGCTACAGAACTGCAGAAAATGCTATTCAAAAAAAATGTTGTTTTTTTAGTATAGCACAGTAGAAGAAAACTATATATAAATTGTTTATTTCAAACACCTCCACACATGTATAACACACTGCAAAATATTTTTTGTGGCCCTAAATGGCGTTTTTTGGCAAGCGTACATTAAAGTGCAAATTTTTTTTTTTTTTTTTTTTTGCCCTAAACGTCTTTTTTTGCACGAGCAAAATAAAATGGATTTTTTTTTTTTTTTTTTTTTTGCCCTTAATGGGTCTTTTGGAAAAGAGCACAATAAAGTGCCTTTTTTTTTTTGTCCTAAATGGATCTTTTTCCAAGAGCAGAATACACCCACAGTATGGAAACGGTGTATCTCTCAACGTAATATATGCAGTGCTGGTGCACGGAGCTTGCAGATAAAAGGTAGATTTTCTCTGACACTGGGCTCATGGCAGTGTAAAAAGACTGCACTGCAACACAAACAGGTAAACCTATCGCTGAGTTATATCTCTGAATCTGGACTCCTATTCCTATATAATATATCTCTCTCCCTGAAAGCACCAACAGGAACCTGGCCCTACACTACACTGTCTCTCTATCTTTTCCCTCAGATTCCAGAATCAGGACTAACTCATGTATTTTTCTATCTCTCCCTAAAAGCAGCAGCAGCAGACAAGATCCTCTCCCTATCTATTCTGAAGCAGAGTGACGTGTGTGCTGTGTGCCTCTAGCTTATATAGAAACTGGGTCACATGTTGCACTGACCAATCACAGCCATGCCATTAGTAGGCATGGCTATGATGGCTTCTAAGGGCACACCAGCTAATCAAAAGGTGATTGGCTGGCCCCTGAAGCATTTCTAACTGCGTAATTAGATTCCCGAACCCGGACTTTTGCGCAAAGTCCGGGTTCGGGTTTGGGAAAAAGCTAAAGTTCGGTACGGACCCGAACTTTACAGTTCGGGTTCGCTCAACACTACACCCTACGCGTTGTCACACACAATCAATGGGTAGATTGCGATCAATGGGTTGCTGTTGGAATGCATTGTTCATGTATTTTGTGCTTCAACTACATCAGCCAGTAGATGCCAGTGTTTATAAGTTTTTAGATGTATCTATGACAATACTCTATTTATTGTTCCTGAATAAAGTTCCTGTTTTCTGTCTGCAGTCCAGCAGCAGCAAAGCCCATGTGGACTGTGCACTGTGTTCTGTAGGGCAGTGTTTCTCAACCTTTTAGACTGAAGTACCCCTGCAGGTCTAAAAAAAAATTCCTAAGTACCCCTGTCTCAAAAAAGTAATTTCTATTGTTTGGGTGTCATGGTTTCTGTGTGTGTAATGTCAGTATGTGTTTGTGGTGAAAGGCAGCACTGATAGCCACTGATGAGGCTGCACTGATAGGTGGCATTGATGAGGCTGCATTGACAGGGTGCAAAGATAGGAGGCAGTGATGGGCACTGTTAGGTGGTAATGATAAGAGGGAAAGATAGGGGGAACTGATGGACACTGTTAGGCGGCACTGATGGACACTGTTAGGCAGCACTGATGGACACTGTTAGGCGGCACTGATGGACACTGTTAGGCGGCACTGATGGACACTGTTAGGCGGCACTGATGGACACTGTTAGGCGGCACTGATGGACACTGTTAGGCGGCACTGATGGACACTGTTAGGCGGCACTGATGGACACTGTTAGGCGGCACTGATGGACACTGTTTGGTGGCACTGATAGGAGGCACTGATTGGTTAACGCTGTTAGGTGGCACTGATGGACACTGTTAGGTGGCACTGATTGGCGGCACTGGACACTGTTAGGTGGCACTGATGGACACTGGTGGCACTGATGGACACTGTTAGGAGGCACTGATAGGTGGCACTGATGGACACTGTTAGGCGGCACTGATGGACACTGTTAGGCGGCACTGATGGACACTGTTAGGCGGCACTGATGGACACTGTTAGGTGGCACTGATAGGCGGCACTGATGGACAATGTTAGGTGGCACTGATAGGCAGCACTGATGGACACTGTTAGGTGGCACTGATAGGTGGCACTGATAGGAGGCACTGATTGACACTGATAGGCAGCACTGTAAGGCGGCACTGATAGGAGGCACTGATAGGCAGCACTGATGGACACTGCTAGGTAGCACTGATAGGAGGCACTGATGGACACTGTTAGGTGGCAATGATAGGAGGCACTAATGGACACTGTTAGACTGCACTGATAGGTGGCACTGAAAAGAGGCACTGATGGACACTGTTAGGCTGCACTGATAGGTGGCACTGATTGACACTGATAGGCGGCACTGATGGGCAGCACTGATAGTAGGCACTGATAGGAGGCACTGTTAGGCAGCACTGATGGACACTGTTAGGTGGCACTGATGGACATTGTTAGGCGGCACTGATAGGCGGCACTGATAGGATACACTGATGGACACTGTTAGACGGCGCTGATAGGTGGCACTGATTGGAGGCTCTGATTGACACTGATAGGCAGCACTGTAAGGCGGCACTGATAGGAGGCACTGATGGACACTGTTAGGTGGCAATGATAGGAGGAAGTGATGGACACAGTTGGACTGCACTGATAGGCGGCACTGAAAAGAGGCACTGATGGACACTGATAGGCGGCACTGATAGGTGGCACTGATAGGAGGCACTGTTAGGCAGCACTTATAACACACATAGATCGAACTACTTTTAGCTGATCTCCTTGCAGGCTGATTCCCAGTGCAGCTACCAACCACTGGAAAAATGGATAGCAGGATACAAAAAACACACAAAGGCAGCACTCGATGGGAATAGCATTAAAACTTTTATAGTCTTCTAGTAGGTAACAAAATAAATATTGCACTGGAGATAAAATCAATGTAGCTACATAAACTGTAAAAATGGTGCGAGTAATACCAAACGGTAGCAAAAGCAGTCATAAAAACATGTAGCTAAGTATGATACTGGTATAAAAATGTGTACAAAGATACCACTGCTGAAACTAGATGAGGAGGGGTTAACATCAGTCCGTCGGCATGTAGATGTCCCATGAAGGGAACTATCACAACTCCCAGTGGATGGCTGTAGAATCCCAGGTTGATAGAGGGAAGTAATAGAGGGAAGTGATAGAGGGATGTGTAACAGCACTTGCGTGTGGCAGATAGTAAGGTCCCGCCGGCATGCAGATATGAAGGCACAGCAAAGGAGCCCTTCAGATGGACACAGCAAGCCCCGCCGGTGTCCACGACGTCACCGGATCTCCGAAGGAACTCCCTGAAGACCCAGAAGCCGGCGGAGAGGTGAGTACCAATCGAAAGAATTTTGATTGATCAAAAACATTAATCGATTAATCGAGGAATTAATAGTTAATTTCCACAGCCCTAATATATATATATATATATATATATATATATATTCCTTATTTTATTTTTTTCCTTTTTCAAATATTATATTGTAGATAATACATATTTTATACATACATCTTTTGTATAATAGTGATATATCGTATATTAAATTTTTAATTCTGGAATAAAATAAGATGAACATAAGACATCTAAGGGCTTCTCAAAAATTTCACAAAAATTTAGCAAACGTAACATCTGATTTTTCAATAAGCATGGATTAAAAGTTTGGGGCAAATAAAAAGGTAACATAAGTGGTGTTGATATTGTTGTTAAATTATATATTTCTAACAGGGGCCAAGATCCTGCTTTGTGGCTTGGCGTGTCCTGTCAATCGAAAAAAAAAAAAATGGAACCAGACATAAAAACAATCTTATTACTCTTAAAATCAGCTTATAGAGAGAATAACTATTTGTATAGTAGTAATGTGTATAACAATAAAGGGAGTAAAGATGGGGGGGGGGAGGGAATCTCCAGAGGGGATCAGGAGGTTCATGAGATTCCGATATAGCAAAATTAATAATAAACACAGTAGTAGGATATTTTTAAATAATACAAATGAGTTGTCAAGCCCTGGCGGGAGGTGATGATTTATCCAAGGAAGCCAGAGGGCTTCGAATTTCGGGATTTTATTTAAATAGATGGCTTCAGTTTTGGCATGAATCATCGCCTGCGTTACCCGGTGTTTAGTTGAAATTATACATAAAGTAGATGTTTTCCAAGCTTGAGCTATGGTTTGTTTGGCAGCCGTAGTGACATATAGTAGAAGTTGGAATTTACGTTGTGAGATTTTTTGTGGTTTGTTATTTAGGAGTGCTACAGTTGGGTCAGGTACAACAATGGTATTGAACATGGTGGATAGTAGGTTAAATATTTGCTTCCAGAAAGTCTTAACTTTAGGGCAGGTCCACCATATGTGTAGATGTGTACCTATATCTATACAGTCTCTGAAGCATTGGGCAGGGTATTGAGGGAGAAATTTGGATATTCTTGCTGGCACAAGGTACCATCTGGTGAGTACCTTGCAGTTAGTTTCTAATGCAGCAATATTTGGGGTAGCTGATGTTGTGGCTTGAGAAATTTGAGTCCAATTTATATCATCTGATTGGAGATTCAGGTCTGTCTCCCATTTGGTAGTGTAGGTTGGGGGAGTTGAGGTTGTATGAGACAGTAATTGATTGTATATTTCCGAGATTAGACCACGTTTGTGTGGGTCAGAGATGCAGGTTTGTTCAAATCTTGTACGATTAGGCATTGTAGAATTCGGGGAATCATTCTGCTGTAGGAATTGATGGATTTGTAGATACCTGAAGGTTTCTGTTTGTGGAATTTCTTTTGTATCACAGAGTTTGGGAAAGGGCGTGATGGTGTTAGATTCAAAGAAATGGTATGCTCTTGTTAGATCTGCTTTTGACCATGCTGAGAAGGAAGAAGGGGAAGCCCAAGCTGGGTAAAAGGAGTGGTTGTTTAGGAAGGAGAGGAGAGGATTATGTGGAGATTGAAGTCCAAATCGTGTTCTAAGCCTATCCCAAATGGATAAATTATGTCTAGTAATAGGATTAGAAATCGTATGGCGTTATAGTCCTTAATTTCAGTGACACAATGTGACTGGATACGATCAGTGAAAAAATGTGACAAAATAAATAAAAACGAAACAGTCCTCTATTGTGACCAAACACAAAAAACAGTCCAAAAGTGTAGAAGAAATCTGCAAGGTTGAAGTGAAGAATCCCACATGGATATAACCCACTCTGTGGAATGACAGAAGCACCACCACCGATATTGTGAGGAGGCTTACCAGATAATATTGACTTGGAGAGGCGTATACCACCCAAGTCAAAAAAGGCTTACCGTATATACTCGAGTATAAGCCGAGTTTTTCAGCACATTTTTTTGTGCTGAAAATGCCCCCCTCGGCTTATACTCAAGTCACCTTTTTGCGCCTGATCTCCTGGGCTTTGGGGACCCGGTACTGACTGGTCGTAGGTCCCCTGGACTCCAACCTTGGCACACATGTAGCCCCACTCTTTCTCTACAAGTGTGAAAAGTTTGTTGTCCGGGGGACCTACGGCCGGGGAGCACCGATTTTTCAAAGCCCGGGCACCGCTTCCATAGACTCCCATGTTAAACGTCAGTCTAGTCATGGGCACAGTGAGGCATGGGCACAGTGAGGCATGGGCACAGTGAGGCATGGACACAGTGAGGCATGGACACAGTGAGGCATGCAGATGGACAGCCTAGGCTTATACTCGAGTCAATAAGTTTTCCCATTTTTTTGTGTTAAAATTAGGTGCCTCGGCTTATATTCGGGTCGGCTTATACTCAAGTATATACGGTATATGATCAATCAGCACGATGGATCCAGCTGGTCCTGAATCCACACAACAGTTGGCATCGAAAATTCCAATATACACCAGGAAGTGTAAAATATGTGAAAGCTCATTCTGTTGAAAGAATGCTTTGCTGTGCATTGCACTGGCAAACCCACACCCCTGTTTGCAATGGTTTCGGCTTTTAAATCGAAAAGACAAAACCACTTTTGAGAAGCTGGACTACCTTCTTTCTAAAGAGGACAAATACAAGCGCACACGAGAGTACAACCGAAATTTAAAGATGGTTCCAATGATTCCATATTTGGACTACACATATTTTACACTTCCTGGTGTATATTGGAATTTTCGGTGCCAACTGTTGTGTGAATTCAGGACCAGCTGGACCCATCATGCTGATTGATCCTATAAGCCTTTTCTGACTTGGGTGGTATAAGCCCCTCCAAGTCAATATTATCTGGTAAGCCTCCTCCTAATATAGGTGGTGGTGCTTCTGTCATTCCACAGAGTGGGTTATATCCATGTGGGATTCTTCACTTCAACCTTGCAGATTTCTTCTACACTTTTGGACTGTTTTTTTGTGTTTGGTCATAATAGAGGACAGTTTCGTTTTTATTTATTTTGGCACATTTTTTCACTGATCGTATCCAGTCACGTTGTGTCACTGAAATTAAGGACTATATATATATATATATATATATATTTGTTTGCAACATTTATTATGTGGTTTCAACCAATTTATTTACAAAAATAAGCGCTACACTTTTTTTCATAGGTGGCACTTATAGGCGGCACTAATGGACACTGTTAGGTGGAACTTATAAGAGGCACTGATGGACACTGTTAGGTGGCACTGATGGACACTGTTAGGCAGCACTGATAGCTGAGCATGCTGGGATGTGTAGTTCCTGAGCAGACACAGGGAGATGGGAAGTGACAGGAAGGACTCACCTTGTCATTCCTGTCTGCAGTGTGCTGGCTATGTACAGAATTGCACAGTGGAGAGGAGATCAGGGAGCCACAGAAGTCACCATCCAGACGTCCAGACGTGTTCTTCATAAGGCAGGAGTTTCAAGGTGCGCTGGTGAGGGGGCGTGTACCCCCTGCCATTGGTGTATGTACCCCCAGGAGTACATGTACCACGGGTTAAGAAACCCGGCTGTAGGGTGATATACAGAATTTCTAACAGTTGTCAACCCCCGCTCTAAAGGAACTCTATGGTTTCACGGAACCCTGGTTGAGAATGGCTCCATTAATGAAAATCCAGCCCAAATTTTCTACTTTAACCAGTTATTCCTAGCATCTCTGAACAAAAGACAAAGGCTGCATTACTCATTATCAGTATGCTCCATTTACTCCATTACAAAAAATAATTTGCCATAACAAATTTTATTTATAGCAGTGGCAGCCAATGTGAGTTGAAAATAGTTATATGGTGGAAAATAATGATACTTACAACAAAATAAAATAATGACCCTTATGACCTAAATAACAAGAGTTTGATAAACTAAGTCTGCTTTGGGAGCCGCTAACCAGTAAAAAAGTGTTGATTGTGCATTCTGAAGATGCTTGCTAAATGTTTCTAGAAAATTTTCAATACGATATATATGCACTTAACTAGTTATTAGCATGCACACAAACACAATATAAACTGAATTTTTTTTGGGATAATAAATCCCTCTAGACTTAATTTGTGTTTCCTGCAAAGCAGCAAAAAACAAAGATATGCAAAACAGGAATAGCTAAGTTACACTAATCACTTTCAGTACTGTAAACATTATATGTTACTTGTAAACATCCTTTGTAACAGCAATAAGCATGTGACAGGTACTCTTTATGGAGGGATCTGTGGTGTATAAAGCATTCAATACACCAAGATCTGTGTTTTTTAATACGTTTGATTTTCAAAAAATGGCAAAAATCACCCTGGTACAACCACTTGAAGTCAAATGACGTACTAAGTACGTGATTTGGCGTCAAGTGCTTAAAAAATAAAAATAAATGCACATTTTTATGCAGGTAAAAAAATTTGCATTTACTATTTTTATTTAGGAGCCTGGAAAGCATTTCACAAGTTATCAACAGATCGCTGGTGCCATGTAGGACTCCACTCCTGCAGAGTTCAGTGTAATTTGTCTGCCTGTACATCATACAGCCAGGCAGTTTCACACCGACAGGAAGAATCAACTACCACAGCGCTCAACAGCACCTTGGTCGTTCATTGAAAACTACAAGCCGACAGCCGCAAAGACTGTTGGTAGTTGCAGTACATTCATTCACAGAACACTGATCCCCCACTTGCTGCCAAAACAGGGGGATTGGGGGGGGGGTGCAGGGGCCGTCACATTTGTAACATGTTGCACGTTACACCCTGAATATGGATATAACGTGTAACGTGTAACATGTTACAAAAGGTGAACTTATCCTTTAAGGATTGGTAGGTTGCCATATATTACATTTTTTATTTTTGGTTTAAATACACTTTAAAGAGAGATTGCTATATCCGGTAAGAATTTATGCTAGATTTGCTTAGGTACGTGTTGAGACTTTTGACTAGTTCAGCTGTTACATAAACCCTGTTGCTTTTTTTTTTTTTTTTAACTATCGTTAAAGTTTTGATAAGTCATGTGATAAAATGATTTCAATTACAATTAAAGTATTGTGGAGCACAACTCGTAGATGAAGAGTGTCAGTTTCCATATCTATTATTATATGTTTGGTATGCAGCCAAGGGGTCAGCCAGTGGCTGCAGTCCAATGCTTCTTATATAACTACATAGCTTCAATAACAAATCCTTTCCTTTTCCTTTAAAGTTCACCTTTATAACATTTCTGCCTGTGACATTTTTGCTGTGTGTTCTCTATTTTCTCAATTATATTTAATTACCTTTTTTCCCCTCTTATACATTTCCTGACTTTGCTGTGCTCTTCTGACCCATTTCTAGACATTGACAAAGAAAAAAACCTGATTGTAACTGGCAGTCATACATAAATCTTTAGAAGAGATTTTTTTTAACTATGTGGTAATTATTTTGTGTCTAGACCTGAAGATTTTATGTAACTTTTAAATGCTCATATCAACTGACTGTCTATCTCACTAGTTATGGCTGTATATATGGCTACTTATGCTAATGGTTCATTTATCTAATACAGTTATGAATAGGGCTTACCTTTTTCTGACTTTTGGATTAACTCCTTTGGTGAATGCACATGTTCGTTTTCAGTGCAGCACCTAACCTACCCTATTGGCAGCCATGGGGGTACTTTCTGACATGGTACTTGTTATGTATTAGTGTGTTATACTGCTCTCCATCCAGTAGGGGAAAGCATTTTTAAATATGTTCTCTTTATATTTCTGGTAGAGCTATGCATTTATTTAGCATCTATGGTTCCTGTGTGTCATTAAAGGGCTTGTAAACCCTCATGTTTTTTCACCTTAATGCATCCTATGCAGTGTGGCTTGTGCTTTCTCAGTGGGAAACTGACTGTGAAGCCACAAGGCTTCAATGCCAGTTTCCTTTAGTTAAGATGCCGTCTCCTGGACCTGAAGCCGATGGAAGAATTGGCTCGGGTGAGGACAGCGCTAGATCCCTGGATAGGTAAGCGTCCTTAAACCCTTTACAACCACTTTAAACTACAGGCAAGCCTATAATTAGGCTTACCTTTAGCTGCACTGGATATCTCCTAAACCTGCACGGTTTAGGAGATATCCCTGTATTTGCATGTGCCGACATCATGCGGCACATGCGCACTTAAGCCAACTGAAGCAACAGCACGTACGTGCCGTTGCTTCAGTTGTACTGTGCCGTTCCGGCGGCTCCCGCGCGCATGCGCGGGAGTGACGTCATCGCGGCTCCGGCCAATCACAGTGCCGCGATACCCGGAAGTAACCTCCGGGATAGATGTCGCCGGCCGGAGGGGGAGACGAGGACGGCTGCGGGGGCTTCGTTCTCAGGTAGGTAATACATAATGAGCTAGTATGCTATGCATACTAGCTCATTATGCCTTTATCTTGCAGGGTGTTTTTTTTTTTTTTTTTTTTTTCAGGAGGGTTTACAACCACTTTAAAAGTCAGCAGCTACAATATTTGTAGTTGTTGACTTTTAATTCGGGGGGGGGGGGGGGGGACTGGTGATCTGCTTTAACTGAAAACTGCCCATTTATAAAGAGCAGATCAGATATTGGCGTGCTGAAATGCTTATTCTTGCTCTTCACCTTAATAGAATTCGTTATACACTTCCTAGATCCTAGAAAACACACAGAGGAGCACACACCACTAATTATATATAAGAGCCCACCAGGGAGAGATGAGGAAGAAAACACCCCCCCAAGATAAAGAAGCCACAGGTGGACCATGCCCCGACTAAACCCCGGCCTGGAGAACTTCCTAGGGTGACTATTAGGGATGAGCTTCGTGTTCGAGTCGAACATACGTTCGACTCGAACATCGGCTGTTCGATCGTTCGACGAAGATCGAACGATTTGGGCCGTTCGCGCCAAATTCGAGTGACGCGAACGGCCCACAATGCACTACGCCATCGCAGTGTCATCCAGGCGCTGTGATTGGCCAAGCATGCACTGTGACCCCGCATGCTTGGCCAATCACAGCGCCGGCAGCGAGGAGAGCAATGATTGGCCACAGGCAGGATGCCTGTGGCCAATTATTGCTGAGGGTGTTTAGTACACGCCCCACACTATAAAAGGCCGCCAGCACGGCGGCCTAGTGTAGTGTGTTCCGGAGCAGGGATAGAGCAGCATAGGCAGGGACAGTGACTGTTATTTCTTTCTTGCTTAACCTGGATTCCTTTAGTTTAGGGAAAGAGAAGGATAGGTAGGGAGAGTGTCAGTGTGTTTTGTGCTTGTGCTATAGTGTGCTTAAAAAAAACATTTATTCTAGGGACAGAAAACTGTAGGTAGGGACAGTGTCAGTTTCTTTCACTCTGCAAGTCCTTGTTTCCAGGGACCTGGAAGGACAGTGAGTGAATTGTCCTTGTGCTATATTGTGCTTAAAAAAACATTTATTCTAGGGACAGAAAACTGTAGGTAGGGAGAGTGTCAGTTTCTTTCACTCTGCAAGTCCTTGTTTCCAGGGACCTGTAAGGACAGTGAGTGAATTGTCCTTGTGCTATATTGTGCTTAAAAAAAACATTTATTCTAGGGACAGAAAACTGTAGGTAGGGAGAGTGTCAGTTTATTTCACTCTGCAAGTCCTTGTTTCCAGGGACCTGGAAGGACAGTGAGTGAATTCTCCTTGTGCTATATTGTGCTTAAAAAAAACATTTATTCTAGGGACAGAAAACTGTAGGTAGGGACAGTGTCAGTTTCTTTCACTCTGCAAGTCCTTGTTTCCAGGGACCTGTAAGGACAGTGAGTGAATTGTCCTTGTGCTATATTGTGATTAAAAAAAACATTTATTCTAGGGACAGAAAACTGTAGGTAGGGAGAGTGTCAGTTTATTTCACTCTGCAAGTCCTTGTTTCCAGGGACCTGGAAGGACAGTGAGTGAATTGTCCTTGTGTTATATTGTGATTAAAAAAAACATTTTTTCTAGGGACAGAAAACTGTAGGTAGGGAGAGTGTTTTTTTTCTTTCACTCTGCAAGTCCTTGTTTCCAGGGACCTGTAAGGACAGTGAGTGAATTGTCCTTGTGCTATATTGTGCTTAAAAAAAACATTTATTCTAGGGACAGAAAACTGTAGGTAGGGAGAGTGTCAGTTTATTTCACTCTGCAAGTCCTTGTTTCCAGGGACCTGGAAGGACAGTGACTGAATTGTCCTTGTGTTATATTGTGATTAAAAAAAACATTTTTTCTAGGGACAGAAAACTGTAGGTAGGGAGAGTGTTTTTTTTCTTTCACTCTGCAAGTCCTTGTTTCCAGGGACCTGTAAGGACAGTGAGTGAATTGTCCTTGTGCTATATTGTGCTTAAAAAAAACATTTATTCTAGGGACAGAAAACTGTAGGTAGGGAGAGTGTCAGTTTATTTCACTCTGCAAGTCCTTGTTTCCAGGGACCTGGAAGGACAGTGAGTGAATTGTCCTTGTGTTATATTGTGATTAAAAAAAACATTTTTTCTAGGGACAGAAAACTGTAGGTAGGGAGAGTGTTTTTTTTCTTTCACTCTGCAAGTCCTTGTTTCCAGGGACCTGTAAGGACAGTGAGTGAATTGTCCTTGTGCTATATTGTGCTTAAAAAAAACATTTATTCTAGGGACAGAAAACTGTAGGTAGGGAGAGTGTCAGTTTATTTCACTCTGCAAGTCCTTGTTTCCAGGGACCTGGAAGGACAGTGACTGAATTGTCCTTGTGCTATATTGTGATTAAAAAAAACATTTATTCTAGGGACAGAAAACTGTAGGTAGGGAGAGTGTCAGTTTATTTCACTCTGCAAGTCCTTGTTTCCAGGGACCTGGAAGGACAGTGACTGAATTGTCCTTGTGTTATATTGTGATTAAAAAAAACATTTTTTCTAGGGACAGAAAACTGTAGGTAGGGAGAGTGTTTTTTTTCTTTCACTCTGCAAGTCCTTGTTTCCAGGGACCTGTAAGGACAGTGAGTGAATTGTCCTTGTGCTATATTGTGCTTAAAAAAAACATTTATTCTAGGGACAGAAAACTGTAGGTAGGGAGAGTGTCAGTTTATTTCACTCTGCAAGTCCTTGTTTCCAGGGACCTGGAAGGACAGTGACTGAATTGTCCTTGTGCTATATTGTGATTAAAAAAAACATTTATTCTAGGGACAGAAAACTGTAGGTAGGGAGAGTGTCAGTTTATTTCACTCTGCAAGTCCTTGTTTCCAGGGACCTGGAAGGACAGTGAGTGAATTGTCCTTGTGCTATATTGTGATTAAAAAAAACATTTTTTCTAGGGACAGAAAACTGTAGGTAGGGAGAGTGTCAGTTTCTTTCACTGTGAAAGTCCTTGTTTCAAGGGACAGAGAAGGACACCTGAAGGTAGCCCTTATTGCTTTTTTCCCATCTCCCTGCAGGCCATCTATTAGAATGTCTGGAAGGCAAACAAGGAGAGGCAGACAGTCAGGAGGCAATAAAAGAGGGCAAGCAGGCTCTGTGTCTGGGGGCAACAGTGCTGGTCGTGGACGCGGTGCATTGTCATCAGCACATGGCCATGGGACACGCTTGTCCTTCTTTTCGGCAGCTGGACATGTTGAGCCACATCATGCCGAAGACTTGGTAGAGTGGATGACCAAGCCCTCCTCCTCCTCCTCATCCTCTCTCACCCAGGCTCAGGGTACTGGAAAAGCAGCTGCCAAAGCGTCGTCTTCCCTGGTATCAATGTCAGACAAATCATCAGTCACTCCTTCCCTAGACCCACCATGTCCTCCTCCTGAGGAGTCCCCCGAACTGTTTCAGCACAGTGTTGGGTACATGCTCCAGGAGGATGCCCAGCGTTTCGAAGGGTCTGATGATGAAACCCAGCTAGAGGAAGGCAGTAGCGTGAGAGCAGACAGAGGGGATGCTCAAGAAGGACACCAATCTGGCAGTCATGTTCCAGCAGCTGCAGCATACTGCCAGATTGGCTCCAGTGATGAGGAGGGAGGGGATGATGAGGTCACTGACTCCACGTGGGTGCCTAATAGGAGAGAGGAGGAGGAGGAGGATGAGGAGGAGGCACATCTCCAACGAGGCAGGATGCCCTTTGGTGGCCAGCGTAAGGGCAGTACACCGACGGAATCACACCGCAGAGCTCCGCCTGTGCAGGGCGCTGCCTCTGCCCGTCATTCAAAAAGTTCTTTGGTGTGGGCCTTTTTTGAGGCTAGTGCATCAGATCGCACAGCTGCTGTTTGCAACATATGTCTCAAGCGTATATCGCGTGGCCAAAACATCAGCCGCTTGGGTACCACATGCCTGACCAGACATATGTTGACCTGCCATGCAGCTCGTTGGCAAGCCTACCTCAAAGACCCACACCAAAGAACAAAGCGGACCTCTCCTTGCACCGCATCAGCTGGGATCTCCAACCCCACTATAACTTCAGTCCTCTCTGAAACATGCACTGAGAGGAATGAAGGTGTAGAATTAGGTGTGTCACAGCCAAGTACTTGCGCCCACTCTGCTAGCAGTACACCGACGTCCGATTCTAGCAGGCAAATTTCCCTGCCCCAGCTGCTGGACCGTCGAAAGAAGTTCACTCCCAGCCATCCACATGCCCAGCGGTTGAATGCTAGCTTGGCTAAATTGCTAGCGCTTCAACTGCTGCCTTTTCAGTTGGTAGACTCGGCCCCCTTCCGTGAGTTTGTGCAATGTGCAGTTCCTCAGTGGCAGGTTCCCAAACGCCACTTTTTCTCACGGAAGGCTATTCCGGCTCTCTACCGGCATGTGGAAGGCAATGTCTTGGCCTCGCTGGACAGGGCGGTCAGCGGTAAGGTGCATATTACCGCTGACTCATGGTCCAGCAGGCATGGACAGGGACGTTACCTTTCTTTCACGGCCCATTGGGTCACTCTTTTGGCAGCTGGGAAGGATTCAGGACAAGGTGCAGTAGTGTTGGAGGTTGTCCCACCGCCACGCCTCCAAAATGCTACTACTGGTTGTGACACACCTCTCTCCTCCACCCCCTCCTCTTCTTCTTCCTCCATGGCCTCTTCCTGTGGTTTGTCCTATGAACCAGCGGTGCTCCGTAGCCGTTCACGGGGCTACGCAAGTACGCAGGCAAAAAGATGCCATGCCGTGCTTGCGCTGGTGTGTTTGGGGGACAGAAGCCACACTGGGGCAGAGGTCCTGTCTGCTCTGCAGGGCCAGGCCGAGAGGTGGTTGACGCCACGCCAGCTTAAGCCAGGAATGGTGGTTTGCGACAATGGCACCAACCTCCTCTCCGCCCTCCGACAGGGACAACTGACCCATGTGCCCTGTGTGGCTCACGTCCTTAACCTGGTGGTGCAGCGCTTCTTGGGCAGGTACCCGGGCTTACAGGATGTCCTGAGGCAGGCCAGGAAAGTCTGTGTGCATTTCCGCAGATCTTATAATGCCAGTGCTCGCCTGGCTGAGCTGCAAAAGGAGTTGAACCTGCCCAAGAACCGCCTTATATGTGACATGCCCACCAGGTGGAACTCAACGTTGGCCATGCTGCAGCGGCTGCACACGCAGCAGAGGGCCATCAATGAGTACCTGTGCGACTACGGCACCAGGACAGGGTCAGGGGAGCTTGGTTTTTTTTCTCCACGCCAGTGGGGCATGATCAGGGATGCATGCACTGTCCTGGCACCATTTGAGGAGGCCACGAGGATGGTGAGCAGTGACAGTGCATGCATCAGTGACACTGTACCTCTTGTCCACCTGTTGGAGCACACGCTGCGTGGAATAATGGACAGGGCACTTGAGGCAGAACAGAGGCAGGAAGAGGAGGACTTCCTTGCCTCTCAAGGCCCCCTTTACCCAGACAGTGTTCCTTCTGTCCCACCCATCGCACAGGAGGAGGAGGAGGAGGAGGAGGAGGAGGAGGAGGAGGATTGTGTCAGCATGGAGGTGGAGGCTGGCACTCAGCATCATCAGCAGCAGTCTTTTAGGGATGATTTACAGTCCCAAGAAACCAGTGGACTTGTACGTGGCTGGGAGGAGGTGGCTGCGGATCATGTCGTCCTTAGTGACCCAGAGGACTCCGGAGCGAATGCCTCAGCAAACCTACGCTGCATGGCCTCCCTGATCCTGCAAAGTCTGCGGAAGGATCCTCGTATTCTTCGGATCAAGGAGAGGGACCATTACTGGCTGGCCACTCTCCTTGATCCACGGTACAAGGGTAAGGTTGCGGACCTTATGTTACCGTCGCAGAGGGAGCAGAGGATGAGACAACTCCGGGAGGCCTTGCAGAAAGGTCTGTGCAACGCGTTCCCAGAGACTGGGAGGTTGCAAACTCCTGGTCCTGGACAACGAGTTGCTGAGGCTTCGGCCAGTCAAAGAAGGAGCGGTGGGGAAGGTGGCCGTCTGACCGATGCGTTCAGACAATTCTTTAGTCCGCAGCCCCAAAGTATGATCGGTTCCAGCAACCATCGCCAGCGTCTGATAAACATGGTGCAGGAATATCTAGGGGCAAGGTCAGACTTGGACACCTTCCCCACCGAAAATCCTCTGGCTTACTGGGTCTTGAGGATGGATCACTGGCCAGAGCTTGCACAGTATGCAATTGAGCTACTGGCCTGTCCTGCATCCAGCGTTCTTTCGGAACGCACATTCAGTGCTGCTGGAGGATTTGTCACGGATCACAGGGTGCGCCTGTCCACCGACTCGGTTGATCGACTGACTTTCATCAAGATGAACCAGTCTTGGATCACCACCAGCTACCACACACCTGATGCTGATATAACAGACTAATTGATTTTAACATGTCACATCCCTTCAAGACTGATGCTGATGCTGAGTGCCTGTGCTGTTATGTTGACTGGCTATCCTCCTCCTCCGAGTCCTCAATGATACGATTGATGATGATAGCTTGTAAGATCATTTTTGTTTATGGGTGCCGCCACCAGTGCCTAACGCCCAATTTTTCAGCCCCTGTTTAACAGGGGCGTGTAATTACAATTTTTGAAGCAATACTTTGCAACAGGGCTCATTGCTGTGCTCCAAGTACAGTATCTGTGAGGAGTTGCAGTGTTGTGCCACCAGTGCCTAACGCCCAATTTTTCAGCCCCTGTTTAACAGGGGCGTGTAATTACAATTTTTGAAGCAATACTTTGCAACAGGGCTCATTGCTGTGCTCCAAGTACAGTATCTGTGAGGAGTTGCAGTGTTGTGCCACCAGTGCCTAAGGCCCAATTTTTCAGACCCTGTTTAACAGGGGCGTGTCATTACAATTTTTGAAGCAATACTTTGCAACAGGGCTCATTGGTGTGCTCCAAGTACAGTATCTGTGAGGAGTTGCAGTGTTGTGCCACCAGTGCCTAAGGCCCAATTTTTCAGCCCCTGTTTAACAGGGGCGTGTCATTACAATTTTTGAAGCAATACTTTGCAACAGGGCTCATTGCTGTGCTCCAAGTACAGTATCTGTGAGGGGTTGCAGTGTTGTGCCACCAGTGCCTAAGGCCCAATTTTTCAGCCCCTGTTCAACAGGGGCATGTAATTACAATTCTTGATCTAATAATTCACAGCAGGGCCCATTGCTGCACCCACCAAGAGTAACTGTCAGGGCTTACAGTGTTGTGGCACCAGCACCACCATCAAAGGCCCAATTTTTACTACCACTGTTCAACAATTATATGTAATTAAAATTCCTGATATAATAGTTGACAACAGGGCGTTCCAGCACCAACCAAGAGTAACTGTGAGTGCTTACAGTGTTGTGCCAACACCAACAACTAAGGGGCCTATTTCTGCAGAGTATATACGGCAGGTCCCTACTTTCAAACATCCAACTTACAAACGACTCCTACTTGCAAACGCAAGAAGACAACAGGAAGTGAGAGGAAATCTACCACTAGGAAGGAAAATTCTCTCCTGTAAGAATAAATATGGGAGAAAGGTGTCTCCTCTGTACTGATGCTTTATCAGCAATCCTTGTTTCAAGAAAAACACCACATTTCAAAAACAGTTGTCATTGGGACGGAAAGTGAGGTGAAATGTTCTGAACAGGGGCACAGACAGCAAAACAAATGTTACAGGGGTGATAACCCTTACCTATGTTTTCCAAAAAGTTTAAAAATAGATTTTTGGTCTGGAGCTACACTTCAACAATGTACCTGTTCAAAATTACAAACAGACTCTACATAAGAACAAACCTACAGTCCCTGTCTTGTATGCACCGCCTGTATAGGGCTGTTCAGAGTATATAGGGCCTTTTTTATTTTATGTGCGGGGTTCCCCTTAATATCCATACAAGACCCAAAGGGGCTGGTAATGGGCTGGGGTAGGGGGGGGGTCATGGGGTAGCTATGCCATTTTTCTTAAAGAATTTCATCCATATTACCGGGACCAGACATTACATTAAAGCCGCAAGCAGTTTTAAATGGCTTTTTTTTCCTTTAGAAGTGTCATTTTGTGCAGGGACAGTTCTAAACACGGGAAACACGTGGCACTTCACAGGCATACTTTAGACACCCCCCAGGTACGATATTTAAAGGAATATTTGACTTTTTTTTTTTCACTTTATGCATCATTAAAATGACTGCTCCCGAAAAACGACCGTTTTTAAAACTTCTTTTTGCATTGATACATGTCCCCTGGTGCAGAACCCGGGTTCCCAAACCCTTTTTAGGACAATAACATGCATAATAGTTGTTATAATTAGCACTTTAGAATTCGAACGTTCGCATCCATTGTATTTAATAGGGTTCTAATGTTCGTTCGAACTTTCGGTCCGTTCGCGGGTTCTGGTGCGAACCGAACCCGGGGGTGTTCGGCTCATCACTAGTGACTATACCTTGAGAAGGAAAACAGAAGCTGCAATCCCAGCACAGGACTCACACGGTACCTATGGCTATACTGCCTGCCCTGTATACTTCCTATCACCACTGAGAGGAAAGCTTCTGAAGCATAGGATCTATTCTCTTCAACTACCAGGCTGGGTGAGCGGACCTCTGGTCCAAGCAATATCAAAACTAAATCTATGCTATTTGCTTGTGCTGATTGAATGCTGTGTCTTCAGTGAAACTTGGCTGCTTGCTATACTGCATGGACCTGCTCTATTCACTGCCATCCCGCTGCTTTATATGTGCTGCACTTTTTTTTGTCTGCTTTTTGCTGTTTTTTCATTTGATTCATTACCTGTGCCATACCTGCCCCAATGACTGCCTTATACACTCCCTAATTGGTTGAAGTGTTTTCTTCATAATATACTGCAGGTTGTCACTACCTTTTATAGTCCATTGTCAGGCTGCATAGCCACATTAACATTTCATTTTCTAATGTTCCCTTGGAACTGGTCTAGCCCTACTAGCTGACCTCACTACTTACAGGCAGGGCCGCCATCAGGGGGGTACAGGCAGTACACCTGTAAGGGGCCCGAATGGCCCCTTTTTTTATTTTTATTTTTTTATATATTTTTTTTTTTTGTAAGGGGCCCAGAGGTCCCCAGGGGCCCGGAGTTCCCCAGGGCCCCGATTGTCAACCCCCCTTATTTTATTTATTTTTTTATATTTTTTTTTATTATTCATTTTTTTATTTAATTAGTTTTTTTATTTATTTAATTTAATTATTTTTTTTTTTTGTAAGGGGCCCAGAGGTCCCCAGTGGCCCGGAGGTCCCCAGGGCCCCGGATGGAAACCTCCCTTTTTTTTTATAATTTTTTTTGTAAGGGGCCCAGGATGGCACCCCCCCTTTTTTATTTTTTTTTGTTCTTCTGTTTTTTTTGTGTTCGTCAGCACCCAAACCCCCTGCTTCTCAATTTGTGGCACCCCCCCCCCGCTTCTGAATTTGCGGCAGCCCCCCCCGCTTCTGAATTTGCGGCGGCAGCACCCCCGGTTCTCCTCGGCTCCAGGGGGCCCATGCCTGAAGCTGTGTAAGGGGCCCCAAAATTCCTGATGGCTGCCCTCCTTACAGGGTAGCTTTCTGAAATGCTCTTCAGGTGGCCACCCTGCTAGCATTATCTGCATGCATGCATTCCTATTCAGCTGACTGTGTTTTAATGATAACATTATCATTTTTTAATTTACTGTAGGTGTTGGTGAAAGATTTTTTTTGAGCATCATTTTGTTTTGTAGACTTTTTCAGATTTTTTACCATTAAAAGCATTTTTAAAGCGGCATGGTCCACCTGTGGCTTCTTTATCTTGGAGGAGTGTTTCTTCCTTATCTCTCCCTGGTGGGCTCTTATATATATCTATTGTTTGGCCACAGAGACCGCACCCTAATTACTGTTGAGTCCGCCACTAATGCTACACTGAGCGTTTGATTCTAAATCAGCACAGTGTTCTTTATATTAGTGAGCAGAGGACCCACTCTCCTCTCTTTACTTGAACACACATCACTAACACTGTGCTCCCCAGGCTACACCCTGAGACCATTTGGACAGTTCCCTTTATCTCCCACCTGCAAAGCCCTTATAGGCAAGGATATATATTGTGCATGCATCAAGTTCCACAGATCAAAACTGTCAACACACATTCGATTTGCAACTATGTATGATTCAAGAATTTCTGCTTGTGTGTTTTTTTGTAATATCTCATCAGCAAACACATCATTGATAATACCAATAAAAATCATATTTGCTAAAGACTGTAGTAATCTATTTTGATGTATATGGCCTATGTAAATGTGATTTTGATTGTAGTATTTATTTTCTTCTACCTTTTTAACTAATGTTTCTTTTGAAAATAGTATATTTTTGTTACGGAAAGTAGAAAAATTAAAGTTACAGCTTGAACTCTTGTCTTAATGGCACGTGCATTGCATGCTCCTTTTTTCAATTCACCGATATATGTACTTGAACTTGACAGATTACATTCTAGAAAAACTGAGGATTCACTGAGAGCGTAAAGCCTCATACACATGATAGGACTTCAAACAAACTTTTCTGTGGATTTTTGTTTGAAGAGCGTTGGCCGGGAACGCCCATAGCATGCACACGGCAGGACTTTTTCTGCAAACTTTCCCAAAATCACGTGTTTTTTCTGCTCTTTACTGCCACCCTTTGGTCAACTTCTGCTATTGTTGGTTGATTTTAACATTCTGGGCATACGTGTTTGTACTTTGGACTAAAGTTCGATGGATTTCTGTACACACGATAGGACTTTGCACCGTAGGACTTTTGTTGCCGAAAAGTTTGTCCGTTTGCAGAGCGAACTTTGTCCGAGTTTGCCCGATGGAGCGTACAAGTGGTAGGGTTTTTTTTGAAAACCTGTTCATTTTGAAGTCTGTTGTCAAAAAGTCCTACCGTGTGTATGGGGCTTAAGTAAAATTACTACTAAATTAGTACTGCAGTACTGTATGTGCTAAAGTGTTCTTTTTCTAAGCAGACATGAACTGCCTCTTTTCTTGAGTTAGACACCTTGTTGGGAGCAGAGGACCTGACATCTGTATCCTCCCTAGCACTCTTGTCTGGGCTAAACTGGGGATCATTCCTGTCATCATCAAAAATTATATTTCTCTTTCTATAACAATCGATTCCCTCCTGCGCTGCCCTTGTCAGCAAGACAGGCTCTTCTTCCTTATACCATTTCTGCCATCTTTATCAAGAAGGCCATAAGGGAAGTGTCGACAGTGTACAGTGTACATTTTCCTTCATTTTGTAAAGTTTGACATTTTGCAAGCCAGCATTTTCTGTTAAAGTTCACTCATTCAAAGTGTATGCAAAACTTTTTTTTTTATTTAAAAATTACATAACTTTGTCAGCATGATCCACATATTGTTTATTTTTCTTTACAAACTGAATTTAAGACTCTTAATTATTATCATTATTATACACAATTTACATAGCGCCAAAAGTTTACACAGCGCTTTAAAATGTATAGGGGGGGCAACACAATTACAGTACAGTTCAATACAAAAGGTAAAGGAGGGCCCTGCTCGTAGACCTTACAATCTAAAGGGAGGGGTGGTGGTACAAAAGGTAATAGCTGCAGAAAATTTTATGGGGGTGGCTCTGGGATAGTTGTTAGGTGGGTGTGGGATAGACTTCCCTGAATAAATGAGTTTTCAGGGATCTCCTAAAGGTGGACAGGGTAGGGGCTGATCGGACATACTGGGGCAGGGAGTTCCAGAGGATGGGAGAGGCTCTGGAGAAGTCCTGAAGGCGAGCATGGGAGGAGGTAACAAGGGAGCTAGAGAGCAGGAGGTCCTGGGAGGAGCGGAGGGGACGATTTGGGCGATATCTGCAGATGAGGTTGGTGATGTAGATGGGGGAGATGTTGTGAATGGCCTTGTATGTTGTGGTTAGCATTTTGAATTTTACACGGTGGGGTAGGGGAAGCCAGTGAAGGGATTGGCAGAGAGGAGCAGCAGTCACGGATCGGTTAGTGAGGTGTATTAGTCTAGCAGCAGCATTCATAATAGACTGAAGGGGGATAGCCTGCTTAAGGGTAGCCCATTAAGGAGAGAGTTGCAGTAGTCAGGGCGGGAAATAATCAAGGAGTGAATAAGTTGCTTTGTGGTGTCATTAGTCAGGAAGGGTCAAATTCTGGAGATGTTGCGGAGGTTAAGGCGGCAGGATTTAGCCAGTGATTGAATATGGGGGCTGAAGGAGAGGTCTGAGTCAAGGATTACACCCAGGACCTTGGCATGTGTGGAGGGACCAATGGTTGTGTTGTTTATATTAATGGTGAAGTCACACGGGGGGACCATGAAGGAGGAAATATAACAAGCTCAGTTTTAGAAAGATTGATTTTGAGAAAATGGTGTGACATCCATACCGATATGTCATTCAGTAAGTTTGAGATCCGTGAGGAGATTGAGGGGGTGAGTTGAGGAGTGGAGAGATAGATCTGGGAGTCGTCGGCATAGACAGGGCCGTCTTTACCGCAGGGCAAATGGGGGCAGCTGCCCAGGGCCCTGTCACTGTTAGGGGCCCAAAGCAGAGCTGCCCGTTAAGCCCGCGTGCTGCCCACAAATCAGCGCTGAAAATCATCAGCGGCGCGCAGCCAGTGCCAGTACTGCTTCCCTTCCTAGTGTTGTAAAATGTACAGCACACCTGGCTTCCCTCTCGACGTGCACTTCTCTCTTCCTATCACTGGGTGCTGCTTGTATATAAAGGTAAATTGTGATTTCAGAGCATCCCCAGTTGCTGTACCCGAGGCTGACTTCTTCATGTCCTACACCCCAAGGTATGCCACTTTTTGCTAATGTATCTTGCAAATAGAAGTTTTCATTAGACTATTTCCAAAGTCTTTATAATATTTGATGTTACAATTGCAGTCCTAGCATATTCCTCTGTGAAGAGCTGAGTGCTGGGGATATGGCAGGAGAACTTTCCATAATATGACATACATTTTATTGCAGATTTAACTTGAAGTTTCCATTTTCCAGCACTCAGTTTTGCACTCTCCCTTCTCTCTGAAGCAGACAGTACTCATTCAAAAAACATTTACTAGTATAAAAAAATAAGAGACACAGAATGCCTATGTATGTTAAAAACTGCAAACATTAAAGGGGTTGTAAAGGAAAAAGTTTTTTCACCTTAATGCATCCTATGCATTAAGGGGGAAAAAATATCCGACAATACCGTAACCCCCGAGCCCCCGTTTTACTTACCTGAGCCCTCAAAAGTCCCGCGCTCGGCCCCGACATCCTTCTCGCCGTTAAGCCTGGCCGTTGATTGGCTACAGTGGATGGATTGAAAGCAGAGCAGACATTTGCTGGCGCTGCTGTCAATCACATCCTATGACGGGGGCGGGGCCGAGTGATACAGTGAGCGGCAATAGCCGCTGGCTGTATCACTGGAGCGCGCCCGCAATCACTCACCACCATGCTTGCTCACATATAGGTGGTGAGTTATTGCGGGCAGGAGCCAAGACAGCCGCCAAGGGACCCCAGAAGACCAGGTTCGGGGCCACTCTGTGCAAAACAAGCTGCACAGTGGAGGGAAGTATAACATGTTGTTTTTTTTATTTCCTTTACAAACCCTTTTAATTGCCGCTGATCAGGCTGCATTTAATTGGGGGGGGGGGGGGTGTCGGCGCCGACGTGGAGCGTCACCTCCCTGAAATGAGTTTGCCACCTCCCTGAAACGAGTTTTTGCAGGTTGGGATGTCTGTATTTTACACATGGCATGCGGTCTGGTCAGTGTTTTAAAAAGTTCTTCTATTTTACACATGCCATGCCATGTGTAAAATAGAGGAACTTTTTAAAAGACTGACCAGACCTGCAGTCCAGGCTGAGTGAGGCCTCAGAGGACACAGCATAATTTACAGCACATGGCATTACTGTCTATTTAACTGCTTGATGGGATTATTTTGGGCCTGGCTGGTTCACATGTATGTGTTTTGGCGGCCCACATTTGCTCAGGCACAGCAGCCTATTCATTTGAATGGGCTGCCATGCCTGCGTTTCCTGGAAAAAAAAAAAGCGCATGCATCATGTAATAGGCTGCGCACACGGCACACCTATGCCCATCAAGCAATGAAATACAGCACTGTCTGTCCATTCTGCTTTAGCACCATGTGACTTATCTGCAGTTCCTGCACCGGCAAACTTGCTGCATTTTTAGATGTTTAGGTCACGCTTTTAAAAACACAGTGCGTTTTTGTGTGCAGGAACTGCAGGTAAGTTGCATGGTGCAAAAGCAGAAGGGATTTCAAGGCAACTGCATTTTTAAAATGCTGCATGCACCTTTTTTTCTGCAGGGAACAAAGGCATGGCAGCCCATTCAAATGAATGGGCTACTGTGCCTGCGCAAATGAGGGCCGCAAAAACACATACATGTGAACCAGCCAGGCCCAAAATAAGCTGGAGCGGGGGCCCAAAAAAAATGTTTGCCCAGGGCCCAAACCATATTAAAGACAGCCCTGGGCATAGAGGTGGTATTGGAAGGCATGGGAGGTCATCAACTGGCCCAGGGAAGAGGTATAGATTGAGAATAGGAGAGGCCCAAGGACGAAGCCTTGGGGTACCCCAATAGAAAGAGGAAGAGGAGAGGAGGAGATGGAGTTGTAAGTGACACTGAAAGTGCGCTGAGATAGGTAGGAAGAGAACCAGGATAAAACAGAATCACTGAGGCCAAGGGAGTGTAATTTGCTGAGGAGGAGCAGCTGGTCAACTGTGTCAAAGGCAGCAGAGAGGTCTAAAAGTATGAGTATGGAGTAATGGCCATTGGTTTTAGCAGTTAGTAGGTCATTGGTGAGTTTTAGTAGGACAGTTTCAGTAGAATGTTGTGGGCGGAAGCCAGACTGTAGAGGGTCGAGAAGGTTGTTGTCTGTGAGGTAGAAACTCATTCGGTCATGGACAAGGCGTTCGATGAGCTTGGAGGCAAATGGGAGCAGGGAGATGGGTCTCAAGTTATTCAAACAGGTGGGGTCCAGTGAGGGTTTTGTATAGGTGTAACCTGTGCATGTTTGAGCGGGGAAGGAATCCTGCCAGTTCCCTTGGCTTTCTCTAGTTTTCTGACCTTGCTAACCATGGAAGCAGATCTGTACAAGTGTTTTACATATTCATAACTGCATATCATCTAATAGCCTACTTGTTAACCAAAGAGTTCACATTAAAGAATATCTAAAACCTAAACTTATTTTGTTTTGTGTAGAATGGAGAAGGGTTAAAACCCCTGTCAGCTTTTTTTTTATTGCTGTCCGTGTCCTCACTGGGAAAAGTTCCTCTCTGACACCATTGTTACTAGGACTGAAAATGATAGGAAATCCAAAATGTTAAGTTGTCACCAGAACGAGAATGGAGAGGAGAGCTTTTGTTTTGATATCTGTCTCAGGTTTAATTATTTTATTTTTATAGCTATTTACTCTTACTTCCTGTTGGATAATTCCACCCAATGGGACACATATGATAAAAAAATAAAAAATAAACACCTGACAAATCTTTTTAACTGTTCCCTACTCTATCCCAAGCTAAAACAATTTTTTTACCTTTTAGATATACTTTATACTTGCTTTACACTTAAAATGTTGCAGTTTTCAAAAGTCCATTGGACATTGGGTTAAAGTACACTAAAGCCCTGTACACACGATCGGATTTCCCATGGATTCAAATCCGATGGATTTTTCCATCGGAATTCCGATGAAGCTGACTTCCATCAGTTTTGCCTACACACCATCAGTTAAAAATCCGACCGTCCCAAACGCGGTGACGTAAAACACTCCGATGAGCCGAGAAAAATTTAAGTTCAATGCTTCTGAGCATGCGTCGACTTGATTCTGAGCATGCGTGGGTTTTTTCTCCGATGGAGTTCCACACAGACGATCAGAATTTTCTATTGGTTTCTTTTCCATTGGATAAATTTAAAACATGTTCTATTTTTTCTCACTGATGGAAAAAAGGCCGATGGGGCCCATACACGACCGGTTTGTCCGATGAAAAAAGTCCATCGGACTGTTTTCATCGGTAAAACCGATTGTGTGTACAGGGCATAATAGCACAGTGTTATTTGCCGCTGTCAGAATATACTGATCAGCGTTCAATGGAAATTTTTCCAACATGTCCCCTTGACAGAAGTTGATTAACCACTTAAGCCCCGGACCATTTGGTAGCTAAAGGACCAGAGCTGTTTTCAGAATTTTGCACTGCGCTGCTTTAACTGGAAATTGTGCGGACATGCAATGTTGTACCCAAACGAAATTTGCATCCTTTTCTTCCCACAAATAGAGCTTTCTTTTAATGGTATTTGATTGCCTCTGTGATTTTTATTTTTTGCGATATAAACGGAAAAAGGCTGAAAATTTTGAGAAAAAATGATATTTTCTACTTTTTGTTATAAGAAAAATCAAATAAACTCAATTGTAGTCATACATTTAGGCCAAAATGTATTCAGCCACATGTCTTTAGTAAAAAAAAATGTCAATAAGCGTATATTTATTGGTTTGCGCAAAAGTTATAGCGTCTACAAACTAGGGTACATTTTCTGGAATTTACACAGCTTTTAATTTATGACTGCCTATCTCATTTCTTGAGGTGCTAAAATGGCAGGGCAGTACAAACCCCCCCCCCCAAATGACCCCATTTTGGAAAGTAGACACCCAAAGGAAATTGCTGAGAGGCATGTTGAGCCCATTGAATATTTTTTTTTTTGTCTCAAGTGATTGAATAATGACTAAAAAAAAAAAAATTACAAAAAGTTGTCACTAAATGATATATTGCTCACACATGCCATGGTTATATGTGGAATTGCACCCCAAAATACATTTTGCTGCTTCTCCTGAGTACGGGGATACCACATGTGTGGGACTTTTTGGGAGCCTAGCCGCGTACGGGCCCCCGAAAACCAAGCACCGCCTTCAGGATTTCTAAGGGCGCAAATTTTTGATTTCACTCCTCACTACCTATCACAGTTTCGAAGGCTATAAAATGCCAAAATAGCACAAAACCCCCCCAAATGACCCCATTTTAGAAAGTAGACACCCCAAGGAAATTGCTGAGAGGCCTGTTGAGCCCATTAAATTTTTTAATTTTTTTGTCCCAAGTGATTGAATAATGAAAAAAAAAAAATTACAAAAAGTTGTCACTAAATGATATATTGCTCACACATGCCATGGTTATATATGGAATTACACCCCAAAATACATTTTGCTGCTTCTCCTGAGTACGGGGATACCACATGTGTGGGACTTTTTGAGAGCCTAGCCGCGTACGGGACCCCGAAAACCAAGCACCGCCTTCAGGATTAGGCACAAATTTTTGATTTCACTCCTCACTACCTATCACAGTTTTGAAGGCCATAAAATGCCAAAATAGCACAAAACCCCCCCAAATGACCCCATTTTGGAAAGTAGACACCCCAAGCTATTTGCTGAGAGGCATGGTGAGTATTTTACAGCTCTCATTTGTTTTTGAAAATGAAGAAAGAAAATATATATTTTTTTTTTTCAATTTTCAAAACTTTGTGACAAAAAGCGAGATCTGCAAAATACTCACCATACCTCTCAGCAAATAGCTTGGGGTGTCTACTTTCCAAAATGGGGTCATTTGGGGGGGTTTGTGCCATCTGGGCATTCCATGGCCTCCGAAACTGTGATAGGCAGTGAGAAGTGAAATCAAAAATTTACACTCTTAAAAAGCCTGAAGGCGGTGCTTGGTTTTGGGGTCCCGTACGCGGCTAGGCTCCCAAAAAGTCTCACACATGTGGTATCCCCGTACTCAGGAGAAGCAACAGAATGTATTTTGGGGTGTAATTCCATATATGCCCATGGCATGTTTGAGCAATATATCATTTAGTGACAACTTTGTGCAAAAAAAAAAAAATGTATTTTTTCCGCAACTTGTGTCAACATATAAAATATTCCATGGACTCGACATGCCTCTCAGTATATAGCTTGGGGTGTCTACTTTCCAAAATGGGGTCATTTGGGGGGGTTTTGAACTGTTCTGGCATTTTATACACAACATTACGAAGCTTACATCCACTCTTCTAACCACTTGAAGACAAAGCCCTTTTTGACACTTTTTGTTTACATGAAAACATATTTTTTTTTTTGCAAGAAAATTATGTTGAACCCCCAAACATTATATATATTTTTAAAGCAAAGGCCCTACAGATTAAAATGGTGGGTGTTGCATTTTTTTTTCTGCACAGTATTTGCGCAGCGATTTTTCAAACGCATTTTTTGGGGAAAAAATACACTTTTTTTAATTTTAATGCACTAAAACACTATATTGCCCAAATGTTTGATGAAATAAAAAAGATGATCTTAGGCCGAGTACATTGATACCAAACACGACATGCTTTAAAATTTTGCACAAACGCGCATTGGCGACAAACTGCATACATTTTTAAAAACCTTTAAAAGCCTTTACAGGTTACGCCGTTAGATTTACAGAGGAGGTCTACTGCTAAAATTACTGCCCTCGATTTGACCTTCGCGGTGATACCTCACATGCATGGTGCAATTGCTGTTTACATATGACGCCAGACCGACACTTGCGTTCGCCATTGGGCAAGAGCAGGGCAGGACAGGGGTGCTTTTTTTTTTTTTTATTATTAATTTTGCTTTTTTATTTTATTTTTAAACTGTTGCTTCCATATTTATTTTTTTTATCATTTTTATTGTTATCTCAGGGAATGTAAATATGCCCTATGATAGCAATAGGTAGTGACAGGAACTCTTTTTTTTTGAAAAAACTGGGGTCTATTGGACCCTAGATCTTTCCTCTGCCCTCAAAGCATCTAACCACACCAAGATCGGTGTGATAAAATGCTTTCCCAATTTCCCAATGGCGCTTTTTATATCCGGGGGGGGGGACATTCCCTCCCACTGCTTGTAAAAGCAGTCCAGAGGCTAATTGGCCACTAGGATTGCTTTTATATGAAAGCCGGCCGCTGGCTGAAAAGAATGATACCAAGATGATACCTAAACCCGCAGGCATCATTCTGGTATAAACATTCAAAGTCCAGCAACATACCAGTACGTTGCTGGTCCTTGTTGGACATGTATTGTAATCCTTTTTTATCATGCAGCCTGTTGGCTGAACGAAAAAAAAAGATTAATCGGTGGGTATGCCCACCATTAGAATACCGCCCTTCATCCACCCACTTCTAATGATGGGCATACATGCACCATTTATATATGCCGAAGCATGGGGGCATCTTCCCGCAAAAGTTATGCCGCGTACACATGGTCAGACTTTTCCACGGGCAAGCCTCCGTCGGAATTTCGACCGTATGTACGCGGCATTAGGAGAAAAATCGCTCCTCCGCTCCTCCGCCCCTGCTGCCCCAATGCTTCGGCATATATCCTTCTTTTTTTTTTTTAAACTGTGGTGGTGAAATCACCTCCTACAGCACTGGAGTCGCAGGGATAAGGCCTGTCTCTGTGAACGCTGCAGTTATGTGTGTTGTGTTTTGCAAGTGACAGTGATCGATCGATACTGCACTTTGGTGGCCTGGGCAAAACGCAGGTGCTAGCAGGTATCTGGGCTGATCCCGCTAACACTGCGTTTTTGGGAACCCTAAACTGCTGGGGACGCTAGTATAGATCTGATCAGATCAGATACTATACCACTAAGGGAGGTGTATGCTTCACGCGTGGGTGTTAGCGCTACTGGCACTAACCTGACGCTGCCTGGGGTGTGACACAGACCCTCTCTGACGCTAAAACCTAATTGATATCACCCGCCGGGCGATCAGGGGGTTAAACCTTTATTGGGTTATATACGGCGGGTGCCCTGACACTATAAAAAGCAAACTAACTAACCAGCGTCACCCGTAACACTTATATGGTGATTACTGGTAAAAGGGTTAACTAGGGGCAATTAGGGGGTTAAAACCTTTATTAGGTAATATATGGGGGTACCTGACGCTATATAAAAACCTGACGGTGAACCTAAAAAAAATTACTGGCTACCTATTGGCATCACCGACACTAAGACAGCGATCAGAAAAACTATCGCTTAGCGACAGTGGTGATAGGGGGTGAAAGGGTTACCTGGCGGGCGATCAAGGGGGTTAAACCTTTATTAGATAATATATGGGGGTACCTGACGCTATAAAAACCTTCGGCGAACCTAAAAAAAATTACTGGCTACCGATCGGCATCACCGACACTAAGAAAGCGATCAGAAAAACTATCGCTTAGCGACAGTGGTGATAGGGGGTGAAAGGGTTACCTGGGGGGCGATCAAGGGGGTTAAACCTTTATTAGGTAATATATGGGGGTACCTGACGCTATAAAAACCTGCGGCGAACCTAAAAAAAATAACTGGCTACCGATCGGCATCACCGACGCTAAGACAGCGATCAGAAAAATGATCGCTTAGCGACAGTGGTGATAGGGGGTGAAAGGGTTATCTGGGGGGCGATCAAGGGGGTTAAACATTACTTGGTAATATATGGGGGTACCTGACGCTATAAAAACCTGCGGCGAACCTAAAAAAAATAACTGGCTACCGATCGGCATCACCGACGCTAAGACAGCGATCAGAAAGATGATCGCTTAGCGACAGTGGTGATAGGGGGTGAAAGTGTTATCTGGGGGGCGATCAGGGGGTTAAACCTTTATTAGGGGGGGTTAGGGGGCTACACTGGACCTAAAACTAACTTTAGTGACTCTTTTACAGTAAATAAATGGTCACTGCAATCAGTGACACTGTGACTGGGGGCTGGGGGGTGATCTGGGGTGTCTGGGGGGGCCTGGGAGGGCGATTTATGTGCCTATGTGTCCTGGTGTCAGTGTAGTGTTTTGTGCACTAACCTGGCATCTTCTCTTGTGCGGCGCTCGGTATATGTGAGCGCCGCAGGAGAGATGACATCACTTCCTCTGCCTGTGTAAACATTACACAGGCAGGGAAGCTTTCTCATTCGACGGGAGCGATCGCGAGGGGGTGGCCGGAATCGAACGGCCGTGCCCTCATCCCGGATCGCTCCCGAACACTTAACCACCGCTCACTGTAAAGAAGGGGGGTCCGATCGGACCCCCCAACTATACAAAGGCGATCACGTACATATACGTGATTGTGCCTGTCAGTGCCATTCTGCCGACGTATTTTTACAGTGGGCGGTCGTTAAGTGGTTAAGCACTTGACTTCTGTTGAGCATGGAGGATTGCACATTGATCAACATTTTGATTAGTGCATGTCCAACTTTAGTGATTTTTCAGTGTTACTTTTAGTAGAATGCAAAAATAGGATAATGAGTAGGTGGAGTTTGGGAAGGAGCAGAAGAAAATTGCTATTAAAAAATGTTTAATGAAATCCGTGAAGGTTCCCAAAGAGCTCACAGAAGAGGAGTGGCGGTGCGTCCATAGTGGGCGCAGGAGCGCCGCCCCCTCTCTCTCCTGCGCCCGTCACTCACAACAACAATACATAGGTTCATGCATTGCATGAACCTATGTATTAAAATTGGTACATGTAGGGGTGATTGGCGCTGCTTCTCCGCTGTAATGTGTTAGTAGGCCCAAAGGCCTGTCCTCAGTTATGTGACCCTTAAATAGTGTTGGTTCTCCTTAATCCAGCTAACTGAGATTGATGTTTATAGTTAGTGTTGTGAGCAGATGTGCATATGTTGATAGCAACTATCGGGTGAGAATTACTAAGTGTTTCAATCAGCAGTGAAAAAATAAATAAATAAATAATAAATATGTGATATCCTGCAGTGTGATTTCTAATATTCTTAACGTGATAGCCTCATGCATACAATATGCACAAAATTATTAATATTGTCCTTATATACGTTAATATCAAATTGCTTGTGCCACCAATGGAGTTATGTGTCACTACTCCAGGTGGGAGCTGCCACGTAACTATTCAACTTGCAAGCAAAGTGACAGTGGTTTTAAATTCTTAAAGTGAAAAATACCCCAGTCATGGAGGTAATCTAAAACGTGACACTCAAATTAATACAAAAATATATATTGTTCATTATGCCTTGGCAGTGTGTCTCTAAAAATGATAGTTGTGAGGAGACTGTTAGACTGTGTCATTTGTAAGGTGACAGTTTACATGACTCTGTGACTTCTGTGATGCCTGTTTGTCCTCAGGCGGACGTATATTGTGACTTTGGTGCTCCCCTCTCCTTTAGGACCCCACTCACCAGATTGAAGCACCCCTACAGGGGTATAAGGCACGTCTGGTGATGTCCTCTATGCGATCTGTGCACTCCTCTATGTGGTTATGCTGCTCCTCAGGGGTGTCCGGTCTTTCGCTACTCCCCACTTCCTCCCAGCTTGGGGAAGGTCCGTATGGTTCCTCAGGAAAAAAAAACAGATGGCGCTCTCATAGCGTAATTCGTTTTATTTAAAAAAAATGGTTGTGAACTTATAAAATGATTAAAAACAAAAACTATCGCTGCTCCTGTAGTTAACAAAACTCAGGGCAGTTACAGGACGTTACAAACAGGTCAGACCCTCACGGCTAGGTCACGCTGGCGGGTAAGGCTCTCCACAGCCTGGGCGTGAGTTCCACTGCACGGGTCACGCAAACCGGACGTGACGCGGACGTGTGTAGAAGGCCAATCAACTGACGCGTTTCAACGTAAAGTCTTTTTCAAAGGTGATGTCATTCCGTCGTGTCCGGTATCTATAAGTAACCCACGGCCTCCGTGTACCGCCCTTTCTGAGCGTTGCTTTGAATGCTATTTAACTCAAATTAGGTCAAATTAAGTCAGGGCGAATGCCGCTGAAGTAATATTGCTCCATCTTGTGGCTAAATCCTGAATTGTTCTTCCCAGTGCCGTGTTTACTTGTCCTAGTTATAGGCCTAGTTAGTACATACTTTGATACAATCATTGTAAGCTGCAGGCCATCATTACTATTCATACCTTGTATATTCTGTCCAGACCCTTTTATTGATTTGATTTAATTTAGTGCATACTCTCATAATTGATAAGAATTAATATGTAAGAGGGGGTATTTTTATTAAACCTTATCTCATATTTTTATTTTATTGTAAAAGGATTTGCCCTTAGATGTTTATATTGATGTCAAACTGAGAGCTGCATGCTGTGAAATATGCAAAAAAACGTACAGAGAAAAAAAAATGTATGTAAAAAAATGCAGAAATTCAGAGGAAAAAAATAGAGATTTGCGTATACAGGAGATAATGGGGGTCCTCTATCTTGGGCATAAGGGGTGCTAGACCATCCAGTTCCCCATAGGTGTCCATTCACCAGTGTGGGACTATTTTCCCTTTACCATTAAGAACCATAATTCCCTTTATTAGGGTCTCATAGGGATATTTTAAGATTTAGTTATTATGCATATTAATGGGTCCCTCCAGCCTCAGCTGGTGCTTATCCTATTACCTGTTACCAACCCTTAGGATATGTGTGTGTTCCACCTTATGACCTTGATCCTTTTATTCAAACATATGTAAGATTGGTGTTGGCATGATAAGTACCACATCTATGTATTAATTCACTATGTCTTCTTTATACCTTCATATAAGTTCTGATGTTCATGTATATCCTTATTAAACTTTCGTGGGTGTCTATAGCCATTAGGCCTATATCTTCCATCTAAAGGAAAGTTCCCACGTTTAACTCCTATCTTAACTTTGTTATAATGGGTAATACGTCATACGTGGAGATCTCAGTTTGAATACTGGTGGTTAAATCCTTTGTGGCAGATATGTCAAGTGGTCAGAAATTTGATAGAAAACAGTTGAGGTCGATGTCCAGGTTGAGGCCCTTGGGGCAAGGGACCCCAACCTGTGAATCCACCTGGTCTCATTCTGAGATACTAGTGTTTTCTTATTGCCCCCCCTCCAGTGGTCTCTGATGATGTCTACCCCATAGAATATCATTCCTGAGGGGTCTCTGTGATGTACCTCATCAAAGTGTCTCGATACACTGTGCTTAGGGAACCCCTTCCTTATGTTCGCAATGTGTTCCCTGATTCTAACTTTTAATGGTCTGGTAGTCCTTCCCACGTATTGCAGATGGCAGGGGCATTCAATCACATAAGTGACATGCGTACTGTTGCATGTTATGAGTTCCCGGATGGTATATTCTTTATTGTACACATTAGATTTGAATGTCAGCTTCCTTCTTGGCTGTGGCTTGCTTTTTTGCACGGTAAGCACCTCTGGCATTTATAAAACCCTTTAAGGTCTGGGCAGATTTGTATATTCCTTGGTGGGTGTATTACATTGTAAAGAATATGGTTTCTTAGGGTGGGAGCTTTTCTGTAGATGAATTTTGGTCTGTTTGGTATTATTTTGGAGAGTGTTCTGTCTTCCATAAGTATGGGCCAATACTTTTTTATAATCCGTTCAAATTGGGGGTATTGACTGTTGTAACCCGTGATAAAGGCTAGATCTGAGTGGTTAGCTTACTGCTTAGTAGTTTTTGCTAGTAGGGTTCTTCTGTCCACCTTTTTAACCATTTCTTTGAGTTTATTCAGATGGTAATCTTGGTACCCTTTCTCCTTGAATCTCTTGATCAAAGTTTCCGCTTGCCTATCAAAGTCCCCCTCTTTGTGACAATTGCGTCTGATCCTTAGCAGCTGCTCCTTGGGTATGTTGGCCTTCCATTTAGGATGGTGGCAGCTTGTGGTTGGTATGTACCCATTTCTATCCATCTTTTTGAAATGGGTTTGTGTGTATAGTTTGTCTCGTTCTTTGAATATTTCTAGGTCTAGATATTCCAATGCTTCTTCGTGGCATTTTCCTGTAAAGGTGAGTCCATATTTGTTCTTCAAATTAGACAAAGTTTTTGAATGTTGCTTCAGTCCCTCTCCACAGAATAATCAAATCATCAATATACCTTTTTAAAAAATTGTATCTCTGGTATGTTTTTGTTATGGATATACTCCTCCTCCCACATATCCATAAAAAGGTTTGCCATGCTTGGGGCATAGCGTGCCCCCACTGCCACACCCTTAGTTTGGATATAGTACTGTTTATTGTACCAAAAGTAGTTGTTACTCATGGCTAGTTGTAGCCCCTCAAGGATAAAATTAATCTGCTCTTGTGTTCCGTGCGTTCATGTAGAGCCTTTTTCCACCCCCTTAAGTCCGTCCTCCTGCACTATACTTGTATAAAGAGAGTCCACATCTATTGTGGCTATCAGGCACTCCCCAACATCTATTTGGATAATGGTCATATACTGTAGGAGATACTGGAACTGTGATTCAAAGGCACATTTTTTACTGAAAGTTTAGGAACAATTAACAGCATAAATATAAAATTAACTTCAGTCTTGCAATGCTTCAATTTAAAATAAACAGTATTCAGCGCAGACTCATAAACATATATAAAGAACCACAAAATTGCAAGGTGACACTTAGGTTAATTCAAATAATACCTCATATGAACAGAAAAAAGAGAAGAATAGTGCAGCGCAAATAATTAATTAATTACTTTTTGCTATAATAAATATCCCCAAAAAATATATACCTTTTTCTTTCTCGTACATCACGGGACACAGAGCGACATAGTCATTACTAATGGGTTATATAGATACCGTCAGGTGCTGGCACTGGCAACTTCCAAAACCGGAAGTACCCTCCCCTATATAAGCCCCTCCCATCCGGGAGCACCTCAGTTTTTTGCCAGTGTCTAAGGTGTTGGCCAAGAAGAAACATGTGTTTTTCACTGAGCTTGCGTACAGGTTCTTTTGGGCCTCAGTAAGCTATTCCGGATCCGACCAAAAAAGCTTCATAGCTAAACGGTCGGTACCCGGGCCTTGCAGAGAAGAGCAAGGTTTTGCCTGTAATGCTTCTCTTAGGAGAGCTGGACCCTGGGATCCAGAGCTCTGGTCATACCCACGACCAAGATGTTTTCTGTGCAGGGTGCTATACAGGTCCAGGGGAGTGGAATCCTTGGGAACCCGGTCCCTGAAGGTTTGATTACAATGCCTGCCGTGATAGGTGAAGTTTGGGCTTTTGTGGACCAAACAAAGTCCTGCGGCGGGGAACAGGTAAGTGGGGGCCCCCAGGAACTTGGTTCTATTGGGGGACCCCCAAGCCTAATTTGTCTTTCTGTCTGTTACCTAATGGTATTCCCGCAAAATTCTGTGCATGCCTGTAACTACTAAAAAAATGTAATAATTTTTAATGGTGGTCAAGAAAAAAAATAAAAATATTTTTTTATATATATTTAATATATTAGACTGCGGTACCTGTGTTTGTCCACTAGAGGCCGCTGTGGAATGTTTTCTTGTCATGTGGACTAGCTTCTTCTCAGCAGAGCAAAGTCCAGGCAGATGGTGAGTTCTCTTATAGGAAACTGCTTCCTCTGCCATGTTGCAGTGCTCGTCCATCCCCCGGCCTGCGGCAAAGAGGGGCCCTGGCTCCTGTCCCTTGTTACCATATTTGAAATTAGCGCCGAAGGCGCACGTGCCCGCGCGCATGCGCGTGCACGCGCCTCTATATATAGAGGTGAGCCGGGAAAGGGGGCGGAGCCTGGGGGATGACGCTCTGTGCGCGCCGCAGCGCTTCTGCGCATGTGCGGGCGTCCCAGCAGTTTAAAAAAACCACAATATTGTAGTGAGCTGGCTATGAAGTACAGAGACAGAGCTGGCAACATTTAAAGGCATACAGCAAGCGGTTGATACAGGCATCCCCTAGAAAGGCACATTAGTAGACACCAACTGTGATATAGCAGCAATTGTGCTAGACTATTCTCAGTAAAAGTGGTGTATTACGGCTGGAATACCTCAGCTTTAGGCTTAGGAATATGCCGTCCAGAAGCTCCGGAACTGAATCTTCCAGGAAGCGAAGGGGGTCTCATCGGGCTCGGAGGATCTTGGGCATACTCCTGCTGCACCAGTCTCCCCTGAAGTTCAGAGGTAAGTGACCGTAGAGACCCCGCAGGGTACTTGGTACTGTGGCTGTCCTCAGTTCACCTGCTCCTGTGTATGTAACAGAGGAGGATTTTCCTCAGCTCTGGGAGGATTAGAGAGAGATTGTCAACATTTATCGCTGCCTCCCTGTCAGGGAAAGCACGCCCGATCTCCGTCTCCTCCTTCAGAGTGCCTGTTAGCAGAGCAACTGTCCCATACAGGGATCGACCTGCCTGAAGGGGATCAGGATGAGGTTGATTCTGTTATAGAGGAATCAACAGTGGGGGAACCTTTTCTCAGCATCTTAAGCTGAAAGATTATGGGTTCAGTCTCTGACTAACATGGTCCGATCAGCATTTAAAAATGCACCTTGCGGAACCATCAACCACTACTGTATCCTCGTTGGGGTCGCTAGAAGCCCCCAGACTGTTTGTTCTTTTCCACTTCACCCTTTACTGAAAGGGCTCATTTACCAGGATTGGGAACGTCCTGAGAAAATATTTATTCCCCCAAGAGATTTCCGGTGGTCTATCCCATGGAGGATAAGTTCATCAAAAAAAAAAAAGAAAAAAAAAAAAAAAATGGAAGGTCCCTACAGTGGACGCAGCCATCTCTTGTATGTATAAATCACTGACATGTCCAGTGGATAATGTCCAAATGTTCAAGAACCCAATAGATAAAAGATTGGAGTCCTTATGAAAATCTGCTTGGTGATACAACCAGCAGTAGCAGCTATTGGGGTCTGCTAAGCAGTGAAGGATCAGTTGAAACAGGTCTTGAGGGACTTGACAGATCAGCAGGCTTTTGCCCTAGCTGATCTACCTAGAGCCTTAGGCTTTGCGGTTGACGCCATAGAGGATTCAGTCCATCAGGCCTCCCGCCTTACGCTGTCTATAGTACATATGCGTAGGCTCCTATGGCTCAAAAACTGGTCTGCTGAAGCTCCCTGTAAAGAATGGCTGGTTAGCGTCCCATTTCATGGTGAACGCTTATTCAGGGAAAACCTGGACAAATATATCCAGAAAATTTCCAGCGGTAAAAATACGCTCTTACCGGTTAAAAGCAGAGTTAGAGGTCCCTCTTTAAGAGGCCTGCTTCTCCAGTCCCTGGGGCATCGGCTGTGTAACAGTTCCGACGGCCTCCTCGGTCAAATCCCGGGGGTAAAAAACAGGGACAGTAGCAGGGTAATGAGAAACCCTGGGTCAGGGGAGGTACAAAACCTCCCCCAAAGTTAAATTCATTGAAGCCCCCACTCAGTCGGGTGGGGGGAGGACTCCAGTTGTTCGCAAGAGACCTGGCGGGACACGATCAAGACAGATAGGTGCTCTCCGCAGTAGGTTTGGGATACAGTTTGGAGTTAAAAGACTCTCCTCCTTCCCATTTTTGAGGTCAAACGTGCCAAGGGATCCCCGGAAGAGAGAGTCCCTCCTGTTGGCACTAGAACAACTATTGCTCCAAGGAGTAATTATGGAGGTTCCCCTGGAAGAATGAGGGTTCGAGTTTTACTCAAACCTCTTTACAGTCCCGAAGCAAACGCGGTCGGGAGGCCCATATTAATTCTAAAAGGGCTATACAAATTCCTGTATATCAGGACTTTCCGATGGAGTCGATCCGATCGGTGGCCACTGCCCTACAAGGGGAGGATTGGTTAGCCACGATCGACATCAAAGATGCTTATTTGCACATTCCCATCTTTCCAGTCCACCAAAAATTTCTACGCTTTGCAGTAGAAGGGCGCCATTTTCAGTTCAGAGCCTTACCCTTCGGTTTGGCCACAGCACCACGAGTGTTTACAAAAATTCTGGCCCTTTATTGGCCAATCTAAGAACACAAGGTGTAATGATAATGGCATATCTGGATGACTTGTTGCTGATAGACCACTCAGTGAAAAAACTAGACGTGGTCGTTCACAAGACGATCAAGTATCTGGAATCTCACGGTTGGATTATCAACCGAGACAAGTCAGCCCTAAAAACCAGTCAAAAGTGTGGAATACTTGGGGCTAAGGTTGGATTCAGGCCAGAGAAAAATATTCTTGCCTCGAGGAAAGGTGTTGTCTTTGAAAGATTTGATCCACTTAGTGGGTACAAAAAAGACAGCCGTCCATACGCCTGTATATGAGGCTGCTGGGAAAAATGGTGGCATCATTCGAAGCAGTACCCTACGGTCAATTCCATTCAAGGAATTTGCAAGGGGCCATACTGTCAGCCTGGAACAAAAAAGTTCAGGCCCTAGACTTACAATGTCCTTGTCCCCTTCCGTTCGGAAGAGCCTCCGTTGGTGGTGGGTTCCCCAGAATCTGGAAAAAAGGAAATCCTTCAGTCCGATTTCTTGGAAGGTGGTCACTACAGATGCCAGCCTTATAGGCTGGGGAGCAGTACTGGAGCAATAGTCTCTCCAGGGCAGATGGTCGGATGCAGAAAAGGCCCTGCCCATCAATCTCTTAGAGATACGAGCAGCCCGGTATGCCCTAGTAGCATGGACATCCAAACTCCAAGGGTCCCCTGTCAGAATTCAATCAGACAATGCCACAGCAGTGGCATATATCAATCATCAGGGGGGCACCAGGAGTCGTGCAGCCCAGAGGGAAGTAAATTACATCCTGAAATGGGCAGGAAAAATATGTCCCAGCCATATCTGCGGTATTCATTCCAGGAGTGGAGAATTGGAAGGCGGACTTTCTAAGTCGCCAGCAATTAGGCCCAGAGGAAGGGTCCCTTCACCCCGAGGTTTTCTGGACAATATGTCAGCGGTGGGGAACATCGGATGTAGATCTTCTAGCATCCAGATTCAACGCAAAGGGGGATAGGTTTGTCTCTCGGACAAGGGATCCCCTAGCTTGCGGCTCGGATGCCCTAGTGTTCCCTGGGGATCAGTTCAAGCTGATATATGCATTCACACCGCCACAATGGTTACCTCGATTACTCCGCAGAATCAGGGTAGAAAAGAAACCAGTGATTCCGGTGGCTCCAGCGTGGCCCCGAAGAGCGTGGTACGCGGAGATTGTAAAATTTCAGTGGGGAGTCCTTGGACTCTCCCACGTCGTCCGGCTTTCGCAAGGACCGATATACCACCCTTCCTTACCAGCCCTAGGTTTGACGGCCTGGCTATTGAAGCCCACATTCTAAAAAAGAGAGGGCTCTCTAATGCTGTGGTATCTACCATGATCAATGCCAGGAAGCCGGTATCCAGGCAGATCTACTATAGAATCTGGAAGGCGTACATCGCGTGGTGTGAGGCCAAGAAATGGCATCCACATAAGTACGTAATAGGTAGGATTCTGGACTTCCTACAGTGGGCTGTAGATAGGAAGCTTGCCTTGAGTACTATCAAGGGTCAGATTTCGGCCTTGTCAATATTTTTTCAAAGGCCCTTGGCTTCGCATTCACTAGTCAAAGCCTTTATACAAGGAGTGATGCGTATTAGGCCTCCGGTTAATATTCCCATATGTCCATGGGATCTAAACTTGGTTCTGTCGGTTCTACAGAAACAACCATTTGAACCATTACAGCATATTTCCTTGGTGCTTCTCACCAGGAAATAGATTTTTCTAGTAGCCATTTGTTCGGCTAAAAAGAGTATCGGAATTAGCAGCTATGTCCTGTAAGGAGCCATATCTGGTTATCCATAAGGACAGAGTAGTGTTACGTCCTCATCCAGCCTTTCTTCCTAAGGTGGTATCGAGGTTTCATTTGAACCAAGATGTGGTTCTTCCTTCTTTTTTCCCCAAACCTACTTCGGTAGAGGAAAAGTTATTGCATTCTTTGGATGTAGTAAGAGCAGTTAAAGCTTATCTAAAAGCCACTGCTCAGATTCGCAGAACGGATACTTTGTTTATTCTGCCGGAAGGCCCCAGAAAGGGTCAGGCAGCGTCAAAGTCTACTTTAGCCAAGTGGATTCGACAGGTCATTATGCAAGCTTATGGCTTGAGAAGGAGACCGCCTCCGTTCAAAGTTAGAGCGCACTCCACGAGAGCAGTTGGAACTTCATGGGCAGTGCATCACCAGGCCTCCCTGGCTCAAATCTGTAAGGCCGCAACATGGTCTTCGGTACACACGTTTACTAGGTCCTACCAGGTGGACGTTAGAAGTCAGGAGGATGTCGCCTTTGGGCGCAGTGTGTTGCAGGCCGCAAAAGATCCTCATGTCTGATAGCACTCAGCTTATATATGGTGTATCCCCCCCCTCATTTGGCATTGCTTTAGGACATCCCATTAGTAATGACTATGTCGCTCTGTGTCCCGTGATGTACGAGAAAGAAAATAGGATTTTTATAACAGCTTACCTGTAAAATCCTTTTCTTGGAGTACATCACGGGACACAGAGCTCCCGCCCCTCTTTAGGGACACTTATTGCTTTGCTACAAAACTGAGGTGCTCCCGGATGGGAGGGGCTTATATAGGGGAGGGTACTTCCGGTTTTGGAAGTTGCCAGTGCCAGCACCTGACTGTATCTATATAACCCATTAGTAATGACTATGTCGCTCTGTGTCCCGTGATGTACTCCAAGAAAAGGATTTTACAGGTAAGCTGTTATAAAAATCCTATTTTTTTTCCCTCTGTTTAGGCCGGTACGTATTCTTTTACATATTTTTGGTAAAAAAAATAGCAATAAGCGTTTGATTGGTTTGCACAAAAGTTATAGCGTCTACAAAATAGGGGATACTTTTATGGCATTTTTATAATTTTTTACTAGTAATGGCGGCGATCAGCAATTTTTATCGTGACTGCGACATTATGGTGGACACTTTTGACGCTATTTTGGGACCATTCACATAGCGATCAGTGCTATAAATATGCACTTATTACTGTGTAAATGTGACTGGCAGTGAAGGGGTTAACCAGGAGGGGGCGCTGAAGGGGTTAAGTGTGTCCTAGGGATGTGTCCTAACTGTAGGGGGGATGGGCTATGTGTGACAAGACACTGATTACCACTCCCGATTACAGGGAGCTGTGATCACTGTCCTTTCACTAGGAAGAATGGGGAAATGCTTGTTTACATCAGCATTTTCCCATTCTTCCTCTCTGAGACGATCGCAGGTATTCCCGCGGGACCCGTGGTCGGACTCACGGAGCTCGCAGCAGGCGCACGCGCGCCGCCAAAGGCGCGTGTGCGCCCACAATGAAAGGGGACGTACAGGTACGTTAATATGCTTGTACGTAGGGCTGGGCGATTTTCCCCCCAAAAAAATCTGCGATTTTTTTATAAAAAACTCGATTTACGATTCGATTTTTTTTTTTTATTATATTAATTAAAGTGCATCAACAAACAAAATTGCAAAGGCAAACCCTTTCTCTAACTGCAAAGTCAGTGTGAAACAAACACACAATATATTCCAGCGCTCATGGAACATACATTATTAACTATTGAAAACTCTTGAAACTCTGTGTGTGATTCCTTCTGTCCCAGCCTTGCTGCGATCCTGGCTCTGCATCCTTTTGGGTTGGAGGGCCCTCCACACGCTGGTCTGCCTGTTGTCCATCATTCAAGGTACTGTGCTCACACGGAGATCATGCCACAGGCTTTGTTTTGACTTTTTTAACCCCTCCTTGATCCACGGATATCACTGCAAGTTTAACAAGTTTGTCACCACTGGCAACTGGAGAGTTAAGATTCATTTGCCCTCTGCACATTTGGGATTGGATCCCACTCTTTATTGTGATAAATGGACTAAGCTTTTTTATCAATTCTTCAAGAGTTTTCAATAGTTAATAATGTATGTTCCATGAGCGCTGGATTATATTGTGTGCATGTTGTGTATTTTGTACTTCTGGGTACGGATTTTTTCTTGCTGCGCTGGATCCTGTTTTTTCCCCCTTTTGGATACTTTGTACTTCCCAAAATATTTGGGATTTTTTTTCTTCTTCTTCTTCTTATTATCATCCATTATATTTTTTTCTTTATCCACCAATTTAGCGCTTGTGACCTTCTGTTGTTTTTTGCAGTGTGCAACAAAGATTGTTAAGCATCCAAATTATTAATACTGTATTTGGATTTAGCTAATAAAACAACAAAAAATCCTGAGGTTACTCTTAGTTGAATTGAACTGTGTCCGTGCCTCACTGTGTCCGTGCCTCACTGTGTCCGTGCCTCACTGTGTCCGTGCCTCACTGTGTCCGTGCCTCACTGTGTCCGTGCCTCACTGTGTCCGTGCCTCACTGTGTCCGTGCCTCACTGTGTCCGTGCCTCACTGTGTCCGTGCCTCACTGTGTCCGTGCCTCACTGTGTCCGTGCCTCACTGTGCCCGTGCCTCACTGTGCCCGTGCCTCACTGTGCCCGTACCTGATGCAGATTTTCATGGTATACGGATTTTACTGCTACACCGGTGGCCATTCCAGTATTCAAAAGCCGCGCCTCCTTCTCGTCTGTGATAGACGGAACACTCAATTTCCCAGCATTCAGTGTTCCGCCTATCATGGTCATCCTCATAACACAGACGAGGATGAGAGGATGTCCGTGATAGGCTGAATACTGCTTGCTGTGAAATTGAGTGTTCCGCCTATCACAGACGACGAGGACTCGGGAGGCGCGGCTTTTGAACACTGCAATGGCCGCCGTCTGTCTGCATGACACGCTGATCAGGTAGGCAGACGGCGGCTGCAGCGAGTAGATGTAATTGGGGTAACGCTGCCCAGTGCCATTCCGGATACGCCCCCTGCAGTCCTGTTACGGAAACTTTGAAGGGAAGGGAAAAAAATAAAAAAATCTAAAAAAATCGATTTTCTTCAAAACTGAATCGATTTGAGCTCAAAACTCGATTCAAGATTAAAATCGATTTTTTTCCCAGCCCTACTTGTATGTGCCATTCTGCTGACGTATATTGGCGTGAGCCGGTCATCAAGCTGTTAATATTGACAGTCCATATAAAATCATCCAAGGGTATCACTTCATACAAATGGATAGAGAATATCTTCCCCAAGTGATCTTGCAGACAAAACAATATAAGGTGAGCGAGGTCCCTCCACCACAGATACTCTAGCCTCTCACCTCATGGATTCGACCTGAATCAGGTCACTAAGCCTTATACCCACTCCTGGGGTGATGATGGTGAATCGGTGAAGCCGTAGATCTCACACGACCTATGTCTCAGATATTGTAATGGATCACTGAGTACAGGAGTTTTGTGAAAAATGCTTGTCCGGAAAACCAGTCCAGTTTGAAATGATCACAGAATCTATCCGCAGTTATATCCAGGGCCGCCATTAGGGGGGAACAGCCCATACAAATGTAAGGGGCCCGAACGTCCTGAGGGGCCCAGTCCCTCTGGAAGCTCGGGCCCCAAGTTGGCACCTCCCTTTTGTTAATTTCTGCCCCCCACACTAGTCCCTACTCCCACTGAGGCCGCCCGCTGCACTGGCTCCTGACTCCCAGCCAGTGGCGTAGCGTGCAGGGGTAGCTGGAGCGCTCGAGGGGTGCAGAAATCAGTGCCACGCCCCCACCAGAACACCAGTGGCTTAATCCACCTGCTCCTCTCCCCCCCTCCTTTGATGTCCGCTCTGTCCTCCTGATCATCTCTGGTCTCGGTGTGCGGTGACAGGCAGATCAAGAGATGCGTCTGTCCTGGAAGGAGAGGATCCCCACACTGCTTGCCTTTTTCTCCTCCTGGATGCCTGAGCTTCTTACACAAATTCCTTCTCCCGCCCCCCTATCTCCCTGTCTGTGTGCTGCTGCGTCTGTGAAGGGACTGTGGGGGCGGGAAGATTAAACAAGCCGACAGCCACATTGAGAGAAGCCACTGACAGAGAGCCCCCGGGGACCCGACCATCCAAGTGAGTGAGCATTGTGACCAGACCCTGACTCCTCTCTCTCGTTCTGCCCCCACCTCTCTCTGCCCTCTCTCTCTCTGTCCTCTCTCTCTCTGTCCTCTCTCTCTCTGCCCTCTCTCTCTCTGCCCTCTCTCTCTCTCTCACTCTGCCCCCTCTCTTTCCCTCTGCCCCCTCTCTTTCCCTCTCTCTCTCTTTCTCTCTGCTCTCTCTCTCTCTCTCCCTCTATCTTTGCCATCTATCTCTCTCTCTGCCCTCTCTCTCTGCCCTCTCTCTCTCTGCCCTCTCTCTCTTCGTCCTCTCTCTTACTCTCTCTCTCTCTCTCTCTCCCTGTCCCCTCTCTCTCTCTCCCTCCCTGCCCCCACCTCCAAAGCAAACATTTATTTTATTGCAGCTTTACAAATTTTAGATGTGGTGGCCGCACTTTTGTTTTTTAGGTTTTCTTTCTTTTATTTTCGCCTGGTGATCCTGCTAGTAAGTCTTTTTTTTTTTTTCAAAAGAATGAACTGCCTTGAAAATGTAGCAGTTAGAGGATTGAGACAAACCATTAAACACTGGCAGAGGTGCTTACAATGATCAGTTTCTATTTATTCATGTAAAACCTTTATCCCAAAAGGAAAACAAAATGTTTACTGCAACTGATTATAAAGTGTGAGCTGGAGAATGGCTTCTATTTGTTTAGCGTACCTAAATCTGCCAGTACATCTAACAACCCCCTCCCTGCCCTCAGACTGCTGTCCAAAGGTGTCTCCTTTGCTCTTTCATCCAGGGTGGGGGCACTCTATTACAAGAGGTGTGTTACTGACCAGATCACCAGGGGAAAGCAGAAAATAAAAATCCTAAAAAAAGAAAACGAATGCAGCCAACACATCTAAGTTTTGGTACGCTGTAAATTGTATCCCTCTCCATTCACAGCCGATTCGGTGGGACAGGCAGTGGGTGGACCCTGGGGAATGTTGGTGGTCAGGCCCGGGGGGGCCCAGTCCTAAAGCTGTGTAAGGGGCCCCAAAATTTTTGATGGCTACCCTGGCTATATCACCCAAATGGCCATAAAGAGATGCCCATGCGCTAATGCTGATCTACAGATCTATAATGTCTGGCTGAAAGGACCAAATAGACCTTATTGGTGCAGTTTAGGCAGCGGTCCTTGTGTCTCCCAGGTGAAGCCTAAACTGCACCAATAAGGTCTACTTGGTCCTTTCCGCCAGACATTATAGATCTGTATTTCAGCATCAGCTGAAATGTTTAAGATCTTGCTAATACAAAGAAAAAGGCTCAAGCCTCGTTCACACGACCGATTTTCTCGTCCAAAACCGGCAAGAAAAGTGCCGCGTTAGCTTTTTTGTCGAGAAAACCGTTCGTGTGTATGGTTTTACGACGAGAAAATTGCCGTGAATCTCGACGAGAAAATAGAGAACCTGCTCTCTATTTTCTCGTCAGGATTCCAGATTTCCTCGTCGTGTTTCTCGTCGGCCTGTTTTGTGACGAGAAAATGGTTTGTGTGTATGCTTTTACGACTCTTCCAAAAGCGTGCATGCTCACAAGCAACTATGAGACGGGAGCGCATCTTCTGGTAAAACAAGCCTTCGTAATGGAGATAGCACATTCGTCACGCTCCAAATTTTTGCATCGTTTAAATGTTGTGCATTGAAATCTTCGTTAGAATGTTACATTAATCCAAACGAATGAACTTCTTTTGCTGCTGATATTCACACAGAGTTATGACCATCTTTTTTTAACCTTTTTCATGCTGCTCTTAAGAAGATTTATGTGTATTATATCGTGCAAGTTTTTAGGAATATTTAAAAATGTGATATTTTTCAAACTGATGTTAATTGTAATTTCGCAATGTTTTGGTAGTGATCTCCCATTGAATCTTTTAATATATATTATTTAAATTTTACACCCTTTTTTGGGAAATACGATTTCGTTATTTTTTTGGGGGGGTTGGTATCTGTCCCTTTTTTTGTCAGTTAAATGTATCTGCTTACTCCAAAGCTAGATTTTACATTTTTACAAATACACATAGTCAAGTATGAACTTAAAGAAAAATAACATTTATTCATGTTTGAACTAAAATAAAGAGAAGGCAGCGCTGGAGAAGCTGCTGCCATTTGTGCATCCCAGGGACCCCAGAGCACACAGCAACCCTGTGTGGACACTAAAATTGGGAGCTTGAGAAGGCCAACATTTCTGAACACAATCTGATGCTGGCCTCCCAGAGGTCAGGAACAGCAGCAGGTGATATATATGTCCCAAGTGTGTGGTACTACAACAGGCTGCCTTCTGTCCGACCACAATGAAGCAAGGCCATCACTTCCTCTTCTTCCTGGCAACCTTCCCTGCAACCTTTCCTGAAGCCTTCCCTCCAGCCTTCCTTCTTTGTTTGGCTGGAGGCTGGGCCACTGGAGGGGTACTCCTGTCAGGAGGAGGAGGAGAAGGGGGTGGCGCAGAAGAACAAGGTGGAGGTGGAGGAGAAGGGGGTGAGGCGGAAGAACAAGGTGGAGGTGGAGGAGAAGGGGGTGGGGCAGAAGAAGAATGTGGAGGTGGAGGAGGAGGTTGAGGTTGGGACAGTTGTGCCACCTCACAAATGGCGGTATTGGGGGTAATTTTTCCCATCACCCCCTTGTTGAGCAAGGTGATGAGCAGGGGCTCGCATAGGAGGCGTTGCTCCATGCTCATCACCTTGAACTTTGCCTCCACTAGGCCGGCAATGGCCTCTTCAGGGGATGTGGGCTCTTTGAGGGTGGCATGGGCCTCTTTAATAAGGGCCATTGCTGCCTCACTGGTGGTCCTGTCCCTCCTGCCTCTTTTGGGAAGCCGGATGGGAGGCACCTGGGATCTGGTGCTTCTCCTTTGCCCTGCCACCTCCTGGCTGCCAGTGGGCCCTGCCACCTCCTGGCTGCCAGTGGGCCCTGCCACCTCCTGGCTGCCAGTGGGCCCTGCCACCTCCTGGCTGCCAGTGGGCCCTGCCACCTCCTGGCTCACAGTGGGCCCTGCCACCTCCTGGCTCACAGTGGGCCCTGCCACCTCCTGGCTCACAGTGGGCCCTGCCACCTCCTGGCTCACAGTGGGCCCTGCCACCTCCTGGCTCACAGTGGGCCCTGCCACCTCCTGGCTCACAGTGGGCCCTGCCACCTCCTGGCTCACAGTGGGCCCTGCCACCTCCTGGCTCACAGTGGGCCCTTCCACCTCCTGGCTCACAGTGGGCCCTTCCTCCTCCTGCCTGACAGTTTCCAGACCCTCCTCCTGGCTGATTTCATCCTGTGTATGAAAAAGGGACATAGTTTAATATGTTGGTTTAATCTTTGCAGCAAACTTTATAAACTAGATTGAAGCAATTAGAATGTAAATCCAGAAATCATTTTTTCTAATTTACACCTACATCAGATTGACTATTTAGCACCCAATTAAGTGCAGACCAATGTCTTGATCTTGATTTCACTTGTGGAAGCCAAAATATTGTATGTTTCTCATCTTGACATATTTGGCAAACATTAATTTTATCCCAATACATTTTCATTTAATACTATACCTGGCTCCAGATGGCCAAATCAAGTTCATCCAGGATGGCTGCCTCCTCTTGCTCCAGAGAAGGCTCAGGTTGGCTGCAGGGAAGTCTGGGGGGAAGAGTGGAGAGTGATGGCCTTGCCTCAATGTGGTCATCCAGGAAGGACATCCTGCTGTAGTACCACAAAATCGGGACATACACATCACCTGCTGCTGCTCCTGACCTCTGAGAAGCCAGGACCTTAGAGCGTTCAGTCCTGTATGTGCCTCTCAAGCTCCCAATTTTAGTGTCCACCTGTTTTGCTGTGGCTGTGGGCACCTTGGTCTGCACAAATGGGAGCAGCTTCTCCAGTGCTGCTTTTCTCACCCCTCCTTTTTTTGTGGATGGGGTTTTTCATCTCCCACAGGGCCGGCAGCTCCCTTACCCGGTCAATAAATTCCGCCAGGAACTCTTTGTCGCTAATAAAGACATTCATATTGTATCTGCAAGTTAAATAAATAATATATAACTAATGTGAGGCAAACAGTCTAACCTCCTTAACATCGTAGTCACCATATATATCCTACAACATTCTCAAGACAGTATAGGCCAACAATTTGGCACAGTCACAAAATCACATACCTTCGTTCGCACGTCCGTCACTTGAACTCCTCTCTCCGCACACCGAACGTACTATAGTCACATGTGTGTTTGCTATATACACACCACGCATGCGTCACAATACGAACACGTCGCCCGCCCATGACGTTCTAACTAACATCTTTTCCCCGCCCCTTCTCTTTCGGCGCGCAGACAGATATGGCGGAGTTACAGCAGGTGTCTGATAATTCCGCAACTAACGAGGAGGAGACAAGCCCGGAGACCGAGGAAACGTCACGATCAAGGAGGAGATTCAAGGCATCGAATATGTCTTTTGCCGAGATGGCGGAGATGGTGGACATCTTGCTCAAGTCTGATTATGACGCAAAGCATGGGCCGTATAGCAAACCAAATAGAAGGAAGGCCAAAATCCTCACTAAAGTCGTGAAGAGTCTGAAGACGAATTTCGGGGTGAAACACTCAAATGAGCAGCTCAGAAAGAGGTGGTCAGACCTCAAACTGAGGGAGCCAGAGCAGTTAAGGAGCATTAAGAGAATGCTCGCAAAAAGTAAGTAAAATGTACACTTTTCTGCTATTAATCCTTTTCTAAACTGACATGTTGCTGGTTCAGTTTTTTTTTTCTTATTGGACTCCCTTCCAAAATGTAATATTTTGAACTTGGTTGGGCACAGTAATCGTTCGTTACGTTACAGACACTTCGTTCGGCCACTATCCACTGTTTTGGCTTATTTTACAGCCACAAAAGTAATTAAACATCTGCCATTTTTTGGGAAATTTGGGGCACAAAGTTTTAGGCTAGATGATGTGTTTGTAAAGAGAATGAAATGCAAACTGTAAACTGTGTAAAGGAGAGGACACTCAGCAGCTGCTTCCACATCTGTACTTTGGAGCACTATAGTGTGGGCCACCAGACCCGCCTTTTTTGGGTGTCCCACACAGGTGCATCAGAGAATTTTTGTGTTGCCTACATGTCTAAAAAATGACAGACAAAGGTGAATACTAAACATATTCTTGCTCAGAAATAATGCATTCATCTTTAACTTCCGCCCAAACACACACTTGTACCCCACTTCCAAGCAATTTAGCCTGTTTTTTTTTTTTTTTTTTACATAGAGAATTTCTGTGTGATAACTCTACCTTTTGTTTGATTCTCATAGGGGAGAGAAGACTGGGAGGAGGACACTCCAGGGAGCACAGGAACCCCACAGCTTCACAACAACCCCAAACTCCAAAAGACCAACAACCTAAAGATGTGCAGGAAGTTGAGGTGGAGGAAGGAGAAGTGCAGGAAGGAGAGGTGGATGACGTTGTGGAACTGGTCACCACAACAGGTCAGTATCTGTCACCACAGCTTCAGGTAAGAGAGGTAGGCCTGCAGAGTTATAATACCTTTTTATTTTGTTTTTAGGGGATGTGAATGTTGGGGTGAAGGATAGTACAGGTTTCTCTGCTGACAGTGCCCTCTGCCTCATCCAGCAAGTGATGGAATGTAGCACGGAACTGGACAAAATTAAAGAAAGAATTCATGTGATGGATCAAACATTTAAAGACATTCTCGATGTTTTGGGGAGAATTCAATAAGGCATCCCAACCCCCTTTTTTTCATGTTTCTTCTTCAACTTTTAAAAAACTTTTTGACAATCAAACCAGCCAAAAATTGAATCTGCACACAGTGTGTCAACATGTGCTATCTGCCATCAGGGGATATCCATGTACGTCTTTTGGGGGTGCAACCCCTTCCTCGTATCTAAGTGAGGAAGGGGTTGCACCCCCAAAACACGTCCCTTGATCACCCCTGATGGCAGATAGCACATGTTGACAATAGGGATCAGGAGTCTAAAATCCCTATAGGAAAATAATCCCAATTGTGTGCATATTCAATTTTTGGCTGGGCAAGGGGTGGCAGGACCCCATATTAGGACGGGCACATAGAGACATATAGTTTGTGTAAGTGAATGTCTCAGATTGCTCCGAGGTATCAAATTTTGTAATTTTTGGAATGCAACTGTTTTTGTATTTTCCTAAGAAAATAATTGCCGGTTTGTGGCCAGGCAAACAAAAAATGTAAAATAAAAAAAAAAGTGTGTGAATTTGCACATAGTAAAATATTTGAACACAAACAACGTGTAGCTTCTTTTTCTAATACGCTCTAACCTTATTTGGTACATTTTTAAAGGTTACATAGTGAAATGGTTGGTATTTACTAAAGGAAAATACACTTGGCACTACAAATGCACTAAGACAAACTAGGAGATAGGAAACCAACAAAAGTTAGAAGTTTAAACAAGATTTTTATTTGGATCGTTAGACAGGAATCTTTAGACATAGCCTGGCATAGGAATTGCCCCCCTACCCGTGAAATAGTCCATGTATTTGTCCCGAACCTCACGGGCATTTTGGGGGGGCAAGCCAGCACGGGCAGATTCCAGGCCCGGCAGGGGATTATCAGGGGAAAGTCCAGCCTCAGGCAAAACTGAGGCCATATAGGAATTAGGTTTGCGGCAAAGAAAATTGTGTAGCACACAGCAGCATAATACTACATAGTTTATTTTGTAGTCCGCCAAGTGTATTGAAGTCATAAAAAGGCGGAACCGGCTGGCCATTATGCCAAAGGCATTTTCAACGACTCTTCGGCCCCTGGCTAGCCGGTAATTGAACACCCTCTTCTCTGGGGTCAGGGTCCTCTGAGGAAATGGCCTCATAAGATGTGGTCCGAGCCCGAAGGCTTCATCAGCCAAAAAAAACAAAGGGGAGTCCTTCAATATTCCCTGCATCCGGTGGCAATGCAAGGTCGTCATTCTGGAGACGGAGGGCAAACTCCGTCTGGATGAAGGATCCCCCATCGGACATCCGGCCATTCTTCCCTACATCAACATAGAGGAATTCATACCGTGCTGACACCACCGCCATCAGCACAATGCTATGAAACCCCTTGTAATTGAAGTAGTAGGACCCAGAACGATGCGGACGTGCTTCCCGTCTATAGCACCACCGCAGTTGGGGAAGTTCCACCGCGTGGCAAACTCCGATGCCACAGTCTGCCATTCCTGTGGCGTGGAAGGAAGCTGTGGAGTCAAACAAGATGAAAAAATATTAGAATACACAAATCAAACATTACAAGTATATTCTAAGAAAATACATTAGAGGCCAACATCAAGCAAAGTCTACGTTTATTAAGGTGTTTTAAATAAGTATAATGGAAGGCTCATGTATCATATTCATCACCCCCTATGATGGTCCATTAATAAATTATAATGGGGAGGGGGGGTAGATGTGTTTGGACACAGGATAGCATTGCAGTGGCGGTGCGTCCAGAGTGGGCGCTGGAGCACTGCCCCCTCTCTCCTGTGCCCGTCACTCAGAACAATACATAGGTTCATGCCTTGCATAAACCTATGTATTGTCTATGCCGCCCACTATTCAGGTGGATGGCCCCCTGTTAAGCGACCGACATATGAAGAACTGCGGCATTTATGGGCTTAAAATTGCATATCAGAAACAGTAAGGAAAATTGTCTTGCACATTACAGCCTGAGGGATGTAATTGGCTTCAGAAAAGTTAAATAGGGGACGCAGGGGGGGGGCATTCCTTGGGTAAACACTGACAGGCTGCTCTGCCAATCATGTTCACCAAGTCTGTTTAATCGTAACATGATTGGCTGATGCAACATCAAGGGAAGGAGAAGACATCAAGGACAGAAGAAGGATGGCGCTGACCACAAGAAGGTAAGTGCAGGGCTGGGGGGGAACTGGCTGCATTGGAGGGGACAAAATGGCTGCATTAGAGGGAACAAAATGGCTGCATTGGAGGGAACAAATGGGGGCGTTGAATAGGCACCAGAGCAAAAAAGGAGGAAGTTTATTTCCTAAATTGGGGTTTGAACCCCCAAACATTTGGAGCAACAGGCGCCCCTGCTGGAAAGGTTAGTGAAGGAAAATATGCATGGAGGAGAAAAAAGGGCCATCTAAAGCTTCAAGCATGCATGAGGACAAAGGGGACATTCTCAGCATATTAAAATCATGGTAATTAGGGAAGGATGAAAGAAATACAATACATTAGCATACATGTAATACATAAAATGTGAAGTTAATGGAGAAAACTTACCCTAATATAGTCCTCCTGCAGGACTTGTATAATAGCAGAACAGGTGTCTGGGATTATGAGGCCCAGAGCCTGGGAGGAGATGCCTGTCGTGAACTTCAAGTCCTGAAGACTTCTCCCTGTCGCCAGATAACGTAACGTGGCGATGAGCCTCTGCTCAGCACTGATGGCTTCCCGCATAACGGTGTCCTTCCTGGTAATATAGGGGGACACCAAAGCCAACAGTTCCTGAAAAACGGGGTCAGACATCCGCAGAAAATTCCTGTAGTCCTCAGGATTATTCTCGACGATCTCCCGCAGCAGAGGCATGTGGCAGAATTGGTCCCGCTGGAGCAACCAATTCTTGGTCCATGAACTCCTCCTCACACCATTCATGGACTGGTCTTGGTCCAAAACAAGCAGACCAACACCAAGCGCACGCACAGCACGAACTCGACGACGAGAACGTTCAGGCGACATGGCTAGGAAACGGTCGTCTTATCAGAACGTACAGAACAGAGCGCACTTTAGAACAGCAAGGCCTATGAATAACGAACTGAAAAACAGAAACGAACAGGCAAGAACGCACTGTAAAACAGATACGACCTGCCTAGACGCCCTGAAAGTTAAGATACGAACCCACAAGCACAAACTGAACCGCAGAAAACGAACTGTAAAGTACGAAGACTGAAAAGCGTGAATCGTCTCTTCCCAAACTTTTACTTCACACGCGGTAACACGAGATCAGCAAAAGCAGCCCAAGGGGTGGCGCCAAGAAAAAAGATCTTCCCCTTTATAGTGCCGTCGTACGTGCTGGACGTGACCGCAGAGAACAACGAGGAAATTGGGAAATGTCAGTGTGTACGCATGGAAAGCTTGACGAGAAAATCGACAAGGTTAACAAGAATCTCGTCGAAAAAAACGACGTGTTTTTTACGACGAGAAACTCGGTCGTGTGTACGAGGCTATAGAACATGTTCTAATTTTTCTCGTCGTTTTTTTCGACATGTTTTTCGCGGCAGTGTTTCCCATAGGGAAACACTGCCGCGGAGCCCACACACGGTCGTTTTTTTCGACCAAAAAAAAAATGACATTTAAAACGGCCGTGTGTGGGGGGAACAAGCTGTTCCTCGTTTTTCACGTCGATTTTCTCGACGGTGTTTTCACCGTCGAAAAAATCGATCGTGTGTACGCGGCATGAGAATTAGAAAAAGTGATATGTTCTGGTATTTACATGGCATTAGGGTTGCAGGGGTTAAATGTGGAATGTAAAAGAACACTTCTATTTTGAAAACTTACAAAATATAAATAAATGCATTTTGCAGCTCTTAATTAGATGACCTTGGTAAATAGCTGTTTATTAGATCATTTATATTAACCAGCATTAATGTCATTTTAGTAGGCTCTATAAATTCTAAATCTGTATTAATGTGACATTAAATTAGTTTTACTTCAAATTAACGGCATTAATTAGGTGGATCTGACTCCATGTGTCATCATGATTCTCAATTGCACTATTAACTAATGCCAGCTGCCAGCAGAGCCCAAAAAAAACCCTACTGTGCAAGCAATTAAAATATGTATTAAGGATTGCCATAAAGGTGCTTTTTTTTAAACATAGCTCCTGGCTTATAGTAACCTATGATATGCTTGTCATAACATTCTAACGTTAGATGAGTGGTTGCATTATACAAAAGGCTGATGAGAGACAGCATGAGTGCATGTACAATATGTCTGCATCCTAGGATTAACATATTAGACATAGGTTCTTACACATTTTTTTCTTTTGCATAGTAGTGTATGAAAGGCAGGACTGTGGTCCTGGGTACAGTCAATAAAAGGGTGCAATGTACTGTATACAGGGAATGAAAAGTGGTTAGGGATGAGCCGAACACCCCCCGTTTCGGTTCGCAGCAGAACATGCGAACAGGCAAAAAGTTTGTGCGAACACGCAAACACCATTAAAGTCTATGGGACACGAACGTGAAAAATCAAAAGTGCTAATTTTAAAGGCTAATATGCAAGTTATTGACATAAAGTGTTTGGGGACCCGGGTCCTGCCCCAGGGGACAAGTATCAATGCAAAAAAAGGCAGTTTTTTCAGGATCAGTGATTTTAATAATGCTTAAAGTGAAACAATAAAAATGAAATATTCATTTAAATATCATGCCTGGGGGGTGACTATAGTATGCCTGTAAAGTGGTGCAGTTTTCCCGTGTTTAGAACAGTCCCTCAGCAAAATTACATTTCTAAAGGAAAAAAAGTCATATAAAACTGCTAGCGGCTGTAATAGTAGATGAAAATCATTGAGAAAAACGGCATGGGTCCCCCCCCCCCTCAGTCCATTACCAGGCCCTTTGGGTCTGGTATGGATATTAAGGGGAACTTCGCACCCAAATTAAAAAAAAAGGCATGGGGGCCCCCAGGCCCTATATACTCTGAACAGCAGTATACTGTATATACTATACGGCCTGCCCTATGTACTCTGCAGAAAATTGGTCTTTAGGTGTTGGTGGTACCAGAACACTGTAACCCCTCACAGATATGCTGTAAAATATTAGATCAAAAATTGTAATTACATGCCTCTGTTAAACAGGGGCAGAAAAATTGGGCCTTTGGTGGTGGTGGTACCACAACACTGTAACCCCTCACAGATACTCTTGTTGAGCGCAGGAACGGGCCCTGCTGTGAAATATTAGATCAAAAATTGTAATTACATGCCCCTGTAAAAAACAGGGGCACAAAAATTGGGTCTTAGGCAGTAGTGGTAGTGCCACAACACTGTAACCCCTCACAGATACTCTTGTTGAGCGCAGGAACGTGCCCTGCTGTGAAATATTAGATCAAAAATTGTAATTACACACCCCTGTTAAACAGGGGCAGAAAAATTGGGCCTTAGGCAGTGGTGGTGGTGCCCTAAACCAAAAATATTCTTAGAAGCTAGCATCATCAAGATTGAGGAGGAATAGGATAGTTACTCAGCATAATAGTATAGTCACTCAGCATAGGGAGTCTTCAAGGGATCCCACATCCATAGAAAAATCTATTAGTTACATCAGGTGCTTGGTAGCTGGTGATCCAAGACTAATTCATTTTTATGAATGTGAGCCTATCAACGGAGTCTGTGGACAGGCGCACTTTGTGATCGGTTACAAACCCTCCAGCAGCACTGAATGTGCGTTTAGAAAGAACGCTGGATGCAGGACAGGCCAGTAGCTCTATTGCATATTGAGCAAGCTCTGGCCAGTGGTCCATCCTCAAGACCCAGTAACCCAGTGGATGCTCTGTTGGAAAGGTCTCCAAGTCTGATCTTGCCCCTAGATATTCCTGCACCATGTAATGCAGAAGCTGGCGATGGTTGCTTGGACCGATCAGACCTTGGCGCTATGGACTGAAGAATTGTCTGAAGGCATCGGTCAGTCGGCCACATTCTTCACTGCTCTTTCTGTGACTGAACAAAGCCTCAGCAACACGTTGTCCAGCACCAGGAAATTGTAACCTCCCAGGGTCTGAAAATGCATTGCACAAACCTTTCTTCAAGGCCTCCTGAAGATGTTTCATCCTCTGCTCCCTCACCCTTGTAACGTGGATCAAGAAAGGTTGCCAGCCAGTAATGATCCCTCTCCTTGATACCACAATTCCTAGGGACCTTTCGCAGGCTTTGCAGAATCAAGGAGGCCATGCAGCGTAAGTTTGCAGAGGCATTCGATGCTGAGTCCTCTGGGTCACTAAGGATCACATGATCCGCAACTACCTCCTCCCAGCCACGTACAACTCCATGGGTTTCTGGGGGCTGAAAACAATTCCTTGAATACTGCTGCTGAGTGTTATCCTCCACGTCCATACTGACACAATCCTCCTCCTCCTCTTCGTCCTGTGTGTTTGGCGGGCCCGCAGGAATACCATCTGGATAAAGGGGGCCTTGAGAGGTAAAGAAGTCCTCCTCTTCCTCTCGCTGTTCTGCCTCAAGTGCCCTGTCCATTGTTCCACAAAGCGTGTGCTCCAACAGGAAGACAAGAGGGACAGTATTACTGATGCATGCATTGTCACTGCTCACCATCCTCGTGGCCTCCTCAAATGGTGACAGGGACAGTGCATGCATCCTTGATCAGTAGTGGCGTGGCGAAAAAAAGCCAAGCTCCCCTGACCCTGTCCTGGTGCCATACTCATACAGGCATTCATTGATGGCCCTCTGCTGCGCGGTCAGCCGCTGCAGCGAGGCGGTTTGTTGGGCAGATTGCATTCCCTTTGAATGTCAGCCAGTCGAGCACTGGCATTATATGACCGGCGGAAATTACCACAGACTTTCCAGGTCTGCCTCAGGAGATCCTGTAAACCTGGGTACCTGTTTAAGAATCGCTGCACCCCCAAATTCAGGACGTGAGCCAAACAGGGAACATGGGTCAAGAGTCCCTGTCGGAGGGCGGAGAGGAGGTTGGTGCCATGGTCGCATGCAACCATTCCTGGCTGAAGCTGGCGTGGTGTCAACCACCTCTGAGCCTGCCCCTGCAGAGCTGACAGAATCTCTGCCCCAGTGTGGCTCCTGTCCCCTAAGCAGACCAACTCAAGCACCGCATGGCATCTTTTTGTCTGAGTGCTTGCATAACCCCTTGAACGCCTACGGAGCGCCACTGGTTCAGAGGACAAATTTGCAGAGGAAGAGGCCATAGAGGAAGAAGAAGAGGAGGTGGTGGAGGAGAGTGCTGTGGCAGAATCACTACTAGGGATGAGCTTTACGTTCGGCGAACAGCGAACAATTTGGGGTGTTCGCGGCAAATTCGAAAAGCCACAGAACACCCTTTAAAAGTCTATGGGAGAAATCACAAGTGTTAATTTTAAAGGTTAATATGCAAGGTTTTGTCATAAAAAGTGTTTGGAGACCCGGGTCCTGCCCCAGGGGACATGTATCAATGCAAAAAAAGTTTTAAAAAGTTACGTTTTTTCGGGAGCAGTGATTTTAATAATGCTTAAAGTGAAACAATAAAAGTGAAATATTCCTTTAAATTTCGTACCTGGGGGTGTCTAAAGTATGCCTGTAAAGTAGCACATGTTTCCGTGTTTAGAACTGTCCCTGCACAAAATGTCATTTCTGAAGGAAAAAAAGTAATTTAAAACTACTCGCGGCTGTAATGAATTGTCGGGTCCCGGCAATACAGAGAAAAGTCATTGAAAAAAACGGCATGGGTTCCCCCCAGTCCATTAGCAGGCCCTTTGGGTCTGGTATGAATATTAAGGGGAACCCCAAACCAAAATTTAAAAAAATTGCGTGGGGGTCCCCCCAAATTCCATACCAAGCCCTTATCCAAGCACTCAACCTGGCAGGCCGCAAGAAAAGAGGGGGGGCAAGAGTGCCCGCCCTCCTGAACCGTACCAGGCCACATGCCCTCAAAATGGGGGATGGGTGATTGTGATTTGGGGTGGGAGGGGGGGCTCTGCACCCCCACCCCAAAGCACCTTGTCCCCATGTTGATGGGGACAAGGGCCTCATCTCCACAACCCTTGCCCGGTGGTTGTGGGGGTCTGCGGGCGGGGAGCTTATCGGAATCTGGATGCCCCCTTTAACAAGGGGACCCCCAGATCCCGGTGCCTCCTATGTGAATTGACACAAAAAAAGTGTCAAAAATTTTAAAAAAGACAAGAGCCAGCTTGGGACAAGTCCTTTTCATAAAAATAAAATAAAAAATTCCAGCGATGTAAATCCATCTCGAGTTCCGGACCGAGGAAAAAAAAAAAGCGTCGCAATAGCTCTGCCTCTATGGGCGGCTCCCACCGAATGACGCGTCTCCCACTGTGACAGCTGTTATATGGCTGAGGGTGGGGCCACCCAGTGACGCGTAGGGTGACTCCACCCCCTCTGACGCCACGGGGGTAGTGCAAGTAGCTGGAAAATGGTTGCAAACAGGCTGGAGAGCAGCGCTGAGGTGCAACAAAAAGTTAAATTGTAAAAACAAGTACGATATTTTATTTTTTAGAAATCTCAACTGTTTAGGATAAATGTGCTTTAGCAAACTAACTGACATAATTACATTAGAGTATACAGTACATCTACTTTGGGTAGAGTAACAAGAACTTGCAGAGAGTAGAACTGTAGTTTTTGTAAGATCTTATGCACCAGAGGTAGTACTGGAGGGCTGGCTGTACTGGCCCTGCAATCAATAAAAGACCCAGAAGATTTCAGCTATCACTGTTGTAGGGTTAACTAATACACAGATTGTCTGCTTCCCCAGTTGCCCCTCAGATATGAGATATGCATACAGTACTTACATTGATCAAAGCTGGTACAATGTAAGTATGCAATAAAGAGCATACAGTACTTGATATTTAGCTTTAAAGGCTTTATTTGATTATTTTACCCCATTGGTGAAATGTAATTCACTTCTTGTCCCTATGACACCTTGACAAGAAGTAGGGCATATGTTTTTGTCACGAAAGGGAGGCACAGACATCAATAAAAATATTACAATATTTTAACCTTTTGCCAAAAATGTGTTTTTATTTTTTACCTGTGTCCCCACTGGAGAGAATTCCTGTTATGTAGTGTCCTAACAGAAAGTGTTGGAACTCTCACCAGTAGTGACACAGGCAGCAGATAAAACGTATAGAGACTCTAACCCCTCCACCATGACCAGTTGCATAATTTAGCATAGGGCACCTTACCACTTCATCATTGTCTGGGGATAGAATGGGACCTACTTGGTCTTGGCTGACACTGTTTTACAGTGAATAGTGGATAACGGAAAATTGTATACTTACCTTTCCGTAATTTTCCTTTCCTGGTGTCTACCCATGGCAGCATACCAATGGTTGTGGCTCCGCCCCCAATCAACCCACAGGACCAATTACAACTCTATAAAAGAAAGACTGTCCCCTCATACACCATTCTTGTAACTAGACTCAAACATTTAAGAACTATAGAAAGATAGGGTGTATGCTGCCATGGGTAGGCACCAGGAAAGGAAAATTACAGAAAGGTAAGTATACAATTTTATTTTTTCCTGGTGCCTTCCATAACAGCATACCAAAGGTTAATAACTCGCTTACAGGGAGGGTTGCCGCAGAAATATTTTAATCTCAGTTAGAGTTGACGGCTGAAAAGCCTCTTTCCCTCTCTTTTTTTTTTTTTTGAAGATGCTATGAGCAAACGCAGACTTCCATGGGTCATGAATGTGGTGCAGGATGACCAGTTTGTCATATGACAGAGAGCTTCTGTACAGATTCGCATTACCGCCACCCAGGGAGATGCCATTGCCCACAGAGTAAGCATTCATTGACTCTGGGACCTGGAAGACCACTAGCCCGATACGTTCTCTGAATGAAACAGGTTGCCGAAGTTGTCTTCGATGCCAACAGTCTCCTTTCTTTCTCCCTTCTTCTTTTAAAAAAAGCATGTTAGTATCACAAGAAGTTTGTGTCAGACCAATGAGAAGACTGCGAGAACCTGCCCTATCTAGCTCGTGCAGTTCGGGAATTGCTGGAACATGCTGCAGAATATGGAGGTATCTATTCCTGGATAAGGTGGTTTGTAGAAGAAACTCTAGGTAAGATCTGGTGAGACCACCTTGCCAAAAAAAAAAAGGAAAGTAATACAAGGGACTTCCTTAAGACTTTGAGAGTAATATCTTATAGAGAAGATTCTTGCTTGCATGCGAGTGGAGGAGCTGTGAGTGCACCGAGTGGCTGAAGGCAGATCTCACTTTGAACGTAGTGAATAAAAACTTCTTGCCCACCCTGTCATAGGTGCCAAAGACTTTCTGGCCTGAAGCCAAATTCAATCCGTGGGCGCAACTCCACTTTCCTAATTTCCTCTGCTCAATCTTTTTGTGCGATCCACTCCAGGGACTCTGAATGTGGATGGAAGAAGGGTTTCCCAGGACATGCGATTGTGCGTAACTAGAAACGCTAAAGGACCGTAGAAGGAACAGTTTGGCAGAGTGAACCAAGATCTTTTTGATGAATCAAGGCACTGTAGCCGTGAGAGCAACTCGCTATACTGTCAGGAATTGGCGTCTAGTTGGATAAGAGGGTATCCATCCGTGTCAATGAAGGAACGAGGTGCCTCAACGTTTGAGAGGAGGTGCACCAAAAGGAGAAAGAAAAGATTATTAAAGGACTGCCCCATGAGGACAGACCCATCAGAAAATCTGCTGGTTTAAAGGCGGATCGTTGCTACTGGTACTTAACTTGATAGGCGATCCGACATATGATTTTTTAGAGCTGGACTAAAAGAAGTTCTGAGGTTGGTGAAAGAAAACCTCTGACCTGGAGTACCATCGGGAAGGTTTTGATGGATGATGACCTGTTGTGCGTGTTCTCCCTTAGCTCTGGACATAGGTTAAGGCCGACTTGTTGACTACTTGTTACAAGGATGGATTTGCCTCTTCAGGGAGGATGCTTAAGCGGGATCTTGTCATGCGAGAAGCCCCTGACTTGCGAATGTTGGACATTAACCTCTCGGTATTTAATTGCCAGCCACGCTGAGTTAACGAATCATCTAAGTTGGTGCTCTAATCCAGATGACCTGTATCTGATGCAGGAATAGACCAAGGGATGAGGTCCACCTAGCAGTGATTCCCCCGGATGAGAGGACTTGTGTACCACTATATGCCAAATTTCACCGCCTCCGTGAATAGAACCTTCTGAGATCTTCCTTCAAAAGAAAACCCACCGTAACATGTGCAGGAATGTAACCGCGCCTCTCTGCGCCATTGTGGTGTAGGAGGAGAATGACCCAAGGCGACCCAGACATTCTGTTGCCAACATGGCTCTGCTTTCTATAGCCCTTCCTTCTCAGGCTATGGATAGGGGGGTCTTTTCTTGAGGAGAGATATCACCCCTTTAGGTGTAGATGAGATTGGAGCGCTTCATTGAGATGAGATAGGGTTAGTATATTGTTTCGTTAGTGAAGACTACGCATCTTCTTCTCCTAACCTGGAGCAAAAAATTGCCATTAGAACTTCTGTAAAGGATCTGGGTCTAACGTAATTAAAAGTAGACTTTGACCCTGTAGATCCGGTTCCCCAATGCCTTGGGACGTAGAGAGCGTTGGACAATAGGAACTAATTGTTCCAGACTTTGGAGCTGATATTCCTGATGTATCAACTTCTGTACAAGCTGGAACATCTGAGGGTCTTGGTGTGGAGAAAAATGAGGTATAGGCCGGATGCACCAGGATCTCCAGGAGAGACCAATGGGAATGAATTGTGCAGTGTTTTTTTCCCCGCCCAACTAGAGCGGTAGCTCTAAGCCGAGCTCTCCCCTGGCCCAACCTGGACAGGCGGGAAGTCAAAAGGGCATTTGATTCTCAGGAGAACTAGATGTATCCTCCCATTTCCCTTCGTTTAAGAGGGTAGCCTGGGGGTCTCTTTGGCTTTCCCTATATTTCCTGGCAGATACTGTATGCAGTAGGGCTTGAGCGGAACATTTCAATGTATCAGCGGCTGCCTTGGTCATAGAGTCTGAAGTCAACTTTAATTCCTTCAGCGACTTGATGACATCATCTGTCTCGGCCCCCCGTCTCAAGGCTACTTCAAAATCGATAGACCATGCCTTTGTCATCTTGGAGGCCGAGGCTAAAACGGCTGCTGGTTTACGAGCCCATCAGCTGCCTGATAAACACTTTTGAGGACAGAATCCATCCTGCGATCCAGCATATCTTTTAAAAATGCTGCATCCTCCGAGTGGAGTGTCGCATTTTTTGCTAATTCACTAGAGGCAACCCCTAATGGTGAGGAAACAAATAGCTGTGCGTTTGGATCAGCTGGAGAGTATAGTTTGCGCGGATTGTTATAGGCGACCGGCCCTCCTTCCACATTCTGTTTTATTGTGGCAAAACATGGGTCAGGTAACCCAGAGCAAAAGGAGGGGCCTCTTTCTAACGATACTTTTCCGGTTTCACCCACACTTATGTCTGCATTTGCTTGCCGGATCGGGTTTTCCACAGAACTTCCACTTGATGAAAGGGTAGCAGAATCTCGGGAACAAGCTAACTCATGGATTGAGTCCCTTATCAGCTTTTTAAAGGTGGCTAATGATTCCTGCTCCTCCTTTTCCTTATCTCTGTCTGCTTCTAGAAAACAGGAACTGCAGACCATCTTTTTGGAAAGTGCATGATTTCCGCAGACCCAGCAGGCTCTAGCCGAATGCAAAGACTTGCGTCTATGAGGTGGGTGGGGTGAAGAAGAGTGTATTCTCTTTGAGGCATTGTGAGTCTTGGACCTGTTATCCTCTTTATGTTTTGATTGATGCTGTGGGCTGTAAGAAAGGAAAGACAGAGATTCTGTTTTTCCCCCAAACAGGATACCCGAGTGCTCTTTTATTTGAACTTACCTGGCATTTGCAGCCACTTACCTAGTGTTATGTTTAGGATCTTTTTGTAATACTGGACTGCGGGGAAGGGCTGTCAGAAAGGAGAGAGTTTTTTTTTTTTTTTTAATTGCCCAGAATGACGGAAAAAAAAAACCCCTGTATACCTGCATACATGTATGTAAGCATAATACGCATACTCACAAAAACATCAATAGTAAACAGATACCAAAATCTAAAAACTGACACGGATATAAAACACTTTCCTTCTGTCAATTATTCACAAAAATAGCATATTTTACCTTTAACTGGCTTCATAATGAGAATGTGACCAGAAGGACTCTGCCCTAAGCCCCTTCTTTTCTTTTTTTTTTAAAAGGCAGAATGATAGAAAAAAAACGTATACCTGCATACATATGTGTAAGCATAATACGCATACTGACAAATACATCCATATCAAACAGATACCAACATCTATAAACTGAAACTTGGAAAGAGATAGAAAACACTTTCTTTCTGACAATTATTCACTGCCTATTTTACCTTTAACTGGCTTCACAATGAGAAAATGACCAGAAGGACTCTCCCCTAAGCTGTAGGAGATGTTTCCCTGACGAGAGCTGCTGCTATAATGAAGGCATTCAGCTTCCTTTATACAGATGGGCTTTCTGGGTGAACCAAGATGGCCGCCAATGGCTTCACGAGGCTATCGCGCATGCGCTGAATGACGTCATGCCTCCGCGACACGGCTCCGCCTCCGGAGAGGATAAGCTAAACACGGAGGACGTGCGCGAAGCACCACAGATACTATCCAGCATGGGAGCAGCAGCTGCCATGTCCCCATATATCCGGGACCAGGCTCAACTCCGAGGGGAAAGAAAGACATGGCTGCATGATAGTGAACTGGATTGCAGGGAGCGGAGCCCAGAAATCCAAAGAAACAAATAGTGAGTGTCATCCTAACATAAAACACCATAAACATCTGCAGCGAACCTCTAATCACAGAAGCAAGTAAGCATAGTAATATCCCTGCATTAACAGCCATACCCCAGTGCTACCTGATGCACAACTCCCAGCGCTGAACACGTCTGTGGGAGGCAGTCTTTATTTGGAGCAGTTTTTTCAAAAGATAGAGGAAATACCTGAAGTCCAGACCCAGAAAAGATCCACACAAAAATGGGTTCCCAAACTTTTTCTGGTGCCTTTAGCAGCCCAAGTTATGGGACTCCATATACAGGAGAGCATGAACCTGTAATGGTGGTGCCATATAGCGGCACGGTAAGGGCTGATTCCAGGTGATCCACGATCCTGCGGGTTTGAGGACAGAAAAAAGAATGGTGTAGGAGGGGACGGAATCTTTCTTTTATAGAGTTGTAATTGGTCCTGTGGGTTGATTGGGGGCGGAGCCACAACCATTGGTATGCTGCCATGGAAGGCACCAGGAAAATTGTAATCATGATGCTTCACAGAAAATGAAGGCTAGACCACTTTATCTATGTGACTATAGAGATTTGCATTTGTAGCCGACATGCACTATCTAGTATGTATTAAAAGAGTATAAAATAAAATTTGCCAACAGGTTGGGTCAATACAATTTTCTGACAGTCTCTACCATAGCAGCAGTAATGATGCAAGATATCTCGCTTTTAACATTAGCTAAAATTCAGAACAACTAATATAAAATATATGGTTACAAAATTGTGATTAAATTACATTTTTCAGAACCATCCTTTGAAATGTCAAGACAGAACAAGTTCCATTTGTACTCACCATGTATTCTAAGCTTGAAATATTCTTTGCATGTATATTGAACTGAGCACTCAAACTAAAAGGCTACTTCATTCTTCTGTGTTTCTGAGTGATTTCTATTTATATGTTTTATGCATTAAAACTGCCTTATTGATTTGTACTGGCCTTTTGACTTATTTTCTACTGATTCATTACTGACTGCATAGACGTAATCTAGTCTAATTTTGTAGACAAAACCTTAAAAAGTACTGAAACTACTTAATCATCTAAGAGCACTTTGCCCCATGGTACACTCTTTCAGACAGGACTTACTGTTCCATAAAAATATCTAACTCTTCAAGACAATTATGGCCTGTAAACACACACCAACATTCCGAGGTAGATAGGAGAAGACATAAATGCATAGATGCATAAATACATGGATTCTGAAAGTATTGGTGGCCAAGCGTGAGTTTAGGTGCTGAAGGATACATTGTAAACAGGGACATAGCTTTGCCTTTTTTTTTGCTTGAAGATAAGTTAATTTAAAGAGAGCTTATGCATGCTGTAATATAAAAGTGCTTTATTTACATGAGAACATTTTATACATTTATGTATAAGACCTCAATCACACAGGCACACAAGTCAACTGTTAGATGCCAGTAAGAAGGGGGAACCACATGGGTTTGTACACCCCATTAACACCCATCATACCATAAGAACATACGGTACCTAAATAATAAAATAAACACACAAGGATTGTGGAAAAGTTTAGGCCGCAGCCCCTTTATTGTGTTTAAAACAATTTTAATTATGAAGTGAACTTTAACCATTAGTACCAAACAGAACCGCTGTTAACCATTAACAGACCAACATGCTTAGTCACTAAGACTCAAGCAGCAATATCTTATAACAACCAAATAACAGTTTACCAACCACTGGCCACCCACAAAGTGGGCGACATTACCCAAAAAGATGGATGTTCAATATCAAACAGAAATGTTGTTAACCAAAATCAGATCAACATGCTTAGTCACTAAGACTCAAGCAACAATATCTTATATCAACCAAGTAGCAGCCTACCAAACACTGTCCACCTGCAAAGTGGGTGACATTACCAACATAAAGGTAGACTGCGATGAGGGGAAATAACAAAAGGGAGGGAGGGTGGGAGAGCGGGTAAAAAGATCCAGAAGGAAGGCTGAGGAGAATCCAGAGGTAAGTCCAGTTGACAGACCTGAGGTAAATGCTGACTCTGCCCAGACACAGGAGAGGATATACGGTAAGTAAAAGGTTACACTCATTGGCTAGATGTTTCCCGCCAAAGTATTTGTCACCAATCCAGTGCTCAGCAGCTGAGGTAAATCTTCCTAGCAACAGCAGGCAGCTTGTCACCTGAAACACAAAACCGAAAGAACCAGCAAAGCAGTTATAGAGAGACATGTACTTAACAATCGTCATAGCGCACTATTAAGAGTAAAATTTATTTGCAAAACAAATGTGTGTCAGGGGAGACAATCCCATGGGGCCACTTCTCTATTTTATTCTTTTGTGGCCCTGACATTCTAAATGAAATCAGTGGGAGGAAAAGAGAATTAAAGTACCTGGCTATATATAAATGGTAAATATCAGCTGCCATACAAATCCATTCTGGAAAAGAAAATGTCCCTTCCCCCAAAAATTAACCAAAATGATCAGTTATGGGAACTGGCACATTTAGGCCTCATTTACACAGGCTCTGGGACTCCAACACAATGAATTGGCCATTTGTTTATGCGAATGGAGCTGGCAGGTGCTGCATGCAAGTAGCCCATGTAAATCTATGGGGACACAGTGGTTCCACAGACAAAGCCGCTCAGATATGAGCATGCAGATGAGCAGCCCCCGAATACAGACAGTGGGGTTGATTTACTAAAGGCAAGTCCACTTGGAAGTGCAGTCGCTGTAAATCTGAGGGGAAGATCTAAAATGAGGGGAAGCTCTGCTGATTTTATCATCCAATCATGTACAAGCAAAAAATGCTGTTTTTTATTTCCCTTGCAAGTACCCCTTTGATCTACAATGACTGCACTTCCAAACACACTTGCAGTGCACTTGTAGTGCAAAGTGGATTTGCCTTCACTAAATAAACTCCATGGTTGTCGCAACAAACAAATGGCCCATTCATGATATGGGACTCCCAGCGCCTATGTAAATGAGGCCTAAATGTGTCAGGTTCCAGGCAGTTCTTATAACTGGTCATTTTGGTTAATGTTTGGGGAAGGGACATTTTCTTTTACCCAATGGATTTGTGTGGCAGCTCATATTTACCAATTACATATAGCCAGGGATTTTAATTCTCATTTCTTCCCATTGATTTAATTTATAATGTGGTTCCCCTTTCTTACTGGCATCTAAAAGATGACCCATCTGCCAATGCATTACCACTGCAATCGTTTATCAACTTCTAATATCATGTACATATCAGAGCAAGGCTCTTTGTGTGCCAACTGGGAATCATTTAAATTGTAAAAAAAAAGATAAGGCAGTCAGAGAGGAGGCTGCTTTTCCTGATATGTATTTACATGATAGCAAATAAAATTCTCAATTTTTTCTGAATAAAGGAGCACATATTACAGTTTTACATGGGAAACCATAACACTTTAGGGTGGCCATGCTTCTAAGTATTTTTTGACATATATAAATGCTTAGTGAAATACGTCAAAAGATTTTTCAACTGCAGATTCAACAGCAAAGATTATAAAAGACAATGTATTAAAATTTTATTGAAGATCACTTTGATAAAGAATTCAGTTTGAACACAGTAAATATACTTTGCTAATGCCTGGGCCTGTAAGCTTGTGTCCAATTTTCTGCAAGCACATATGTATTTTTTTTTTTAATTTAAATAATTTTTATTTGAAGTTTTAAATGATAACAGAAGATTATCAAACAATCAGGTAATACAGTGCATTAACTAAGTGTGTGACCTTATCAGCATAAGTTCCTGTAGAAGAAACATAGGTGAGTCTTGTGAGGTACTTCAAGCTAGATTATCCTAGCATTACTATCTTAGCGAATCAGCATGCTCTACCATAACCAGTCGGAGAGATACTCAAAACTATGTAAGAACTGTGACTCCAGCCCCTGGGACGCCCCTTAGGGATCACACTGCATCCCAGAAGGTGGAGAATCCAGCACCCAGAAAGCGTCTACCAGCCTGGTATGTTATTATAGATGAGTAGCTGATGCACCTCCATCATGTGACTAAGCATAAGGTTTTCATGTTATAATATGAGGTCAATATGCTCAGCTAGTAAATAGAGAGTCAACAAGAACGAACACAAACCACAGATCAGTAAAATAATCCTAAGAAGAACAGCGTGATCATATTGAGCGTAGTAACCCAGGGATGCCAAGGGAGGCAGAAGAAAGGAGAAGAGGTATAAACGTGTGAAAGAAAAGGGGGGGCTGGGGGAATACTCTCATGCTAGGAATGTGGAACGCGACTGCTCAGAAATCCAGGTTGGACTCCTGTTATAAGAGAAACATTGCATGAGGTGGCCCAAGGTTCCCAGGTGGCCATAAATTTTTCAGTCTTGTCATTAAGTTTAGCGACAATTTGCTCTTGTACCATGATCCAGGATACCCTCCTCCTGAATCCTGTAAATGAGACGGTGGGTTTCTTCCAGGCTTTGGCTATGGTTAATTTGGCTCCTAGTAATATAAAAAATGAAAGTGTCTGAGAGTGTTTGGGCATATTGGGAAAAGCATGGTTTAGAAGTGCTATATTGGGCTGTGGAGTTGTCTGTACTCCCGTCAGAGCTCTAATGGTGCGAAATACTTTGCGCCAGAAAGATCTGATGCGCGGGCAGGACCACCAAGTATGGAACATAGAGCCCTCTAGTTCGCAGCCTCTAAAGCATACTGGGGAAGTGCCTGCATACATTATTGCCAACCTGGAAGGAACGTAGTACCACCGGACCAGTACTTTCAGACCAGCTTCGATCAGAGAGACATTGAGTATACCTTTAAACGAACGCTTCGATGCGTGGAACCATACCTCAGTGTCCCATGAGCTATCCATATCCTCCTCCCAAATCTGAGCGTAGGTGGGCTTGGTCAACCTAGTCGACAGAGTCGTGTAAATTAATGAGATACCTCCCCTCTGATCCATTGTGTTCGAGCACCAGTGTTCATAGGGTGTAATCGTAGGTGCGACTGTCTTGTTATTCCAAATGGAGTGCAGGAAGTGAGAGATTTGGGAGAATCTAAAATACTCAGAGTCGGGCATATCTAGTCTCTTTTTGCAGTGGGATAAAGAAATGGGCCCCGCAGGAGGGAGAAAGTGGCCAATTCGGTATAAACCCTTATCTGTCCACCATTTAAATGCCCCAATGTTCATTCCCGGCAAGAAGTCCGTGTTATGGAACAGGTGAGCTAGGGGTTTCAGCGGAGACGTCACTGATGTGTGATTATATAATCGGGAACATAGAGCAACAGAGTGGGAGAGTGTGGGGGATAAAATCGCAGGTCTGGCCTTCGGGTCACAACATAACAGATAGTCAATGGTGTTCGATGGGACTGCTTGCCTTTCTATAGAGAGCCAGTCCGGCTTCTGGCCCCTCGAGAAGACCATTGAGATTTGTGCGAGTTGAGCCGCCTGGTAGTAATTCCATAGATTCGGGAGACCCAAGCCTCCCTGTGATTTTAGGCGGAAGAGGATACTCGAGGGACATCTGTATCCTTTGTATCCTTTGTTGCCCCAGATAAAGCGAACAACCTCAGACTGAAATTTACCCAGAACCTGTTTCTTGATCGAGATTGGGATCAATCTGCATCATAGGGGGATAATTTGCCTTAAAGAGGTTGCTGATGTCGGAGGTCAGCTTGATGCCCAAGTATGGGATCGCCCCGGATGCCCAGACAAAATTAAAGTTTTTAGAAAGTAGTAACCGAACGTCCTGCGGAACATTAATGTTTAGGGCCGTCGATTTACTCATATTTACTTTCAAGCCCGATACCTCACTGAAGACCTTCAATATTTTAAGAACTACCGGGGTAGATGTTAGTGGGGAGGTCACGAATAGGAGGAGGTCATCAGCGTACAGTGCGCACTTATGTTCTTGGGGCCCGCACATGACCCCCCTAAAGTCAGGGTTCGATCTGAGAGCTATGGCTAAAGTCTCGATGGCTATTGCAAAAAGGAGGGGAGAGAGTGGACAGCCCTGTCTGGTACCCCTGCTTATGATGAAAGATTCTGAGTACCTCCCCATCAGGCGCACCTGAGCAGTGGGTTGAGAGTAAAGTGAGTGTATTAGATTTAGGAAGCACGGTCCAAAACCCCATCTCTCCAGGACACCAGACAGATATGCCCAATCTATGGAATCAAATGCTTTGTGTAGATCTATGGAGAGCAAGTAACCTTTTTGTTGGGTTTCCCCCATCCCACTGAGACTGTAAAAGTGAAACAATGTCAATGGTCCGTCTAATTTGGTCCGGGCCCTGTCTCTCAGGGATGAAGCCCACCTGATCTTTGTGAATGTATGAGGCGATGAAGCCAGACATTCTATTAGCTATAATCTTGGTCATAATCTTAATATCGTTATTAATAAGCGAGATCGGTCGATAATTGCACACCTCACTAGGGTCCTTATCAGGTTTGGGTATGACCGAGATATAAGCCGCGTTTAGGTCTGTTCCCAATTGAGCCCCATCCCTGAGAGAGTTGAAGAACCGGGCCAAATGCGGAGCCAGAGTCAGGCCAAATTTTTTATAATACCCGGTAGAAAAGCCATCTGGGCCGGGGGAGGACCCCACTTTAAGCAATTTAATGGTAGCCATGACTTCCTCTTGGGTGAACGGGCTCTCGAGGATATTTCTATGTTCATCTGTCAGGGAGGGGAATTGTAGGTCTTGAAAAAAGTCGTCGTCGTGCTTACTGTGGGTCTGTTGGGTCTGTTTGTAAAGGTCAGAGTAGAACCGTAGAAACGTGTCCATAATTTTAGCCGGGTTCTGTGTCAAGTCCCCCGCTACTGTCCGGATTTTAGGGAAAGCTAAAGAGCGGTGTTTAGGGGTAAGTTTTACTGCTAATTTAGAACCTATCCTGTCCTTCTGGGAATAGAACCTTGCCCCGGACCATCTAAGGTGTCGTTCTGCAGCTGACGTCAGGTTTAGGTTAAGGAGAACCCTAGCTCTGTCTAGATTTGCTAAGGAACAGGTCGTAGGGTTACGTTTATGCGCTTTAGCCAGGGAGTGGAATTCTTCTGTGAGCCTGAGCGTATCTGCCCTGTGTTCCTTTTTGAGTTTTGACAATTGAATGAGCTTTCCCCTGATGACCGATTTATGTGCCGCCCATACGGTAGAAGGGGAGACTTCCTCCGTTGCATCTATCAGGAAATATTCCTTAATTGCTGTCTCCACTAATGAATATTGAATTGGGTCATTCAATAGGGATTCTTGTAACCGCCAACGCGGTGTCTCTTTTTCCCGACGACCGCAGAGTGATCTGACAGCGGGGATTCTATTATTTTGGAACGTATAAGTAGAGGAATTGTATATGATTGTGTGAAAATGTGATCTATCCTGGCAAAGGATTTGTGTGGGGCTGAGTAGTGCGTGTAGTCTTTTGTGCGAGGGTTAGCCTCCCGCCACGCATCCACGAGTCCTGCCTCATGGATCAGTTTTGCTATGTTTGTACTCTGTTTGGAAGGACGTTTGGGCTTGGTTGTCCCATCTGCCAGTTTATCTAGGGAAAGATCAAAGGCGATATTAGAATCACCGCCAATGAAGACTGACCCTTTGAGATGTGGTTTCAGCGTCCGTATAAGGGAATCAAAAAAAAAAGGGCTTTTGGCCCTTGTTAGGGGCATAGTAGGACACAAATGTGTACTGCTCTCCATCTATGTGACCGGATACCAAAGCATATCGCCCCAGGGGGTCTACTACAGTTTCTGGCTGAGAGAGGTTAATGTGTTTGGCGAAGCATACCGCCACCCCTTTTGTCTTATTATCCGCTGATGCCAGGAAAAATTGTGGGAAGCGTTGATGTAGGAAAGAGGGTTTGAATGTGGACGGGAAGTGGGTTTCCTGTAACAGGAGTATATCTGCTTGCATGGAGTGGTATTGCTGGAAGACCTTCCTGCGTTTTACGGGGGAATTGAGGCCCTGTGTGTTATGTGAGACTATTTTAAGTGTGGGCATGGGATGGTGTGCATTAGTCATGGATCAGAGGGGATGAGTCTATGATAAGGCTCAGTTGCTTACCTTGTCCCTGGGAGAGGAAGACCCAGGCAGGCCGTGTGAGCAGGCAGAGCGAAATTCCGTCGTCAGAGATGGGAGGAAGGATGTATTCATGGATCCTGAGAGCATTCCGTCGAGCATGAGTGAGAAGAAGCGAAAGGATGAAAAGAGAGAGAAGAAAAATGGGGTTATACAATTGTACGCCAAACTGTACCGTCTGTCCTTCAAAGTCAACTGAAACAAATTCTGAATTGGGAGGTCCCCCGACCCCCACCCCCCGGAGTTGGATGGGCTGGCCATACCACACTCCTACAACCTGAGAGGTCCAGAAAACCCCAGTCACGGGGATTCCAGATCGGAACCCAGGAGCACCAATAGTGCTCGAGATTCCTAGGGTAGGTGCACTGAGTCCACCACAGCCCAGTCACCTGGTAACATATTAATCTTAAGGCTGGAGGTAGCCCATAATATCAACTAAACAGAGCGCCCTAACTAAGTGAGCCAATAATGCAAGGAACAGCCCCAACCATTCCTTCCGACTCCCGCCCCCTCCCCCCGACCTCCTCCTATAGTGGGAGGCCAAGGGGGCCAGGTAGGACCCGAAAGGAATGCCATCTGGAAATACATGACCTAAAATAAGGGGTATCCCCGTATCCGCAATCAGGAATCTATAACAAAAATTGAACAGTGAGAAAAAACAAACCATGGGGAGCAAAAACGTGAGCAAAAGGAAAGGCCTTATAAGGCTGACCGCAGACCAGAATGCTACCTGCGGTTTGCAAGAGAAAATATCCCCCCTCCCGCCCCAAGTCCAGGATACCCGGCCCCCACAGTCATACTGTAACCTTCAGCAAAAGCCGGTAAAGACAAATGTCTATCCACGGGAAGAAGTGGGACGTGGAACACTCGGACTTCCAGTAATGAGGTGGGGATATAAGTCCCAAGCACTTAGGAAAGGTGGCAAAGTCCCAGATCAGGGCCCTGATCTAGTAAAGGGTAGTCGACCTTCAAGGTGGGAGATTTTCTTTAGACCTCTTGGAGCTTTGTGTCAGCCAGTTGTGTTGCAGTGGACTTGCTGGCGGTGGTCTTTTTGACGAAGATGGGGTGTTTCTAGAGATCTGCATGGGGGCAGGTTCCTGTGACAGAATCCCCAGGTGCAACAGGAGACGCTCTCCTTCCACCAATGAGGAGAATCCATAGCTTTTGTTCTTGTAGGAGAAGTTCAGACGAAGGGGGAACGACCACCTGTATGTGATTTCTTTTTCCATTAGGATCTGAAGTAAAGGCTTTAACGAACGCCTTTTTTGAATAGTATAGCGTGACAGGTCAGCAAAGATCTGAATTCTCTGTCCCTGGAAAATGAGATTATCAGATCTCCTAGATTTCTTCATCACCTCTTCTTTGACTGAGTAGTAGTGAGGTTTTACCACAATGTCTCTGGGGAGACCATCAGAGCGGGGGGGTTGAAGGGCTCTGTGAGCTCTGTCCAGCTCCAGGCGAATATCTGTAATATCAGGAATCAGGCTGCGTATGATACCTTTTACAGTTCCCTTCACCTCCTTTTCAGATTCGGGTACACCCCTTATCCTAAAATGGTATCGTCTCGATCTGTTTTCGAGGTCGTCGATCTTCGCGAACGCTGTTTCCAATTGGTCTTGTACATCTTGCAGCCTAGCAGTATTTTGGTTAATACGTGACACAGCATGGTCAGCTTTTTGTTCTATAATGTCCATTCTCACCCCTATTTGCTGTAAATCAGCATGAATGGATGCAGTGATCTGTGCAGCATTCTGTGCCAGCCCTGTTGAGAGCATTTGAGCAAAGGCAGCCATCATGGATGAAAAGTCAGAGGGATTAGGAAAAGGATCTGTGGCATCCTGTGCATCTAATATGAGGCCTGTATGAGGATCCAGCATAGGGGTTGTGGGGTTGCCTGGGTTCATTCTGCCCAGCAGCGATTCCGTGGAAGCTGGGGAAGCGGCCAGGGTCAGGGGAGGATAGTCTGTACCTGAGGGGGACTGCGGAAGCACGTCCTGGTCAGCTATATCGTCCCCTGTGAGCTCCGTGCTGTGAGGGCCTCGTGCAGCCGCCGCCATCTTGGCATAACTGAGGGGGCCGGGACTCGCGGCCATCTGGCCTGTCAGATTCCTCCTCGCTGGCACCGCTGACATTCGGGGGATCAGGGGGGCTTCCCCTGCACAGAAGACCCGGTAAGAGTGCTGGGGGGGCGCTCTGTGAGCTCCGGTGGCTATTATTGGGCCGTGGTGGAGCGGAGCTCTAGATGCCGGTGGCCATCTTGGGAGCTGCCGCGCATGCGCCTCGCACATATGTATTTTTATTACATTACTGATTATCTGTGCTCATTGTACATTGAATAGGTGGTTTGAACATTGTAGTACATATTTTAATACAACTGTCTGCATTTTGTATTACTTACTTGGTATCATGCTATTAGTCTGCAATGTACTATTTCTAACAATTGTACAATATTTGTTTATCAATATTTTGATACCAATACATTTCTCACCAGCTGCAGTAAGTCTTGAGCAGAGGGTAAATAATCTTATAGAGATATTAGACAAATTTTTTAATTTTGAAGTAGGTAAATCAGAGGTACAAACATAGCTGCAAAGATAAGTTTTACTACATTGACCCTGGGACTTTAAATGAAGCACATAACATTCAAATAGTAAAATGATCAATACACACAATTTCACAGTTATTATCCCATATATACTGTATGTACATATATACAAATCTTATCACAGCAACATTTAATTAAACATTTTAAATATATTATTGAGTTTATTTGTAGTATGCATACAATATCCACATAAATAAATACATTCATTCATAGTTGTGAGATAAATTCATATATGAAATCCAAATATAAATGCATGGTGGTTATAAAACTGCATCCAAAGACTGGACATGTTTAGTGAAACTTCGTACACTTCTTCAGGATAGATGTAAGGTGTGTGTCTGCAGAAAATAAATTGGTAACATTGCTCGATCCAAGAAAAGAGGACTCATCATATCAATCGGATATCCTCCCTATCTACTTACAGATCAGCTCAAAATTAAAAATGATGGTATTGAAAACTGAGGGCTCCTGGGGACGTCTATCCTGGGAGCTGTGGCAATGTGACTTATGGGGACCAAAGGCACAAAAAGGGGGCAGGTGTATTTTCAAGAGAAAATCCAAAACCACATGTGGTAGTCTATAATGATAGCCACAGCAAATCCAAGGAGTTTCTGTGGAGAATGTTGTAATGTGCATAATTACATAAGGTAAATATGATATATATCCTGTAAGTAAATAATGTATAGCTATGGCTGCTACGTGGATCAAGAAAAGAGAAAATTAGAAATAGAATAAAGTGTAAATGGTATACCAGAAAAACTCACAACCCAAATAGATAGAAAAAAATTAAAGCCATAGTGAAATTTCCCCACATGGGACTCATATTTATAAGGACTCAAAAAAGGTATAACCAATATAAAAAGACAAATCTGCAGGAGAAGGTACCTCATGGTCCTGCATGCTAGGGTTGTAGTCCAAAGTGTAATCCTTGGTAACCCACGAAGGAGAAGAAAGGAGTCAAGTCCAGCTGAAACTACTTGCATGGTCTGCCCACGGGTTCCTCCCAACACCACGCAAATGCTGCCTATGAGGGGAGGCACTTTCACCCGAGCGGCAAATGCCACCAGGGAGATTGGTGGCAAAACCAAACCACCTCATGCATCGGAGCCATGACGCCATGGGGGTTGGCATCATACATCAAACATCAAATGTGGAGCATGGCGACGATACGCTGCTCGGGTGGAAGCTCCTTCCCACATAGGTAGCATTTGCGTGGCACTGGGAGGGACCCATGGGCATTTCCATTCATTCATTCTATTTTAGATTAATTAATATTTTCTTTTAACTGAATGGGTTGTTTTTCAAGGTGATCTGTTGCAATCACTTAAAGAAAAAGCTTTATATTGTAGGCTTCAAAGAGGTAGTCCTACACCTTATTAGGTCCTTGATATTAATATATTATTAGGTGCTAGGCTTGTGCAATTCGTTTCGTAACGAATCGAAATTCGTCCGAATTTAGCAACTTTCGGACGTTCGGAAGCATTCAAATTTCCGAACAAAGCAATTACGAATAAAACCGAATCCGAAATAAATTATATCGCAAATAGCGAATGCCCGAATGTCTTCGGCATAAAACTGCGTTTTTCTCGACGTGATTCTTCTCAAGCCTGCCTTGCCTACACACTATCGTGAAAAAAAAATGGTTGCGCAAAGCGCGGTGACGTACAACACGTACGACGGCACTATATATGTGTCCAGAATCAACGAAAAACAATGTACTCTACCGAAAGTACGAATTATAAATCAACTAAAAATAAGGCTTACATTAATACGAATCATTCCGATTCAACGAAAAATGTCGCTTGCGAAAATACGAATTAGTCCGAACACGAAAAATCCCGTCTAGCAAAATTACGAACGATTACGAATCAACAGGACCGAAAAGAAACAAACCAAAACTAAACAAATTTTTCCGTTGTGCACAAGAAACGAACCAAAACGAAACAAATTTTTCCGTCGTGCACAAGTCTATTAGGTGCTTCTTTTATTTTGTTAACCTCTTTAAATAGACTCTTTCACTTTACCTATGCAAGGCAAAATTACACAATCTCTTAAAACAAACAAACCTACCCACCCACTTCGGCAAGCTCCTGCGACTCCATTTCTCCACCAGAGTCCATTGGAGATGTAAATTCTGTGTTGTACAGTGTATAAGCATACACAGGATTGATGACATCCTCTTCTCCCTCATGTGACAGTGTTTAAGCCTATTGATTGCCCACTCATTTCATTGCATTGTGGGAGGAGGAAGCATGCACAGGTGTCTGGTTTTCCATGCCTTTGCTCTTATGGCATTTGGTAAGCTAATTACTAGTTTCATAGAATCATGGAATTGTGTTATGGTATACCAGCAACTTTTGAGTTGGACATCTATCACTATTCCTAGTTGTTCTGCTGCTGTAAACCTTGCCCAAGGGGTCTAATCATAAATCTAGGCCAAATGGTTTGGACCATGACTTCTGATACGTATTATATACACATAGCCAAATTTCTTGTAACAACCAAAATAGCTTGCTAATGTTCTTTCTAAAAGAAAAATGGGGTAGAGTTAAAGGTGAAGCTACTGGTCTGGGAGGTACAAAGGGTACATTAACCACCTCGCGCCCGCCGTACGACTTTATACGGCCGCGAGGTGGTTGTTACATGCCGGGAGGCCGTTATTATACGGCCTCCGCTAATTTGGCCACTGGGGGGCGCGCATGTACCCGGCGCGTCACTGCAATGCCGATGCGCGTGCCTGGCGGCCGCGATGTCCGCCAGGCACCCACGTTAGGCGGTTACACAGACAAGGACATGGATCTGTGTGTGTAAACACACAGATCCATGTCCTGTCAGGGAGAGGGGACCGATGCTGTGTCCCTTGTACATAGGGACACAGATCGGTCACCTCCTCCAGTCAGTCCCCTCCCCCACACAGTAGTAATCACTAATAGGGCACACATTTAACCCCTTCCTCGCCCCCTAGTGTTAACCCCTTCCCTGCCAGTCACATTTATACAGTAATCAGTGCATTTTTATAGCACTAATCGCTGTATAAATGTGAATGGTCCCAAAATAGTGTCAAAAGTGTCCGATGTGTCCGCCATAATGTCGCAGTCACGTAAAAAATCACTGATCGCCGCCATTACTAGTAAAAAAAAAAATAATTATAAAAATGCCATAAAACTACCCCCTATTTTGTAAACGCTATAACTTTTGCGCAAACCAATCAATAAACGCCGCTTGCGATTTTTTTTTTACCAAAAATATGTAGAAGAATACGTATCGGCCTAAACTGAGGAAAAAAAAAAATTCCAACAAAATTGGGATATTTATTATAGCAAAAATCAAAAAAATATTGCTTTTTTTTCAAAGTTGTCGCTCTATCTTTGCTTATAGCGCAAAAAATAAAAACCGCCGAGGTGATCAAATACCACCAAAAGAAAGCTCTATTTGTGCGAAAAAAAGGACATAAATTTTGTTTGGGAGCCACGTCGCACGACCGCGCAATTGTCATTCAAAGCGTGACAGTGCTAAAAGCTGAAATTTCGCCTGGGCAGGAAGGGGGTATATGTGCCCAGTAAGGAAGTAGTTAATACATTTTTAGAATGAGGAATACAACAGTTTGCCATTCAAAAATGTTATGCTGGGAACCTTCAATCTGAACGAAGACTGAATTTTACTGTTGGAAAAACATAAAATACCTGTTGAAAGCGGAACCTCAGTTATTTTTTCAACTTTCCATCTATTAAATCTTCTGCCCTTGTTGTTTTAACCTTGGATAGTAAAACATTTTTTTTTTTTTCTGCCAATAAATACCTTATACATCCCACTTCCTGTTTCTTGTCTGGTAAAAAGCCTAGCCTTATGACATCATGCACAGCTCTCTTTCGCACTCTTGTGAGAGTTTGCCAGGAAGGGAGGGAGGGTGAGTCATAAGAGGGCCAATCAGAGCTGCAGGGCTGGAGGTGTGCCTATGTGTGTCTGGGTAAATCCAGGAAGTGAACAGGCAGCAGCTGCAGCTGTCCATAGTTAAAATTGTTGCAGCCAGACTCAGTGGAGGGAGATTTCTGTTGCATATTTGGCAAGTACAGAATCACAGTATATATTAACCACTTAAGCCCCGGACCATTTGGTAGCTAGAGGACCAGAGGTGATTTCAGAATTTTGCACTGCGCTGCTTTAACTGGAAATTGTGCGGATATGCAATGTTGTACCCAAACGAAATTTGCGTCCTTTTCTTCCCACAAATAGAGCTTTCTTTTAATGGTATTTGATTGCCTCTGCGATTTTAATTTTTTGCGATATAAACGGAAATAGACCGAAAATTTCGAAAATAAATGATATTTTCTACTTTTTGTTATAAGAAAAATTGAATAAACTCAATTTTAGTCATACATTTAGGCCAAAATGTATTCAGCCACATGTCTTTAGTAAAAAAAATGTCAATAAGCGTATATTTATTGGTTTGCGCAAAAGTTATAGCGTCTACAAACTAGGGTACATTTTCTGGAATTTACACAGCTTTTAATTTATGACTGCCTATCTCATTTCTTGAGGTGCTAAAATGGCAGGGCAGTACAAAACCCCCCCAAATTACCCCATTTTGGAAAGTAGACATCCCAAGGAAATTGCTGAGAGGCATGTTGAGCCCATTGAATATTTTTTTTTTTTGTCTCAAGTGATTGAATAATGACTAAAAAAAATAAAATAAAAAAATTACAAAAAGTTGTCACTAAATGATATATTGCTCACACATGCCATGGTTATATGTGGAATTGCACCCAAAAAATTTTTTTGCTGCTTCTCCTGAGTACGGGGATACCACATGTGTGGGACTTTTTAGGAGCCTAGCCGCGAACGGGACCCCGAAAACCAAGCACCGCCTTCAGGATTTCTAGGCACAAATTTTTGATTTCACTCCTCACTACCTATCACAGTTTCGAAGGCCATAAAATGCCAAAATAGCACAAAACCCCCCCAAATGACCCCATTTTGAAAAGTAGACACCCCAAGCTATTTGCTGAGAGGCATGGTGAGTATTTTACAGCTCTCATTTGTTTTTGAAAATGAAGAAATACATTTTTTTTTTTTTCAATTTTCAAAACTTTGTGACAAAAAGCGAGATCTGCAAAATACTCACAATACCTCTCAGCAAATAGCTTGGGGTGTCTACTTTCCAAAATGGGGTCATTTGGGGGGGTTTTGTGCCATCTGGGCATTCCATGGCCTCCGAAACTGTGATAGGCAGTGAGAAGTGAATTCAAAAATTTACACCCTTAGAAAGCCTGAAGGCGGTGCTTGGTTTTGGGGTCCCGTACGCGGCTAGGCTCCCAAAAAGTCTCACACATGTGGTATCCCCGTACTCAGGAGAAGCAGCAGAATGTATTTTGGGGTTTAATTCCACATATGCCCATGGCATGTTTGAGCAATATATCATTTAGTGACAACTTTGTGCAAAAAAATAAAAAAATAAATCGTCTTTTTTCCGCAACTTGTCTCAACATATAAAATATTCCATGGACTCGACATGCCTCTCAGTATATAGCTTGGGGTGTCTACTTTCCAAATAGGGGTCATTTGGGGGGGTTTTGAACTGTTCTGGCATTTTATACACAACATTAGGAAGCTTACATCCACTCTTCTAACCACTTGAAGACAAAGCCCTTTTTGACACTTTTTGTTTACATGAAAACATTATTTTTTTTTGCAAGAAAATTATGTTGAACCCCCAAATATTCTATATATTTTTAAAGCAAAGGCCCTACAGATTAAAATGGTGGGTGTTGCATTTTTTTTTTCTACACAGTATTTGCGCAGCGATTTTTCAAACGCATTTTTTTGGGAAAAAATACACTTTTTTTATTTTAATGCACTAAAACACACTATATTGCCCAAATGTTTGATGAAATAAAAAAGATGATCTTAGGCCGAGTACATAGATACCAAACACGACATGCTTTAAAATTTCGCACAAACGCGCATTGGCGACAAACTACATACATTTTTAAAAGCCTTTAAAAGCCTTTACAGGTTACCCCTTTAGATTTACAGAGGAGGTCTACTGGTAAAATTACTGCCCTCGATCTGACCTTCGCGGTGATACCTCACATGCATGGTGCAATTTCTGTTTACATATGACGCCAGACCGACGCTTGCGTTCGCCATTGGGCAAGAGCAGGGCAGGACAGGGGTATTTAAAAAAAATAAATAAATAAATAATTATTATTAATTTTGCTTTTTTATTTTATTTTTAAATTGTTCCTTCCATATTTATTTATTTTTATCATTTTTATTGTTATCTCAGGGAATGTAAATATCCCCTATGATAGCAATAGGTAGTGACAGGTACTCTTTTTTGAAAAAAATTGGGTCTTCTAGACCCTAGATCTTTCCTCCGCCCTCAAAGCATCTGACCACACCAAGATCGGCGTGATAAAATGCTTTCCCAATTTCCCAATGGTGCTTTTTATATCCGGGGGGGGGGACATTACCTCCCACTGCTTGTAAAAGCAGTCCAGAGGCTAATTAGCCACTAGGATTGCTTTTACATGAAAGCCGGCCGCTGGCTGAAAAGAATGATACCAAGATGATACCTAAACCCGCAGGCATCTTTCTGGTATAAACATTCAAAGTCCAGCAACATACCAGTACGTTGCTGGTCCTTGTTGGACATGCATTGTAATCTTTTTTTTTCATGCAGCCAGTTGGCTGAACGAAAAAAGAGATTGATCGGTGGGTATGCCCACCATTAGAATACCGCCCTTCATCCACCCACTTCTAATGATGGGCATACATGCACCATTTATATATGCCGAAGCATGGGGGCATCCTCCCGCAAAAAAGTTATGCCGCACACACATGGTCGGACTTTTCCACGGGCAAGCCTCCGTTGGAATTTCGACCGTATGTACGCGGCATTAGGAGCAAAATCGCTCCTCCACCCCTGCTGCCCCAATGCTTCGGCATATATGCTTTTTTTTTTTAACTGTGGTGGTGAAATCACCTCCTACAGCACTGGAGTCACAGGGATCAGGCCTGTCTCTGCGAACGCTGCAGTTATGTGTGTTGTGTTTTGTAAGTGACAGTGATCGATCGATACTGCACTTGGGTGGCCTGGGCTGGACGGAGGGGCAAAACGCAGGTGCTAGCAGGTATCTGTGCTGATCCCGCTAACACTGCGTTTTTGGGAACCCTAAACTGCTGGGGACGCTAGTATAGATCTGATCAGATCAGATATTGATCTGATCAGATACTATACAACTAAAGGGGGTGTATGCTTCACGCGTGGGTGTTAGCGTTACTGGCACTAACCTGACGCTGCCTGGGGTGTGACGCAGACCCTCTCTGACGCTAAAACCTAATTGATATCACCCACCGGGCGATCAGGGGGTTAAACCTTTATTGGGTTATATATACGGCGGGTGCCCTGACACTATAAAAAGCAAACTAACTAACCAGCGTCACCCGTAACACTTATATGGTGATCACTGGTGAAAGGGTTAACTAGGGGCAATTAGGGGGTTAAAACCTTTATTAGATAATATATGGGGGTACCTGATGCTATATAAAAACCTGCGGCGAACCTAAAAAAAATTACTGGCTACCCATCTGCATCACCGACGCTAAGACAGCGATCAGAAAAATGATCGCTTAGCGACAGTGGTGATAGGGGGTGAAAGGGTTACCTGGGGGGCGATCAAGGGGGTTAAACCTTTATTAGATAATTTATGGGGGTACCCGACGCTATAAAAACCTGCGGCGAACCTAAAAAAAATTACTGGCTACCGATCGGCATCACCGACACTAAGACAGCGATCAGAAAAACTATCGCTTAGCGACAGTGGTGATAGGGGGTGAAAGGGTTACCTGGGGGGCGATCAAGGGGTTAAACCTTTATTCGATAATTTATGGGGGTACCTGACGCTATAAAAACCTGCGGCGAACCTAAAAAAAAATACTGGCTACCGATCTGCATCACCGACGCAAAGACAGCGATCAGAAAAATGATCGCTTAGCGACAGTGGTGATAGGGGGTGAAAGGGTTACCTGGGGGGCGATCAGGGGATTAAACCTTTATTAGGGGGGGTTAGGGGGCTACACTGGACCTAAAACTAAATGTAGTGACACTTTTACAGTCACAAATGTCACTGATTGCAGTGATCAGTAAATAAATGGTCACTGCAATCAGTGACACTGTGACTGGGGGCTGGGGGGTGATCTGGGGGGGCCTGGGGGGGCGATTTGTGTGCCTATGTGTCCTGGTGTCAGTGTGCTGTTTGTGCACTAACCTGTGTGTCTTCTCTTGTACGGCGCTCGGTATATGTGAGCGCCGCATGAGAGATGACATCACTTCCTCCTGCTTCCTCTGCCTGTGTAAACATTACACAGCAGAGGGAGGATTTCCATTCGCCGGGAGCAATCGCGGGGGGGTGGCCGGAATCGAATGGCCGCCCCCTCATGTCGGATCGCTCCCCAACGAATAACGACCGCTCACTGTATAGGAGGGGGGTCCGATCGGACCCCCCAACTGTACAAAGGCAATCACGTACACTGTACGTGATTGTGCCTGTCGGTGCCATTCTGCCGACGTACATATACAGTGAGCGGTCGTTAAGTGGTTAAATAATATGCAAAGTGGTTGGAGGGAAGCTTCAGAATGGCAAAAATGTTTTTGTTACAAATTTTGTGAGAAGACTGCAGTTCCTCTTTAAATCACTAAGGCTTTCAATAAATTTGAATGCCTAATCTCTTTAACTGTAATCATGACTAATGAAGAGCTCAAATTAATTCACACAGTAATATATTTCAAGCATTACAGTATGTTCACACTCAACAAGATTTGTATGAAGTACAAATGACCAAAAAAAGCTAAATCTAGTCATTTTTAATATTCACAAGGCTTGTATATAGGATTAAATCACTTTTAATCATAATTCCAGGGGATTTGGTTTCTTCCTTCAGGCTCTGCTCTCAGTGGCTGCAAAAAAAAATAGATTTTTACCTACTACAAGGCAAATCAATTATATCCTTTTGTTAATGTTTCAATCTATGTACCATAAAAACAGCATGTGCTCTACAGGCACTTGTGGATAATATTATGTATGTGTATATGCGTTAACTAGATAGATGTGCTAAGGTGTTCACTTGTACAGATATAAGAAATCACTATTTAATCTAGCCATGTGTTCATTATCACATCCTTAGATATATTTTTACAGACAGTATGAACAGTTTCCTCCCCAGGCAAGATACTGTGTTAAACCTGTAGGTAAATAGGAGAATCAGAACCTTTGTTAGATGGAAAAATGGGTTTGAGAATAAAGTTGGCAGTGCCTTCATCCAGAACAGGGCATCAGTTGACAGAGGGGATTCCCTTCCTGGGAAATTAACTAGTAATCTAATCAAAGTAATTTGGAGCAGGGGAACTACTGTAACCAGCATATAACATTAACCATAAGTATATAGGATGTATGAAAATACTACAAGCTTTATATAGGAAATTATTAATAATAGTACATACATTCAATGTACTACGATTATGAACAAAGAGCCCAACAATAGTCCTAGTGAAATCATGCACATATACTCGAATATATATAGTTATAAATAAAGATACTTTCAGATAAATTTTGGCAGCAAAGTCCAGTTGCAGGGGCCCATGAGGATGATCACAGTGGTGTGTTTGTCTTGGTGTCATAGACCGGAAGACAAGATCTGTGGTGATGAGGAGACCATCCAGGCATTGTCCAACCAGCCTGGTATGCAAATTTTCACCAGCAGAAACCGTGATGTGGGACTGGAACTTAGAGTCAGCCTATCTTCTCTGCACTAAGACCCTAGTAGCATATAATCTGTCATGCAACAGGACCTCTAACTATCAGAAGTGGCCATCAGATGCTTAACCTGGCACCAGCCTATGGTGGTTATTGAGCCCTGAGTTAAAACTAGCTATAGAATCCCAGATCAGAAGGGTCAGGGTTAACTAAAATAACAGGAGCGGCATAAAAACCCTTTTGAAATATACGGATTAATCTACTAACATATGGTAAGGTAACCACCACACACTATGTCACAGACCAAACTACCTGGTATAGTGCACGTGAGATAACAACAAGGGAACAAATATACTTCTGTCACCAGTCATTACATATGTACATGTGTACACCCAGAAGCTATGGGCAACAATAGTAAACTATTACCATAAGAACACTTGCCTAATAACCCATGCTTCTGGTCTGGGATAGCAAGAGTTCTTCCATGGAGATGTGTTGCCTTAGCTCCTCTCTCTCTCCACTTCCTCCTCCTGGAGTTTCCAAGCCAGCCTCCCAGAGACAGGGAGTGCTTATACAAAGTTATACATAACTCTGTGATAGCTATTTGTTTCACAAATACAAACGGTAAACAACAGAAGATCCATACACTTGCACAAGTACCTCTGTCAGCATTGATATCAGTTGGCATAGCAGCCCTCAGATTGGGAGAGTCTTTACTCCAAGTCAGTTTGGGCTTTACTACTTTGCATGCTGCTGTCTTTGACCTTGTTAACAAAAAGGGAGAGCAGATGATTATCCATGTGCTCTTGCTGCTTCATTGTCCTACTAAAGGTTGAATCAGGTTCTCAATCGGGCTGTATTACTTACCTGCATTGTGGTCTGTCCTTTCACTGAACGTGATGCAATGTGGGAGTGTAGGAAATCAAGCAATATGAAGGGCGAAGAGGGCCGAAGGGGCGGGGGATCTGTGCAACTTTTCTTAGTAGCTGAGGCTGCTGTTAACCTTCAAAGACCCAAAAGACAGCCCCTCAGAGCAATATCCGATGGCAGTAAAGGAGACACAGAGTGGATGATTTTTACCAGAAGCAGATGCCTGCAGTTAAGAGGATATACACATTACACATAAATAATGTGTTTGGTGTACTATCCCAAAAAAGTACACTCAATTTCAGCTTTAATCTTGGATATTCTTTCTTTAACCCCATATACAATCTCATATACAAATGCAGCCTGTTGCTGCCTCTGTGTTCTCTGTGCAGTTTTATTTGTAGCATAGTGCACTGTGTTCAGTTCATGTTCTATGTTTGTGCACCTAGAACCAAACCATAAGCAGTGTAGGGTGATAGTTTATAAATTAGAGCAGAAGTGGAGTGCTGGGTAGTAACCCAGTATGATCAGAAGATTGTTTAGAGCTACCTAGGTGCGGAAAGGCAGTCGCACAGCTGCAGTAGCAATCATGAGAAAAGATGGTCCGCAACTCCTTGCTTGCTCTTTAAAATCTTCAAAATGTATTGATTCTCCATAAAAGACACAGACAGCAGATGTAAACGCGTTTCAGCCTTGCAGGTCTTGTTCGAAAACAAAGCACTGCAAGGCTGAATCGTGTTTACATCTGCTGTCTGTGTCTTTTATGGAGAATCAATACATTTTGAAGATTTTAAAGAGCAAGCAAGGAGTTGCGGACCATCTTTTCTCAGGGTTATAGTTTGCCTTACTTTTTCTAGCTGTCTGGCTCTAGATGTACCATTGTCATATGGCACTAAGGAAGGGCACAAGTGGAGGTCGGGCTATGGATAAGCTGTTGCTGTCTTTTGAATTATACCTAGGCAGCATTACTGACAGTGGGACATGGTACTGGTTGGAGTCACAGTCGGTCAAGTCACAAAGGAAATGCATGGCAAAGCAATATAAAATAATGTGTAACTACACAGTATATATTGGGAAAGGATCCCTTGTGCTGCTGGTTGCTAGTCTCTTATATCCCTTGTACTGCTGGCTCCTGGTACCTTGTATCCCTTGTGTAGTTGGCTGCAGGTCCCTTGTATCCCTTGTGCTGCTGGCAGCTCTCCCCTAGTTGAAGTCTGAAGTTCTCTGACCCCCTCCCTACCCCTATACCCCTGCAACCATAATTTTCTGGTACATTTGTCTGGACCTGTCATAGGCACTTGTCAAGAGTGTTGACTATGCCCACACCTCCAACCCCCTTCCTCTACTCAAAGAAGCTGTATTATAGCTTCTATCAAAGGAAAGCGCTCCATGAGTAAAGGCTGTGTGAATGAATGAAAGGTCAGTCTCCTCCATTCATAGATAGCTGTGGAAGATATAGTATGGTTTCAATGAAAGACGGAGTGGCATAAAGGGCGGGCTTAGTGGGCATTCTTGGCAAATGCCTGTGCAGGTCCAGGTAATAATTTTAATTTCCACAGCACTGGAAGATTATAGGTGCGGGGGTATTGGCGGGAGGGGGAGGACTTTAGATTTCAACTAACAGAGCAGCCAGAAGTGCACTTGACACTTTTAATTGAATGTAAGTACCATCCTTTTTGCAGTTTTTTTATTAACTAAACTTAGTCTTTAATTGTTTTGGTTGAAATCCACGTTAATGTCATGCTTGTACTTACCATCTCTTTTCCTCCCAGCAGCTTATTGGAGCGATGAGAAGAAGGCCTGTAGGTTCCACTTTGCAATTTGTATCTTACACGGTGAGTAGTTAGGGGATATCTCTGCAAATAGGACACCAATAGCAATAAAGCCCTGACAGAGGTTCTAACTTTTCCGCATATACAAAATGGTTTGTTTTATTATTGTTGCTGGCTATAGATAATGTACAGTATATGAGCATATACTTCAATGTGTTATAAACTTTTCTTTATTTGTCTTCATGATATGGTTCCTGGTGTATTTGTATATTTTTGCATTACAATGTAATAGGCTAAGTTATAAGACTAAAATGCATACGTGTGTAGAACACAGATCCCTTTCCTGCTTACCTCCACTAGCAGCTGGGACACACCATGCCACATGCCCAGTGTCCTCCTTGTTTAAGAGGGTGAGCGGTTTTATTTATTTTTGGGTCTTGCGGTGAGTTACCTCTTTCCGTTGGTTCTTCACCCTAGAGTGTAGGAAGAAGTCTTTCTTTCTCGTACATCACGGGACACAGAGCGACATAGTCATTACTAATGGGTTATATAGATACCTTCAGGTGCTGGCACTGGCAACTTCCAAAACCGGAAGTACCCTCCCCTATATAAGCCCCTCCCATCCGGGAGCACCTCAGTTTTTTGCCAGTGTCTAAGGTGTTGGCCAAGAAGTAACATGTGTTTTTCACTGAGCTTGCGTACAGGTTCTTTTGGGCCTCAGTAAGCTATTCCGGATCCGACCAAAAAAGCTTCATAGCTAAACGGTCGGTACCCGGGCCTTGCAGAGAAGAGCAAGGTTTTGCCTGTAATGCCTCTCTTAGGAGGGCTGGACCCTGGGATCCAGAACTCTGGTCATACCCACGACCAAGATGTTTTCTGTGCAGGGTGCTATACAGGTCCAGGGGAGTGGAATCCTTGGGAACCCGGTCCCTGAAGGTTTGATTACAATGCCTGCCGTGATAGGTGAAGTTTGGGCTTCTGTGGACCAAACAGAGTCCTGCGGCGAGGAAAAGGTAAGTGGGGGCCCTCGGGAACTTGGTTCTATTGAGGGACCCCCAAGCCTATTTTGTCTTTCTGCCTGTTACCTAAGGTATTCCCGCTAATATTCTGTGTATGCCTGTTACTACTGAGAAAATGTAAAAAAAATTAATAGTAGGCAAGGAAAAAAAAAAAAAAAAAAAAATGTAAGACCGCGGTACCTGTGTTAGACACTAGAGGCCGCTATGGTTCTTTTTCTTGTAATGTGGATTTTTTTCTTCCAGAATCAAATCCAGGCAGTTGGTATGTTCTCTGCTGGGAAGCTGTCTCCTCTGCCCTGTTGCTGCGCTCATCCATCCCCGGGCCCTGCGGCAAAGGGACCCTGGCTCCCATCTAGCTCCTTATTGTTTTCAAAAAAGGCACCGAAGGCGCACGTGCCCGCGCCTCTATATATAGAGGCGATCTGGAAAAAGGGGCGGAGCGGGTGGATGACGCTCAGGTGTGCGCCGCGGCGCTACTGCGCATGTGCGGGCATCCAGCGTGTTTTAAAGCACATTATAGCTGGCTATTGAAGTGCACAGACAGAGCTAGCAACAGTATAAAGGCACACAGAGGCGGTTGATGCAGGCATCCCCTAGAAAGGCACTTTAGTAGACACCAACTGTGATATAGCAGCAATTGTGCTAGACTATTCTCAGTAAAAGTGGTGTATTACGGCTGGAATACCTCAGCTTTAGGCTTAGGAATATGCCGTCCAGAAGCTCCGGAACTGAATCTTCCAGGAAGCGAAGGGGGTCTCATCGGGCTCTGAGGATCTTGGGCATGCTTCTGCTGCACCAGTCTCCCCTGAAGTTCAGAGGTAAGTGACCGTAGAGACCCCGCAGGGGTACTTGGTACTGTGGCTGTCCTCAGTTCACCTGCTCCTGTGTATGTAACAGAGGAGGGTTTTTGCCTCAGCTCTGGGAGGATTAGAGAGAGATTGTCAACATTGATCGCTGCCTCCCTGTCAGGGAAAGCACGCCCGAGCTCCGTCTCCTCCTTCAGAGTCACTGGCTGAAGAAGGAACCAATGAGCTGTTCCGAAACGCGTCCCGCCTCCATGACACACTTCCTGTCCACTTCCTGTTCGTGTTCCATGCTGGTTTCTGTCTCGCTTCCTCTGACATCATCCCCAGGCTCCAGCGTTACTGTGTCCTCTGAACATTCACAGCACAATCAGCTGTTATCGTGGACTTTCCTGGAAGCTTTAACATCAGAGACTGGGACTGCCCTGCCACTGGAACATCTCCTGGACGCACTTACCTACTACATGCCTGTTTCATCCACTATCTTGTAAGTGTTTTTAACCCTTTTAGGGGATATTAAAAGTTTTATACTTCTGCACTTAGAGGCGCCTTGTTTGTTTTTCTTTTTCCTCCTTCAGAGTGCCTGTTAGCAGAGCAACAGTCCCATACAGGGATCGACCTGCCTGAAGGGGATCAGGATAAGGTTGATTCTGTTATAGAGGAATCAACAGTGGGGGAACCTTTTCTCAGCATCTCAAGCTGAAAGATTATGGGTTCAGTCTCTGACTAACATGGTCCGATCAGCATTTAAAAATGCACCTTGCGGAACCATCAACCACTACTGTATCCTCGTTGGGGTCGCTAGAAGCCCCCAGACTGTCTGTTCTTTTCCACTTCACCCTTTACTGAAAGGGCTCATTTACCAGGATTGGGAACGTCCTGAGAAAATATTTATTCCCCCAAGAGATTTCCGGTGGTCTATCCCATGGAGGATAAGTTCATCAAAAAATGGAAGGTCCCTACAGTGGACACAGCCATCTCTTGTATGTATAAATCACTGACATGTCCAATGGATAATGTCCAAATGTTCAAGAACCCAATAGATAAAAGATTGGAGTCCTTATGAAAATCTGCTTCTTTCTACAGCAAGCTTGGTGACACAACCAGCAGTGAGGTCTGCTAAGCAGTGAAGGATCAGTTGAAACAGGTCTTGAGGGACTTGACAGATCAGCAGGCCTTGCCCTAGCTGATCTACCTAGAGCCTTAGGCTTTGCGGTTGACGCCATAAAGGATTCAGTCCATCAGGCCTCCCGCCTTACGCTGTCTATAGTACATATGCGTAGGCTTCTATGGCTCAAAAACTGGTCTGCTGAAGCTCCCTGTAAAGAATGGCTGGTTAGCGTCCCATTTCATGGTGAACGCTTATTCAGGGAAAACCTGGACAAATATATCCAGAAAATTTCCAGCGGTAAAAATACGCTCTTGCCGGTTAAAAACAGAGTTAGAGGTCCCTCTTTAAGAGGCCTGCTTCTCCAGTCCCTGGGGCATCGGCTGTGTAACAGTTCCGACGGCCTCCTCGGTCAATTCCCGGGGGTAAAAAACAGGGACAATAGCAGGGTAATGAGAAACCCTGGGTCAGGAGAGGTACAAAACCTCCCCCAAAGTTAAATTCATTGAAGGGTTGCCCCCACTCAGTCGGGTGGGGGGAGGACTCCAGTTGTTCGCAAGAGACCTGGCGGGACACGATCAAGACAGATAGGTGCTCTCCGCAGTATGTTTGGGATACAGTTTGGAGTTAAAAGACTCTCCTCCTTCCCATTTTTGAGGTCAAACGTGCCAAGGGATCCCCGGAAGAGAGAGTCCCTCCTGTTGGCACTAGAACAACTATTGCTCCAAGGAGTAATTATGGAGGTTCCCCTGGAAGAATGAGGGTTCGGGTTTTACTCAAACCTCTTTACAGTCCCGGAGCAAACGCGGACGGGAGGCCCATATTAATTCTAAAAGGGCTATACAAATTCCTGTATATCAGGACTTTCCGATGGAGTCGATCCGATCGGTGGCCACTGCCCTACAAGGGGAGGATTGGTTAGCCGCGATCGACATCAAAGATGCTTATTTGCACATTCCCATCTTTCCAGTCCACCAAAAATTTCTACGCTTTGCAGTAGAAGGACGCCATTTTCAGTTCAGAGCCTTACCCTTCGGTTTGACCACAGCACCACGAGTGTTTACAAAAATTCTGGCCCTTTATTGGCCAATCTAAGAACACAAGGTGTAATGATAATGGCATATCTAGATGACTTGTTGCTGATAGACCACTCAGTGAAAAAACTAGACGTGGTCGTTCACAAGACAATCAAGTATCTGGAATCTCACGGTTGGATTATCAACCGAGACAAGTCAGCCCTAAAAACCAGTCAAAATTCTGGAATACTTGGGGCTAAGGTTGGATTCAGGCCAGAGAAAAATATTCTTGCCTCGAGGAAAGGTGTTGTCTTTGAAAGATTTGATCCACTTAGTGGGTACAAAAAAGACAGCCGTCCATACGCCTGTGCATGAGGCTGCTGGGAAAAATGGTGGCATCATTCGAAGCAGTACCCTACGGTCAATTCCATTCAAGGAATTTGCAAGGGGCCATACTGTCAGCCTGGAACAAAAAAGTTCAGGCCCTAGACTTACAATGTCCTTGTCCCCTTCCGTTCGCAAGAGCCTCCGTTGGTGGTTGGTTCCCCAGAATCTGGAAAAAGGGAAATCTTCAGTCCGATTTCTTGGAAGGTGGTCACTACAGATGCCAGCCTTATAGGCTGGGGAGCAGTACTGGAGCAATAGTCTCTCCAGGGCAGATGGTCGGATGCAGAAAAGGCCCTGCCCATCAATCTCTTAGAGATACGAGCAGCCCGGTATGCCCTAGTAGCATGGACATCCAAACTCCAAGGGTCCCCTGTCAGAATTCAATCAGACAATGCCACAGCAGTGGCATATATCAATCATCAGGGGGGCACCAGGAGTCGTGCAGCCCAGAGGGAAGTAAATTACATCCTGAAATGGGCAGAAAGATATGTCCCAGCCATATCTGCGGTATTCATTCCAGGAGTGGAGAATTGGAAGGCGGACTTTCTAAGTCGCCAGCAATTATGCCCAGAGGAAGGGTCCCTTCACCCCGAGGTTTTCTGGACAATATGTCAGCGGTGGGGAACATCGGATGTAGATCTTATAGCATCCAGATTCAACACAAAGGTGGACAGGTTTGTCTCTCGGACAAGGGATCCCTTAGCTTGCGGCTCGGATGCCCTAGTGTTCCCTTGGGATCAGTTCAAGCTGATATATGCATTCACACCGCCACAATGGTTACCTCGATTACTCCGCAGAATCAGGGTAGAAAAGAAACCAGTGATTCTGGTGGCTCCAGCGTGGCCCCGAAGAGCGTGGTACGCGGAGATTGTAAAATGTCAGTGGGGAGTCCTTGGACTCTCCCACGTCGTCCGGACCTGCTTTCGCAAGGACCGATATACCACCCTTCCTTACCAGCCCTAGGTTTGACGGCCTGGCTATTGAAGCCCACATTCTAAAAAAGAGAGGGCTCTCTAATTCTGTGGTATCTACCATGATCAATGCCAGGAAGCCGGTATCCAGGCAGATCTACTATAGAATCTGGAAGGCGTACATCGCCTGGTGTGAGGCCAAGAAATGGCATCCACATAAATACGTAATAGGTAGGATTCTGGACTTCCTACAATGGGCTGTAGATAGGAAGCTTGCCTTGCGTACTATCAAAGGTCAGATTCCGGCCTTGTCAATATTTTTTCAAAGGCCCTTGGCTTCGCATTCACTAGTCAAAGCCTTTATACAAGGAGTGATGCGTATTAGTCCTCCGGTTAATATTCCCATATGTCCATGGGATCTAAACTTGGTTCTGTCGGTTCTACAGAAACAACCATTTGAACCATTACAGCATATTTCTTTGGTTCTTCTCACCAGGAAATTGATTTTTCTAGTAGCCATTTGTTCGGCTAAAAGAGTGTCGGAATTAGCAGCTATGTCCTGTAAGGAGCCATATCTGGTTATCCATAAGGATAGAGTAGTGTTACGCCCTCATCCAGCCTTTCTTCCTAAGGTGGTATCGAGGTTTCATTTGAACCAAGATGTGGTTCTTCCTTCTTTTTTTCCCCAAACCTACTTCGGTAGAGGAAAAGTTATTGCATTCTTTGGATGTAGTAAGAGCAGTTAAAGCTTATCTAAAAGCCACTGCTCAGATTCGCAGAACGGATACATTGTTTATTCTGCCGGAAGGCCCCAGAAAGGGTCAGGCAGCGTCAAAATCTACTTTAGCCAAGTGGATTCGACAGGTCATAATGCAAGCCTATGGCTTGAGAAGGAGACCGCCTCCGTTCAAAGTTAGAGCGCACTCCACGAGAGCTGTTGGAACTTCATGGGCAGTGCATCACCAGACCTCCCTGGCTCAAATCTGTAAGGCCGCAACATGGTCTTCAGTACACACGTTTACTAGGTTCTACCAGGTGGACGTTAGAAGTCAGGAGGATGTCGCCTTTGGGCGCAGTGTGTTGCAGGCCGCAAAAGATCCTCATGTCTGATAGCGCTCAGCTTATGTATGGTGTATCCCCCCCTCGTTGGGCATTGCTTTAGGACATCCCATTAGTAATGACTATGTCGCTCTGTGTCCCGTGATGTACGAGAAAGAAAATAGGATTTTTATAACAGCTTACCTGTAAAATCCTTTTCTTGGAGTACATCACGGGACACAGAGCTCCCACCCCTCTTTAGGGACACTTATTGCTTTGCTACAAAACTGAGGTGCTCCCGGATGGGAGGGGCTTATATAGGGGAGGGTACTTCCGGTTTTGGAAGTTGCCAGTGCCAGCACCTGAAGGTATCTATATAACCCATTAGTAATGACTATGTCGCTCTGTGTCCCGTGATGTACTCCAAGAAAAGGATTTTACAGGTAAGCTGTTATAAAAATCCTATTATTCTCTCTCTTAAGGAAGGCCAATGTCCAGACAGTATCAAACCCAATAAAAAAGGTTTATTTTGCTTTAGTTAAGAACTTGACAGGATAAGTTGGAGATAAAGAGGAGTGAATAGGGAGGCAGGTTCAGGCACGCAGCACTTATCTATCACTCGTTGCCACTCAGGCCTGAGTGGGTTTTGCTCACCCGGATAGTCCCCCTAAGAGCGGTCCTAGCAGCCGGTCCCTTGTGGTATTCTAGGGATACGATCAGGAGACAATCTCTAAGTCCCGAACTTCCCAGTCTAGTAACACTTGAGTCCTTAGGTGCCAATGGGGCACGTTACTAGGCTTGTGGTGGACTACGGAATCCTTCCCTCCGATAGGTAACCAGGCCTCTCCCGAGACAGTGACTTCTCTCACCGATCCCCTTGGGTAGATCCTCCCCTGGTTGCCTCTTCTTCAGAGCGGGTCACCCCTCACTCGGGCACCCTGGGATTCCTCTTCGGGCGTAGACCCCAGCCAAAGGTGCTGGGCCTACTTACAGCGATGCAGCCTCAGGCTAAAGGTGCCAGGGGCTGGTACACACACGCACCCCTGGCCTGGAAGTTAACTGCTCCCCGAATAATGGCGTCTGCCCCTTATGTATCCTCTCCCAGCATGCACAGCGGGTAGACCACGCCCACTGCACGGCTGCCGAGAAAGGACACCCAATGACGTTGCAACGCTACCTGTGGTTCAACCTGAGCCTGTGGCGACAGTGCCACCCACAGGCCACAGGGAACTGTACTGCTAGGCAACATTACTTCAAAGCAGAAGCCAGTTTTTGAAGAATTCAACAGCCTGAGTCCAACTATGGGCTCAGGCTACCCTCTAAATTTAAGCATAGCGACCCCCAATTATTGGGGGGTCCGCTACACGTGATATGTGCATGGTGCCTATACAAAAAATTTTGTAAAGTGGTTTTACTGTGTTGACTAAATATATACCTGTTCACCAGAATCATGAGGACCTGACTTATCTGTGGATAATCATGACATTCAGTAATCCACACAATCATGATTTGACAAATGTATGATTCTCTGCTGATAGAATAAATATGCATGCATATATTCAGGAAAGTCAATAAAATTTGCAATTCTAATATTTGCCAGTTCACCTCATTTGTAAATTGATTTGCTCATTCTTAATTTCTAAATGAGGAATTTATAGAAAAAAAAAAAAGACCTACACAGTCTCAGTATCTATTTCTGAAAACTCAGCTTATCTGTGTGGGTTGTAGAGGGAAGTCTGGTTCCTGGCATCCCAGCAATGCTCAGCTGAAATGTTTAAGATCTTGCTAATACAAAGAAAAAGGCTCAAGCCTCGTACACACGACCGATTTTCTCGTCCAAAACCGTCAAGAAAAGTGCCGCGAGAGCTTTTTTGTCGAGAAAAACCTTTGTGTGTATGGTTTTACGACGAGAAAATTGCCGAGAATCTCGACGAGAAAATAGAGAACCTGCTCTCTATTTTCTCGTCAGGATTCCAGATTTCCTCGTCGTGTTTCTCGTCGGCCTGTTTTGTGACGAGAAAATGGTTCGTGTGTATGCTTTTACGACTCTTCCAAAAGCGCGCATGCTCACAAGCAACTATGAGATGGGAGCGCATCTTCTGGTAAAACAAGCCTTCGTAATGGAGAGAGCACATTCGTCACGCTCCAAATTATTGCATAGTTTAAATGTTCTGCATTGAAATCTTCGTTAGAATGTTACATTAATCAAAACGAGTGACCTTCTTTTGCTGCTGATATTCACACCGAGTTATGACTATTTTTTTTTAACCTTTTTCATGCTGCTCTTAAGAAGATTTATGTGTATTATATCGTGCAAGTTTTTCGGAATAATTTAAATTGTTATATTTTTCAAAATGATGTTAATTATAATTTCGCAATGTTTTGATAGTGATCTCCCATTTAATTTTGGAATCTATATTAGTTACATTTTCCACCATCTTTTTTTGCAAATCAGATTTAGTTATTCTTTTGGGGGGTTGTTATCTGTCCCTTTTTTTGTCAGTCAAATGTATCTTCTTACTCCAAAGCTAGATTTTTAATTTTTACAAATACACATAGTCAAGTATGAACTTAAAAAAAAATCACATTTATTCATGTTTCGAAATAAAATAAAGAGAAGGCAGCGCTGGAGAACCTGCTGCCATTTGTGCATCCCAGGGACCCCAGAGCACACAGCAACCCTGTGTGGACACTAAAATTGGGAGCTTGAGAAGGCCAACATTTCTGAACACAATCTGATGCTGGCCTCCCAGAGGTCAGAAACAGCAGCAGGTGATATATATGTCCCAAGTGTGTGGTACTACAACAGGCTGCCTTCTGTCCGACCACAATAAAGCAAGGCCATCACTTCCTCTTCTTCCTGGCAACCTTCCCTGCAACCTTTCCTGAAGCCTTCCCTGCAGCCTTCCTTCTTCGTTTGGCTGGAGGCTGGGCCACTGGAGTGGTACTCCTGTCAGGAGGAGGAGGAGGAGATGTAGCAGAAGGGGGTGGGGCAGAAGAAGAAGGTGGAGGTGTAGCAGAAGGGGGTGGGGCATAAGAAGAAGGTGGAGGTGTAGCAGAAGGGGGTGGGGCAGAAGAAGAAGGTGGAGGTGTAGCAGAAGGGGGTGGGGCAGAAGAAGAAGGTGGAGGTGTAGCAGAAGGGGGTGGGGCAGAAGAAGAAGGGGGAGGTGTAGCAGAAGGGGGTGGGGCAGAAGAAGAAGGTGGAGGTGTAGCAGAAGGGGGTGGGGCAGAAGAAGAAGGGGGAGGTGTAGCAGAAGGGGGTGGGGCAGAAGAAGAAGGTGGAGGTGTAGCAGAAGGGGGTGGGGCAGAAGAAGAAGGTGGAGGTGTAGCAGAAGGGGGTGGGGCAGAAGAAGAAGGTGGAGGTGTAGCAGAAGGGGGTGGGGCAGAAGAAGAAGGTGGAGGTGTAGCAGAAGGGGGTGGGGCAGAAGAAGAAGGGGGAGGTGTAGCAGAAGGGGGTGGGGCAGAAGAAGAAGGTGGAGGTGTAGCAGAAGGGGGTGGGGCAGAAGAAGGGGAGGTGTAGCAGAAGGGGGTGGGGCAGAAGAAGAAGGTGGAGGTGTAGCAGAAGGGGGTGGGGCAGAAGAAGAAGGTGGAGGTGTAGCAGAAGGGGGTGGGGCAGAAGAAGAAGGGGAGGTGGAGGTTGAGGTTGGGTCAGTTGTGCCACCTCACATATGGCGGTATTGGGGGTAATTTTCTCCATCACCCCCTTGTTGAGCAAGGTGATGAGCAGGGGCTCGCATAGGAGGCGTTGCTCCATGCTCATCACCTTGAACTTAGCCTCCACTAGGCTGGCAATGGCCTCTTCAGGGGATGTGGGCTCCTGGAGGGTGGCATGGGCCTCACGAATAAGGGCCATTGCTGCCTCACTCGTGCTCCTGTCCCTCCTGCCTCTTTTGGGAAGCCGGATGGGAGGCACCTGAGATCTGGTGCTTCTCCTTTGCCCTGCCACCTCCTGGCTGCCACTGGGCCCTGCCACCTCCTGGCTGCCACTGGGCCCTGCCACCTCCTGGCTGCCACTGGGCCCTGCCACCTCCTGCCTGCCACTGGGCCCTTCCTCCTCCTGCCTGACAGTTTCCAGACCCTCCTCCTGGCTGATTTCATCCTGTGTATGAAAAAGGGACATAGTTTAATATGTTGGTTTAATCTTTGCAGCAAACTTTGTAATCCTGATTGAAGCAATTAGAATGTAAATCCATAAATCCTTGCTTTAAATTTACCACTACATCAGATTGACTATTTAGCACCCAATTAAGTGCAGACTAATGTCTACAGATCTTGATTTCACTTGTGGAATCCAAAATATTTTATGTTTGTCATCTTGACATATTTGTCAAACATTAAGTTTATCCCAATACATTTTCAGTTAATACTATACCTGGCTCCAGATGGCCAAATCAGGATCATCCAGGATGGCTGCCTCCTCTTGCTCCAGAGAAGGCTCAGGTTGGCTGCAGGGAAGTCTGGGGGGAAGAGTGGAGAGTGATGACCTTGTCTCAATGTGGTCATCCAGGAAGGACATCCTGTTGTAGTACCACAAAATCGGGACATAAACATCACCTGCTGCTGCTCCTGACCTCTGAGAAGCCAGCACCTTAGAGCGTTCAGTCCTGTAGGTACCTCTCAAGCTGCCAATTTTAGTGTCCACTTGTTTTGCTGTGGCTGTGGGCACCTTGGTATGCACAAATGGGAGCAGCTTCTCCAGCGCTGCTTTTCTCACCCCTCTTTTTTTATGGATGGGGTTTTTCGTCTCCCACAGAGCGGGCAGCTCCCTTACCAGGTCAATAAATTCCGCCAGGAAATCCTTGTCGCTTATAAAGACATTCATATTGTATCTGCAAGTTAAATAAATTATATATAACTAATGTGAGGCAAACAGTCTAACCTCCTTTAAATCCTAGTCACCATATATATCCTCCAACATTCTCAAGACAGTATAGGCCAACAATTTGTACAAGTCACAAAATCACATACCTTCGTTCGCACGTCCGTCACTTGAACTCCTCTCTCCGCACACCGAACGTACTATAGTCACATGTGTGTTTGCTATATACACACCACGCATGCGCCAAATTTCGAACACGTCGCTCCGCACACGTCGCCCGCCCATGACGTTCTAACTAACATCTTTTCCCCGCCCCTTCTCTTTCGGCGCGCAGACAGATATGGCGGAGTTACAGCAGGTGTCTGATAATTCCGCAACTAACGAGGAGGAGACAAGCCCGGAGACCGAGGAAATGTCACGATCAAGGAGGAGATTCAAGGCATCGAATATGTCTTTGGCAGAGATGGCGGAGATGGTGGACATCTTGCTCAAGTCTGATTATGATGCAAAGCATGGGCCGTATAGCAAACCAAATAGAAGGAAGGCCAAAATCCTCACTAAAGTCGTGAAGAGTCTGAAGACGAATTTCGGGGTGAAACGCTCAAATGAGCAGCTCAGAAAAGAGGTGGTCAGACCTCAAACTGAGGGAGCCAGAGCAGTTGAGGAGCATAAAGAGAATGCTCGCTAAAAGTAAGTAAAATGTAGACTTTTCTGCTATTAATGTTTTTCTAAACTTACATGTTGCTCTTTATTTTGGTTTCTCATATTGGACTCCCTTCCAAAATGTAATATTTTGAACTTGGTTGGGCACAGTAATCGTTCGTTACGTTACAGACACTTCGTTCGGCCACTATCCGCGGTTTTGGCTTATTTTATAGCCACAAAAGTAATTAGACATCTGCCATTTTTGGTCAAATATTGTGGCGAAATTTTTAGGCTAGATGATGTGTTTGTAAAGAGAATGAAATGCAAACTTTTATCAGTGTAAAGGAGACGACACTCAGCAGCTGCTTCCACATCTGTCCTTTGGAGCACTATAGTGTGGGCCACCAGACCCGCCTTTTTTGGGTGTCCCACACAGGTGCATCAGTGAATTTTTGTGGTGCCTCCATGTCTAATAAATTACATCCAAAGGTGAATACTAAACATATTCTTGGTCATAAATAATGCATTCTTCTTTAAATTCCGCCCAAACACACACTTGTACCACACTTCCAAGCAATTTAGCCTGTTTTTATTTTAACATTGAGATTTACAGTGTGATAAATAGACCTTTTGTTTGATTCTCATAGGGGAGAGAAGACTGGGAGGAGAACACTCCAGGGAGCACATGCACCTCACAACTTCCAAGCAACCCCAAACTCCCAAAGACCCACAACCGAAAGATGTGCAGGAAGTTGAGGTGGAGGAAGGAGAAGTGCAGGAAGGAGAGGTGGATGACGTTATGGATCTGGTCACCACAACAGGTCAGTATCTGTCACCACAGCTTCAGGTAAGAGATGTAGGCCTGCAGAGTTATAATACCTTTTGTTTTTTGTTTTTAGGGGATATAAATGTTGTGAAGGATAGTACACGGTTCTCTGCTGACAGTGCCCTCCGCCTCATCCAGCAAGTGATGGAATGTAGCACGGAACTGGACCTAATTAAACAAAGAATCCATGTGATGGAACAAACATTTAAAGACATTCTCGATGTTTTGGGGAGAATTCAATAAGCCATCCAAACACATTTGTTTTTACATGTTTGTTATTGCACATTTTAGAATATTTTTGACAATCAAACCAGCCAAAAATTGAATCTGCACACAGTGTGTCAACATGTGCTATCTGCCATCAGGGGATATCCATGTACGTCTTTTGGGGATGCAACCCCTTCCTCGTATCTAAAGTCGGTGAACTGAGGAAGGGGTTGCACCCCCAAAACACGTCCATTGATCACCCCTGATGGCAGATAGCACATGTTGACAATAGGGATCAGGATTGTAAACTTCCTAGATGAAAAAAATCCCAAATGTGTGCATATTCAATTTTTGGCTGGGCAAGTGGTGGCAGGACCCCATATTAGGACGGGCACATAGAGACATAGTTTGTGTAAGTGAATGTCTCAGATTGCTCAGAGGTATCCAATGTTGTAATTTTTGGAATGCAACTGTTATTTTTGTATTTTCATAAGCAAAAAATTGCCGGTTTGTGGCCAGGCCAACCCAAAAAAACAGAAAAAACTAAAAATGGTGTGAATGTGCACAGAGTAAAATATTTGACCACAAACAACGTGTAGCTTCTTTTTATAATACCCTCTAAGCTTATTTGGTTATTTTGTAAGGTTACATAGTGAAATGGTTGTTAATTACTAAAGTAAAATACACTTGGCACTACAAATGCACTAAGACAAACTAGGAGACAGGAAAGAACAAATAATTAAAGGTTTAAACAAGCTTTTTATTTGGATCCTTAGACATAGGCTGGCATAGGAATTGCCCCCCTACCCGTGAAATACTCCATGTATTTGTCCCGAACCTCACGGGAATTTTGGGAGGGCAAGCCAGGACGGGCAGATTCCAGGCCCGGCAGGGGATTTGCAGGGGAAAGTCCAGCCTCTGGCAAAACTGAGGCCATATAGGAATTTGATTTTTGGCTCAGAAAGTTGTGTAGCACACAGCAGCATAATACGACATAGTTTATTTTGTAGTCCGCCAAGTGTATTGAAGTCATAAAAAGGCGGAACCGGCTGGCCATTATGCCAAAGGCATTTTCGACAACTCTTCGGCCCCTGGCCAGCCGGTAATTGAACACCCTCTTGTCTGGGGTCAGGGTCCTCTGAGGAAATGGCCTCATAAGATGCCGTCCGAGTCCGAAGGCTTCATCAGCCAAAAAAACAAAGGGGAGTCCTTCAATATTCCCTGCATCCGGTGGCAATGCAAGGTCGTCACTCTGGAGACGGAGGGCAAACTCCGTCTGGATGAAGGATCCCCCATCGGACATCCGGCCATTCTTCCCTACATCAACATAGAGGAATTCATACCGTGCTGACACCACCGCCATCAGCACAATGCTATGAAACGGGGTGGCGGCACGATGCGGACGTGCTTCCCGTCTATAGCACCACCGCAGTTGGGGAAGTCCCACCGCGTGGCAAACTCCGATGCCACAGTCTGCCATTCCTGTGGCGTGGAAGGAAGCTGTGGAGTGAAACAAGATGAAATAATATTAGAATACAAAAATCATACATTACAAGAAAAATCTCTAAAAAAACATTAGAGGCCAACATCAATCAAATTCTACGTTTATTAAGGTGTTTAAAATAAGTATAATGGAAGGCTCATTTATCATATTCATCACCCCCTCTGATGGGCCATTACTAAATTATTTTGGGGGGGGGGGAGATGTGTTTGGCCACAGGATAGCATTGCAGTGGCGGTGCGTCCAGAGTGGGCGCTGGAGCACTGCCCCCTCTCTCCTGTGCCCATCACTCAGAACAATACATAGGTTCATGCGTTGCATGAACCTATGTATTGTCTATGCCGCCCACTATTCAGGTGGATAGCCTCTTGTAAAGCGACCGACATATGAATAATTGCGGCATTTAGGGGGTTCAAATTGCATAGCAGAAACAGGTAGTAAAATAGTCTTGCACATTACAACCTGAGGGATGTAATTGGCTTCCTAAAAGTAAAATAGGGGACGCAGGGGGGGGCATTCCTTGGGGAAACACTGGCAGGCTGCTCTGCCAATCATGTTCACCAAGTCTGTTTAATGGTAACATGATTGGCTGATGCAACATCAAGGGAAGGAGAACACATCAAGGACAGAAGAAGGATGGCGCTGACCACAAGAAGGTAAGTGCAGGGCTGGGGGGAAACTGGCTGCATTAGAGGGGACTAAATGGCTGCATTGGAGGGAACAAAATGGCTGCATTAGAGGGGACAACTGGGGGCGTTTAATAGGCACCTGAGCAAAAAAGGAGGACGTTTAGTTCATAAATTGGGGTGGGACCCCCAAACATTTGGAGCAACAGGCGCCCCTGCTGGAAAAGTTAGTGAAGGGAAATATTTATGGAGGAGAAAAAAGGGGCAATCTAAAGCTTCCAGCATGCATGGGGACAAAGGGGACATTCTCAGCATATTACAATCATGGTAATTAGGGAAGGATGAAAGAAATACAATACATTAGCATACATGTAATACATAAAATGTGATGTCAATGGAGAAAACTTACCCTAAACTTTTACTTCACACGCGGTAACACGAGATCAGCAAAAGCAGCCCAAGGGGTGGCGCCAAGAAAAAAGATCTTCCCCTTTATAGTGCCGTCGTACGTGCTGGACGTGACCGCGGAGAACAACGAGGAAATTGGAAATTGTCAGTGTGTACGCATGGAAAGCTTGACGAGAAAATCGACAAGCTTAACAAGAATCTCGTCGAAAAAAACGACGTGTTTTTTACGACGAGAAAATCGGTCGTGTGTACGAGGCCTCAGTCCAGAATCATTTATAGCTCATGATTATTTCATGCTCAAATACTACACACTTACCAAACTCATTGCTTGTTGCAGTCAGTGTTCCTTTTGATCTAGTGTAACACTTGTCACTAGATAAAACACGTGCCCTTAACATACATTATACTAGATCCATTTGGTGCTAGATCCATCACATTGGACACATTCAACACAATGGGAATGGGCATGGATACATTTTTTAAGCCAATTTTACAAATACATATTTATTTATAAAGGATTAACAGAAGCTCTAGGGGCTTAAAGAGGTAGCACAGTCCTGACCATAATAAATATATACAAAACAACTATATATTTCCCAATAAATGTATGTACAGTGAGGAGATGGTGTCTAATATTTACCTTCTACGTGTATACTCACTGTGCTAAATACACCCATGTATTATGCAAAAGAGTTGGCTACTCTCTTTCACACCTGCTGCAGACATTGATTCCTGGCAGGAAAACCTGTTTTTTGCTTTTGGCTCCGTTCACACTTGTGTGTCATGCAACTTAGCAGCGCACAGCAAATATATTTTTTTGTTTAGTATACACTTTAGGATAACAGACCTGGGACACCTTTGGGTGCTCCAAAGAATAGTAATGCAGCACGCATAGTGCCCCCCTCACCCTCCTGCCAGGCCCTGTTCCGAGCCACATTCATGTCTGAATAATGTGTCTGGGTTTCAGGGGGACTGAAACCCGCACACATGATTCAAAACCAGGACTGTCCAGATGAATCCCGGACAGGTGGCAAACCTAGTCAGCACAGCGGCAATGTGGGTAGCACTTCCGCCTTGCAGCACTAGAGTTGCCGGTTTGAATCCCAACTATGAGTTTGCATGTTCTGTGTGGGTTTCCTCACACACTCCAAAGATATGCTGGTAGGTTAATTTGATCCTCTCTAAATTGGCCCTAGTGTATGAATGTGAGTTAGGAACCTTAGACTGCTCCTTGAGGGCAGAGACCGATGTGAATGTACAATATATACTGTATGTAGCACACAGACCCTTTTTCCTGCCTACCTTCACTTGCAGGGGTAAAGGCACACCATGCCACATGCCCGTATCCTCCTGGTATAAGAGGTTGAGCGGTGTTCTTACAATTTTGGATCCTGCAGGGAGTTACCTCCCTCCATTGGTTCTCGTCCCTAAAATATAGGGAAAAGTCTATTCTTTCCCCCGAAAGAAGGCCAATGTCCAGACAGTATTTAAACTCCAACAGATGAGTTTATTTTCCTTGCTTGAAACAAATTGGGAAAAAGGTTGAAGACAGAAATAGGATTAGGTAGGGAGATAGGTTCAGGCACGTGGCACCCAGTCACCCTATTCTCCACTCAAGCCTGAATGGGCATTGCTCACCCAGATAGATCCCTCTCACAGTTCTAGCAGTCGGAGTGAAGCACGAACATGACACTTCAGATTTAGTCCCCTTCAAAGAGAAGTTCAGGAGATCCTCTGCCACAGAATCCTTTAGTTCCTGAATTTAGAACTTCCTAACGCCTGTAGATTATTAGAGACCATAGGTTCCAATGGGACACACTACAGGAGCTATCTTGCATCTCACGAATCCTTCCCTCTGATAGGCAACCAGGCCTCCCCGAGACCTTGACTTCCTTCACCGATCCATCGGACAGGTCCTCCCTCGGTTTCCTCTGTTTCAGAGTGGGCCACCCTCACCTGGGCTCCCTGGGACTCCAGTGGTTGGTTGTAGACCCAGTTGAAGGTACTGGGCCTACCTTGAAATCTGTAGCCTTGGGCTAAAGGTGCCGAAGACTTCTCGACCAATTCACGCATCCCCCGGCCAGCAGGGCCAAAGGGCTCGACTTCGGAACCAGGGGTCCTCCTTGGAATCCCCCCGGCACACCACCCCAGATCATGGCGTCCGCCCCTTATGTACCCTCTCCCGGCATGCACAGCAGGCAAAACCCGCCCATTGCATGGTAGCCGAGAGAGGACACCCAATCACACCACAATGCCACCTGTGGTTCAACCCGAGACCTGAGCAACAGCGCCACCTACAAGTCAAGGGAAACCATACGCCAGGCAACATTACAGAAGAGCAGAGTCCAAACTATGGAATTTAATAACCTGAGCCAAACTATTGCTCAGGCTACCCTTAAATTTAGAGCATAGCAACCCCAATTTGGGGGGTCCCTACACATACGTAATGCACTGCCTAAATTGATGGCAATATATAAGCAACTGTAATAAATAAAGTTACATGAAAAATTGCAGCCCTTTGATTTCAATTGAACTTAAAGTCGCAGTAACTTTGAAAAGGTTCCTGCACTACTTTGCTGAAACTTAAGTGTAGAAATTGTGCACCTTTGGAGTCTCACAAGTGTAAATGGATTGGAATAAGTTCCTTTTTAGAATTGGCTATTGCATTGCTTACCCCCTTGTCTACCAAGGTACGTTGATATGTTCTTGTAACTAGCAGGGCCCTCTGATCGCTCTTGTAATAAATTTTATAGTAACTGTACTGTCTCCCTTCACTTTGTTAAAGTGCTGTGCAAAATGTTGGCACTATAAAAAAGCTGTATAATAATAATATTCATAATAAGGAGTAAAAATAATCTCAGCATTGAATCGTAAATCTGACTCTTGGCTTTCAGGTAAAAGCTACCTGCTCCGCACTAGAGCTGCTCAACCCTTTTTATAGGGCTCCAATGTACTGCTCCCCTCCGCAGGTGCAGGTGGTGGTACCGGGGCTATCCTAATCATCCAAAAAGCCTGTGACAGCAGTAAACTGCTGTAATATTTTGAGAAGGCAGAGTTTGGGGAACATCTGTTGCCCGATCTACCTTGTACCTGTAGATGAGGATCTAGCAATGGTATTGGCAGGGGAACTGCAAGGAAGTGACATTTCCTGAGGATTCTGCACTGCTGATTTGGGGGTTGGAACAGGGAAATCCCCAGCTACAATGTACTGCTAAATCAGGAATGGAGACAGCCAATGTGGTGCTGAGCAATGCTTGAGGAGAGTATTGGTATTTCCAGGTGCACTGCAATAACCTGAAATCATCATACAAATGGGAAGTCCCCAAACAGCTGCTGATGTGGGTAAAAGTCTGCACAGGAGAGTGTACATAAAGATCTTGGCTATTCATACCCATGTAAGGTCACACTATACATTGGTGTTTGATGTTTTGATCATTTGAACTTTGGATTGTGCACAGAACTTTGAATTCAAATGTGGAGAGATATTTAGAACACCTGTCAGATTTTTTTGTCTGTGTCCCTGTTAGGGAGATTCAACTTCTTTATTTGTCCTGTTTGTTGTTATCACTGAGCGTGAAAGTGGAAGAAAAGTCCTAATTTAGGGTTGTCACCAGAACAGGAATAGATGGTAATTTTTCCATTGGGGAAACTAGTTCTGTTGACAGTCAGGGATTTCCTCACTTTGGAGGGATTTCCTCTCACTTCCTGCTTTGGCTATGCTATGGGAAGTAAATGGAAATCTCCCCAATGGGACACAGATGGCAAAAAAAAAAAAACATTGACAGGTTTATAAACACCCCCCTACACTATTCAAAAAACAAACAAAAAACATTTGCCTTTAATTGTACGTTAATCCCATTTTTGTTTAAATTACTGCAATTACTTTCTTATTTCACAAACACATACCCTGTACTATATGTTTTCCTTATCATTTCTTAAAATGCTTACTACAGAACTTCAGTGTTAAAATAAGTTCTAGGGTGATACAATGTAATAACGTGCTTGCTTTTACTCATCATTTTTGTATTTCACCCCTAGAGAATATTGCACCTGGAATATTTCCTTCTACGAAATGACTATAGTAATAAGTGACAGCTTCTGGGAAGTGTGTTGCAACTGTCATTCATCAGGCTGTCACCTGAATTTACATGTTATTCTGCTGCTGTTTGTTGGTATAAAGTCTTTTTTGCCACTAGTAATGTTTACTGAAGGTTCCCAATACAATTGCACAGTGCTTTGCTAACTTAGTTGTACTAGCAGTATGCTTAGCGCTTTGTGTATTAACCGATTACATACATTTGTGTATTAACCGATTACATACTAAAGCCAACCTGTACTTTGACTATACTAGGTGAAGTAACACTTTTTGTAGATGGAAGACAGTTTTAGACTATTTACTAAAAAGTAAATGTAAAAATAAAATCTTGGTCGAAGGAGATAAAACCAATAGGCAATTGTTAGGTGGTCATAGTACTATTTGTCCTTATATGATGAAAAATAAAAAAGAAAGATTAGGAATTGTAATTGCATTAATACATTTATTACATGCCTCAGTCAATATATAGTAAATACTGTAGCATGATTAGGAGGCTGAAAGAGCGAATTCAAAAACACTTTGAATCAGTAGAAACTAAAATAGGTTCCTCTTGCTTTCTCAACCATATTTGGGAATATCATGTGAATATTATAAAACCTATTGCAGTGATGGGACTAAAAATTAATGGCTGCATACCTCAAGAGGGAAATATGGGCAGAAGAAAGCCAAAGTAATCTTGCGCACGGATGCAATGGGCCCATTAGTTTTTAATGATAGGAACAAATTACCTTTACTCTTGTAGGAATATGGTCATTGCTATAGTGTAAAACTGAATAATTTGACTCTGTTGTTAGCTACTTGGAAATATGATGTCAGCAATGTAAAGCATTGGGAGAGATTTACTAAAACTGGTGCACAAAGAATCTGGTGAAGCTGCGCATAGTAGCCAATCAGCTTCTAACTTCAGCTTGTTCAATTGAGCTTTGACAATAAAACCTTAAAACTGATTGGTTACTATGCACAGCCACATCAGATTCTGTGTGCACCAGCTTTAGTAAATCTCCCCCATTGCCCGAGTCCATTGTTTCCTTGCTATATGGAAACAATGGACATCCTGCTGTTATGCATCAAGGAGAGAGGTATACCTGTATGGGAAACACGTCCTCGCGCAGCAGACCAGCAGTAGCGGCAGAGCTGTTGCTGGATGAGATTAAATGCTTTGTTCATGGTGCAAGGTTGTGACCATTTTAATGTGAGTGTGCATTCATGTGTTTTTGACAAAGTTTTAATAAATTGAGGGTTTTAGACCATGCAAGATTTTCTTTTTATTGGTGACATCTGAAGCTGAGTGAGGAGTAGTTTTGGAGGAGAGAGAGCTACTGATGTGGGATCCTCTCCCTTATGCTAGGTTCACACCTTAGCGTTTTTGCAGCCCGCATTTGCGCGGAGCTGAATGGGCTGCCGTGCCTGCGTTTCTGAAAAAGGTGCATGCACCGTTTCAAAAACGTGACCGCAGGGAAATCACATGGTCTTTTTGACCATGCGATTTCTCTGTAGTTCCCACACCAGTAAAGGTGCGGCGAGTGGCGTGGGGACAGCCCTGTGCATCTCCTCTAAGAGCAGTGAATTTTCACTGCGTGTGGTTGCGGGTGTGGGAATAGGTGTGAACCTTGCATTAAAAGGTCAAAGACCCATATTGTGATAAGGGGTCATCGTGATTCACGGAGTGGATTGTGGTAAAGGTGATGGCACACAGGTGATTTTGTTTCACAGAAGAATTTAATAGAAGTACAAGTAGAAGCACAGAGCACTATAATATTTGATGGACACTTGATGGACACCTAATTACTTTTAATAAGTGCACCATATATTGGAAGCATGTGTTGATTTCAGTGGCGGCCACTCCATTAGGGCATCGCCCCCCTAATCCATGTGCCCGGCCTCATCATGCAGGGTGCCAGATGCATGGATTTCAATGTTTTTTTTTTGAAGCACGTGATTAGAGCCTGAGGCACTAATTGGCTTTAAAAAAGGGTGGGCCTGAGCCCTCCCACTTGTGTGACATTAGCAAATTAATATTTGCTAATGTCCTCCTGCTTCTCCTCCCGGCCAATCAGGAAGCGGGTCCTGAGACCCAATTGGCCAGGGAGTCTTAGGTCCCATCCATTACCCGTGCACCCATTACCAGTTTGTCCGATGGAGCGTACACACGGTAGGACTTTTTTGAAAACGTGCTCATTTTGAAGTTTGTTGTCAAAAAGTCCTACCGTGTGTATGGGGCTTAAGAATATTAGAGAAGTTTGGTTTTTCACTTCACTGCACAGCTATATTTGGGTTATAAAGTTGTGGTACCCTGGATAATTGAAGTAGGTGTATCACCAATAGTGGGCTTTTCATTGTGAAACTGTTTTTGACTGGATGCATTTTAATGTATCTTGTACAAGCTGTGAATAAAGAAAATATTGTGCCAGGATCCTATCTTTCTTGGTGATAACATCTGTCTCATCTACCAAGGAGTATCAGAACCTACAACTGAAATATGGATTTATAGTAGGATGATGGATCCCTTGGAACCGATATATTATTACAGTGGCGCACTCGGTGCACTCCTGATGGAGTAATGCACTGCAGGCACCATAAGTACCTTACCCATACTTTCTCACTATCCTGTAGTACTGATAAATATTTGCCACTTCTGGGTATGAGGAAGCACATAACACCCCCTCTGGCATCTCACAATTCAATATTTGTATCTGAGCAACCAAGCACCAGCGCCGGATTACTAGTCCCCCCTGCACCTGGAATCAGCGCTCACAAAGGACCCAAATGGTGAGCATAGGTAGGTATAAATGTCCCACAAGGTAATAGGAATTTTAAAAAATTGCCTCAGTGAATTAGGGAGGGAGGGAGAGAAGTCTGGCAGGCTATTTAGTTTTTGCCTACAGATGGGCTTTAAGAAAATTAAAACTAGCACAAGATGCTCAGAGCGCTCTATCAGTATTATGGAAGCAAGGGAAGAGGTGAAACAACTTCTGGGGCATGCAATGCCGCAAACCTGATACTTAGCCTAGTGTGGGCAAAGTACAGATTTGTTATCATTTTTTTTTTTCACTCAACTTTATCTGACACACAATATGCTTTTTTTTAGACACATGAATTCAACAGTTTGCTAAACCTGCACTAGATGGAGCTTGTGTACTGCCAACAATGCAGTATATGTTCTCCTAGAAATCCATTTAAAAGAAGACTGATTAAGCGGAACGCAGTCACTTGAAATCTCTACGTCTTGCACTGGTGAATTGTACTGTACTGTATTTCACTCAAATATATCTTGCTGGCTTTTGTTATTTTGCTAGACGTGTGATCACACTTAACCTGGCAAGTTCTCGTGTTTATCAGGGAGACGCAGCTTGCTTCCTCTCACTTGGCCATATTATTACACTGAAAATGTAGGAAACTGAGCATTTCCTAATTGATTAATTACATTTCTGTAATTGGTGTCTTTATTTTACAGTATGTCTTAATGAAGAAACTGTGGATATCCTCTACTGCAATTACCTCAACGGTGATGTATATATACCATCACATCTTCAAGAACATATGTTGTGAGTGAAACAATTGGAGGTGACATGAGGCTAAAAAATGACAGCTGAGACATATCTTTGGGAACACAACCATCAATCACAGCTCTGCTTCTGGAAACAGCAATTGGGCAATCTGTTTGTTCCTTTTCACATTTCCAGCTATCAGCAAACATCTATAATAGATGATCTGATAAACAGCCATTTCACAGGATCTACTCTTTATGGATGTCAAGGCATCAATGTTATTGTCTTACCTTGTTTTTTGTTTTTTTGTTTTTTTGTGCCCTGGCAATTTTCAAGAATTTGAAAACTGTATTTACTAAGATACTACATTTGAATATACATACACTGTATGCAAGAGAGGACTCTTATGCCCTGTACACACGATCGGATTTCCGATGGAATAAAATCAGATGGAATTTTCCGTCGGAATTCCGTCAGTCTTGCCTACACACCATCAGACAAAATTCAGACCGTCCAAAACGCCGTGACGTACAACACGTACAACGGCACTATAAATGGGAAGTTCAAATCCAATGGTGCCACCCTTTGGCCTGCTTTTGCTGATTTTGTGTTACCGCGTGTTAGTAAAAGTTTGGTGTTAGCCGATTCGCGCTTTTCATTCTCCGTGCTTTTCAGTCCGTTACAGCATGACGAATGTGCTCTCTCCAATACGAACGCTAGTTTTACCAGAACGAGCGCTCCCGTCTTGTAATTTAGCCTGAGCATGCGTGGATTTTTCTCCGATGGAGTTCCACACAGACGATCGGAATTTCCTATCGTTTTTTTTTCCATTGGAAACATTTAAAACATGTTCTATTTTTTAACACAGATGGAAAAAAGTCAGATGGGGCCCACACACGATCGTTTTTTCAGATGAAAAAAGTCCATCTGACTTTTTTCATCGGAAAAACCAACCGTGTGTACAGGGCATCACTTCTCTAGTGTATGTAAATGCCAGACAGTTTAGGTAGATTTTCTCTTTACATTGTAATAGTTTGGCTCTGTCTGATGTCTTTTTCTTTTTTTGCACTTTTTGGACTCAGGGGAACATTTTTATATTGCTGCAGCAATGAGATACTGCAGCTATATATTTAATTTAGCATAGGACATCACGGTTTTATTACAAAATTTCAAAGCCCCGGTAATTGTTTTTTAATAGCCACTTACTTGGAAGACATTCTTGTTTGTAAGCCCTAAAAGTCTACCTCTGTGCATGCAGATTGAGGTGTTGCTGATACCAAGGAACAGATAAGCGCATTGTAATAAGTCTCACTTATTAATTCTGTGCTATTTATGATGTGCCCCTATGACCCTTTCACTGCCAGAGCCATTTTTACATGTTTCACACTCATGTTTAAAAAGTATTTTTATTCCTGAAGATTATGTAAAACCCCCAAACATTATATATTTTTTGAAAGCAGACACCCTAGAGAGTAAAATAGCGGTTTGGTCCACTTCAGGGGCTCCCTACAGGTCATTGGTTTAGAGATAACTATTATTAATGAACCTAGAATTATTGCTCTCCCTCACGTGTGTGTGAAGCGATATGTAACACGTGTAGCATTTTTGTGTGTAGGTGCCCCCAATGCGTGCATTTACATTCTTATGTGCGTGAATGTGGGGGTGGGCTCAAAGTTTTTTTTTTTGGTGGGGGATTTTAAATGCTTGGGTGTAACTTTTACACCTTTTTATTTATTTTTTCTTACTAAGCTTGTTTTTTTACAGTCCCCTCTGTGGTGATTTTTTTTGGTGACATGTTCTCTTTAATTAAACACATTACATCACATCTCACTGATGTCGGACCTATGCTCCAATGAAATGAACGCAATGCAGTTTGCACTGTGTCTGTTTTTTTCCCCAGCCAGTGACACCTGGACCTGGAGGTGAAGTTTTTTCACTTCTGGGTCAGTAATAGGAAAGTGAGATCAGCGAATGGATGTTCACTGGCCTCCCTCCCCTCTGCATGGTGGCACCTGGGGGTTTGTGGAAGCGATTTGGCAGCTGCACAGTCACCAGATTGCTTGCATCTGACAGATAACAGTTGGCTTGTAAGATTTACACACACTTCTGGTGCAGCCGCCTCCCTCCCCAGCTGCCATTGATATACTACATATGTTGGTGGCAGTAGAAGAGTTAAAAAAATTAACCTTAAAGAATAACTTAGTTGTGTTTACTAAAGGCAAATAGATTGTACACTTTACAATGGAAGTTTCACTTTGCTAGGGATTTTCCCTTAGAGCTCAGTGAATGAAGTGAAGCTTTGCTGACTTCAGTCATCCAATCATGTGCAAGCACTTAGCTCTGAGGAAAGTTATCTTGCAAAGTGCAACTTTCCCTGCAAAGTGAACAGTCTAATTGCCTTTAGTATATATACCGTATATACTCGAGTATAAGCCAACCCGAATATTAGCCGAGGCACCTAATTTTACCACAAAAAACTGGGAAGACTCGAGTATAAGCCCAGGGTGTCCATTTGCATGCCTCACTGTCGGTACCGGGTCCCCAAAGTCACCAAAGAAATTACCGTTTAACATGCGAGTCTGAAAAATTGGTGCTCCCCGGCCGTAGGTCCCCTGGACAACAATTTTTGCACACTTGTAGAGAAAGAGTGGGGCTACATGTGTGCCAAGGTTGGGGTCCAGGGGACCTACGGCCAGCCGGTACCGGGTCCCCAAAGTCCGGAAAATTAGGTGCAAAAAGGTGACTCGAGTATAAGCGAAGGGGGGCATTTTCAGCCTAAAAAAAATGTGCTGAAAAACTCAGCTTATACTCAAGTATATACGGTACTCCAGAGCTTCCCCTTCCTCTGGTCACTTTTTCTCCCTGCAATGTGCACATTTTGCAAACTCTTTTTTTTTTTAAACATCCGGTAGACCTGCGCACATCCCAAAAGGGGCTGAGCATAATTGCATTGACAGTCCACAGGAAAGTGGTGAACATGCTGCAGCTGAAATAAGTTAATATTGTTAGCCTAGAAGTACAAGTGCCTGTAGATAGATACCTATTGCAGTCTCTGAACAACATAAAGGTATTGCAAGGAGTGACAGAGAGATAAGCTCATTAAGCTGCCCATACATGGATCGAACCAAAATTTCGATCTATGTATGAGAACTGTGGCTGTACAGAATTTGATCTACTGCTTGACTTCTGTTCAACCACAATGTTGTATTTTCCCTGCTTAAACAGCGACAGGCTATAGCCTGCAATGCTGATCAGTTTGTTATAAAGGCGGGGAAGTCTCCCTGTTGTCAGAAAACAATAGCTCAGTTGGGAGGATTCTCCCATTCACCTTGAATGTGGATAAGGGAATAAGGTCAGTTTTTTCATTAACCACTTGCTGACTGCTCACAGTACTTTTACTGTAGGGGGCCAGCGTGGGCAAGATGGATCACGTACAGGTACGTGATGCAGCCTGTTCTGGGTTAGGGGTGTGCAGCGTGGTGCGGATCCCAGTACCTATGGCGTGGTGATCATGTGATCCCTATGTTATCACATGACCACAATATCAACAAAACTGTTATGAAATAATTAATTCATAACAGCTGTGTTTCATTTGGTGTGAATGGCCCACAGCTATCACATGGTACTTGGGCCAATCACAGCACACTGCACCATGTGATTAGCTGTAGCCAATCACAGATCACTAGTAATCACAATTTTTATGAATGTAACCCTAGGATGGAAAAGGACCTGGTGGTCAAGTAGATGACAGGCTCAAGCTGATGCAAGCAAAGCCAACAGAATATTGTCATGCATTAAAAAGGGGATTCATTCCAGAGATTAAACGATAATTCTCCCACTCTACAAGGCTCTGGTCCGGCCGCACTTGGAGTATGCCGTCCAGTTCTGGGCACCAGTCCTCAGGAAGGATGTGCTGGAACTGAAGAGAGTTCAGAGAAGGGCAACAAAGCTAATAAAGGGACTGGAGGACCTTAGTTACGAGGAAAGATTACGAGCACTGAAATTATTCTCTGTGGAGAAGAGATGCTTGAGAGGGGATATGATTTCAATGTACAAATACCATACTGGTTACCCCACAATAGGGATAAAACTTTTCAGTGAAAGGGAATTAAAAAAAAACCTTTAACCTTAAACTGCATATAGGGTTCTTTACTCTAACAGTGGTTTCAGCGGGGAGTATCGATAATTTAAAAAAACTATAAGATAGGCACCTGAATTACCACAACATACAGTGATATACAATGTAATACTGACATAAAGGCACACACACAGGTTGGACTTGATGGACTTGTGTTTTTTTTTTTTTAACCTTACCAACTATGTACCGTATATACTCGAGTATAAGGCAAGTTTTTCAGCCCTTTTTTTTAGGCTGAAAATGCCCCCCTCAGCTTATACTCGAGTCAGTGTCCCCACTTACTGTTCTCTGGTGTCTCCGGGGCCGCTCCGGTGTGTGCGGGTGTTCTCGGGGGATGAAGTGGCTTTCAATGGAGCTCCTGAGCAAACTGCATTTGCTGACGGAGGTGAGGAAGATAGATGATGTCATCAGTCAGAGCCTGGCAGAGAAGTGAGCAGGGGAAGTTTTCTTTTGTGAGATGTCTGAGCTATCACTGCACTGGCATCCCCGGCATCCCTTCAGATGAGAAAAATCAGCAGACAAGAAAAGTGAGAGGGGGATAATTCTTCTACAGGATTCCATATGGATGAAGCACCCAGGTAAGGAGCACCAGTGCCCCCCTCCCCCACTGACTGGCAGTGAGTGCCCCCAAACTACCCCATTAGGCACCAGGAACCCCATCTCCCCTCACTAAGAACCAGAACCCCCATCTCCCCTCACTAAGCACCAGGACCCCCATCTCTCCTACTGGATGCTGGTTACTTAGAACACTAAAGAAATTTACCGTACCAGTAGCTGCTGCATTCTCACCCTAGGCTTATACTCGAGTCAATACGTTTTCCAATTTTTTGTGGTAAAATTAGGTACCTCGGCTTATATTCGGGTAGGCTTATACTCAAGTATATAATTATGTAACTCTGATGCTGCGTACACACGACCGCTTTTCTCGACGAGAAAAACTGCATTTTTTTTTTTGGCCGAGAAAAACAATCGTCTGTGGGCTTTATGTCGTTTTTCTCGTCGAGAAAAACGGCATAAAAAACGACGAGAAAAATTAGAACATGTTCTAAATTTTCTCATCGTTTTTTCCAGCATTTTTTTCCGCGGCAGTTTTCCCATAGGGAGACACTGCCGCGGAGCCCACAGACGGTCGTTTTTCTCGTCAAGAGAAAAAATGACGGGAAAAACGACCGTGTGTAGGGAACCAAGCGGTTCCCTCGTTTTTCCTGTCATTATTCACGGCGGTTTTTTAACCGCCGTGAATAATGATCGTGTGTACGCGGCATGACAGTTCAAAACATTGCCGTTACAATGACAATCAAAGCGTAAAAAAAAAAAAAAAAATCCCTGATCACCCCCTCAGAGTAGTACAGTGTTACTTGGTAACACTTAACTACTCTGCTGAAAGTATCTAAAAAAATAGTAAATAATGAATAAAAAAGTTTTTTAAAAGAAAAGAAAATGTTTAAAAAAATTGAAAAAAAAAATATTATTATTATTGATATTATTATTATTTTTTTACATACTGTCACTAGGCAGTGTCTCTGATCACCACCACCCACTCATATGATAATTCTGTACTGCACTGGTGACAGTAAGTAAACAAATATATACATTTTGAAAAATATTTTTTTATTTTATTTAATTTCTTCATTTTCAAAAAAGTTGTGACAACTTAAAAAAACTCATCATGCCTCTTACTATGTGCCTTAGACTGTCTTCTCTCCAATAGTTGATCATCAGGGTAGCACAGTGGTGTAGTGGGTAGCACTCTCACCTAGCAGTAAAAAGGTTTGCTGGTTCGAATCCCAACCACAACACTACCTGCCTGGAGTTTACATGTTCTCCCTGTGCCTGCGTGGGTTTACTCCGGTTTTCTCCCACACTCCAAAGATATGCTGGTAGGTTAATTGGCTTCTGTCTAAATTGATCCTAGTATATGAATGTGAGTTAGGGACTTTAGATTGTAAGCTCCTTGAGGGTAGGGACTGATGTGAATGTACAATGTATATGTAAAGCGCTGCGTAAATTGACGGCGCTATGTAAGTACCTTAAATAATAATTTGGTGGGTATTTGTACTATCCTGGCATTTTAAGGGCCTCGAGAAATGATGTCATCAGTACATCAGGATTGATAAATATATATACCATAGTTTGTAGAACCTATAACTCTCGCACAAACCAATTAATATACACTTATTGGGATTTTTTTTTCAAAGACATGTAGCAGAATACATTTTGGACAAATTTTGGCCTAAATTTATGAAGACATTTAATTTTATTGGATATGCTTTATAACATAAGGTAGAAAATATAGTTTTTTTTTTTAATTTCAACCTTTTTTTGTTTATATCGGCAAAACAAAACAACAAAAAAAACCCGTGGTGATCGAATACCACCAAAAGAAAGCTCTATTTATGTGAAAAAGAGGGAGGAGTTATTTAGGTGTTACTGAACTGCAGAAATTCAGGTTTCCTCTCTTGACAGACAGAAATACAAATTGGATGTGCTTGATGACACCCTGTGGGAGTGGCGAAATGCGTTGACGTAATTTCCGGTTCCCAAACCAACGACATCACTTACGCAATCAGTGGAATGCACGCTGATTCGCGACGAACCCAGAAGAGCCCTTGCTAGTTTTAAAATGCCTGTTTGTTCCTTACATTTTGTAAGTGAATTTTAATTACGCTAATAAACCTATTTTATACAGTACTTCACTATGAGTACCTTCTCTCTTCTTTGACCCTGGTGGAATTTGAGCTGCTCTGAGGAGCAGAAACTTGGAGACCCAAATTCAGGATACTAAAAAAGTCCTCTGGCATTTTTTGGCACTCTAATTATTCATTTATTTATATCATCTTTTTATTTTGTATTATATTATTTGGCAACATTGTAAGCGCTGTAATATTGAAAATACAATATTTTATTCTCTAGGGCAGGGATTTGCAATTAACGGACCTCCAGCTGTTGCAGAACTACAAGTCCCATTAAGGCATAAGAGGAATGAGACCACAAGCATGACACCCAGAGGCAGAGGCATGATGGGACTTGTAGTTTTCCAACAGCTGGAGGTCCGCTAATTGCATATCCCTGCTCTAGGGTGTCTGCTTTCAGAAAATCTATAATGTTTGGGGATTTTACATAATCTTCCAGACTAAAATAATTTTTTAAACAAGAGTGCATAAAAAAGGTAAAAACTGCTCTGGCAGCGAAAGGGTTAAACAGACAGAAGAGAAAATTTGAATGTTTTATAAACTTATAATTTTTTTTTTAGGCTTTCTTCCCCCAATATGCTTTTAAATGTATGGAAACCCTAACAATGGCCTTCCTTTTTAGTCTATCAAATACTCATTTGAAACCTTTTTGTTTTATCTGTTTGATAAGTCTAAAAACTGATCTTGATGGATATCCTGTGTTGCTGGCAGAATCAGCAGATGAAAATAAAAGAAAAAAAGCTTCAAAAGAGAAAAAAAATAATACAGTTACCACATTTAAGGCCCGGAAAGCCACAATATATTACATTTTTAGTTTTTTGGTTTGGATATGCTTTACACACGATCGGAATTTCCGACAACAAATGTTCGATGCAAGCTTTTGGTCAGATATTCTGACCGTGTGTAGGCTCCATCGGACATTTGCGGAATTTCCGACAACAAATGTTTGAGAGCAGGTTCTCAATTTTTCCTACAACAAAAGTTCTGCTCAGAAATTCCGATCGTGTTTATCCAATTCAGACGCACAAAAATCCTACGCATACTTGGAATCAATTTGACGCATGCTCAGAATCATTGTACTTAATTTTTATTGACTCGTCGTAGTGTTGTACGTCTTTGTGCTCTTGACGTTTGGAATTTCCGAGCAACATTTGTGTGACCGTGTGTATGCAACACAAGTTTGGGCGAAAATCCGATGGAAAAAAACCCCCACGGTTTTGTTGTCGGAGTGTCTGATCGTATGTATGTGGCATAAGACTACGTTAACAGTGAATTGGATGCAGAAGAGCATCCAACACATACAGATTTTTTTTTGGGCAGTTTTATGCTTCTGCATAAACCACTCTACCAGTAGGCCCAATTATAACTAATAACAGATGCTACAACCAGAATACTGCTTGTGGTTAGGGATGAGCCGAACCGGGGGGGTTCGCATCCAGAACATGCGAACGGACCGAAAGTTTGTGCAAACTTTCGAACACCGTTAAAGTCTACGTGAGAAATCAAAAGTGCGAATTTTAAAGGCTAATATGCAAGTTATTGTCCTAAAAAGGGTTTGGGGCCCTGGGTCCTGCCCCAGGGGACATGTGTCAATGCAAAAAAAGTTTTAAAATGGGCGTTTTTTCGGGAGCAGTGATTTTAACCACTTAACAACCACCTGCCGACAAATAACGTCGACAAGGTGGTTGCTTAACTCTGGGAGGACGTTATATAACGTCCTCCCAGAATCGCGCTCCCGCGCGCCCCCTGGGGCGCGCACACGGGAAACTCCGTGACCGCCGGGTCCAGAGGACCCGGCGGATCACGAATCGCGATAAATCGCCGCCGATAGCGGCCGTTTACCACGTGATCGCTCCGTCAAATGACGGAGCAATCACTTGTAAACAGACCGGCGTCATTTGATGACGCCGGTTCCTCTCTCCCCTCTCTGTACCGATCGGTACAGTGTGAGAGGAGAGGGGAGGGAGCGGATGGCAGCAGCAGCTCTGTGGGCTGGATCTGTGACAATTGCAGTCACAGATCCAGCCATCCATCCATCCCTGCTCAGCCATCCCTGGTGCAATACCCTGCCAATACTCTGCAATACACCCTGCCGCAATACTCTGCAATACACCCTGCCGCAATACTCTGCAATACACCCTGTGCAATACTCTGCAAAATACCCTGCAATACCCTGCAAAATACTCTGCAATACTCTGCAAAATACTCTGCAATACCCTGGCGCAATACTCTGCAATACCCTGGCGCAATACTCTGCGCAATACTCTGCGCAATACTCTGCAATACCCTGCGCAATACTCTGCAATACCCTGCGCAATACTCTGCAATACCCTGCGCAATACTCTGCAATACCCTGCAAAATACTCTGCAATACCCTGCGCAATACTCTGCAAAATACTCTGCAATACCCTGCACAATACTCTGCAATACCCTGCACAATACTCTGCAATACCCTGCGCAATACTCTGCAAAATACTCTGCAATACCCTGCACAATACTCTGCAATACCCTGCACAATACTCTGCAATACCCTGCGCAATACTCTGCAATACCCTGTGCAATACTCTGCAATACCCTGCGCAATACTCTGCAATACCCTGCGCAATACTCTGCAATACCCTGCGCAATACTCTGCAATACCCTGCGCAATACTCTGCAATACCCTGCACAATACTCTGCAATACCCTGCACAATACTCTGCAATACTCTGCAATACCCTGCAATACCCTGTGCAATACCCCGTGCAATACCCTGCCATACTCCGCAATACCCTGCCATAGTCCGCAATACTCCGCAATGCCCTGCAATGCCCGGCAATACTCCGCAATGCCCACTTCCCGCCCGCCGGCCGTCATATGACGTCCTTGATTTTGTGCAGGGATATCTGAATGATGGGAGCAGCTACAGGCATCATTCAGATATCAGCTTTTTCAGCCGGCGATTCCCTACACCATAAGAACAATCATAGCGGCTGTTCTGCTGCTTGATCATTCTTACGGGAGGCGAGAGGGGATGTCCCCCCTCCCGCTGCCCTCCGGTGCTTCTACCGACTCACCGCTACGATCAAAGCCAGGATTGTTGTTTTTTTTTTTGTTTTTTTTCAGGCTTCCCAGCCTAGAGGTGGGATGTGGGGTCTTATTGACCCCATATCTCACTGTAAAGAGGACCTGTCATGCCATATTCCTATTACAAGGGATGTTTACGTTCCTTGTAATAGGTATAAAAGTGATCAAAAAAATTTTTGGGGCGGAAAAACATGTCAAACTAAAATAAATAAAGTAAAATGAACAATAAAAAAAAAATATATTTTTTAAAGCGCCCCTGTCCCCGTGAGCTCGCATACAGAAGCGAACGCATACGTAAGTCCCGCCCACATATGAAAACGGTTTTCAAACCACACATGTGAGGTATCTCTGCGAACGTTAGAGCGAGAGCAATAATTCTGGCCCTAGACCTCCTCTGTAACTCAAAACATGTAACCAGTAAAAATATTTAAAGCGTCGCCTATGGGGATTTTTTTAAGTAGCAAAGTTTGGCGCCATTCCACGAGTGTGTGCAATTTTTAAGGGTGACCTGTTAGGTATCTATTTACTCGGCGTAACTTCATCTTTCACATTATGCAAAAACATTGGGCTAACTTTACTGTTTTTTTTTTTTTTAAGCACAAAACATTTTTTTTCCGTAAAAAAGCGTTAAAAAAATTGCTGCGCAAATATCGTGCGAGATAAAAAGTTGCAACAACCACCATTATATTCTCTAAGGTCTTTGCTAAAAAAACATATATAATGTTTTGGGGTTCTATGTAATTTTCTAGCAAATAAATGATGATTTTTACATGTAGGAGAGAAATGTCAGAATTGGCCTGGGTGCTCCAGAACGCCTGAAGGTGCTCCCTGCATGTTGGGCCTCTGTATGTGACCACGCTGTGTAAAAGTCTCACACATGTGGTATCCCCATACTCGGGAGTAATAGCAGAATGTGTTTTGGGGTGTAATTTGTGGAATGCATATGCTGTGTGTGAGAAATAACCTGCTAATATGACAATTTTGTGAAAAAAAAAAGAGAAAAAAAAAATCTTGATTTTGCAAAGAATTGTGGGAAAAAATGACAACTTCAAAAAACTCACAATGCCTCTTTCTGAATACCTTGGAATGTCTTCTTTCCAAAAAGGGGTCATTTGGGGGGTATTTGTACTTTTCTGGCATGTTAGGGTCTCAAGAAATGAGATAGGCCTTCAGTACTTCAGGTGTGATCAATTTTCAGAGATTGTCACCCTAGCTTGTGGACTCTATAACTTTCACAAAGACCAAAAAATATGCACCAATTTGTACTTATTTTTACCAAAGATATGTAGCAGTATAAATTTTGGCCAAAATTTATGAAGAAAAAATAGTAATTTGCAAAATTTTATAACAGAAACGAAAAAAAAATCATTTTTTTACAAAATTTTCAGTCTTTTTTCTCTTATAGCGCAAAAAATAAAAAACCCAACAGTGATTAAATACCACCAAAAGAAAGCTCTATTTGTGTGAAAAAAATTCATATGGGTACAGTGTTGTATGACTGAGTAATTGTCATTCAAATTGTGAGAGCACCGAAAGCTGAAAATTGGTCTGGTTATTAAGGGGGTTTAAGTGCCCAGTGGTCAAGTGGTTAATGATGCTTAAAGTGAAAAAAATAAAAGTGAAATATTCCTTAAGTCTATAGTATGCCTGTAAAGTGGCGCGTGTTTCCCATGTTTAGAACTGTCCCTACACAAAATGACATTTCTAAAGGAATAAAAGTCATTTAAAACTGCTTGCGGCTTTAATGTAATGTCTGGTCCCGGCAATATGGATGAAAATTATTGAGAAACACGGCATGGCTACCCCCCCCCCCAGCCCATTACCAGGCCCTTTGGGTCTTGTATGGATATTACGGGGAACCCCGGACCCAAATTAAAAAAAGGAAAGGCGTGGGCCCCCAGGCCCTATATACTCTGAACAGCAGTATAAAGGCGGTCCCACGAAAGACAGGGACTGTAGGTTTGTTCTTAAGTTGAATCTGTTTGTAATTTGGAACAGGTACATTTTGTAAGTGTAGCTCCAGTCAAAAATTCTATTTTTAAGCTTTTTGGATATCATAGGGAAGGGTTATCACCCCTGTAACATTTGTTTTGCTGTCTGTGCCCCTGTTCAGAAGATTTCACCTCACTTTCTGTCCCAATGACAATTGGATTTAGAAAATTTTGGGTTATTAGGGAAACAAGGACTGGTGATAAAGCATCAGTGGAGACCCCTTTTTCCCATAATAGCTTTTACAGTAGAGAATTTCCCTTCCATGGGGTAGATTTTCTCTCACTTCCTGTTGTCTCCCTCCGTTTGTAAGTAGGAGTCGTTTGTAAGACGGATGTTTGAAAGTAGGGGCCTGCCCTATATACTCTGCAGAAATTTGGGTCTTAGGTGTTGGTGTTGCCACAACACTGTAAGCCCTCACAGTTACTCTTGGTGGGCGCAGAACAGGCCCTGCTGTGAAATATTAGATCAAGAATTGTAATTACATGCCCCTGTTTAACAGGGTCAGAAAAATTGGGCCTTTGGTGGTGGTGTGGTGGTGTTGCCACAACACTGTAAGCCCTCACAGTTACTCTTGGTGGGCGCAGGAACAGGCCCTGCTGTGAAATATTACAGCAAAAAGTTTAATTCCACGCCCCTGTTAAACAGGGGCAGAAAAATTGGGCCTTAGCCACTGGTGGTGGTGCCCAGAACCAAAAATGTTCTTACAAGCTATCAACATGAACATTGAGGAGGAAGAAGATAGTCACTCAGCATAACAGGATAGTCACTCAGCATCACCATAGGCAGTCTTAAAGGGATCTCACATTCATAAAAAAATGATTCGGTTACATCAGCATCAGGTGCCTGGTAGCTGGTGATCCAAGACTGATTCATTTTTATGAAGGTGAGCCGATCGACCGAGTCGGTGGACAGGCGCACCCTGTGATCGGTTACAAAGCCTCCAGCAGCACTGAATGTGCGTTCCGAAAGAACGCTGGATGCAGGACAGGCCAGTAGCTCAATTGCATACTGTGCAAGCTCTGGCCAGTGATCCATCCTCAAGACCCAGTAACCCAGAGGATTGTCGGTTGGAAAGGTCTCCATGTCTGATCTTGCCCCTAGGTATTCCTGCACCACGTAAATCAGACGCTGGCAATGGTTGCTGGAACCGATCAGACCTTGGGGCTGCGGACTAAAAAATTGTCTGAACGCATCAATCTCCTTCTGTGACTGACCGAAGCCTCAGCAACACGTTGTCCAGGACCAGGACCAGGAAATTGTAACCTCCCAGGCTCTGGAAACGCGTTGCACAAACCTTTCTGCAAGGCCTCCCGAAGATATTTCATCCTATGCTCCCTCTGCGACGGCAGGATAAGTTCTGCAACCTTACCCTTGTAACATGGATCAAGAAGGGTTGCCAGCCAGTAATGATCTCTCTCCTTGGTCACACGAATCCGAGAGTCCTTTCGCAGGCTTTGCAGGATCAGGGAGGCCATGCAGCGTAGGATTGCTGAGGCACTCGGTCCGGTGTCCTCTTGGTCACTAAGGACAACATGATCCACAGCCACCTCCTCCCAGCCACGTACAAGTCCATGGGTTTCTGGGGACTTAAAAGGATCCCTTGAAGACTGCTGCTGATGCTGAGTGCTAGTCTCCACCTCCATGCTGACACAATCCTCCTCCTCCTCTTCCTGTGTGATCGGTGGGCCCGCAGGAACACTGTCTGGATAAAGGGGGCCTTGAGAGGTAAGGAAGTCTTCCTCCTCCTCCCTCTGTTCTGCCTCAAGTGCCCTGTCCATTATTCCACGCAGCGTGTGCTCCAATAGGTGGACAAGAGGGACAGTATCACTGATGCATGCACTGTCACTGCTCACCATCCTCGTGGCCTCCTCAAATGGTGACATGATAGTGCATGCGTTCTTCATAATGAGCCACTGGCGTGGCGAAAAAAAGCCAAGCTCCCCTGACCCTGTCCTGGTGCCATAGTCGCACAGGTACTCATTGATGGCCCTCTGCTGTGTGTGAAGCCCCTGCAGCATGGCCAACGTTGAGTTCCACCTGGTGGGCATGTCACAGATTAGGCGGTTCTTGGGCAGGTTGTATTCCTTTTGGAGGTCAGCCAGCCAAGCACTGGCATTATATGACCGGCAGAAATGCACACAGACTTTCCTGTCCTGCCTCAGGAGATCCTGTAAGCCCGGATACCTGCACAAGAACCGCTGCACCACCAAGTTAAGGACGTGAGCCAAACAGGGCACATGGGTCAGGTGTCCCTGCCGGAGGGCGGAGAGGAGGTTGGTGCCATTGTCGCAAATCACCATTCTGAGCCTGCCCCTGCAGAGCTGACAGAATCTCTGCCCCAGTGGGGCTCCTGTTCCCTAAACACACCAGCTCAAGCACCGCATGGCATCTCTTTGCCTGAGTGCTTGCGTAGCCCCTTGAATGCCTACGGAGCACTGCTGGTTCCAAGGACAAATCAGCAGAGGAAGAGGCCATGGAGGAAGAAGAAGAGGAGGGGGTGGAGGAGAGAGGTGTGGCAGAATCACCACTAGTAGCATTTTGGATGCGTGGTGGCGGAACAAGCTCCAACAAGACTGCACCCTGTCCTGCATCCTTCCCAGCTGCCAGCAGAGTCACCCAGTGCACCGTGAAAGGTAGGTAACGTCCATGTCCATGCCTGCTGGACCATGAGTCAGCGGTAATATGCACCTTACCGCTGACCGCTATGTCCAGCGAGGCCACTCATGTTCGACCCGAACTCGAAGCTCATCTTTACTTGTGGTGTTTTGTCCACAAGACCACTTTGCCTTGACTACCATCATGGGAACCAAACCATTCCACTTAGTGCGCACACTAGTTTATTTTCTGTAGATCAGAACTGCCTGCCTACTGTTCCTTTGTGATTTGATGTTAATAAGCTGTTTGTTTATTTTGTACTAAAAGAGCATTCTAATAGCAATGGCACTTGAATAAAAATTGGGTCAAAGCAAAAGTGGAATTGTTGACAACAATAAAAAAAAAAAAATAATTGTGTTTTTATGTATTTTTTTTTCACATGAACAGAAAAAAACTGGGGAATTATATTGGCCTTTTGAAACTACACCTTGACTTGGATGGTGACAAATACAGAACTGAAAGACATGTGAATTGTTTTACCTACCAATATATTTTATTTCTAAACCACCCTTGTGAATCATCCACCTCTGTCTCACTGCAGATGCAACAGAGAAAGCATGTGTCACTTTTGAAAAAGAAAAGTGCACTGCCATGACACTGAGAACGAGTGTCAAATCTCTGCTGTGAACCTGGAAGCTAAAGGACCAGGGAAGATAAACAATATGGCAGTATATCAAGCAGGCTTTGGTGTGTCAGCAGAGAACTACTAGTGTGCAATCTCATTACACTGTATTTTGCCAAAAGGCACAATGCATTGTGATATTCTGGGGCTCCTTGTCTGCATGGACCATTTTACTCCTAAGGTGGAGCATGCCTTTAAATTATGTATAGTCAATACTTTTTTATAGTTTTGGACATAATAGGGAAGGGTTAAAGAATAATTCCCAGATATGGAATATTTTTACATAGTGTAAGCTGGGGGACAGATAGCAGGTACAAAGCTCCCTGGGATATGCAGTCTTTCCGGCACAGATGCCAAATCCAGTGAGGTAGTGACAAACAGTGCAGTGTTTATTGGTCATATACACAAGTCTTTTATATACAAGTGCTGTACAGGGTTTCAGAAAAAAACAGACAGAACACAAATAGCCAACCAAAAACCTAGCCGTGTCTCTCGGCACTAACTATACAAAATACAGGCCCTCACTACCGGGCTAAGCAAGCCTACGGCTTGTCAGCTTCCACATAAACTGCTTAATAGCTTTCACCAACCTGTTGCTCTCACAGACCAAAGTTGTTTGATCTTCCCAGGCAGAGAGCACTGGCTGCCTGTCTCTGGTGAGTTTAAATTAGCCTGGGGGAGAGGACCAAGATCTGAACTGGATCGTGGATCAGAGATCCCTGAATGCGTATGAGAGGAGCCTGGGAGAAGTATAAACCCTGAACAGTACTTTCCCCGGCTCTCTCTGGGATGCCCTGCTACAATAGTTACACTGGTACAGCTTGGACCAATGTAACTATCAGTGGCGGCTGGTGGGTTTTTCTTTTGAGGGCGCAGCAAACAACCCCCCACTACCATCCCCCCAGCGGTCCGGCACTTAATCTAGGTGGCGAGCTGTGGTGTCCTCCAACATGGTCCGCCCACCGTTTGAGCGGCGGGTGCGGGCAGCAGCTCCGGTGTCTGCTCCTCCAGCAGCTTCCTCCACCGTGTTTCTCCTCTCTCTTCCGCCTAAGCGCTAGTCATCCAATAGGATCACTTGGCGCTTTGGCCAATCGGGAAATAGATATCGCGACCTGCCTCCTGATTGGTGTGGAGGAACTTTAGTGTGAAAATAGCAAAAGTTAATTCGCTATCATCACACAACTGGGTGGGCTCGGAGCGCAGTGCTCTGCGCCCCCCCCCCCCGAGCCCACATTTTTTTGAAGCCTATTAGAGCCTCTAGCTCTAATCATATGCTTCAAATAAACACCCACCCTGCATTAAAATCCATAGTCCAGCAGCCTGATATGTAGATCAGGAGGCCGGACGCATGGATGGGGGGGCGGCTCTCATGCGCCCTCTATGGATGGGCTGCCACTGGTAACTATGCATACTATGTACCATATCTGGCTGATGCTGGGTCCAGGACTTTTCCCAGCTCTCTCTGGGATGCTCTGCTACATTTCCTCCCCCCTTGTTTCAACACCAGGGTTGGAACACCTATGGCCCAACAGGAGTGAACACGGGGCAGGGCATCTACATTCCCCACCTCAACATCGGGCCTGTGTTTTACTATAAAGCAGTAATCCTGAACCACCGGTTCATCCACCTATTAGTCTCCTTTTAGGCCATCCATTTCAGGGGAACACAGTCAGTTATTAAATCAAACTGGCACCCTAACAAATAGTACCTTAGCGCGTCCAAGGCCCACTTAATGGCTAAACATCCCTTTTCAATGACTACATAATTTTTCTCATGGTCATTGAGCTTTCTGCTTAGGTACTAGACATGTGCACTGCCAAAAAATTTGTTCGTTTTCGTTTCATTCACTTTTTCAGAAATTCGAACATTCGGCAATTCAAAAAATTCGGAATTCGGAAATTCGGCAATTAATTTTCAGATTTTCGAATTTCCAATTTTCGAATTTAGGAATTTCTAATTTTCTAATTTTGTTATTTTCGAATTTCAATTTTCAAAATTTTAGATTTTCGAAATTTCGAATTTTTGAAAATCTAAAAAAAAAAAAAATATGTGAAATTTGAAATAATAACTAAGAATAACTATTAAAGCAGTGTTCATCCCAAAAGTGGAACTTACGCTTCAAGCACTCCTCTCCCCCTTACATGCCAATTTTTTGGGGGGGGAGTGGGGGCTTTGTTTTGAAGGGGATTTCCTGTCCCACTTCCTCCTTCCAAATACAGGCCGCCTAGGCGACTCGTCCTCTCCACCTAGGCGACCCCTTCCTCTCTGAAATCTTCTGGGACACGTGACAGGTCCCAGAAGATTGCCTGTCCACTGGGAGAGCGCAGCGCGACTCGCGCATGCGCAGTGCGTGCCTGGCCGTGAAGCTGAAAGCTGTCATGGCCGGGTGTCCACAGTGTCAATGGAGGCACCGGCGGAGAGAAGGGGAAGAGGACCGACGCTCTGGACGGCCACATCGCTGGACCATGGAACAGGTAGGTGTCTGTTTATTAAAAGTCAGCAGCTACACTTTTTGTAGCTGCTGACTTTTAATAAACATAAAAAGCCTGGAACTCCGCTTTAAATTGCAGGTATTGGAATTTCCTTTCAAATTTGGCTGTTAGTGAATGTAACGAATACTAATTTATCAGAAGTTCCGAATTATCCGAAATAGCGAATGTCGCATCTAAACAAATGGAATGGAACAAATAAATAATAATAATAAAACGTTTTTATTATTATTATTTATTATTATTAGATCATTACATTCCATTTGTTTAGATGCAGCATTCGTTATTTTGGATAATTCGTAACTGGATGAATTTGCATTTGTTACTAGGGATGAGCCGATCACCCCCTGGTTCAGTTCGCGGCAGAAAATGCGAACAGGCAAAAAAAGTATTCGAACACGCGAACACTGTGAAAAATCAAAAGTGCTCATTTTAAAGGTTAATTTTTCAAAAAGTGTTTGGGGACCCGGGTCCTGCCCCAGGGGACATGTATCAATGCAAAAAACAAGTTTTAAAAACGGTCATTTTTTCGGGAGCAGTGATTTTATTAATGCTTAAAGTGAAATATTCCTTAAAATTTTGTACCTGGGGGGTGTCTATAGTATGCCTGTAAAGTGGCACATTTTTACTGTGTTTAGAACAGTCCCTGCACAAAATGACATTTCTAAAGGAAAAAAAGTCATTTAAAACTACTTGCGGCTATAATGAATTGGCGGGTCCCGGCAATTCAAATAAAAGTCATTGAAACAAATGGCATGGGTCCCCCCCAGTCCATTACCAGGCCCTTCAGGTCTGGTATGGATATTAAAGGGAACCCTGCGACAAATTAGAAAAAAAATGGTGTAAGGGTTCCCCTTAAAATCCATACCAGACCCTTATCCGAGCACGCAACCTGGCAGGCAGCAGGAAAAGAGGGGGGACTAGAGAGCGCCCCCCCTCCTGAACCATACCAGGCCACATGCCCTCAACATGGGGAGAAACCCCTGTTGCGTCATAGGGGGGCGGGGTCACCCGTGATGCCACGGGGAAACCGCCTGAAACCCGTTGCATCAGAGGGGGCGGGGTCACCAGCGCACATCACGGGTGGCCCCCACCCTCGGCTATATAAGAGCTGTCACGGCGGGTCTCGTGTCATTTGGCGGCCGCCTCCTATGGAGGCGGAATCGATCGTGGCGGCATGTATCGTCGGGTCGTGGAAGGATTACATCGCTGGAATATTTTTTCTTTTTTTTAATTTAAGGACTTGACCCAAGCTGTTTTTTTTTTTACCATTTTTGTCACTTTTTTTGGGTGAAATGGTAGGGGTACAATGTACCCCGTTACCAATTCACATAGGGGGCCCGGGATCTGGGGGTCCCCTTTGTTAAAGGAGGCTTCCAGATTCCAATAAGCTCCCCGCCCGCAGACCCCCACAGCCACCGGGCAAGGTTTGTGGGGATGAGGCCCTTGTCCCCATCAACATGGGGACATCCTCCCCATGTTGAGGGCATGTGGCCTGGTTCAGGAGCGGGAGGCGCTCTCTCTTCCCCCCCTCTTTTCCTGTGACCTGCCAGGTTGCGTGCCCAGATAAGGGTCTGGTATGGATTTTTGGGGGGACCCCTGCACCATTAAAAAAAAAAAATTGGCACAGGGTTCCGCTTAATATCCATACCAGACCTGAAGGGCCTGGTATGAAACTTGGGGGGACCCTCACGCATTTTTTTTTTTTAGGGCCTGGTAATGGACTAGGGGGGGGAGCCTATGCCTTTTTTTTCAATGACTTTTATCTGTATTGCCGGGACCCGACAATTCATTATAGCCGCGAGTAGTTTTAGATTACTTTTTTTCCTTTAGAAATGTCATTTTGTGCAGGGACTGTTCTAAATACTTTACAGGCATACTGTAGACACCCCCCAGGTACGGAATTTAACCACTTGCCGCCCGCCCTATAGCGGATTGACAGCGGCAAAGTAGTTTTAAAATCCTGACTGGACGTCATATGACGTCCTCAGGATTTTAAGCCGCTGCGCGCCCCTGGGGGCGCGCAACGCGGCGATCGTTGTTGCAGGGTGTCAGTCTGACACCCCGCAACACCGATCTAGGTAAAGAGTCTTCGACGGAGACTCTACCACGTGATCAGCCGTGTCCAATCACGGCTGATCACATGTAAACAGGAAAAGCCGGTAATCGGACGCAAGTAGAGGAGAGCCGATCGGCTGCTCCTCTGACAGGGGGGGTTTGTGCTGATCAATTATCAGCACAGCCCCCCCGAGGATGCCCACACTGGACCACCAGGGATGCCACTGGACCACCAGGGATGTCCATTACAAGGTATGCCTCCCTAGACCACCAGGGATTGAAATCAGTGCCCCCTAATGGATGCCAATTAGTGCCCCTAATGGATGCCAATCAGTGCCCACAATAGGCATCACTGATTGGCAGGCATTATTGTTTGGCATCCATTAACACATTACAGTGCCACCTATCAGTGCCCATCCATGCCACCTATCAGTGCCTATCGGTGCCCATCCATGCCGCCTATCGGTGCCCATCCGTGCCGCCTATCGGTGCCCATCCGTGCCGCCTATCTGTGCCCATCCGTGCCGCTTATCTGTGCCCATCTGTGCCCATTCGTGCCGCCTATCTGTGCCCATTCGTGCCGCCTATCTGTGCCCATCCGTGCCGTCTATCTGTGCCCATTCGTGCCGCCTACTGTTGCCCATCCGCGCTGCCTATCGGTGCCCATCCACCCTGCCTATCGGTGCCCATCTGCGCTGCCTCATTGGTGCCCATCAGTGCTGCCTTATCAGTGCCTGTCAGTGCAGCCCCATCAGTGCCCATCAGTGAAGGAGAAAACTTACTAATTTACAAAGTTTTGTAACTGAAACAAAAAAAATGTTTTTTTTTCAAAATTTTCGGGTCTTTTTTAAAAAAAATTGCAGAAAATAAAAATCGCAGAGGTGATCAAATACCACCAAAAGAAAGCTCTATGTGTGGGAACAAAATGATAAAAATTTAGTTTGGGTACAGTGTAGCATGACCGCGCAATTGTCATTCAAAGTGCAACAGCGCCGAAAGCTGAAAATTGGTCTGGGCTGGAAGCTGTATAAGTGCCCTGTATGGAAGTGGTTAAAGGAATATTTCACTTTTATTGTTTCACTTTAAGCATTATTAAAATCACTGCTCCCGAAAAAACATCTGTTTTTAAAACTTTTTTGCATTGATACATGTCCCCTGGGGCAGGACCCAGGTCCCCAACCATGCATATTAACCTTTAAAATTAGCACTTTTGATTTCTCCCATAGGCTTTTAAAGGGTGTTCCGCGGCTTTCGAATTTGCCGCAAACACCCCAAATTGTTCGCTATTCGGTGAACGGGCGAACTCCCGATGTTGGAGTCGAAATTACATTCGACTTCAACATCGGGCTCATCCCTATTTGTTACATTCACTAATTTGAAAGGAAATTTCAATACCTAATCTCCAAATTTCCGAAATTAGAATTTCGAATTTCCCAATTTTCGAATTTCGTACTTTCGGATTTTCGAACTTTAAATTTTCGAATCTCCAAATTTCAGATTCGAAATTTCGGAATTATAACGGAGTTCCACCCAAAATTGGAACTTTCCGCTTAAACCAATCCTCGCCCCCTTACATGCCACATTTGGCATGTCATTTTTTTGGGGGGAGAGTGGGGGCTTCAGGAGGAGTGGGACTTCCTGTCCCACTTCCTCCTTCTGCCCAGGGACCACTTAGGCGACACGTCATATCGCCTAAGGCGGGCCCCTCCCTGTAGGCGATCACCTGGGACACGTAACAGGTCCCATGCGATCACCTGTCCACTCAGATTGTGCAGCGCGACTCGCACATGCGCAGTGAGTGCCCGGCCGTGAAGCCGAAAGCTGTCACGGCCGGGTGCCCACAGTAGGAATGGAGGCGTTGGCGGAGAAGGGGGGCAGAGGAGCGAAGCTTCGTTCGGCCGCGTCGCTAGACAGTGGAACAGGTAAGTGTCTGTTTATTAAAAGCCAGAAGCTACACTTTTTGTAGCTGCTGACTTTTAATAAACATAAAAAAGACTGGAACTCCCCTTTAACTAATTTGTCAAAATTCGTTAAACTAATTCGGAACTAAACCAATTGCACATGTCTATTAGGTGCACCACAGGGTGTTCTTCCCCATTGTGTACCTGTGACAATACTGCCCCGATACCTACATCAGACGCATCTGTCTGAACCAAAAAATCTTTGGAGAAACCGGGGGAGTGCAGCACTGGCTGTGCACAAAGAGCCTTCTTCAGGACTTGGAAAGATTCCTCTGCTACTGGGGACCATTTCACCATTACGGAGTCTTTCCCTTTCGTAAGGTCCGTTAGTGGGGCAGCTATAGTTACAAAATTCAGGATAAACCTTTTATAATACCCCATGATCTAAGGAAAGCCCCTGACCTGCTTCTTGTTTGCAGGATGTGGCCACTTTTGAATGGCTTCTACTTTATTCAACTGAGGTTTAATGACTCCACGGCCAATAGTGTAGCCCAAATACCTAGCTTCCTTTAAACTAATGGCACGTTTTTGAATTTGCCTTAAAACCTTCTTTGAAGAGGGAATCAAGGACAGCCTAGACACGGGGCAAGTGAGACACCCAGTCAGTGCTACGTACCACTATATAGCCCAGATAGGCTGCTGCATACTGTCGGTGAGGTCTTAGGGTCCTGTCCATTGCCCTCTGAAATGTCGCAGGGGCATTTTGCAACCCTAAAGGCATTTTTTTGTCTTGAAATTAACCCTCCGGGGTCACAAACGCAGTCTTCTCTTTGGCACAATCTGTCAGGGGTATTTGCCAATATCCTTTGGTCAAGTCCAAAGTGGTCAGATAGCGGCCCTTGCCAAGTCAGTCTATAAGTTTGTCTACCCTTTTCATTGGGTACGTGTAAAACGTTGTCACTGCATTAAGCTTTCTGAAGTCATTACAAAATCTACACATGCCATCCGGTTTTGGGACTAACATTATGGGGCTAGACCAGTCACTATTGGACTCCTCAATAACATCTAGCTCCAACATTCTTTTAACTTCATCACTGATGTCCTCTCTTCTAGCTTTGGGAATTCGGTACGATTTGAGCTTGACACGGACCCCAGGTTCAGTAACAATATCATACTGAACTGCTGAAGTCATACCAGGTACAGTAACTCTGAAAATGTTTCACTATTCCTTATCAGGAACTCTCTAGCTTTCTATTTCTAGGAATAGGACAAGATGTCTGGAATCGTGACCTCAGGGACCAGAGGGGAATCTGTACCTTTAGGCGTTACAGGGAGGGACCTCGCAGTCAATGCCAGTCTATCCTTCTAGGGCTTTAACAAGTTTATATGGTATATTTGTTCAGGCTTCCTTTTACCTGGTTGATACACTTTTTAATAGACCTCCCCAACTCTTTTAATTATTTCGAAGCGACCCTGCCACTTAGCCAGGAACTTGCTTTCAACAGTGGGAACTAACAGCAGGACCCTGTCGCCAGGTTAGAAAACACGGAGTTGGGTCCCCCTGTTGTATGTTCTCTGTTGGGCTTCTTGGGCCTGAATTAAGTGTTCTTTTACCATAGGCATGATTGCTTAAATTCTGTGCTGCATTTGTGGGGGGCTGCTCCCCCTCCCAGGTATCCTTGGCTATGTCTAAGAGTCCCAGAGAGTGTCTTCCATAAAGCAAATCAAATGGAGAGTACCCCGTAGAGGACTGGGGTACCTCCATGATGGAAAACAGCAAGTATGTAATCAGGAAGTCTCAGTTTTTTCCTATCCTTGTCAACAACCTTTTTTAACATACTCCTTAATGTTTTATTAAAGCGTTCCACCAAGCCATCAGTTTGAAGGTGGTACATGGAGGTTTGCAACTGCGTCACCTTAAATAACTTGCACAACTTCCTAGTTTTTCGTGACATAAATGGGGTGCCCTGGTCTGTAAGGACCTCCTTAGGGATCCCAATATGACTGAACACCATGAACAGCTCTTTGGCAATGTTCTTAGCAGATGCGGTGCTTAAGGGAACTGCTTTGGGGTAACGGGTAGCATAATCCATGATTACAAGAATATGCTAATGACCCCGGGCAGACGTAGGGAGTGGACCCATAAGGTCCATGGCGATCCTCTCAAAGGGCACTTCAATAATGGGTAAGGGCACTAAAGGACTTCGGATGTGGGGTAGTGGGCCTGACATTTGACACACAGGACAGGATTGACAATAATTCTCAATGTCTTTCTGTATCCTGGACCAGTAAAACCTGCATAACATCCTTTCAGTGGTTTTCTCAAACCCCTAAATAACCTCCTAGCAAGTGCCCATGAGCAAGTTCCAACACCACGCATCTGTATGGCTTAGGGACCACCAACTGTTCAACAATTTCATCATTCTTTTTCTATACGCGATACAGTAACTCCTCATTGCTGCTAAAATAAGGAAAACAGGGCCTGTCCCCTGGTTCCACAGGTACATCACTACTACATTTTCCCAGGCCCTGGCAAGGGTAGGGTCTTTTCCAAAGTTTTACTTGTGCACATTAAGGTCAGCAAACTCTAATGTAGCCCAAAGCCCTGTACACACGATCGGTTTTACAGATGAAAACAGTCCGATGGTCTGTTTTCATCGGACAAACCGATCATGTGTGGGCCCCATCGGACTTATTTCCATCGGTAAAAAAAAATAGAACATGTTTTAAATTTTTCCGATGGAAAAAGAAACGATAGGAAATTACGATCGTCTGTGTGGAACTCCATCGGAGAAAAAACCCATGCATGCTCAGACTGAATTAGGATACGGGAGAGCTCGTTCTGGTAAAACTAGCGTTCGTAATGGAGATAGCACATTCATCATGCTGTAACGGACTGAAAAGCACAGAGACTGAAAAGCGCAAATCGGCTCTCACCAAACTTTTACTAACACGCGGTAACACAAAATCAGCAAAAGCAGCCCAAAGGGTGGCGCCATTGGATTTGAACTTCCCATTTATAGTGCCGTCGTACGTGTTGTACGTCACGGCGTTTGGGACGGTCGGAATTTTGTCTGATGGTGTGTAGGCAAGACTGATGGAAGTCAGCTTCATCGGAATTCCGATGGAAAAATCCATCGGATTTGATTCCATCAGAAATCCGATCGGGCTTAAGAGTTAGCAGAGGGCTGTCCACCTTCAATGGTTGTGGGGACTTCCTCAGGCTCCTCCAGTTCTCCTGCCATAACTGAGAAAGGAAAACCCAGGGAACCCTGAGAGGAATCTCCTGAACCCACATTGTTGGTGCTGGCCAAGAGTTCTGTCAGTGTGACCGTGTCGGGGCGATCCCACAGTTCCAAAAACTTAGGGAAGTCCCTACCAATGATGGCCTTATGCACCAAGTGGGGCACAAGTCCGACCGAATGGGTCACTGTACCTAAGTCAGTTTTAAAGTTAACAGTGGCTATAGGATACTCCCGGGTATCCCCATGTACACAGATCACTGCAACTTTTTTTGCATGAAAATTCACAGTTTCAACCATCTCAGCTTTAACCACTTAAGCCCCAGACCATTTGGCTGCCTAAAGACCAGAGGACTTTTTACAATTTGGCACTGCGCTTCTTTAACTGGTAATTGCGCGCTCATGCAATGTTGTACCCAAACAAAATTTGCGTCCTTTTTTTCCCACAAATAGAGCTTTCTTTTTATGGTATTTGATTGCCTCTGCGATTTTTATTTTTTGCGATATAAACAGAAAAAGACCGAAAATGTTGAAAACAAATGATTTCTTGTTCATACATCACTGGACACAGAGACTTAGATAATTACTTAGTGGGTTAGATAGTCACCATCAGGTGATTGGACACAGGCAACCCTAATTACAAGGCGAGTTCCTCCCCTATATAACCCCTCCCATATGGACAGCACCTCAGTTTTTTCAACAGTGTCTAAGGTGTTTGGTCACGTTGAACATGTGCTCAGAAGAAAGCTCTGTTTGATGGTCTCTGCGGAGGCCTAGGAGCTATACAACCTGACCCATACCTTGGGCCAATGCTAAACGCCTAAGATGGATGGTACCCGGGCCTCATGGAAAGAAGAAACAAGGTTTTGCCTGTAATGTCTTTCTTCCAAGGTCTGGGCTCTGGGATCCAGTCTTTGGTGTACTAATTTAAGTGGCACGAAAAGCTCCTGGCAGACCCTTCTACAGGTCCAGGGAAGAGATTCCTTTAAGTAGGGACCCAGAACCCTGAAGGTTGGCACAACATTACCCGCCGTGATGGGGGAAGGCTGGATCTGTTGTTCTCTGCAGTTTTCCTGTGGCGGGGATAAGGTAAGTAAAGATAACTTTTTAAATATTATCTTCTGTGAGTAGTTGCATGTCTTACCTGGTTTCCGCCACCAGAGGGAGTAAATGACATACCTGGTGTATATTAACATGCCATCCAGGGACACGCTCAGTGAAGTTGGTCTGATATTAGAACTGCTCACCTCCTCCGCTGCAGGCTCTGCCACAATAAATATAACAGAGGGGACCCCACGCAGTCTATGGGTCCCACAAAGTCCTCCAGTGGTCTTCTTATTCCCCCCTCACTCCTGGCCGCCACCATTACAGGGACACGCTTTTGTTGGCATGGTTGCGCGCACGTGCACGGTGCATAAGTGCGCAGGCGCCAAAGCGGCATAATTTAAAAGCCCAGCATGCCAGAGCCTTCTGTAAAGCCCGTCCAGGGACACGCTCAGTGAAGTTGGTCTGATATTAAAACTGCTCTCCTCCTCCTCTGCAGGCTCTGCCACAATAAATATAACAGAGGGGACCCCACGCAGTCTACGGGTCCCACAAGTCCTCCAGTAGTCTTCTCTTTCCCCCCTCACTCCTGGCCGCCACCATGACAGGGGCACGCTTTTGTTGGCATAGTTGTGCGCGTGCACGGTGCATCAGTGCGCAGGCGCCAAAGCGGCATAATTTAAAAGCCCAGCATGCCAGAGCCTTCTGTAAAGCAGTGGGACACAGAGCTGTGGGCTGTAAGCATCTCAGTGGATCGGATCCAGGCATACCTAAGACACCTACTCGGCATCAGGTTGTGCAGTGAGCTAATATATATATGTATTGTAAGACTAAGAGCACAACAATGGTTGCACTTGCACTAGTACCTCTGCTTTACAGCTTAGGACTATGTCTCCCAGTAAGAGGCTTCCACATAAACTGCTTAATAGCTTTTACCAACCTGTTGCTCTCACAGACCAAAGTTGTCTGATCTTTCCAGGCAGAGAGCAGTGGTTGCCTGTCCCGGGTGAGTTTAAATTATCCTGGGGGGAGAGGACCAAGATCAGAACTGGATGGTGGATCAGAGATCCCCAAACGTGTATGAGAGGAGCCTGGGAGATGTATAAACCCCGAACAGGACTTTCCCCGCTCTCTCTGGGATGCTCTGCTACAATAGTTACACTGGTACAGCTTGGACCAATATAACTATCAGTGGCGGCTGATGGGTTTCTCTTTTGGGGCGCGGCAAACAACCCCCCGGGCGGCCACTAGCTTCCCCGGGCAGCCTGCATTACAGCACTACCATCCCCCCAGCGACCCAATCAAGGTGGCGGGCTGTGGTGTCCTCCAACACGGTCCACCTGCTGTGTGAGCGGTGGGCGCGGGCAGCATCTCCAGAGTCTGCTCCTCCAGCAGCTTCTTCTGCCTTGTTTCTCCTCTCTCTGCCACATAAGCACTAGGCATCCAATTGGATCACCTGGTGCTTTGGCCAATTGGGAAAAAGGTCTAGTGACCTGCCTCCTGATTGGCGGGGGGGAACTTAAGTGGGAAAATAGCGAAAATGTATTTGCTACCGTCACATAACTGGTTGGGCTCGGAGCGCAGTGCTCTGCGCCCACCCTTTTTTGAAGCCTATTCGAGCCTCTAGCTCTAATCACATGCTTAAAAAAAACACCCACCACGCATTGAAATCCATAGCCCGGCGGCCTGATATGTAGATCAGGAGGCCGGATGCATGGATGAGGGGCGGCGCCCATGCGCCCTCTATGCCACTGGTAATTATGCATACTGTATACCATTTCTGGCTGATGCTGGGTCCCGTGCTGAGCAGCCAGCCTCATGTGTTCACAATGTATCAGGCTTGATCAGATCAGATTTTGATATGTGTTTTTTTTTTTTTATATTGGACTTTATAAGCACTGGGTAGACTGCTTTGACTTTTCAATGTATCACTGTTTTAAAGTGCTTTCACCCTTGCAGCACCAGAATTTGGGTTTCACTTTCCTGCACTATTGTTGTATGATTAATTTTTTATACATATTGGTCTAACCTGTTGTATAGGGTCCAGCACGGTTTAGGGGCTTACAACTTCCCCTTCTTTAGGGGAAAAAAAGGCAGCATAAAACAAAACATAGCAAATTAAAAATGTATAGTGTTTGTCTGTATACAGTATTTTTCTATACAATTGGAAAAAGAAATAACTAAACACAAATAAATTTAAGAAATATATAAATTCATCTTAGAAATCATAATCATTACTAAATGACCACCATATCACAAATAAATATAAGTAACACTATAAATAAATATAAGTAAAACTATAGAATAAAGATAAAGATAAAAAACAGTAAACAAATAAACAAATAGGTAATGCATGTAGTAAAAATTATTTTGTTTTCATGACCCCACATAACAGATATAATCTATAATAAAAACCATAATCTCAGCTAGTGATTAAATGCTATATAAAGAGACCATAAATAAAAGAGATTAGATATACACAAAATCGTAATCTCATATGGTGGTAAAATGGAACTAATTTATAGTAATAATAAATGTCATAGATTACACACCTTCCAGACCATAGAGTGAGGACATTGGAATCATGGATTTCATTATTTTTACCATACCTCATATATCTTGGTTAGAGATACTTATCTCACTGTATTGTTTGTAGAAATGTAAAGTTGTCCTATAATTCTGTGTGACAATTGCTTGTTGTAATGAATGATAGATGTGTTTTGTTCCTTGCATGTTAGCAGTGAGAGAAGAAAATGCTGGACCATGATAGCAAAGGTCAAAGATTTTGATAAAAATAAATAATAGATAATGCATATGGTGAAGATAAAAGATCTAAAACAAATGACATGATGTCAATGTGATAGTTATGAAGCAGTGTTTCAAAGAGTAACAGCAAGTGAAGGGAACATTTTGTATTAGGATGTTAAGTCCAAAACTTTCTACTGAGAGAAAGTACAGTTTTCAGATGCAGGACGTGTTGGATTAGCATTAAAATGAGAAATTGTGAGAAACATATCAGTAATAACTAGACTTGTGCACAACGGAAAAATTTGTTTAGTTTCGGTTCGTTTCTTTTCGGTCCTGTTGATTCGTAATCATTCGTAATTTTGCTAGACGGGATTTTTCGTGTTCGGACTAATTCGTATTTTCGCAAGCGACATTTTTCGTTGAATTTTTAGTTGATTTATAATTCGTACTTTCGGTAGAGTACATTGTTTTTCGTTGATTCTGGACACAACTCCTACTTTCGTAACTTTTTTTGGGTTCGTTGATTCGTAATTTTCTGTGTCTCTCTCTCACGACGACGCTGCCTATTATGCCTAATGTGCTTCGAATGGGTTTGTACTTTTCTAAATACATAGCGTTTATTTGTAACGATTCGAAATCTCGTATTTTACTTTCGTTTTTTACATGCGGCTATAGCCTCCGCCCCTGTAAACCATTTCGAGAGGGTTCAGCACGGTGAGGGAGAAGCAGAGAGCAGAGCAGAGTGTTATTGTGCTTCGAATGGATTCGAAATCTCGTATTTTACTTTTGTTTTTTACATGCGGCTATAGCCTCCGCCCCTGTACACCATTTTGAGAGGGAGTTCAGCACAGTGTGGGAGAAGCAGAGAGCAGAGTGAGTGTTATTGTGCTTCGTATGGATTCGTACATTCGTAACTTTTTCATAACGAATTATGCCGAAGACATTCGGGCATTCGCTATTTGCGGTATAATTTATTTCGGATTCGGTTTTATTCGTAATTGCTTTGTTCGGAAATTCGAATGCTTCCGAATGTCCGAAAGTTGCTAAATTCGGACGAATTTCGATTCGTTACGAAACGAATTGCACAAGCCTAGTAATAACAGGTATGGGTGAACCCAACAGATTTTCTTGCAGAATAGTTACAGTGCAGCCATTGGTCTGACAGAACCTGATCTGTCCAGCAGTCATGGCTAGATCTAGGGGGTACTGGGGTGGGCTGCGCCCCTCCAGACTTCAGTTGTGCCACCCCAGACTGGCCCTCCATTGAAAGTTGTGCCTAGCTGCTGGGCACCTTTCCCTGCACTCAGGGCCGGGACAAGGGGTGGGCAATCTGGAGCAGTGAAGACCGGACAGGAGAAGTGACAGAAACGGAGGAGGTTACAGGCAAATTGTACACTATGGGGGGGGGTGTGGAGAGGGGAGCAATCGTTGAGGTGAGAGGTTTGTGAGGAGAGGGGGTGGGGGCTATTTGTGCTGGAAAATGTAATGGGGAATGGGAGATACAGTATGTGCTAGGAGGGGGGCTTTTGTGAGATTTGAGCCAAGAGAGGACAATTTTTGTGCTAGGAGGGGAATGGGGGGGGGGTTATGTAGGAAGGGAGGATTTGTGCTGGGAAGGGTAATTTGGAGGGGGTGTGCTAGGAGGAGGTATTTCTGGGAATTTGTCCTAGGAGGGGGATTGGAGGGAGAGGATTTGTGCTGGGAGGGGGAATTTGTGCTTGGAGGGGGTGGGGGAATTTGGGCTAATAGGAAGGAATGGGGGAAATTTGGGCTAGGAGGGGGGATTTGTGCCAGGAGTTGCGATTTGAACATGGAGGGAGAATATGTGCTGAAAGGGTAATTTTGAAGGGGTTGTGCTAGGAAGGGGGATTTGGGAGGATTTGTGCTAGGAAGTGGGATTTAAGCTGGGAGGTGAAATTAGGGGGCTAAAGGAATGGGAGTCTGATCAATATTCCAATCGCACACGTTCCTGGAAAAATGGCTCTTATAAGATGGTGGGTGCTGCAACGATTACCAGATGGGTCCTGGAAACATCAAACAATCGAACATATTCACCAGCACACCAAGGATAATCCTTGGCGTGCTGGCGAATATGTTCGATTAAAGGGATGGGAGAAGTGCTCTGCCACCAGTGGTCATGTCCTCTTCTCTGCTGACCCCTGTCCTCTGCCCTACTGACCCCTGTCCTCTACCCTGCCCTGCTGATACCTGTCCTCCGTCCTGCTGACCCATGTTCTCCATTCTGCTGACCCCTGTACACAGTCTGGGGTCAGACTCAGAGTAAAGTAGCTATAGCAGTAGAGGGAATCCCACTGACCAGCAGGATTCGTATACAAGCAGGTCAACCTGGCAAATATTGCGGGTTTCACCTGGCGTGTCTAACTACTAATGTAGAGCTCCTGATAGTGGAGATGGGTTCTGTGTTAGTATTAGGTCGCGGTCCTTAGGATTGTCCCACCAGGAAGTGAGCAAGCCGGGGTCCAGTAGCAGATATAGCAGGTAAGGATCAAACAGAAGTGTAGTCAGTAAACAAGCCAAAGGTTGGTAACAAATAGCTGCAGGTTTGGAATCAAGCTGAAGTGTAGTCGAGGTACAAAAGGGTCAGTAACAAGTGGTAGCAAAGATATGGGCGGCAGCAGGAAAGACAAAAGAGAGATACTGGCTCGAGAGAGCACAATAATCTGGCAAACAGGAATTGTAAAGACATGGCTTAAATCAGGAAATTCATTGGAGGAGCAAAAGTTCAATGTTCAAGACAAACAAGGTTCAAGGCAGGATCATTTATGAAATTGCCCAGGGAACTGTCCAGTAGGGATGAGCTTTATGTTCGTATCGAACATGAGTTTGACTCGAACATTGACTGTTCGCCCGTTCGGCGAACAGCGAACAATTTGGGGCGTTCGCGGCAAATTTGAAAAGCCGCGGAACACCCTTTAAAAGTCTATGGGAGAAATCTAAAGTGCTAATTTTAAAGGTTAATATGCAAGTTATTGTCATAAAAAGTGTTTGGGGACCTGGGTTCTGCCCCAGGGGACATGTATCAATGCAAAACAAAAGTTATAAAAACGTGTTATAAGTTATAAAATGTGTCCCGTGTTTAGAACTGTCCCTGCACAAAATGTAATTTCTAAAGGAAAAAAAGTAATTTAACCACTTAAGCCCCGGACCATTTTGCAGCTAAAGGACCAGGCCACTTTTTGCGATTCGGCACTGCGTCGCTTTAACTGACAATTGCGCGGTTGTGCGACGTGGCTCCCAAACAAAATTGACGTATTTTTTTCCCACAAATAGAGCTTTCTTTTGGTGGTATTTGATCACCTCTGTGGTTTTTATTTTTTGCGCTATAAACAAAAATAGAGCGACGATTTTGAAAAAAAATGCAATATTTTTTACTTTTTGCTATAATTAATATCCCCAAAAAAGATATAACATTTTTTTCCCCCCTCAGTTTAGGCCAATATGTATTCTTCTACATATTTTTGGTAAAAAAAAAATCACAATAAGCGTTTATTGATTGGTTTGCGCAAAAGTTATAGCATTTACAAAATAGGGGGTAGTTACTAGTAATGGCGGTGATCAGTGTTTTTTTTCATGACTGCGACATTATGGTGGACACATCGAACTCTTTTGACACATTTTTGGGACCATCGTCATTTTCACAGCGATCAGTGCTATAAAAATGCACTGATTACTGTGAAAATTACACTGGCAGTGAATGGGTTAACCACTAGGTGGCGCTGTAGGGGTTAAGTGTTCCCTGCATTGTGTTTCTTACTGTAGGGAGGATGGGCTCTGTGTCACATGACACCGATCTCCGCTCCGAGTACACGGAGCCGTGATCAGTGTCATTGTCACTAGTCAGAGCGGGGAGATGCTTGTTTACACAAGCATCTCCCCGCTCTATACCTCTGTGAGATGATCGCGGGGATCCCCGCGGCGATCGAGTCCGCGGGACCCGCGGTCTGACTCACGGGGATGGCGGCAGGGTCGCGAGCGCGCCACCGGCGGCGCGCTCGCGACCACACAGCAGGCATTTAAAGGGCCACGTACAGGTACGTGATTATTGAAAGCAGAAAAATCTTAACCCAAAACACCTAAATGAGATAAGACAATAGCATTCCCGTGGCTACAGCTTCACTGACTAGAGACGCCTCTGCTGTTTAAAGTCACTTACCCATACTGTAAGCCGGGAATCTGGAGTGTGGTGAGCTTATTTCCATCAAGCACACACCTCAGGCCCGCCGTGTCCGCTTAGCACCGCAAAGCCAATTTAACATTTGATGTTTGCTGTGGGTTTTTTAATGCTGGTTTTTAAGGGTTCAAATGTTAGTTCAATAAATGAAGTGTGATTGTGTTTTTTTTTTATTAAACTGGTGATACAATTTTACACTATTGGAGCACTTCTTTTTGTTTTCATGTGAAAATCTGAGAATCATCACGGTAATCACGGTAATCCAGTAGAGAGTCGTATTTCCATGGGATCATACACAAGCGATTCAGCCTAACACGAGAGTGAATGGCAAATCTATTTGGTGAGTGCGTTTATCAGAGGGGAGGTTTCACAGCACGGTGGTGTGGTGAAAGTTACACAGAATCAAGATATTTTTCATCAATATTCTCTCTATCAGTTTCATCACATTATGGACTTTATTTCACTTATCACATGGTGTTATTGAGTTTATATGTTGTTGTTTATTATATTTTTAGCACCATTTTGTAGTGCTGCTATTGTCTTATCTCATTTAGGTGTTTTGGGTTAAGATTTTTCTGCTTTCAAGATTTACACATTAATTGGCAGCTTCAGTTATTTTTATTTTTTATTTTTTATTCTTTGGCGCAGCGGTGATAGAGGTTACTCAGGGCATTTGTATCCTATATCAGCAACATAAGGTACGTGATTATGCCTGTCCGTGCCATTCTGCCGACGTAAATGTACAGTGGCTGGTCCTTAAGTGGTTAAAACTACTTGCGGCTATTCATGAATTGTCGGGTCCCGGCAATACAGATCAAAGTCATTGAAAAAAAACGGCAGGGGTCCCCCCCCAGTCCATTACCAGGCCCTTTGGGTCTGGTATGAATATTAAGGGGAACCCCGAAACAAAAAAAAAACAAAAAAAGTGTGGGGGTCCCCCCAAATTCCATATCATGCCCTTCAGGTCTGGTATGGATATTAAGGGGAACCCCGCACCAAAAAAAAAAAATGGCGTGGGGTCCCCCTAAAAAATCTATACCAGACCCTTATCCGAGCACGCAACCTGGCAGGCCGCCGGAAAACAGGGGGGAACGAGAGAGCGCCCCTCCTCCTGAACCGAACCAGGCCACATGCCCTCAACATGGGGAGGATGTTCTCATGTTGATGGGGACAAGGGCCTCATCCCCACAACCCTTGCCCGGTGGTTGTGGGGGTCTGTGGGCGGGGGCTTATCGGAATCTGGAAGCCCCCTTTAACAAAGGGGACCCCCAGATTCCGCCCCCCTATGTGAATTGGTAACAGGGTACATTGTACCCCTACCATTTCACAAAGAAAGTGTAAAAGCAAATTAAAAACCTCACAGACACAGTTGGGATAAGTCCTTTATTAAAAATCAAAAAATCAAAAATCAAAACAACATTCCAGCGATGTAATCCAGCCTGTCCAGCGTTGTTCTCTATTTATACCCAGCCATACTCTGCAATACCCAGCCATACTCTGCCATACTCTGCCATACTCGGTGATGCTTGGTGATACTCTGCAATACCCAGCCATACCCTGCAATACCCAGCCATACCCTGCCATACCCAGCCATACCCAGCCATACTCTGCAATACCCAGCCATACTCTGCAATACCCAGCCATACTCTGCAATACCCAGCCATACTCTGCAATACCCAGCCATACTCTGCAATACCCAGCCATACTCGGAGATACCCAGCCATACTCGGTGATACTCAGCCATACCCAGCCATGTCATTTTTGGTATGTACATGCTATGTGTTAGAAATATTGTATGAATTGACAACTTTGTGTAAAAAAAAACGTGTTTTCATTTTCTTTCCACATTTTCCAAAAACTTTTAGAAAAAAAATGACATGTTCAAAAAGACTCATTATGCCTCATAGATTATACGTTGGGGTGTTTTATTTCCTGGTGCTCCAGGGCCTTCAAAAGTGTAAGAGGTAGTCAGGAAATGTGCAATTTATGCTCCTAGAACGCCTAAAGGTGCTCCCTGCTTGTTGGGCCTCTGTATGTGGCCACGCTGTGTAAAAGTCTCACAAATGGGGTATCGCCATACTCGGGAGTAATAGCAGAATGTGTTTTGGGGTGTAATTTGAGGTATGCATATGCTGTGTGTGAGAAATAACCTGCTAATATGACAATTTTGTGAAAAAATAAAAAGAATCTTGATTTTGCAAAGAATTGTGGGAAAAAAATTATAACTTCAAAAAACTCACAATGCCTCTTACTAAATACCTTGGAATGTCTACTTTCCAAAAAGGGATAATTTGGGGGGGGGATTTGTACTTTCCTGGCATGTTAGGGTCTCAAGAAATGAGAGGCCTTCAATACATCAGGTGTGATACATTTTCAGAGATTGGCACCATAGCTTGTGGACTCTATAACTTTCACAAAGACCATATAATATACACCGATTTGGGTTATTTTTACCAAAGATATGTAGCAGTATAAATTTTGGACAAAATTTATGAAGATAAATTACTAATTTGCTAAATTTTATAACAGAAACAAATAAAAACTCATTTTTTTTACAGAATTTTCAGTCTTTTTTCTTTTATAGCGCAGAAAATAAAAAACCCAGTGGTGATTAAATACCACCAAAAGAAAGCTCTATTTGTGTGAAAATAAGGACAAAAATGTCATTTCGGTACAGTGTTGCATGACTGAGTAATTGTCATTCAAATTGTGAGAGCACCGAAAGCTGAAAATTGGTCTGGTTAGGAAGGGGGTTTAAGTGCCCAGTGGTCAAGTGGTTAATCAATTTTTGCAATTAGAGAATGGCTAATAAATATACAGTAATATAAAATGATATCACCAATCGCAATAATTTTATTCTGAGAAAATTTGTATGTAAAATGTTAATTACACTGTCATGTAATAAACACCAGGCATTTTTCACCTACAATGTGCTCAAAGTAACCTACAAAGAAAAAAAAATGTATTTTCAGACAAACATCCAGATTAAAGGAACAGATAAAAAAAAAAAAGGTAAGGTAAGCACACAGGGTGAACATACAATCCTAGAATTTTGTGTCCTAAACATTTATTTCTGCTCCAAGAGTAACCTTTGAAGTTCAAATGCATCTGTATCATACGGAAACTTCTTTGCTATTCATTCAGATCTAATAAGCCGGTCATTTTAAAAGTAAGAATACGGTCATGCCTTTTTTGTACTGTGAAAATTTTCAGGGCATCATACATATTTTAGAAGGTCTAGGCAGGTTAGTTCTAAACTTGGCATGGCTCATAAATAATTATGCATTCCCAATAAAAACTGTAAAATGTTATCAGGCTGCCCATTCCAGTTACTTCTCATTTCTTAGAGTGCTTTTATTAGGATCTGATAAAATTAGCAGTTTAATAGGTAAAAATATAAAAGCATTATATTAAAGGAGATCATGCTGTCTAATTATATCTATTTTTAAATAAGAAAAATTTATAATTTGTGTAGCGGGGTATTCCCCTTTAAGACAGAGAGACAAGAAGTTCCAGGTGAGAGGTGAGTCGGGAGGAAGTAAAGAGACATTACTGGAAGTGAAAGCAGAGGAGAGAGAGAGACTACATCTCCCAGTACATCTTGCAGCACCCAGGGTACATTGCTCCGGAACAGAGACTGCTGGGGCAGACTTTATAAAGGGGAGGTGGAGTTTGTTCGGTCTCTTTGGACACCCCCTCTCCTAGCAAGAGGATCTCTGTGCTGAACTGCTGTGTGCACAAGGCCTGAAGCCTGGGCCTTGTGCTCCTTTCCAAAGAGCCCCTCTGCCAGCCTAGCAGAACCTTAGAGACATCTTCTCATGCTTGCTGCAGTACACCAGAAGGATTGAAGACTTGGATGTCGGTGGATTCCTGTTCCTAGACGAATCGATGGAGGAAACGGACTTGGACTTGTCCGGGTGGTGAGAGCTGTTTAAAGACAGATACTTTATCTTTACTATTCGTTGGGATTACAAAGTTGTTCTTCAAGTGCACCACCGAAAGATTGCTAGCGAATATTGTTTCACTGAACTTCCATTTAGATCAGTCAGGCCTGACTGCATAGGTAGACATTGCTGGGTGTTAGTCTACCCATGAGGGGAAGTAGCTGTAAAAGGGCAGCGCTAGAGTTGCATAGCAATACTTAATTATTCTGATTACTCTGTTTATCTTTATTACTGTTTATTGCAGGGATCTGCAACTTGTTATACTGTTGTTTATTACTTGCCCATTAGCCTCAGTAAAATATCTGGGTCAAGTACATTGGTGTCAGTTTCACTTACTTTAATAGAAGTTTTAAAGTATATCACTGTGTGTGTTTGCCATAGGACTGCGTCACCTAGAGTTGCGGTCACGCGGTCCTATCTCCCCTTACTAGCTGTGCCAGTAGGGGGTTGAGCATATTGCCGGGGGTTGGCGGAGCTGTCTTCAGGGCCCAACTAAAGCTGCGGCCTTCTTAGTTGGAGGTATCGCTACATTAGTAATAGAATAAGGACATATTTTATTAATAACAGCTGTCCTATATGGTTTTAGTGATTAAGTTCAGATGCTTTGCTTTATGCTGTTAGAGGTGTTCAACAGTGTATCTAATTAATGAGGGTTTGCCCCAGCAAAACTAGCTAGTTCATCATTAAATTTTTATGAAGGGTGCATGTAGCCGCAATCTTTGGAAATCAGGTACAAATAGTACCTGAAGAAATCATGCAAAAATTGCTCATCTGGAAAGTTGTCTAAATCCTGGTCTTGCCATCAATTTTAAATTAACTAAAATTAAGTTTAATTATACTGTATATTAAAGGCTAGTGGGGAGGAAAAGGCACTTCTCTCATCATAATGATAATGTTACAATATTGTAAGTAAATCAAAGTTTTTTTTATTGTTGTAGTGACTTTTATATTGGGGGCTCTAAAAGGGCTTTCCCAGGTCTATTGTTGTCTGCATTTTAGCAGTTTAAATAGAATAATACATTTACGCTACCTAAGCTTCTAAATTTAGACAGCTCGCTGTATCCAGGCACCAGCACAATATAAATTGTTTTTTTTGGGACCCCTTGGGAAGATTTCTTATGACTTCCTGTTTTAGAGATACAGTACAACGTGAAGTGAGAGGAAATCTCTACAATTTGACAGAATTTCTTTACTTTTACACTTGTCTCTGATATAGGTGTCCACAAAACATTTTCCCTATACTCATGCTTGCTCAATTACAGGTGTAGCGGGTATGTACTATTTAGGGGCAGCATCTGGGTGGTAGTATGACCCAGATGCACTAATTGGTAGAGTAGGCCTGTGTTTTCGTTCGTGTGGAGACATCAGTGGTGTTCAGTTCCCTGCGGCCCAGTAGGTGGCGCTGTCACTTTGGGCCGGGGTTGAACCGCCACTGCAGTGCCATACCCTTTGTGACCTCTCGCGGCAGCTGTACGGCAGGGCGGGGAACCCGCTGGGCTTGCTGGGAGAGGGTATAAAGGGGGCGGACATCTTCACCACGAGGTTCGAGTCCCAGGCACCTTCAGCCTGAGGGCTGCTGTCCGTGATCGGTGTCCGGCGCCCTTGGCCTGTATTTAAGGTAGCAAGAAAAACAACAAACACTCCTGCGCACGAGATGACCGTCAAGCATTCAGTGGTTTACAACGATAACACAGGCCTTGCTGCCCTTCATGGATAGGGGTATCCTGATAGAAAACGAAAAAAGAAAGAAAAGGGCGCACCAGCCTAGTGTAATATCGTTGGGGTAATTTATTGGATAAAATCAATGAAAAGGTACTCACAAAGGTACAGGAGTTGTTCGCATTGTACAAATAATGCCATGGAGGCTGCAACAGGTAGAATCCACAACAACAGGCTTGGCTCTGATGAAGCTGTGCGCTTTGAAACGCGTCAGCCGGCAGTGCGTCCCACTACGTCCTCTATGATCTGTTGGAGTGTGTTGTGGATTCTACCTGTTGCAGCCTCCATGGCATTATTTGTACAATGCGAACAACTCCTGTACCTTTGTGAGTACCTTTTCATTGATTTTATCCAATAAATTACCCCAACAATATTACACTAGGCTGGTACGCCCTTTTCTTTCTTTTTTCGTTTGCCCTTGGCCTGTACACATGGAGTTCGTGTTCCATCCCAGACACCTTCAGTCTGGGGTGAGGAACTTAACCGAAGGCCTGGGGCCCAGTACCTTCCACTGGGTCCAGCGAGGGAGGGATTCTCCTAAGGTGCCCCTGTTGTCGGGCACCTGAATCCAGGGCATAAGGGACCGGAGAGGTGACCCTCCCGTAGAGCTGGTGCAGCATATTGCCAGTGCCGGGTGGGCCTCTGGAGACCGTTCGGATGGATGTCTTTCCCCAAGAAGGGCCAATTCATCAAGGAAGGTAAATTCATGTTCTACGGCCGGTGGCAGCGGTACACCTAGTCAACTCAGGTCGGTGGCAGAGACCTGCTCGAAGGCCTGTGGCAGGGGCCTCAACAGTTCACCCGGTCGGTGGCAGCGACCAATCTCACGGTCGGTGGCAGAGACCGTGCGCCAAGCCTATTTGCACTAGAAGGAATAGGAGAGTTCACTGTGCCTGGACCTACTCGTATCCACACCCTGTCTGTTTATTCAAAAGTTCAACTGATATATATATATATGTTTATTGTCTAAGTATGCACAAAGGTTAATATGAACAATAAGGGTATAGTTCTAATGACTTGGAATGTCAGGGGTCTGGGGGAAAAGACTAAAAGAAATGCACTGTTTAAATACTTTGATAGAATGAAACCCCAGATAATCTGTTTACAGGAAACACACATGCAACCCCACTCTGTCCACCTGTTGCAGTCACGCAGATACCCGATACAATTCCATTCGATGTACACCTCATACTCCAGGGGAGTGAGTGTAATGGTCTCTGTGGATATCTCTTTTGAATGTATCCAGCAGAGGGTGGACAGAGAGGGTAGATACGTTTTTTTGCTTTGTAAGCTTAATGGGCTAGTATGTATCATTGCCTCGATCTATGTTCCTCCACCGTTTTCGACGACCCCTCTTAGAAGCCTAGCACAATTTATGGCCCTGTCTCCGGATGTTCCGGTACTGGCATTGGGGGATTTCAACAATACGTTGGATAACTCCCTGAACAGAATGTCCTTAGCCCCGAGGGGGGCGAGGCGGATGCCTGGAAGGACGGCCTTTGCCTCGCTACTCTCGGAGCTGGGACTCCGAGATGTCTGGCGAGAGAGGCATGCAGAGGACAGAAGCTATTCATGCCACTCAGCCACACATGACGGACTCTCACGTATTGATATGGGCCTAGGGAATGAGGCACTCAAGGAGCGGGTGAGGGAATCAGCATACGAGCCACGGGTATTGTCGGATCACTCCCCATTTTGGGTACGGCTGGATGATATGATGATGTCAGACCGTTTACCATGGAAAGTGAACCTTTTTTGGCTAACTCTGATTCCTTCACCGGATAAAACCAAGAGGGCAATACGGGAATTTTTGGACTTTAATAGGGGGTCGGCTAGCGCAGCGACGGTATGGGATACACTTAAGGCCTTCCTAAGGGGGTGCCTAATTGCAGAGATATCGGGAATTAAAACCCGCGCCAGGGAATGGGAAAACAGAGTACGGGAAGAAATGAAAAGGAGAGAACGGGCCCTGATAGCGGACCCATCTCAGTCTAACCAGGATTCCTGGAAAGAGGCGCAATCTATGTATAACTCTTATTGACGGCGGCGGAGAAAGGGAGTTATTTTCAGCAACAGAGTTACTTTGAGGAGGGGGAAAAAAGTGGTCGACTCCTAGCTCTTATAGCGAGGGAGCAGCGGGAATCCGTCAGTATCTTAGCGATAAAAACAGAAAACGGGGAGACACATACCCTTAGTATTGAAATTTTAGATAACTTCCAGAGGTTTTATAAGGACCTATACTCGTCTAAAACTAGTTATACTCCAGCAGACCTGGCTATGTTTTTACAAACATGCTCAATTCCACAGCTATCTGAGGCTGATAGGGAAATGCTCAACTCCCCAATAACAGTGAAAGAACTTTCAGAGGCATTGGAGGGGACGGGTTGCCGGTTGAGGTGTACTTACACTATGGGGAGGAACTTCTCCCCCCTCTGCTACAAGCGATAGAGGAGGTGATGGAAGTGGGCTCCTTGCCAAGACAGTATGCAGGAGGCAACAATAATAGTACTCCCAAAACCGGGGAAGGACAAGCTTTTGTTGGACTCATACCGCCCAATCTCTATTGATTGTAGATGTGAAGCTTCTGGCCGGCATTTTGGCTAAGAGGCTATCTCTGGTAATTGGCAAACTGGTACATTATGACCAGTCTGGTTTTATACCCACATGTTCCACTGCGGACAATATCAGGCGATTATATATGAATCTACAGACGCCGGTGGACAATCCGGGGGGTAGGGCCATTCTGTCACTGGAAAGGCGTTTGACAGTGTACCTACTGGAGATCCTGGATAGATTTGGACTGGGGAACGGGTTCATAAAATGGGTAAAGGTGCTATAATCCAGACCCAGGGCTAGAATCCGAATTAACAACAAAATATCCCCCCCATTTGAGTTAGATAGAGGTACCCGCCAGGGGTGCCCATTGTCCCCACTGCTGTTCGCCTTGGCGGTAGAACCTTTGGCTATATTGATCCGCAATGATCCGGAAGTGATAGGATTCCGCAGGGGCCAGAGGGAAGAAAAAATATCCCTATATGCGGACGATGCGCTTATTTATTTAGGAGACACTGCCGCCTCGTTGCGAGCAGCGATGCGGACAATCGAGGACTTCGGAGGCTTTTCAGGGTTCACCATCAACTGGTCAAAATCAATTTTAATGCCTATAGATCAGGGGGTGGAGCAGTTGCCAGAAGGGGGGCGGAACAAATAGTCATAGCAAAAAGATTTAAATACCTGGGAGTGGTGGTAACACCGGAACCAGCGGAGTATATTCAGTTAAATTTGGGCCCACTGCTGGAAAGACAGAAAGTGAAATGCAATAGTTGGTGTAAGCTTCCACTGTCAGTAGTGGGACGGGCAAACTTAATAAAAAGGGTGTGGGCCCCGCAGTTATTGTATGTATTCCACAACTCCCCCATGTGGATCACTAATAAGTGGTTCAAAAAGATTGACACATTGATGAGGGAGCTAATATGGGGAAAAAAAAACAGCCAGGATTAGCCTAGCTACCCTGCAATACGGGAAGGAGAGAGGAGGATTGGCAATACCCCACTCCAAAATGTACTTTCTGGCCTCACAGCTCCAGCAGTTGACAGGATGGGGACGGGTGGGGAAGGAAGACCCGATTAGCAAAATGGTGACTGCCTCGGACCCAACATTGGTAGCGGCCTCCCATATGGAAATGGATCTGCCGAGTATACCGGACTCGGCACCCATATGTGTTCTTAAGAGTGTGGGGGGAGACCCAAAAAGCCATGAAGATAAAAGGCGTGCTGCCCTTTACCCCGATATGGTGCAATCAGAGATACCCAGAGGAGCAGAAAATACAGGGATTCACCCCATGGAGAGAGAGAGGGATTCGGTTCTTTACACAACTATATGAAGGGGGGGAGATGAAGACCTATGAACAGCTGAGTCAGGAATTTCTGTTGAGCCCCAAGGGATTTTATCAATATCTCCAGTTGCGCCATGCCCTACAGATACAACAAACAACACAATCTATGATAGTGGAATCATCATCTATGCTGCGGGAAGTCCTTGGGGCAGACACCCGGAAGGGATTAATCTCTAAAATATACAGGGAATTGTTGTCCTCTGTCCAGGACCACACCTCATTGAGAAGCCAAAGTAAATGGGTAGAAGACATCGGGGACATAGACGGGAATCAGTGGGAAATGGCACTCAACTCCATCCCAGTGGTATCGGTATCGGCATCACAGAGACTATCACAACTATTTATCCTGCACAGGGCATACAGAACAACAGAGCAGCTATATAGAAGGGGAGGAAGAGATTCCAATATGTGCCCGAAACGTAAAGTACAGAGGGGGGATTTCATACATCTAATATGGAAATGCCCAAAACTCCATAGGTACTGGGAGGAAGTCTCCCAATGCATTACGAGAGTAGCTCAGGTACCCGTTCCCTTAAATCCCCTAGTATATTTGTTGGGAGCCATTGATACAGAAATGTTCTGTATGCTGACCAGACTAATGTAAATGGCTAGAAAACTCATTGCAAAATACTGGATGGCCCCAGAGGTGCCCACGGGGAAGCAGTGGATTTCAGCTGTAAATTCAACGCTCCTAAGGGAACGGTTGTCGTACAGTCGAAGGGGAGAAGTGGGCAAATTCGATACTATATGGAAAACATGGCGGGGGGACATCAACCTAGCGCCACCTCAACTAGTTGTGGAAAGACTCCAGATATAAAAAATAGAGGGGTGGTAAGAGAGGAGGGAAGGGGTAATAGAAAAAAGGGAAAGGATAAAGAGGAAAGGAAATGAACGTCTAACAGTGGAGGAAATGTGCTGAGAAGAGCAGATACAAGGCGGAAAGGGGTAAAGATGTAGCGGGGGGGGGGGTGGGAAAAAGGGAAAAAAAGAAAGAATATAGTAAAGAGCTACAGTAGTTACAATAGTATTTATATGTGGATAGGCAACTAAAGGAATGAGGAAGGAAAACAAGGAGAAAAAGAAAATTGTATTATGTCTCACCGGATAAAATGTAATAAGTGTTTGTAATGTATGAATAACTTTTTTTTATAAATAAAAAGAAGCGAATAAAAAAAGTTCAACTGATACTGTTAACTACTCAAGAAGAATAAAGGAGTGTTGGACTTTTTATGGTGTGGGGCTCTATTACTGACAGTCAAACCTCCACAGGAAAAGCAGAGGCTCCATCTAGAACACAGGCCCGAAGGTAAAACAAGTGTTGGCTTTCACCTCTGCACACTAGAGGACATAGGCCGTAGTGAACCTCACCCTCCTCCCACATACCCCTAGACAAGCCAGCCGTTTTATTAATAAAGGGGGCGGGGGTGAGGCCGCTACACTGGAATGTTGCATTATTAAACAACTAGTTCCCCTAGTTGTTTATCCAAAGGAATTTTATACAGTATAGGTCTGTGTGGATATGAGATGTGTTAATCAAGCAGTGATTAGAGCAAGGCATCCAGGTCACACTTTTGGGGATATTCTTTTTGAGATAAATGGACCAACGATTTGCATTATAATAAAAATGGGGTTATCAGAAGATTACGTTATTGTCAGCTTGTAGAACCAATACAGTATTTATCAACCATTAAAGGCTCTTTAACCACCGGTTTTACCCCCTTCATGACCGGAGTGTTTTTTGCTATTCAGCACTGTGCTATTTTAACTGTCAATTGTGTGGTCATGCAACACTGTACGTAAGTATAATTGATTCATTTTTTTTCACACAAATAGAGCTTTCTTTTGGTGGTATTTGATCACCACTGTTTTTTATTTATTTTATAAATGAAAAAAGACAAAATGTTAATTTTGAAAAAAAATAACCTAATAAATAAATAAATAAATATTTTCTAGTTGTATGTCAAATAAAAATTAAAAAAATCAAATTTCTTCATAAATTTAGGCAAAAATGCATTCTGCTACATGTCTTTGGCAAAAAAAAATCCCAAATAGTGTATAAAAATTCCTTTATGCTAAAGTTATAGGTAGAGTTGAGCGGGTAGCTGGATATTCGGGTCCGGCGGGTTCGGCCGAACTTCGGAAAAAAGTTCGGATTCGGGACCGAACTTTAACCCGAACCCGGACCCGGACCCCATTGAAGTCAATGGGGACCCGGACTTCTGATGACTAAAAAGGCTCTAAAAAAGTAATGGAAAGGGCTAGAGGGCTGCAAATGGCAGCAAAATGTTGTTAAGAACATGGCAAGTGCTCTGCAAACAAATGTGGATAGGAAATAACTTAAAAGAACATAAAAAAAATAAAAAATAAAAAAATATGCTGGAGGCCCCCTTTTCAGCAGAAGAGGTACAGGAAGTCATTAAGAACCTCAGAAACTCAACGGCACGATGCCACACATATGGTGGGAATGCCCCAGAATACACCCTTTCTGGAATAAATTATTTAATTTAATGGATAAGCTAGTGGGAAAATAAAATACTTTGAAATAAAAATGTAGCGGGGTGCTAAATTTAAGGAAAGTGTTTGAGTGGTAAATAGGCTCAAATACCCTAATTCTGTAGGATTCATGGACCATTTTGTCCTCGGGGGAAAGTATTGGTGTGCAGTTCCCTGCGGCCTACAGGTGGCGCCTTTTGTGTCCCCTCTTGGCAGTAGTACAGCGGGGCGGGGAACCTGCTGTGCATGCCGGGAGAGCATATAAAAGGGGCAGACCTTTGGCCTGGGGGCTGATGTCCAGTGGGGTCCGCGCCCAGGTGCCTTCGGCCTGGGTGCATGTGTTCCTGTTCCATCTCGGGCACCTTTAGCCCGGGGTGAGGTACTATCCTGAAGTTCTTGCTGCCCTGGGTATGGAGGCCTAGGGGCGGGAGTAAAGCCTGGAGTCCAGAGCCGCCTCGTGTAGGGGACCCTGTTCCAGGGAAGGGAGGATCATTCTGATGGACCGATGCGGGAGTCACGGTGAAGGAATGGTCTGTTGACTCCCTGGAGAGATGTCTTCCCCTTATATGGGCTAGGTTCGTAGAAGGAGAAGCTCAAGGTCACCTTGGCTGTATCAGAGGCCTTATTCAACCGGCCTGTGGCAGGGGCCTTATACACCCTGGTCTGTGGCTGAGACCAAAGTTCTCCAGGCCCGTGGCAGGGGCCTTGTACACCCGGTCTGTGGCAGAGACCAACCTCAATGTCTGTGGCAGAGACCGTGCGCCAAAAACTGTTTGAGAAACCTAAGCAGTGAAGTAAATGTGCTACGTTTGTGCCTGGACCTCCTCCACACCTTAAGCTGTCCTGTTTCTTTGCTCTAACCTTTTCTATCTGAGTACAGTTTATTTTGCCATGAGAGAATAAGAGTTGGAGTTTCAGCTGGTGTGGACATTGACTTTACTGGCAATTAAAGGACTTGCCTCTACCTACAGTAGAGGTGAGAATCATCCTCTGGAGGAGTTTTGACTCCGGCTGTGGACACGGCCCGTCAAGTACACCGCTCAACCTCTTTATATAGGAGTATACGGGCTGGTAGTGCGGTGTGCCTTTCTCCCTCCTGCGAAGAGCCAACAACATAAAGGCAGGTAAGGGGGAAAGGATCTGTGCGCTACAAAAAAATAAAATAAAAATTTTAATCTTGGCCTAGCAGGACGAGGTCCATATGGAGTAGGAGGTTGAGGTGGCGGTGGATGTGGCTGTGTAGGTGGAAGCGGCGGTGGAGGAGGACTAGGTAGCCAACACTGGTTCAAAAATACAACAATGGCTGGGTAAGGCCGGTGATGTGTCGAATTCTGTCCCCTGTCGAATAGTGTCCGCCCTGTACTGCGCTTGCTGAGTATGTAGGACAAGGGGATTTCAAAAATCTCCCAAGACTAACGGCGCCTGCGTGTTGAGTTCAGGTGAAGGCCACACCATCCGTGGTTCAAGCCGAGCCAAGCAAGGCCGCGATCGAAGCGAGCCCGTGAGGGGCCCTGTTACTATGTGCTACCGTATGTCCTCTTGGATGGTGGGGCTTGAACCTGCACTCACAGCGCAGGCGCCGTTCATCTTCGGAGATTTTTTGAATCTCCTTGTCCTCTGTACTGCGCAAGCGCTGCGCCTGCGCAGTACGGGCCGGGCACAATCCGATGGCCGGACAGTTTTTGTCACAACACCGGTATACATGTCTATTCTGCACAAGGTACGGACAAGTCCTGTGGGATCCATGCCTGGTTCATTTTAATGAACGTGAGCTTGTCCACATTGGCTCTGGACAGGCGGCTGCGCTTGTCTGTGATAACGCCCCCTGCCGTGCTAAATACACGTTCAGATATTACACTGGCTGCAGGGCAGGCCAGCACCTCCAAGGCATAAAGGGCAAGCTCAGGCCATGTGCCCAATTTGGAGACCCAGAAGTTAAAGGGGGCAGACCCGTCATCCAGTATGTGTAGGCCTGTGGACACATACTGCTCAACCATGTTGGTGAAATGCTGCCTCCTGCTAAGACGTTCCATCTCAGCTGGTGGTGCTGGTTGTTGTGGCGTGCTGACAAAGCTTTTCCACATTTCGGCCATGCTAACCCTGCCTTCTGAGGTGCTGCCGGTGCCCCGGCTGCGTTGGCGACCTCTTCCTCCTCCTCTGCCTTCGCCTTGTGCTTCCACCGTACGCCCGCTGTCAGGTGGGAATGCCACCAGCAGCGCGTCTACCAGCGTGCGCTTGTACTCGCGCATCTTACGATCCCGCTCCAGTGAGGGAATTAAGGACGGTACGCTGTCCTTGTAACGGGGATCCAGCAGGGTGGCCACCCAGTAATCAGCACCAGTTAAAATGTGGGCAACTTGGCTGTCGTTGCGGAAACACTGCAGCATGTAATCGCTTATGTGTGCCAGGCTGCCCAGAGGCAAAGAAAAGCTGTCCTCTGTGGGAGGTGTATCGTCTGTGTCCTCTGTATCCCCCCAGCCACGCACCAGTAATGGCCACGAGCTGGTCTGAGTGCCACCCTGCTGTGAACATGGCTCCTCCTCCTCCTCCTCCTCCTCCATCTCCTCCTCCACCTCGTCATCCTCCAGAACTGTGCCCTTTCTGCCGGACAATTGTGTACCTGGCGTTTGTTGGTGCAGGAACCCACCCTCGTAGCCACTTGTGAAAGACTGCCCTGAAAGCCTTTGAAATGATCCCGCTTCCTCCTCTTCCTCCTCCTCCTCCTCATCCTCCTGTGCCACATCCTCTTCCATCATCGCACAAAGCGTTTTTTCAAGGAGGCATAGAACTGGGATAGTAACGCTGAGAACGGCGTCATTGGCACTGGCCATGTTGGTGGAGTACTCGAAACAGCGCAACAAGGCACACAGGTCTCGCATGGAGGCCCAGTTATTGGTGGTGAAGTGGTGCTGTTCCGCAGAGCGACTCACGCGTGATTGCTGCAGCTGAAACTCCACTATTGCCTGCTGCTGCTCGCACAGTCTGGCCAGCAGGTGCAAGGTGGAGTTCCACCTTGTGGGCACGTCACATATGAGGCGGTGAGCTGGAAGGCCGAAGTTACGCTGCAGCGCTGACAGGCGAGCAGCAGCAGGGTGAGAACGCCGAAAGTGCGCACAGACAGCCCGCACTTTCTGCAGCAGCTCTGGCATATTGGGGTAATTTTTAAGGAACCTCTGGACCACCAAGTTCAGCACATGCGCCAGGCAAGGGATGTGCGTCAAACCGGCTAGACCCAGAGCTGCTACGAGATTTCGCCCATTATCGCACACCACCAGGCCGGGCTTGAGGCTCACTGACAGCAACCACTCATCGGTCTGTTGTTCCATGTCCCTCCACAACTCCTGCGCGGTGTGGGGATTTTCCCCCAAACAGGAAAGTTTTAAAACTGCCTGCTGTCGTTTACCCCTGGCTGTGCTGAAGTTGGTGGTGAAGGTGTTACGCTGAATGGATGAGGAGGCGGTAGAGGATGAGGAAGCGGAGAAGGAGGAGTTAGCAACAGGAGGCAAACTGAAGCGCCCTGCAATCCTCGGTGGTGGAAGGACATGCGCCAAACCGCTATCTGCCTCAGGCCCAGCAGCCACTGCATTTACCCAGTGTGCTGTTAGGGAGATATAACGTCCCTGACCGTGCTTACTGGTCCACGCATCCGTAGTTAGGTGGACCTTGCCACAGATGGCGTTGCGCAGTGCACACCTGATTTTGTCCCCCACCTGGTTGTGCAGGGAAGGGATGGCTCGCCTGGAAAAGTAGTGGCGGCTGGGCACGACGTACTGCGGGACAGCCAATGCCATCAGGCTTTTAAAACTCTGCGTCTCCACCAGACGGAATGACAGCATTTCAAAGGCCAGGAATTTTGAAATGCTGGCATTCAGGGCCAGGGATCGCGGGTGGCTAGGGGGGTACTTCCTCTTCCGCTCCAATGTTTGGGAGATAGAGAGCTGAACGCTTCCATGGGACATTGTGGAGATGGTTGGTGACCCAGGTGGTAGTGTTGCTGGCAGATCCTCTGTTTGCGGGGTGACAGGTGCCACTGTCACTACAGAGGTGGATGAAGAGGCCGAGACTGCAGCAGAAGAGGAAGCAGGAGGAGCCAGAGACCTTTCTTGGTTTCTGAGGTGTCTACTCCACTGCAGCTCGTGCTTTGCACTTAGATGCCTGGTCATGCAGCTTGTGCTCAGGTTGAGAACGTTTATGCCTCGCTTCAGGCTCTGATTGCACAGCGTGCAAACCACTCGTGTCTTGTCATCAACACACTGTGTGAAGAACTGCCACGCTAGGGAAGTCCTTGGGACCTGGCTTTGGTGTGCTCGGTCCCTTGCTGCGTTGGGCAGTAGCAGATGTACTGTCTAGGGGACGAATGCTCCGTTTTTGCACCCTGCTCCCTCTTCTGCTGTGCTGGTGGCTCTGTGCGACCACCGCCTCTTCCTCCGAACTACACTGGTCACCTGCATAACGTTGATTCCATGTGGGGTCGAGGACCTCATCGTCCTCCACATCATCTTCCACCCAGTCTTCACCCCTGCCCTCCATGTCTGTCTGCACAATTGCGAAAGCAGCAGCAGTTGGCACCTGTGTTTCGTCATCATCCGAGACGTGCTGCGATGGTCCTCCCATGTACCCATCATGAAACATAAGTGGTTGGGCATCGGTGCACTCAATCTCTTCCACTTCTGGGGCAGGGCTAGGTGGATGGCCCTGGGAAACCCTGCTAACAGAGTCATCGAAAAGCAGAAGAGACTGCTGCATGATTTGGGGCTCAGACTGCTTGGCTGATTTGCAAGGGGGTGAGGTGAAAGACTGATGGACATGGGCTTCAGGTGCCAACTCTGATCTTTCAGCAGAAGAGTGGGTGGGAGACAATGTGAAGGAACCCGAGGCACTGTCAGCAACCCAATCTACTATCGCCTGTACTTGTCCTGGCCTAAACATTGGTACAGCCTCATTAGGCGCGACAAAATACCGCCGCAGGCTCGGTCGCCTACTCGCACCTGAGGAAGGTGTTTCACTTGTGCGTGTAGCTGGCACAGATCCACCACGTCCTCTCCCTGCAACAGGAGCTCCACCAGCAGCACCACGACCGGGGCCACCACGTCCCTTTGACCTTCCCCTCATATTTTCCAAATTTAGGATCTTGCCCTAAATGGCGTTTTTTGGAAGACCACAACACACCCACAGTACGTAATGGCTGAAACGCACAGCTACAGAACTGCAGAAAATGCTATTCAAAAAAAAAAAGGTTGTTTTTTTTAGCATAGCACAGTACAAGGAAAATATATAGAAATTGTTTTTTTACACACACCTCCAGATGTGTATTTCACACTGCAAAATATTTTCTGTGGCCCTAAATGGCGTTTTTTGCCAGACCACAACACACCCACAGCACGTAACTGCTGAATCGCACAGCTACAGAAAATGCTATTCAAAAAAAAGGTTGTTTTTTTTAGTATAGCACTGTACAATATATAGAAATTGTTTATTTTACACACCTCCACATGTGTATTTCACACTGCAAAATATTTTCTGTGGCCCTAAATGGCGTTTTTTGCAAGAGCACAACAACCCCAACAGTATATAACCGCTGAATCGCACAGCTGCAGAGGCCAGAGAATGCTATTCAAAAATAATGTTGTTTTTTCACACACCTCCAGATATGTATTTCACACTGCAAAATATTTTCTGTGGCCCTAAATGGCGTTTTTTGCCAGACCACAACACACCCACAGCACGTAACCGCTGAATCGCACAGCTACAGAAAATGCTATTCAAAAAAAAGGTTGTTTTTTTTAGTATAGCACTGTACAAGAAGAATATATAGAAATTGTTTATTTTACACACCTCCACATGTGTATTTCACACTGCAATTTATTTTCTGTGGCCCTAAATGGCGTTTTTTGGAAGAGCACAACACAACCACAGTATTTAACCACTGAATCGCACAGCTATAGAAGTGCAGAGAATGCTATTCAAAAAAAATGTTGTTTTTTTTAGTATAGCACTGTACAATATATAGAAATTGTTTATTTTACACACCTCCACATGTGTATTTCACACTGCAAAATATTTTCTGTGGCCCTAAATGGCGTTTTTTGGAAGAGCACAACACAACCACAGTATATAACCGCTGAATCGCACAGCTGCAGAGAATGCTATTCAAAAAAAAGTTTTTTTTTTTTTTTTAGTATAGCATAGTACAAGAAAAATATATAGAAATTGGTTATTTCACACAACAAGAGATATACACTGCAAAATATTTTTTTTGCCCAAAAATAGGTCTTTTTTGCGCACAACAAAGTGCCTTTTTTTTTTTTTTGCAACAGCACAATAAAGTGCCTTTTTTTTTTTTTGGGGCCCAAAAATGGGTCTTTTTAGCAAAAGCACAATAAAGTGCCTTTTTTTTTTTTTTTTTTTTTCTGACCGAAATAGGTCTTTTAGCAAGAGCACAATACAGCCACAGTATGGAATAGGTGTATCACTCAACGTAATGCAGTGCTGGTGCACTGAGCTTGCAACACAAACAGATAAACCTATGCAGATCGCTGAGCTATTATATCTCTCAATCTGGACTCCTATCTAAATCTCTCTCCCTGAAAGCACAAACAGGATCCTGCCCCTACACTACACTACACTACACTGTCTCCCTATCTTTTCTATCAGTAGATTGCAGAATCAGGACTAACTCCTATCATATAATTCTCTCCCTCACAGCAACAGCGGCCAGGATCCTTTCCCTACACTGTCTAAAAGCAGAGTGACGATCTGTGCTGTGTGCCTCTTTCTTATATAGAAGCTGGTCACATGCTGGGTCACATGTTGCACTGACCAATCACAGCCATGCCATTAGTAGGCATGGCTATGATGGCTTCTAAGGGCACACCAGCTAATCAAATGGTGATTGGCTGGCCCCTGAAGCATTTCTAACTGCGCCATTAAATTCCCGAATCCGGACCCGAACCCGGACTTTAGCGCAAAATCCGGGTCCGGGTCCGGGGTCGGGAAAACGCCAAAATTCGGTACGGACCCGAACTTTACAGTTCGGCTCCGCTCAACACTAGTTATAGGGTCTACAAACTATGGTATATGCAGTTGTGCTCATAGTTTACATACCCTGGCAGAACTTATGATTTCTTGGCCATTTTTCAGAGAATATGACAACACAAAAACTTTTCTTTCACTCATGGTTAGTGTTTGGTTAGTGTTTGTAGTGTTTGGTTAGTGTTTGGCTGAAGTGTTTGGCTAAAGCCATTTATTAGAATTAATTATCAATCAACAGTGTATACTCTTTAAATCATAATGGCAACAGAATACCCAAATGACCCTGATCAAAAGTTTACATACCCCAGTTCTTAATACCGTGTATTGCCCCCTTTAACATCAATGCAGTCTTTTGTGGTATTTGTGGATGAGGCTATTTATCTTCTCAGATGGTAAAGCTGCCCATTCCTCTTGGCAAAAAGCCTCCCGTTCCTGTAAATTCTTGGGCTGTCTTGCATGAACTGCACGTTTGAGATCTCCCCAGCGTGGCTCAATGATATTGAGGTCAGGAGACTGAGAAGGCCACTCCAGAACCTTCACTTTATTCTGCTGTAGCCAATGACAGGTCGACTTGGCCTTGTGTTTTGGATCATTGTCACATTGGAATGTTCAAGTATGTCCCATGTGCAGCTTCCTGATTGATGAATGCAAATATTCCTCCAGTATTTTTTGATAACATACTGCATTCATCTTGCCATCAATTTTGACCAAATTTCCTGTGCCTTTGTAGCTCACACATCCCTAAAACATCAGCGATCCACCTCCATACCTTTCATCATAGGCCTTGTTGACTCTCTCCAAATGTAGCGTTTATGGTTGTGGCCAAAATGCTCAATTTTGGTCTCATCACTCCAAATGGCTTTGTACCAGAAGGTTTTAGGCTTGTCTCTGTGCTGTTTGGGCATATTCTAAGTGGGATACTTTGTGGCATTTGCGTAGTAATAGCTTTCTTCTGGCGACTCGACTATGCAGCCCTTTCTTCAAGTGCCTCCTTATTGTGCATGTTGAAACAGCCACACTACATGTTTTTAGAGAGTCCTGTATATCACCTGAAGTTATTTGTGTATATTTCCTTGGCAGTTGTGGCTGAAATTTTAGTTGGTCCACCTGACCGTGATTTGGTTTCAACAGAACCCCTAATTTTCTACTTCTTGATTAGAGTTTGAACATTGTTGATTGGCATTCATTTGATATCTTTTTATATCCCTTTCCTGTTTTATACAGTTCAACTACCTTTACCCGCAGATCCTTTGACAATTCTTTTTTTTCCCCATGACTCTGAATCCAGAAACATCAGTGCAGTACTGGATGAAAGATGCAAGGGTCTGTCAGGAGTCCAGGAATGCATTGACCTTTTATGCACACACACTAATTACAAGCAAACAGATCACAGGTGAGGATTGTTACCTTTAATAGCCATTCAAACCCCTTTGTGTCAACTTGTGTGCATGTTATCAGGCCAAAATTACCTGGCTATGTAAACTTTTGATCAGGGTCATTTGGGTAGTTTCTGTTGCCATTATGATTTAAAAAGAGTAAACTCAGCTGATTGAAAATAAATGGCTTCAGCCAAACACTAACCATGAGTGAAAGAAATGTGTTTGTTATCTTTCATATTCTCTGAACAATAGCCAAGAAATCATAAATTCTGTCAGGGAATGTAAACTTATGAGCACAACTGTATACTGGAATTTACGCAAGTATAGACGCTATACTGTAACGAAGATGATCAGCAACTTATAGTGTGACGATAGGGTGGCAGACAATCTGGAGCTAACAGACACTATTTGGGAGGGTCACTAACTGACACTGACGGCGCTGGTGACACTAATACAGTGATGATACTTTACACTGACACTTTACTAATGACACTGCCTGGGAAGAGGTTAACTGTGTGCCTAATAATGTGTAATGTGTGTAATATATGCTGCTTTTACTTTACTATCTGGCTGTTATTTCCCTGCTTTTCAGGAAGAAGAAACAACCAGGTCACTGTTCACAGTACACAGAGTCTGTGTTTTTGTAAGCACAGAACTCTGTGTGATTGAACACAGCCAATCAGCTGACTTTAACCAAAATCATTGGCTGAAATCAGCTGCCAAACTTGTGCTGTGTCCAATCACAACACGTGCCAACAGGGGTTTTGGATTGAGTGGAGAGGGATTAGAACACCTGTCAGATTTTTATTTCTGCCCGTGTCCCTGTTAAAGAGATTCACCCTCACTATTTGTCCTGTTCAACCTTTGATGGTTGTTTGATAACAGTTTAGTTATATGTTTTAAGACAAACCATAGCTTTAATGAGATTTGGTAAACCCAGTTACTTGTCAATAGTACCGTTTTACCAGCTTTTCCCAATCTTGTCACATATCAAGGTGTATTTCAGGAGATAATGAAGCCTGCCCTAAACCATCTGTTTAGCTAGGTTATTTTCCACTGTTGCACTGTTTTATATTTGCAAGCACTTAGTTTTCAAGACTCTGCTCTCTCCTAGTTCTCCTCCTACCTATCACAGCGCTCCTTCAGTGTGACCTATAACTCTGTCTGCTCCTCTTTCTTTTGGGGTTCCCTAAGGTTCTGTCCTCGGACCCCTCCTCTTCTCCACTTACACCTCCTCCCTTGGTCACTTGATAAACTCCCATGACTTCCAGTACAATCTCTATGCTGATGACACACAAATCTATCTCTCTACTCCTCACCTCACCTCACTCTTTCAGTCTCCTCCTGCATTACTAACTTCCTAACTGACATATCAGCATAGATGTCACACCACTTTCTCAAACTCAATCAATCTAAAACTGAGTTTATAATATTTCCTCTGGCCCATGCCCACTCCCCTGACTTCTCCATCAAGATCAATACAATCATCAGTCCCTCCCCTCATGCCAGGGTGCTAGGTGTAATACTGGACTCTGAACTGTCCTTTCAGCCCCAAATCAAATCGCTGTTTAAACCTTGCAGACTTCACCTCCACTAAGCAACTTATTCACTCCTTTATTATCTCTCGCCTTGACTATTGTAACTCTTTCCTCATTGATCTACCTCTCCGCAGGCTATCCCCTCTTCAGTCTATCATGAATGCTGCGGCTAGGCTCATCCACCTTACCAACCACGCAGTATCTGCAACCCCTCTCTGACAATTCCTCTACTGGCTTACCATTGCACAATGAATAAAATTCAAAACGCTAACAATAACAAAGCCATTTACAACTCTGCCCCAAGTTACATCACCAAACTTGTCTCCAAATATCACCTAAGACCTCCCAAGACCTCCTGCTCTCTAGCTCCCTTGTCTCCTCCTCTAATTCTTGTCTCCAGGACTTCTTCAGAGCCTCTCCTATCCTCTGGAACTCACTACCCCAATCTGTCTGGCTATCTCCTATTCTGTCCACTTTAGGTGATCCCAGAAAACACATCTCTTCAGGGAGGCCTATCCTGCCTTCAGCTAACAACCGATTCTTCTACTTCTCCCATCAGTTCATCCCTCACAGTTCACCAGCCCCTCCCTATTAGATTGTAAGCTCACAGGAGCAGGGCACTCCTACCCCTCTTGAATTGAATTGTATTGTTGCTGTATTGTCTCTCTTCATATTTAAAAGTGCTGTGCAAACTGTTGGCACTATATAAACCCTGTATAATAATATTCAAGTATAACTACAGTATGGTCAAACTAAAAAATTGCATACAGTACATTTGATAGGTATATCCCTTAATAATGCTCCCCCTCCTGCAGTGAAATCACAGCAGAATTGTTGCCCTTGCTGCTGTAGTAGCTGCTTGTACATTTGATGGATCTATCAGTGAATAGTCACACCAACTCCTCCCACTGGCAGTTAGGGTGACAGAACATTGCTCTATCTGCAGGATCTTAGAGAAATTAGGCTACTTCCCTCCTTCATTAATCCCTGCTCACATTTAGCACTGTCTAGCATGGTTCAGGAGAAAACTATCTTCACTTCTGTTTTTACCACTAGAAATGACGTACAATACATTTTTTTGAAAACATTTAGCATACCAACTTGCTTTGAAAATGCTTGTTTATTACCCTGAAAGGCTAAAAACTAGAAAGTTAGACTTAAATTTATTTATCTGTTCACATCTCTGTGATCAGAGTAAAAAGTAAATGTCAGCGGTATTTGTAATTGAGAAACAAAAAAAAAAAGACTTTGGATGAATTCTGGAGTGAGTTTTAGACCTTTGTAGGTGCTCAGGTAGTCTGCCTATATCCCTTTCCAGGTAGTTAGAGTTCTTCATCCTACAGTATTGTATTTTTGTGCAAAATTTTTAAGTTATCTTGGCGACGAATGAAAATACCTATTCCAAAAAAAACAGCTAGGTATGTATGATTGATGTTGGGTACAGCAAGTTCTCAAATAGTGTAGCATTTTACTAGATACAGTAGGTCCAACGTTCTCTGTAGAAAACACATACAGTATTACATAAGAATATGCATTAAAGATAAAACATAACCTAAAACCGTTAGAAAATAATATGTTTTAAAATTGCTTTTCTTCTGTATGCTATATAAATTGCATTTGAGAAATAAGAAAATAAGATTACACCTGCACAAAAGCCTACACTGATTATATAGTGATAAGTACTTCGAATAGGAATGTATATATATAATGCAATGAACATGCTGTAATGTGCAGAGACATATTGTGTGTATGGTAATAATAGTATTTTCCATAGTAATGTATGTGTGCTAGATGTAAAATGCCACTGAATAAAGAAATGCATTTTTTATCATATAATGTAGAAGAATCAAGAAAGGAATCGGAAAAAAAAGTGAGTGTTTATTTTCCTCCTATAATGTTAACTTATTTACATGTAAACATTTTCAATCAGCTTTGTAACCCTCAAGATGTAATTCATTTAATAGCCAAAATCTAGCACATTTTAAGTGTTACTGCAATGCTTAGAGCGCTCAAGAGTTCCATCTGCAGTAAAGCTCTACTTTCGCCAATGGCCCAATACACGCATATGTCAGGGTCTTCATTCAATTATGTGCATTAAACAAGAAGAGCAACTACAAGTATGTCCTTCTTTTCAGTTGTTTCTTAAAAAAGAGGACATTTTATTAAATGTTTCCTTTTTATTTTTCCCCAAAAATTACATATAGTCAAAAAATAAAAGCTTTCTTAGCTGTACAGTGATCTAATCTGCATATAAACAATATGCAGGTATGTGATTAGCCAAGACATCTAACTTAATTTCTCCCTTTTATTTTGCACTCGATTATACTGTATACAGCATATACCGTATGTAGATTTCCTTAGATCTAAAAGGAATATTGTGCTATGTGATGCAATGTCCACATTATTAAAGTGAACCTGTGCACATTCAAGTATATATCTGAGTTTATATAGAGAGATCACAGTGTTAACCCCATTAATCCAGGTTAGTGTATTTATTAAATTAAGGGGTTGATTTTCTAAAAGTGTAGAGTGCAGTGCAACATCTGGTGCAGCTCTGCATAAAAACCAATCAGCTTTCAGTTTTTTTTTTTTTATCACAGTTAAAAAAGCTAAAAAAAACTTTAAGAAAAAAGCTTTTAAAAAATATAAAAATAAAGGAACACTATTGTCATTTAAATGTTACAAAGAATATAACAGAATATGTAAAAAGCAAATCAAGGACGCAAAAATTCAAAATGAACGACAGATTGCAAAAGATAGTAGGACAAACCCCCAATTTTTTTTAAAATATATTAATAGTAAAAAGGTCAGGTCTGAGCATGTAGACCCTTTACAAAATAATCTAGAGTGGGTTAGGACAAAGAAAAGGCAAATTTATTAAATACATTCTTCAGTTCTGTGTATACAAAGGAGCATGGGGGAGCTCAAGTTTATAATGGGGATGGTATTGACACAGCCCCAAATGATCCACAATGGCTCAAAGGTGATATGGTCCAAAAATATTTAGACAGAAGAAAGGTCGATAAAGCACCTGGACCAGATGGCATACACCCACGGATACTAAAAGAATTGAGCTCTGTCATTTCAAAGCCATTGTTTCTAATTTTTAGGGACTTCTTAACCACTTCCGGACCACCCCGCCGTCGTTTTATGTGGCTACCATAACCCCGGTATCGTCTTCAAAATCGGGCGGTCCGCTTCAAGATAAAAGTAGTCTCTGCGGCAGATTTGCCACAAGATCAGGCCCCCCCTCCCGCCGCTCTCCGGTGCCCTCCACTGCTTACTGGAGCTTCCGACAGTGGCGGAGGCGATTGTGTCTGCTCCCTTGTGTGATATGAAGACGAGTGAGAGGAAGATGGCCCCCACCCGTCTCCATATCATTGCAGGGCAGAAGCGAAGTCAAAACGTCACTTCCGCTCAATGCTCTTAAAGGGACTTTTTTTTTTTTTTAAATGACATTAAATTTATTTTATTGCATTTTAGTGTAAATATGAGATCTGAGGTCTTTTTGACCCCAGATCTCATATTTAAGAGGTCCTGTCATGCTTTTTTTCTATTACAAGGGATGTTTACATTCCTTGTAATAGGAATAAACGTGACCGATTTGTTTTTTTAAAAGAACAGTGTAAAAATAAACAATAAAAGGTAAAATAAATGATTTTTTTTTTTAAACGTGCCCCATTCCACCGAGCTTGCGTGCAGAAGCGAACGCATATGAAAACTGTTTTCAAATCACACATGTGAGGTATCACATGATCGTTAGAGCGAGAGCAATAATTCTAGCCCTAGACCTCTTCTGTAACTTAACCACTTCCCTACCCAGCCATAGTCAAATGACATCCACAGATGGGATCTCCCATCCTGGGTGGACGTCATATGACGTCCTCGGCTTTGTAGGGGGATATCTGAATGATGCCTGCAGCTAGAGTCATCATTCAGATATCCTTTTGAAGTGCCGGCGATTCTGTGCACAATAAGAACGATCATAGCGGCGGTTCTGCTGCTTGATCGTTCTTATAGGCGGTGGGAGGGGACACCCCCCTCCCGCCGCCATCCGGTGCTTCTCCGGGCTCCCCTGTGCGATCGGGGACTCGGAGCAAATCTTCCGGCGTCGTTGGTGGGGTCACGTGATGAGCATAGAGATGACTGGTGACCAGATGGTCACCAGTCATCTCTATGATCGTCGAAGGCCCGGGCGCGATGTGATGACGTCACGCCCGGGTCTCAAATGTAAACAAAGCCGCCATTGCGGCTGTAAGTATGAGATCAGTGAAAAAAATTTCACTGATCTCATGCTTTCCAGCCTGGAGGAGAGATGTGGGGTCTTATTGACCCCGCATCTCTCAATAAAGAGAACCTGTCACACACATTCCTATTACAAGGGATGTTTACATTCCTTGTAATAGGAATAAAAGTGATCAAAAAAAAAAAAAAGTAAAATCATTGTAAAAAAATAAGTAAAAAAAAAATAAAAAAAAAAATAAAAAAAAAAAATATTAAAACGCCCCTGTCCCCGGTAGCTCGCGATCAGAAGCGAATGCACACGTAAGTCGCCCACGTATGTAAACGCTGTTCAAACCACGCATGTGAGGTATCGCCGCGTGCGTTAGAGCGCGTGTAACAATTCTAGCACTAGACCTCCTCTGTAATCCTAACCTGGTAACCTGTAAAAAAAATTAAAGCGTCACCTATGGAGATTTTTAAGTACCGAAGTTTGGCGCCATTCCATGAGTGTGCGCAATTTTAAAGCGTGACATGTTAGGTATCTATTTACTCGGCGTAACTTTATCTTTCATATTTTCCCAAAAAATTGGGCTAACTTTACTGTTTTGTTGTTTTTTAATTCATGAAACCATTTTTTTTTTTTTTTAAAAGGCGTTTGAAAAATTATTGCGCAAATATTGTGCAAGAAAAATGTTGCAATGACCGTCATTTTATTCCCTAGGGTGTCTGCTAAAAAAAAACATATATAATGTTTGTGGGTTCTGAGTAATTTTCTAGCAAAAGAATGATGATTTGTACATGTAGGAGAGAAGTGCCAAAATAGGCCCGGTATTGAATAGGTACAAAAAGCCCTGTATTGAAGTGGTTAAAACATGCAAACTGTAGATTTTGGAGATTTGGAGATTTTTAAGGGTAAAAGATTGTCGCTATGCCACAAGCGGGTGCAATTTTGAAGCGTGACATGTTGGGTATCAATTTACTCGGCGTAACATTATCTTTTACAATATAAAAGACAATTGGGCTAACTTTACTGTTGTCTTAATTTTTAATAAAAAAAGTGATTTTTTCCCCAAAAAAGTGTGATTGTAAGACCGCTGCGCAAATACGGTGTGACACAGTATTGCAACGACCGCCATTTTATTTTCTAGGGTGTTAGAAAAAAATATATATATAATGTTTGGGGGTTCTAAGTAATTTTCAAGCAAAAAAACGGTTTTTAACTTGTAAACACCAAATTTCAGAAAGAGGCTCCGTCCTTAATTGGTTAATGACGGGAATAGTACCATTGGATTGGCATAGGGCCAATGTGGTGCCTATATTTAAACAGGGAACAAAGTCTTTACCAAGTAACTATAGACCTGTTAGTTTAAATTCTATAGTCGGGAATATACTGGAGAGTTTAATAAAAGATCACATAGATGAGTTCTTGCTGGAAAAAAATATTTTAAGCAACAGATAGCATGGATTCACGAAAGACAGAAGTTGTCAAACAAACCTGATTTCTTTTTATGAAGAGGTAAGTAAAACCTTGGACATAGGGGTAGCTGTTGACGTGGTATACTTGGATTTTGCGAAAGCGTTTGACACAGTTCACCACACACGGCTAATGTGTAAGGAAAAGTATACAGGCTTGGAAAGATCAGTTTGTAAATGGATAGAAAACTGGCTAAAAGACATAATTCAGAGAGTAGTGGTTAATGATTCTTACTCTGAATGGTCTAAGGTTATCAGTGGTGTACCCCAAGGTTCAGTGCTGGGACCCTTACTTTTTAATATCTTTATAAATGATACAGGGTTTGTGATTAAAAATACCATTTCAGTCATTGCAGATGACACTAAGCTATGCAGTGGAATAACGTCCTTACAGGATGTCTCCAATTTACAAGCTGACCTCAATGCACTGTATAATTGGGCGACTATGTGTCAGATGAGGTTTAATGTCGATAAATGTAAAGGTATGCACTTGGGGGCTAAGAATATGCATGCATCATACATACTAGGGGTAGTACAACTGTGGGGATCCATAGTGGAGAAGCGCAATAATAACATGCAATGCCAAGCTGTGTTTTCCAAAGCGAGCAAAGTCCTTTCTTGTATTAAGAGAGGTATGGACTCCAGAGAGAGCAATATCATTTTGCCCCTGTACAAATCATTAGTAAGACCTCATCTGGAATATGCGGTTCAGTTTTGGGCACCAGTTCTCAAAAAGGATATCGGGGAACTAGAGAAAGTGCAGAGAAGGGCAACCAAACTGATAAGAGGCATGAAGAAACTCAGCTATGAGGAAAGATTTGAGGAACTGGATATATTCCCTCTTGAGAAGAAGAGGAGATTAAGGGGGAATATGATCAACATGTACAAATATATAAGGGGTCCATATAGTGAACTTGGTGGTGAGTTATTTACTTTACGGTCAACACAGAGGACAAGGGGGCACTCTTTATGCCTAGCGGAAACGAGATTTCATCTCCAAATACGGAAAGGTTTCTTCACAGTGAGAGCTGTGAAAATGTGGAATAGACTCCCTCCAGAGGTGGTTCTGGCCAGCTCAGTAGATTACTTTAAGGAAGGCCCTGATTCTTTCCTAAGTGCACACAATATAACTGGGTACTGACAGTTATAGGTAAAGTTGATCCAGGGAAAATCCGATTGCCTCTTGGGGGCCAGGAAGGAAATTTTTCCCCTGCTTCAGCAAATTGGATCATGCTTTGCTGGGGTTTTTTCGCCTACCTCTGGATCAATTGTGGGTATAGGATTGGGTATATGGGATTGTTTGATATTTATTTTTATGGTTGAACTAGATGGACTTGTGTCCTTTTTCAACCTGACTAACTATGTAACTATGTAAAGCCTAATTGAACAAGCTAAAGTTAGATGCTAATTGGCTTCCAAACACAGCTGCACCAGATTTTGCACTCTCATGTTTTAGTAAATCAACCCCTAAATGTCCTTCTTAGCTTAGTAAGTCACATAAAATATCAGTGACTTCGTTTATTATCTTTTTTTTAATTGTATTATATTTACAGTGTTTTGACAGTAAATTCTGTCAGATCTGCTTAGCATTTGTGGTAGTATATTAACGGAGCAAAAGTGAGAAAAAGTGGAATCACAGTTGATTTTGTCTAATTTCACTGGTACCAAAGAATATTAACCCCTTCACGCTGATGTAACACAAATATGCAGCCCCACTAGACTGTTTTTTTTTCCTAGGGCTTCACATTTGGGTATCTCTTTGTGCTGGGAGCACACCACACTCCCAGCACAGAGACCGGGGGCTCACCGTGAGCTCCGGGCCCCGTACTAATGATTGGGACACGGAACTCGAGATTCTGAGTCACCTGATCACTGTGATAGCCTCTAATTGATCAGTCACTGTGAAGGCCACCCCAGTGTTTTCTTTCTCTGTGAATGGAGAAATGCAGAGAAAAATGCAGAGAAATAAAAGTGTGTGTAAAAAAAATAAAAAAATACTAAACAATACCCAAATCAAAGTTTGATCTAGGTAAGTGCCAGGGCTAGTGTTTTGGTCAGGGTTAAAGGTCAGGGTCAGTATTTTTTTAGACAGATTTTTTTTTTTTATTATTATTATCAGTGTCAGTTAGTGTCAGTGTGTTTTAGGTAGGATAAAAAACAAAAACAAAATGATTCTTATGCCACAAATTCTTTACGTGTTACACAACTCACCTCTTGTAATCCCATTAAAACAGTTCCGAATCATTAACTCTATGTTCTGCTCCCTTATCTGGCATTCTTCTCCGGCTAGGGTGAGATTGGAACAGCTTCAATGGCCTAAGGAGGCAGGAGGACTAGCACTGCCAAATCCTTGGCTGTACTACTTGGCCTCCCAGCTACTACACATAGCTAGATCACTCAACCCAGCCTCCGACCCGGAGTTGAACCTGGTAGACTCTACCACCTCACTCATAAAATTCACGATTGGACAGGGGGTAGCTGAGGGGTTGGAAGCTTTGCGGATGGGTAAATCGAATAAAGAGTACCCCACGTATAGCCTAATGCAAAAAATCGGGAATAAAGTCAGAACACTACAGCAGGTCACGGGGTTTACTAAATTCAGCCCTATATGGCACAATAATCGATACATGGAGATGGGGAAACTACAATACAGTGAAAGGTGGCAGCAGTATGGTATTAACTACCTGTATCAAATATTCCGAAATGGAGAGCTGCGTACTTTTACCGCTCTCCAGGAGGAATTTCAGCTTCCCAGTTCCATGCAATTCTACTACGTCCAACTCCAGAACACGGTAAGGGCCGAAAATGATGTAGATGCCTGGGTTCAGACTAGCGCTCCAATTTTTAACTATATGGCAGGGGTGTCATCATATAAAGGCTTCATATCTTGTAGTTATGCTATGCTCCTTAATTTGTTTCTGCCTAATCTGACCCGTAAGGTGATAGCCCAATGGGAGGGAGACGATGGGGCTTTTGAGGAGGAACAATGGGAGGAGGCACTTTTGGCAGTCTCTCAGTGTTCGCTGAATGTTGCCCAGCACCTGTCGCAGCTGTACATACTTCTCCGAGTTCACTATACGCCCGCCAGACTGGCTAGAATGGGGGTACGTGATGATCTCTCCTGCACACGTTGCATGCGGGATCACAGCGACTTGATACACTTGCTGTGGCGTTGCCCCAAACTTCATGCTTACTGGACGGAGGTGACAGAGGTCATTAACCGAACCTTTCAGGTTCAAATTGCTAAAGAGCCCAAACCCTGCTTGTTAGGTATAATTGAGGGTGACACACTTGAGGAGGTCCCCAGACAGGCGATAGCTAGGGCCCTCTTTCAGGCCCGGATGCTGATTTTACGGCACTGGAAGTCAACGGAACCCCTTACTGTAAAGGAGTGGATAAAACAAATGGGTAACACTTTGAAATTGGAAAAACGTATCTACCAACATAGAGGCAGTACAGCAAAATTTTCCAAACTCTGGGATCCATGGTTAAGTGTGCCTGGGTTGGCTCCGGTGGAGCTGGTATTGGATAGATTGTTGTGAATCTCCTTGTGTCCTTGCATTTGTAGCAGAGACTCAGTTAATTAGCTGCACTACTGTCTCAGGTTATTGTTCATTGTTTTGAGTGTGAAGATGCATATAATGTACATGTTTGTGCGAACTGTGCAGTATTTTTTGAAACTAAGCATGGTACAGGTTTAATGTATTGTGGTGCTCTGATGCCAATAATAGATGTAATGTACTTTGTTTTTCAATAAAACATTTGTTTTGAGATAAAAAAAGAGTCAAACTATTCCACGAACTGGATTGGTGTGATGATGTTTTGGTAGACGAAACGTTGGGACGTATCGCGCTGGCTCAACAACACTGCGTTCTTCTCCTTGTGATCACATTATACCACATTATACAAAGGTCTGTTTTTATCTACATTGATGTAAGTGCAATATATTATTTAATACATTTTTAGCCAAGGATTTTATGCTATGTGGCAATCTTTTTTTCCTGTATGACTCCTTCCTGTTGATTGGTGGAGCCGATGAGTCTCTATATGCTGAGCTTGGATCATTATGCTTTCTTGATGTTGGTCCCTGAAAGCTTGATTGTCGAATCTGCACTGATGGGGGTAGCACATTTGATGGTGAATATTGTTTCCTTGCTGAATTGAGCACACACCTCTGTCAGTCGTCCTTGGCTGGAAGTCCTAATATCCACCTATTTTGCACCGTTTGAAAAATTTATTTTTTTCACTTTGGACTCATCTTGACGCAGTTTGGTCTCTTGACGCAGTTTAATGGACATTTAGGTTCTCAATAGGTTTATGTATATGTTGTCTCACTATTTTGCATACTAGTCTTGCTTTGCAGGCAATGTCATTAATGTATGTTCAATTGTGCACTGTCACTTATATGTTTGCATTATTACATATATCACTAGTTAATTAGCGCTGCACTTACAGTAGGTGCCGCCGATTTTGTGTCAATCTCGTCTCTTCTAGCGGCGAGATTGACACCCTACAAGCCTTGTCGCGAGAGCCAGCGCCGAGCTGTCTCGTCATCGGGAAAGGAAAAATGTTGTTTTTCCTTTCGCAATGAGTGACACGCATTGCTGACATTGAGGCCGGTGGACGGAGAGCTGACGTGGATTCCCACCAATACCAGGCACTGTGTTTGGTATGAATCCTGAGCGGGAACTCCACGCCAAATTTTAAATAAAAAAATGGCATGGGTTCCCCCTACAGGAGCATACCAGGCCCTTCGGTCTGGTATGGATTTGAAGGGGAATCCCCTAAGCCAAAAAAACGTCATGGGGGTCCCCCACAAAATCCAAACCAGACCCTTATCCGAGCACGCAACCTGGCAGGCTGCAGGAAAAGAGGGGGGGACGAGAGAGCAGCCCCCTCCCTCCTGAACCGTACCAGGCCGCATGCCCTCAACATGGGGGGGTTTGGTGCTTTGGGGCAGGGGGCCCCCCTCCCCAAATCACCCTGTCCCCATGTTGATTGGGAAAAAGGGCCTCGTCCCGACAACCCTGGCTGTTGGCTGTCGGGGTCTGCAGGCGGGGGGCTAATCGGAATCCGGGAGCCCCCTTTAATAAGGGGGCCCACAGATCCCGGCCCCCCACCCTATGTGAATGAGTATGGGGTACCCCTACCCATTCACCTGGTGGAAAAGAAATGTCAATAAAAAAACACACACAGGTTTTTAAAGAAATTTATTACACAGCTCCGGGGGTCTTCTTCCGACTCCGGGGGTCTCTTCCGACTTCGGGGGTCTCTTCTTGTGTCAGTGTCATCCTAATCCTTCAGAAGAGGTGGGTCTTAAAGCGGTTGTATACCCGCTGACTTTTTTCTGTAAAGGAAAAGGCATAATGAGCTAGTATGCACCGCATACTAGTTTATTATGAAATACTTACCTTAGAACAGGGTGTCGGTGTCCCTCCCAGTCCACGCCGAGGCAGCTGACATTATGCCTCGGCGTGTCTTACGAGTATCGCGGCTCCAGCGCTGTGAGTGGCTGGAGCCACGATATCATCACTCCCGTGCATGCGCGCGGGAGACTTCTTTCCGGCAAGGTCCTTCAGCCCGGCACAGTGCAAGGGGAATAGCTCTTAAACCGTAAATGTTTAGGAGATATTTTTTTACCTACAGGTAAGCCTTAGTATAGGCTTATCTGTAGGTAAAAGTAAAAAAAAAAGACTATACAACCGATTTAATTTTTTTCCTGAAGGCCCGATGGTTTTCTTCCATGCGGATGTTCGTTCCATAGCCGTGGTCCTTGGACTGCAAATCTTCGTACTCCCTTTGATTTGTAGCGGGACTTGGGGATGTGGAGGAGGTTTTGGTTAGTTGATCGGAGAATGCGATTGGGTGTGTGTAGTGTTTTATTTTCTCGCATAAGTATTGAGGAGCGTTTCCTTGTGTGCATTTGTGGGTGAGGCAGAGGGTCTTGAATGTTACCCGATCCTTTACGGTTAGCCAATGAAGGGTCCTCAGGGATGGGGTGATGGATTCCCAGGGTTTTTTCCCTGTTACCAGTCTGGCTGCCGTGTTCTGGACGACTTGTAGGCGCGAAATCTGGTATTTAGGTAGTCCTATGTAGAGGGAGTTTGCGTATTATAGTCGGGAATTGATGATTGTTCCAACTACTACTGCTGCTATCTCCTCTTCTGGGATGAAGGGGATGAGTGTACACAGCAGGCGTAATGTGTTGGGATATCGTTGGCAACACTCTTTGGATTTTCCCTGCATTGTGTCATGCATGATTCTATATCCATTGAATACCTATATTGATTATGCACTTTTATTAAAATCTGTTTCACTAATTGAAATTGGATTGTGTGGACTTTTTCACTGTCATGCGTTCTAGTACTGTATATGTACACTAATACGATTTTTGGTGCATATAATTTGATAATTTCTGGATCATATATTAGCACTCCACAGATCTGTTATGCTCTTTTTAATCCAGTATCAGGATTTTTTGTGCAAGCTGCTACATTTTACTGTTCCATCACCTAAGCACTAATTTATAAATATAAATGGTATCATATATTGGTTTGCATTTGAAGGTCTCCTTCTTCTATTTAGCTTAACTTTTTTTTATAGCTCTGTGTGCATCTCTACTCCTTTTCTAAAAGAAAAAAATTAACTTGATACTTTCCTCTTCATTTCACATTAAATGTCTCATTCCCTCTCTCTCCTTTGATTACTTTAGAGTGAGCCTTTTTATTGTAGATTTCCCTTTCCCTGAAGACAAGGGCTATGAGTATAATTATTTTAATCCCCACCTGTACTGGTTTTTGGTTGGACATCCCTTGTTTGTTCCACATTCCTCTCCCTGAGGTCATGGACTAAATAGGGCTTCCAAATGACATTCCTATTCTGTTCAACTTCTTTTCAGTGGATGCTTGCTTGCCACATTCTTGTTGAGGCCCATTATTCTTCATACTCTATACCATAACAGTCTCTCCTTGGTGGTACTACCTACCCTGTTCTGGAACACCAGACTTCTCCATGGTGCTTTTCTTTATTTTTTTTAAAACTCTTTTTATTAAAATTTTTGCACAGTACAGCGTTCAAGGAGGCACATAAACGGTTACATTGCACATATCTCTTACCTCAGACATAAAAAAAATATATATATCTCACTCTAGGAATACAAAAGAAAAGACCTGAGGACATTATTAACCCCAAAACCTCAACGGAGGAAAGTAACAACATTTACTGGGTATTGGATGAGCCGAGTGGGACACCCAAGGTACCCCAATATATCCCTTAATAGTATACATTATCCATAGTCATTAGTTGTAAACAAGCTCGTAGAGAGCAGAGACACACAACCTTCACACACTCACACTCACGCACCCCGCCTCCCACCCCCCCCCCTGCCACACACTCCCCAAGCTGAACTCCCATCAGTTCCCAAAACATATCCATAACGCCTGCAACCGCTCCCCCCTAGGGCTGGGACAGTGGGCTGTCCCTCCAGAAGGAATCCTCAATGTCAAGCCAAGGTTGCCAGATTTTGTTAAACTTCTGTGAGCAGGCCCTGCCCCTGTATATACATTTGAACATGGGTAGGACCTTATTTACTGTCCTATATAGCATTTGGATGTCCGGACCAGAGGTACTCCTCCATTGCAATAGTATCATTTTTCTAGCATAAAACAATATCGTGCGTGCCAGGGTTCGAGTATGGACTGCGGGGACAGAGTCATTTAGCACACCCAACAGTCCTACCTCCGGTGTGTGGGGAAGGGGTACGTTCAGGGTGTCCTTAAAGAATACAAACACTTCCCTCCAAAACTCTGATAGGCCTGGGCATGACCAGAACATATGCAAGTAACCAGCCTCAGTGGAGCCACACCTAGGACAGGAAGCAGCAGAACTGAATCCCATGTGGGCCAACCTGGCAGGAGTATAGTGCAACTGGTGTATAAATTTAAATTGTACATACCGATCATTGGAGCCGATAAGATCGAGGAAGCAGGCCTCCGAGGCCTCCTCCCACGCCTCCCCGGTCACCCCCGGAATCTCCAACTCCCATTTCCGCTGAGCAAACTGGAAGGGTTTGACCCCAACCGACTGCAGGCGGGAATATATAGTCGTGACCAGCTTGTCAATATCTTGGCACGACATGAGCACCTCTAAAGGTGTTTCTGTGAGCTCCTGGGTCATTCCCCTAAACTGCGCCCGAATCGCGTGGCGCAGTAATAGATACTTGTACAGGAATTTGTCCGCCACCCCAAACCTTGTTTTTACTTCCACGAAGGAGATAAACGTGTTTTGTACGAAGATGTGGGAAACTTGCCGGACCCCCAGTCTGGTCCACCACATAGAATCGGGGTGCCCCAGAAGCTCAGAGAAATTAGGGTTTTTCCACAAGGGAGTATTGGGAGATATCCCGTCCGAACCCGTGAGTACACAGTTACCCTCATGCCAGGCCAGCCAACTGACGTCTATCGGGGAGCCCCGGGAGCATCTCCCGGGCACTGACCTGTGCAGGCCGTCGACCAGGGAGTCTCCAGGCTCCATAAACGCCCCCAGTAGGGCAGTGGAGCAGGAGGAAGGGGCCTCCAGGAACCAATCGTAAACGTACGTCAGCTGCGCCGCCAAAAAATACAGTCTCAAATTAGGACATGCCAGCCCGCCGTCAAGCCTAGCTGCTTGAAGAGAGGCCCTAGCAATCCGTGGGTGTGAGCCATGCCAAAGAAAAGTGCAGAGGAGGGAATTGAGTTTATTAAAAAACTTTTTAAACAAGAGAATTGGAGATAGCCGAAAAACATATAAAAATTTTGGCAGGTATATCATCTTGAAAATATTCACCCGACCGATCAGATTAAGTGGTAAGGAGGCCCAAGTCCGCAGCCTGCTCTCCATATGTGCCACAATCGGGGAAACATTGAGCGCCTCATATGAGGACAGATCCGCATTGATGCTTATACCCAAGTATTTAAATGTAGGTTGAATGGCCAGTTTAGACATTGAAAGGTAGTTATAATCCCGCTTAGGGCCTATGGGAAAAGCTACCGATTATCCCATCCCACACGCAACCCGGAGACCCTTCCAAATTCCTCCACAACCCCCATAAGGGAGGTAAAAGATTGTTCAGAACCATCCAGGTAGACTAGGGCATCGTCAGCATAAAGGGAGATTTTTTCTGAGAGGGCCCCGTAACAGATGCCACCCACCGTCGCCGTCTGTCGCACCGCCAGAGCCAGAGGCTCAATAGCCAGGGCGAACAAGAGCGGCGATAGCGGGCAGCCCTGCCTGGTACCCCTCTGAAGTGTAAAAACTTTGGATACATCTCTATTAGTGCTTATTCTGGCCCTAGGGTTAGTATACAATAACCAAATCCATTGAATAAATCTAGAACTAAATCCCATCCGGTGCATATTTTCCCAAAGGAAAGACCAACTAACCGTGTCAAAAGCTTTGAGCACGTCCAAGGATAATACCAGGCCACTGTTATTCTCGGCGGCTGCCCTGTGAATATGCAGGTGCAACCGACGAATGTTGTCATACGTACTCTTTCCAGGCATAAACCCAGTCTGGTCTCTGTGGATAAGGTGGAGAATAACTTTTTGCAGTCTTATAGCTATGATCTTGGCCAACACCTTAACATCGCTGTTTAGCAGGGAGATCGGTCTGTAAGACCCACATTGCAGTTTGTCCTTATCAGGCTTGGGGAGCACCACTATCAGGGCCTCACACATGGAGGAGGGAAGCACTCCGTCCTACAGTGCTTGTTCGAACAAAGAATGCAGCCTCACAGACATGTCTTCAGCATAGTTCCTATACCACTCAGCAGGTAGTCCGTCCAATCCTGGGGCTTTGTTAGGAGGGAGCGAGCCAATGGCCTCAGCTACCTCCTCCACGGTCAGGGGCTTATCAAGTATCCTATTATGCGTGTCATCTAAAACAGGGAATTGGAGGGATTCAAAGAATCCAGTACCTCAGTCTCGGTCGGGGGGGACGGGGCTGTATACAGAGTTTCATAGAAGGTTTTAAACGTGGAGTTTATAAGCAAGGGGTCTGACGTGACAGAACCGTCCGGCAATTGAATTTGCTGTATTGTTCTGTCCGGGAAGTCCGTGCGGGCCAAATATGCCAGCAGCTTACCATTTTTACCACTGTGTTCATGTAACCTAGCCGACAGATACAACTGTTGTTTGGTTGTTAATTCCACTCTGTGGAGATCCAGGGCCCTATGCGCCCCCACCAGGACCCCATGGGAGTCCGGGGTGGGGAGCACAGAAAAGCGGGCCCTGGCTGCCACCAGGGAAGACTCCAAAGCCACAAGGGCAGCCTGAGATGACTTACGATGCCTGGCAATGTTTGAGATATATGACCCCCTTACGGACGCCTTAAAGGCGTCCCACGTGGGGCCGAAAGAGGCCGATCCGGCATTGTCCCCCCAATAGTGGGACATATCTAGCCGAACTGGCTCTTGAAGTTCGGCCGTGGCTACCCAGTGAGGACTGAGCCTCCACATCCGAAACGTGGGCCTGTGGCCCAACCCCACCTCAATGGATACAGCTGAGTGATCAGATAACGTCTGGTGTATGTGTGATACTGTCCGAATATTAGGGACCATGTCAGGGGTCCCCAAAGCATAGTCCAGCCTGGAAAGAGTATGGTACGTACGAGATTGGCATGTATATTCCCGGTCCAAAGGATGGCCATGCCTCCAGAGGTCAACGTAACCAAAAGAGGCACACCACTGACTGAAAAGTTTGGAGTCATGCTGTAGAGGCTTCAACCGGTCCCTTTCAGGATCAATCACCGAGTTGAAATCTCCCACTAGTAGAGTAGCCAATGTTGGGAAGGTGGAAAACTGTACACTTAGATCAGTAAAAATCTCAGTTGTGACCGGGGGAGGAGCGTACACAACCACCAGCAGAATAGGCACAGAGTATATTTTGCATTGGAGAAAAACATAGCGACCCTTAGGGTCCAGGGCCACCCTTTCACATGAAAAGGGGAGTCCCTTCCGAATCAGAATGGACACCCCCCTTGCATAGTTAGAGTATGTAGAGTGATACCCATGCATTACCCAGTGTTTTTTCAGAGCCAACACCTTTGATCCCACAAGGTGCGTTTCCTGTAAACATAAGATATGAGGGTTGTGCACCTTGAGGAAATCAAACATAGAGGCCCGTTTAAATTTGGAATTTAACCCCCGGACATTCCAGGAGATACATTTAACTGTAGACATGCTGACAAAGTATAACAGTGATATGGACAGCAGTAAGCCAAGCAGGGCAAAGGTGGGGGTGGAGGCAGGCAAACACAGTCACACACACACACACGCACACACACACACGCACACACACACGCACACACACATTCAGCACTCATTCTAACAACCAGAAATATTACAATCCAATAGAATTGCAGCATAGGCAGCATGTTCCCTTGCCAGGCCCAAAAAACAAAAACAAAGGGCTGGCTTTGATCCCAAACTGCAAAAACCTTCTAGAAACATGGCCCGTCTAGACACGCCAGCGGACCCAGTTAGATCAGTTCCTGCTCAGGTAAAGTAGAGCAAAAGCAAACTTTTGAGAAACAAGAAAAAAAAAGGGGAAAAAGATAAGGATGAAGGTCATTAAACAAAAAGCAGCATAGTCTTCCAATGGAGATCTGTATCCTCTTGCCACTGGAAAGTACAATGTATACCTGCCTCAGGTACTATCCTGGATCATGGGAGCAAAGGTAGAACCCAATGAAAAAATAAAAGTAACAATATCAAAGAAACTCAGGTGTCCGGTGCCCTGCCAGACATACGTCCGGGTTGTTGCAGGGACTCGAACCAGGTAAAGGCATCCGCAGGGGTTTGAAAAAAATGCACCTGGCCTTGATGCACCACTCTCAGCGTCGCAGGAAACAGCATGGAGTACTGGATGGTCTTCTCCCTCAGTTTCTGTTTAACAAGCTGATATTTAGCTCTTGAAGCGCGGACAGCAGGGGAGTAGTCAGGGAAGAGAGACACAGCAGCATTATTGATCTTCAAGCTCCCCTTAATGCGGGCCGATCGCAGAATCGCATCCCGGTCTCTATAGTTAAGGAGGCGCATAATTATGGTGCGGGGGGGTCCCCCAGGAGGAAGTGGTCTGCCAGGCAGCCGGTGGGCTCGCTCCAGGACAAAACAGGGGGAAAAGCAGTCCTTCCCAAACTCCTGGGAGAACCAGCTTTCTAGGAAGGCGACCGGATCAGAACCCTCCACCCGCTCAGGCAGACCCACCAGGCGCAGGTTGTTCCTGCGTAAACGGTTCTCCAAATCGTCCATCTTGTCCTCCAGCGACCGTATTTTAGAGTCCTGGATTTTAATGGCAGGAAGGACTGGGCCCACAGTATCTTCCAGAGCACTGATACGGCGCTCTGTCTCTGAGACCCGGTCCCTCACCTTATGCATGTCCTGGCGCATGATTGTAATGTCCAGCTTTAATTCCTCCACCTTCCCCATAATGTCTGAATGGTTTACCTTAATGGTTTGTAGGACCATCAGTAACGTGGGCTCCGGTTCCGGGCTGTCCTCCAGGCCCTCCTCACTAGGGGACGCAGGGGCCGGCAGCGCCGGTGTAGCGGAGGTCCCGGGGGAAGGTGGCAAGGACAAATCAGGTTCTTCCTCAAAGAGATCCGGGGTGGATGCCAGGGAAGAGAATGGCGCAGCGGTGCTGTTGTTGTGGCGGCCATCTTGGCCAGAGCGAGTGGTGATGCTCATTCCAACCGCAGGCTGTTTCCTTCCCTTTCTCTTTCCCATCCACCAGAATCCACCAGAAGGTATCCCAGGGTGTTTCCCGAGGGTGTAGCGAAGTTTTCGGGCGTTATTGTGTGGCAGGTAAGGAGGATTGCGGATGATTGTTCAGAGGGATCTCAGAGCTGCTAGGAAAGACGTCCGCTCACATGTCCCGCCAGGCCACGCCCCCCGTGCTTTTCTTTATTAGTAAAAATTTCCATATTTGCTTCTTGTTTTTTCATCTAACCTTGTCCGAGCATTTTTCTATTCTTCTAGTAAGTAGTCTATGTTCATTGGATCTCTCATTGTCTGTTTACCCATCCCTGAGCTAGACTGCTTTTGCACATTCCATTTGTATATAATTATCTACAATCCTTTTGTCCCTCAATGGACAATAATGAAGATTTTTGTACATTCTGTACAATTTTTTTCATGAAGTCTTATGAAGGACACAAGCACTGCTTCTGTATGTCCTTGACCTTACAGTACATATTGTTTGCTCAAGAAACTGAGCCATGACAGATGGAGGCTGGATTACACAGGTTCTGGATTAACTGTTACTTTGTTTGCCACTGTCCAAACCTCCTGAAGGTAGCAATATAACGCAACTGTATGTGATTATCCACAATTCCTGTGTCTCTCAATGGAATAAAAGAAAAATATTTTTACGGTGAAACACAAAATATAATTTTTACAATATGTATTTTTTTAATCTAACTTTTAATAAAATAACACACGTACAAGAAAATATATTGAAGCAAAAGCTTAACCGATTGCTTCCCGCAGGACGACTATAAACGTCCTGTCTTTGAAGAGATATACCGTTGTTATGGTAGCAGCTAGCTACCATAACCCCGGTATCCTCTTCAAGAGCCGGCAGTTCTCTTTCAGATAAACGTGGTCTCTGCAGCGGATTCGCAGCGAGATCACTTTTATCGGCGGTGGGAGAGGACCCCCCTCCCGCCGCGCTCCGCTGCCCTCCGCCGCTTACCATGGCCGTCGGTAACAGCGGAGGCGATCCGGACCTGTCCCTAGCCTGACATGGCGACGAGTGAGGTATGAGGGGAAGATTTCCCCCCGCCCATCTCAAAGTCATTGCAGGGCGAAAGCGACGTCAAAACGTCACTTCCGCCCATAGCTCTTAAAGGGACATTTTTTAATTTATTTTTTCAAATGACAACTATTATTATTTTTTGTATTTTAGTGTAAATATGAGATCTGAGGTCTTTTTGACCCCAGATCTCATATTTAAGAGGACCTGTCATGCTTTTTACTATTACAAGGGATGTTTAAAGAACAGTGAAAAAATAAAAAATAAAAGGTAAAATAAAGAAGAAAAAAATAAATAAAAATGTTTAAACGCGCCCCGTCCCGCCTAACCTGGCGTGCAGAAGCAAACACATACGTGAGTAGCGCCCGCATATGAAAACAGTGTTCAAACCACACATGTGAGATATCATCGTGATCGGTAGAGTGAGAGCAATAATTCTAGCCCTAGACCTTCTCTGTAACTCAAAACATGCAACCTGTAGAATTGTTTAAATGTCGCCTATGGAGATTTTAAAGGGTAAAAGTTTGTCGCCATTCCACGAGCGGGCGCAATTTTGAAGCGTGACTTGTTGGGTATCAATTTACTCGGCATAACATTATATTTCACAATATAAAAAAAAATTGGGCTAACTTTTGTCTTATTTTTTTATTAAAAAAAGTGTATTTTTTCCAAACAAAATGAGCTTGTAAGACCACTGCGCAAATACGGTGTGACAGAAAGTATTGCAACAACCGCCATTTTATTTTCTAGCGTGTTAGAAAAAAAATATATATAATGTTTGGGGGTTCTAAGTAATTTTCTAGCAAAAAAAACTGTTTTTAACTTGTAAACACCAAATCTCAGAAATAGGTTTGGTAATGTAGTGGTTAAAAAACATAGCAGCAATTCTAACAGACTATTGAACATCTACAGTATCTGTCAATAAACTTTTCAGTGCTCGAAAATAGGTATAAAACATACTGTAATATACCTACATCTTTAATAACCTGCAAGGCTTTTGGATTCTAAAGAGCAGAGGGATTAAAGAAAAGGGTAATCAACAGCTAAAGAGAAATGACGAAGAATAAGAATGAAGTAGTAGCATTTAGTAAAAATGGTTTTGGTGGAGAGATTGGGGCAGGATCCAAATTGAATGTATATAAACAGATTTTTTTTTTACAGTAGATATGCTGGAATTAGATTTATTTGCAGACTAAAGAGCCTTACTTTGATTTGCTTATAAAGGAACAGTGTATAGCTAGGAGGATACCAACCCTTCCACCATATATGTTTCCATATCTGGGAGTCAGACGGTAGTGTAGCAGGTAGAACAGTGTGAGAGGGAGTCCACCATGTTTTAGCTAACAAACCAACCAAAACTTTACAAACAGACCAGCGCTTGGGGGTAAGTTAAGTTGTAATGAGATGAACTCACAGCATGCAGTCCCAGGATAATCAACAATAGTGACCATGCCACAACATCAGTATAAACATAAAGGAATTTATTCAAAGTAAAAAGAAGAGTTAATGTTCCATATGCAGAAAGGTTAAAACATGACAGACAATATGTGTTAGCTAAGTGCACTCCAAAAATCACAGATATCCCCTCTGTATGGACTTACTGTCTCCTGTGTCCCGATTCAGTGCTGCAGTGAATGAAGGAGGGACACTTCCAGGGCTGCATGGATGAGCGGATCCAGTGAATAGGGGAATAGCAGTACAGTGAAGCCCACTGTAGCCTGGGTCCCAGAGAGCAAGTAGCCAAATATAACGATTGACATGCCAGAGGTGACATCAAAATCTTCAGAGCGGCGCCTGGCCCTCAGGTGGTCAGCGGGAGTTGGAGGGTGTAACGCAAACATGATTGTTGAAACTGTCAGCAGGCTGTCGTCATGACAACGTGATGTTGAGCGTGGCCCTTTCTCAAGTCATGTGATATGGGCAGCCTGGAAGGTTGAAATATAGGGCCGGCTGAGGGGCCAAATACAGTTTAAAGGCACAGGCACTCCGTTGTATCACTGCAGCACAGAACCCCATATAATGCAGTAACATAAAAGCACATGTATCTAAATAAGGAATAAAATACATGCCGTTATACGTGACGTTTATACTGACATTGTGGCATAATCACTATTATTGATTATGATGAAACTGCATGCTGTGAGCTCACCTTACTATAACTTACCCCCAAGCGCTGGTCTGTTTGGAAAGTTTTGGTTGGTTTGTTAGCTAAAACATGGTTGACATTTTTTGAGCTACCATGTTTCTAGCTAGAAAACGTATAGCAATATCTCCCCTCATATGGATTTCTGTACTATAATTCCCACAGGATAACCCCATAAAATAATTCTTATAATAGTACGCAAATTGGGCTTTTATATTATACTGCATATTTACAAAAGGTTTGCTTTAGATTTACCCAAACAGCATTTGAGATGCACTATATTACCAAAAGTATTTGAACGCATGCCTTTACACACACATAAACTTTATTGGCATCCCAGTCTTAGTCCATAGGGTTCAATATTGAGTTCAATATTGAGCTGGACCACCCTTTGCAGCTATAACAGCTTCAACTCTTCTGGGAAGACTGTCCACAGGGTTTAGGAGTGTGTCTATGAGAATGTTTGACCATTCTTCCAGAAGTACATTTGTGAGGTCAGGGTGGTATCCCAGCATTTTAAGGTCAGCATATGCTGCCAGCTAATGCAGTTCAATCCAAGCGGCTGAATGCCTTTGTATTTTTCAGTTATGCTATAGGATACTAAACCCTTTTAATATTTTTTATGCTGTATGTTAATACTGACTGTATTCTGGATTTGAATGATCAAGTTGCACAGCAAATGTACTGCAGGCTACCCAGTCTTTGCAGTGACTTGGTGACAAAAAGTAGAATTATATATAATAAATTGGTTTTAAAACAAACTCCTGCTGTGCCTAATTAGACAGACCAACTTGTCTCTAATGAAACATTATTTTTACAAACTCCATAGTTACCAAAAGCATAAAACCCTTTCAAAGGAATACTTTTTTTTTTTTTTTTAATGTATCAATAGCACTTGGGGATAAAATACTCCTTAAATAACGAGCCTCTCTGAAAGAACACTTGCAAACTGCCGGTAACGTGGGACCTTAAATTCTGTCTCTTTGTAAAGTGGACCGATATTTGTTAAAAATGATTCAGACGTCTTTAATTATACTGAAGAATCAACAAGTAAAATAAATGGATTTCTTTGCTCAATAGACACATCCCTCTCCTTGAAAAGGTCAGAATAAAAAATAAAAAAAACATACATTTAAAATACATATCATTAGACCATGAAAGTGATCAGCTTCTGGTATGCTCTCTCTTTAGAAAAACTTGCACTGGGAACATCCTATGTTCATTTGTAAGAAAAATATTTTTTAAAAATACATAATTAATTAATACCGTATATACTCGAGGATAAGCCGACCCGAATATAAGCAGAGGCACCTAATTTTACCACAAAAAAATGGGAAAACGTATTGACTCGAGTATAAGCCTAGGTTGTCCATCTGCATGCCTCACTGTGCCTCAATTTGCCTCACTGTGTCCATGTGCATGCCTCACTGTGCCTCACTGTGTCCATGCCTCAATGTGCCCATGCCTCAATGTGCCCATGCCTCACTGTGCCCATACTTCACTGTGCCCATACCTCACTGTGCCCATGACTCACTGTGCCCATGACTCACTGTGCCCATGCCTCACTGTGTCCATGACTAGACTTTCATTTAACATTGGAGTATATGGAAGGGGTGCCCGGATTTAAAAAATCAGTGCTCCCCGGCCGTAGGTTCTCCAGACAGCAAACTTTACACACTTGTAGAGGAAGAGTGGGGCTACATGTGTGCCAAGTTTCGGGTCCAGGAAACCTACGGCCAGCCGGTACCAGGTCCCCAAATTTACTGGAGAAATTACTGTTTAACATGGGAGTTGTCATGGATATGCATTAATGTCTGTCTGCCATCTTACCTTCCTCCTCATGTGTTCATCTAGAGACCAGACCTCCTTCACCTGGCTTCCTTTATAATCTCCTCCCAGCCTGACTCCACCCCAGGCCCTATCACTGAACACTATATTAACCTGTGCACTGCAAGCCTGCTTTGCTGATCAACGTGTTTGTTAGGCATTGTGTGTTTGGGTTCCTGCCTGCCGTGTGCTACGTCTGTCTCTCTGTTACGTTATTGGCTTGTCCCCGACCATCCCTGTCTGCTCGTGACCCTTGACCTTCGGCTCGTTCTTCGTTATCCTCGTCTGCTTGTGGCCCCTGACCTTCGGCTTGTTATTCGGTTCTCTCTATCGTGTGCTGCTGCTTCCCCTTATCCTACGGGGCGTGAGCTAGGAAACTCCAGGGGCCGCGACCTGGTCCCAGCCTGCAGCGTAACATCCTCACCACTAGAGGCCCTGGAGAAGACCAGCTGGGTCTTAGACTCCGCGCCCTGGGGAATCTTGGCTCTCGCTTCCGTTGGGATCCCGGTTGTGCTCCTCTGGTCCCGCTTTCCACAACCACCCAGTTTCCTATCCACAGAAGCCAGCCATAGGGTTCACTACCTCGCGGTGCACTCCTGTCCCCCTACGGTGTGCATCTGTCACCTGGCCACAGGTGACCCTGACAGTTTGATCAGCCATGAACCCGGCTGACATCCCGCTTCTCGCGGATGATCCATTGCAGGGCATAGTTCGCAGACTTGAGACCCAGGAATCAAATCAGACCCAGGTGATGCGATTCCTCCAGGATCTGGCTTCTCGATTCGAGCAGCTTCAGGTCTCCTTGGGAACCCCGAATCCGCAACCCCAAGTACAACCAGCGGCTGTACCTATCGCACCAGTCGCAGCCTCACACTCACTAAGATTGCCAGCTCCGTTCCGTTTCTCTGGGGACTCCAAGGCCTGCAGGGGGTTTCTCAGCCAATGCACTATTCATTTTGAGCTTCAGCCTCAAAGCTTCCTATCTGACCGGGCTAAGGTAGCCTATATCATTTCCCTCCTCTCCGGTGAAGCTTTGGCCTGGGCTGCCCCCCTGTGGGAGAGGAACGATCCGGTGGTTTCCAGTCTGTCCGAATTCTTGAAGCTCTTTCGTAATATCTTCGAAGAGCCGGCTCGGGCTTCTTCAGCGGCTAGTGCTGTCTTACGTCTTCGCCAAGAATCTAGTTCAGTGGGGCAATATGCTCTTCAGTTCCGTATCCACACAGCTGAATTGAGCTGGAATAATGAGGCCCTGGTCGCTACCTTTTTACATGGCCTCTCTGACCGAGTGAAAGACGAATTAGCGGGAAGAGCCATTCCCGTCGGTCTGGACGATGTAATTTCATTATGCAACCAGATCGACATTCGTTTTCAAGAGAGGTCCTTAGAAAAAAGACGCCAGCACTCTCTGGGTCCTAGCCAGTCTGAGCTCCCCTCCCTTCATTCCGTGGAGCATCCTCTACCTGCTGAAGAACCTATGCAGCTGGGCCGGACCAGACTAACCCCCGAAGAACGTGCTAGGCGCAGAACTCTGGGCTTGTGCCTCTATTGTGGGGGCAAGGGTCATTTTCGTGACTCCTGCTCGCTTCGTCCGGGAAACGCTCGGGTCTAATACATTTGGAAGGTGGAGTATTGGACCCAGAAACATCACCTTCTCGCCTGCTCTTGCCGGTGTCCCTTCATGTAGGCACTTCTCCTCAGTCAACCCTTGCATACCTGGATTCCGGGGCTGCCGGCAATTTCATGGATTGGAGAACTGCTTCTTCTATGAAGCTTACCCTTTCACCTCTCACTACCCCATTGGTAGTCTCGGCAATTGATGGCACTGTTCTCCCAGGGGGCCCTATTCGCTTCCAGACGCTACCCATTAGGATGTCGGTAGGGATTCTCCACCAGGAGTGGATATCCTTTCTTATTCTACCCAAGGCCTCTACCCCAGTTGTATTGGGCCTCCCTTGGCTACAGCTCCACTCTCCACATGTGGACTGGGTCTCTGGGCAGATCCTGGCCTGGGGTTCCTCATGTTTCTCGTTGTGTCTTCTCAAGGTGACCCCCAAGGAGAGTCTTCCGGTTGCTGCCACTTCTGTTTCTTCTGATCTTCCCGCCGCATACAGCGATTACCGGGATGTGTTCTGTAAAAAATCAGCTGAGGTGCTTCCTCCCCACAGGTCTTTTGACTGTGCTATTGATCTTGTCCCCGGAGCAACTCTACCCAGGGGTCGTACCTACCCTCTGTCCATCCCAGAGACCCAGGCCATGTCGGAGTATGTAGCAGAGAATCTGGAGAGAGGGTTCATCCGGAAATCCTCATCGCCTGCAGGGGCAGGGTTCTTTTTTGTTGCCAAAAAGGATGGTACCTTAAGACCCTGCATCGATTATCGGGGTTTAAATGCGGTTACTATTAAAAATCGATACCCCTTACCCTTAATATCTGAGCTATTCGATAGGTTGAAGGGTGCCTCCATTTTCACCAAGTTGGATCTCAGAGGCGCGTACAATCTCATTCGAATACGGGAGGGTGACGAATGGAAGACTGCATTTAACACTAGAGACGGGCATTACGAATATCTGGTGATGCCTTTTGGTCTGTGTAATGCTCCAGCCGTGTTTCAAAACTTTGTCAATGAAATCTTCAGAGATCTGCTGTACCAGTTTGTTGTCATCTATCTGGATGACATTCTGATCTTTTCTGAAAATCTGCTCGTCCACAGAAACCATGTCCGCACTGTACTTCAACGTCTTAGAGAGAACAATCTCTATGCCAAGCTGGAGAAATGTTCCTTTGAATGTTCTGAGGTCCTGTTTTTGGGGTGCTTTGTCTCATGTTCGGGGCTTCGTATGGACCCTGGGAAGGTCTTGGCTATCACCAACTGGCCTCTTCCTGCTAGCCTCAAGGCCACACAGCGCTTTCTTGGCTTCACTAATTATTATAGGCAGTTCATAAGGAATTACTCTTCCATTGCCGCGCCTATTATCGCTTTGACCAAGAAGGGTGTGAATGCCAGAGACTGGCCTCCCGAAGCTGTCTCTGCATTTCACAACCTGAAACAGGCCTTTGTTTCTGGCCCCCTCTTGAGGAGACCAAATCCTGGGAATGCATTTTTTATTGAAGTGGACGCTTCCTCAATGGGGGTGGGAGCTGTGCTTCTTCAAATCTTTGAGAAGAGACGCCAACCATGTGCGTTCTTCTCCAAAAAATTTTCTCAGGCAGAGAGGAATTATGCCATCGGTGATCGGGAACTTCTCGCAATTAAATTGGCGTTAGAGGAGTGGCGTCATCTCTTGGAGGGTTCCCCTCACTCCATAACGATCTTTACCGATCACAAGAATTTACAGTATCTACAGAATGCTAAACGTCTGAATCCTAGACAGGCCAGGTGGAGTCTCTTCTTTGCCCGTTTTAATTTCACGATTACCTACAAACCTGGTTCCTGCAACGGTCGGGCTGATGCGCTCTCTAGGTCATTTGACACTTTGGACGAGGAGTCCGCCCCTGAACCTGAGCCGATCATTCCCACCTCATGCATTGTTGCCCACTCTACCACCCTGAAGTCTAAAATTCCGCCTGGTAAGACCTTTGTCCCCACTGAGCTAAGAGCTAAGATCCTTCGTTGGGGACATGATTCCAAGGTGGCAGGGCATTCTGGATTCCTCCGATCCTTCCTACTCATCAGTCGTCACTACTGGTGGCCTAATCTCCGCTCAGACGTCAAAGACTACGTTAAAGCTTGTCATGTCTGTGCTCAGTCCAAATCCTCCACACAAGCTCCTGCTGGTCTCCTCATGCCCTTGCCTATTCCTAAGGAACCCTGGGCCCATATTGCCATGGATTTTATCACCGATCTCCCACTGTCTGAGAATAATACAGTCATTTGGGTGGTAATCGATCGATTCTCCAAGATGGCTCATTTTGTTCCTCTTCCTGGTCTTCCTTCTGCCCCTGCCTTGGTTCCCATTTTCATTCGAGAAATTCTCCGCCTACATGGGGTCCCTTCTCATATTGTTTCCGACAGGGGGGTCCAATTCACGTCTCGTTTTTGGAGAGCCTTTTGCAAATCCCTCAATATTGTCTTGGATTTTTCTTCTTCTTACCATCCCCAATCCAATGGACAGACTGAGAGGGTTAATCAGGAGTTAGAGGTCTTTCTTCGCACCTTTGTGTCTTCTCACCATGACGATTGGTCCTCTCTACTCCCGTGGGCAGAATTCTCCCATAACAATCATGTGAATACCAGTTCGCAGAAGACACCCTTTTTCACAGTTTATGGAAAACACCCTCAACTTCCTCTTCCTATGATCTGTTCTCCAGACATTCCAGCTTTGGCTTCGGTTCAGGAGTCTCTCAATTCCGTTTGGGGTCACGTTCATGATTCCCTCCGGGCAGCTGCTGAAAAATTCAAAGGCTTTGCCGACCGCCCCAGGCGTAAACCGCCTTCTCTTCAGCCAGGGGACAAAGTCTGGCTCTCTACCAGGAACATCAAGCTCCGAGTTCCTTCTCTGAAGTTTGCTCCACGATTCATCGGTCCATACACGGTAACTGCTAAACTGAATCCGGTTTGTTTCAAACTCCAGATTCCTAAGAGCCTTAAAATCACTAACTCCTTTCATGTTGCTCTTCTAAAGCCTTTAGTCCTCAATAAATTCTCTCGTCCTCTTCCTACCGTGGCGCCTGTCTCTGAGGATAATCAGGAGTACGAGATCAGTCAAATTCTGGACTCCCGACTCTGTAAAGGCGTTCTTCAGTACCTCGTTCATTGGAAAGGGTTTGGTCCTGAGGAGAGGTCTTGGATCACTGCATCTGAGGTCTTTGCACCTCGTCTGTTAAAGGAGTTTCATCTGAAGTTTCCCTCTAAACCTGGGCCCAGGCGGGGAAGGGGGAGGCCTCGTAAGAGGGAGGGTACTGTCATGGATATGCATTAATGTCTGTCTGCCATCTTACCTTCCTCCTCATGTGTTCATCTAGAGACCAGACCTCCTTCACCTGGCTTCCTTTATAATCTCCTCCCAGCCTGACTCCACCCCAGGCCCTATCACTGAACACTATATTAACCTGTGCACTGCAAGCCTGCTTTGCTGATCAACGTGTTTGTTAGGCATTGTGTGTTTGGGTTCCTGCCTGCCGTGTGCTACGTCTGTCTCTCTGTTACGTTATTGGCTTGTCCCCGACCATCCCTGTCTGCTCGTGACCCTTGACCTTCGGCTCGTTCTTCGTTATCCTCGTCTGCTTGTGGCCCCTGACCTTCGGCTTGTTATTCGGTTCTCTCTATCGTGTGCTGCTGCTTCCCCTTATCCTACGGGGCGTGAGCTAGGAAACTCCAGGGGCCGCGACCTGGTCCCAGCCTGCAGCGTAACATCCTCACCACTAGAGGCCCTGGAGAAGACCAGCTGGGTCTTAGACTCCGCGCCCTGGGGAATCTTGGCTCTCGCTTCCGTTGGGATCCCGGTTGTGCTCCTCTGGTCCCGCTTTCCACAACCACCCAGTTTCCTATCCACAGAAGCCAGCCATAGGGTTCACTACCTCGCGGTGCACTCCTGTCCCCCTACGGTGTGCATCTGTCACCTGGCCACAGGTGACCCTGACAGGAGTCTATGGAAGGGGTGCCAAGATTGGTATCCTACGGCTGGCCTGTACCGGGTCCCCAAAGTCCGGGAGATCAGGCGCAAAAAGGTGAGTCGAGTATAAGCCGAGGGGGGCATTTTCAGCACAAAAATATGTGCTGAAAAACTTGGCTTATACTCGAGTATATACGGTAATTAATTACTTATTCATCACAGAAATATACCCTGTAAGACCCACTAAGGATGATGGTAACTCTACACCGAGATGTACAGTTGTCCTGTCAGGCTTGCAAAAAAAGATTTTAGTAAAAATATGCCCTTTTGGACAAAAACATTTATGTCTTCTATAAGTATATTAGATAGCAAACACACATTGAAAGTGTTAATAAAGTTTATTTTTTTTAAATTAAAATAACAAACATGTTATACCCACCTGCTCTGTGCAATAGCATTGCATAGAGCAACCCCAATCCGCCTCTTCTTGTGTCCCCTGCAGGCGATATAGGCTCCTCCTCTTCTTTGTGTGTCCCTATAGCAAATGGCTTGCTATGGGAGCACACAGTGCCTGCTCGCTCCCAAGATGTGTGTCTATGAAGCCGCCCTCTATAGAGACACACAGTGGGGCTAAGCCCCACCCCCATTTCCTCCCCACTGCTTTTGATTGACAGCAGCAGGACCGAATGGCTCCTGCTGCTGCTAAAGTCCCTGTGTAAAGAGGAAAAGAGGGGAGAAGAGATGCAGCCACGCACAGGGCTGGATCTCTTCTCCCCTCTCTTCCCCTTCACACAGGTAACCACTTGCCGACCGCAATATGCATATATACCCCGTGGTTACCGGGGTTATGGCTGAAGCTATCAGCCATAACCCCGGTACCTTTTTTTTCAGTTGGCAGGTGGCTTTCTCATGAAAGTGATACAAGCAGCTCATTAGCCACTGGAAAGGATCTGACTGCGTGGCCAGCTGGTCACAGAGGCAGTGAGAAACTAGATAGTCTCTGATTGCCTCTATGGCCTTGGAGAACTGAAGTGATGTCATGTCGTCACATCTGGTCCATGGTGGAAGTAATTTTTTTTTGATCTTTTGCTTTTAAACGTAACAGAGATTTAGGGTCTTTTTGACCCCAGATCTCTCCATAAAGGGGACCTGTCATCCTTATTTCTATGACAAGGGATGTGTACATTACTTATAATAGGAATAAAAGAGATCAAAAAGGGAAATTAAAAGGACAGTGTAAAAATACAAAATAATTTTATTTTTTTATTTTTTTAAAGTGCCCCCATCCACATCCATCAATGTTAGAGCTTGAATAATAAGTCTAGCGCTAGACCTCCTCTGTAATTCTAAACAGGTAACCAGTAAAGGCGTATAAAGCATCACCTATGGAGATTTTTAAGTACCATAGTTTGTCGGCATTCCACGAGTGCGATCTTTTAACACGTGTCATGTTATTTAAATGGCATAAAATAATCTTTCATATTATACAAAAAAATTGAGGTATATACTGTGTTTTTTTTTTTTTATTCATTAAAACGTATTATTTTCCAAAAATTGTGTTTGGAAAAACCACTGCTAAAATACCGCGTGACATAAAAAATTTTAAATATCGCCATTTTATATCCTAGGGGCTCTGCTAAAAAATATATAATGTTTGGGGGTTATAAGTAATTTTCTAGCAAAAAATACTGATTTAAACTTGTAGCCAAAAAGTGCCAGAAAAGGCTTTGTCTTCAAGTGCAATTAATTAATTAATTAATAATTATTTAAATGCAAGTAAAGCATTAGGTAAAACATGTTTTTAGCATAAAGAAATATGATATGAGTTATAGGGGGAAATGTAGGTTGATTATAGGGTGCACATGGGTGGATACCACAGCGTAGCTCTCTGCATTGCTTATACACTTTCCCCACTTATAGTGCCTCTCCTCCAAGTGGAGGAAAGTCGGAGGCGTTTCAACTTTTCTGTTTTTCCTAACCGAATAGCAGGCTGATCCGCGAGTAGCTTGGTGTCTGCTATCGTTTATACAATACTCAGGGTTCTGGACAAATAGCCAGACCCTGAGATACAGGTGTTTTATTTATTTATTTATTTTTCTCCTGTGGCTTTTTTTTTTGTTTGTTTGTTTTTGTTGGATTTGTTCTTGTCCTCCTCCTCTCCCTCCACCCCCCCTGCCCCCCAGGATATCCGGATTGCTAAAATGTAGGCGTCAAAAAGACTAAGATAAGGATAACCTCCTACAACATGAAGGGGCTAAATAGCCCAGAGAAACGCACTAAACTGTTAGCCGAATTGGGGAGACTCAAATCCCAAATAACTTTCTTACAAGAAACACATTTTAGAAATGACAGAATTCCAAAATTGGGAAACCAAAGATTTCCTATAGTGTACCATAGTGCCTCTCAGACCACAAAGGCAAATGGAGTATCAATTATGTTTGCAAAACAGATAATATGGAAAGAATCTAAGATAATAACGGATGATGCAGGACGCCTTCTCATTGTAAAGGGATTTCTAAATGAGCAAAAAGTTACTTAATAAACCTATATCTACCAAATGAGGATCCAGTATCCGCTTTGGAAACATATTTGAATTTAGTACACCAAAATAAAGAAGGGATTCTGGTGGTGGGAGGGGATCTGAATATGGCACTAGATCCTACCTTAGATGTCTCAAAGGGTGTTTCCCATTTATCCTATGCAAAATTGCGCAGAACAAAGAGACTGCTACAAGACCTGCAATTAATGGACAGTTGGAGAACTCTCCATGTACATGACAGAGACTACAGCTTCTTCTCAGCAAAACATAAGACATACACGAGAATTGATTACATTTTTATATCTCAGAATGCACTGTCTTGTATATTGGAGGCCTCCATAGGTTCATTTACACTATCGGATCATGCACCAACTAATTATACCATAGAATGGGGGGATACAGGGCCCCGGGAATGGAACTGGAAGATCAATGAGACACTTTTGAAAGACCCAGAATATGAAGATAGGATAGCTCAGGAATTGGAATCCTTCTTTATAATTAATGACTAAGAGGAAACAACCCCATTATGCAGATGGGAGGCACATAAATGCTATATGAAAGGAATTCTTATATCCCTAGGAGCATATAGGAAACACTCTCTGAATGCTAAGTTGGATAGCCTGCTGGGAGAGATCCGCATGCTTGAATTGGCACATAAGAAATCTCAGGCACAACAGATTGAGGAAAAACTTATGAGCCTACGAGATAAATTAAATTTATTATTGATGGATAAAGCAAAAGCTAAATTAACTTGATGCAGGCGGGCATACTATGAATATGGAAATAAGCCTAGCAGGATGCTAGCTAATGCGCTCAGAGAGACGAGAGCAATGAACCACATTGAGCGAATTAAAACTCAAGGAGAGATTTTCGTTAGCACCTCACAGTTAATTGCGAAGGCATTTAGAGGTTATTACACCAGCCTATATCAGATAGAGAGTCAATCATCTACTGCGGGGATTTCTAATAGAGGAGAGAGGGCAAAAGAATATATACTGGCCTCAGGGAATCCTAGGCTGCCTGAGGAAGGTGCAGGGAACATAGATGGCCCAATAACAATAGAGGAATTTTCAGAAGCCCTTAAATTACTGAAACCAGGGAAGGCCCCAGGGCCCGATGGATATACTTTATTATAGCACCTTTTCTGAAAAATTGGCACCAAAATTCCTAGCAGCCTTCAACTCGATACGAGATGGTCAAATGATGCCCACAAAGACATTAATGGCCCACATAACATTAATCCCTAAGGAAGGAAAGACCCATCTCAATGTTCTAGTTACCGTCCAATTTCATTGTTAAACGTGGACCTTAAGATCCTTACGAAGATACTCGCTAATAGATTACTGTCCTATGTCCCCTCCTTAATACACCCGGACCAAGTGGGATTCACACCTGACAGAGAGGGCAGAGAGAACACGCAAAGGGTCCTGAGTGCTATATATTTCTCCCAATATCATCAAAAACCCTTAGTGCTTATATCTGCAGATGCGGAAAAAGCATTTGATAGGGTAGACTGGGTATTCTTGAGGGCCATGTTGCAACATATAGGATTGGGAAGCGGGATGCGGAACTGGATAACAAGTTTATATTCTTGTCCAAGGGCAAGGGTGAAGGTAAACAATATAATGTCCGAATCCTTCTCTATATGGAACGGAACACGGCAGGGATGCCCACTTTCCCCAATTATTTTCATCCTCACACTAGAACCTTTCTTGAGAACTATACGGGCCAACCCAGATATTAGGGGTTTTTCAATAAAGAGGGAAGAACATAAAGTGGCCGCGTATGCGGATGATTTGTTATTTTTTATAACTTCGCCAGTTATATCTTTGCCATTCCTTTTATCGGAACTACGTATATATGGGGGCCTGGCCAACTTTAAGTTTAACTACAGTAAATCAGAGGCGATGGGTGTGGAGGTGAATACTTCCTTGCAACATCAGTTATCTGCTTATTTTGCTTTTAGGTGGACAGGCTCCCATATATGCTACTTAGGGACTAAAATACCGAATAAGTTAAATAGAGTGTTTGAATTGAATTTTGCCCCATTGATACGACAGATTAAATTAGAATTCCAACGGTGGGACAAGGAGGTCTTTACATGGTTTGGTAGAATTAATATCATAAAAATGAACGTAATGCCAAGATTGTTATATCTGTTCCAGACCTTACCTATAAAGCTTCCCCCAGGATTCCTGAGGGATTTGAGATCTAGGTTTGCGAGGTTTATATGGGCGGGAAAATCTGCGAGAGTACGTAGGGACATTCTGACTCTACAAAAAGAGAGAGGAGGAGTGGGATTCCCAGACCCGATGGGCTATTATGAAGCATCACATTTAGCACGGGTAGTGGACTGGTGTGTATTTCAGAAGGATAAGCCATGGATACACATGGAACAAGCAATGACTAATATACCCTTGGAGGGAATAGCATGGCTATTGGATGCAGAGATACCACAGGTTGTGAGGAAACACCCTACGGTGGGTGCCACTCTCCGATCCATTAAAAAAGATATTTAAGAAAACTAAGATGTCGTTATATCCAAGCCCTATGATTCCAGTCTTGGGTACTCCGATTTTTGAGCCAGGCCTAACAGAACAGGGCTTTAAGAATTTAAGGCGACGGGGAATCAGTAGGTTAATGCATTTTTCGATAGACAACCATGTGATGACTAGTGGAGAGATTGAACATACGTTTGCAGGGGACCTAGATCCATTTATACGAATACAGCTTAATGCCTTCCTTCAAGCAATAAAATGGCGAACGTTGGTGGTGCGTAGACCATCAAAGTTTGAGCAGATATGCTTAAAGGGAGAACCACTGAGACACGCACTTTCGGCTATGTATGCCTTGCTGACTGAGTCAGAAGCCCCACAAGAACTGGCCTTCCTACAAGCTTGGGAAAGGGATCTGGGGGTTAAATTTTCTGAGGCACAGAAAGCCAAGATCTTTATGTTTACGCATAAGGCATCAATGGCCACTAGATACCAGGAAGGGGGGTACAAAATCCTGACTAGGTGGTATAGAACCCCTGTATTATTGAACCGGATATTTCCACAAGTATCAAATCTGTGCTGGCGTTGCCAGGGTGCAGAGGACTCAATGCTGCACATATTCTGGGAATGTCCGGGAGTGAAAGAATTTTGGAAGATGGTTTCGGAAACAGTTAAAGAAATTACAGAGGTGTCTCTTGGAGAAAACCCTGCAGCATTTTTGCTGCACGACATTCCGCTATCCATTGAAAAATATAAAAACTCTCTGTTAAGGCATCTGCTTACGGCAGCAAAGGCCTGTATCCCAATTCTTTGGAAAAGCACGGTATCTCCAACGAGATCGCAATGGCTAGGTAGAGTAACAGAAATTCAACAAATGGAAAATCTTACTATGGGGCTGAGAGAACAAGAGGATAAGTATCAGAAAGTGTGGACTCCCTATATTATATATAGGGAACAAAATCTTTAAAGGGGAAGAAAGGGAAGGAAAAAAAGAAAGAAAGAAAAATCCTTAAAATTGAGCAGTAGGGATATGTATACGGGGGATTGGTTGGGGGGATGGATGGCGGGTGGAGGTATAATATAAAATCCTTTTTCTTTTTTTTCTTTTTTTTTTTTTTTTATCTTCCTTTTTAGTTTTTGCTTTTTATCTTTTCTTAGGAATTTCAGTGGGAGGATAACCAGGGTTCTTTCTGGTTAAGGAAAATATAACAAGGGTAGAAATGGTAATTATTTACTAGGTTATTAAGGAAGTGTAAATGTTAAGCAAGCATAAAGATAACATAACCTCTCTACATGTGTCTAACACTGCGTCTATTAAGAAGATGGTAGTAGTAAAATACAGGATGTGTTGTATTGATGTATTTATATGTAAGACTGTATCTATATCTTTGTGAAAAAATAAATAAAGAATTTATAAAAAAACAACAACATGTTTTTAGCTTTAGTAACACTTTAAGATTAACAAAATAGTTAAACACCAATATCTATGCAATGAAATCTTCCCTGCCCTTCTCTGTCCCTCTTCACAAGTATTATTACCTTATTTCCCAGCAAATGGATGTAGCTGTTTATACTACAAAGATGAAGCTACGGGGAATCCCCTCTTGTGAAACACGTTGACGTCACTAACCAACGTCACGTGACGCCTGTGTTCAAAATCCCGGAAGTCCGCCCGTGATGGACACGGAGAACGCGGAAGGACCCGACTCTCGCATAGCGGTAATCTACCGCCATGCTACATACCACATGCTGTGGCTCTCCTTAGGGACGAATCCATCTTCAACTTGTGGCATCCATCTGCATTAAACACCGAAATCAAGCCTTTTCTCCATGCAGCTACATCATATGGAACAAAACTCTTTGATCGGCATCGCTTCTACGTCCAGGCCCCCTCATATTTGGGTATCGTATGCTTAATTATGGGCTATTGATATATTTACCTGGCTTTGAGAAATACATGCTGACTATACTACCACGTTGGCTTGCAGTGTCCGTATCCATACAACGTGTTACCTCTTGCTGCAGTTTGGCTACCACCACCCACCACTCATTACATCTGAACTTTTGCTTGGTACCTTTATTCAGTGTACATTACTACTCGGAACACCATCTCATTACCAGCTTTGGTGCAAGTGGACACTTTGATTGGATTCTAATCCTTTTGCCCCTTTGGACTTCCACAACATAGGGAACCTTCCCATACTTCCTGTTCCCCTGAGGTCCCATATCCATTCCCCTTCCGATCCCTCCCTCCCTTCCCCTTTTCCCTTTTTTCCCCTTGCCCATGGGCTATAGCCTTCCTGGGATCTCTGCGTGGTTTACCTGCTTAGTTCACATTATTATTGTTTTCTAATTTTTGCTATTTTACGCAGCAGGTTACCCACACAGAGATATCAAGCGTCCGGACGTTTTTGTTATTGTTCTATGTTGTGTGGTCACTGTCCTGTTTTGTGCCATTTTTTGTTTGTGGTTACACATGGATAGCATTTTTTCTTCTTTCCATGTTTTGTGTCAGTTCTTTGCCTACCACATTCTCTCCATGAGGAATGTTTTATGGATTAATTTTCCAACTATTGATTACATTTTTACCTTTTGTACCTACCTTCTGATTTTGGAGTTTCTCATTTTGGTCCTTGGATCCCCCATTGATTTGGTTGGGAACCCCCCCTTTTTTTGTTTTCTTATACTACAAAGAGGCTACCTGCAAACTATGCGTATCGATGAAACATGAGTTCTTAAAAGATGTAGCTCTGGGGCCATGCCTATGTCAATAGGAACTGATGTAGGTCTAGGGTTGTTAGTGTTGTACCCCAAGGTTCAGTTTTGGGACCCTTGCTATTATATCTTTATAAATGATATAGAGCCTGTGATTAAATGTACCATTTCAGTCTTTGCAGATGGCACCAAGCTATGCAGTCTCCAACTTACAAGCTGACCTCAATGCACTGTTTAAATGGGCAACTATGTGGCAAATGAGGTTTAATGTTGATAAATGTAAAGTTAAAGTTATGTACTTAAGAATATGCATGCATCATACATACTAGGGGGAGTACAAATGGGGAAATCAATGGTGGAGAAGGATCTGGGTGTTTTGCTAGATACTAAGCTTAATAATGGCATGCAATGCCAAGCAGTGGTTTCCAAAGTGAGCAAAGTCCTTTCTTGTATTAAGAGAGGTATGGACTCCAGAAAGAGAGACATAATTTTGCCTCTTTACAAATCACTAGTAGGACCTTATCTGTAATATGCAGTTCAGTTTTGGGCACTGGTTCACACAAAGGATATCAGGGATCTGGAGAAAGTGCACGAGAAGGGCAACCAAACTGATTAGCGGTATGAAGGAACTCAGCAATGAGGATAGATTAGAGGAACTGAATTTATTCTCTCTTGAGAATAGGAGATTAAGGGGGGATATGATCAACATGTATAAATACATAAGTGGTCCATATAGTGAACTTGGTGTTGAGTTATTCACTTTAAAGTCATCATAGAGGACAAGGTGGCTCTTTACGTCTGGAGGAAAAGCGATTTAATCTTCAGATATAGAAAGGTTTCTTCACAGTAAGAGCTGTGAAAATGTGGAAGTTAAATTAAGAGAAAGTGGAATGTGTATGAAAAAATTGGTCTGTCCTATCCACTATTAGTAATATAGGTAAAAACAAAACACCTGGTGCACATAGCATGATAAACCCCCCATGGATTTAACAGGCAGTAAAACATGAGTAGAAAATCAAATTTTACTATACATAGCTTTAGAAAAAAATAAAAATAATTTGTCTTCAAATGTATCACATATGCTATTTCTCTCTCTCTCTCTCTCTCTCTCTCTCTCTCTCTCTCTATATATATATATATTGTGAGGGGGTTAACTCGGTAGCGGGTGTGTGTGACCCCCTGGTTGGGCTCCCCACACAAAAACAGGGCCAGCAGACGGAGGTTGTGGTTTTCAAAATCAAAAGGTGCGGTTTATTTCTCTATGTACAGTGACAAAAACACAGCAAAGCCAAAAAGAAACATAAACAAAATAAATCCTGGTCAGTTTGACCTCTGACTAAACATGCAGGTTTCCTAAACTAACAACTGGGATCAGCCTGGTGCTGTCCTAGTCCCTAAGTCCCTGGTTTAGTAAAAGTCCAAACAAATAGCCACACAGGCTTTGCCTCACCGCACAGGGGTTCACTCTCCCTAGACAGTCCACACAGGTCTTGTTCCAGGCATGAGCTAACACCTAATGAATCTGGGAGTTTTTATAGAGGCCTTAAACGAACTGACAGGCTTCAGCTGGTCTCATCAACTCCCTGCCTGCACGACGCCCAGCCCTCTCCCTAGAGGTATGAGTCATCCATGAGCCTACTAGCCTCAGCTGGGCTTATACAACTCTCCACCCTAGTTGTATAAGTCAGCATAAAGCCTGAATCTGGGAGAAATATATCTACCCCCCTGGATGCAACCAGGTGACTTTACCTTCCTGCTGTCACATACCCCCCCCCTCTTGTTTTAACCTTGGGGTTGGAACACCAGCAATCAGGCATTCATGTACTCGAGACAAAGCATCCACATTCCCCATTTGAACGCCAGGGCGATGCTTTACTGTGAAGTTGAATTCCTGTAGGGCCAGGAACCACCTATTCACTCTTCTATTTGTCTCCTTGTTTTGAGCCATCCACTTTAACGGAGCGTGATCCGTAACCATGTCAAAGTGCCTACCTAGCAGATAGTACCGAAGGGAATCTAGAGCCCACTTCACCGCTAAACACTCCTTTTCAACCGTGGCGTAATTTACCTCATGGGACTTCAACTTCCTGCTGAGGTAAATGACTGGGTGCTCTTCCCCGTTCCAGACCTGGGACAATACTGCTCCTAACCCCACATCTGACGCATCACTTTGTACGACAAAGTCTTTAGAGAAGTCGGGTGAGTACAACACTGGCTGGCTACATAAGGCTTGTTTCAAGAATTGGAATGCTGCCTCAGCCTCGGGGGTCCATTTAATCATGACCGACCCTTTCCCTTTCGTCAGGTTGGTTAGGGGCACAGCCTTAGAAGCAAAGTGGGGAATGAAGCGCCGATAATAACCCGCGATTCCCAGAAAGGCCCGTACCTGCTTCTTGCTGTTGGGACGTGGCCAACTCTGGATGGCCTCAACTTTGTTGAGTTGGGGTTTTATCACTCCCCTGCCAATGGTGTACCCAAGATATTTGGCCTCCTCCTGCCCAATGGTACACTTCTTGGGGTTAGCCGTAAACCCCGCTTCCCGGATAGAGTCTAGGACTGCTTGCACTTTTGGCAGATGTGAGGCCCAATCTGTGCTATGGACAATTACGTCATCCAGGTAAGCCGCAGCATACTTCCGATGGGGCCTCAGTATCTGGTCCATTTTCCGCTGGAATGTGGCCGGCGCATTCTGTAACCCGAACGGCATTCTCTTATATTGGAACGCCCCGTCTGGGGTTACAAATGCGGTTTTCTCTTTGGCCGACTTGGCCAGGGGAATTTGCCAATACCCTTTTGTGAGGTCAAGAGTCGTCATGTATCGGGCTGTTCCCAGCCGGTCGATCAACTCATCTATACGTGGCATGGGGTAGGTGTCAAATTTTGTAACTTTGTTCAACTGACGAAAATCGTTACAAAATCGCCAGCTCCCATCCGGTTTAGGCACCAACACAATGGGACTAGACCAATTACTTTGGGACTCCTCTATCACCCCTAAGTTCAGCATTTTCTGTACTTCCTCCCGTATTGCCTCCCGTCGGGCCTCTGGGATCCGATAGGGTTTTAACTTCACCCTTTCACCGGGCGGGGTAATAATATCATGCTCTACCCCAGATGTTTGTCCCGGCAGCTCAGAGAACACCTCCTTGTTGCGAAGCACAAACTCCTTAACCTCCTGTTGTTGGGGTTGTGACAAGGTGGCTGCTATTCCAACCTCCGGAATCACGCAACCAGTTTGAGCTGGTGACCAAGTTTCTGCGACTAGGGACTCTCTATCCCTCCAGGCTTTCAACAGATTAACGTGATATATCTGTTCGGGCTTTCGCCTTCCTGGTTGTCTGACCTTGTAATTCACTTCGCTCACTTTTTCCATTATCTCGTAGGGGCCTTGCCATTTGGCAAGGAATTTACTTTCAACCGTAGGGACAAGTACCAATATCCTATCCCCCGGGGAAAAGGTACGGGTCTTTGCTCCACGGTTGTACACTCTCTGCTGTGCCAACTGCGCTTGGGCCAAATGTTCCTTCACGATGGGCATTACCTGTGCAATTCGATCTTGCATCAGGGCGACATGCTCAATCACACTCCTGTGGGGAGAACTCTCACTTTCCCAAGTTTCCTTGGCAATATCCAACAGCCCTCTTGGGTGTCTCCCATACAGTAACTCAAAGGGGGAGAATCCCGTAGAGGATTGGGGCACCTCCCTAATAGCAAACATCAAATAAGGAAGTAGACAGTCCCAATCCTTTCCATCTCTATCCACCACTTTCTTCAACATTTGTTTTAGGGTTTTGTTGAATCTTTCAACCAGCCCATCGGTTTGGGGGTGATACACAGATGTACGCAATTGCGTCACTTTGAACAATTTACACAGCTCTTTCATAACCCGGGACATAAAGGGTGTACCTTGGTCCGTAAGCAGTTCTTTACAAATACCCACCCGGCTAAAAACAAGAGATAGCTCTTTGGCTATGGTTTTGGCCGAGGTATTTCTGAGAGGGATCGCTTCTGGATAACGGGTGGCATAGTCCATTATAACCAATATGTACTGGTGCCCCCTAGCGGACTTGATTATAGGACCTACCAAATCCATTGCGATTCTCTCAAACGGGACCTCAATGATGGGTAGAGGGACCAGCGGGCTACGGAAATGTGGCATCGGGGCCGACCTCTGACACACAGGGCAGGAGGAACAATAATTTTCTATGTCCTTCATCACCCCAGGCCAATAGAATCTCTGTAATACCCTCTCTCGGGTTTTCTCTGTCCCCAGATGACCTCCAAGAATGTGCCCATGGGCCAACTCCAACACCAACTTCCTGTAAGGTTTGGGCACCACAAGCTGCTCAACGGTTTCTTCTGCCCTTTTTGCCACCCGATACAGTAGGTCCTTCTCTACGCTGAAGTATGGGTAAGTGCAGGTATTATCTGGGTTCACTAACTCGCCATCTATTTCCACTACGTTTTCCCGTGCCTTTATTAGGGCGGGGTCTTTTAACTGTTCTGTGGCAAAATTTTCCCTGTGAACCTCCAGATCAGAAAACTCCACAGACGGTAGGTTTTCGTCTGAGGAGGTGGGCTCCTCTCCAGTTTCTTGAGTCTCCCCTGCCAATACTGACAAGGGAAATTCTGGAGAGTCCTCACCACTCTCAGAGGAGTTCTGGCTATCACATTCCTGGTACATAGGGGCACCAGTGGGGGGCTCAGGATCATCCCACAGTTCCCAGAACTTCGGAAAATCTCTTCCCACAATGGCATCATGCGGTAATTGAGATACTAACCCCACTGGATGAGAGAGGGTACCTTTGGGGGTCTCGAAACACACTGTAGTCACTGGATACTCTCGGGTGTCCCCATGCACACAAATAACAGCTGCCTTGCTATTCCCAGAGACCTCTGTTTTAACTAATTCAGCCTTTATCAGGGTCACAAGGCTACCTGAATCCAGTAATACCACAACATTTCTACCATTAATACACATTTTGCATAAATGTTTCTCAGTTCCCCGAATGGCAGTGCATGCGACTGTCGCACACAGCGACTGACGTCTGTCCGTCAGAAAGTCACATTGCATGGGTTCCTCCACAACCGGGCAATTTGCTGCAATATGTCCCGCTTGCCGGCAGCGGTAGCAAACAATCCTTTTGGCTGCCTCTTGAGCCCCTGACTTCCCAGGCTGTTCTCGCCAAACTTTGGGTAGAGCTCCCACCCTCTCACTCTCTCCACCCTCACCCCTTGGAATCCTCTTATCCGCCCCTGGGGATGGTCTGGTCTTAGGGTGGAAAGTCCGAGAGTCTCTGGAAGAGGCCGTCAGGTTCTCTGTAGCCAAGTATTTCTCTACACGATCCACAAGACCACTGGCCGTCTCTGGGTCTCCATGGCTTACCCACTTTTGGATGGCAGTAGGAAGAGCTCTCAAAAACCGATCCATTACAACACGTTCCACAATCTCTGGTGCGGACAAAGTCTCTGGCTGTAGCCACTTCCTGCTCAGGTGAATGAGATCATACATTTGAGACCTGGGGGGTTTTCCAAGCTGGAAAGTCCAGTTATGCACACGCTGAGCCCGGACAGCCAGGGTGACACCCAGCCTTGCCAATATTTCAGCTTTTAGCATCACATAGTCTTTTGCTTGGTCAGGCTCTAGGTCATAGTAAGCCTTCTGCGATTCACCAGTTAACAGAGGAGCCACCAGTCCAGCCCACTGCTCCTCAGGCCACTTTTCTCTTTCAGCAGTCCTTTCAAATGTGGTCAAAAATACCTCTGGATCATCCTCTCCAGTCATTTTTGTCAATAAACGACTCACCCCAAAGGACGCGGTATTAGTGGGACGGCTTTCCTCACTGGTCTGCGGACGTTGCTGCATTACTGCTTCCATTTGTTGTAGTCTCTGCTCTTGCTTCTGTAACAGGTCTATGAAGCGGGCCTCAGATTGCTGCTGGGCTTGTTGATGAGCTTGCTGCTGGGCTGCAAGGCTCCTTTGCAAACCTGCATTTGTCTGCTGTTGATTGGCATTTGCTAGAGCCAGCTGTTTCAGTATCTCCTCCATGCTGGCTTAAAAAAAACTGCCCGCATTCTCCACCAACTGTGAGGGGGTTAACTCGGTAGCGGGTGTGTGTGACCCCCTGGTTGGGCTCCCCACACAAAAACAGGGCCAGCAGACGGAGGTTGTGGTTTTCAAAATCAAAAGGTGCGGTTTATTTCTCTATGTACAGTGACAAAAACACAGCAAAGCCAAAAAGAAACATAAACAAAATAAATCCTGGTCAGTTTGACCTCTGACTAAACATGCAGGTTTCCTAAACTAACAACTGGGATCAGCCTGGTGCTGTCCTAGTCCCTAAGTCCCTGGTTTAGTAAAAGTCCAAACAAATAGCCACACAGGCTTTGCCTCACCGCACAGGGGTTCACTCTCCCTAGACAGTCCACACAGGTCTTGTTCCAGGCATGAGCTAACACCTAATGAATCTGGGAGTTTTTATAGAGGCCTTAAACGAACTGACAGGCTTCAGCTGGTCTCATCAACTCCCTGCCTGCACGACGCCCAGCCCTCTCCCTAGAGGTATGAGTCATCCATGAGCCTACTAGCCTCAGCTGGGCTTATACAACTCTCCACCCTAGTTGTATAAGTCAGCATAAAGCCTGAATCTGGGAGAAATATATCTACCCCCCTGGATGCAACCAGGTGACTTTACCTTCCTGCTGTCACATATATATATATATATATATATAGAGCGAGAAAAATAACATATGTGATACATTTGAAGACATAAATTCACAGGTTCATGACACATATAGTACCCTAGACAACGCATAATGCCAAAAACTGCCCATGAGAATCTGGTGTGCTGACTGTCGTGCATATGGGTTTACCGTTCTATATGCACCAGGTGTTTGCTTTTTCTGTGAAAATATGGAATAGACTCCCTCAAGAGCTGGTTCTGTCCAGCTCAGTAGATTGCTTTAAAAAAGCCCTGGATTCTTTCCTAAATGTACATAAGATAACTGGGTACTAACATTTATAGGTAAAGTTGATCCAGGGAAAATCTGATTGTCTCTTGGGGGATCAGGAAGGATTTTTTTCCTGTGCTGGAGCAAATTGGATCATGTCTTGTTTTTTTTTTATTTTTTTGCCTTCCTCTGGATCAACTGTGGCTATATTATTGTGTATATAGGATTGTAAAAAAAAGTTTTTAATTTTTTTCCCTTTTATTTGTGGAACTAGATGGACTTGTGTGTTTCAACCAGACCAGCTATGTAACTATGTAAGGTTATCATGCTGATTTTTCCTCTTAATAGCTGCCTCTGAAATAATCTTACAAACCTGGTGATGATGCCACAGTGATAATAAAAAAAAACAAGGTAAGTAAAAAAACAATCTTGGAACATGTGCTAAAGCACGGAAGGGAGTTTTGCCTGTATATCACCTTTGATATTAGAGATGCAGTTTGTGAAGGTGTTTTGCATGTTTTCAAAACCCTTTTTCATTGACTTGCACATGCACGTGGGGAAACCATATTTGTTTAGTACATAAGCAGGCCCTGCTTCCTGCTTTGTAACACTACACAACAAGAGTTGCTGCTCTTTCTCACAAAGAAAATTAAAAAATCAACCGACTAATTGAAAACATTGCACTTTAAAATAAACATTGTTACTGAGAATTCATTTAATTGATAGTCTAGTAATCTCTATATTTAATACACCAACATACACCAATAATCTTTAAAAATGTTTTACCTTTAACCACTTAACAACCACCTGCCGACAAATAACGTCGACAAGGTGGTTGCTTAACTCTGGGAGGACGTTATATAACGTCCTCCCAAAATCGCGCTCCCGCGCGCCCCACGGGGCGCGCACACGGGAAACTCCGTGACCGCCGGGTCCAGAGGACCCGGCGGATCACGAATCGCGGTAAATCGCCACTGATAGCGGTCGTTTACCACGTGATCGCTCCGTCAAATGACGGAGCAATCACTTGTAAACAGACCGGCGTCATTTGATGACGCCGGTTCCTCCCTCCCCTCTCTGTACCGATCGGTACAGTGTGAGAGGGGAGGGGAGGGAGCGGATGGCAGCAGCAGCACTGTGGGCTGGATCTGTGACAATTGCAGTCACAGATCCAGCCATCCATCCATCCCTGCTCAGCCATCCCTGTGCTATACCCTGCCAATACTCTGCAATACACCCTGCCAATACTCTGCAAAATACCCTGCCAATACTCTGCAAAATACCCTGCCAATACCCTGGTGCAATACTCTGCAATACCCTGGTGCAATACTCTGCAATACCCTGGTGCAATACTCTGCAATACCCTGGTGCAATACTCTGCAATACCCTGCGCAATACTCTGCAATACCCTGCGCAATACTCTGCAATACCCTGCGCAATACTCTGCAATACCCTGCAAAATACTCTGCAATACCCTGCGCAATACCCTGCAAAATACTCTGCAATACCCTGCGCAATACCCTGCAAAATACTCTGCAATACCCTGGTGCAATACTCTGCAATACTCTGGTGCAATACTCTGCAATACCCTGCGCAATACTCTGCAATACCCTGCGCAATACTCTGCAATACCCTGCGCAATACTCTGCAATACCCTGCGCAATACCCTGCACAATACCCTGCGCAATACCCTGCACAATACTCTGCAATACCCTGCACAATACTCTGCAATACCCTCCACAATACTCTGCAATACCCTCCACAATACTCTGCAATACCCTCCACAATACCCTGTGCAATACCCCGTGCAATACCCTGCCATACACCGCAATACCCTGCCATAGTCCGCAATACTCCGCAATGCCCTGCAATACTCCGCAATGCCCTGCAATACTCCGCAATGCCCGGCAATACTCCGCAATGCCCGGCAATACTCTGCAATAACCACTTCCCGCCCTCCGGCCATCATATGACGTCCTTGACTTTGTGCGGGGATATCTGAATGATGGGAGCAGCTACAGGCATCATTCAGATATCAGCTTTTTCAGCCGGCGATTCCCTGCACCATAACAACAATCATAGTGGCTGTTCCGCCGCTTGATCATTCTTACGGGAGGCGAGAGGGGATGTCCCCCCCCCCGCCGCCCTCCGGTGCTTCTACCGACTCACCGCTACGATCAAAGCCAGGATTGTTGTTTTTTTTTTGTATTTTTTTCAGGCTTCCCAGCCTAGAGGTGAGATGTGGGGTCTTATTGACACCCCCCCCCATATCTCACTGTAAAGAGGACCTGTCATGCCATATTCCTATTACAAGGGATGTTTACGTTCCTTGTAATAGGTATAAAAGTGATCAAAAAAATGTTTGGTGCGGAAAAACATGTCAAACTAAAATAAATAAAGTAAAATGAAGAATAAATTTTTTTTTTTTTTTTAAAGCGCCCCTGTCCCCGTGAGCTCGCATACAGAAGCGTACGCATACGTAAGTCCCGCCCACATATGAAAACGGTTTTCAAACCACACATGTGAGGTATCTCTGCGAACGTTAGAGCGAGAGCAATCATTTTGGCCCTAGACCTCCTCTGTAACTCAAAACATTTAACCAGTAAAAATATTTAAAGCGTCGCCTATGGGGATTTTTTAAGTAGCGAAGTTTGGCGCCATTCCACGAGTGTGTGCAATTTTTAAGGGTGACATGTTAGGTATCTATTTACTCGGCGTAACTTCATCTTTCACATTATGCAAAAACATTGGGCTAACTTTACTGTTTTTTTTTTTTTTTAAGCACAAAAATTTTTTTTCCGTAAAAAACGCGTTAAAAAAATTTCTGCGCAAATATCGTGCGAGATAAAAAGTTGCAACAACCACCATTATATTCTCTAAGGTCTTTGCTAAAAAAACATATATAATGTTTTGGGGTTCTATGTAATTTTCTAGCAAACAAATGATGATTTTTACATGTAGGAGAGAAATGTCAGAATTGGCCTGGGTGCTCCAGAAGGCCTGAAGGTGCTCCTTGGATGTTGGGCCTCTGTATGTGGCCACGCTGTGTAAAAATCTCACACATGTGGTATCGCCATACTCGGGAGGAATAGCAGAATGTGTTTTGGGGTGTAATTTGTGGTATGCATATGCTGTGTGTGAGAAATAACCTGCTAATATGACAATTTTGTGAAAAAAAAAAAAGAGAAAAAATAAATCTTGATTTTGCAAAGAATTGTGGGAAAAAATGACAACTTCAAAAAACTCACAATGCCTCTTTCTGAATACCTTGGAATGTCTTCTTTCCAAAAAGGGGTCATTTGGGGGGTATTTGTACTTTTCTGGCATGCTAGGGTCTCAAGAATTGAGATAGGCCGTCAGTACTTCAGGTGTGATCAATTTTCAGATATTGGCACCATAGCTTGTGGACTCTATAACTTTCACAAAGACCAAATAATATGCACCAATTTGTACTTATTTTTACCAAAGATATGTAGCAGTATAAATTTTGGCCAAAATTTATGAAGAAAAAATAGTAATTTGCAAAATTTTATAACAGAAACGAAAAAAAAATCATTTTTTTACAAAATTTTCAGTCTTTTTTCTCTTATAGCGCAAAAAATAAAAAACCCAACAGTGATTAAATACCACCAAAAGAAAGCTCTATTTGTGTGAAAAAAAGGACAAAAAATTCATATGGGTACAGTGTTGTATGACTGAGTAATTGTCATTCAAAATGTGAGAGCACCGAAAGCTGAAAATTGGTCTGGTTATTAAGGGGGTTTAAGTGCCCAGTTGTCAAGTGGTTAATTAAAGTCAAACAATGCACTAAAGTTGCAAATATGCACTTACTAGGAAAACACTTTTCCTTAACTTTATGATTGACCAACACAATTGTAAATAAAATGCCATTTCACTCCTGGGTTATGTGCATTACATATATTCATATAATTTAACCCTTTGAACTCTGCTCCTTAGATTTTCAGTACCAATTGAGGGGTTTCTTGAAGCCAGATGCAAAAAAGTAGTTAATTCTTGTAAACTCGGGCAAACATTTCATACTTTATAGAACGCTAAAAGAGATTGATACAATTCCCCCTTTGGAGCCTGCCAATAAAATTGCATTGCTTAAATCATCCACTGTCCAAGAAAGAGATATAGAAGCCTGCCCAACCGTGTAGTAAATGTAGACAAGCAAGCATAATCAACATCTGCACGGCAGACATGCCCACAGCAGGATAATAAATTGAAGTCTCTTTAGACCCATGCAGCATTTTGAGCTATAGGCAATGAGCAATGAAACCTGCCAGGAGGAACAGTAAGTCTCTCCACAACCAGTATATGCACACAAATAGAACTAATGGTTTACTGCAACATGCATTCCCACGACAGGACTGAGATAGTAATGACTGGCAATAACATAAGTCTGTCCAAAACTATAAACTATAGACAGTGAAACCTGACAGGAAGTGCAGTGGATCTATGCCCATTGTAAGTATCAATTTTAAAGTAAATATTCCTAGATAAGGCTCTTGGAAGAGGTCAGTCTCAAAAACATGACTATACTGTTTACAAGACTTTGATTACTTAATGAGTTCCATAGTTGAGAGTGATTGGCAAAATAAATAAATAATAGTAGAGGTATTCCTTTCCTGCTTTGGTGGTGAAACTCTGGTGAAGCAGAATTTAAAGCGGAGCTCCACCCTAAAAGTGGAACTTCCGCTCATTGGAACCCTCCCCCCCTCCGGTGTCACAATTGACACCTTTCAGGGGGGAGGGGGGTGCATATACCTGTCTAAGACAGGTATTTGCACCCACTTCCGGGAGTCCACTCTGCTGGAAATCTGCGGGAAGCACGTCACTTCCCGCAGAATACCCGTAGTGTTCTAGGAGACACTCGGCTCCCAGAACACAGGAGGACCAGTCAGAACGGCGCAGCGCGACTCGCGCATGCGCTGTAGGGAACCGGGCAGTGAAGCCGCAAGGCTTCACTTCCTGGTTCCCTCAACGAGGATGGCGGTGGGGGCAGCAGAGTGACGAGCGATTGCTCGTCCTCTGCTGTGGACGTCGCTGGACTCCAGGACAGGTAAGTGTCCTAATATTAAAAGTCAGCAGCTGCAGTATTTTTAGCTGCTGGCTATTAATATTAATTTTTTCGGCGGAGCTCTGCTTTAAGCAGATTTGAACTTTGAGGGCATTAGACTCCAGACGTCATTCCCTCATTATTGCAAATGTGTATGAACATGGGAAGAGACAGAGTACTATAAAACACCTATTTACATTTTTGATTTAAAATAATTGTAGGTATGTTTCATGGACTTGTAGGACAAGGGGTTTTGTAATTGCTTTTTAAACACTGTTTATATTGCAGAAATTTGCAATAATTTATTTACATATGGAAGTAATTAACAGTATCTATTTTTACTGTAATTAGTTTAAATATTGGCCTGACATTTTAATGGAGGCAGTCCGCTTTCTCATGGTTGCATCCTACTGCAACATTTGACCATTTTTTTTTTTTTACTTTAAGGTTTTTATTACGCATCAAGATGCACAGTTACAATAAAAGGTAGGTATTCATAGACCAATACATTGTACATTTGAGGAGCAATACATGTAAAGTAAACAGAATATACATAGACTATTTGTTTTTCCTATACTTTTCCAGGGTTCCAAATATAGTACTGTAGGTTGAGGTATGCTCGGTTAGAGGAGAAGCCTGTCACCCCTATTGGGAGCATACTACTGTGTGCAGGCTAGTCAGATATGAATTCAGGAACTGCTATAGCGACCCATGTATTGGTCGCTTGGAATAGGTACCAATAATTGTCAAACAGAAATGGTAAGAAAAAACAAGAAAAAAACTATATAATAATACTGAAACCAAACAGTATAAAGAAAACAAGATACTGTCTATAGGGAACTAAGACAGATACTCAGAGTTAACAGATCATCATTCAGTTCAAGCTACAATATATTCTTTGTGACACCTTTAGATGTGATTTACTTTTATCAATTAGGTGTAATGTTAGGAGTACTCATATAACAGCAATAGAGGCTTTTTTGGATGACAACCATACAGTATATCCCAGAACTTATAGATGTATACACTCTGCCTTCTTTGTATGCTAGCAGTCGCCCCATGAGACATTGTGAGTTTATTCTAGCAATAACTTCTTCAATTTTAGGGAAGGTTTTTTATTTCCATTTTTTTGCTAAGGAGATGCGTGCTGCATATAGTATGTGTACGACTACTTTTCTGGAAAAGTAAGGAAAATATTCTATACCCAAGCTTAATAATGCTAGTTCAGGGGTGGGAGTACAGATGATTTTAGTCGTTTTTGATAGGAGGGAGAACACATCTCTCAAAAAAACGTGCAGGACTTTACAATGCCACATTATGTGTAGTAGGTTGCCATTGTGTTGGCATTCTCTCCAGCATAATGGATATTGTAGGATTCATGGTGAGTAGACGCATAGGGGTCACGTACCACCTGTGAAGTATTTTATGTGTATTATCCCAGTGGTCCACACACGCTGATGATTTGCTGTTTTTAATAGCTAGTAGCCATTGTGGAAAGGAGAATAACATTTGTAGTTCTGTTTCCCATTTACCCATAACCGGTAGTTTAGTATGAGTAGTGTGATAGTTGCAATATTTATAGCATAAAGATATACCTTTAGGGCTGGGGCTAGTTTTGTTATAGAATAGAAAGTTTCATATTGGAAATGGTACCTCCATGGGAGGGGTCAGGTTTTTCTGCTTGTAATGATTAATTTGTTGGATTTAAAAGTTGTCAAGGGTAGTTGGATTTTCTAATTCTTCTGTAGAGAAGTGGATACCCTTCTGTTTCCAATGATGCATTGAAAAGGTTTGTATGAGATATTCATATGCTGTTAAAGTTATGTTTAATCAAGAGTTTTTCCTCTGGAAACTTTTTCTTAGTTAGTGAGGACAAGACCGTGATTGAGGCTTGAATAGTCGGGTAGGGGGAAGTGAAAGGTTTTGGTGTATAGTAAAGGCCATTAAGAGTGCCGTAAGGTCATGTCCCAGTGGGATTTCTTGTTCAATTGTAGACCACAGATTGTCCTCTTGGCATGAGAACCAGTATTTCAGTTGGTCTATCAAAGATGCCTGGTAGTAGGCTTGGGGGTTAGGTAGTCCACCCCTCCTATTTTCCTATGTTTATATAGAGTGCTAGAGCCACTCTAGGTTTTTTGTTTTGCCAAATACATTTATTTAAGCTTGATGCCAAGTCGGAAAATAACTTTTGTGGGATGGGGATTGGGAGGGCCCTGAAAAAGTAGAGTTATTTAGGGAGAATTTACATCTGGTAAGCTGCTATTCGACCTACCCAAGTTTAATGAATTTTGGCGAGTTGGGAGATATCTGCCTGTATTTGAGATAATTATAGGAGGAAGTTGGTTGCATACAGGTTGGAGGATGGGTGGATTAGTTATATGCCCAGATATGTGATGGTGGGAAAGTCCCATGTGCATGGGAATATATATATATATTTTTTTATCCTTGTCAATTTTGTTTATTGAAAATTAAATAATAAAGACAGTTACAATTACTGTATTTATTGGCGTATAACACTCACTTTTTTACCCTCAAAATAGAGGGTAAACTGTGCCTGCGTGTTATACGCAGGGGGCTGTGGAAAGTTTTTTCCTGAAACTTCCCTCTTAAAGTTAGGGTGCGTGTTATACACCAATAAATACGGTAGTAATAAGGGAATATATTTTTAAGCTTGCAGATATTGTCCATAGATAGGTTTAAGGGGAGAGCATTGCATTTAGTAGGGTTAATTTTGTAGTAGGTTATTTTTCCAAATTCATGTAGTATTTATTATACTGTATGTATGGAGGATTCAGGGTTAGACAGAGTTAATATAATGTCATCGGCAAAGAGCCCTAATTTATGGTCCTTAGACCCTATTTTGATGCATGTATTGGATCTTACGAGTTCTGCTAGTGGCTCTATGGCTAAAGAGAAAATTACTGGGGACAGTAGGCATCCTTGACGCGTTGCGTTTGTCAGGCGGAAAGAGTCAGATAGCATTCCTGAGGTGTATACTTTGGCCGTAGGGTTGAAATATAGGGACATTATTGCTGAGTGGACAAATCCCCTCAGTCCGAATTTGGTAAGTGTTTCAGATAGATATCTCCAATGCACTCGGGCAAAGGCCTTTTCCGCATCTAAGGCCACGAATACACTGGGTCTACGCATGATTTCTGCATTTCTTAGTAGGTTTCATTTGACCATTTTTAAACCTGAACGCTTACTTGACTCTCTTGCAGTGTTAATTTCGTCAACGAAAACAATTTAGTAAAAATTTTGTGCAGTAGCCCTTTCACAGTGACGAAAGTGAAAAACAAAAATGACACCACATTTTCGTCCACTGACGAAAACTATGACGAATATCAATTTCATTTTCATTAACGAGCGAAAACAAAATGAAGATGTGATAGAGCGACGGTTTCCACGCTGCGCCGCCTTTGTAGAGCCCATGAGTGCTTCTGCTCCATGCAAGCAAGTGATTTGAGTCCATAGCAGCAGTTAGCAGCACTGTGCAGCCAGCATTACAGGCCTCTGAGTCCTCAGGTAACCATCCAGAGCAGCACTGTGAATTACAGGCCTCCCAGCGAGAGTCCCACTCCTGACTCACAATGACCATCCAGAGCGGAGAGCAATTTGAGTGTGTACATTACAAGTACAAGCCTCCCATCAGACCACCGTCCGTCCAGACCACTGTGTGCATTACAGGCCTCCTCTAGTGACCACTAGGGATGAGCTTCGAGTTCGAGTCAAACTCATGTTCGACTCAAACGTTGACTGCTCGCATGTTCGCCGAACAGCAAACAATTTGGGGTGTTCGCGCCAAATTCGAAAAGCCGCGGAACACCCTGTAAAAGTCTATGGGAGAAATCTAAAGTGCTAATTTTAAAGGCTTATATGCAAGTTATTGTCATAAAAAGTGTTTGGGGACACGGTTCTGCCCCAGGGGACATGTATCAATGCAAAAAAAAGTTTTAAAAACTTCAGTTTTTTCGGGAGCAGTGATTTTAATAATGCATAAAGTGAAAAATAAAAAGTGAAATATTCCTTTAAATTTCGTACCTGGGAGGGTGTATAGTATGCCTGAAAAGCAGCCCTTGTTTCCCTTGCTTAGAACTGACCCTGAACAAAATGTCATTTCTGAAGGAAAAAAAGTCATTTAAAACCACTCGCGGCTATAATGAATTGTCGGTTCCCGGCAATACAGAGAAAAGTCATTGATAAAAAAAAAAAAAAATGTGTGGGGGTCACCCCAAATTCAATTACCAGGCCCTTCAGGTCTGGTATGGATATTAAGGGGAACCCTGCATCAAATTAAAAAAAAATTACGTGGGGTTCCCCCTAAATATCCATACTAGACCCTTCAGGTCTGGTATGGATTTTAAGGGGAACTCCACCCCAAATTTAAAAAACAAATGGCGTGGAGTTCCCCCAAAAATCCATACCAGACCCTTTATCTGAGCACGCAACCTGGCAGGCCGCAGGAAAGAGCGCCGCCCCTCCTGAACCGTACCAGGCCACATGCCCTCAAAATGGGGAGGATGATGGGGACAAGGGCCTCAACCCCACAACCCCTGCCCGGTGGTTGTGGGGGTCTGCGGGCAGGAGGCTTATCGGAATCCGGAAGACCCCTTTAACAAAGGGAACCCCCAGATCCCGCCCCCCCTATGTGAATTGGTAATGGGTACATTGTACCCCTACCATTTCACGAACAAAGTGTAAAAATTTTTTAAAAATTGTATGGATTTTTGGGGGAACTTCACGCCATTTTTTTTTATTTGTGGTGGAGTTCCCCTTAAAATCCATACCAGACCTGAAGGGTCTGGTAATTGAATTTGGGGGACCCCCACGCATTTTTTTTTATCAATGACTTTTCTATGTATTGCCGGGAGCCGACAATTCATTATAGCCGCGAGTGGTTTTGAATGACTTTTTTTCCTTCAGAAATTACATTTTGTGCAGGGACAGTTATAAGCAAGGGAAACAAGCGCTGCTTTACAGGCATACTATACATCTCCCCAGGTACGAAATTTAAAGGAATATTTCACTTTTTATTTTTCACTTTATGCATTATTAAAATCACTGCTCCTGAAAAAACTGACGTTTTTAAAACTTTTTTTTGCATTGATACATGTCCCCTGGGGCAGGACCCGGGTCCCCAAACCCTTTTTAGGACAATAACTTGCATATTAGCCTTTATAATTAGCACTTTTGATTTTGAATGTTCAAGTCCATTGTATTTAATAGGGTTCTAAAGTTCACACAAACTTTAGGTCTGTTTGCAGGTTCTGGTGCGAACCGAACAGGGGGGTGTTCAGCTCATCCTTAGTGACCACTGGCATCCAGAGCACTGTGCATTACAGGCCTCCCCTCAGACCTAAGACCACCATCCATCACTGTGCAGCATTACAGACCTCTCAGAGTCAGATCATCATCCCAGAGCACTGTGCATTACAGACCTCCCCTCTGACCACCATCCAGAGCACTGTAAAGCATTAGAGGCCTCTCATACCACCATACAGAGCACTGTGCATTCCATGCCTCCTCAGATCACCGTCCAAGCACTGTGCAGCATTACAGGCCTCTCAGACCACCATCCAGAGCACTGTGAAGCCTTACAGGCCTCTCGTGCCACCATCCAGAGCACTGTGCATTACAGGCCTCTTCAGAACACCCTCGAGAGCACTGTGCAGCATTACAGGCTTCTCAGACCACCATCCAGAGCACTGTGCAGCATTACAGGCCTCCTCAGACCACCATCCAGAGCACTGTATGCTACTCTATTTCTTTGCACCATCCCGACACAAATTTTAGGCTGGTTTTATCTTGGTTGTCGGAGAGATTGTCAGAAGTTATCATGCTGATAACAGAAGAACCGAGCAACAGAAGACACACGATTTTGGGGTTTGGAGAGAGAGATAAGAAAACACTACAGATAGATGTGCCCAGGTCAAATTTCATCAATGGGGTCTACATCTACTTTAAGAGCAAAGAAAACTTAATCGAACTCTAAATTAAGTCAACTGCTTAGATAGCAGTACAGAAGTGGATGATAAGGATGCAGACCAAATTTACATGCCCTGTGTGGAGGAACCCTAAACTGACAGCAGTGACCCTTGTGCAAAGACCACTCTCTCAGACGTCATGAAAGTTCCAGTGACAGCAGTGTCAAGCAAATAGCCACTACCCCTAACAAGAGGAAATGTTCAGATGGTCGACAATGAAATCTGAAGTTCACGTGGCACTGATCGAGAATTTGGCTTAAGAATGACCAAGCTTGGAAAATAAAGTAATGGAAACAAATTACAAAAGCTGTAAATGCAGTGGGAGTAGCACCCCGTAGTAAAGAAAATTTGAAAAAGAGGTACCAAGACATTAAAGGGAACAAAAAGAATGGTCTTGATCAGGAAGGAAAAGTTAGTCTGATTGTGTGTACTGACATTAGAAAGCATGACTACAAATGTCTTGAATTTGTCTCAAGTAAATGTCACTTCAGCTTTTCTAATGTACATCCTAGATGTCTAACTTGTTTGCTTCATTGCTTATCTCTTTTCTTATAGGCAAAAAAAATGGTGGTGGATTATAGGTTTCTATTGTATGCCCTACATACATGAAGAGACAGTTACAGGGCAGACCAAAAGAGGTAAATACAGGTACATTGTGTTTGCAAATATTCTAGATGTTAACTATGCATTTTCAATGTTAATGCTGGGTACTCCCTTACAGCCCTATTGTATGCGGGCAGGAGAAACTCCTCCCTCTTTCAGATACCAACTTTCACTATAGGTGACCATGGAGCATCTTTGCCCAGCACTGGATTTATCCTGGACATGGGTGAGTTTTCCAGAAGGGGAGGACATGGGCCAATGTGTGCTCGCACTGATGTATGCATTTGGAGCTTACATCTGTGTGCATCTCCCTCTACAGCCTCATTATCCATACCTCCCAACATTTCAAATGTCCTCTGCTGCGGGACATTCATTCACAAATGGGGGGGGGGGGGTGCCGCAGGACAGACTTTTTTTTTTTACTACAATTGATAACAGTTGTTGTGCGGGGGAGGGGGGGGTGGACGTTTTCAGAATCATGGGTCAGAAGCTTTCCTCCTCCTCCTGCTGCCTGCACTCTGGCTCCTCTTCTGTGCGGGAATTCTGACTCTATCGTGGGAATGCGGGAGGTAAGTGGCTGTGCGGGATTATCCCGCAGAATCCGTGCAGGTTGGGAGGTATGCATTATCTAATCCATTTCAAAGGATGGCTGTAAGCAGCAGCTGCAGATCCGGGGAAAGTGATAAAACAGGCTTTGCATGTGCATGATCCCTTAAATGGTACAGAAGAAATATATGTCCACTTCCCTACCATTTGTTTACAATCCAGCAGGAGGGTGGTTATGCACCACCTCTCATTTACTGACTAGCTCGCCAGCTAGTTACTATTATTTAATTTAGATATAATCCCCGTTGTTACATGAAAAAAATCCTCAATATTTTTTTATCCCAGCTACATAGTGACTAAATCCTTAAAGATATTAGGAGGCTTTATACAAACCGAGATGAATAATCTTATTAGTGCAGTGTCAGCCCTACTATAGTAATACTCTTCTTAGGAGCAAATTTTATACCCTAATGCAGCAATTTTAGCTTCTCAGGTTTAAAGAAGCAGGATTATGTTTAAAGCGAAACTTTACTTGCAAAAATAAAATCACATCTAAATCAGTTCTGTGCTTCATAAACTTCATGCAAATTCTTATCAGACTCTGCTATTTTGATGTAGAGTCGTAGTCATTGTACTACCCCAAACTTACTCAGACAGTAATCACACAATTATTGTTAAAAGTTAAAAATGAGATGATTGCAAAAAACTTTAACTGGTTTAATACTTTTTTTATGTCAAACTTTGAGCAGCCTTTGACCTGCCTGTCCGCAAGCGCAGCTCACTGCACAATATTGGCATTGTCGAATCAGACAGAACTCCCATGCATGCGTGGGAGTTATGTCATCTTGACCTGGCCAAAGACAGCGGCCAATGATTGAGACCTAGAAGCCGGCTGCCCGAAGATGTCAGCGGCTGGCAGTGAGTTTCAGGGACGGTACATTGCTGGGTTCTAGGTGAGTATACTTCTGCTTTATGCCAAGGATAGTTATGCAATATACATGTTTAAAGGGAGACCAGAAGTGGCAGACTTTACATTTCTATTATTATTTATTTACTTTTTTTTTTAAAGCTAAGCATATGTACAGTACTAGGGTTGAGCGAACTTTTGGGTTTTTGGTACCCGGACCCGAACAATTTACTGTATGTTCGGGTTTGGTGTTCGGCAATGTAATGGCGCATTTTAAAAAGCTGCAGGGCAGCCAATCAACATTCATTTAACTTGTGTGCCCTTAGAAGCCATCACAGCCATGGCTGTGATTGGCCAGTGCAGCATGTGACCCAGCCTCTATATAAGCTAGAGGCACATAGCACAGCACGTCACTCTGCTTTAGATAGTGTAGGGAAAGGTTGCTGCTGCTGCTGCTTTGAGGGAGAGAATTAGATAGGAGTCCTGATTCAGAAATCTAATTACTCAGCGATCTACCTTGATTTTGTTGTGTGGGTGCAGTGCACAATCTTTTAACCTGCCCTGAGCCCAGTGCCAGAGAAAAGATAACTTTTATCCGTCTGTTAGTTAGGTTGAATTTTTTGCAAGCTCAGTGGAACAGCACAGCATATGTTACTGTGAGATACACCCTTTAGATGCTGTTGGTCTATTCTGCTATTCTAAAAACACCCATTTAGGGCAAAAAATATATATTTTGCTGTGTTTCCTGCATATCTGTATTTAGTGAGATACACACTTTAGATACTGTTGTTTTATTCTGCTATTCCAAAAAAAAAATTTAGTACAAAAACATTTTTTGGACAACTTTTTCTGCATATCTGTACGTGTGAGATACACACTTTAGATACTATTCTCCTATTCTGCTATTCAAAAAATAATAATTTAGGGCAAAAAAAAAAAATTGGTGCGTTTTCTGCATAGCTGTACGTGTGAGATACACACTTTAGATACTGTTCTCCTATTCTGCTATTCCAAAAAAAAAAAAAATAGGGCAAAAATTTTTTTTTTGGTGCGTTTTATGCATAGCTGTACGTGTGAGATACACACTTTAGATACTGTTCTTCTATTCTGCTATTCAAAAAAATAATAATTTAGGGGCAAAAAATACTTTTTTGCTGCGTTTTCTGCATATCTGTACGTGTGAGATACACCCTTTAGATACTGTTTGTCAGGGACGTGCTGGGCTTGAACCTGGGACCTCTTCTGTGTCTGGCATTGACTCTTCCAACGGAGGTAACTGAGATGCTGGACAGTTCCCTGCCTGATCTGCTGGATAACCTATCTGATCCATTAGACTACTCTGCTTGGTGTCTTGATTACTGTTGAACTCTGAACCCCTTGCTCCTCCCATGTACTTCCTATAAAAGACATTCCAGAGATGTTACCCCTTGCGGTTTGATCTGCTTCTGTGCTTGTATCCTGGTCCTGTGTTTGACCCGGCTTCCTGACCACGCTTCTGTCTCCAGTCTTGACCTCGGCTCGTTTGACCCTGCTCAGTTATCTGCCAGTCTGCCTGTTGCCAAGATTCGGCCTGGACTTTGACTACTCTCTGCCTGCCACTTATGATGTTTACCTTGATGTGTATGACCCGGCTTGTCTGACTCTGCAAACCTGCACCAGCTTACCTGCATCCTCTGTTCTACGAGCTGCACACGCTGACCTGCATCCTTTGCAATGCAAACCTGCACCTGCTGACCTGCATCCCTGCTCTGCAAACCGGCACCTGCTGACCTGCATCCTCTGCTCTGCAAACCGGCACCTGCTGACCTGCATCCTCTGCTCTGCAAGCTGCACCTGCTGACCTGCATCCGCTGCTTCCGGAACCAGCCGTTCCAGTCTCCACTCGGCTCCACCACTCCAAGCAGTGAGGATCAGACAGGCACCCTTACCTCACCGTGCTCTTACCACCACTGTCCCCACTCCAGTGGTCTCCGAGCCGGGGTTGTACGGGAGGTCCCTCTCCGCACGTCAGGCTCACACCTAAGGTACGTTACACTGTTGCTCTATTCTGTTATTCAAAAAAAACACATTTAGGGGAAAAATCTTAAATTGCGGCCTAGTCTGTATCTGTACGTGTGAGGTACACCCTTTAGATACTGTTGCTCTATTCTGGTATTAAAAAAAAAACACATTTAGGGCAAAAATAAATAAATTTTCAGTGTTTCCTGCATATCTGTACATGTGAGATACACACTTTAGATACTGTTGTTTTATTCTGCTATTCCCAAAAAATAAATTTAGGGCAAAAAAAATGTTTTGCCAACATTTTCTGCATATCTGTATGTGTGAGATATACACTTTAGATACCGTTCTTCTATTCTGCTATTCCAAAAAATAATAATTTAGGTCCAAAAAAATTTTTTTGCTGCGTTTTCTGCATATCTGTACCTGTGCGATACACCCTTTAGATACTGTTGCTCTATTTTGCTATTCAAAAAAACACATTTAGGTGAAAAATCTTAAATTGCGGCCTAGTCTGTATCTGTACGTGTGAGATACACCCTTTAGATACTGTTGTTCAATTCTGCTATTCTAAAAACACCCATTTAGGGCAAAAAAAAAAAATTTGCAGCGTTTGCTGCATATCTGTACGTGAGATACACCCTTTAGATACTGTTCTATTCTGCTATTCAAAAAACACCCATTTAGGACAAGATCCTAAATTTGAGAAATATGAGGAGAACGTCAAATAAGGGACGTGGCCCCGTTCGTGGTGCTGCTGGTGGAGCTCCTGTTGCAGGGAGAGGACGTGGTCGATCTGTGTCAGCTACAATCACAAGTGAAACACCTTCCTCAGGTGCGAGTAGGCGACAGAGCCTGCAGCGGTATTTGGTCAGGCCTAATGCGGCTCTACGAATGTTGAGGCCAGGACAAGTACAGGCGATAGTAGATTGGGTTGCTGACAGTGCCTCCAGTTCCTTCACATTGTCTCCCACCCAGTCTCCTGCTGAAAGATCAGAGTTGGCACCTGCAGCCAATGCCCATCAGTCTTTCACCTCACCCCCTTGCAAATCAGCCAAGTAGTCTGAGCCCCAAGTCATGCAGCAGTCTCTTCTGCTTTTTGATGACTCTGTTAGCAGGGTTTCCCAGGGCCATCCACCTATCCCTGCCCCAGAAGTGGAAGAGATTGAGTGCACCGATGCCCAACCACATATGTTTCAAGATGAGTACATGGGAGGACCATCGCAGCACGTCTCCGATGATGAAGAAACACAGGTGCCAACTGCTGCTGCTTTCGCAATTGTGCAGACCGACAAGGAGGGCAGGGGTGAAGACTGGGTGGAAGATGATGTGGAGGACGATGAGGTCCTCGATCCCACAAGGAATCAACGTCATGCAGGTGAGCTGTGTAGTTCGGAGGAAGAGGCGGTGGTCGCACAGAGCCACCAGCACAGCAGAAGAGGGAGCAGGGTGCAAAAGCGGAGCGTCCGTCCCCTAGACAGTACGCCTGCTACTGCCCAATGCAGCAAGGGACCGAGCACACCAAAGCCAGGTCCAAGGAGTTCCCTAGCGTGGCAGTTCTTCAGACAATGTGCTGATGGCAAGACACGAGTGGTTTGCACGCTGTGCAATCAGAGTCTGAAGCGAGGCATAAACATTCTCAACCTGAGCACAACCTGCAAGTCCAAAGCACGAGCTGCAGTGGAGAAGGCACCTCAAAAACCAAGAAAGGTCTCTGGATCCTCCTGCTTCCTCTTCTGCTGCAGTCCCGGCCTCTTCATCCACCTCTGTAGTGACAGTGGCACCTGCCATCCTGCAAACAGAGGATCTGCCAGCAACACTACCACCTGGGTCACCAAACATCTCCACAATGTCCCATGGAAGCGTTCAGCTCTCTATCTCCCAAACACTGGAGCGGAAGAGGAAGTACCCCCTTACCCACCCGTGATCCCTGGCCCTGAATGCCAGCATTTCAAAATTCCTGGCCTTTGAAATGCTGTCATTCCATCTGGTGGAGACGCAGAGTTTTAAAAGCCTGATGGCATTGGCTGTCCCACAGTACGTCGTGCCCAGCCGCCACTACTTTTCCAGGCGAGCCATCCCTTCCCTGCACAACCAAGTGGGGGATAAAATCAGGTGTGCACTGCGCAACGCCATCTGTGGCAAGGTCCACCTAAATACGGATACGTGGACCAGTAAGCACGGTCAGGGACGTTATATCTCCCTAACAGCACACTGGGTAAATGCAGTGGCGGCTGGGCCTGAGGCAGATAGCAGTTTGGCGTATGTCCTTCCACCACCGAGGATTGCAGGGCGCTTTAGTTTGCCTCCTGTTGCTAACGCCTTCTACTACGCTTCCTCATCCTCTACCTCCTCCTCATCCGGTCAGCGTAACACCTTCACCACCAACTTCAGCACAGCCAGAGGTAAACGACAGCAGGCAGTTTTAAAACTTTCCTGTTTGGGGGAAAAACCCCACACCGCGCAGGAGTTGTGGAGGGACATGGAACAACAGACCGATGAGTGGTTGGTGGCAGTGAGCCTCAAGCCCGGCCTGGTGGTGTGCAATAATGGGCAAAATCTCGTAGCAGCTCTGGGCCTAGCCGGTTTGATGCACATCCCTTGCCTGGCGCATGTGCTGAATTTGGTGATGCAGAGGTTCCTTAAAAATTACCCCGACATGCCAGAGCTGCTGCAGAAAGTGCAGGCCGTCTTTGCGCACTTTCGGCGTTCTCACCCTGCTGCTGCTCGCCTGTCAGCGCTGCAGCGTAACTTCAGCCTTCCCGCTCACCGCCTCATATGTGACGTGCCCACAAGGTGGAACTCCACCTTGCACATGCTGGCCAGACTGTATGAGCAGCAGCAGGCAATAGTGGAGTTTCAGCTGCAGCACGCACGCGTGAGTCGCTCTGCGGAACAGCACCACTTCACCACCAATAACTGGGCTTCCATGCGAGACCTGTGTGCCTTGTTGCGCTGTTTCGAGTACTCCACCAACATGGCCAGTGCCGATGACGCCGTTCTCAGCGTCCCAGTTCTATGCCTCCTTGAAAAAACGCTTCGGGCGATGATGGAAGAGGATGTGGCACAGGAGGAGGAGGAGGAAGAAGAGGGATCATTTCCAAGGCTTTCAGGGCAGTCATTCACAAGTGGCTCCGAGGGTGGGTTCCTGCACCAAAAAACGCCAGGTACACAATTGTCCAGCAAGGGCACAGTTCTGGAGGATGACGAGGTGAAGGATGAGGAGGAGGAGATGGAGGAGGAGGAGGAACCATGTTCACAGTAGGGTGGCACCCAGATCAGCTCATGGCCATCACTGGTGCGTGGCTGGGGGGATACAGAGGACACAGACGATACACCTCCCACAGAGGACAGCTTTTCGTTGCCTATGGGCAGCCTGGCACACATGATTGATTACATGCTGTAGTGTCTCCAACGACCGCCGAGTTGCCCACATTCTAACTGGTGCTGATTACTGGGTGGCCATGCTGCTGGATCCCCGTTACAAGGACAACGTACCGTCCTTAATTCCCTCACTGGAGCGTGATCGTAAGATGTGCGAGTACAAGCGCACGCTGGTAGACGCGCTGCTGGTGGCAATCCCACCTGACAGCGGGGGCACAGTGGAAGTACAAGGCGAAGGCAGAGGAGGAGGAAGAGGTTGCCAACACAGCCGGGGCACCTCCAGCACCTCAGAAGGCAGGGTTAGCATGGCCGAAATGTGGAAAAGCTTTGTCAGCACGCCACAACAACCAGCACCACCAGCTGATATGGAACGTCTTGGCAGGAGGCAGAATTTCACCAACATGGTGGAGCAGTATGTGTGCACACGCCTACACGTACTGAATGACGAGTCTGCCCCCTTCAACTTCTGGGTCTCCAAATTGGGCACATGGCCTGAGCTTGCCCTTTACGCCCCTTGGAGGTGCTGGCCTGCCCTGCAGCCAGTGTATTATCTGAACGTGTATTTAGCACGGTAGGGGGGCGTTATCACAGACAAGCGCAGCCGCCTGTCCAGAGCCAATGCGGACAAGCTTACGTTCATTAAAATGAACCAGGCATGGATCCCACAGGACTTGTCCGTACCTTGTGCAGAATAGACATGTGTGCCGGCCTTACCCAGCCATTGTTGTATTTTTGATCTTTCTCACTCTTTTGGGGTGTACCCTAATTAAAAAAAAAAAAAATTAAAAACAAAAACCAGTGTTGGCTACCTCGTCCTCCTCCACCGCCGCTTCCACCTACACCGCCACATCCACCGCCACCTCAACCTTCTACTCCATATGGACCTCGTCCTCCTAGGTCAAGATTATTATTTTTTATTTTTATGTATTTTATGTCATTTTAAGTTATTTCCCTATCCACATTTGTTTGCAGAGCACTTGCCATGCTCTTAACAGTTTGCTGCCATTTGCAGCCCTCTAGCCCTTCCCATTACTTTTTTAGAGCCATTTTAGTCCTCAAAAGTTCGGGTCCCCATTGACTTCAATGGGGTTCAGGTTCGGGGTCAAGTTCGGGTCAAGTTTGGGTCCCGAACTCAAATTTTTTTGCGAAGTTCGGCCGACCCCGAACATCCAGGTGTCCGCTCAACTCTATACAGTACAGCTCAGTAACCATGATAATCTTTAAAATATACCTAAAGCCAAACCTTTTTATTTTATTTTTGGTAAGTGGGTATGGGTAAAAACCACTGTCACCTTTATTTGTCATTTGTGTCTCTTTGGAGAGTAAAAAAATAGCTTACTATTGTGAGGAAATCCCCCCCCCCTGGACAGTTGTCACTGGAACAACTGTCCCCATTGGCAGATTTTCCCCCTGTTCTTGTTCTAGTGGCTACTCAAAATTCTGGATTACCCTTTGGTTTCTTGTGGCATTGCTAATTAGGACAGTTGCAGAGAGCAAATTCCATAAATGAAAACAGCAATACAAATCTATCAGAGCAGCGGCGGCCACTGCATAAGGAGAGCAGGGGCACCGCCCCCCAAATCTCTATGCATCCGACCCCTAATCTTCATGCGGGGTTCAGATTTTTTTTTTAGAAGCACATGATTGAAGCCTCATGCGGCGTACACACGATCGTTTTTTAAACCAACGTTTTTCTCGACGTTTTTTTTCATGTTTCCTCTCAAGCCTGTCTTGCGTACACACGATCATTTTAAAAACGTTCAAGCAAAGCACAGTGACGTACAACACGTACGACGGCACTATAAAGGGGAAGTTCCGTTCGGATGGTGCCACCCTTCATGTTAGTAAAGTTTGTTGAGCGACGATTTGCGCTTTTCAGCCTCCTGCTTTTCAGTCCTTTACAGCGTGACAAATGTGCTATCTCCATTACAAATGCTAGTTTTACCAGAACATGCGCTCCCGTATCATACTTGATTCTGAGCATGCGTATTTTTTTTTCACCTCGTCAAAGCATACACACCATCGTTTTTCACGTCGTTAAAAAAACCAACATGAAAAACGACGTGAAAAAATAGAGCATGTTCAAATTTTTTTTTAATGGCTGTTTTTCATGTCGTTAAAAATGCTCTGGAGCATACACACGATCGGTTTTAATGCCCATTTTTAAAAATGGCATTTTTAACGGCATGAAAACGATCGTGTGTATGGGGCATTAGGCTCTAATTGGCTTAAAAAAGGAGGGGCCCATCCACTTGTGACAGTAGCGAATCAACATTTGCTATTGTCTTCCTGCTTCTCCTCCATGACCTGGATGGGGTAAGTGCGGGCTGGCAAATGACTGGGGGGGTGGTTTGTTTACTGTCCACCCAAAAAAATGGAGCGCCAGCCGCCACTGTATCAGAGGTTGCAATGGGGACACAGACAGCAATAAAAACTGACACATATTTTAATCTCCCCCCACTATATCCAAAACTAAAAAAAGTTTTGCCTTTATTTGTACTTTAAATGGGTTGTAAGGTCTCCAGGTTTTTCATCTTAATGCATAGAATGCATTAACCTACTGTGCTGCAGCTGCCCCCAGAGCCCCCCCCTTTTTCTTGCCTGAGTCCATGTGTTCCAGCGATCTGCATGAGCCCAGCCGCTGTCTCCATCGTCATTGGATAGATTAATAGCAGCAGGAGCCATTGGTGGGACCCGTGACTGCGCTTGCAAGGATGCCCCAATGGAAAGCGGCTCTCTGTGGGGGCAACCAATGAAGATGAGGGGCCAGGAGCACCACTGGGGCACCCCAGAAGAGGAGGATCAGGGCTGCCCTGTGTAAAACCCTTGCACAGAGCAGGTAAGTATAACATGTTTGTTATTTAAAAAAAAAAAAAAAACCTTTACAATCACTTTAAGCCAATCGGGCATTATTGTATTGCACTGTGATGTGCATCTTACAAATTGATGAAAGATCTTAAATATGATATCATCAGTGAGCTGTTGTTCCTTAACTAGCCAATCAAAGCCTTGACCAAGTCGCTTTTGCAGCTAAGAAAAGTAAATGGTCTGTATAATATATGGATTGGAAAACTGAAAATTGTATCATACTTACCAGTAATTTTCCTTTCCTGGTGCCTATCCATGGCAGCATACCTGTGACAAGCTCCGCCTTGGCTCCTCCCTCAGGACTAGTGAATATTATAAAAGAGTTGGTTAACACAGTCCCAGCATTCTCCATAATATAGAATACCGAGGGTGGGTGTAACGGATCTCAGATACCCCAGATGGGCACATCCGCCAGACTTATGTCTCCTGTCCTCCAAACGCACCCGCAGCCTGCAGATTCGCCATAACCAGCCCTTAACCCCTCAATCACGAGACAATCCACACAGGTGTTGAGGGTTAAACATGCAGAGCATCAACTCTTTATTAAATCCAAAACATACACTTTTACACACAGTTAGGGACACTCCCCTTAGCCTTGTCATAGAGGGGGGGGGTAGGGGACAAGGAAGAATCAATGGGAACTGAACACTTGTACATTGAAACAGAGACTACAGATAAACAAAGGGATTATGATAAGCAGGCAACCCCTCAATACACATCCCCTGCGGAGAGATGTCTGCAGTCCAGACCATTGTCTGTGTGCCATGAACCAACACAGCTAAACACAGCAACAAGAGGGGGGGGATGGGGGAGAAGGGATGTAGCATTACATTACATTATCTCAATGCCAGCTTCTCCCCGAGTCTCCAGTCTCTTCTGGGCCATAATCTGTGGGTAGGAGGCCCGCCCTCAGTCCCTTCCAAAGCACACAGTGACAGTGGGTTCTGTCACATTTCTCCCCTTTTAAAAACAGACTAACCAGGTTCCTGACCCCGAACTGGTCTGGACCTGCGTTAGTCGCAAACTTCCACCCCAGGCCACCAGGAAAAGGAAAAGTACGTCTCTGGGGCTGGGGAGCAAAATCGCACATACGGTCTCCCGTGAATAAAAACAGCCGCTGCAGAGTGGGAACAGCTGTCCGCACTCCCGTGATCCGGGGCTGGGTTGCAGATATTGAGGGGAGCTGAATAATCCTCTGCCCCGATGCCAGCGCTTCAGCTTGTAGGGAACATAGGCTGGCAGTGCTATGCAGTTGGGGAGGAAAAGGTTCTTGCTTTTCTCCTGGAGTAGCTAACAGCCGCTGAGGAGGTATCTTGCAGGGACTGTCTCCCGGACTCTCCGTCTTTTTCTGATGCTGGGCAGAGGCCAACATCGCTCTGCCCCGTAGCCAGTGCTTCTGCTAGGGGGACATATACAATGGTAGAGTTCAGCAGCTGAAGAGGGGGAAGGATTTTCTCCCCTCCTGGTTCTGTGACCAGCTTCTGAGGCGACTTCTGACAGGGGCTGTCTCCCAAACCCTCCAAAAATCTACTGAGGGCTGGGTCGGGGCCGGTAACACTCTGCCATGCAGCCAGTGCTTCTGCTGGGGGGATATACACTGGGGTAGTGTCCAAGTGCTGGGCAACCAGCTCACTGAGGTCATCCCTCGGACTCCCTGGATCTAACTCTGAGGGTGGGCAGAGGCCCGCGGCACTCTGCCCTGCAGTCAGCGCTTCTACTGGGGGGATGAACATTGGGGTAATGTCCAATTGCTGGGGAGGGAGAATTGCTTCCTCCACTCCCGTTGGGGATATCTGCTGTTGGGGAAAAGGCTCACGAAAATCATCTCTCAGACTCTCCGGATCCAACTCTTTTTCTGATGCTGGGCTGAGGCTAGTGGCACTCTGCCCTGTAGCCAGCGCTTCTGCTGGGGCACCGGATGCAATACTCTCGACTTGCTGCTGATCACCATTTACCAGCCTTCCAGCGCCAGTCTCAACTTCCCCTTCTGAGACCTTTATGCTATTATCTTGTCTCTCTGCTTGGGGAACCTCTGGTGCGTTCCGGCATTCTAGCACTCGCAGTGCCCTCTGTATCATCGCCGCTTCTTCCATTGCGGTTAGGACGGGAAAACGTAGGGGCACTCCTGGCCCCATTTGCTCCGCATCTTCGTGACTGTCCGCTGTTTCTCCAGGACAGTCCCAGGCAACGGGAGCCATGCCAGGCTGCTGATCACCGTCAAACAGCCGCTTGTAGGCAATCTCGAGCTCCCATTCCTGCTCAACCAGGAACTCCAATTCCTCCAGGTCACACGCCTCTTCAGGGAGGTCCAGCACCTCATCTCGGAAGTCCAGGATGTTTTCCAGCCGCCACTCCTCATCGCTCCCAAAGTCTGGGTCTCCGTACATTTTTTGATGGAGCAGCCCCACGCCGCCGTAGCCAACGCCTTCTGTCGGGCTGCCGTCTGCTGTACTTGGCCACAGTTGAGCCGCGATCCACCGGAGGGCTCTGTAGCTGGCGTCCAGCCTCATCTCCTCCTGGACCAATCTTCCGAGCTCCGTCTTCCACTCATCTCGCGGTCGTTCCCTCAGGAACACCTCTCGCGCATGGTACTGCGTCCAGTACATCTCTGTGGAGGAGGGAAGGATCTTCCCCTGATGGCGCCGCTCGTGGCTTAGCGTTTCATGCCAGAGTTGCCAGCGGATCACATCCTCCCAGCCGAGCATGGTGCGCTCTGTCGCTGGTCCCCGATGTTGCTTCCGCATGCCTTGCAGCCTCCTCTCAAACTCCGCTCTCATGCTGGCTGGTCCCCGTATTGCTCCTCGACGGCTGCCCAGATCTTGAATCCTGGTGGTGGTTTGGATGGCCCGGACTGCAGGAGACATCCCACCGCTGCCACCACTGTAACGGATCTCAGATACCCCAGATGGGCACATCCGCCAGACTTGTGTCTCCTGTCCTCCAAACGCACCCGCAGCCTGCAGATTCGCCATAACCAGCCCTTAACCCCTCAATCACGAGACAATCCACACAGGTGTTGAGGGTTAAACATGCAGAGCATCAACTCTTTATTAAATCCAAAACATACACTTTTACACACAGTTAGGGACACTCCCCTTAGCCTTGTCATAGAGGGGGGGTAGGGGACAAGGAAGAATCAATGGGAACTGAACACTTGTACATTGAAACAGAGACTACAGATAAACAAAGGGATTATGATAAGCAGGCAACCCCTCAATACACATCCCCTGCGGAGAGATGTCTGCAGTCCAGACCATTGTGTGCCATGAACCAACACAGCTAAACACAGCAACAAGAGGGGGGGGATGGGGGAGAAGGGATGTAGCATTACATTACATTATCTCAATGCCAGCTTCTCCCCGAGTCTCCAGTCTCTTCTGGGCCATAATCTGTGGGTAGGAGGCCCGCCCTCAGTCCCTTCCAAAGCACACAGTGACAGTGGGTTCTGTCACATTGGGATTGTATGCTGCCATGGATAGGCACCAGGAAAGGAAAATTACTGGTAAGTATGATACAATTTTCAGTTTTCCTGGTGCCTCAATGGCAGCATACCTGTGACAAATAACTAGCTGATATGGGTGGGATGATGCTCAGAGGTTTATTTTAAAGAGATTATTATCATCATTTAGAGGAATAAGCAAAGACTGATTTGACCGCCTGTCTGCCGAACTCCACCGATGAGAGAGCTCCTGGGTTTACTCGGTAATGTTTCAGAAACGTATGTTGGAACAACCAAGTTGCTGCCCTGCAAATACTGTAGTTTCAATTGACACATTCGCTCTTGCCACTCAAGAGGCAGAAACCATTCTGGTGGAGTGTGCCCTGACTATCGAAGGGGATCCCAGTCCTGTTGCCCTGTACACCTTGTGGATGAGTTTAACGAACCGTGAGGCAATCGTTCTTGCTGACGCCTTCTTGCCTTTGTTTATGAACAACCTGATAGAGTCCCTGAAGGATGCTGTAGCCTGCAGATAGCATCTCAATGTGGAGGCAATGTCCGGCTCGTGAAGAGAACCTGAGTCTTGTTACGAAAATATGGAAGTGCCCAAGGCTCCGACATGTTCGAGGATGATGTGACCTTGGGGCTAAATTCTCGCACCGTTCCGAGTTCTACTGTCAGGATAGAATATATGATGAAGATCCGCTCCTAAAGCTCGGAGCTCTGAAACCCGTCTGCCGGAGGTTATGGCTATCAAGATAGCTTCATGGTTAGATTCCAAAGTGATGCTGACTCCGAAGAGGCAAGAGGTGGATTGGCTAAGGACTCTAGGATGATAGCAAGGTCCCAAGTGGGAAAAGATTGTTTAGTTGGCGGTCGGATCTTTGACAGCTTTGAAAAATTGGATTATTAATGAATCCTCGGCCTATCTTTTACTGGTTGCCACTGAAATTGCCTCTACCAGCACCTTTAGTGTACTTAAGCAAGACCTAGGCCTAAGCCTGCCTGCAAGAATTTTAGAATTTGAGAGGATGATGGAGAATCTGGATCGCAGTTTCTGCTAATCATGAAGACCCTGAATTTGTTCCAGACCCTATCGTATATACTGTTGAGCCGAGTTGCGATAACTTTGTTGGGACACCCTAGGGATTGGAACCTTTCCCTTTCAGCTGCCAGGTGTGAAGATTTAATCTGCGGGAATCTGGATGGGTGTGACATCCCTGTGACAGGAGAAAAGGTATTATTGGAACCTTGACTGAAGTCTGTGTATTCAGGTACATTGCTGGGGGGAACCAGGGACGTCTTGGCCAGTACGGTAGGACCGCTATCACCGTTGTGGTTTCTATCATAAGCTTCAACAGGACTTTTTTGGAATGAGAGGCCATGGTGAGAAGGTATAGGCCAGATTACATGCCCAGGGGCTGAGAGGGCATCTACTGCCTCTGCCTGGGGATGAGGAAGTCTCGAGATGAACCTTGAAAACTTGGTATTTAATGCTGTTGCAAATAGGCCCCGCCCGAGGGGACCCTACTGGTCCACCGACTAGTCAAAAACTTACGGGTGCAGAGACCATTCGTTGGAATCTACGAACCTGCGAGGTAGGCGGTCTGCTCTTGAGTTGAGAAGACCGGGCAGATAGACTGCCCTTAGGTCTTTTAGATTCCTTTATGCCCAAAGGATTATTGTTTCACTTCCCTCAGCAGGGACCTGCTGCGCGTTCCTCCTTGTCGGTCTATATAAGACACCGCAGCCTCTGTTGTCCATTCGGAGAAGAACTGTAATCTTAAATTCTAGGGCTAGCAATGCAAAAGGTAGGTTGACTGGACCTGTAGGATATTTGATACCAGGCCTGTTGTATGGAAGGACCATCTTCCTTGCCCTGAGATCTGGATGCAGTGCGATCCCCACCTGCTTCACTGGCATCGGTAACAATTGTGATCCAGTTGACATGTCCTAATGGACGTGATTTCATAGGCGTGTGTTTCTTCATCCACCAATGTAGACTCCTGAGCATCAGGGCCATCAGGTGTATGGGTTGGGATAGATACCGTCTGTTCCACAGCCTCAAGAACTCCAGCTGGAAATGTCTCAAATGCCAATGGGCCCAAAGGACCATAGGGATGCATGACGACATCCGGCCTATCAGGCTCTGATAGTTCGAGTATGACAGGTAGGATCTCACACTGACTTTCTTCATCTGTCGAATAGTCAATGTCACCTTTTGAGGTGGGAGGGATACTGTACCATTCTGTTCCACTAACTGGGCTGGATCCTTCGCCCGGAGATGAAGGTCATCCAAGTAATGGTATACCCGAAGCCCTAATTCTCTTAGAGGGGCTATGATGGCCATTAGGGTCTTCGTAAAGATTTTTGGTGACGTGCAGAGGCCGAAGGGGAGACTCCAAAATTTAAGATGTACAGGCACCACTGCAAACCTCGGATATTTCTGGAAATGAGGGAGTGTCGGTATATGAAGGTAAACATCCTGCAAGTCTATTGATCCCTGGTTCGATCACACGTATAATCGCTTATAGCGACTCCCTTTGAATTTAGGAAGATATAGCGATTTAGCCTCTTCAGGTCTAACACGGGTCTCCAACCTCTGTTTCTCTTGGGGACTAGAAACAGGGTGGAGTAAGAACCGAAAATCTTTCTGATGGAGACACTGGAATCACTGCTTGGTGTTCCTGCAAGGAGAGAAGAAATCGTTGTAGTACTTCCGTCTTTTTGGGGGAACCTTGACACCCTTGTCGGAGAGAAGAAGTCTTTGGAGGGTTTGTCTAGAAACGACCAGAAGTGACCGTATTTAACTGTGGAGACTACCCACGGATCACTGCACTTTGTTCCCAGATCTTCAAGAAGTGTTTGAGTCTGGCCCCCACAGGGATCGCTTGGGATGGCCTGGCATCAAAAGGATTTAGCAGAATCCTGAGGGATAGGCACGAGTCTCTGTCTATGGGTCTTGAGGAAAGTGGACTGCGTGCTTCTCCAATTTTGCCTAAAGCCTTTCCCCTGTCTGGACTGTCTGTAGTCCTTACTCTTGGAGTATTGAAATCTGAGTGCCAATGTCCTGGAGCGTCTGGATCGCCTGTCTTGGGGTAACAGGCCCGATTTCCCGCTCATGACGCGAGAGATGGCCTTGTCCAATTTCTCCCCAAACAAGGCTTTTCCGTTGAAGGGTATCTTGCACCAATTCTGCTTTGAGGCAATATCTGCTGACCAGGGTCCCAGCCACAAGGCCCGTTTGGCCATAACTGTGTGGGGCATTGACCTTGCGAAGCATCGAATTGAATCGATCATTACTTCACCAATAAGGTCTACTGAGAGCTTTGACTCAACTAAGGCCCTGATGATGTCCTCCCCTGGGATATCTTGTTAGATTGCAGACTCTATATCATCTGTCCAGACGCGTAGGGAATTGGACACTGACGTCAGGGCTATCGCAGGTTTACAAGCGTTGCCCGTCATCTTTTGGGAGATCAAGATCCTTCTGTCTGGTGGATCTTTGAACAAAGTTGAGTCTTCCATGGGCAATGTGACGTTCTTTGCCAACCTTACCACAGCTGCATCGACCACTGGAGGGCCCTCCAGCATTGCGGAATCGGCCTCTGAGAGAGGGTATCACTTTCCCTGGTCGATTAATGGAGAATCTTTTCTCTGTCTTTCTCCACTCTTCCTCAATCACATCCCTGATCTCGCCCATGAGAGGGAAAGAGGGTAATCTGGCGTTTGAAAGAGGGGAAGTACGACTTAGACTTCTGTGTTGGTCTCTTCCCAGCCGATCGCTTGTTTTACCACCTGCACAAAAGGCTGGACCATGGTGAAGGCAAAACCAGAGGTATCTAGGTCATCAGAGAGACCCCCTGAGATGGCATTCTCTTCCTGTTTAGAGGAAGAAGCAGGCGTCCGGCGTGAGATTTCACTTGAGGACGGCCCGGGAATGGATGCCTCAGCCGTTTGCTCCTGAGTAGGAGATGCCAGATGTTGCGGCGGCATTGTGGCTACCAATTCCACAAGGGAATTCTTTACTGCTTTCTTAAGTAGGTCCGCCACTTGCAGGCTTTCGGACTTTCTGTCCGCTGGGCAATTTCAACAGATCACTTTGTCTGGAAGTGGGGTGTCTCCACAGGACTGACATCCTGGAGATCTCAGCTTCAGGAGCGTTAGGCCACTTTCACACTGAGGCGCTTGAAAAACTGCCAGTAAAACACTGAGCGCTTTTTTTTTTTGCGTGAAATCACCTGATAAGCGCCTCAGCGATGACTTCCTGCCACTTCTATGAACCCGATGCCTGGACAACCTGTCTTTACTGGGACTAGAATCATCATAGTCCTCATTTCGCCTTGAGGTCTTTTAGACGTCTTCTGGCGTATAGGGCTGAAATACATAAAAGTACCAGCTTCGGTGCACTCTTTTTTTTGTAAGCTTACCTGGACGTAGGTCCTTACCTCAGAAGTAGAGTAGGATCTTGTATGGGCGGCGAATGGCTCATGCTGAGTGGCTTAGCAGAGGCAGCAGGTAAAAGAATAGAGAAGACACAACTGGCTGGATCCTAATTTGGCTAAGGGGAACGTACCTCTAAACAAATGGTGTGTGTGTGTGTTTTTTTTTTTTTTTTTTTTTTTTCCTCGAAAAATACGAATATCTATTTTATTTTATATATGTATACATTTATTTTTTATTATTATTCTTATTATTAAAATTTTTTTTTTTAACTCTTAACTACAAATATATACTTAAATTAAGAAAAACCCTAAACAAACATCTAGTATACATTTCCCCTTAATTTTAAGAAATTTCTTACCTGAAGAAAAAACAGTATTTCCTCCCTGGAGCTCTCGGTGTAGTTCTTCCTGCCGCCTCAGGTGTCTCACTGAGGCCACTAGAGATCCATATTGAAACAGGAAAGGCAGGGAACGCCTCTGTCCTGTGCCTGACGTTTTGTGGGCAAAAGACGTCTTTGTGCCCTGATCCAAAATGGCCGCCTCGGCCTCCGGATCCACCGCACATGCGCCGACCGCCGAGATGAGAACCCGGAGGACCCGCACTGCCGGCGCAGCTGCAGAATGATGCGGAAGACGCCGCAAGTAAATAAAATGCCGGCGCTGAGCGCGCGCGGCTCCTAAGGAGCTGGAGAGGTGACGGGGAGCTAGAGAATTTGAATGGAAACATAAATCAAAAAAGACAAGAGTTTGGGGGTGAAAAAGAGGAAAAAAAAAAAAGATACAGAAAAAGCTGCTGCCTTTGTTGCCAGAATTGAGCTAATGCCTGAAAACAATCTTGCAGATAACGCTCTTAGTTAAGAGACAACTGCTTGTCCCAAAGATCCTACAGAAGGGACTCCTAACCTTATAAGCGCATTTAGCTGCCCAAGAGAAGGGACCGCGTCCGGGAGAGGCTTGAACCCGGACGGAAGCTGCCGAATGCAGAAGGTAAGGACGTCTGACCAAAATTCACTGCCATGAGGTATGAGGAAAAAAAGGAGAATGCTGGGACTGTGCTAACCAACTCTTTTATAATATTCACTAGTCCTGAGGGAGGAGCCAAGGCGGAGCTTGTCACAGGTATGCTGCCATGGAGGCACCAGGAAAACTGGCTTATGACAATTACACAGGTAGACAGAACAGTTCAAACAGTTCAACATGTTTTAGCTGTGTATTTAGCTGTTTGTCTAGAAAAGGAAAGTGCCATCTATATCCCCAGGTTAGTGTGCATATGGAAACTGACCAAACTTTTGTTTTCTTCCATTCAAACAACCACAAAAATAAGCAATAGAAAAGATGGTGCAAAGCAAAAGAAAAAAAGTAATGATAAAAAATTAGCAGAAAGCAGCTAATGTCAATATGATTGCACAAATAATCAGAGGTGGCAATTTACTTTGCAATAAATACATTATGAAAATGCTTAGCATCCTATAGTGAATCATCACACCTTGCTAAATTTCATAAAAGAGATCCCAGGGGATTATCGTTCTGTAGGATTGACAAATTAGATATGCACTCAAGAGGATCTAATAAGAGCAGAGAGATTTCTAAAAATGAAACCAGATGAAATAGTTATATCCTAAAGGCTTAAATGTTGGCATACTAGAGAAATGAAGAGCATTATTTAGTAATAGTTAATTGCAGCTATGAAACTGCAATTTTATGCAAAGAGGTTTGCTGTTATTTTTGGTAATGTGTTTATGTTGCACCACCGGTGCCCAGACTATGGACAGCAAAGCATTTTCTTATTCATAACAAGTAGTAAAATATCTTAAAAATAAAACACTGCGCAGATGTAAATGAGCCTTAAAACAAGTAATCCCTGACCTCTGTTGCTGCATGTACTGTAATTAGTAATTAATTCTCAAATATTTGTAAAGATTGCAGCCAAATGGCTGTTTTGGTATTTACAAAACATTAGCGCCGGTAGCGCAGCCCTATTTGCCATTTACTATAGTGTTGTCGGCGGACGGGAGGAGGCGCTCAGTGCGCCACTATGGACCTGGCGCACAGCATGTTAAAATCTAGATATAAAGAAGCTGGAAGTGAGAATATAATGGGGGTGATGTGGGGTGATGTGGGGTGATGTGAGGAAGTGTAGTGACACCTGCCCAAAATAGAGTGAGAAAGTAACTTTTTCAAAACCAGCTTGCTGCGCCGGGAAGTACGATTCGAGCTGCGGGAGGTTTTTTTGAGCTCAGCGCGGCAATTTTCCTTGTTTTCTTGCGCCAAGACACTGCGCCGGCAAAATCTTAGTAAATGTCAAGTCACGTAAACCAATTTGCATAAGTTGAACAGGCGCAGCTCTGGACTTCCCAGTGCGCCAGCAAAATGACATTTCTAAAGGAAAAAAAAGGCATTTAAAAGCACCCGCGGCTGTTAATGAATTGTCGGCTCCCGGCAATATAGAGAAAAGTCATTGAAAGTCATTGATAAAAACAAAAAAAAAAGCGTGGGGGTCCCCCCAAATTCCATTACCAGGCCCTTCAGGTCTGGTATAGATATTAAGGGGAACCCCGCCGCAAATTTAAAAAACAAATGCGTGGGGTTCCCCCAAATATCCATACCAGACCCTTCAGATCTGGTGTGGATTTTAAGGGGAACTCCACCCCAATTTTTTTTTAAATGGCTTGGAGTCCCCCCAAAAATCCACACCAGACCCTTATCCGAGCACGCAACCTGGCCGGTCGCAGGGGAAGAGGGGGGGAAGAGAGAGCGGCCCCCCTCCCTCCTGAACCGTACCAGGCCACATGCCCTCAACATGGGGAGGATGTCCCCATGTTGATGGGGACAAGGGCCTCATCCCCACAACCCTTGCCCGGTGGTTGTAGGGGTCTGCGGGCGGGGGGCTTATCGGAATCTGGAAGACCCCTTTAACAAAGCGGACCCCCAGATCCCGCCCCCCGTGTGAAATGGTAATGGGGTACAAATGTACCCCTACCATTTCACAAAAAGTGTCAAAATGTAAAAAATGACGAGCCGGTTTTAGACAATTCCTTTATTAATGTCTTCTCTTCCATCTTCTTCTTTTCTCCATTCGGGTTTCTTCCTCCATCTTCCTCTTCATCTTTATCTTCATCTTCCTTCTTCCTTCTTCCTTCGGTCTTCTCGTCCGGCATCTTGCTCCGGCTTCTTCTTTCCTCTTCGGCCGCTCCGTTTGAATAGGAGGTTCCCGCTGTGCGACGCTTCAGTTCTCCTCTTGGTCCGCTGCCACCCGGTGGCTCCGGGTGGCAGAAGACCCAGAGGAGAACTGAAGAACTGAAGCGTCGCACAGTGGGAACTTCCAATTCAAACGGAGCGGCCGAAGAAAGAAGATGGGAAGACGCCGGAGCAAGATGCGGACGAGAAGACCGAAGGAAGAAGGAAGATGAAGAACAAGATGGAGGAAGAAACCCGAATGGAGAACAGAAGAAGATGGAGGAAGAAGAAGAAGATGGAGGAAGAAGAAGATGGAAGAAGAAGAAGATGGAAGAAGAAGAAGATGGAAGAAGAAGAAGATGGAAGAAGAAGAAGATGGAAGAAGAAGAAGATGGAAGAAAGGAAAAGACATTAATAAAGGAATTGTCAAAAACCGTCTCTTGTCATTTTTTACATTTTTGTCACTTTCTTTGTGAAATGGTAGGGGTACATTTGTACCCCATTACCATTTCACACAGGGGGGGGGCGGGATCTGGGTGTCCCCTTTGTTAACCACTTCAATACAGGGCTTTTTGTACCTATTCAATACCGGGCCTATTTTGGCACTTCTCTCCTACATGTACAAATCATCATTCTTTTGCTAGAAAATTACTCAGAACCCCCAAACATTATATATGTTTTTTTAGCAGACACCCTAGGGAATAAAATGACAGTCATTGCAACATTTTTTCTTGCACAATATTTGCGCAATAATTTTTCAAACGCCTTTTTAAAAAAAAAAATGGTTTCATGAATTAAAAAATAACAAAACAGTAAAGTTAGCCCAATTTTTTGGGAACATATGAAAGATAATGTTATGCCGAGTAAATAGATACCTAACATGTCACACTTTAAAATTGCGCACACTCATGGAGTGGCGCCAAACTTCGGTACTTAAAAATCTCCATAGGATACGCTTTAATTTTTTTTTACAGGTTACCAGGTTAGAATTACAGAGGAGGTCTAGTGCTAGAATTGTTGCACGCGCTCTAACGCACGCGGCGATACCTCACATGCGTGGTTTGAACGGCGTTTACATATGTGGGCGACTTACGTGTGCATTCGCTTCTGATCGCGAGCTACCGGGGACAGGGGCGTTTTAATTTTTTTATTATTATTATTTATTTATTTATTTATTTATTTTACTTATTTTTTTTTTTTTTTACAATGATTTTACTTTTTTTTTTTTTGATCACTTTTATTCCTATTACAAGGAATGTAAACATCCCTTGTAATAGGAATGTGTGTGACAGGTTCTCTTTATTGAGAGATGCGGGGTCAATAAGACCCCACATCTCTCCTCCAGGCTGGAAAGCATGAGATCAGTGAAAATTTTTTCATTGATTTCATACTTACAGCCGCAATGGCGGCTTTGTTTACATTTGAGACCCGGGCGTGACGTCATCACATCGCGCCCGGGCCTCCGACGATCATAGAGATGACTGATGACCATCTGGTCACCAGTCATCTCTATGCTCATCACGTGACTCCACCAACGATGCCGGAAGATTCGCTCCAGGTCCCCGATCGCACGGGGGAGCCCGGAGAAGCACCGGATGGCGGCGGGAGGGGGGGTGTCCCCTCCCGCCGCCTATAAGAACGATCAAGCGGCGGAACCGCCACTATGATCGTTCTTATGGTGCACAGAATCGCCGACACTTCAAAAGGATATCTGAATGATGCCTCTAGCTGCAGGCATCATTCAGATATCCCCCTACAAAGCCGAGGACGTCATATGACGTCCACCCAGGATGGGAGATCCCATCTGTGGACGTCATTTGTCTATGGCTGGGTAGGGAAGTGGTTAAAGGGGTCTTCCAGATTCCAATAAGCCCCCTGCCCGCAGACCCCCACAACCACCGGGCAAGGGTTGTGGGGATGAGGCCCTTGTCCCCATCAACATGGGGACATCCTCCCCATGTTGAGGGCATGTGGCCTGGTACGGTTCAGGAAAGAGGGGGGGGCGCTCTCTCATCCCCCCCGCTTTTCCTGCGGCCTGCTAGGTTGCATGCTCGGATAAAGGGTCTGGTATGGATTTTTGGGGGGACTCCACGACATTTTTTTTTTAAATTTGGGGTGGAGTTCCCCTTAAAATCCATGCCAGATCTGAAGGGCCTGGTATGGATATTTGGGGGAACCGCACGCATTTTTTTTTTTAATTTGCGGCAGAGTTCCCCTTAATATCCATTCCAGACCTGAAGGGCCTGGTAATTGAATTTGGGGGACCCCCACGCTTTTTTTTTTTTTGTGTTATCAAAGACTTTCAATGACTTTTCTGTATTGACGGGAACCAGCAATTCATTACAGCCGCGAGGACTTTTAAATGACTATTATTTTACTTTAGAAATGTCATTTTGCTCTCGAACTATTATAAACATGGAAAACATGCACTACTTTACAGGCATACTATAGACACCCCCCAGGTATGATATTTAGAGCCAGTTCACACCGGATGCAGTGCAGTGCGTTTTTTTGATGCATGAAAACCGCAAAGAAAGTTGATCACATTAATGCCAATGGCATAGGTCACACCACTGCAGTCCGTTCCAGTGCGTTTCATAAAGGAAAAAAAAAATGGTCATGCTGCATTTTTTAGGCACAGACCTGTACTGGACCGCAGTAAAACACATCAAAAACGCAACGGAACGTACCAAAAACGCACTGGAATGCACCGGACCGAACCTAAATGCACCAAAGACGCACTGCAACACACTTGTCCTAAGTGAAAAGAGGGGGAAAAAAACACTGGACTGCATCAAAAACGCATCAAAAATGCACTGGAACACACTTGTCCTTCTCTTTGGTTAATAAAAAAGAGGGGTGAAAAAAAGCACTGGACTGCATCAAAAACGTAACAAAAATGCACTGGAAGCATGTCAAAAACGCGCATGCAGAAAAGCACCTGGAACGCATCCAGACTGCGTTTCTATGGTGTGAACTAGGGCCAGTTCACACCATAGAAACGCAATCCGGATGCGTTCCAGGTGCTTTTCTGCATGCACGTTTTTGATGCAATCCAGGTGCTTTTCTGCATGCACGTTTTTGATGCGTTCCAGTGCATTTTTGTTACGTTTTTGATGCAGTCCAGTGCTTTTTTTTTTTTACCCCTCTTTTTTATTAACCAAAGAGAAGGACAAGTGTGTTCCAGTGCGTTTTTGGTGCATTTAGGTGTGTTCCGGTGCTTTCCAGTGCGTTTATGATGTGTTTTGCTGCGTTCCAGTACAGTCCAGTGCAGGTAAGATGCAGCATGTTCTACTTTTTTGGGGGAACTGGAACGCACTGGAACAAACACTGCCATTTAGAACCATATAACCAATTTTCCATGCATTTTTGATGCATAAAAACGCAATGGACTGCATGTGGTGTGAAATGGCCCTTAAGCAATTTGGCATATTTAAAGGCTTTGTTTTGTTTTTGGTGTTGTCCAAATTGGTGACATTGATATATGTCCCTTAGGGTGGGACCTGGGCCCCCATTTTAAGGCCAATAACTAGAAGAAAAGCCAGCCAAGTGCGGACTAGCAAAATTAACAAGTCAGTTCCCATAGACTGCAATGGTATTTGTTGGTAAGGGGGGGGGGGGGGGTGATTGTCCCATCCCTAATTTTGTAGCATGCTGGATGATGTGCTTAATTTTGGACGGGGGGGGGGGGGGGGGTTATATTCTGATAGCTGCATTTGTGTTGTTATGCGCATGCCCAGGGACTTAGTTTTTTTTGGTGCTTTTTGTGTGTGAACAGCACCTGGATATTTCGGGGCATGTTCAGAGATTGTTTTTTGGGTTAGTAATTGAAGGACATCCTTAACAGGTGTAGCCACTTTGAAGTTCAGTCTCTACATTGGGTGAACTTACATTTTGGGTGTTTCATGGACTGTGCATGTGTTTTCAATTGCCTCATTAGCTCACAAACATAGGTTATATAAAGCTCACAGTTAGGATTCCCTCCCTTGCCCTGAGAAGAGGCAAGTGTGTGTGTGTCCGGCAAAAATGTACATTTTGGTGTCCTTATCGAGTTTGTAACACATGCATTTTATTTGTTATGTCTTTGCAAAACAGGTGTTTGGTTTATTTTGTGGATTGTATATTTTTTTTTGTCTGGGGGAAATGTTCTCCTGAAATAATTTTGATGTTGTTAATGTTTGTCGTTTGTTCACTTTGATTTAATTGTCTGTGCTGCACTATTTAGCCAAATCTTTATCAAGATGTTGTGAGTCTGTAACTGTTTCAAATTGACCCTGTTTTTTAATTTTTAATTTTTTTATTCTTTGTTTTGTTGACCAATAAAATTTGATGCAAAGTTTTGAGGTTTGTTTTTCGTTTTCTTTGCAACAAATGTGACAGCTGATTGGCATGTCAAAACAGGTGTGATTTGTCTACCCTGGTGCCTTCATGCTAGCATATGCATGAATTTGTTCCTGCCATGGAGAGTCACCAGGAAATGAAAAATAGAGTGGTAAGTATTCAATTTTCCTTTTTACTGCAGTGGTTCTCAGCCCTCAGTCCTTAAGTACCCCCAACAGGACATGTTTTGTGAATTTATCTCATGGAGAATTGCTGTCCAAAATACCAAACCATTGACTCTGATTTAAAGCACATGTGCAAGATGAAGGAAAACCTGCAAACATGGCCTGTTGGAGGTACTTGAGAAGCACTGATTTAGAGCACTGCACTTAAAAATAGCTCATGGCAATACAATTCTATTTGTGGGCATTTTGAGGGAAACAAAGTAAGTGTTAGAACCCCTGCCTGTGTTTTTATTTTTTATTTTTTTAAAGGTTGGGCTTTGTGTCCCCTTGTAGTAAAATTGTCTTCACTTCCTGTCACACAGCTAAACAGGAAGTGAAGGTAAAACCCTACCAATGTATTTTCTTGGGGACACACAGATCAATCTATTGTGTCCCCATTAAGCAAATTGCACTCTAGGACTTTGTTGTGTACACCCCAAATCATTGGGTAGTTTGGGGTTTAGTAAAGACAAATCCACTCTGCAGTAAAAGTGTAGCTGCTGAAAATCTGAGGGATCACTTGTGATTGTAACATCCAATCATGTAAAAGCAAAGATGGTGTTTTTTTTGTTTGCTTGCAATTCCCTTTCAGATATCCAGCAAGTGCACTTGTAGTGCAAAGTAGATTTGCCTTTATTAAATAAACCCCAAAGTCCAAAAAAACTAATAATTTGGGGTGTAACCCGCAAAATGCTGAAGTGCAATGTATATAATGGGGAAAGTATTTAGATTGACCTGTGTGTCCCCAAGGAAAGACATTGGTAGGGATTTCACCTCACTTCCTGTGTGGCTATGTGACAGGAAGTGAATTATTTGGAAGGATAAAGTGGCCAAATTTGGGAGTTGTCTTCACCCTATAAGGGGTGCAGACATCCCCAAAAACTGTCCAGACTTGTAGTCCCTCTGCACTCTATCCCCAAGCAAAAATAAGAAAGGATTTCATTTAGTTTAACTTTGCAAAGACACATTCCTAAGTTGAATTGTGATGCATGTCAATGGCCCATTTAGACCCTCTTTAATCACTTGAGATCAGCGCTATAACTGATCGCCAGCCACAGCACAGTCCTCAATTGCCGGGAGTCCGTCAATAAACGTCGTCCCCTTCGCGCGCGCGCTGTGGTCACCGAGTCACTAAGACTCGGGTGATGACAGATCCAAGTAAGGGGCCGATCCCTGCCCTTTACCATGTGATCAGCTGTCAGCCAATGACAGCTGATCACGTGATGTAAACAAAAGCTGGGTAATGGTTTTTGTTTTCTCCTTGTGCTGACAGCGTGAGCATAAAAAAAGGCAATCACCGGCTTATGTGCAAGGGACATCGGGCCCGAAGAGGAAGAGGCAATTCTGCGTCATCTGTGACAATCAGCAGCCCCTGCCAGTGCCACCTATGAATGCCCACCACTGCTGCCAATCAGTGCCACCTAGCAGTGCCCATCACTGCCAACTATCATTGCCACCTAGCAGTGCCACTTCTCAATGCCCACCTCTGCCAACTAGCAATGCCACCTCTCAGTGCCCACCCTTGCCAACTTATCGGTGCCCATCAGTGCAGCACTATCAGTGTACATCAATGAAGGAGTAAAATTACCTTTTGTCAAAATTTTCGAAATATTAACCACTTTCCTACCACCCACCATAAAATGACGTCCTTGGCTTTGTGCGGTGACATCTGAATGATGCCTGCAGTTGCAGGCATCATTCAGATATCATTCTTTTCAGCCGGAGATTCTGTGCACGATAAAAATTATCATAGCGGCAGTTCCGGGCTCTCCCGTGCCATCTTGGGCTCGGAGAACGATTTGGCCGGCGCCGGATGGGAAGCATAGCGATGAATGGGGACCAGATGGTCACCAGTCATCTCTATGACCGTCAGAGGCCAGGGCGCAACGTTATGACATCACGCCGGGTTCCCGTATGTAATCCAAGCCGTGATCTTGGCTGTCAGCATGAGATTGGTGAATTTTTTTGACCGATCTCCTGCTTTCCAGCCTGGAGGAGAGATGTGGGGTCTTATTGACCCTGCATCTCTCCATAAAGAGGACCTGTCACAATAGATTCCTATTACAAGGGATGTTTACATTCCTTGTAATAGGAAAAAAAGTGATCCAAAAAACAAAAAAGGTAAAAAAAGAGTAAGAAATACAAAAAAGGAAAAAACAAAAATAAAAATAATCAAAAAAAAGAAAAAACACCCATGTCCACGGTAGCTCGCGCTCATAAGCGAACACACGTAAGTCCTGCCCACATATGTAAACGCCGTTCAAACCACACATGTGAGGTATTGCTGCGTGCGTTAGAACGAGTGCAACAATTCTAGCACTAGACCTCCTCTGTAATGCCAAAATGGTAACGTGTAAAAAAATTTAAAGCATCGCCTAGGGAGATTTTTAAGTACTGAAGTTTGGTGTTATTCCATGAGTGTGCGCAATTTTAAAGCGTGACATGTTAGGTATCTATTTACTCAGCATAACAACATCTTTCACATTATCCCCAAAAATTGGGCTAACTTTACTGTTTTGTAATTTTTTTACATTCATGAATCCATTTATTTCCCCAAAAAAAGGCGTTTGAAAATTTATTGCGCAAATACCGAGCGAGATAAAAATTTGCAATGACCGCCATCTTATTCCCTAGGGTGTCTGCTAAAAAAAAAATATATAATGTTTGGGGTTTTGAAGTAATTTTATAGCCATAAATGTATGATTTTTATATGAAGGAGGGAAGTGCCAGAATAGGCCCAGTGCTGAAGTGGTTAAAATATCTATTTTTTTTATTTTTTAACTCGGACTTTTGTATTTATAGAAAAAAAAAAACATGGCACCAAAAGAAAGCTCTATTTGTGTACCAAAAAATAATACATTTTCATTGGGTTGTATGAGCGCGCAATTGTCATTCAAAGTGCATCAGCGCTGAAATGTGAAAATTGGTCTGGGCAGGAAGGGGGTTTAAGTGGCCAGTGCACAAGTGGTTAATATAAGGCTACATGCACACGGACGTTTTTCAAGCCGCTTGTTTGAGCGTTTTTTGCAGCTTAAAAACGTCTCTCCATGTTAGCCTATGGCCTCATGGCCACCATGGCGTTTTTGAGCTGTAAATGGCATAGGTGTTTTTAGGCCCCATGTACACCGGACGCTGGTGCAAAGTGTTCAGAACTAAGTTTGAAAGCAGTGTTTAGAAAGGTGCGCTTTGTGGCGTTTGCATGCCGCGTTTTACCAGATTTGCGTCTATATGCGTTTAGTTAGGAAACATGATAAGGAGCCGCCCTAAGCTTCAAAAACAGTATTATTAACGATTTCAGCTATTTTTTGAGACCAGAGTGAGTATCAGCAGCTGAGAGAGCAGCAGTGTAGTTGTATGTAGCGTGTCACTTGCCACGTCACTTGCCCCAAGTTGTGGATTGTCCACTTGCCACGTCAGCTGCCCCAAGTTGTGGATTGTCCACAATGCAATGGAAGCAATTGCATTATTTTTTTGATATACCGGTGTATATATATATTTTTAATGGTTTTTCCTCATTTGCCCTAATTTTTGAGTTTATCAATGTAAAAAAATAGGTCACCTTTAAAAACGCTTCTAAACTAAAATGCGTCTAAACGCCGGTACCGCGTCTGAAACGTGGAAATCTTTGGCGTCTGAAGGCATTTTTAGGCTTTGTGAAAAATGAGTTTAAACGCAACTGCAGATTTTTTTTTCAAGGCCAAAAACAGTGTTTTGGATGTAATAGAATTCAAATGGACCCGCATCCAAAACGCAAGTACCGCGAATTTGCGGCAATTTTTTTTAACCTGCTTATAGCTGGTTGTTAAAGGAAATGTAAAAAAAAGAAACATTGCCGGCTCTAAAAAAACAAAAAAAAAACAGCGTGGGGTCCCCCCCCCCCAGGTCCATACCAGGCCCTTGGGTCTAGTATGGATTCAAAGGGGACCCCCCCACCAAAATGGAAAAAAAATGGCGTGGGGGGTCCCCCCAAAATCCATACCAGGCCCTTCAGGTCTGGTATGGATTTTAAGGAGAACCCCCGCCAAACTTAAAAAAAAAAATAGCGTGGGGGTCCCCTATAAATCCATACCAGGCCCTTCAGGTCAATGTAAAAAAAAATAGCATGGGGTCCCCTAAAAATCCACACCAGACCCTTTATCCGAGCACGCAACCTGGCAGGCCGCAGGGGAAGAGGTGGGGACGAGAGAGCGCCCCCCCTCCCTCCTGAACCGTACCAGGCCACATGCCCTCAACATGGGGAGGATGTCCCCATGTTGATGGGGACAAGGGCCTCTTCCCGACAACCCTGGCCGTTGGTTGTCGGTCTGCGGGCGGGGGGCTTATCGGAATCCGGGAGCCCCCTTTAATAAGGGGGCCCCCAGATACCGGCCCCCCACCCTATGTGAATGAGTATGGGGTGCATCGTACCCCTACCCATTCACCTGGTGGCAAAAAAAAGTTAATAAAAAACACAACACAGGCTTTTAAAGTAATTTATTAGGCAGCTAGCGGGTCCCGGGCTTCCTTATATTGGCATGATCGTGGTCACCCGGTGATGCCACCACTGACCCCGCCCCCGTAGCCCATCATTCCTCGGGACTGTGACATCATACGGGGGCGGGGTGAGCGGTGGCATCACCCGGTGACCACGCCCATGCCAATATAAGTGGGCGCGCTCCGCTGCCAGAGCATTGTAACGGCGGACAGCGACGAGGCAACATCGGGCGAAGAGAAGAGGGAAGAAGGCGACGATGAAGACCGGCCCCCGCTAGCAAAAGAGCTGGAAGAAGATAGCGGGGCGCCCGACAGAAGGCAGAAAGAACCGGAGATCGTGGAGAAGGCACCGGAGAGCGGGAGAAGAACCGGAGATCGTGGAGAAGGCACCGGAGAGCGGGAGAAGAACCGGAGAGCGCGGAGAACAGAACAAGAGACCCCCGAAGTCGGAAGAAGGCAACGACGAAGCCCGGGTCCCCACTAGCTAAAGAGATGGAAGAAGATAGCGGGGCGCCCGGCAGGAAGACCCCCGGAGCTGCCTAATAAATTGCTTTAAAAAACCTGTGTTGTGTTTTTTAACTTTTTTGCCACCAGGTGAATGGGTAGGGGTACGATGTACCCCATACTCATTCACATAGGGTGGGGGGCCGGTATCTGGGGGCCCCTTATTAAAGGGGGCTCCCGGATTCCAAAAAGCCCGCAGACCCCGACAACCAACGGCCAGGGTTGTCGGGAAGAGGCCCTTGTCCCCATCAACATGGTCGCCCCCCTGCCCCAAATCACCCACCCCCCATGTTGAGGGCATGCGGCCTGGTACGGTTCAGGAGGGAGGGGGGGCGCTCTCGTCCCCCCTCTTCCCCTGCGGCCTGCCAGGTTGCGTGCTCTGATAAGGGTCTGGTATGGATTTTGGGGGGACCCCCACGCCGTTTTTTCGGTTTAGGGGGTTTCCCTTTAAATCCATACCAGACCTAAGGGCCTGGTATGGATCCTGGGGGAACCCCCACGCTGTCTTTGTGGCTTAGGGGGTTCCCCTTAAAATCCATACCAGACCTAAGGGCCTGGTATGCTCCTGGAGGGGAACCCATGCCGGTTTTTTCATTAAAATTCGGCGTGGAGTTCCCCTTCATGATTCATACCAAACACGGGACAGCGAGGCTGCCGAGAACCAGCGCGATGCCATCGCGCTGGAGACATTCTCGGCCAGCTAGTTGCCTCTAGGACACGACTTGAGTGGCTGCTTCATGCTCAGGTCATGTCCAAGTTGCCTCGCAAAGTCGCGCTGTCCCTGTGTCAGCCGGCACACGAGTCGCCCCGCGAGTCGGATACGCTTCATCCTACTTCCCGGGCAACCTCTATTCAAATCAATGGGCTCCCATAGGGAACCATTTATTTTCAATAGAGCGGCGCTGACATTTGTATTTACTATAACAGTGCGCAGCTGTGCGCCGCTGGTTCCTGTGCCAAGTGAAGGAGTTATCCGGCGCACCAATTAAGGTTAGAACCAGCGCAGCGCACTGTTATTAGTAAATCAGCCCCTTGGTGTTTGTTTACATTAGAGGGCTGATGGGCTGCCAGGATTCAGAAGCAATAGAAAGTAATAATAAAAGTACTTCGCTTGTGCCTTTTGAAAATCTATTTTTCCACAATGCCTATAGCTTCAGGAAAAAATAAGGGTTTGTTTTAAAGAGCCTTTACGGCTTAATCAAAATACATCAATTGTTTTGTGTATATAGACTGAGCACAGGTTCATTTCAAGTTGTGGGTGGTATCATTTTATTTATTAATTTACTAATTTTTTATACTACAAATTAAAATATATGGGGGTGGTTAACATGAGTGCATGGTGGTATAAGGACCTGCCTATGCTTGTGTGTCTAGTGTGATATCTGGTACGTATGATATTTAACAAGTGCCCCGTGCGTGTATCATATTTGTTGTAAATATACATACATGTGTATGTGATAATGTATTTGTGACAGATAGCAACAAATTATACATGTGGTATGTATGTAATATATTTTACCTGGTGGAATAAAGCAACATATAAAAATATACAGTATATACAGTTGTGCTCATAAGTTTACATATCGTGGCAGAATTGTTTATGAATTTATTATGAATCAACTGCGTTTACACTTTTTAAATCATAATGACAACAGAAACTACCCAAATGACCCTGATCAAAAGTTTACATACCCCAGTTCTTAATACTGTGTATTGCCCCCTTTAACATCAATGACAGCTTGAAGTCTTTTGTGGTATTTGTAGATGAGGCTCTTTATCTTCTCAGATGGTAAAGCTGCCCAGTCCTCTTGGCAAAAAGCCTCACGTTCCTGTAAATTCTTGGGCTGTCTTGCATGAACTGCACATTTGAAATATCCCCAGAGTGGCTCAATGATATTGAGGTCAGGAGACTGAGATGGCCTGTCATGTACCTGGGTGTATTTGAACTGGGATCTTCCTGGTCCCACAGCTGCAGCCTTACCTGTTGTGCTACGGAGGAGATCTGGGCTTTTAGAAATGTCCTCTCCGTATTAAGCATTACCTTGGACTCACTAGCCCCACCTGCTGCCAGCTGTGGACAATTTTCAATCAAAGCAGCCCATAAAAAGGAAGTGGTGCTATCTCTCAGCACCCGTTTGTGTGGAATAGCTCCCTGGGTGTTGTGACTGCTTTTTGATCTTGATTTTCGTGTTGAACTTCTGCCTGAATTCCTGACTACTCTCTAGCCTGCTGATTTTGTACTTCACTGCCAGCTCGTGTATGACCTTTGCCTGCCTGACCACTCTCTTGATTTCGATTGTGTACCGTTTTGCCTGATCTGTTGCCAACCTAATCTGCCTGACTAAGTTTTCGCCTGAATCCTCAGCACACAAGTTCCTCTTCAGACACTACCTATCACAGGTACCTTACATTACAAACAGGCCACAATGACAGTGGACGCTGCTGAGATTGTTAAGGCGATTTCACGTCAGGGACAATTGATTGGAGCTCATGAACAGCATCTTTCTTCCCTGGATGCCAAGTTAGATGAACTTTGTACTATGCTTAAATCTTGTTTGCCTGCTTCCTCTGCAACGGTCCAGACTCCGGATCCTACTCCTGCTACGATCCAACCCGCCTCTTCTGTACCACCCAAACTTCCCTTGCCTGACAAATTTGGAGGTGATACTGAGGACTGCAGAGGCTTTTTAAATGTTTGCCGTTTGCATTTCCGCAACAACCCTGGGACCTTTAGCACTTCGTCTGCCAAAGTGACTTTTGTAATTTCCTTGTTAAAGGGGAAGGCCCTGGCCTGGGTCTCTCCTTATCTGGAACGCAATGATCCTGTGCTGCAAGACGCTGACAAATTTCTGGCTTCTCTCCAGACTGTATTTGACATGCCAGATAGAGCTTCTGCTCTTGGACATGCAACAAGGCACCAGGTCTGTGGCACAATATGCTATTGAGTTTTGTACCCTTGCTGCTGAGACTAATTGAGACTCAAGGGCATTACGTGCAGCCTTCCGAAAAGGTCTTGCAGATCGCATCAAAGATGAATTAGTCTATAAGGATTCCCCAGAAGACCTAGAGAAATTCATAGAGCTCTGTGTTCGTCTGGATGTCCGGTATCATGAAAGGTGCCAAGAGAGACTTAGAACTCGCAAGTTTCCTAGGCCAGTTTACCGTTTGGCCCCTAACTTCCAAGCACCACCTCAGCCAGAACCTGAAATCTCAGTTGAACCCCAGGCACCTGTAGAACCCATGGATGTAAGCCGTCTCCACCTAACTGAGTCGGAGAAACAAAGGAGGCGTGCATTGGGCCTATGCCTATACTGTGGACTTAAAGGACATTTATTATCTGTCTGCCCTTCCCGTCCAGTAAAAAGCAGGGTCTAATCAGTGTTGGACGAGCTGGCTTAGACCTTAGAGGTATATCCTCCAAGACCAAGATTACCGTTCCTGCAATTTTCCATTTACCCTCTAAACTTGTCTTCTGTGAGGCTTTTGTGGATTCTGGAGCTGCTGGCATATTCTTGGACTACACTTTTTCTAAAAAAAATAATATCCCATTTGTTCCAAAATCTAGACCCCTGAACATTACCACCATGAATGGACAACCCTTGGGAGATGGCATTGTAAAATTTGGGACTATAACCATCACCCTTAGTGGTGTTAATAAACAAAGTTTAATTACATTTCGCATGGTGACAATTTACTGTAGAGGGCACCTGTGAATATGACTGGGAGGTCTTCCCTTGACTTTTTGCCATACTGTATCTGAGGTCGGGAGGGGGTATCTTTGCTTGAGAGGGAGTATTTTCTGTGGGCAGTTTGTTGATGGAGCTAGGAGTTGAGGTAGAGAAGAGAATGCACACAGTCCAGAATATGATATGCAATATTGTATTTAGAGAGATGATTAGCAGAATTTGTTGAGAATAACACTGGTAGGCCTTAGAGTTCCAGTAACACATGAAAGATGTTTAGGGAATGCAATAGGACAGTCAATAATGACCGAGTGTTGCAACGGTCAGACACTCAGTGAGTCGTGGAATTGGAACAGCAGATTGCCCTGTTCCAAGCAAAACCTGTGTTAACAAGGACAGTTTCTGCAAGAGGGGTGGCTGTGTGGAGGACCAAATAGTGTCTCTTTTGTGCTGTACAGGGGTCTTCTAAGGCTGCTCTGGGAACCAGAATGTATACTGAGAACCAGCGATCTCCCTGCACTATCCTTTCTCAAACAGGAACTTTCCCTGCACTAAGCTTTCCTTACCAAGCGGGGGCTCGGTCCCTGACCTAACCATTTACAAAAAGCTCACCCAAAAGGCGATGGGCACCATCATTTAAAAGGACTACCCCAAGCAAGATAACTGCCAGAGGTCACCAGGGATTGCAGCATCCAATCAAACAGCTGCTCCCCTGAGACACGTAGAGAGCCTGCAGGGTAACAATGCTCTGTGCAGTTCCAACCACTGGATGGAGGATAAACTGCACTTGCATTTAAGTTTTCTTGAGGAATGAGGGGGGGGGGGCTGTTTTTTGTATGGAGGAGTGCAGGCTTGGTCGGGTTGGCCTGGGGGGAATTTTTGCTAGGCAATTTTAACTCAAAAAATATATATTTTTTTAACAGTCCCGATTTATGTAGCATACTGTGTACATTGTATTGTATATCTTGTAATGTAGATTACATGGCCATTACTGTCAAATTTGACATACTTATGGCCACTACACTCTGTACACTTGACTGTACAATATATACTTCTGACACCTGCACTCTGTACCCTGGTCTCTAAGCTACAAACTTTTGACCACTTTACTCCGTATGCAGGACTGTATGTTACCTATTACCTACACCAAAATCTGTATGCTGGGCTATAAATTGTATAGTCTGGACCACTCTGTATGCTGAGAGTGTAACAGTCAGGAGTGCACAATATACATCACAACATATAAAGCTCAACAGTCAGGAATATGCAATGTACATAACAGTATACCGAATACTTTTGGTCAAGAGTATGTATTGTACAGCCCAGTGCAAAGAGGAAAGTGGTCAGGATTATGTATTGTATAGCCCAGCATACAGGATGTAGTGATCATGAGTATGCAACACTGAGCACATCATAGACTACTGTACTATTTTATGCAGGGTTGTATATTACATAGTTCTGTCTGCTGCACTTTGTATACTGGGTTGTGTATTACATAGTTGCATAATCACATAGTTAGTTAGGTTGAAAAAAGAAACAAGGCCTTCTAGTTCAACCAATAGAAAACAAAAAAATAAATAAAAAACTCCATGTACAGAACCATATACCCACAGTTGCACAAACCCCTAAAAAGAATGGCTCAATTTACTCAAGCAGGGAAACAGATTATTTCCTGATCCCCAAAGGCAATCAGATATTCCCTGGAGCAATAATCTCTTCTGTTATTGCCTGTAAATGTTAATATTCAGAAATATATAGGAACATTTAGAAGACAAAAAATAGCATCACCACCGGATGGTACCGTGGATGCAAACTGATAAAAATGTGCCATGTCCCAATGATTTGGAATACTGGATAAAGCAAGGAAAAATTAACTTTATAGGCACCAGGGTACACAAATTTAAAAAAAATTATATTTTTATTACAACAATGAAGACAGACATCATTTAAAAAATGCTTCTGATGATGGCATTTTTGATGACGAAACGCGTCAATTAGGCATTTGATTGAGCAAGGGCGGTTTATTCACAGATATTTAGATTTTTGTGACACCACCTTTCATAATTAAAAACTTAGCAATGAATATTGCTTGGTACATGTAAATCACGTCACCAGTTACACAAATTGGTTAATATTTCCTGAATGGTTCAGGGACCGTCTTAATTTTTGATGAGTATCAAAGGTCCATCAGGCTTGGTGTAGGCTGGTTTGAGACGTATTATGGATGAGTTCTACATGTTATGTGCCGGAGCGCTCCTTCCAGGAGCTTAAAGTGTTACTAAACCCACAAAAGTAAAATCTATCTGTGTAGTAAAAGGTTGACAAGAAATGCCGCCAATACAATATATTACCCACTTCAGCCCCGGACGATTTGGCTGCTTAATGACAAGGCCATTTTTTGCGATACGCTTTCTTTTGGTGGTATTTGATCATCTCTGCGGTTTTTATTTTTTGCGCTATAAACAAAAGTAAGAGTGACAATTTTGAAAAAAATACAATATTTTGTACTTTTTGCTATAATAAATATGCCAATTTTGTTTTAAAAAAACAATTTCTTTACTCAGTTAAGCATGATATATATTCTTCTACATATTTTTGGTAAGCGTATACTGATTGGTTTGTGCAAAAGTTATAGCTTCTACAAAATAGGGGATAGATTTATGGTATTTTTTTTTTTTTTACTAGTAATGGCGGCGATCTGCGATTTTTATCAGGACTGCAACATTATAGCGGACACATTGGACACTTTTGACATTTTTTTTTGACTATTGGCATTCATACAGCGATCAGTGCTATTAAAGTGCACTGATTACTGTAAAAATGGCATTGGCAGGGAAGTGGTTAACACTAGGGGGTGATCAAGGCGTTAACTGTGTTTCCTATTGCGTGTTCTAACTGTGGGGGGAGGGGACTCACTATAGGAGATGACAGATTGTGGTTCCTAGCTATTAGGAACTCACGATCTGCATCTCCTCTCCTCACAGAACAGGGATGTGTGTGTTTACACACACACACGTCGCTGTTCTTCCTCTCGTGCCCACGATCGCGCGTGACCGGCGGTCATCATGACCGCCGGTCACAAGCATTGGCACCACCGCGGTGCAGCGGGCGCGCGCCTGCTATTCCGCTTAAAGGAGCCGACGTACACCTATGATGGCTCGTGGGATCGTGCCAACCTGCCGCAGTATAATGACGGCGGCAGGTCGGCAAGTGGTTAATAATTGGAAAGTAAAGCTGCCCCTTTAAAAGTAGATAACCACTCCAAAAATAATAAAAAAATGGGTGAAGTGTTGCGCTAACTCATAAAAACTAATGGACAAATAATTAAATGTGATCAAATACTAAAAAATAAATAAAGGATCAAATGGATCTAATGGTGTGTATCCTCAATCCAATAAATCATATAACAGTGAAAGCAATCATATTAAATATATACACAAACCGAAGAAAGTCCAATCACCGTGATAGAGAGGGTGATAGCAATAAAAATAAATAAGTAGTCCTCGGATTGATATAAGTGATGATTCACCTCAAACCATGCGTGAAAAGTTCACACATTTACCAACGCTTATACCTTGAAAACCCCTGGAGGGATGAAGGGTTCCCTGTTACCAGCGGTGAGACGGATGATGGTTCCTTGTTCTCTTTATTAACTTTTAAGCAATCGTACTCAGAAGAAACGAAGGAGACATAACATAGGAAGAAACATAGCGTAATATTCTTAATACGAGGGATAAATGCAGGTAGATAAAACAATGCCCACTCACGTAGGCAAGCGCTATGTGCTAGCACCAACATAAACAGCTTAGGGTGCCTCTGCACATCGTCCTGTTGGCCACGGCGTGTGTTTCAAAGACAGGGGATATGGAACTAACAAGCCCAGAAATGACGTCAGCAAAGGACAGACACAAAGCCTCTATGCATTTCATGTTGTACACATCATCAGGAAGATAGCCTGCCGCCATTTTCTTGAAGTCTTATATACCCCTTAATTGAATGTCGTTGGCTATAGGGATTTCAGTGTCAAATCATCCGCAAACCTCTGGAACTCGGAATATTCCATATAATTTGTCATTAATGAATATTGCCATATATGTTAATGCCTCATTTAAATAAATAGGGGTAAATGTACAAAAAACATCATTGAAAAATACAAACAAAATAAAAATCATAGACCGTCAAGCCAATGCATATTATAATAACAATATTAGTTCCTCAAATCAGAACATCTAAACAATCGTAAACATTTAATAAAGAATACATATATATTTTTTTAAATATCCACCTCCCTACTGTGCACGAAAACCCCCTTCCTGCCCAAGCCATTTTTCAGCTTTCAGCGCTGTCACACTTTGAATGACAATTGCGCGGTCGTGCGACGTGGCTCCCAAACGAAATTTGTGTCCTTTTTTCCCCACAAATAGAGCTTTCTTTTGGTGGTATTTGATCACCTCTGCGGTTTTTATTTTTTGCGCTATAAACAAAAGAAGAGCGTCCAGTTTGGAAAAAAAACACTTTTTTACTTTTTGCTATAATAAATACCCATTTTTTTTTTTTAAATAAAATTTTCCTCAGTTTAGGCCGATACGTATTCTTCTACATATTTTTGGTAAAAAAAAAAATCGCAATAAGCGCGTATTGATTGGTTTGCGCAAAAGTTATAGCGTGTACAAAATAGGGGATAGATTTATAGCATTTTTATTTTTTTATTAGTAATGGCGGCGATCTGCGATTTTTTATTGTGACTGCGATATTGCGGCGGACACATCGGACACTTTTGACACATTTTTGGGACCATTCACGTTTATACAGCGATCCCTGCTATAAAAATGCATTGATTACTGTATAAATGTGATTGGCAGGGAAGGGGTTAACCACTAGGGTCGGGAAGGGGTTAAATATGTTCCCTCAATGTGTTCTTACTGTGGGGGGAGGGGACTGACTGGGGGAGGTGACTGATGGTTGTCCCTATGTACAAGGGACACACCATCAGCCTCCTCTCCCTCACAGGACGTGGATCTCTGTGTTTACACACAGAGACCCACTTTCCTGCTCGTTTCCCGGGCAATCGCGGGTGCCCGGCGGCAATCGCGGCCACCGGGCACGCGCACCGGGGCCTTGTGAACGCGGCGGGCGCGCGCGCGCCGCTGGCGGCGAGCGCGCGCCTTCTAGCTCGTTTTAAAGGGAGGACGTCATATGACGTCCTCCCAGAACGAGAGTATCCTCCGCCCGCCGTCAATTGACAGTGGGCGGTGGACAAGTGGATATAGATAAAAAAAAAATTAATTCATGATTGCAAATGTTTTAAATAAAAACGGGGAACTTCAAATGGTCCTCTCTTAATAGTTAACATATCTTTCCACTGCCCTCTAATGGACAAACAGGAGATAGGTTAAAAAATCTCTGAAACCACCTAATATAATGTAGCCATTTAAGTCAATATCTATATTTAAATCCAATGGTCACAAAGATCCCATCTCGTGTATCCACCGGGTTTCATTCTGGGAAATTTGTTTACAAAGATCACTACCCCTCCAATTCCTTATATTAGGGACGTGTGGACGACAGAGATGGGGGCTGTTTGTCTCCAATGTGGCATGTTAACTTTCTGCCCTATATTATAGCTCTCTATAACGGTGGGGTGGGGACAGTCTGTCTATATATCTACCTACTCAGGACTATTATCATTCCTTTTCACAGGTAACCTGTTGCAGTGCTTCTGTTATTATAGACAATAAGGAAGTCTTATGTCTACACTATTAAGGCCTTAGCTGTTATACAGGAATCCTTTTCTCACAATGGATTCCTGTACTCTGCTTGACTTACAATGAGGTCTAATGATGTTTGAGTTAACTCTATCTAACTCCTATATGACATTGGGGAAGTTTTTTGTCTGTATTTTGAATGAATATCTCTCTAAAATAGTTCCTTCTATAGGATATAGAAGTCTCTAGGATAGAATATTAATATACTGGCATTTCCATATTAATCTGCCAGTAATTAATATTCTATCTTAGAGACTTTCCATACCTGGTGATATACCGATGCTGCCTCTGTTGTCGTTTTGGATAACTGTCCACGTCTTTATTAAACTACAAAATACAGTATATCTACATTAGTAATCTGTAAGCCATTTTTTACCTTTTACATTGTCTCACATCTCTATAGTTTTATTATACTAAACAATCCCAGCACACTTTTGGGCTGTATTTGTGCATGGTACCTAGTCATAGGTGCTTTATTTACAAATGCCTATTTTCGCTCTTATTTCTATGCACAATTTGTGATAATGTTACATACGTACCCATAGCCTTGGTCTGCCTCTTTGGGGCTGGGATTCTAGCAATCCAATCTACCTGTTTGTGTGCTGAGTGATAGACAGCCAACCTATTTTATTCAAATTGATTGTTTTTTTTTTGAACAATAAAGCTTTTATTGATGCTTAAAAGTGGCATTTGTACAATCATACTAACATTTGTATAAAGAAGTTGCATAGAGATTATAACATTGTATAATTGAATTCAGCAGTAGAGTATTTTAATAGGAGAGGCAATGTTCACGCAGATCACATTGTTATACTGTGCTTCTACATTTAGTATTAGTGGCCTGGATGGATCTTCACTCAGATAGAATGATTTCACAATCAGCCAATTTTTACCGCAATGCTCTATTTGGAAAATACTCAGATTTTTGTAGAGAAATCTGTTATTCATCAAAGAAGAAATATAAACTTTGTGGGCCTCTGAAAGGTGCCCTTAGAGAGAAGTAAAATAACAAAAAGGAAAGAGGAAAAGAGAGAAAAATAAAGGCGAGATATTAATTATTCAGAATCTCTATGTTAAAAATCTATCTCTGTGTGAGAGTGGCATAGGAATCAGAATATCTAAAGATGACCCACGGTTGCCAGGTTTTATTGAAATTTTCTGTGTTCCCTTGTGGTGTTGCCCTGATCTCCTCCATGCCCTTAAGGAGTAGGGATGGGCCCGGTGCTCGATTCGAACCCACGTTCGAATCGAGCACCGGGCGTTCGCTCGCTCGGCGAGCCCAGAACTATTTGGGCCGTTCGCATCACATTCGTGTGATGCGAGCGGCCCCGCAATGCATTGCGGCCGGCGCAGCCGGCGCAGTGCATTGCTGGCTGATGATTGGCCAAGCATGCACTGTGACCCCGCATGCTTGGCCAATCACAGCGCCCGAAACTCGGAGAGCAATAATTGGCTACAGGCAGGACGCCTGTAGCCAATTACAGCTCAGGGGCTTTAGTACACGCCCCACCATTTAAAAGGCCGCCACGCCGTCGGCCCCGGTCACATGAGTTCCGGCTTTAGGAGAGATCAGTCTGCTGATTCTGTCTTTGCTTGATACTGAAAGATTTGCTCTTCTTTGCTAAACCATTGGCTATTTCTTTGCTAAACCATTGCTACCTAAGTCATTGATCGTTCATTGCTGCTGATTGCACAGTTAGTGTGTTATTAGCTGCTGCTGGGGATTAGTCTGGTGCGTGCTTACTGTTAGTACAGTATTGCAGTAGTACCAACCGCAGTGCTGTTAGCACAGCATTGCACCCCAACAGCACCCATAGGACTTCTAGTGTGTTAGTGGCAGCAAACAGAGCTCCTATATTTTCTTCTCATCAGCACCCATAGGACTTCTAGTGTGTTAGTGGCTTCACACAGAGCTCCTATATTTTCTTCTCAGCAGCACCCATAGGACTTCTAGTGTGTTAGTGGCAGCAAACAGAGCTCCTATATTTTCTTCTCAGCAGCACCCATAGGACTTCTAGTGTGTTAGTGGCATCACATAGAGTTCCTATATTTTCATCTCAGAAGCACCCATAGGACTTCTAGTGTGTTAGTGGCATCACACAGAGCTCCTATATTTTCTTCTCAGAAGCACCCATAGGACTTCTAGTGTGTTAGTGGCATCACACAGAGCTCCTATATTTTCTTCTCAGCAGCACCCATAGGACTTCTAGTGTGTTAGTGGCAGCAAACAGAGCTCCTATATTTTCTTCTCAGCAGCACCCATAGGACTTCTAGTGTGTTAGTGGCATCACACAGAGCTCCTATATTTCCTTCTCAGCAGCACCCATAGGACTTCTAGTGTGTTAGTGGCATCACACAGAGCTCCTATATTTTCTTCTCAGAAGCACCCATAGGACTTCTAGTGTGTTAGTGGCATCACACAGAGCTCCTATATTTCCTTCTCAGCAGCACCCATAGGACTTCTAGTGTGTTAGTGGCAGCAAACAGAGCTCCTATATTTTCATCTCAGAAGCACCCATAGGACTTCTAGTGTGTTAGTGGCATCACACAGAGCTCCTATATTTTCATCTCAGAAGCACCCATAGGACTTCTAGTGTGTTAGTGGCATCACACAGAGCTCCTATATTTTCTTCTCAGCAGCACCCATAGGACTTCTAGTGTGTTAGTGGCAGCAAACAGAGCTCCTATATTTTCATCTCAGAAGCACCCATAGGACTTCTAGTGTGTTAGTGGCATCACACAGAGCTCCTATATTTTCATCTCAGAAGCACCCATAGGACTTCTAGTGTGTTAGTGGCATCACACAGAGCTCCTATATTTTCTTCTCAGCAGCACCCATAGGACTTCTAGTGTGTTAGTGGCATCACACAGAGCTCCTATATTTTCTTCTCAGAAGCACCCATAGGACTTCTAGTGTGTTAGTGGCATCACACAGAGCTCCTATATTTTCTTCTCAGCAGCACCCATAGGACTTCTAGTGTGTTATTGGCATCACACAGAGTTCCTATATTTTCATCTCAGAAGCACCCATAGGACTTCTAGTGTGTTAGTGGCATCACACAGAGCTCCTATATTTTCTTCTCAGCAGCACCCATAGGACTTCTAGTGTGTTAGTGGCATCACACAGAGCTCCTATATTTTCTTCTCAGAAGCACCCATAGGACTTCTAGTGTGTTAGTGGCATCACACAGAGCTCCTATATTTTCTTCTCAGCAGCACCCATAGGACTTCTAGTGTGTTAGTGGCAGCAAACAGAGCTCCTATATTTTCATCTCAGAAGCACCCATAGGACTTCTAGTGTGTTAGTGGCATCACACAGAGCTCCTATATTTTCTTCTCAGAAGCACCCATAGGACTTCTAGTGTGTTAGTGGCATCACACAGAGCTCCTATATTTTCTTCTCAGCAGCACCCATAGGACTTCTAGTGTGTTAGTGGCAGCAAACAGAGCTCCTATAGTTTCATCTCAGAAGCACCCATAGGACTTCTAGTGTGTTAGTGGCATCACACAGAGCTCCTATATTTTCATCTCAGAAGCACCCATAGGACTTCTAGTGTGTTAGTGGCATCACACAGAGCTCCTATATTTTCTTCTCAGCAGCACCCATAGGACTTCTAGTGTGTTAGTGGCAGCAAACAGAGCTCCTATAGTTTCATCTCAGAAGCACCCATAGGACTTCTAGTGTGTTAGTGGCATCACACAGAGCTCCTATATTTTCATCTCAGAAGCACCCATAGGACTTCTAGTGTGTTAGTGGCATCACACAGAGCTCCTATATTTTCTTCTCAGCAGCACCCATAGGACTTCTAGTGTGTTAGTGGCAGCAAACAGAGCTCCTATATTTTCATCTCAGAAGCACCCATAGGACTTCTAGTGTGTTAGTGGCATCACACAGAGCTCCTATATTTTCATCTCAGAAGCACCCATAGAACTTCTAGTGTGTTAGTGGCATCACACAGAGCTCCTATATTTTCTTCTCAGCAGCACCCATAGGACTTCTAGTGTGTTATTGGCATCACACAGAGTTCCTATATTTTCATCTCAGAAGCACCCATAGGACTTCTAGTGTGTTAGTGGCATCACACAGAGCTCCTATATTTTCTTCTCAGCAGCACCCATAGGACTTCTAGTGTGTTAGTGGCATCACACAGAGCTCCTATATTTTCTTCTCAGAAGCACCCATAGGACTTCTAGTGTGTTAGTGGCATCACACAGAGCTCCTATATTTTCTTCTCAGCAGCACCCATAGGACTTCTAGTGTGTTAGTGGCAGCAAACAGAGCTCCTATATTTTCATCTCAGAAGCACCCATAGGACTTCTAGTGTGTTAGTGGCATCACACAGAGCTCCTATATTTTCATCTCAGAAGCACCCATAGGACTTCTAGTGTGTTAGTGGCATCACACAGAGCTCCTCTATTTTCTTCTCAGCAGCACCCATAGGACTTCTAGTGTGTTAGTGGCATCACACAGAGCTCCTCTATTTTCTTCTCAGCAGCACCCATAGGACTTCTAGTGTGTTAGTGGCATCACACAGAGCTCCTATATTTTCTTCTCAGCAGCACCCATAGGACTTCTAGTGTGTTAGTGGCATCACACAGAGCTCCTATATTTTCATCTCAGAAGCACCAATAGGACTTCTAGTGTGTTAGTGGCATCACACAGAGCTCCTATATTTTCTTCTCAGCAGCACCCATAGGACTTCTAGTGTGTTAGTGGCATCACACAGAGCTCCTATATTTTCATCTCAGAAGCACCAATAGGACTTCTAGTGTGTTAGTGGCATCACACAGAGCTCCTATATTTTCTTCTCAGCAGCACCCATAGGACTTCTAGCGTGTTAGTGGCATCACACAGAGCTCCTATATTTTCATCTCAGAAGCACCAATAGGACTTCTAGTGTGTTAGTGGCATCACACAGAGCTCCTATATTTTCTTCTCAGCAGCACCCATAGGACTTCTAGTGTGTTAGTGGCATCACACAGAGCTCCTATATTTTCTTCTCAGCAGCACCCATAGGACTTCTAGTGTGTTAGTGGCAGCAAACAGAGCTCCTATATTTTCTTGTCAGCAGCACACATAGTACCTATAGTGTGTTAGTGTCAGCACCCATAGGACCTACAGTGTGTTGTGAGCACACATAGGAGCTCTATTTTTTATACTATATACACTACCGGCTACAATGGCTGGAAGACCGCCAAGGAGAGGCAGAGCGTGCCGAGGCAAGAACACAGGGCAGGCAGGCTCTGTTTCTAGAGACAACAGTGCTGGCCGTGGACGTGGTCGTGCATCGTCATCAGCACGTGGCCATGGGACACGCTTGTCTTTGTTTTCGGCAGCTGGACATGTGGAGCCGCATCATGCCGAAGGCTTGGTAGAATGGATGACCAAGCCCTCCTCATCCTCCTCATCCTCTCTCACCCAGGCTCAGGGTACTGGCAGAGCAGCTGCCAACGCGTACTCAATGGCATCATCAGCCACCCCTTCCCTAGACCCACCATGTCCTCCTGAGGAGTCCCCCGAACTGTTTGAGCACAGTGTTGGGTACATGCTCCAGGAGGATGCCCAACGATTCAAAGGCTCGGATGATGATACCCAGCTTGAGGAAGTCAGTAGTGTGCGCGCAGAGAGAGGGGATGCTGAAGGACAGCAATCTGGCAGTACTGTTCCACCAGCTGCAGCTTACTGCCAGGTTTGCTCTAGTGGTGAAGAGGGAGGGGATGATGAGGTCACTGACTCCACGTGGGTGCCTGAAGGGAGAGAGGAGGAGGAGGAGGATGCGGCGTCACATGTCCAACGAGGCAGGATGCCCCCTGGAGGCCAGCTAGAGGCCAGCACAGCAACTGTACCACACCGCAGAGCTCCGCCTGTGCAGGGCGCTGCCTCTGCACGTTATCACAAAAGTTCTTTGGTGTGGGCCTTTTTTGAGACGAGTGCATCAGATCGCACCACTGCTATTTGCAATATTTGTCTCAAGCGTATCTCGCGTGGCCAAAACATCAGCCGCTTGGGCACCACAAGCATGAGCAGACATATGTCGACCTGCCATGCAGCTCGTTGGCAAGCACACATAAAAGACCCACACCAAAGAACAAAGCGGACCTCTCCTTGCTCCTCATCAGCTGGGATCTCCATCCCCACTATATCTTCAGTCCTCTCTGAAAGCTGCTCTGAGAGGACTGAAGGTGTAGAATTAGGTGTGTCACAACCAAGTACTTGCAGTACACCGACGTCCGATTGTAGCAGGCAAATTTCCCTGCCCCAGCTGCTGGACCGTCGAAAGAAGTATACTCCCAGCCAAAGGCGATTCCGTCTCTCTACCGGCATGTGGAAGGCAATGTCCATGCCTCGCTGGACAGGGCGGTCAGCGGTGAGGTGCATATTACCGCTGACTCATGGTCCAGCAGGCATGGACAGGGACGTTATCTTTCTTTCACGGCCCATTGGGTCACTCTATTGGCAGCTGGGAGGGATGCAGGACAAGGTGCAGTAGTGTTGGAGGTTGTTCCGCCACCACGCCTCCAAAATGCTACTACTGGTTGTGACACACCTCTCTCCTCCACCCCCTCCTCTTCTTCTTCCTCCATGTCCTCTTCGAGTGCTCTGTCCTCGGAACCAGCGGTGCTCCGTAGGCGTACAAGGGGCTACGCGAGTACGCAGGCAAAAAGATGCCATGCCGTGCTTGCGCTGGTGTGTTTGGGGGACAGGAGCCACACTGGGCCAGAGGTTCTGGCAGCTCTGCAGGGGCAGGCCGAGAGGTGGTTGACGCCACGCCAGCTTAAGCCAGGAATGGTCGTTTCTGACAATGGCACCAACCTCCTCTCCGCCCTGCGACAGGGGCAGCTCACCCATGTGCCCTGTATGGCTCACGTCCTCAACCTGGTGGTGCAGCGGTTCTTGGGCAGGTTCCCAGGCTTACAGGATGTCCTGAGGCAGGCCAGGAAAGTCTGTGTGCATTTCCGCCGATCTTATAATGCCAGTGCTCGGCTGACTGAGCTGCAAAAGGAGCTGAACCTGCCCAAGAACCGCCTAATATGTGACATGCCCACCAGGTGGAACTCAACGTTGGCCATGCTGCAGCGACTGCACACGCAGCAGAGGGCCATCAATGAGTACCTTTGCGACTACGGCACCAGGACAGGGTCAGGGGAGCTTGGCTTTTTTTCCCCACGCCAGTGGAGCATGATCAGGGATGCATGCACTGTCCTCTCACCATTTGAGGAGGCCACAAGGATGGTGAGCAGTGACAGTGCATGCATCAGTGACACTGTACCTCTTGTCCACCTGTTGGAGCATACGCTGCGTGGGATAATGGACAGGGCACTTGAGGCAGAACAGAGGCAGGAAGAGGAGGACTTCCTTGCCTCTCAAGGCCCCCTTTATCCAGACAGTGTTCCTTCTGTCCCACCCATCACACAGGAAGAGGATGAGGATGAGGAGGAGGAGGAGGATTGTGTGAGCATGGAGGTGGAGCCTGGCACTCAGCATCAGCAGCAGCAGTCTTTTAGGGATGATGTACAGTCCCAACAAACCAGTGGACTTGTACGTGGCTGGGAGGAGGTGGCTGGCGATCATGTCATCCTCAGTGACCCAGAAGACTCCGGACCGAATGCCTCAGCTAACCTACGCTGCATGGCCTCCCTGATCCTGAAAGCCTGCGGAAGGATCCTCGTGTTCTTCGGATCAAGGAGAGGGACCATTACTGGCTGGCCACTCTCCTTGATCCACGGTACAAGGGTAAGGTTGCGGACCTTATCTTGCCGTCGCAGAGGGAGCAGAGGATGAGACATCTCAGGGAGGCCTTGCAGAAAGGTCTGTGCAACGCGTTCCCAGAAACTGGGAGGTTACAAACTCCTGGTCCTGGACGACGAGTTGCTGAGGCTTCGGTCAGTAGCAGAAGGAGCGGTGGGGAAGGTGGACGTCTGACCGATGCGTTCAGACAATTTTTTAGTCCGCAGCCCCAAGGTATGATCGGTTCCAGCAACCATCGCCAGCGTCTGATATACATGGTGCAGGAATACCTAGGGGCAAGGTCAGACTTGGACACCTTTCCCACCGAAAATCCTCTGGCTTACTGGGTCCTGAGGATGGATCACTGGCCAGAGCTTGCACAGTATGCAATTGAGCTACTGGCCTGTCCTGCATCCAGCGTTCTTTCCGAACGCACATTCAGTGCTGCTGGAGGATTTGTCACCGATCATAGGGGGCGCCTGTCCACCGACTCGGTTGATCGACTGACCTTCATAAAAATGAATCAGTCTTGGATCACCACCAGCTACCAGACACCTGAAGCGGATATAACGGAATAATTTATAATGTCACATCCCTTCAAGACTGCCTATGCTGATGCTGAGTGACTGTCCTGTTATGTTCACTGACTATCCTCTTCCTCCTCCTCAATGATCCATGCCACCACACCAGTGCCTAAGGCACAATTTTTCAGCCCCTGTATAACAGGGGCGTGTAATTACAATTTTTTAAAAAGATGCTTCGCAACAGGTGTGACTGCTGTGCTCCAAGTACAGTATCTGTGAGGGGTTGCAGTGTTGTGGCACCAGCACCAGTGCCTAAGGCACAATTTTTCAGCCCCTGTTGGGGCGTGTAATTACAATTTTTAGGCAATGCTTTGCAACAGGTCTCATTGCTGTGCTCAGAGTACAGTATCTGTGAGGGGTTGCAGTGTTGTGGCACCAGCACCAGTGCCTAAGGCACAATTTTTCAGCCCCTGTATAACAGGGGCGTGTAATTACAATTTTTTAAAAAGATGCTTCGCAACAGGTGTGACTGCTGTGCTCCAAGTACAGTATCTGTGAGGGGTTGCAGTGTTGTGGCACCAGCACCAATGCCTAAGGCACAATTTTTCAGCCCCTGTTTAACAGGGGCGTGTAATTACAAATCTTGATCTAATAGTTCACAGCAGGGCCCATTCCTGCGCCCACCAAGAGTAACTATGAGGGCCTACAGTCTTGTGGCAACACCGTCCACCACCACCACCACCACCAAAGGCCCAATTTTTCTGCCCTGTTCAACAGGTGCATGCAATTACAAATCTTGATCTAATAACTCACAGCAGGGCCCATTCCTGCACCCACCAAGAGTAACTGTGAGGGCTTACAGTCTTGTGGCAACACCGTCCACCACCACCACCAAAGGCCCAATTTTTCTGCCCTGTTCAACAGGTGCATGCAATTACAAATCTTGATCTAATAACTCACAGCAGGGCCCATTCCTGCACCCACCAAGAGTAACTGTGAGGGCTTACAGTCTTGTGGCAACACCGTCCACCACCACCACCACCACCACCAAAGGCCCAATTTTTCTGCCCGGTTCAACAGGTGCATGCAAGTACAAATCTTGATCTATTAACTCACAGCAGGGCCCATTCCTGTGCCCACCAGTCTTGTGGCTACACCAACATCTAATAGGGCAAATTTCTGCAGAGTATATACGGCAGGCCCCTACTTTCAAACATCCAACTTACAAACGACTCCTACTTGCAAACGGCAAGAGAAAACAGGAAGTGAGAGGAAATCTACCCCTAGGAAGGGAAATTCTATCCTGTTAGATTTAATTTGGGAAAAAGGTATCTCCTCTCTACTGATGCTTTATCACCAATCCTTGTTTCAATTAAAACCCCACTTTTCCAAAAACATTTGTCATTGGGACGGAAAGTGAGGTGACATGTTCTGAACAGATGTGCAAAGACAGCAAATGTTACAGGGGTGATAACCCCTCCCTATGTTCTCCAAAAAGCTTAAAAATAGATTTTTTTTGGGATGGAGCTACACCTCATAATGTACCTGTTCAGATTCTACTTAAGAACAAACCTACAGTCCGTGTCTTGTTTGCACCACCTATATACTGCTGTTCAGAGTATATAGGGTTGTAGGTATAGGGTTTTATTTTGGGTGCGGGGTCCCCCTTAGTATCCATACAAGACCCAAAGGGGCTGGGGTGGGGGGGGGGTGATGGGGTAGCCATGCCATTTTTCTCAAGGATTTTCAGCCATATGGCGGCCAGGACAAGACATGACATTAAAGCCGCAAGTGGTTTTAAATGGCTTCTTTTTTTCCTTTACAAATGTCATTTTGTGCAAGGACAGTTCTAAACACGGGAAACACATGCCACTTCACAGGCATACTTTAGACACCCCCCAGGTACCATATTTAAAGGAAAATTTCACTTTTTTTTTTCACTTTATGCATCATTAAAATGACTGCTCCCGAAAAAACGTTAGTTTTTAAAATTTCTTTTTGCATTGATATATGTCCCCTGGGGCAGGACCCGGGTCCCCAAACCTGTTTTATGACATTAACATGCATATTGGCCGTTGTAATTAGCAATTTTGATTTTGAACGTTCGCGTCCATTATAACGAATAGGGTTCGAAAATTCGCGCGAACTTTCGGTCCGTTCGAAGGTTCTGGTGCGAACCGAACCCGGGGGTGTTCGGCTCATCCCTATTAAGGAGATGTATCTCATCCAGCCATTCTTTGATCGTTGGGGCGGTGGTACTTCTCCAGTGCCTTGGTATCACTGTTTTTGCTGCTGTGATCAAGAATCTTGTCAAAGAGTTCTTGTATTTTCTCAATGTGCAATTGGAGAGGCAGCAAGCAGCATCTAAATTAATCTTTGTTTCTGTAATGTGTTTTATGGTTTTGGTTACTTGATTCCAAAAGGGTTTAATCAAGCTACATTCCCACCAGATGTGGTATAAGGTGCCTTCTTCTTGGTTGCAGCGCTAACAATGCCTAGGGACTGATGAAAACCATTTTGTGTAATTTGCTTGGTGTGATGTACCAATTTGTTAGAATTTTAGATGTTTCTTGCAATCTCACTCTGCGCATTTGTGTGCGAACACACACGCTTGTAGCCATTGATCTCTTGTAAAGGATCTTTTTAGAGTTGTTTCCCAGAATGTTTTGTGTCTGTTGGGTTCCTGTACATCATAGGACTTGTTGTGGAGATTTTTATGGAGATGTATTTAATATGTATTGTCATAGTGTCACCCAGTGTTAGTACTTCCGCAACCCGCTCTAAAAGAGCTGATTGGGGTAGTCTGAGGCTGGTTGAATCCCGTCTGATAGGGGAAAACGTCTTGAGGTTGGAGTGTGATGTTTGCAGGGTGTGGATATGTCCGCCGACGGGGGGCCCTCTGTGCATTAGCACGGACGATCGTTGAGGAGGGGATGTCCTCGCTCTGCAAAAACATCATTGGTTATAAGCGGATGCACGCTCTTGTCTCTGCTGTGTCTGATCAACATTGATTGGGATTCGTAGTGCGCATCTGCAGATAGCCTCCCTCCCCCATTCAATAATAGTATAATCTTAATATGTGTTATTCTATGGAATGGCGCAGAATAAGAATTCCTATCAATGGTAACTTTAGCCATCATACGTTATTGTATTCATTGTATGTATTATTGTATTGAATCCTTTAAGCCATATTTCTTGAGTGGGATTCATGTATGGCATCTCCTGATGGAAGGAATGTCCAGGTATTGCCATTTTCCTGTGTGGAAGGGACATCCTGTGAGGTCCCCGCCCATGGGGGAGGGGATTGGTTGCTGCAGCCAATCACCTCCTGTGTGAGATCTTTTGAGTTTAATAAAAGCCTATGATTAGGTGTCGGCTAGGCAGTCATGCTGGTCTGCTGAAAGATGAGAACATAGCTTTGGTGGTGCTGCCTTCTTGGGATGAATGATGGAATGAATGGACGGTGAGTGGATCTTAGCAAACTTAACCTAAAGATAGCATTATTGCAAAGAGATGAATCTGAAGTGTGTGCTTAGATAGCACAGGAAATATAGGCTGTGTGCTCTGTAAACAACAGCCTAGAAATTCCACAACAGTAAATGGCGACTCTGATTGGACCAATTTGAGCATCGCATCAGCAGAGGGGGGAGAGTGGACCTGCGATGTTATGCGTGAAGAGGCTGTACTTTGTAAAAGAACAAATTTTTCGTCTTTTTGAAATAATGCTGCTTGCAGTATGAGAGATGTGTGTGTGATTTTGTCATGGATCGTATGCCTGTGAATTTGATTGTGTGTGCCTGTGTGGGTATGCCTGGGTGTGCCTGGATGTTTTTGTGAGAGAAGCTGAAAATGGCTGCCCCCATGAGGTTTAGCGGGGGTGGGGTGGGCAGCATGGCCATCAGTGACCAGCATGTTTGAAAGTTGTGTATATCTGACTTTCCAATTTTCATAACAAAGTTGTGTGTAGTGTTTGAGCCTGTGTGAATGCTGATGGAAACTGTATATTGTGTATGAAATGAAGGTATAGATGTGGGATTATTCAGCCTGCAATGTGTTTGGTTGAGCTTTTTGTATTTCTCAGAGGCTTGTTTGTGAGCCATGTGCTTGAATGGGGGAAGGGCTTGCCCACTGTTTTGTGTTGCAGGGGCTGTGCCCTGAGGGAAAGAAACTCTGAGCAGACATGTAGGACAACAATATACTGTATGTGTGTAGTGTTTGTGATTTCTATGAAAAATAGAAATGGATAGATTGTGATTTTTGTAGGGGACAAAGACACATGTCTCCATAAGTGGAAAAATATTTTGACAAAAGTGTTTGGTTTTTAAGTTGAAAATTCCTGCCGCATATTCAAGTGGCCAGGCATTGTTGGAAGCCAGACAATAGTAGCTGTTTGTTGAAAGGAATACGCCCTTTGAATGGTTGCAGGCTGTTTTGGATGCTAGCATTGAGGAGTTATATTTCTCAGTGGCTTGTTATGGAAGCTGATGCCACAGTGTGTATATGAACTTTATGTTGTTTTAATGTTGTGCATGTAACTTAATTTTTTTAAATGTGCTGTTAGTGGCCAAAGGGTTTTAAAATGTTTTAGTGGTCATGTGGTGTCTCAGGTGTGAGGCTTTGTGGAGATGGCATGAGCCTTGTGGAGTGTAGGTGACTCAAGACACACATTTTTCAGTGGATTTTGATGATCATTTAGAAAAATCTCAATGGTGTAGTCTGTCTTTGTGGAGAAAAACATTTTTGATTTTCTTTTAAAGAGATGCTGGTTTTGGCGGAAAAATTGTTGTCCATGAGGCTTGCGATGGTTCATCCACCATTCATGGGCTTGCCTCTGGTAAGCTGTTACCTTACCTTTGTTTTCTGATGTCACTGGGTGTTGCACGGTCATCTGCTGATCTCAGCTTGTGATTTTGCAGGATTTATGCCTTTGCAGTGGGACTATTAATCCATAATTTTTAGCTCTATGATTCAGTATTGTGGTTTAATTTTTGGGGTTTTTATTGCATCATCTGGGCATTCACCTGGACTTTTGTCATATGTTTTATAATCATTGGCCATTGTTTTTTTGGTATCTAGTGGTTGGTGCACATCAGCCCCTGGATACTGTGTTGGCATTTGTTGATTGGCGCAGTTTTGTCCTGTTTTATGCGTTTGCTAGATTAAATAGTTTTTCTAAGCATCGCCTTTTGAGTTGAGTAGTGGTATCTTGAGAGAGCGCGGTTTTACCCCGAGGGGCCACAACGTACTTGCGGACACACGCACATGCTGGGGCCTATTTATGGATGGGATCTGGCTGACCTACCAGCATTTGGAGTGTGGGAGGAAGCCAACGCAGAGACAGGGACAACATGCAAACTCCATGCAGATGGTGTTAGGAGGAAGGTTTCTCTGTTTTCATTTAAGTGAATGTAAGCTATTGCAGGGTCACCTGACTTTGCAGTATATGAGCGGAGGTTTTTTGCATTGGATTTTGGTTTTAAGAAAAACTTCACTTTACACTGAATTTTGATAGATTGTAAGACTAACAGTTTTTGTACAATGATGTGTTTTTATGTTTAAATATTTGGGAGTTTCCCAGAGGGCAATTCATTTTTTGGAACTTGTACTGTATAGCCATCTTTTGGCAGGAGTTTGTATTTTGAGTCCCAACTTATGGTCTGACTTCCAGGGAATGTGGGTCAGGGGGGATTCCCTCCCATTTGCAAAGGGGGGTTTATTCCATCATTTCCTTGACAAGGTTTTAAATGGTTGAAATATATATGATGTGTAGCCATGGATTTTTTTTTTAAAGTCTTGATAGACAAGGCGATTAGGGCTAAGGCCTCCCCTCCCCCTCCCTCTTCCTGAACAATTGATATGTAAATAAACCATTTTTTTTTTAAGTAGCTGAGCATAACCGGAAGTTTCTTGTCAGCATTTATATATCAGCAGAAAGTTGGTGGGAGGAGCTTGGGGTTTTTAAAGGTGAGCAATGAGATTTGTGTTTGGAAGGAAAATAGAAAAACATTTTTGCATTTAAAAGTGTTTTATATTTTGTTCCAGTTTTGTACTGTAATACAGTTTTGGGTAGAGAGAAAAACAGGGGGGCATCACCATTGTTTTATCATCTAGATACAGAGAGAAGCCACATTGTTCTGCAGGTGGTAAACTGGCGTAAGTGTTCTGTGAGGTTTAGTCTGACAACGCAGTGTATGGGTGTATAGCGGAAAATGCTTGTGTATGCATGCACTGAGAGGGGTAGAGGCCTAATTCGGGGGTTGATCTGTGGTTGTTGCTGTAGTTCCAAAAGTGTTGGGACAACAAGCCATAGAGTTGACGCCTCAGTTAGGGTTTCTAGTTGGAGGACTTGACCATATAGTGGTTGTAGTTCTTCAATTCACCGTATAAGAAGACACCGGGCGGTGATCTCCGAAAATGGGTGCAACGGTTTAACCTGGACGCAGGTTTAAGACGATAAGCCGATTCAAATCGCCATGGACACAAGGAGGTCTGTGCAAAGGGAAGGAATGGAGGCTTCCCATAGTCAGACGGTCACACAGTGCACGAAGCCTAGTTTTGGGGCAAAGGCCTTTGAACCCCAAAAAGATTAACATAGGTGGTCCAAGGATACTATTTTGGGTATCCCTCTTAGGGATGAGCTTCGTGTTCGAGTCGAACATACGTTCGACTCGAACATCGGCTGTTCGATCGTTCGACGAAGATCGAACGATTTGGGCCGTTCGCGCCAAATTCGAGTGGCGCGAACGGCCCACAATGCACTACGCCATCGCAGTGTCATCCAGGCGCTGTGATTGGCCAAGCATGCACTGTGACCCCGCATGCTTGGCCAATCACAGCGCCGGCAGCGAGGAGAGCAATGATTGGCCACAGGCAGGATGCCTGTGGCCAATTATTGCTGAGGGTGTTTAGTACACGCCCCACACTATAAAAGGCCGCCAGCACGGCGGCCTAGTGTAGTGTGTTCCGGAGCAGGGAAAGAGCAGCATAGGCAGGGACAGTGACATTTATTTCTTTCTTGCTTAACCTGGATTCCTTTAGTTTAGGGAAAGAGAAGGATAGGTAGGGAGAGTGTCAGTGTGTTTTACTGTGCGAGTCCTTGTTTCTAGGGACAGGGAAGGACAGTGAGTGAATTCTCCTTGTGCTATAGTGTGCTTTAAAAAAACATTTTTTCTAGGGACAGAAACTCTAGGTAGGGAGAGTGTCAGTTTCTTTCACTGTGCGAGTCCTTGTTTCTAGGGACAAAGAAGGAAAGTGAGGGGAATTCTCCTTGTGCTATAGTGTGCTTTTAAAAAACATTTTTTCTAGGGACAGAAAACTCTAGGTAGGGAGAGTGTCAGTTTCTTTCACTGTGCGAGTCCTTGTTTCTAGGGACAAAGAAGGAAAGTGAGGGGAATTCTCCTTGTGCTATAGTGTGCTTTTAAAAAACATTTTTTCTAGGGACAGAAAACTCTAGGTAGGGAGAGTGTCAGTTTCTTTCACTGTGCGAGTCCTTGTTTCTAGGGACAGGGAAGGACAGTGAGTGAATTCTCCTTGTGCTATAGTGTGCTTTAAAAAAACATTTTTTCTAGGGACAGAAAACTCTAGGTAGGGAGAGTGTCAGTTTCTTTCACTGTGCGAGTCCTTGTTTCTAGGGACAAATTAGGAAAGTGAGGGGAATTCTCCTTGTGCTATAGTGTGCTTTAAAAAAACATTTTTTCTAGGGACAGAAAACTCTAGGTAGGGAGAGTGTCAGTTTCTTTCACTGTGCGAGTCCTTGTTTCTAGGGACAAAGAAGGAAAGTGAGGGGAATTCTCCTTGTGCTATAGTGTGCTTTTAAAAAACATTTTTTCTAGGGACAGAAAACTCTAGGTAGGGAGCGTGTCAGTTTCTTTCACTGTGCGAGTCCTTGTTTCTAGGGACAGGGAAGGACAGTGAGTGAATTCTCCTTGTGCTATAGTGTGCTTTAAAAAAAACATTTTTTCTAGGGACAGAAAACTCTAGGTAGGGAGAGTGTCAGTTTCTTTCACTGTGCGAGTCCTTGTTTCTAGGGACAAAGAAGGAAAGTGAGGGGAATTCTCCTTGTGCTATAGTGTGCTTTTAAAAAACATTTTTTCTAGGGACAGAAAACTCTAGGTAGGGAGAGTGTCAGTTTCTTTCACTGTGCGAGTCCTTGTTTCTAGGGACAAAGAAGGAAAGTGAGGGGAATTCTCCTTGTGCTATAGTGTGCTTTTAAAAAACATTTTTTCTAGGGACAGAAAACTCTAGGTAGGGAGAGTGTCAGTTTCTTTCACTGTGCGAGTCCTTGTTTCTAGGGACAAAGAAGGAAAGTGAGGGGAATTCTCCTTGTGCTATAGTGTGCTTTTAAAAAACATTTTTTCTAGGGACAGAAAACTCTAGGTAGGGAGAGTGTCAGTTTCTTTCACTGTGCGAGTCCTTGTTTCTAGGGACAAAGAAGGAAAGTGAGGGGAATTCTCCTTGTGCTATAGTGTGCTTTTAAAAAACATTTTTTCTAGGGACAGAAAACTCTAGGTAGGGAGAGTGTCAGTTTCTTTCACTGTGCGAGTCCTTGTTTCTAGGGACAAAGAAGGAAAGTGAGGGGAATTCTCCTTGTGCTATAGTGTGCTTTTAAAAAACATTTTTTCTAGGGACAGAAAGCTCTAGGTAGGGAGAGTGTCAGTTTCTTTCACTGTGCAAGTCCTTGTTTCTAGGGACAGGGAAGGACAGTGAGTGAATTCTCCTTGTGCTATAGTGTGCTTTAAAAAAACATTTTTTCTAGGGACAGAAAACTCTAGGTAGGGAGAGTGTCAGTTTCTTTCACTGTGCGAGTCCTTGTTTCTAGGGACAGGGAAGGACAGTGAGTGAATTCTCCTTGTGCTATAGTGTGCTTTAAAAAAACATTTTTTCTAGGGACAGAAAACTCTAGGTAGGGAGAGTGTCAGTTTCTTTCACTGTGCGAGTCCTTGTTTCTAGGGACAGGGAAGGACAGTGAGTGAATTCTCCTTGTGCTATAAAGTGCTTTAAAAAAACATTTTTTCTAGGGACAGAAAACTCTAGGTAGGGAGAGTGTCAGTTTCTTTCACTGTGCGAGTCCTTGTTTCTAGGGACAAAGAAGGAAAGTGAGGGGAATTCTCCTTGTGCTATAGTGTGCTTTTAAAAAACATTTTTTCTAGGGACAGAAAACTCTAGGTAGGGAGAGTGTCAGTTTCTTTCACTGTGCGAGTCCTTGTTTCTAGGGACAAAGAAGGAAAGTGAGGGGAATTCTCCTTGTGCTATAGTGTGCTTTTAAAAAACATTTTTTCTAGGGACAGAAAACTCTAGGTAGGGAGAGTGTCAGTTTCTTTCACTGTGCGAGTCCTTGTTTCTAGGGACAGGGAAGGACAGTGAGTGAATTCTCCTTGTGCTATAGTGTGCTTTTAAAAAACATTTTTTCTAGGGACAGAAAACTCTAGGTAGGGAGAGTGTCAGTTTCTTTCACTGTGCGAGTCCTTGTTTCTAGGGACAAAGAAGGAAAGTGAGGGGAATTCTCCTTGTGCTATAGTGTGCTAAAGCATTCCTCATCAACCATCTTTGAAATCCTTGTTTTTTGGACAGTCAGGGAAATTGTCGTTGTGCTATTCTGTGCAAAAGCAATCATCCTCAACCATATTTAGAAATCCTTAAGTAAAGGGACAGAGAAGGACACCTGAAGGTAGCCCTTATTGCTTTTTTCCCATCTCCCTGCAGGCCATCTATTAGAATGTCTGGAAGGCAAACAAGGATAGGCAGACAGTCAGGAGGCAATAAAAGAGGGCAAGCAGGCTCTGTGTCTGGGGGCAACAGTGCTGGTCGTGGACGCGGTGCATTGTCATCAGCACATGGCCATGGGACACGCTTGTCCTTCTTTTCGGCAGCTGGACATGTTGAGCCACATCATGCCGAAGACTTGGTAGAGTGGATGACCAAGCCCTCCTCCTCCTCCTCATCCTCTCTCACCCAGGCTCAGGGTACTGGCAAAGCAGCTGCCAAAGCGTCCTCTTCCCTGGTATCAATGTCAGACTCATCATCAGTCACTCCTTCCCTAGACCCACCATGTCCTCCTCCTGAGGAGTCCCCCGAACTGTTTGAGCACAGTGTTGGGTACATGCTCCAGGAGGATGCCCAGCGTTTCGAAGGGTCTGATGATGAAACCCAGCTACAGGAAGGCAGTAGGGTGAGAGCAGACAGAGGGGATGCTCAAGAAGGACACCAATCTGGCAGTCATGTTCCAGCAGCTGCAGCATACTGCCAGATTGGCTCCAGTGATGAGGAGGGAGGGGATGATGAGGTCACTGACTCCACGTTGGTGCCTAATAGGAGAGAGGAGGAGGAGGAGGAGGATGAGGAGGAGGCACATCTCCAACGAGGCAGGATGCCCTTTGGTGGCCAGCGTAAGTGCAGTACACCGACGGAATCACACCGCAGAGCTCCGCCTGTGCAGGGCGCTGCCTCTGCCCGTCATTCAAAAAGTTCCTTGGTGTGGGCCTTTTTTGAGGCTAGTGCATCAGATCGCACAGCTGCTGTTTGCAACATATGTCTCAAGCGTATATCGCGTGGCCAAAACATCAGCCGCTTGGGTACCACATGCCTGACCAGACATATGTTGACCTGCCATGCAGCTCGTTGGCAAGCCTACCTCAAAGACCCACACCAAAGAACAAAGCGGACCTCTCCTTGCACCGCATCAGCTGGGATCTCCAACCCCACTATAACTTCAGTCCTCTCTGAAACATGCACTGAGAGGAATGAAGGTGTAGAATTAGGTGTGTCACAGCCAAGTACTTGCGGCCACTCTGCTAGCAGTACACCGACGTCCGATTCTAGCAGGCAAATTTCCCTGCCCCAGCTGCTGGACCGTCGAAAGAAGTTCACTCCCAGCCATCCACATGCCCAGCGGTTGAATGCTAGCTTGGCTAAATTGCTAGCGCTTCAACTGCTGCCTTTTCAGTTGGTAGACTCGGCCCCCTTCCGTGAGTTTGTGCAATGTGCGGTTCCTCAGTGGCAGGTTCCCAAACGCCACTTTTTCTCACGGAAGGCTATTCCGGCTCTCTACCGGCATGTGGAAGGCAATGTCTTGGCCTCGCTGGACAGGGCGGTCAGCGGTAAGGTGCATATTACCGCTGACTCATGGTCCAGCAGGCATGGACAGGGACGTTGCCTTTCTTTCACGGCCCATTGGGTCACTTTTTTGGCAGCTGGGAAGGATGCAGGACAAGGTGCAGTAGTGTTGGAGGTTGTCCCACCGCCACGCCTCCAAAATGCTACTACTGGTTGTGACACACCTCTCTCCTCCACCCCCTCCTCATCTTCTTCCTCCATGGCCTCTTCCTGTGGTTTGTCCTATGAACCAGCGGTGCTCCGTAGCCGTTCACGGGGCTACGCAAGTACGCAGGCAAAAAGATGCCATGCCGTGCTTGCGCTGGTGTGTTTGGGGGACAGAAGCCACACTGGGGCAAAGGTCCTGTCTGCTCTGCAGGGCCAGGCCGAGAGGTGGTTGACGCCATGCCAGCTTAAGCCAGGAATGGTGGTTTGCGACAATGGCACCAACCTCCTCTCCGCCCTTGGTGCAGCGGTTCTTGGGCAGGTACCTGGGCTTACAGGATGTCCTGAGGCAGGCCAGGAAAGTCTGTGTGCATTTCCGCAGATCTTATAATGCCAGTGCTCGCCTGGCTGAGCTGCAAAAGGAGTTGAACCTGCCCAAGAACCGCCTTATATGTGACATGCCCACCAGGTGGAACTCAACGTTGGCCATGCTGCAGCGGCTGCACACGCAGCAGAGGGCCATCAATGAGTACCTGTGCGACTACGGCACCAGGACAGGGTCAGGGGAGCTTGTTTTTTTTTCTCCACGCCAGTGGGGCATGATCAGGGATGCATGCACTGTCCTGGCACCATTTGAGGAGGCCACGAGGATGGTGAGCAGTGACAGTGCATGCATCTGTGACACTGTACCTCTTGTCCACCTGTTGGAGCACACGCTGCGTGGAATAATGGACAGGGCACTTGAGGCAGAACAGAGGCAGGAAGAGGAGGACTTCCTTGCCTCTCAAGGCCCCCTTTACCCAGACAGTGTTCCTTCTGTCCCACCCATCGCACAGGAAGAGGAGGAGGAGGAGGAGGAGGAGGAGGATTGTGTCAGCATGGAGGTGGAGGCTGGCACTCAGCATCATCAGCAGCAGTCTTTTAGGGATGATTTACAGTCCCAAGAAACCAGTGGACTTGTACGTGGCTGGGAGGAGGTGACTGCTGATCATGTCGTCCTTAGTGACCCAGAGGACTCCGGAGCGAATGCCTCAGCAAACCTACGCTGCATGGCCTCCCTGATCCTGCAAAGTCTGCGGAAGGATCCTCGTATTCTTCGGATCAAGGAGAGGGACCATTACTGGCTGGCCACTCTCCTTGATCCACGGTACAAGGGTAAGGTTGCGGACCTTATGTTACCGTCGCAGAGGGAGCAGAGGATGAGACAACTCCGGGAGGCCTTGCAGAAAGGTCTGTGCAACGCGTTCCCAGAGACTGGGAGGTTACAAACCCCTGGTCCTGGACAACGAGTTGCTGAGGCTTCGGCCACTCAAAGAAGGAGCGGTGGGGAAGGTGGCCGTCTGACCGATGCGTTCAGACAATTCTTTAGTCCGCAGCCCCAAAGTATGATCGGTTCCAGCAACCATCGCCAGCGTCTGATAAACATGGTGCAGGAATATCTAGGGGCAAGGTCAGACTTGGACACCTTCCCCACCGAAAATCCTCTGCCTTACTGGGTCTTGAGGATGGATCACTGGCCAGAGCTTGCACAGTATGCAATTTAGCTACTGGCCTGTCCTGCATCCAGCGTTCTTTCGGAACGCACATTCAGTGCTGCTGGAGGATTTGTCACGGATCACAGGGTGCGCCTGTCCACCGACTCGGTTGATCGACTGACTTTCATCAAGATGAACCAGTCTTGGATCACCACCAGCTACCACACACCTGATGCTGATATAACAGACTAATTGATTTTAACATGTCACATCCCTTCAAGACTGATGCTGATGCTGAGTGCCTGTGCTGTTATGTTGACTGGCTATCCTCCTCCTCCGAGTCCTCAATGATACGATTGATGATGATAGCTTGGAAGATCATTTTTGTTTATGGGTGCCGCCACCAGTGGCTAAGGCCCAATTTTTCAGCCCCTGTTTTACAGGGGCGTGTAATTACAATTTTTTTAGCAATAATTTGCCATAGGGCTCATTGCTGTGCTCCAAGTACAGTATCTGTGAGGGGTTGGAGTGTTGTGGCACCAGTGCCTAAGGCCCAATTTTTCAGCCCCTGTTTAACAGGGGCGTGTCATTACAATTTTTGAAGCAATACTTTGCAACAGGGCTCATTGCTGTGCTCCAAGTACAGTATCTGTGAGGGGTTGTAGTGTTGTGCCACCAGTGCCTAAGGCCCAATTTTTCAGCCCCTGTTTAACAGGGGCGTGTCATTACAATTTTTGAAGCAATACTTTGCAACAGGGCTCATTGCTGTGCTCCAAGTACAGTATCTGTGAGGGGTTGTAGTGTTGTGCCACCAGTGCCTAAGGCCCAATTTTTCAGCCCCTGTTTAACAGGGGCGTGTCATTACAATTTTTGAAGCAATACTTTGCAACAGGGCTCATTGCTGTGCTCCAAGTACAGTATCTGTGAGGGGTTGTAGTGTTGTGCCACCAGTGCCTAAGGCCCAATTTTTCAGCCCCTGTTCAACAGGGGCATGCAATTACAATTCTTGATGTAATAATTCACAGCAGGGCCCATTGCTGCACCCACCAAGAGTAACTCTGAGGGCTTACAGTGTTGTGGCAACGCCACCACCACCACCACCACGAAAGGCCCAATTTTTCAGCCCCTGTTCAAAAGGGGCATGTAATTACAATTCTTGATCTAATAATTCACAGCAGGGCCCATTCCTGCACCCACCAAGAGTAACTCTGAGGGCTTACAGTGTTGTTGCAACACCACCACCACCACCACGAAAGGCCCAATTTTTCAGCCCCTGTTCAACAGGGGCATGCAATTACAATTCTTGATCTAATAATTCACAGCAGGGCCCATTGCTGCACCCACCAAGAGTAACTGTCAGGGCTTACAGTGTTGTGGCACCAGCACCACCATCAAAGGCCCAATTTTTACTACCACTGTTCAACAATTATATGTAATTAAAATTCCTGATATAATAGTTGACAGCAGGGCGTTCCAGCACCAACCAAGAGTAACTGTGAGTGCTTACAGTGTTGTGCCAACACCAACAACTAAGGGGCCTATTTCTGCAGAGTATATACGGCAGGTCCCTACTTTCAAACATCCAACTTACAAACGACTCCTACTTGCAAACGCAAGAAGACAACAGGAAGTGAGAGGAAATCTACCACTAGGAAGGAAAATTCTCTCCTGTAAGAATAAATATGGGAGAAAGGTGTCTCCTCTGTACTGATGCTTTATCAGCAATCCTTGTTTCAAGAAAAACACCACATTTCAAAAACAGTTGTCATTGGGACGGAAAGTGAGGTGAAATGTTCTGAACAGGGGCACAGACAGCAAAACAAATGTTACAGGGGTGATAACCCTTACCTATGTTTTCCAAAAAGTTTAAAAATAGATTTTTGGGCTGGAGCTACACTTCAACAATGTACCTGTTCAAAATTACAAACAGATTCTACATAAGAACAAACCTACAGTCCCTGTCTTGTATGCACCGCCTGTATACGGCTGTTCAGAGTATATAGGGCCTTTTTTATTTTATGTGCGGGGTTCCCCTTAATATCCATACAAGACCCAAAGGGGCTGGTAATGGGCTGGGGTAGGGGGGGGGGGGGTCATGGGGTAGCTATGCCATTTTTCTTAAAGATTTTCATCCATATTACCGGGACCAGACATTACATTAAAGCCGCAAGCAGTTTTAAATGGCTTTTTTTTCCTTTAGAAGTGTCATTTTGTGCAGGGACAGTTCTAAACATGGGAAACACGTGGCACTTCACAGGCATACTTTAGACACCCCCCAGGTACGATATTTAAAGGAATATTTGACTTTTTTTTTTTCACTTTGTGCATCATTAAAATGACTGCTCCCGAAAAACGACCGTTTTTAAAACTTCTTTTTGCATTGATACATGTCCCCTGGTGCAGAACTCGGGTTCCCAAACCCTTTTTAGGACAATAACATGCATAATAGTTGTTATAATTAGCACTTTAGAATTCGAACGTTCGCATCCATTGTATTTAATAGGGTTCTAATGTTCGTACGAACTTTCGGTCCGTTCGCGGGTTCTGGTGCGAACCGAACCCGGGGGTGTTCGGCTCATCACTAATCCCTCTGGAATGGATGTAGTTGAGCTGCGGCTTCAGAAATCTGTAATGATGAGGAACGGTGGCTCATGCCCGTTTGTTTGAACTTTGTATGGCTGGTCCATGAAGGTTCTCGAGCTGCTCTCATGTTTGTCCCATAGTATTTTTTTTTCTATTGCTGAAAGAGTGAAGGGAGAATTCTGGCTGTTTTTGTATTTTTCATTTTTGGTTTTGGAAACTATGAAGTATCTCCCCCACGTTTGTATCTGAATGTTTGTATGTAGTAACGTGAATATGTTCAAACTTACCGCGGCGATCCTTCGATGCGTCGCGGCTGTTGTATGTTTGTAGGAACGGGAAAAGTAAGGGTTACAGAGGGTTTTGTTTGAATCGGTTTTGAAAGAATGTCATTGATAATTTACCATTCTTTGCAGGTTAAATATGAAGGATAGAGTAATGATTTTGCTTATAAGTATTTTTCAGGTCCAAGGAGTTTGTACATAGAGAACAGGTGTATGTAGACAGCGGTACATATGGATAAATATGAGTCTAAGGGAGGTAAAAGTATCATAGGCTATTTCATTGTTTCTTGTTTCCTGCACCACGCATTTCTTCCTTCAGTCTGTAATGAGGAAGAAAAAGGGGGAGAAGTGATAAATGTAAGAGTGACAGTTTTTTTTTTGTCAAACGAATAATGTTAACCTCTGTAATTCTAACCAAGTTTGTGCCAAGATTGTCTTTCTTTAATAGAATTTGAATCGGCAAGCAGCAGTCTGGTGAAGTAGGTTCCCATCCCAGAGGCTAAGAACCTTTTGTCAATGGTTCCAGGTATTGTAAGCCACGCACAGGTTATGCAGTGACCACAGTCCCGATGTCTGGGTTATTGTCATATGAGGGTTGTTTGGAAGTCAATCAAAACCAGGGTCGTACTCTCCTCATTAGCTGTCACTTATATTCTCGGCTGATGGGGTGGGTGCGATCGTTGTGACATGAACTCCAAAATGTCCACCACAGGGTTCATGAGTCCCTCCTGGACCCTGACTTAATAATCAGTTTACATTCTTTCCAACCAGGTGACTGGGTCATTGTAAAGAAGCTTGAGGGATGAGACCACGCCAGCCACTGCAAGAAGCGGCTCAACCACACCAAAGAATGAGGAGTATCTTTGTTTATTTATATTTTTGTTGTTTAGTAAATTTTAGCGAGGGTAACGGTGAAAAGCATCCCAAGTTATTATGTAAAGTGTATGTCCTGACTAGCTCAGAAAGCGAACAGGACCGATGGTATGTTCTGAGTCTTCACCAAGTTTTAGTCCCCAGCGATGACAGCGGTACATGCCATTTATGATGTTATTATGGGTATGAGGAGTTTTGACAAACTAGTGAAGACTCCAAACAGACACGTGTCAATGGAATCTAACGATGTATTTTTAGAGGGTAAAATTGTTTAGTTTTAATGGCTCTGCCTCTTGTCGGTTTGGGTATCTAGGCAGCCCACAAGTGTGTTTGAACTTTAGTTTGGTGTTTATGCGGATCTGCAGCTTATAAAGGTAATTCCCCCAAAGCAAGAGGTTCATGCGTGATGGTGAAGCTGTCCCAACATCTTAGGTCGCGGCCGATCGCGAGGATCTGATGGCGCAGGAAATTAAGAATGGCAGGGACAGCTAGAAGGGATTTGTTCACCAACCCCGACCAGGTCTGGGCATGGTGTCCTGCATGAGGGGGGGGGCTCGGGCTTGGGATACGATTGAACAATTCTCATCCGTTAAGGATAGGGTTCTTCATGTAATTGTTGAAGCCAGAGCTGTAGCTAAGTGAAGGTTGGGAGTCTATTTTAAGGGTCTGGGAACCTTTGGGGATCTAATTTTTATTTTACAGCGGATCGTGGTTAAAGGAAGTGGGAATATATATACTCATGTCGGTTTTATTTCTATTCTTTCTATGTCATGACGAGGTGCTCCTGTTGCCTGATTTGACGCGTGACCAGAGTTTCCTTGACGAGACGCCCCGAAGCCGGACCCACATACAAGACACAGAGGATCACAGACCCATCGGCGATTACTACAGCTCACCATGTTGTGTCCTCCTTTATAAGTCATGCCCCTGAATAATACCCAATAAGTGTATATTAATTGGTTTGTGTGAAAGGTATAGTGTCGGCAAACTATGGTTTAGATATTTGAAAATTGATCAATCCTGACTTGAGACGGCCAATCTCTTTTCTTGCGGCCCTAAAATGCCAGGACAGTACAATTACCACTCAAATTACCCCTTTTTGGAAAGTAGATAGTCTGAGGCATTTCATAAGAGGCATGTGTAGTGGGGTAGGGGGCGCTCGTGATATAACACTATATAAAAGTAATTGCACAACTGTGAAAATCACATTACTACAAAAAATAAAACACACCAGAAAGATTTGACTTCTTTAATTAAAAAGAGAGTCAAAAGACGCTTTAATTAAAGAAGTAAAATCTTTCTGGTAAGCAGATCACTAATCTGGTACACTTTGGTTGTCGTTCTAGTGCTTGGTGAAGGATCACTGATCATTTTGTTTGGAAGATAACATTACATTGAAAGAATCTTCTGCTTTTGGAACTTTATGAACTTATAATTTTGGGACTTGATCTTATTTTTATCTATGTTAGCACATTGGGCTTCTATGCCGTGTGTTTTATTTTTTGTAGTTATGTGATTTTCACTGTTGTGCGATTACTTTTATATAGTGTTATATCACTAGCGCCCCCTACTTCAAGGGGAGCAGCTTTTTTTATTCACCTAATTTATCTATTTGTTGGCGTGGAGTATATCCTCACAATTCTCTCGTAAGAGGCATGGCAAGTTTTTGGAAGTTGTAATTTTTTGTCACAATTTTTTGGAAAATTAAGAAATGAAATAAAATGTTGTTTTTTTTTTTTTTTCACAATTTATTTATTTTACATACTGTCATCTGTGCAGTACAGCATTGTCTAGAGATAGTATGTTAAAAAAAAAAAAAAAATAGCTTTAGCTTGCCTTTGATTGTGATCCGTGAATGGCTAAGCTAAACACGTGGTACAGGCAGCCAGGTACCATGTGATTGTTTTGGGCCAATCGCAGATCACAATAATACAAAAATAAACAAGCTATTTATGAATGGAAAGCCATTCATGACAGTTTATTTACATTGTGATCATGTGACAATCCACCCCCCACAAACCCTATTGGTTTAAACGGCTTCTAAAGCCCTGTACACACGATCGGATAACCTATGGATTTTCGTCCGATGGATTTGACCATCGGAAATCTGATGAAACTGTTTTTCATCAGTCTTGGCCACACACCATCAGTCCAAAAACCGACGGCACGTTCAAAACGTACGACGCGCTATAAAAGGGCCGAACAAATCTAATGGCGCCACCCCTTGGGCTGCTTTTGCTGATTTCGTGTTACCGCGTGTTAGTAAAAGTTTGGTGAGAGCCGATTCGCACTTTTCAGTCTCCGTGCTTTGCAGATCGTTTCCTGGTGTTCAGTTTGTGCTTGTGGGTTTGTATTTGTGATTCAGTGCGTGCAGTCAGGTCGTTACTGCCTTGCAGTGCCTTCTTGGCCGTTCGTTTACTGTTTTTCAGATCGTTCTTTTCAGGCCTTGCTGTTCCACGGTGCGTTCTGTTTGAGTGCGTTCTGACCAGCCGACCGGATTAAAACCATGTTTGAAGTGCGTTCTCGTTCTCGAGCTCGTGCTGGCTTTGGGCTTAGTGTTGCAGTTAACACTGTAACCCGAGTTCAGTCTGTGAACAGGGTGAGGAGGAGTTCATGGACTAAGAATTGGTTGCTCCAGCGGGAAGAATTCTCTCATATGCCTCTGCTGCGGGAAATCCATGAGAATAACCCTGATGATTTCAGGAATTATCTCAGGATGACGGACCCCGTATTTCACCGTCTGTTGGATTTGCTGTCCCCCTATATCACGAGGCAGAACACTGTGATGCACCAGGCCATCACTGCCGAGCAGAGGCTTATTGCCACGTTGAGATACCTGGCGACTGGGAGAAGCTTGCAGGACCTCAAGTTCACGACAGGCATCTCCCCCCAGGCTCTCGGGATCATTATCCCTGAGACGTGTTCGGCCATCATTCAGGTCCTGCAGAAGGACTATATGAAGGTAATTTTGCTCCTTTAACCTCACATTATATGTTTTTATTCTTTTTGAATCTTCTCTTTTTTTTTTCCTCCTAACACAAATATGCCTGTTTGTAATATCCTGGTAATGTCCCCATTTTCCCCATGCCTTTTTTTACCTGTAAAGCCCTTTTTGGGCCCTACATGCCTATTTCCCTTCACTAACCTCTCCAGCATGCTATCGTGGGCGCAAACCCAGCTAGCCTTCTATTTTCCTTTTCATTTTTGGGGGGTCATAGCCCTCGTAGTTTGACAACCCTCCCTCCCCCCCCCCTAAAGATGTTAAAAAATGTTTAGTTCTCGATCAAGCTCAGCAGAGTGGTAGAGCGTTTTTTTGGATCCCCCACAATCACCTTAGCCCCCCCCTTAGATTATTTTAGAATGTCCACTCAGCGGGGGTGAGGCAACTGCTAAGTGGGCCTTTGTTTATTGGTCGGAAAAACTCCCTTAAATAATAATGTTGTTGGTCACAAATGTTTTTGTGTGTAATCTGCTTGCACTGTAAACATAAACCGTACTAATGTCTTCTTTTTGTTTGACTCCACAGTTCCCTAGCACACCACAGGAATGACTGACTGTGGCCTCCCAATTTGCCCAGCGGTGGGATTTCCCCAACTGCGGAGGGGCAATTGATGGGAAGCACGTCCACATAGTGCCGCCACCCCGTTCGGGGTCATACTATTTTAACTATAAAGGTTTTAATAGCATAGTGTTAATGGCGGTGGTGTCGGCACGGTACGAGTTCCTATATGTGGACGTGGGGAAGAACGGCCGGATGTCTGATGGCGGATCATTCGCGGAGACGGAGTTCGCTCACCGTCTGCAGGCTGGGGGTCTTGCACTGCCTCCAGATGCAGAGAACGTTGAAGGGCTCCCGTTCGTTTTCATTGCGGATGAGGCTTTTGGACTAGGACCACACCTGATACGGCTGTTTCCCCAACGCACCCTCACCCCGGAGAGGAGGGTTTTTAATTACCGGCTGGCCAGAGCCCGGAGAGTTGTGGAGAATGCCTTCGGGATAATGGCCAGCCGGTTCCGCCTGTTCCAGACAGCGATACATTTGGCGGATTATAAACTGAACCACATCGTCTACTGCTGCTGCTTGTTGCACAATTTTCTACGCAAATTTGCGACAAATTATGTCTCATCGTTTGGGCCTGAGGCCGGTCCATCAGAACTGATTAATCTGACCGGCCTCAGCACTGCCCGTACTGGCTTGGCCCCCCAAAGTGCCCGTGAAGTACGCCAGAAATACGTAGAGTACTTCACGGGTAGGGGGGCCATCGCAATGCCAGACCACATCTGACCGAGGATTTTACCTTTTTTAAAATAAAGCAAAAAATTTGAATTCCTACAAACTTGTGTTGTCATTCTTGTATTTTGGGTTTATGTGTCTCCCAGGTTCTAGTAGTGCCAAGTGTATTTGTCCTTAGTAAATAGCCTCAAAACTCAGAGGGAAAAACACTGTATTTGCATCTTCAGAACTGCTCTTGAGCATAGAAAGAACAAGGCACACCTTTTTTAGACTTCCCAAATCTTTTTATTGATTGCACCACATTTTTTTATTCTTTTCGAAATACTAGCCTTTTTTTTTGTGGTGCGGCTTTATTTGCAGAAACATGCATGGGTAGAAAGCCATTATTTTTTTCAAAAAAAAAGGAAGAAAATAACACAGTGAAAAATACAAACAGGAGATGGGGTGATGTTACCCCTGATCCATCCCAAATGTGAAGAACCACACTTTATTTTTGGGGCTCAAATGGGTATCTTCAACATGATCCCATGGCTAAGGTAAACATGTGCTATCTGCCATCATGGGGGATCAATGGACGTGCTTTGGGGGTGAAAACCCTTCCTCTCACCTACTTGAGGAGGGAGGAAGAGGTTGCACCCCCAAAACAGGGACATAGATATCCTGTGACGGCAGATAGCACATGTTGAGTCAGTGTGTGCATCTTCACATTTGGGCTGGTGGAAATCCCAGAGATAATTTCAGACGCATAACAAAACACACAAAAAGGGGGGGGGGTTCACACTATTCTCCCCAAAATATCTATCATGTTTTTATATTTTTGCTCAATCACAATCATTCTCTTTCTCATAATGTCCATTTCGCTACTGCATTCCATGATTTCCTGAATGATTATTTTGGCGCTGGCACTCGAGAATGGCGGATTTGGACTTCCTGACACACCCCCACGTTCAGTCCCTAAAAAGAAACCAAAATTTTTAAACTAAGCAGGCCTACATCTGTATTTACCTTGAAGTTGTGGTGACAGACACTGACCTGTTGTGCTGATAAGCTCCACCTCCCCTTCCTCCACCTCCCCTTCCTCCACCTCCCCTTCCTCCACCTCCCCTTCCTCCACCTCCCCTTCCTCCACCTCTGCTTCCTGAACCTGCTGATCTTGGTCTGCTTTGGGATCTTCGGGGAGTTTCTGTGATGTTGGGTTCCTCTTCTCATGAGCATGGTGTCCTCCCAGTCTCCTCTCCCCTATGGGAATTTAAAAAATAATGGATACTTTAGCACACAGACTTTTTAAAGGCCTGCAAAGGGATTCTCATTGTTTTGAAGTGGGGTACAATTGATATTTGGCCCTGAGTTCCAACATGAACATATGTGATCTTGCAAACTCAACAAAGCAACATGTTATTTTGGAGGACACTCACAAATACCCTTGGATAACCACCAAGGTATCCACTGGACCACCTGTGTGTGACACCGTTAAGAAATTTGGTCATGTGGCCCAGAGTATAGTATCTTGATGAAGAACAAAAAAGAGTACACAACTGCTGGAGTGTCATCTCCTTTACCCAGAATACAGATTATCCTTTCATTCACATTCTAGTTTTTCTTACAACACATCATCTAGCCAACAATGTGTAGATAAACATTGTTGAAGTAAAATGAGGCATGCCCACATGTAGTTTACGTGCATATGTGCCAAACATGTTTGGGGGAAGAGCAGCAAGTTTTTGGTCAACACATTTTGCAAATAAGTGGACTCTCCACTTAACATAAAAGATGAGATTTAAAAATGTGAACCCAGTCAAGCCAAGCACATGTTGCAAAACATGGAAGAATACATATTACAATGTGAAAGAACACAGTAAAATAAACTTACTTTTTTCTATGCTTTTTAAAAGCTTCTTATACTGCTCCGGCTCCCTGATCTTGAGGTCAGACCACCTTTTACGGAGTTGTTCCTTGGATCTCCTGACCCCATATTTTTTATAGAGACTCTTCGCCACTTTGTCCATAATTTGTGACTTCCGGAGATTAGGGGTGTCGTATGGGCCATGCTTGCCGTCGTAATCCTTCCTCCGCAGAATGTCCACCATCTCCGCCATCTCTGAAAAAGACATATTAGTCGCCTTGTATCTTTTTTTACAGGATCGGGACGTTTCCGCCTCCGGGCTTTCCTCGTCGGTAATTTCTACTAAAGAAGCCACCTGTGTCTGCGACATGTCACCGTCTCACACTGTGCGCCGATCGTTAAGGGGCGGGGAAATGCGGAAAAAGTCCGTCATGGGCGGGCGACGAGGGCGGAGTTACACGCATGCGCAGGGTATAAAAAGGGGAAAGAAGTTATTAGGGATGCGTGGAGTAAGGACGACCGGAAGTGAACCAACAAAGTGAACTAAGGTAAGAAGGGAACTCGGGCCTGCAGTGGCATATTAATGGGTCATGATTGTAAAGGGCAATATTGTGATAAGTTGAGGAGAAACAATTCTGATCCTTTTCTTTTTTTTTTTGTACTTGCTGATCCAAATAGATGCATAAACTAAGAGAGCCGGAGGTGATGCTGATTTTTATCGAAAAGTATAAGGAACAGCGCAACCTGTGGGAGCTCAAACACCCTGCGTATCACAAAAGTGATGTACGACGGGCAACTATTACCAAATTAGCAGAGGATATGAAGCCATGGATCCCAGATGCAGACTACACAATGATCAATAATAAAATCAACAACCTGCGCAATTCTTATAAAAAAAAATACAAGGAAGTGCGCCAGTCCAAGAGATCAAGAGCAGCAGTCGACGATGTAGTAAAGCCCAAGCTGTGGTACTACAGACATCTCCAATTTCTGGATGACCAGATCGAGGCCAGGGAATCTATTTCCAGCCTGCCCTCAACCCTTCCTTCCACCCTTCCCTCCAGCGTTCCTTCCACCCTTCCCTCCACCCCTGCAGAGGCGGAGGAGGAGCCTCCCGAGCTAGAAGAGCCAGATCTTCACATCTTCAGCCCGGTATAGTATTTTTGATCATAATTATTGTCCACTAAGTAATATTGAGTTGAACTGTTTTGATTAGCCATAAAGGATCCCACCCCCCCCCTCAAAAAAAAAACAGTACTGAGTTCAAAATTGTGTGTGATCGATTCCTCAAATAATATAATTTTTCATTTTATTTTATAAACAGGATGAGGCAAGCCAGGAGGAAGAGGGTCAGGAGTGTGACAGGCAGGAGGAGGCAGGGCCCAGTGGTACTCAGCAGGTCCCCAGGCCTAGTGGCAGCACCGTCTCCCAAGTGGCTCCCCTCCACGTCAGACCGCCAAAACAACGGCGGATGACACAAGTGGAGGAGGAGTCACTAAAGATCATTCAGGAGGCTGCTGCCATTATGAGGGCCCCCTTCAACCCTACGGAGGGGTTTAGCACCTATCTGGCAGATAAGCTGCTCAGAATGGAGGCGGGACAACGGGCCCTCTGTGAGCATCTCATCTATATGGCCGTACACATGGGGGCGAGGGGACAGCTGACTGAGGCCACCCATATCTCACATCAGCCCAATCCCTCTCCTCCTTCTCCTCCTCCTCCTGCCACATCACCACCCACAGTGGCCCAGCCTGCAAGGGTACGTGGATGGGGCCGTGGAGAGAACGCTGCAGAGAGGCGTGGAAGGAAGGCTACAAGGAAGAGCAGGAGGTGATTCCCTGGCCTCGAGCTGCTCATCCAGAAATTGAAGGTTGATGGAGTACCACAGCTTGGGATGATGTATGTCTTTGGCTGCTGCTCCTGATTTCATGCTGTTGTTGATTTTATTATTGATCATAGTCAGGTCTGCATTTGGGATCAAATTACTTTATATTCTCTGCTAATTTGGGAATAGTTGCCCTTCGGTTTTTGTTTTGTTTATTTCAGAAATAAAGGGAAATTTGATTTCAGCAAACCTACATGCCTGATGTGTTTTTTTTGTGAAGTAGCAATAAGATTGCATAAATACAATGTGTAATTAATAACAAGGGACACCAACCTCCATGATTTGTGAAAAATAAAATATTATGTTGTTCTGAGAAATTGACACACCCAAAAATGCACAACAAAATTAAAGACCAAAAAAAAAGGGGGAATTTGTGAGGTCGGCCTTGAAGAATTTTAATAATTATTCCTCAAATCACAAGAAAAAAGAAAGACATACATTTGTCAGAACTCATGAGAAAGTTCTGCTGCCAAAATGACATTTTAAAGACCTTCGAAAGCAAAAAAACATGTGCTGCATTAAACGAAGCAATAACTTGCAGAATGACGAATGTGCTCTCTCCATTAGGAACGCTAGTTTTACAAGAACGAGCGCTCCCATCTCCTAATTCAGTCTGAGCATGCGTGGGTTTTTGAACCGATGGACTTGCCCATAGACGATCGGAAATTCCCATCGTTTTTTTATCCATCGGAAAATTTTAAAACAAGTTCTATTTTTTCCAACCGATGGAAAAAAGACCGATGGGTACCATACACGATCGGTTTGTCTGATGAAAACCATCCATCGGACGGTTTTCATCAGTTAAACCGATCGTGTGTACGGGGCTTTATATTTATGTTATGTTTATAAATCTTGCATTGGCTACCAAATACGTGATCTAAGCAGGCACGATAAACACTACCCTATTAATAATAGCAGTAGTTGTTAGCATGAACAATATTGATTGCAATAAAACTGTTAAAAATATATAAAACAATCAACAATTAAAATTATGCTAGCTCTTTAAATGTGTGTTACTGGGATAAATCCCTAATTATATAACCATATGCCCATATGTTCATAGTCCTAGATAGGGATGAGCCAAACACCCCCCGGTTCGGTTCGCACCAGAACCTGCGAACAGACCGAAAGTTTGCGCAAACTTTAGAACCCTATTAAATACAATGGAAGTGAACGTTTAAAATAAAAAGTGCTAATTATAATGGCTAATATGCTAGTTATTGTCCTAAAAAGGGTTTGGGGAGCCGGGTCATGCCCCAGGGGACATGTATCAATGCAAAAAAAAGTTTTAAAAACGGTCGTTTTTTCGGGAGCAGTGATTTTAATGATGCATAAAGTGAAAAAAAAAGTGAAATATTCCTTTAAATATTGTACCAGGGGGGTGTCTAAAGTATGCCTGTTAAGTGGCACGTGTTTCCCGTGTTTAGAACTGTCCCTGCACAAAATGACATTTCTAAAGGAAAAAAAGTCATTTAAAACTGCTTGCGGCTTTAATGTAATATCTGGTCCCGACAATATGGATGAAAATCATTGAGAAAAATGGCATGGGTACCCCCCCACCCCACCCCCCCAGCCCACTACCCCTTTGAGTCTTGTATGGATATTAAGGGGAACCCTGCACCCAAATTAAAAAAAGGCCCTATATACTCTGAACAGCAGTATACAGGCGGTGCAAAAAAGACAGGGACTGTAGGTTTGTTCTTAAGTAGAATCTGTTTGTAATTTGGAACAGATAAACATTTTTTAAGTGTAGCTCCAGCCAAAAAATCTATTTTTAAGCTTTTTGGAAAACATAGGGAAGGGTTATCACTTCTGTAACATTTGTTTTGCTGTCTGTGCACCTGTTCAGAACATTTCACCTCACTTTCCGTCCCAATGACAAATGTTTTTTGAAAATGTGTTTTTTTTATTGAAACAAGGATTGGTGATAAAGCATCAGTGAAGAGGAGACACCTCTTTCCTATATTAACTCTTACAGGAGAGAATTTCCCTTCCTAGGGGTATATTTCCTCTTACTTCCTGTTGTCTCCTTCCGTTTGCAAGTAGTCATTTGTAAATTGGATGTTTGAAAGTAGGGGCCTGCCGTATATACTCTGCAGAAATTTGACCCTTAGGTGTTGGTGTTGCCACAACACTGTAAGCCCTCACAGTTACTCTTGGTGGGAGCTGGAACGCCCTGCTGTGAACTATTATATCAAGAATTGTAATTCCATACCATTGTTGAACAGTGGTAGGAAAAATTGGGCCTTTGGTAGTGGTGGTGGTGCTGGGGCCACAACACTGTAAGTCCTCACAGTTACTCTTGGTGGGTGCATGAATGGGCCCAGCTGTGAAATATTAGATCAAGATTTGTAATCACATGCCCCTGTTGAACAGGGGCAGAAAAATTTGGCCTTTGGTGGTGGTAGTGTTGCCACAACACTGTAAGCCCTCACAGTTACTCTTGGTGGGCGCAGGAATGGGCCCTGCTGTGAATTTTTAGATCAAGAATTGTAATTACATGCTCCTGTTGAACAAGGGCTTAAGAATTGGGTCTTAGGCACTGGTGCCACAACCCCTCACAGATACTCTAGTTGGAGCGCAGGAATGAGCCCTGCTGCAAAGTATTGCATCAAAAATTGCATTTACACGTCCCTGTTAAACAGGGGCTGAAAAATTGGGCCTTAGCCACTGGTGGCGGTGCCCAGAACCAAAAATGTTCTTTCAAGCTATCAGCATGATTATTGAAGAGGAAGAGGATAGTCACTCAGCATCAGCATAGGCAGTCTTGAAGGGATCTGACATTTCCCCAAAAATTATTCGGTTACATCAGCATCGGGTGCTTGGTAGCTGGTGGTGATCCAAGACTGATACATTTTTATGAAGGTCAGTCGATTGACCAAGTCGGTGGACAGGCGCACCCTGTGATCTGTTACAAAGCCTCCAGCAGAACCGAATGTGCGTTCCGAAAGAACGCTGGATGCAGGACAGGCCAGTACCTCAATTGCATACTGTGCAAGCTCTGGCCAGTGATCCATCCTCAAGACCCAGTAATCCAGAGGATATTCGGTGGGAAAGGTGTCAAAGTCTGATCTTGCCCCTAGGTATTTCTGCACCATGTAAACCAGACGCTGGCGATGGTTGCTGGAAGCGATCATACCTTGGGGCTGCGTACTAAAAAATTGTCTGAACGCATCGATCAAACGGCCACCTTCTTCACCGCTCCTTCTTTGACTGACCGAAGCCTCAGCAACACGTTGTCCAGGACCAGAAATTTGTAACCTCCCAGTCTCTGGGAACGCATTGCACAGACCTTTCTGCAAGGCCTCCCGAAGATGCTTCATCCTCTGCTCCATCTGCGATGGCAAGATAAGGTCCGCAACCTTACCCTTGTAACGTGGATCAAGGAGGGTTGCCAGCCAGTAAAGATCCCTCTCCTTGATCGCACGAATACGAGGATCCTTCCGCAGGCTTTGCAGGATCAGGGAGGCCATGCAGCGTAGGTTTGCTGAGGCATTCGGTGCGGAGTCCTCTGGGTCACTGAGGACGACATGATCCGCAGCCGCCTCCTCCCAGCCACGTACAAGTCCATGGGTGTCTTGGGACTGTAATTGATCCCTTGAAGACTGCTTCTGATGCTGAGTGCTAGGCTCCACCTCCATGTTGACACAATAATCCTCCTCCTCCTCCTTCTCTTCCTGTGTGATATCTGGGCCAGCAGGAAAACTGTCTGGATAAAGGGGGCCTTGAGAGGTAAGGAAGTCCTCCTCTTCCTGCCTCTGTTCTGCCTCAAGTGCCCTGTCCATTATTCCACGCAGCGTGTGCTCCAACAGGTGGACAACAGGGACAGTGTCACTGATGCATGCACTGTCACTGCTCACCATCCTCGTGGCCTCCTCAAATGGTGCCAGGACAGTGCATGCATCCCTGATCATGGCCCACTGGCGTGGGGGAAAAAATCCAAGCTCCCCTAAAACTGTCCTGGTGCCATATTGCAACAGATACTCATTGATGGCCCTCTGCTGCGTGTGCAGCCACTGCAGCATGGCCAACGTAGAGTTCCACCTGGTGGGCATGTCACAGATTAGGCGGTTCTTGGGCAGGTTGTAATCCTTTTGCAGGTCAGCCAGCCGAGCACTGGCATTATATGACCGGCGGAAATGTCCATAGAGTTTCCTGGCCTGCTTCAGGACCTCCTGTAAGCCTGGGTCCCTGCCCAAGACCCGCTGCACCACCAAGTTAAGGACGTGAGCCAAACAGGGCACATGGGTCAGTTGTCCCTGTCGGAGGGCGGAGAGGAGGTTGGTGCCATTGTCGGAAACCACCTTTCCTGGCTTAAGCTGGCATGGCATCAACCACCTCTGAGTCTGCCCCTGCAGCGCTGACAGAATCTCTGCCCCAGTGTGGCCCCTTTCCCCCAGGCACGCCAGCTCAAGCACTGCATGGCATCTTTTTGCCTGCGTACTTGCGCAGCCCCTTGAATGCCTATGGAGCACCGCTGGTTCCGAGGACAAAGCACAGGTAGAGACCATGGAGGAAGAAGAAGAGGAGGGGGTGGAGAAATGAGGTGTGTCAGAATCACCAGTAGTAACATTTTGGATGCGTGGTGGCGGAACAACCTCCAACACTACTGCACCTTGTCCTGCATCTTTCCCAGATGCCAGCAGAGTCACCCAATGCGCCGTGAAAGATAGGTAACGTCCCTGTCCATGCCTGCTGGACCATGAGTCAGCGGTAATATGCACCTTACCGCTGACCGCCCTGTCCAGCAAGGCCAAGACATTGCCTTTCACATGCCGGTAGAGAGACGGAATCGCCTTCCCTGAGAAAAAGTGGCGTTTGGGAACCAGCCACTGAGGAACCGCACATTCCACAAACTCACGGAAGGGGGCCGAGTCTACCAACTGAAAAGGCAGCAGTTGAAGTGGATGACTAGGAGTGAACTTCATTTGGCGGTGCAGCAGCTGGGGCAGGGAAATTTGCCTGGTACAATCGGACATCAGTGTACCGATAGCAGATTGTCCGCAAGTACTTGGCTGTGACACACCGAATTCTACACCTTCATTCCTCTCAGTGCAGGTTTCAGAGAGGACTGAAGGTATAGTGGGGTTGGAGATCCCAGCTGATGAAGAGCAAGGAGAGGTCCGCTTTGTTCTTTGGTGTGGGTCTTTTAGGTACGCTTGCCAATGGACTGCATGGCAGGTCGACATATGTCTGGTCAAGCACGTGGTGCCCAAGCGGCTGATGTTTTGGCCACGCGAGATACGCTTTAGACATATGTTGCAAATGGCAACGGTGCGATCTGCTGCACACATGTGAAAAAAGGCCCACACCAAAGAACTTTTGGAATAACGCGCAGAGACAGCAGCGCCCTGCACATGCGGAGCTCTGCGGTGTGATGCAGTCAGTGTGCTGCCCTTAAGCTGGCCCCTGGAGGGCATCCTGCCTCGTTTGAGATGTGCTTCCTCCTCCTCCTCTCTCCTATCAGGCACCCACGTGGAGACAGTGACCTCATCATCCCCTCCCTCCTCATCACTGGAGCCAATCTGGCAGTATGCTGCAGCTGGGGGAACATGACTGCCAGATAACTGACCTTGTTGGGCTGGGCATCCTCTTGGAGCATGTACCCAACACTGTGCTCAAACAGTTCGGGGGACTCCTCAGGAGGACATGGTGGGCTAGGGAAGGAGTGACTGATGCCATTGAGCCGAGGGAAGAGGCCGCTTTGGCAGCTGCTTTGCCAAAGTACCCTGAGCCTGGGTGAGAGAGGATGATGAGGAGGAGGAGGAGGACGGCTTGGTCATCCACTCTACCAAGTCTTGGGCATGTTGCGGCTCAACATGGCCAGCTGCCGAAAAGAAGGACAAGCGTGTCTCACGGCCACGTGCTGATGAGGATGCACCATGTCCACGACCAGCAGCACTGTTGCCTCTAGACACAGAGCCTGCTTGCCCTCTTTTATTGCCTAGTGACTGTCTACCTCTCCTTGTTTGCCTTCCAGACATACTAATGGCCTGCAGTGAGATGTAGCTGCACAAAGGTGGGATGTGTGTATATATATATATATATATATATATATATATATGTAGCGGGTATATGCTTTTCTGTCATGTTTGAATTTGGTGGGGAATCTGTGATGTGTGGTTCCCTGGGGCCCAGCGGGTGGCGCTGTCACTTTGGGCCCGGGGTTGAGCCATCATTGCAGTGGCATACCCTTTTTGGCCTCTCGCAGCATGAGTATAGCGGGGCGGGGGCTCTGCTGGGATTGCTGGGGGAGGGTATAAAGGGGTCGGCCATTTTGGTCACGGGGTCGTCGAGTCCCAGGCACCTTCAGCCTGAGGGCTGTGGTTCGTGGTCGGTGTCCAGGCAGCCTAGGCCTGGACACCCGGAGCTCGTGTTCCACCCCAGGCACCTTCAGCCTGGGGTGAGGTACTCGGTTGGAGGCCTGGGGCCCAGTGTCCTCCGCTGGGCTCCGCGAGGGAAGGATGTTCTAGGGGACCCCGGGAGTGGGGTACCCGAATCCAGAGGCGTAAGGGACCGGAGGAGCTACTCACCCGAAGACCTGGTGCAGCAGATTGCCGGTGCCGGGTGAGCCTCAGGAGACCGCCCGGAGGGGTATCTTCCCAAACAAGGGCCGAGTGCAGTCAGGAGGAAGGTTCACCATTCATCTGGTCAGTGGCAGTGACCAAGATTCTCAACAGGTGGCATAGATCATGTGCCAAACCTATTCGCTGATAGAGGAATAGGAGAGTTGATTGTGCCTGGGCCTACTCGTATCCACACCCCCTGTCTGTTCGTTGAGGGAGTCCAACTGATTGTGTTTCATCCTGACATTTAAGAATAAAGGAGTGTTGGACTTTTATTGGTGTGGGGCTCATTTACTGGCAGACACTGTTCCACGGGAGAAGCGGAGGCTCCAAACTCAGAACACCGACCCGAAGGTAAAGGAACTGTGCTTACACCACACAAACATCTGCGGTGAAGGCTTGGCGTGGTGACCCTGCACTCTTTCCTCCAAGGTACCCCTAGACAAGCAGAAACCAGCCAACAGCGGAGGGAGAGAGTGGAGGCCGCTACATATATATTTGTCTGTACTGATAATGCAGCTATCAGAATCAACTGCCTGCTGTGGTATTAGTATGGGAAAAGCAGCAGCAGCAGTTAGTTTTAGGCGAAAACTGTGCAGAGAGGAACATAGTACACTAACTGAAAATACTTGCAGCTCTCTGCCTGTGGTTTTATTATGAGAACACCACTATAATAGTCACTAACTGTATTCAGGTAAGCTTTAGGTGAACGCTATGCAAAGCACACAGTACACTAAGTGAAACACTGACTGTCTGCAGCTAGCACAATCAACTGCCTGCCTGTCACATTATAGAGAAAACCAGGAACGGATCTAGCTAAACTGAATACAGTGTATAAATATATATACAACACCTTGGATGCATATATATCCTCTACACACTGTAACTGCAGCTAACTGACTCGCCTGCCTGCTCTATCTAACTCAATATAAATGACACTGTCTCTGTAAACTCTCTCTTTTCACAACTCCAACACACTACACAAGGCCGCCGAGCCGGTGGCCTTATATAGTGTGGGGCATGTACTAAACCCCCTGAGCCATAATTGGCCAAAGCCACCCTTGCTTTGGCCAATTACGGCTCTCCGTTTTTTCTGCGCTGTGATTGGCCAAAGCATGCGGGTCATAGTGCATGCTTGGCCAATCATCAGCCAGCAATGCACTGCGATGCCGCAGTGAATTATGGGCCGTGCCGCGCCACTCAAATTTGGCACGAACGGCCCATAATGTTCGCAATTCGGCCAATGATCGAACAGCCAATGTTCAAGTCGAACATGGGTTCGTCTCGAACACGAAGCTCATCCCTAGTCCTAGAGTCAATATTAGGGCCAGGGATGAGCCGAACACCCCCCTGTTTGGTTCGCACCAGAACCTGCGAACAGACAAAATGTTCGTGTAAACTTTAGAACCCTATTAAATACAATGGACTCGAACGTTCGAAATCTAAAGTGTTAATTATAAAGGCTAATATGCAAGTTATTGTCCTAAAAAGTGTTTGGGGACCCGGGTCCTGTCCCAGGGGACATGTATCAATGCAAAAAGAAGTTTTAAAAACGGCCGTTTTTTCGGGAGCAGTGATTTTAATAATGCTTAAAATGAAAAAATAAAAGTGAAATATTCCTTAAAATTTCGTACCTAGGGGGTGTGTATGATATGCATGTAAAGTGGCGCATGTTTCCCGTGCTTAGAACTGTCCCTGCAAAAAATGTCATTTTTGAAAGAAAAAAATGCATTTAAAACTGACTCGCGGCTATTAATGAATTGTCGGCTCCCGGCAATACATACAAAAGTCATTGATAAAAAAAAAAAGCGTGGGGGTTCCCCAGAATTCAATTACCAGGCCCTTCAGGTCTGGAATGGATATTAAGGGGAACCCTGCCGCAAATTAAAAAAAAAATTGACATGGGGTTCCCCCAAATATCCATTCCAGGCCCTTCAGATCTGGCATGGATTTTAAGGGGAACTCCACCCCAAATTTAAAAAAAAATGGCGTGGAGTCCCCCTAAAAATCCATACCAGACCCCTTATCCGAGCACGCAACCTGGCCGGCCGCAGGGGAAAAGGGGGGGACGAGAGAGCGCCCCCCCTCCCTCCTGAACCGTACCAGGCCACATGCCCTCAACATGGGGAGGATGTCCCCATGTTGATGGGGACAAGGGCCTCATCCCCACAACCCTTGCCCGGTGGTTGTGGGGGTCTGCGGGCGGGGGGCTTATCGGAATCTGGAAGACCCCTTTAACAAAGAGGACCCCCAGATCCCGGCCCCCCCTATGTGAATTGGTAAGGGGTACATTGTACCCCTACCATTTCACGAAGAAAGCGTAAAAAAATGTTTAAAAAAACCACACAAACACCTTGAAAAAGTCCTTTATTAAAAAACAAAAAAAAACAAAAAAACATTCCAGCGGTGAAATCCAGTGTCCCGCGGCGATCCCGATGTCCAGCGCTGTCCTTCATTGGTTGTGCCTGAGCGGACCTGATGGGGAACTCCCTCTCAGTATTTTAAATGTATAGACCCGCCCCTTCTAAAGTTCCCCATCAGGTCCGCTCAGCGGACCAGATGCGGAACATGAGAAGGGGCGGGTCTATACATGTATTACCAAAGTGAGAGCAGTTCCCCATCAGGTCCGCCCCCTCGGTATGTCGGACCCGCCTACGTCATTGGCTTGAGCGGGGAACTTCCTTCACTATGTAAATTTAAATTACACAGTGAAGGAAGTTCCCCGCTCAAGCCAATGACGTAGGCGGGTCCGACATACCGAGGGGGCGGACCTGATGGGGAACTGCTCTCACTTTGGCAATACATGTATAGACCCGCCCCATCAGGTCCGCTCAGGCACAACCAATGAAGGACAGCGCTGGACATCGGGATCGCCGCGGGACACTGGATTTCACCGCTGGAATGTTTTTTGTTTTTTTTTAAATAAAGGACTTTTTCAAGGTGTTTGTGTGTGTTTTTGAAACATTTTTTTACGGTTTCTTCGTGAAATGGTAGGGGTACAATGTACCCCTTACCAATTGACATAGGGGGGGGCCGGGATCTGGGGGTCCCCTTTGTTAAAGGGGTCTTCCAGATTCCGATAAGCCCCCCGCCCGCAGACCCCCACAACCACCGGGCAAGGGTTGTGGGGATGAGGCCCTTGTCCCCATCAACATGGGGACATCCTCCCCATGTTGAGGGCATGTGGCCTGGTACGGTTCAGGAGGGAGGGGGGGCCGCTCTCTCGTCCCCCCCTTTTCCCCTGCGGCCGGCCAGGTTGCATGCTCGGATAAGGGGTCTGGTATGGATTTTTAGGGGGACTCCACGCCATTTTTTTTTTAAATTTGGGGTGGAGTTCCCCTTAAAATCCATGCCAGATCTGAAGGGCCTGGAATGGATATTTGGGGGAACCCCACGTCAATTTTTTTTTAAATTTGCGGCGGGGTTCCCCTTAATATCCATTCCAGACCTGAAGGGCCTGGTAATTGAATTCTGGGGAACCCCCACGCTTTTTTTTTATTTTTTATCAATGACTTTTGTATGTATTGCCGGGAGCCGACAATTCATTAATAGCCGCGAGTCAGTTTTAAATGCATTTTTTTCTTTCAAAAATGACATTTTTTGCAGGGACAGTTCTAAGCACGGGAAACATGCGCCACTTTACATGCATATCATACACACCCCCCAGGTATGAAATTTAAAGGAATATTTCACTTTTATTTTTTCATTTTAAGCATTATTAAAATGACTGCTCCCGAAAAAACGGCCGTTTTTAAAACTTCTTTTTGCATTGATACATGTCCCCTGGGGCAGGACCCCGGTCCCCAAACACTTTTTAGGACAATAACTTGCATATAAGCCTTTATAATTAGCACTTTAGATTTCTCCCATAGATTTTTCGAATTTGCCGCGAAAACCCCAATTTGTTCGATGTTCGGCGAACGGGCGAACAGGCAATGTTCGAGTCGAACATGAGTTCGACTCGAACTCAAAGCTCATCCCTAATTAGGGCTATTGCATAGAAAATAAAATTGAATAATGAAAGATAATATGTAGAGAGGAATAGGGAAATTTTAGCCATTAGTTAGAAAACAATTTAGGTCCAACTGTATGTTCATACCAGCTGGTTGCATAGTGCCCAACCAGTATAACCATTTAGTTTTGTTCTGGGAGACTGCTCTTTAAAGATGCGTGCCTCTCCAATGTTTTGAAATTTTATGTATCCCATAAAAGTTCAGGGTCTCTATTGTGAAATAGTCTGCAGTGGTTCATACACTGTGCTTGGTAAACCCTTCTTTTTTAATATTCCAACAAGTGGGTTATGTACTCAGAATCACATGTGATCAACAGCCTTATTTGGTGTTATTGTTTATTGACTACTGATTGAAATCTATTTTTCTATTTATTTTTTGGTGGTTTTGCATGCATTGCATCTAGTACAGTAGTGGAATCCTTCTCTATCTAAAAATGTACTGAGTTTTTTTGGGAGGTCTGGGGCGTTGGGTGCTATTTGTTTTTTTTATTTATTTATCAATCCTGAAGCCCTTCTATATATTAGTTTTTTTTTGGGAAGAGGCGCCTGAGGCCTTTATCTCCCGCAATTCTCCTATTTATTAAGAGATATATCGACAATATCTTATTATTGTGGGAGGGTCCAAAAGATAGTCTAGATATATTTATTGAAATGCTAAATAAAAACCTCTACGGTTTGAAGTTCACGGCTGACTGCCATTCAGAGACAATCAGCTATTTAGATTTGGTACTAACAAAAAAACAGGATAAAATCACAACTAAAATGTTTTTTTAAAGAAACCAACAGAAATGGGTATGTACCTATGCAAAGCTGTCACCACCCACAATGGCTCAAAGGGATTCCCAAAGGCCAGAGTATACGGGTAAGGAGAAACTGTGACAGCCTGGAAGACTACAATACACAATCAGACATTCTCACCACTAGGTTCATTGAGAAAGACTATTCCCCCAGAAAACACTGCAAAAATAAAGTATTTGCTATGGACGGAAAGTCCCTCCTAAATTACACCAACCAAATAAGTTTTAAGGGAGACCTGGCCTTCATCACAGGATTTCACAGGGAGTATAAGGAGGTAAAAAATATCTTTAAAAAACATTGGCCTATCCTTCTCAAAGATAAAAACCTCAGGCCCCTCCTCCCAAAAAAAACCAAAAACACATTTATTTATGGAAGGGCTCCAGGATTGAGAAATAAAATGGCACTTAACATCCCAGACCCCCCCCCCCCCCAAAAAAAAAAAAAAACTCAGTACATTTTTAGATAGAGAAGTATTCCACTACTGTACTACATGCAAAGCATGCAAAATCATCAACAGAAAAAAACTGAAAAATAGATAGGTTTCAAACAGTCGTCAATAAACAAGAACACCAAATAAGCCCGTTGATCACATGTGATTCTGAGTATATAACCTACGTGTTGGAATTCCCGTGCCCAATGCAATATGTGGGTAGAACCACACATAGGTTGTGGACCAGGATCAATGAGCATATCACCAATATTAAAAAAGGGTTTACCAAGCACATTGTGTCAAAACACTTCAGACTATTTCACAATAGAAACCCTAAACTGTTAACCTTTTATGGGATAGATAAAATTTCAAAACATTGGAGAGGCACGCATCTTAAAAGAGCAGTCTCCCAGAACTAAACTAAATGGTTATACCGGTTGGGCACTATGAAACCAGCCAGTATGAACATAGAGTTGGACCTTAATTGTTTTCTAACTAATGACTAAAATTTCCCCATTCCTCTCTACATATTATCTTTTCATTATTAAATGTTATTGTCTATGCAATAGCCCTAATATTGACCCTAGGACTATGAACACCATGGGCACATGGTTATATAATTAGGGATTTATCCCAGTGACACACATTTAAAGAACTAGCATAATTTTAATTGTTGATTGTTTTATATATTTTTAACCATTTTATTGTAATCAATATTGTTCATGCTAACAACTACCGCTATTATTTTTAGGGTAGTGTTTATCGTGCCTGCTTAGATCACGTATTGGGAGCCAATACACAATTTATAAACATAAAATAAATGTTAGAAGCCATTTAAACCAATTGGGTTTGTGGGGAGTGGAGAGTTGCGGTTCCACCAATCACATCCCACATCCACGCCATATAGGGCTTCCATGTCCAGTGACCAATACACTTCCTGATGACGTAGAAATTACGAAACGTACGTCGAGGCACTTACGGTCAAGTCACTTCCAGGTCCCAGCTTCCGGTTTCTCTCCCAAGAGGAGTGGAACGCACGCTGGCTCTGTAACGTGAGCCCAGCAGAGTGCAGCCCCTACTAAACATATCGCAAGCAATCCTCAGTGCCAGGACAAGGCACAAATGAATATAAGCAGGAATTTTTCCTGTATTTGATAGTTTTTAATAAAGACAGTATTGCGCTATGTGCTCTCCCTTTATCTTTTATATTGGACATTCCATTGGAGAGGAGGTCACAATCTAGAAGATCTATCTACCGGCTCAGGGCATCCATTCAGGATTTCCCACATAGCTCATTAGACTTTCTTTTTAATTAAAGAGGTTATGTCTGTAGCAAGGTGTTACTTTTGCATGTAGCTCATGGACTACAGTTTGTTCTTATAAGAACTTAGCTCTTTCCATTATCCGTTTGCCCCATATTGCTGCAAGTTGTTGGGTTCAGCTATGGTAGGACAATGCATGACGGATCTTGTAGTGCAGAGAGACAGAGACTCTATTGCTACGGGTCAGAAATGGACTACAAGGCCCACAACGCCACTTGCTGGGAAGGAGCGTGGCGCCACGCACTGCCTGCTGGGAGGACCTTTTAAAAGGAGAGGCGGGGCTTGGATTATTTCTCTTGGGGCGCCATCTTGCAAGCGGCAAGAGGCCTGCAGCGAGGGTGCTTAGGCGGAAAAAGCCTGGGCCTAAAGTGACGGAGGCCGGACCATCTGTCAGAGGGATACCAGCGACAGTCCTGCTGATCGGACCGGGAGAGGGACAGCTCCACACTCCTGAGTACCCAGAGTCACCTATCCACCAACGTCTGGCGACTGGCTAAGCGGAGGACCAGGGAAAACGACTCGTCCGGTGGCTGCAAACCAAGAGGGCCCTGTCGGAGGATACCAGTGGGGCGAGGCCTCATGTGGTGAGAGGGCACCTGCCCACTAACACAATTAACTGTGTTGCAGGAAGGTGACTTCCACAACTGTACTTATTCACTACCGCAAGCCAAGTCACGCTGCATACAGGATTAAGTTAGCGACTTGAGAAGGATCAGCATTTATCTGTCCCTTTCATCACATATATGATAACTGTTCAGTCCTTTTTCATTTTCCTTTGGATTACAAATTATTAATGTGCACCAACCAAGGCTAGCGAAGACTACTGTTAACCAGAAGGAACAATTACAGGATTCAGCTTGTCCATCTGAACTAATATAGTAGGACGCGTGCATGGGAATTGCCCGCTAGGGGGGACCAAAGTGCATATATATTCATGCTATAGTAGAACTTGTTGTGTAGCTGTTATATTTCAGAGAGCTGGGTGAGACCTGGTGGAGAGGTGCTAACGTATTGCATTGGGGGAATCCCTCCACTGTGTACTTACTCAGGTCAGGTTTTTCTTTGCATTGTTCAAACTGATTGTTTACTCATATACCATTGACTCTCACAGGGCCCTGTTTGAAGTCAACTGTTGATGTTTAACTGTGCCTATTTTTCTTCACCAAGTAAACATTTATTCCTTGGTTAAACTGCATTTGCTGTGGAGTCTTATCTGGTGTCATTGGACAGGTGGCCAATACAAGGTAACAATGCTTAACAGTATTTATATTGCTGCATGGTTTCATTGTGGTACCCAAATGCCAGTGGGTTCCACAATCAGTGTATTGTCCAGTTGTGCCAAGGGGAATTGAGCCAAACTTACAGGGGTTGATTTTGCAGAGTACAGGCCCAAAACTAACCAGCAGCTCCTACGGGGGTAGTGCTACATGTCCATCTGGTGAGCAGATTTCATATTCAAGCACTTTGGGTGTATTTGAATTGCAAGTGGTGAAGGATTTATTTCATGGTTTATCCATCAAGATTATCACCAAAGATTTATGGACTCACGATTATCATAATAACTGTTCAATTTATTGTTGCAATTATGTACATGTTCACTTTATTCCATGTTATATGGTCTTAAATTAGTATTAACACACATTTTAAGGTAACACTCAGCACACCCTAACCATCACTATTTAAATTGCACAGTGGTCTGTCCACTATTTGTGGAGCAGCTATATAGTTTAATATATTTTCCAGATTCACTTCTCAATTTTTTTATGATTTGGCGTGAGGTCATTTATACATACTTTTCAATCAATGCATCCTGTATTAACCTTTTTTGTAAAAAGTAAAAAAATCTATTTGGTCTTACCAATACCTGTGAAGTTGTGTTAAATGACAGATGAAAACAAAAGAAAAATGACTGCAATAAACACTTATAGCAAGTGGTTGATCCCATTTTGAAGACCAAAAAGAGTAGATTTTTTTTTTAAATGTGACACTTCAGTACAAGGCTAAGTGAGAGATCAGATCATTTGTTTTCAATATACTTTAAAACCTGGTTTCGTTCTGGCAGCTAAATGACCTAAAATGTGAAGATGCCTTTAAAAGCACAATGTTCATGTAATCCTAATATATTGTGAGGTCAACACATTTCTATAAAACTTAAGAGGATATCCAACTCAGGAATACATTTCATTGACCCTTGCTGAAGTGCAATCCATCACAGCTATAGCTGGCTTACAGCAAGCACTTCCATGTCATTTTCTTTGAAGCATCTATCTTCGTAACTGCAGTCTGCCAGGCTAAAGATTAGGCCTTGATGTCAATGAGTGCGCATGGTATGTGTCTTGCTGCATAGCTTCATTAAACAGTTTTCATGTAGTTCATCAAACATTTGACTTTACAGAGCTTATTAATGCATTTTTTGATGTATTTTTTTTTATATTAACTTTTACATCCACACATAGAGACACACATATAAATGCAATATTCTTTTTCATTGTTTATTATTAAATTTATGTAGTTAATGGAGAATCTGCGTTCTCTACTTGGTTCCAGAGCTGGCGGTTTAAGTGCCCCACTAAGCTAGGTAGGATTTTAGAAGCCCATGACTCTTTTCCTTATCGAATGCACAAGCCTATTTTTTATTATACTTCAGATCCTAGTTATATTCTTAGATCTAGTAATTAAATAAAGCGCTTTCACAAAACATTGGCTTAGAAATATTGCTGACTGCATTGTATGTAGGCATAAAATGTACAATATATGTACAGTACACTTGTACATGTACAATGTAAAAATGTACAATTTACAAAATACAAGATCTTCTACATTTAAGACATATTGATGACTTATTGCTAGAATTTTCCATTTGCCTACAGTATGCATTATCATGATTGCTTGCATAATATTATAGTTGCTTCTTGCTGCTTGTGTATTATTATTTTCACATGTGTTTTGTTGTAATTGTCAATTTCCTTCCCAGGTTATGTCACAATTGCCCTTTTGTTCCTCATGTATTGTAATAATTGCTAGTTTGTTGTCAAAATTGCTTGTTTGTTGTCATCATATGTCTACAACTGCATGCTATTTTCCTATGTATTTTCATTATTTCATACTTCATTACATTAGTAGGGATGAGCCGAACACCCCCCGGTTCGGTTCGCACCAGAACATGCGAACAGACCTAAAGTTTGCGCAAACTTTAGAACCCTATTAAATAATGGACTCTAACGTTCAAAATCAAAAGTGCTAATTATCAAGGCTAATATGCAAGTTATTGTCCTAAAAAGGGTTTGGGGACCCGGGTCCTGCCCCAGGGAACATGTATCAATGCAAAAAAAAGTTTTAAAAACTGCAGTTTTTTCGGGAGCAGTGATTTTAATAATGCTTAAAGTGAAACAATAAAAGTGAAATATTCCTTTAAATTTCGTACCTGGGGGGTGTATAGTATGCCTGTAAAGCAGCGCTTGTTTCCCGTGTTTAGAACTGTCCCTGCACAAAGTGTCATTTCTGAAGGAAAAAAAGTCATTTAAAAGCACTCACGGCTATAATGAATTGTCGGCTCCCGGCAATACAGAGAACAGTCATTGAAAGTCATTGATAAAAAAAAAAAAAAAATGCGTGGGGTTCCCCCCACATTCAATTACCAGGCCCTTCAGGTCTGGTATGGATATTAAGGGGAACCCTGCGTCAAATAAAAAAAAAATGGCGTGGAGTTCCCCCCAAAAATCCATACCAGACCCTTTATCCGAGCACGCAACCTGGCAGGCCGCAGGAAAAGAGGGGGGATGAGAGATTCCTCTGCAGTGTAATAAATTAATAGACCCTGCCCCTTCTCATGTTCCCCATCAGGTCCGCTCAGCCTTACACCCAGTGAAGGTGACCCCGCCCCCCCTACGTCATTGGCTGAGCGGACCTGAAGAAGGATGTGTGAAGAGACGGGGTCTATTCATTTATTACACTGCAGAGGAATCAAATCACGTTCCCCATCAGGCCCCCTCAGCCAATGACGTAGGCGGGGTCTGACGTACGAGGGGGTGGGGTCACCCGTCAGATCATAGGGGTAAGCCCTGGCTTTCCCCGCTTGCGGGGAATAGCCGATGACGTTGGCGGGATACCGCCTACGTCATTGGCTATTCCCCGGCAAGCGGGGAAAGCTGGGGCTTACCCTATGAAGTGACGGGTGACCCCGCCCCCTCGTAGGTCATGGGGATTTCGTGTGGAGTGGAGACTGGAGGAGACTGCAGCGCTGGACATCGGATCACCGTGGGACATAAAGAACAACGCTGGACAGACTGGATTACATCGCTGGAATGTGTTTTTTATTTTTTTATTTTTAATAAAGGACTTTCCCAACTGTGTCTGTGTGTTTTTTTACAATTTTTTACACTTTCTTTGTGAAATGGTAGGGGTACAATGTACCCCTTACCAATTCACATAGGGGGTGGCCGGGATCTGGGGGTCCCCTTTGTTAAAGGGGTCTTCCAGTTTCCCATAAGCCCCCCGCCCGCAGACCCCCACAACCACCGGGCAAGGGTAGTGGGGATGAGGCCCTTGTCCCCATCAGCATGGGGACATGGTGCTTTGAGTGGTCACAGACCCCCAAAGCATCCTCCCCATGTTGAGGGCATGTGGCCTGGTACGGTTCAGGAGGGAAAGAGAAGGAAAAATGATAAGGAAGAAGGAGAAAGACAGCTGTAAGAGAACTGCTGTAATACATCGGGTGCACACACTTGCGCGCACTGGCACCACAGATTCCCATATGAGCCAATGCGCATCCACAAAAGAATGTGCAAACTTGTGTGAGCATGTCCACAGTCTCAATTGGCTCCAGGCGGCCTATTTAAAGGATGCCCTTACTCCTGCTCAATGCTGACTGATCTTCAGCTGTTTCCTCATACCCTGTTTGAATCCTGCTTGCTATCTGTTGCTGACCCGGCCTTCTCACTGACCTGGCTTTGGACTCTGTTTACATTCCTAATTATTGGTTCCTGATCCAGGCTTACTCCTGACCTGGCTACTGTCTGATGTCTTGGTACCCTGCTGCCCGCTCGCTGCTGAATCTGGCTATCCTGTTGACCTCGCTTCTGTTTCCTGCCTGGCTCAACGCTTATTCCAAATGCCTGTACTGGCTGCTCTTCATCCCAGCTCCATCAGGTCCATTGTGCTTCTGTCTCCAGACTACAATAAGTACCAGCAAGCCACGCATCCAGAACCTGCAAGCCTGTGGAGTTCCCCTTTAACCTCGGCTGATCTGTCCAGTATCATCCTAGTTCCTGACCTGATGTTCTGCCTGAATCACTGAGTCTACGACTCCGGCCAAGAGCTCTGCAAACACTTGCAGGCACTCGTGTTCCTCCTGTCCCTCGCCACCATCTGTTCCACGCTCAGTGGGGCCTGGGCTGGAGATAGAAGAAAGGCCGACCTTGTCATTTCAGTCTCATACCAGGTATGTGACAGTACCAGTCGGCCACGGATTGAGTCTGAAAGGGAGGTCTCTCTATTGGAGGACATTTGCAGATCAATCTCTGCTTTATCATACATTGTGCAGAGTTTACAAGAAAACCTCACCTGCATAGAAAATTGGCTGCCGGACAAGATGGATGTTGCATCTGTCTGTGCCCCTCCCACAGTCACAAATTAATTTGCTCAAACCAAGTCTGGTCGATTTCGTGAGGCTACTCCCCTCCGGAACCCATGGTGCCTATACCCTAACGATTTTACGGAGAGTGTAAGAAATTCCGTAGTTTACGGAATTCCTGTGAACTATACTTTTCCCAGTTACCCCGAACCTTTGCATCAGAGGACATCAAGGTGGGGTTTAATATCACGCTGCTTTTGAACGAACCACTTTCCTGGGCCCATCACCTCCAGGAGCAACATGATCCTGTCTTGGCAGCCACCGATTCGTTCTTCTCAGCCATGTCTCAGCTATACGCTGATCCCTTTTCTCATCAGACTGCTGAATCCATTCTTGGCAAACTGCAACAAGGCCTAAGGCCTGTCGAGGACGATGTAACTGACTTTCATGTATGGAGTGCTGACACTCAATGGAATAACTGAAATGTTTTCGTCTGAGACTTTCTGACACTTTAAAAGACGAACTTGCCCGAGTGGGGGTACCAGCATCCCTAGAAGGTCTGATTAGTCTAGTCATTCAGATCGATCGGTTACAGGAGAGACAATCTAAAAGATCTAATGGAACCCTCTGTCTTCAAAAACTGACTCTCCTGCTTCCTCACCTGCTGCATCCCCCAGAAAGAAGGAACAACACATCACCCCATAACAGCTTTCGAAGACCACCTCTTTCTATCGCTGAGCGGCTTTGATTACACCGTTCCAATCTGTGCCTCTATTGCGGGAATGCTGGTCACTTCATACAGACTTGTCGGGCAAAATCTTGCAGATATTTTTCTCATCCATCCCACGTGATGCACCTCCCAGGGTGAGATCAGTTACATATCTCTCTTTTGATCATGCTACAATTCTCAGAAAATATGTTTTAATACCTGCTGCAATCATAGACTTTGGGGCCTGTAGCTGTTTTGTGGACTCGGCTTTTGTCACCCAACACCAGCTACCTGTGTGTGCCAAGATACAGGGATTTCAAGTTTACCTTAGCTGACAGTTCTGGTATTAAATCAGGCCCAGTTACACAAGAGACTGTACCTATTATTTGCCAGACTTCTTCGGGTCATCCTGAACTCTTACGTCTGGATGTCATAACTTATCCCATGTTCCCCGTTATCCTTGGTATACCTTGGTTGAAGGCACACAACCCTCATATTGACTGGCTTACATTAGACATCTTGTTCTGATCCAACTACTGCCAGATGCATTGTTTTGCGGAAAAGACTGTTAACACTGCTCCTCTCCTTTACATCCATCCTGACCTTGAAACTGTGAAGTTGGTTCCTGTTGCCTATCATGGAAAAAGCATGTGTTTAACACAAGAAAAGTGCAGACAACCTTTCTCCCCACAGGACTTATGATTGTCCCATCAAACTTTTACCAGGGCCCGAGATCAAGTTTAGTCGAATTTATCCTCTATATGAGCCTGAACTGGAAGCCCTGCATACATATATAGATGAAAGCCTGGAAAAAAGGTTTATCTGGCCTTCCACTTCACCGGCAGGTGCCGGTATTTTCTTTGTTGAGAAGAAAGATCATTCCTTGAGGCCTTGTGTGGATTATCGAGACCTTAATAAGATCACTGTCAAGAATCGGTACCCCCTACTGCTGATTCCCAAACTTTTTCAGAGATTGCAGGCTGCATGAATATTCTCCAAACTGGATTTAAGAGGTGTGTATATAACCTAGTCAGGATCAGGGAAGGAGATAAGTAGAAGACACGCCTTGGACATTTTGAGTATTTGGTCATGCCGTTCGGATTCTGTCACGCTCCAGCCACATTCCAGCACCTAGTGAATAATATTTTATTTGGGACTATGTTGATTTTTTCATCATTGTTTATTTAGATGACATTCTTATATTCTATGAATCTGTAGAATCACATTAAACTCATGTAAAGAAGGTATTGAGCCGGCTCCGTGAACACCATCTCTATGCAAAGGCTGAAAAATGAGATTTTGAAAGACAGACTATACAATTTCTGGGACTTGTCATTTCTGCCAATGGTATCTCCATGAACCCTCAGAAGGTCACAGCTGTCCTGGAGTGGCCTGCCCCTACAGACAGAAAAGCTGTTCATATGTTGTGGGGTTTGCTAATTTTTATAGGAAGTTTATCAAGATTTGATAAATGTGATATAAGCAGGTGACTAAGCAGCATGTTTCCTTCCCATGGTCCCCAGAGGCTCAAGTAGCCTTTGAACAGCTAAAGGCCTTATTTATCTCAGCTTCCATCCTGAAGCATCCCGATCCATCCTTGGCCTATGTATTGGAGTAGATGCTTCTGAAAGGGCAGCAGGGGCTATTTTGTCACAACATCAAGGTCCTCAATCGTTACTTCACCCTGTTGCCTTTTTCTCCAATATACAGAATCCTTCCAAGAGGAACTACGATGTTGGGGACAGAGAGTTGTTGGCTATCAAGGCTGCGCTAGAAGAATGGCACATCTGTTGGAAGGAGCCTCTCACCTGATCCTCATCTTCACAGACCACAAGAATCTAGAAAACTTGAAGATGGCTAGGCGACCAAGGCCTCGTCAAGCAAGGTGGGCACTGTTTTTCTCTTGTCTCTATCGCCCTGGATCGTAGAACGGTAAACCATATGCACTGTCACGCATGTTCCATTGTCCTGTAGTATCCTTTGAACCTGACACTATTTTGTCGGCCAAAAATTTCTTGCTTCTTCAAACAGATCTGTTGTTGCAAATAAAGACGGATGTGGTAAACCAGCCACCCTCTCAAGACTTGTCTTTTCAACCAAGAAATGGCCTTTACTTTCATAAAGAGCAAATCTTTATTCCTGAATAATTCAGGGTTGCTATTCTTAACCACTTCAATACAGGGCTTTTTGTACCTATTCAATACCGGGCCTATTTTGGCACTTCTCTCCTACATGTACAAATCATCATTCTTTTGCTAGAAAATTACTCAGAACCCCCAAACATTATATATGTTTTTTTAGCAGACACCCTAGGGAATAAAATGACGGTCATTGCAACATTTTTTCTTGCACAATATTTGCGCAATAATTTTTCAAACGCCTTTTTTAAAAAAAAAAAATGGTTTCATGAATTAAAAAATAACAAAACAGTAAAGTTAGCCCAATTTTTTGGGAACATATGAAAGATAATGTTACGCCGAGTAAATAGATACCTAACATGTCACGCTTTAAAATTGCGCACACTCATGGAATGGCGCCAAACTTCGGTACTTAAAAATCTCCATAGGCGACGCTTAATTTTTTTTTACAGGTTACCAGGTTAGAATTACAGAGGAGGTCTAGTGCTAGAATTGTTGCACGCGCTCTAACGCACGCGGCGATACCTCACATGCGTGGTTTGAACGGCGTTTACATATGTGGGCGACTTACGTGTGCATTCGCTTCTGATCGCGAGCTACCGGGGACAGGGGCGTTTTAATTTTTTTTTATTATTATTTATTTATTTATTTTACTTATTTATTTATTTTTTTACAATGATTTTACTTTTTTTTTTTTTTTCTGATCACTTTTATTCCTATTACAAGGAATGTAAACATCCCTTGTAATAGGAATGTGTGTGACAGGTTCTCTTTATTGAGAGATGCGGGGTCAATAAGACTCCACATCTCTCCTCCAGGCTGGAAAGCATGAGATCAGTGAAATTTTTTTCACTGATTTCATACTTACAGCCGCAACGGCGGCTTTGTTTACATTTTTGAGACCCGGGCGTGACGTCATCACATCGCGCCCGGGCCTCCGACGATCATAGAGATGACTGGTGACCATCTGGTCACCAGTCATCTCTATGCTCATCACGTGACTCCACCAACGATGCCGGAAGATTCGCTCCGGGTCCCCGATCGCACGGGGGAGCCCGGAGAAGCACCGGATGGCGGCGGGAGGGGGGGGGTGTCCCCTCCCGCCGCCTATAAGAACGATCAAGCGGCGGAACCGCCGTTATGATCGTTCTTATGGTGCACAGAATCGCTGGCACTTCAAAAGGATATCTGAATGATGCCTCTAGCTGCAGGCATCATTCAGATATCCCCCTACAAAGCCGAGGACGTCATATGACGTCCACCCAGGATGGGAGATCCCATCTGTGGACGTCATTTGTCTATGGCTGGGTAGGGAAGTGGTTAAACAACGTAATGATCACCCCCTGGCGGGCCACTGTGGAATAAAAAAAAATGCATACTTGATCTCCCATTCCTTCTGTTGGCCAGATTTGCTGCAGGACTGCAATAAATATGTGAAATCTTGTGTAATATGCCTTCGAAATAAATCTGAACTTGGGGACTACTGGAATCTCTTCCAGTACCTGAGAAACCATGGAGTATGATCTCTATGGATTTAATTGTAGAACTTCCTCATCTGAAGATTTCACTACTATTTTTGTAGTGGTTGATTGGCTGACCAAGATGGCACATTTTGTACCCTTACAAGGAACTCCTTCTGCCACTGAGACTGACTCTGCTTTTATTAAGGAGATTGTAAAATTACATGGTATCCCTGACAGCATTGTCTCTGACTGAGGGGTACAATTCACCTCTAGGTTCTGGAGGGATTTATGTGAGGCTCTGAACATTGAGCTTCGTCTATCCACAGCATATAACCCCCAAACAAACGGTCAGACAGAAAGTACAAATCGAACCGTTGAACAGTACTTGCGGTGCTTCTATTCCTTTGCACAGGATGATTGTCTGTCACTCCTTCCACTTGCAGATTTTGCATATAACAACTCCATTCATTCAGCCACCAAACAGTCACCCTTTTATGCTAAATATGGGTATCATCCTACTTTCTTGCCTGAGTTGTCTGTGGAATTTTCCGTACCTGCTGTACAAGTCAGGTTGAACTTTTTCAACTCCAATAAGCAGTTATTACAGGATACCATCTCTAATGCCACATACACACATCCGTTTTTCATGACGAGAAAAATGCAATTTTTTTATTTGGTCATTAAAAACTATCGTGTGTAGGCTCCAGAGCATTTTTCGTGATGTGAAAAATGTCCATTAAAAATTTAGAACCTGCTCTATTTTTTCTCGTCGTTTTTCACGTAGTCGTTTTTCTCGGCGCGAAAAGTGGCCGTGTGTAGGCTTTAACGACGTGAAAAAAAACACGCATGCTCAGGAGCGCTCGTTCTGGTAAAACTAGCGTTCATAATGGAGATAGCACATTTGTCACGATGTAACGGACTGTAGAGCACGAGGCTGAAAAGCGCAAATCGTCTCTTACCAAACTTTACTAACACGAGGATCAGCAAAAGCAGCCCAAAGGGTGGCGCCATCCAAATGGATCTTCCCCTTTATAGTGCCGTCGTACGTGTTGTATGTCACTGCGCTTTGCTTGAGCATTTTTTTTCATAATAGTGTGTAGGCAAGGCAGGCTTGAGAAGAATCACGTCGAGAAAAACTTTGTTTTTTTCAATGACATTAAAAACGGTCGTGTGTACGCGGCATTAGGCCCAGGCAAACAATAAAAAGTTTATGACAGAAAAAAGAGAGGCAACTTGAATCTGGAACTGGGAGACAAAGTCTGGTTATCTACAGCAAACCTGTAACTAAGCTGTACCTCAAAGAAACTTGGCCCGAGATATTTGGGGCCGTTTCCGCTCAAAACAAAAATGTATGCAGTAGCATTTGAATTGGTGTTACCAAAAAACCTGAAGATCCACCCTGTATTCCAAGTTTCTTTGTTAAAGCCAACAGCGTCAAATCCCTTTCCAGACCAGGATTCAGGGATTCATTCTCCACTACTTATCGAAGGTAATGAGAAATACAAAGTGGAAGCTGTTCTGAACTGTAGAATTAAGAATGGTCAAACATAGTTTCTTATCAAATGGAAGAGAATTCGTGGGAGCCAGCTTCAGATGTGCATGCTCCAAAGCTGGTACAAGCTTTTTACCAGTCTCACCCAGAAAAAAGGGCCATGAAGGGCATCTGAAGGCTGCCCATAAGGATGGGGGCAATGTAAGAACTTCTGTAATAGATCGGGTGCACACACGTGCGCACGCGCATCGGCGACCGCAGATTGCCATATGCGCCAATGCGCGAAGGAATGCGCTCACTCGTGGGAGCTCGTCCACAGTCTCAATTGCCGCCAGACGGCCTATTTAAAGGATTCCCTGACTCCTGCTTAATGCTGACTGGTCTTCAGCTGTTTCCTCATACCCTGCTTGAATCCTGCTTGCTATCTGTTGCTGGCCTGGCTTCCCACTGAAAGGGCTTTGGACTCGGTTTACATTTCTGATTATTGGTTCCTGATCCCGGATTACTCCTGACCTTGCTACTGTCTGATGTCTTGGTACCCTGCTGCCCGCTCGCTGCTGAATCCAGCTATCCTGTTGACCTCGCTTCTGTTTTCTGCCTGGCTCAACGCTTCTTTTGAGTGCCTGTGCTGGCTGCCCTTCATCCCAGCTCAATCGGGCCCAGTGTGCTTCTGTCTCCAGACTACAGGAATTTCTGGCAAGCCACGCATCCAGAACCCGCAAGCCTGTTGGAGTTCCCCTTTAACCTTGGCTTATCCATCCAGTATCACTCCAGTTTATGACCGGATGTTCTGCCTGAATCACAGAGTCTACAACTCCTGCCACAAGTTCTGCAAACAACACTTACAGGCACTTGTGTTCCTCCTGTCCCTTGCCACCATCTGTTTCACTCTCAGTGGGGTCTGGGCTGGAGATACAAGAGAGGCCGACCTTGTAATTTCAGTCTCCTACCAGGTACATGACAACAGCTGAGTAGTAGCTACATAATGGAAAACTGAAAAGAAGGGAGGAGAAGGACAACTAAGTAGGAGGAGGGAAATATACAGCTGAGAAGTAGGAAGTAAAAAGACAGCCAAGCAGTAGTGTATTTAGGTTTTGTGCTGCCCTAGGAATGACTAAACTTGTGCACCCCCTAATTTAAATATGACCAACCTATTTCTGTTAAGGCCACACCCCTTGCTGTTTAAGACCCGCCCTGAAATTTTCAAGTGGGTGCTGAGGGGCTGGGGGCAATGGAGTCCCTTAATTTGCATAGATTTCCTCTCACTTCCTGGTTGACTATGGGGCAGGAAGTGAAGGGAAATCTCTGCAATGGGACAGGGATGGTAAAAAATAAACTGACAGGGGCTATAACCCTCCCTTACTCTATCCAAAAAGAAAAAATAAGTGTCTATAGTTCTACTTTAAGCACAAATTTTGGAAAATTTGATGGAGAGGACTAAGAAGATATAACCATGCCAATGGTGCAGCAAAAAACATATAGCACAGTGAGGAAGGTTTGTGGTCCAGGATAAGACAGTCAAAATTAGAAGCAGTGCCCACACCCCCCCCCCCACAGTTGCGGAATGCCAGCCGCCTGCATACCGGAAGCAGTGGGGCCGCTTTATGGAGGCGCTAGACTAATTTGCTTCTCAACCCAGTCCACCCCATAAGACTGGCGCCGCACTAACAGTGTAGCGCAAGTCGGCAGGGACTCTTTCCGTGCTGCCTCCCTGAAAGTGTTGCCCTAGGCTTAGGCCTTGTTGGCCTAGGCCAGGATACAGCGTTGCAGCCAAAACTGAGGGAGGAAAAGGACAGATGAGAGAGAAGGAGGTGAAGTGGTGGAGTTTCAGTGAAAGAATGGGGGAGTTGGGCATGCAACAGTTGACAAAAGCTTAGACGCTTAGACGCTATAATAGTAATGATGAGGATGTGTAAGGAGGGCTAATAAAGTTTCAGAACATGGGGGAGTGAGGTTTGGAGGAGGTCTCTTAAGGATTTTAATGAATTAAATAAAATGAATATCATAATCTCAAGCTCAATGTTGAAGTCAAGTATACTCTTATTTTTATGCCCTGTACACACGATAGGATTTTCCTTCAAAAAACAGTTGGATGTGAGCTTTTGGTCGGATATTCCGACCGTGTGTATGCTTCATCCAACATTTTCTGGCAGAATTTCCACCTGCAAAAGATTGAGAGCAGGTTCTCTATTTTTACGACGGAAAAAAATTCTTGTCGGAAATTCCGCTCGTCTGTATGCAATTCCGGCGCGCAAAAAAACACGCATGCTCAGAATCAAGCAGAAGAGCCGAACTGCCTATTGAACTTCATTGATCTCGGCTCGTTGTAGGTCACCGCGTTCTTGACGGTCGGAATTTCAGACAAGATTTGTGTGACCGTGTGTATGCAACACAAGTTTGAGCCAACAATCCGTCAGAAAAAAAACGCAGTTTTCTTGTCGGAATTTCCGATCGTGTGTACGGGGCATAAGCCTATAAGGTGTTATATCACTTTTTCAAATTGTATTATTTTAAAAACATTCCAAATTGTGCTACACCAATTGGATATTAGGGTTAGTCAGTCCTTGATTTCTACCTCCATGAACTCCATATCAGATCACATGGTTACCACTCACCTCTCTGCACACCACTCCCAAAGTGATTATATGGCTGCTCCAGCACCAATTAAAGAAAAACCTTACACACAGCAGGGAGCAATGATTAAATTTCAGCCACAGTGACCTCTGCGGTGGGATAACTATTACACAACATAACTAAGGCCGGGTTCACACTAGTGCGACACGACATCCTTCCTACTTTGGATCCGACTTAGCCCTGCGACATGAAGCCGACATATGTCCGACTTTCAATGAACGGGGATCCGACTTGGATCCCCGCCAATATCAGGCACTGTGTTTGGTATGAATCTTGAAGGGGAACTCCAGGCCAAATTTTAAATTTAAAAAAACGGCGTGGGTTCCCCTCCAGAGGCATACCAGGCCCTTGGGTCTGGATTTGAACGGGCGCCCCCTACGCCAAAAAAACGGCGTGGGGGTCCCCCCAAAATCTAAACCAGACCCTTATCCGAGCACACAACCTGGCAGGCCGCAGGGGAAGAGGGGGGGACGAGAGAGCGGCCCCCCTCCCTCCTGAACCGTACCAGGCCGCATGCCCTCAACATGGGGGGTTTGGTGCTCTGGGGCAGGGGGCGACCTGCGGCCCCCCACCCCAGAGCACCCTGCCCCCATGTTGATGAGGACAGGGCCTCTTCCCGACAACCCTGGCCGTTGGTTGCGGGGTCTGCGGGCGGGGGGCTTATCGGAATCCGGGAGCCCCCTTCAATAAGGGGGCCCCCGGATCCCGGCCCCCCCACCCTATGTGAATGAGTATGGGGTACATCGTACCCCTACCCATTCACCTGGTGGAAAAAAATTGCAATAAAAAAACACTACACAGGTTTTTAAAGTAATTTATTACACAGCTCCGGGGGTCTTCTTCCGACTTCCGGGGGTCTTTTCCGACTTCGGGGGTCTCCGGTTCTTTCTTCCGCCGGGCCTCCGCTAACTTCTTTTTAGCTCTCTTGCTAACAGAGGCCCGGTCTTCCCCGTTGTCTCGTCCGGCTCTCCGTTGTCCTTCTGCCGGCCCCTCCACTAACTTCTTTAGCTCTTTCGCCAATGGAGGGGCCGGGCTTCCCGTCGCTGTCGCCGTCGGCTTCTTCTTCCCTCTTCTCCTCGATGTTGACGCGTCGCTTCTTCCCGCTGTAATACTGGCTCTCCGCTCCGCTCCGCATTAATATAGGCTTCTCATGACGTCACAGTCACATGTTCCGGGGCACATGGCCCCGGAGCATGTGACTGTGACGTCATGGGAACATGTGACTGTGACGTCATGAGAAGCCTATATTAATGCGGAGCGGAGAGCCAGTATTACAGCGGGAAGAAGCGACGCGTCAACATCGAGAAGGAGAAGAGGGAAGAAGAAGCCGACGGCGACGGGAAGCCCGGCCCCTCCACTAGCGAAAGAGCTACCAAGAAGTTAGTGGAGGGGCCGGCAGAAGGACAACGGAGAGCCGGACGAGACAACGGGAAGACCGGGCCTCTGTTAGCAAGAGAGCTAAAAAGAAGTTAGCGGAGGCCCGGCGGAAGAAAGAACCGAAGACCCCCGGAAGTCGGAAGAAGAGCGCCGGAGTCGGAAGAAGACCCCCGGAGCTGTGTAATAAATTACTTTAAAAACCTGTGTAGTGTTTTTTTATTGCAATTTTTTTCCACCAGGTGAATGGGTAGGGGTATGATGTACCCCATACTCATTCACATAGGGTAGGGGGGCCGGGATTTGGGGGCCCCCTTATTGAAGGGGGCTCCCGGATTCTGATAAGCCCCCGCCCGCAGACCCCGACAACCAACGGCCAGGGTTGTCGGGAAGAGGCCCTGTCCTCATCAACATGGGGGCAGGGTGCTCTGGGGTGGGGGGGCCGCAGGTCGCCCCCCTGCCCCAGAGCACCAAACCCCCCATGTTGAGGGCATGCGGCCTGGTACGGCTCAGGAGGGAGGGGGGGCCGCTCTCTCGTCCCCCCCTCTTCCCCTGCGGCCTGCCAGGTTGTGTGCTCGGATAAGGGTCTGGTTTGGATCTTGGGGGGGACCCCTACGCCGTTTTTTTGGCGTAGGGGCGCCCCTTCAAATCCATACCAGACCCAAGGACCCGGTATGCCCCTGGAGGGGGAACCCATGCCGGTTTTTTATTTAAAATTTGGCCTGGAGTTCCCCCTCAATAGCAGCACAGCACAAGTCGCATGCCAAAGTCGGACCATGCAAGACTGCAGTCCGACTTTGATCCGACTTCAATGATAGTCAATGGGCTGAAGTCGGATCAAAGTCGGACCAAAGTAGTACAGGGAGCATTTTCAAAGTCGGACCGACATGTGTCGGACCAGTTAAGACGGCTCCCATAGGGAAACATTGATTTTCACACGTCATGCGACATGAGCTCCCAATGTCGGAGCGTTTGTCGCCCCAGTGTGAACCAGGCCTAAACCAGAACCTGCAGCAGACTTGCAGAATGTTTGCAAAGAAAGTTGATCTGGAGTCATGCAATGCAGACTTGCTGCAACTGTGCAACAAACTTGTGAAACCTGGCAAGTCTAGCAATAGCTTAGCAAGTCATTTTAAAACTTGAAGCACAATTACTTGCTTCCAGGGTTAGAGCGTTGAAAGCAAGAACTGTAAAAGACTCTTCAAGCCATATACAGTGCCTTGAAAAAGTATTCATAGACCTTGAAATTTTCCACATTTTGTCATATTACAACCTAAATCGTAAATGTATTTTATTGGGATTTTATGTGATAGACCGACACAAAGTGGCACATAATTGTGAAGTGGAAAGAAAATGATAAATGGTTTTCGTATTAAAAAAAAAAAATCTGAAAAGTGTGGCGGGCATTTGCATTCAGCCCCCTTTACTCTGATACCCTTAACTAAAATCTGTGAAACCAATTGCCTTCAGAAGTCACCTAATTAGAAAAAAATAGGATTTTTTACTCACCGTAAAATCCTTTTCTCTGAGTCCATGGACCGACACAGCTTCTCTATTGACAAAGTGGGTATTATCCGTTAATTAGGAGTGACTAGGCAGAAAAACTTGTAAAAAGTGTTGCATCACACCTTCTACAGTACCGCCCAGGGGGCGGACCCTCTGGGTATACCCTCTCAGTCTGCACATCGCAGATCAGTTCGTCAAAAAGCAGTACAAACTTAAAAGGAGGGGTGGGTGCTGTGTCGGTCCATGGACTCAGAGAAAAGGATTTTACGGTGAGTAAAAAATCCTATTTACTCTTTCGTCCATGGACCGACACAGCTTCTCTATTGACAAAGTGGGACGTCCCAAAGCAGTGTCAGAGAAAAAACGAGGGGTGGTAACAGCATAAAAACAAACTTCACCCCAAAACACAAAACAGCACTCCTCCAACGGAGGAGTTGCAACTCTAAACAGCCGCCTGCAAAACCTTGCGGCCGAAAGAGGCATCCGAAGATGCACCTACATCAACTTTGTAGAATTTTGTGAAAGTGTGAGCGGACGACCAAGTCGCCGCTTTACATAGTTGGGAAACAGACGCTTGATGTCGGAAAGCCCAAGAGGCACCTATTGCCCTGGTCGAATGCGCCGTGACAGGAAAGGGGGGCGCCTGACCCTTTAAGGCGTAAGCCTGGATTACTATCTGTCGGATCCACCTAGAGATGGTGGCCGATGAGACTGCTTGGCCCTTCTTGGGACCAGCCACCGAAACAAACAGTGAGTCTGACTTCCGGAACAGGGAAGTAGCAGATATGTATACTCTCAAAGCTCGGACAACGTCCAAGGAATGCAACGCCGACTCCTTAGGATTCGACGGCTGAGGACACAAGGATGGAAGTACAATGTCTTCGTTGAGATGAAAAGCCGAAACGACTTTCGGAAGAAAGGAAGGCTGCGGCCGCAGCACCACCTTATCCTTGTGGAAAATCAAATAGGGAGCCTTGCAGGACAGGGCTGCCAGCTCAGAGACTCGTCTAACTGACGTAACAGCCACCAAAAAGACCACCTTCTGAGAAAGTGTCAACAGGGGAATATCTCTAATATTCTCAAACGGTGCCTTCTGAAGCACCGAGAGGACCAGGTTCAAGTCCCACATGTCGAACCCCCTGCACAAATGTACTCACGAGAGAGTGAGTCGCCAGGGGTCGCTGAAAAAAGACAGCCAGGGCAGATATCTGTCCCTTAATCATACTTAGGGCAAGCCTTTGGTCTACCCCATGCTGTAAAAACAGCAGGATTCTGGAAACCAAATAGGTACGCGGATGCCATTTCATTTCCTCACACATGGAGATGTAGGCCCTCCAAGTGCGGTGATAAACCTTCCTAGAGGACGGTTTCCGAGCACTTCTCATAGTAGAGATTACTGAGTCTGACAGGCCCCGATCTCTCAGTACCTGGTTCTCAACAGCCATGCCGTTAAAGCCAATGACTGTAAAGCAGGATGGAATATGGGACCTTGCGATAGCAGGTCCTTCTGTAGTGGTAGGCGCCAGGGGACGTCTGCTACCAGACGTACTAGATCGGCGTACCAAGGACGCTGAGGCCAATCTGGAGCGATTAGGATCATTGGAATTCCCTCTGCCTCCACTCTGCGGAGCAGAAGAGGAAGAAGCCTTAAGGGAGGGAAGGCATAGATTAGCCGATACTGACCCCACGATGCTACCAACGCGTCTGTTGCGTCTGCCCATGGGTCTCTTGACCGGGCCACAAACCTCAATACCTTCCGATTGAGTCGGGAAGCCAGAAGATCTACGTCTGGTGTGCCCCATCTTTGGCAGAGGAGTTGGAACACCTCCGGGTGTAAGGACCATTCTCCCTGGTCCAGCATGTGGCGGCTCAGGTAGTCCGCCTGCCAGTTTTCCACACCCGGAATGTACACGGCCGACAGTGCCGGTACGCTCCTCTCTGCCCACTTCAGGATGCGAGTGATCTCCGATGCTGCAGCTGAGCTTCTTGTTCCTCCTTGATGATTGACATATGCCACTGCTGTGGCGTTGTCTGACTGGATCCTGACTGGACGCCCTTGCAGTCTCTGAGACCATTTGAAGAGGCACAGCTTGATCGCCCGGATCTCCAGGACATTGATCGGCAGGAGGGCTTCCTCTGGGGTCCAGCGACCTTGCGCCGACTGGACACCCCAGACTCCCCCCCAACCTGTAAGGCTGGCGTCCGTCGTGATCACTATCCAGTAAACCGGAAGAAATGACTTCCCGGCCATTAGAGCCGGTGCTGTCAGCCACCATACCAGGGATCTCCTGACTAGGTGGCTCACTCGGATTTGATAATCCAGAGATGAAGGGCATCTGTTCCATCTGGACAGAACTTCCTTCTGTAACACTTGAGTGTGGTATTGAGCATATGGGTCCGCCTCGAAGGAGGCTACCATGAGGCCCAACACCCGCATGCAAAAAACGGAGTGACGACCAATTCCTGGAAGTCAGCTGCCGTACTGCAGCCTGGAGGGTCTGCAACTTCTCCACAGGGAGGAATACCTTTGCCTCTGAGGAATCCAGAACCAACCCCAGGTACACTAGGCGTTGAGTGGGCACCAATACTGACTTTTGCGTGTTTAGTATCCAACCACAGTCTCGAAGAGTCTGACAGGTAATGGACACGCTTACCTCTAATTCTGAGCTTGAAGGGGCCTTCAGCAGAAGGTCGTCCAAGTAACCTGTGATAGCGATACCCCGCTGTCTTAGAAGTGCCAGAATCGGAGCGAGCACCTTGGTGAACGTCCTGGGTGCTGAGGCAAGGCCAAACGGGAGGGCCACAAACTGGTAGTGGTTCTTCCCGATAGCAAATCGCAGAAACCTCTGGTGTCTGGAGTATATGGGGACATGCAGGTATGCGTCCTTGATGTCCAAGGAGGCCAGAAAGTCCCCCGGATGGAGAGCCGTGACTACGGATCGAACCGACTCCATCCGAAATCTTTGTACCTTCACAAAGCAATTGAGGGCTCTGAGATCCAAGATTGGACGAACCCCCTCCTTCTTTGGCACAATGAACAGATTTGAGTAAAAACCCTGACCCCGTTCCTGTTCTGGAACTGGAATAACTACCCCGCGTTCCAGTAGACCCTGGACCGCCCCATACAGGGCCTCCCGACGGGTCGGTAGTAGCTGGAGATTGGAGGTGATGAATCTGTCTGGTGGACAAGAGAGAAATTCTATCTTGTAGCCTGAGGAGATTACTTCGCAAACCCACCTGTCCGAGACTAGAGCAGTCCACTGAGTCGCGAATTTGCGAAGACGTCCCCCCACCCGAGAGCTGGGTGGGGGCGGACCTTCATGTGGACGCAGATTTGTCCGCAGGCTTGTTGGGTCTGCGGGACCAAGGACGCTTTTGTCCTTGGGCAGGCGCTTTATCGGCCTGGGGTCTTTTCCCTGTCGCCTTAAGGGGGCGAAAAAAACGCTTGCGTGCAGTAAAGGAGGGCCCTTGCCCTTGGCGTGGTCCCTTACCCTTGCTAGTTTGGGGAAGCAAAGTGCTTTTACCTCCTGTGGCATCCTTGATGATGTCATCCAGAGAAACCCCAAAAAGTCTGTCGCCCTTAAAAGGCAGATCCAATAGGGCTTTCTTGGAAGTCTGGTCCGCAGACCAGCCCTTTAGCCAGATCAGGCGGCGTATTGCTACTGCATAAACCGAAGCTCTTGACAGCAGGGGAATAGTATCCATGTCTGACTCGCAGACAAACTTAAGGCCCTGGACCAACTGGTCGGCCAAAGTTATCTCATTAGGAGGAGCATCTCGCTCCTTTAACCCCTGGAGTAGCAATTTTGCCCATTCAGTAAGTGTCTGAGACACTAGGGCCCCCGCCAATGCCGGGCGTACTGCCGAGCCTACCACTGAGTATAGGTAGCGAGCGAGTGCTTCAGCCTTCTTATCCACAGGGTCCTTGAAAACAGGAGCCCCTTCTACTGGAATAGTGGTGGCTCTATTAAGTCTGGACACCGAAGGGTCCACTATAGGGGGAGAGGTCCATATCTTCAGAAAACTCTCCTCAAAGGGGTACCGTACTGCAAACCTCTTTGGGACTGTAAAGACCCTCAGTGGGTTCTCCCATTCCTTGTATAAGAGTTTGTCAAAATAAGACACACAAGGGAACACCTTAGCAGTGCGGGCAGGTTTACGAAACCCAAAGGGGACTGGAGTATCTGCTACTTCTTCAGTCCTTTCCAACTTTAGCGTATCCCGCACTGCAGTAATAAGGTCAGATACCAAAGCCGTCTCGCGTACTGACCTGGACTTGGAGTCCTCCTCACTGTCCGATCGGTCACGGTCTGCAGTCTCTGATGCATCAGAATCTGGGCCATGAGCCGTAGCTGGACCTGGTTCTGCATCAGAAATATCCCCAGAAGATTGCAGGGGATGGGGGCGTTTATTACCCCCTGTATTCCCGTGTGCTGCTTCCACCCTGGCAGCAAACGCCTCTAGGATTGCCGACATAGCGTCCATAGACACCTCAGGGACACCAGCTGCTAAATCTGGTGTTTCAGGGGAGAAGACATCTGGCTCAGATGCCATGCTGACCACACGCTGACACTCACAGGGCTCCAGGCAAGATATCAATAGGCCACCCTCCTGCGCTGCAGAGATGCTGGGTTACCCAGAGGACTCACCACCCTGGATAGGTACTGCTATGCTGCGCCTGTGATGCTGTCCCCTTGCTGCTGTGTCAGTCTGCTTCTTTTATCAGCACTTCCTGTGTGAATTTTCGCGCCAGTGTAATGCACCCTAGAGGCCGGAGGCTCTCGCAAAATGGTTGCCAAAAACGTCTGTATGGAAGATAATGTGGGCTCTAAGAAAATGGCCGCCGACAGAAGATAGAGGTCAGGCAGCCATAGCCCACAAAAAGATGGCCGCCGAATGGCAATATCTGCATACAGGGCGGACAAACATGGCCGCCGATCACCTGATAGGGGCCAGTGGGTGTGGCCGAACCACAGGAAGATGGCCGCCAGGCAGTTACAAGAGGCCAAACTTGGCATGGACCACCTCAAAATGGCCGCCGACAGCATGGAGACACAGAAACACAGGTAAGCAAAAATGACATTTCTTTTAAATGTTAGTTACAGCCAGCCCCGCTCCAGTGGGACCCCCTAGGTGACCCCCAGCACCCAGCAACCTTTAGCTAGAAGCCCAGGGAGGAGGGAAAGGCAGGGAGAGAGGGAAGAAAGGGGCCACAACCACTTACTTGATCTCTCCAGGAATGTCCAGCTAAATCACCCAGCCGAGGCAGGGGAGTTTTACTTACCTATCCTGCATGTATTCTGCTGGAAGACATTCCAAACAGATCATCGTCCGCGCACGGAAGGTGACTGTTGGCCAGGCATGCTGTGATTGGACCCAGAAGGGACGATCATATGTATGCCCTGGAGCATGACGCTCACCGGACAGGCTGCTGCGACTCGGCCGTAAGGTCAGCCGAAGCTGAGCGGTCCGATGCAAGCCTTGGAGCGTAAGCTCACCGGCCAGGCTGCTGCGACTCGGCCGAAAGGTCAGCCGAAGCTGAGCGGTCCGATGCAGGCCCTGGAGCGTAGGCTCACCGGCCACCCGTGGAGCGACGGGCATGTCGTGGAAAACCCAGCGCGTAGCTAGGGTCGGCACACGCTCGATGGCCGAAACTGGGGAGACTACAAGGATCGAGGATCCAGCCTGTCACCCAGTCGGCAGTTGATCGAAGATCGCAGGAAACAACAAATGTAGCAAAAAAAAAATAATATATATATATATATATATCTTTTTACCCCGGACCAATGGGCCCGAAGGGAGCCATGTCCTACTCCTTGCTAGACAGAAAAAAACTGATCTGCGATGTGCAGACTGAGAGGGTATACCCAGAGGGTCCGCCCCCTGGGCGGTACTGTAGAAGGTGTGATGCAACACTTTTTACAAGTTTTTCTGCCTAGTCACTCCTAATTAACGGATAATACCCACTTTGTCAATAGAGAAGCTGTGTCGGTCCATGGACGAAAGAGTAATAGAGTACGCCTGTGTGTAATTTAAAGTGGTTGTAAACCCAACCACACAACTTGCACCTACAGGTAAGCCTAGATTAAGGCTTACCCGTAGGTGCAAGAAATATCTCCTTAACCTACACGGTTAGGGGGTTTTTGCTGTAAAGCACAGCACCAATGATGTCACGCGCATGCGCACTAGTGGGCCGGCAATGTTGGCGGTTTTCTGAATGGATCTTGCCGGCCCGAGCGGGCATGCGCGTGACGTTATCGCTGCTCCGGGCCAATCACAGCGCCGGAGCGGCGATAACAGGAAGAAGATCGTCGGAACATGGCGGCGGCAGGGAAGGCACAGAGGAGAACTTCGGGGGCTTCGATCTCAGGTAAGTCGATCATAGTGACCTAGTATGCTATGCATACTAGGTCATTATGACATTCTCTTGCAGGGTTCATTTAAAAAAAAAAATGAATGAGGGTTTACTTCCTCTTTAATCTCAGTATAAATACAGCTGTTCTGTGAAGCCCTCAGAGGTTTGCTAGAGAACCTTAGTGAACAAACAGCATCATGAAGGCCAAGGAACATACCATTAAGGTCAGGGGTAAAGTTGTGGAGAAGTTTAAAGCAGGGTTAGGTTGTAAAAATATATCCCAAGCTTTGATCAACTCACGGAGCACTGTTTAATCCATCATTCGAAAATGGAAAGAGCATGGCACAACTGCAAACCTACCAAGACATGGCAAGGAGAGCATTAATCAGAGAAGCAACCAAGAGGCCCATAGTAACGTGGTTAAAAGTGCTCTGGTCAGATGAGACCAAAATTAACTTTTTGGCCTAAAAGCTAAATATTATGTGTTATGTGTTAGTGAAAACTAACACTGCACATCACCCTGAATACACCATTCTTCAGCAGGGACAGGGAAGCTGGTCAGAGTTGATGGCAAGATGGATGGAGCCAAATAGAGGGAAATCTTAGAACAAAACCTGTTAGAGTCTGCAAAAGACTTGAGACTAGGGTGGATATTCACATTTCAACAGGACAACGACCCTAAACATACAACCAGAGCTACAATGGAATGGTTTAGATTAGGGATGAGCTTCGTGTTCGAGTCAAACCCATGTTCGACTCGAACATCAGCTGTTCGATCGTTCGACAAAGATCGAACATTATGGGCCGTTCGCACCAATTCGAGTGGCGCGTCACGGTCCATAATTCACTGCGGCATCGCAGTGCATTTCTGGCTGATGATTGGCCAAGCATGCACTATGGCCCACATGCTTGGCCAATCACAGCGCCATCTGTACAGAGAGCCGTAATTGGCCAAAGCCAGGGTGTCTTTGGCCAATCATGTTTCAGAGGAGTAGGTACACGCCCCACACTATATAATGCCACCTGGAAGTCGGCCTTGTGTAGTGTGTTGGCGTTTGTGAAAGAGAGAGTTACAGAGAGAGAGACAGTGTCATTTATATTGTGTTAGATAGAGCAGGCAGGCGAGTCAGTTAGCTGCTGTTACAGTGTGCAGAGGATATTTATGCATCCTAGGTGTTGTGTATATATTTATACACTGTATTGAGTTTAGCTAGATCCGTTCCTGTTAGTCTCTATACTGTGACAGGCAGGCAGGTGATTGTGCTAGCTGCAGACAGTCAGTGTTTCACTTAGTGTACTACTGTGTGCTTTGCATAGCGTTCACCTAAAGCTCACCTGAATACAGTTATTCTCTATACTGTGACAGGCAGGCCGGTGATTGTGCTGGCTGCAGACAGTCAGTGTTTCACTTAGTGTACTACTGTGTGCTTTGCATAGCGTTCACCTAAAGCTCACCTGAATACAGTTATTCTCTATACTGTGACAGGCAGGCCGGTGATTGTGCAAGCTACAGACAGTCAGTGTTTCACTTAGTGTACTACTGTGTGCTTTGCATAGCGTTCACCTAAAGCTCACCTGAATACAGTTATTCTCTATACTGTGACAGGCAGGCAGGTGATTGTGCTAGCTGCAGACTCTCAGTGTTTCACTTAGTGTACTACTGTGTGCTTTGCATAGCCTTCACCTAAAGCTCACCTGAATACAGTTATTCTCTATACTGTGACAGGCAGGCAGGTGATTGTGCTAGCTGCAGACAGTCAGTGTTTCACTTAGTGTACTACTGTGTGCTTTGCATAGTGTTCACTTAAAGCTCACCGGAATACAGTTATTCTCTAGACTGTGACAGGCAGGCCGGTGATTGTGCAAGCTGCAGACAGTCAGTGTTTCACTTAGTGTACTACTGTGTGCTTTGCATAGCGTTCACCTAAAGCTCACCTGAATACAGTTATTCTCTATACTGTGACAAGCAGGCCGGTGATTGTGCAAGCTGCAGACAGTCAGTGCATAGCATTCACCTAAAGCTCACCTGAATACAGTTAGTGACTACTATAGTGGTGTTCTCATAATAAATCCACAAGCAGAGAGCTGCAAGTATTTTCAGTGTACTGTGTTCTCTGCACAGTTTTCACCTAAAACTAACTGAAAACAATTGCTGCTTTTCCCATACTAACACCACAGCAGGCAATTGTCTGGAAGGCAAACAATGAGAAGCAGACAGTCACGAGGCAATAAAAGAGGGCAAGCAGGCTCTGTGTCTAGAGGCAACAGTGCTGCTGGTCGTGGACATGGTGCATCCTCATCAGCCCGTGGCCATGGAACACGCTTGTCCTTCTTTTCGGCAGCTAGCCATGTTGAGCCGCAACATGCCTAAGACTTGGTAGAGTGGATGACCAAGCCGTCTTCCTCCTCCTCCCCCTCATCCTCTTTCACCCAGGCTCAGGGTACTTTGTCTGGCAAAGCAGCTGCCAAAGCGGCCTCTTCCCTCGGCTCAATGGCATACGTCACTCCTTCCCTAGCCCCACCATGTCCTCCTGAGGAGTCCCCCGAACTGTTTGAGCACAGTGTTGGGTACATGCTCCAAGAGGATGCCCAGCGTTTTGAAGGCTCTGATGATGGAACCCAGCTGGAGGAAGGCAGTAATGTGAGCTCAGAGAGAGGGGGTGCCCAACAAGGTCAGCTATCTGGCAGTCATGTTCCCCCAGCTGCACTATACTGCCAGATTGGCTCCAGTGATTAGGAGGGAGGGGATGATGAGGTCACTGACTCCACGTGGGTGCCTGATAGGAGAGAGGAGGAGGGGGAGGAGGAGGCACATCTCCAACGAGGCAGGATGCCCTCCAGGGGCCAGCTTAAGGACAGCACACAGACTGCATCACACCGCAGAGCTCCGCATGTGCAGGGCGCTGCTGTCTCTGCGCATTATTCAAAAAGTTATTTGGTGTGGGCCCTTTTTCACACATGTGCAGCAGATCGCACCGTTGCCATTTGCAACATATGTCTAAAGCGTATCTCGCGTGGCCAAAACATCAGCCGCTTGGGCACCACGTGCTTGACCAGACATATGTTGACCTGCCATGCAGTCTGTTGGCAAGCACACCTAAAAGACCCACACCAAAGAACAAGGCGGACCTCTCCTTGCTCCTCATCAGCTGGGATCTCCAACCCCACTATGCAGAAAACAGGAAAAAATGCTTGGACAGCCGCACTCCAAAAATGGTTGTTTATTAAAACAAAAATGTGAAAAACATATCACAGCATGGAAAGCAGCAAACAGGAGCTGACGCGTTTCGCACTGTGACTCAGTGCTTAATCATAGCTATTGAACAATTTAAAATGCACCTCTAATATATGTTCCCAAATGGTGTTGAAACAAAAGCAAAACAATTGAAAAAGTGATTAGGTAATTAAACCTCAATTAATTAATTAGTGGACTGACAGGTGTATGCTATCAGTGCCGTTTGGGGAACATCATGTGAACAAGAATATACAAATATCGCACATACGCAAATTCATTGAAAACCATAATTAAATGTGACTCTTGGTGTACTTATATCTATATGACTTATAGAATACATGTGTATATATCACACAAATATGCACATATGAATAAATCACCTAATTATATAACAATTGAAAATGAAAAATAAAAAATAAAAAACTTTTCTTCCTCTTCTCAAATTCTTTTTGTGTCATAAAACAAAATACATTAAATTATAAAGTGAAGAAGAGAGTAAGAAAAATTTTTAAAAGTGAAAAGATGTCTTGCTTGGGTGTTGAATGATATAAATAAAATAATAGATTATTATAAAACAGAGTGAAGTGTTTTTCGTGTATATAATATGAAAAAGTAAAAATATAAATTATATGGATGACACAATTAGGACACAAACGGGCAATTAGTGAAAAGATCGTAAGCAAATGCAGTGGTGCATAAGTAAATGAATGGCATACACCCAATTAGCAAAGGCTGGCTTCCAATCCCAAAGTAATTTCCAACTATGTATTAAAGATAATAATGCGGACATTATTATTATTAAGCTTAGTAAACTGCATCCAATGCCGAAAAAGCAGAGGAGTATTGTAAACGTATACAAATGTACACAAAAATTAAAAAAAATTGAAAAATTTCATCTGGTCGGTTCTATGACCTTATCGGGCATGATTGTGGCCATGTATGTGCATTCAATAAAGATCTTATGGCCGTTTAGGTCGTAGCATCTTTATGCAAACGAATGTGTGACAATGTGCAATATGTGTATCTCTTCATAATATAGTAGTATGTCCAAATACATAGGTGAAAATGAGAATTCTCGGACTGAACCTATGTGCAATCCGTTAATACTGGTAAAATGTTGTATGTATGGACAAAACGGAGAGAGAAGAGATGCTATAAAATTTAAGCAGAACTTTTAAATTGATGCCATATGAGGCGGATAAACTGCGATAATGATACAATTAGTAAAATATAAGATATAAAAAATCAAAAATATAATGGACCTTAAAAGCAATAATCGGCTTTAATGGGACACAATTTCTGGCAAGGACATATAAATATGTATGGAACTAAATGAAAGCAAAATGGAAAATAGAAGAAAAAGATAAAGATGGTAAAAATGGAAATGTACAGAAATAAAGGATAGTTGACTATCGGTTAGACAACCGTGTCATGCATATAGCTAGACGAATATGATACCTGGTATGTTTGTTAAATCTTCAAGACCGTAATATAACCGTAAGACACTACACATTAAATAACGTTAATCTGTATAGGTAACTGGATCTCCGTCATAAGTAGAGGGCGGAAACACATCAAAAAAGAAGGGAAACCTTACACTATGTAAATGATGAAGGGTAAACAGAGATCATATTGCATAGCTCATATTGCAGAATGTGTAAGATGGGGAGAATATTATTAAAGATTTTATTATTAGAGATTTTATTATATAGCTGGGCGTGTTTAAAAGAGTGCCCTCCTATCTATTGCGGCTTCTTCATGGGAATATAAAGAATAGAACACTGTACTCGTTAATGGACCAACAAAATTATTATTATAAAATTATTGATTATTATGTTATTAATCCAGTGGTTATTCATAAAAATGGGATACATCCCACTCAAAATTCAAACCTAGTGGTATTCTCGTGTGTAAAAAGAAAATCCAAAATACTCCGCGTTTGCATAGCATCCGGAATTTGTCTCCTCCTCTAATGGGAACCTTTATATATTCTATACCTTGCAAACGAAGATGAGAAGTATCTTTTAAATGTACAGTGTTCCAATGTTGGGCCACATTGTTTTTTTTGTTTATCTCAATATCATATAGGTGATCTCTCAAGCGATCTCTAAGTCGGCGTATCGTGCGCCCGACATATTGTATATTACAGAGTTCACATGTGATAACATAGACTACATATTTGGTATTACAGTTGATGAACTGTGTAATATTAAATGTTTTTCCATTCGTACAAGACAAAATCTTATCACCTTTCTTAATATACCTGCAATAGTCACAGCTTTTAATGCCACATTTGAATGTTCCTTTAAATGTCAACCAATTTTTATTTATGGCTTTGCTGGAAAATAAGCTAGGTGAAAGAAAACTTCCCAAAGTGGGTGCTCGTCGGGATATTGTTTTTATACCTTTAGACAATATCTCATTGTAGATAGGATCATTGAGCAATATGGGCAGATATTTGGTGACAGTGTTTCTGATTTTAGTGAATTCACTACTGTAAGGAGTAGAAAAGACTGGTATATTTTTGTAAACTTCCTGTGTAATCTTGGTATTCCTGTGGGGACCAGTGTCTATTAACAAACTGTCCCTTTGTACTGCATTGGCAGCAGAAAGGGCTTTGCCAACAATTTTGGTGGAGTATCCTCTGCATTCGAATCGCTTAGCCATTTTATCGGCCTCCTCATCAAAATTGCCAGGCTCACTACAAAGGCGTTTGAGCCTGAGGAATTGCCCATAAGGCACCCCTCTTATAGTGTGACTGGGGTGTGCTGAGTCTGCTCTTAGCAGTGTGTTACCCGCTGTAGGTTTCCTGTGTATCTTGGTAATTATGACATTGCCCACTCCTGTCAATGTCACATCCAAGAAATCTATGGTATCTTTATGTATTTTGCCTGTAAATTTTAAATTCAGGAGATTGTCATTCAAATATGTGAGCCAATTATCAAGCTCTGCCTGGTTGTCAGATGTGACAAATAGCAGGTCATCTATATAGCGACAGTACAGTACAGTATCTGCTCGACGGGGGCTACCATGTCCAAAGATGCGGGACCTCTCCCACCAACCCATAAATAGGTTGGCTAATGAGGGAGAAAATTTTGCCCCCATAGAGGCCCCGCATCTCTGAAGATAGTAGACCCCGTCGAACATGAAAAAGTTGTGAGTCAACAAGTATTCCAGAGCCTCCAAGATAAACTCCTGGAGTACTAGGGAAAACCTTCCTGACTCATGTAAGAATGTGGCGACTGCTCTTATGCCTGGACCATGGGGGATGCTAGAATAGAGATAGATGCTCTTCATCAGCTGGGATCTCCAACCCCACTATACCTTCAGTCCTCTCTGAAACCTGCACTGAGAGGAATGAAGGTGTAGAATTAGGTGTGTCACAGCCAAGTACTTGCGGGCAATCTGCTATCGGTACACTGACGTCCGTTTGTACCAGGCAAATTTCCCTGCCCCAGCTGCTGCACCGCCGAAAGAAGTTCGCTCCCAGACATCCACATGCCCAGTGGTTGAATGCTAGCTTGGCTAAATTGCTAGCACTTCAACTGCTGCCTTTTCAGTTGGTAGACTCTGCCCCCTTCCGTGAGTTTGTGGAATGTGCAGTTCCTCAGTGGCAGGTTCCCAAACGCCACTTTTTCTCAGGGAAGGCGATTCCGGCTCTCTACCGGCATGTGGAAGGCAATGTCTTGGCCCCGCTGGACAGAGCGGTCAGTGGTAAGGTGCATATTACCGCTGACTCATGGTCCAGCAGGCATGGACAGGGACGTTACCTATCTTTCACGGCGCATTGGGTGACTCTGCTGGCAGCTGGGAAGGATGCAGGACAAGGTGCAGTAGTGTTGGAGGTTGTTCCGCCACCACGCCTCCAAAATGTTACTACTGGTGATTCTGACACACCTCTTTCCTCCACCCCCGCTTCCTCTTCTTCCTCCATGGCTTCTTCCTCTGCTGATTTGTCCTCGGAACCAGCGGTGCTCCGTAGGCATTCAAGGGGCTACGCCAGTACGCAGGCAAAAAGATGCCATGCGGTGCTTGAGCTGGTGTGCTTGGGGGACAGGAGCCACACTGGGGCAGAGATTCTGTCAGCTCTGCAGGGGCAGGCTCAGAGGTGGTTGACACCATGCCAGCTTAAGCCAGGAAAGGTGGTTTCCGACAATGGCACCAACCTCCTCTCCACCCTTCGACAAGGACAACTGACCCATGTGCCCTGTTTGGCTCACGTCCTTAACTTGGTGGTGCAGCGGTTCTTGGGCAAGTACCTGGGCTTACAGGAGGTCCTGAAGCAGGCCAGGAAACTCTGTGGGCATTTCCGCTGGTCATATAATGCCAGTGCTCGGCCGGCTGAGCTGCAAAAGGTTAAAACCTGCCCAAGAACCTCCTAATCTGTGACATGCCCACCAGGTGGAACTCTACGTTGGCCATGCTGCAGCGGCTGCACACGCAGCAGAGGGCCATCAATGAGTATCTGTTGCAATATGGCACCAGGACAGAACAGGGGAGCTTGGATTTTTTTCCCCATGCCAGTGGGCCATGATCAGGGATGCATGCACTGTCCTGGCACCATTTGAGAAGGCCATGAGGATGGTGAGCAGTGACAGTGCATGCATCAGTGACACTGTCCCTGTTGTCCACCTGTTGGAGCACACGCTGCGTGGAATAATGGACAGGGCACTTGAGGCAGAACAGAGGCAGGAAGAGGAGGACTTCCTTACCTCTCAAGGCCCCCTTTATCCAGACAGTGTTCCTGCTGGCCTGGCTATCGCACAGGAGGAGGAGGAGGATTGTGTCAGCATGGAAGTGGAGAAAAGCACTCAGCATCAGCAGCAGTCTTAAAGGGACCAATTACAGTCCCAAGACACCCATGGACTTGTACGTGGCTGGGAGGAGGTGGCTGCGGATCATGTCCTCCTCAGTGACCCAGAGGACTCCGCACCGAATGCCTCAGCAAACCTACGCTGCATGGCCTCCCTGATCCTGCAAAGCCTGCGGAAGGATCCTCATATTTGTGCGATCAAGGAGAGGGATCATTACTGGCTGGCAACCCTCCTTGATCCACGTTACAAGGGTAAGGTTGCGGACCTTATCTTGCCGTCGCAGAGGGAGCAGAGGATGAGGCATCTTCGGGAGGCCTTGCAGAAAGGTCTGTGCAACACGTTCCCAGAGACTGGGAGATTACAAATTCCTGGTCCTGGACAACGTGTTGCTGAGGCTTCAGTCAGTCAAAGAAGGAGCGGTGGAGAAGGTGGCCGTCTGACCGATGCGTTCAGACAATTTTTTAGTCCACAGCCCCAAGGTATGATCGGTTCCAGCAACCATCGCCAGCATCTGGTTTACATGGTGCAGGAATACCTGGGGGCAAGATCAGACTTGGACACCTTTCCCACCGAAAATCCTCTGGGTTACTGGGTCTTGAGGATGGATCACTGGCCAGAGCTTGCACAGTATGCAATTGAGATACTGGCCTGTCCGGCATCCAGCGTTCTTTCGGAACGCACATTCAGTGCTGCTGGAGGCTTTGTAACCGATCACAGGGTGTGCCTGTCAACCGACTCGGTCGATCGACTGACCTTCATAAAAATGTATCAGTCTTGGATCACCAAGCACCTGATGCTGATGTAACAGAATAATTTTCTTTTAAATGTCAGATCCCTTCAAGACTGCCTATGCTGATGCAGAGTGACTATCCTGTTATGTGGAGTGACTATCCTCTTCCTCAATAATCATGCTGATAGCTTGAAAGAACATTTTGGTTCTGGGCACCGCCACCAGTGGCTAAGGCCCAATTTTTCAGCCCCTGTTTAACAGGGGCGTGTATTTACAATTTTTGATGCAATGCTTTGCAGCAGGGGTCATTGCTGCGCTCCAAGTACAGTATCTGTGAGGGGTTGCAGTGTTGTGGCACCAGCACCAGTGCATAAGGCCCAATTTTTCTGCCCCTGTTTAACAGGGGCATGTAATTACAATTTTTGATGCAATACTTTGCAACAGGGCCCATTCCTGTGCCCACCAAGAGTAACTGTGAGGGCTTACAGTGTTGTGGCAACACCACCACCACCAAAGGCCCAATTTTTCCTACCACTGTTCAACAATGGCATGTAATTACAATTCCTGATATAATAGCACAGCGTTCCAGCGCCCACCAAGAGTAACTGTGAGGGCTTACAGTGTTGTGGCTACACCAACACCTGAGGGTCAAATTTCTGCAGAGTATCTACGGCAGGCCCCTACTTTCAAACATCCAACTTAGAAACGACTCCTACTTGCAAACGGAAGGAGACAACAGGAAGTGAGAGGAAATCTACCCATAGGAAGGGAAATTCTCTCCTGTAAGGGTTAATATGGGGAAAAGGTGTCTCCTCTCTTCTGATGCTTTATCACCAATCCTTGTTTCAATAAAAAAACCAAATTTTCCAAAAACATTTGTCATTGGGACGGAAAGTGAGTTGAAATGTTCTGAACAGGTGCACAGACAGCAAAACAAATGTTACAGGGGTGATAACCCTTCCCTATGTTCTCCAAAAGCTAAAAATAGATTTTTTGGCTGGAGCTACACTTAAAAATGTACCTGTTCCAAATTACAAACAGATTCTACTTAAGAACAAACCTACAGTCCCTGCCTTGTTTGCACAGCCTGTATACTGCTGTTCAGAGTATATAGGGCCTTTTTTTATTTTGGGTGCGGGGTTCCCCTTAACATCCATACAAGATCCAAAGGGGCTGGTAGTGGGGTAGGGGGGGTACCCATGACATTTTTCTCAATGATTTTCATCCATATTGCCAGGACCAAACATTACATTAAAGCTGCAAGTAGTTTTAAATTACTTTTTTTCATTTAGAAATGTAATTTTGTGCAGGGACAGTCTAAAAACACGGAAAACATGTGCTACTTCACAGGTATACTTTAGACATCCCCCAGGTACGATATTTACTTTTTTTTTTCACTTTAAGCATCATTAAAATCACTGCTCACGAAAAAACGGCAGTTTTTAAAACTTCTTTTTGCATTGATCCATGTTCCCTGGGGCAGGACCCGGGTCCCCAAACCCTTTTTAGGACAAGTACCTTGCATATTAGCCGTTATAATTAGCACTTTTGATTTCGAACGTTTGCGTTCATTGCATTGAATAGGGTTCTAAAGTTTGCACGAACTTTCGGTCCGTTCACAGGTTCTGGTGCGAACCGAACAGGGGGGTGTTCGGCTCATTCCTAGTTTATATCAAAGCATATTCATGTGTTAGAATGGTCCAGTCAAAGTCCAGACCTAAATCCAGTTGAGAATCTGTGGCACGACTTGAAAATTGCTCTTCAGACGCTCGCCATCCAATCTGACCGAGCTTGAGCTATCTTGCAAAGAACAATGGGCAAAAATGTCACTCTCTAAATGTGCAAAGCTGATAGAGACATACTCAAAAAGTTTTGTAGCTGTAATTGCAGTAAAAGGTGTTTCTACAAAGTATTGACTCAGGGGGGCTGAATACAAATGCACGCCACACTTTTCACATTTTCGACTTCACAATTACGGTATGTGCCACTTTGTGTTGGTCTATCACATAAAATCCCAATAAAATATATTTACGTTTTTGGTTGTAACATGACACAATGTGGAACATTTCAAGGGGTATGAATATTTTTTCAAGGCACTGTACATATTTTGGACACATGCATAGAATCTCGGGTCTGTAACACTGATGCCTTAAGTTCTCTTTGGTTCAGACCTATAAGATTCCTAGCTGAAATCATGGACAGCAGTTGCAGTAATCTTATTTTTGATCACCTCCTTTTTGCGAACTCATTGCAAGCAGAGAGAGATGACCAACAGGATATATAGATTGTGAGTAACATTTTTATCTTGGATAAAACTTCAAAAACTGACATAGGGTACAAGAAGAAATCTGTTGACCTCATTTTTGCTCCACTGAAATTATATCTCTAATCTTTTAGGAGAAACTGTTATGATTTTGGCTACATCATTAGCATGTAAGCCATTGGAAGGAGTATTAAGGGACCATATGCAATAGATTGCTGATGAAAATTGTATATTTAGTAGAGACCAACATGGATTTATGAAACACTATTCTTGCCAGACCAGCTTTTTACCATTTTACCAGAGGGGGAAACTGTAATTTGGATAGAAGAAGTAAAGCTTAATATACATATTTCATCTTTTGGCATTGATCAGATTATATACTGTACAGTATATCTGCATAGAAAACTGGTTGTAGGAGCGCACCTAGCAAATAGTGATTAATGGAATTCTTTCTGAATGGTCTGGAGTAGTGCGTGGGGTGCCCAAGGGCTCTGTCTACCCTGTTCTGTTTACCTTGTTCTTAAACCATATAGAGATTGGAATAAAGAGTTCCATTTCAGTGTTTGCTAATGATACAAAGCTAAGCAGGTCAATAACTTCACAACCAGATATAGCAACTTTAAAAAAAGACCTAGTTAAAATAGAAGGGTAGGCAGCTACATGGCAGATGAGGTTTAGAATTAAAGGAAATTTAAAGTTATGCACTTGGAGTTAAAATATAAATGCAGTTTAATCGTTAGGGGGAAACCTCTGGAGGAATCGAGTATGGAAAAGGATCCAGGGGTCCTAGTAGTTCATAGACTCAGTAACAGCATGCAATGCCAAGCTGCAGCAAGCAAGGCTACCAGACCGTTAGCATGCAATAAAAAGGGTATTTACGCAAGAGATGAAGTGTCACAGATCAGCTGCGGAGCTGATCTGTGTCTTACCTTTACTGCTGTAGGTTGGCTGGCACCTGTTGTTCCACAAGATTGTGTTCAGCTCTGGCTGCACTCAGCAGCTATGGGTGTCGCCGGCTTCCCCTGTTGCTTAATATATCCTTCCTTCCTGCTACTTCCTGTCCAGCCCCCCATGTGCCTCACTATTTAATTTCCACTTAGACCAGTTTCTGGTTGCTTGAGCGACACTTGTTTCTGAGCACCCCTCCAGTAACCTGCTTAACTGACTTCTCGTGAACTGATCTCTTGTGTACCAAATCGGCTAGTTCTTCTGATTACGTTGTCTGCTGCCTGCCCCGACCTTGGCTCGCTATCCAGCTTCCTTTTGCTTCATCCATCCATCCATCCATCCATTTGTGTCTTCTGGTACTCTCCTTGCGAGCAGGGTGAACCTGGGGGTCGTGATCTGGGGTCAGCACGCAGCTAAGCCCAAACCCTCGTGAGGGGGTCCCTGGCAGAATACCGGCTGGCCCTTAGATTCCATGCCCTGGGGGATCCCGTGTCACCTTCTCGCCTGTGGGCTCACAACAGTACCAGTGTGACAGTTGGAAAATGGTGGCTGGAAAGTTCAAAGTGGATGGAACACTGATTAATGAAGCCACGACAAGCCTTAGAGTCACCAGAAAAATTAGGTGGTGGTGACAGATGCAAGCAGGGATTGCCAGGTGAGGCAGGTAACACGGGAGCAGATGAGGCAGAAGCAGGACCCGAAGGAGCTGAAGTTGCAGCGACTTGCAGGCGATCCAGGCGTGAGGCAAGATCCTGTAGAAACAGCATTATTTGCTCTTGATTTGCTTGCTGGGAGTTAAGTCTCTGAACTAGATGTTGCATTTGGTCCTCAGTCAGTGGCCGACTCTCTGAGGAGCTCATTGCTTGAGCCAACTGTCACACTGGTACTGTTGTGAGCCCACAGGCGAGCAGGTGACACGGGATTCCCCAGGGCATGGAATCTAAGGGCCAGCCGGTATTCTGCCAGGGACCCCCTCACGAGGGATTGGGCTTAGCTGCGTGCTGACCTCAGGTTACGACCCCCAGGTTCACCCTGCTCGCGAGGAGAGTACCAGAAGACACAAATGGATGGATGGATGGATGAAGCAAAAGGAAATCCGGATAGCGAGCCAAGGTCGGGGCGAGCAGCAGACAAAGTAATCAGGAGAACTAGCCGATTCGGTACACAAGAGATCAGTTCACGAGAAGTCAGGTAAGCAGGTTACAAGAGGGGTACTCAGAAACAAGTGTTGCTCAAGCAACCAGAAACTGGTCTGAGTGGAATTTAAATAGTGAGGCACATGGGGGGCTGGACAGGAAGTAGCAGGAAGGAAGGATATATTAAGCAACAGGTGAAGCCGGAGACACCCATAGCTGCTGAGTGCAGCCAGAGCTGAACACAAGCTTGTGGAACAACAGGTGCCAGCCGACCTACAGCAGTAAAGGTAAGACACAGATCATGAATTATAATCTAATAAATAATATAATTGTATTCAATAATGTAGAAGAAAATAATGACATTTGTCAAACAAAGAAAATTCAATAAACATCCTGAGTGTGATACATTTTAAAGGATGGAACTAGACAAAGTCCAACGTCACAATCTGGACAATGGTACCTTTTTTCTTTTCGGACTTTCTTTCCATTGCCATCTCTCTTTGAACAGCAAACCACGCACATCCTGGTAGGTGCTTCCTTTTTTGCGGTTGGCGGTATGTAGTCCAAAAAGGGAGTGACGACCAGTCAGGCGTTCTGGGTTGACTACGCCAACAGCACGTCGTCTGGGTCTGTTCACAGCTACTGATGGCATCTGGTGGTTGACAAAAATCTGCTCAGCCACCTTCCAGATAACGTCGGAATGAACAAGAGGCATGCCACTCTTTGCTTTGTATAGGATATACGCATTCCAAAGGCATTGTTCCAGAAGATGCCTGAAAATCTTTTTATAATTTTTTTTTGCTGTTTGCGCATAGCCGGGTAAAATGTCATTGCCTGATCGGCTCTGTCGACACCTCCCATTGTATTATTGTAGTCCATCACGACTTGCGGCTTCAGCAGATCTTTCCCACCTTTTGTGTGGACCATGGCAGTGGAGGTATTGTGCACAGTACTCATGAGACACACGTCCTTGTCTCGCCATCGCATTGCCATCATCTTACCCTTTTGAAAGGCAACCATTTCTCCGGTTTTTAGTTTTTTCTTGCCAAACATAGATGGCATGCCACGTCGGTTAGGCCTAACGGTACCATACCCATCAGTTTTGTTTTGTAGCAAAACCTCAAAGTTCCGGAGACGTGTAGAAATGATCCGTGGTCACACAATATCCTTGGTTCAGCAATGGCTCCAGCAGTGTAAGGACAGATGATGTGGCCATCCCATAGCCGCTGTACCTGGGGTTAAACTTCGTGCCTTTTACCGGTGTAAATGACCGAATTCCAGATGTACCCGGTGGATGACTCGCAGAGCATATAGAATTTGATGCCAAAACGCGCTCTTTTGAATGCAATGTACTGTATCCAGCTTAGGCGTCCCTTGTAGGCCATCAGACTTTCATCCATGCTGACGTCCCTTTCTGGCACGTAGGTCCGCTGGAAATTGGTCACGATCATTTGGCATACCTCCCAGATTTGTTTTAGCTTAGGCGCAGGATGCGTGGCCTCATTAAACTCCTCATTGTTTGCGAAGTGGAAATACTTCATGATGAGGGAAAAACTGTATTCTGACATCACGGTGCCAAAAAATGGAGTGGCCAGTAGCTTATTGGTGGTCCAGTACCATTTCTGGAGTGGTTTCCCCACCACCCCCTGAAGAATGATGAGTCCCAGAAACTTCCAGATGTCCTCTTTCGTCACCGGTTCCCACTTTCTGCTTCGGAAAAATCTAGCATGCAGCGTAGCGGATTGCTGATCATGGTAATCTCTGTGCCAATTTTTTCAATTACCTCTTCAGTGAGGAATAATTGCAGGTGTAGCGGGGTGTCTATTTACCCGCAGGACTACATTTCCCGGGATGCTTTGCGGCACCCAGGGTGCCATTCCCCATGAAAAGACTGCTGGGGTGGACATTAAAAGGGAAGGGCGGGGCTTGCTCTTTCTCTTGGAACGCTGCCCTCCTTGCAAGAGGATCCCCTGCACTCACCTGCTGCGCACGCTAGGCCTGAGGCCTGGGCCTCGCGTTCCTGTTACAGAGGGCTTCCATTCAGCTGGGGAGTCTGCAGAGCGTCCGATCCACCTGAGGTGCCATCTTCTTCTGAAGGACCAAAGACTCGGTGCATCGCGGACCCCTGTGACGCCATTCACAGTAGCGAAGGAACAGGACAGGAGTCGGTCCGGTTTGGGTGAGAGAGCGCCTGCTCGGAACCTTAAAACAATAACTTTACCTAGGCCTTCTATTGAACATAGTTATACTTTGGAGAGACTGTTGTCCTGAACTGAGTCTGCCAGTCTCTCCAGTTTGCCAAGTCAGCGGTTATTCACCAAACCCCCCCCCCCTTATTGGATTACAATTTGTTTCCCTATGTGCACCACCGACAGTTGCTAGCGAAGATTCCTCACCAAACTATACCCACAGTTATAGTCAGGCCTGACTGGGTAGTTAGGACATTGCTGGGCGCCATTTCTTTGCTCATGAGGGAGGATAGCTGCAGCAGGGTTAATATCGTTTTATATTGCCTAATTGAATGTTGCAGGGATCTGCATAAGATATTGCACTCAAATTACTCTTTTATATTGTTGCTTACAGTAAACCGTTATAGTTAAGTAACTTGATTGTGAATGTCCATTATTGTGCTGGTATACAAAGGGGGTTGTACTGTGTAATATATATGTATAGAGATAGTACAGTTATACCACTACTTTCCCTCTTTTCTAACTGTGTCACGAGAGAAGTCAGAGCCGATTGCCAGGGGTTGGTAGCAGTGCATTACAGGGGCCCAAACAAACAAGCAGCCCTCTTAAGCTGAGGGTATCGCTATACGTGGGGGCTCGGTCCAGGACCCGTGTATATTGCACGCTGCGATCAAGGCGGCCTGAGATACCAGCATGGACTCGCAGGCAGTAATAGAATGGTGCGCAGAGGAGGGCGTGGATTCACTCCAGGCGGTAGCTATTGAGCTCCCGGGAGAGATCCGGGAGAAAGAAGAGATAAAGCAATGGATAATGTTAATATCTCCAAAATGGAAAGCATGGCCGGTAGATGTGAAGTCAAATGCCTCGGGGACATATGCGCTAATAGAGTGGACAAGAGGAGTCCCAGAGGAGTTCAAAGGGCAAAGTATAAACGACATAAATGACAGAAAGTATCACTTAGTGCATACTGGGGCTGTGAAGAAAGAGTCCCCAGGGACCTCCCCACAGTTATCTCCGTCACTCTTCTCTAGAATGGGAGGCAGTAGCGAAGTGAAAGCACCGAAGTCACCCCTGACCGCTATAGGTCCTGAACTGTTGACTGCTTTGGGGGACTTTGTTGTTAAATGCCAAAAAAACAAAACAGTGCACATGGAAGCTGGGTACCGGAAACTCCGGGTGTTCTCAGGAACGCAACCTGTGCCACCCGGGGAGGAAGATTTCGATACTTGGATCGAGCAGGCAATGCAGGCAGAAGAAGGTTGGGAAGTCCCAGAAGCGCAGAAGAAGCAGCGCATCAGTGAGAGCTTGAAAGGCCCTGCTGCTGAGGCAGTGAAAAACCTTAGGTGCAGCAATACTGTGTGTACAGCAATGGATTATTTATCTATGTTGCAGGAAGAGTTTGGCCAGCTGGAGAAGGTGTCAGACTTGATGTATAAACTTGAACATACCTTCCAACAGCCAAAGGAAAAGTTGTCCGAGTATGTCCGGAGACTGAATAGAATGCTGTGCCAGATTGTACTGAGAAAAGGAATGCAGCCACAGGTCATAGATGCTACCAGGATGAAACAGATCCTTAGGGGAGCCTTACGGTCGGATCCAGTTTGGCTCCACCTGAAGACTTCTAACGGAGTCATGGCCCTGAACTACACAGACCTTGTGAGGATCATAAGGGACAAAGAGGCTTTGATGAAGGATCAAGAGGGGTTTGAGAAAACCACCCCACCTGTTTCGGTAGGAGTTAGAACGACAGTAGTCACAGAACGTGACCCAGAAGTAGAAACTTTGAAGTCTCAAATGGCCCAAGTACTGGACTTATTGACCTCTTTATTGGCCAAGAACTCTGGAGTCAAGGAGAAAGAAGAGATCCGGAGGGAACTGGATCGGAATGTCCCTATTCCAGCTTCCCCGAAGATCAGGGAGGAAGTTATCTGCTTAAATTGTGGAGGAGTTGGCCACCCTGATAGAAGGTGTCCCAGTCCAAGGAAGAACAGAGGCACTCAATACCAGCCGGCGGAAAACTTCAGAGGGCCCCGGTGAAGGAGTCAGCGGGGCGCCCGTTACATACAGAAAGCTCCAAGAAGGTTCAGAGACAAGCAGAGAAAAAAAAGAAGGGCAACAATGCCCCTCCTAAAAACTCCCATACTGTCTGTCGGGATATGCAATTTGACAACCAGAAAAAGCTCAATGCATACCAGGTTCAAAAAGGGTTGAGATCCAGGGAGAAATGGAAAAAGAAGAAAAAAACGTTGGAAAAGTCAAAAAATCCAAAGGAGAAAATACCTCCAAAGAAGTTCCCGGATAAATTAGTTGGACCCTCCCCTCTAGTCTCCGTTCAAGTGGAGGGAGTCTACACAAAGTCACTCTTAGACACAGGAGCCCAAGTGACTCTCTTATACCGAGACTTTTATCAGAAGCATTTAAGTCCCGTACCTTTTCAGAAGCTGGAAGACCTGAAGATAGGGGGGATTGGCACTCACAGTTTCCCCTACGATGGCTATGTTTCGATCAGGCTGGCCTTTGACCCCTCGGTGACCGGGAAGGCCGAAGCTTTTGACACTTTGGCGGTGGTTTGCCCTCGCCCACCAGGAGCCAACACGATGTCCATGCTGATAGGGACCAACACTGACTTGGTCCGGAGACTGCTGACCTCATTGGTGCAAGAACGGAGTTCTCCCAGACAGAAGATTCACCCCTTGCTGCAACAGGTCTACCAGAAGATGATCCTGGAGCAGAAGGCCCCGGAAGAGGGGGTGGGAAGAGTCTGGAGACTGTCTAGAAGAGAGAAGATACTACAGCCTGTGAGGTGACCTGTCTTCAGGCTACAGTAAAACTCTCCTGGGAGCAGCCAGGTCCCTTTGTGGTCGTGGAACCAGACCCCTCCAATACTCATCAAGGATTGGAAGTACTCCCTGAAGTGGTCCCGTTGAGGGCGCTGAAGAAAGCAAAGGGACAGATTCCAGTTAGTGTCAGAAATGTCACAAATTCTCCTGTGAAGATCCCAGCCCGGGTGCTATTGGGCAAGGTAAACCCTGCCACCCCAGTGACCCTGTCTGAATTGAAGTCAATAGATGGAGAAGCCACCTTGGAAGAGCTTTGCCTTGAAGATACAGCCTTGCCACAGAAATGGAAGGAGAGAGCCAAGGCTCAGCTGACTCGGTGGAGGAGAATATTCTCTGAAGATGAGTTTGATGTGGGGTGTGCGAGGAGTGCCACCCATAAAATCCGTCTTCAGGAAGACAAGCCCTTCCGGGAGAGGGTTAGAAGAGTTCCACTGGCTGATCTGGAAGATTTGCGGGAGCAGTTGGCAAAGCTAAAGAGGACATGGGTCATTAAAGAGTCCAGGAGTCCCTATGCCTCCCCCATTGTGGTGGTAAGGAAGAAAAACGGGTCGCTGAGACTCTGCATAGACTATAGGACTCTAAACCGGAGGACCATTCCTGACCAGTATACTACCCCTAGCATAGAAGATGCTTTGCAGAGTCTGTCTGGGGCCAAGTGGTTCAGTGTCATGGACCTGAAGAGTGGGTATTATCAAATCCCCATGCACCCTGAAGATAAGGAGAAGACGGCCTTCATCACCCCAGTGGGGTTCTATGAGTTTAATAGGATGCCCCAAGGTCTGTCAGGAGCCCCTGCTACCTTCCAGAGGTTAATGGAGAAGACCGTTGGGGACATGAATCTGATTGAAGTCCTGGTGTATCTAGACAACATCATTGTCTTTGGGAAGACTCTGGAAGAGCATGAAGAAAGATTGGAAAAGGTCCTGAAACGACTCAGTGAGGAGGGACTGAAACTTTCCAGAGAAAAATGCCAGTTCTATCAATCCTCGGTCCACTATCTGGGGCACATAGTATCTGCTGAAGGAGTGTCTAAAGACCCTGTTAAACTGGAGGCAGTCATCTCCTGGCCCCGACCAACTACAGTGACTGAACTCAGGTCCTTCTTAGGTTTCTGTTCCTATTACCGTAGATTCGTGGAAGGATTTGCAAAAATTGCCAGACCCCTAAATGAGCTACTGAAGACGGAAGGGGAAGAGGATGATACTGGTCCCAGGAAGTCTGGAGAGTCTGTGGAAGACCAGTGGACAGGGGAGTGCGAAGAAGCCTTCCAGATGTTAAAGAAGAGTCTTACCACTGCACCAGTCCTGGCCTATGCAGATCCAAAGAAGCCTTATGAACTGCATGTAGATGCCAGCCATGATGGTCTAGGAGGGGTGCTATATCAAGAATATGAGGGGCAGTTGCGCCCAGTTGCCTATGTTAGCAGAAGTTTGGCACCAGAAGTTTGGCACCCACTGAAAAGAACTACCCCACCCACAAGTTGGAGTTTCTGGCCCTAAAGTGGGCAGTCGTGGATAAACTCAGATATTACCTGTATGGAGCTGACTTCACAGTAAGGACTGACAATAATCCACACACCTATCTCTTCACTATGGCCAAGCTGGATGCCACTGGTCACCGTTTGTTGGCCGCCCTGGCCGGGTTCAACTTCAGCCTGAAGTATAGGCCGGGAGCAGGAAACTGTGATGCGGACGCACTGTCCAGAAGAGGCCATACACCCACGCACTGTCCAGATGATTGGACCCAGGTCACCCCAGATGGGGTACGGGCCCTGTGTCAAGGAGTACAACTTCAAGCTAGTGGAGGGTCAAGGGCTGAAGAGATCGGTGTTTCTGCCGTGGGGGTACCTAAGTGTTACTGCAATGTGACCCAAGTGGGAGAGGATGACCTACCCAAACTGTCCAAGAAGGACTTGAGGAAAGACCAGCTGGAAGACCCTTGGGGAAGATTAGCACTGGAGACCTTGGATGACCAGGATCCAGAAAGACTTCTGAAGAACCCTTCAAAGGTGGCCCGGTTGGTCCACAAGGAATGGGACAAGTTGCAGGTTCATCAAGGGGTGGTCTACCGAAGGGGCCCCTCTGATGATCTGGAAGATAAGTGGCAGCTATTTCTGCCGGAAAAGTACAGAAGAACCGTCTTAGCTGCCTTACATGATGATCATGGCCACTTGGGGGCTGAACGAACATTCCAACTTGTAAGGGATAGGTTCTATTGGCCTTGTATGCGGGCTGAAGTGGAAGAATACTGCCACTCCTGTGCACGCTGTATCCAGAGGAAGACATTGCCACATCAAGCTGCCCCAATGGGCCATCTGCAGAGTCAAGGACCCTTGGACTTGGTGTGCATTGACTTTCTCTGTATTGAACCTGACTTAAGTGGACAAGGAAATGTTCTGGTGATAACCGACCATTTCAGCCGTTATGCCCAAGCTTTTCCAGCCAAAGACCAGAAGGCCTCCACTGTAGCTAAAATCTTAGTGGAGAAATACTTTGCACTACAGACTGCCACAACGCTTGCACTCTGACCAAGGGAGAGACTTTGAGAGTCGATTGATCAAGAAACTGTTAGACTCTTTGGGTATCAAGAAAACCCGCACCACCCCTTATCACCCTCAGGGTGACGCTCAGCCGGAGTGGTTCGACAGGACTCTATTAAATATGTTGGGGACTCTGAGTAGTGAGCAGAAGCAGCACTGGAGCAAGCATATAGCTGCCATCATGCACGCCTACAATAGTACCACTAGCGATGCCACAGGGTACTCTCCATATCGCCTTATGTTTGGCAGGGAAGCAAGACTGCCTCTGGATCTGGCATTCGGCATATCCACTGATCGCACTTCAGCCACCTCACACAAGGGCTATGTTGACAGACTGAGGAGGAGTTTAAAGTTGGCTTTTGAACAGGCTCAAGTGGCCTCAGAACAAAGAGGAGCCCGGAACAAGAGGAACTTTGACCTCAAGGTTTGAATCCAGGACCTCCAGCCAGGGGACCGAGTGCTGCTGCGCAACCTAGGAGTTCCAGGGAAGCATAAATTAGCAGACAGATGGAGACCTGAACCTTATGTGATCTGTAAAAAGTTACCAGATTTGCCGGTGTATCAGCTAAAACCAGAAGGGAAGGTCGGGCCACTGAAGACATGGCACAGGAACCATTTACTCCCACTTTCGGAAGCGATACGGATACCTTCTGTAGAAGATTCCCCTGAACCATCCTCAAGTTTGGAGACACCTAGGCCAAACACTCAGTCGCAGGTCTCTCAGTCTAAAGAAACGGATGCCTCGGATCAGAGTTTGGAAGAAGAGCTTGGATGGTTGTGGCCTTCTCAGACCCCAGAACCTATGTCTATAGATCTTCCACCATCTGAGGGCACTGTGGACAGAATATTGAACGTGGAAGCCACTGAGTTTGTTCCGTCTAGTCCTCTGGTTGAAGAGTGGGAAGATGCCACATGGTCACCTTCTGCTGATCATCAAGATTACTCCTCACATCTGCCTACCCCTGACTTGGATGTACCAGAAGTATTGGAGCCCAGTGTGCCCACTTTAGAGGAAGATGAAGTGAGGGATGTAACCGTCACCCCAAGAGAACAAAGGGCCAAAAGAGTTATTCGTCCTCCTCGGCAGTTAACCTACACCCAGTTGGGGAAAGTGCTGAAGATACAGTAACTACTGCTAGAAGGACTTTGCCAACACTTGATCCTTCTGCTGTGCATTTGGTGGAAGGCAACCCCAGCTCTCTCTCTGGCACAGTTAGACAGGTAAACCCCTTGGATGTAACCAGTGGGCAGGACAAACTCCCTTCTCCATTCTGGTGGGAGTTTCCTCTGCCAACTTCTTTAGCTGCCCTTAATGAGTTTGTGTTTTCCTACTGTTGATACTGTCTTTGAGGGACCAAAGATTTCAAGTGGGGGGAGTGTGTAGCGGGGTGTCGTTTTACCCACAGGACTACATTTCCTGGGATCCTTTGCGGCACCTAGGGTGCTATTCCCCACGCAAGGACTGCTGGGGTGGACTTTAAAAGGGAAGGGCGGGGCACGCTCTTTCTCTTGAAACGCCGCCCTCCTTGCAAGAGGATCCCCTGCACTCACCTGCTGCGCACGCTAGGCCTGAGGCCTGGGCCTCGCGTTCCTGTTACAGAGGGCTTCCATTCTGCTGGGGAGTCTGCAGAGCATCCGATCCACCTGAGGTGCCATCTTCTTCTGAAGGACCAAAGACTCGGTGCATCGCGGACCCCTGTGATGCCATTCACAGTAGCGGAGGAACCGGACAGGAGTCGGTCCGGTTTGGGTGAGAGAGCGCCTGCTAGGAACCTTAAAACAATAACTTTACCTAGGCCTTCTATTGAACATAGTTATACTTTGGAGAGACTGTTGTCCTGAACTGAGTCTGCCAGTCTCTCCAGTTTGCCAAGTCAGCGGTTATTCACCAAACCTCCCCCCCCTTATTGGATTACAATTTGTTTCCCTATGTGCACCACCGACAGTTGCTAGCGAAGATTCCTCACCAAACTATACCCACAGTTATAGTCAGGCCTGACTGGGTAGTTAGGACATTGGTGGGCGCCATTTCTTTGCTCACGAGGGCAATATCGTTTTATTGCCTAATTGAATGTCAGATGCATATAATGTATACACCTTTATTGCAGGGATCTGCATAAGATATTGCACTCAAATTACTCTTTTATATTGTTGCTTACAGTAAACCATTATAGTTAAGTAACTTGATTGTGAGTGTCCATTATTGTGCTGGTATACAAAGGGGGTTGTACTGTGTAATATATATGTATAGAGATAGTACAGTTATACCACTACTTTCCCTCTTTTATAACTGTGTCACGAGAGAAGTCAGAGCCGATTGCCAGGGGTTGGTAGCAGTGCATTACAGGGGCCCAAACAAACAAGCAGCCCTCTTAAGCTGAGGGTACCGCTATACAGGTATGCCAGAGGGTTGTCACACTCAACATCTACCTTTATCCCATGTGATCCAGTGAACGTAAATCTTGGGGGCGATACCTGGTCCGTATCGGAGTCTATAGGGCACCAAGTGCGCACATCGCTGAGGTCGCTGAGGTCAGGTGCAGGATCATCGCCGTTGTCACTTGCCAGATCCGTGTCAGTGTCAGTGTCAGACGACAAATCTCCCCACGACTCACTATCGCTCAGTTCTGCGAGCAACTCCGTGTCGCTGCCCTGTCACTCATCTGGTCCAAAAGCGCCCTTGTGGTAAAGTGGCGCTTTTTTGATGCCATGTTTTTATGGGCACAGATGACAGGCAAGGGGCACTGTACAGGGCACTGTACAGTGATCAGAGATGATACAGTGTAATCAGATACAATATAACCTCTTTTATGGTTGTGTTGTGTGAACTTTTGAACTTTTGAATTTGCCGCCCAGTTCGGCTCCCATGCTCGCAGGGAACGGAACCAGGAAGTCAGAAAGTGCCGACACTCGCCGGTGATCTCGCTGGCGATCACAGCAGAGGACATCATCGCTGGATCGCCAGGAGAAGGTAAGGAAACTCCGCTGCGGGCTCTGCAATGTTACCCCGAGCGTGACTCGGGGTTACCGATCCTAGCAGAAAAAAACAACCCAGAGTCACGCTGGGGATTACCGCCAGGGAGGTTAAAAAGGGATTCTGATAAGCCCAGCTCCCTGCAGACCCCAACAACTACCAGGCCAGGGTTGTGGGTAAGAGACCCTCTCATCAACATGGGGACAAGGTGCTTAGCCAGGGGTCCCCATTGGAAAGCCCTTCACCCCCCCCCCCATATTGAGGGCATGCATGCTTGCTCAGAGATCACTGGGGGATCTTCTAACCTTCAATAAAAATACATAATGACAGATACAGAGAATCTTCACATAAAGAATAATTAAAATTAGATCGCACTGCAATCCTCTACTGCCAAATAAAACTGAGCATACTAACGCTTGTATAAAAATTTAGTGCAAGCAGAAGAAGCTACAACCAAGATTTACGGTTCAGCATAATAAGAAATGTTATAAATATATAACAAATTTGCTAGAATATGCTAGAGAGCACAGTGTTTATATATTTTATTGTTAGATCAGGATTAGAAAAGAACACATTTCAATACACCAACCATTCATCATGTGACAGGCAACACTGAGAATTGAATTTTCAACTAAATAAGAAATACATGCATAAAGGACAAATACATTATAAACACCATCCTTCATGAATGATGATCTTGTAATAAATCAGCTGTTTTTCAGGTAGCTTGCAGAAGATGGATTTAGCTAATTTATAGAAGCCGTTATTGCGCCAGGATATTGTTAGCTTCTATTTTGGTGCTTGCCTGACAAAGAGAAAACTGTCATTGTGTTCATGTCTAGGAATATTAACATGACTGAGAAAATGTTTTTTTCTTTTTTTTTTTGCATTTTATTCTGTGGTGAATTGATGTAGGACATTTACTGGTCTTCCATGACCTTCAGTTGCTGAGAGGAGTTCATCAAGATGTGGTAAAATAATCTGATGTGATTACCTTTCCCCAAGAACATTACAAATATAACACATCTAAACATTTTGATATCCAAGAGCATTACAGAGCTATCCTTCATTATGTGCTAACATACGACAGAGCATGCCAGATCTATCCTTCCTTGTATAATTCTCATTTGACAGCACATTACAGAGCTACCTTTTCATGTGAGTTCAGTATATGACAGAGCAATATAGAGCTATCCTTCCCCGTGTGTTTTACATAAGGTGGAGTACTACAGAGCTATCCTTTCCTATGTGTTCCACATATGAAAGAACATTAGTAAAACCTCATCTGGAATATGCAGTTCTGTTTTGGGCAACAGTTCATAAAAAGGATATCGTAGAACTGGAGAAAGTGCAGAGAAGTCAACCAAACTGACAAGAGGCATGGAGGAGATCAGTTATGAGGAAATATTAGCTGAACTGAATTTATTCTCTCTTGAGAAAAGACGATTAAGGGGGATATGGTAAAAGTAGTTAAGTGGTCTGTATAGTGAACTTGGTGCAAGTTATTCAAGTTAAAGTGTTTAAGGTCAGTTTAAGGTCAAAGCAAAGAAAAAGGGGACACCCTTTACATTTAACCTCCAAATACAGAAAGACTCCTTTACAATAAGAACTATGAAAATGTGGAAAAGATTCCCTCAAAAACTGGTTCTGACCAGTATATTCCACAAAGGATTGAGCGTTACTGAGCCATTGTTCCCTGTGTGTTCCATATAAAATGGAGAATTACGGAGCTATCCTTCCATGTGTGTTCAGCAAATGATGAGGCATTACAGAGTCATCCTTCCCTGAATGTTCCACATAAGATGAAGCATTGTGGAAGTATCTTTCCCTGTGTGTTCCTCACAGGATAGAGCACCGCAGAGCTATCCTTTCCTGTGTGTTCCACTCTAGAATGGAGCATTGTGAAGCTATCCTTTCCTGTGTGCCCCTCACGGGATAAAGCATTGCATAGCTATCCTTTCCTGATGGTTCCACGTAAACTGTATTTTTGCAGAACCACCCTCCCCTGTGTGGTCCACATACATTAAGCAGCACAGTTGATTTGTGGTTATCACATTTGCCTTGCAGCAATGGTGTCCCTGGTTTGAATCCCAGTCAGGACACCATCTGCATGAAGTTTGCATGTTCTCTCTTGATTGTGTGGGTCTCTTCCAGGTCTGCTGGTTACCTCCCACTCTAGAGACACACAGTGAAGAGTAGTTCTTCACTACCCCATCCTATGCCCCTGTCCAAATTGGGCCTAGTATGCATGCACGTGTGTGCATGTAAGACAGGAACCTTAGATTGTAAACCCCTAATGGCAAGGGCTGATATGAATGTACAGTTTTAAAGGTGTGGTGCAAATTGACGGTCCTACATAAATACATGGAATAAATAATAAACAAGTAGTGCATTTATATCCTTCTCTTTGTGTTCCACATAAGATAGAGGCATGCAAAAGCCTGCAACTTCTCTATCTGTTACACATATGATAGAACATCATTCTTCCATACATATATGATGAATAAACTCCATAATGCAGTAATAGGTGGTTAAAATAAGGAAGATTTAAAGGAGAAACTGTGATGTGCAATAAAACTAAAGAAATTTTTGCACTTTGAGGGGAAAAAGTAACCCACTTTTTGGGAACGATGCCAATTCAGTGCACAAGGCATATTTGCGGATATCCCCATAGTCAGTGGGTTTTAACCACTTGACCTTTGGAAGGTTTTACCCCCTTCATGACCAAAGTATTTTTTGGTTTTCAGCATTGCACTGGCAATTGCGTGGTCATGCAACATCATATGCAAATACAATTGTTATAGTATAACTGGTCTGTTATTTTGTTACCTAAAAGAAATGTAAAGCACTGAAGACATGTAAGTTGTACATAGAAATTCCCCAAATATATAGCTACAGTTTAAAATGGTATGGGTTCTGTATGTATGCCTCTATGTGGTCATATACTTATACATTTGTAAAAAATGTAAATCTGATCTTGAGGCTTTACCTGCCCCCCTCTCACTCAACTATTTACTGGCATATCTAAATGCCCTTTTCCTCACCTCAATCCATGGTCAAATGATGGCCCAGTAAAATCTCTTCTCTTTTTGTCTGTTTACAAAAGGTAGGGTCTTTCTTCAGGCGTTCACGTCATTTCCTATGAGATGTGGACCCTTCCTATTGGTTTTCCAGCTGCAGGGTTCCTCTCACGGTTCAGAAGACAGTCTGTAGGCACCTTTTTTGCCTGAAGTTAGACTAGGTGGGGAAGTGATTAGACACACAGCAAGGCTTATGCTGACCTAATTAATTAGATCATTCAATTAAATATTTTTAATTATGGTTATTATGTGAGTTAAAGGGGAATGGCCAACAACTGGAAGATGATTTGAAGGTCACCGGTGCTCTGTTTGGAACATAAAGGGGGGGAAGGTTTGGGAATTTGAATGAGGTGTGTTTGTACAGACCAACAGATCATATGGATAAAAACATACATGTGTTTATTCCAAATCATGCATGAGCATGACATGGTGCAACATAGCATGCATAATACAGTTTAACAAACTTGCATGAGAATAATGATAAAACGCATGGCACTTAATGATGAAAGATATGCATTTTGAATATAAAAACAATATATAATATAATCAAAAGGAAACATATGTTGATAGAACCATTTGAAAATACATGGGATGCATCAAGATAGACCCAACGCATTTCGTGGACTGCATCCACTCATCAGGGGCCATGCATCCATGTTACCCCCTGCTTTTCATCGGTGCTCTGTTTGGTGTTTTGCAAATTAGTGTGTTGCTAAATTTCTTTTTGTGCTTTAGCTGAATGGCTGTGCTAAAGTGTGCTAATACTTGATCAAAATGATACTTTAGGCTAGATAATAGCTGCCAATGCTTACTTCAAAAACACAAGAGATGGAAGCACAACCTAAAAAGCTTTATTTATAAATACAACTTTTATTATATTACCATAAAAGCAAAAATGTTACATTCACATGATCCCGAAGTAAAACTGCATAAATCGCCACAGAGGGCTGTATTGTCTATAACAAACTTCACTACAAACGATTCGTCCGATTACAGCAGAGTCTCCTGCGTGTGATGTTGCCGCACGGCCGCCCCCACAGGATGGTCAGGATGGACACAGTTCCCCACACAGTTTGTAAATGGATAGAAAACTGACTAAAAGTCCACATTCAGGGAGTAGTGGTTAATGATTCATACTCTGAATGGTCTGATGTTATTAGTGGTGTATCCCAAGGTTCAGTGTTGGGACCTTTACTTTTTAATATATTTATAAATGATATAGGGTCTGGAGTTAAAAGTATAATTTCAGTCTTTGCAGTTGACACCAAGCTATGCAGTGGAATAACATCCTTGGAGGAGGTCTCCAACTCACAAGTCGACATCAAAGCACTGCTTAATTGGGCAACTATGTGGCAAATGAGGTTTAATGTTGATAAATGTAAAATTATGCACTTGAGGGCTAAGAATATGCATGAATCCTACATACTAGGGGGAGTACAACTGGGGGAATCAATGGTGGAGAAGGATCTGGGTGTTCTTGTAGATCATTAGCTTAAAAATATAATGCAATGCCAAGCAGAAGTTTCCAAAGCGAGCAAAATCCTTTCTTGTATTAAAAGAGATATAGCATCCAGAGAGAGAGATATAATTTTACCAATGTACAAATCATTAGTAAAACCTCATCTTGAATACGCAGTTAAGCTTTGGGCAGCAGTTCACAAAAAAGTATTTTGGGATCTGGAGTACAGAGTGACAACCAAACTGATAACAGGAATGGAGGAGCTTACAGTAGCTATGAGAAAAGTTAGAGGAACTGAATTTATTCTTGAGAAGAGGAGATTAAGGGGGATGTGATCAACATGTATAAATACATACGTGGTCCATATAGTGAATTTGGTGTTGAGTTACTCACTTTAACCACTTCGCGCCCAAGGACGTCCATGGACGTCCTTGACTTTGAGCCGGGATATCTGAATGATGCCTGCAGCTACAGGCATCATTCAGATATCGTTTTTTAGAGCCGGCGATTCTCTGTACCGTAAGAACAATCATAGCGGCTGTTCCGCCGCTTGATCGTTCTTACAGGCGGCGAGAGGGGACACCCCCCCCTCCCGCCGCCCTCCGGTACTTCTACCGACTCACCTGAGCGATCGGCGAGTCGGTGACAGGATCCGCCGGCCCCGGCTTCTTACAATAGAGATTTCCGGCGGACCAGATGGTCGCTGGAGTCTCTATGATCGTTCGGAGGCCGGGCGCGATGTTATGACGTCACGGCCGGCCTCTGCATTCAAAAAAACGGCGCCGCTTCGGCTAGGAAGCGGTGATCGGTTTTTTTATTTTTTATTTCAGGCTTCCCAGCCTAGAGGTGAGATGTGGGGTCTTATTGACCCCATATCTCACTGTAAAGAGGACCTGTCATGCTTATTCCTATTACAAGGGATGTTTACATTCCTTGTAATAGGAATAAAAGTGATCTTTTTTTTTTTCTAACTGTCAAAGTAAAAAGTTAAGTGTAAAATGAACAATAAATAAAAAAAAAAAAATTGTAAAGCGTCCCTGTCCCCGGTAGCTCGTACGCAGAAGCGAACGCATACGTAAGTCCCGCCCACATATTAAAACGGTGTTCAGAACACACATGTGAGGTATCGTAGCGAACTTTAGAGCGAGAGCAATAATTCTAGCCCTAGACCTCCTCTGTAACTCAAAACATGTAACCAATAAAAAAAATTAAAGCGTCGCCCATGAGGATTGTTAAGTACCGAAGTTTGGCGCCATTCCACGAGCGTGTAAAATTTTGAAGGGTGACATGTTAGGTATCTATTTACTCGGCGTAACTTCATCTTTCACATTATGCAAAAAAATTGGGCTAACTTTAATGTTTTAATATTTTTTAATTCATGAAACCGTTTTTTTCCCAAAAAAATGCGTTTGAAAAATTATTGCGCAAATACCGTGCGAGATAAAAAGTTGCAATGACCGCCATTGTATTCTCTAGGGTCTTTGCTAAAAAAACATATATATTGTTTGGGGGTTATATGTAATTTTCTAGCAAAAAAAATCGGCTTTTTACATGTAGGAGCGAAGTGTCAGAATTGGCCCGGGTGCGAAGTGGTTAAGGTCATCACAAAGGTCAAGGGGCACTCTTTACATCTGTAGGAAAAGAGATTTCATCTCCAAATACAGAAAGGTTTCTTCACAGTAAGAGCTGTAAAAATGGGGAATAGACTTTCTCAAGAGCTGGTTCTGTCCAGTTCAGTGACAATTGCTTTAACTGACAATTGCGCAGTCGTGCGACGCTGTACCCAAACAAAATTGAAGTCTTTTTTTCCCACAAATGGAGCTTTCTTTTGGTGGTATTTGATCACCTCTGCGGTTTTTATTTTTTGCGCTATAAACAAAAAGAATGACAATTTTGAAAAAACAGCAATATTTTTTTATTTTTTGCTATAATAAATATCCCCCCAAAAAATATATAAAAAACTAATTTCTTCCTCAGTTTAGGCCGATATGTATTCTTCTACATATTTTTGGTAAAAAAAAATTGCAATAAGCGTATATTGATTGGTTTGCACAAAAGTTATGGGGTCTACAAAATAGGGGATATATTTATGGCATTTCTATTATTTTAATTTTTTTACTACTAATGGTGGTGATCAACTTTTTTTATTGGGACTGCGACATTGCGGCGGACAGATCGGACACTTTTGTCACTTTTTTGGGACCATTGACATTTATACAGCGATCAGAGCTAAAAATAGCCATTGATTACTGTATAAATGTCATTGGCAGGGAAGGAGTTAACACTAGGGGGCGATCCAAGGGTTGAATGTGTGTCTTAGGGAGTGATTCTAACTGGGGGGGGATGGGTCTGCCTGGAGGAGGAGACCGATCATTGTTCATACTTAGTATAAACAACAGATCAGTCTCCTCACCCCTGACAGAACGGAGATCTGTCTGTTTACATTGACAGATCTCCGTTCTGTCTCTCTCAGGAGCGATCGCAGGTGCCCGGCGGACATCGCGGCCGCCGGGCACGCAAATTGGCTCAGTCATCGCTCCGCGGACGCACACCCCCTAGTGGTCCTAAAGTGGATGACGTATAGCTATGGCGATTTGCCAAGAAGAGCCAACCTGCCGCAGTATAACTGCAGCGGTTGGTCCCCTAGTGGTTAATGTCTAAACCACTGGCAACAAAAGTGAGTACATCCCTAAGTGAAAATGTCCTAATTGGGCCAAAAATTACAATATTTTGTGTGGCCACCATTATTTTCCAGCACTGCCTTAACCCTCCTGGGCATGGAGTTCACCAGAGCTTCCTAGGTTGCCACTGGAGTCCTCTTCCTCTCCTCCATGACGACCTCACGGAGCTGGTGGATGTTAGAGACCTTGCGCTCCTCTTCCTTCCGTTTGAGGATGCCCCACAGATGCTCAATAGGGTTTAGGTCTGGAGAAGTGCTTGGCCAGTCCATCACCTTTACCCTTAGCTTCTTTAGCAAGGCAGTGGTTGTCATGGAGGTGTGTTTGGGGTCGTTATCATTTTGGAATATTATCCTGTGGCCCAGTCTCTGAAGGGAGGGGATCATGTTCTGCTTCAGTATTTCACAGTACGTGTTAGCATTCATGGTTGCCTCAATGAACTGTAGCTCCTTAGTGCTGGCAGCACTCATGCAGCCCCAGGCCATGACACTCCCATCACCATGCTTGACTGTTGGCAAGACACACTTGTCTTTGTACTCCTCACCTGGTTGTCGCCACACACGCATGACCCCATCTGAGCCAAATAAGTTTATCTTGGTCTCATAAGACCACAGGACATGGTTCCAGTAATCCATGTCCTTAGTCTGCTTGTCTTCAGCAAACTGTTTGCGGGCTTTCTTGTGCATCATCTTTAGAAGAGGCTTCCTTCTGGGATGACAGCCATGCAGTGTGTGGCGTATGATCTGAGCACTGACAGGATGACCCCCCACGCCTTCAACCTCTGCACTGCAGCAATGCTGGCAGCACTCATATGTCTATTTCCCAAAGACAGCCTCTGGATATGATTCTGAGCACGTGCACTCAACTTCTTTGGTTGACCAATGGTGAGGCCTGTTCTGAGTGGAACCTGTCCTGCTAAACTGCTGTATGGTCTTGGCCACCGTGCTGCAGCTCAGTTTCAGGGTCTTAGCAATTTTCTCATAGCCTAGACCATCTTTATGTAGAACAATAACTATTTTTTTCAGATCCTCAGAGAGTTCTTTGCCATGAGGTGCCATGTTGAACTTCCAGTGACCAATATGAGAGTGAGAGCGATAACACCAAATTTAACACACCTGTTCCCCATTCACACCTGAGACCTTCTAACAGTGACAAGTCACATGACACTGGGGAGGGAAATGGCTATTTTGAGGGGACAGGAAATTTACACTGTTACGCAAGCTGTACACTCCCTACTTTACATTGTAGCAAAGTGTCATTTCTTCAGAGCCCATTCACACAGGGGCGGCACGACTTGTGCCGCGACTGTGCTGGGCGATCACAAGACGACTTCAAATCAGACTTCCAAAATGACTTCTGTATTGAAGTCAATGGAAGTCGCCTTGAAGTCATCTTGAAGTAGTACAGGAACCTTTTTCTAAGTCAGAGCGACTTCAGTCGCTCTGCTTAGAACAGTTCCATTGTACAGAATGGGATGCGACTCGTCAGGTGGCTGAGACGCCTGACGAGTCGCCCCTGTGTGAATGGGGTCTCAGTGTAGTCACATGAACAGATAAAATACAATATTTACAAAAATGTGAGGGGTGTACTCACTTTTGTGAGATACTGTATATATGTTTTTTCCCTTTTATTGGTTGAACTAGATGGACTTGTGTCTTTTTTCAACCAGACTAACTATGTAACTATGTCAGAGGGGCATATGTAGGATAGACCCACTGTCAGCTACTTAGAGTGGCTCTGTTTGACAGCCGCCAAAACTAAATGAGGAAGACCGGTTCTGATGTGACCTGTGGTATGGAGGAGTGACATACTGATTGTCTAGGTCACATGACATGTTTCGGAGGCATCGCCTTCTTTCTCACATTTTAGAAAGGAGGCTGCACCTCCAAGGCATGTCATGTGACCTAGGTAACCCATATGTCCCATCATAACCAGTCTTCCTCATTCGGTCCTAGCAGCTGTCAAACAGAGCAGCTCTAAGTAGCTGACTGTGGGTGTTACCTACATCCGCTCCTCTGACCATCCTGTGGAGACGGCTATGCAACAACATCACACACAGGAAACTCTGCTGCTCTCAAATTAATTGTTTGTAGTGAAGCATGTTGTAGACACAATACAGCTCTCTGTGGTGATTTATAGATGCAGTTTTACCTCAGGATCATGTGAGTGTAACATTTTTAGTTTTATTGTAATCTGTTAAAAGTTTTATTGTGCTAATTCGTGCTTCCCTCTCTTGTGCTTTTGTACTGATGCTTACAAGACCTTGTCTGGGCATTTCTTCAAGGGATAGCTGCATTTTTCCTGGCTCTGGTTGCTTCTTGTTGCTGGTATATGTGATTTAATCAAGTTGGATACACCTGTGGCACAAGTGGGAATTTTTTGGTCTCTTTGAATGCTTATACACCCCCGCAGGAGCTACTGGTTTAGGTTTGGGCCTTGAACGTTACCTCAACATTCGTTGTCTAGGGGTTGAGAGTCTACAGTAACTTCAATGTCCACACAAGTTATGAATCCTTTTTCTTCAGGCTTTATTTCCAAATAAACTTGTATTGGTAGAGGGATGGAGGGTTAGGGGAAGGTTAAGGCACACACAGCAGATCGATGTGCAAGTGGTAGAGAAAAATATTATTAAAAAAATTTCATTAAATCACGACTATCAATCAAGAAACAGTGAATAGTGACAAACCTATGTGAGGTAGTGAACAGATATTAATCAAATATACAGTCAAAGGAATGTCAAATTGTTCTGAAGAAAAGTCCCAAGAAACAAATGTGATGTTTCAGATCCAATATGAAGAGTCACCAAATAGTAGAAAAAAGTCCCCAATGACAGAAGCCTTGCTGCACCAGATGATTCCTTCAAAACACGTGCATTCTCATTCCTTCACCAAGACACTCTGACTTGCGACACCCAAAGTGCACTGATAATTAAAATGTGCTTAGCAAAATGTGTGAACCTCTTTAATTAAAAAGATGGTCACACTCGCTTATACAGGATTGTGCCTGTACACATACTATAGACTGGACGAAATATGATAACCTCTCTCCTCCAATAATCAAGTATAGGACATGCATAATAAACAAACAACTTCCATAGTGCAACCCATTTATTAGGATAAAAAACGAAAGTAAAAGAACGTTGGCCAAACGACCGCTTACATTAAAATGTGCCCATCCCGGCACTGGGGCTGCAGACTATGAATGTAACACAAACTGATCCACCTCCGTGGCGGCGTGCGTTCCAGCGGCTGCTTCCTCTAACCAGGGATACCGGATGGGACGTGGAGCATAGATCACGTGACCAGGCTATGCCGCCGACGTACGTTTCGTATGGTTAACGTCTTCAGGGGGCGTGCCTGGTCACTGGCATCACGTTATTTATCGTCTATGCGAGGGGAGGAGTAATTTTAATAGGTGGATGTGCGTGCCAATCGCATTGCAGCCACAGTATCGAGCTGGGCATTACAATAACCGCATTAAATACTAATACCTTGTTAATATTTACCACAATTGAAAATCTAAAAAAGAGACATTATATATAAAATGGGATTCTTGGTTTATGTAACCTCCTCAAACTTTAAAATGTTTTTAAACTAAGCTAAACTAAGGTTTTTTGGTAATCCCCTGATGCTTATTGTTTAACATCCACTATATGGAGCCTCAGCTATTAATTTCCTGGATCCATAAGTTCAATTGCCTAATATACTAACACAATGAGCCTCACGAGTCAGACAGTGTTGACTAACAATATTGACACTGCTGGCATAGGGAGTGAGGGGCCACCTCACTATTAGCATGGTGGATGGAAGCTGCATAAAAATAAAATAGGTGTATGAGGCACCCAATAATTGAGATTGACCCCCATACTCTCCCATCAAGAGTCAGACAGTAGTAAATACCAATGTTGGCACTACTGACATAGGAATTAAGAGGCCACCTCACTAATTCCATGGTGGATAAAAGCTGCTTATAATAAAAAATATAAAATATAAAATCTAAGTATATAAGACACCAAATAATTGAGATTAACCCCATACTCTCTCATCAGGATATGACAATCTAAATAATGTTGTATAATTATAAAAAATGTATGATGAAATGACCAGTCGGCAATAACAATGATAACCAGAGGTGAAACCTATTTAATACTGGACCTGTGAGCAAGCAACTAGATGGCAAGAAAATGGAATGCATGCACCCAGGGGCTAACCCTCAAGTGTGAACACTCCAATTTTGTACTGGATACTGAACTGTCACTCATTTGATATAAAGCAATTCAAATCCAGTTCTATATTTATACCATAGGGCTGCATGCTCCGCATTTTGTATAACCACCTGGTTTCGTTTTGTGAAATGGCCCGTGTCATGTGTGTCCCCCTCCAATAATTGGAAATCTTATCTATTCCAAAAAACGTACATAGGCTTGGGTCGCTCTGATGATGACTCTTAAAATGTCTAGACACACTATGGTTCGGGAAACCCTTTTTTATATTGGCAAGATGTTCATTGATCCTTACTTTAAGTTGTCTTGTGGTCCTGCCAACGTACTGGAGTGAGCATGGACACTCCAGAACGTAGGTTACATGGTCAGAATTACATGTTATTAAAGGTTTAATTTTAAATTGTTCCCTGGTTACCTTTGACTGGAAATGTGTGATCTTCTTTGGGCCTCCTGATTTTCTCGTAGTTTTGCACGCCTTACATCTAGTACAATGATGAAATCCTGACCCATCCAAAAAAGTGATCAGTTTCTTGGGAGGATCCGGTACATTGCGGGCTATTCGGTTTCTCAGCCCTGGGGCTCTTCTGTAAATAAATTTGGGTTTGGACGAGAGGGTAGATAGTAAATCCTTGTCTTTAAGAAGTATAGGCCAGTGTTTTTTAAAAGTGGTTTCTACTTGTCTGAATTGCCTATGGAAACCAGACACAAATGCCAATTCACCTTCAAATTTCTTTTTAGGCTTTGCTACCAACAATGTTTCTCTTTCCATTGAGGACACCTGAGCCAGGACTTTACCAAGTGTCTCCAACGGATACCCTTTTTCCCCAAATTTTTTTATCAAGGTGTCAGCTTGTGTAGCAAAATCTTCATTATTTGTACAATTGCGCCTGAGCCGCATATACTGCCCTTTGGGTACGGCTCCTATCCATTGGGGATGATGACACCTGTTTGTTGGCACAAAGCCGTTTCTATCTGTAGTTTTGAAATCTGTTATGGTCTCAAAAGTGTCATCTTTCTTGATGATAGTGAGATCCACATAATTGACAGTAGTTAGGCTGTACTCCGCTGTAAACTTTAAACCATACTTATTGTTATTAATTTGCGCCAAAAATACATCCAAGTTTGCCTCTGTTCCTTCCAAGAATAAGATCACATCATCTATATTTCTTCTATAGAAAGAAAGGGACTGGTTTCTATTTTTAAAGATGGTCTCTTGTTCCCATTTGTTTAGCACCACATTTGCCACACTGGGGGCATAGCGGGCTCCCATAGCTACGCCGCCAGTTTGATTATAATATTAATTGTTTGCCCAGAAAAAATTGTTTCCCATGGCCAATTGCAAGCCGCGGATCAGATACAGGATCTGTTTTTTTTTTTCATTTTAGATTGTTTGGTAAGGGCCCACTTCAGTGCCTCGAGTGCATCTGAGTGTCTAATGTTTGTATATAGAGACTCGATGTCTACCGTTACCATGAGTGTATTCGTGGTGGCTTTTGTTAGCTGAAGTGCTATTATTAGGTCCTTACTGTCTTTCAGGTAGGAGGGACTTAGGGAAGCCAATGGTTTGAAAAAGCCATCTAAATATTCCCCCAGCCTGGAAAATAAAGATCCAATTCCGCTTATTATGGGTTGCCCTGGAGGGAACTCCTTATTTTTATGTATTTTAGGTAGTATAAACATTACTGGTACCTTTGGGGCATGGGGAACAATTTTTTCTGGGCAAACAATCAATATTATTATCAAACTGGCGGCGTAGCTATGGGAGCCCGCTTTGCCCCCAGTGTGGCAAATGTGGTGCTAAACAAATGGGAACAAGAGACCATCTTTAAAAATATGCATGCAGCCCTATGGCATGAATATAGAACTGGGTTTGAATTGCTTCATATCAAATGAGTGACAGTTCAGTATCCAGTACAAAATTGGAGTGTTCACACTTGAGGGTTAGCCCCTCGCAGGTCCAGTATTAAATAGGTTTTGCCTCTGGTTATCCTTGTTATTGCCGACTGGTCATTTCATCATACATTTTTTATAATTATACAACATTATTTAGATTGTCATATCCTGATGAGAGAGTATGGGGTTAATCTCAATTAGTTGGTGTCTTATATACTTATATTTTATATTTTTTATAATGCCAGCAGTGTCAATATTGTTAGTCAACACTGTCTGACTCGTGAGGCTCATTGTGTTAGTATATTAGGCAATTCAACTTATGGATCCAGGAAATGAATAGCTGAGGCTCCATCTAGTGGATGTTAAACAATAAGCATCAGGGGATCACCAACAAACCTTAGTTTTGCTTAGTTTAAAAATATTTTAAAGTTCGAGAAGGTTACATAAATCAAGAATCCCATTTTATATATAATGTCTCTTTTTTAGATTTTCAATTGTGATAAATATTAATAAGGTATTGGTATTTAAAACGGTTATTGTAATGCCCAGCTCGATACTGTGGCTGCAATGCGATTGACATGCACATCCGCCTATTACAATTACTCCTCCCCTCACATAGATGATAAATAACGTGACGCCAGTGACCAGGCACACCCCCTGAAGACGTTAACCATACGAAACGTACGTCTGCAGCGTAGCCTGGTCACGTGATCTATGCTCCACGTCCCATCCGGTATCCCTGGTTAGAGGAAGCAGCCGCTGGAACGCACGCCGCCACGGAGGTGGATCAGCTTGTGTTACATTCATAGTCTGCAGCCCCAGTGCCGGGATGGGCACATTTTAATGTAAGCAGCCATTTGGCCAATGTTCTTTTACTTTAGTTTTTTATCCTAATAAATGGGTTGCACTATGGAAGTTGTTTGTTTATATTACATGTCCTATACTTGATTATCGGAGGAGAGAGGTTATCACATTTCGTCCAGTCTATCATATGTGTGCAGGCACAATCCTGTATATAAGTGAGTGTGACCATCTTTTTAATTAAAGAGGTCCACACATTTTGGTAAGCACATTTTAATTATCAGTGCACTTTGGGTGTCGCAAGTCAGAGTGTCTTGGTGAAGGAATGAGAATACACATGTTTTGAAGGAATCATCTGGTGCAGCAAGGCTTCTGTCATTGGGGACTTTTTTTCTGCTATTTGGTGACTCTTCATATTGGATCTGAAACATCACATTTGTTTCTTGGGACTTTTCTTCAGAACAATTTGACATTCCTTTGACAGTATATTTTATTATCTGTTCACTACCTCACATAGGTTTATTTGTCACTATTCACTGTTTCTTGATTAATAGTCATGATTTAATTAAATTTTTTTAATAATATTTTTCACTAATATTACTATTATCACTACCAACTATTTAATTTATCTAAGCGCCCTCTACCACTTGCACATTAATTAGATAGAAGATCACACTTCATCATTAGGGGAGCAGCTCAGCATTGTTTAATTACTTAATCCACTCTATTATTAATTATTTTGGCGCAGAATTTTGCTATATTTTTTTTACACACAGCAGATCACTGGGGAAAACTCCTAAGATACAAAGTCTCACTCACCACTCTCCTTCGAGTGGGTATTGCTCACCCGGATAGGCCTCTCTCATTTGGCCTAGCAGCCGGAATGATGCATGAACAAATAAGAAAGAACAGTCTCTGCCACAGACCTTTTAGATGGTTAAGTTGAACCGTTCAGTTATCCTCTGCCACAGGATTTTAGTACCCAGATATCCAGCCTTACAGTCTAAGAGCCTTTAAGCCAACCCGGCAGACTGTAAGGTTACTTTAGCTACGGTGCATCCTCAAATAGGGTCACCAGGCCTTCCGCAAGATACCAGCCTTCTGCTCGATCCTCTCCTGGACAGGTCCTCCCCTGGTTTCCTCCATTGAGTGGCTTCCTCCCGCAGGACGGACAGCACAGGATCACCTTCAAGCGTAGGCCCCAGTCAAGACAACTGGGCCTACCTGGCATAGTTGCAGCCTCGGGCCAACGTGGCTCCGAGGCTGAAATCCCAGTGACACATACCTCGAGCCAGGAGGGCCATGAGGCGAAGAAGAGCCCCGAAAAATGGTGTCTGCCCCTTAAGTACCCTTCCCTATCATGCTCAGCGGGGAGACCACTCCCACTGAACTGTTCCAGGGGAAAGACACCCAATGCACTTTGGCCTGTTTGTCTTTCACATTGGCCTGGGGTGGTAACGCCACCTACAGGCAAACAGTGGGAAGTCCTTCCAAAATTATTTACGAAGTCTTAGCTAATACCAGCTCAGACACCCACTAAATTTAACATAGCGCCTGGTCATCAGGAGCAGGGCGCTACCTTTACCTTGGCATGCATTAAAAAGGGGATTACCTCCAGAGACAAAATGATGATTCTTCCACTCTACAAGACTCTGGTCCGTCCGCACCTAGAGTATGCTATCCAGTTCTGGGCACCAGTCCTCAAGAAGGATGTGATTGGTAATGTAGAGAGTACAAAGAAAGGCAGCAAAGCTAATAAAGGGTCTGGAGGATATTAGTTATGAGGAAAGATTGCGAGCACTGAACCTATTCTCTCTGGAGAAGAGACGCTTGATAGGGGATATGATTTCAATTTACAAATACCATACTGGTGACCCCCCAATAGGGATAAAACTTTTTCACGGAAGGGAGTTTAACAAGACACGTGGCCACTCATTAAAATTAAAAGATTCAAACACTACAATCCTGCGCTCATAAACCATGCATATTAACACGTAAAGGCTCTGAATTGGGATGAAAAAACTTTGTCCATTTATTAAACGTAATAGTAAAAAAATAGTAAATAAATCAAATCCCAAATAGGTGAAAGATAAATGTGATATTAAGTCCAGTCACAAATTACAACAGTCTTGCGATAGTATCCATAGAGCAAGGATGGGTTAAAATTTCACAGCATAACTCGATAGTCCTGTAGCATGACAGCAGTGTGGGCACAGTACCTTAGTGTGGTCAGAACCTGCAGACCGACATGTGGAGGGCCCTCCAGCATGAGGGATGCAAACCCGAAATCCTAACACTGCTGGGACCGGAGAACTCACACTTTCCGTTCCGGATAGATGATGTCATGCCGCTGCGACGCTGGCTTGTATCTCGGGATTCAGACAGTGTTTGTGGAGCAAAAGATACCGTTCAATGCGCTCCTCCACTAAGGATGTTAATGGGCTGTTGCTGCTCTCTAGTGGAGATGTGGAAGAATATCCACTTCAATGAGAGGAATCCTGAGTCCTCCGACAAGCTTTTTGAGCAGGACAATTCGGTTGCCAGCGTCGCAGCAGCGTGACGTCATCTATCCGGAGGAACGGAAAGTGTGAGTTCTCCGGTCCCAGCAGGGTTAGGGTTTCGGGTTTGCATCCCTTGTGTTGGAGGGCCCTCCACATGTCGGTCTGCAGGTTCTGACCACACTAAGGTACTGTGCCCACACTGCTGTCATGCTACAGGACTATCGAGTTATGCTGTGAAATTTTAACCCCTCCTTGCTCTATGGATACTATCGCAAGACTGTTGTAATTTGTGACTGGACTTAATATCACATTTATCTTTCACCTATTTGGGATTGGATTTTTTTACTTTTTCGTTTAATAAATGGACAAAGTTTTTTTTCATCCCAATTCAGAGCCTTTACGTTTTAATATGCATGGTCCATGAGCGCAGGATTGTAGTATTTGAATGTTGTATATTTTGTACTTCCGGGTACAAATTTTTTCTGCTGCTCTGGATCCCCCCATCTGATTTTTCCGTACCTCTTGATTATCTGAGGTTTTTATTTACCCACCATTTTTAGCGCTGGTGTTTTTATCGTTGTTTTGTCATTAAAATTAAAAGAAAAGAGGTTTAACCTTAAACTACGTAGAGGGTTCTTTACTGTAAGAGTGGCAAGGATGTGGAATTCCCTTCCACAGGCAATGGTTTCAGCGGGAGGCATTAATGGTTTCAAGAAACTATTAGATAAGCACCTGAACGACCACAACATACAGGGATATACAATGTAATACTGACATATAATCACACACACATAGGTTGAACTTGATGGACTTGTGTCTTTTTTCAACCTCCCCTACTATGTAACTATGTGCTTGTCCCATGAAGATGGTATACGTTTACACTGAGATGGAGTGGGAAAAGTACTTTTTAAATATTCAAACAGGACTTTAAAAAGGACACATGGCTAGCAAAACAAACACCTCACCATAAGACCGACAAGAAAGCAAGAGGGGGCAGAGCTGTAAAGATTAACATCAACTCATAGTTTAGGTGAGACAATAGGATAGAACAAAAATAAACACCACAATAATATGGACAGGGCTACAGATATTTAGGAGTAGCATAGATTACCATGAAGTAAAATTAAAAGCAATGTGTCAGTTTCAAATAAATTTTAAATAATGCCAAGGGTTTGATCTGCAGCTGCCTGGCACCAGATCCCATAAATCATAAACAAATGGTAACTGTCTGTAAAAACAGCCAGAAATTTACTGAGAGACTTTACTGGTGCATTATATCCCAAAGAAGACAAACATGCGACAAGTAAAAAAAAAACATTTTATTATTGTCAATTTAACCTAATATCATGTTGATTAATACTAAGATCCAAAAGCAAACAAAAAGGCTTAAAAACATCTGCCTATTGTTAGAGTGAACAAAACCCCCTGTGTTTAGCCTGATCAACAGCATGTGTAGTACATATGTATACAAAATTCATTTGAGGGCCCACACTTTCCTATAGTCTGTGACATTGCCTACCTGCTATTTCAGCTTGGGGAATGTGCACTGATTTTTAATTATTTTATTTTTACTATGAGGGATTCAGATCACTTTCTAACTTCAAATTGTTAAATTAAGCTTTGACAAAACACAAAAACTGGAAATTGATGGGTTTCTATGTAGAACTGCACCAGATTTTGCCCTTCTCTAGTTTTAATAAATCAACCCCATAGGATGGCTGGATGCTCATTAAGTCTATGTGCAAGCAGATTTCCAATTTTAAATGTACAGTAAAACCTTGGTTTGAGAGTAACTTGGTTTGAGAGCGTTTTGCAAGACAAGCTAAATTTTTTAATAAGATTTTGACTTGATATACAAGCGATGTCTTGATATAAGAGTAGCGTCAAGTCACAACCGAGTATAAAAAAGAAGAGAGGCGCCTCTAAGTGAAGCAATATTGTTACATTTAATGAAGGTACAACATTTAATAACTCACATGGTTGATGATTAAAACAGGCACGCCTTATGCTGGCATCCGGGGTAAAGCTGTCCACATAGACCATCCTCCACACCACCATCAACGTCATCCCTTCCACGCTGCGCTCCACGAGCCCTTCAAGCCTCGCTTTCAGATTGCTCTACTGCAGGTAGTCTTCCCGGTAACAATTGCAGGCTGACAGCAGTGAGAGCCGGCAGGGCGGGGGATGGTCTATGTGGACAGCTTTACCCCGGGTGCCTGCATACTTAGATGTGTCTCTTTAATCATCAACCATGTGAGTTGCTAAATGTTGTACCTTCATTAAATGTAACCATATTGCTACACTTAGGCCTCGTACACACGACCGATTTTCTCGGCAAGAACCAGCAAGAAACTTGCTGGCAGAGAGGTCTTGCCGAGTAAATCGGTCGTGTGTACGCTGCTAGCGTGTTTCTCGTCGAGAAAACCGACAAGAAACCTCGACGAGAAAATAGAGAACCTGCTCTCTATTTTCTCGTCGAGATTCTCCTCGGCGTGTTTCTCGACAAGAAAAGTGAGTGTGTGTACACTTACCTGTCCGCCCGGAAGCCCGCGCATGTTCGAAATGAATTTGACGCATGCGCGGTAGCTTCCTAGGCATACGTAGGGTATACCAAGATGGCGGCGACGGCATCGAATGTGACGAGCGCATGCTCGACGTAGTCGATGACGTCACCGCGTACACTCCTTTCAAAGAACCGCGGGTTCTTTGAAACGAGCGTGTGTACACTCGGCCGGGACAAGTTTCTTGTCCAAGAATCTCGTCGAAAAAAACGACATGTTTTTCTCAACGAGAATCTCGGCCGTGTGTACGAGGCCTTAGAGGCACCTCTTTTCTCTTTTATAATCTGTAGCTCCTGCTGGCTTTTGCCTCTAATCCAATTATGGAGGCTGCCATTTGTGGATGGACATTTTATGGTTACATAACCTATCACATTGCTATAATTTTTTTATATGAAATATAAACTGAAGGATTTATGAATAAATGGTTGTGGAACGAATCATTTGAGTTTCCATTATTTCTTATGGGAAAATTTGCTTTGATATACAAGTGCTTTGGATTACAAGCATGCTTCCGGAACAAATTATGCTTGCAATCCAAGGTTTTACTGTATACTGTATTTATGGCATTATTTATTTTCTGTATTTCTTTAAAGATTTGGTGACTGCTGTGTGTCGCCCTTTCCTCATGCCTATGGCTCCTGGTAGCTGCCTTTGCTCATGATTTTCATGCAAGAGCTGCCCAGACATTTCTCTGGTAAATATTGGATTCAAAGCAGAGATATATATTGCCAATTTGACTATATGAGAAATATATCTAAAAAACAATATATCTTATCAATACACTTTATCATTTATGGGATGCCATGTTCTGTTAGACTATTATACTTATGCACAATTGATTTTTTTATATTGAATATATTTTTTTGTTTTTTACTTCTTATTAGAATTCTGCCTCCTGAAGAAGCATGTCAGCAAAACACATTGAGAAACTGTAACCCTTCCACAGCCTGCGTATGTTATCACAATATAACATTCTATGCTTAATACTGAATCGTTATACATCTGGTGGGCTGATTTTGTGGCAGTCAAATATAATTTGTATGTATATGTACAAGCTGTGGATGGGTGTTTTGTTCACTCTAAAAGCAGGCAGATGTTTTAAAACTTTTTGTTAGCTTTGAATAGTATCAATCAACCTGGTATGCTAGGTTGAATTGACATTAGGGATGAGCCGAACAGAACATGCGGTTCGCAGCAGAACATGCGAATAGGCAAAAAATTTGTTCAAACACCGTTAAAGTCTATGGGACATGGCCGTGAAAAATCAAAAGTGCTAATTTTAAAGGTTAATATGCAAGTTATTGTCATAAAAAATGTTTGGGGACCTGGGTAATAATAATAATCATAACATATTTCATATGTCATTGATACACATGATTGGTACAAGCAAAAGCAATTGATAAATTAATTAGATACATATACAGATCTGATAATTGTAATCATAATAAATGTAAACATTCAGTAAAATTGACAGAATTCATGATTTAAAGACAAGCTTGGCCTGGCATCCTTGAAATAAAACTTGACGCGTTTCATGGGTATATATACAAGGATGCCAGCTTGAATATAGATAATGGTAGAATTCTATAACTATGGAATATGATTAACCACTTCCCGCCCAGTCAATAGCAGATTGACGTCCGGGAAGTGGTTCTGTTATCCTGCAGGACGTCAATAGACGTCCAGTGTGGATAACAGCCACCGCGCGCCCGGGGGGAGCGCATCGCGGCGATCGGTGGAGCGGTGTGTCAGTCTGACACACCGCTACACTGATCTCGGTAAAGAGCCTCCGGCGAAGGCTTTTTACCACGTGATCAGCCGTGTCCAATCACGGCTGATCACGATGTAAACAGGAAGAGCCGTTGATCGGCTCTTCCTCACTCGCGTCTGACAAACGTGAGTAGAGGAGAGCCGATCGGCGGCTCTCCTGACGGGGGGTTCGCGCTGATTGTTTATCAGCGCAGCCCCCCTCGGATACCCACACTGGACCACCAGGGAAGCCCCCCAGGACCACCAGGGAAGCCCCAAGCATGTGGATGGCCAGGTAAGTCCCCCATGGCCATCCACATGCACAAATACATACACAACATATGCCAATCAGTGCCCACAAATGGGCACTGACTGGCACCATCATGGCACGACCACAATGTATGATGCCCAGCAATGCCACCTACCAGTGTCATCAGTGCCACCTACCAGTGTCCATCAGTGCCACCTATCAGTGCCCATCCGTGCCCATCTGTGCCCATAAGTGCCCACCTATCAGTGCCCGTCCGTGCCACCTATCAGCACCACCCATAAGTATCCATCAGTGCTGCCTATGAGTGCCCATCAGTGCCGCCTATGAGTGCCCATCAGTGCCGCCTATGAGTGCCCATCACTGCCGCCTATGAGTGCCCATCAGTTCCGCATACCAGTGCCACATATCAGTGCCCATCAGTGCCGCCTATCAGTGCCCATCATCAGTGCCACCTCATCGGTGCCACCTCATTGGTGCCACCTCATCGGTGCCCATCAGTGTCGCCTTATCAGTGCCCGTTAGTGCCGCCTTATCAGTGCCCATCATTGAAGTAGAAAAGGTACTTATTTACAAAAAAATAGTAACAGAAACAAAGAAAAACTTTGTTTTTTTCAAAATTTTCGCTCTTTTTTATTTGTTGTGCAAAAAATAAAAATCGCAGAGGCGATCAAATACCACCGAAAGAGAGCTCTATTTGTGGGAACAAAATGATAAAAAAATTGTTTGGGTACAGTGTTGCATGACCGCGCAATTGTCATTCAAATTGCGACAGCACTGAAAGCTCAAAATTGGCTTGGGCAGGAAGGTGTATAAGTGCATGGTATTGAAGTGGTTAAAGGGATAAGTTGGGTAGGTGAGGTCACTGAAAGAACGGTGTCTACCACCCAAATATATGCAAAATAAAGAACACGGAGTGACCCCATTAAACCCAACCAAAATGTGTCATAGACATGCCTCCATCCCCATGTGTGTGTGTGTGTGTATGTATATATATATATATATATATATATATATATATATATATATATATATATATATATATGGAAAGGGAAGGGTTTTGGGACTTAAATCCACCTTTCACTCCATCCACCTCTACCTCCCACTCACACTTATAACATTGTAATGGAATGGTATTTTACTTTTGATAAACTTAGTGTTCACGTTTATTCATTTTATTTTCTGTGAGAACATTTATTATAAACATAAGTGTTACTATTCTATGCAGAAGCACTCACATCACTTTATTGCACATGCATCACTGATGGTACACCTAGCTCCTTGTTATAACATTCTTCATCCTTTGTTCCTCACCCTTTCTCATACAGTTGACACCACATCTTTCTTCATCCTTATATGTTTCATACCATTATTATTCCCTTTATGTACTGTTTCCCTTAGAGCCTGACATGTGTCTGATGGGTCTACCTTTCCTTGACGGTGTGTCGTGGCTGTCCGGTCCGCTCCCTGGCTGCTTTTGTCCATGGCTTCTTTTTGGTTCCTTCCAAGTTTTATTTTGGGGGGGTGGGGGTTGCCCCCGCCTCAACCCCGCATGAGATGGCTTTTTCAGAGCCACCGTCCCAATCCATCTCGGGCAACTGCTGGGCCAAATATACACATATGGGTTTTACCATAGGTAACGTATAAGTTCTCAGTTCCTTCTTATAGAGCATATGGTACACCCTTCAAGATCTAATTTATTCATTTTTCTATCTTACCTTCTAGCCAAAATGTATGCATCCCCACTCCTGATGATTGGCTGTTAACACCATGAAACGCGTTGAGTTTTAATTCTAGGATTCCAGGTCAAGCTTGTCTTTAAATCATGAATTCTGTCAATTTTACTGAATGTTTATAATTATTATGATTACAATTATCGGATCTGTATATGTATCTAATTAATTTATCAATTGCTTTTGCTTGTACCAATCATGTGTATCAATGACATTAAATATGTTATGGTTATTATTGATTATGTCCATCTCTGTGGAAATCATGTATTATATATCAATTATATGATACATCATATAGCATATTGTGTTTTTATCAGTTGCATTTAATTGATTGGAGTCATTAATTTCAAATAACAACCATATGGCACTTAGCACTTTTCATTTCTCTTATAGAATTTTAAAGGGTGTTCCACGGCTTTCAAATTTGCTGCGAACACCCCAAATTGTTCGCTATTCGGGCGAACAGCCAATTTTCGAGGTAAACTCATGTTCGACCCGAACATAAAGCTCATCCCTAATTGACATGAATAAAATGTTTTTTTTTTTTACTTGATGCATGTTTATGTTCTTCGAGAGATAATACCATTCAGTTTTAGTTAAAGGTGGATGTTGAGAGCAGGATAGATTACCTGTGAGGGGACAGAGATGAGACGATCAAATGATGGTATGCAGTGGCGGCCTGTCCATAGGGGGCACTCGGGCACTGCGCCCCCAAGCTGTTAAAAAAAAAAATTCACTTTTAGGCTACATGCCCACGGACGTTTTAAAAAATGGGCTGTAAAGCTAGTACAGACGCCAGGAAAAAAAACTAAGTTTTTAACGTGATTTTTTTCCGCGTTTTGCATTGAATTCAATGCACGTTTCGCCGCGCTAGCTTTCAGCCGCATTTTTCTTTCTCTATTCAAAATCAGTGGTTCCCTATGGGAGCCCATTGATTTGAATAGAGGTCACACCAGAAGTCAGATCAAGATGATCATTAATTTTTTACACTGCGGAGGAAGTTCCCCATCAGGTCCGCTCAGCCAATGACATAGGTGGGGTCTGAGATACGAGGGCGCCCCTGCCCCCTCGTACCTCAGACCCCACCTACGTCATTGGCTGAGCGGACCTGATGGGGAACTTCCTCGGCAGTGTAGGTCCGCTCAGCCAATGACGTTTCTTGTGGAGTGGAAACTGCAGCGCTGGACATCGGATCACTGCGGGACACTGGATTACATCGCTGGAATGTGTTTTTTTTTATTTTATTTTTTTAATAAAGGACTTTTCCCAACGGTGTCTGTGTGTTTTTTTTTTTACATTTTTTTTACACTTTCTTTGTGAAATGGTAGGGTACAATGTAACCCTTACCAATTCACATAGGGGGGGGGATCTGGGGGTCCCCTTTGTTAAAGGGGTCTTCCAGATTCCGATAAGCCCCCTGTCCGCAGACCCCCACAACCACCGGGCAAGTTGTGCCCCCACAACCACCCACAACCACCCCAAAGCATCCTCCCCATGTTGAGGGCATGTGGCCTGGTACGGTTCAGGAGGGGGGGTGCTCTCTCGTCCCCCCCTCTTTTCCTGCGGCCTGCCAGTTTGCATGCTTGGATAAAGGTTCTGGTATGGATTTTTGGGGGGAACTCTACGCCATTTTTTTTTACATTTGGGGTGGAGTTCCCCTTAAAATCCATACCAGACCTGAAGGGTCTAGTATGGATATTTGGGGGTGTGACAGAACCCACTGTCACTGTGTGTTTTGGAAGGGACTGTGGGCTGGCCGCTTACCCACAGATTATGGCCCAGACTGAGAGACTGGGAGAAAGCTGCCATTGAGATAATGTAATGTAATGCTACATCCCTTCTCCCCCATCCACCCCCCCTCTTGTTGCTGTGTTTAATTGTGTTGGTTCATGGCACATAGACAATGGTCTGGACTGCAGACATCTCTCCGCAGGGGATGTGTATTGAAGGGCTGCCTGCTTACCATAATCCCTTTATGTTTAACTGTAGTCTCTGTTCCAATGTTAAGTTCCCATTGGTTCTTCCTTGTCCCCTACCCCCCCTCTATGACAAGTCTAAGGGGAGTGTCCCTAACTGTGTGTAAAAGTGTATGTTTTGGATTTAATAAAGGGTTAATGCTCTGCATGTTTAACCCTCAACACCTGTGTGGATTGTCTCGTGATTGAGGGGTTAAGGGCTGGTTATGGCGTATCTGCAGGCTGCGGGTGCGTTTGGAGGACAGGAGACACAGGTCTGGCGGATGTGCCCACCTGGGGTATGCGAGATCCGTCACAGTGGTGGCAGCAGTGGGATTTTCCCTCCAGTTCCTGGGACACTCCAAGCCACCACAGTGAATGACCAAGCTATGCAGCCTGCAGGAAAGTCACACTGAAAGACTTACTTGAGAGCCGAGATGAACCAGAGGAATGGTGATGCAGGACCCCGGTCAGTTGAAGATTTGTTTCAGCAACGAGTTCGAGAGCGCTTGGCATTATATGGTGCTAACCCATCAGAGACCGCCATACAGGAAGCCATTAGAGAAATCGAGCGGCAGGATGAGCGACAACATGAGCAGAGAATGGCGGAAATACGGCAATCAGAGACAACACCTAAAAAACAGCACCAACTGAAAGGAGAGGAGAGATACAGATACCAGCCGACATGGAAAAGGAATTCAGAAGGAGGTTGCGAGAGATGCAGATACAGCATAGAGGACCAGTATCAGAGGAGGTCCTGCTGGGATGGTCGGATTCGATCCGCTGCGAACTCTGGAAGAAAGTGCTAGCCCTCGAGCAGCAACACCAGGGAAAAGTTCTCCCCTCCATCCATGTAAGGTACTGGTCGCAGTATGAAGTACGAATGCTGTTATTGGGGGAACAACCGAAGCAGGAGTGGACAGCTGAGTTAAGCAGGCTGATCCGGGCAGAGATGCGGTTGGACGAGAGCTACAGAGCCCTCCGGTGGTATGTAGCCCAAGAGTGCCCATGGTCAGCGGATGACAGCCCCACGGAAGGCTTTGACTATAATGGCCTGGGATTGTTGTATTGGAGGCTGTCCAAGGACCCTGACTTTGGGAGTGATCAGGAGTGGCGTTTGGAGGAAATAATGGAGCACAGAGAACAAAGACTGAATGTCTCGGAAGGGCACCGGGCACAGGAAGATTTGGAGTTTCTGGCCGTTCAGGAATGGGAGCTGGAGATTGCCTACAAACAGCTGCTAGACTCTGCTCAGCAGCAGGGTGGGGCTCCCTTTGCCTGGGACTATCAGGAATTACCAGTTGACAACTATGAAATCCTGGCTGAAGAAGCAGCAGTGGAAAATCTGAAGATTGCCCTCCCTAAAGCCGAAGTGAATGATACAGAGTTCCAGGGAGCTAGCCTGGCTGATGAATCGGCAGTGGAAAAGATGAAGATTGCCCTCCCTAAAGCCGAAGTGGATGATATAGAGTTCCAGGGAGCTAGCCTGGCTGAAGAATCAGCAGTGGAAAATCTGAAGATTGCCACCCTTAAAGCCGAAGTGGATGATATGGAGTTCCAGGGAGCTAGGGCAGTTGGCTCATCACCCCAACCACAGATTACAGAAGGTATGGACTTAATGGACTGTGCAGAGGATGTTATGAATTATGCATCGCCCGCTCAAGTACTGGCAGCAGGACAAAGTACTGCAGACCCCTGCCCTACACCCGTGGCAGTGTTGGAGGCCCGAGTTGAGAAGGTGATGGTTCCTCTTTCTGAGTGGATTTCAGAGATGCAGGGAGGAGAAGCAGCCATTTTCCCTCCCCAACAGGTAGCCAGAGCAGATGGTGTGGAGTCCCCAGCAGGAGTACTGGCAACAGGGCAGAGTGATAGCAACCTGTGCTGCCCAGCACCGGAAACAACTGTGGAGTTTCAGGGAGCCGGGGCAGTTGGCCCCTCTCTCCAGCAACAAGCTGGGGTGGTAAAGCTTTTACCCCCAGCTGAATCACTGGCAGCAGGGCAGAATGCTACTGGCCGCTGCACACAACTGCCACTTGAGCGGATATCGGTGGATGGGACTGCGGTCTCCACTCACAGCAACCCAGCAGAAGAGCTGGCAACAGAGCCGAGTGCCACGGGCCTCGGCTCTCAACTAACAGAAGAGGGAGTTCCTGTGGTATTGGATGGGACTTCAGTCCTCACTGACACAACCCCAGAAAATGGTGTGACACTGAGACAGGAGGATGTCAGCCTTGCTTTGCAAGTACTGCAGGACTTCCACCTACCACAAGTGGATGGGACTTCAGTCTCCACTTGTATACCCCAGGGATGCCGGGCAGTCGACCCAGATCCCCAACAGCATGACGGACTGAGCCCAGTCACCCTGTCTTCTCCCCAGCGGCGGGTATGTTCTCTGAGAGAGGCAGAGGTTGGCTGGGTAAGTAATGCTCTGCTTGGAGCAATTCATTTGTGGTTCTGGGTGGATACCAGCATTGGAAGAATGGACCCATGGACTAACTTCGGAGTAGACCCGTCTGGGGTCCCCTCCTCTGTTAGTCCCCTGCCGAAAGGGGAGATGTGTGACAGTGTAGTCACTTTGGACACAGGGTGAATAAAAGAAACCCCCGATATGGTCTGTGATAGCCATATTCAAGGCTGTATATACATTGTATATAGATTGGATGTATACTGTATGTGGGGGTTAAGTATCATTGCTGTGAGGAATTAAGTTGTTTTGCATTTCTATTCATTTAAGTCTGTCCTTGTGTGTATTGTAAAGTGCCAGACAGACTGGCTGCCAACCCTTTGTGAAAAGATGTGTATTGGAGATCGTATATTCTATTGTGTTGGGATCTTTTGAAGCCTAGCAGACATCAGGGTGAGGTGTTGAGTCTTGGGATGTGTGGGTGGAGCTGGGCCCTTGTTCATGTTAAATCATGTGCCTTGAATTGTGTATAAAGTTACAATGTTTCTCAATAATAAATTCATTCCTACTACAGAAGAGACAGAGTGCGTCTCGTCTTCTTCCAGAGGGGTCGGCTCCTATAGGAAAGGGTCGTTTAGCTGTGGATATCGGTAGCGAGTGGATGTGTGTCTAGGAGAGGGAACCTCGTAAACGGCGTTAATACCCCTTGAGATTGGGGTGCCGTTACAGGGGGGAACCCCACGTCATTTTTTTTTTATTTGATGCAGGGTTCCCCTTAATATCCGTACCAGACCTGAAGGGCCTGGTAATTGAATTTAGGGGGACCCCCACGCATTTTTTTTTTTTTAATCAATGACTTTTCTCTATATTGCTTGGAGCCAACAATTCATTTATAGCCGCGAGTGCTTTTAAATTACTTTTTTTCCTTCAGAAATGACACTTTGTGCAGGGACAGTTCTAATCAAGGGAAACAAGCGCTGATTTACAGGCATACTATACACCCCCCCAGGTACGAAATTTTAAGGAATATTTCACTTTTATTGTTTCACTTTAAGCATTATTAAAATCACTGCTCCAGAAAAAACTGAAGTTTTTAAAAGTTTTTTTTGCATTGACACATGTCCCCTGGGGCAGGACCCGGGTCCCCAAACACTTTTAAGGACAATAACTTACATATTAGCCTTGATAATTAGCACTTTTGATTTTGAACGGTCGAGTCCATTGTATTTAATAGGGTTCTAAAGTTTGCGCAAACTTTAGGTCTGTTCGCAGGTTCTGGTGCGAACCGAAAAGGGGGGTGTTTGGCTCATCCCTAGTTTTAATAGCCAGTATATTTGTAGATAATAAGGTTTCTTTCAATGCTTTTGCTAGGAATTTACCTGATTTATCCCCGTGTTCATAGAAGAACCCTTTTCTAAAAAAGAGGATCTTTTGGGTTTGAGATTCAAGATGGACTGTAATTTTTTTTACGTAATTCAAGTAAAGCTGTGGCTGCCTCTATTGCTAAAGATTGTTTATGTTGTGTTTCCATGTCACGAATGGCCTGTGTTAGGGCTGTGAGTTATTTTTCTGCTTCTCTCTTTTTTGCAGCCTTCATTCGGATAAATTCCCCCCGGACCACACATTTGTGAGCTTCCCATATGTTCAAAGGTAACATGTCTTCCGACTCGTTTTCTTTCAAATAATATTTGTTTCTGATATTTTGCTTGTATCTGCCAAGTCAGTAAGCAAAGAAGGATTCAACCTCCAATTTGAGGTCTCATGCCTTCTAGCCTTTTTATGGAGTGTCATTGATATGGGTGCGTGGTCCGAGAAGCTTTTTATTCCAATCTTGGCCGATTGTAAGTAAGATGTAGTCAATGCGTGTGAATTTGTTGTGTAGGGCCGAAAAATATGTGAAGTCTTTTCCTGATGGGTTACTCGAGCGCCACGAGTCAATTAATGTAAGTGAGGCAAGAAGTGTTTTCATTTTCCGTAATTTTTTGTATGGCACGCTGGATTTGCCATCCGACGTGTCCTGTAGGGGTTTCAACGCCAGGTTGAAATCCCCTCCGAATACGATGCAACCCGTTGCAAATCTTTTTAGTTCGTTGATTACTCGTTGGCAAAAGGTGACTTGTGCGGAGTTAGGGAAATATACATTCTCCAATGTAACGGGGATCCCCGCCCAATTTCCTTTGAGGAAGATGTATCTCCCTTCTGTGTCTGCCTGTTGAGAAATTACAATCTCTGAGTTCTTGTGTAGTAGGATAGAAACTCCCTTGGATTTGGATGTATAATTGGCTGCATGAAAGACTTGTGTGTAGTGTTTATCATGTAGCTTGGGTATATTACCTGTCTTGAAGTGGGTCTCCTGGAGAAATACCACCGCTGGTTTAGATTTATGTCGTTCTCGGAGTAGCGATACTCGTTTTTCAGGCGTGTTTAGGCCCCTAACATTGTGGGAGATCACAAAAGAATGTTTATTAATCATTGCATATGACATTTTGGTATAGCAGGTATTATAACTTATTTACATATAAGGCAACTGTGGGTATCCTGATATATAAAAAAAAAAAAAAAAAGTAAAGTGAAAAAAATAGGGATAGAGAGAAGAGGGGAAAAAAGAAAAAGAGGAAAAGGAAGAAGGAAAAGGAAGAAGAAAAAGGTGTTTTGGTAACTCTCAAGATGAGTGTCACGTATAAAAAGAGGTAGTAAACACGTCTCCTAGTGTTAGCCTAAGGAGAGAAGTATAGTGGGTGTGTGTCGGTTTAGGTACCAACCCACATCCACTGGTGGGAGCAATGGGAGGTAGTCACTGTAGGTGATCAGGGGTATTTGTACCTTAAACCTGATCAGATAACCTGGTGTAAAGACAATAATGAGTGAGAACTCCCGTGACTCAACTACAAGCATATGTGAGTAGAATGGATCATGTACCCCTTCCAGCCATTGGGCGGTATCATGAGTTTAGTATAAATTTTTGTAACAGCGCAGAGTAGTGGTGCACAGCAATATCCATGCACCAGTCCTCCACTAAGTCTATATTGAGGACATCCAAATGCACCCCAACGTAGAGTAGCAGGCGTGCATCCGGACGTCCGAACTGTTTGTGAAGACATTACTTATATAAACTTGTAAATAATTTTGCCATCATGGTCGTACCCCCTAGTAGACCTAAATAAAATCCCACCAAGAGATACGCCATATGATATGTCAACAGCCATTATGCTCCTAGAGCTGTCCTCTTTATTGACAGCTTGGTGAATGTCACAGGTTCATCGGGGCGAATATCATTCCGTCAACTCATAACTGGTCTGGACCACAGTGAATTTTATATCTCTAACTGTGAGATTTTTGAAAAGCTCTTGTTTAACGAGTGATATCATTAGGGAGGAAGAGGAGGTCCAGTTTTTCAGAATTGCTCTCCTTGCTGCAAAAAGGCTGATAAGGATCCACTCTTTGTGTTGAAGACCAGCATTGGAGGACCAAGTTAGAAGTTGCTTGTCCCAGTAGCCAAAAATCAGAAGAAGGGGGTCTTTAGGGAGATGTAACAGGGTGACTCCCTTAATGAAAAATGATTTCCTGCCAGAAGGAAGATATGAAGGAACATGACCAAAAGCGGTGAGTTAAGATAGGCTTCGGCTGGTTGCAGAGTGGACATAGAGCAGACTGGGGTTTACTTTTGTTCTTGAGGAAGGGATTATAGGCACAGTGTAATATTTTCATCTGGGTTTCTCTCCAGTATTCACAGGGTATCAGTTTGACGACTTTATTGTAGCCTTGTATGAGTTTGTCGGTTAACTCAGGATCAGGAAAGTCTTTGCCCCAATGCGCAACAGAGGAAGATGCTAAAGGCAGGGTGATCTTGCGAAGCAAGGGTTTATAGATGCCAGAGATGGTGTTGGAGCCTGAGTGCAGCAGGCTGTCAGTAATGGAAGCTTTAAATCTCTTGTTTCCTTCCCTACAAGAGGCACAAATAAAGTTGGCACACTTCCAATAGTAAAACAGATGGGCATTTGGTAGGGCATATTTACGGGCTATGGTTGAGAAGGCCAATGGTTGACCGGTATCTGTGTCACAGAGGGATGAAACGTTTTTAAGACCATTTTTCGACCAGACGTTGTAGATATGACAATCCTTTCCCGGGGAGAAACTGGGATCCCCTTGGATAGGTGTGTGTCTGGATAGGAAGGGAGAGAGCTTCTCACTTTTCTGTGTTTCTCTCCATTCTATAACAGTGTCCCGAAGGAGGAGATTATGTTGTAAGTAGGGATGAGCCGAACACCCCCCGGTTCGGTTCACACCAGAACCTGCGAACGGACCGAACGTGCTAATTATAACGGCTAATATGCATGTCATTGTCCTAAAAAGTGTTTCGGGACCCGGGTTCTGCCCCAGGGGACATGTATCAATGCAAAAAGAAGTTTTAAAAACTGCAGTTTTTTCGGGAGCAGTCATTTTAATGATGCATAAAGTGAAAAAAAAAGTGAAATATTCCTTTAAATATCGTACCTGGGGGGTGTGTAAAGTATGCCTGTGAAGTGGCATGTGTTTCCCGTGTTTAGAACTGTCCCTGCACAAAATGACATTTCTAAAGGAAAAAAAGCCATTTAAAACTGCTTGCGGCTTTAATGTCATGTCTTGTCCTGGCAATATGGATGAAAATCTTTGAGAAAAATGGCATGGCTACCCCATCACCCCCCCTCCCCCACCCCAGCCCATTACCAGTCCCTTTGGGTCTTGTATGGATATTAAGGGGAACCTCACACCCAAAATAAAAAAAGGCCCTATATACTCTGAACAGCAGTATACAGGCGGTGCAAACAAGATGGACTGTAGGTTTGTTCTTAAGTAGAATCTGTTTGTAATTTTGAACAGGTACATTGTTTAAGTGTAGCTCCAGCCAAAAAATATATTTTTAAGCTTTTTGGAAAACATAGGGATGGGTTATCACCCCTGTAACATTTGTTTTGCTGTTTGTGCACCTGTTCAGAACATTTCACCTCACTTTACATCCCAATGACAAATGTTTTTTGAAAAGTGGGGTTTTTATTGAAACAAGGATTGGTGATAAAGCATCAGTAGAGAGGAGACACCTTTTTCCCATATTAACTCTTACAGGAGAGAATTTCCCTTCCTAGGGGTAGATTTCCTCTCACTTCCTGTTGTCTCCTTCCGTTTGCAAGTAGTAGGAGTTGTTTGTAAGTTGGATGTTTGAAAGTAGGGACCTGCCATATATACTCTGCTGAATTTTTCCCTTTAGATGTTGGTGTTGCCACAACACTGTGAGCCCTCACAGTTACTCTTGGTGGGCGCTGGAACGCATGTTGTGAACTATTATATCAGGAATTGTAATTACATGCCTTTGTTGAACAGTGGTAGGAAAAATTGGGCCTTTGGTGATGGTGCTGGTGCTACAACACTGTAAGCCCTCACAGTTACTCTTGGTGGGCGCAGGAATGGGACCTGCTGTGAATTATTAGATCAAGAATTGTAATTACATGCCCCTGTTGAACAGGGGCAGAGAAATTGGGCCTTAGGCACTGGTGCCACAACACTGCAACCCCTCACAGATACTGTACTTGGAGCACAGCAATGAGCCCTGTTGCAAAGTATTGCATCAAAAATTGTAATTACACGCCCCTGTTAAACAGGGGCTGAAAAATTGCGCCTTAGGCACTGGTGCTGGTGCCACGACACTGCAACCTCTCCCAGATACTCTAGTTGGAGTGCAGGAATGAGCCCTGCTGCAAAGCATTGCATAAAAAATTGTAATTACATGCCCCTGTTAAACACAGACTGAAAAATTGGGCCTTAGCCACTGGTGGCGGCACCCAGAAACAAAAATGTTCTTCCAAGCTATCATCAGGAATCGGATCATTGAGGAGGAAGAGGATAGTCAGTCAACATAACAGGACAGTCACTCAGCATCAGCATAGGCAGTCTTGAAGGGATGTGACATTTAAAAATAAATTATTCTGTTACATCAGCTTCAGGTGCTTGGTAGCTGGTGGTGATCCAAGACTGGTTCATCTTTATGAAGGTCAGTCGATCAACCGAGTCGGTGGACAGGCGCACCCTGTGATCTGTGACAAATCCTCCAGCAGCACTGAATGTGCGTTCTGAAAGAAAGCTGGATGCAGGACAGGCCAGTAGCTCAATTGCATACTGTGCAAGCTCTGGCCAGTGATCCATCCTCAAGACCCAGTAAGCCAGAGGATTTTCGGTGGGGAAGGTGTCCAAGTCTGACCTTGCCCCTAGGTATTCCTGCACCATGTATATCAGACGCTGGCGATGGTTGCTGGAACTGATCATACCTTGGGGCTGCGGACTAAAAAAAATTCTGAATGCATCGGTCAGACGGCCACCTTCTCCACCGCTCCTTCTGCTACTGACCAAAGCCTCAGCAACTCGTTGTCCAGGACCAGGAGTTTGTAACCTCCCAGTCTCTGGGAACGCATTGCATAGACCTTTCTGCAAGGCCTCCCGGAGATGTCTCATCCTCTGCTCCCTCTGCGATGGCAAGATAAGGTCCGCAACCTTACCTTGTACCGTGGATCAGGGAGAGTGGCCGGCCAGTAATAGTCCCTCTCCTTGATCCGAAGAATACGAGGATCCTTCCGCAGACTTTGCAGGATCAGGGAGGCCATGCAGCGTAGGATAGCTGAGGCATTCGGTCCGGAGTCCTCTGGGTCACTAAGGACGACATGATCCGCAGCCACCTCCTCCCAGCCACGTACAAGTCCATGGGTTTGTTGGGACTGTAAATCATCCCTAAAAGACTGCTGCTGTTGATGCTGAGTGCCATGCTCCTCCTCCTGGGTAAAGGGGGCCTTGAGAGGCAAGGAAGTCCTCCTCTTCCTGCCTCTGTTCTGCCTCAAGTGCCCTGTCCATTATTCCATGCAGCGTATGCTCCAACAGGTGGACAAGAGGTACAGTGTCACTGATGCATGCACTGTCACTGCTCACCATACTCGTGGCCTCCTCAAATGGTGCCAGGACAGTGCATGCATCCCTGATCATGCCCCACTGGCGTGGTGAAAAAAACCTGAGCTCCCCTGACCCTATCCTGGTGCCGTAGTCGCACAGGTACTCATTGATGGCCCTCTGCTGCATGTGCAGCCGCTGCAGCATGGCCAACGTTGAGTTCCACCTGGTGGGCATGTCACATATAAGGCGGTTCTTGGGCAGGTTCAACTCCTTTTGCAGCTCAGCCAGCCAATCACTGGCATTATATGATCTGCGGAAATGCACACAGACTTTCCTGGCCTGCCTCAGGACATCCTGTAAGCCCGGGTACCTGCCCAAGAACCGCTGCACCACCAGGTTAAGGACGTGAGCCACACAGGGCACATGGGTCAGTTGTCCCTGTCAGAGGGCGGAGAGGAGGTTGGTGCCATTGTCGCAAACCACCTTTCCTGGCTTAAGCTGGCGTGGTGTCAACCACCTCTCCGCCTGCCCCTGCAGAGCAGACAGAACCTCTGCCCCAGTGTGGCTCCTGTCCCCCAAACACACCAGCGCAAGCACGGCATGGCATCTTTTTGCCTGCGTACTTGCGTAGCCCCTTGAACGCCTACGGAGCACCGCTGGTTCCGAGGACAAAGCACAGGAAGAGGCCATGGAGGAAGAAGAGGAGGAGGGGGTGGAGGAGAGAGGTGTGTCACAACCAGTAGTAGCATTTTGGAGGCGTGGCGGAACAACCTCCAACACTACTGCACCTTGTCCTGCATCCTTCCTAGCTGCCAAAAGAGTGACCCTATGGGCCGTGAAAGAAAGGTAACGTCCCTGTCCATGCCTGCTGGACCATGGGTCAGCGGTAATATGCACCTTACCGCTGACCGCCCTGTCCAGCGAGGCATGGACATTGCCTTCCACATGCCGGTAGAGAGCCGGAATCGCCTTCCGTGAGAAAAAGTGGCATTTGGGAACCTGCCACTGAGGAACTGCACATTGCACAAACTCACGGAAGGGGGCCGAGTCTACCAACTGAAAAGGCAGCAGTTGAAGTGCTAGCAATTTAGCCAAGCTGGGCATGTGGATGGCTGGGAGTGAACTTTTTTTGACGGTCCAGCAGCTGGGGCGGGGAAATTTGCCTGCTACAATCGGACGTCGGTGTACTGCTAGCAGAGTGCCCGCAAGTACTTGGCTGTGACACACCTAATTCTACACCTTCATTCCTCTCAGTGCAGGTTTCAGAGAGGACTGAAGGTATAGTGGGGTTGGATATCCCAGCTGATGAGGAGCAAGGAGAGGTCTGCTTTGTTCTTTGGTGTGGGTCTTTAAGGTACGCTTGCCAACGAGCTGCATGGCAGGTCAACATATGTCTGGTCAAGCATGTGGTGCCCAAGCGGCTGATGTTTTGGCCACGCGAGATACGCTTAAGACATATGTTGCAAATAGCAGGGGTGCGATCTGATGCACTCGACTCAAAAAAGGCCCACACCAAAGAACTTTTGGAATAACGGGCAGAGGCAGTGCCCTGCACAGGCGGAGCTCTGCGGTGTGATTCAGTCGGTGTGCTACCCTTACGCTGGCCCCCGGAGGGCATCCTGCCTCGTTGGAGATGTTCCTCCTCCTCTCTCCCATTAGGCACCCACGTGGAGTCAGTGACCTTATCATCCCCTCCCTCCTCATCACTGGAGCCAATCTGGCAGTATGCTGCAGCTGCTGGAACATGACTGCCAGATTGCTGTCCTTCTTGAGCATCCCCTCTCTCTGCACTCACGTTACTGCCTTCCTCTAGCTGGGTATCATCATCAGACCCTTCAAAACCCTGGGCATCATCCTGGAGCATGTACCCAACACTGTGCTCAAACAGTTCGAGGGACTCCTCAGGAGGACATGGTGGTTCTAGGGAAGGAGTGACTGATGATGACATTAATACGAGGGAAGAGGACGCTTTGGCAGCTGCTTTGCCAGTACCCTGAGCCTGGGTGAGAGAGGATGAGGAGGATGAGGAGGGCTTGGTCATCCACTCTACCAAGTCTTCGGCATGATGCGGCTCAACACGTCCAGCTGCCGAAAATAAGGACAAGCGTGTCCCATGGCCACGTGCTGATGACGATGTTCCGCATCCACGGCCAGCACTGTTGTCTCTAGACACAGAGCCTGCTTGCCCTCTTTTATTGGCTCGTGACTGTCTGCCTCTCTTTGTTGGCCTTCCAGACATAGTAATGGCCTGCAGGGAGATGGGAAAACCAGCAATTGGGTAGTGTATATTGTGCTGGAGGCACACAACACCCACTAACTCCTGCAGATACCTGTATTAGATAACACCAGCAATAAAGGGTAGATACAGGTGTATACTGTGCTGTGCTGGAGGCACACAACACCCACTAACTCCTGCAGATGCCTGTATTAGAGAACAGCAATAAAGTGTAGATACAGGTGTATACTGTGCTGGGGCACACAACAACCACTAACTCCTGCAGATGCCTGTATTAGAGAACAGCAATAAAGTGTAGATACAGGTGTATACTGTGCTGGGGCACACAACACCCACTAACTCCTGCAGATGCCTGTATTAGAGAAGAGCAATAACGGGTATATACAGGTGTATACTGTGCTGGGGCACACAACACCCACTAAATCCTGCAGATGCCTGTATTAGAGAACAGCAATAACGGGTATATACACATGTATACTGTGCTGGGGCACACAACACCCACTAACTCCTGCAGATGCCTGTATTAGAGAACAGCAATAAAGTGTAGATACAGGTGTATACTGTGCTGGGGCACACAACACCCACTAACTCCTGCAGATGCCTGTATTAGAGAACAGCAATAACGGGTTTATACAGGTGTATACTGTGCTGGGGCACTGTCATGTACCTGGGTGTATTTGAACCGGGATCTTCCTGGTCCCAAAGCTGCAGCCTTACCTGTTGCGCTACTGAGCAGATCTAGACTTTTGGAAATGTCCTCTCAGTATTAAACATTACCTTGGACTCACCAGCCCCACCTACTGCCAGCTGTGGACAATTTTCAATCAAAGCAGCCCTTAAGAAGGAAGTGATGCTATCTCTCAGCGCCCGTTTGTGTGGAATAGCGCCCTGTGTGTTGTGACTGCTTTTTGATCCTGATTTTCGTGTTGAACTTCTGCCTGAATTCCTGACTACTCTCCAGCCTGCTGATTTTGTACTTCACTGCCAGCTCGTGTATGACCTTTGCCTGCCTGACCACTCTCTGGATTTCGATCGTGTACCATTTTGCCTGATCTGTTGCCAACCTAATCTGCCTGACTATGTTTTCGCCTGAATCCTCAGCACACAAGTTCCACTTCGGACACTACCTATCACAGGTACCTTACATTACAAACGGGCCACAATGACAGTGGACCCTGCTGAGATTGTTAAGGCGATTTCACGTCAGGGACAATTGATTGGAGCTCATGAACAGCATCTTTCTTCCCTGGACGCCAAGTTAGATGAACTTTGTACTATGCTTAAATCTTGTTTGCCTGCTTCCTCTGCAACGGTCCAGACTCTGGTTCCTACTCCTGCTACGATCCAACCCACCTCTTCTGTACCACCCAAACTTCCTATGCCTGACAAATTTGGTGGTGATACTGAGGACTGCAGAGGCTTTTTAAATGTTTGCCGTTTGCATTTCCGCAACAACCCTGGGACCTTTAGCACTTCTTCTGCCAAAGTGACTTTTGTAATTTCCTTGTTAAAGGGGAAGGCCCTGGCCTGGGTCTCTCCTTATCTGGAACGCAATGATCCTGTGCTGCAAGACGCTGACAAATTTCTGGCTTCTCTCCAGACTGTATTTGACAAGCCAGATAGAGCTTCTGCAGCTGAGTACTCACTCTTGGACATGCAACAAGGCACCAGGTCTGTGGCACAATATGCTATTGAGTTTCGTACCCTTGCTGCTGAGACTACTTGGGACTCAAGGGCATTACGTGCAGCCTTCCGAAAAGGTCTTGCAGATTGCATCAAAGACAAATTAGTCTATAAGGATTCCCCAGAAGACCTAGAGAAATTCATAGAGCTCTGTGTTCGTCTGGATGTCCGGTATCATGAAAGATGCCAAGAGAGACTTAGAACTCGCAAGTTTCCTCGGCCAGTCTACCGTTTGGCCCCTAACTTCCAAGCACCACCTCAGCCAGAACCTGAAATCTCAGTTGAACCCCAGACACCTGTGGAACCCATGGATGTAAGCCGTCTCCACCTAACTGAGTCTGAGAAACAAAGGAGGCATGCATTGGGCCTATGCCTATACTGTGGACTTAAAGGACATTTATTATCTGTCTGCCCTTCCCGTCCAGTAAAAGGCAGGGTCTAACCAGTGTTGGAGGAGCTGGCTTAGACCTTATAGGTATATCCTCCAAGACCAAGATTACCATTCCTGCAATTATCCATTTACCCTCTAAACTTGTCTCCTGTGAGGCTTTTGTAGATTCTGGAGCTGCTGGCATATTCTTGGACTACACTTTTGCTAAAAAAAATAATATCCCATTTGTTCCAAAATCTAGACCCCTGAACATTACCACCGTGAATGGACAACCCTTGGGAGATGGCATTGTAAAATTTGAGACTATGACAATCACCCTTCAGGTAGGCGTACTCCACAAAGAGGAAGTTGTCTTGTCTCTTATTGATTCTCCACTTCTGCCTGTTATCCTTGGTTACCCATGGTTACAACAACATAACCCTTCTTTTGATTGGGAAAATGGAGAACTAACCTCTTGGGGGTCGTTCTGTCATTCAAACTGTTTGTCTCAACCCAAAAGACTTCCTGCTTGTATGTTGGCTTCCGTGGCCGTCCCACCTACCTTGCCTCATGAATACCATGCGTTTGCAGACGTATTTTGCAAGCAAAAGGCAGAGGTTTTACCTCCACATCGTTCTTTTGACTGTGCAATTAAATTGATTCCTGGAGCACCTCTTCCCAAAGGAAGGACCTATCCCCTGTCTTTGCCTGAACAAAAATCCATGGAGGAATACATAAAAGACAACTTGGAAAGAGGTTTTATCCGACCCTCTTCTTCTCCAGTAGGGGCAGGTTTTTTCTTTGTTGAAAAAAAAGATGGGGGTCTTCGACCATGCATAGACTATCGAGGGTTAAATCAAATCACTGTAAAAGACTCCTACCCTTTGCCTCTCATTCTTGAACTGTTTGATGTACTTAAGGGGGCTGTTATCTTCTCCAAGCTAGACCTACGAGGGGCTTATAATCTAATTCGAATTAAAGACGGGGACGAGTGGAAGACAGCATTCAACACTCGTAATGGACATTTTGAATATCTGGTTATGCCATTTGGGTTGTGTAACGCCCCTGCTGTCTTCCAACGTTTCATGAATGAAATTTTTCATGATTTCAGCAACAGTTTTGTGATCATCTACTTGGACGACATTTTAATCTTTTCCAAGACTCATCTAGAGCACATCTCGCATGTAAAGCAGGTATTGCAACGACTGAGAGAAAACCATCTTTACGCGAAGATTGAGAAATGCAGTTTCCATCAAAGCCGTATTCCTTTCCTTGGATACATTATAAGTGCTGCCGGTTTCCAAATGGACCCTCAAAAACTTTCCGCTGTCTTGCAATGGCCCCATCCGACCACTTTAAGAGGGCTCCAAAGCTTTCTAGGGTTCGCAAATTACTACAGACGCTTCATCAAAGGTTTTGCCTCCATTTCGGCCCCCCTTACTGCTATGACTAAGAAAGGTACAAATTGCAA